>OW121846.1:98257023-103057023 GCA_933228895.1 Platycnemis pennipes | reverse complement strand
CGGAGTTTGTTTCGGTATCACGTATCTGTAGCAACATTTTTACGTAATAGATAGCTCCTTTTGTGTACACATTAAAGCTACATTGCAAAGAAACAACAAAAAATTAGTTACGTGGTAGCAGTATGCTCAGAGAATATACCTTCTTACTATCTGTGCTATCTGCTCCAAGCGTGAGAGTAGTAGACGCGTTCGAATCGATCATTTAGCATTTTAAAATAATTTGCTACTATCACCCTAAAATGAATTCTGATGTGAAACTTCGATAGTTTCCTGTGAGTATAAAGCTACATATTATAAGCGATGCCGAAAAAATAGGAAATCTAGCTTCATGAAAGAAATATGGTGCATTTGAATCTAGCAGTGACGAAAACTAAGAATGAGAACTGTTATGATATGAATATTCATTAGTGATTTATGATTATATTTCCGGGAATGTTTTTCTTTAGTTTTATAAGAATTATTATTGTTATTACATTGAGCTTAGTTTTTTCCGTGTGTTCCCAAGACTTTCCGGTGTTGTTAAATCGTCCCAGTCCACAGCTACTACGCAGAGAGCAGACGAGATCACCGCTATCAGGTACGGATGACGTTTGGCTTTTATTTGTTGATATGCCAACGGATTTCCGCAATAATAGAGTAATCACAGGTTGAAATTGTATATATTTTTGCAATTATTTCAGTTGGATGTTATTTTGAACTGATGCTATTTTTATAGCTGGATGATGTAATCGTATGTTACTGTGAGACGCTACGAGAAACAGATGCACAGTAAATGAGGCCGTGCAGGCCGTGCATTGATGCACAATGCGATGACAATCGTGACGATAATAACATGTAATAGATCAATTAATGAGAAAGACATACACGTAATTTAGGCACAGCATTTCTATTAAAGAACGTGCATTCATGTTATGACAAAATGATGCAGACTCAAGGGAAAAAAAATTTTTTCCTCACTCGAGCCTGCCTGAAAATAGGGGTGCGCGGGATACACGAGGGCGCAGCTTACACGAGTAAATACGGTATTTAGTCAAATGTGAATAAATACCAACTACTAATTTTCAATATCTCTCTTTCCTATTGCACTTACCCAAATAATTTTTACAGCCTTAACACATTCAACCCGGAATATTTCTAGTGTGCAATCATGAAAAACGGAAAAGTTTTTCCTCCACATTAATTTGCCCAGTCAATTAAATGTAATTATAAAATTAGTTAAAAAAATTTTTGAATAACAAAACTCGATAATTTATTAAAGACATGAGTTCGCATCTTTCAGAGAAGTCTTCATAAAGGTCTTCAGTGAGGTCATCATAGAGGTCATCAACAGACGCGAATGTGCGTCCTTCGGTGTCTTGGCAACGCACCTCGGACGCGCATTCGCGTCCGTTGGGTTGAACGTGTTAACTGAATGAATGAGAATATTCAGTAAACAGGCCACTTACATTAAGGGACAATTATTCACATCAGGGCCCTAACTGAATAACTCTTTAACTCACTAACCTTAGTACCATGATTATTTTTAAAATCACATCATCCAATGCAAAAGCTTTACAAAAACTTTCCATTTAAGCTCACATTCCATGCATTGTCTAGTCTTCACAGTAATAAATAAAAGGAAATATGCATATTAAAAAGAATAAGGCTAAGTTCAGTACTACCAATCTCTAGGGATGTGCGAGTAGCACTTTTTGACCTCGAGTCGAGTATCGAGTCGAGTTGTAAAGTACTCGCGAGTATCGAGTCAAGTCGAGTCTGTACATTATTGTAAATGAGTGAAGAGACCCGGTTTTTACTTAAGTCATCACAATTAAAGTTAGCCAGCAATCTGACTATCAAATGGCAGGTCAACCTACCTAATGCATAGTTATACACAGTCAAATTAATATGGCATGTAGCACAGGCCAAAAGACATAATGGAAATTTTCCGGTAGTTCTCGAAATAAGAAAATTACCTTCATTCCTAGGATTACTCAAAAATGTGTAAATTAGCTTGCAGTACGGTACCTAGAGTGTACTTAGGCATAATATGAGGCCTATATGAGTGGCATGCCCTATTAACTTTAAAGTAAGCCAGGAAGCAAAATATTTTTTCTTAAGGAATACACAAGCCTAATTAGAAGAGCATTCCTTGTATTTCACATTCCTATGTATTTCTTTTCAGAGCTAAACGCTTTCTCAGTGATGTCGTGTATGCCGGGGTTAGTCCAACAGTACAGTGAAATTCATACAATTTGCCTTATTTGTGCAGTAAATATGTGATAAGCTCGCGCCTCAAATTTATGATTGGCCGTTAATTACATATTTTTTTAACATATACTTTTCTTCCTCTTCCAATTAATGGCACCATCTCTTCAAAATCGGTGATTTCTGCCTAAACATGATAGAACTTAGAATCATAAAAATGATCTGTGTCAATCACCCCCATTTGCACGATGCATGAACACCCAATATCAGCATGGGTTATTTCCAATATCCATTAATGCAAGTTAATAACGTTTGAACAATGAATTTTCATTCACGGATGAATGTGAGCAGGTACATGAATTTTGTATAGAGTCCTGTGGATTAAAGTTTTAGATTTCTAAGGAAATATATTTGAACAAAAATTTATTATAGATAATTAATTATAGATATTTATAATTATATATCTTAAGATATGACTAGGAACTTGAAATTAATGATTTAATTAATAATCCTAAATAGGAAATAAAAAAATGGAATAGTAAAACATAAGTTTTATACGATACCTATATCATCCGTAATGCCCTTATAATAGGATGCCTACCATCCGTTACAAAATTTCCTTCATCTGTGAGTTTGAAGACCAATATCTCCAATATGGCTAAAGCGATTCTATAATAAAGTATATCAAATTAAAGCTTGTTTATTTCTACGTTTACTGGTAGTATTAAAATATTTTTACAATTTTTTTAATGAAGTACGTGTTTAAGAACGGATTTTTAGCGATTTTTTTTATACCGGATGGATCCATCGAATTCGGGTATCGTAAGAACAACACAGATCGAGATATCAAACTTCCTTTTCACATATTGTAGCTAAGGGCTTTGTTAATAGTTATACGAAGTTTCATACTATTACGTTCATCAATATTTTTGTTATTGATGAATTTGTCAAGACTGCGTTATTTTCCGTCCCGCACGCTTTCCGTTCCGGAAATCACCGTTTGGACCTTTCTCTTGCTCTCGAGTCATTAATATGAATCCACTTATGAAATCTCAGTAGAATTCGTTGGTTATTTGATATCGATATATATTTATTTTCAGCTATAAAAGCACGCTCAAATGTCCAGGGCATGCCTGGAAAGGTAGCGCGCACGTGGAATCATCTGCTGCAAGCAGATCGCCTATCTCTGTGAATGAGTCATGAGGACTCGACAATAGCGGAAAAAAGTATCGCCTTTAAGAATGCAAGTCAGTGTCATTTAAAGAACTGACGGTATCTTTGGAAGCATACGTCATTACGCCTCCTCTTGCAAAGATTTTGGAGACTGAGTTGAAGATAATTTAAAATGCAATTTGTTTCTTTCGTCGAGAAGCCGAGAAATGTGGGGACAAAAGCTCTTATCGCTGATTTTATTTTGGTGAATACTGCAACGTATAAACTTTTATTCAAGCATAGGCAAGGATATTTTTCCTGTGCATACTAGAGAAATTTTCTCGCGTGGTGTTTGGTGCCCGCGGTACCTACGGTAGCTTACAACTTGACAACTTCGAGCAGCTTATCTCTCCTGGCCAAAAGTCCTGTCGCATGGAGCTCGCTTTCCGAAATAAATATGTACACGTTGAAAGCATATCTAATTCTCCCAATTTGTTAAGTCATTTTACACGTTCTTAGTTTTCAAACACGAAGAATACCATCAAATCGAATTAAATTTCCGACTTCCGCATGCTGAGATAGCGCATTTTTAAATATTATTCGTTACGTAATTAGTAACTGAGTAATCTATTTTAAACTTTATTTAGTCTAAGATAAATATATGTTCCATATCTTATGCGAAGAAAAGAGAAGTGGCTTTTCATGTGTATCTTCAAGTGGGCGTCAAACTTGCTTCCCGCGACTTGAATAATATCCGGCGTTTTTATCTGTCTCAGTCGAAAAATTAATTAATATAACCAACTAAAAATATATTTTTGACATATGAAACGTATAAATAAACAAGATTTAGTTCGATATACTTTATTTTAAAATTGAACTACTCATTTTTATGATCTAAACCTTCAAACTCAGGGGGTGGAATTTTACAACGGATATTAGGTGCTTTGAGCTCGAATATAGTCCCCCACCCCAGACTTTTTCCGCGAATATTTCGGTCAAAAAGGGGGGCTAGCTATATTCGGAGGAATACGGTACATATGCGGTTTCATGGACCGTGTAACCACCGATTCATCCATTCGTTCACGCAAACGTACATAAATCCGTTCGCATAAACGTACATGAAACCATTCACGCAAATGTAAATGAACGTACGTAAGTACATGTCCGTACGTGTTATCTACCGTGTAACCAGAGATTTACTCGATTTTGATGATAAAGCTTCCTGTCGGCAGATTTCTGAACGTATTGGCCTTGGCGGCTCCGTCGACAAAAACTACTCGACTCGACTCGACTTTAGTAAAAATACTCGAGTGCTCGAGTCGAGTACCAACTACTCGACTCGACTCGACTTTAGTAAAAATACTCGAGTGCTCGAGTCGAGTACCAACGACTCGACTCGAATTTTCGAGTACTCGCACATCCCTACCAATCTCTTACATGGTGAAATACAGTTCATTGGTTTTAGGCAATCGAATAAAATTTTCAACACCAATTATCTTAAAAAAAACAGGATAACCGAACACTGTAGCACAGAATACACACACAGTCGTAATGTTATGTCAAACCTTATGCAATCCCTTACCTCCAAAAAGTAGGTAATGAGTTATGATCTCACAAGCACATATTTTGCTAACATTATTCTCATAACCTTGGTCATAAGGCAAGAATTAAGGTACTGTCAAGCTGAGTCAAACAATCTTAAACAACTATAACCAAACTCAGTAAGTACAATTAAAGTTTAACAATTTCATCATTCCCGCTGCTCTGATACATCATGAATATAGTAGACAAATAAACTGATGGGACTTGGAACACATAGTTTGAATTCCATACTTGCACCACATGGTATCTTCTTTTACGATGACCTGTGAAAAAAAAATGCAAATGAAAGCCATTAATAACCTTCTTTACACCAATAATAATAAATTTACATTAGTTCAGAAGTTTATGAAAATTTAGCTAAAACTGACATCAGCCTAATTAAAATCACAATAGGAATTGTAAACTAAAAAAAACACAGAGTAACACTCTGGCTACAGAGCCAGAAAATTTAGTACGCAGTAGGGGGGACTGAGTGGAATGATGTGTTACCCCAGTCAGAAATTCATTCCTGATTTATTCACCAGCCCAGTTACTTTATTCCAACACATAGATGCTATCATAGTTTTATTTTTCGATTCCGAGTAACATTCCTAAGATCATCAGGTATCGTATATCGATTGTCATTTGTTAACTCAGCAAGGTGGGACAAAAAATGTTATGCATTATGTGGTCCATTGCTAGGGAAAGTGGTGCAGTTTCAAATGATGTGGTCCATGATTGGAAGACACTTGAAATCTATCATAGAAGAGTACGATGCTGACAATATTTTCAATGCGGACGACACCAGGCTATTTTTCAATTTCCTGCCGGGCAAGACTCCGGCAATGAAAGGAGAGCCGTGTCATGGTGGAAAGCACAGTAAGCTACGCCTGACTGTATTGCTCTATGCCAGTGCCAGTGGGACAGAGAAAATGAAGCGGTTCATGTTGGGTAAAGCAGAGAGGCCTCGTTGCTTTAAAAACATTAAATAATTTCCCTGCAAATATTCCAGTAACAAGAATGCGTGGATGACAAGCGATATCTTTACCCAGTTCCTCCATCAATTAGATGCAAGAATGGGTGGAGTGAACCGAAAAATTTTATTAGTTTAGGATCAGTGCCCTGTGCATCCTCCGAACATTGTCCTCAGACACATAAAACGGCTTTTCTTGCCTGCGAATTGTACTAGTGAGCTCCAGCCATTAGGGGTTAGGGGTCATACAAAGTTTCAAGGCCCACTACAAGAGGATGCTGGTGAAGAAAGTGCTATTAAGTATGGAGTGAAAGAAAGACTATAAATGCAGTGTTTTGGATGCTCTTCATTTTATTGCTAGTTTGTGAGACAATGTGAGCGCTGAAACTATAGCAAATAGTTTCAAGAAGGAAGGGTTTTATGCTTGTAGAGGAGATGAAGAAGTGGTTGATGTTGATGAAGTGGTTGAGGAGGTTGATTCCATTTTCGGTGAGTGGCACTCACTGCCAGGGACTGATGGTATTCCTTTTCATGACTGTATGTGTGGATGACAGAATCATAATTACTCTGGTGAGAAATATTAACAAACTCATTGATGACCACCTGAATGGGGAAGATGAAGATGTTGATGATAAAAAGAGGAAAAGTTTGTGAAACCCACATTTGCCAGTACAATGGATGCTCTGGACACAGTAAGAAAACACTTAATGACCACTGAAGTGGTAGAGGCTCAAATGAACATTTCTATTCGCCTAGAAAGTTATGTGAATTAATTGGAAGGTCAAACTACGCCGAAAAAAGACGTTGATGTCCGATCACATCCGACTTTTTCACCATCACAATGACAGTAAAAGTGAGACAAGTGCATGAATTGGCTATGAGAAAGCCTGCGGCGAAAAGCTCAACCTTGGGAAAAGTAGACGAAATTCCACATAAGATGAAAGTTTGCGGAAATAGCTGCAAAAATTAAAGTTCTACTGTAAACTCAAGTTTGTCCTGCTCAACACATACTTTGTTCTGCATTTCTGGCTACATTCCAAGCTCGTTTTCCAAAAATATAAAATTCAAATATCATGGCACGGTCAAGTGCTATGGCATCTTCGGATTGTTGACATTCGGATTGTTGATTGATTGATGCCAAGTGTTATGACGGATTCACATTAGAAATTTTAAAATGAAGACGAAGGTGTTTGTCGCATGCCTCCAATATTCCATACTTATGGAGAAAACCCGGTTTCGTTAATTGACTAGAAAAACTTAAACGAATATAAGTAAATATTTGAAACTTATCAAATATCATGGTAAAAGTACGATTCATATTCTATCAAAATTTTCTTTCATTTGTGCTTTTCATAATGTTATGACAATCTCCAAAGCGACGCTGGCCTCTGCGACTCTAAGAAATGTGCCATTTTTCATCCTCACCGCAAAAACATGCCTCAAAAGTAATTATTAAAAAAAGTCTGGTATCTGCATTAAATGAAAGGCTAAATTATTTACACGCTGACATGTTCTCTATGAATTTCGCTTCTTCCTTTTTTGGGATATCAAGCCTCAAAGTCGAGTCTATATAAACTTTTTTGTGTGAACAATAAACACAAAACTTGCTATTTGGTCAAATAGTCGTCATTAATTATTGAGTACACACCAACGCAAGGTATCGTACGTATCATTTGGGTGGCTTAATAATTGAAAATGAAATTTTGTTACAATAAATTAACGCCAGCAATGAACTAACTTGGAACCCACACATACGTCAACATAACCTGAAAAGGCAAACCTAACCTGTTCAGCAAATTTTCCTCAGTACCATGTTCAGGATTTCGGGTCTCTACAAAAACGTGCTAACGAGAGACCACTGTATTTGGGTGTACCTGCAGGTTTAGAGTTTCCTGAGCACATGTTTTCAGAAACTAGCACTGTGGTCCCGATAGAAGAACTCTCTTAACTGCTGAGCATGTTCAGCAGCTGTGTCAATAATATGTCAATGAGCAATACATTCAAATATGAGCTGCTGAGCATGCTCAGCAGCTATTATTTCTTAAAAAGAATTTTCAGTATTTACAGTAGAGTATACAGTATAGTATATGCAAGAGGGTTTAGTGTTTTAAATCAAATTCCAATGATAATTGTAAGAGTAGCAAAATAAAAGTTTGGGAAAGCGATGAGTGAAATGTGATTGATACTTTTGGTTTGCGGTTGTAACTGATAAGGTACTTCCAGCGGGGAAGGAAGATGATGCAGCAGTTCATCATCATAGAAAATTCTTGGGGGAAATGAGCTGAGAGCATGCCATTAAATTTATAAACTCCACGGCGAAAATTTTGGTGGCCTGGAAAATACACCTTATTAACACTGGACACATGCCAGAAAACATTAATTTTGTTTTTTCCACGTGTGCGTCTGACAGTGCATACTTCTCCAACTTAAACTCGAATCTGATAAAAACAAAGAATTTCAGCCTTTTAGTGCATAATAGAGCAATTTTATTTAGTGCATAAAGCATTTTAGTGCATATTCTTTGCCTTTTTATCAAAAACTATAGCAGTACGGAGAATATCTCGGAAATACGGGATATTTTTCGTTATTTTTCGGAAAGTATGTTTAGTTCGAGCCCGGATAATTTTAAGTTCAATTTTTTTTTGGTCCCTTGAATTTCGAATTAAAAAGGTTTTACTGTATTTGGAATGTTTAAAAGATGACTAAACCAGCCAATTTCATTGAGATGTAAATATAAGGGTTCTGCAGTAATTAATCGATAACATGGATTGAAACTCATCACAATATTTCATTCCCATAAAGTCAAAATTTACAATCCATAATTGAAATTTACCATGACTTATAAGTAATACTTTGATGATTTTTTTCTGCTTCATTCATTTAACGTTTGGTCACTGGGAAAGTCACTGTCCTATATTACACTGGTCACTGGATATTTTCACCAGGGTAATCAGCCAGAGAATAATCACCAAAAAGAAATAAAATATTATGCCAACAGCTACTCAAATACTTTATAAATCAGGAAACCTTATGTATCAATTTTATATCTCGGGAATTATTTTAATGAGGAAAGAAATTGATTGTCATTTGTAAAACAGCATTTAAAAAGATTGTTCAATGAAAAAAAAAAGAAAAAAGAACATACATTTATATAGAAGATGATGAAAGTTGCAAATGGCACCCAAGGCAGTTCGCTGCAGTGATGACAGCCCACGGGATAAAAAAGTGTCTCGAGGGTTATTGATAAAAAACATGACCAATTTATCTTCAAGTTCCTTCACCATGTCCTGAGAATATACAGAGCATTTACAAAGCACAATAAATTTTTGAAATTAATTAGATTACATTAAAACAGAGAAAAGTAAGCCTGGCCAAATTTAAAAAAATGTTCTGCTTCTTTAACCATGCAAAATTAGGAAATTACTAAAAGAAGTGTTTTTTATTTTAGGCATGTCTTTTCCACCATTGGATTCTGGTTAATATAATGTTATCCATTCATTAAGCAATATAACGTAATAACGCAAGGACAAAAATACTGAAGGAAATGTTGAAAGTTCTTATTTTAAAAATAGTTTCACTAAGTTAAGTTTTAAAATAAAACTAATTAGGTTTATCTCACTTGATAGTGATGTGACAGTAAGCCATGTAGTTGAATTGTTTCATTTGTTTCAGGGTGGAAATAAATTAACAAGCACAGGAATTATTAGGATGTGATAATTAAGCTATCAAAACCCAAATAATACCTGAAAATATTTAGTTTTTGTAATAATTTAGGTTTTGACTCGTTCAAGGTTATCATTTATTGTGCAGTTAGCTTTAAACAGGTTTCAACTCATTCAAGAAGACCTCACCTCACTGAGAAACTAACATCCAGACGATACATCAAGGTTATACGATAATCATTTCTGATTGATTAATCAAGAAATCGTAACACAGCAGCTAGTAGGTTTATAAGAGCGTGAAGTGAATAACAAAAGGTCAGTACATGAACTTTTTTAAATGAGGAGCCCATCCATAGTGTGACCATATACTCGACGTTGTTCACATATTTAGAGATTACATGTTTGAAGTACTACTCCCCACGGACCTACAAAGTGATTGTGACAGACTTCACCTTGTATTTGAACTTTGATAAGAGTTATGTCACTCAAGTTAAAATAATGTCCAAGAAAATCAACCTCGTCAGACAGAATATTATTTTTTCAGGCATCTATGATTCACATGCTAAAACGGTTCAGTGTTTACCCGTACTATCGGATGAAGACCTCTTAGCTTTCAGTGATAATACGTTGATGGACAGTAAGGTGAAAATTATCAAAGTAAATCAAAGTAGGTGATCTCAAAGTGGAGGTAATCCTTAACACATTGGAAGGATGTGACGTCTATCCAGTGGACAATCCCTGTTTCACAGTCGTAAGTGATGGTGAACAACCGCCTGCAGAATATAGATATCTCCTCCCTTGGCCCCGCAAATTCCTAAGTAAATATTTACCATTTAAATCAAGAGTCAAATACAAGATAACGAATCACGGGAGAGGTGCTTTCATACAATTATATATCTTTATACTCAAACTTGCAGAGGATAATGCGGACAACTCCCAAATATTAGCACGATCATCTCCCACTCACCAATCATTCGTTCCTGAACTCATACAGCATGAACATACCTCTGCTGTACGCACCTGCTCGACTTGGTGGTGACCATCACCTCATCGTTCGGAAGGTGAATGAGGTGGTGTCAAACATGTACGATTAAATCTGTTTACCTAGAAACTTTGCTAAAAACGACTTCTTTTAAATATCAGTGGCAAAGTCAGTAGTGCCTAAATTGAGGAATAATATTGCATTATTAGCATGTTAATACATGTTTCACTAATTGTAACAATAATTTTAGGTATTTATAACATTTACGATTAGTGTATGACTGTGGGCTGATTTACAGAGTGATATTAGGAACATCAAAATTAAAAAAAAAATAGATTTTTTAAAAATTCACAGCGACAATTTAAGGCAAATATCCAGTTTTCTGGTTTAACTATCCTCTTGAGTACTACCAGGAGATTATTTTAACTTTCAGAATTTTTAAGAATGGGGTTTTTGAGATATCACTCCTTCAAAATGTAACTTTTTTTGCATTTATCATACTTTAGATGGACAACTTCAGGAACTGTATGCATTAAAAGTGAGAGATAAAATTATTGGGGAGAGTAACCAAACAGGGATACAGAATGGTGCAATTGTTTGGCTAATAAAACCCTCTTTAGTTATTAAAAAATTCCAAACTTCGATAAAAATGTAAATTTTCCATCTAACAGCAAATTATTTAATCAGTATTTAAACATTAATTGCCTGTTGTTCAGGTGTTTGGAGCAAGGTGTACTTCAAGAGCTTCAAAACAAAGAAAAGTAGAAGGTTCTATTCCAAATAGTTACAGAGCAATAGAGATTTGAAAAATTGCGATCTGTGCCCTGCCATAAATGTATTTAATTTACGCAAAAAGTTTGTATTGAGAAATCCCAGTTTACTAGAGAATTAAATGTTAATTTTAAGGCCATTTGGAAAGGCTCTGAAATGGCGGGGTGCACTGCCTTCTTGATGACGTAACAGGTAGATAGTTTACGTTGCGAGGCATAGGAAAATTCGTCTCCTTAACTTACCATTGTATTTCAGGGCCCCTCAGCTCTAGTGAATATGTATTAGTAATAGTCTGTGAAAACTATCAACGCTCGAAAAGACTTCTCTGTTAAACATTGTATTAATAGTCGTTTTATAGGATCAAGGACATCCTGCTTTTAGAGTGTTCTGCTAGGGCAAAGCATGGCGTGAAGGTCGTGCGGCGATGGGCGAACTTCACGGTATGCTTGTGAAAGGAATACTAACTAATTTTAAATGAATCAACTGCATAAATAATATTGAATAAATAAATAAGTCAATTATAATAAATTAACGGAATAAATACACCTCCGTTACTAGTTAATAAGCTTTAACGGACTGCAGCGTCTACTTGGAAGCATCTGCAGCACCACCTGGTGGCGGGTAGAGGAAATAGTTTGACGTCACACGTAGGATTAACCGGCATGCAATAGTTTGCCGTCGCGTTTTTGCGCCATTGATTTTTTTCACTTTTTAATTAATGAGGAAAAATACTTAACGTCATTTAAAAATCGAACGGCTTAAAACACGTCCTCCAGAGATTATAAACTTTCGATCAAGACAATAAAAAAATAATAGGAAACTACCCCATTAGCGGCGTTTTTTGCAGATTTTCAAAATGCTGTAAATCGGTGAAAAAAATTTTTTTCGCAAAACATTTGTGAGATGATTATTCTGTCATGTAGGAGTAACTAAGATAATTTTTTCAATCAATTTGAAGGGGGTCACCTGACAAATATTGGTGCTAACTGCCGAGTTGAAATGGAATTGGTCTTCATTAAAATCAGTTTCCTCTTTCGGGAGTTGTAACTTTTCAAACTCGGGCACCTCGGGGTATTCTTGACAATGTCTCGACAGGAAATAGTGACAATGGCTCATAGTGATAGCAGTGTACAGCAATTATTTCTCAGTAATTCTAATGTAAAGTTCATTAGCTATTTGCGAAAGTACGATATGGAAGAAGAGGCACATTGTGTGACCTCTTATAAATTAATGATGAGTACGTAATGGGAGTAAGCATAGCTCATATTGCGTGGCAACTGTCGATGATGTTTACGAGTTTTCTTCAATTTCTATTGTGACTAGCAGTGACTAATGTCGTTGTGTTATTTGTGATGAAAGTTTTGCCTGAATTCCATTTTGGTGCGAAATGACCTTGGCTGTCGAAGCACCCAGAAAAAATCAAAACCTAACCTGAATTCCATTTATTAAAACTATTGTCTTTCTACCCATCCCATCAACAGACTCGTATCTCCACCTTTTGTTATTTTCAGAAAACATCACATTACGTTTAGTTTCATAGACCTATAATATTTTTAGTTCATAAGTATATGTTGTAAAAGTTGCACCACCTACGAATGCAATAAAAATTTGCATTTTTTTCAATACTTTATCCGAAACGTAATGAATTTGTGTTTTATGGCCACATTTTTGTGTAATGTCACATTATGTTAATAAAGTGATTTCCCTGGACCCCTACCCATAATTATATGTAATACAGCAGGCTTTAAGCCCAAAGTTCTTTAATTTGAAGCAAAAACCAACAATTGTGCTGCAACTTAAGAGTTTAAGGTGTCCATAAAGAACATCTGAGACTGGAAGAAAGTTTCTGAACTAATGAGAAAATGTCTCAAGACAAAAGGTGCAAACTGAGGAATGTGTCATAAATGGCCAGAATAAAAAAGGTGGATGAAAAGTATATCCTTGAAAACCGTCAAAATTGAAATACTGTTTCTTAAGGACCCATTTGAGTCTTTGCTATGAAGAAAGCAGAATTCTTTAAACCTTATAATGACAGCCCCTTGCAGGTAAACTGCAAAAACTACATTTCCATAAAGTTTGTAAGATTATTGCTTTTACGGGGATCGGGTTGGTGTGGTGGCTAGAGTACTGGCCTCCCACCCCGAGGGCCCGGGTTCCATTCCCGGCAGTGGTGGATTTTTCAGTGGAAAACCCGTCCCCACTTGAGTGCCTAGTGGAGGGCATTTCAAGTTCAGTACTCCATCCGTCGGATGGGACGTTAAGCCGTGGTCCCCTTGGCACCTTTGGTTAAGAGCAGGCTAATGCCGACGCTGGGTTTCTCTCCACCCTTCCTCCGTACCCTGAAAATTCCTACCATTACCCAATTACCCACCTATCCTAAATTGGTGCAAATGACCTCAACTGTCGGTCGCCACCCCTAAAGAACCAACCAACTTATTGCTTTTACATTATTTTAAGCATGTATTTGTAATTTATGATGTAGGTACATATGTAAATGTTAATGATATATTTGAGTTTCACGAGGTTGATGAATTCATTCATGCTGTCCCTGATCAGGGGGAAATAAAAAATTACAAATATGTAATAAGATAATGCATATCTGCTGACAGATAGACGTACTAGCAGTAAAAGGGTTAATGCTACAAGCTTCAAGGCAAATTCTGGTTGGTATATGAGATTTATCTAGAGGCTCAATTTTATACTTTGACAGAAAACAAAAATATCACAGCCTTTTTCCATTGGAAATTTATAAACAAGTATTGGAATTTCGCAAGTCTACAATTAAGCAAAGGAAAACAAACTAATACAGTTTGGCTTATATTAGATAAATGGATGAAATACAACTGTATAAACAGCCAGAGAGAAATAAATCCTATTTAGAATGACAGGACACGATAAAACTAGGTTCACTGTTAGCATGGCTGATGGAAGTAAACTGAAGACCATGATGATATTTAAGAGAAAAAAATATTCCTCAAAAGAAATTGCCAAATAGCTTTGTAGTGCACTTCCAAAACAGAGGTTGGATGGTTGAAGATTGCTTACATTAAGGTTAAGTAAAATTTGGAATTTTGACCACAAAGGCTAAGAAAAGAGAAGGGTCTTCTCAACTGGGATATGTTCAGCACACATCATATGGATAAAGTTGTAAAAGAGGTAAGGTTAAGGGTAAGGCAAGGTTAATAGAGCAAAACAAAGACATGGCAATGAGTCCCAGGGGCCAGTAGTATTGTACAGTATTGTACAACTAGTATTGCAACAATACAACTAGTATTGTACAGCCATTGGAGGTATCTCTTAACAGGCCATTTAAAGGCAATATGAGAAGGAAGCATAACAAATGGATGATTAGAAGAGAAAAAATACTCAGTAAAGGAGGTGCCATAAAAGCTCCTACACTAACAGTATTGCATGACTGGGCTGTGCAGGCAAGGGAAGAAATAGAAACAAACTGTATTTAAATCTTTTAAGAAACTTAGAATATACAATCAGCTGGATGGATTAGAAGATGATCTACTTTGGATTGATGAGATTATTCCCAATGACGAACATGAGGGTAGGGAGTGTGGCATTTGTAGGCACACACATAAGATGTAAACATTTCATAAAAGGACTGACGCCAATTATTTAAATCTGCTTTCTCCGATGATGAATTTGAAGGATAAAAATATGTACATTATTATAAACACTGTGATTAAATTTAAATTGATTTAATGCCATAAATAAATTATTCTCATAATTTATTAGTTGAAATCAAAAATGATCAAATAATTGCAGTAGTTATCAAGTTGTAAATAATCGATTAGATTAATTTCAATTATTTCACTGTATCGACCATTATCAACTAGAGAAATATTTTGAATGCGGTCTGATATGCTCCACTAGGGCAGGGTATTTAGGATAAATTAGCTTGATGACAGCAATGTATGCAAAATGGTTCCAAATCAAATATGAAACACCTGAGCATAAAAAGGTTAATGCTTTTTCTAAAAGATTACATTTCTGTTTTCACCTATTTTTCCCAGTCCCTTTTAAAGAATCCTCATTTTCACATCTGGTGACCAACTACCTTGTAACAGCTTGGAGGGTAACTAGTTGATGCTTTCCTTAATTTTGCATTGCTAGGAAGTTCTACCAAGTGAGCTAATTGTTTCCACTGTTTTAAAATTCAATTGACTTTAGAAAAGAATTTGCTACTTAAATACTACACAGACTTTCTATGCAGTGGGTATGAAATTTATTTCCATAACGTTAGCAAGCAGCTACAAGATGTCAAATTGAAGGTTATTACAAAATCTGATTTGAATTTTCAATTATCCTTTTGATTTGTAGACAAAAGGAGAATTATACTGTCAAAAAAGGCCAAAAACTAGAAGTTAAAAAAAAACATGCTATATCTAGAAATTCCATGTGAACCTTAAGATCCATGGAGTAGCACTTTTACATAGCCTGATACAGTGGACTCTTGTTAGCACGTTTCTAAAGGGACCCAAAAGGAGGAAATGTGCAAAACAGGTTAGGCCTTCCAGGGCAAGTTGAAGATGTATTGTGAGTTGCATAACTTTTACGATTCCTGCTGCTGCACACTCGATAATGACCAAACAGTTTATTTTACATACACAGTCTGCACAAGAATTATACATATAGACTCAAGTTTGAAGCTTTATACAATATCAAAAACGGAAGAAGCGATATTCATACTAAGACATTCAGCATGTAGATCATTTAGTTCTACATTTGATGGAAAATTGTCATCAAATACTTTTAGGTGTTTTTGCAGTGAGAATGAAAAATGGCCCCATTTTTTGAGAGTCCGGATGGTAGTGTCACGTTGGCGGTTAGTCATTAGAATATGAAATCCACAAACAACAGAGAATTTCAATAGAAGAGAAGCAGTACTTTGGTCATGATATCTTTGAAGTTTCAAATGTTTCACTCTACTCATTTATATTATTCTATTCAATTAACAAAACCAGGTTTCCTCCGTAAGTATGCGACAAACACTTTCATCTCCATTTTCAAATTTTTATTGCAAATCAATTAACATCATAAAATTTAACATTTTGCAATACTTTATTTGAATTACCTATATATTTTTTGTAAATGAGTTCAGATATTGATGGTGGAATCTTCATCTTTGCCTCTATTTCAACAGGAATCTTATGTGGATTTTTGTCTACTTCTCAGAGGAGTTTGAGCTTTTCAATCGATATTTTTCTTTTCACCACAAGCTTATCCATGACTGATTCTATGCAAGGCTCATTCCAGTTTTGATGTCCGGGACATTTATGTAACAAACAAACATCCCAATAAAATGCACAGCTGGTGGATGCCATTTTACTTCTTCATAAACTTTTCTGACCATAATATACCTATCAAAATATTATTGCAACAGATAATCTTTTTTAATGCAAGAATTAAAACTATATAAATATCATCCATCGTCAAATCTACATATAGGGAGGTTATTTTCCTAAAACAAATTTGGTTTGGTCTAAGGCCCGGTAGTTCCCCTAAAATTTTGATGCCATGCGATGTTTGGCACCGTGATCTTACCTCGACCAACTTTTCAAAGCTTTGAATACACAGCGTAATCCATTTTTTTTCAATTTATTTATGATGGAGGCACAATGAGTGATTCCTTTGATATTATTTTTATTAGTGAGAGAAAACACTGGTTTTGTCTGCAGGGGTTACGCATGAGTCACTTTCAGCAACCTCACCTTGCCACTCCGTTTCTTTTTGGTTTCTGTTCAGGGTTACTTAGTCATGATGGTTAAATTCACCCTGAGAACAATATTCCTTAGTAGAAGGCTTAGATGAATGTTGAATAATCGAGATTCACACATTGAATGGAAATTCATATAAAAGTTCTAACTTTTTTTTCCAATGCGATGCCTTCCTCTAATGTGCACAATTTTAATGCATGTACATGCAGTTTAGGGAGAAAATTTTTTCCATGTTGAACAATTCAAGAAAAATGGTCACAATAGGCATCCTATTAATTTATAACTGCAATGTAGCAGAAGCAAGGAATTGTGACAACGATTCTGGCATTTCCATCATGTCCAATCCATCACCGTGGGCTGTCACTGGAGTCCCAACCACATCTCCAGCCTGAGCACACTTTTAAACCTACAATATAACCTAATATTTCATAATCAGATCGTTCCGGTTTTTACGGGTTTCCCTGCATGTCGGGCAAATGCTGGACCACATGGCACTCCCGTAAACCAAAATTATAAGATAACCATGGAAACAAAAATTACTGCCAAATATCAAAAAGCACCAAACCCTGAAGAGGATAAACAAATCCTAGAACAGCTCCCCAATATTGTTAATTTATCATTTTTAATTGTTATATATTAATTGTAATTGTTATTGGGGAAAATAAACATTTTTTGACTTGACTTGAATCAGATCGGAGGTTAAAGTAAAGATTAAATCTCTTATAGGAATTTAAAACGGATATCTTTACTGAAGATGATAGATATATATTTAAAACACCCACATATTATGCTAGATTTGAACAGATACATAAGATTAGAGAGATAGAATGTCGTACCGATAGATTGAAAATGTCAATTTTTCCCCCGTACTATTAAAGAACACAATAGACAGCATAGCAAAGGGATAGGTAGGCGAACTATTGCAGAGTAGTCTGTAGTGCATGATGCATGTATTAACAACCAATCCCTTACTACTGTGTAGATACTAACCATGTGGCAGCAAGTGGCCCATTTTATTAGTATGTTTCTATTTAGACCTAGTTGCATGTCAGTAGCGCATGCTTTGTTCATCTTCAACCCTGCCACACACCCTCGTGGTGGCTTGCAGGGTATAGCATAGATGTAGATGAATACTATGTTTTTTGCCCCAATTTCCTTGCCTAGACCTCGTGACCTTTGATCCTTGCGTAACCTTGGAAGTCAGAGAAGGCCGGGAGGTATCTTTGGACATCGATTAGGAAATCCATTTAAACCTATAATACAATACCCCTGATTTTCCTGTCCACACCTTGTGGCCTTTGACCTCCATGTAAGGTCAAGAAATGACAAGAGTGACCTTATGAGTACCATCCACTTTGGCAACTATTTAAACATATTACAGGCTCTTCCTATGATATGACACGTTTGTTCATGAGTTTGCTGCCCCAATTCACTTTTATCACCTCTGCGACCTTGACTGTGCCCTGTCATGGGTCACGGTTAAAAGTGATTCCATCTTGTTACTCGTGCCCAAAAACCCATCTTATTTAAACTTTGGCAAAACAATTCTGACCTTCTTGTATCTCGATATTTTTACATTTAAACCTTATGAGGCAAAATTTGATTTTATTTTGGACCTTCATTCTGGGGTCAAAAATTCGAATTTTGAAAATGATACACTGCACAAAACATGGGACTTTTTTCCATCCTTGTATCAAATTTCATCGATGAGTAACAAATAAAAGTGCCTTAAATTCGAGGTCAAAAATGAAACACAATCCATGGAACAGTCTGTATAGAAACATCGGTTAACCTGTTATTTTTCTTCTTCCACCCTTGAAATAGCAGCCATACACTGAGCAAGTATTAGCCATTAGTCAGGTATTAGCCTATGATGAAATGTGTTTTCTCTTCAGTAATAAAAAGCACTATTTTCAGTGAAGCACTCTTCCCACTGAACTGTCGTGGGTAGTGGTAAAATGGCGGCATTGCACAATATGTCATGCGGGTTGCGTTACGTTGGCTTCAGCCCCCTCTATGCATGATTGCACTGCCGATCTATATCTCTATATCTGTGGTTTGGTCCTCCAAAAGTGCTGAAGAGGTTACTAACAGGTGCTATCCAGAATTACATATTTACATGCACTGTGAATCGGACCCAAGGAAATGAATGTGCAAATAAGAAAAATATGTTATCAAGGAACGTTCTAAGGAGAGTCCACTGTACTTTGATAAGCACTGATCCATACTTAAAATAAAAGTCATGTACACAAGATACATAAACTATGCACTAAGTGAGCTGATTGCAATTGCAGTTCAATAGTAATTATGATAGTAATTTTTATAATAATTGCCAACCACTTTAATCTGCAATATACCTGAGATATTTCCCCACCAATTAATGCACTACGAATGGATTCTTCAATCCTCAGAAGGTACTTTTTCTCCGATAATGAGTGGTCAGATGACACTAAAGCAGTCTTTGACTCGGCACTTCTGGTGCTCCTCCATCCTCTTTTGCTTTCTTTTTCAAAATGGCCAAAATTTGGATCAAACTTCTCAAAGAAGTCTTCACATCCATAGCTAAATGCCTGGTGAAATGAAAAATGTTGCAAATGAAATTGAAAACATTTTCATGAGAATAATAAATAATATTAGGTACCAATTTGAGAAAATGCTTGATGTTCATTTTAAGAAAACAATCCATTTATTATTATCACACTGCATATTAAAAATGACAAATCATGCTTTCAACATTTAAGTGCCATTATCAACATCATACAACAAGTTCAAGTGGGTCTTTATACACCAAAAGGAAAGGGGGGATGGTAAAGAAGGGGCACGAAGAATTGAAGGCTGGGTCAAGGTGGATGGAATGGATCATGAAGGGGGAGGAGGAATATGAGTCATGTATACAGATGGATTGCCTATTTATGTAGATGCAAGTCCTCTTCTGGCAATATATATATACACGAATCATATCCCTCCTTCTGAAAAACAATATTAAGCAATTTAAACATGAAACTCTGCCATTTATTTGGATCCTTGAAATCCTAATGACAAATAATGACAGAGCAAGCAAATTGAGTAACCTGTGGACAAATTTGCGTTACTTCAATATTAATTAGAAGTTAGCTCAGAAAGATGACAGTACAGTTTGCCTCATATTAAAGCCACTAACAATGAGAAACTCCAAAATTCAGGAGAGTTTCCACAAGAATCTCAGGGAATACATGCTATCAAATGCTATGAATGGTGTCTCCTTATGTTCAGGTGCCATGAACATAACAGTAGCAAAGAAGCTTCAGAACAGTAACTGGGGTGTCTGGAGTTTATATTGAGCAATAGATAGTAATTACCTGAATGTAAACAATCTTACTATAAATTACTAATGCAAAAAAGAAAGTAACTATGAATAAAACAAGAGTTAAGATAGTATATTTTACTTCATTTGCATGCATTCTAACTTCTTTGGTCATCCACAGAATTGACAGTAGCCTCAAATCACAATTTGTTTCTAAGATAATGAACAAAAATATTAGGCCAAAATTTTTATCCACAACTAGTACATTGTGTTGATGCACAATTGCACATTGCAATGCAGAACCTGGTGAAATCACTAGGTCAGGGTTCATACCAACTGTCCATTTTCAATTCCCCTGACTTTTCCCTGATTTCCAGTCCCAATTTTTGAAACTCGACTTTCTATCAATGGCAAAGCAGTTGTATATAGGGATTTTATGGAAAAATGCAGCAAGGTAAATTGTGAAATAAAATTTATTAGACTTGTACCGATACCACTTTTTCCCATACCAAACCGATACCTCGATACCAGTGGCCGATACTGATAGTATTATTTGTCGATACCTTACTTACTTTTCTTAAATATTTGATAAATTTGACAAGTGCTTCCCTTCTCGTGAATTCAACTCAGTAATCAATAGTGTTATAAAAGATCACCTAATTATTGAGATAAATGACATTGTGACAACTCTTTACTTATTTTGCTACTTTTACGATTATCACTGGAATTAGATTTCAGACTCTAAGCCCTCTTGCATTTGTAAATACTGAAAATTCTTTTTAAGAAATAAGAACAGCTGAACATGCTCAGAAATTCATATCTGAATGTAATGACATGGACATATTATTGACACAGCTCCTGAACATGCTCAGCAGTTACGAGGGTTCTTCTATCACGGCCATAGCACTAGTTTCTGAAAACATTTGCTCAGGAAACTCTAAACCTGCAGGTACACCCAAGTACAGTGAACTATCAATAGCACGCTTATGTAGGGACCCAAAATCCTGAACAAGGTAACAAGAAAAACTTGCTGAACATGTTAGGCCTTCTCGGGTTATGTTGGAGACGCATGTGTGGGTTGCATAACTTCCAGGGATACACTACATGCCCCATCAAGTTAGCTCATTGCCATGTTAATTTATTGTAACAAAGTTTCATTTTCCATTATTATGCCTCCCAAAAAAATACATACACTACCTTGCATTGATGCGCACTCAATAATTAATGATGACTATATGACCAAATAGCACGTTTTGTGTATACTATTCACACAAAAAGTATATATAGGCTCGACTTTGAGGCTTGATATCCCAAAAAAGGAAGAAGCGAAATTCATAGAGAGCATATCAGCGTGTAAATAATTTAGCCTTTCGTTTTATGCAGGTAACAGACTTTTTTTAATGATTACTTTTGAGGCATGTTTTTTCAGTGAGGATGAAAAATGGCACATTTCTTTGAGTCGCAGAGGCCAGTGTCACTTTGGAGACTGTCATAACAATATGAAAAGCAAAAATAAAAGGAAATTTTGACAGAAAAAGAAACTGTACTTTTGCCATGGCATCCTTTAGGTTTCAAATATTTACTTACATTCATTTAAGTTTTTCTAGTCAATCTACGAAACCAGATTTTCTCTTTAAGCATGGAACATTAGGCATGTGACAAACACCTTTGTCTTCATTTTAAAATTTACAATGCGAATCCATTGTGTTATTCTTTCAGGCATAACTTTCATAAAATTATACATACCCTCAGTTTAAACTTTCCCAAAATTTACACTTTTTTTCTAGTTACAATAGTGCATAAGAGGGATTTTATTGTACATATTTGAGGTTTTGTATCCAATCAAATCTGGTTAACGTAAAAAATACAGTGTATGTCTCAGTATATTTCAAATCAGCTTTACCACCTGCAATCACAAGCAGCAATTTTTGCAGTTTTTACCAAACCAGACAGGGCCGATTACTTATTATCTTCTTAGAATTATAAAATCCCTACAGAAAATTATTACTGCTATTCAGTAATAATTTTCTGTAAGGGAATATCCAATTCTAAAAAAAAACATATTTATTGTTGGCGAGAGCCTCTATGCCTCATTATCAACTTATGTTTTTTACATGATTCAGTTCACTTGAAGTCATGGAGAGGTATTATTTTCATTAAATCCCAGGAATGAATATCCAAAAATACAGTAATGAAAAGGATATAGTTAAAGGACCAAAAACTTATTAGTTATTACACATAGAGATTAACTATGAGGTGGGCCTTTTTTCTTTCCCAATACACAAACCTGAAATAACACGACTTGTTAATTCAGTTATAGGAACATACCACTAAAAGATTCTCATACATGGTTTCTGCATTCCCAAATTACTTAAGACATACACTACATACACTTAGAATATAAAAGGCATCTTTGTAATAAACACCTGATGCCAATTTTATTCCTTATAAAATCAACCGAATACATTACTCAGCATCCTACTCACCTCCAAAATTGAGCACTCTTCTAATAATTTTAAAATAGATCTGTGGCCTATAGGAAGAAAGTCATGGATGGTAGGTAAATGAAACTCCACAGGCCCTTTGCTGAGCAAGTCCACAACTGAAAGAAATATAAATCATGTCAACATACATAGTAAAAGGATACTTTTTGGTTTTCTTAAATGTTAAAAAATTGATTGAATACTGCATGCAATATACAATATACAATTTTAAATATTGCAATAAAACCTGCTAGTTCTTCAAGATACAGCAATGCGAAAAAATTATTTTAATAGGAGTTCAGAGTCAATTTTAATATCATTACATAAGCATTGATTTAGTTATGATTACGATAAAGTTATGATTCTGTAAACCAGACTAGAGGTTGTTCAGATTGGTTAGGGTAGATATCACAAAAAAGTCAAATGGCATGTTAAACTCAAGTCATTAGGGTAGAATGACATTGCAGGGTTCCATCCATGAGCCAGATGTGGTTTGGCTGATGGACCTGGACCCCAGAAAATTACCCAGTTCAATTTAACTGGGTGTATTTAGGACCCCTCCTGGATATGAATCCAGGACCTCAGTCAGTATAAACCCAACACTCTATCTACAGGGCCACCATGTCATCTACGCCACCTGAGTATGCACATAAAAAAACTGGATTCATTCTGCCTTGAACTTATACATAATTATATTTTCCTGGACAAACCTTAATTGAAAATTTTTATGCATTGATACACTATACAATTATCTCAAGGACACAATGATGAATTTCTAAGGATCTAAACAATCAATAGGAAAAATATTCCTCAACAGCAATATCTACGAAGAACATTTTTTTAAACATCCATCCACATAAAACCATTCAATTAAGCAAATTATCTACATTATAATATCTGTCCAGCTAAACACATTAAACTTTCAATCCAACATTAAAATTTCATTTAAGGCCATGGCATTTGTAACACAAAACCCCATGAATACATTAGTAAACTTTACCAATTCCTCACAGTCAGTACCTGGAATCCCTTCTACATAACTGCATTTTCCCTTCATATGCCAATTTTTTGCCTTGAAAAAAGAATCCTCCTCCATGAACATCAACCTCTTCAAATATACATGTAAGAATACAAAATTTCAGAACACTTTTGAAAGAATTATGCCCTACCTTACAAAAATATACAGCCACTGTCAGCATAGTACCCAAGCACTCTTTGGGGTGCTACCAACAGACCCAAGCATCTAAAATCCAACCCATACATTATATGCATCAAAACTTGTACTGGAAACCACAACTGCACCAATACGAATGTAAGTTGTCCCATTTTTGCCTTAGGACCACCTCCAGTGGAGAAGGCCAAAGACCACAACCAGTTTTACATTCAAAGCTTCCAGATGATGCCACGGACTAAAGGCTTGGCATTCCTCTGCTCTCATCCCTCCTCCTTCCCCTCCAAGGCCACAACTGGTCTTGGAAGCTGCCCCTCCTCTGTCTCCATTCAACGCTCTCCTATTCATTCCCTGCCTGCCTCAGGAGTGAAGACCCAAGGCCCATTTTCCTGGATCTCTCAGCATACATGAGCAGTCTCATTTCTTTGCAGGCATCTGCAGGCCTTTCAGGAGCAAAAGGCTGACATAAATCCTGTCTTTTTCAAAGTTCTTTGATATACCTTCACCCCTTCATCTGAGCAGTGTCTTGGTCGCATGTGAGCCTAAAATACTGGAGATCTGTGGATGAAGTTCCGTCAAAATTTATTTATTGAAAACCGGCATCCTCCTATCTTCCTCACCTTCTTGGTAATGGGGACGTTCACTCTGAACCGAAATCGCAATTTTGTACACAAAATCGTTAAATGGAAACGAAAAAAGAATTTCAGTGAAAAAATTAATCTTCCAACCACAACCATTCACTCATAAATCAAAAATGAAAATAAGCAAAAGGTGACGCCCACTGAAAATGCCACTGTGATAACATTGACGTCATTTTCCTCCTGTCCTTGACTGCTTTCAGGGGAGGGGAAGGGAGTGGAGGGGGATTCTCGGAAGGCCTGCTCGCACAGATGCTGTCGCAATCGTTCCGATTGGCCGAGTCAGCTGTTTCCCCCCCATTGCGATAAGGCAAAGTAGCTTCGTGGGCCCAGTTGTGATTGGACAAAGTCGATATACGTCAGAGGTTGCACCACACCCACTTTTCCGAAAGGGTTAAAAACATCAGTTTTTCGCCGCTTATAACTCGGGAAATAATTGACGGATCAAAAAATGGAAAAATACAGGTCTTTTTATATTTATACAGGTCTAAAATACATTTTACAAACTCTATGAGATTCGGCAATAAAAAAATATGGTAAACGACCCCATTATCAGTTTCAATGGTCCCTGTCCATTTTATATTCCAATTCTTCATAAAAATATCATTAACTTTGAGCAGAGCTTCAACTTTATATGCGCACATGTGCATATGCATTGATGTATATGCACATACACTGACACCCAAGATTACCTGCCCACCTTCCACAGCTAGTAGCAGATGTCTTTCTTTCTAGCTGAGGAAGGAGGGAGGATATGATCATATTCAAACTATCCATAGTTAAGGAATAGAGATCACTGCAATGAAGGAGAGTAGGTTTGATTTTTTAGCATGGAAGATAATGTAAAATCTTGGACTTTTCTGGCATATGATGGATGTGGATTTTCTCCGGATACCAGAGGGTTGGGTGAGTGGCTGCTAGTAATGAATATTCAAAACATATCCCCCTTAAACAGATTAAAAATATGTATCACCAAAGTATGCCAACAATTAAAACAGCAAATGAAAAATAATGTCTACAGAGAGCCTCAAACCAGCACCTTACACCCATCACTCACAGCCAATTACTTTACCCCTAGACTATGTCTCTTCTCACCCACAACCCAGAAATTTTATGCACTTTACTTGCAGTCAAAATAATCAAGCTTGTTTTTTGTTGAAGTTATTGTCTGTATAACTCAAGGGGGATGATTCGTAATTCACCAATCAAGGACTACCTGCCAGCCAACTTCTGTCAACACCCTAGACCCAATTAATAGATAATCCCGTTGTGTACGTTCAACCAAACTGAGATTCCAACCACAAACCACCCAACTCACATTAATTCTCAGAACCATTAAAATATCCAGCTAATATGCTCAATTTTGAAATTTACAGCTGTTCACAACACCTACAGGGACATTCCAAGGTGACCTGTAACATTTTAGCAAATTTTATGCCTTATTTAAATTAAATTCATGCAAAATCCTGTACATTCATTCAGGTTTTCTAACCAAAATGCATTGGACACTTGCCATAGTAAATAAGGAATGTGAAGATAAGCAATATTTATGGCAAAATAAAAAATATATCATTTATTAAACACTGAGACCAACGTAACAAAATTAGTAACCCTACATTAGTTACTTATGTTTGAAAGCATATTGCTCTGAAAGTTTATCACTTGACCATAAACATTTTTAATATATTTGTAGTGAATGGTTTTCCAAGCAAATTCACACAGTTACACAAAACTATTTCTTGCCATTATAATTGAAATAATTTCAACGAAAACAGTTTGGCAGTGACCAACGTAACGGTGCCCAGTGTAACTTATGACTTTCCATTAACAGAAAAGTCAACAGGTTTGTGTAATTTACTGGTACTGTTTTTTGGATTGCTTGTACACTGAGGTGATCACTTCTCTATCCTTCTTTATGACAGTAAAGGGATGATTAACCAGAAACCTTACTGGACCACACAGAATGAATCTTCCGAGAACCTGTTTATCTCTGTCTTCATCTTTGGGCTACTTAAACTTATTTAACGTTTCCTCCAGAAACTTCATTTCAAAAGTATTCAGCTCACACAATTTCCGAGCACCCCCCTATGTACCACTTCCCTTCATAAAATACACTATAATATTTCTCTGTCTGGATGCAGAAATCGGACCCTGAAGTCATAGAAGCACCACTGGTGCTTGGTCGAGGTATTTCATTCTCACCACCAATATCTCCAATGGAGCTCAGCGTTGGCTCCTGGCAATTGACACATCATCACCCGTGTTTGCGAATAGATCAACTTGAAGATATCCCGCCTTAACCACAGAATAAGTTGCTTGTATTCCTTTCAGTGGTTTCAGCCATGCAAGGAATTTGTCAATACCTGCGGACCTTCGCTATATCAGTGGCTGAAACAAACAAGCACACAGGCCTCAGGCTGAAGTACAGCAAAGAAGTCCATTGGATTCTTTACAATACTTTCTCTTGCAGCACTTTTTTCCACACATGGCGTTTCAGTGTCGCACCCATGCCATCATGTGGCCACTTGCCATGGTAAGACTCAGAAAAATTCCAGGCAGTACAAAGAGAAGAAGATATTGTGGCCATTGAGAAGCGATTCATGAAATGTGCCACAGCACCATCAGACCAGGGGGCCTATGTTCGACATTTTAGTCGTACATGACTTCGCCGTTGTACTAGAGCCACGTGGTATGAACCCGAGTGCTCGGTGAATTTGCTATGCTCAAACCACTCGAGTTCACTCAATACGGCTACTGGCTACTTGAGCGGTGGATACCAGTTGACTTACCCTTCGAGTGAGTGTAATGGTGGGTGCTGACAATTTAGCAGCTGAAAAAACATGGTAAAAGAGGAATTGTCCTCCCTAGCGATCAGCTAGCCTCTTCTCCCCTTTCCCCTCCAGCTGGCCGAAGTCCGAAATACCACGTCAGTTTCAAGGCTTAGGTCAACCACAACTCCGTTAAGTTTTCCTCGTTACCACATTCAGGATTTTGGATCCCAACAAAAACGTGCTAACGAGAGTCCTCTGTATTTGGGTGTACCTGCTGGTTCAGTATTATCTGAGCAAATTTTTTCAGAGACTGGTAATGTGTTTTCTGATAGAAACACCCTATTACCTGCTGAGAATGCTCAGCAGCTCAAATTTCTTGAAAAGAATTTTGATTATTTACAAATACAAGAGGACTTAAAGAGTCATAAATCTTAATAAAGTGATTAATTGTGAGAGTAGCAAAATAAATGAGTTTTCACAATGTCATTCCTCTCATTAATTGCTCTAATATAACACTTAATTATTGAGTTTAGTTCACGAGAAGAAAAGAACTTGTCAAATTTTTTGGGAAAAATAAGAAAGGTATCGGCAAATAATACTATTGGTATAGGCCGCTGGTATCAAGGTATTGATTTGGTATTGGTCCAAGTCTAATTACAATAATTTTCTTTAAGTAGCCAGAGGGCCAAAATTGCTTGTCTTGTATCCTTACTTTATCCTAAATCCAATCCTTATTGATTCTTTAAAATATCTTCGATGCATGTGTCATCAGGCTTATGGTCCTAAAATTTTCAGTTCTCAGCCCACTCCTTTTTGGGAATAGGGATGATGGTCTTCACCAAGTCCATGGGTATGCCTTCTTTTGAGTACATGTCACATGATACCGTACAGCCAGCTTAATATCTTCTTTCTACCAATTTTAATTGGCTTGATGGGAATATGGTCAATCCCAGGAACCTTATTCATTCACAGATACCTGCTGCATTTGATTCTGATCTTGAGATTAAGCCTCCCATATCATTCTCCTTGACTTCACTTTCCTCTCCGATTATTTTCACACTGAGATTGTTTCATTATAAAACTCCTCCAAATATTCTTTCCATCTCTTCACTTTATCTTCATTTTCAATTGAATTACTCCAATCTTTTCCCTTAAAGCATTAAATATTGTGGTCCATTCCTTGAAGTTATTTCTCACCATCCTTCCACCTTTCCTTTTATTGACTTCTTGCGTGCAAAGAAGATAATAAATCTGGTGAAAGAACCACTCAAAGAAGTGCATAAAATCACCAAAACCAACTAGCTGGCTTTTTA
Source organism: Platycnemis pennipes (assembly GCA_933228895.1). Taxonomy (NCBI): domain Eukaryota; kingdom Metazoa; phylum Arthropoda; class Insecta; order Odonata; family Platycnemididae; genus Platycnemis; species Platycnemis pennipes. The sequence continues at coordinate 103,028,327 of OW121846.1, read as the reverse complement.
TGTGGAAGGGATTTGTCTTCAAACCAGTAACCTCATCCTTGACTGCCACCCTTACAATGAAACTAAATTACATAGTGTTAAATTGTAATGATTTTTAATTTCTATTATAAATGGTACATGTAAAGTATTGCATCCTAAACAAAAATACACTTAAAAATACCATATTTCAGAGTCTGGAATGGATTAAGTCCGTGAAGCGAGATTCCACTGTAATTTGAAAGGCCTACCTTACCTAAAGACAGACATACCATCCTGGAATGCTATCGCTTCTCGTCCATGAATACTTAAGTGATGAATAAGCTCTCTTAAACCTATCTTGCAACTAACCTCTATATCTAGAGGTCGCGACACTATCAGCAACCTGGTGGATGCACTAAGAGGCTTTAAGCTTAGCCCCGAGGTATCATATTAAACCATAATCATTGACACTCATTTTTACAATTAAATAATCCCAACTTTTAGCAATGAGTGTCATTAAAATTGAACAAAGCATTGGTAATGTATTGAGAAAATAGTAATACTCTTGTGCACACATCAGTGAAAGCTGTATGAAATAAGTGGCATTTCACTGAAAATGTAATGATAACTTGTAAATAATCCTTTGAGGTTTACAAGCAACTTATAAATATACACATATAATGCGAGAGAAAAATATATAAAATGAAAAATACAACACAAAATGCAATTCATCAAAAAATAAAAGTTTTCTATCACACTTGTGTCCCTAGCAGAAGACCAGGTAAAAATCGCTTTTTATCACCTACTTCACAAGAAAATAAGAGATATGAAAGACCCAAGGTGATGTGCATAGTTTTAAAAATTCTACATAAATCCTTTAACATTATTTCAGGAAAAAAAAACAAAGCTTTTAGCCTCACAGTTTTCATATTGCCTTCTTTTCCGTTTTCCACATCCTTTAGCACAAACTACAGATGTAGTACTGACAATGGCAAAATTTCCAAGTCTCTTTTGTGTGATGCGAGGAATGGGAGTGATGTCTTCATCCACACTCTCTGTCTCTGACACAGGAATGCTGAAACATTGGATGAAAAGTACCCTGATGACATTTTATTATGAGGATAATATGATTATGAGTTACTTTGGGTTAAAATAATAAGCATCTAGATTCCACACTTCCTGTTGAGGATTTATCCCTCTTGCAGCTAGGTACTTCACAATGTGTTAGGCTTATACTCAGATTGTGACCAAATACCAAGCCATTTAAAAGACAACAAAATTATGGAAATGTTTCTGAAATAACTAAAGAGATTCAGGAATCATTGAAAACGTTCATGGTATGGAGAATGATTGTATGGACAAATGTTGAATGTTTTTTTTTTCTATTTTATGAACATTTCATCAGTTACGAAGCTTGTTTGAAGTGCTTTACTGTCAACTACAACCATTATGAGGAATGATTCTCTATGCATAGTTTCAACCAGAATCACCATAAGAGCGCTTCAAATATTTACCATTTAATATATCTCAACCTAATTTCATGCATACTATCTATTTGAGGCAGCACTTGACAATTACTCCTATTCGTAAGGAAAAAATTCCTTGCGTCAATTAATATCAGTGAAGACTATTCACTGACTTCAAAGCAAGCCATGAGAATGACGTTGCACATAGAGAAAACGGTCAATATTTTTATCAGTGACAGGATTAAGGAAAATATAAATAACTTCTAAAATAGTGACCACTAACAGTGTGTGATTTCTGAATCACATTCACTAATGTTAGCATGTGTTGCACAACGGAATAAAAACGTACAAATGCATCAGTGCATTAAATTAATCTTGGTTAGCTCACCTTTATCTATTTGGAACCATTATTCTTCGAAAAAAGTTAAGCTCATGGCCCTGATATTCGCTGTGATGCATACCAAACCATAATTCAATGGGTACGTCACAGCAATGCACTTACATTTTAAAAATGTTGTTATGATAAATGCACTGTCCAAGTTAATGCATGGGACTGTCACCCACTAAACAAGAGTGGCATTCATAATAACAAACAATTCATAACAAGCAATCCAAGACACCTTGACATGAAAAAATAGCAATTTCCCTCGGATAAGAACTAGTATATAACTAGCAAAAAATTACAAATACTAAATGTGGTGATCGCTTGGGACATACCTACACAATACGCAAAATAGAATTACTAAACGAAAACATTGTATTTGAATCATTGACGTAATAAAGATGGGACTTTCATCAACAATTGTATCAATATGAGCCAGTGCCCACGTTTCCTTCGCCAAACAACCTACCAATTACGAGGCAATTTTCCCGGGCAGCCGATAAAGAGAGAAGAAATGAATTCCTCATCACTAGTAAACAAATAATGTAACGAAACAGATGTCTATGCCCTAATAGTTCACCTTGTTTACTATTCGACTAAAACCTTGTTTACATTCACCAATTACTCTTTGGGTGCAGCTACTAGATTCCTAATTGCGAAACATATTACAAATGAGAATCATATAAATACAACCTTCGTACAGCTAAAATATACAGAACATAACGTTAAGGCAGCTAAATAGAGACTATCTTACAAGGCAAAATACCTATGAAGGGAGGGTCAACGTACTATTACGAAATCATACTGACCTCGGTATTGCATTAGGTAAGGGATTGAGTAATAACGTCGCTGCTATCAATAAAACATAGTTTCCAAAGAAAAACTTAAGCTTACATCAAAAGATCTTCGATTGAGTCACAAGCAGGAGTAAGCTTGGGTTCATTTTTCCTTACTACTACCATCTCAGCAACTGTTCACAGAACACCCCGAACACTAATCAACACTTTCGAAACTCAACACAAATCCCCTGTTTACGCAAACCTCTCACTTTGTGGTTTGGCAACAGTGGAGTTGGTGGAATCCAACGTTGCCCTTTTGCGTAAACAAACATCTCGCGCAAGCGCGTCGTAATTTTAAGGCCATGAACGTGATGAACTGGATCGAGCATGTTCGTGTCAAGCAGCGACTATCGCTAGAGGGCCTCTAACCAGATTCTCTCCACTCCCGTATAAGGCGCTTTCCTAAGTTTTAGTCCCAAACACCGTTCGAAGGGTGCGCCACCGTCGCCATAACCGCGCCGGGGCGCGCAGTTCAAATACTAATATTTTTAAATTTCCTTTTATTTATTATTCTTTTCTTAAAATTCAATACTTATTACGTGCACGCGATGGTAAAAATCCTCGAATGCGCTTCCATGTTGTCCATCCTCTTCATTTGATGATCGTTTCCTTACCCATATCAGGAAATTCCTTGAAGTCACAGTGACATTACACAAACGTCATCTGAAGAATTCCCATAATACTGCATGAAACCGACACGACGAAATAAGATCACATACGCGAAGACACAAAAAACAGGCACTTCAACATGATCATTGGAATCAAGGGTAGCAAATAAAAAAACTGATTTCAAAGACTCATTTAATTACTTATACTGTTACACACTTCAGCTTAATAACAAAATCAATGAATGGATTATGAAGTCAACCAACAGTTTCCATACTTCAACAATTTACATTTAAGAAATTGATACAGCCTCTTGAATGTCAATACTCCTCATCAGCTCTTCAAAAAGCATTCCTGCAAAACAATCAATAGAAAGAAAAATGTCAGTATCACTTCATAGTATTTTACGTTCAAGTACCAATTTTATGTGAGGTAGACCATAACAACTAATGCTAAAGCAACAGTATAGATAACAAGGAAAGTAACTATGCTTAGAGCTGTCCATTTCATGCCTCTGTCTACAAAAGAATAGTTGGTAAAACGTGAGGAGTTATCCATCAATGTGCTGATTATTCCACTACCACCCAGGAGGTTATCACCTTGGTAGCGCCTCTTTTTCATGGTCAAGACCCATGTGGCAAAGAGATCCCCAGTCCAAGAAGTAAGTGTAAAGTTTAAATGTATAAACAGCCCTTTAACGACTGATTTTTCTGGCACAAATTATAGAGAACAATTTGTGCCAGCACCTAGAAAGCTTGTGCAAGCAAGCAACACTGGTAGAGACACCTCCAGCTTGTATAGGCATATGAGAAACCAAGATGCAGGTAGCTCTGAACCATACGGTCCACCAGAATATCAGGGCAGGCTCATTGCCAGGGGGGCTTCTGGTGCTTCAGCCCCCCCTGAAAGTATTCCCAATAACTTTGTTGTTCTGATTTTAGTAATGAATTTTACGAATGAGAAGAGATAAGCATGGGCACAGTAAAAGTAAATATCAAGAACTGAAAATTAAGGCAAGAGATTTGTAACATGTCGACACCGAATGGGCAAGGCTGATTTGTTTTAAGTTAAGCAAGACTTATCCCCACCCGAAGCAAATTTCTGGCTACGTGCCTGTATCAGGGTGGAGGATAATCACTGTACACCATTTAACTGATCTTCCAAATAATCACTTGATAATATGTACAACATAATTTGAGCCATATTTGGAGTGAAAGGAAGCAAATCAATAGCACAACATATTAACAAAAAATTACCATATTAAATTAATCATAAACTAGGGAAAAACTAAGGCTTGAGCATAACAGTTACACATCTCTGGCAAAAGATAATACATGGATATAAAATCACAACAGCATAATTTGTGGAAATTAAATGATTTTTTCAGTTTCATCTTCCTCTTATCGATACATTATTGTTAATGGGCACTTTTGTGACAACTGAAATGAAAAAAATTCTTAAATCAGTTAGATGACTGTTGCACCTGAAAAAAATCAAAATGCACACCCACAAGGCATTATTAATGTGGAGAGGTTTCTTTCATGATCTGTAGCTCTCTTCTGGCAGCCGTGATACCTCCTTCGATTATAGAAAGAAATTCTCCTGAAGGGAAAGATCAGTTATGAGCTTCATTTTCAAAAAATAAAGAGAAGATATCCTGAAATAAACTAGGGTCTATTGTGAGGAATGGATCACAAAGGTCACAAGGAGGATTTTCAAGGAACATCATTGCCACACGAATTTTTATGGGCACAACTGAATTTTTACAACTGAACACTAATTTTCTTACAACTCAATATTAGTTCTCTTCCTTTATAGCTTCTGTTGATCTCATGCTGTCTAGATTCAGCATCTTACTGAAGGAAAAAAGAAGACAACTATTAATAGGCTGCACCCATCCTCAATTTTATATATTTGTCCCTGGATATAAATTAAATAGTTAATTACAGCAGTCTTCAATGCTCCTATAACTTTTAAATGAAAGGGTTATGATTTGCATCACAATTCTGCCTAATAATACTGAAAAAAAAAGTTTCAACCGGGTCTTGAATAAGGTTGTGGGTTCACAAATGCCAGCATTGTTCTTTTTACTAGGTCCGACAACAACATTCCTGATTTAATATAAGCTAACTACCCATTCTGATAAGGAGGGTGGATTACTGACTTTTGCCCAGGGACTGTCACAAAATGATTTTCAGATAGGCAGATTCCAAGAATTTCACATGAGGACTCACCTAACGTACAGCTGACTTCAAAGGTTCCTTCGGCAGGTGCATGGGCGTGTGGTCCATGGTTCCATTTAAGCTGTCAAAAGCAGAGTCCACCTCCATAAAAAAACTATGTAGTGGCAAGTCCATCTTTGCCCAAAACACCTGAAACCATACATCAACATTAATAGATGAGAATGTATTTGAAAGTAGAAGGCACTAGCCTCATACATTTTCTTTGGGATATTTTGATGACGATTGCATGATAGCGAACACCTTGTCACCAGGCTGCGAGCTACACACGACAGTTCACACGAGATACTAGCAAAGGAACAGCAAGTGAAGATTACGAGTTATGAAACATAATAACAAACAAATTGTTTTGAGTAACGGGCTCAGCACAAAGATTCACCGACAAAACAGCTTCCGACTGTGATTTATAAAACTCAGATGCCGGGCATAACGGTTCGCCAGTTGGTGAGTTATCATTTTCATAACATAACAAGAACTTGACGAAAACGAATACTTTCACATTATTTATGTAAATACCACTATTCAACACACAAAACAATATAATACTTATTTCAATACAATTAAGATGAATGTTTCAATGCAATCGAGAAGAATGTTTCAATGCAATCAACATCGAAGAAAATAGTATACTTCATTGCAAGGATGAAATTCGTAACAAAAACACAACATGGCAACTACTGTCGCTTCTCGAATACTAACTAAAACAAAATAGTTACGTCCAAAGGCACTCATAAGGTTCATTAACGGACACATAGTGGGGCAAGGACAGATTACAGCATACTGTATCTTAAAATTGCACCTACCTCTCAAGTACTTCTCTCCGGGAGCAGATCAACCTTCAATACAGCACTTTCTGCATTCCACATCCAAATTCAGGCGTCAATTACAACAAAAACACAGATTTCGACCGCCTCAGTAATTCTCCGATAGCCGTTGACACTGCGTGTGCTTCCCTCATTTCAAATCAACAGGGATGCATGGAGGGGGAAATTTCCCCCTCCCTTGACCTCGAAAATGGTGGGGGGTAATCGTGTAGTTCCAAACACCGTTCGTAGAGCGTACGGAACTTAGGGGAACGGCCGCGGCGCCAGTGAAATCCCCATGCCTCTAACTATCGCGAGCCCCGCGAGCCTCTGGTGGCGATTCCGCCCAGTAATCTCAAACGACTGCCGAAACCACGGTGCCGTCTGCACGACCGCCACAATAGCAGCGTTTTTCACAGTTTTTCAGATTCTACTTGCCAGAGTAGGGTCCTAATCAGTCATCGTTGGCATGCCCATTATGCATGAAATGTGAATTGCTTGGACGATAATACATTTTTCATTGCTAAAATAGTAAAGACGACTTTGAATCACAGTCTAAATAGTACGTAAAATATGGCACCAATACGACTAAAAATGCATTCGGCTTTGCTGTCAGGAGTCCAGAGTCACCAACAACGAGCCAAAGAAACAATTTATGAGGTGTATTCCTAGTACAGAAGTCGTTTACTGCGTGCATTCGCCCAAAAAAGTTTTGACAGGCATCGGAAGAGGTGCTATGGCGTTCGATCGGTAAATTCCATTCAGTCATGCGTATCACACAATGAAGATTTTTTCTCCCTATATATTTCAGACTGATTACCCAACCTTAATCCACGGCCTAATTATTTCGGCTGACAATAGTTATCATCGAAAGAATCAGGTTTCATTTACCGTCCTCATTGAGCGTTTCGAAACGCTCGAAATCGATCGATGTAGTGATATCCTCCTCGTAGATAAGCGTTGCTCTTCCGTCGCCAACAGCCAGGAGAATCAGAGAAAATACGAGTTCCCTTGGTTCATACGATCACAAGGCTGTCGCACAATCATTCTAAATGATGTTTTGTTCAGGTCGCATGCATAATCAACGGTAAAAAACGTTAATTCGCCCATATATGTTAGATACCGTGCGCAGATCTCTTGCGAAGGGGAGTACTTCAAGGGGCCCAAAGGTGGGCTTGTGATGCGTTCTGACCCAGCGGGAGAAACTTAGGACATTTAGGGGTCAGATGGCAGAAGGGACAGTTTTGTCTCAATCTCGCCCCAATATAGACCTTTAATTATTAGTATTATGCTATATATTTATGTCGTGTATAATAGGGGGTCGTGGTGGCCTAGTGGGTATAGAGCTGTTACCAGCTGAGCAGTAGAGCACTGAGCTACTGACCGGAGGGTCCCGGGTTCAAATCCCGGGCAAGAGTAAAAAATCCTCGCGACACGATTTTCTGCGTGACAGAGCTTAGGAACTGGAACGTAGGAAATCGCGGATAGGCCCAGGGGGCTAAGAACCTTCCCCCCCCCCCCCCCCCCCCCCCCCCCCCCCCCCCAACCCTGAATGTGTGAATTTCACATGCCATTGGCTTAGTATGGGGTGAGCTCTACCCTCACCTATCAAAACCAACCTTTGGGTTGAATCACTGAGTGATAGTGTACCTTTCTAGGCTTTCGCTTCAACCCAGCGATCGAAAAAATATCCTAAAAGAGAGCTTCTCTGCTGCTTTCCTGCCTTACCTTAATTAACGTTGTCGGCGAGGGAGCAGATCTGCTTTCGAAAGCCTCATCAGAATCGTCAGAGTTAGTTGGTACTCAGCCAGGAGCTTCGTGAGCCCCTCCCTCCCACCCGCTCAACGGGTGCAGTGTCCCCCGCTGGCTCGAGGCTGATTAGCACGTCTCACAAGCCCATCTTTGGGCCACTTGAAGTGCCCCCCTTCGCAAGGAATCTGTGTACGGGGTCCACGTTCAAATATTGAATTGTGGGCATATCTTGATCATGGATTCATGATAAAAGTCCCCAGTCTCCAGTGTCTTGTTCTCCCTCTCCACAGACGTATTCTTTTTAGGTAGAGCAGGAGGAAGATGAGGTGTGACTACGCTGCATAAGGATATGATTCTTTCAATGTTTATTTCCCACGCATATCCCTTGGCCTTGAATCCCAGCTGACGTAAAGACACTCCAAGACAGCATGGGTCTCGGAGCTGTTTTATGTGAGGGCTAATGGAGTCATCCCCTCAGTGTCGGGTAAAGGAGACTTCCGATTCCGTCTTCGTGCGTGGCCGATACTGGAGCTGCAATATTGTGTAGATCAGACGAAAATCCCCTTGCTTGGTTGTAAGCAGAGGAAGTTATATATAGATAGGTACGCAAAATTATTCCACAAATTTTATTCCTTCTCATTATATGCCAGAAAAGAAACTATAACAAAATTGTTGTTCTAAAAATTGATTTATGCAAAAAAAAAAATAATGGTGTGTTTTTGCACCTTTGGCAGTTTAGGGGTCTTGGGTGATTAAATAATAGCAGAATGATATTTTATTTGGCTACCTATATTTAGATGCATTTTTAGTCATAACTGGAGATATTAAATTTTATATTATTCGTAATACAATAGTTATGAAAGTTAACAATAGTTTTAGAAAGCATATGTGTTCATATCTGTAACCTGTTTACTGGTGAAAATCATGAAAATATTTTGGATGCAAGGGTACATTTAACACATGCAAATATTGTTTGAGTTTTGCATTCCCTGCACCTTCTCCTGGATTCATTTTTCTCAATTTAAATGACCTACTTTATCATTTCTTACGTCTGGTAAGGACATACGCTATGGCCTACCCGGCCTACCTATTTTATAGGGCTGCATGATATTCCGTGGTGGCCCGGGGGCCTACTTATGACGGGAATCCCATTAAATACGAGCTAACTATGTTCCTCTTCGTGGGTTTTCCTATAGTATTAATTTTCTAGATGTCTAATCAAACAGGTCGGTTCCATTATGTTGCATGAATTTACAGCTTTTATCGTTGATAATTCAACTACAGTTTTCCTTGATATGAATTTTGCGCTTTAATCGCGGTCGAGGTGCCATCTATGATGCAAACTCAAAGCTTTGTCGTTTATGCCGTATCCCGTATTTTGTCACCCGAATAGGGAGGTAGTCAACTGAGATTGTTATCGATGTACCGATGTGGTAATCGTGCGTCTAATTCATAGTAGTTTGGATTTGGGTACGTAATGTTTTTTTGCCTGCTTTGGAAGAGCTGAGAGTTGTTTTCACTCACTCTAAATCTTTCCAGTTGCAGGTGAACTCAGCCTAGGCAATGTTGACCGTGACAAGATAGTGCACAATTGTTTTGCACCCTGAAGAAGTAAGGAAAAAAGTTCACAAGAATGAGTTTCCTTTTGTAAGTGTGGGCTTTTAGATATATTTAATTAATTTATTTCTGTATGTACTCTTGCTAAGGCCGGTGAGAGACCTCAAGTTTTGAAAATTTTCAATCATGTCCCTTCGGAAATGTCAACATTTATGTAATTTTGTTATATTGCAATTAGACTTTGTATTAGTCATCAAGACACAATTCAAAGTGTTATGCATGATTTTTACTCATTTTGGAATTAAATGGTTTATTGCCATTTTGACGGTTTCCATATTTAAAACAATGGTGCCATGGACGGTAGCGAAGTTTAAATCCCTCAAAACCTCAACCTATCCTGTTTTATGCATTTGGCATTTAACGATGTACCACGGTTGTAGGATGATAAGGCGTTAGATCTCTTTTTGATTTAAAAAGTGAATAGTTACCCGGACTAGAATGTCTGCTACACTTCGCGATTTTGTGTTTGATTGATAGTCATGTTAGAAACCAGCTGGTAATGACCCCTAATTGCAGCATTCATCAATTTTTTCATGATTGTATATTCGGGTAGGAATGTATTCATCAATTGTCTTTTATGACCCTTTCCAGGAAGGGTGACAGACTTATGTAGTGAGGCAGTGGTTAGTTGAAAAGAGTGAAATCCACGCCCACTACTGACAGTGTCCTCGCTTTATTGTAAAAGTACTCTTGTAGGACCGTTCATGTGAACATCATTTGAATCTTACGAGTATTATTTTGGGTTTTGCGTTATTGCCTTTCAGAATTTTCTAAAATGTATGATTGTTATGACTCACTCATGGTGGTGATGGTAATTTCATGTCTTCGTTAGGTTATGCTTATATCTTCAGGGAGTTTGCTATTTAAATGTATATTATAATATAACAGGTGGTAGAAGACTTCACTAGTATTTATATAATTGAGCAAAATGAAAATTTACTCTTTTCATTGGTAAACACCATTTAAATATTCAAGTTGCAAGTGATGTTGACATTAGGCACGATTATGAATTCTCCTTAATTAGTGAGGGTAGATTCCTGTATGTTTGCCTTGTTCAATGGACTTCGTTGTAAAGTGTCGTTCAAAACAGTTGCTAGAGATTGATGTTGCAGAATGGACTAATGATTATGAAAATTTCTTCATTTGGGACCCTGTATTATTTTAGATGGGTTTTGATATTTTGAAGTCAGTAGCATTGTTCTACGATTTTTTGATGAAATGTGAGTGGTGATAGCTAAATAGAAAACTACAGAATTAATTGACAGCACTATGTTTCAGTAAATTTTAGCGGTGAGAAAACAGCATGTCTCTGAATTACATTTCTATTTATTTGGCATGTAGTAGATAGAACTTAACAAGAAGTTACATTATTTGCCAAGGGACCCTATGGAGATCCTGTATAGTCGCGCAAAAATAGAGATTTTTTATGTAGTTGTGGTTTTCATGCCAGCAAAGCTAATGAGACATTTAAACACCAATATCTGTTACTTAACACGTTGCGTACCGAGGTATTTAAATGCCTTTTAACCCTCCGTTCCAGCGGATTTTTAAACCTCACTGTTTGGAAACGCATTGCATCAGTAAAAATTTTGTAACTTATTTAAAAATGAAATTTTTTTTAAAGGGATTTGGAAAATAATACTCACAGAAAGTCTCAGTATTTCCTCTTTGTGTGATACTCCATAAAACATTTTCCCTTGTGGAGTGGAACACCGCAAGTTGAGCAGACATACCTCGTCTCTTTCCTAATTTTTCTGTAAGCACACACTTTGCATCTTCGGGTGTGGTATTTCTTCTTCCCCTTTCGCACGATAGGGATGAGATGATGTTTACGAAGGTCTCTCGAGAGACGATGTGGGTGATCCCTCGAAGGAGAACGCTCCGTCGGCTTATCTCTATCCTCATCCGAGGATGGCTCATCTAGCTCCTCTCTACTCGCTGCCCAATCTTTGGCTGTGTGGAGCAGAAAGCCTTTGAGTCGAATGCTATTTGATTCAGTTAATGTTTTATAAACTCTAAAAGCGTTAAAAAGGGCACAGTTTATTAGCCACAGGACTACTTTCTTCGACCATTTCATTGTTTTTCTCATGATTGTATAATACGATACATACATGTCCGCCCTGTCTACGCCTTTCATACACTCATTGCATTTCAAAATACAGTAAGGTTTTTTGATCGGAAGTCCTGTGATCCTATCTTTCAGCTTTTTATTACCTATCTTAGCGCTGTGAATAGTGCTATTCATCCTCATCTCTCTTTTGTCTTTCCACAGCACAAGTAACACTTCACTTTCATGAGAAAACGTGCATTGTCCTTTTTTCAATGTTTTCGCCTCACTCTTCAATGTGGCTGGGAGCCCTCTATTTGGTCTGATGGTTCCACAAACTCTAATTTTATTATCAAAGAGCAGTTCTGCTATTTTTACGCTGTTGTAATAATTGTCTTGATATACGTGATGCCAAAGATTGACATGAGGCTTCAAAAGAGAAAGGATGGTTTGTTCTAATTTTTTCCCCTCGGCCGAATATATTTCTAAATTACTGATGTAGCCAGAATCACTTTCACAAACCATACGAACTAGCAAGCCATACTTTATGATTTTGGCTGGATTATAGGTCTTAATTTTTAATCTTACTCTCCATGGAATCATTGCTTCATCAAGAGAGAGCTCCTGCTTTGGTTTGTATACATTTTGAAATTTTTCAATGAAGTATTCCAAGACCGGTCTTATTTTGTATAGCCTGTCCGTCGCGTCCAAAATTTTCTCATTATTACTAAAGTGCCACGCTTTCCAAATCTGTTCAAATCTGTTCCTCGTCAGCAATTCTCTAAATATGTTCGTTGCTATAAAAGGATCAGTGCTCCAATACTCCTTCAGTGAATCTTTCCTCACCTGCCCCATGAGAATCAAAATAGCAAAGAATTTTTTCATTTCAGTAATGGTTATGTCAGACCACTTTCCTGTTTTTGGTGAATCTTTGTATCTGTGTTGGTTTTGATGGTAATACAGATTTGACTGAATGCACATCATTTCGAACAAGTCATCGGCAATAAACAATGAGACTACATCAAGGATACAGGTAGAATTTTCTGGTACACGTTTTACTCCAGGCTGGCCCAAAAATTGCTCTAAATTCCTCTCAGAATCTTTTTTTTCCCATGTAGTGGAGATTCCTGGTGAAGTATTGTCTTCATTTGCGCTCTTATCCGAGTCACTTTCACTTATCAATAGAGGAGTGGATTTTCTATTTCTGACCACTACAATATCGGAATCACTTCCACCCTCGTCACTATCTTCTTCACACTGTAATGGCACATCTGATAAATCATCGGCGCACAGATCTAACAAAACTTCTCTCGTGCAAAGCACTGTCATTCCTATGCGATGCCATTGCACTGAATATTTCAATAAATACAGGTTGAGGAAAACCTCTCGCAAGACAAACCCGAAACAAAAATCACAATTCACTTGGACTCAAGAAAACGAACTGCTCAAGACACTTCGAGAGAAGTAACTAACCACAGTCTTAAAAGAACAATGAACAATTATTATTGGCCTCCTCATTCTTTTCATAATGAATGTTTACGTTGATGGAGCAGAGCTGAGAGCGCATTTCATCTGCTGTGAGAGGAACTTGAAGACGAGGCAATACAGATATGGTCCTCAAGGCGACAGAGATACGGTTCCTCGCCACTGGCTAAGCTAGGGCCATGTGGAGAAGCGTTTCATAAACAATGAGGCAAGGAGGTGGGGTGACCAAGGAAGCCGTGAAAGAAATATACCCTCCGAAAAGAAGAGGGAAGACAAATAAGTTTCAAGTTGATGGAATTGAAGTTACGCGCCATCACAAAACACCGGACTGAGATTTAAATAGAGTTAAATGTCTAAAATTAACGAAATTACTTTGGTTTATCGAACAATATGTTGCGATTATTCTTAATAAATAACAGAAAGCAAATGAGAAATATTCACGATGAACATAAATAACACAATTTAAAACTTTACCATGATGTGCCTAAATGGTGGGAATTCTCGTCATCCGTCCTCAACGGATGGGATTTAAATGATGAGAATTCTCGCCATCCGTACGCAACGTGTTAACCCATTTACTACCAAGGTCAATATTACACTTAAAATTGAACTTTTATCTTTATATTCCCACTCATTACTTGCCATAAAAGAAAATATAACAAAATTAATCTCCTAAAAAGTTTATGCAAAAAATAATAGTGAATTTTTGCACCTTTGGCAGTTTTAGAGTTCTTGGGTGCTGAAATAATAGCAGAATGATATTTTATTTGGCTATATTTAGATTAATTTTTAGTCATAACTTGAGATATTAAATGTTTTATAATACTTTATACAATAGTTATGAAAGTTAACGATAGTTTTGGAAAGCACAGTGTTCAAATCTGTAGCCTGTTTACTGGTGAAATTCATGAAAATATTTTCGATGCAAGGGTACATTTAACACGTGCAAATATTGTGCGAGTTTTGCATTCCATGCACCTTCTCCCAGATTCATTTTTCTCAATTAAATTAACTACTTTATCATTTCTTACGTCCAGTGGTAAGGATATGTGCGATGGCCTTCCTATTTTAGGGTTGCATGATATTCCTGCTCCTTGACAATCATTATTTACTCCATTACTTTTCATTAGAGTCAGCACAACATATGATCTAAGCTCAAATTGTGACATTTTTTCCCTATATCTTTTCGGTATATTTTCCAGGAATTCGTACATACATTGTCCAACAAATGAATAAATAATGGCCACCACCACTTCTTTCCCTTGATTTCTTTTCTGCAGTTCACATTTGCAATGCCGTGAAGGTCTATTTCTCCTCCTCTACTCCTATCACTTTTTGTTCTCATTGTGTCATCTAATACTTTTGAATACAGATCCTTCCATGCACTATTTCCTGAAGGACTGCAATCATGAGGGCATCATGACTCCAGACAGATGATGATGTTGACCCATTTTCTTTAAAATTGTTCTCTAGGGTGTTCTCTCCCCTACCCTTATTGTTAATTAGCTAATTGGTCTCTCACATCATGTCTCATGATGGCTGATTAGATTGGCCCATCTTCTTTTTAACACTTTGAATGCTGATCATTTTTTTTATATCCTTATCTCCAGTGCTGAGTATTTTTGTGATATTTTACAGATTTTTCATAATTTTACTAAACTACACGAACATTTGCAATAAAAACTGCCATTAAGTTTATTATTTTATCTTTAATGTTTTTTGTAGTTATTTTATTGTTAGGTAACAACATATTTTTGCCATCTGTGTTTTTATCCAAAAAAAATTGACACTTAACAACAGTATCAGCTGATGAGAAATAAAATATTTTTATCTTCCCTCTAAATACTTATAAATAGGGACCCTGAAAAGTGGTAAATAAACTCTAGGGAAAGCAGTGTAAAAATCATGTTCCCAGCGGTGCAAAAATCACAAATTTCATGCCCCACCGGTGACAAAAATATTTACATATTTCTCAATTTAAATAAACAAAGAATGGTATTAGGGACATAATTGATATGTCTAACTTATTTTATCTTATCTTCATTGATATTTAACAAAATATATTGAGATATATGCAAAATACAGGCCATAACAAAGGTGACTCAATGGCCACCTAGCCTAAGGAAGGTGTTGCATCGGTTGCCTATGGCCAATTTCCTTGGCATTGCTTCTCTGCGTATTCAAAGTTGCGTCTAATATATATAAATGTTTTTACATCAAATATATATAAATATCGCTTTCAAACTCCTTTTGGCGATCAAATATGCCTACAATTTTTGACATTATGATACAGAGATACTTTTTCTGATCAACAGTAGCTCCGATTGAGCTATAAATGTGTGGTGACACTAGTTTATCCAGAGATACTGAGAATCGGATATATATATGCCTGCCCAGACTTGTCCTTTGTCAGTATCTCCCCGCCACGGCTTATTCAAAATGACAATGCCGGCTTGCCTTGACTTAGGTGATTTTTATAAAATGCCTTTCCGGACAAATAATGCACCGCATCATATGGAAATATTAGTGTGTCCTTATCTTGTACTTTTTACCGCCCTGCCATGCCGGCAACTCTCTAGCCACCGACCCTCCACCACGGGGGCCAAATAAGTTTGCTGCGGTGGGAATGCCATCGCGCTGGAGTCATATCATAAAGTCGGCAACATATACCTACTCAGCATCAGTCAGTGAATGCGATAGTTTATCCTTAAATAACTCTTTTTGTGTACCCGAGGAGTAATTGCGACCTGTCAGCCACAGCTTAGGTGGAGCGCTCTTTGAATGAAGTTGTTACGTCCATTTGACAACTTTGTCTTTTAGCCCAACAGCTAAGACATTTAAGATACTCTTGTCCAGTGTAGTTATTGGTCCCATTAATGCTTTGTACAGACACTGAAATCATCTCTAACAAGCGCAATTGCTTTAATGGCAACTTTTCTGAAGAATCATTCGGGATAAATACTACGCCACTCATTTCGGTGGCACGATGAAAATGATGTGCTCTGACTCCGCCACCATAAATGTGATCTAGGGAGACATATGCAGATATCATAGTCAAATCAGTCTGATCATCAGACTGATGATAGCGGCATGGTCACGTAAATAATAGGTAATTGTGTATTTATGTTACACCTTGAGTTTGCAAACATTTTTTCACCAAATGGGGTCTTTCATTACGCGTCTTATTTCGGGTGCCACTCATGTAAAATGTTTATACGTGGGAAACAAATCCATTTTGGTCTCAAACTCTGGTGCCAAGCATCATCATCTGGGTATATATTTAAAATTTTTCCTTATGCTGGAGCATCTAAAGAACCAAGTGGTGGTTTTAATCTTGGAGAGTGAGTTGTGTTAGAACTTCTAAAAGCTGTAGATACCCCAAAAAAATCACATAATATATTCTGACAACTTTTTTTACCAGCCATTCTCTCCTTTGTGATCTTGGTAAATGTGGATTTTTTGCAACCGGTACAGTTAGAGAAAACAGAATCTCTAAACGCTCACTAAAATCATCGAAGGATATGCTACATGAGGGAAAGAAAGGAACCTTCAATTACCAATTCGACAAAAGCAACAAAATATTTATGGTACGTTGACATGATAATTCCGTGGTCACCGTTGCGACAAATGTGGGCACTCTGGCTCCTTTGGCCACAGCAAGAAGATACAGCAAGGCCAAAAAAATTTGAAAATATTCCCCGACCAAATACCATATCAGATTATAACAAGGGCATGGGCGGGGTACACCTGCATGATAATGGAATTGGTAACTACCGAATAAAAGTCAGGGGAAAAAAGTGGTGATGGCCACTTTTTACAAATGCCATAGACAGTTGCATTGGAAATTGTACTGGCTTGTAAATGATAGTTACATTACTCAAACAGATTTTCGCTCTTGCTTGGTGCTAGACCTGCTGAAAGGGGAAGAGAGCACAGTTGGGTATGAAGGCAACGGAACAAGAAACCTTAGCTTGGGTCGCCCTTCCAAAGGGAGTCTATCAGATTCCATCAGGTTGGATAATGTTGGTCACATTGTATTAGCAAATGACGGGAAAAAAAGGAGAAGGTGTCGCAGATGTGGATCACAAACAGTGTTTTTGTGTAAAAAGTGCAATGTTCCATTGCATTCTCACTGCTTTTATACAGTTTCACAAGTGAATATATCAGTTATATAAGATTTTATTCCTTCAAATATGTACAACTGTTTTTTATTTCTTCATGAAATGTTGATATACCGAGCGTATGTAATTAAGATTAGTTTTTATGCATTTAAAACGATAAATTGATTGTAATTTGGTAGTAGAAAAGTCAAAATAAATATTATTAGATACTTTATGTAATTTTCTTTTTTTGCATACCTAAACGCCCAACGTTGCAAAAATGCAACATTTAGTTATAAATATAAATAACGATGTCAAAACTATGAAACTTATAAAACATGATGTTTCACACTAAATGAACAAGTTAGTGTGAAAAAATTACTAAAAATATTACGTTTTAATAGCTTGGGCAGAAATGGGTTAAGATGTTACACACAGCATCACAATGACTCAACCAACTATTCCTGATTCCTGCAGATAATAATTACTGCCCCATGAGCAATATTTAGCCAAAATGCCTATGTTTAGGACTGGTGAGCACCCTGGAAAACAAAACAATTCCCCTGGAAAACCTGAAAAACTTGACACTCCATGCAGCCTTGGTATTTCTTGATTATCAAAAAAAAACCAGTATGGTATGTTTCGTGTAAGTCTAGCTATGTGTATTTTATCCTATTTTTGTGCATGGTAACCATTGTTGTGTGCTTAACATTTTATCATCAGTTTCATTTAAACATTCAAAATTGATGTTTCAAGCATTGGTTTTTTCCATGTGGTGAGAGCCTACTCTCGACAGGTCCTTTTGTCACCAGACATCATCTATCCAAATGATGTTTTAATGAAGCTATCTCAGTGCCTTTTTAGAGAATTTTTTGTCTTATTTTCAAAACATTGTAGGTATTCAGGCTAAATGACTATACTGGGTGTTTCTTCACTCAGTGTCACCAGAGCAGGGGTGAATATTAGACGCTTTGCTGAGCATTTTTGACTCAGGGAACCCATGTCCAGAAACGTCACCTAAGGGAGCTGTGGGGCATGAAAGGTGCTACCGAAGGTAGGCCACCCGTCATACTCGCACCAACAAAATCGCCATTTACTCCCACTTTCATTCAAATTTTGGTGGTGAATAACACATGAGTCTAAAGGCGAATCACCTCTGGTACAGACTGGGTAAATTAGAACGCCGTGGGACGAAGCCTGCGTCCGGTAGGAGGCGTTAAGTCCAGGCGTGTTAACTTGTGACGCCGTGCTTCGGCGATGATCCCAAATGCCGGCGATGATCAGGTTGGTTTGGCACAGAATGTGTCGATTGAGGTGTCGGACACACTCTCCACCTAAAACCACTGTGATCGCACCATTGGTGTCCCATCAGTACACCGCAGAAATGTTGCCAAGGGTACACTGCCTCAATGCCATGTAGTAGCTGCGGAGGTAGGCAGCCCATCATGCACCAAACAAAAATTAACACAGGAGCTTTGGGTTTCGACCACTGCATCTCTGGGGTTTGCCGATTGTCTGACATCAGCCATTTGACACAAACGTGCAAACACATGTTTGCAATCAGTGCGTGCCAGCTGCCAGCACGATGAACAGGTTTACGTGGGCAGAGTTAGCCGATATGCACCTTGCATACGGCGCTGCAGGTGCGAACGCAGTACAGGCTCGTCTCTTGTATCAAGAACGCTTTCCCGACCGAGAGTTACCAGATAGGAGGTTTTTCAGGACTGTGGACAGGCATTTCCGCGAGGGAACACTGCATGAGCTAAGAAAAGATGATTGGTCCCTGAGAGAGATGATTTTTGTCATTGGTCGTTGGTTTGGGCTGCACGATGGTGTTTTTTGTGGGTTTACTCAGATTTTGATTTACTTCACTAGGCTCATGAGGGATGGGTGCTGGTACAGCCTCACAGGCAGCGCACACCATATTTTGAGGATGATGTTTTGGAACGTGTGGAAAACGATCCATCTACAAGTACACGGTTGATAGCGTCGCAGTTGAGCGCCAGCCACTCATCAGTTTGGAGAGTTATGCACAATGAGTTACTCTACCCCTTTCGGATGCAGAAGGTGCAAAAATTGCACCAAGATGATCCTCTGCGATTCCTCGCCTTCGCACAGTGGTACTTGGGCTGCATTCAAGACGACGCCGATTTTCCGAGGAAGGTACTCTTCTCGGACGAGGCAACATTTACCAGGGAGGGAATTTTTAACTCAAAAAAATAGGCACATATGGACTCATGTAAACCCTCATGCACGCTACATCCGTGGTCATCAAAGGCGATTCTCAGTAAACGTGTGTGTGGGAATTGTCGACGACCACCTTTTGGGTCCATACACCCTCCCAACGCACCTAAATGCGCACACCTCACCTTTTTGCAAGATGTTCTACCCGAACTACAAGAGGAGGTACCACTACACGTGCGTAATGACACGTGGTTTCAGCACGATGGCGCCCCTGCCCACCAAGCACTTGTTGTACATGATCATCTTAACACCACATACCCTAAGCGATGGATCGGCCGAGGTGGTCCAGTACTGTGGCCAGCGAGATCACCAGATTTTAATCCCTTAGATTTTTACTTTTGGGGCCACATGAGGGAATTAATTTATGCCAACGGAGCCCTCGAAACAGAAGAAGAGCTAGTTGCTCTAATTGCCACTGCTGGGGGTCACATAAAGGAGGCGGCTGGATGTATGGCGGCCATGCGAGATTCCGTGCACCAAAGAGTCACCCTGTGTGTTCAAGAAGAAGAAGGCTATTTTGAGCATCTTATGTGAACCTGTGCAATAAAACATTTGGTTTCTGTACCCATTGTACATAAGTTCACAGTCCAATATAATTAGATTATCTTTTAACACAAGCAACGTGAAGCTTATCACTTCTTTTCCCCCTCTCAACACAATTTAAACTGCTGGCACACCTATGGTGCGATCATGGTAATTTTGGGTGGACAGTGTGTCCGACACCACAATCGACACATTCTCTGCCAAACCAACACGGGGGATCATCGCCGAAGCACAGCATCACAAGTTAACATGCCTGGACTTAACGCCTCCTACCGGACGCAGGCGTCGTCGCTTGGTGTTCTAATTTACCCAGTCTGTACAAGAGGTGATTCGCCTTTAGACTCACGTGTTATTCACCACCAAAATTTGAATGAAACTGGGAGTAAATGGCAATTTTGTGGTGCGAGTATGATGGGTGGTCTACCTTTGGTAGCACCTTTAATGCCCCACAGCTCCCTTAGGTGACGTTTCCGGACATGGGTTCCCTGAGTCAAAAATGCTCAGCAAAGCGTCTAATATTACCCCTGCTCTGGTGACACTGAGTGAAGAAACACCCTGTATAAGTTGCACTGCACTGAGTGCAGTGTGCACCCACTCATCTCAACTCACAAGGCATGCATGCTGGTATAGCTTTCTCAAAGTATGCTTTAAAAATTTTGGGAAACAGTGAACAATCATATCTCACTCCTTTCATTTTTCTTTTTTTTTCTCTGCTGATTCCAGCCAGATTTGATTGCAGCCTACTGGTTTTTTTACAAACTAGATAATTTTGTGGTCATTATAGGATGCTCCATTACCTTTTAGAATTTGAATGTACATATTCAAATGCCTTTTCCTAATCCAATATTGCAATGAACGTTGGTTTGTTCTCCATTCTCTTCCCTGTGAGTAGCTTAAGCCATAGTAATTTGCACCCTTGCTTTTCCTGAATCCAGGTTGGTCCTCCTCCAAGAATTCGTCAGCTTTTTATTTACATATTTATTCTATTCTTCTGTAGGTGATCTTTGTCTATATCTGTAAGGTATGTGTCATCAGGCTCATAGTCCTAAACTTTTCACAGTTCTCCACCGTACTCAATTTGGGAATGGAGATGATAGTTTTCTCTGTAAAGTCTGAGTATCCCTCCAAACACATATGTGTTTGTCACCGATGGTATTGTACAGTTGAGCTCATGTCTTCTCTCCTGCATTTTTAATTACCAGTCAAGTAAATTATCGATTCCAGAAGCCTTATTCATCCACAGGTCCCTTACTGCTGCATCAACTTCTAATCTTAAGGCTGTCGGATACCACGGTCACAAACGCTTCCGCAGATGTCTACACCTCATGACTTGAAGACCCTGCTTTGCTACTTAAACAGTTTTTTTCTACGCAAACTTCGAGAGTAAGGATTGGTCTATGAAATAAATATATTAATTTTTCAGTAATTGCATTTCTCATAATTCTGTTGACCTCAGAAAAATGCTAATTTTGGCGAAAATAGGCTGATTTCCATTACGTGTATGATGTTAAAGTCCGAACATAATGACTGATTATGACACTCCTTTAAAACGGGAATTCTTCGTCTCCACATAGGTTCATCTTATTTTTGTGTACTGTTTATATCAACAAGACAGTGACCGTAATCCCGAAGCAATGCAACACAATTTCCACTTGTCCTTCACACGCTCTCTTGGGGTGAGGAATTTCCCTTAGCTGGAGAGCGAGTCCCAGCACGCGCTAGGGAAGGGGAGAGTGGTACGTGGAGGGGAGAGTGGAAGGGGGAGGGGAGAGCGGTAGGGGCCGGCCCCGCTGACACCGACCCATCTGTACTCCACTTTCAGGCGTGAGCGGCTTACTCGTGGATTGGTTCTTAGATATTTGTTTGTTCGAGTTCCGACAACACGCTCGCAGTCAGGGACCGACTCAAAGTCGAAGCAGAATGTGGAAAGCTTTTTACGGCACAAAACTGTTTTGCACGCTTTGCCTACAAAAATATACTATACAATGAGTATTGCATATTATGAATATTTTATAATTTTTTTAATCTTAAAAAACATAATTTTGAAGTAAAGTGAGATTTTTTTTTCAAATGAAAAATATTTTGACCTCTAATGATTTTCATTAACTAAAATTTTCGACCAAGCCTTACGGTTGCAACTGTTTGTAACAGAACCATTTCTAGGCCAAGGTAAGCTAAGTAAACAAGCCATGTATATGGAAATCAGCATCTAAAGAATTCGTATTTTTTATCTTGAAATTTAAACGAAAACAATTCCACTACAAGAATTCTGCATTCATGACGATATGAGAATTGAACTGAAATAGACTTGGTTTGAAAATGCCCTATTTTCAATGTTTTGAAAAAAACGTTAGCTTTAGACTCAATTTGTTTACTAATGCAAATCATTAGGAGATTTAATTGCTTGTATTTGAAAATCTCCCTTTAATGTGCAATTACCTGCAAGGTTTCACTTTTATGATACCATAAATTCCCATGATATAAAATGCCAAACAGATTTTTTTCTGACTGCGAAATTATTTTTACACTGTGCGCCAAATGTTCTTTGCGAAAATATGTCATTAATATATTTTATTTCAAATTACTTTTTTCTTACTTCTTTCATAAGAGAGCACAAAGGCACATGATGACTTAGTTCCTTTTCTTTCCACGAAATATTATCAGGGACCCCTATATATATATATATATATATATATATATATTTCGACCTCTCGAATTTCCCAATGTGTTAGTCGTGCATAAGTAGCTACGCAATGGAGTCAAACAAGTTGCTATATTGCTGTATCAGTAAGTATTACATCGATCTTAGTTGGGGAAGTTACCAAAAAAATTTACTGATTAAAGTTAAAGTAAAAGTAACTTTTGCATTATTAGTTACTTGTTCAGTTACTTTAGCTAATTAGATGCTGTGGTTATAGAGGCCTTCATGGTTTTTTGTTTTCACAAGCAAAGTGAACACAGAAAACTGTCATCGTGGTTTCTTCCACCCGTATCCTATTGTTTAAAAATTTTGTATTGGGGATTTTTGCTGTAATTTCATTTAGAGTCAAAAGTTTTGTTGGTCAGGTTTCCTAGTGTCTGCTGAAAGGATTCGGCGAGTTTTCTGAGGAGGAACTCCAATTCTGGGATTTTTAAGTTGCCGTGAATGTAAGACTACTGATGACCCACGGTGCATCTGTAATTTGCCACAAAAGATTGTTCTGATCGGTAGAAATTGTATTAAGGTTAGTTTTTGATATTGATCCCCACATTGCGATGTTGGGTAACCCATCGCGTTTGTTAAATTGCAGTGGAAACTGCTAAGTTATATATAGTTACAGTAGATGCTCAGCGTGTGCCTGGGCTCCTTTTCTCGCGATTCACTGGGACTGATGTGTTGTTGTGATGCAATGTCGTCGAGTACTGACATTGTAAGGCAATGCACTGACTGGCGCATTGTAACAGATACATTAGTTTGAATGAAAATCTCCCACTCGCTATCCATCAGAGGTTTTCAGGCGACCCTTCTTTCCCGGCTTCAACTATGTAGTAATGACAACGTGATGCCACCGAGTAAGGCACACGAGCCCTCCATGATATTGTCTTCGCGTGGTTTTGCGTTTTCTCATTTGAAATAAAATACTGCGATATTCGGGAGGGAAATTTGTATTTGAACAGAAAGTCCGATTATTTCTACCAAGTTCAAGGGCAACTAAACATAGCTAAAAGGGATTATTGTACCTTTGTGATTTAGACCCGACATGGTTTCATGGGGGAAAAGATCCAGAGAGATCAGTATTTCTGTGAAAATCAAATGGTGGAGAAGTTAAAATCATTTTACTTGAACCACCTTCTACCGGAGATACTGAATTTAGAAAAAATAAATAATTTTTTTAAACCAATTGCAGCATATTTCAGTGATAACCTACTCAATAGAATACATCATTTTGACGGGCTCTATCCTTTCCTATTCCAATTATCTTTCAGTAGTATGAATGTTCATAACAATATGATTTGTTGCTTCTTAAATTTGAATGATACCATTGTTTTCTCTAAACAGAATCGCCCTATACAGTATGAAAGTTCTATAGATAGTTTTCTATAGATAACAAATTTCCTAAGCTTGTACTTGAACCTGAGGATGCTGCATTGTTGCAAAACTTGTTGTTTTTAAAATGGTTTCAATTTGGGAACACTCAAGTTGCACTTTCATTTTTTTCCATTCATCTTCAGTTTCTGCTGTTTGAGGGAGTCTTCATGTCACTTGTATGCAAAGTAACCGTGCTCTCCATGGAGTTTTTGCACTAAAGCAGTCTCAAGAAATACAATTCATTCTTGCTCTTTTAATACATGTGGGATTTTATGTTTAATGATGATTAATAAAGGAGAATAAACTGACCATAGGAGAATGATAAACCATGTGTCAAATTGTTCTGACTTTTCATTCTTGGCATGGCACCTTATACCCTGAAAACCTATATTCACTGACCATGTCATAAGTATGGACTCAAGACATTTCAATCCCCAAAGCATCCTGGCATTCCATGCTTTTAACTGTGGCTATTTCAATTAAGAAGCAAGAAAAATTAAGCAGAGAGCTTGGGCTAATAAGTCTTAACTTGCTTTAATGGAGAAGATAATTATTAAAAATCGAAAGGCCCAGTGTATTTTGTGAATAATACATGAAAAACAAAAAAATGGGGCTCTACGAGGTATTTAGGTCATTTAGTTAAAAGGTAATTAAATGGCTCTCAAAAGAATTCTTTGTGTCCTTCAGGTCCCCTTTAAAAATTTAAAACATTATTTGTCAAATGCAAAGATCCATTGAGTTAAGAAGAAGATTGGCATATATTATTTGGAGTGTAGTGATTACATATGTGGCGTGTATTTGGGGCAAACTGCATGAAATTTTGACATTAATGCGCAAGAACATTTTCATGCTTTTAAAAGTGATTGTGAATGTAAGAGCAACTTTGCCAAACATGTTTTAAAATGTTAAAGCAGTAATTTTTCTAGTATAACTATTTTATATTTGATAAAAAAACAGAGGTAGGCTTGATTCTTTGGAACAGCTGGAAATTTTGTTAAACATGCATGACCCTGAAGTTAACAAGTTTTTGCACCCTGCCTCCTCCGAAATCCTTGTTGTGGTCACCCATCTCTTGCCTCGTTTCACCCCCATTCTTTTAATCCAGAATTAAATTCTGCAAATATCCTTCCTCCGGCCAGTGAACTCCCCTTGCTGTAAGGGGTATTGCTGTACCATTTTATATCTTAAGAATATTCATTGAAATATGTCATAAAATATTAATAGTTAATTCTGAATTAAAATCTGAGGTTATTGATAGAGAAAAATACCATAAGATTTCCTGACCTACTCACTTCTACCTTAGTCCTTATTTTTTTATACCATAATTCTGGATTTGACTAATTTTGAGCCTACTCTTAGATGGTGAAAGGTGAGGAAGCTCTGAAGATATAAGTTTTTGTGGAGTAATTACTTCTTGCGGCATATAATGGGGGCGTTTACTTGGAACCAAAATTGCAATTTTCTATACAAAATCGTTAGATGGAAATGAAAAATGAATTTTAGTGAAAAAATTTATCTTCTAACCAGACCCATTTACTCATAAATCAAAAATTAAAATAAGCAAAAGGTGACGCCCATCGAAGAAGCTGCTTTGAGACCATTGACGTCATTTACCTCCTGTCCTTGAATGCTTTTAGGGAAAGGGAAGGGAGTAGAGGGGGGTGTCGTAAGGTCTGCTTGCACAGATCCTGTCGCAACCGTTCCCATCAGCAGAGTCAGCTGTGTGTCCCCCATTGCGATAAGGTGAAGTAGCTTCACATGCTCAGTTGTGATTGGATGGAGTGGATGACGTAACAGGTCACATGCACGCCCACTTTTCTGAAAGGGTTAAAAACATCAGTTTTTCGCCGCTTATAACTCGAGAACTAATTGACTGATCGAAAAACAGAAAAATACGGGTCTTTTTATTTTACAAAGTCTTATCAGATTGGGCAATAAAAAAATATGGTAAATGACCACATTGTTCAGTTCTTATACAAACCTTTATTTTTGACTGTGAGTTGGAGGGGATCAGTTTCACCTATGTATTTTAGGTATTAAGTCTTATGTATTTGGTAAAACAATTCAAACCCTTTTTGAATTTCCATTGGTGTGTACATTCTTGTTTCTAACTCATGGTGAATCATCCTATTCTCCTTGAGTGTTGCATTCAGAAAGTGCATGGATGAGAAAATGAACAAAACCAGATGGGTTGAGTGTTGCTAACCTCCATAGTTTTATACAGGCAGAATTTCAGCCATTCAGTGTCCCAAGTCATGCCCCATATCCCATGACTTGTGTACCACAGCATTTGTTAAAATTTTCCTCAAGCGGGCTTTTCCCTGCAGCAACCAAAATGTGTTGGGGTCTATTATCGATGTAGTAATCTGCCCACATGACAGCACTGCACAAAGAGTATCCTGGCCTACGGTATACCCTTTTGTGTGAATTAAATGCTGGAACTTTGAATTTGAGATGAGGAATGTTTCATTGGTGGAGTTGAGATGTGAAACCTTTTAAACCATCTTTAGAATGAAGTTTTGGGGGATGGTGTTCCCTCTAAGATAAAAGGGATTATTATTGTATCATGATTGCCATTTATAATATCAGTTTTATGCTGCTAACATTATAGGCATCTGTCTTAAGGTACTTTCATGTGTAAAATCTGAGAAAAGCAATATCATATCCGTAATAAATATAAGTGCACATTGTTATTCTGCTCTTCATTTCTCCTTCATGTTCATTATGCTCTTAATTCTAAGCAAAAATGGATGAATATGCTCACAGCCTAGGTTGT
This sequence comes from Platycnemis pennipes, assembly GCA_933228895.1. Classification (NCBI taxonomy): domain Eukaryota; kingdom Metazoa; phylum Arthropoda; class Insecta; order Odonata; family Platycnemididae; genus Platycnemis; species Platycnemis pennipes. The sequence goes on along the minus strand of OW121846.1, from coordinate 103,001,400 downwards.
GTCATGTATTTTTCATTTTATATTTTCAGTGGAAGTAGGTCATCCAAGACGTTTAAACCCAAGAAAAATATTCCAGAGGGGACCCACCAGTATGATTTAATGAAACATGCAGCTGCCACCTTAGGATCAGGAAACCTGAGGTTGGCAGTCATGTTGCCTGAAGGAGAAGATTTAAATGAGTGGGTTGCTGTAAATAGTGAGTAAATTACAATTATCTGGGTCCTCATATGGTAATTGATGTATATTTATGTTATAATCTCATGTAACTTAATTGCAGCTGTTGATTTCTTCAATCAAATAAATATGCTTTATGGCACCATCACAGAATTCTGTACAGAGGAAAGCTGTCCTATTATGTCAGCTGGACCAAAATATGAATATCATTGGGCTGATGGGCACACTGTAAAAAAGCCAATCAAATGCTCTGCGCCAAAATATATTGATTACCTCATGACATGGGTACAAGATCAATTGGATGATGAAACTTTGTTTCCTTCCAAAATTGGTAAGTTTTATTTTATCAAGGAGCTGTTTAAATATTTTGCAGTTATTACAGTTTTAATGTAATGTGATCCATTTTGACTGCATTTAATCCACAACTCTTACCATGAGTTCTAAATGTTGGTATGTGGTGATGAAGTTAGAATAGAAACTGCTCTTCATCTAGTGTTTCATAATAATTTTCATAATTTTCTAGGGGTGAGCCGATATCAGAATATTCCAATATCCGATTTACCGATAATGATTACTGACATCCCAATTTTCTTTGAAAAGTGATAAAATAGTCACTAATGGGTGATAACGTACCTTATTCTAGAGGCAGGTACTATGGTGAAATGGAATTGATTCTTTACACTGATTTTATACAGAGATTTGTAGGACAGATATCATGTACAAGTGGGAAAATTGAATACATTTTTTCTGTCTTTTGTAATGAAACTAAATGTCAACTCGAATTGTTACATCTCTTGCTGAGACTGAGAACATGAAATGTCCTCAATGATGGTATGACATGAGCTCAGAGAAGGATCTGCCTCAGACAAAATTATGTGATTTTTATTTTTCTACACTTTCACCTATATTCAGTGACAAAAATAAGGTGAAAAGGTTAATTAAATTTTTAAGAATGGTCCAAAATATTGAAAAAAAAATAAATATTGGTAATAAAAATAATAACTTTAAAAAATTGATGTAAAACGCCCTTTTTTTTGGAAAAGAAATGCCATTTTTTTGTCCTAAGGATTTTGTATGATTAAGTTTTTGCTTTATAATCTCCCTGCCAAATTCATGGAATATCAGCTTTGTAATGAGATTTTAGCATAGCAGCCCAGCAAATTAGAGGTCCATACTTTGAGTCCTGGCTTGTTCAAACTTTTTTCTGTTGTGATCTGGTATTTTTTCACCCTCCCCACCTTTTTATGCGTTTGTTCATTATTATGTTCCCTGCACTTTTTCCAATCCTTTACCGCAAAAAAGACTTTGTGACAAGGGGTCCAGTTTTCTTATTTTAAATCTCGCACCGCAACCGCTCGTCTCAGGAAAGAGATATACCGCACATTTCGTTTGTCAGACATGCCGCGCCAATTAGCGGCAGCTGGGTGGAGCTTCAGCGCACGTGTAGTTCCTTCGGATGCCATTTCCTAGCAACGCTATTATTTTCGCCTTAGTAAAAGGAGGGAAACTTTTCGTGAAAATGTTTCTGTTAAAGACTTACTAAAACAGGTATGTACATTTGCTTGTTAATATGTTGAGCAAATTATTCTAGATTATCTATTAAATCAAGCCATGTTCGTTGAACATATGAGACAAAAACTGAAATGCACGCACTTTGTGTGGTGGCTTTGTGACATGCCAACTTGTCACAAAGTCACCCCACCATGGTTTTAGGTCCAGTACCATGGTTTTAGGTCCGGTTTTAGGTTTAGGACGTCCGATAGCCAGTGCACGTCCGTTCCAAAAGACGAACTGCCTGGTCTGTTAAAGAAAATGATGGACAAGCTGCAGGAGAACATCGTAAAAAATCTCCAGTCAGGATTCAGGAAGACTGGGATATATCGGCTCAACAAAATGGAAGTTCTCCGAAGACTCCCGAAGGCCATCTTGGAAGAGAACCTGCAGTCCATATCAGGAGTGGTTGGTGAGATTTTCTTAGAAGAACTGAACAAGAAGAGAGAAGAGGTTACAGTATGCCGGGCTCCCAAGAGAAGGAGAAGGCTCACCGTTCCAGCGGGCAAAAGTATCCCCAGTGCCGAAATCGAAGCTAGTAAGGCGGAATAGCCGAAAGGGAAGAAGACAAAAAAAGCCAGTACTTCCTCCAGATCCAGCGGTACCAAGAAAAAGCTGTACCGGTAGTCGATATCTCTGAAGAAAGCAGCATCAGCAAAAGCTCTTGAAGACAAAGGCGGAAAGAAGAACTGGACGGATGAAGGTCCCAGTGACCCCGACGTGCTGGATGAATCTTTTAGCAGTTTGGAGGATTCAGAAGCTGAAACGACTCCCACCAAGGTGATTCCAAATGCTAAAGACGTCCTGGGAATTGACGGTATGGCTCCTGAAAAAAACATCTTCAAATCGGATGATTTTGTAGTGGTCAACTTTGAAGGGAAACTTTTTCCAGGATGGGTGACGGAAGAAAAACTCGAGGGCTACATCGTCAGTGTTATGGAGAGGACCAGGATGTACTGGAAATGGCCTACTAAAGATGATGCTATTCTATATTCTAAGGAAGAAGTTTTGTATGCTATCGACCCCCCAAGAACGGTAGGAAAGCGAAGATTCTTTGAGGTGAAAAATCTCGATTAGGGAGCTCCCTTTTCATCGCTTGCAAAAATGTTGTAGCTTTACCAAAGCATAAAACACTTGTACATTAAGTAAATATACTTTTTGATTGGTCGAAATTGTGACATTATTTTTTTCCCGTACTTTGTAACCCAAAAACAATGTTGTCACAAAATCACCCCACAGGGTGGGGTGAGTTTGTGACAGCGTTTTCCCTTTATATAGCCGTTCATATTAAAAATACAGATTTTTTGAAGACATAATCTGGTAAAGGAAGGTTGAAGCTATCTTATGACATCATCCGTTTCAGTTTATGTTAAAAATTGATCAGCATAGTGAAAACGCGCAAAACTTGTCACAAAGTCACCCCACTTTACAGTACTCTGTATGTTTTTGTATATTGTCGTTTTGATTAATTGTGGGCTGCAATACACTATTTAGTTATTAATGTGTTTACTTTTTCCCCACAGGTGTCCCTTTTCCAAAGAATTTTCTTTCCATTGCTAAAACCATTTTGAAACGATTGTTTAGAGTATATGCCCATATATATCATCAGCATTTCTCTGAAGTGGTGCAGTTAGGGGAAGAAGCTCATTTGAATACTTCATTCAAGCATTTCATTTTTTTTGTACAGGTAAGTATTCTTCTCTTCAGTTAAAATCTCTTAATTTATTATTTCATTACTCTATAAAATTGGAAATTAATTACAGTTCATTAGCATAGGTGTGCAGTGAATTACAATCTTATATCTGTTAGCATAATAAAGTATTTTTGACTACTAACGAAGATAGTTTGCTCTCAGGGGGTTGGATAGAACCCCTGGTGCAATATGCTAACCTATACACCACTCCACCCCACTTGAGGAATGGATTGTAAACTTTGAGTGTCCTCCTGTAAATATGGTAGCTTCATCATTGTGTAGTTTAACTTCCGACTGGTTAACATTTAGCCAATGGATTAACATGATCACCATTGTGAATGTTTCTTAAAATATAGAAGAGCAAGTGTAAAACATGAAGTATAAACCTGAATATGATGCTCTGAGAAAGTTGTAGGGCAAAATGAAACAACTATGATAGCATGCTTCATTTTCCAAGTCCTAAATAGTGACACTCCTTTATTTTCATGAGAACCTTGTGAACATTTTCTAATCACTATGTATAATTAGGGACACTGAAAAATGGTAAATAAAAATCATCAAAAGCGGTGTTTAAAATGACAAAAGCGGTAAATAAAATCGTTTTAAAAAGGTGAAAGCTGTGTTTAATGTTGGGAAAAAGGAGTCTTAAAGGAAGGGTTTTTTTTAAATATTATTAATAAAGACTTCATACCAATGTGAACAAACAGTTAATAGTACATACATTTGAGATCCAATACAGAAGTTATGGCTACCCTACGCAACATAAAAAAAAACACAGTAGGCAAAATTAAGTTAAAGGCAAATTGATGAGATAATGGTAATAACAATAACAGAGTGGAGTAGTGGACTGCAGGTAATGAAGTTCGATTCTTACGCTGTTTAAAATTTTTCCTTCAACCATTGAATAAAAAACTTTATCATCCTTCATTACCTTTGTGTGTGGATACTGACTTTTTTGTACTTCTATCGCTTCAACTGGATTTACGAATGCATCACTCAAAAATACACTGTAAAGTTAACGTAATGATTCCACGATTTAATTCTGTAATATAAATTTTTTCCAATCATTTCTTTTCGCCTAATTTAATTATTTTTTTTACTTATAATTTGGCATGAAATTTCTGATAATTTACTTTTTTTAACAGCCTACTAGCATTACCCTAGGAATACAGCACGGCTGTATTCTTAGGTAGTGTTAAGGATCGAACTCGCGACTGGCAGTACACTAGCCCTCATTTTTAACAACTACGTTCTCATAGGTTCACGGGAATCTGGCGAATGTAGGCGACCCGCATGACATTCGGCTTAATTTGTTTCTCGCACATCCGGGCCCATGGAGAAAAAGGTCAAGACGTGTATTTTTTATTTTGTTTTCCTCGTTTGTGGCACAGAAAAAATCTTCTCATTTCGTGACCCGAGTTACTTAACCTCTCCTTATTGGTATCTACCATACGTACATTCCTTTCGCGGGGCGCATCGATCACGAGGCAGCGAGATGTTAAAATCTCCGATCCGGATCTGAATTTTTACTGTCTCTGGATATGATTTCAGTAGCGAATGAAATGAAAGACCCGTGGTTCTTTGGATCCGACCCGACCATCCTTAATTTATGAGTGGTTCATTTGTAAATCTAATTTAAACAACAAAGTCTAATAAAGTGAGTATTCAGATGTAATGGTTTGAAATTGAATATGATAACATTTTCGATGCAGTGACTGAAAGGAAAAATTAAACTGCGATTGGGATCGAACTTCGCACAGTACACTAGCTCTCGTTCATGGCTCTCGTTGTACGCCTGATCCCGGCGAATGTAGGCTACCCGTATGTCATCTTACGTATTTTTTTTCCGCGATACCGGGGTAATGGGGGAAAAAGTCATATATCTTTATTTTGCTTCTAGTTGCACGGGAACGTTTTCATCTAATTACGTGACCTTAGTTACACATCCTCTTCTTGTCAATATCTACCGCACCTACATTCCATTCACGGGGCACTTCGATCGCTAAACCGCGAAAATTTAAAATCTACGATCCGGATCCGATTTTACTCCGTGTCTTTGGATCCGGAACCGAGAAAAATGAAAGATCCGATCCGGCCATCACTATAGAAAATATTTCATGCCTCAAAAATTCGGCATTTGCAAAATATCTCAAATTCCGTTAAAAAAATCGCGTTTCTAAGAAGACACGGTTAATTTCGCGATTAAACCCTAAAGTCGCTTATTTCGTGAATCCTGTCGCAAAAAACGTTTCGCGAAAATGTCATGTCCCTATGTATAATACAAGACTCATTTTATGAGCACATCATTGTTTTTATGAGCAACTACAGTATTATGCAGTGGTTTTCTGCCATTTCTCTTGAGAGAATGCCTCATTGTGCCCCATCCTTCCTAGTTATGCTATCTCATTGCTCCTATTCTGTAGGCACATTGTTTTAGTAGTAGAAAGTTCCTTTTTTGTTTGTCATCCACGTGTTACTGCAAAAACTATTCTCAGCAGAGGGCTGGATGATGACATTATCCTGACAAATACACCTCTTTTCCTTACTACATCTGTGTAGTGTTTTGTTGAATTTTCATGTGGGAGCACATGTGTGAGTGATGAGAGGCTGGTGTTAATGTATGACGCATACCAACTTGAAAATGTAAATGGGATTGTGGAACCTGGGAGGATGACTTTTCAGACTGCATGTAGGGAATTCTCAGCTCCAATAAGTGTGTTTGACTGTTTAAAAATCAAGCCCTCAGTAAATCTGGGGACAGCATTCTGTATGCTAAACAGGATTAGTCCTGCTGTTGATAGGTATTCTAAGATGTGGCAACGGGGGTTTGTTTGCTGACCTCTAGCTGGTTGTACTACAAATATTCAAAGGAAGTTGTAGAAGAAAGGAAAGATTTGAAGGGCTGTTCATGCATAAAATGTGTGCTGCTTCATATCAAGATTGATGGAGTTGACTTTATTTTTGGATAGAACAGAAATAGAATTCCACTCTTTCAATGCCTTGGAGATTATTTTGAATAGCATCCCTACTGAGGATAAAACCAAGTAATCAGGCAAATCCCAGCTAATGAAATTTTTTTTAAAACAGAGGTTTAGAACCTCAAATTCTATGCTTATAATATTGATGATACTGCTGCAGAAGACTTTCTCATAATGATAAAGAGGCTTGCAATCCTCTGTTGTATGATAAATGTGTGCAATGGAAAATATTGAATTGCCTGGTTAACCACTCAATTGGGTATTTAAATTATTGGTATATAACCAAGGCTGTCTCAATATACAGGCCTGCTATATGGGACGAAAAATCTCTGTGACATCACGAAAAAAATCTGAACGAAAGGAGTTTTTCAATTGTTTTCCGGCTTGTTTATAGGACTTTTACTGTTGACAGTTGTATGTTCATGGTTGGGAGTGTGAAACGTGCTGTTTTCATTGTATGTAGTAGCATTCATTTGCATTTTTTGTGCAATATAAATATTATACGTTTATTTGTGAATTTGGAAGGCTATGAGGGTGAAGTACATGGCGGAAAACAAAATTAGGCGGGTAAATAACATGCCTATTTCATTCTTTACCTTGGCATACTTGCTAGTTTGTTAGGTTGCAAGTTAAATTCCTTTCAGTTTCCTCAAAGCCATTGTGATTTAGTATAGCTTTATTTTTGACAAATGTCTGAACTGGCATACACATATTCGAATGCCAAAAGACAAATGCCTGAAGGTTTTTAATGTTTTAAGAGTTTTGAGTCACTCTTGGGGCACCGATTGCACATCAATGGTGATGTTGTATATAGTGCTTGTGAGGTCTAAGATGGACTACGGGTCAAGTGCAAATGGTGAGCTCTTACTGCTAACAGTATCTATTGAAATGAAATGTCTCCAAGCCGTAATAGGTGATCCTTTCGTTTGTGGTATAAAGGGGGGAAAGGAAACATTTAGGAAATGTACAACAGTACCTCAGTGTTTCTTCTGGCCTGAAAAAGGTCTTCCGGTCAGCAAACTTCAAGGAGTCTGAAGGAGGTCTTGTTAAAAAACACAACACTTCTAGTATTTCCACACAGGACACTGATGCACTTTCACAAACAAACACTGATGTTGGCATGTGCGACTTGTCAGGGGAAGGTAAAAAAGGGGGAAGGGGTGGAACGAAAGGTATAAACGTATATGTATTTCAGCCACAAAGTGGCCCTCTTCAGCGTACTGAAGGTGTATACCTCTAGACAACACGGGGTTGACTGAGTAAGAATTGGGGCATCCGAAACCATATATATTTGAAAAGAGTGTGTAGGGGAGGAAAACTGGACTCATTATGACGGCCACAAGTGACCTTGGGAGTGGGGGGGGGGGGGGGGAGTTACATATAAACACGAAGGGACTGCCACTCCGGAGGGTGAAAGAGGAAATTTTTAGTGGCCTTGTTGTAAGTCATAGATGACAAATACCACATAAAGGTGTCTGTTGAAGGGAAATTTAAACTGATATGTAGTTAACCTAAAGAAGTGTGAACAAAGGGGAATGGGTGATGGGTCCTGAATCGCTGTTCAAAAGTTGTCCTTTATTTGTTGATATGAAAATGGTCTCATAAGCATCTAACAAATTATTGCTGCACTGTTTCATCAACCTTAAATTGTCTTGTGTAATTTGGTGTTCCGTTTTGATTAAATGTTGTGCTATGCTCGATTTGTCGGGATTGTTGTGTCTATAGTGAGCCAAATGTTCTTTATACCTAGTTGATAGAGCTCAACGTGTTTGGCCGATATAGGAAGCTTGGCAGTTACCACAATTGATTCGATAAATACCAGATTTTTCGATCGTGGGAATTTTATCTTTAGTGTTGCCCAAGAGATGTTTAAGCTTATTATTATTGGTGTAGGATATTTTAGTGTTCATAGTTTTGAATACCCTATCTATACCCTTAGTTAATTGCGGGTAAAAGGGTAACTTTAAATATTTCATTGTGCAGTCTTTTTTGTGTGTAGTGGAGCTATTGATTAGACGCTTGAATTTGTGCTTCTTAATTATGTTGTTTACTAGTGATTCTTGGAATCCATTCTGTCTAGCAACATTTTTGGTGTAAGTCAATTCTTTGTTATAAGCAGATCTGTCCAGGGGGACGTTATTTAATCTATGTATGAGGGAATGGAAGACGGCTGACTTGTGGTTCGGGTGGTCAAATGAATGATTGTGTTTGTAGTTGATGGTGTGTGTTGGCTTACGGTATATGTCAAATGTTATTTTACTTCCCAACCTCTTGAGGGAAAGGTCAAGAAAAGGAAGGATGTTTTCTTTTTCTTTTTCATTGGTGAATTTTATGGTGGGAAATAGACTGTTTAGGTTGTTAACGAAATCGCTGAGATTCTATTTCAATGTGTCAAAAACTGCGATGATATCATCAACATAGCTCAAGTAAACAGATGGAAAATAGCTAAATTTTTCTTTGAAGAGGTTTTCAAAATGGGTTATAAAAATATTTGCCAAGAAGGGTGAAAGAGGGTTACCCATAGTTGTTCCAAATTCTTGCTTGAAAAATTTTCCTTGGCATTTAAAATAATTATGACTCATCACTCAATTGGTTAAGTGGATGTACTCATCTATTGTTTGTGAATTCAAAGAAAGTGATTTTAGATATTTGTGAAAGTGCGTCAGTGTCCTGTGTGGAAATACTAGAAGTGTTGAGTTTTTTAACAAGACCTCCTTCAGACTCCTTGAAGTTTGCTGACCGAAAGACCTTTCTCAGGCCAGAAGAAACACTGAGGTACTGTTGTACATTTCCTAAATGTTCCCTTTCCCCCCTTTATACCACAAACGAAAGGATCACCTATTACGGCTTGGAGACATTTCATTTCAATGGACTAATGGTGTTTCATCTATTCATCCAAGCGAGAATCATGTTTAAAACCATTGACATCACTACACTACTTGGGAGTACGGTTAGCAACTGGAGCCTTTAGAATGAGCCCAGTGTTGAGCATATACACTGACTCTGGCGAACCACCATTGCACACCTGCAGGGCTATGCTCATGTGTAGTTATGCTGCAAAGCTTTCATCTATGCCATCCCACTCTTGTTGTTGTATTGTTTTCAAACCTAGATTTTTAGATGTTCTTGACAGAAAGAAGAAGGCCACGAGGTCATATGATGTTGGTTTAAATGATTTTATTGAAGAGCGAAATGTTACTTTTCCTAATTGTATACCCATTAGGTTGTTCAAGGAATCCCCCTTGGCTTACTCCTCTTTCAGACTTTGTTCCTACCCTACATAGGTCCCCCAAAACCTCCACCGTGGCTGCAGAGTATCAATATACATTCCATGCCTTCCTACACAATCGTGTGGAACTAACATCCATCTATACTGATGGATCTAAGACCAGTACAGCCTGTGCGTGCACAGCTTTATCTCCCTACCACAGAGTAGTGACAGATAAACTAAACCCAAAGTGTAGTGTTTATATATCGGAGCTCTTCGCAATAAAAATGGCTTTCCATGGCATAAAATGCTCCAATAAGAAATTTCTCATTTGCACTGACTCCGTAAGCACACTGAAATTCATTTCAAACATGTACTAGACTCAGGTGATAGTCCAGGATATACTAACAACCCTATTATCTCCGAGGGAGAAAGGGGTATCAATTACATTCACATGGATACCCAGGCATGCAGGTATAAGTGGCAATGAAAAGGCTGATTCTGCTGCTAAGAAGGCACTAAATAACTCTGGCCTAACATCTAATCTGGTACCGCATGAGGATCTGAGAGCTATGCTATGGAATGCGGCACTGGAATTATGGTGAGAACATTAGGCAAACATCTCGAACAACTAACTCCACGAAATAAAATCGATAACATCTACATGGCCTTCTTCTGCCAGGGGATGTCGGAGAGAGGAGGTGTCACATGCTTAAGAATTGGGCATTTTAGTCTAACCCATTCATTCGTGTTCACCAAAGATAGAATTTCACCTCGATGTGATGACTGCGGCTCACCTCTCTCCGTGAAACGTTTCTTGACAGAATGTGACAAATACCGGGAAGTACAGGACTCGCTAGACCTAGCTAGATGCTAGACTGGTGACCTAAAATTCATTCTAGGCAACGACCTGATATTGCCTATCAACAGTAATAAATCTGCTAAAACAAATAGGTCTCATAAAATTAATATAGCCGGAATGCTAATTTTCCTCATGCACTGAATTTTGGCATCGTATTATAATAAGTAAATATAATTTTTCATTTTAAGAAGTACAGTGTGTGGTGCAAAATGACCTATAGCTGTCGACACACCCTTGAACCCTAATTCCACTGCTACTATGTACTTAGGTCAGCTGAACTCCTGAGTGTGAGCAGTGAAGGCTTTTATATTGCTTCAGCTTACTGTAGGCAAAACTACTTCCTGCCTGACATGTCAGAATTCCATATTCCCCAGAGAGTCTGCCTGTATTTGGCGGTGACCCTTTCCTTCACAACTCTCACCTCCTATGTCCGGCGCTAGGGGACGCTGAGATATTTGTACGTCTTGTGATCATCAAGATGACAAACCGCATTTCCGTCAATGAGCTGCACGTCTTCATTGTCATTAGAAATCTTTCCTTTTGCAGATGGATGGTCGTGCACTTGTGCAATATTCATTGCTACCTATATTCTCACTGTATCTCCGTACAGTGTCCAATGCTGAGCGCAGGTCTTTTGTGCTTGAAGCATAAAGCTGCAGGCCATCCATGTAGAATAGATGGGTTACCTTATGCTTTCTATTGCGGACACCACACATATATCCCCTACTTCATCTGAACTGAATGGACAGTGGGAGGAGAGATAAACAGAACAGGAGGGGACTGAGGCTATCACCATGAAATATGCCATGCTGGTATCTTACCAAATATGTGTAGATGGTCTTCTTCCCAATTGGTATGATGAAGCGTGTCTTCCACAGTGGTAGCATGCATTCGGTGTAAAAGACAACCTCTGGGTGGACTTTCATTTACCTCCGCACGGCTATAATCAGCTCATGAGTGGTGGTATCAAAAACCTTTTTGTATTCCACCCAGGCCATTGATAGGTTATGCTTGTATTGACAAGCATCCTGGCTCGCACACCTATCAATGAGCAGGTTGTCCTTGCATCCCACAATACCTTACTTCGAGCCCCTCTGCACATATAATTTATTCTACATGGGTTGGATGTGCCAGAGGATAAGGTCGTTTTGGATGGAAGTGAATGCATTACATACAGTGTTGAGGTAGGTTATAGGGTGGTAGTTTTTGGATCGGACAAGTCTCCTTTTTTCGGTATTAAAACCGTTTGCCTCTCAGTCAGCCAGGATGGAATTGGTTCCATTCCTGACAGGAGGATATGAAGATTCTGGCAAGGTTTTGTGCATGGAAGTGAACTTCTTCTACCAGAAGTTATTCACTGCATCCATTCCTGGAGCAGCGAAGTTCTTCTTGCTAGAAAAGGCCTTCTTCACATCACTCTCCTTGACTGAGGTGGAACGATCCATATCTGGTAGGTGGTGGTCGAAAAACTCTTTAAAGTGGGCTATGACTGGAGTACCTTTGTTGAATGGCTTCATGGTCTTGTAGATGTCCTTCCAGAAACATTCCACCTCCCGGACTGATGGTGGTTTTTGGACAAAAGGTGGAGGTTGTCGAAAGAGATGGGGTGGCTGAAAGGAGAAGATGGGAATTCTCCTTCCTGGCGTTAGTCCTCATGACCAGCTTCTTTCTCACTGTCTTAAGTGCCTGCACTCTATCCACTTCGTGCTGCTTAAGAATAAGCAGCACTCTTTTGCTCAGTGTGTAAATTTCTCTCTAAATAGCATGAGCAATGCACTTGACCTTTGGTGTAGTGTTAAGTTAACTATTTCAGGATTAACTTTATGGAAATTCAACATATTCTCAAGGAAGAAAACTTTATATTTCCAACCAAACGTATTACAACGGGAAGACCTGTTTCATCCTCTAGGGCATCATCTGGTAAATGTTCACATGTACCTGATGATGCCCTAGCGGGTGAAACCGGCCGTGCCATTGTGTTGTAATATGTTTGTGTGGAAATACAAAGTTTTTTTCCTTGTGAATTTGGTGTAAAGGCCCAACCGGATGAAAGGTAGTCCTGAAATATCGACACCTATTGCCTCGCCAGCATGGTTTTAGCATTTAGCTGTTTAAGCTTATTAGCTGCTTTCTTCTCCGAAGTGCCAGACACTTCAGATGAGGCCAACAGTTTGGCGGCAGCATTTACCATGCAGTCTATTTCCCAGAGGCTGGTCGTTTCCATCAGGATCATATTTACGATGCCAACTGGGACAGCTGTTGGTCCCGCAGAGAAATTTTATGATGAATATTTCTCTGCCTGGTAGTCGTCTCATCGTAGTTTATCGTACTTTCCAACTGCTTGAGTAGATCAGAATTGGCCTTCGGCTCGTCTCCCTTCATTGAAAGATCGGCGTAAGCACCGGCAGTAGGAGGCACATCTGCCTTTGTAGGAGATAGAGCCTTGGCTGGTGGTGTACTACTCTGACCTTGTGGTTGGGGTGTCGTTTTCTTGTACAGGTGATTGGCGTAGTCGTGCAGATTCTGCTGTGACAGATGGTTATATTCAGGATGCATCTCACACCACAAAGAGTGCATCCTCGCCATGTATCCCCTGCGACTTGGCTCACTGGCAGCATGGCAAGCTAGAAGGTCTCCCCTCAGGGTCTCCGTCCACTCCATGCGAGCTACCTTTTTAGATTTTTCCTGTTTGCCACTCTCAACTTACTAGGGTCCTCATCCGAGAAGGGCCGGTTTTGGATGCAGTTTCCCTAATTCTTTGTAATCCAGTAGTGCTGTGAGTGGGGAAGTAGGGTGGGTAAGAACCGTAAGGGTGTCATGCGGGTAGCCTACATTCGCCGGGATCAGGCGTTCGACGAGAGCTAGTGTACTGTGCGAAGTTCGATCCCAATCGCAGTTTAATTTTTTCTTTCAGTCACTGCATCGAAAATGTTATCATATTCAATTTCAAACCATTACATCTGAATACTCACTTTATTAGACTTTGTTGTTTAAATTAGATTTACAAATGTACCACTCATAAATTAAGGATGGTCGAGTCGGATCCAAAGATCCACGGGTCTTTCATTTCATTTGCTACTGAAATCATTACCAGGGACAGTAAAAATTCAGATCCGGATCTTGAGATTTTAACATCTCGCGGCCTCGTGATTGATGCGCCCCGCGAATGGAATGTACGTATGGTAGATACCAACAAGGAGAGGCTAAGTAACTCGGGTCACGAAATGAGAAGAAGATTTTTTCCGTGCCACAAATGAGGAAAACAAAATAAAAAATAATCGTCTTGACCTTTTTCTCCATAGGATGTGCGAGAAAAAAAATTAAGCCGAAAGTCATGCGGGTGGCCTACATTCGCCATATTCCCGTGAACCTATGATAGCGAAGTTGTTAAAAATGAGGGCTAGTGTACTGCCAGTCGCGAGTTCGATCCTTAACACTACCTAAGAATGCAGCGGTGCTGTATTCCTAGGGTAATGCTAGTAGGCAGTTAAAAAAAGTAGATTATCAGAAATTTCATGCCAAATTATAAGTAAAAAAATAATTAAATTTATGCAAAAGGAAATGATTGGAAAAAATTTATATTACAGAATTAAATCGTGGAATCATAATGTTAACTTTGCAGTGTATTTTTGAGTGACGCATTTGTAAATCTAGTTGAAGCGATAGAAGTGCAAAAAAGTCAGTATCCACACACAAAGGTTGGAAATGAAGGATGATAAAGTTTTTTATTCAATGGTTGAAAGAAAAATTTTAAACAGCGTAAGAATCGAAACTTCATTACTTGCAGTCCACTACTCCACTCTGTTATTGTTATTACCATTATCTCATTAATTTGTCTTTAACTTAATTTTGCCTACTGTGTTTTTTATGTTGCGTAGGGTAGCCATAACTTCTGTATTGGATCTCAAATGTATGTGCTATTAACTGTTTGTTCACATTGGTTTCATACCAACCATCAATTTTGTTACTTTTTAACCCTTTAACTGCGCAATTAATCTGAAATTTAGGTCTCCACAGGCGCAAAAAAAATGTATTTTTCTTTTTTCTTATTTTTGCGTAATTTCATTAATTATCATTTTATATTCAACGGAAAAATTGTTAAAAAATTTTATGGTGCATAATTATCTAATTCTTTCACTCTGAATGTCGTATTGCAGGAAGTGGTTTTTTACTGAAAACCGAAATATTTTTTTTTCAAAATTTATTTTAGAACATCAATTCATTTGTAAGTACGGTTAGCATAATGAAAATTCAATTATTTACTATCGTAGTTGTTTGTTAAAATTTTTTCTTAGTGTGAAAATCACGGAAACACTGACCAATACATAATCCCACTCCACACTCCTTACACCAAGTGTTTACTAGTTTCCTGGGCCTCTCCGCATGCTGCGTATTCATGCAGATGTGGCACTGTCTCTGCGGTTGGGCCCTCTTCTCTGTGGGTGGGATGAACTCCAGGTAGTGTCGTAAAATAACGTCCTTTCCCAAGAGTCGGTCTGGTGCAAGGTTAGTGGGTGTTGAACGGCCAGGGTGGGGCTGGGACAGGGTACCGTATTTTGTGAATATCTGTCGCACAACAGTACGATTAAATTCCTTCAGTGACATGCTGCTTCCAGTTTTGACGGAATGAAAGTGGTATGCATTGAGTAGGGTAACATCTATCAGATGGAAAAACATTTTCTTATACCATTTTACAGATTTCCTCATGCATTCCACTGAACTGATTTGCATGTCCGACTTATTTGCCAATCTCATGTTCTTAGTATAATCTAGAATAGCGTCAGGTTTTTTTTTAAATATATTATTTCTCCAATCTTGCTTAGTACTCGCCACTAATTTCCCTTTGTGAACAGTTGTAAGCATAGTTACATCGTACTTATCGTGCCATTTGGGAGCTAATATTTTATTGGATTTTTTCACATGATAGTCTGCTGGATTACACTTTTCTGGTAACGATGGCATACCTTTTCTATTCATTCTCACTGTCCCACATGACCCCATCCCATTGTCAAGTAAATATTTACATAGTCTTGGACTAGTGTACCAATTGTCCGTGCACAAAATATGTCTTTTCTGTAAAAATTTCTCCATCATTTTCATGACAACAGCACCAGATTTTTTTGAACTTCACTTTTGAACGTCACTTTTGGGAATTTTTGTTGTCTTCCCCGTATATGGAATCATGTCTAATATGATTCCTGTCCCACAATCGCAGAAAACAAAGAACTTGATTCCATATCTGTGCCGCTTTGATGGAATATACTGCTTGAATGACAGCCTACCTTTGAATAGCATAAGCGATTCGTCTATCACGAGCTTTTGAAACGGATTGAAGAAACCACTAAATTTTTCCTTTAGCACACAAAAAATTGTATCAATTTTGTGCAAAGGATCATCTGGGTTTGCAACATCATTATCGCTGAAATGTAAAAATCGTAAAATCCCCAAAAATCTGTCTCTTGACATGTATTTCCCGTAAACTGCCATTTCTATAAGGGGATCCTTTGACCGGTACTCATCAATAGAATGCTTCTTCGAATGCGGCATCAGCGTCGTCAAGCCTAAAAACACATACAAATCATTTTCAGTGCAATCATTCCAACGGTGCATTCTGGAAAATTGCGACAATGGCTGCGACTCAATACAATTATTGGCGTAGCGATTAGTTTCGTTCACTATGTGTTCCACAATGGCACTGTCAAAGAAAGCCTCAAAATATTCCAACACATTGTTTTCATCACAAATTACAAAATCACAACTAATTCCTGCACTTGTAGAGTCAAAATACCAAAGCGGTGGCACAAAATTTCGTCCGCTTTCCCACTCAAAAACTGGATCGGGGCTCTCTCCTCTTGTCTCATCTTCACTGGATGACTCAACAGGATCTTCTATGTTTTCATCACTGTATTCCAAATGTGAAGAAAATACTTCTTCTTCATCTCTGAGTTCATCAAGAACAGACACAATATCCCGTGAGGAAAATGGTCTCTTCCCAGGGCGGATGCCGTGTGACGAACAAGTGCGACTTTCTCCCGACATTTTTCAAGGGTGACTGAGGATTCCTGGCAGCTGGAGAAGGGTAATAAATGGGAAAAGAGGGCAAAAAGATGTTTGCATGACATCTATCCGTCAAAGGAAGAAATTTGAGGCACCCATGGCATCTGGGAGTAGCACCACTCTTCAAATCGCCAATAGACGATGGGAGCAGTCTACTACGTTGATCGCTTATAGACGATGGGAGCAGTGAAAGGGTTAAAAACTTAGTGAAGAATATTGATTCGAGTGCCAGTTTCTTTAGCTTATTAGAAATTAATTTATCTATTTTACTATTCATGTTCCCGTTATTGCTAGCTATCTGTGTTATGACATTGACGTCCTTATCAAAGTTGTCTTTTGACAATGGTATGTTAAATAGGTGGTGAATTAGTGAATGGAATGCCACTATCTTTTGTGGATACTAATGCATTGAATCAGCCGGAATGACATGGTCGATGTACATGGGTTTTTGATGTTGTACATGGGTTTTTGCAAATTTTTGATGTCCATTCTCAATGGATATGGAGAGATCGAGATAATTTAGGTTGTGTTGCACTCTTTTTTGTGGTAGAAGGAAATGTTTTAATGGAGCTTATTCAGAAGTAAAGTAAATGTGTCTGATTGATGATCTGTGCCGGTCCAGAGTACTAAAATATCGTCCACGTATCTATACCAGTATAAAATGGAATTTAAAAGCTTATTCCCAAAACAGTCCATAAAAATATCCGCAAGCAGGGGAGAGATAGGCAATCCCATTGCTAGGCCATCTGTCATAGTATAATAGGTATTATTGAATGTTAAGTAATTTTGGTTCAAGCAAGTTGTGTGTAAGGTGGAAAATTCTTAAATCATTTTGGGTTGAGCATTGGCTTCCTTTAATAGTTCCAGTGCTGTACCCATCGTTTCTGTTACAGGCACTTTCATAAATAGATTCATGATGTCAAATGACTCCAACTGAGTATTTTTAGGAACTGGAATGTCTTTCACTTTTTCCACAAGTTCTTGATACCTCATCTAGATTTAAATGCCGTTAAATGAATGAATTGGCAACATAAGGCCTAGGCAACTTTGTGGGCAGGAGCTCTAATACTCGAAACTACTGGTCTGATAGGTTCACTCAGCTTGTGTATTTTGATGAGTCCATAAAGACGCAGAGGCAATTGGTTTTTGGAGGGTAAAAAGAGGATGTCTCTTTGGGAAAAAAGTTCTTTCGTTGAATGAAGAGCATCTCTGATTGACTGCTGAAATTTATTTGTTGGATCTTTGGGTTACACAGTCAAATCAGTTTGATTGATGAAATCCTGGCACTTACAATTGTAATCTTTTCTTATTTATTAATTAAATATGGTTGGCAATTTTCCACAAAGAAATCTTTATTTCGACTGGTTTCGATGTGATACATCATCATCAGGTGACCAAACCTCAACAAAGTCCAGTATATATACAAATGAGGGGAGGGACCGGGGAAAAAGGAGTGAGGAAAGAGGAGGGGAAGAGGGCCTAAACCAAGGGTGCCAACGGAAAAAGGGGGAGAGAGGAGGGAGAAATGGTGCTAGGGGTGGGAGTTGGAAAAACCACATAGATCTGGGAAACCCTGGCCGTTTGAGGAGTACCAAGGCAGAACGTACACCTTCAAGTTCAAGAGAGGCCATATGTGGGGGGGAGGAGAAGAGCCCCATCCTGCGGGATGAGAGGCCGCCGTCTTTCGGCCTTGCCCGATGAAGGCACAGTGGCAAAGTGGGGGGGGGGGGGATAATCACAGTAGGCCGCTCCTGGTCTTCGAGCCCACAGATAAGAAGAAGGTGGTGAAAACACTGGCCTCTGGCTGCTAAGGGGTATCCCGCGGTGATGTTTCGAATGCCAGGTCCGTGGAAGGGGCTGAGACGCTTGGGGAGTGTGTCCACATAGGCGTGGTGGGAGGGGGTTACGGGGGGGGGGGGGCACTTGGTTAAGGTAGCACAATGAAAACTCATGAGGGCCAGGGAAAACCATTGAGTAGAGGTGAGGGAGCCCTTGTCTAAAAACACTCAGAGTGGATAAGTGATTGAGAGGAGTGGGGAGGGGGATGAATAAAATTGCACATCATTGAGGAGATTCCTATCCCTTCGTTGAATAATTTCGACCTGCTCCAAGTAAAAACCATCCCCATGCTCCACATCTAAACCCCCCACCATGCCTATGTGGACACACTCCCCAAGCGTCTCAGCCCCTTCCACGGACCTGGGGTTCGAAGCATCGACACGGGATACCCCTTAGCGGCCAGAGGCCAATGTTTTCACCGCCTTCTTCTTATCTGTGGGCTCGAAGACCAGGAGCGGCCTATTGTGATTATCCCCCCCCCCACTTTGCCACTGTGCCTTCGTCGGGCAAGGCCGAAAGATGGCGGCCTCTCATCCCGCAGGATGGCGCCCTTCTCCTCCCCCCCCCCCACATATGGCCTCTCTTGAACTTGAAGGTGTACGTTCTACCTTGATACTCCTCAAACGGCCAGGGTTTCCCAGTTCTATGTGTGGTTTTGTGCAACTCCCCAAGCGTCTCAGCCCCTTCCACAGACCTGGGGTTCGAAGCATCGACGCGGGATACCCCTTAGCGGCCAGAGGCCAGTGTTTTCACCGCCTTCTTCTTATCTGTGGGCTCGAAGACCAGGAGCGGCCTACTGTGATTATCCCCCCCCCCACTTTGCCACTGTGCCTTCGTCGGGCAAGGCCGAAAGATGGCGGCCTCTCATCCCGCAGGATGGCGCCCTTCTCCTCCCTCCCCCCCACATATGGCCTCTCTTGAACTTGAAGGTGTACGTTCTGCCTTGGTACTCCTCAAACGGCCAGGGTTTCCCAGTTCTATGTGTGGTTTTTCCAACTCCCACCCCTAGCACCATTTCTCCCTCCTCTCCCCCTTTTTCCGTTGTCACCCTTGGTTTAGGCCCTCTTCCCCTCCTCTTTCCTCACTCCCTTTTCCCCGGTCCCTCCCCTCATTTGTATGTATACTGGACTTTGTTGAGATTTGGTCACCTGATGATGATGTATCACATTGAAACCGGTCGAAGTAAAGATTTCTTTGTGGAAAATTGCCAATCGTATTTAATTATGTTATTCCACCATATAATGCCTGAAACGACTCTTTTTATTTGTAATCTTTTCTGTCTAAAATCACTAGGCAATTGCCTTTGTCTGCTTCTTGAAGGACAAGGATCTCATCTTGGATTTGTTTTTGAACGTACTTCACATTTTTTAGAACTTTGTAGGGACCACGATGGTTTGAGGGATTAAGGGTTGACTGAAATCTGTGGGCAACAATATGCTTAAGATTAGGGGTCCACTCCCTCCCTATTCTACTCAAGGTTTACCACCAGCCCTGCAAGGCACCGCTTATCTCTCCCCCCTCAACCACATACTAACAATGCATTCTGCGTCCTCCCCCTAATTACTTTCCACCTTCCCCTCCCGCCAACGGTATATATACCAGGGTTTCACCTTGTGACTTCACCTGATGATGGTGCATAGTGCCAAAACCTTGGTCGTGAGTTTTCAATTTTTTTGTGGTTTGTAAAAGTTGTGAATAAATCAATTTTCATATATTTATGAAGAAATATTCCTGGAAAACTTAGGTGTTTTAAGCCATTTATGTGTGTCATCTAAGATCATAATTTATTAGGTCACTGATTAATATTCTTGAAAAACCTACCTGTTTTCATTTTATTTCATCATGCTGCATGAAACATCATTAATTCAATGTGCGGTAAGCTAATGGTAAAGAACTTGTTTCCTCTATCCAAGAGGCATATTATGCCCTTGAAGTCATGTGAATTTATTGAGTTCTCAAAGATCAAAGTTTTCTTTTACATATTGTAAGCTAAGCTTTGCACCTGCAGGATTGAGATTTATGTGATGCTGTGAGGAAAATTTATTTCAATTGAAATTGTAAAATTATTAATTTTGATTTTTTTCTTGTTGCACCAATTTTAAAGATAAAGTAGTTTGTCTTATGACTACTTTCATTAATTGTCTGATGATGTGTTTTTCGATGCTAAGACTTCGTTCCATTACAGGAATTCAATCTCATTGACCGGAAAGAGCTAGCCCCTTTACAAGAACTCATCGAGAAACTTTCATCCAAGGACACACGATGATTTCTTCACTGTCTATTAGGAAAAAAGCTTCAATTTGGGAAAATGAAATCCCTGTTTTGTTGACCTTTTGTTTGTGTGAAAGAATTGATGTTTTTTGAAAAGTTGATTATTAGAGGTCATCTTACCTTGAGCTAGCATAAGCAATAATTTTGTTGAAAGATGAATATTGTAAATTTTCTTGTATTTAAATTATTTTTGAGAACTGCACAGATGAAACAAACTGAGGTGAACATCATTGGCATTCTTAAAGTATTCACCTAGGGTGCTACCTCATTTAATGGCTGACATTGTATATTATTCCATTGCACTTGTTGAAAAAAGGTGAATTTTTTTAATAGCTACAGGGAATGGCCAATTAGATTTTTCACAATGATAGGTCCATTGGAAAAGAAACATTGCTTTGTACATTCCACACCCATGTTTTATTGGCTTTTGACCATGGGGTCGACAATTTTTACATGTCATTATCAAGGTGATAATGATAATGACATGTAAATTGTCGAAGCCAATAAAACCTGTGTGTGGAATGTGCAAAGCTTAATTTCTTTTCCAATCTTGTGGTTCCACAAAGTTAAGCCTCAAACGTTGAACCATGATAGGTCCAACTAATATAGTGGAGTTCTCTGCAATATGTGTGAGGAAGACATCAAGCTATGTGTGGACATAAGCTGAAATTAAATCAGCAGATTTGCTGTATGGTACCAAGTGCCCATTTATTTGAGTAATGGTATAAGTATGATATAACTTGTCCTCTCAATGTGATACATATTTGTGACAAAGGAGATTGCGCTCGGTTTGTATGTCATTGGACTTTTCCAAATATAATCTATTATGTGAAATGATTATATTTTTGTGCATTTATAATTTTTCATTGTGGTGCTTATGACTGGCTCAGCCCTGGAGTGAATCTGCTCTTGCTGTTTTCATTTACATTTATTGTATGCACAAGGCATTTGTAGTTCCAAATATATTTTTCATGTTTGCATCTTAACAAGATACTCCTATTCTACACTTTGGTAATCCCTTTATAATCAATCCTGGTGTATAGAAGTTTTATCAGGTAAGTTGCAGATGTTTTTTTGCAGCTTAATTTTTAAAATTAGCTGTTTTTGCCTGAAAGTCAGCCTGATGCTCATGAGTATCTGTTCATCATTGTGTTGTGTACTATTTACATTTGGGTGGCTTCTCTCCAGTGAAAATGTAAAATTGGACAAGCATATTTTTCTCAAAGTTTCTCATGCTTAGATGGAGCAATGGATCATTCAATGAATAGAATCCTGTTTCTATTATTGAAAAGTTCATCTGTGTTGGTCACTTTTTTTTACTAAATCGTCCACAGTATGAGGGGAAATATTTTTAGCTAATGTTGTTACACTGGAGTTGGATGGTAATCCTCATCTTGAGGTCATTACATATTTTTTCCCAAATTTCGAAGTTGCTTGTCTGTGAGTTATCAGTTTTTGAGAGCACTATAACTCAAAATGCACTCGGAGGAGCTGGATATTTCACTCTTCTCTTAATTATCAGCAAGTAAGTTCAATATTGGCAAAAATTTACCAAATGGTGGTGACCATTAGCATATGATCCATTTAATATTTACTCAAGTTGATGGTAAGGTTGCCCAGTGGGATAAGTTTTTGGTTACTGGCCAATGTCGTGTTCTGTTTCACATGCCATTTGCATCAATGCACCACCACTTCCAATTCCATTCTGATTCACTTTAGTGCATCAGTGAAATGTGGATACAGAGATAAAGTGAAATGAATGCCTTTTGTGTGGGTGGAAACTTCAAAAGGCAATGGTGTGCAGTTAGTTATTTGTTGTAGGCTGTGAATGAGTTTTGCAAAAAATAAATATTTGATTGGAGTCTTAGTCAAACAAATACAATTTTAGTATTATTATGAAACGTTACTTTCAAAGCATCCATGGTTGGAGTACTTGTACCCAAGGTATACAACCACTGATGATATCATCACATCGACTGCACCAGCTTTTTGGTGGTGTATTTGGATGGCTCAGATTCATATTCTCATGCTTGTACATCATGTTTCATTGAAGCAGTCCAAAGCATGAAACAGAACAACTTGAAGAGCATGAATGTGATTGGTGTATGAAATATGATGCACCCCAGAGGTCCTGGGTTCTAATCTGGTAGAGGTCTCGGGACAAGTCTAGATAAATCTAGCTGGATGGTTTTCTGTGTACAGGAAACCCCAAGTGGTACAGGGAATGGAAATGATGTTCCTTTCCAAGTCTACACTGGTTTGAATTTCACACACTTCCTGGTTTGGTGGGCTCGTTACTCACCAGTCAGATGGGCTATAGGGTTGAGAAATGTTGTGGTATTTTCATGGCTGAAAGGTCAGAATTTCTGATAATATTGATTTTAAATATGTACCTTTATGCAGTAGGCATGTAGTTTCTGTTAGCTCAATCTCCAAAAGATTTTTACCTTCACTCATTATTTTGGAGTAATTTCCATTTTATTCTCCCAATGCCTCCATGGAAACTGCATTGTTTCTTTAGAATATGTGAGATATGAGAAAGGCAGATTTGTTTAGTCAGATTTGTTCACTTCATAGGGTCACTATTATGGCAGCAGGTGTTCTTCTGAAACTTAATAGGTCAGGTTGCTCCATTCTTTTGTAGGGATTAATAGTGATGGAGGAAACTTTTGCTGCTGGTTATGTATTACAGATACAAAATGTATGTACATGTGTAAAACACAATTTGGGAGGTTAATCAGGATAAAATGACATGTGAGATAGACTTTTGCCAAAACTATACATCGATTCTTTCAAAGAAGTTACTGTTCAAGGTTTGCTACTTTACCAATTGCTGTGTGTCATCACAAGTGTGTACCATTTATTTATGTTCATATTGCCAAATAATGCTCTCATTATCTTTAATTAAATTTAGTAATGTTGAATAAGGTAATTGTGATCATAGGAAAAGTTAAATTCATATAGCATTTCCTTCAAGATTTAAAATAAAAGAAGAAATGTCTTTTGGTGATAGTCCTTCATCAAGAGCTGATTCGTGAAGGAAGGATTCTATTTTTGCTTGAAGGTTTTCGCAGCTTCTTTTATCTATAACTGTAGCTTTTACTTTTGGGAAATGCTGCGTGCGATTCATTTTTGACTCGACGTTTCACTCCTCCTACTAGGAGCGTTATCAAGAGAAAAAGAGATTCGCTTGATAACGCTCCCAGTAGGAGAAGTGAAACGTCGAGTCGAAAATGAATCGTACGCAGCATTTCCCGAAAGTAAAAGCTACAGTTAAGGATTCTATTTCTTTTTGGAATTCGGGAGTCAGATCGTGGGGTAGTGGTGTGTAGGTGGAGGAGTAGTTTAGGTGATGAAGTGCTTCGGAGATATAGTTTTTCGTGTTCATCACAACATTTGATGAACCCTTGTCTGTGGTCTTAATGATATCTGTAATTGGGTGGAGTTATTTGAGAGCATACATGGCATTGTGGGTGAGGTTGTTTTTGGGGGCCAGGGATTTTTTGGAGTAGCAAGTGAATGTAGATTTCCATGGGGTGATAGGCGGGGTAAGCTTTAGATTCATAAGTGGAGGCCTGTCAGATTTTCATGATGGCTGGGGGATCAGAGCATGTATTTTGGGATTTCCAAAAAGTACGCTAACTAGATTTTGGCTGAAATTTAAAACATAGGTTAGTATGTTGCGGTGATTGATTTTGGGTGTGGATGAAAATGACAGACCTTTGCTGAGGATAGAAATTTCGGAGTTGGTCTGACTGGTATCGGAAAGGTACAATGTCTGGGGATGGATCAGGGGTGGGGGAGTGGCGGAGCGCTGGGGCAGTGGCGGGCGCCGGGGAAAAACCAGAGGGGTGTTTAGGGGAGGTTGTAAATATTTTGTAAGTCGGGTTTGAATGCGAAAAGCTGAGGGGGATCGGTCGCAGGAGGGCTAGTAAATCCAAGCCCGCGTGAAGGAAATTAACGTATGGTTGATAAAGTTTTTGAAGATGGTGACTGTGTCTTTTACCGAGAGAGTGGTTGGCCCATGAAAGAATAGGATGATGGGCAATGGTAATGACAATCCGAATGAAAAATCATCGATCTTCCACTAAATCCGCCCCATTTTCATCCTTTCCGATTCCTACACACGCTATCTCTCACAGCTTCCCTATCGATACTTGAATATCTACCGAAATATGTAAGCAGAACAGACGACAGGACCCGGGAGATGGCATTTCCAACCAACTCGCTTCACACCCTCGTCGCACATTAGTCTACCTCCGGCTGACAAAGATTGCAGTGGTAGTCGGAAGCTTCATCTATTTTAAACGTTAGTGTCCTGCTTTTTATGTTCTGTATTTTTCTACTTTAGCTACTTCTGTGATAAGAGAATAATAAGAGTTCCAAAAGCATTACATGAATTACGATTAAATTATTAGATTAAATACGTCTTTCCACCAAGCCGTAATCAAATTAATGAATTATCCCACAAGCATCGTCGCTTGCGACAGGGTGCGCATAGAGCAATGAAATTACTTTGGTATGATATAATTTATATTGGTCGGCTATATGGCACACAAAAAAGGCAAAATCCTTGCATGTTAACTAGGTATTAAATTTATTCCTCTAAAACTTAATTTCGAAAATGGTGTCTTATGACGCAGCCCTGTCTGGCTAGCCATACGCGTTGCGTTCAGCCCAGTAGCACACAGTATATTCTCTGTGCTAGTAGCCTACAATGGGGGGGGGGGGGGGGGCGGACGGGCGCCTAAATTGAAGAACTCGTTAAATTTCCCGTGGAAAACAAATTTTTTCTATGGGGGGGAGGCTACCAACTACTTGCCAAGGTGGCCTAGGTACGTTACTGGTTCAGCCGCATTAGTTTCAAACCCAATATCGGCTAGGCTAGAATTAAAGCACTAAAATAATTGATACCAACATAATACTAAAACGCTTGAAATACATGGGACATGATATTAAAGGTATCACAGACGCTACCATGCCACATTAATTTTGAGACTACCATCAACTAATCTAGAATTAAAGCACTAAAATACTCGACACTGACTTAACACTAAGACGCTTGCAATTCTTAACATGATATATTCCATTCTCAAAGAAATCACACCGACTTTCGCATTGAACAAAGTTTTGTTCCTTATTCCCAATCTTCTTATTTTCCTTCGTTGTGGATTCATATCCTGAGGTGCAGCCAGGCACAAAACAACGAACCGATTCACTCATGGTTCTTTTGGAAGTCTACTCGACAGAATTACTGAAAAACCTCAAAGGACAGCGGAATTCATTCTTCCAAACCTGTGGCGAACATAAGCATTTTCACTTGCTCTCAGCGAAGAAACCGGCACCTAGGTAGGCCGCACAACGGTTCGCCCAATCTAGCAACTTAATTAAATGCGCGGGGTTTTTCCTCAAAACCGTTCGGCCTGCCACCTACTGGGGCCTCCACTTTACACCTTCTCCGGATAAATCCATGGACTCGGTCGTGCTCGTACCGCTTGGTGTGATATAGTAGATATAGTGGTACGTTTTACACGTGTGAAGACAACTGTTGCTGATAGTAAAATTCAAGGAATTTAAGAAGTTGTTAAGTGGAAAATGGCAGAAACCTGTTTGTTAATCCTGATAGTACCAGTTTTGGCTGGTTTACTTCTGAATCTATCGCTCCACAAGCTAGACGAAGGCCATGTGGGAGTTTATTATAGGGTAAGTTGTATTTATTTTCTCTCGCTTTACTGAGAAAAACAACATTTTGTATTCACCAAAAAGATGGGAAGGGGTTCCACAGTCACATCGGTTCAGTTATTCCGTACAATTAGTCAAGTTTTTAGATCTTTTCGAGACAGAATGATGTGAATATTCTGCCTGAAATTGACGTATTTCAGTTGTATGCATGTCCTATTTTGTGGTATATTTGATCCAACGCCCGTATTACACGAGTTTAATTCATTACGAATGGATTTTGGAGGAAATTTTGCTATTAACATGGAAACCGTGTCTAGTGCCTGTCACATAAGTGAAAACGTTCTGAAATCGTGTCTAGTGCCTGTCACATAAGTGAAAACGGTCCCACGGGCTCATTTATCAGCAGGTGCAATGTCTATAATATTATTATGATATGATTTATTTAACAAGTCGTGCCATTAACCTTCCGGAACTAATTTGAAATCGGATGGAGCAGCGCCAGATAAATTTCATTAAAGTTGACTCTGAATCTGTCATACTCATGTAATTACATTGCAAAAGTGGTATAAGTGGAAATTTTGACACAGTGGAATACTTCAAGTACTACAAGTTCTTTACTCAAAATAAAGATAGTGTTGTGTGTCTGTTCATCGGCGGCTTAGTCTCATCCCTCTACTCTCATATTTATTTTTGTTGTAAAAATGTAGAATATAGGCCAATAAATTCATTAGAAATTCATTCATTCTACTGGACAGAATTAATGAAAAACATCCCAAGGACAGCGGAATTCATTCTTCCAAACCTGTGGCGAACATAAGCATTTTCACTTGCTCTCAGCGAAGAAACCGGCACCTAGGTAGGCCGCACAACGGTTCGCCCAATCTAGCAACTTAATTAAATGCGCGGGGTTTTTCCTCAAAACCGTTCGGCCTGCCACCTACTGGGGCCTCCACTTTACACCTTCTCCGGATAAATCCATGGACTCGGTCGTGCTCCTACCGCTTGGTGTGATTTAGTGATATGTTGTACACATGTGTGAAGACAACTGTTGCTGATAGTATACATTCAAGGAATTTAAAAAGTTGTTAAATGGAAAATGGCAGAAACGTTTATGGTAATCCTGATCGTTCCAGTCTTGGCTGGTATATTTTTCAATCTCTCACTCCACAAAATTGAGGAAGGACATGTGGGTGTTTATTATAGGGTAAGTTGCATTTATTTTCTCTCGCTTTACTGAGAAAAACAACATTTCCTATTCACATAAAAGATGGGAAGGGGTTTCACAGTCACATCGGTTCAGTTATTCCGTACAATTAGTCAAGTTTTTCGATCTTTTCGAGACAATGATGAGAATATTCTGCCTGAAATTGACATATTTCAGTTGTATGCATGTACTATTATGTTGTAGATTTGATCCAACGCCAGTATTACACGAGTTTAATTCATTACGATTGGATTTTGGAGGAAATTTTGCTATTAACATGGAAACCGTGTCTAGTGCCTGTCACATAAGTGAAAACGGTCCCACAGGCTTATTTATCAGCAGGTGCAATGTTTTTAATATTATCATGAAATAATATATTCAACATGTCATGCCAATAGCCTTCCTGAATTAATTTGAAGTCGGTTGGAGCTGGCGCCAGATAAATTTCATTAAAGTTGACTCTGAATCTGTCATACTCATCAATTACATTGCCACAAGTGATATAAGTGGAAATTTTGACACAGTGGAATGTTTCAAGTACTACAAATTCGTTACTCAAAATGAAAATAGTGTTATATGTCTGTTCAAATTCATTACTCAAAATAAAGATAGTTTTATATGTCTGTTCATCGGCTGCTTAGTCTCATCCCTCTACTCTTATATTTATTTTTTGTTGTAAAAATGTAGAATATAGGCCAATAAATTCATTTTCCATCCAACACGACGGTCTAGTGAATTAATTTAACTTTCATTTGCCCGAGTCTTATTTCTCAGTAGTTTTTCGGTTGAGGAACTGCAGTACATAGTGTTGGGAGTGGATAATCAGTTACCCCAATAATTGTATTTTATGACACTGCCTGTGGTGCAGAAGCCACACAACGCATGTTGGACCAGCTACAAACCATTTGACCACAGGGATACCTCATGAACATGCTGTACCATTTAATATGCATATGGAGTCATTTACCAAGCATCCTGGTAAATTGTATGGCCAATTATTGGTCGTAGCCCTCGATTGATTTTACTTGTGGGTCATTCCATGTCAATTCAACCACATAAATGAGGTTTTGCCACCCACCGACTCGGATTTTGACGAAACTTGGTACATGTAATCCCTTCACCTATGTAAGAAAAAAGCCCAATTTTTTTTTACCTAGTCTAAGTCGTTTTTCAGTTACAGCCTCTCAAACTTAGGAGACAGAATTTCTTCCATTCACGATGCACACTTCTCAAGGTGCACTGTTTAACACAAAAAATGCTATCTCAACCATTTCTGAATTATTTCCAATGAAATTTTTCAGCTATTTTTGGGCTTTTATCTTACATAGGCGAAGGTATTATAAGTACCATGTTTCGTCAAAATTTGAGTCGGTGGGTGGCATTGTGTGGTTGAACTGACATGTAATGACCCTTGTACCAGATACATGATTCATAACAAAGGTAGTCAATGTAAATTTTCTCCAATTCAACTTTGGTCCTCATTTCTTCCCCACTGCTATAGGTTAGTGAATATTGAAAGTGAAAATAACATTGAATTGTAGATATAAAACTTTGGTTCACTTTTTTTTGTTAAGGATTAACCCATTAATTCCCAGAGAATTGTTTTTACTATTTTTATCAGATTTTAGTTTCTCTCCAAAGGTACCTTATTTGAAAAATAATTTAAAAAAATATTACGTTAGTGGAACAAGGTTTTTTTTGCTGGTAACTTAAGTTGCCAGTTGGCAGTTACCGTGTATTTTTGTTTAGCCTGATAAATAATGCCATAATACATGAATTATTGAAAATTATATATCAAAAGTGTCAAAATAGGGTGAGTAATGGATTATAAATGAAAATAATGAAGTACTGACTTTAGTTTACAGTAAGAATTTTGTTTTTCTTTAAATCACATGTGTTTTTACATTTTTTATTGACCAATGTTGACAATGAAATGCCTTGAAACACTCCAGATGAAGGGCACTCTGGCACTTTTTACATAACTATATTGTTCAGTTTCCACAAAACTTACATCTTCTGTAGGTACTTTGTTTCACCACGAACCATGATGTGATCCATGTTGTCACTGCATAGGTCTTCCATGGGACCACATGAATGTGGCTGTCTTTCCTTGCCCCAATGTATATGTCACTATTTCCCTCCGAAACTGTTGAAGAGGTATAGTGTGCCCCAAAGAACAGTCATCCCTGAGTGCACGATGCATCCAGTCCCCAAACTAAAATGCCCAGCACCAATATTGGTCATTACATTTGTGAGTAACTTGGCAACAAATTGATCGTGCAAGTCCATGCCACCCATATTGTCATTATATTCTGAGATAATAGTTGGCATTGGAAGAGATAGGTATTCTCTTTTTTTTCCAATGGAAGAATATCTCTTCACCTGCTTTGTCCCTATTTCAGAAGTGCAGTTAGTCATTGCAGTAATTGCAGCATTGTCATTCCACCTTGCTATTAGCAATTAATCATTATATACATATACAAAGTCACCCCTCTTCTTCTTGCTGAAAAGGTTTTTTTCAATCAGTTGATAGATACTTTCCCACTATTTTCTCAAAGAGTTCCTGTTCTTCTGAAGCCCTCGCTGATAAGCATGTAAGCAGCTTTTCATAAGTGAAAAATTGTTAAAATAAAACTTAGTTCCCTGACATATACCAACTTTATCGCACTAACTGAGGACAACATCCGCTCCTTGATGTAGGTTCATTTTCAGGAGTGTGTGAGATTCAGCACATGGCTCTGCACGAAAAACATATCCAGAGGGAACAGCTATAGTCCATAATTTGAAACCGAACGTTATAGGTTTCCCACGGATAACTGTTTGGATCCATGCCTACCATAATAAGGTATCATTGTCTCCCAGACAGATCCTCTTTCTCCTGGAAGTATTGTTTTGATGTTTCTGTTTAAAATTTCCAAATATGGACAAATTTTGATCAGCCGGTTGGACCCATTTATCATGGCATTGTCAGCTAAGTGTAGATACTTAAGAATCATTGCAAATCTATTCCTGGCCATGGCATTTTGAACGATTTCTACCTCACATTCTCACTCTTTACTCAAATATAGTCTTTTATTAGGTAATATATGATGACCCAAAAAAAAAGCAAAATACCCACTACACAGTGCATCTCCTCTCGACTGACAAAATAATTGTGCAAACCCTTTGACCCTGCATTAAAACAATATTGTTGTAGCAACAGATCGAAACGTCAGGGGTGAAGAACATGGAAAAGGAATCAAAAGCTCAATTCACTGACTGACAGAAAAAGTCTTCCGCAGTGACCCCCACACAGGGAGAATAGGAGAATATCTCAGCATGGATGAGTGTAAAACATCACGAATTTTTATCGGCATGCATGCAAATATCCACACAAAATTTCATCGAAAACTGTGAAGGTTGCGGGCATTATAAAACACTTGACGTGCTAGTTTACTCAAGTTTTTTAATACTGTATCTCTGAGCTAAGTTTGTAGACCCAGTTTTTTATTCCCTTTGTGGTCCTGTTGGCCTATGGTAAGATTGCATATTCTTCGTAAATCCATAGTAAAATCCCCCTGTGGGTAGGGGGATCGAGAATACTCCCGCAATATCTCTGCTTGTCGTAAGAGGCGACTAAAAGGGCGGGGAGACAACCCCGAAAACAAACCCCCAGTCCAGCAAGGGATGCGTCTGTACAGTCTTGTGGGTCCACTGTCTGTTTGGCCATACCAGCTGGCCTGCGATCCACCTGCATGTTTGCCGTGTGCGGAGACCCATTAGGGGGAGAAGGGGATCCTGGTGGTTGAGTTCTCCGGCACCCAGCCAGGTGTCAGATGCCTGGTATGGGCCGGACTTCAATATCCCACTTTGGCCCTGGATCCCCTGTAAACAGGCGGTCAAGACCTAGCCAGTCCTGATCATTCGGCTTGTCGACACGTTTCGATGGCGAGTGCTGAGTGACGGGAGCCTGCGTAGGGCGGCTGAAGGTGTATGGGTTTGGAGGGCCCATGCATTGGAGACCCTACCCGAAACAGGCCCCCTAAACAATAGTGCTATATCCCTTGGGTAGCCCTGGCGACCACACCGGTTTGCAGTGTGGCGTCCCAAATGTGTGGCTCCGTGGTGGGTGGGGAGCCCAGGGGATGAAGTTCTTTTTTCTGATGGAAAAGGATAACTTTCCTCCACCTAAAAGATCCCACCCCGACACGGGCGGGGGAGATAGGTCTGTTAATGCTTGCACACGTTATCTTGTGATGAGGTGTCAAAGAGAAGGTGAGACGCTGAAGAAACAGTCTCCCTTCCTGATCCGCTGGGTTTTATCAGCTGCCATTTCAGGTGACCTGAGATCAGGGAAAAAGCTATGGGATGGCACACTTCTCATCTAATCAAATAATGAGACTCAGAGTAGAAAGTTAATGACTCTAAAGAAAATCGGCAAAATACCTGTAAACGTGGAAGTGCAATGCACTTTAAATACGTCTCGCGGTGTCATTAGCCACTATGATCTTATATACGTGGAAGAAGACAAAATAGTAAAGGAGGTGTCATCTCAGGGGGTCATTAGTGCCCAGCAGCTAACCACAAAGCATGACGATAAGGTCAAAAAGACCATGTTCGTGGTTCTGACTTTTGCGTACGACCGGCTCCCAGATAAAGTATTCATCGGGTGCAAGTCGGTAGCCATTAGACCGTTTATTCCTGCCCCCATGCAGTGTTTTCAATGTCAGCATTTTGGACACATTGCTACAATATGCGAGGGCAAGGCCACCTTTCCGCGCTGTGGCACCGATAAACATGAGGACGGGAATTGCAAATAAGAACTGCACTGTGTAAACTGCGAGGGTGCACACACAGTGTACTCCCGTAACTGCCCTAAAATGAAAGAAGAACGCAAAATAATGGAACTAAAAAATGTGAGAAAATTACGTACATGGAAGCGTGAAATAAATATCGGGCCTCAGCTCCCCCGTTGTTTTCAAAAACCTTTGCCACCATCACCATTACCGTT
Organism: Platycnemis pennipes; assembly: GCA_933228895.1. Classification (NCBI taxonomy): domain Eukaryota; kingdom Metazoa; phylum Arthropoda; class Insecta; order Odonata; family Platycnemididae; genus Platycnemis; species Platycnemis pennipes. The sequence goes on along the minus strand of OW121846.1, from coordinate 102,968,891 downwards.
AGAGCCACCATCTCAACACAAACCAGCCTGAGAATCCGGCCAAGCCAAAAAACACCATCAAAGCCGCATGCGGGAACACCAGCGCGAGAAATATAAGCTCTCCAAAGAAAAACCCGCCTAAAACACCCACTGTCATAGCGCCGGGGAAACTCGAAAAATTGCCATCTCCCAGCCCATCCGGATGCAGAAAAGCGGACCAACCGGATCAGCCGGAATCCATGGAGGATGAAAGTCTTTCTGAGACGGAGATCCTCCGTGCCAAAGAGAAGGGGAATAAGCACCGACATCGTATCCGGTGCTAAACCCTTCTGTGAATACGAATTGCCCTATTTATTTATTTGAACATGATTTTAATGCCATTCATTCTTCAGTGGAACTGTAATGGATTTTATCGACACAAGGAGCTGACCATTTTAATTAGAGATTTTAACCCTACCTGCATATGCTTGCAGACACGGGGATATTAAAAGGTTTTAACATGTTTAGGTACGATGACACGAGCTCAGGGTGGTGTGTTGGTTGCTGTTCCGGAGGCCCTATACTCCTCCAGAATACAACTTAACACCCCATTTCAAGCGGTGGTGATTACAGTGCACGCTCCAGAGGCACTGACTGTTTGCAACGTGTACCTACCCGAAGGTGCCCCTGTCAACCGGCTCAATTTGGAAACCCTTGTCTGTCAGCTCCCTCGGCCGTTCACTTTACTCGGGGATATTAATGCCCATCATACTTTATGGGGAAGTTCTCGGGGACAGTGCAACAGCAGAGGACGAATTTTAGCAGATTTTATAGATGACTCGGATGTGTTTTTACTAAATGACATGGAAAAAATGAGATTTAACAGTTTTAACGGTGAATATTTGTTAATTGATCTTTGCATAGCCTCTTGTAATCTCATGACAACCTTAAAGCTCTCCGTACACAATGATCTTTGCGGTAGCGATCACTTCCCCATCTTTGTAGTAAAAAGCAGAGGTTTTTACCAAGATTTTATTAAACCCGACAACTGGAGAGTAAAAAAGGGTAACTGGTCAGTGTTTAGGAATAAACTAACATATACCCATAAGGAAACCCAGGACGGTGCCAGCAGCATAAACAGGTAGTGTTTATGTGACGAAAATAATCGAAGCCGCAAAATTTGCAGTCCCTTGTTGAAATGGTAGCACTCCAAAGCATGGTGTCCCTTGGTGGACCTCTGAATGCGCCAACGCTATTAGAGCTCGAAAACGGTCCTTGCGTATTTTCAATAAGTTCCCTATCGCAACGAATCTCGCAGCCTTCTGACATTTGAGAGCTAAAGCCCGCAAAGTCGTGAAGGAGGCAAAGAAGCGCTCGTGGCAAGAGTTCATCTCCAGAATGAACGTGAGGATGCCAAGTCTGGAGAAATGTGAAAAGGATCTCAGGATCTATGCACCAGCCCCCAGTATCCAGTTTAAAGGTTAACGATTGAGTCGTTAATTCGCCCCCTGAAATATGTGAGATCTTCGGTGTGCAGATGTCAACGGTCAGTAGTAACCAAAATTATGATGCCAGTTTCCTGAGCATTAAGCAACAAGCCGAGGCTGTTTCGCTAAACTCCATTGACCTACATCCGAAAGAGATGTATAACGAACCATTCTCACTGTGGGAACTAAAGAGTTCTATAGCGGAGTCTCGAGATGCCTCCCCAGGACTGGATGGAATACATAATGCCTTCCTTCGGAATCTACCGCAAGAAGTTCTCCCGGAAGTACTAAGGTCTCTCAACCAGGTGTGGACGGAAGGAAGACTCCCAAAATCCTGGCTCGAGTCATGTATTAATATGTCTCGAGCATGTATTTAGTCTACTAGTAAGCGTCGTAAGGACAGGTCGGACCCTAATAACTTTGGGCTTCTATCTTTAACCAGTTGTCTCTGCAAGGTGATAGAGAGGATGGTAAACCACCGGCTTGTTTGGTGGCTGGAGTGGCAAAACCTCCTTTCTGATATGCAATGCGGCTTCCGACGTGGCAGGTCTACAATCGACCTTCTTGTCCTGACAGAAAACACTATGCAAGAAGCGTTTCTTATGTGCCAACTTCTTATGTATTGGTGTTTTCTTTGATCTAGAGAGGGCCTACAACTGTGTGTGGCGGCATAAAATATTGAAGACTCTGCACAATTGGGGGTTCAGAGGGAATCTCCCAATTTTTATCCAAAGCTTCCTTTCTAAACGTATCTTCAGAGTCAGGGTTGGTAAACATCTGTCCAGGCTCTACGAACAGGAGAACCGAGTCCCACAGGGATCGGTACTCAGTGTCATGCTGTTTGCTGTAGCGATAAATGACGTCACAGCATGTATCGGCCCCCAAATTCTTGGTTCCCTCTATGTTGACGATCTAGCCATATTCTGCCGGTCATCTAAGCTCACGAACGCCTCTTGGCATATGCAGATAACTTTAAATAAACGGCTTGGTCACGGCTTGGTCTCGGCAAAATGGATTTCGATTCTCTCCGGAAAAAACTAAATCCATCCATTTTTAACGGTTAAGGGGATACCATGCGCCACTGGTTCTGCACCTTTATGGTAGGGAACTTCCCTTCGTAGAGTCGGTCCGCTTCCTGGGTCTTACAATGGACTATCGCCTAAACCGGCGTGAGCAATTGAGGACCATGAAAGATAAATGCACCAGTTTTAAATATTTTACGGTTTTTAAGCAACACGACATGGGGTGCAGACCGCCCTACCTTGCTCTTACTTTACCGAGCACTCGTACGCTCTAGGATTGAATACGGTTCAATTGTCTACGCCTCCGCAGGCGAAAGTTATCTAAGGCTGGTGACCACAGTTCACAATACTGGATTATGGCTAGCCGCTGGTGCCTTCAGAACATCACCGGTCCTTAGTATATACGCCGACTCGGGAGAGCCCCAACTATCGACATGTCAGAAGCTTTTAACCTGCAACTATGCTGCCAAGATTTTATCCATGAGAAACCACCCATGACCTACTTTTTAAACACAGATTCTTAAAGTTTTTAACCGGAAGACAAGGGCAACTAAACCGCTGAGCATACGGCTGGATAATTTTTTCACAGAGCGTGGTTTTACCCTGCCGGACATTTACCCCACTGGGCACATGAATGAACCCCCATGGTCAATCCCCCGAGTAAAGGCTATTCTGCACATCCTTAGAAATCATAAATCTACCGCTACCCCTATGGCGTATCAGCAGTTATTCGCTGAAGTTCTGGATAACCAGCCGAACTTCATCCCCGTGTACACCGACCGGTCGAAGACCGCGAATTCATGTGGGTGCGCCATCGTCTCCACATATCACGGATCCATCAAGGCCAGACTTCAATTTCTCAGACTGGATTTCATTTAGTTCCCACATCAGGTGCATTTAAATGCCAGACACCTTTGCTTTTAATATTTCCCCCACTGTACGTGTATTGATTACCATGTATCTGCACCAGTGAAGTATGTTTTTTATTGAATAAAATTTAAATTAAAATAAAATTAAAGGTTATCTAATTTTACGCAATAATTATTGTTGAAAAAGCAATCCAAGAAGATTTTTTACCCAAGTCTGTAAATCGCCTAAATAAAGACATTGAAATATGAATCCATGAGCTTAAGATGAATTTTTTATGCAATTTCACTGAATGGGTGATTTTGTTCTTCAAACATAATGAGTGATTCTATTTTCGGGAGAGTACTTAGTTTTATGGCATAAAATACATAGATACACCTTTGTTTTTAAGTAATTCTAAGGGACTATGCATATGATGCTTATGTGTAGAAATTAATACATAATATGATCAGAAAATGCTCATATTTTAAGATGTGATAATCAAATGGCATACCTGTGGATTCCCATTTATGCTTTTAATTTGTGGATAATCATTGTACCTTTTCTCTTGTCATGTGTCATGTGATGATGTTGCATTGTTCATAGGAGTGGTCATGAGTTCTTTTCATTTTTTTTCAGGGAGGAGCACTGCTGCCACATACTTCTCAACCTGGATATCATATGATGATCCCCCTTATAACAACCTTCAGATCTGTCCAGGTAAGTTAGAGACCCTGATGTTTGAAAATATTTTGAATGCTTGGTTGCTAGTGGAGTTTGTTGTGAGTCAAAACTGCGATATTAGGTATAGCATATTCTACCTGCCCCCCTGGGGCAATGTGGATGCACTTGGAAGGAAAAAACTGGAGACACCTTCCCTTTTTGTTACTATTATGCCTGACAGCTGTATAAATGTAAACTCTCATTAAATTTCTTTTGACATCGTATCTGGTAGCCTTTTTTCATGAACAGAAGTCATTGACATTAATAAATTAATCAGGTTCGCTAATTACCTTGTGGAATTCCTCTATAAGCTAATCAGAATAGACATGTTACGTTGTAAATTTCTGTTAGAATTTACTAAGTTGCCCAGTTTTTTATAGTATTATTGACAATTTTGTTTTCTCCACCATTCACTGTAAAATCATAAAAAAATAAGGAAGTGGTACTGTATGCCCTAGATTATATTTTTCTGCATGCAGTTTTTTATGATTAGAGTTCTTAATCTTTTGTTTTCACTCATTGACACTTGATTCCCTTGCCAAAATGGTAGGTGATTTGAAAGGGTATTTAATGCCATTATACATATAAGCTATAAAGCAAGCTTTGTAGTATTTATATCTCTGATCAATGCAGTTTTATGCAGCAGAAAGTAAAAAGGGTTTATCATTGTATGTCTTTGCTAACCAACCATTAACTTGATGATGTGATTCTCCAATCAAGAAGAGGCACTCTGATATCAGAGTGCCTCTTCTGTGCTGAGCTGAGAGTGCTGTGTCATAAGAATTAAGATGTGTCATAGCATGTGTGAATGTATCAGTTGCTATATATTATCCAGTGATTTATTTTATTAAAACAACAAGCAAGAAAAAATGTAATTCATATTATTTTGTAATGTCTTAATAGCCTTGCTTCCCTTGTTATAAAAAAGTAAGGATCGAGCTGAAAAATGTGTTGCTCTCTGTTAACAATCAATTTTAACTCCAGACATCATCCAAATGTTATACGTACATATATTCATGTTTGTAGCTTTTATTGCCACTGTGACTTCTTTTTCTTTGATGACCAAGGTATTGGATAACATTTTTCCAAAAGGATTAGTATGAGTAAAGTGCTAGTTTCAGGGGCCCTTTTGAAAATATGAATCCATGAGATTAAAACTGTGAAAAAGTAAGTTACTGATATGAAGATTTTACCTCGTTTTCGCTGGCATGATTCACCATGCTTTGATATTTTCATCTTTGAGCAAAATGTACTCCATGAAATGTTTCTGTTACTTTGATTCATAATTGTGGAGTTCAGATAATATTTTGTTTCAGCAAAAAATACTCAAGTCATGTCCTTTACCAACTAGCATAAAACATTCTTCCTTTTTATAGTTTTGATCATAATGACAGAATATGGAAATGTAACCTAAATCTTATTTCAAGATTTAAAAAAATAATAGTTTTCTGCTAGAATCTCCTTTTAAGCCAATTAAAATTTTTTGGAACTTATTAAACTGTCATTGCATTGATGTTGATTATCTGGTCTTTAATTAAAGGTTACTCTGCAGACTGATGAAGTGAAGAATGTCCCATGTGGAACGAGTGGTGGGGTGATGATTTATTTTGACCGGATCGAAGTTGTAAATGTCCTCAGTGCCGCAGCAGGTAAAATATTGTTACATTTTAATGGCTTTTATGATCATTTTGTTTATCCTTTGGTAGACGTTTAAGCCATTCAACTGTGGATTTTTCATCTGTTCTTCTGGAAAAGGATTGTGGTTGCCAGTTGTGCAATACAAGTACCCCTCACTTTACACATACAGTAAAACCCCTTATTTACAATTTTCTGGGGACTGCTAGAAACGATTGTGAATTGCAGAAAAACACAAATGGCAGGAAAAGAAGCTTATTCAATTTTACATGCATACTTATGCACTATAGGGTAAAGATAAAAATTAGAAATATTGATGAACTGAAATAGGGGATGTCATTAATTATTTCTTAAACTATATAGCTCTCCAGAATTATTTTTCTGCCAATTTTTCAACCGACCCAACTAACCATTAGATATTGTCTAATCCTTGTTTGTCAACCTTAAGGTGGTGTGCAATGCTTTTTCTCTCATGACAATGCCATTCATGGGGATGTGACGATCTAGAACCTAAAAACCATTTTTAGTATTTATTCGTAGTAACAATTCTTGACATTTGCTAATTTTTTTACCGATGTCTGCCCTGAGTAGTACCATGTTTCAGAAACTGCAAGAATGATCCCAGTTATCGGCCACCAGTTCAGCTCTTGTATTTTTAACATTTCATAGGCATGAGATAAAAGTCATTTTCATTTTTCATAATATGAACTTCGGTACAGCTTAACACTAGGACTTCTCGTCATCATTCAACGCCCAAATGGGGTATTTTGACCCCCGGTAATTAATGAGTTAATTTTTCACAAGGCATTTATATGTTTACATTTTTAGTGTTTTTTCATTAAATTATGCCCTAGTTATTTACATTCATCGATTTTATCATTCATTACAGCAATGTTTTTCTCAATATAACTATTTATTGAAATATCATTTTTGAGAGTTGTAATCATTTTCTCGTTTTTCTTCAATTTAATTTTTTCTTGCCTAAAATGGTGACACTCAGTAAACAACAAATGTCACCTACTTTAATTAAACATATTTATTTATTGCTTTTGCAATGTGCACTATTTTATGATGAATGATTTGTCCTGCCAAAATTAAAAATACCATCTGAAAAAATGTAAAAAAATTGAGTAGCCTAATGAAAATAGTTTTCATCATCATCAGTATTTCAATCCTGATTGGTTAACTGCAGCCCTCCATTATGCCCTATTTTTAGTTTTGATTCCCTCACACCCTGGTCTGTTTTCTCTTTCACGGCCTTCTTTATTTGCCCTTGGTCTTCCTCGCGGGACCTTCTCTTCAATATTCCCCTCTATTATATTTCTAACTAATTTATTGTGCCTCAAGGTATGTCCATCTTCATCCTTTCTTCATCTGCTCTTCTGCACACCTCTTCATTCCTCACTATATCTGTCCATTTAATCTTCAACATTATCCTCCAGCACCATGTTTGGTAGGCTTCAATTCTTCGCTGGTCTGCTTTCCCGATTTTCCATGTCTCTGATCCATAGAATACCATGCTCCATACGATAAAGTGCTTCCTTGTTTGTAGCCGTAGGTTCTTTGAGCACAGTAGTTGTCTCTTCCTAATAAATGCTTCATTAGCTTGTGCTATTCTTCGCTTGATGTCCGATGAGCTTCGTCCATCCCAAGTTATAGTGCTACCGAGGTACCATTGAGGAGTTAAGTATATTTTACCTTGAACGCCCAAATGGGGTCATTTTGACCCAAGCGTTCATTTGTGTGCTTTATCTCTGCTAAAGGTCCTTTTTTATTTGCATTTTTGTACCATTCCACTGCATATGTGTTCACTGCTCTGTTGTCTCATCTTTTTTCATTCAGTTACTTCTCTCCCAAGTTCGTATCAGTTTCCAAAACAGTTTTGTTTCCTTTCCCCATCAGGTCCTCACTTTTCGTTTTGCTTACATGTGGAATATTTAGTAATTACTAGGGACACCGAAAAATGGTAAATAAATATCATCAAAAGTGGTATTTAAAAATGACAAATACGGCAAATAAAATAGTTTTAAAAAGGTAAAAGGTTTGTTTAATCTGTGACACGACACATCGATGTGACCACATCGATGGCACGAACGTGAAACAACACCTATTAACCAAGGTTTAAGGGATGCATACAAATTGGAGGGTGATAACAACCAATGAAGATATGTGATTTCCTCTTCAAAGTAAAACGTCGATTTTTAATGTTATGCAAATGCGATGGTTTTTTTCTGTGAAGATGGTGGCGAGCATAGAGATAAGTTCGGGACTTCAGACGTCGTGCAGGTCGAGTCGAAGAAAACGACAATCTCGGGACACAGGACCGACCCACATTAGACGGAAATCGAAAAAAGCTGGACAAAACCTAAAATAACTTTTTTTTTGAGATATATACTTTTTGAGATATATACGGACACTGTTCTCAGACAAAAGTTTTTTTTACATAAAGTGAGAATATCTAACGTTTTAGGGAGACCTTTTTTTACACAGATTCTTAGAAAAGTTTGCTACTTAAAGAGTAATGCATCACTTGTCATGATTCTCATCCGTTAGTGATACACAAGGGCTCAACATCACAAAATTTAAAAAAAATCCTGTAATAACATTTATCTGAGTATATTACAAGTTGATGATGACGTTGTGGGAGGAATTTGATCAAATAAAAATAGCATAATCTATGAACATTATGCTTTGCTTTTAATTGCCTGCGATACAAATATTTTTTGAATCGTTTATTTGCTATTCCATAACTTATAATGGCGGACAATGTTCTCAGACAAAACTTTTACATAAAGTAGAGAATATCTAACGTTTTAGGGAGACACTTGTCAAGTCACTTATATCTGAGCATTTGCTGAAAACTCATATACACGAAAGTGAAGAGGAATCAAAAGTAAGTTTGCGACACCGAAAAATGCATATGATTTTCTGACCGCGCGTTTGGGGTTTGGCTCCACACGTCGGGGGCTGGAATTGACACGACTTGCTTACATTGCTGAAGTGACATGGACCCTAAGGCTTCCAATTCGTTGTTTTTGAGCTGTACCCATTGTCAGTCAGCTCCATCACTCTTATTTGATGTAATCACAAGCATATTGAGCGGTGCGACGGGATAAGATTACACGGAATCGAGTTATTTTTCTTTGCGTACCCTCCGGGAACATACTTCTTATTCACGCCCTTCAGCCCACTTAAAAGAGTGGAGTCTTTCTAGGGCCCATGTGAACTAGATATACTCTAGTTTTTCTAAGTAATGGAATAGCAAAAAATATTTGTAGCTCAGGAAATTTAAAGGCATAGTGTTAATAGGCAAATGATGCAGGTGTTTATTTGGAAATTTGGTTATGTTTGAGCTCCTATATCTGGCTAGCAGATAAGAATCATGTCAAATGATGCATTATTCCTTAACCCTTTCACTACGAAGGACGTGTTAAAACGGCGTCAATTTTTCTACGCAAACGAACGAAGGACGTGATAAAACGGTGTCAATTTTTCTACGCAAATGAACGAACGATGTGTTAACAAGTCGTAGTCGCTAAGCTAGCCCCAAGCATGCCAGAAAGGTGTGTGTTATAAAGAACCTCTTCTCGGGACGTCTTAGGTACCCTTTCTCGGTCCGCCGGAGAGGATTATCCTGACTAGGGCTGGGCGGTTCTCCGGTGCACCGGTTCAGCGGTACGGTTTTTTGCAGAACTGGCAGGCCGGTTCAGATTTAGTAAAAAAACCGGTGCACCGGAGAAACGGTTCTGAACCGGTGCACCGGGGAAGCGGTTCTGAACCGTCGCACCGGGGAAGCGGTTCTGAACCGTCGTCGCACCGAGTAAGCGGTTCTGGGGGCCGATTGTGTATCTTTACGTTCGAACGTAAAGAGCCGTATTCCGTGGTGTTGTGGGTAATTCTTCGAAAACAATTGAAGGCGCGATTGTGTAACTTTACGTTCGAAGGTTTTTCGGCTCACGATCGAAGGAAACCCGTCGACTGCTAGGTACTTGACGTTACGGCCATTTTCAATCGTTAGAAGGTTTGTTTTTGTTAGCATTTTAATGTATAAGTGAAAAATTATCGTTGTGAAGATCGTTGTTTGTACTATTAGAAGTTAAGAATGCAATTTAAAGTATCAAATTCCTTAAAAAGCTGTGTAAGATGTGACAGAGTGAATTAATTAGAATAATTATAGCAACGTTGAGTGGGTTAATGTTTTCCATGTTATAGCAATGAATAGGGATGATATCAATGTGCCTTGTCTATTGCTATTCATTGCCTACTGCAATGAATAGCAATTTAAAACAAACTATCGGACTGTTACATATAATTTCAACTTTTAATTTCAGTATTGGCATCAACAGTTTCACTTGAGCAATGCCATGCACTTACGGTGAGAATATTACATAGTGAAGATATAGCGTGTGTTGTGACTACACATCGTGGCAATTCAGCGATTAACAATGTTTTTAATGAACTGTGATGGATTGCATGTCTGTTTATGGTATCTATACAGATGTCAGAGAAAATTGTTGTCGGCAATTATTTCGTTGTTTCACGTATTGCCTTAAATTAAAATTTGCAATCTGTGTGAATTGAAGTTTAAGTGGATTTCTCTTGTCTTTTAAGTGTGATTGTTTACGTCCCAGTGAAAGGATAAACAGTGTAGTGCTTTGTTATTCTTCATTCAGTGAAATTTCCCACCCCAAGTGTCATCTTTTTATTTCATTGCATAGTGGTGTCCAATGTGATTGTGTTGAAATAATTATTCCATCTACGTTTAAGGCAGGTAATGTCTAATTAGCAATAAGCATTACGATTTGCCCTCGTAAGGGATTACTGTGTTGTTTGAGAGTTTTAAATTATGACTGTGGTTGTTTACGTCCAAGTGAAAGGGTGATGATTTTTGTCTACTTATGCAACAAATGCTGTCTCGTTATGCTTTATTCATTAAATTTTGCCAACTCAAAAGATTATCGTTTCATTCACTCGCCTTGATGTCATTAGCTATAGGATTGTGCCTTTATTTGTGTGACGCTGTGTATGCCTGGAGAAATAGTAGAAATTATTTAATGCTTATTGCTTTAATGCCGGGGACTAGCTTGAGGATAGTATTTAATTGTGTATCTATAAATAACCTAATCAATTTATGTCTGAAGATATATATATATATGCCAATACGTTGAGCGTAGTTTTAGTAAATGATATTTACAATGAACCGTAGAACATTAGTTAAATTAGATGACGAGAATATCCGGTTTGATAGTGTGGAGTTTCAACATGATGTACCATTTTTTATGCACTATCAGCAATAGAGAACACGATTTGGGCAATAATGAAATATTATGAGTTGCAAATTAAGCAGACGTTTTTGATAATTATATGTGAAAGTCATGGTATGACAAGTAATTATGAATTAATTTATCAATTGGGAACGCATTGACGCCAGTCTTGAGAATGTTATCTTAAATTTTCAGGCATTGTAATGTTTATTATTAATTCTTAATATTCAAAACAAATGCAACCACTTCAAATTTAAGCTCTTTGCGCATGCGTACAAGAGAAATAAGTGCGAAATATGCTGTAAATCTGACAACACCGTAACTTTCGATTGGCTGCTGACGATCGCCCTTATACAATCGCACTTTTCATCCTCGTTCGAAGACGGTGAGCTCGATCGAGAGTGAACGGGTCACTAACGATCGAACGTTAGCCGAGTTACACAATCGGCCCCCTGAACCGTCGCACCGAGGAAGCGGTTCTGAACCGTCGCCCCGGGGAAGCGGTTCTGAACCGGTGCACTGGGAAGCGGTTCTGAACCGGTGCACTGGGAAGCGGTTCTGAAACACCGATGATCGTTCGCTGCTCGGCTTTCACGCCACCGCCTCCCTCCCCGTCTCTGCTCGTAGCCGGGTTGGCTTGCGTCCACGCCTGTGAACTTTCCTATCCCCTCTGTGTTATAATTTGTCTGCCTATCGTCTCACAAATAATCGGCCACTAGAGTGCAGAGCGAACACTCGCACATCTAAAGCAATGTCACATAAGTAGCTATACGGGATTTTCTGTGTTTTTATGTTATTTTGTTTTGTCGACGATTACAACGAATAAGTTCGTTCAGGTGAACAACCAAACAGTTCATAATCATTCAAGTTAATGAAGAAGCACTTTTTATTAAACCAATGCTGTTGATTTGGGGAGACTTTGTGGAGGAAGGAGCATTGTTTCAAGTTCCTATCTACCCCTGCCACACGTACATAAGAAGCGCCAAATTCAAACAAAATTTGAACATATTGACGTTGATTATTAATGTACAATAACAAAATGAAGACATTCTCAGTCGGTGGATGCTTCATGAGGCAACCGTCTCTTTGCTTGCAGGGCTGGCCAGGAAATATCTTGCTATACCAGCAACATCAGCAGAATCCGAAAGAATTTTCAGTTTGGGAGGACTTGTCACAAATAAATTGCGAACATGTTTACTAGGCGAATACGCCGAAGAACTAATTTTCATTTCCATGAACCAGCGCCATGTGCCAGCCGATTTCTAGATTTAAATTAGTAGTAATTGAAAATTGTAATTTAGCATCTGCACTTGTGCTAAAATGTAAATTTTGAAAATCAATTTGTTCTCAACCTTCAGCACACCCTTCCAGTAATTGATAAAATACAGCTCCATGTGTCATTAATAGAACAGCATTTTATTTCTTTGTAGAAGTCACTGGGATGTTTACCGAAACAAAAACCAGACATGTAGGAGCATCGTTTGGAACTTTAAAAATGTGAAGATAAATATAAGCCCAGCCTCACCTGCTCCCTGCTCACCTGAAAGCCATTGGCTCCCCAAACATGCTCTACTACTGTTCAGTTTAGAAAACAATTCCTGCGTTTTAACCCCTCAAGAGTATGCGACGCAGTATATGCGTCCACTCAATTGCATGCCTTCGGGTAACTGGGTAACTTTAATCAAAGGTATTTTAATTGCTCAGGGTGCTTTAATGGGGAAGGCATTGGAGACTTAGTGCAAAATTTCACGTAAACGTCTTAGCGGATGGATGGCTCTTGCGACTTCCAGTTTTGGGTTTTCTTGGTGGCTTGCCAATCTCTTGCATTCAATTTCGGTAATCGAGGCAATTTCGGTAATCCTTTGAGCTTTTCCAATACCCTACCGTTCCGATCACTTTGTTTCAGCAACCTCATTTGTAATAAAACCGTCACGGCAAATTAACTCGAAATATTTCAGAACACTGAACTGACACTATTTATTTACTAACTAAATCACACGTGAAAGGCAATGGATGATGAGCATTATTGATATCTTCCCAATTATTTTCTTGCATTAAAAATTAACTGAGAAATTTTTTCACTTCCTGCTAGGAGCAGGAAATCAGAGGGTATCCAATTAAGTCCTTGGAAATTGTATCTGAACTGACTTCACTCCTCTCTACCAGAGCGCCTTGCATTTGCTTGTCGGACAACTCACGTGAGCTAGAAGTCATGGCCAATTTAAGAGGGAATCAGCGAAGAGACGATTCCAAGGCGGAAAAGAATAAAGCCACCAAAGAAAACACAAGGCGTCAGAGTAAGACCCTCTCCTCGTAATCGTTGCCATGATAAAAGAGAAAATAAATGTCGACTAAGAAAGGCAGATAACTATGAATCACAGACGAAAGGAATCAGCCTCTTCACACATCTCAGCTCTCTGGAAGCACGTAAATCAGATCAGATTAAGTGGAAAGATTTCGTCCGTACGTAGACACCAGTCCTTCTGCCTCTACGGAGCTTTTCATTCACCAAGGATGAGTTATTAATTTAGCACGACGCGTTTTGTTGCTACAATAGCAATATCATCGAGGCTGATCAAGCCAATTGCTAATGTTGTTTTAACAACGAAACGCGTCGTGTTAAATAAATAAATATCCGAGGAAATTTTGCAATGTCTTCGTTAAAAAATAATGTTAATTTCATCGCCGTTCACGCGGCAGGTTCGAATTGGGCAGATTTGGGTGCATTTTTTAAACAACAAATTTAGGTGCATTTTTTAACACTTCATAAAACCAATTTATGTGTACGCCCAGGCATCGTACAAAAACCATTGGCTCTCGCAAACATTTTCACATTTTACTGTTCACTTTAGGGAAGCATACCCGCGTTATTAAGAAGTATCTTTAAGAAAAAAAAACAAATCTTCAAAAAACTGGTTAAATAAAAAATTCAAAAAAATATTTTGGATGAAAAAAAATGCGGTTCACTAGAAAAAATACAGTCCAGTAGAAAACACCGGTTCATTAGAAAACAGCGGTTCAGTAGAAAACACCGGTTCAGTAGAAAACACCGGTTCATTAGAAAACACCGGTTCAGTAGAAAACACCGGTTCAGTAGAAAAAACCGGTTCAGCAGAAAACACCGGTTCAGTAGAAAACACCGGTTCGATCTATTGAACCGGTGCACCACCGTAGCAAACGGTTTTTTTCAGAACCGAGAACCGGTTCAGCATTTCCTGCACCGCCCAGCCCTAATCCTGACCCTTCGTTGCAGTGCGCGCCCCAATCCCAGCAGGGGTCCGCGGTCATTTGCTTGTTGGTGCAGTGGAATAACAAACTAAGAAGTTATTGTTTAATTTAAAAATTGAGCATTATAAGTATATTTATTATGTTTAGTTCTACAACTGAAAATTTTAAACGGAGCTCTACCGTTATTTTTAATGTAGTTCGGGAGTAAAAGAATCTCCGAACAAATTTTTGTTAATTATTTAGTTGGTTTTGAGTGATTTTTTCATGTTTTTATTTAGTTAGGAAGTTATAATGTTTTTAGGTTCAACAACTGAATGCTATTTTTTCATGTGTGTTGATGGCCATATTTTTCGTGAGTTTCAATGTTTATTTTTCCCTGCAATTACTCAGTCTAATATAATCATGACAGCTGACTATTTCACTTTCTTTCGTTGGTCAATGGTTTCCGCCTAAAGAATTCAGTGATTTTCTGGCAGTCCTTCGAATCGAAATTAAGGATTCCGTAGACCGTACATCTCATGAATTAACATGCTGAAGATTTCGAAGTATCGTTTCTTTGATTCGCGCACCTGATGATGTTAAAGGCCTGAAAAAGGCTTTTTTAAATTCATAATAATTTTATCGTTGAAAAGTGGACAAATAATTTACGAGATTGACAAACGGCAAAATTATTTGCTTAACCATTGATACGATTTTTTTGCTAGAGAGCTTAATATTAATGGTAGAATTTCCTTTAAAAGCTGTAAAGGCACTGTAAAACTAAACTAATTCGTTTCCGATAAAATTAATATCGACGCTGCAGCAACAATTTTTTTTAGCAAAACCATTGCATAAACAAATAGTTGACCGTGACGGCATGCTGTTAAGTGGTCCCCAAGCGGCAAAGGGTGAAGATTATCTCGGCCCGGTGCCCGAGAAAAAGGTTCGACACCCCTCTGGGCCCCAACCCAACTTAGGGAAACAGGTACCGGAGAGGATCCTAGCGTAGCGAAAGCGAAAGATTGGCAATGCAAAGAATACTTTATTGCATTCGTGAGGGAAGTAGCATTTTCTTACATGTGCCTCCGTCGCGAAAGGGTTAATTAGCAATCTTTTCTGAGTATTTTTGTGAATTTTCAAGTCTATATCTCAAAGAAAGCTGTTTTGGAAATTAGTTCCGGTTTTTTTTCGTGACGATGGCGAGCGTAGAGATGTTTTCAGGACTTCAGTCTCGCAGCGCGAGTCGGAAAAAATGACCATGGAGTTCCCACAAAAGCCCCCTTCTTTAGGGCATAACAAGACTGACCTTGCAGTAATCCCTTCTGCTAAACAGGGAAAGGTGAGGACGGGGGAGGAGGGAAGGGGGTTTGTTTTCGGTTAGAACTTCGCGAGGCTCCGCCAGAGGGAAGCCGTGACGCAGCGTTGTCAAATCACCGTCAGCTCGGGACTTAGATCTGTAGTGTTAACTTTTTTTTTGGAAGTGCCTGTACATTTAAATAGTTATTGGGCAAAAAAAAATCATGTGTATTCTTCTGCCGAAGAGCTGGGCGCAAATGATTTGTGCTTTCAAACGTCACATGCTCTAAACTGCTTGAAAAGGTACTAGAAATATTTGCTGTTGCCTCGTAGCACTAACACCGGAGTGCAGTCATGACTTCTGCATGGATGAGTGGCTCAAATGATTCCGGCTCATTCTCACCCGAAGAAGATTTTTCACTTGTTATTTTGTTTATTTCATCGTGAGGAACAGAACACGCGGCAATATCATTGTCGACCTCCAAATAATTTTTAAAAGCTAACCCAGCCCGGAAACGTTAAGCAAAAATAAATAAAAACTGTCATAAATAAGATACAATTAATGCCCAAATGGTACACTTGTCTCCATCCTTGCCTCTCTAGATTCTGAGCCCTTGCGGTCCATCAAGGATGGCAACGCAAGGGAGAAAGGGCTTCAAAGAAGCCACGACCAATGGTGAACCCCATCCAGTGCTGAAGCCATGCTTGGCGGTAAATGTAGGATATTTCAAGCCTGCCGCGTGAACGGCGGTGAAATTCACAATAATTGCCATGAGAAAAGATTCACCTGGTCCGGGAATCGTACGCAGACCACTACGCTACCACTATGCGTTGTGCGTGAACGGCGGTGAAATTGACAATAATTGCCATGAGAAAAGATTCACCTGGTCCGGGAATCGTACGCAGACCACTACGCTACCACTATGCGTTGCCATCCTTGATGGACCGCAAGGGCACAAAATCTAGTACCTTGAACCTCGGTAAAATTGCCATGGGAATTAAGGATCCTGGGTAGCGTAGTGGACTGAGCAGTGGCCCGGAAAGCCAAAGGTCCGTGGTTCGATTCCCGGTCCAGGTGAATATTTTCTCATGGCAATTATTGTCAGTCACACCCTAGGAGTGACTGAACCCTATTTTACCATGCTTTTGAAATGATTTTGTAGCACTGAACTCAGTACAATGGAATGATCGCTGTATACCGCGCACCGGAGTAGCTGAAGCCAGATCGGTCATGTTGAGAGGGCCCTCGGCCCAAGTATTTTATATGGGAAAATGGGGAAAAAATGGAATGTGAGCATAGTGCTTTTTGACGTGCATAAACTGTAGCAAAAATCCCAAAGAGTGATCATCCAAATCGCAATTAAATCCTAATTATATGATCAAAGGAAAAAATGTTCAAAGACGCGTGGCACGATGTCTACTTCTCGTAAACAGTGCCCCAGTTCATAAAATAAGTGGACTAGTGCTTGGTAATTTCTATTCCTTTTCTATCATTTTGTGTATTGCGAATACTTAATTTGTCAATCACAAAGGATCCATATTTTCTCTGGAATTATTTAAAATTAGCTTTAATATAGCTGCCGCAACCCCAACTCAGAAGTTAGTTCAGCCTTTCACTTGAAAGTAGCATTCCCGTAGGAAGTTCTTCACTGCAGCTGTCGTGGAACTTGTTTCATTAAAGAATACTAATTTTGTAATAATAAATTACCTATATTCAAATCTTGATGCATTTTACTGATCGCTTTACTGATCGATTACTGATGCGAATTAGAAACAAATATTATTTTTTTTTCCACTGCAAAAACAAAAAAGTGACCACGAACAACTGCCGCGAGTGAGGCTCGTGCTGTGAAGAAGGGTCCAGATAATACCCGCCTCTAAACCGAGAAAGGGTCTTCAGACCCACGAGGAAGGGTCCTTTATAACACCTTGGACCTTTTCTGCCTACCTGGCCCTAGCAACGTTTTAAGACGCCCTTCATCCTCTTGCGTAGAAAAATCTGCGGCGTTTATACACGGCGTTCGTTCACAGGGGTGAAAATTCTGCGGTGTTTATAAACGGCATTCGTAGCGAAAGGGTTAAAAGAATATTTTTCTTGAAATCTATTATGTTTATAATCACTTCTTTGCTTCAGGTTATTATGATTTCAGTTTTTTTTTCAGGAAATTTAATTTGCCTATGTATATCATGTAAATCAAATTCTTTAAAGTTAGCTTGGAGATGTTAACATATCCCTTTAAATTGTGCTGGCAAAACGAGTTAATACAGAATTTTGTGTGATGTGTGGATGCATAGAACTTTCACGAATATGTCATCATCTTTCTGTTTTCTTCAGATTTTGGCTTTTTTTCTGGCAATGGCTCTCAATGATGCTGAGCATGCTGAACTGCTTTTTGTAAAATCACCCATTAATCAATGCTTTAACTAGGATCCTAATTTATTGCCTCGTATTGCATCAAACCTTTTTTGACATTTCATGTGGTGTCCAGTGCTCTTATACTTCTTTTCCCTTCATTCTCAAATACATGTTTCCTAGGTTCTTTTGTTCTACCTTCATCAAGGTCCTTCTATCCAATAAAATTGCTGACTTAATGCACTTATCCTGTACATAAATCCTTTAAGCTGTCATCACCTTTCTTTATTAAAGTTTTGCTGGAAATTTCCATGCATTTTTTTTAACTCCGTAGCATTTGATACTAGAAGCACATTGCTGATGTGGCTGCTTGGCATTAGAATGTAATTGATTTTCCTTTCCTATCCATGTAACCATGTTTGTTTCAGATGGACTGTGGTCGGAAGTATAATCCTTGTCACCTTTTTTTAGATGTTTTGCTCGTTTTATTTGTCATTGAATATCATTTTTGAATTGTCTTTGTTATTTTTTTTTACAGTTTTTGATATCGTGAAGAATTATACCGCTGACTATGATAAAGCCCTGATTTTTAATAAAGTCCATCATGAACTGAACCAGTTCTGCAGTGTTCACAATCTTCAAGAGGTTAGTCTCCTTAATTCATTCATTCAATATATGTAAATTTTGTGCATTATCTCAGGAGATGTTAAATTTTTTAAGTTTGTTTGATGATAAATGGTTTAAAAAAAGTTAAAACAATTTTTGATATCGTACACTAGCTCTAAGTTCAGTTTAACCTTTTGGATGAGACTGATGCCTTTTCTTCGTAATTATGTAATTTCATAATACAGTGGAGCACCCTTAACCCTTTCCTTGCTGTGAATGTACCGAGTACGATCACACGGTAGGCTGCTGTGAACGTTCCTTTTCGTTCTTCCTGTAGCGTGCTGTGGATGAACTTTCTCTTATTTATTTGATTCACAAAGGGGAGGCTATAATTGTAAGAAGGTGACGGTGGTTTTCCCTCCTAACTGCACAAGTCAGCTACAGCAGACCAGGGAGTCATATCCCACGTAAAGAGAGTGCCGACAACAATTGGAGAAGTATTAACTTAGAAGGATGTACAGTACCTGCAACCCAACTCTTCTCAGATGGAACATTCTCCAGGCTATGCAGTGTCTATATCTTTGTTGGAATGCCGTTCCACTCACTACAATAAGACATTACTTCGGCAGGCAGGGTTTGATGAAACTGAATCTAATTGTGAAGTGAATGCAAGCCAAGGAGATGGAGATTGTGAGAAACTGATGGGAAAGCTAAGCATAGACATTTCATTTGATGATGTCGTAAATATCAATGAAGGTGTAGTGCCGTGCTCTGCTGAAAGTGAGGTGAGTGAAAAAGAGGATTGAGAGTGAAGAGGACAATGATGATCCAGAGAGAGAGTTTGAGAAACAAGTCCCGAGAAGTAATTCCAGCACTGGACACGACTTAGATTTGCTGAAGTATGTAACATGGATGCTATTAGAGCATTCGGGGAAGTGGAGAATGCTGTTCTTCGTGAGAGGAGGAAGAGTTTAAAGCAGGCGACCATTGACTCTTCCTTCGAATAATTTTTGTATATAGTAAAATAAATGGGTCATTCCACGTCAATTCGACCAGAAAATCGGCAAAAATGACCCTTAGGGTCACCGATTTTGGCTAAATATGGCATAATGGCTCCATTTGATAAGAAAATGAAAACCCTACAGTCGTTTTGAAAAAAATGCAATAGTTTTTGAAATATTACAACGAATATTGCAAAATTCGAATTTTTCAAAAGTTACTACACATTTTATGGTATAACTCCAAGACTATTTGAGCTACAGACGTGATTAAGGACTTATTTTAAAGGCCTTGAATTGGAAAAATATAATAAGGGATTGCATTGTGAAATATAAGCAATTTTATGAAGTTAATAACAATTTTCAATTTTCAAATCAATTTTTGATGATGTACCTATGCCTTCTATTTTGCTCAATTTTTTATATGTTGTAGACACAACCCTCCTCTGCAAATTAAAAAAAGTTTTCCAGAGGTAATATTTCATTTAAGAAAGAAATATTATTCAGTGAAGGCGTGACGCCCGCCGGTCACCGGCCGACGTTATGGTACTCTGGTGTCTTCAGATCTCAGTAACTTTCTCATTCATCTTCTTCTCACAAATTTTTAACCGTGTACCAACTCTTTGCCCGTGCATATTGCTATTTGTTTTGCCCAGGTGTGACCACAGCCTTAGAATGTATGAAGGAGCGGCACCTGGCCTCATCGACAAACCTTTTCCCATCCTTGGCTTCCAGTAATACTCTCCTCACATACTCTATTAGCATGTTCTCCAAAACCTCTTACTCAGTTCTTTTTTCTAAGAAACGGGTGCTTTATTCCATCGCCCACCATCTCCCATTCGAATTTTACTCTCCGGGAAAACAATAGGGAAGGCAGAGCGCTACCCATATCATCTAAATGGATATTTTGTTTCTCTTCGCTTACGATAGCCTCCCAGGCTAAGGCAACAACTTGACATCCCATACTTTTGCTCCTGTACCCATTAATTAAATTGTTCCCTTTTTTAACTCATGTTTCAAACATTTTCCCAGCATGACTTCACCCATACAAATTATGTCGTGTAAGTCTCCGGAATCAGTGAAAAAATAAATTATGTTACGCGAGGCAATGGAATCAATGGAATTGTTTTCCCATTCAATGTTTAGAGGAGTTGGAAATATTATTTTTATACCCATACAAATTATGTCGTGTAAGTCTCCGGAATCAGTGAAAAAATAAATTATGTTACGCGAGGCAATGGAATCAATGGAATTGTTTTCCCATTCAATGTTTAGAGGAGTTGGGAATATTATTTTTATCTCTTCTTATTAAGTAAAATAAAAATTATTCATATCTTTAAACACCATTCACATTCTAAAGCCTTAAATTCCTTATTTTACCTTTACATACAGTTAACTTGAACAGTATCAGAAAGTTGGCATTAGAAATTTTTGACGGAATCTTTTCCAAATCCTTCATGCACAATTTATGTTACAGCCAACGTATATATTATGAAAGTGTGAAAATTGAAATTTATATTATGAAAGTTAAAATTTATTACAATAATAATGCGTGCTGTAAAAATCAAAGGGATATTTATCAATGTCTTCTCCGTTTAACCTGATGCCGCATTGCTGTGCTGGCAGATTGATTTCTGAGATTGATTTCGTCCTTTCCACAGAATTAAAAGATAAAAGTAAAGTACAATTGTGTAAATTAAAGTTTCAACACACAATTTCACATCGGAAATATGCTGTCTTACTTTACCTTCAAAAACCCATGTTCTCCTCCAAACTCTCTTAATCCTATTTGTACCACAAAATTGAAAATTTCGTTTTCGGATTACTGAGAAAAGTACTTCAACAGCAAGTCTTCCTTCGATTGTGGACAGCTGTACGGTAGGTATGAGTACATTCCACGGCAGGTGTTCTCGGAATCTTCTCGTCAGGCTCTTCTTTTCTCCTTCACTTGCTCATTGGATGCAAACTTGAAGTTTTCCTAAGTGCTAAACTCCTTTCATGTTCTATGTGGCCCATGTGTAAAGTACCTCAAGAATCTGAATTTGTTTCTTATAATTGAGCTTCCGACTGGGCCGTGTGGCTTGTCTTCAGTGTCCCTTTAAATCCATCATTTGTATCCTTTCCCTGAGATGTGGTATAGAAATGCCATTCAGCACAGACTACAAGATCTTTGCGATGCAAAAATTTCAACATTTTGTAGCGGTTCTTATATTGAGTCCCAACAACATTGAAAAGTAAAATTTTTGAGTAAGTTTAGTACACTTGTTACACTGTAGAGCAGCATCCTTTGAAATATGGCGTTATGCTTCATACAGTCTGAAATAATAAGCACACTGAGGGGACTGATCATTGATATTTATATTGCAACATGTAATCGAATGAACTGTAGCCTTGCAGTTATTCCAGTGCACTCCTTTCACTGAGTCTTGGTACAGAAGAGAAAATTTCTCGGAAAAATTGCCCTCAATGAAAACTTAACATGATTTCAGGTTGTCTCTGACTTCCTAGAAATATACAATTTGCATACGAGCAATAGAGTCATGCCATCATACTCACATAATATCCTCACAAAAAACCAGGCAGAACATTTTTAGAAACTTAATCTGAGTTGTTAAGGTACAGAAATTTTCCTGAATTCATTGTTTGAACCATTTTTCATCATGTAAAGTGTGTGTGGAAAAATTCAGCAAGGCGAAAACGGTGGCGGAGTAATAGGTCTGTAATAGTGCATGAGTTAATAGTAGTCAGTGCATGCCTCCGAGG
This sequence comes from Platycnemis pennipes, assembly GCA_933228895.1. Classification (NCBI taxonomy): domain Eukaryota; kingdom Metazoa; phylum Arthropoda; class Insecta; order Odonata; family Platycnemididae; genus Platycnemis; species Platycnemis pennipes. The sequence continues at coordinate 102,946,733 of OW121846.1, read as the reverse complement.
ACAACTACCAGAGAACCGTTTATGGCGCAGCTGCACCTTCATGCAGTCATGCTATTGTACCAAATACACCTTAAGGGTCTCAGTAAGAGGCATGTATTAGTGCCGTGGAAGAAAGCAGGATTAATGAAATCTTGAGAAGACAACTAGGAGTCGGTATGTCCAGGAAAACAATCATTAAACAGTTTGAACAAGACTTTGGAATCGTTGGATCAAACATCTGCTATTACTAAAAATTCTTTAGATCAAGTAAATATCAATTTTAAAATATGTAAACAATCAGTAGCATAGGAAGCCGAAGAAGAGACAAGGTTTGCCTATTGTTCTCCTGGGCCGACCGCAATAAAGCCAGGTGCCGCACTTCATAGATTCTAAGGCTGGTGTCACATCTGGGCACAACAAATAGTGATATGCACGGGCAAAGAGTTGATATACGGTTAAAAATTTGTGAGAAGAAGATGAATGAGAATGTTACTGAGATCTGAAGACACCAGAGTACCATAACGTCGGCCGGTAGGCCAGCCGGTGACCGGCGGGCGTCACGCCTTCACTGAAAAATATTTTTTTCTTAAATGAAATATTACCTCTGGAAAACTTTTTTAATTTGCAGAGGAGGGTTGTGTCTACAACATATGAAAAAATTGAGCAAAATAGAAGGCATAGGTACATCATCAAAAATTGATTTGAAAATTGTTATTAACTTCATAAAATTGCTTATATTTCACAATGTAATCCCTTATTATATTTTTCCTATTCAAGGCCTTTAAAATAAGTCCTTAATCATGTCTGTAGCTCAAATAGTCTTGGAGGTATACCGTAAAATGTGTAGTAACTTTTGCAAAATTCGAATTTTGCAACGTTGCAATATTTCAGTAACGGTGCATTTTTTGCAAAACGACTGTAGGGTTTTCATTTTCTTATCAAATGGAGCCGTTGTGCCAAATTTGGTTAGTCGGTGAGCCTAAGAGCCATCACCTGGTCGATTTGATATGGAATGACCCAAATGCAAATATCAAAAGATTTTTTCAAGTAACTCGTTTGAATGTTTTGACTCTCCTGAGTCTATTTCCCTGAAGTGCTACGGAAGAAAATGCCAATTTAAGATGTAGGTGTCAGCTCAAAGTTTCAAGGAAGCATTATGATAACATAAGGAACAAATCGAAGGACCGTGAGAACCTTAATGGCGTTGCCCATTGAAATAGCACAATAGCAAAAGTACCGCAGAGAAAAAAATCATTCGCCTTGACCAGGACTTGAGCCCGGATAACCTGATTTTTGGTCAGGTGCTGTAATCAATTAGTCTGCCAAGGAATCATTTTTCCCTGTGGAAATTCAGAAGCCTTATGTTTATTATTAAGCCCAACATCCTTCTGCAACAGTAGTTTAATCACGCCTGACTTTGGTACTGAAAGTTTACAAAGGGGTATATACAAAAGAAACAAATGAAAGCAGCAAATGAGAAAACATAGGTATGAGAAATTGCCATTATACTTAACACTCTGCCTCAATTTCTCAATACAATGTACACAATATAGAATTTATAAAAGGTTCAAAAGTTTTCTATGAAGTATGAATATAGGAGTAGATAAACCTTTGGACAATATATCAGCCTTTTGGTGGCTGCTAGAAATATATTTTACATCAATGGCATTCTTAAGAAACAAATCCCTTACAATATGATACCTGATGTCAACACATTTTACCCTTTTCTTTTCACACTTGTGAATGGAATGAATGCATGCCTGATTGTCTTTGCAGTTAGAGAGACTGGGTATTGAGGATGAATAAAAAGGTCCCTTAGTAATGAATCAACCCACAAAAATTCACTACATGCTTCATGCAGGGCTATAAGTTCAGATTCATGAGTGGATCTAGCGACAATAGATTGCTTCTCAGTATTCCATGAAACAAGACAATCAAAAACTTGGAACACATAGCCAGAGGTTGATTTTCTATCCTCACCATCAGCAAAGCTTGCAAATGCATAGCCACATAATACATCCTTGGTATAGCGTTTCTACTGTACACATATTGGAGTCACAAGAGTGACAATCAGATAGAAAATACAATAATGTAACACTCACTACTGACAGGGAATATTTGGTGGTCACAGCTACTGGTTATCTTCAGGGGAAAAAATCATTCCTGGGGAAAAGTTTAAGCACCTCATCCCGCTACCCAAATGCCTTTTCTTACCCTACAAGACAAACCTCGGCAATATCCTTTAGTCCCCTAGCCAGCTATCTCAGCCTTTCCTTACTAACTCCCACAACTTCTTCTGCAGCCACCCTCTGTAAAACCTATCATATTGTCCAACCTACTTAGATCACTCAACCTAGTCCCTTTGTATTCAATACTGCCTGCTGTACCATATAGGTCATGTAAATTCTTACCAGCTACCTCTATTCCTCCTTGAATGTTGGCAAATGCACTACTACCCTATCCTTCCTCAATATCACTGTTTCTCAACCAATTCCTATACAGTTTACTGATTCCCAAACATTTCACCTCCCACCACTTATCCTTCAACCAATGCTTATCCATATTTGTATTGGCTTACCTGGCCTCGTCTGCGTAAACAATAGAGGTGAGAACTGTGGTGGTGGATTAGGTTTATTAATTTATACTGACTTGTATGTTATTTTTTAAAGTTATTTTTATTGTCATTGAAACAAATTGATAGCATGAACAGCTGCCAGGTAAAATTGAGGTAGTACTTGCCGAGCAAAATTACTCTTGAAGAGTAATTTGCCAAGCACCTGTTAGCATTTGAATGCAGTAGTAGTTTTCATTATAATCTACATATTTATAACAATGGAAGTGAACTGGACTCCTTGTATCACAATGTGTATCACAGACCTAATTACATATTATATTTGGGTAATTTTTATAAAATAACACTATTTACAAATTGCCTAAAAAACAGTACAGGTATAAAGATTAGGAACAAATCGTTTACCTTCTTCAAAGTCGGTTTACTTGTACATCCAGTTATGCGAATAAACTGCTATAAATGGCACTTGTGTGAAAAGATTCAATGATATCTTATATTATTTTTTAAAAGAAACAAAAATAATAGGCACTCAACAAAGCTTACAAACAATGCAAAATATAATATTTGTTGAGAAACGACCTTTAGACACAACAAAATGCATTTATTTTTGATAATTGTTCTAGAATAAACTCAGTCAACAGTAAAAACGAGAATTCTCTTTATCCGTCCTTAACGCATGGCTTGGGAAAAACAAAGATTCTTATGATCTGTACGAAATGTGGTAAATGGATCTTCCATTACTTGTAAGACTTTTCCTTCTCTCAAATGAATTAGAATTTCTCCTCTTACATGTTAACTGAGCTGGATCTTGGATGGAGGATTGAGTTTGAACCTTTGTTACTGTTGTTTGTTGATACTGTATTCCAATGACTGGTTTTCATAAATAATATAATTATATAAAAATGTTTGTTGGTTTATGCTGAAGGTGTGTGCATTATCTCATTGTTCATGCCAAGTTTATGTAGAATGTTGTTTCAATTGCATGGAGGAAACAGTTTCATTGCTTAATAAGGATATTCACGCTATATGTGCATGGGCATTGGCCAACGACCTAAAACTTAACTCTCAAAAACAAAACCGATAATAATAGGAAGTCCTTCATTTATAAACTCTCTTAATATTGATTGCCTCCCTAAAGTTACTGTTGAAGGAGTAAAACTTGATTATGTTGATGAAGTAATCGATCTTGGTGTTGTTACTGCTGAGTAGAACTTTGACTTGTAACTCACATGTTCATAGTGTTTCTAATAATGTTTTGAAAACACTCTATCAGCTGAAGCAATTCAGACACCCAATACCTGTTCCGCTACGTCAAAAGCTGGTAACCTCTTTAGTTTTACCACATATAGATGACTGCTCGCTGGTGTTCACAAATATATCAAAAGAACAAATTGCCATACTACAAAGATTACAGAATTGTTGTATACGATATATGTATGATATCTCACATGATGAACATGTCAGCCCATATTATGGCATGTTAAATTGGTTAAAAATTGAAGAAAGGCGTATGCTGCAAATGGGTGTATTTATTGTTAAATTATTAAATGTAAAGATTCCATTGTATTTATATGATCAATAAGTATATAATGCCAAAAAAGCGAATGACTAGAAATAATATGAACTTAATAATACCATGCCATAGAACAACTACATACAATAAATCATTTTATGTAACATCGTGTAAATTGTGGAATTCTCTTCCACATAATATAAAGTTGTTGACATCTGTGTATGTATTCAAGAGGACTCTGAAACAGTATTTATGTTCTAAATATTAGTACAGTTGAGCACCCTTAATCTGGGAACCCCTAATCCGGGAGCACCCATAATCCGGCAATTTTGCCATGACCAACTAACTACCTGGTACTAAGTGGAAAATGCCGAAACATTTTTAACATTGCTTCATAACCTGGCGAGATATTATTCTTATAGTATTACCGAGATACCATTCTTAACATTAATTTTCCCATTTCGAATATCAGAACATTTTAAACATATTAATTTCTGGTACTTTCGTGTACACTGGAATTATTCTGGAACTTGAAGTAAACATAAAAATTTGAAGACATCGCCGAGATGGACTACAACTAATTTACAGATTGGCCACTTTCAATGGTGCGTGCATTTTTGATTGACCACTAGATGTAATTTGATATAATTTCTGGTACTTTCGTGTACACTGGAATTATTCTGGAACTTGAAGTAAACATAAAAATTTGAAGACATCGCTGAGATGGACTGCGACTAATTTACAGATTGGCCACTTTCAATGGCGTGTGCATTTTTGATTGACCACTAGATGTAATTTGATAAAAATTATTTGTTATCTGCTTATGTTTCACCCAAGACATGTCTCATCCATACATACAGTTGTGGCAACAGCACAAAACGTTAACCATCGCAGAAAAAGTGCAAGTTGTGAAAAAGCTTAATGCCGTTGCATTAGTAAAGCGTTTGACTGAAACATACTATGTGGGATCTTCAACAATATAGCACATTAAGTTGCTGAAAGAGAAAAATCATCAAAATTTTACTGTTTAAGTGACACGAAGAAGTAGATAACAGAGAGAAAAACTATGAAAGAAGATTTAAGTGCTGATTTAGATAGCCTGGTTTCGATTGCGTCGAACTGAAGGGCTTAGTTAGTATTTCTGGCCAAATGCTAATGGAGCACGATAAACTATTTCAGAAATAGACGTGATCAATCCAAAAGACGTGATTCGGGAAATTTCACGTGCAGGCAATAGCATTTCACCATCCGTTCTAAAACACGCGTGGTTTAGATTGTGGCCTGCTTTAAGGTTTGATATAGACGAAATATGTAAGTGGGGATTTAAAAAAATTCATGTTTCTGAGGATGAAAATATGATGATGGAGTTTGCAAACATCATCCATAACCCTGAATTAAAGGAAATGGAATTGGTAAATTTAGACGAAAGGATAGTTAGCAGCCTCGATATTTTCACTACACAACATATCATAGATGATGAAATCATTGAAATGGTAATTAATAACAACGAATCCGAGTGGAGATAAAGATGATCAGCCTGAAATTGTTGAAGGAAGACTACTATTGATGAAGGAAGACTACTATTGATGAAGGAAGACTACTATTGATGATGGTCTTTAAAGAATAATCCAGTCCGGTTGCCCATGGCGACGTAGTGATGGGTGGCCGTGCACACGACACCCACGCGTTGGCATCGTGCTGAATCAGCTGATAACAAGTCGAGCACGGTAGGAAATTATGTTACGCAAAGCGCAATATTAGAAATATCAAAGTTTATACCCTTTTCCAATAACTATATGAAACATTTAAATGTGTAGCAATATGCACAATGCTTAGATTCCATTATTTTCACTCACTGCGAAACTTCAAAAATTTTAAGTGATAACTTTGTGTATATTAAGAAACCATTTCTTTCTGATTATTCTTAGTAACTCTTTTTTAAATAATGTTCAGTAAATGGCAAACGAATATATTTTGTTATAAATAATTGACTCCTTTCAATGAAAACATCCTGGAAGTCAGAAATGGACCAATTGCCATGCATGACCCATAGTCCGGCAAAATCCCTAATCCGGCATCACTTCGGTCCCAACTGTGCCAGATTAAAGATGCTCAACTGTATATAAAATGTAACATTTGCTTAGTTCTTTGTTATATTTTTTGTAAATTGTGTAATATTAGTGGCTGTTTAGACAAAGCATTGTAAGTGTTATGCCTTTAATCTTTTGATGTAATTTTTCCAGAGATAATACCAATCTCTAATATTATGTCTCCTGCATGTTATTATGTAGCTATTACCATATGTTGTTTTTGTAAATCTGATCATCAGCTTAAAATGTAAATAAATGTAATTGTCATGTACTTGTGCTCCATGGGATTATATAGTCCTAGAGTAAATAGACATATCTTATATCTTATTTTGAATCATTTATCAATTAGGATACTTCACTTTAGAGTGTTCGAGTGGTCATGTATTTATAAAAAAATAAGGAAGATCACATGTCATTTGAGGAAAATGGGAAACTCGTTTAAATTTAGAAAATGATAGGCTACCCTGTATCACCTTAAGTAAGGAATTTATTTGTGTTCAGTAGGTGCTTATTTATTTTGGAGAATTTTTTTAGGTATTTGCTTTTTGTAGATCATTTTTGTTGTCATTTCTGGGGTTGTCATTATTAAGAGTTATACTTCTTTAAGGTACTCTTGCTTGTTGGAACATTGAATACAATGGGTAGGGACACCGAAAAATGGTAAATAAAAATCATCAAAAGCGGTGTTTAAAAATGACAAATACGGTAAATAAAATCGTTTTAAAAAGGTGAAGGCTGTGTTTAATGTTGGGAAAAAGGAGTCTTAAAGGAAGGGTTTTTTTTTAATATTATTAATAAAGACTTCATACCAATGTGAACAGCCAGTTAATAGTACATACATTTGAGATCCAATACAGAAGTTATGGCTACCCTACACAACATAAAAATCACAGTAGGCAAAATTAAGTTAAAGGCAAATTAATGAGATAATGGTAATAACAATAACAGAGTGGAGCAGTGGACTGCAGGTAATGAAGTTTGATGATTACGCTGTTTAAAATTTTTCTTTCAACCATTGAATAAAAAACTTTATCATCCTTCATTTCCAACCTTTGTGTGTGGATACTGATTTTTTTTGTACTTCTATCGCTTCAACTAGATTTACAAATGCATCACTCAAAAATACACTGTGAAGTTAACGTAATTATTCCACGATTTAATTCTGTAGTATACATTTTTTCCAATCATTTCCTTTTCGCTTAATTTAATTATTTTTTAAATTATAATTTGGCATGAAATTTCTGATAATCTACTTTTTTAACTGCCTGCTAGCATTACCCTAGGAATACAGCACGGCTGTATTCTTAGGTAGTGTTAAGGATCGAACTCGCGACTGGCACTACACTAGCCCTCATTTTTAACAACTACGCTCTCATAGGTTCACGGGTATCTGGCGAATGTAGGCGACCCGCATGACATTCGGCTAAATTTTTTTTCTCGCACATCCGGGCATATGGAGAAAAAGGTCAAGACGAGTATTTTTTATTTTGTTTTCCTCGTTTGTGGCTTGGAAAAAATCTTCTTCTCATTTCGTGACCCGAGTTACTTAACCTCTCCTTGTTGGTATCTACCATACGTACATTCCAATCGCAGGGTGCATCGATCACGAGGCCGCGAGATGTTAAAATCTCCGATCCATATCTGAATTTTACTGTCCCTGGATATGATTTCAGTAGCGAATGAAATGAAAGACCCGTGGATCTTTGGATCCGACCCGACCATCCTTAATTTATGAGTGGTACATTTGTAAATCTAATTTAAACAACAAAGTGTAATAAAGTGAGTATTCAGATGTAATGGTTTGAAATTGAATATGATAACATTTTCGATGCAGTGACTGAAAGAAAAAATTAAACTGCGATTGGGATCGAACTTCGCACAGTACACTAGCTCTCGTTGTATGCCTGATCCCGGCGAATTTAGGCTACCCGCATAACATACTACGTATCCCCCCCCCACGATACCAGGGTAATGGGGGAAAAAAGTCATATTTCTTTATTATGAGGTTAAGGAAAAAATGCACTTCCACAAATATATTTATTTACTCACGACCATGGTTTCGATGCATAGCATCATCTTCAGGTGTCAAATACAGAATTGCAGGCCCTTATATACAATTTAACAGTGGGGGAGGGGAAGGTAGGGGTGGTGGGTTGGAAGGGGGGTGGGTTGGAAGGGAGGGGGGAGGGAATGGAGTGAAGACCCAAACCATAGTTAGTGGGTGTCACCATCCCCTGCTGTGGTGGAGTCCTGTGGGGAGGGAGGGAGGAGGGGGGATGGAGGGAGGAGGGGGGATGGAGGGAGGAGGGGGGATGGAGGGAGGAGGGGAGATGGAGGGAGGGAAGGAGTGGGTAGGGCAGGATTATTGGACTCGCTTACGAATTTTAAGAGAGGGGAGTGGGAGGGGAACAAAATTTCGTTCACCACGGTACAACCGTTAGAATTCAAATGTTGATGTATCTCCAATTCTTCCAAAGCGTCTAATTTTCTGCCTTTTTCCTCACAGTGTAAAATTTGTGGAACAAAGTTGCTATCGTGTCCGTGAGTTTGTAAATGTTTTGCAAACTGTGAGTTCCCAGTGCTATTGATGAAGCATGCTCGGTGCTCTTTTGCCCTAATTTCGAATGTTCTTCCCGTCTGTCCTATGTATATAGCGTCGCAGTCCGAGCAGCTGAGTTTATAGATGCCACTTTTTTGTAGTGGGTGGACTTTGTCTTTGGTTGAGTTTAACATGTTTTTGAGTGTGTGTGAGTTGTAAAAAGCTGCTTTTAGGTTGCCTTTGGAGAGAAAGTGTTGTGTTCTGAGTGAAATGTGGCCAAGAAAAGGAATCCTTCGCCATGTCTGTTCCTCTGAGGGTCTACTACTGTAAATCAACTCCTCTGCTAAAGCTTTTTGTTTCCTGTTGTATAATGTGTCAATCAATGTGGTCTTGTACCCGTTATTTTCCGCGATCTGTTTTATGACATCTAACTCTTTCATTCGGTTCTTATCAGACAGCGGGATTCTACATACTCTGTTTACCATGGCGTGGAATGCTGCCAACTTTTGCGAGTAATGATGTCTGGAGTGTGAATGAATGATTGTGTCTGAATAGCATTGTTTGCGGTAAATGGAAAAGTCCAACTTATTGTCAATAATCTGCACACTCAAGTCCAGGTAATTAAGCACACCATCTGCTTCCACTTCCATCGTGAACTGTATGGCACTGTTAATGGAGTTCAACACTTTCAAAAAGTTCTCTAATTGTCTTTTGGAGCCAGACCACACACAAAATACATCATCCACATATCTGCACCAGTACCAAACGTTATTAAGGAGGGGGTGACCTAATGAGAAAAGATGATTTTCAAGGCTGTCCATGTAGATATCAGCTAAGAGGGGAGAAAGAGGGGAGCCCATTGCAAGACCTTCTTGTTGACTGTAATGCTTCCCATTGAAGAGGAAGCAGTTCTGATTTATGCAAGTTCTCATTAAGTTGCACAATTCACTGATCACCGGAGATGGCGTTTTTGTCTTGAGGAGGGACAGCTCTGCTAAGTTGTTTAGGTAGCAAAATGTAAGAAAAGTTATGAAAGGATCGATTTCAAGGGTTCCAGAATATAAGTAATTACAGTAATATATATATGATACCCTCATCAATTGGTGTGATGTAAATGCTGCATGATATCAATGTGAACATTCAATGGAAAATTGCTAGGGATGTGCGAGTAGCACTTTTTGACCTCGAGTCGAGTATCGAGTCGAGTCGAGTTTGTACATTATTGTACATGAGTGAAGAGACCCAGTTCTTACTTAAGTCATCGCAATTAAAGTTAGCCAGCAATCTGACAATCAAATGTCAGGTCTACCTACCTAATGCATAGTTATAAAGAGTCAAATTAATATGGCATGTAGCGCAGGCCAAAAGACATAATGGAAAATTTCCGGTAGCTCTCGAAATAAGAAAATTACCTTTATTCCTAGGATTACTCAAAAATGTGTAAATTAGCTTGCAGTACGGTACCTAGAGTGTACTTAGACATAATATGAGGCCTATATGAATGACATGCCCTATTAACTTGAAAGTAAGCCAGGAAGCAAAATATTTTTCCTTAAGGAATACATAAGCCTAATTAGAAGAGCATTCCTTGTATTTCGCATTCCTATGTATTTCTTTTCAGAGCTAAATGCTTTCTCAGTGATGTCGTGTATGCCGGGATGCCACCAGTACAGTGAATTTCATACAATATGCCTTATTTGTGCAGTAAATATTTGATAAGCTCGCGCCTCAAATTTATGATTGGCCGTTAATTACATAGTTAATTTTTTAACATATACTTTTCTTCATCTTCCAATTAATGGCACCATCTCTTCAAAATCGGTGATTTCTGCCTAAACATGATAGAACTTAGAATCATAAAAATGATCTGTGTCAATCACCCCCATTTGCACGATGCATGAACACCCAATATCAGCACAGGTTATTTCCAATATCAATTAATGCAAGTTAATAATGTTTGAACAATGAATTTTCATTCTCGGATGAATGTGAGCAGGTACATGAATTTTGTATAGAGTCCTGTGGATTAAAGTTTTCGATTTCTAAGGAAATATATTTGAACAAAAATTTATTATAGATAATTATGTATAGATATTTATAATTATCTATCTTAAGATATGACTAGGAACTTGAAATTAATGATGTAATTAATAATCCTAAATAGGAAATAAAAAAATGGAATAGTAAAACTTATAAGTTTTATACGATACCTATATCATCCGTAATGCCCTTATAATAGGATGCCTACCATCCGTTACAAAATTTCCTTCACCCGTGAGTTTGAAGACCAATATCTCCAAGATGGCTACGGCGATTCTAAAATAAAGTATATCAAATTAAAGCTTGTTTATTTCTACGTTTACTGGTAGTATTAAAATATTTTTACAATATTTTTTACTGAAGTACGTGTTTAAGAACGGATTTTTAGCGATTTTTTTAATACCGGATGGATCCATCGAATTCGGGCATCGTAAGAACAACACAGATCGAGATATCAAACTTCCTTTTCACATATTGTAGCTAAGGGCTTTGTTAATAGTTATACGAAGTTTTATACTATTACGTTCATCAATATTTTTGTTATTGATGAATTTGTCAGACTGCGTTATTTTCCGTCCCGCACGCTTTCCGTTCCGGAAATCACCGTTTGGACCTTTCTCTTGCTCTCGAGTCATTAATATGAATCCACTTATGAAATCTCAGTAGAATTCGTTGATTATTTGATATCGATATATATTTATTTTCGGTTATAAAAGCACGCTCAAATGTCCAGAGTATGCCTCGAAAGGTAGCGCGCGCGTGGAATCATCTGCTGCAAGCAGATCGCCTATCTCTGTGAATGAGTGATGAGGACTCGACAATAGCGGAAAAAAGTATCGCCTTTAAGAATGCAAGTCAGTGTCATTTAAAGAACTGACGGTATCTTTGGAAGCATACGTCATTATGCCTCCTCTTGCAAAGATTTTGGAGACTGAGTTGAAGATAATTTAAAATGCAATTTGTTTCTTTCGTCGAGAAGCCGAGAAATGTGGGGACAAAAGCTCTTATCGCTGATTTTATTTTGGTGAATACTGCAACTTATAAACTTTTATTCAAGCATAGGCAAGGATATTTTTCCTGTGCATACTAGAGAAATTTTCTCGTTTGGTACGCGCGGTACGTACGGTAGCTTTAAACTTCACAACCTCGAGCAGCTTATCTCTCCAGGCCAAAAGTCCTGTCGTGTGGAGCTCGCTTTCCGAAATAAATATATACACGTAGAAAGCATATCTAATTCTCCCAATTCGTTAAGTCATTTTACACGTTCTTAGTTTTCAAACACGAAGAATACCATCAAAACGAACTAAATTTCCGACTTCCGCATGCTGAGATAGCGCATTTTTAAATATTATTCGTTACGTAATTAGTAACTGAGTAATCTATTTTAAACTTTGTTTAGTCTAAGATAAATATATGTTCCATATCGTATGCGAAGAAAAGAAAAGTGGCTTTTCATGTGTATCTTCAAGTGGGCGTCAAACTTGCTTCCCGGAACTTGAATAATATCCGGCGTTTTTATCTGTCTCAGTCGAAAAATTAATTAATATAACCAACTAAAAATATATTTTTGACATTATTAAACGTATAAATAAACAAGATTTAGTTCGATATACGTTATTTTATAATTGAACTACTCATTTTTGTGATCTAAACCTTCAAACTCAGGGGATGGAATTTTACAACGGACATTAGGTGCTTTGAGCTCGAATATAGTCCCCCACCCCAGACTTTTTCCGCGAATATTTCGGCCAAAAAGGGGGGGGCTAGCTATATTCGGAGGAATACGGTACATATGCGGTTTCATGGATCGTATAACAACCGATTCATCCATTCGTTCACGCAAACGTACATGAATCCGTTCACGCAAATTTAAATGAACGTACGTAAGTACATGTTCGTACGTGTTATCTACCGTGTAACCAGAGATTTACTCGATTTTGATGATAGCGCTTCCTGTCGGCAGATTTCTGAACCTATTGGCCTTGGCGGCTCCGTCGACAAAAACTACTCGACTCGACTCGACTTTCGTAAAAATACTCGAGTGCTCGAGTCGAGTACCAACTACTCGACTCGACTCGAATTTTCGAGTACTCGCACATCCCTAAAAATTGCACATCAAGCAAAGTAAAGGCTCCCTCTAAAGGCTTTAAAACTTGGCCCCTTGCACAGGCTAACCTAAAGATTACTTTCTCTCTATTATTGATTTTTTGTACTTAGTAAATGAGTATAACCCTCTTTTGAATTCATATTTAGTAGAGCACAAATGAGTAGACTTTTCGGTGTTGTAATTAGTTTTTAATTTGGTACATTAACATTAAAAGGAACAATGCCTTTATTCATGTTTAACATGAAGCCTTTATTCATAGTTTAATTTTCCAGTTGTGTATTTGATTAACTTTCTAAGAGCTGACAAATGGAATAAAAGTAAATCGAATACTTGATTTGGTTGTTGTTACCTTTAGTTTTAATTGAATTAATTCTTATTGGACTTTTTCCTTCTCTTTCTTGGGAAATTTTTTTTCAAATGATTGATGCTCTTGGCAATGCTTTCATTTACTTCATAGCTGTGCATTTGATGATAGCTGTGGGACTGTTGTGTCTAATTATCTAGAGAGCACCCATTTGAGAAAAGAACAAAAAGTTCATAGTTTTTACATTGCTATTTATTTTCTGGATGGTATGGTGTAAAATAATCAGTCCTGAATGAGGGTACTTAACTTTTTACTGCCTATTATTCAGTGTGTCAGTGTGTCAATTAAATTCTTATATCATAAGTGTTTGCTCACAAATTTTATTCTGGTGTTTTGCAGGTGTACATTGACTTGTTCGATCAAATTGATGAGAATTTGAAGACTGCTCTTCAAAGAGATTTGAATGAAATGGCCCCAGGACTTTATATACAAGCTGTTCGAGTGACTAAACCAAAAATTCCGGAGACCATTCGTAAAAATTATGAGCTGATGTAAGTTTTTTGTTTGATAAGTTTTCTTAGTTCTGTTCACATTGCATTTATTTCTTCAGCCTGTCCTTTTGTAACACTGATTGTATTTTGTAATCATCATATTTCAATTGTTTCTTGTTTTAGATATTTAAAGGTGTAAACAGAGACATGTTTATGTAATCATATGAGTATGATCAATAGTACTATAGCCAATCATAGGTTTTTTAGTGTAAATAATTGAAGGCTATGAGACATATGTCATTTGGCTCCATATTTGATGGACTCTTGCATTTATTGCAATATGATGTGTTAGCATTTGTGGTAAATAACTCAACTTCTGAATATATCTGTGGTTAAATCTCTAGGTACGTAGATTAGAGAGTAGAGTATTATTTAGGGATGGGACACTCGATTCCTTGATACCTCGATACCCTCGATACTTCAGGTATTAAGTACGAGCAAGTACTAGCAAAATTTCCTTAGTATCTAGCAAATGAATACTTCGACGAAAAAGATTTATTTTTCATCATTGAATCTTTTTCAATTTCATTTACTGCTAGGGCTGTGCGAGTCTCGACTTTTCGAGATTCGAGCGAGATAAAAGTACTGCTCGAATCTCGCTCGATTTCGAGATCAATACGCTCGAAAAACGAGTCTCGAGCTTGTCTCGAGATCTCCGTTGTGGTGGACGTAATTTTATGGGGTCTTGCGTTATAATGCGACGTAGTAAATTTATATTTATTCCATTCCTTTTACATGATAATTTCATGCTGTCATGTGAAAAATGTAGAGATATCTCTTAGTTCTAGGCTTAGACTCGAGAAGTTAGGAGACCCTAGGCCTCGGCGTAGGGCCTAACCGAGTCCCTGCTCTATTTCGTAATCGGAGGCCTAATACCTACTAGCAAATGATGCATAAAATAGGCACGTATGAACGTAGGCTACTTCCAGAACTAGCATAAACCCAATAAGTAAAAAAAAAGTTGCAGAAAAATCCGGTTATTCTAGCCCATCTTTAAAGGAAATCTTCAATTTAATCCTGTACTACTGTGAATTTCAACCGTAACAAATCAATACATTGCATTTTAATGGAATATATATTATTATTTTATTTTCCCATCTTTCAGCACGAAAAGTTATTGGTTCAAGGTGTTTTCTTGTTTACGCAATGGTAAATGCGCCGGAATCCCGGAATGCTCACGCAAAGCTGCTTTATGACCTTGAGATAGGAACCCTGTCAGCTGTTCCGAGAGACGAGATGAAGCTCGCCTTGGGGTCGCCTGTAAGCACGCATGTCTTGACACTTACACGCGTTGTTGAGCGGAATAAAGTAAATGTTTGTCCTTGACCGATGCCAACAACCGAGGCAATTAGAAAGATATGTGGCATTGTAGAATTATATAAAACATCACAACTGATGGTATCAGATGGGCTAAAACTCGCTTAAATGCTTGGCAACAAATTTTTCCGGTATAAACATGTTCACTCACTACCTTCCCCATGTCTACGTATATAGGTCTGTTTAAGTTGCGTTTTCTGTACTTTCCCAATCTAGAGCTTTAAGCGGAATTCGATACACGGTTCGGGTTAGCCAAAAATTAAAATAAATTGAATTGAAGAACGAAGGAATATGAAAATGATAGCGAACACACTATAATATTAGACATAGAAATTACAATTTTTAATAAATGACAAAACAATTGATGTTATCGTAGATGCTACCTGCGCTGTTTTTAAGTACCCTTTCGCGCTGGAGCCTTGCAATGCAAAATGCTTCCCTTGTCATTAGTACCGTGAGCATATCCTTGTATTTCTCCGTACTGAACTCACTCTTGGCAAGGAATCGCACAGACATACTCCTCG
Organism: Platycnemis pennipes; assembly: GCA_933228895.1. Lineage (NCBI taxonomy): Eukaryota > Metazoa > Arthropoda > Insecta > Odonata > Platycnemididae > Platycnemis > Platycnemis pennipes. The sequence continues at coordinate 102,931,197 of OW121846.1, read as the reverse complement.
TTTATCTTGTATCACAAGTCAGGGAAGCCAGACCCTTTCCTCGATCACTTGGCAGAGGTTATAACGACCCTCTTCTCAGTACCATCCCCACTCAGCCAACTATTCTTTTACTCATTTACTAAAAATATTTGCCGCCTAATATGAAAATACAGGCCCAGCAGTTCATACCGAATGTTCTGTTCTGCATTTATTAATTTTAAACGGAACTTTACCGTTATTATTAACAATGCAAAATGAACACTCTCGACAATTTTTTTTATTATAGAGTTCCGTTCAAAATGTGGAAATGCACAGAAAAAACTTTATAAATGTAACTCTGAGTTCATACTTTCCCAGCATGCTACAAATATCGTGATACTTATTGTTATCGTTATATATCCACCGAGTATGTAAATAAATGCTTGACCACGGACACACAGTGAAAGCATCTACCATGCTGAGATGAAAGATTGGAGATTACCCCTGTCCGCATGCCACGGAAGGGTCCAGCGAAGAGCGGGGCGGGGAAACAATAAAGTTGTCATTTTTAGGGTCGATCCCTCAGTCGGGTCTACGTAATTGACACAACTAAACCGGTTTTCCCCAGTAGACCCCCTTCACCCAAGAAGAGTTCTTAGTCTCTTCACGACGAAATTCATCTGGGCGTGACTCATTCAGCGAGAAAGAGGAGTAAGTAACCCGAGAAGATCTCTCTGCCTTTTCAGTGTCTACCCCCGCCCAGCTTCGCTTCGACCCAGGTGGCCACCACTAGTGGGGGAGGAGTTGGGTCACATTTAGGGGCTTCTGCAGCCAACACTTTTTATGCTTGCTTGCATCTCGCTTAGCAGCGACATGCAAGCGATGTTGACATGCCGTTAGTACACTTGCGTGGAAAGATCTACGCCATTTATTAATGACATTCTTATGCTTCAATTGAAAAATCTACGCGTGGGCGCGGTTTATAAGCTCGCTGCGAAAGGGCGGAATACGAAATTTTACCGTTAAAAATGTTGCTTGGATTTATTAGTTATCCCATCTAACAGACGAAATTTAATATGAGAATAATGAATTTTCCTCATCAAAACGGATGAACTGACAGCTTTCTAACAAGTGCGAAAAAGTGCTACAATGTTCCAACATTTCTGTGCACTGGTGCGACGCATAGCTATTTCGCGGATAGATTTCAACGGGCTCTCATGATTTTTCAGAAACGCATTTGATTTACACTTGATTGCCACAAGTTTAAATGAAGTGCTGCGTGACGATGAAGAAGATGAAAGTGATGAGGGCATCATCATAAAAAAGAAGACATCCTCCAGCCATTAAATAACTTGCATCATTTCCCATTACTTCACGAAGTTGATGATGATTTTATAGATAATTTAAGAAAAAGTTAAAAAGTAATCCACTCAATGGTAAAAAGTGCAAAAAAACATCACAAAATATTTTTTTTAAAGTTAATTCTGTAAATGAAATTTTACTTTCAGAGGGGTTTTTCTTCATTATCATTTTGCCTAGGCAGTTTATTAGTTTGCTATGCAATGCTAGTTAACTTTCTTTGAGTGGTGTACTTTTTCATTATCTTGGATAATTTTTTTAAACTGCCTTATTTTCAAATTTTATCTCTGTTCAGTTCATACTCTTCCATTTGCATGCCTTGATTAACACTTGATTGCCACATATTTAAAAGCTAAATCTGTACTTTTGCCTGAGCAGCCAAAAAGCGAGATGATTATGTTCTGAAATTCTATTGTACATTTTGATTTAAAATATAATTATCTCTCCACCATAATTAAAATAGTTTTATTTTTTACAGAGTAATATGTATGCAATAATGATCCCTTAGTAGTGAAAATAGTTCCAATGTCATTGTGTTCTCAAACATTGTGAAATCTTAGCGTATTTTTCAAAATCCGCTCATATCTTGATTTTATATAACACCCCATTTTTGGGTCCCAAGGTGTTATGTAAAATGAAGACTACTGTAATGCTTAAGCTTAAACTTATGTTTGTGTAAGCACAAAATTAGTACATGCATAGATAAAAGTCTCTACTGCAATTTCAGTGTGCTTAAATCTCGCTCGATCTCGTTCGAGATTCAATATTTTTTCAAATTCTTGCTCGATCTCGCTCGAATTAAAAAAAAACCTGCTCGCACAGCCCTATTAACTGCCAAAGGCATATACCGTATTCCTCCGAATATAATTTTTGGTCGAAATCCTTGCGGAAAAAGGATTGGGGGGACAATATTTGAGCTCAAGGCACCTAATATCCATTGTAAAATTCCATCCCTCATGTTTGAAGGCCAATATCTCAAAAATGGCTATTTCGATTTTGAAATAAAGTATATCAAACTTAATCTAGTTTATATATACGTTTAATAATGTCAAAAATATATTTTTAGTTGGTTATATTGATTAATTTTTCGACAGACATAAAAACGCCGGATATTTTTCAAGTTCAGGGAAGCAAGTTTAACTTTGACGCCCACTTGAAGAAACACAAGGAAAGCCACTTCTCTTTTCTTCGCATAAGATATGGAACGTATATTTATCTTAGACTAAACAAAGTTTAAAATAGATTACTCAGTTACCAATTACATTATGACAAATTTTAAAAATGTGCACTATCTCAGCTTGCGGAAGTCGGAAATTTAGTTTGTTTTGAGGGCATTCTTCGTGTTTGAAAACTAAGCATGGTTAAATGACTTAACATATTCAGAGAATTAGATATGCTTTCAACGTGTATGTATTTATTTTGGAAAGCGTGGTCAACGCGACAGGACTTTCGGCCAATAGAGAGAAGCTGCTCGAGGTTGCCAAGTTGTAAGCTACCATAGGTACCGCGAGCACCAAACATCATGCGAGAAACTTTCTTCTTTCTGCTTTCAAAGATACCGTCAGTCTTAAGCTGACACTGACTTGCATTCTTAAAGATGATACTTTTTTCCACTATTGTTGAGTCCTCATGACTCATTCACAGCAATAGGTGAGCTGCTTGCAGCAGAAGATTCCACGCGCACCCTACCTTTGTCTTCCAGGCATGATCTGGGCAGTTGAGCGTACTTTTATAACAAAAAAATATATATATTGTAGTGGCCCGGATGTAACTTTTGGGCCGAAACAAACACGTACAAAAAAATAAGAAAACCTTCGCGAACCTTTCCCGCGCTAGGTCCGGGGAGCCAACCTGCGTCACCTGGTAAGAAAAAGAAATAGAAATATGCCTCTTTAAGAGAGGGTAAGCGGGTGGGGGGTCCCCGACCTTGTGCAATTTCACACGCTCCCTGGCTTTATCGCCGGGGCAGGACGTATGGAGGGTAGGAATGGAATGTGGTAGGGGGTGATAAGGAGCCTCGCCTCCGGACCCGCAGAAAAAGACGACACACACACACTTTCCCATTCATTTAAAAACACATTATTATTCCAAAAAAAAATTGATACATTTAACAAAAGATGATATTCCCTTTTTCTAAAGCTAATGAGGAATGAATGAATAAAATGATTTCATGAACATTGATGGTGACAGAAAATGCGAAAATAATAATACAAAAAAATGACACCGTCATAGGCGGTGGGCAACGGCACAAATTTAGCGATTACAGCCTTTTGGCGGGAGGTAATTATGAGTCCTTCCCTTTTTCTTTCTTTAAACACTCGATCAACTTCAATAATGTTTAGTACACAGTGGCAAGGGTATTAATGGAGATGCGAGTGCTGCAGCTGAACACAGCTGTACACACAGTATTGAAAGCCTGTCGGGTGGCGACAACCTTACGTGTCCGCACGGCGACAACCAAGTCCTGGAGATCTCACTGCATTTACTTCTCCGACCGCAGGCTCCCCCTCGTCGGGACAGGAGCGGCGTCTGGCACACGATGCATGGGAGTCTCCTTCAGGGCGTGCTTTCCTTCCAAAATAGGGGTCCCTCCTCAGGGACCGTACGTGGCGATTCAGCGCCCACGTATTGCTGTCAGCGTAGCCTCGTCTCCTTCCAGGACGTTTTTCTCTTGACGTCCGCGAAGCTTCAGCGTCCACGTATTGCTGTCAGCGTAGCCTCGTCTCCTTCCAGGACGTTTTTCTCTTGACGTCTGCGAAGCAATCTCTCCAACTTGTCGGGCTTGGCGACGGGCATAGGTTCCGCTCGCGGATCGCTTTCTTTTTTAAGTCTCCTCTAGGCGTTGCTGCTACTTGCCTTTCATACCCCACGAATGACGATGGGGTGGGGGGGTTCTCGATGTGGGGGGGGGTTTTGAGGTGTGGGTCAGGCCAAAGGCCCATATCACTTCACTTGTTCTTTAGCACCGACTCATTCACTCCCGCTCGCACTCAGTCTCACCTTCCTCCACGGGTCGAGTTTAGAGGGGGTGGGGTAAGGGTATGAGGGGGGGGGATGCGGTCGGGCCAGGGAGCATTGTGTAATGGGGCGAACCATTACAATATCGATATCAGATAACCAATGAATTCTATTGAGATTTCATAAGTGGATCCATATTAATGACTCGAGAGCAAGATAAAGGTCCAAAAGGTGATTTTCGGAATGGAAAGCGTGCGGGGTGAAAAATAATGCAGTCTGACGAATTAAGCTATAACAAAAATACTCATTAACGCAATAGTGTGAAACTTCGTATGACTATTAACAAGGCCCTTAGCTACAACATGTGAAAAGGAAAGTTTGATATGTCGATCTGTGTTGTTCTGACGATGCCCCAAATTCGATGGATCCATCCAGTACCCAAAAAAATTCGCTAAAAATCCATCCTTAAACACATACTTCAGTAAATAAAATTTGTCAAAATATTTTAATACCATTGGTAAATGTAGAATTAAACAAGCTTTAATTTGATATACTTCAATTTAAAATCGCATTAGCCATCTTGGAGATATTGGTCTTCCAACTCGTAGGTGAAGGAAATTTTGCAACGGGTAGTAGGCATCCTAATAAGGGTGTTACAGATGATATATCGCATAAAACTTATAAGTTTTACCAAACCATTTTTTTATTTCCTATTTATGATTATTAATTACGTCATTAATTGCCAAGTTCCTAGTTACAGCTTATCTATAATAAATTTTTTATCAAATATATTTCCTTAGAAATCGAAAACTTTAATCCACAGGACTCAATACCAAATTCATATATCTGCGCGCATTCATCAGCGAATGATAATTCATTGTTCAAACATTATCAACTTGCGTTAATGGATATTGTAAATAATCCGTTCCGATTCCAAGTGTTCATGCATTGCGCAAATGGGGGTGATTGACCTAGGTCCTTTTTACGATCCCAAGTTCTATCATGTTTAGGCAGAAATCCATCGATTTTGAAGAGATGGTGTCACTAATTGTAAGAGAAAGAAAAGCAAAGATATATTGAGTTTGAAGACCAATATCTCCAATGTTTTTACTGAAATGGCAGACATAGTCTATTTTTCTTGACAAAATGCATCTCGAAATATTATTCAGCCCCCAGTACAAATACTAGAAGTCACAAATAAAATAATCTGAATTAAACAAATATCATCCCGAGTGGAGAAGGTAGTAAAAGTATGAACTATATGGTAAATGGACCCATGAACACCTTTGAAGATTAAATGTCATACTGCTGCCAAATATTTACTTTTGGACAATGGCTATTATGTGATACATACACAAACGTGGGTATAACATAGCTTTTATTTGAAAGAAACTATCCGCAACTTAAAATAAAGTGCCTCTCAGGAGTGCCTGTTTTAACATTGGAAAATCTGCACAACATACTTCAATCATTATAATGCTAATCTATATCTAATATTCAATAAAACAAAGTAAATATACTTAATTATCAGAAATATTTATTTTTTTTTCAGATGCTGTTCTTAACTTTTATTACCTTTGCTTGTACCCAGTCCAGTAGTTTTTCTGTTTACGATGTATTTTAAACCAAAATATCTGTACAATTATAAATTGTTTCATAATGTCTGGTATCGAGTAGTATCATGAGCACTTACTGGTATCACACTTGGTATTGAGTATATCGAGAAAAAATGGTATCGACCCATCACTAGTATTATTCAAGGAAAATCAATTCAGTATACAATAAACTATGCAGAAAAGCCTAGTGACCTCTCATTATTTTATAATAATAAATAATAATAATAATAAATATTTATTTGCCAGTAGATCTCTACATAACTAAGATAGGGGTTTCTTCAAGTTGAACCATTCAGAAATAGCATAATGGAATGTTTCCACAAAGTTACACCAAATACCATTGAATGCAAATGAAATCTGGGTTGGATCATGGAATGTGATATCCCTGGGGGAGTGCCGTAAAGTGGAAAATGTTATGATAGGAACGGTGAGGTTTTTTTGGAACAGGTTTAATACAGGAAAAACTGAAATCAACATTACGTGTATACAACATGGGTTTTGAGTTTGAGCATTGTCATCAGGTTACGTATTGCAGATCACCTTATATATTCAGATTCAGCAATTGGTTGGAGGAGGGCATTGTGGGAGTGAATTTGAGAGGGGAGAGAGGTGGTCGGAAGGAGTTAATGGGTGACCACTGAGAAGATGGGGAAGGAGACAAGGTAAAATTGCACATTGATAACAGTGAAATAATACAAATTTGATCTTACTGTAGCAATAAGCTGTGCCAGCTTGTCTCAACATAAGCAATGGGATAGGATGGTATACGACCTATCTCTCTAGAGAAACTGCAGTGCACATGGTGTGTTGTCAATTCTAGGGAAGGTCATTTGGGGTGGGCTTTTTCCTCTTCAGATTCTATTTCTCCTCTGACATTCTGGTGGCTCTGCAATCAATAAGAGCTTTGCTTGTGCCATCTTTGGGGAAGGAATATTCTCTGGTAATGGGTATCGTTAAGGCAAATGCCTGCTGCTTTTAGGGTGGCGAGGTGACTTTTTTGCAAAACTGTGTTCATTCCCTCCTGGTGGTTTTCAAAAGGAGTTGTGTACGTAATGGAATTCAATCGTATTTATACTTGTACCGTATTTATATTATTATTTTCTTCAACACTGGCACTGTTTACTTAGATTCATGATCTTTATGCTGCTCCATTGTAGAATGTGTACCTTTAAGTAGCCAGAATATAATCCTGTTCAAATGTAATAGCTGATTTTTGTTATTTCTCTCATGCGATGATGCTATTTCTTCAGAGTCAGTGATCAGTCATCCATAATTTGTCAATTGGCATTCTTTCTAATTATTGTCCTCTGATTATTTATTTTTCATCAGGGAAGGTGAGAAGACTAAGCTTCTCATCTCCATTCAGCATCAGAAGGTTGTGGAAAAGGACGCCGAGACAGAGCGAAAGAAAGCAATCATCGAAGCGGAGAAAGAAGCACAGGTGGCAAAAATTCAGTTCGAACAAAAAATAATGGAAAAGGAGTCATTGCAGAGGATGTCTCAAATTGAAGGTAGGTTGCATTATTTTGCAGAGTTTTGTTAAATGGAGAGCATCATCATAACTTGAGAGAAACTAGTGACAAAAATACTTCAGTTGTAAAGTTTATGCAGGCATAATTAGTGAGTACAGGCACTTCCAAAAAAAAAGTTAACACTTCAGAGCCGAAATTTTTCTAAGTCTCGAGTTGACGGTGATTTGACAAAGCTGCGTCACGGCTTCCCTCTGGCGGAGCATCGCGAAGTTCTAACCGAAAACAAACCCCCTTCCCTCCTCCCCCATCCTCACCTTTCCCTGTTTAGCAGAAGGGATTACTGCACGGTCGGTCTTGTTATGCCCTAAAGAAGGGGGCTATTGTGGGGACTCCATGGTTGTTTCTTCTGACTCGCGCTGCGAGACTGAAGTCCTGAACACATCTCTACGCTCGCCACCGTCGCGAAAAAAACTGGACTAATTTCCAAAATAGCTTTCTTTGAGATATAGACTTGAAACTTCACATAATTACTGAGAAAATATTGCTAAATAAGGAATAATGCATCATTTGACATGATTCTTATCTGTTAGCCAGATATAGGGGCTCAAACATAACCAAATTTCCAAATAAACACCTGCATCATTTGCCTATTAACACAATGCTATGCCTTTAAATTGCCTGAGCTACAAATATTTTTTTAATCATTTAATTGCTATTCCATTACTTAGAAAAACTAGAGTATATCTAGTTCACAAGAGCCCTGGAAAGACTCCACTCTTTTCAAGGGCTGAAGGGCGTGAATAAGAAGTATGTTCCCGGAGTGTACGCAAAGAAAAATAACTCGATTCCACGTAGTCTTATCCCGTCGCACGGCTCAATATATCCGCGATTTCATCAAATAAGGGTGATGGAGGTTACTGACAATGGATACAGCTCAAAAACAACGAATTGGAAGCCTTAGGGTCCATGTCACTTCAGCAATGTAAGCGAGTCACGTCAATTCCAGCTCCCGACGCGTGGAGCCAAACGCGCGGTCGGAAAATCATATGTATTTTTCGGTGTCGCAAACTTACTTTTAATTCCTCTTCACTTTCGTGTGCACGAATTTTCAGCGAATTATCAGATATAAGTGACTTGACAAGTGTCTCCCTAAATTGTTAGATATTCTGTACTTTATGCAAAGTTTTGTCTGAGAACAGTGTCCGCCATTATAAGTAATGGAATAGCAAATAAACGATTCAAAAAATATTTGCAGCTCAGGCAAGTAAAAGCAAAGTATAGTGTTAATAGATTATGCTATTTTTATTTGATCAAATTCCTCCCACAATGTCATCATCAACTTGTAAGACATTCGGATAATGTTATTACAGGATTTTTTAAAAATTTCGTGATATGAGAATCATGACAAGTGATGCATTATTCCTTAAGTAGCAAACTTTTCAAAGAATCTGTGTGAAAAGTGTCTCCCTAAAACGTTAGATATTCTCTACTTTATGTAAAAAGTTTTGTTTGAGAACAGTGTCGGTATATATCTCAAAAAGTATATATCTAATTATATATCTCAAAAAAAGTTATTTTAGGTTTTTGTCCAGCTTTTTTCGATTTCCGTCTAATGTGGGTCGGTCCTGTGTCCCGAGATTGTCGTTTTCTTCGACTCGACCTGCACGACGTCTGAAGTCCCGAACGTATCTCTATGCTCGCAACCATCGTCACAGAAAAAATCGTCGTCACGCATTTGCATAGCATTAAAAATCGACGTTTTACTTTGAAGAGGAAATCACACATCATCATTGGTTGTTATCACCCTCCAATATGTATGTGTCCCTTAAATAATTAATTCCTTGGTTAATTGGTGTTGTTTCACGTTCGTGCCATTTCAGAGCTAGTTCATAGGCATATTTAATTCCCACATCGATGTGGTCAGAAGCTTTGAAAATATGCGATCCCAAATTTTAAGACTAGGAGCAGGCTGATAAGAACATTTTAACGTTTTCGCCGTATTGGCGCAGTAAAATGCTCGATTTTCAGGATGAAGTAAATAACGTTCCCAATTGTGGTGGCATTTCCACGAGTTAACCTTAGCATTTATAGTTTAGGAGTCCTAATTTGAATAATAATAATAATGCCCATTAGATTATTGTTTGTATAATACCAATACAAATCTGTTATTGACCACGCAGCCGTTTCCCTAAAATCTGGTCTAATGTCTAATCTAACGCTTTGGAAGGTGTTTAAAGAATTGGCTTTTTCTACACTGCTGGTGACTCTAATTCCTTTATCGTTTTTAAGTGTGTGCACTGTGGACCTATTTGCCCGAAGCTCTCTCACATATGACCAAAATGCTTTAGGATTGCTATCTAAATATTCTCCTAACATCTTGCTCTTGAAATGTTATAACGCTTTCCGACATGATTTCCTTGCTAATGCTCTCGATTTTTTATAGTTTTGAACTAACTCATTTTATTCCTCTACCGTTAGACCCCGTCCTGCATTTTTCATCCTAGCGTGGCATACCCTTTGTCACTTCAGTGATTTCCTAGCCTCCGCATTATACCACCTTGGCTCTGTATTATCACTTATGAATTTACTTGGTATGTATTCATTAACTGCTTTACGGGTGTCCTCAAGAAATTCTCTCCACGAATCCTCTGTATCTAATCCTTTGCTTTGTTCGCTAAATATATTAAACGATTCCCTTAATTCCTCTTTCATACCGTCGTAATTAGCCTTGCAAAATAAGTATACCCTCTTCCTTGGTTGATAATGTCTTTCAATGCCTACAATAAATTTCGCATTTACTATTTTATGATCACTAAAGGTTACAGATCTTAATACATTTAATTGCGCGCGCATGCGACCACAACTAAATAATTATTCGTATGAGATTTAACTGATTGCAAGAGCTCCGTAAGCATGTGAAGACCTTTCCGTTGGTCAAACTGTAACTAATGTTACGCTATAATTGGTTATTCAATGCCTTTTTCCGTTCTTCAAATGAAAAGGACTGTGACAACATACGAATATTCCCGAATACCCATTGTTTATAGGATACCTGCAGGTGGTTGCAAAATACCCCCGACTCTCGCCTTACCCTTATTCCCGACCTTGGCGTTGAGCCGCGTGTCCTCCTAACCCTGCCGAAGAATCGCCACCCACTATTCTCCTCCTACCGAAGGGGAGGGGTGGCGAGGAAGGATGGCTAGCTGGTAATTCCCTCTCAGAAAGGGTTTGCACACGTGACTCGCGGGCACCCGGCCGCCATACGGTGATCTCCTCTCGAGGGGCCAATTGCTCGGATTGCGAAGTGGGTGGACGGCAGTTAGTAAATTTCCTTAAGAACCTCTATCGCAACTGAGAATAGTAATTGCAAATTGTAAAGCTGTTCCTATATTTCCTTGTAATGGAAAGGTGCTCTATTATTCGACCATATTGCATGCTAAACAATACCGCCAAAAACTTTGGATATATTTCTTTAATGGACGGAATTAATTCATTTTTGTGAATGAATTGTTACTTCCTTCACACCACATATGAAATTAATAAGAGACTATCAAACCTAAATCATGAAACCATGTTGATAAATGTGTTCACTCGTGGGCATTTAAATGTTTTGAAATATTCGCCCGGTAATGTGAGTAGAAACAAACTTAAAAGCATTCAGGTGGAAGAGTGGATGGGCAGTCGTCTGTGATATTTTACCTGCTTCCGGAACACCCCTTATGCCTGTGCACTGGGCTGCAAGGGCATACACTCAGGATGTTGACCCGAGGCATACCGTGTGTAAGGGGTCGTGGGTGCAATAAAACGTATTGAGTAAGGTTTTTGGGCAGTGGAAAATTATTTCTCGCGGAGACCGGTCCTCCCCATCCCCATTGTCTCAGTACAGAGACTGAACAGAGTGGTCAGAGGGAACATGCCACCCCCCATTTGGCATTCAGATCTCCTTTGAGGAAAGGGGAAAAGGTGACAGGGAAAACGAAGACCAAGGCTCTGAAATCGTCGGTGCATCTTTTACCGTGTGAATAAAAAGAAGGGGGCAAAAGTAATTCAAAAGAAAAACCAGTGTATTTCTGAATGTTACATGGGCCCTAGAAAGACTACACTCTTTTCAAGGGTGTGAATAAGAAGTATGTTCCCGGAGCGCACGCGAAGAAAAATAAAGTGATTCCGTGTAAACTTATCTGGTTGCACGATTCAATATTCTCACGATTTCATCAACATAGATCAGTGAAGTTTTCGGACAATGAGTGCCGCTGAAAAACGATGAAATGGAAGCCTTGGGTCCATGTCACTTGAGTAAAGTAAGCGAGTTACAGATCTTCCAGCCCCAGCCGCGCGGAGCCATGCCCCGGACGCGCGATCGGAAAATCATATGTATTTTCGGTGTCGTAGACTTATTTTTTAATTTCTCTTCAATTTCGTGTTTAGGAGTCTTCAACGAGTTCTCTGATATAAGTCACTTGACAGGTCTCTCCCAAAAACGCTAGATATTCTCTATATTATGTAAATCCGAGAACAGCGTCGGACATTTTTAACGGAATTGCGCTAAAATGCTTCAAAAATATTTGAAGCTTTGGTAATTTAAAGGCAAAGTCTTGTGTTAATAGATCATGCTATTCTTTATTCAATCAAATTCCTCACATAATGTCACGATCAACTTAACTTGGAAGACATTCGGAGAAAAATTAGTTCAGGTGTTTATTTGTAAATTTGGTCATGTTGGAGCTCCTGTATCTGATGAAAAGCATGTCAAATGATGTATTATTCCTTAATTAGCAGTCTTTTTTGAGTATTTTTGTGAAGTTTCAAGTTATATATCAAAGAAAGCTATTTTTGAATTTTGTCCAGCTTTTTCCGATTTCCGTCCACTATGCGACGGTGGCGAGCGTAGAGATATGTTGAGGACTTCAAATGTCGTTCAGCGCGAGTCGGAAAAATAGAGTGCCCACCATAGCCCCCTTCTTTAGGATATGAGAAGACCGACCGTTCAGTAATCCCTTTGTCCCATCTGTTAAAAGGGTAAAGGAGGGGGGAGGAGGGAAAGGGGTTTGTTTTCGGTCAGAGCTTCTCGAGGCTCCGCCAGAGGGAAGCCGTGACGCAGCGTTGTCAAATCACCGTCAACTCGAGACTTTCGGCTCTGAAGTGTTAACTTTTTTTTGGAAGTGCCTGTACATTGTAAGCCTAGTATAATGAGTAGCAGTAGTATAATGAGGGCAGGTATGGCCAACCATTTATAGTCCGTGCATGACTTTTTCCTCTTTTTTTAAAATAAATCGATATTGTTATCTACTTTCTGTTGTTTTCTTTTAGTTGACCCATAGGGTAAAGAGCCGGCGATTCACCGGTCATGTTGTAAATTATTTATTGTTGCTTCTATGTTTGAATTCAGTGTTCTAATGCTATTCTTTTCTTTTCTGAGGATATGACCCACAACTCTCTTTTATGGAGTTAAAATAAGTTTTGAAATATTTAATGTATAATTAATTTTAATTTCCAAATGAAAATTTTCAGAAAAATAAATTGGGTTTTAAGGGCAGAAAATCCATGGAAAATTAAGAGGCGAATGGATGAAGTTGCACTATACAATCCTGTACCCCTTTTTAACCCTTTCAAAATGTGATGTTATGAATGTGAAGTAAAAACTGTCTTAAGAAGCCACTGTGCGGCCAAAAGTAAGGTGGCTACTTATGGATGAGAGAATTGAATAAGCCCTTTCTAATCCAATTTTATACCCTTAACTCATTTATTTTGGGTGGGAAAGAATTCAGTGGATTTCTATTATATACATTTGAAAAGAGAAATGCATATGGGTCATTCCACGTCAATTCAACCAGAAAATCAGCAAAAGTGAGCCTTAGGGTAAGCGATTTACATCAAACTTAGCAAAACGTCATCATTTAATGTGAACAATTAAAGTAAAAACTGTAAACTTAAATAATTTACAAGCATACAATTTTACATCCTTATGTAACTAATGCGGAATATACATATCAGAGGCTGCAGCAGTCAAGAAAAGTAATTTACACCTGAAGCAGTGATAATCAACGAACACACTCCTCTGTGCACGTCACTTTGTGAATATTTTACGCAAGGGTCATTCCATGTCAATTCAATCAGGTGATTGCCCTTAAGTTAACCAATGTTGACCAAATTGGTCAAAACCTCATCATTTGGTATGAAAATGAAAATCCCTAAGCCGTTTTGCAAAACATACAACTGTTTACGAGAAATTGCAACCGTGCGAAATTCGAGTTTTGCAAAAGTGACTACACATTTTACGGTATATCCATGGGACTAGTACACCTATAAATGTGAAAATGGACTTATTTTAAAGGCCTTGAATCGGACAATTATTATAAGGGATTACATTATAAAATATAAACAATTTTATAAACTTTAAAACAATTTTAAATTTCTAAGTCAATTTTTGATGATGTACCTATGCCCTCAATTTTGCTCATTTTTTTATAAGTTGTAGATACAACCTTCCTCTACAAATTAAAAAAGTTTGGCAGAGGTAATATTTCATTTAAAAAAGAAAAGTATTTTTGAGTGTAAGTATAACGCCCACCAGTGGTCATCGCATCAAGCTCATGGTGGACAGTACGGTACTCTGATGTCTTCAGAATCTCAGCACACTCTTTCTTTAATCTTCTTCTCACCAATTTCAACCATATAGAAACTTAAATCCCCTTTGTCCACCCTTTGGTGCACCTCCAAAATAAATTAATTCCCTAAGAATCTGCCAATGAAAATATCCTTTCTGTACATAACAGCATGTAATGACAAAAAAAGAATCCAATAGAGCTGTTCCGGCCGCAATTAATGTTTGCAAGCCTCGGGTGGTGGAATAAAGCCTGGCATAAGATATTGGACCAGTCTGTAAGGCTGTAGGAAAAGACGTGATTGGAGGAAAATGGTAAACGTTTACTTGCCTAGAGACCCCTGCTGAAACAAAAATTATCAATGCACGGATAATCCGCAGCCCGGATAAAGGGCCTACAGATAATCGGGAGTTTACTGTAGTATGTTGTGTCTGGAGTACATGGCATATGCGTAGCTGCCAGCAGGCTGGATGTATATGTGTCTTTTCGTCTTCTAGGAAAGTGTTTGGTTAATGTTATATTGTCTTCTACTTTTCCTTTTTCTGAACGTTAAAACTGTACAGTAAACTCCAGATTACCCGTGTGTGCATTATCGGAGCTGTGTATTATCTGTGCATAGCCAATCTATTTATCGGCACTGGTTTCAAAGGTAAGTAAACTTTAGTCATTTTCCTCCAATCGCATCTTTCTCTACGGCACTACAGACTGGTCCGATGTCTTACACCAGGCTTTGTGGCACCACCTGAGGCTTGTGAACACTTTAATTGTGGCCGGGACAGCTCTATTGGATTATTTTTTTTTCAATAGATGCTATTATGTACAGTGTGCACTACACACCAATGGTCTGTGCAATACACCAATGATCTTTCTTCTGGGGCTCCTGACTGAAGAAAATCTTTTGTTTCTAGTCAATTGCCATCATTTCTTTATTAGTAAAGAAAACTCCTTTATGTGCTACAATTGATGTCAGTATTTATGGACATCACCCATCAGTTGAATTCTTTTATGACTTAATATGTGTTTTATTTGTGTATGCGTTATTTCTGTCCTGGTTCACAACATAATTACCTTTTATGTTACCAGTTCAAATCTTATATATTGTTTATACAAAATCTTTTGTGTTTTGTCAATTGAGTCAGTCTTCGTTTATGCATAGCTGAATTTGATCTCCATACTTAAGGGTGTTGTCCATTAGTTAAATTCTTTGATTCCATAATTTGTCTTTGTCCTTGCCTTATTACATTATTTCCATCCTGATTTATAACATAAATATATGCATGATGAATCATATAATAAACTTTATAATTCCACAATTATTTATCTCACACTACTGCTACCATGGTTTCGACGATTAACATCATCATCTTGGGAACACCCAATAGTAATGCCTGAACCATCAACTTGAACACAAATACATTTTATGTTACCAGTTTACATTCTATTTATTGATGACTTGAAAAAATCTTTTCTTCCTGTCTTTGTGTATCACTAAATAAAACTTGTCATCTATGTGCTACATTGTATTTCAATATTTACTATGTTTTTTCTGCATTCCGCAAATCAAAACATCTTCATGTTGACATAAAAATTGCTAAATCATGTGACAAAAATTGCAGTATGAATTTTGTAAGTAGAATACATTTATCAATGGTTCCAAACTTAAAATATTGCTGATATTCTTTAGTTATGTTCCACAATATCGTCAGTATTTACTCACTTTTCCATTAAAATCTCACTTTTTGCTCACTTTTCTCGGTGAGTACTCTCTTTTCTCACTTAATTTTGGAATCTATTCGCTGGCAGCCCTGCTCATCTGTCACCCACCATCACCCATTCATATTTTACTCTCAGGGCAAACAACGGGGAGGCAGAGGGCTACCTATCTACCACTATCGCTATCACAACTCGACGAATATTTTGTTTCTCTTAGGATACGATATAGCCTTCCTGGTCCTATGAACACCCTGTGATTCCTTACTTTTCCTTTTGTTCTCGTTAACTAACTCGGTCACCTCTTTTTAACCCTAATGTTTGTGATCATTTTTCCAACAATAATGTAGCCTTATAGGCACCAATTCTACGGTTATGTATGCGTGCAATATAGCATAGCAGGAGAATGACCCGTGATATAGGTTCTTCATTAAATTCGCTGCACAGAAGATAGTTCAGTGGTAATTGGGAATCATTAGATTGCATTCTTTAAACAACTAATTTTATTAAACTGAAAAACAATTTATACACCTATCACCCTCAAGGTAACAAAATTCTCCCCCCAATCTCGGAAATACTTGATAGTATGGTTGAGGCATTGATAGTACAAAATACTCGAGAGGAAAGCGAAACGAAGTGGAAATGCGAAAAGTAACGCATGCGTGGACACAGTCACTTGGCTAATTAACAAAAAGGAAGCTCACACTTAAAACTCTTTGAATCATAATCGCCATTTCACGTAATATCATGATCGTGGTTGCCCCACAACGTCATTTCTGACCAAGATTGCAATGAGCCTCCAGCATTCGGCCGTGATAACTCCTTGGGAAGTTACCTGAGCTCCTTTGCTAACAGGGGACCAGGAGAGTGACTCTCCTATCTGCTGATCAGGATAGACTGCCGGCCTTCTGCCGACTGTGGAGACTCCTCGCCTTCTGTCAACTGAGAGAGACTCCTCGCCTTCCTGTGCCGATCTGAGAGTGACTCCCCACCTCCTTCCTCGGTGATCAGCTAGCCTCTTCCCCTCTTTCCCCTCCAGCTGGCCGAAGTCCGAAAAACCACGTCAGTTTCAAGGCTTAGGTCAACCACAATCTACTCATGAAATTCCTTTATTTCACCCCATTAAACCCCTTATATGCACCTACCTTGCTTTCTTTTCGTGTTCGCTATTGTTCAACACCCGGTGGAGTTAATGGAAGTCTTCGGAATCAGTCGAAAAATAAATGATGCTAGGTGAAACAATGAAATTGGTTTTGAACTTCATATTTAGCTGTTTTGAAAATATTATTTATATCTCTTTATTTATTAAAATAAAAATTTTTCGATTCTGAGTATACAATTCACATTCCCAAGTCTTAAAATCGTCATTACCCGTATATTTTTCTGTCTACTTAAAAGAGTATTAGAAGGATACCATAAAAAAGTGCTTCCAGAATATTCTGTACCCTATTCATGCTGAATATGTGTTACTATGTTACCACATATTCATTCTCTTATCCAGCTTAACATGAATGTTGTAAATATTACAATAATAAGTAGTGATGGTGCGAATCCAAAATTTGATCGAATCCGAATCTCGAATCTGAATCCTGTTTTTTTATCGAATCCAAATCTCGAATCCTAATCCCAAATCGTAATCATCCTCAATTTCATTATAATTCAATCTTCCTTTTATCTGTAAATTGTTAAGTAATGCTTCCTTTCTTGTGAATTCTCTAATTAAATCCAATGAAAGCTGAATCTTATTTCTTAAAGTAAATAATAAATGAATAATGGTCATCCAGTCCCCACTCACTGATATTGAGGACCATGTTTGAGGGCCAATCTAAAGAATGGGTAATTTCTAAAGTAAATCTAAAGTTTAATTTTTCTTAAATAAAATTGAAAATTCAGTGAAAACATTTTAGAAGTTTTTGCGTAGAAAATGCAGCATTTTCACTCTCGGGATCTTTTCAATTTCTTTTTTTATCAACCAAATTTCCAGCAGTACTGAAGGCTGTTTCTGAAGATACTGTTGCTGGAAGAATGCAGAGGAACTTTTTTGTTAGAATTTTCAAATTAGGGAATTTCAAATAATTCGTTTGTGGACAAGAATTATTAATTTACAATATGCTGCGTAAACATTTCCTACCATGGTATTTATGATTTGAATGCTAAAAATGAGCAGTTACAGTAAGTCCTTGACTTATGCAGATCAGAGTTTCATGGATCCGGAGTTATGCTGATGTTCAGTGACATGCTTACGTTTCTCTTTGTTAAGTTAAATTTGTACCAAATTATTCAAAACGTCATCATTTGATATGAAAATGAAAACCCCTAAGCCGTTTTGCAAAACATACAACCGTTTACGAGAAATTGCAACCGTGCAAAATTTGAATTTTGCAAAAGTGACTACACATTTTACGGTATATCCATGGGACTAGTAGACCTGTGATAGTGATAGTGGTAGATAGGTGGCCCTCTGCCTTCCACCCTGAGAGTAAAATATGAATGGGTGATGGTGGGTGACAGATGAGCAGGGCTGCCAGCGAGTAGATTCCAAAATTAAGTGAGAAAAGTTAAAGAGTACTCACCGAGAAAAGTGAGCAAAAAGTGAGATTTTAATGGAAAAAGTGAGTAAATACTGACGATATTGTGGAACACAACTAAAGAATATCAGCAATATTTTAAGTTTGGAACCATTGATAAATGTATTCTACTTACAAAATTCATACTGCAAGTGTTGTCACATGATTTAGCAATTTTTATGTCAACATGAAGATGTTTTGATTTGCAGAATGCAGAAAAAACATAGTAAATATTGAAATACAATGTAGCACATATATGACAAGTTTTATTTAGTGATACACAAAGACAGGAAGAAAAGATTTTTTCAAGTCATCAATAAATAGAATGTAAACTGGTAACATAAAATGTATTTGTGTTCAAGTTGATGGTTCAGGCGTTATTATTGGGTGTTCCCAAGATGATGATGTTAATCGTCGAAACCATGGTAGCAGTAGTGTGAAATAAATAATTGTGAAATTATAAAGTTAATTATACACACACAAGAAGGGAGAGGATAATGCAACTGCTTATGTCAACTTCAAAATTCGTGTCCGCAATGCATGGATGGATGGGAATTATCATACATTAGATGCCAAATGCAAATGAAATTTGAACATTTGGACATTGATTATTAATGCTCAATATTGTAAGTTCTTTCCAAGACTTATATTATGCCAAAGGATGGTTGACATATTTTTAAATGAATAGTATGTTAAATAATGGTAAATTTAAGGAAAATACGGTTACCTAAGGCAAATTGGTAAGGAAGGAAGGAATTACTTATGTGGAAATTTAGCAATGTCTTCCTTCATCAATAATGTCAATTTTATCGCTGTTACAATTCCAAAAGGGAATTTATATGTACGCCTAGGCCTCGCATAATAACCACTGGCTTACGCAAACATTCTCACTTTTTACTGTTCAGTTTAGGAAAGCGTACCCCCATTATTAAGAATTATCTACTTTATGGAAAAAACAAGTCTTAAAAAACATATTAAATAAAAATTTTGGCAAAAAACTCTTTGGATGACAAAAAAATGCGGTTTGGGAGTAAAAAAGTTTAGTAGAAAAAACTTCTTGAAAAAATGGTTAAGTAGAAAACACTGGTTCACGAGAAAACACCGGTTTGATCTATTGAACCAGTGTACCACCATCTAAAATGGTTTTTTTCAGAACCAAGAACCGGTTCAGTATTTTCTGCACTGCACAGCCCTAGTCCAAGTTACCCTTTCCATCCTTCTCCACAACCATACCTCAAAAGCCTCCCATGTTCATCTTATTTCCTCGTAGTTCACAACTCTGACCCATACAATTGTATGCTCCATATGACTTTACTAATCTCTTTTTTTAATTCTTTACTTAAGGTCCCTGCCAAGAATTTTTCCCTTTTTACAAATGCTTCTTTCGCCAGTGCAATTCTCCTTCTGATATCCTTACCAATGTACCCATCTTATCTAAAATACTTTCTAGGTCTGTAAAAATTTACACCTGTTCCAATTTATTACCTCCATTCGAATATTTAACTTAGCCTTTTTTTTCAAAAATCTCACTACCTTCGTTTTTTTAAAATTAGTCTTCATATCAAGCTTCTCATGATGATCATTTAACGCACTTACCAATCATTGCAATCCCGTAGCCGACTGATTGACCAATGCTTTATCATCTGCAAATCTAACTGACTTGATGAACTGACCCCCCCCACTTTTAAACTCTCATCCACTCCCTCCCATGCCTCTTTTACTCTTGGCCTACTCTCCCCATGGTTCTCTCTTGTGCGGCAGGAAGTGTGGGGCAGGAATGCTTCTCGATAATTTTGGCAGGGGTGTATATAAAATAATTTTTCATTCTTATATTTAACCACTTCCCTGATGGGTTTTTTGATAATAATGGTTAAAAAAAAGTCATATTTTTTATTGCAGCTTCATAAGCATCAAAACGTGGCAAATCCGAAAATGGTTTTCTCAATTTTTTATTCCAAATAACTAATGATTTATTCGATCATCTTTGAATGTTACTCCTGAACTTAAGAGAATTAGGCCACCCGCCCAACAGTGTAACTTTTTCTTCCTTAAACTTTAGCTAGACATCTAATAAGGAACGCATTTAGTTTATATTCCATATATGCATATATTTAGCCGACAACGTTGATGTTAACTATTAATTTTAGTGCATAGTACAGCAAGATACAAGGTACAAACATTCGTGGGAGTTAGGCAACCCGCATGACAACCACTTTCCTTCTGAGAATGCTATAAAAATAATTTTACTACAAAAATCAAGAAACTCGGATATAATTCTTTTTCTTGATAATTTTTAGGAAATTCAAATGAAACGATTATCATAATACATAAATGCCAAGTTAACTCGCGTCAAGACTTACGAAGTCAGCGAATCGCCGGCCACTCAAGAAAACCCTACGCTTACAAAGATGGTGTTTTGCCGGTCTGGGAATGTAGAAAATATTTGGGATTGTTGTACAAACAGCTGCGTGAAAAAATTTAGATTCTCAGCAAACCTGGCTTAAATCAAAAAATTGTTAGAAGAGTGGGAAGCATAAATTCTAGAAACCGTGAATATGCCAGACTACAATAGATGCCGAGGTCTACCAGGCACCAGGCCCCTAACCCATGCAATCGTAGCAAATCGGGGGCCATCTCCGATTTATATTCCAAATCCAACATAAAAATCCATCACCTAAGTGCGTGGAGTGCAAAACAAGAGGAAAGAAGGCGGAGGTGACGGGAATGTCATGCCGCCGTTCACTTACCAGACTGCTTCTAATTCTCACGGTGATATTTTGCATAAATCACACGGTGATTTATGCAAAGTGGAAATTACTTCAACAATTGCCATGAAAATATAAATGAACAATTTAAAAAATGATACGTAAACACTAATGAAAAACAAAAAAAAGGTAAACAAAAAATAAATGGCAAAAGTAATCTATATTTATAAAAAAAAGCTATTTACAAAATGGGTAATTTACCGTTTACTTCAGATATTGGAACTTGTATGATAAATTTGGAAACATGGAACTACACATAGTGGTACGTTGCATGTTGGGCAAAAGTATCTCGTCTCTTTCCTAATAGTCTTTCCGCGAGCATCTCGCTTTCGGCCACACAATACACACTGCTTGCTGTGTGCTTTTTTCTTTTCTGTGGGTGGTAAAAGGTCAGGGAAGTGCCTCCCCGAGAGACGAAGGGGATGCGGCTCTGATGATGGGCGCCCAGCACGAGGAGAAATGACGTTTGGCTTGTATACCTCAATAATTTTTTCTACTAGCCTCATTCTATACTCGAGCTGTTCATGCTCTCCTCCAGTCTTTTTATATATCACAAAAGAATTCCACACCGCAATGTCCAGAAGGTGGAAAAAAATTTTCTTATAATATTTTTTTCCGCGTTTTCGTGGGATAGGGTAATCGGCTAGATGCTGGTCCACCCTATCGACTCCTCCCATTGTCTTATTATAATCTACAATGGCACCTCGTTTTTTCACTCTCCTTCCTCTTTTTCCCTCAACCTCCACCATCTCTGCACCATGAACAGTAGAGAGAATGGAAACATCTCTGACATCCCTCCATCGAATCGCAATCACTTTGCCCCTTCTGTATGCCACAATTTCGCCTTTTTTCAATTTTTTATCGCCGAGACTACGTGGGAGGTCTTTTCTTCTCAAGCGCACTGTTCCATAGATGTCAGTTGATCTAGAAACTAGCAAATCCGTCAACTGTGGTGACATATAAAAATTGTCCGTTGTTAGGCAGTAGCCCTTGTCCAACAATGGCTTCACTAATGTCATTACCACTTGAGTAGACATAGGAAAATTGTTGAAATCTGGATCAAAAAGAGTCCCTTTCCCAGTGTATATAATGGAAGACCACACGTAGCCACTTTTTGCCTCAGCGAGAACAAAAAATTTAATCCCAAACCTAGCCCTTTTACTTGGAATGTATTGAATCCAACTCAATCTCCCTTTGAATAGGAGAATGCTCTCATCTACGGTTATGTCTCTTTCAGGAGTGTAAAATTTGCGAAATTTCTCACCCAAAGAACTATAAACAGGCCATATCTTATTCAATTTGGGGTAGGGATGATTTTCTGCATTGTAGGTTTCATTATTGGTGAAATGGAGAAACTGCCGTATTTTTATAAATCTCCGATAAGACATTGTTTGTCCGAAGAATGGACAAAAAAGTATTGGTCTGGTTGACCAGTAATATTCCTGATCAGGTTTGTATGTAATGCCTTGCAGTATTACAAGTGCAAGAAAAACACGAATTTCAGCTGCGTTGGTGGGATGCCACTGTTGCTGCACAGCCCTGGAAGTCGATGGTCTAGCACACAGAAACTGAGTTGCAAAGCGATTTGTTTCGTTGGCAATAAGAACAACAAGTTCTTCGTCAAAAAAAAGTTCAAAAAATTGGATGATACCACCATCCGGGTCAATTTCAAAATTCACTCCTGACACACTATTGAAAGGAAATCTTTCTGGTGGATGGGGTAGGGGACCTGTAGTGTTCACTTCACGCCACACAAGCTCTTCCACTGGTGCAGTGTATTCCGTATCAGAACTCAAATATTCCATGGATACACTTGTTTCCGAGCCAGATTCCTCAACAGATACATCTTCCTCACTACTATCACTTTCACTGCTGCGATCCATTTTGGGATAAATTTGTAATTTATCACTAATATAAACTGGAAAACCAAACTTCGACTAGAAGGAAAAATGCTGAACCTGTTCACTCGAAACACAACGAAAAACTGTGGGAAAAGGGGCTTCCAAATATCGTTCGAAAAAGTATGTGCGGTCCCCCACGAGCGGATTCTAGGAATTTAGGGAGCAAAAGGCATCTGGATAAACCATTTAGGGTGAAAGACATAGCAGAGAAGTGCTAAAATGTGTGGCGCCTCGTCCATCGATGCCTTGGCCACCCATTCCCGGCGGTCACCACGGACCCATTCCCTGCCATTCCATCTTCGCCTCGATCCTCCGAGCCACCCTCGCCTCCAACCCCGTCGGCGGCTGTGCCTCCCGAAAAGATTTCGTTCCCTTCGCTCCCCGCGAAGGTCTCTGGGGAAGGAGTAGCTGCGGTGCCTCTTCCATCGACGCCTCGGCCACCCAGGCACCCTGGCGGTCACCACGGACCCATTCCCGGGCCCGCCTTTTTCGTGTGCGACCCCCGACGAGGACCAGACATCGCGTGCTTCTTCCCCCCCCCCCCCCCCCCCTCCCCCCCACACCTACCCCGCGCCTGTCTTCGCTAGGGGTGTGTGGGGCAGGACACACCAGAGTAGGCCGTCGCCTCCCGCACGAGGCATTCACATCACTTGCGCCCACTCTACGCAGAGCACCGCTGTACACTTATTTTTCGGAAAAAAACAAAGTTCACTTCCATCATGAATTTTTGTACTCTCCACCTGCCAACCAATCCCTTTACGCGAGAACGGCGCCCAAAACCGTTCAGATGCATTAGTAGATAAAATCGAAGAGTAGAATGAAACAAAAGAAAAGGCGGTTTACACGACAAAAATGACCGCGCGAGCTCCCTGCCATGAAGTTTTGAAAAATCCGCGCGGACAATACGTGCGTTTCCCGTAAAAGGGAGTTCTGGAATTTAGGGAGCAAAGGACACCTGGAAACCATTTAGGGTGAATAACCTTGCAAAAAAGACAAGGAGGCATACATGGTTCAAAATGAAGATTTCGGTGAGGGAGAGAAAATATCGACGGAAACGGCGAAAATGACCGCGAGAGTTCCCTGCGATAAAATTTCGAAAAGCCCGCGAGAAAGTGACCAAATCTTATCTACCGACGCCCTCCAACGGCAAGCACATACTACTACGATACAACGGAAATATACGGGTATGTCTCGTAGGGAAACAAAAATTTTGGGAAGCCCGGATATATACGGGTGAATCAGAATTTGACCACTATGTCAGCCCGTATATATACGGGTGAGTCAGGGAAGCGGTTAAAAGAAAATACTTTTATCAAGAACTCTATGGGTTAGTAAAATAGGTAAAAAGCACAAATTCTTTTCTTAAGAGCTCTATGGGCCAGTAAAATGGGGAGGAAAGGACAAAATTACTTTTTGAATGCTCATCATATACTTCATACTGCAAGTGTTGTCACATGATTTAGCAATTTTTATGTCAACATGAAGATACTTGATAAAGAACTATAATTAGAAGTAGGGCAAGGAGGAAAAAAATTGTCACCAGACAGAACCGATCCCACGCATAGGACACTTTACTCTGCTGTGAAAGACATGCCATCACGGCCAAGGTTTCTAGTATTATATCTTTACATTTTTCATGTCCCTTGTTTGCATCAGCACTTAGAGTTGTGGATTTATGTCTCCCTTAAAAGCAGTTCAGAGGGGTATCCACAGCAGTTAGAACAAGGGTAATGCAATTACTAATCACCAAGTCCAGAAGAGCAAAAGACAGCCATGATCGTTTAAAAATATGTGAATATAACTCAGGTAATATTTCCTATGGAAAAGTTATTCCACAAGCATATGTGAAGAAATATTCTTTTCAATTCATATTAAATGTATTTAAAATTTCATTCTTCGTCTGGGAAAACATATTCACTATGCATTTTAGTAATTTATATGTAAATAGGGAACGGTCATGGGAACTGCAGAACAGATAGAAACTCAGTTCCAAAATGCAGCAAAAGCTCCATTTGTTGCATTGCTTTTGAATCCGACTGTACATCATGTACATATTGTGTACAAGTACATGTTGTGTACAGTTTGGTAGTGATAATATAAGAAGTTAAAAAAAAGGACATCAAAATCCCCGTTGGGAAAACATCAAATCCAACAGCTTCCACAGGTTACACTAGAAACCATGAACATAGCACAAATATATGATAATAATTACTTTTATTTATCAGAAGCACAGTGCAAATGAATTATACGAACTACACCAAATAGCACCTTAACACGGAATAAATGGCACTTTCTCCCCATTTTCGATGACTTTCCAAGAATTAACAGCATTTTAAATGAAAAGAAAACAAAGGTTAGTGATACCTAGGGACACTGAAAAATGGTGAATTAAAATCAGCAAAAGCGGTGTTTAAAAATAAAAGTATGGTAAATAAAATCATTTTAAAAAGGTAAAAGCTGTGTTTAATGTTGGGAAAAAGGAGTCCAAAAGAAAGGTTTTTAAAAAAATATTATTAATAAAGAATTCATACCAATGTGAACAAACAATTAATAGTACATTTGGGATCCAATACAGAAGTTATGGCTACCCTATGCAACATCAAAAACACAGTAGGCAAAATGGGAGACAAAATTAAGTTAAAGGCAAATTAATGAGATATTGGTAATTAAAATTAGCAGATTTCGGTGCTTAATAACAGAAAAATACATTGGTAAATTGTGACTATATCAGTAATTTATAAAAATATTGTCTGAAGTAGCATATTAAGGTCTGTTATTTCCAAAGACTAGGCTAATTTTAAACCAATTTCCAATTCAAATCAAATATAAATGAAATTCCATTTCACTCTAGCAATATTTTTATTTTATTAAGGTACATTCACTTTGAAAGATATAATGATAACATTATTTCTAGGTTTTCAATTTGTAGGTTTGTGCGAAGATCAGTAAGAATATTTCCATAAGAAGAAAATGCCCTTTAACTGTCCACATTTGAGGGAGGAAACCAGAGTGCTTTAACACCCTGCTCCACAAAACTTAGATGCCCTTCTTTCATGCTCAAAAGAGCCTTCAAAATATTAACCTCATGCCCTCCTTTCTGAAACATAGATATTGCTGCCTGCAAGGCAAGATAGCCTTCAAGAAAACTTTGCATAGGAAGAATGCTGAGAAAGGGAACTTTCTTGACAGTTGAGTGAAGGCTTGAGTCAACTGTGTTGCTAATGATGTGCCGCGGGTCAAATAATCTACCCATACTATTAAAAAAACACCTTCCCCTCATCTTCTGAAATTAATCGAACTAATTGGGAATGGCATTTCGCACCCAATACTTTAAATGCTTGGATTAGGGAAGATCGGTTTGTGACCGATTTGAATTTTGCCATTTCTATGTTAGTTGCATCACCGAAGGCCCCATTACTGACAAGTGAGAAAGAATTCTTAATATCGCCAACAGTGGATGAAAGTTTATGTGCTAAAGGAATTTTTGAACCCTCTAATGCCACTATTGTGTCGATTACAAGTTGACCATGTTCAAACAAGAAAACAGCTGAACATTTGATGGCAGTGATCTCATCAGCTGGCAATTTTTTAAATTAGTCAATTGCACTTCCTCCTTCTTCGATTCCTTTAAGATATTCCACCAAATCCTCTATATACTCACACACATACTGTGTTGACTGAAACCAAGAATTCCACCTAGTCATGACTGGTAAGGGGTACATTAATGGCTTCTTTTCACCACTTGGGTATTTTGTCTTGAGAAATGATACTTGGCGGTGCTTACGTTTTCTGGTGTTTAAAAATGCTGCCTTACAGTTTTGTACACATTTGTTCAATTCAGGCAATTCAGCAGGCCAATTACTTGCAACAATATTTAACTTGTGTGCCCAGCATTGTACATGCACCATTTTTTCACAAAAAAGAATTTTTTGGGAATTTACACACGCAGTCATATACCTTGCTGAGTCTGTGACAACACTAATCACGTTTTCAAATTGAATCTCAAACTTATTCAGTACTGCTACAATGGCTCGCGAACACTCTGCACCTGTTGCATTTTCAAGTTCTATCACCCCCCCCAACATATATCACTGGCTCTTCTGCACAGGAAAGAACCTGGATGAGGACAATAAACATGCAACGACCTTTTTGATCAGTTGTTTCATCACATAGTATTGCCACTGATTTGTCTTTCACTGCTGCTTTTGTCTCTTCCTTATTCTTTTCTGCAATTTGCGGAACATATGCTTGCCTTAATGTCTTGGCACATGGAAGATCTCCAGATTCTGGAATAAATGTGAAGATTTTAAGTCTTAAGCTAGTCATTTTATCAAATTGATTTGGAAACTGCCGGCATTCATACCTGGAACATATTTATTTAGCCATCTTCTAAATCCTTGGTCATCTGCTTTTTCCAGGGGAATATTTGCCTTCATGAGAGCTTCAGCAAATTCCAAATTGAAGTGCTGCTTCTCTATCTGTATATTCCTCCCAGTTCTACCACCTTGGTTAAAGATATTTGCTTCAACAAACTACAATCTTTTATGGACTTTTCTTTACTTCGCTTGTGCCTATATTTTCCACAAAGAGGGATTTAATCAGCCAAACAATTGCACAATTCTGTAGCCCTGTTTGATTGCTCTCCCCATTAATTTTATCTCTCACTTTTAATGCATACAGTTCCTGAAATTGACCATCTCATATGCAAAATGCAAACATGTTGCATTTTAAAGGAGCGATATCTCAAAAACCCCATCCTTAAAAATTCTGAAAGTTTGTTAAAATAATCTCCTGGTAGTACACAAGAAGCTAGTTAACCCAGAAACTTGGATATTTGCCGTAAATAGTCACTGTGAATTAAAAAAAAATGTTTTTTTTAATTTTGACGTTCCAAGTATTACCCTATAAATCAGTCCACAGTCTTCACTAACCGTGAATCTTATAAATACCTAAAACTATTGTTACAATCAGTGGAATATGTATTAACATGCTAATAATGCAATATTACTCCTCAATGTAGGCACTATTGACTTTGTCGCAGATATTTAAAATGAGTAGTTTTTAGCTTAACCACTTAAACTCTGAACTTCAAAGTGCAACAGTGTCATGCATGCATGCATGGGTGCTGCAAGTACAATTCATCAGCTAGAGGGGAGTGATAAGAGAGTGTTCTGCAACCTTAAGGATTGTATGACTGTGGACTAATATACAATCACATATGCTAAATGCAACATGTTTGCATTTTGCATATGTGATGGTCAATTTCAGGAACTTAATGCATCAAAAGTGAGAGATAAAATTAATGGGGAGAGCAATCAAACAGGGCTACAGAATGGTGCAATTGTTTGGCTGATTAAATCCCTCTTTGGTTATAAAAAAATTTCCAAACTTCTAGAAAAATATAAATTTTCCATCGAACAACAAATTATTTGTTCAGTGTTTAAACATTAATTGACCATTGTTCAGGTGTTTGGAGCAAGGTTCACTTCAAGAGCTTCAAAACAAAGAAAAGTAGAAGGTTCTAGTCCAAATAGTTTCAGAGCAATAGAGATTTGAAAAATTGCGTTCTGCACCCCTTTCACAATGGGGTCGTTTACCATATTTTTTTATTGCCGAATCTGATAGAGTTTGTAAAATAAAAAGACCTGTATTTTTCCGTTTTTTGATCCGTCAGTTATTTTCCGAGTTATAAGCGGCGAAAAACTGATGTTTTTAACCCTTTCGGAAAAGTAGGCGTGGTGCAACCTCTGACGTATATCGACTTCATCCAATTACAACTGAGCCCGCGAACCTACTTTGCCTTATCGCAATGAGGGGACACAGCTGACTCGGCCAATGGGAGCGATTTCGACAGCATCTCTGCGAGCAGACCTTCCGAGAATCTCTCTCCGAGATATTATTTTTATATTAATACAATTCTTAACGTTAATTTTCCCATTTCGAGAATCAGAATAATTTAAAAGTATTAATTTCTGGTACCTCGCCTACAATAGAATTATTCTGGAACTTGAAGTAAACATATAAATTTGACGACATCGGCGAGACGGACTACGACTAATTTACAGATCGGCCACTTTCAATGGCGCGCACATTTTTGATTGACCACTAGACGTAATATGATAAAATTATTGGTTGTATTCTTATATTTCACGCAAAACTTGTCTCATCCATACAGTTGTGGCAACAGCACAAAACGTCAACCATCGCAGAAAAAGTGCACGTTGTGAAAAAGCTTGATGCCGTTGCATCACTAAAGCGTTTGACTGAAACATACTACGTGGGATCTTCAACAATATAGCACATTAAGAAGCTGAAAGAGAAAAATCATCCAAATTTTACTGTTAAAGTGACACGAAGAAGTAGATAATAGAGAGAAAAACTATGAAAGAAGATTTAAGTGCTGATTTAGATAGCCTGGTTTCAATTGAGTCGAAGTGAAGGGCTTAGTTAGTATTTCTGGCCAAATACCAATGGAGCAGGATACTCTTTTAGAAATAGACGTGATCAATCCAAAAGACGTGATCAATCCAAAAGATGTGATTCGGGAAATTTCACGTGCAGGCAATAGCATTTCGCGGTCCGTTCTAAAAACACACGTGGTTTAAATTGTGGCCTGCTTTAAGGTTTGATATAGACAAAATAAGTAGGGATTTAAAAATTTCATGTTTCTGAGGATGAAAATATGATGATGGAGTTTGCAAACATCATCCATAACCCTGAATTAAAGGAAATGGAATTGGTAAATTTAGATGGAAGGATAGTTAGCGGCCACGATATTCTCACCACACAACATATCATAGATGATGAAATAATTGAAATGGTAATTAATAACAATAAATCCGAGTGGGGATGAAGATGATCAGCCTGAAATTGTTGAAGGAAGACAACCATTGATGATGGTCTTTAAAGAACAATCCAGTCCGGTCGCCCACGGCAACGTAGTGATGGGCGGCCGCATAGAGCTTACGCACTGAGCATATGGGCGGTCGTACACACAACACCCACGCGTTGGCATCGTGCTGAATCAGCTGATAACAAATCGAGCGCGGTAGGAAATTATGTTACGCAAAGCACAGCATAAGAAATATCAAATTTTATACCATTTTCCAATAATAATATGACACTTTTACATGCGCAGCAATATGCACAATGCTTAGATTCCGTTACTTTCACTCACTGCGCAACTTCGATAATTTTAAATAATAACTTTGTGTATTAAGAAACCATTTCTTTCTGATTATTCTCAGTAACTCTTTTTAAATAATGTTCAGTAAATGGCAAACGAATATATTTTGTTATAAATAATTGACTCCTTTTAATGAAAACATCCTGTACGTCAGAAATAGACCAGTTGCCATGCATGACCCATAGTCCGGCAAAATCCCTAATCCGGCATCACTTCGGTCCCGACTGTGCCGGAATAAAGATGCTCAACTGTACCACAGCAGCATTTTCGGTGGGCGTCACCTTTTGCTTATTTACATTTTTGATTTATGAGTAAATGGTTGTGGTTAGAAGATTAATTTTTTCACTAAAATTCTTGTTTCGTTTCCAACTAACGACTTCGTGTACAAAATTGAGATTTCGGTTCCGAGTAAACACTAAACACCCGGGTGTTTAACAACAAACTTCCGGGTAAACACCCCCTGCATGAGTTGAAATGGAATTGGTCTGTAGCCAAACTATTGGTCATAAACATGACAAATCACTCAGTATTATGATGCAAACTATAATCAGCACAAACAAAATGGAACACCACTTTACCTCAGGGGGTAATGTACACAAATGTATGGCAAAAATCAAATGAAAAGCTCCAAGCTTCCTGTTACATTATCAAGGCCACTTGCAATATTATAGCCGATGAACTCCACGACCAATGAATATGTATTCATAATTGCTTCCCTGACAACTGCAGAACTATACAGATGGGCCAGAAAACAACAATTACATTGAACTATTCAGAACTACACCATTTAAATGGTGTAGTTCTGACTACTATATTAATACTACTCCTTTTTTATGCATGATATGTAGTGCATGTTTGGTGAGCAATCACCCCCTGCCACACACCCTTGTGGTGGCTTGCAGGGTATTATGTAGATGTAGATACATGTTAAAACTTCACGAAACATCTATCCACCCAAAATACAAATTACACACCAGCGTCACAACACAGCAAGTTTCACTCCCTCTCCATTTTTGATGACACTGTCTGAGAATCACAACATGTTACATGGAAACCAAGGTCACTGATATCACATTATTTTGTTGTCAAACATGATAAATCACTTGGCAATGAATTGCAAACCAAACAAAATGGAACCCCACTGGCATAATATAAATAATAAAGTCCAAATACCCCACTTGTATACAATATCTGCTTGCAGTATTGTAATGTACGACGAAACTTCAAGGAATGATGAATTTTCTGACAACTTTGTCACTTCACAATGTAACTTTAGAAAACAAAGTATTCTAGGGTTCTGCTATTGCCCATGCTACAGAAAGAAAAACAGATTACTTAACGTATATATTTCGACAGCCTTGATTTCAAAGATAGTTCATACATAAGCAGTTCAATACAGCATCAGGATACAATTATTGGATGGACCGTAACTAAATTATTCTTTAGGAAACAAGAATGCATAAGACAACTGTATATTATGTAACTTAAGTGTGTAAAAAACTCGAGATGGTAAATTTCAATATCACTCCATTAAAGATCAGCACATGTTTGTGTGTAGGCTGTTTCGCTCCACGCTTGAGTCCAAACAATTGAAACTTCCCAAAACAAGTTCAGCCAATTTGGCTAAATATGGAATCTTCAGGATAATGGTGTTATGCG
Organism: Platycnemis pennipes; assembly: GCA_933228895.1. Classification (NCBI taxonomy): domain Eukaryota; kingdom Metazoa; phylum Arthropoda; class Insecta; order Odonata; family Platycnemididae; genus Platycnemis; species Platycnemis pennipes. Next base: position 102,899,441 of record OW121846.1, on the reverse strand, counting down.
GTTAAGGACTGTTTGTCACTGTTGTTTTTTCGAAAACTAAAGTGATTTCATCATGTTCTTCATGCCAAGAAATCCTGAGATTGTTATTTTCACAACTGACTATTTTTGTCTCAAATTTTTTTACATCGAATCTCTATATCTATTGTATTGTATAACTCAATTATGTTCTTAATGGACCAGTCCAAGAACAGTAAATAAATATTATTATTATTATTATATCTATGCATACATCTATGTATAGGTTACTTGAGCACTTTTAAAGGCATTAAAACTGAACATTTATGTTCAAAATCATATTTTTTAAATTATACAGGCATACGGAATCAGAAAGAGACTATCTTTGAGAACAGCATAATTCAGGTTCGATATATATATATATATATATATGTTTGGAAGCGGTAGCACTTGGATTATTTTACTTGAAGCCTTATGAGGCCATTTCAATGATGTAGATGAAATGGTTTTCACTGAGAATGACACTGGACAAAACTCCAATTCAATGCTCTCAAATTATTGGCCATAAAATGTTTTCACTGATATTTTAGTATAATAAGTGATTGAGTACTTACCAGATGTTTAATTCTAAGGGTGAATTCATATTAATTTCTCTATTGTTCTTTGCAGATGAAATGCATGTTGCTCGGCAGAAAAGTCGATCAGATGCTGAGTTTTATCAGATGCAGAGACAGGCTGAGGCAAATAATTTGCTGCTATCCAAGAATTATCTTGAGCTTAAAAAATATGAGTATATATCCTTGAATACTAAAATATTTTACGGGTCAGAAATACCAAAATTATACGTGCAAGGTGGGTGTAGCGGCAAAGAAATTGAATTAGAGGACACGGTAGGAGAGAAAAATGTTGCCAAGTCTGATTATTCCCATGCACATCCAAAACATAATTAAGGTTTTAATTTCGTGTTAAGCTGGTTTGCATTCTTTTGCAAACCATTTGTATTTAAACATGTGATTTTACACCATTGCCTTACCTGAATTTGTGACCTGAAGACTGTTTTTTGATATTGTTTTAAATATGATGCTGGATTTTCCTGGAGTTAAATTCTTGGTGGGGTGCATATTTTGTATTTATATCCCCATAATCAAAGCTCACTGCCATAATATTCACATTTAGCTATTTTTTTTGAAATTTTGATGAGTATCAAGGCATATTCATTCTGTATAAACTCATTTCTGTCATTGAAGGTAGCAGTGGCTAGATTATGTACCTTTATTTCTTTTTATGAGCGCCATAGAGTAAACAATGGAGTGGAGTGACCAAATGTTTAATATATTTTCTCTATAGAACCACAGAGTTCATAGCTTTTTAATTTCATGAATGATTGCATGGATTGTTCATTTTATGCTATACTTGTTTAACTTACTGAATCCATGTCTTATGCCAGTCATTGTTACAATTTTCTTGTGAACAAGTTGTGATACTTGGTGTGTATGTGTAGTGTTGAATTCTGGCTGAATGATGCAACTTAGTGTTTTGTTTGACAACATCATAATTGATGACTGTGCCAACTTGATTTATTGTTTTGTGATTACAATGTTTCACCCACAACTTTTGAGGAAGTTTGTTCCATATAAATCCTTTAATTCTTTTGTGTCTTTCAGTTAAGAATAAAATTGGTTTCTCCCGTTTGTCTTTTTGAATTACCCTAATTATGTGCACGAATAAGTAATTGAAAGTTCTAAAATTCGTTGCTGATGTACTTGTAATTTCCTTCAAATGGAAGTGAGATATTATTATCACACAGCAGTACAGGTGTTCGATGCAAACCATACCTTCTGGGTGGAATTTCATGTACCTCAGCATGGCTATAATCAGCTCATGAGAGGTGGTATCAAAAGCCTTCTTGTAGTCCACACAGGCCATTGATAGGTTGCGCTTGTTTTAATAAGCATCCTGGCTGACACACTGATCAATGAACAAGTTGTCCTTGCATCCCGCGATGCCTTTCTTCGAGCCCCTCTGCATGTACACTTCATCCCACATGGGTTGGACGTGCCAGAGGATAAGGTTATTCAGGATGGAAGTTGAACGCCTTATTTACAGTGTGGAGACAGGTTATAGGACGGTAGTTCTTTGGATCAGACAAGTCTCCCTTTTTCGGTATTAAAATCGTTCGTCCCTCAGTCAGCTGGGACGGAATTGGTTCCATTCCTTACTGGAAGCACGTGAAGATTCTGGCAAGATGTTTGTGTGTAACTTCTTCCACCAGAATTTATTCTCTGCATCCATTCTTGAAGATTCAGGCAAGGTGTTTGTGTGTGTTGTTTGTGTGTAACTTCTTCCACCAGAATTTATTCCCTGCATCCATTCTTGGAGCAGTGAAGTTCTTCTCGCCAGAGAAGGCCTTCTTGACATCACTTTCCTTGACTGAGATCCATGTCTGCTAGGTGGCATTCACAAAATTATTTGAATTGGGCTTTGTGTGGGATACCTTCATTGAATGGCTTCATGGTCTCAAAGTTGTCCTTCCAGAAATGTTCCATCTCTGGGACAGATGGTGGTTTGGACAACAGGTGGAGGGGTTCGAAAGAGACGGGACGACGGAAAGGAGAAGGTGGAGTTCTTCCTGGCATTGGTCCTCTTGACCAAATTCTTCCACACCGTTGTAAGTTCCCACACTATCCATCTCTTGCTGCTTAAGGATATGCAGCTCTCTTTTGTTTAGTGTGTGGTGGTCTCTCCGGATTGCATGTGCAATGTGCTCGACCTTCGGCGTAAAGGCCCGATCGGAGGAAAGGTAATCCATCACACACTGAAATCTTGACACCTATTGTCTTACTAGCGTGATTTTGGCATTAAGATGTTTAAGCCTATTTGCTGCTTTCGTCTCCCAAGTAGCAGACACTTGGGGAGAGGCCAAAAATTTGGAGGCAGCATATATCACCCAGTCAATTTCCCAGAGGCTGGAGGCTGGTTTACATCAAGATCATAATTACAATGCCATTCAACTGGGACAGCTGTTGGTTCTGCAGAGAAATTTATGATGAATATTTCTCTGCCTGGTAGTCGTCTCATCATAGGTTATCGTGCTTTCCAACCACTTAAGTAGGCCAGAGTCTCCCTTCGGCTCGTCTCCCTTCACCAAAAGATCTGTGGGAGCCACGGCAGTAGGAGGTTCATCTGCTTTTGTAGGAGATAGAGCTTTGCCTGGTGGTGTACTACTCTTGACTCTGCAGTTGGGGTGCAATTTTTTTGCACAGTTGATTAGCGTAGTTGCGCAGGTTCTGCTGCGAAAGATTGATATGTTCAGGATGCATCTCACACCACAAAGAGTGCATCCTTGCCGAGTATCCTCTGCGACTTGGCTCACTGACAGCATGGCAAGCTAGGTCTCACCTCAGGGTCTCTTTCCATTCCATGTGAGACAGGTACATAAGGGATGAGCCTTTAAAGAACCACCCCCTGCACCTATATCAACATGGGTACCATAAGGGAAAGTCCGTGGAGACAGCACTCCACAATCTTGCTAGCAGGTTTGAGGGTGTGCTGGAATATGGACTGTACGGATTGGGGGGATTTCTTACTGTTGACGGAGCGTTTAATAACACGTCCTTCGATCAAATCGGCATTGCAGCAGTAAGGCATGGCATCCATGTTCATGTTGTTAGCTGGATTAGGTAAGTGTTGGAACAGAGAACTGACAAGGTAATCCTGAGAGATAGTTCGATGAAGGTAGCTGTGACACGAGACTGCCCTAAGGGAGGAGTGTTATCTCCACTCTGGAATATGGTAGTTGACAGTCTACCATAGACAAGAGACAGTTCTTTCAAGACTGAATAAGACTGGCGCATACACTCAAGGGTGCGCAGATGATGTGGTTATACTCATCACTGGAAAGTACCTTGATACTATCTCTGGACTCGTGCAGAAATCCCTGGATAAGACACTGGGTTGGTGTGCCGAAACAGATGACTGTAAACCTGGAGAAAACCAAGCTTGTATTGTTTACCATTAGAAAGAAACTGGAGGGCTTTAGAGCTCCCTCTTTGCAGTGTAAAGTTATATACCCATCACCATCAGTTAAGTACCTTGGGGTTATTTTGGACTCCAAGCTTAACTGGGGAGAGCATTTGGAGACCAAGGCAAAGAAAGCCTGTGCCTCCTTATGGATGTGTAGGAGGTACCTTGGTAAAACTTGGGGACTTCAGCCAAAAGCCATTACATGGATTCATACGGCAGGCATTAAACCTAGTTTCTTGTATTGCTCTATAGTTTGGTGGAAGACAGTCCGGTAGAAGCTGCATGGAATAAACTAAACCACCTTCAACGTATGGGCATTTCAGGGGCAATGAGAACAACCCAAACTCTGGTGCTCGAACCTTGCTGAACCTTGTTCCACTTCATGAGTTCAGGCAGAGAATCAGGCAAGGACAGCGGCCTATCGTCTCATATGTATGGGACAGTGGTATGACAAAGGAAGTTCCTTTGGTCACAGACAAGTTTGGACTTTAGTTTCATGAAGTCAAGTCCCATCCTCGAGATGGGCAGTGATGGAATGATAGGTTCAACCAATCACCCCTCTACTTCAAGACCCACTTCTCTGACAGGGAACAGTGGGCTAGAGGAAAGGGGAAAGAACTTCATTCTGGGGCCGATGTATGTTATGCAGATGGCTCCAGGAAAGAAGGAAGAGTGGAAGCAGGGGTCTACAACTGTAGCACACCAAGGAAGCTCTCAATCCATCTCGGAAAATATGCTACGGTGTTCCAGGCTGAAGTATATGCACTTCTGAGCTGTGGGTATGCTATCGAAGAAGTGTTTAACCGACCAATACACATGTGCTCTGATAGGCTGCTTTAACACTTTCGCTGTGGAGGACACCAGTGCGTCCACCTAAATCTACCCCATAAGTGGAGGATGCAGTCGTACGTCCCCTATTCATGTAAAAAAATTACTGCCACTCACGGCAAACATACTTCATGCTTGGAGCCCACAGTGAAAGTGTTAAAAGCCCTGGTAGTACCATGGTGCAAATCACAGCTGCTGCAGGAGTGTCGCGAGGCACTCAATGAGATAGGTAGATGCAGCAAGGAGGAACTTTTCTGGGTACCCGGTCATGCAGGCATATCGGGAAATGAGATGGAAAAGAGGAGAGAAGAGGGGAATGAGAGGGTAGAGAGAAATCGGCCATCTCATTTCCCGATATGCCTAATGAGCTGGCTAGGGCCGGTTCCAGCTGAAATCTGATTGGACCAGAGCCAATCATACCTATTGCTACTTCAATAGGATTAGCAGAAATTAGAATATGGGCTTAGCCCGGCATTCTGAGAACTGACGAACTACACCAAGTCTTGTCCGTAATATGTAGTCTGAATTACATATAGGAAAGCCTAGGCCTGGGCTAGCCAAAAGACTTGTCACTAAACAGGGGTCAATTACGAACGGTAGTGGGACTCCTTACTAGGCACTACCAGGTGATGAGGCACCTGCACCTCCTAGGAATTATAGATTCACCAAGATGTAGGTGGTGCGAAGAAGAGGAGGAAACCACATCCCACATATTATGCGAGTGCCCCGCTGAGGACTCATTCCTGGAACCCAGGGAGGTAAGGGAGATCCCCATAGGGGACCTGTTGGCCTTCAGCCAGGCTATCAGACTTAGGCCGTGTCCGAATTTGCCAATTAGCTGCCTAAATGCTCCCTTCGTAGGGAGGAAGCCATCTTGTAGTGTGTCCGAATTCGTAGGCATCAGTTTAGTCACCGAATTTAGTCACCTAATGTTGCCTTCAGCAAAGTGAGCATGAAGTGTATCCTTTTGCGTCGCCATCTTTAAAAACCATCCCATAATTCTTAGCGCCTTTGGAGGGTAGAAGAATGGTTGTTGTGGTAACAAAATGTAAACAATTACTTGCGCGATTTTTATTGCTCATAAAGGAGCCGAAGAAATACTTCATGTGTGAGTTTGATATTATTTCGTTTTTTTCCCATCAGAAAGATTGAAATTCAATGTTAAAAATGACAAATATAAATTAAATAGGCAATTCCTAAGTGTATAACGGAAAATAATTCATGACTTTATCTTGCTAAGACATTAAACTCGGAGTGGTAAATATTCAAAGAACACAAATATTTCTATAAATAGGTGAGATAAATTGCTTTTCTGTTTTTTGAACAATAATTGTGAGGCAAGTGGTTGAATTGGCTGATATGAGTTTTTGAAATTCGTGCGGTAGTTTTCTCTTTTGCTTGTACATTATTTGTAATAAAACGCGGCCGATATTTAATAAATGAATACCTCAGCCTCGATTTCATCACCAAACCGAGTATTTCACCAACAGATCTGTTCCTTTCCATTTCATTATCTGCACTAACAATTTGTAAGTAGATGTACTCTAGGTACGACATTGCACTTGGACGTAACCATGGATTAGGTTGTAAATTGAAGCACTTCAAAACAAAGTTTGTGTAATTATAATGGAAGAAGCATTAAATTACGTAAAATAATAACCGAAAGGTGATTGCTACTTGGAATATCTGGAAATAAAGGCTTTGTAATGCTAGACGTAGGCGAAAATGGAGAAAGTCTTACCGCTACAGTGAGCATTTGATCAAATAATAATATAATAACAATCTATGTCAATGCTCGAGCTTAAGCTAGTTTATTTGCTGATAAAATAGTTTTTAATTAAAACAGAATATCTCCGGTGATCATCCTTTTAACTTCAAAAACAACAAAAGAACTTTTACAAAAGTTCTTCAAAAATGACCGCGAGTGAAATACCAGTACCTCAATTCAGGTTATTGCTACTCATTTGTTTTAAAGTACCATTGTTACACCGTAGGTTGCGACACTGTAGCTTTCGTCCGAATTCATGCTCCCTTTAGTCATCGGGGAATTCAGGCACCTTCGATGGCTAAAGGAACATGGCTAATTCCTAATGGCTAATGAATTCGGATACAGCCTTAATGGATTATTTCTCCAGAAGGGTGGTTGGCAAAATGGACCAATAGGTCTGAGTGCCTCAGGGCCTCCGTTTGAGGAACTCCACCACTATTACAATGTATCTATCTATCTACTCCATGCGAGCTCCCTTTTCTCGGCTGTTCTGCCGGTTTGCCACTCCCAACTTTACTATTCCAGATGGGCCAGTTGTGGGTGGTGTTTCCTGAATTCTTTGGTACCCAGTAATGCTGCGAGTTGAAGGTTAATCCCACAAACAGACAGCCACCATTTGCTGGCCGAAGCCATTTCCGGGGATGCCACAAGGGAGGGCAGTTGACCGATTTTGACCCCTTATTGTTATCATTTACTCTAGAGTAGGGGAGTAATTAAAATACTCTATGCCTCAAAATATCAGGTTTTGTTTTCAAATTAAGCTACATAGTTTGTTAGAGGGTATCACATGGATACCCAAAGAAACTCTCAAAAGATAGACATTAAACAGCTGTTATTCTATCTTAAATATTGGACAGTGTTAGTGTTTTTGTCCTATGTCTTTATTATTCAAGATATTATTTTGTCCCCATAGGCTTAGATACTTTGTTTGGTTTCCATTTTGGCGGTGGCAGGCCTCTTCATTAGCTAGCTTCTATCTTAGAGTTAGCTATCTTAAGTAATCTTTTCTTGAGGGCTAAAGCATACTGCACATCATTCTTTTTCTTTTTGTATATGGAACCATCTCTCGATGTATTGTGGATTTGGTAATTGTATAAAGGAAATTTATAAGTACTATGCCTTGTTATTGAAATTAGTCTTGATGGAGAATTCCAGCATATAAGTGCAATAGTGGGACTCTGTACATACACATAAGGGATTTGGTACAAGTAACCACGGCCTTCCATAGCCTTTTTACCTTTATGCACAAGAAAGCTAGGTTCCTGGCTGTTGCTTGGTTGTTAGGGCACCTATCAATAGGTGTAAAACTGATGTGAAATTGACCCCATCTGCCCAGGCCCCATGACAGTCTCTCCACGCTACATCAGCATCTACTCCTAAGGTTGACTACTTTCACATTGCAGCCAGGCTGTCATGTCATTGTGTGTGCCTACCCTCCAGCGGACACATATTCCAAATGTATAGACATTCCTTGTTCATGATACTGTTAGGGAGGGACAGGAGTAGTGTTATATATTTTCTTATGCTGTAGTATTGAAAAGCCAGCTATAGAGGTGGAGGTGGCCAACCAGTCGGTGTAGGACAGTCAGAGCCCCTTACTTGTGAAGGCGTGCATGGTACCACTTGGGCCATCCTCCAGGCTTTAGGCTTTAGGCAGTAGGGTGATAAAAATGGTATCAATGGAATAACCACTGTTCGTGATGAGTCCTTCCGTGTGATTGAAAAGGCCATATGCATCATCTGTCTGCCACTCTCGTCAGATGTACTCTAGTTCTAATTCTCTCCTCGGGCAAGATGCCATACTAAGAACAATACATTGAGCAGTTAAGCATTGAAAATCCATCAACTTGGTTGAGATATCGACCAATCCGAGCCCTCCTTCCTTTATAGGCGTACAAAGTGTGTCCGAAGAGACCCAGTGCTTTCTTCCAAACTACACAAAATGGCCTAGTAAAGACTGTAGTCTGCATATTTTGTTTGCAGGTGTTAAGTATGAATGAGGAATGTGCCAGATTGTGGGGGCAATGAATTGGTTGCAAACTAGTACTCTGCCCTGGAGAGACATAGGTCCTGCTCTAGGGGTCCATCTACGAATCTCCATATTTATCCTATGATGGATATCAGCATCATGGAGTTGTTCCTGTCTCTCCGGTCACACATCTATCTATATTCTCAAGCTTTTGAACCCAGAATTGGACCACTCAATGCCCAGGGGGTTGTCATTCCTGTTTTTCCAAGGTCCAACCCGCAACTCTTGGTCATATTTAGTTTAGCTCCACTATATTGATTCCAACTGCTTTTTTTCTTAGTTCCGAGTTGAGAACAAGTACCATTAATTGTCACGAACGAATTAATGGTAGCTAGCAGGGCTATATATATGGCTTCCCAACTTTCAATTGTTGATGAAAAAGCATTACTAAGTCATCATTTAAAATTGTAGGTCATTAGGTCGATTGAAGTGTGATGTTATGATTGAAGTAGTTTAGTAGGACATATAGGGCCAGTATATAGCAATATTATAATTGGATATATGTGATATACAGCTTGCATGACTTAATTTCGAGGTCCTCCTCTTATGTTTATTTTCTTATTCAATTTTAGGTTCGTGGTGCACCCAAGCAAGTAGTGATTTTTTGAAAGCCAATTTTTTTTTGCTACATGGGTACAGCTCCTAGGTACAATTCCATGCTATATTCAACGTTTTTATGTACGGCTCATGAACGCTTACGTCCGCTATGTGAACTGTTCTTTCCACCACAATTTGTATGCTTTCTTTTCTCACTTCCTTCCCCTACCCTTCCACTACCCTTCCCATACCCACCACAGGTGTGCGTGCTACCCTTCCACTACCCACACCATACACCTCAGGGAGTATGTGGTATACCGCCGCCCTACCCTTCCCCTACCCACCATGGGCACGAGTGATAACCTTCCACTACCCATGCCCTACTCCTCCTCTACCCTTCCTCTACCCTTGGAATGTTCTAAATTACCCTTCCTCTACCACGGCTCGAGGGTAAGGCGTGGGTACCACTACCTTCCGCCTACCGCCCATCGTGTCATTTTCCTACCCTCCACCTACCCTTTATTTTTTAAGTGTCCTATATGCCTTTATCCCCTCCAGGGATGAAGGCATATAGGACACTTAGGGCTAGGATATATGTATATATTGTATGAATGAGATATATATCTTGCGTATTTATAAGTGCAGATAAACCTGTTATAATCAATTTCTTTTTCAATTTTGGTGCTTGGTGCACTCATGCAAGTAGTGATTTTTTGTGATAGCTAAATTGTTTCGCTGCAAGGGTACAGCTCCTTTGTACAATTGCATGCTCTAGCAACTTTTTGGGTGTGGCTCGTGAATGCTTCCGTACCATTGGCCTGCCCTCCATTTTTGCCAGGGTTGAAGCTTGCACAGGACTTGCATGCAACTTGCAGTGCAACTTTGCAGCAAGCTTGCAGCAGGTGAAGTAGTCTGATTGCAGCAAGCTTGCAATGACAAGCTTGCTTTGCTATGTGGGTATGTTCTATTTGTTAAATTGTGGGATTCATCATCTCCATATTTTTATTGTTCCAAAGTGATTTTGGAGTAGAAAGGGAGTGGCTAAACAGTGAATTTTCCTAGTTCACCATTGGATGAGAGGGGCTAAATGACTCAAGTGGAGGATCTCACACGTTCCCAGCATATTGATTGGAGGAAGATTTCTAGGGTTTCCCATCATGTGATAGTGTTGTTTAGCTCAAACATTTTGAAGGCTTAAGTTCACCATTCAGTTCATTCAAGGTCAATTTATAGTGACCTTAACTCAAAAACATAGGTACTGAACTACACTGTGACATGTGGGAAACCAAAGAACTCTTCCTCCAGTCGACTTTTTGAGGGGTATTTATATAATTGCTGAACAAAAAATGATAAATTATCAGTGGGTGATATTTTGATGCTCATTCTTTGGTCTTTAACAAATATTATTAATATTAACCAGAAGAAGGAGTCAGAATAAAATGCTTTAAGATTTGCTTTTAAATCAATTGGTTATATTGTTGTGGTTGATCTGATTAGTGATTGTAGAACTCACCCATTGCCGACAGCTTGCAAAATTCACACATCAGAGTAATAGGGGACAGTTCCTTTCCTTGTACCACTTGCATTTATCCTGATAAGGTTGAATACTGTTGTTTATTTACACCCTCATTAAAATTAAAACCTTTTAGAATGTTTTATAGATTCATTCTTTGGCTGTATTTGATTGTGTGGCTATCTAAAACACTTCAAAATATAAATTATATATCTGCTCATGATATGTTCATAGTCTCCATATTTTATGGAAGACAGTATGCAAACACCAAGATCCAAGAATGAAAGTACATATTCAGGGCATATATAAGCAATGATCAACAGTAAAAATAGTTTATTTTCAGTATGGTTAATACTGGAAAGCCCATCAATGCAGGTAATTATCTTTACCTTTGTTTAAATGTAGAGGAATTCTTTATTAGTCCTATTATAAAGAATGATATAGATGACTTTCATCAATATATACATTGATTAAGGTGACCAGATTTTAACATTTGTAAAGCGGGACACCATTTACCCGGGGAGATTGGGGGGGGGGGATTCTTGATTAAAAATTTGGTCTATATTATTATTATTATTAGTATTCTACCGGTGAAGGTAGGTTTAAATGGACATAAAATTCCTCCCACCCCCTAAATTTCACACGATGTCTCTCTTCAGCCCCTCATACCTCCTGCCTCCCAACATTCCATCCAAGCTAACCGTTCTTCTCCTCCCTCTTCCCCGCTTACCAAACGCTCTTCCCTCAATCACCTCCTTCAAAACACCAGCCCCTTTTATAACCTTTTCCATCCACACCTTCTGCCTTCTCCTAATTTCTTCTATCAGATTTCTTTCTTCTCCTAACAATTCTAGACTTCATCGTTCGTCTTCCTTTCGGCCCACTTTACTTTCTCCATCCTTCTCCACACCCACATCTCAAAAGCCCTAAGTCTATTTTCATCTTCTTTTCGCAAAGCCCACGTTTCTGCCCGGTATAGTGCAACGCTCCACATTAAACTTTTCACTAGTCTTTTCTTCACTTCCGTACTCAACGCCCCTGTCATTAGTTCACGCCTCCGAGTAAAAGCTTATTTCTCCAATGCAATTCTCTTTCTCACTTCAATGTTGCTATAGCCTTTTTCTTCCAACACACTACCTAGATAGCTAAATTGCTCTACCTGCTCTAGCTTCTGACCTACTTTTATCGTTATATTATCCCTTTTTGTTCTTGAAAATCGCATTACTTTTGTTTTCTTCTGGTTTATCTTCATCCCATATCTTTCGCACTGTTCCTGCAACGCATCCAGCATTTTTTGCAAGCCACGGACAGACTGGCTGACTAGCGCTTGGTCATCAGCAAACCTCACTGATTTTATCAATTTCCCCCCGACCTTTGCTCCAGCCTCCAGCTCATCCCAAGCCTCTCTCACCATTTCCTCCGAGTGTATGTTGAAAAGTACCGGCGATAATGGACAGCCCTGCCTAACTCCCCTCCCTATTGTGACCCAATCCGATTCTCCATCGGCTACTCTCACCTGCGTCCTCTGCGCCATGCATAAATTCCGGATCAGTCTCCTGTCTCTCCAGTCTACTCCTATGTACCTCAATATTTCCATTAACTCGTCCCACCTCACTCTTTCGAACGCCTTTTCGAAATCAACAAAGCACGCGAATACATCCTGATCGCTAGCGAAACATGTCGCCATAAGAATAAAATCTGTGGCAGAGTACGAATTGTTCTCTCTTCATTTTGCAGCTATGAAATGTTTTCGTTGCTGCCAATACCCAAAAATGCAACTGTTCATTAAGTTCAAACAATGGTGGTCGAATTCTAGTAACTGATCAAGGCGAACTTTGATAAGCAGTTCCTGATAATCAGTTCTCAACAATTAATTTTATTATTAAAGTTTAACATTATAAAATTTACAAAAATAATATAAAACTCAATTCCTGGTGAAATAGCTACATGGAAGCCGAAAACCGCATATTCCCTTCCCGTTCTCCCACAGTTCCCTAGCTTGTCGTGTATTCTTTCTAAAAATCGGGACTTTCTTAAAACCCCGCGGGACGCGGGATAAATTGTTAAAAATCGGGACTGTCCCGCTAAAAGCGGGACGTATGGTCACCTTAACATTGATGTAATATGTATTCAAGCCATAATTGTTTTAGATTTGGAAATATTTGGTTAAGAAATAATAGTCCTTGTTTATATAAATTACATTGTGTAATAATTTATTTTTATTGAGCCCAAGTAATTTATTTACCACATTGACTGGCTGTGGATTGACAATAATAACTTCATACTTCTATGCTTAGCGCCACGTTTAAACTTAGCTATGGCTATAAGAATGTAGAAAAATGTCAAAATTTTAAAGAAAATTTCTAATTGAAGGATAGTTCCTCAGCATGGATATAAGCATAGCCATAGCATTTCCTGTTTGCTTACATAGGATGTCATGACTTCCATAGTATGTGATAAATAAAGATGTTGGATGGAATTAAATACTTTGAAGGGATTTCTCTTAATAGAAGGAATCCCACTTAGTTGAGTGTCTTTGAAGCCAAATTATATACAGCATATCAGATAGAAAGCCAAAAATACATGTAACACAGTATTTTTATAGGGTAAAGTAAAATACATTAAGACACAAAATTATAACTACATCAACAGTGTTCTTTGAATTAAGGCCAGTTTTAACAATCAGGTTTTTAGATGCAGCTTAAGTGATCCTTATTCATTACTTATGTATTAGGTACAACATAATGTGACAATATTTATTTTAACAAAATAACAATCTTGAGAGAACACCAACTTTGTTTACCAGTATCATTTATATATGCACTCTTATCATTTTTACACATATTTGAACTCATTCTGTTATTGCAATGGTTTGAGTTTTCAGTAAAATAAACAAAAAGCTTTATGTACACAATGACTATCAAGGGTGATGGGTAATATATCTGGCATATGTAAATCTTGTTCTAATTGAATCTTAAAGTGTACAATTTTTGGGCTGTTTAAATCTTACTTTTTGTGTATTTTATTTATTATATTTTTGTGTCAATACTGCTTGCTTCAAACAATAAGACTAATTTAATATTTTGCTGAACATTTTTGGTGGCAAAAACATAGCTTTATTATTTGGTGGAACAAATATGTTTCTAATTTATTATTTAGAGGATTTAAAATTTTTAGAATGAGACTAGTGACCTAATCAGCATTAGCCATGCATTTTTAATCTTATGACATGATTGATATGGAATGAACTACGCAGATTCACCAACAGAAACACCACAATTCCTTGACTTATAAAATTATGAATCTCATTATCATTGTCATGATTTAGCAAATGATGTACTATCTAAGTTTAAGTATTTTGGGAATTTTCATTGCTTATAAGGGATTTAAATACACCAATAAAGTATCTGATGGTGATGATGTGATGCTAATATCAATAATATTGCTCAAAGAGAGTGAATTTTAAATTTACATAACATCTGGCTCACTGAATTTGATGAAATATTATGGGTATGTGGAAGGCACATTAATCAACTTTTATTGTTATGATTGCCTAAAAGTTACTCCAAGAGTGGTTCTTAAGGTAGGAGAATTTCCAAGGGGGAATTTTATGTACTAGGAGCATGGCTCCCTCTCTGATCTAATGACTACTTTCTACTATTAAGGTCAACTAGAAGGTGCAACATTATGGCTTTTACAGCATTTATATCTTAATATATTTTTCACAAGGTACCTATCTATAAATAGTAAATGGAAGACATTTATGATTTTCACATTTTGTTAATCTCTTGATTCCAGTAGGAGTAGTTTATGGTAACATGCAAACAGCTGCATATTTGTTTGTTCAACATTGCATATGTGTAACAATATATTTAGTTTTGAGGGATTTTCAAATATTTACATTTATTAATATTTCAAAAGCCTGAAAACTTGATTGAATATGGTATTCATCATATTAACTTCATATATATTTCATGATGTGCAATCATATTATCTGGTAGAGCTGTGACTCATATTTTATCTGCTAGCAACTGACTTCAGTATATAACTGATCATTGAGTAGAATATTAGTGAATATTCCTTTGAGAGGAAATTTGTGACTATTTCTAGCAAAAGCAATGATTAAAGGATACATGTGTGGGGAAGACATTCTTGATAGGTAAGGTTCTTCTGGATTAATATTTAAAAAAGAAAGGCTTTTGTTTCAAGATATTTGTGGTATTTTAGCTAATGTCTTCTTTGAGAAGTTTAACAAGTGACATTTCTATTTTGTGAAAATTTTCTTTCATTAGTTTTATAGTACCTATACCTTGAATTATATCCCACTTTTAAAAGTGTTTCCTATGCAAAAATAAAGTTAATAAGTGATATATAAAGATGAAATCTGTTTGCACTGTAACTTACCATAGTATTATGAACTATACAAATGATGAGTTTGATGGATGATTTTTATAGACTGTACCAGAAATGTCCTCTCAAACTGGAATGCTGAAAACTGCTTTATTTGAGGCACCCAATCAGAATGGTGAGAGTTTGATGAATGTTCATTAGAAATGAGTGAGTGATAACTTATCATTTCACTTTATTGGGTATTGCTACAAATTTAAGTTACTCCCTTGTCTCCCTTGCATCATCATCGTAAAAATAATTTAGGGCTTTTGCATGGATTTTTAGCTTAGGAATTAGTTTTTGTCTCCTACTTTATCAAGCTTTGGTAACAATAATTCAGGAGGCTAAGAAAGGCATGGGAAAATGTTCTGATTGTTAGGATTATTCATATTTGAATCATGGATTGAAATTGAGTTGAGATAAATTTAATATTATAGTTGCTTAATGTATTATTTTGGTAAACATACTTTCACCATAGATAGTTGTTCATTTGGAGATATGTCTGCCTGCTTAAAGTAAGAGCTGAAAACTAAAATTATTTTCCTAATTTAATGTACTGCAATTTATTAGTTGCATAGTGATAAGTAATGTGTTCATTTTTGTGTTACGTGAAACTATACTATTTGAACATTGATCTATTACACCTTTGCAATTGACAAGGAAACCTAACTCTCACCAGCTAATTAGTGAAACTTGTTACTTCTAACTCCCACATTTAGATGTTACTTTTAGTTGACTTAAGACTGCTCTAAAAAGTTAGCACTTTTGTATTTTTATTTCAAAATTATTTTCATTTATTTGGCCAACCATTTTCATTTCACAAGTTATTCTCTTCCTGTTGGGAAATTATAGTAGATGGATTCCTAGGGTGTGTTTTGGTGAATGGATTAGAAACGAAAATTTTCAGACTTAATCAGTGCAATCATTATTCCTTTTAAACTTACAATACAGTACTTAAGTTTTATTATTTCTTGAAACACATTGTTAATTGTAACACACCACATGTAATCTCTGTGAAGGAGAATGAAGTATTTTTCAAATGTTCTTATGATTTGTTCATAGTATGCACAAAACATACTTTTTCTACCTCATAATGCTGATGCACATGTGGACTCATTATCCACTTAAAGTGCTGTGATTTCTGCTGCTTCAGCTGTCATTTTTCCTCGAAGAGTAGCCACATCATCTTCTATCCGCACAAGCAGCTTCATTTTCTAAAATAAAATGTTCAGTAATGTTACTATTTTGATTATAAATACTCCTGGGTAAAATGAGATGTTTATATTTTGTTGGTTTAAGAAATTACTTGAACATGAATAAATTAATGTTATTCATTCATTTAGGGCAGAAGTTGTTGTGACATGTTCTGGACTTGGTTTACAGTCTGATTTACAGTTACCAGTAGATGACTTGGACATTTAATTTTCATCTTGATTGCTGACAACTTACTTTTATCAAACACAGCAGACTCTTGGTTATTGTTGTAAGATATAGTAACAAGAGTATCCATGGCAATTTTATTCATGAAAATGTGTTAACCCAGGCAAAGAATCAGTTCTTTTAATTATTTATTGCATACAATTGAGTTTGTAAAGAGTTTAACATTTTTTCATGAAGAAAGTATTATTTTCAAGGTACTCTATGATGGGATCACTTCAGGATAAATTGTATATACTTTGAGAGTACATACATGCATGGACATAAATTAAATATGAAGAATTTATTCTAAAAGAACATTTAAGTAGTGCCATTGTCACCTTATATTAAGTAATATTGTTACTACTCTAATACTACTACACATAACTTTAGTGACTGGGGAAAGTACTTCCTTCACCCTACTTCCCTTATGGGAGCAATGGAATATGGACCAGAGGGTTCTGGATTCAAATCCGGGTGGAGTCTCTCTGGACACTCCATCCTAAAATCTTCATGTTGCGGTATCTGATTGTCAGAACTTTGCGGGAAATCACTGGTAGCCCAGGGAAGGGTACTGCCCTCTTCCCCTTCCCTGAATGTGAATTCCATATGCCAATCTGCCAATGGCTTACTATGGGTAGTGCTCCACCCTTTCCAATCAAATCAATCTACAGGTTGAGCACTGAGTGAGCCAATCCAATCCAATCACCCACCTATCCCAAGTGGTGCAAATGACCTAAGCTGTCGGTTGCTTCTTCCAATTTACAACTACTAGATAAAAATTAACGAAAAAAAGTATGTACAGTTGGCATGGGAGGATAATTTTAGCTCGTTTCTAGCTAATATATCGAAAAATTGTCAGTTTCCATAAGCTCAACATCTTACTAACCGAAAAATAATAACATCTTTATGATGCCATTGATGTACATTTTTATTATGCGTAGTGAAATAAATCCTAGTGTTAAGAAGCAATTAAAATATTTCTCCGTATAAACTACGGCACCCGAGTGAATTCAGTTGTTGTCTATATGGTGGTAAGATCAGTTATCATTGCTCTCTCCTTCCTCTGCAGTCTTCCTCAGTTATTCCATCCTCCCAGCAATCCTCAAGTTTTGGGCTTGGGGAGGAATTGTTCTTGGAAACGGGATCGGCGGAGTTGAAGTCCGTTATGCATGGGTTGGTGGCGTGACTTGTTTACGAAAAGGTATTCTTTCTCCCGTAAAGAGTCACCCAAATATTACATAATGCTGAATTTCCACTTCCCCCTATTCTGGGTGGAGCACTGGGATATGGACCCATGGGAATTACAACTAATTTTTCCAGTTTTAATTTCAATTAAATTTTAGGGAGAGAGGGAGCATGTTACACTGTAACATTCTCCCTCCCTCCCTAAAATTCGTTATGCTGCCAATGAATCCACTCCTTTTTGTGAGTGATGAAAGTGACATGCTTTATAAATACTCCTTTCTCAATATCATTTTTTATTCACTTATTTTTATCTGCATCAACATTATCACTAGCATAAGATTAGATTTCACTATGTAACTTTCTCTCAACGTAACAGAGGGGTGGTGGCTCACCCTTCCTAGTGCATCGAACAGTTGGCCCGACTCTGGACTGGCTTAAGGCCCGGGCAACTGCCTAGGGTGCCGCGGGGGAAGGGGCACCGCGCCGTGGGATTGGAAAATGCTTTTTTTATACTCGGGGATTGACTGCTAACTTCATGTCCAATCAACTAATTGACTATTTTTTACTACTACGTTTAACTGGTGAATATCGTAATGTGTGTTACAACAGAGTTAGAGAAGCAGGTAGGGGGGCGCCGGAATACTTTCTCGCCCGGGGGAACATTTTGTCTTCAGCCGGCCTTTGCCCGACCCCTCCCCAATCCCTATTTAAAGTTACCTCATATTTGGACCCCTAAGGTGTTGCTCTCTCCCCCACTTGGTTTCGTTCCGTTTATTTAGCCGGTGCTCACTTGTGAATCGTACTTTACGTACACGTGAGATTTCAGAGTTGTGTTACCTCCACTTCCAAGTTTGGAAAATATCATATTCGGGAGGTGTTGGATAATGAGGTTTCGATTTTCGTCAGTAATGGAATGGCATACTGTGATTCTTATCAGTTTTTGATTGCTAATTTATGCCATGAGTTTGTTTGTAATCGTCACCTTTTTTTCCCGCACGAATGCTTATTCGCATACTCGGCTCATAAAATGCATTTGAATCGTGGGAATAGCTCGAAATATTATAATGTGTTATTCCTAGGGTTAGAAGAGATAGACTGTTGCCAAAGTGGCCATTTCACTCGATGGAGGAATCCATTTACTAGGGGCATCCTCAAACTTTTGAAGGTTTAACCCTAAAGAAGCCTGTTTGGGAATATTATAGGAAAAACCAATCTGTGATTTTTCAGGTTTAAAATTATTATGTGACTCCACTAATTGCACAATTAGCCTCTCCTATCATGATGCGTAAATTTCAATCACCGTTGAGCGGGTTAAATACTTTTTTATTTAGAAATGTGAACTGGGAGATACTCACTGTTTGGAAGTCTCCAGGAGTCTTAAGCCAGAGGTAGACCATATATCCAGGTATGCACAGCATGGATGAAAGAGCTGTTATCCATCCTAAAAAGTGACTCCACCAGGGATATTCATAATCTAAGTATTTAATCGGTTTCCACTGCACCAGATTGAAGATAAACACTCCCTAAAAAATTGAATTATTTTTATTAGCTATGAATACAACATTCGGAAAAGATTATGATAGAGTTATGGAACACTGGATTTAAAATATTGAATGTTTACATTTGCAATTTTACTCACAAAGCAAATTAGAGGTGTTGCAATGGTCCAGCAGAATTTCCACCACATAAAAGGGTAGTATCCAATCATATCCTTAATTCCGTCGTAGAAGCGGTTCACACCGTACGCCCAGGAAATGGCAATGCACTCAAAAAATATGAGGAAGAGCAAGCAGAACCCACTCACAGCATAGGAGTCCAATATTTGAAACACGTACATACCACCCTGAAAGAGGAGAGATTTAGGCTCTTTAGGCTGGAGACCAATAGATCTTGGCGTAGATATTTCAGGTAGTTTCGCTCAAGAATCTCTGTTGCTCGAGATTTGAGAAAACGAGTTTAGGGTGCAATTACGGTTATTTCATTAGGCGCTCAGTCGCATTATTGTTTCCAGTACGTGTACTTCCCGGTATTTCTAACTGTTGGCTCAGTTGGCTTCGTTATTCGCCGGTCACAATTCGGTGATTGGAAGCCAGGGCTCAGTTTATGGGCATCGATAACGATAACAAGCCGGAAATATTCATGATCCATCTCCTTGCAAGTATTTAATATTTTTTGCCGAGGTTAAAGAATAAATATCTGATGCTTTTTCGGCTTATCTGGTTGGGTTGACTCCCAGTTGTTGAGTTTGGTTGGGTGAAGGCCAGGGAAATCTCCATCCAAATGCATGGAAATCGCCTGGAGCTGAGGATATTTTATTTTTATCCTCATCCCTAATTCTGCTGTGTAATTTTGGAAGCCAAAACCAGTAAATTATTAAAAGAATTCTCACTTTTCCCGATTTCGTATGAATGCAAGTCGAATTTTTGTTCATTACTTCGTATTTGCGGGTCTCAACAATACAAGGTTATTCTATTCCTGACTGTGGAGGTTGCCACACATCCATCCATTTATTGGAAAAATCTAGTAAAAACCGAGGAAAATAACGCTGAAAACAGAGTTCACAGAAATGTAAAAAAATTTGTTCTTCGGATTGGGTAATACGATTATAAAAACATCCAGGGGACGCATTTTCTATTGGTGATATTCGCATCTCAAAAAATTTCTATACGAAACTAGAGCTTTAATTAACCTGTATCGAATATCCTGAAACTTGCTTTCAATTATGATGGGAGCTAAATGGTGCTTGCTCTACGATGATATCCATTGGTATCCAGTCACAGATTTATGGAACTTAAAACTGCACAGCTGATGATTTGGATGTCATGCGAGATATGGGCGAACAAAAAGGGAGCTCTTGTGCGAAATGCAGGGAGATTAAGGAGTTCTTTCGGCTTAACGAGCTATATTTTTCGAAAAAATCCAGTCTCTGACGCTTGAAGTATTATTCAAAAGTAGGAGAAGCAATAAAAGTATTTGCACAAGTAAATATTTCCTTTCCGTTCTCTAATGCCACCATTCCAAATAATTTTGGAAATCTTTTGAATTACATTCAATCGAAGTAAAATGTGGCCGTTCTTGATCTAATTATTATCTAGTTGTATGTATTGATTATTATCAAACTCTCTTATTATAATTTGAAAAAGGTAGAAAACTCGTAAATATTTTTAAAGATAAAAAGACGCCATGCATTACATAGTTTGACAGTGAAGCTGTGTAGCGCAGAGGCAATCCCACGGAACAGCATACGTTTAGGGTGTTTATCGCTAATAAGAGCTTATTTTACTATTACTTTTAATAAGATATACATATGATATTACACGGTTATTGCTGTTTGCTAAAAACTCGTGTTAATAAAATCCCCTTTTAAGCAGCCATCTAGATATTTTTCTGTCCCGGATTTCGAGTTTATCATTTTGGGAGTGTTGATTTATCGCATAAACTCTCCATTAATGATTTTCCATTTAAAGTATTTAGAGAAGCTAGTTAAATCAGAGGAATGATTGGTGTCCTTTAAGGAAGGTACATACATATTATTTCTTTCGAGCGGAAGCCGAAGACAAGCCGTTGGAATGGCTTGCCCTTGAGCTGAGTTTTGGCTGCATATTTATTAAGGAATACTATTTTGGGTTGGTGAGCAGTGTGTTGCATGAGATCATAATTACTGTTTGGTATTCCCATTTATCCATCCATTGGTTCGATTGAAGTGTGTTATTAATATAATTACCCACCTGATCCGTGGATAAACGGTTTGCATAATGTTACTAATGGCGTTTGCTAGGAAATTACAGTCTGGGCAGTAATCTTATTGCATGTGGAAAATTCACAACTTCTGCCTTTCATGTAAGAGATTTTGAAAGTTAGAGTTTCACCAATATTTACCTGAGAGACACATGAAAGACCTATGAGATACGATAGAAAGCAGACGACAGCGATGAATATTTCCTTACGACGTCGGAGAAGGTGAGGCCATTCATCAACCATTGCTGTGATGAAACCTTCCATTGTACAAAACTGGAAAAAAGAGATGAGAGATCAAAACACAGTGCATATGTTGGAAGTTATGGGGCTTGCAGTAGCGTACGAATAGTCCTCTTTACCTGGCTGTCGAGGCCTATGAACAAGAGCATGAGAAAGAACAAGCATGCCCAAAGTGGCGAACCTGGCAACTGAAGTACTGCTGAAGGGTACGCGAGAAATGCGAGTCCAGGACCTGCAAGGAAAAAGAATAAAAAAATTAAATTGTTTCCAGAACTATAAAGAACGGTGAGCTATCCTAAAAGCACGTAAAACGATACCCATAAAAACCTCGAGTAAATTTAAAATGGGGTCCATATAATCTTTTACAATATGCAGGGGCATAGGTTGCTTCATATTTTCCATTTCAGACTTGGCAGTAACTATTATGACATTTCTCATTTTAATTTTCTAAATGATTCGAGCATAAATCATTAGAGCACCATAAAATTATTCAAGGTCTTCTCAGTATTATATGAAATTGTGGTCATATATTTCAATGCTCTGACTTTTTAACTTTAATTCAGTTTCATGAGCCTTCCCATAATACTAATTATTCTTTTTTTCGATTAAACAATTTATAGCTATGGGTACAATTCTCTACTTTTCCGTATAGGGGTTTGGCAATTTAATTTAAAACTCATTAGATATTTTTCATACTACTATCAATGATATCAAGCGTCTTAAAGCTGGTATGTAGGTATAGTATGTGTGCATTTTTGGCTATGCGGTTTTTATAAATAGTCTGGTCTGCATGAATTATTTGATAATCTTCTGTTGAACATCACGAGTTGAAAAGCACATAATTGCGTTAAATTGGAGAGAGACGAGTGAAAATTAAAAGGCCAATTTTAAAATTACCAAACTTCTCGTTATCTCACGAATAATCGTCCATTTTCTGTAATCTCCCAGAGGAAAGAACTAGCTCGTTTATACTATTGTCTTTGATCTTTTTTTCATGGTCATAGTCAAGGTTGATTTGATTCTCGGAGGAATGGGGAAGCGATATCGTGATAAAGTACATTTGAATCAGCGCCCTGTAATATGTCTCTGGGAAAATCATTGGAACGTATCGTATAAACGCGCACAAGCTTTGGATTAATTATCTTGGTGTCAGCTTGGGATTATGTTTTAGATTCAACCCCGTCCATTTATCAAGAAGTATTAAATTGCCAGAAACGTACGTATCTTCATTCCTTCTTCCATCCTATGCCTTCTCAAAATAGAGACATTATACTGAATTTTGCCTCGATTTCAAAAAATGTACTACATGCTCCTTTTAACAAATGAGCAGTAATTTATCCTCTTTGTGGTTTCACGGTTAGAATAAGTCACCAATACTACAAATAAAATGCTATAAATGATAGATATTTCAATAAAATGGTGATTACCTGAAGCAGCTACTTCTGCGACAGGTTTTTGCTGTTCATGAGCCATGAATCCGACTACTGAGAAGATGACAAAACCAGAAAATACACTTGTGCTGGAGTTTATGGAACAAACTATTAGTGCATCCCTGTAATAAATGATACACATATTAAATGTCTCAAAATGTAAATTTTGACTTATTTTAATTAATATGCTATGAATATGATGCATAAGTTATCTATCTATCTATAGATGCATCTTTATACCATTACTTGGAATGGAGTGCATTTGGTCTCCATTGTAGAAGTAAGGAACAGTTATTTCTTACTTGTAAACGTTATTGTTGAATTTGTTGTAACTCCCGAGCGCTACTAATGTCCCCAGACCAAGTCCATAGGAGAAGAATATTTGTGTAACAGCGTCAATCCAGACCTAAAAAAGATGGGAATTATTCGAATTATTTTAACACTGTTGTTGGGTTACGATTGCTTCAGTCAATTTTATCACAATTTACCAGAAAATAAATGCCCTATATAAGAATATTTTGTACCAGATCCTATATTCGGCATAATTTAAAAATTACTTAAACTGGTGATTCCCTGAGAAAATTTCAAATTTCATCATTTTATGAGTAAGCTCACTATATTAACGAATATTAATGCTTAACCCGGTCACTAAATGGCAGTTTCTCTGAAGGCACGGCACCTTTTAGCCATACGTTGTCTTTCTTTTTTCAACTTTGCCGGACCGTAGTGCAAACGTTGTGATAAAAATTATTCGTATGAGAAAAGTCAGTGGTGAGAGTGATTTGGTCTTTAGGTGAGGTATACATATGAAGCCTCTCAGACCCCTCTTTGAAGCTGTGTGAAGTTAGACCTTGTTAGACCAGGGAAATGATGCATTTTGGAAGTTCTGGTTTTCCAAAAAAATATCCAAGACCAACGAAGAAATTTGAATCACAAATTATTCCAGGACGTTGAAAGAGCGCTCGTCACAAAATGGCTAATGAAAAGTCCTATCAGAATTAATATAAGACTCAGAAATATTGTATAGATTGGTGCTTAGATTCGCACATAGTACAGCTGGTGGAAGTCAGTGGTAGAATCCGGATACCTCTTATAATTGTATGCGCCACTTACACGCCGGGAAAATGGAAGAGTGAGAATGAGAGTCTTTCTTGTTGCTTCAGGTTTGCTTTCTCCCCGGATCGCGTTGCATTATTTACACATTTATTGTTCATCATCACCATACATATCAATTCTCAAGCCTCCACTTGGTGATTTCCAGGATAAGCATTTGTTAGCAAAAATATTTCGTGGCTTTGGATTTAACACCTTATGCTCTGTCATATTTTGGTGATTTTTTTACTCCTGCGCCACCCATCGTGTTGTAGATGTAGTTGGGCTTGAATTTATTTGTGTGAAATTAAAAAAAACATATTACCGCTGTTAGTCGCGTGGTCTGTATTTGACGACGGCCGCCAGAGAGAGTTTTTGAAGTTTAACCTGTGTTTAAATATGCTGTTGAGAATACTCACCTCAGAGTCACCCAACCGTGACATGTCTGGCAGTATATAGAAGCGAATTCCCTCTGCAGCTCCGGGCAGAGTAACTCCTCGAATGAGCAGAACAGTTAAGAGGAAATACGGGAAGAGGGCAGTAAAGTACACCACCTATAATTTAGAAAGTAACGATTTAAGTGTATTTTTATAAACCGATCATTATTTGCAGTCTCTTTCATGCGACTCTAATTTTGTAAATTGCACTTAAGATTTAAATCAAGTGAGAAACCTTTCCAGTCCATCGCACTCCTTTCCAAATGCAGAAGTAGCACATGATCCAGACCAGGAGTAAAGTACCGACCAACTCCCATCGCAGACCACCAATGTGCTCAACTCCGTCAGTGATTTGTAGAGCTCTCCGCCTGAAACATATCGTTTACTTACTGATCGAATAACTGAGTTTTATAATAGAACTATGTCAAAAGTGAATTGATAACTTAACGTCGAGAATTGGATGAAGGAACATTATATATACATAACAATAAACTATAACATTAATATATTAAATAGAAATTACCATGACAATAGAGTTGGTGATTTAGATATTAGGCATTTGTGCATGCCTGCATGAACCTCTTCATGGAAACGTATGCGGATAATGGTTTTTATACCTTCTTGTATGTTTGGAACTTGACCGGAAATAATTATCTAAGATCTGTACACAACGTGTCCGGCTATATGTTCGTTCGAGGTAAGGTGTATTGCACGTAAAGCAGCTATTTTACCTTAATGAATTAGTTTCTAACAGTAAAATTGGTAGTGTGGTCACTAAACATTTGATTGTTCACTCGTCGATAATGCATTCCTGGAATGGAGTCCACCACCATTGCGTGTGGTGACTTGCTGTGCACTACGTAGGCGTAGAGAGAATGCACTGCTAATGTGGGGCCTACGATACGGTAAAGTAGATTTATGGAAACAGGGAAATCTCGCTGGGTGGAGATATGGAAAATCAGATCCACCAAAGTGCATTTTGCACCTCCTGAAAACGCGGGATGTTTTTGAAGATTATCCCAAAATCAAAGAATTCGGAAGTAAAGTTTTATCAGTAGAGCTATAGAAGATACGACTAGGTTTTCAAAGTATCCAAGAGTTCCATTTATAATTGTGGAAAGTTGTATTAATGGGTAAAATTGGATTAAGAAGACAATTGCCTTACAGGAATTTGATGGGATACGGGAGAAATTGAATATGTATGTATGCTTTAGGCGCTGAAGTTATAAATATTCAGGGAATAACAAGAAGTGCTCCTTAAGTGATGAAGGGAATTTGGCTTTCCACATCCTTTTACCTGCATACTCTTCATCACGTGATAATTATTATTTTACCAATCGCTTTCCCGTGAAAACTTTATTGTAGAACCGTATAAACTGCTTTTAACCATGTCAGGTTCAGCTGTATTTTTAATATGCATTTTAATTCACAAATGCGCGAAAAATAGAGCAAACATTATAGAAAAACACAGTTCTGACACATGGGAGACTTAATGCTTGAGCACCGATTCCATCGTTTTTATGATTTCTTGCGTTCAGTTGCAGTAGCCTTGAGAAAGTTCAGCTGAAAGCATCAATCAGATCGGCTACTTAAATATTAGCCAGACATTTCATTAAAATATAAGTAAATATTTTGTTAATTACAGATTGTCTGCAATTCCCTTGATTTTAGTTGTTATTAGAAAAGGTGGCCATCAGTTGAGCCATTTGGGCCTTTGAGGATAGGAGGGTAATTATAGTGGAGGTAGGAATTTTTCATGTAATTGAGGAAGGGCGGATTGAATCCATTTGACATTTCAATTAGCCTGCTCTTAACGGAAGGCGCCAGTGGGATCCAATTTCTTCCAACCTTCAGGTAGTGGCCCGTTCATGGGGGCGTCAAAGGAACGGCCTCATTCAAGGAGACGAAGGAGTGGCCTTGGTGGTCAATAGAGTATAAAGGTGGACGTAAAAATACACTTTTCGAGATTTTTATGTTAAAATGACTAAAATATTAATAAAATTATTTCATGGATATTATTTTCTGGTCTAGATGGTGGTGTGGTAGAATCTTCGCCAGCCAAATGGGTCGCGGGTTTGAATCCGAGTGGGATGGGTTTTTCGCTGTCAGGGGCGTGGATGTGTTTGTTAGTTCACATTTTTCGTGATTCTACACAAAGAGAATATACCAATAGTGCTGTTATAGGGTTTGTAACAAATAAACAAATTAATATGCTACACTACTAGTAGCTATATTAGATAAATTAATATGCTATACTACTATGTTAGGAAAATCGGAGCACTCATTGGACGATGAACGAGTATGGATAGAATGTGTGCATGGCAATGATGTCTACTTATAAGTTTTATCTCAATTTTATTCGGGTGTAAACCTTCTTGTTTCGTCAGATACGTCATAGAAAGACGTCTAATATAGTCTTGTTCGCGATAACTTATAATGTATTTTTCTTGGATATCGATGTAAAAGTTGCTCCGGAAATTATTTTGGCTAAAATGTTCTTCATTGCATTATTTATTCATGAAAAATGTTGCAATTTTTGGCATTGTAGGTGGAATAATGATTTCCAGTTTGTTTCACTTCTGCTACTCAACGTTACGAGCCAAGCGTTGGATGTAAATGAAGCATTAGTTTAAATATGCCAAACAATGTATTACAATCAACCATGACCATTTTGTGTCATTAAAAATCTGACCATGTTGTTTTATGTCCATAAAACTAAAGCAATAAAGGGTAATAAAATGATCAAAAGTCTGGTTTGGCTACTTTACGTGGAGTTAATGGTCCAATTTTTTCATGAATATAACATTTTTAGATTTAATATCTAGAGTTGATAGTGTTTACTAACAATCAAAACAGCCAACCTCTCGTAGTTACGGGCCAGAAAAGTAGACCTCAGAGTGAAATATTTCTTTTTAGAAATACGTTCGGGAAAATTAATTTAACTCGCAAACTAATTAGATAATTGAGCTATGTATGTGCAAAGATAACTTCTGCGGTAGGAAATGACTGATCTTTATTGAGTCACGGAAGCATATGCGAAGGAAATTCATGCAGACTAAACCGATCGTGCTCTTGTTCTATTGCATTCTAACCCTACATCACATTGGAATTATTTTTTTCGTCAGTTTTGACGCTAACCAGTACGCGTGGCTAGCGCCAAAACTGAATGAGGAAAGGATATTTTCAAAACGAAAGTTATGCACGTTTTTCAGTGAAAATTAAGGAAAACTATTGTAGATGGGTAAATCTACGTCTTGCATTCTCTCTTGGTATCATCGGTTGTTCTATTCGCCTGCTTTAACGGTGATTACCAACTTGAATGATATTTGACCAAACACTGGAAATCGTACCTGGCAAAAATTACTGCTAAAAAGAACTCAAAATAGCAGACCTTACTCCTTTTGTCTGTCTGATTACCTATATATTTTGGGTAATCGGTAATTTGTATATTTTTTAAAAGATTTTTTTTCCCTACAACTATCGAAAGTGGAGTGCTCTTGCTGGGCTGATTTTGATTGAGCACCTAGTTGTGCTTACTTCACTAGTATGAGCTAAATCTGCGGCACGTTGACCGTGCACATCCATCGTAATACTTTCAGATATATATTCCCAAGCATCATTTCTATAAGAAAACCTTACCAATAATCTGCTTTTGTTATTTTAGAAGAATTATTTGAGGTATTTCTTAGGCTACCTTAAAGCCATTACACAGGGTTGAGTAACGCTTTAAAAATCATTCACAAACTTCCTTAGCCTTAATATGCATGCAGAAATAATATTTCTTGTAGTCGAATGGGAAACATCTTTGAGACATTTAAGCTGCTATCGTGGGATATTTTTACGGCATTTATAGTGATTTATTGCTTAATATATTCTGATTTGAATATTATTTTCGGTCATTTTTCAAGCAAAAAATTATTCTGGTACGGATTTATGTGGCTGAAATTTAACGATGAAACTCATGAAAGAGCGTCCACTGGCATTATTCTAGTGGGCGGGTTAAGACGAATTTTCATCCCCACAGACGAAACCTGAGGTTGTTGGCTAGTGTGTCATCACTGTTGTTGTGCAATTGTTGGTAGTGGGGCTCTACGAAACAGGGTACAGAGTCGAATAAAACTGTATAATCGGTTTAAGATTTTTTGGCGAATTGTCAGTGCCAAAATTTTCGTGTTCGTAAACAAAAATAGATGTTCATTGATACAAAAAAAACTTAACCCAATGCCATGAAGTGTCGAATATATAAAATTTACTGGGTAATATGTGTTTTACCTGAAAATTTGAACGTTGACTCCTCAGTGGCGTATATTATGATAAGCATAACGTTTTTGTAACTAAATCGGATGCAAGGAGGAAAATTGCATGTCGTGGTCTCTTAAATGCTTAAAAAATTTTTATCATTGAACCATCCAAGTCTAATATATATTTCTATTTTAATTTCCAGATGGGTGCTCCTGCGTCTGAACCTTTCACTTCCTTGGGATTGACATGGACGACGATTATTTTGTGCTTCTGATGCTGAAATCTTGATGTGCTAAAAGGTAAGCTTTCGGTGAGTGAGACATACTGCACGGCCACCAGACTGTGTATGCTATTTTTAGTGAGTATCGATTAAATCAAATAAATAAAACACTTTTACCTTTATTGAAACACTTTGCTCTTTTGTTCACTTAATGCTCGTACAGCATGTTATCGGTGACAATATAATGTACTAGAGTGAAACAACCTGTCGAATTCATTGATGTGTTGTTACGTGGCTCGCATCAAGTGGCTGCATGCGACTTAATTACCGTTAAGTGGATTGGATTCTAAATCTAGTTCATGCTTTAGGGAATGCTTCTTACTCCCAGAATTCCTTCACTGGGTCGGTGAGCTCGCGTACAGATACGTTATTTTCATTGACGTTGCACACCCGGTCGAAGGCTGTGGAGTTGAACTGCGACTCCCAGCACGTCAGGTTTCCCCGCTCGTAGGCACTGACGCACGTATGTGTGTTCCAGTAATTCGTGCACGTCCTCCAAGGCAGGTCTGCAATTTTAGTTAAACGATTTGCTTGTATGAAGAACCAGAATGTAGGGAATTTTACACATAACAAATTATGGCCAGCTTTAATGGTGTACGTGTTAGTCTTAGCTTTAAGGAAGGGGAAAGTATTGCTGGAGAAATCTCCAAATTTGAAAGGATGTGAAATGAATTGCTTCGTTTTGATGAGTGAAGAGAATCACCTGGTGAAATGTGACTATAAGTTTTACTATTACAGTTTTTACTATTGCAGTTAACACTTCATTGTTCATAACCATTTTGAACCATAAGTGGAAGTTACCAATGATCTTTTCCGACAGTCACTCTTTCATTGTATTAGACCACGAACTAGTGTTGGAGAAAAATATTCCGATGCTGTATTATTTTTGTTTTCAAAAGTTGAAAGGCAGTTTTAATGTCTTGTTTGTATGCTTCATGAGGGAGTTCGAGGCCAGGAATTCATGAGGAATGTAATGTCATTAATATTTCATTCGTCTCTTTTAGTCATCCCGGAATTTTTTGGCCTTTGCAAATGTGAGCATGTTGTTAATTGAACTCCGAAAAATCTTAAATTTTTACGTGCCATTAAAAATTTCTTGAGCAATTAACGATAAAGTTATTCATCATTGCTTTTGTACATTTTTCAAATGAAGAGGCTATCACAGTTAATCTAGGTATGATAGAATTATTAATCGGTTGGCTAGTGTAAAATCGAGTAAAGAAAGACATTTTATTTGTATGTTTTGAATGCGGTTTTGAGAGCATTTATTTTAAATTATCAAATTACTTCAATGGTATGGCGATTGGCTGGATGAACAAATATGCATGAAAAATAAACGAGTTTTTAGATGGTATTCTTTATGGGAGGGAAGAAATTTGGAGGCCTGAGCTTCCAGCCTACTGTGGCCGGCCACAGTAGGCTGGCCAGATGCGCCACGGCCTGAGAACTCTCTTCTTAAACAGAATCACTGCTGATCATTATCCCGAATTGATCACAGCGTTATATTATATCGATGTAGGAAATTAAAATCTAGTTTTTACTCATATTGTGCTATTTTACCGGCGTTTTATGTAGTATTCTTGATTTGATTGCAACTCAGGAAATTTCATCGGAGTTTATTTATTTGCAGGGGTAGACATGGATACTGTGATAAAAGTTTCGAGTTATTTTAAATTCACTTACCTGCTCTGATGGACATGAACAAATAAAATATAGCCCACGCAAGGATGACGATATAGTAGATATTCATCCAGCATGACATGACGGCCGCAGCGTAACCTATGCCTAAAAGCGAAAAACGGAAAAGTTAATGCTTTTCTTATAGCACAAGATCACGAAAGCCCATATTTGTATGTATTCTCAAGTTACTGACCTTTAAATATTGGTGCGATTTTGAAAACTCCTAGTCCACCGATAGTTAACATTTGCCCAAGCGCTAGCTCCATGAAGAACATTGGAATACCGGCCAAGATGAGGGTGAGGAAGTAAGGGATTAAGAATGCACCTGCGTAGGAAGGAAATGTTCTCGGTTTAGAGTAGAGTTATTTAATATTCCCTATTCAAAGCAAAATATGGAAGTATTGATTATCAGCTGATAGTTAGGCACTTCGACTTTCACAGCCAGTTGGAGCGCTGTGTTTCAATTCTTGTGGACAAGTACATTGTATCTACCACTTTGAAATATCTAATTTATGCCGCAATGTATGAGGATATGCTCGCATTTTTATCCAATTTCTATTTCATAAGTATCGTGTGCTGTTTAGGATAACTTAAAAAAAGAAAAGCGATGATTAATCGAGAAAATACACGAGAGATGGAGAGTGGCATTTTTAGTTAGGTATTCCAAATACACTTGGACAATACCCTGGTGAATTATCAAAATTGAAACTGCGATAACTGCTTAAAACAGCTACTTTCTGCCCTTGGATGAGCTATAATGTTGGCTTCTAAGATGATTCTTTCAAGTGATAATCATTTCGTTTCAAGTTATGATGATAAAACATTTTTGTAGACGGGGAAAATCGCCCTAATATTATCATAAATCATTGACTGTTTTTGTATTATATTACCTATCGTATGTGGAACTGATATGGGACTTGATATTCCATAGGGACTTAGAGAATTTTTTCACCTCTTTATTTTGATTTGTAAAATATATCCATTCACGAAAATTCACGAATTTATCATTAAGATGAGCTTCAAAAATGCCGTTTTATTTACATTTTCCTAATTTTCCACAGTGCATGCATTTAATTTCCTTTATAGTATTGTCCGGGTGAAGTGACCGATAGCTTAGGTCACTTGCGCCACATAAAATAGGGGGTAAGTGAGCAAAGCAAAGAATTCTCCTGGAAACGAAGGAAGCATGGAGTGAACATTGGCGTCTGGTTTTGTCTGTTCTTGGCGTAAAGCGCCAAGGGGTCCACATTTTTTAGACGTCCCATTCAACAGTCAGAATATTGATCCTTAAGTACTCTTCACACAGCGGTCAAGTTGTACCCGGTAGGCCAAATAAAAAATATTTGCCACTGCCAGGATTCGAAGCCCTCGGGATGGGAGGCAAATTCTCAAGCCACCGAATGAACCTGAGTCCGTCATGAGTATTTATGGGAAAGAGTTTTTAGGCTGCAAAAAAAATATTCATGAAGGGGATCTTGGTACGATTTTGCGAAAAGCGATGCCGATACATGGGAACTAAGCCACTTGCAAAGTCTCGATTCCCAAACGAAGGTCACTCCCCATTTGCTCTCCTGCTGCCTCTGAGCTTCCCGTTGCGACGTCTGCAATGGAAGCTTGCTGTGCAGTGGAGTGTCTGTGATCATTCGGTAATATTTTTGCGGATCGTCGAACTATGATCTACGTACCTCCGCCATTTCTGTAGCAGAGGTAGGGGAATCTCCAAACGTTTCCGAGGCCGATGGCCAGACCGACGACGGAGAGGATGAAGTCCAATTTGCTGCCCCAGGTGCCCCGTTCCGGGAGGGCGGAAACGCTCTTGACCACCTCGCCCTCCGCCCTCTCGCCAGTGGCGCTCCCCTCCCCCGCGCCGCACTGGTTCATCTCCATCGGCAGAAGGTGCTTCTCGTTCAGCCCCAACGATGTTTCTCTTGTTTCAGCCATTGTGTCCGTTGACGCCGCTCATGCCCCGATGCTTGCTTTCAGTCTTCACGCCGCTTCAGTCGCCTCCCTGCAATGGAGCGAGAGAGCTGGAATGGGTGTGCTGTCAATTCAGTGACAAAGTATTATGCTATAGGAAAATATGAGTGATACAAACATCCTATGTAATACCAATGGTTAAGTGATAATTCAACTTGCCAAGAGCTAATATTTATAGAGGGTGAAAATATTTTTAAATGAGATATATCTTTAAATAATACAGAAAGTCGAAACTTTTTGGGACTATTCTTATGAAATTCTCTGCTAAGTATTATTATCAAGGAGTTGATAGATCTGAAGACTTAATGGTACGTGAAAGTGGGCTGACAGTGAAGTAAATTAACACTAAGTGACAGCGGAAATACTCGGAGAGTCTTAACCAGGGAGTAGTACAAGGAAGGAAAACCCTTCTACCTGAAGTTATACAAGGAAAGCTTACTGTATCTCGAGCTGGCTCTTGCTGGTATAAAAAAGGAAGAAAAAAGGCGCCCACTCTGTGTGTTCCTATATTTTTTCAGCCTAACTTTATTTAGTTTTATTTACTCTTCTATCTTTGTGCATCTCGTTGTATTTGTAAACTTAATACGCTTCAGTTCAGCCAAATTTAGCAGCTGGAATCCGTCGTGAGCCTCGATTCCCCAAAGTATTTTCTGTAAGTTATAATTTCTTTTGCTCATATATCTGGCCTATTCTTTAGATGAGCTTAATTTGATTTTATTAAACGTGTATACATTGCATTAAAAGTTCTTTATGAAGGGATGGGGAACGTTTTTTCTCTTCGCTATCCAAACGGTCCGACATTTTACGTTTGGCTTGAAACTTAGAGGAGTATTAATTGCAAATGATTTTTTTAGTATGTTAACCAATGGCCGGTGTGGCATTTTATTTACTGACCGTTGGAAGTAATTAAAAATGTTGTCATTTTTATCGATGTTTAATTATTTGATGGTATTTTGGAAATGTTCACTTTCAAATTAATATGGTAAATACACCCATTGACAAAAATATCCAATGACAATAAATTTATATACGTCTTTATTTTATAAGTCGTCAATAAAATTTCATGGAAAAGAATGGGGGAATTGGATCGCGAGGGAAAGTATTAATGCGAAGAATGCATCCTCAATCAAGAAAATTGATGCTAAAATGCAATGGCTTGTGTTGTTTTGAAGGAGAAGTTTACCAACTTTAAGGTCATCGTCTCTGATGCAATCAGCTGCTAGAAAATGTATTATAAAATGCAAGATACACGTGAAGCATGCTGCTGAGTGTGGGCGCTTTTTACCGAACTACAAAGGAGCTTAAAGCACCTATTTTTCTTTTATAGCCATTATCAATTAAAATTTGCTTTATTCCAAGCTATCAGGGAAATAATTATTTACCCCTTTCTTACCGGTAATTAATATTTATGCTTTATAGATGTAACTGAAAATCCATTGAATGAGTTAGCTACCTTTCCAGAGGAACATCATTAGAGGGCCACGAGGACGAATTCTAGTTAAAATGTGTCGTGGATGATGACGTCAACTTTGCGTGAAGAAGTGGACGAGGGGCCCACCAGTTAAGATCACTTAACATATAATGGGGATAACGGTATTAGCCGCTCGCAAAACGCCTCATTTCATTTAATAGTTGAAATGTTTTATGCGAAGGAAAATTGAGACGAAAGCAGGGAATATTTGTTCTAGAAAAAAAAACTGTGGTCTACTTTTGGCCATCATGTCAGAGCATCCGTTTTCCAGCGGAAGGCTTACTTGTTGGCAGCGTGGCGTAATTTGAAAATTCTGAACTTGAGGGTGGAAACGAGATAGGATAGTGACAACAATGTAATTTTTGAAAAAAACGAGAAAATTTACTAGGCCTAAGTCTAAGCAAGGAAAACCACTGTGTGACCACTGAGCGTTGTGGCCCTGGAAGCGTGACGTTGGAATTTCAAATTTGATTTTTGAACGTATCTGCGGGTGACTTGTGCTCTTAAATCCAAGGGAGGAAATGCTCTAACAATCTTTGCCACTTTTTTGACACGAGAGAGAATTTATGATTCTCATGGTCTTTACTCTGTCTTACTAAAGTTGTTCGCAGTTTTGAAGCTAAGTTTTGCCCACCTTTGAACCAAAGAGTCAGGAAGTTTAATATTTTATTTGAGCCAAGAGGATTGAATTTCCCAAGGTTTCTGTCAATGGGATTTTCAGTAATGAACAAGTTGTTGAACAGTTTGTTGAATAGGGTAGCCATTTTGAAAATTAGATGAATGAAGGTGAGCTTCTAATTGGCTTAAGTGAAAAATTTGGATATACCGGTCTTCGGACAATTTTTATTTGAAAATTAATGCAAATAGAAAGTAATATAAATCCCATTGAAATCTAGTTCTGAGCAAACTTAAGCTATTTCAACATCCAGACAGTAATTATAATGTAGGAAGTGATAAGTCGTGATTATTTGTGACACTGGCATTTTTTAGACGCGTCACTCCCTCGTAATTACATAAGTGATCCCAACTGTTGGTTATACTAACGTCATCTTTCCACTGACAAAAATTTTTATGCTAAAACTTCTTCGCGTTTAATTAATTTGTTACTGGATTCACATATCTAATCTGTAGTCCTTATCGGAATTATTTCATTTTCACTGTCATATTGAAATATCACAAGATGATGTCTCAAGTAGTGTCAAATTATGTTTTTCCTGCTGTTTTACGATTTTTGTCTTCTTCATTTTTTGTAACCTATGCATTATTTCCTTGGCATATGCTTTAAATATTCATCAATCACTAATCGCTTTTCACTAAATACTTTTTGTTGATTTCTTACAAGTTCCAGATGAGAGCGGTAATGCTTTCCATTATGGATATAATTTAATTATGTAGTGTCGTCATTTTTTCGTCATTTATATTTATTATGTGTATAATGTAATAATAGCTGTGGCTTGTATTTCTCAGAAGTCATAATACTTGAGGTAACTGAATGGGTAGTCCTGTACAAGCTCTCTTATTGAAATTTTGTTTTTTTCATGGTTTTTATTCCTAGTAAGGATATGTACTCTGTCCATGCCCTGTGTAAGTTGAATTCGACGGACTTACTATGGGAATAATGTAGTAATGGTTTCATGTATTTATGTTGGCGGTAATTTATGTCTTGCAGATTATGAAAAGATTAATATGAAAAGAAAGAAAAAAGAAAAGAAAAAACAGCTCCCTTTCGTAATTCGGAATTCGGCATTTTTTAAGAGTCATTTTTATGGAGCATGCTTCTTTACGGCAATGAGGCTTAAACAATAACAATAGCAGAGAAATCAAGGCTGGAAGTAATCGTAATGTGGTGCTACAGAAGTATGGATACTATAAAATGATAACTAGATCGGCCGAGGGACTAACAAAGAAGTCTTATTAGGAGAGGGAGGAAAGAGAAGTTTTCTGAAAACCTTAAAAAGAAGACGGGACAACTTAATAGGCCATATCTGAAGACATAAATAAAATTGTTGAGGGTATTTAATTGAAAAACGGAATAGGAAGGCCACGCGTGCAACGAAAAGTTGTGAAGTATGTGAAAGAGAAGAACGATGCATGTAAACATGAAGAGGTTGGCAGATAGGAGAATCGAGTGGAGATCTGCGTCAAACCAATCTTATGATTGTTGACCCATGTGATGATTATGATGATGAAATCATCCATGGAGCCAAGTTAACCTTTGAACTTCAGATAACCGGATATGGTATAGAATTGGTTGGGAATTAAAAAGAATGTATATGCTTGTGTTTTTTAAAATTAATATGAGCTAAATAACTCATTTTTGCCTTAAAATTCTACATCGGCTTTGAAAATACCTGTATGTAACCGTGTATTTTAAAATCAAAAAACAATATTTGGTATCGATAGCGCTCATTTTAAATCTGCACCCTTAGGTTAGTTAATCCTTTCGTAAAAGTCACACCAAAATATGGTTATCTATCCAGTAAGATAAAGGATCTGGTGCTTTACCAACACATGAGTTGAATGTGGGATTCTCGTGTTTCCATCCGGGACAGGGGGTCCATTTCCGCCAACGTTTCATCACTCACTATCAAGAATGCTTCATCAGCTGCTCTGATGACGATGAACACGTCGTACTTTGAAACGTTAGTGCCCCTCATGAGGACGGATAGCAGAGAAATGTGAATTATATCCAGTAGGAAGCCTTTCCAATAGGTTTTTCTCACTTTGGGCTCGAGTATTGTGCGGTTAAGTGCTCTAAAAATTTAAACCTTTCCAGCAAATTTGTTCTTAAAGAGAAACGAAGAATTTCTGAGGTAATTTTGCGACTCGATAGTTCAGAGTCATTTTGTGATCGAGTTCACTTAAGAAAGCAGAGGAATAATTAAGAAAAAATTGCACAAAGTCATCAGCCTGCTCCTAATTTAATGGCACCAATTAGCTCTCAATATTCCTAGTTGATGGCTGGAGTAGTGCACTGGAAGTGCTCATTACGCGCTGACTGGGCAGGGATAGGCGTGTAAAACGTCAGCTCCAGCCGTAATTTGAGCGTGAGGTACGTATTCCGTCGGAAGAGTAGTGTTCTAACTACAGTGCACATATCCGAGCCTTGATTTATCTCTATGGCTTGGAATTGGAAATTTAACGTTGGTCTCAGCCGTATGAGCGTTTACAGCCAACTATATTGACGTAGTTTTCAGTTTTATTTGACATTTAATTTCTGGCATTGGGTCAGCAGGGAAATATAAACTATTATTTTTGTCTATGCCAGATAAAAATTAACATATCATTTGCAAGGAAAAAGCTGATGCAGAATGAACACTTCCCATTCGCTATGGTGATGTTTTTAATACTAGTATTACGGTGTAACCCTCACCTGCCAGACTGACTCAAGAAGTTGAACACTCCTCCGTTGTAATCCTCCACTCAAATCCACTTTTCATTTATTATTTTATCTAATGGAACCTTTGTTTGCAGTGTTCTTTTATATTGCCTCTCCATGTGTGGTAATATGATTTCAAGGC
The DNA here is from genome assembly GCA_933228895.1 of Platycnemis pennipes. NCBI lineage: Eukaryota > Metazoa > Arthropoda > Insecta > Odonata > Platycnemididae > Platycnemis > Platycnemis pennipes. The sequence goes on along the minus strand of OW121846.1, from coordinate 102,861,687 downwards.
CGGAAAATGTGACATTGTAGCCTCACGATAAGTTGTTCACGCACATTTGTCGTATTTAAATCGAAGCATGTTGTCCTTCGTATAATTCAACTCGAATGCTGTAAGAAAGAGGAGCGTGGTAGACTAGTGGGTAGAGCGCTTGGCTACTGATCGAAGGGTCTCGGGTTCAAATCGAAGCCTTAGGGCGCCCAGAACGAAAATTCCTCGGAGTGCGAGGTGGCCCAGGGAAAGGAACTGGCCCCCCTACCCTGAATGTGTGAAATTCACACACCTGTGGCTTAGTCAGGGGTGAGCTCTACCCTCACCTATCAAAACCAACCTTCGGGTTGAATCACTAAGTGAGTGAGCTGTAAGAAATCAATGGAGTTCATTATAGAGTCACGAATAATTGATACAAGTAGTGACTAGAACTAATGGCTTATGATGCAATATCTTTCGTCGGACCTGAATGTAAAAACCTCTGATTCTTTTACTTTCCCTTTCCGCGATGTGGCGGAAGGTATTGTTTTCGTATAAAAAACTGCATTAGAGGTAGCAATGAAAGTACTCGTTTTCAAGTATTCTGACATATTGTCCACTTGAAGAATGGTGCCTATGTCATTATCGATTTTATGGGATCTGCCATGTCAGCCAGGTCACTGGCCAGTCAACCCAAATGTCACGGTTTCGAATACCTCCCAGGACATTGATGTTGTGTTAGCCCAAGGATTATGAACATAGGTTGAACGGTGCAATATAGGTAACCTAAGCCGTTGGACCACCTAAAATCCACGTCTACTACCCGATTGTGTGGGCATAAGAGGGGGAAGTTATTATTTGAGAGACAAATTTTGTATTAAAATGTTTTGAACGGGTGATTAGACTCAATATATTTCGGGCCCTAATCTTCAAACAGAAATTATACGTTACTTAGGATTATTTAAATCACCATTGTCGGCTAGAAATGAAATATTATGAAATGATATTATGATTTCTATCTAAATCTCATTGTTTGCGAGTTATTTCGAATTTTTGATGGGAGCAGAAGTTGCTCCTTTTTCTAAATTAGTCTATGAGGTCAACAATCTAGGCAATTTTTTGTGGGTTTTCTCGAAATATAATTGGCAAGGCGTTATATACGCTGCGAGTTTAAACCTTGTATTAATTAGTTAAATTGAATTATCAAATATTTTTCTTGGTCACAAAAATAAATGTAAGTTGCCAAATTTCTGTATACCGAAATTGATGGAAATACAAAATTCACATTTTTATCGCAAAAATTCCTGTTATAAGGTAATTTCATTAGTGAAGAAATAAAATATTGACTTTCACATTTATTTCCCATCTGCGATATTTTTTTGCATTCGGTTTAATGAAACATTGTTGTCCCAGTTCAACCACAAGCTGTTGTTATTGTCACGTAGAAGCGCATCAATAGAATGTATGGCTTTGTCGAGTTCTTTTTTAAATGAATGCAAATATATCAGCGTTGAAATAAATACGAGAATAAGGCTGTAAGATATGAATTGGAGTTCTTTATCTTAATCTTGTAATCGTTTTCCATGTTCAACGTTTTCTGGTGTTGCTAGGTTTTGTTGTTCACAAATTAATCTAAATAAGTAGGTACTATTCTAAATTTTCTAAGATGGAAATCCTCATGTTTGATTAACTGGACAATTTCGGGGTGAAAAACTGGCGATTCCTACGACTTCGTGAATTAATTTGTACACGTCCATTTAATACTGTTATACGAACTACCTAACAAATTAGATGTAAAAAGCAATATTTCCGCAGAAAAAAATCATCCACCTTGACCGGGATTGCCATTGGTTGATTGATATCGTTGATCGATGATGATTGTTCGATATACTAATGTGCATATTAGTGGGTAAGTCTATTACAGGTTTTCGCGATTAGTTTGCCATTCTTCAATGGGATATCATCAATTATTAATCGTAACCAAACTGCTGATGTCGAAATTGTTGCTTCGATGTTACTATACGACATTCGGCTTGGACATTGAAGCCATTGAATCGTGACACACTATTACTATGCTACAACCACTATAACTGCTGAATTGTCCTCAGGTTTTGTTCAGGAGCTAAATAACGCCCAGGATATGCTCCTGAAACTGAGCGTTCTCTATTTTTATGCCACAATCCCAAGCTGAATGATCCCGAGCTGCGTTTGCTTTAGAGGGTGAGATGGTGAGACTCGATGAATTGACCAAGTGCGTTGAAGCAAGTTGAATTGAGAGCAACCAAGCGCGTCGAACATTGCCTCTTGTTGCGCAGCTTGCCATTACGCGTGAGACCTATATGCTAGCAGTCAAACATTACATTTGCTCTTGTAGTTTTAAATCATTTTACTCAACTGATATATGCAAAACTTACCAAGCGCAATAAATATACATGCTCGGCTGATTGCTAAGGCACTTATCCACTTCTACGTAGTGCTTTGATTGGACGCAGTTTTTCCTGCATTCAGTCATTATTATTAGGCTACATTACAGAATTATGCACAAAATTTGATACTACTCCTTTGGCTCTTTAAGTAATAAATCAGCTGTTTTAATGTTTCATTGTATCCCTTCATTTCTTGGTAGGATTGTTTTAATGTTTCATTGTATCCTTTTATTTCTCGGTAGGCTTGCATTTGTGCTGAAGTTTGTTCTATACAATAGGATATGGTGCTTTTGTGTGTCACAATTAAAATTGAGGGGTTTCGCGTTTCCTTTGAAATTTAATGTCTAAAAATAATGAGAATTTGGGCCGGGTAAAGGCTGCCTGGGCCGATGAAAATTGTAAAAAGAGGACGGGACTACCTATTTAGGAACATGATATTCTGAAGACAGTCGGCAAGGCTAAAGTGAATGGGAAAGCCATCTCTTGCGTGAGAAATATCGGGCCAGTGGAGGATGTAAAATTGAAGAATTGTGGAAATATACCGAGGATAGCCGATATAAATACAGAGTCAAACCGTTCTTAGGATTGATAACTGATGGTGAAGTGGTGATGTTTCACACGCTCGAGAACTCTTCACTTCTTTTATGCTTTTACGTATCATCGAAAACTAATGGCGTTTTTATCAATCTTTTCTTCACGTTAAAACTCCAGGGCTCCATTTTCCCTTCTTTAAATAAGCTTTATTGATCAAAAACGTTATCGCCATTGTCACTAGTCAGCAATACCAGGGAGATACTGAGATAGAGTTCTCCATTCCATTCATCTATCGACTAACCTCTTTGTACTTCCAAATCCATTTTCATCTAAATACTCCGAAGATAGAGGAAATATTCCATTTCTCCGATTCGTTCCCACCAATATTTAGTTAATTTTAACATAACTACAGATACAGAATCGTATTGCATTCGTCTTCTTGTGATTTATATTCAACTTAAATCATTCTCACTGTACCTTTGTTGTCATTGTGGCTGCATTCATTTGACTGGCTGCCTAACTAACGGTGGGAGCAAGACCCTCGTCTCATTTCCCGACCTATCTCGGTCCATTCCGATTTACCACTGTCTTCTCTTGTGCATTTGATTCAGGTTAAGGCACCTAGTTCTTTACCTCAATTCCTATTTTCTGTAGTAATTGTATCAAGTTTGTCCAGTCTGTTTTAACAAGTGTCTTCTCGAAGTCTACACAGCATGCTAAAACATACTGGCTATGCAAAAGTATATCTTTTTTCAAGCGACATCGTGATTCCCAACTAAGTTACGCATTTCTAGCTTATATATACACACAAATACGTGTGAAAAATACGGTCATTGTTAAAATATTAAGTTATAACGTTTTTTCCCCGTGTTAAATTAACCTTATGGTTCCATGATCATCCCATTTTGCGCTTTACTCGCCTTGGGAATGGGAAATGAAAATAGTCTTTTTGGATTCCCCCTACCAGAATATTATAAATATCTTGTGGGTAAAGAACTTCCTCATCCCTTCTTTCTCTCAACTCTCGAGGCCATGCTGGAATACTGAGGACAGTCGAATTCCTCTCTCATTTCCCCCTCCCCATTTCACTTTCTGGAATTCCCAAGCACCTGCAACCTGCACTCATCGATTGGTTTAATCGATGACGAAAATCCATTCTGTACTTATGTTGGCTTAATCTCTTCGCCAGAAACAGTTTATAGTATTCGCTTACTTTTCTTTGACCTCTTTCTGCTTCACTAGCAACTTTCCTGCTTTTTTTTGTAGTTGGTTTCTAATCTCTCCTCCGTTTTCACTTTACCCTTTCGGTTGTTTATTTCACCATGTTTTTTTTACCAAGTGTCCTTTTATCCAATTCTACATTTACTTTCTCCCATTTCACCTGCTTTTGGACCTTTCTATCTTTGACATCATTTATGTCTTCCATATTCTTGATTTATTTACTTTTTCTCGACTTTCCCTCCCTTTACTTTTACTTAATGTGTTAAGTACCTTAAGTCTACTTAATCGCTGCCTTATGCTATATCAACTTCTTTACGTCTCCCAAAAATTCTTAATTCCTCCGCCTTACCTGTCTTCTTCGGATTCTTTGCAATTAAACGCGGCATTTCGTTGCCCCTAAATTGGAGTCTGAATCTGTATCCTTTAGAAACCCATGAGGCGTGGGCACATTCTAATGAAAGTGATAAGCCTAGCGTGTCGATAATATTAATGTTTCAAATCAGGAGTATTTAGCTGAATATGACTTTCCTTCCTCTTAAAATTTAATAACCGTCTTCTTTGCCCCTGATAAAAGTCTACCAGTGGCCTTGCTTCTTCCCGCGCCTGGCATGAAACCTGCCTCATTTAGCCGAGATTGGATTCCGCAGTTGCCAGGTTTAAAAACTCTATTAAACAGTCAGTATCCATTTTGGAGAGAATTATTGAGTCGCTTTACCATCGCATACTTCAATAATGCTTTTATCATGGCGCTAACTCTTGAAATGCCGCCCAAAGGAGTCATACGGTACTTTTTCAGTCAGCCTACTCAGGAACCGATATCTTCTGTCGTTAACTATCCTTCAAATTAGCTTAAATACAGCGTGGGGTTTTTTATCATAAGTAATAATCATTTCTTTGATAGGTGCATGCGCTCAGAAAGGTCATCAGCACGCTTCAGCTTTCAGGTTGAAGTCATTGGGGAGGTATGATTGGTGAAAAAGGACCCATGAGTGAACATGAAGTCTGTTATTTCATATCTTGATCGCCTTATCATCTCTTGTTTGATGCATTTTCTCGAAGGAAAAGAGTGCAAAAAGCCAATTAAATCGAAGGAAATTAAATCCCGATACCGGTATTTCGGTCAACCAGGTTACAATCTCAATAGAAGAGAATATGATGAATGAGAGTGAATTATCGAAGCTAAGCTCAGAATGAAGCTCAGACCGTATTGGAATTCATTTAATTCCATTTCATTGGCTTTTCGAACTTTTAATCCTTCGAGTAAATTTTTCTTCAGCTAATTTGATCGCCTTCAACATTTTCTTGTAGTTTAAATTCCCCTACAGTTCGCACATTACGTTCGACCTTGGAATTATAATGTTTTTATTGTCATTTAAGACAAGCCAAGGCGGAGAGTGACGTCATGGCGATTGGGGCAGAGAAGGTGTTAAAGATAAGGTCACTCTTCCTGGCGTCAGCGGTTGCTCATTGAAACCTTCTTGTACGAATATTTCGTCAACTAAGACCGAAATTTAATTTATTCACTTTTCTATTCTTGTTTCTCATTTTGATCACTTTCGCAAAGGTTGTTTTTCTCCATGGACAGTAGAACTCTTTCACCTTTAATTTTACAAGTAGTAAAATGCCGATATATTACACAAGTATTTAGGAAGAAGGTTACATTCTTCCATTATTACGTCCATTTTCTGTTGCATTCCTAACCCATGAAGTTTTATCGCAATTCTGAAAGTAACTAATTTCTATTTAGGATCCATGGAAATTATCTCTGTTGAAAATTATGAATTATTTCACCATTCCCAGGGAGCAATATTGGAAGTGGAAATTCTTTCTTGCGATGCCATTGCTTTCTTTTGCAAGTTGGTTGGAACTTTGCTACGCTACTATTGAAAACGGTTTCAATCGCCCGATTCTGTTTGTAGAAGTTGCATCAAAAGCGAAGGAGTGCATTTTTTCTTCGCTCTACGACTACGTAGCCGTATCATTGATGACACCAATAGGATAACGTTTTTTTACTGTCCACTGATTTAATTGAAATTTCATTTCCTGTTTCAATGCCGGGGCTTAATCATCGGACGTAAATAATGACTGAAACATTTTGGCATGATGCTGACGCCTTTGCAAACGTGCTGCAATTTTAGTTAAACTAGTGATCAGTACCTACAAAAATCTACAGGTATTATTATTCTTTAATTGTACAATGCTGTTACCATAAAAACACCTAATGAAGTAGAATATTTTGCCCACGCTGTTCTGCTAGTGATTAGAGCTATGTTTTGTAGCAGTGGTATTAAAATGGCAACATCATTGTGACTCAGAAGGTTCTTTTGTGAAGCAAAGTTTTGGATAACACATAGGTCAGCTAGGCGTGGGAACATGTAGTGAATTAATTTCTCCAAGTACTTGCAGTTTTACTCTGCAATGAATGTAAGTGGTACATGAAATTTTATTTTGCTATTCATTCAGGTTTTACGTCAAATTATACTTTTCGTTCATGCAGGTTTTACATGAAATTTTACTTTTCAGTGCGTGTAAGACCTCTGTGAAAGCATTACCGCCAAATATGATTAAAGTAGAGAAAAATATCTGGTGCAGCCGGAGTGTAAATGAGTTTTTCCGGTATAAATTCTGCATTATTCCGTATAAATTCTGATTTTCGAATGCTAATTCGAAGACCTTTATGGTATGCTGAATCATTCATACATTATCAAAATAATTTCTCGATGGAGACATATTTATTTACCTCAAGGGTTTGAATAACATTTGGAAAGCATATCTTAAGTTTCGTAATGCAACGTTTATCACTAACGGTTTCAGGTATTGAGTTTGTTATGGAGTCTTGCTGATGTCCTTACCTTGAATTTTATGTTAGAGTCAAAAATATAAATAATTGCTTGGGAATGGAAAACAAATTCCCATATAACTGCGCTAAAGACCTAAAAGTATTTGAAAAGCTTAAAAAAGGTCAACAAATGAAACAAATTGTCCCTCCCACACTTTTCTACCATTGGTCGACCAGAGTAAGTAGCAGCCACTTTTGCAAAGTTCACCAGTTTAGGTCATTTGTGTTGCAGTTATACACTTGTTTTAATTGTTATATGCAGGAAGTTAATGGGATAGAAAAATCAGGATATTCTTGAAGTATGAATGGGAAATAGGATATAATTTACCAATTACTTTAGTACTCAATTATATTCTTTCTTCATTTAGCCATGCCTAACTGACATAGTGTGGGGATCGATCATTCCTTTTGTGCCATCAGTTTGCTCATACGATGCTTAGCTTACTTATGTGTCGCCTTAATAGCATCCTTTATTCCTTTAATTGGAGCTTCTAAGTTAGGTAAGGACCTCAATGAATTACACCATTTCACACTTTCGGATAGAAATTGAAATTTCCATCACACACATTGATTGCTTGTGAAAAAATCGCGACTATCCGGATAGCATTGGGTGACCTATGTGGGTGACCATAAATCTTGCATGGTGGAGATGTAAACGTTATCAGCGTGTTATTTTCAAAGTCAATTCGTTTTCACAGATGAGAAATACTGGGAATAATTACCAGTTAACTGGTGGTACTTTAGTAGGAGAAGCCCTTATGATTTGACTCAACATATCATTCGGACCTTAAACTTAGCTATAATCACTAGGGCTGGCAGTATATTAGGTATATACTCGTTAAGGGGTATCTTTGAAATGCCTTCCCTATTATTTTATCTCTGTCTCGAGTGGATGAAGCCGGTAGGTGGAGAGAACGGAATAGTGCGTGTTTGAAACTTTTTCTGTTACGTACACAAGGAGTTTAAGTTATTTTACTTTCTCTTTATTCCGTAATTGCTGTCTAGTTATATTTAAGGTAAATAAGGGCATATTAATAATGATGAACAATTAAAATATATTTTTTAATCCAGCCATTACTGCTAATACTCGTATTTATAAAACCATTCAAAATTCGATAGTAATTTGAATGTTATTTTGGAAGCAGGAAACGTAGGAGTAGAGAGAGATGTAGCTACTCGGTTTTACCCCTGACGGAAAAGTACAACAAAGTGCGATTGTTGTCATTGTTCTTTCCTGCGTAAATGTGAACTTTACGCCTAACATCTCAAAGTGTTTATTGTTGGCCATCGTGTGCCCATTCCTGTGTAACCACACACACGGGTGTTTCCTGCTCATCTGATGGCCCTTAATAATATTGATTGGTGTGATCCCGTTTTCTGTTGAACAAAACAACCAGCAAAGCGAGACTTGCCGTGTTACACAACGTTATTCTTAAATACCGCTATAGAGACAATAAATATTTTTCATAAATGATTTCCGTAATTAACGGTAATTATAACGCTTATAGTATGAATCTGTTTCCTTCTTTTCATAATAAATATCTCAGCAATATATCGTTTTCATTTTGTCCCGGAGGATATGTTTAAGTTTGATGGTGAAATCGAGGAGAAAAGCAAGCGATCAAGATGGCAAATCAGCTGGGAAACAATACTTTTAGGAGTCCAATAGTGAAGTTAATCCAATCGCTTGACTATTCTAGATAATAATATGATTTACGCTGGAAAGACTTTAATATGAGTGACACTTAGCGCTCCGTCGTCCGCATTCCGAAAAAGTTATGTCGATAAGGGAGAATGGTAGTGATAATATCAATGATAGCGCCATCATTCCTTGTGAGCGAGGAGAAACTGTAATGGGGCATTGACAATAAGCGCAAATGGCTTTGAAGTTCTAAGGTAAAGTCATTAGTGACAGTCTCGCTTACAGAGCCGCTCGGAACATATATTCCGTAGGCGAGGTAAATACCAGGATGATTCAAACATGCTTTGGCAATGGATGAGTCACTTCATTCCATTTATATAGCCATAGACGTGAGAATACTTTTGATGAAAAAGCTCGTTGCACGTGGTCACTACCATCGCTAAGTGTCAATTTAATTCTACCAATCGACACAGTGTTTTTCATTCCATTGAATAAGGATAAACGGCAATCGAAACTGAGGGAAAATCCATGGAATTACCTTTCAATGGAACATATTACCTACATCGCTGGCCAAGGTGGTGATCTTGGAAACCACCAAAATGGATTAAGAAGTAGTGAATCGTTGCCAGTAAATCGTAGTGTGTACGAATCGTAGTGTACTTTGGTTCTTATGATTGCCAATCTATATAGACCGCAGGACGGGATGGTTGAAGACTCTAGGACCGAAGAATGATATGGCTGCCTTAGAGCTGTTCATGGAATCACAGACGATTTAACAACAGGTCCTTCCTTGGGAAAAAAATAGATCCACTTGCTCCTCCGTTGAAGCATTTGGGCCAAAGCAAAAAAAAAGCATTTTACGTTTGCGAAGGTTGTAACTGGGACGCCCCATGAGCATGCTGATGCTGGTCTTTCTGGTGTCAATGAAAAACAAGGTTAAATGGGAAAGCCCCCTACCCAAAATACTTGCTGAGCGTGACCCTTGTAATTGCATGGAGAGAGAAAAATATACTATTCTACGAGGTGTGTGTTTTAGGCGTGTTTTTATCAATTTAAGGAAAGAAAGAGCTCAGGTCTAGTGCAAAGTTTATTGTTTTTTTCAATAACAAACGGCTAAGTCTTCTCAGTTTAAATGCCAGAATGCGTGTGCTGAAAAGTGCTGTCGTTGCTTGTTTGGTATTTCTTAATGTGTGCGAAGGCTTTTAAAATATCATAAGGGATGCAACAAACATTCAGCTGAAGTTACGTGCTCTGGAAACCTTCGAATATATTAAGTCTTGAAGGTTTTTTAGCATGGTGTTCGTCGTCTTGGTGGATTTTCACAAAATTGTGTCAAAAGTCTCCAAATTGTTTTGGTATATCCAATTGGGAATATTCAACAAAGGAAATCATCATATTTCATTTAATTTTTGTTAGTATTATTTCGTTCCATTTATCGCAAGTACGTAAAATTTCATTCGGAAGCGGCAGCGTTTTCATCGTTACACTCGAAAGAAAAAAGAACACGAGTTTAGAACTTACACCATTCGGAATCTATTAAAAATCATATTAGTTTGAGGATGAATCATAGTTCATATTTATAAAATAACCTCAACTGTTAGAGTGCTGAAAGTAAATTCTGCTAGTTATATAATTTTGCTTCAAAAATTGATAACTTTCCATTGCGTTGTCTTCTGAGGCGTAGGGAAAGAAAAAGTCTTCATGTGGCTGTAAATTATGTTACTGTTGTGTTGCATGCACGTTCAGGAATGTCTCAAAAGGACAATATTACATTTTATCTCGATTTCGGCTTTCACCCGCACGTTTTTTTTCCACACTCGTGTGTAAACCCATGAGCTAAAGTTTGTATACCACTTTGACTCGGATATTGCTTCCAAATTATGTCTCATGGGGGGAATCTTTTTAGTGGGAAACAGCAGGTTAATTTCCATTTTCTATCTTTGATACATTTGATCCGATATGTCGCGCTTGTACCAACGTATAGGACTGAGAACACCAAAAATGATTTATTACTGTACGTCTCCATTTAGGGAATGATTAAGGGCAAATGGTAAATAACGTTGTCCAGAGAGGATGAAATTTGGTATAAGAAGGCATGCCTTTATTCATTGATGAGTGTTTTGAAAGTACTCCATCTTCGAAGTCCATGTCGTTTGGTGATATTTCTAAGTTCAATAGGAGATTCTGTGAATTGCTTCCAAACGTATCGTTCCGTAATATGTGTAGCGTTTGAATTATTTCAATTTTTATGATAAACAAACGCTGTATTTTATCTACGAGTCTGTTGAATGGGAAACCCTTTAGGAAGAATAACCCAACAGAACCCATAAAAATATTATCCTTGTTAATTGAAAATTTACTTCAAAATAAACAAATTTTCTATCTTATAAAATAGGTTAATTTTTAAGTGAAATTTACATTAAAGTGTAAAATAATAGGTCTATCAACATGGGTTAATATATTGTAGATAATTTTCATTTTAACCAACGTCCCTCGCTGCGTCCCTTGATATCACTTTTACCGGTGCAAAACTGAAGTTCAGGAAATGTTTTATCCGGAGATAAGAATAAGACATATGCCATGCTTGAAATTTCTGCATTGCCGAGAAGCACATTACTCACTGGGTGACTGTCCTATGTGATACGAAAGAACGAGTACTGTTAATATTGAAATTCAATTAGGGAAATAATCCCAAAAGGCTTGGTGAGTTCTAGAAATTTGGAATGCAAATTTAAACCGCGTATTTCAAGCTATTTTAGCACATCGCTTATAGAAAGAAGCGATGTGACGCCGCTAAAGTTTCCGCGGCCAGTTCACGGTCTTTGAATTTGTTTAAGTAAGCACATCACTTACATTAATAGCAATTCGTATCACATGGTAAACAAAATCATCCAAGTCAAACTCAAAATATATGCCAAAATTTATTTCACAATTCCACTTCACCTTCAAAAAGCGCTTTGGAAAAAAATTTTCTTGAGTGGGCATTAAGCAGTTGCGGTTTTTATTCGTAAATTATGCAAACATAATAATCCTCACGTTTTCCTCACAGTTGCAAATACTTTCATGCACCAAGATTTATCTGATTATTAATATATAATTTTGACGAGGATTTAGATAGTAGAAGGGATAATTTTGTTTCAATTTTGCCTAAATAAAGACGCTTTACTATTAGTTTTTGTTACCTGCGGCACTCTTAATTGACTCATGTCACTCCAGGGGTTTCCACGCCATTCCTCTCCACACTATATAAAAAGTATTAAAATGGGCATCTGGGGAAAATTGAAAATTCTAATCCACCTTAATAGTTTCAACTTAGCTAATGACAACCTCTTACCCTCCCCTTCCTGGATTTACCACTCCGATTTCTGCCTGGCCACATGTCGCCCACCCCCACATCACCCACAGGATTACTGGACCCATCCAGACCACACCTCCAATAGTGCGCAACTACTGTTTATTCCTTCCCCTTTTTACTCTCCTACACGATGTGTGCTTATCCCCCATTTTACTTTATTTTACTCTACCTCATGATGCCAAAATTGGCGAAAAAGGTTGTTCAGCTTTTCTATTGTATATGAATGGAATGCATGTTCTATTGTATTGAACTTTACCAAGTCTCTGGGTTTTATTTCCCTGGTATGTAGTGGTTCCCCCAAGTAACGTTTGAAAAATTCCATTTATGTATTTTTGTCTTGACCTGTAGAAAATTCCTTTCTCAATGGTAGTTTTAGATTTTAACGTGATCACCTCAGGGGTGTTGTGATTGAAGTTCTGGTAGTTGATTATATACAATGCATAGACTGGCTGGAGTTGTTGCTCAGAAACTTGCAAAATCATCACAAATAATATAGTTCGCATGAACTCATCAGAATTCTTCGAAAAGTATACTTCTGTATTAAGAATATTCAGACAATTTATTTGACTGCTCTAAATTAATTTCTTTGGTCTGATAGCCAAAAATAGTGATGTTCTATATTTCCTCATTCAGTAACAACCAGCTTTGTGCTGTGAATTGCTTGCTCAAATGTAAAATGATACATTTCGTGGCTCTTTGTAATTATAGCTAAACCCTAGTGAACATTTTATGCTAATGGAAGACGTAGTGGCATTTTTTCTCCATGCTTCGAATATGTCAGGAAATTAGTTTCCTGCAGATGAAAAAGTTTCATTCATTTTGTTGTATTTCGTGAAGATGTAGCAGATATGAATGAGCGGAGTAAAACTACTCAATTATTGTCACCGCTCGGCCTTATGCTGATAATAATGGACCATTTGCATCTCTCCTTCCGTTTCTCAACGCTTTGACTCAGTTGACAGCATATGATGAAGAGAACTCGTCAGTTTCTGAGATTTATTTTACAGTGAATGTAGTGTTTTATGGCAAAAAATGACATGAATACGTCATGATTGGTTGCCCTGATGCAAATAGCCTTTTATAATGTTCGCTGTTCTCTTTGAAAGAAACACGCTGTGTGTGATGTAATCAAATTAATTGGAGCTCCTCATCCCTTCTTCCAGCATCTTTCAACTTCTTTCATGCCCAGATTCTGAGAGAAAAGTAGACGGTCGAGGTCTCGTGCGCCGCGGAAAAACTTTTTGCTGTGGTTTAAAAATTTGACGTATCTAATGAAGGAGGCTTTTGTGACTATACTTGAGAGGACTGTTCATAAGTAGAGGAAGCGAATTTAAAACTGCTTTTAAGGGGAAAAATCACCATATGGAGGGATCTTAAATTTGTGTTACATTTAAAATTTGGAGGAAGAACAGTAACAACGCCTTCCTAGAATATAACGCTAACAAAAGCTTCGTTCACATAATTTTCCCCAAGCAAAGGAACTCAAATATCCTGTTTATTTTTGACTCTTATCTGATATTGAATTTATACGAAGGGAATATTAGCGATAGTGATTACTGCACATACATGATGACGTTTTTTCCTAAAACTAAATGTTTACGAGTATCTTTTTTTGATGAATCTGTTGGTATTCTCTTTTTTTTGGCAGAACAGGTCTAAAATCCCAATCTTGTCCCCTATTATGGGAAACATGAATTGGATTTTTGAGTATCATTTGAGTTTTGATTTTAGGTATTGAAATAACTTCTTAATTGAAAAAAAAACTTATCATCTGCATTAAAATTTGATTCATAAGTGCTATATATCTTTCAGCTGTGAACAAGTACTAACTAACGAAGTCTTGCACAGAAATTCAATAATGATATCAGGGAATGTAGGTGAATATTATAGTATGTAATATTGTATGACATTATGGATACTCCCTGGAATATGATTCCAGACTATGGCGACCACTTATCGCGTGATAGTAGTAATTGTTTTTCAACTGAAACTTGGGAGAGCAAACTAAGATCAGTATCTATAATTTTGATGTGGGAAAGATTTATATGAGGGATATGGAAGGATTGTACTTTGTCGTTTCTACAACTGAAATTTGAAGTACCTCCAATCCTTAGGATATGCAATTTAAGGCTTAATAATGCAACCATCCTTGTCAAAACGTAGCCTCATTAGACGTACTGTGGAGTGAGCAATTGGGTGCGAACCAGAGTTTCGTTGAACTTCTTAAATTTTTTGGTGAGCTAGCCCTGTTTTTCGGTTTACAATAGAACTCATCTGTTAACCTAAATGTTGGACTAAGAATATCACCGTGGAAAGAAATATTGCTTGGTTTGGTTATTGAGTAGGTTGGGACGCAGGGATTATCAGAGTATTTAATGAAGCTCAGAGATCAAGAAAGATCATTTAAAATAAATTATAGAAAATTATACGTAATGATCATGATAAATTGCGAAGTACTTGCCATATATTGAAAGTGATAAATAGTTACAACGGCGTAGCGATGAAGAGTTTTTTGTGTGTGGAGAAAAAATGAACAAATTTAACGCGTACTAAATCTCACCCGTTGTCAGGTATGCCACGGTTGGGATAAAGGGTAATATACGCACGAAATATAATTTCTGCATCGGTGAATTTCTGCTTCCTTCAGAGTGGAAGTTATTACGACAATGACCTTCTATCGTGGTCCACTGATTCATCTAGTGAAGTTTTCAAATGGGATACTAATTTTGAAAATCATCGATTTTTGAAAATTTACGCCCTGGGGTGGAACTTTCTATACCTTCACCAATTTCCTTTCTCTGTTTCCTTCCATCGTTGAATTATCTTTTTCAGCAATTTTTCAGTCATGAAGAATTGACACTTGAATATTTTATTGGAGGCTATGAAAGATAATTGTAACAATCGTTCATCAGTCATGATTAGCCCTAGGTCCTAGTATTAGACTTACGCAGCTGTTCACTGGGTTCTTTAACCAACCATTCTATTAATTTCTTTTATAGTTCTTGTTTTTTCATTGCTTTCCCATGAATATTTCCTGAGTTTCGAGTACTTTCTTTTCATTTCTCCACGATGACTGTCCTTAACGAGGTCATTAAGTATCGAGATGCGTCCTGCAAGACTGTCCCTTCTTTTCTGGATTTTCATACGATTATTTCTTCTCCTACTGCTCATAGAACCTCATCATGAATTACTTGTTCTGTCGAGTAGGTGTACTGCATCATTTCGTCTCATTTGAAATATTTTCGGTTTTTCT
Source organism: Platycnemis pennipes (assembly GCA_933228895.1). Classification (NCBI taxonomy): domain Eukaryota; kingdom Metazoa; phylum Arthropoda; class Insecta; order Odonata; family Platycnemididae; genus Platycnemis; species Platycnemis pennipes. The sequence goes on along the minus strand of OW121846.1, from coordinate 102,846,459 downwards.
TCTAATTCTGCCTCTATTATCCATGCTTCGCGGCAATAAAGATGCATGTTCCAGCGTATATTTCAATTAAATGTTCCAGGTTAACCACTGTCAGCAGACCTTTCATCTGGTTTGTATTCTTATTTTAGTCTGTTAAAATTAAACCTTTGCCCCAGTCCCGTTGCAACTATACCCGTAAAACATAACTCATTTTTGAACTTTGATGATTCCCTCGTATAATATTTGCTTTTCCCCTTACTCTTCTTCTACATGCCATAATATCTATACTATTTGTTCTGCACTTGTTTATCCGTATGCAATTACTTGTGAGCTCCTTCATTATGTTAATGTAATTTTATTAGGTTTCTTTGTATCCCAGCCTCGACAGTTATGTCGTCGGCCAGTCGTGACAGTCACTCATTGTCTGTATGGGTGCTCACCCCTAATACCTTCTTTTCAAACTGTATTTGATTTCCCAATGTAGGCATGTAAAATCAATATCGGCACTGTATACCCATTGCTGCCTGATACCTTTCCTTACAGTTTATTTTTCACTGTTATGACTAGATGAATGAAAACATGTTCATGTACACAATGTAGATCACGTTTCTGTCAGTTTGCGACGCCCAGATTCCTTCGTGACTTTCATTGCAGTGGACGTTGTGAAAAGTTTCCTCTAAATATATAAATGCATCAAATCTCTGTTGTTTTCTTTTCTATAAAAATAACCTGAGGTACAAAATTGTCTTTTTGGTGTCCATGCTCTTCCAAAATGCATAATGCCCTTTAACTAAGAACCCCTGTTCTTTTCGTTCCATTATTTCGAGGACAACTCTTGTAAGTATTTTTAAAGCAAGTTAATGTGTTCCTTTCCTAATCCGTATTTTTTATTTAGGCTTACATTTTGACCTTCTGCAAGGATGGTGTTCTAATATCCTGCAATAGTAAATTCCTTTTACCCTTTACCGGATTTATTACTTTCGCAAAGAATAAGAGATGCCTTCTATTTCATTTAAAAAGTGTAATGTATCAATGTACACTGCAATGGTATCCATAGGAACATTCGCAATTGTCGACATTTGGAATAATCCTGTTTGATATGATAGCATTTCAGCTCAACTGCACAGGAGTTCAAAGGGGAATGGAATAAGGAAATGCTATGAATTTAGTCGCAGGATCTTTGAAGGAGTGTGACCGGAAGATTTTGTGAAGTCACTTTTGATTCCACTTGCGAGATGAGTAAAGCATACTGTGGGGAATTTACGAAACTATAGTTTTTTACGTGGAAAAGCTAGTTTTAAGAAGTGATGATTAATGATCGGTGACTTAGGTAAAAAACTTCAGGAAAAATCCAGTTTGGGTTACGAAAGTGCAGGGAACTCGTGTCGCAGTGTGCACTCGCAGTGCACTTTATTAGTTTCCATCTTCGGCTTCTTGTGCCGTGTGCCTGTTTGTATTTACTATCTTATCAAGGAAGGTTACATATTGTTTGCTGAAAAAGGCTAAGTTTAAGCCCTCCTGTAACTTGGAAGTTGATTTGTTCGCTTGGAAGGTGCAATGGTTACCATAACACACAAACCGTACACACACTTGGTTTGAGTGGAATAGTTCTAAGTCTGTTATTTTCATAGTTTATAAGTCACGGGACAAGGTCAAAGCAAATGATTTTTTCTCTGTTGAATTTGTGCTATTGTGCAATTTCATCGGGTAACTCCGGGTTTTCGCGGCCAGTTCGAGGTCCTTCAATTTGTTTAGAAAGTTCACCAATATGGCAGCATATGCATCAAAAATTCCTCTCCAGTCCCATAAAAAATTCCTGTCAGCCTTATTGATAGTTTAGAAATATTTCAATCTTATATATCCTTCTTCTAAAAAGACTCCTCTGACTTCATGTAGCCCGGTTCTAGATGAAAAATGCAAAACATGCCCAATAATCTCCTCAACACCCATATTTATCCTACACCTTCTCAACGTTTTCCCTCTCTGTTCTTTCTCCTCCAGTCCATCCACTAATGTCATCGGTAGTTATTGCTGTAATCTTTAGCATGGCCGTTGCGTCATACCCTCAATGTCAGAATGAACTGCCACCAGAGGCATCCTGCAACACCTCTTTTCCGCCCACTACTCCGCCTGCCTCCAAAACGCCTTATTCCTCAGTATTTCTTGCTATTGTATTACCATTTCTATTTATGCTTTTTCCCGACACCCATAGATTCACTACTCAAAATGCAAGCCAAAGAATTTCCATACGCTGGGCTCCATGAGACCATCTCTTTCACGCCCACCCCGTGTTACACATTCCCTCCTCTCATCTCATTCTCGCCTCATCCACTCTATCCCTCCCTTCACCCTTGATCCCTTGCTTCCTTTTTATACGCAATCTTTACCGATGGTATACATGTATTTTATTTGAAAGGGTGAAAATGATAGGACTATTTAAACTACTTTGAGAGGGTGAAATGCACTTAGATATCCATTTACGTAAATTGTTCTCCTATAGTTTCGAGTGAAAATATGGAAGGAAAATTTTTTCTTGCTCAACATCATCCACGTATCCGGTTTTTAAAAATTCATTTAAGACTGTGCCCACACATCTGAAATGTTAAATATTTCTTTTTGGAGGAAGTGCGTACATTTAAATCTTGACTTTATGATGATTAGAGATGACTACCATAAAGTACTAAAATTAATACAGAAAACAAGTGCCATTTCATTATGCTGCCAAATTTTCAACAAGTTTTCGTAGTACTCTTTATGCCGGAATGTGGCAGAGCCGTGAAAGGCCTAAGGAACAACAAGGAACCTGGAGGGGACAAAACAAATGGAGAACTCAACAAGACACTCGAGGTCAAAGCGAAAGAGTATGTGCCATAGCTATCTTTGGAATGATCGAAAGTAGCTATGACAGCGGGAGACTACCAGACGACTTCCAGAAGAGTGAAATAATCGAAATCCCGAAGAAGCCAAGGTCAGAGAAATGCGAAGAATGCAGAACATTGAGCCTGGTGTCACACACATCGAAAAACGTACTTCGATAATTAGCAGATGAATGGAAGGAAAGATCGAAGGGAATATTTTGGCATATCAATTCGGATTCAGGAAAAATCGAAGGAGTTAGAGAGGCAATACTCAGCATAAGCATACTGGCCGAGAAATTGATACACATAAACAAGCCGTTGTATGTGGCATTCGTGGACTTGGAAAAGGCCTTTGACAGCGTCGAATGAAACAAGATGTTGAAGACACTGGCAGCAATTGGAACAGACTAAAAGGATAGAAGAATAATCTATAGCCTCTACAAGAACTTGGTCACCAATGGTCACCTTGGCCAATGTGTATGAAAGACGGAAAAAAGATAGAAGCCAAAATAAATAAAGGAGTCAGACAAGGATGTAACCTCTCCCCGGCGTTATGCTACATATACCCAGAAGAAGCAATAAGAGACGTAGAAGAAATTAGTATCAAGGGCATCAAGGTGAATGGCGAAAAAAATAACATGCTCCTGTTTCCTGATGACATCGCAGTTGTAGTAGAAATTCGAGAGGACTTGCAAGCATCCCTGACCACAATGGACCAAGTACTTCAAGAATCTGACCATCAATAAGAAGAAAACTAAAATCCTAGGGTGCGGAAGAGAAAAGCTGGGGGCAGATATCACAATTCGAGGAGAGAAATTGGAAAAAGTGGACAACTTCACCTACCTCGGCGGCACTATAATTTGGGATGGAAGAAGCTCCACGGACATCAAGCGAAGAATAGCACAAGCTAAGGAGGCGTTTTCGAATAAGAGACAACTACTATGGTCAAAGAACCTACGGCTGCAAACAAGGAAGCACTTCATCAAAACATTCGTATGGAGCTAGGCACTCTATGGAACAGAGACATGGAACATCGTGAAAGCAGACCAGAGAAGAATTGAAGCCTTCGAAACATAGTGCTGGCGGAGAATCTTGAAGATTAAATGGTCAGATAAAGCGAGGAACGAAGAGATTTACAGAAAAGCAGATGTAGAAAAGACAGTATGATAAACCCTACGGCAAAGAAGAACCAGATGGATTGGACATACCTTGAGGCACAATGAATTAGTAAGAAATATAATGGAAGGATGAATATTATAGGGAAAATAAAGAAGGACGTGAAACAGAAAATATATCAGGGCGTGAGGGAATTATCACTAAATAGGGCAGAATGGAAGGCCGCAGTAAACCAGTCCTAGGATTGGAATGCTGATGATGATGTATGCCGGCTCATGTGGCGGCGGACTTCACCTGCTCTCGGCTGTCAAACATAAAGACATGTTTCATTTAATTTTATACATTTGAAAACTCCTTTCATCTCGTTGCATCAATGACTATTGCTCTCCCGCTAAAAATGCCCGAATCCTCTGTCCAACTTACACTTTTTGTGAATGCTGGTCTATGACATCGATGTGTTTTGGTAAATAACGTCTTGAAATATCTCCTTATGAAAAAAACAGTGGGATTCAGGGCAGGTGACAGGAAAACTTGTCAAAGGATCCATCTCCTCATCTCCAAGACCTCTAGATATCTTGCGACCAAATTTATCGTTCAAACATTCCCTCACCGCTGAGTGTATGCGCCGGAGACAAATCACACATGAACCACATGCATATTTGCTGAACATGGAAGACGTCTTCAATAAACCTCTGGGAGAGTATATTGTAAAAGGGTGTTGTAGGGACTTAGCACAGGATAGTGCTCGGGAGAGAAACACTTGGCATGAAAGTAATGATCGTCAGATTTAAAGGCCTTCGTCTCAAGTTTGCGTGATTTCCTTCCTCGCGTATAAAGCTCTTGAAGGGAAGTTTCTTATTCCACCTTTCAAGACTGTAGGCTACCACCTTTGCCAGTGGATCGCTGAGGTGGGATGAGTGAGGTGCGGCATGCATTTCCATTAACTACCTCCACGGTGCACTTGCTTCACCAAAGCCGAAAACTAAAGCATGACCTATGACTGCAGCAAGGCTAATAAATTCCAATGTAAAGGGAATTAAATTGGCAACGCACTGATTATTTTTTATCGTATCACATCCATTTCAAAAGCTATGGCAAATAATCGTTTTCATCCGGAGGGCTTAACGAAGTATTTTATGCTTCATTCGAAAAGTATGAATGCCATCCTGATATGAAAGAAGTTTATGCAACGCGAATTTATATAAAGAAAAGTAAACAAACCAGTCGTTTTCTGGAGTATTATGGTAATGATGGATACATTCTGCGATACTTCAAAATATGCTTGTTCTCACTTCCGTGTTGCCACAACGCCGTCACAAGGAATCGGTGAAAACCACTGGGAAAAATGCGTATAGTGATTTACTACCCTCAAAATATTATAATCACTTTTTGAACTCCTTTATATGGAAACGTAGTGAAATATGGGAAATCCTCAACAGTTTGAGAACAATAGTTTCCTGTAAATCTACCTTATCTGTATTATTTCTTAATTTAGCCAAATAATCTAAGATTGCTTTCGAATTCTTAGCAATACGAGTAATCCCAGTGCATTCGTGTGATATGTTAAAAAATGAGTTTCCATGATAATTATTGCTGCGATACTCGCCAAGGATTCTTAATAAGCCTGGTGAAGATCTAGGCGGGGAACATTTTTCATTCCAGTGTGCTTCATTTCAGGTAGTTTGCGGCCGGAGTCATTAACCAAAGCGTGTTTCAATGACAGTAATCGTGATATATGAACACCGAATGGGGAAAACACATATTTAGAAGGATATGATTATCACTTACAGCTAAATGTATAAAGAATAGTCTCATATTTAAAAATTGCTCTTTTCCTTTAAACAATGGCAATATTGGATTCGCTGTAGTTGACGACGTAGTCTTCAAGAGATGACTTGATTGAGTGTTCGTACTCGCAGTATTTAGTACCTTATCACTTATTTACAGAAATACGTGCGATTTATTACGTGCGATTCCTTGGCTAAACTCTTACTTTTTTGGGAATTAATGATCAATTGTGGTCTAAAAGATGGAGAGGAGTTTATTGGATAGACGTTAGTTTCTGTGCAGTGTTCAAGGATGCTGGTCTTGATAAACCCCGAAAGCGTGTTTGGCAGCGTAAATTCTGGCAACACAAAACTTAAAGTGAGATCGTGTTGGCTGATTCCAGGAAAATATGTGCGCCCATGAGTCATTCCCATGACAATAATGCAGCAGAAAAGTTTAATGAAGCACTGAAAAAAATAAAAATTAGTCATCATGATTTTTGATTAAATTATATTGCACCTTTACCTTCCCCTTTCATGTCTAGAAAAAGTGTAGTGCTGGATCAAGTCCGGAAAAAAACTTGATGACGAATGATATCCGAATTCGAGGCTAACTTGTGGCTCTTACAATTGACCTTGACGTAAGCATTTGAGCTAGCTGTAGTTGAAGGTCTGCCTCGCGAAGCCGACAAGTGGAGCGTGAAATAGCTTGGTCAATTTGTCTCTGCACCGTCCGAGGGATGACTAATTGGAGCTTTGGAGTGCACTCGGATAAATATCTTAAACGCGCAGTCGTGTGAACTGCGTTACGCGCAAGATCTAGATATCCGGCTGTGCTAATAAATTATTTAGCGAGGCCATTACTTTGTAAACTTTTAACGAGTGTTATACATTAAAAAGGATATTCATCACGCACTACTGGATTCATTATGATCTAGAATGCCTCGGTCTTAGTAGATTCTTAAAAAAATCTCTGCCAAATTTCAAGGTACAAAAGCATTGTAGCCGTCGAATCCTTTCTAATAATGGAACTTTCAAGGTTCTGAGGATGATTAAGTACTTTGGTTAAAGTCGAAGTCTTGCTGCTGGCTAAAACAGATATTGAGCATTATTTGTTCTGTTCCTGTGATTTTGTGTTTTTGTGAGATGCTGTGCTTTCAATAGGATATTTTTACACTGTTGGAGAAGTCACTAGGTGATTATAGGGCTCAAGAAATTCACCAAATGCCCGTAGTTTTAGCGTTACGGTACATGAATGAAAACATTAACCCTCTGTGTTGTTGGGCTGGCGCGTTACCATCAAGCGGCCGGCTGTGTTGTTGTAAGAAGTGTTGAAATAATGTGCCCTATGATTTAATTCCTGTCCTTTAATCTCTTTACAGGTTCTTCGAGTGCGTATCGTCTCGTGACTTTTTTATGGCTTTGTTAACTCTTAATGATTATTTTCGCTATTTTTTTGCCACCTGCCACACACCTTTATGGTGGCTTGCAGGGTATTATGTAGATATATTTGAGAGAGATCGAGTGCGGTACAGCATTTATTTGCTGTATCTATTTGATTCAAATATGAACTGAATCCAGGAAAAGTATTGATGAGCAGCAGAAAACTTTATCATAGGCTATGCTAATACGTTAATTATACAGTTAAATCGTTGCAATCAAAATCTTATTTTATTTCCTTCTTCTTTCTCATGTACTTATGCAAAAATTATTTGTGGTGAAGGGGTTCGGCATGTCGTTCAATTGAGATTTTGGTATAATGTATATCAGAGCATTTTCTCATGAGGTATGTGTAGCTCATCGATTCAGAAAAAGAATAGAAATACCCGCTCTAATGTATTTAGACGATCCCATCATTTTCCGACTTGCATTTTATGTGGTGAGTGATTTTATATGACGAACAAATTTGAAGCCTCTGGGAGAAAATAGGAAGTGGGGGCTAGGTAAAGGAATGTGCGTGTGCGTTTGAATCAAGTGTCGTTTGAACTGTGTCAATCAGGATAGGGAAAATAGGGAATTGGGTAGAGTTGTTGAAAGTTAATCAGTGATGACATTTGACACATATTTTCTTACATTGTAGGTACGATACACCCTTGTTCATGTTCGTGGGGGCGATGCGCTTTTCCTTCCTGGTGAAGGATTTTGAATTGGAAGTCCGAGATTTGAGTCCAAGAAGTGCCTACCAGGAAGATTGCATTTCGTTGCTTGAGATTCTTAGCAATCATGTTCTCGGAATTTATTTCCTTCTTCTCTACTAAGTATTCCTCAAATCTATCACAATCAGCTTATTAAACCTCTTCGGTGAATTAACAGTTGCACTTTTCCACCGTTTTCAATGCACTACGCGTTTCAGCTCACAGAGCCATCTTCAGTTGTTCTATCCACAGCAGAAAGCTGAAACCTAGATAATGTATTCAATTTAGAGATCGTCTTAAATTTATACACAACTGTATAAAATCTTTTCAAATGATTTTCCTACGTCACGCATTCGATTATACATACTGAAATTTCCTTCAAAAGGGTTTAAATTTATTCCATAGATTTGTGTAATATAGAATTTCCGCCACCGATACAAACTTAATAGTAAAACTAGGATCAGAGTTCATTAAAGTAACTATACGTTATGGTCGAGACATAATAGCAACAGTTTTTCCCATCACCCATTGACTGGAATATGTATAGTGTTGCAACCGGAGTAGTCTCCGGTTGCAAAACAAAATAAGTTAAAGGACTTTAATCACTCGCGTAATCGTTGACATCACATTGCCTACATAGATTAGCTCAGTGAGCATAGGAAATAGTATTCTTAGTTCATTAGCAAAACATGGCCCAACAGGTTCTAACAGGACTTAGTAACCAGTAATACAATCAGTGATCACAGAACAGAAAATGAAAAATTTTCCCCGAGTATAAAAACAAACATTACAAACAATCCAATTCGAAAAGATCCTGTTTCTTAAAACTTATTGAAAAGGTATGAAACTGGAGTTACGGGAATTATGCAGAGGATTTTAGGACAATAATTGAAGTGTATACTAAAGATCTATTATTATTTAAAATGTTTTATAAGACTAAGAAAACTAAATTTCGACTTACTGTCATGCAGGAATACAAAAATACTAGTCCGTGCATTCACTACCTACATGCCACTGAGAGTTACATATGATACAATATGATGAGTGTGTGCCAAAAAATCCGTTATATTTTTTATGTTGCTTAGTGTTGTTTCTATACTGATACGAAGGCAGCATTGGTAGAAAAATACGAAGCATGTAACCGCTGTTACATTACAAAATATAATCCATGAGTATTATTTCTTAGTATGCCACCATAGTTTGCCTGCGTTGCCACTTAAGACACTCACTTATTTAGCGCCTGTTGGGGGGCATATTTGAGAACGGCTGCCGATGGTGCATGGCAGGTGCACGAAACTCCATAATCACTTTATCTACCTCGGGTGAATATGTACTCATAGTAAAAGTTACTGAGTTGCAATTTATAGGAACTGAAGAAGCAATATAAATTGTACATCTGAGAACAGTTGGGTAGGCATGGAAAGGAGTTTTGAAGGGAGCTAGGGGAGGAGGGAAAGGATACCGGCGTCGGCATTTGCCTGTTCTAGACGGAAGGCGTCAAGTAATCCATAATTAAATGTCCCACTCGACGGGTGGAGGACTAGCTTTGAAGTGATATACAAACAGTGTTCTGGGAAAGACCACGATAGCAGGGAAAAATGGCTAAAACAGCCGATTCAATCTCGGGGCCTCAGCAATCAATACTAAATTTAGCCACCAAACCAACCAGATCCCAAAGTATCCAGAACCTTTAAGTTGGTAAAGCTGCGAGTCAGCCTTCTACACAATCACATTTGGTATTATACGTCTACATTTTAACCTTTCGAAATGGAAAAAATATTACACGGTATACCTTCTGTAAATTTAAGTTATACTTGGCTTACGATCGTAATTCGATTTGTATTGTGGGGTGTACACTACTGCTATGGAGATGGAATATTATCGTATCAGAGTGCGAAGATCTATTTTAAATTTCACTCTTATTGACATTGACATAGGCTATTTAACTTTGAAATCAAGTAATGGAAAGGTCTGATTGCTGAATTGACTGGAAGCGAGTACAAAAATGAGAAAAAGCTCCCTTTTTTCTCATTTCTCCCTTGCAAACTTCAAAATTTGAGTATAAGGTAATGTGGTGCTAAAATAATCGATTTTTTGATAAAGTACGTACTAAGATTAGCAAAAATGCCATTGTATCGAGTGCAGGGTAATGTGCAAAAACGAGAAATTAAGAGGCAAGTCTCACCTTCATCCACATCGAGGAAGACAAAATCTGAGAATGATTGGGTACGGACTGGAAGAAAGTATTCTCGTTCAAAACATACTGATGAAATAAGTTCATAAGATGAAAATTAATTCAAGAACTGCGAACTAGCAACGAAAATTTGGATATGCGCAATAGCATATTTCCACAGTTTAAAAATCATCCAACTTGACAAGGTGGATGAAATCGATGGTTGGCGAGTTCACATTGTGGAATGAATACACGATGAATAGAATAAACTTGGTTATATTCCACAAATATTTAGTTTTTGTCTCTCCTTAATTTGCTTCACTCATCTACTACATTTAATGGAAATAGGCTTCCGTCAGATTAATTTTCTGGACTTAACAATATCGCTGAATGTTTTTCCATTTACCGGAAAAACACTTTTACCAACATTGTCATGAGTAATGATTCAAACCATCACCATTCACATAAAATGGCTTCTTTTCATTCCATGCTTAATCACCTACTCTCCATCCCCCTTTCATCCGATGATTTTTCTAATGAGCTTTCTTTCATCAAACGTATCGCCAGGAACAATGGTTTTCACGATTCCCTGATAGACACCCTATTAAATCGCTTACGCCGAAAACGAGCCGTAATGGATTCCACTGCTCCTTCCACGATCCCTTCACCGAATACTAAATGGGTAAAGTTACCCTTCATCCATAAATTGTCACATAAAATTAACCAATCCATCCCTAGTAATAAGTTCCAAGTATGTTTTTATAACCCTATGACTCTCGAAAAACTGTTTTTCAACTCGAAAGACAGATATCCTAACTGTAATAAAAGTGGAGTGTACATGTTAAATTGTAATACACCTGGCTGCAATTGTTTCTATGTCGGGCAAACTGGTAGAAAAGTAAGCATACGCAAATTTGAGCATTTTAATTATTTTATAAATGGTAATAACATGTATGTATTTGCCACACATTTAATTGAAAATGACCACTCCTAAGATTTTACCCCTAAGGTTTTACATGTTTGTGATAAGGGGAGGAAATTTGATTTTAGAATGAATGTGGAGAATTTTAAAATTGTATCATATTTTAATGCATATAAGAATGATGTTTCAAATGACCTATTCCCTTCCAACCTCTCCCCATTCTACTCAGTGCCTGTTCCCCCACCACCACCCCTATAGTAAATAAGCTGCTCTTGACCCCTCGCCAACCAGTTGTTCGCTCACCATCCTTCATGACCGCCTCATTCTCCCTCCCACCCCTCTCTTTTCACTGGCGTGAGACTGTGTATATATGTATATGCCGCCTAGCCCGTCTTTTACTTGTTAAACCCCTGAGGATGAGCTGAGAAGGTCGAAACCGGTCAGTTAATAAATATTTGTGGAATATAACCAAGTTTATTCTATTCATCAAGGTTCATGATTTCTCCTCTGTGAAAATCTTGCTATTAGATAATATTTCTTATAGGATGCGCCGAATTTGAAGTACCTATACAGCGAGCCATAGTAGATTTTTTTACGAGTCCCATAATAGCAAGATTTCAACAGAGAAGAAATCGTCAACTATAGACTGTCAAAGAATTAGAACAAGACAAAAATATTTATTAGTAACTTGTTAATCATCTGACACTTTTTTATGAGCTTTCCGTTTTTATTGAAATTTTGGCCTTCACGTTGTTTAAAAAAAAATAAATTGTTATACCTTTAATCCTTTGCTACTTACCTAGCTGGTGATTTACTTGATGTGACGAAAATGGAGGCGTAATTAAGAACCAATCCCAACTCAGATTCTTATGGAGTACTTCAAAAATGTGGAATTTAACAACTTCCTTCCGCTATGATAAATTCTAGGAATAGAATTCATTTTCAACAGTCCTTACTTAAATTGAGATTTTATCGCACAAGACAGCAGTGGGATGAGCAAACCATCGGTGACCATGATGGAATTTGAACCCACGGCACGTTTTCCTGGACCAAACAACGTTGTTACCGTAGCCAAGGATGAGCACTATCGTGGGAGAGCTAAAAATGGGTAAGGTGCAATGGGTAAGGTGCAAATACGGTACATGCATTGTTATGTGCACTGTACACACGACGTATTTTTTTCGAAAGGAAAGTGAAGAGTGGCGCGGTAGCTCAGTGGGTTGATGGTGATTTTTTTAGAGGGTGATGTCTCTCTACAAACCCTTGGAAAATATTTGCTCCTTGTGTTCATGGAGTGCGGAATCCGTATGTGGTAAGGTAGGTGAGACGAGGACGAGTACTCTGAGACAAGGGAGAGAGTGAACTCTTAACAGTTTAGAAAAAAATCTGCCCTCTATCATGAATATTTCGGTTTCTAAATGCATTAATATTAGATAATTTGAGTACCATACGGATCCAAGGAGTAGCATAGTGACTGAAGTCCGCTGCAGGACGATGTGGTAGGCCACTGGGCCGAGCAGTATTGGATTATTGACTGAGCGCCCCTGGAGAGGCCTCTTTAGCCACGACCGTCTAAGACCAAGCCGAGTGATTTTGCCGGCCTTAGAGCTTCGTTACACTAACCTTATCTTGGATAAATCCTCTGCAGTAAAACTACCTGATGGAATACTTACGTAAGATTTAATGTTTTCAATATTCTCTACACGGAAGAGATATTTAGTTTCTTAATTTTTCTTAGAAAGAAAAAGGCTCTGCCGTTGAACCAGTAGCGTTTTTATCATAACCATTTAAAATTAAACGACATATCTTCTCTTAGTTTAACTGTACCATACAAGGAAATCTACTAATCAATAATTATGTATTAATTTTATGAGATCCAATTTCTTTCCTTATAAAAATTGGTCATGCTTTTTAGGATCATTTTTGCAATGAAGTCCAAAAACAAATTCCCTAAAAAATAGTCTTCTCGCAAATGTCGAATGCCCTATCACCTGTCTTCTCGTTTCCGTCTCTGTTTTATGCTGTGGTTGTCGAGCATCACTATTTCCTTCCACTCTTATATTTCGAAATAACCCGTATTTAGAAACATCTTTAAGCGTTTTTTGGGCTAAGGGGACGATATCCGAGAGTCTGGGATGAGGTGGAAGGTGAGGTGAGAACGAGACTTGCAAAATGAGGAACTAGACGAGACTCGAGTAAAAGAGAACACTAAGTGTGAGTCAAGTGTCGTCCCCTCATTACGCTGCGGCATATTCTAAAAAATTACTGTGTTTCATTTTACCTTTTAGCACTCATGGCTCAGTCCCAATTTTTCTCGAACTCAGCATTTTATAAAATACACATATGCAATTTTAAACTGATGGCATAAGAGATTAATAAACCAAGCCCCTGAATCTTCATCTCTGTGACCTACTGCGAGTTCATGGGTTGATTTTCGGGTTCTAATCACCTTGTTCAGGCAGTCGGTATCATGTCTAAGGGAAGTCGAGGAGAGTGACTGACCGAAAATGGCTTATGCGGTCTAGCCGTCCATGCAACTACTTTCCAGTGACCTCCGCGACCTTTGTGGACAAGCGAACGCAAGTTATCCGTTACTTTTGGAATGAGATTAGCAGTTTGGTCTTGTCATTTTAAATGTTATTGTACCTCTTCATCTAAATAAATAGAAGGTCTTCCTAGGTCTACTTTATAACGCGACCTACCACAAGATTTCTGCAACTTTTCAGATATATACTGCTTATATATCTGAAGATATGTTGAAGTTGGGAAAATACGGCAGGGAAGTAACAAATTTTTATGGATGAAAAAGCATCTGCCAAAAGGGTAACTGGAACAGTTTGCATCTGCTATTCGCCAAATGATGGATTGGATATATGTAGTAGGTATATTTTACATTGATCCAGATACTACATAAACTTATCTATTCAACCATGAATCTTTGTTTATAGTGTGATACGGCTTCTTATTTAAGTTTGCTCTAATGCCAAGAGGGTGAAAATTTCCGTTGGTAATCTGCTTTGCAATATTTCTGATGATACTTTATGGCATGGATTAGTCTTTAAAATCAAGCTTTGCGAAATTGAATAGAAAATACTGAAGCCATAAATAATGTATATAGCGTTGAAACATGCACAGAATAGAAGATAAGGAAACCACTGCTCGGGAAATCAATCCGCGCTTCGAAGGAAGACTGTAAATTGCTTCACATCGTGCCTCGGTGCGGGTGGTCTGAATCGAACGAGTGTTTTTTACGACGGCACGCCCCTTGGGAATATGTTTGGGATATGTAAGGCATGGAAGGAATCGGAAGGAGAAGCTCACGCGTGGGCGGGTCATGAATGAATTCATTAACACTCTTGTCACGCACGCCTTGGTAAAAGAGCCCACGAGCCAATTGGTGGAGGCTAGCCCATAGAAGTTTACGACGAGCAGGCCTTTCGATAGAGACACCAGCGTGAACTTGATTTTTAATGGGGCAGTATGAGGTAGTGAAAAGTAAGTATCAAGTTTCAGGTTTGTCGGATCAAACCAGAAGAATTTATTGTTAATTAAATTTTTTAATTTTATTAAATATTATAATACCTCTGAAAAAGGCTGCAGTGGAGAGTTATGAGAACCAAACAATGCTCGATTATTTTTATGCTCCTAAAGAGAAATCGGCAATTTAGGACGTCAATACAAATTTGTCTATACAAGTGCGAAATAATGGCCTTAACCCCTGCGGGGTTTTGATAAGAATTTGACACATTTGCTTTTCCTGACAGTACGACTCTACTCCTTCTTTAGTCCTCACATGTGGTGAACGAGTGAAGAACACCTCTTTAAAGTTATACGTATTCCGTTCTCAATGCTGTTCTGCTCGCTGAAGAAGAATAATGTTACTGTTCCTGTACTACACGTGCGACTGCTTCTTATCCTTATGCGCCTGTATGGAAGCTTATACATTCAAATTGGACCCAGACCATTTCACAGTTTCTAATTTTAATCCAACTAATTTTGAAGCTGGTGGAGGACTATAGAGGTTTATAAATAAATAGCAGTGATAACCAGGATTGGTATTCACGTTTTTTGTTGTTTAATTTCGGTAAGTCGTCTCCTTATTCAGAAAATGTTATTTGTTGTTCGGAAGCCACGGCTGTGGTATCCGAGTGCGTAAGGTGTGGTGGGATATGGTGTTAGTGAAGGACGTAGTGACGTGTAGTCAAACATTGTGGTCAAACAACTTGCATCTCTTTAGAGCGTGTTGTGAATAAAGCTGATTGTATTTACTCGGATACTCTTATCCGGATCGATAGGCCAATGTTATGGCGTGTAATTAGGTTAGCTTTTGCTGTTTTATTCACATGGCAGTCTTTTCTTCGATAAAACAGAAGTAAAGAAAGAAGAGCAGAAATGTCAAAAACGGAAGAAGAGCAAAATTTCATGCTCATAGATATTTTACCGATGGGGAGGCAAAATCAAGAAATGACTATTTTCTACTCTGGAGTGATGCCATTCTTCCAAATCTCACGTTTATTTTCGAAATGAAATCTATGATAGACGTAGCTATAGATTCAGTGGATAATGCTAACTCTGTATAGTCTTTGTGGTTAGGTTACTCGCAATATCTCTGTATCTATGCTAGGTAACTCCCGCTATGAACTCCAGGAGGGGTTGTTCGTCAATCAAAGGCTCTAAATGACTGTGCGTATGTGTATCCCTGTGGTGCTATACTCAGTTGAGCTGAACTCTATTCTGTTGCTATACAGCATCCCTCAATATTCCACCCCAGCACTGTTCGTTATGCTATACCTATTCCATCCTGTATTCATAGTTACACACGGTCGTGTCGTCGGTACACCAAGCTTGCTACCGAGCGCAAGTGGGAATGAAAGCCAGCCCTCAAGGGGTGGACCAAGCCTCCGCTGACCACTGCCCTCTGAAGCTCGTGTTTGGGATCTCGAGGTGCCCGCCGCGTTCGCCCCCCGTGTCCCTATTGGGTGATTGCCGCCGTAAGCGGGCCGCTCGTCAGTGAGCGCTGGAGGCGGCGGCGGCGGTGGCCTCTGGGGAGACGGCATGCCGACGTGACCGCCGTGCCTCTCGCGTGGATTAACCCGGGTGGGCGAGGAGTCTTTCTCTCATCAAGTGGAGGAGCTCGTGGCCGTGCTTTACATGACTCCCAGCGGAGCATATCAACACATTTATGGGAGAGGGAGGCGCGAAGAGCACGCGCCACCTACTGCAAAATCCTCGATTGGCAAATGTTGTTAGGGTACTTTTTCTTATTCTTAGGCAAAGCACTCTCATATTTTGCTGACATTTAGTTGCTAACATTTAAACGTATACAAAACCATGCTAAGAGAACAAATCATTAAAAGTATTCTTAAATTTAAAGGGTAACTAAGGAGGCATAAATATTATTTGAAAGCACATAATTGTGATAATGTCAAATAAAAGGTGCGAGACGGCCTACGTATTTGCAACTTGAAGTCGCGTATAGGACATCAAGGGGGGCCATGATAGGGAATTTATTAGTTTACATAAGTAACATACTTTATATTATTTTCCCAAATACGGAGTGATAGTTAGGAAAGCTTAAGTTATCTCAGTTTCCAAAAGAAATCAGTATTTTAAATCGAAAGTTTCTTATCTATGGGAGGAAAAAACTTTAAAAAATTTGCAGCAGTACCTTAGCCTAGCAGAGTAAATATTTTTGCATAGTAATAATATGATCTAAGGTGCCTCTTTGAAAATATACATCACGATAGGAAGGAATGTCAATGAATACTGTCAATGAATACAACATTAATGTTGTATTAATTGACAGTATAATCGATCACCTTTATTCATTCTATTAGAGACTCAAATGAACTCTGGATTAACACTGCTACTCTGATCAAGTGATGCGATGAAATCGTGTTCTCAGTTTGTTTAAAAACACTCTTGTGAGGAAGAATTTTCTTTGCTGATTCTTTTATTTTCAATTAAGAAGATCCGAGGAAATCCTGCATGACTAATTTCACGTTTCGGCTCACGTCCATAATGTTGTCTCTACCAATAGGTAGTTTCAAGTTGAAAATATTATTCACATTAAAATATTAATCATCTTTTTGCTAAGGAAAAGTTTTAGTGTGCATTAATGAGCTCCATTACATCTCTCGATGGAAACATATTTGGAATCATCCCTATGTCTCACTTAGACAGAGTTTAACTACGTCTGTTTGATGATAACCAGCTGGTAGTTTGGAAGTTAAGTTAAAATTGTCGAAGGCTCTAAGAATTTTTAAAAACACATCAGAGAGTTGGGTAGTTGAATTGAGTATTACGTTTGAAAATTCATACACACAACGGTTCGCATGCCATGAAAATATTTAACCAGACAGTATAAAAATGGAACTTATTGTTGTGATAATACTTGCAATTTTGATCCGGCGTTTATATTTGTGCCAGAAACATTTACCTACTTATAACATCGGTTTCTACTCATATAATTGTACATTAGTTTGCATTAGATGCCTCTCAATTCATTGTTGCAATAGGTCATCGTCTTATATATTTTGATCAAATTTCGCTCACATTCCTGTTTGGGAAGTGCCCTTAGAGCTTGCTTTGGCTTGGAGTTAAGAAGACCTCAATGTAAAGTCTGTATACTGGATGAGGTAGGAATCATGACCGTGGAGGGTTGGTATCCCTACTGTGCTTTTACGGGGATACAAAAAATGCAAGCATCCGAGGAGAGCACTCTGTGAGAAGTGGGATTCAGAAAGTCGAGCGAGTGATTAGGGAAATAAGCTTACGGGTCAAAGTATCTCAATCTAGGGGGCTCCGATGAGGATGCGATCGGAAGTGGCGAATGGCAAGGGGAGGGGCCAAGGAAGAGTCGTGGGCGGGGGTGACGGGGCTGGAGAGCCCAGCGAACTAAACTTCCGACGTTTGGGGGGCAATTTCATCGGAAGAACTGCCTGCGATCCCCCACTTGAAAAAAACGCCGTCCCCGGAGGTCGCCACCAACCACCCCCTCGCCCCCCCTCCCGCCACCACTTTGGCCCCCGTCTTGCGTGTTCGGTCTCAGTGAATTGGTGTCCGAACCACATTCCCCGCCCCGGGCACCCACCCCGTCACCCACCGTCCTCGGCTCGTCATTATTCTCGCCGCTTCGCTGTCATCCTCGCCGTCAACTACCGTCAAATGACTTAAACGCGTCCGGGATGGTCCGGGAGGCGAGGGGGGGACCGGAGAGGAGTATTCTTAAGATCTTCGAGGCTCCCAAAGCTCTCTCTCTCTCGGGTCGCGTTTTGCGTCTTGGATTATGAGGGGAGGAGCGTTGGTGGGGGGAAGGGAGTCATGGAGGATGCTTCGCTTGGGGGGGTCTCGATGGATTCAGTGCCGTGGGGAGGCAGGATCTGGCGAGCTGTACTGCCTTCAGGGGCCGTGAATGAGGCGACCAAAATGTGCTACGTGCCAGTTAGAGTGGGAAGGGGCAGGTGAAGCAACCGGTGGGTGGAGATCTATTTTCTGTGACGGAACCTTCTCGTGGGAATGAAGTGGGGGTTCGAGAAAAAATAAATATTTTGAGATTCCTTGGCACGTGTTTTGGACGCGAATCTTAAAAAAAATGCACCTGTTTCATTAGGTTATATCGTGTATCGTGTGACCTTTCTCTGCTGACAGGTCTCTACTCTTGACCTTCCTTCCCGAAGTTTGGAGTTAACTGAAACGGTGATGGCGGCCAGACTTATTCGATCGGCCTCCCGAGGCTTTTTCTCTGCTCCTCAGACTCAGTTTGGGCTTGGTGAGTTTTTTTCCAAACTGTGACACGTGAGCAGGAACCTTTCGAATCAAGAGCCGCTCGCGTCTCTGGGACGGAATACCGTTGCTTGCTGGTGGCAGTTATTTTTATTTACTCTTAGCCTTTTAACCCTATTTGAATATAATACTATAAAGTGGAGGTAATATTACTCTCTCGTATGGTGGTTGGGAAAATCACGTGCACATTTTAATACCAAATTTTTATTATAAAATGAGTTTATGCGCCATTATTATATATATATACGAATTAACTAGTTTTTTAAATAAGTTTATCATATAATGACCAGGATATGGAAGACATTTCAGGTAGACCTAATGTTTTGGACAGTGCATCCATTTACAGGATTTTAATTACATCCCTTGAGTTATTATCAGGTCACGTTATTAAAAAGACTTAAAGTTTTCTGAAATAAAAATTTTAATAAATCCTCGTTTTGTAGAGTCGTGAAGTGTAAATTTCTTTGAGTAAGTATGTAAATATTTATCTCTCCATATTAACTCATGTAAGTACTGACATTTTTACCTCCTGTTGGTGCCATATAAGTTTTTGGATGCTGTTCTGGCTTACTTGAACTAATTTCATTAGATTTATGTCATACACTACTTCATTATTATTTATTAGGGGTTCTTACAAAATTGATTTCGTGGAAGGCCTAATTGTCTGGGAAGACGAAAGGTAAAAAGGATGCCAATATTAATTATATTGGATAGTTGAAGGACCAATCAGCTTTTAAAAGTTAAGTATTTTAAGTGTAGTGATATTGTACAAATTATGCTGCTCTGTTAGATGCTGTTGGTTTCTCTTTCAACTGAATCACCTCTCTTCATTCAGTATCGATGCCTGTCACTGAAATAGGTTAAATAGAGTATGGTTTATTGGGAATATTGCCTTTGAATTTAGGCCTCATGTGTGCTTCATCATCGACACACGGCAAACAGTGATTTGGAACGTAAGGCGTGAAAAGAACAGGATACTTAGTTGTGAGGTATCGAGGGTAGCGCGTAATATTTTCATGGGGAACATGCAAACAACGTGTTCGCATGCAGTACATTTGGAGCTTAATTTAGAATGGGTGTCATCCGGATGGTTGATGCTTACGAATAAATGATTGGAAAGTTTGAATAAATGACCCTGGAAGTCCAAATACATCACGTTCTATTTTATAGTTTTGGAAATTTAAATGTATCAGAACTGAATCTCTCACATTATTTATTTTATAAAGGCTCATATTGGTTAGAGACCCAAGGCCAAGAGCTTTGGTTGCTCTTACAGAATGAAATAGAAGTAAATTAACTAAATAAATGGTGAAGTTCATATCATATATTATGCCCTTATGATGCAAAATAATCCAGTAATTTTTTAGTCTATTGCTTGCATTTTAATTATCGAGAGATATAGAAGATTTAACTTTTTTCAGCAACCCTACTGCTAATAAAGGTACTTGATATTTTTAATATTAGTTGGTTTATAATATTTATCATGAGGTACCATTTAAAAGCTCTTGAAATCGAGGTCGAGAATGAAAAAACGGCTGTTGTTTTTACGGTTGACCTTACGGTATTATGTTCTCCTTTGCCTATTTTATATGTTACTCTCCTGAAAATTTTTAAAGATTTTTGGTATCATGCCCATGGAAAACACTTTTGATAAGCAAAATTTTAAGTGACATCAATGAAAAAACGGTGAAAGACAGTTATGTTTTCCTTTGAAAATCGAATACCATGATAGTTTTATCGCAATTAATTTTTCAAAGTGGAGCGGAGTCTTTCCTCGGCTTGCCTCTCAAGAAATCGTTCGGAGCGAATGCATATAACTTGTAAGTACATGAATAATTTGTTGCTCTTCACTCTTACGGGATTGGAATAGCGATTGCAAGAACAAAATTGAAATTTGAATCGTTGGCAATTTAATAATGCCGTCTATTGAGTCGAGAATTCTTCTATGGAGCGACTTATTAACAGGTAGTAAGTTAAGATTGATCTGATGTAAAGCGTAGCTAACGATAAAGAGTGTACCAATTTGTGAGTTAGCGTACTGTTATTCAGCGAAAATTTACTGCCTTTGTTTACCTCCTTTTTATACCTTCCCATAACCATAACGCATCAACCTTCATCCATTGCATATCACATAGGGGTGCATATGTGCAAAGGGACATTAAGGTAGCACGGGGATTGGAGATTTATACCATACAGCTACATTGTCTGAAGTAAGAGTATTCAATACTCGCAATATCTTCTGTCTGAGAATTCTATGATCTCCTTCACATTGAACCCACTTTGTTAACAAAACTTGCGAGTCGCTCGTGCGATGGGAGGAGACAGTGAATGTACTGCGTTAGTTTTCTGCATTTTAAGTCTGCTGGAATTATTTCTCGAGTTTTCTGCGTTCTAGGGTCATCAATTCCTCGGGAGAACGCAGCGTTGTGGTTGATGTTACTCATCACCTCATGGGATCGCCTTTCGCACTTCACGCTGCTTCCGTCATCATTTCGGTATCTCTCCAAACATGCGCCTCGGTCTCTAGAGATTTCAGAAAGAACCTTGAGGATGGACTATTCTGACACTCTATCCTTAAACTTACTTTTAAAATTCCTTCTCCGCATGGTCTCAGTTCGTCAAGCATTAGTCAATTAAACAACTGAGCAAGGCTTGTAACGCGCCAGTGCTATTAGGTCACGGGTTTGAAGCTCGCCAAGTGGATGGATGTTGTGTTTCTCATAAGATTATATTTAGGCTTGATGGCGCGATAAACCCTTAACATTTGAAGTAATTCCACTAAAGCTACTTCCAATATTGAACCTAATTCTACTAGTATAAAACTTTATTCTACTAATATGAAGCACTTCGTTTTGGGAGATAAGTGTCAGATCTCAGGAAATCATGATATAGGGCTGGCCTGAAATCCCAAAGCTTTCAGTTTGGGAAGGGTGTTATGTTTGTCTTAGAATTAGGCTTACGCTAGACGATGCGACAACACCTTGGTAGTTTAATCACCTGAAAACCTTATTTTACTCATCCATTACACGATTAGGAACATTTGTGTTACGGAACCTAAAAAATAATCTCGTATCGCTAAAAAAAATTGAAAAAGACAAACTATCAAACTCTATTTCAACTTCTCAAACTCTATTTCAATTTGACCGAAACATTTGACATAGAATCCGGGAAAATGCGTATTATCGTGGAAATTCAACCATTCCATAATTATTTCCCACAGCTTATTGCTAAAGCGAAGTAACTTATTTTAAGTAATGAGTACTAATTTTTGTGACGGTTTGTGTATCTCATTTAATATTAAAATGGATAAAATATATATAGTTGTGAGCATTAGCTCAACCTGAAAACGTACTTCGGCTAAAAAATTAATATTGTCGTATCACTCATTTAGCGCAAAAATATATGTGAATTGTATTCGGGTAATAACCGTGAACGCTAACACTTGTTAATTTTTCCTTGGCATCGAAAATAAATGGTACAAGGCTTTTCTTGAAAAATTTCGTACCTGACCTACCATTGTTGCAGCTGCAGACGAAGTAAAAAGTTAAATATGAACTTAGGGACGCTGAATAATGCATACCTAGTAAGTAGTTCATTGTGATTCAATCAAGGGGTATCATTCCGATAAATTACGTCTCATACGTCACTAAGGCGCCGACCATGGACCCGTTTAATTGAAAAAAAAATCTCCCCAGCACACTCTTGGGGCGGTCATTTACATTAACATGAGCTAAGAGGCTTTTGAGCAGTAAATTCGGTTGGGGGGACTGGCGCCGAAATCACCGAGGGTGTGTCCTTTTGGGGTTCGAGTGTGGTGTTCCTGGAGCCGCTGCGTGAAAAGCCACTGCGTGGTCCCGCATGGGCGATCTGCAAGCAACCGACCACATGTGGGGGAGTCGAGGTGGACGGTCGAGGAGGGTGAGGCCCAAGGGGTGGGGCACGAACCGATTAACAGGCCGCTGACTAAACGGCTTTATTTTGACGTCCCCTGTGCCATGTGTTCCATTCTCACATTTAACTACCCATTTTCGTGAAAAAAAAATCGAGTCGAGAAACGGGTCGGAAAAGGAAAAAAAAGGCGTTGGTCGAGGGATTCGAGGGTGGGGATTGGTGGAGGGAGCATTGGGCCGATGAGTAGCGGCCCGTGGGTGGGTCCCCGGACGGGGGAAGGGCGACTGTGGCGAAGGGGGGCTCTCCCCACTAACGAGCCGCGTCCTGTTCCGAACCCCTCCTGCTCGCCCCTCCCTCCCGTCCCCTTCCGATATCCGAATCAACGGCGCCCCCCTCCCCTCCGCCCGACCCCCCCTCCCATTCCCACGCTCTCCCTTCCCTTCGCACGTCGTGTAATTCAAACGAAGCTCGCTTCGCATTGTGACGTCATTAGTAGTTGTTTCGATCCATGTTTTTTTGCACCTTCAGCTCAGATCGGTCAGCGGGTGACAAGCATGCACACTCACGAAAAGCAGGCGCCATAAGTGAGCCATCTCCACTATGCACCAAAACGGCCGCGTTCACCACACCTCAGTCAATTATTCAAGCAATGTTTAGATAATCCATACTGCGTGCAGCTTGGTTGTCTCATCGAAGCTGCGCCGAAGAAAAACTATTCTGTATAATTGATCTGTAGGCTTATGATACTCGCTGTTACGATATTTTCAATGAAAACAAATATATTACTCATAGTTACTTGAAAAGGTTGGCATTGTATATTATCCGTTCATTTTTATGAATCATTACTGCCATCATTTATATCAGTGAATGGAATTAAAAAGATCTGTTAATTGCAGTAGAGCATTTGTGATAAAAATGAAATAAATACTTTTTGGAGGGGGAATATTTTAATCCGAAGCGAATACTGTTACTGTTCAAGTAACTGGCCTATCAATACATTGATTACAATCGTGGCCTAAAACCTGATGCAAAAAAGTCCAATTTATACATGCATTGGTAGCGATTTTATTATGACCTAATAAATTATCAGCAAAGAAATCCGTCGTGACCGTTAAATACCTTATTTATTCCATCGCAGAGTGAAATAGAGTATTTTATTTTGGCGCTTATTACTCAAGGCGTTGTAATTAACTGTGCGAACGGGAAACACGTACATCGCATGAATTGGTAAATTCGTTGCATCTTGTGGCAGCCCTCCTACTCTAGTGCCACAGATCTTTTGCATTTCTCTGTCTCTGCGAATGATGCATCTTTTCCGGGGAGAATATGTGCAGCTTTTATGCGGATGAAGATGACTTGGTACAAATTATAGTCCTGAGTGTGACGCTAGGATTTATTTAGACTAAGGACTTATGTCTTATCCTATGTGCTAGCAGATGCCGTGAAATCTTGAAGGTCCACGATTGAGGATATATCATGACGCACAGGAAGGCAGTTCCTTTCATGGAGGAATATGTAGATATGTTATATTTCTCGACGAACAACTTTGTATCGGCTAATGTGCTCGTCTGAATGTAAGTGAAGTTACGTTATGTCGATAAGGGCTCCAGCTTAAAAAATACGTGATTTTACTCAGCATTCTGATATTTTATTTAACAATCGCAACAGGGATTCGAAATGAGGACTTAAAGGTTTTATCTTCTAGCTCACATTAAGAGATTATTTCCATTAAACTACATATTAGACGTGGAACCTAAAACTGTAAAAGCAAGGACATATAATACGAAGAAATAATTTTGAAGTTAGTCAACGATAATTAGTATGTGCCAATCCTAATTTTACGCCCACTCCTGTCATGTGACAAAGGAACGGATACACATCCAAAATATGAATATCTTAATTGCGATTTCAACGGTTATTTTCTGACTTTCGGGTGAAAATTTGCGGCGTGTATGGCAACGAACGAGCTTCATTATTCACATGGCTTTTGTTCAATCAGTGACTCACATTAGCTGTAGGACTACTCAGTGGTAAAAATATTAAATGGTGTGGCATGTCGCACCTCTCGTGATTGACGAAGAAAGAAGTAACACAGGACAATGGGTGACCACTATACGATAACATCGCTCAAAATGTAGAATGCGAAGAAACTCAAGTTTGCGCAACTTTGTATTCCCTGTGGCGATAAATACATTCTAACCGATTTGAGAAGGATGAAGGAGAGAGAAAGATTTCCTAGATAACATTGGAGAATTATTTTATTACTAATCAATTGTTTTGCATTTTGATTCTTTGAAAAATTTCGTAACTTTGAAACCCTTAGAAGTGTCCAGGGAAGGGCATGGATAACTTAGCTTAATGCTGATACTGGTTTCGAGTTTCATTCATTTTTACTCCTTTAAATGATTTTTACTCTGTATAATTGTCACTGATGGGCTCACCGGTGCCCAATCGGCACCCCTTTGATATTTTTTCTCGGCCATGACCGGATTATTAGTCTTCATTTTGAATTATACTGGATTAAGATAATTATCGAAAAGAATTTTCCCACCGTCTTCCATGTGCAGCGAGGCATAATGTACCTTTGCATATTTCCAAGAGTTTCCTATTCTAGAATCTTAGACGAATTCTTTTTACAATTATCGATGCTTAGCATCGATATTTGTAAAAAGAAATCGTCTCAATGAATTGAAGTGAGGGGTTGGTTGCCTTAAAATAATCATGTTAATCAAATTCACGACTGTCGCAGTGATTAAAACCATTCGGTGATAATATATCAGGAATTGGAAAATGAAAACGTTTCTCACCATTTTGGGAAACACCCGCAAAAGTGCATGAAACTAAGAAATATAAAATGGGTGCTGTATTGTGCTGTTTAATTTTATAGTGTTCGTGGTATTCATCTCCGTTGTTTTTTTTACCATACGTACGTAGGGTACGTACGTATGGTAAAATTTTCTTACGTACGTAGGGTTTTTAGGGCTTCGTTAGACGCTGATTATTTTTTCGGGAATCTTCTTCCTAAAATAGTATTTTAATCCAATTTTCATCTAATAATATCATCCGGGAGTAGTGTGTAAGAAGTTCAAGTGATTTAATTTATTAATAAATAGAGGTACGTAAAGTTTTTCCTTCGCAGAAATAATGCAGAAGTTCTTAACTTTTATTGATGACTTTTAATAACAAATTCTAACATAGACAGGGTTATGCCAAGTATATCCGTATAAGTAAGTCCCTAAGCATTGAAATATTTTGATTTCTGAAGTAATTTGTAGGTGCTATGACTTCTGCGGTAGCTAGGTCAAAAACCTCGTTAGAGAGCGTGAGTTCGAATCCAATCTAAGGCATCGACTCTGTTTTAGTTTTAGAATTATTCGTAAGCTACATCCTGTGGAACTCTTTAAATCGCATTCTCTTCTTGTTCTCTTAAGCGTCATATGCGGCATTATGGCACTTCACCATGGTACAACAATTGGTACACTACTTAAATAGGCATTGAGATGTATGTGGGCGTAAATGGATACCAAAGCCAGGCAGAGTTCACCGACAGCCTGTTGATTGCCATGCCTTGGCTTACATGATGGGAAATAAGCGCTGCCTACGAAGATACCTTTCGGCACCTTACTGGAGAAAGGCTAGAAATAAATCCTATTGGTATTGAAAGCCCATTGATGGTTGCGAATAAGGTTCCTCTTTTATCCAATATCTGAGTTGAGAAATGCGTTCATTTGCTATTACTTGATTTTATTTAGCAAGTTTTTCTGTCTGATTATGAACAGCTGGACAAAGAGTTGCTGAAAACAATGATGAGATTTGGCGAATGATGAAGACAAAATTATGGGGCAGTCCTTAATTTAAAAAAACTTGCTGCTTGATTTTTCATAATATAATGAGTCAAACGTTATCTCAACAGGTTGTAACTCTTTTCCATTTTACCCAAGGTAACGGTTACTACGAAAAAATCTCTTGGAACCTTGGAAAACTGGGATGAAAAAGGAGTGGCTAGATGCTAGTACAATTTTCCTGATGCAAACAGGTGTTAAATAGGTGTGTATATGAACAGAAATTGCAACGAAGTGCCTTTATTAAGGCATCTCATTTTCCCTCGATTGAATCCCGAGCCGGAATCCTTTTACAAATCTTGTGATTTCCTCTGTCTCAACTCTTGTTTTGGTTAGGATTTTTTTTATCAGGCTATTACGAGCATCTAAGGTTCCAAGGAGATCATGCCGGCTAACACAGTGCGATGCAATGCATTTGTTTAATTCGCTGGAGGAAAACATATTGGAAATTAAAATAAGCAAGTGGTACATATACTTGAAAAAATAGATCATATCGAATATTATTGCATGTACTTAGATTTGGTTTCGATTACTAGTACTGGGAGAAGAAGCAATATGCCGCTCAAGGAGACGATAAGAGCGAGCGCAATATCTAGAAACGAATTCTAATATCGTTGGATTATAAGTAGACGACTGTTTCTCCTCTCTTTTTGAGTTTCCTGCGTAATGTAAATATAAGCATTTAACACGCATATATATTTCTCATCAGCATTGTGGGTTGGAATTTTTCATAGCAGCCGAAGAGAAATTGGGCGTTTAAAAGGATTCAACGAGCTGATGGTGTAGCCAGATTGAATTGGGTCCCTCTTCTAGGGACGAATCGTCAATTTACTGAAGACGTTGAAAGATATGGATGAAATCTCGCCCTCCCTATTTTGGCCATCACGTTAGGTTTGATCCCGAGGATAACGAACCTCAAAACCACTGGAGGTCGAAACCAAATTGTTTGGAAATGTTTTCTCCTACCAAGCGTCTCGAAGCCTTCACCCAGGATTCAGCACCACATCGATTAGCGCGCGCGTCGCATCTGCCGGCGAGTATCTTGGGAGTGCCCAGAAAACATTCGGTGGGAGTGACACGTGGATGAGAGGGCCCGTGGAGTGTAGTGGGCGTGCAGCGGGCCGGAGGAAGTGGGGGCGGGAATTGGGCGCCTTATGGGTTGAGAGGGGGGGGAGGGGCGCGTGTGGAGAGATTGTGAGGGAGGGGGGGGGGTTTGAGGTGAGTCCCCTCTGCGGCTGGAATGGCTATCCGGAAATAGCAAAACAGGGAGGAGGGGGGGATAGAATGCGGGGAGGAGCCGGAAGGGGGAGACGCGCGGGTGGATCGAGATGGGAGGAAATTCTTTGCGAGTCTTTTTTTTTTTCGGCGTTTAGTGAGCACGCCTGCCGCGCATTCCCGACCACCCTCGTAAACCGTCCAAGTGGGTTTACATATCTACTTGTTGGGGTTCCTAGTCTGTCGGGCGCCTTGGCTGTCATGTGATTTTTTTCTGTGAGGGAATTAACGCTCTTTTTTTAGTCTTGATTTATTTCGGCGCTCTTTCGCACTGTCCCTCCGGAATCATAGGCGACACGGGCTTCTTGCTCGAGAAGAAGTGGGCGGTTCTTCTTTTAAGAGAAATCGCGCTTGAGCGTGGGTGCTTCAAATTCATTAGAGCTCTGCGATTTTTAGGCTCAAATCATTAGTTAATCCTTTTCGTGCATATTTACCTTTCCATTGAAGTGAATTAATGGGTCCTTGCGAAATATTCGCTCCTTTTTTTTCTTTTGATATTTTCCGAGTTCAGTACAGGCAAAGACAAATGGTTGCGGAAGAAGTGATAACAATGATACTGCAATGATGGCCATAATGCCGCCAAGGATAAGGTTCTAGAGCAGCTTTTCTCAACCTGGGGCATGCGAAGGAAGTTAAAAATGGTGGTAGTAACAGTGTGTACATTCTTTCGTCTAAGCTATTACATTCAGTTACGTGCGAACAGCCGACATTGCATCATCATATGGTTAATGACTACACTACCAATTAAACTTTAAATGAACGGTAGCTGCAATAGTTACGGGCATATTAATGTGAAGTGTGGGTGGCTCATAAGAAATACTGGCTAGGAAAGTGGGCAGCTGAACAGGTGCGCAAGAGAAAAAAGTTGGGAACCGCTGCTCTAGAGAGAAAATACAGTGAGGCGTATGAGAAGAGAAATGATAATAATCCATGCCAAACTGTCACTGCATTAGTGGTGTTCACATTTTAGTGTAGTATAAATTATGGCAGCGACATATCACTCGATATCAAAATACTACGCAGAGGGAAACTAGACATTTGATAAGCAACGATCTATAATCGCAACGTGTTTTGAACAACGGAAAGCTTTTTTTTCGAACCAGATACCCTTATTTACGTATCGAGTGTTCTTAATTAAGTGATAGTGGTCCTTGTATTCCTATTTTTTAAGTCCATAAACTTCTGTGCTCTTTTCTGGAGATTGGGTTGGCTTGATGGGTAGAATACAGCTTCCTATCCCGAGGGCCCTTGTTCTACTTCCAGCAGAGGCTAGGGTTATCAGTGGAATTCCCTCCCATACTGCAATACTGTGTAGTGAGAACTTCACGGTTACTAGTTTTCCCGTCGAATGGGACGCTGTGTAGGCTAATGGGGACACCGGTTTCTCTCCAAATTACTTCTGTTCCCAAAAACCTACCTTTGCTCCACCATCTGCCTATCCTTAGCGTCGCAAACGATCTCTGCCTTTAGTCGCTTTCCTAAGAAAACTATCCAATTCCACAATTCTTTCTCACAGATTTCCGACGCTTTTGGGAGGAGGAATCAAAGGACTTCAACTCACATCTTCAAATATTTTCGAACTGGAAACCACAAATATCAATCCCTCCTACTCAGCTGTATGTAAGTCTTTGAGCAGAGAACACTTCCCTGCTCCCGCATGCACAGAAATCACTGTGAAGCAGTCGTTTTGGTGGGGATTTGAAATCAATTTTCCTGTTACCATTTTCACAGGAAATGTTTTAACGTGCCCTATTGCTTTGTGCGGATGTGAATCCCGCCCTGAAATTCTCCTCGCACGCATTTTCCTTTCAACCTCCTTCCCACCCCCGCTGAAATGCGCGGAGACGTGCTCCGGCATCGATAGCGGCCCTTCGGGCCGTCCAAATGGAGGACTTAATTACCCCCTTTAAACATGAGGCAACCCAAGCGGGCTGTTTAATTTGTTCCTGGTAACCGAGAGGGCGTGGTGGTTGGCGTGCGAGCGGTTGGGCGGGAGGGTGGGGAAAGGGGGGAGGAGG
Organism: Platycnemis pennipes; assembly: GCA_933228895.1. Lineage (NCBI taxonomy): Eukaryota > Metazoa > Arthropoda > Insecta > Odonata > Platycnemididae > Platycnemis > Platycnemis pennipes. Next base: position 102,816,699 of record OW121846.1, on the reverse strand, counting down.
ACGGGGGGCGGCGGAATGGGATGATAGGGTGATGGAGAGGATGGCGGTGCTGTGGACCTGGAATGGATGCGAATGTCATCCCATGAGCTCTTCCTTTCATTCAACCAATCATTCGTTTACGCCCGCGACCCCGATACTTCCCTTCCATCCTTCATCTCCTCTCTCCCTTTGCCCCTTTTATGGGAGTCCCTCCGTCCCCGCCGCTCCTTTTAAACTCCCCCCAGACGCCTCTCCCCCATGCAATATCACTCGTAACCCCCCTCTTCCTTCCCGCCTTCGGAAACTCCTTCCTCGCGATGCCACATTTGCATTCGCGCGAGCAATTGGTTGGCCCTCTCGATCCTGTATCCCTCGCAGGCCGTGGAAATCCGTTTCCCAAGATGCCGCTATAATCGCGGGGCAACTGTTGCGTCGGAAGGTGGATGAGGGGATGGACCTTGCCGGCTCGACCGCCACCGCGAATGCATCCCGTCGACCCATGCCCCCAGAATTGAGGATCATGAGGTTTTAAGTATGAAAAAAAATACGTCGTCTCCCGTCTCGAGCACCTTTTTAAAAGACACGGTGCGATTGGCCATATTCCCGCACTCGAATGGAAGAGACGAATAAACAGTAAAAATGAGTGTCCCGTCCTCGAGGGAACGCCGACGAGGCTTAAGACCAAGTGAATCCGATGAATATCTTTCGAATCCGGCCCAAGTGTGGAGCCTAGTTAGTATCCTCGAGATAAACACGACGAACTGATTACATCTTTATCGTCATGCTCCCTCCCTCTCTCTTTCCACGTCGGCCTGTCTACTTCCCCAACGAAGGAACGTTAAGCTCGCCTAGTGAGCAAGCCACGAAGAAGTGCGTCCACGTGGGTTCGGTCGGCGTCCTCGAAGTTTAAAGACTCGTCGAGTTCGGAGAGCGTCCCTCTCCTCCACGTCGAAATGTCACTCACTCAGTGCGAGACCACCACTAAAGTGATTTGCTCTCTCACCTGGGATAATCTTCCTCACTGGGAATGGTGGTGATCCTCGGCCTCTGCGTGGAACTCCCGCACTTCTCGCCTTATCTCCTCGGCTCACGAGGTTCCCTGCTCCTGCGGCTCTGCCAAGCGCCCAAAGCTGACACGCGGTGAAGGTGAAGGCGTGATCTCAGTGTCAGAACATGGCGTGGGAGACTGGCAGCTTGTTCGGAGCCCGACCAACTACTAACTGTGCGTTCCTACAGCTTCGGCGCGAACCTGTCTCCACCCTTCTCTGGTGGCTGCTCGCTGTCGCGGTCCAAGCGCAGAGTGAGACTTGTCGGAGGCGCGGAGTCTGTGGGTGAGAGGGTAGCGGTGGTCGGGCGCGGAGGGGTGAAGGGGGTAGGGGCTGCATGCGGGAGGGGTGTGGGACGGTTTGTAGGGCGAGGGCGGGGCGCGGGAGGAGCGGCCGGAGGCGTAGTGTGGGGCCGCATCAGCGGTGGGGCCTTTGGCTGCCATTGGAGGTGGGTGAGGCGGTTACGACAGATGAAACGTGGTGGATTCGAATGGCCCGGGAGGAAACCCATAAATCTCTCGCCTCGCAGATCTCTCTGTTCCGGCTGCCAACGACGGATTCCACTTCGTGGATCCCTTCCCTCACCCTCCCCCCATGATCCGCACCCCCCCGGCCCCTCTCCCTCGTCGCAACGACCGCCCCCGTCCGCCGCCGCCGCCGTCCGTGAGTTCGCGGGGCCGTGAGCGCATCATCCCGCCTTAGGATTTTTCGGCTTGGGGCACAAGTGACGTGGTGACCAGAGGCGCGGTGGCTCCGCGAGAGAAGGTGCATCCTTTCGCTCTCCTCCTGCGGGCCCGAGGAAAATCCTCCCGGAAGAGCATCAACGTCGCCCTCTTGCTCTTTCCTCCCTCGCATCGGATAAGGCGTCTGGGCACTTGAGCTTCCGCGAAGCCGCCTTCGCGTGACAAGAGGTCGCAATCCGGTCCAAATGTCATTCATATCGCCTCCGTCAGCCGTCGCAGAATTGCTTTAATCACGAAATGTTATTGGAGCGAGTGTGTGGATGCAGGGAGATATAATTTTGCCACTTCGATGGAAAATTTCGATTTAGAGGAGTTGTATTTTTTTTAAATTTGGTAGGAAGAAATGCGGTTTGTTATGAACGGATTTGTTGCGATATTATAGCAATGGGTTTTTATGGAAATGCCTCCGTCGTTGCGAAAATGCTATCTATATTATATAATGGTAAACTGTTTAACTTCTCAGTTCTGGAGTTTTAGCTTTTTATACGGAACATTCGATTTGATTGTCTTTTCTAGTTTCTGTACACTATTTTGTAGCTGCTTTACCTAAAAGTGGAACCCAGGAAGCATAAGTATTCATTTTATGTAAACAAAGGCTACAGGAAATATTGTCTGGACCATATAAATAATAACTATAAAGTAACTTCTAGAAACCAGAAATAACATTAAAAAGGGATTACCAGCTAAAGTCTTAAATCACGCTAGGGCCGATAAGTGATATTTGTTGCGTAGGTACACAAAGGTAGGCATTTTCACGACGGTGAACGTATTTAAATTTGCCGAATGTTTCAATAATTCAAAAATTAGATTTTATCAGGGTGAAAAATATTATTTTGATGACATGGATTTTGCATTAGCTTAGTAATATCAAATTATGATACCTTCAACTTCAAGCAGCAGAAAGATGTATCTCAACCACAGGTATTCATGAAAAGAAAGAATTCGAAGAAGTAGAAATTGCGAAAACACTTGGTAGCATGTAATAAATTTTCAATTTCACGTAGTTAATTATAGTTAAATGAATTTTACAGTCATTTTCTTGATATATATCTTTTTGGATGATTCTGAAGATAATGATAATTTTGAGGCGTTATCCTCGTTTCAAATGAACCGTATTCCATGCAATATTTCGAGACAAAATACATGCTGGTAACTTATTATCGTAGATTCTATTTAAATGTAAATTGTTTCAGTTTTACAGCCCATGTGAAAAGAGTATCTCCATTGTAATAATTATCATAAGGAAACTCGAAAGTAAATAATATTTAAAATAAAAACTCACGAGGAAATTCATGCTTTTATACTATGGATTGAAATGCTAGAGCTCCTAAATTTATTTAATTATTTAAGGGATGTTGAAAGCAGGACAAACTCTGGAAATTAAAGAAAAAAAACGAGTGTATGCCGTGAAAAACATTACGAGTGGGAACTCTACTGTAGCCTATAAAAAGTTGTAAAATGCAAAGGAACCCCTCCAAAAGAAAATATTCGCTTCTCTCTCATATGAGATAGGATATCCTAAATAGGTTCTACAAAATAGAAATAGTTAGGTTAGACAAAATGAGCAAGGACAGCCAATTTCCTCTTCCATGCAATGCACGGGAAAATGTGGAAGAGCAAAAGAATTTTGTGCGACAAGTAAACTCACAGACTAGTACTCAAAATAATTTCAATTTTATCAATCTAATACCACGAGACTTCTTCAGAGTAAAGTCTTTTCTGGCATGACTAAAAAAAATTAATTGTAACTTCCTCTAATTACGGATTTTATATATGAAATAATAATTTACAAAATAAAAGAGAAAAAAAAACAAACATTAATGATTACACTTTATATTAAGAGCACACTAAAATGTATGCGCTTCCATGCAAACCCAAAATCACCAGTTCACGAAATCAATATCTTACTTAAACGGGAAATTCCTCCCCATTCCGAGAATTGAGAAACGTACCTCATTAACACGATGGATGTAGAAATAAATCTCAAACAATGTAATGAAAGATTATAATTTTGACAAAATTGTGCAGACCGTGACATATATTGTATTTAAGTTAATGGAAACACTCTCCCTCTCAATGTCCAATGTGGTCTAGTGGCTAGGATATCTGGCTTTCACCTAGAAATTAAAAATACATGTTAATCCATCACGCGAACGGGTACTAATTAAATATAGGCACCTATGTTGACCATAGCTCGTCAAGCAGTGTACCTGTTGGTTTTCTATCTAAATCAAATGTATTTGAATGTGTCTCATTTGTATTTCAATACATATCACTGAGAAGAAAATTATTAATGATAGCAAAACTTTATTTTAATGCTGTAGATGCAGGACATTGTATCCTGACTAGGGTCAGCGCATTAACACGATTGAATTTGTCTGCAATTCCATTCCTCTCTTGGAGACTCGTTTTTATGGATATTGGGTTGTAAAATCCCGGGAAAGAGAACGAAAAGAAACGTTTACTCACGGAATGAGTCATTTAATCTCTTATCAAGTCCTGTACTCAGCTGGCAGGTCACCAGATCAACTCAAGCTCCCTAAGAGCAGATGCATACTGAATTATCTTTCAGTTGGTGTTATCACTTACCATCTAATCTTATCCTGCTCTCGATGAGCATCAGTCTAAGGCTGTAATGGATCAAGACCTTGCCGTAGAGCCTACTTAATGTGTATCCATAATTATTGTAGAATGAAATTCTGCATATGTTTTCGGAGATTTCAAGTCCTTTAGCGGTATCTATTATGATTTTACTATCTCAAGGGGTTCGCACATCCTTACTCCATTTTGAGTAATGCCTTTTTATCTGAAACGTAGTTTTACAAGTCATTTGGAACGCACCTAAATCTATTACTTGTTAGTATCTAATTAAAAGATTCCTCCCCTTTGACCTGTAGTATCCATTTATTGTGAAACGTTTTACAGTATGATTCTTAACGTGTTTTCCCTGAGTTCGAGGTCTGTCCTAGCTGCTGCCCCTAATAATGAGAACGTGTTACTTCTTCCCAATGCTAAGTCCTAACGGGTAAAACCTGGAATATTTTATGAGAAAAGGAAAGGGTTAAAATGATAATTTGCATTTACTATGACTGTCTCAAGAATTGGTGAATCTTGTAAAGACATATATCGTGTATTACGAATTTCTGGGGCGAAAAGTTATCGGGGATTAATATTACTGGATAAAATGGTTCCAGGGTCATCACTTTCAAATCATTGATCCAAAATTTTAATAGTAATGATACATTTGAAATTTCGAATTGATTTGGAAGAGTTCTTATTTTCATTCTCACTCCAGGTTTTCAAGTTATCACTCACAAGTCACTCAATTCATGAATAAATATTTGATGCGAATTATTTGCATTAAGGGCGTGGAAGAGAAATCAAACACTTGGAAGAATATATCTAGGAAGTATCTGCCTGTGGGGCAACTTTTTAATAGTGGCCTGAATTAAGAGAAATGAATCATTGTAGTTGTTTTTTGCCGAAAAGATCCTTAAGTTTTATCCAAACATATTGACGTTTTTGAAGAAACAACGTTCTTATAGCTAAATTAATATTTCTAGCCTACCGTATATGGTTCTTCCAACTCTTCTGAGGCTATAGTAGCTCATAGTTGCAGGTGTTGTGCAGCAGTGATGGAAGCTGAGGCATCTACATTTACGTGATTCCCTGGGAGCCACCGCGAGGGTGTGTGGCAGAGGGTGAGGATCGCCAAATATGCACTACCTCTGAGTGTCTTACCAGTATAAATTTGGTAATAATGAATGTAATAGCAGTTTTTAGAGGCTTTTCGCAGGTTTTTGGATGCAACACAAGCTTATTGAATACCTGTAATAGAATTTATTTCAGTTGTAAATAATGATTTAGTTTTAAAGTTGAATTCACTAAGTGTTAGTAGTTATACCTTAATGTTGGCGAAAAACCTAACTCCTCGGAACCGGATCTTATGCGGACACGGGAGATGGAGAGCTGTAGCGTCATGAACAGCCGTGGTGGGCATCAGAATTTCTCCAAATTGCAGAAAATTCTTAACTATGTCAGCGGCCCATAAAAATGAGGCAGTTGGTGGGCAGTTGAGGGGTGCATAGAGGGAGAAGAGGAGGAAGGGATGGTGCGAGGTGCGGAACTAAGTAATCGCTTGATCGATCAGTCAAATAAAAAAATGTCAAAAAATATTTTAAAGCATGCTTTTCTAAAAGAATAAAAATCTAAGAAAAAGAAATTTCTTCACATCGTACTAAAAAAGAAAAAAATAATATTTTCTCAAGTGAAGTAAAGTTTAGCCTAGTACTGAAGATTAAATGCAATTCAAGGAAACTATCCACACAATGAATTATTTATGAACATTAATATGAAGTAATTTTGGTTTCAACGATATAACATATTTAAAGTTGTCTCATTATGCAAGACCACAACGAAAAGCATGGGGCGCTCTTTCATATCCGATATCAATAAATATATTCATTAAATATAAAGGCATTGGTATTCACTGGAATAGAGTGCTTCAATATATAATTTCTAGAAAATCTTTAAATTAACTAAAGTTAAGGTGCGACATATATATGAGAGCGCCCTATGCTTTTCGTTGCGGCCTTGCATAAATAGACAACTTTAAATGTGCTATATTGCTGAAACCAAAATTACTTCCTATTAATGTTGGTAAATAATTCATTGTGTGGATAATTTCCTTGAATTGCATTTAATTATTTCCAGTACTAGGCTATAATATAATCCACTAGAGAAAATATTTTTTTTTCTTTCTAGTAAGACGTAAAGACATTTCTTTTTCTTAGATTTTTATTTTTTTAGAAAAGCCTACTTAAAAATATTTTTTTTCATTTTTTTAATTTATTACTCTTTAGTCCTAGCAAATTAGATGTTTATAAAACTACACTAGCTTATTGTAAAAGTAATTGTTTGTACTTTATGTTATAAATATGTTAAATATGTTATATTTAAATGTCTAAGATAACTTGATGACAAATAAACATCTAATTTGCTAGGACTAAAAAGTAATCGTACGCGAAGTGCTTTGTATTTTAGAGAAATATGACCAGACAAAAGGATAATAAAAGTCTGCGTTTTTAACAGGTTACCTTGAACGTGTTTCCCATATATTGGGGTAAAATCACATTTACACGCTTCATGAACTAGGAGTAACGATTTATTTATAATTATGAAAGTCAACACATTGAAATCTTAAGATTTACGAGTGCAAAAAAAATGCCGACTGGGGAATTCGAACCCGAGACCTTGTTATCTCAAACCCAACGTACTAACCTCTACGTTATGCGAGGCAAAGGGAATTGCTTTATATTATAGCCTTAAAGTCGTAACCATGGGAACGCGACCCGTATGTGGAACCATGGAAAAGCGAACTAAAGTAAAGCATGTAATGAATTAGAGGCATCGCAAACTAACGAATAAATACTCTTCGTTATACCGAACGCTGTAGGGGATATTCAAGGATGTATGAGGCAGGCATTCTTCGACCAATCTCTTCTTCTTCATTAACTCATATAATTCCTCTGTCAAATTAAACTGCCTCCCCATCCTTCAGATAACCTCTTGAGATAAGGAATAGGCGGAGCGTTGGCGAGGCAAACGAACATGTTTTTCTTGGCGTGTCAGTTGCCTTGTGTCATCATGAAAAAGCGAGCTTGAAAGATATTTGGAATTCTGTGAAGATCACTATCTTGAGTTCTTCAGTTCTCAATGACTGGATTGTTGGCGGTATTTACAGAGAGATCAAGAGTTATGGACAAACTATTGACAAAGGGGGCGTTTAAATTAAAAAAATTTTAATTTTGCGTAAAGTTCTTGAAAACACAATCAAATTAAGGATTTTATTCACCTTATCATGTAATTATCCCTTGAAAACTCCATGAAACATATTAATGTCGGCCATTACATTGCCAGTAAACTTTTATAATCTTCTTAATTTTAACTGGAGAGTGATTCTGGTAATCATTAATGTATTGTATTTTAAATGATCCTAAAAATATTTAGATTAGTAGACAAAGTGCTATGGAGGGGAATTAACAAAAGCGTAAGAATCCTTTGTAGCTATGGATATATGATGAGGAGAAAAGAGGAAAATGGGGAATGCGATTGAAAAAAAAACTGGAGCAAGTAGCTGTATTTATTAACATTGACAAAGTACTAACGTAGCAAAAGAAGCAAAATATGCAGAAAATATAGATCATTCAATAGATTGGTATCTCTAGACCGGTAATCGAAGACGTACTTACCGTAGACTATGTTGTTGCCCTCGTGCTCAGGGATAGGAGGTGAATAAGCCAAATGTGTTCACCATATTACTCAATGACTTACGATCGAATTGGTACATATTATATAGCACTAATGAGAGAACCTCACTGAAATTAAGAGGTGTCACTGCTGTGAAAAGTCATTGTAAATCCTTTATGAAATATATATTAAATGACCCGCAATCTCGTAGCATTGCTCTTTCTTTGTATGGTCTTCTACATGCACTATATTGATATCATTGAGATACATATTTGAATGCAGTTTATGCTTCATTAAGTATAAAGCAGCCGCTTTTGTTTTATGCAATCTAATTATGATATGAGTTCATGTTTCAACTTATTTTTAGTATCGCAAATGGTTGATGAGAAGCCGTATATCCTCACGTGTATCTAAAAATTATCTGTAATGCACTAAATATTTACCCGAAATTTACTACATATACGGGTCTTGAACACTCCATTACATTTAGATTTTAAAATGCTTTAAGCATTAGGCGTCCAAAGGTGTGACGAAATATTTCTCTTGTGAAGCTGTTTGAATTGGTTGAATTTTATGCCTTCATAAATATCAATAAAAACTGTCGTTAATTCATTTGAGCTTTTGAGGTTAACTATTGTTCAGTTAAGCAGTGGTAAAATAGTGATATCTTCCCCCCTGGTGTTAATAAAAAATTGGCTTCTTAGCTTGAGAGTTACCAACTAGCCGTGGAAACGGAAATAATATTTTCTCTTTTATGGTCTTTTGGAAGAAACAGTAATCTACCCACAAGTGACAACGTATCTTACATGTCCATCGCTCATCGCTCATAATCATGTTTATATGTGCTCGAATTGAGAGTAAATGGGATAAAACTAAATTTATATTTATTGATGTTGTGCATAGTACAAATTTTATTTAGACGTACAAAAACCTCAGGTGGCACTCAGATGTTTAGTAAGAAATGAGGCGCGAGGAAGTAGAAATGTGACTACGATCACCTCTCTCGCCTCCTCTGTGCCGCCTAGAAGCCTGCAGTTCCTTCAAATTACTGAAATCAAAATTTGGATCGTAGTTTAGTGGAGTATGGATATTGATTTCCGCCGTGCCTTTAACATTTTTAGCGTATGCAATACATGACGTTACCAATGTACATGTTCGTTTTTTGTGCAACCACTGAGGTAAATATCCAATGTTCCCTCGTTTTTTATTAGTTTGAACATAAACTTAGTGCATAATAAGGTTTTTTTACTGTTGTTATTATTTATTGGAGACGAACGACAACTAACCTTATTTTAGGATCGACGGATAACTTTAGTGGTAGGAATTTAAGGAAGATGATGATGTGTGGATAGAAAACCGGCGCCGGCATTAGCCTGCTTGGAGCGAGAGGATCTGAGCTATGCTTTAACGTCCCATCCCGCGGGCATGTTAAACTTGAAGTGCTTTTCATGCCGCACCCTCATATATCAATAGAAAATGGATTCCATTACTCTGGCGACCACTCAAATCCAATCCCCACAATCAACTTCCTTCATAAAAAATCTCACAACGGATTTCTCACTATTTCTATTCATATAATCGTGAAAATAATCACGAAGTACCCGTCGACTCTCCCCTAGTTTATCGGTTTATGTCTAGGTTTCATTATAATTCAAACCAACTCATGTAATATTTTTTACTCCAAGGGCAAAAATCCTTTTATTGTAAGTGCACAACAGAAATATTTCAGGATCTCTTCCATGTCTACCCGGCCATCTTCAGCCTCTTCGGCTGGGATTCTAGGATTGAAGTTAAGCAACGAAGAGAAATAGTGCCTTGAATAGTGGCTCTTTCACTTTTTGTGATTGCAATTAGTATTAGCTCTACGTTTGAAGCTAAACGTCCAAAAATGAGTTCCAGACTCACTATTCCAGCATTCTTCAATTGTCTCTGTAAGCTATAATATTTTCAGCAGATATTTTAATGATATTATTTTGTTGATTCTCAAAAATTTCCTTTATTGTTTATTGGTTCAAAACCCTTGCAATATCTAGCTTCTCCAAGAAAATGGATCTGCTAGAAAGGGAGATTATCTTTTCCTTCTTAGAAAATGTGTTTGCGAAAATGTAAAATTGATTTCATAAATACCTCTTTCCGGTGCTTACATGGCTCACATAGGAGGTAGAATGTGTCCTATCTCTCATTTCATAATATCCATTTAGAACTACCTTCGAGGGTAGAACAATGATAACAATCATAACCTAAAATTGAATGGAAATAAGATTAACCTAAGATGGCTAATCTAAAATGGTTTCTATAGGAAAAATAATGTATCCTTACTAGAATTTTTAATTTTTACTCTGTTTACCCAAATTCATTTGCATGATGTCAAAACTACCCGATGAAAAATGATGGGTCGAAAATGATGAAAAAAATGATGCGGAAAAATGATGATCTTCGATGAAAAATGCAATGGGAGTCAAGTATTTCACCGTATCGATCAGCAGTATCGATAACGCGGTAACCATTGAAAGGTAACGTGCGCGGCGAGGTAAATATTCAAAGGTAACGTGATCGCTATCACTCTCAGTCGCTTTGCACATCTTTCAATGTTCAAGGCTAATTGCCGCTGCCACAGCATCCCTGATGAGGTGGCATAACTGTTCCCGTTTTTCTTTTGCGCTCGAATGGATCGTCAAGGTGGGAGGTGGAGGGAATTGTGGGCAGGGGAGAAGAAGGGGGGGAAAAGGGCGACCGCCACTCGGCGGGGAAAAACCCTGTCCATCCGTCGCACTCGAATGTTCGCCCTCCGCGCACCTTCACCTCCGGGCGGCTCCCTAAACCCAGCTCCCTAAACTCCCTAAACTCCGTAAACTCCCTGAACCCCCTCACCCCCGGGCTCCCCTTCCCACGGTCACCCCCTCCTCTGAATTCCGCTACCCCCTTCGTCATGCTATTCAATGAGCGATTATGTGCGTGACCCTCTGCCGCGAGCCTGAATAAGCCGGCAATGAGTTGTGAGTAAATGATATTCTAGGCGAGTTCACGTTGTGTTAGTTCGTATCCATGAGGAAAACTATGCACTTTGTACTTTTCCATTCTTTATTGCTACCTGATTAGTTTCTATACGCTTATAGCATCATTATCGGGGTGTCGAAAATTGCCAGAGGAAAAGGTTTCCTGAACCGGGAACAAAACCACTGACCATTGCCTTGCACGGCCAATGCGCAGACCACAACGCTGCTCAGGAAATAAATACTTGCTTGCATAATGGCAGCATAAAATCTTACATCATCATCTGAGGTTAAACATAGAGTGAATCTTTAACACCTTTTTCCGTAAGCATAATGATGGGAAAGTGACGTGTGGTTCCCACATGATGATTCAGGATAGTTGGAGGGAGTGACAGTTAAAAAGGGGTAGTCTCTCATTTCACATAATTGCCACTTATTTCATCATAATAATAATCACTTGCTGAATATACTTCTCCATAATTTCAATGACTTCTATTTGACCCGTGACATCGCTAATTCCGTTAAGTTTGCGAGTAAATTATCCTCGATTAATTCCCCTCTCAATCAAAACATTTCAAGTTAAAAATCTTTGTACATCAGTTTCCGCCATAGATGCAATCTCTCTATTGGCTGGCTGGTAAAACCTGGGGGCTCAGAACAAGTTATCAATGAGTTCAAGATTCTTCTAGATCTCTTGATTTAACAACTTTATTTATATTTTTATTATTCCTTTTATTATCAGACACTTGATCTAGTATTGGGTTCTCTTTTACCACCCATTTTGGCGGAAGTAATATCATGGACAGCATCGAAAGCCAAATTTGGAATTTCAGCCATCCCCTTTTGAAGAATGTGCTCCAGAATTTTAGATACTGTGATTATGTCCTCTATTTGTGGATCGGAGTTTTCAACAAATTGACCAGTGACTAGCCTTACTTAATTTTCTGTAACCAACCATGTCCTACATAGTGGGATTCGGTATTCATCCACCCCGGAATCGCGTGACCATGAGAATCTCTCTACGACGGGGGAAACTAGTAAAAAGGTAACGTTATTCATTTCTACCGTCAGACATACGACATGTGTATTTTGTAACAACACCTCGATTAATAAATTTTTTTATGTGATCATTTCAATTAAGGAGCTTAAATTTAGTGACGCCATCATCCGTCAAGGCTTAAACCACCATTACACAAAATCACGCAGCCTTACCCGCCATGGTACTATCACTCCGCGAGTTTCCCACTCGCCAAGTGTGGGTTTCAAAAGGAGCTGAAAATCAGAAAATGCACCGTGACTAACAACGGCTACACCAAGTGATCGTTAAATTGCTCCATCCCCACTGACGAAACAAGAATATTATTTGTAATTAATCCTCATTGTAACATTTATTTTTATATTACTTGAATCAATTTAATTCCTTATATTAATTAAAATAATCCAATTCAAAGAATAGACATAAAGATTTCTTCTGTGAGGGTGACGCTTGTAAAAATCTTGATTGCAAGTGCATATATGACGGCCGAACTAGGTGGAAAAAACTCTCCTCAGAATTTAAACCAGCTATTTTAAATTTTGTGAAAAATGTATAGAAAATTATGAAGTGTTTTCCCACAGTAGACTACAAGGAATCATTCTACTCAGTGAGGTCGTTTCTTTAGAATTCAGAAGCACCTAATGAAAATGCAGGAGAAGTTTCACGCACATGTATCTTTCTACAGAAAAAATGTCCCGTTTTCATGATATTGGCCCAAGGCTGGGGTATGATAACCTGGTCCCCGACCAATGCTGAATCAATAGGTGAAAACCTCACATCCTCTAATTCCTCTCTTTGGGTGTTAGTTACTCTTTTTTTTAATACTTTTGCTGATGTAATGATACTTAAAAACTCAAAGAGAATGTCTGAATGATCCATCAGCTGTGAGGAAGGATGCTTGATCGTCCAGCAGCTCGATGGAAAGCTCGTCTAACTCGTAATATTCTCAGAACTGGCGGGGGTCCTCAGGTTGTTCTCGCCAGGAATCAAGCCCTGTATTTGCCGAATATTTTCCCGTGGAAAACCTTTTTCGATAATGAGTTTCGATTTTACAAATTTCAGGTAGCTTGCATCAGTATTCGATGTGGCTACTTGCCTACCATTGTATTATTGATAGTGCAACTTGCTTCTTCCATTCTTTACAAAGTCCCGTAATGTCGGAATGAGGAAAGGCGAGACAATACGAGGCACTTAAAACTCTTCAGTTAACCACAGTTAACACTCTTTAAGGCTTCGTAGCAGATTATTTCCTTGAGTAGTTTGACGCTGTTGTGAAATAAATATTCTCCATCCAGTCACTTTTGAAATGTTGGGGGTTGGAAAGGGTACTGCGGCGGCAGCTCACTTGTCCATTTGACTCAAATCTTGTAGCATGAATGCGTGATCGTGATGTAGCAAAGCAACTTGCAGCCCGCATGTGACCTATTATGAGCCATATTTTTTTTTATTATGGAACCATAATAACACCCAATGAAGATACTGAAGAAGTTTTACGCACATGTATATTACTGCAGAAGAAATACGTCCCATTTTTATGACATTGGCCCAAGGCTAGGGTGTGTGAAATGAAAAATATTTGTTACTTGTTTGTTATTTTTTGCTGTAATTACACTAAATATTCTGCAGCCTTTCTGAATTAAATACAAATTTCACCTACTGTCACTTGTTTGCTGAATCAAAAATATAAAATTTTTTTACTAATAGCTTACAGAAATTATAATGTGAAAAAGCTCTTGTTTACTTTTTAAAATTTCCAGTACAATATAGTTTACATTTTCCTTTTCAACCGGCTTTTTTAGGCTAGACATAATTTTGACAATCATTTTCGATACCAAACTGAACGGTTTCAGGGTTAATTTTGTGAAATTTTTCCATGATGGAAATAAAAACAAGCACCTCGATTTCTTTCGACAATTTATGCCATCTTCCCCTGAAGTTGGCATGGCATCGTCGAAACCCGGGTCGTGAGTAAATTTTTTTTCAGTGTAATTCGCAAAGTTTGTTTTTATTTCCATCGTTTTCGATATCAATAGAACGATTTTCATTATAAAAAACTCCAATTGGGATGCAAATACCCACGCCGCTTATAGCGATTGTTTGATGGTATTCTATCACTGAGGTAGGTATACACGAAGTATCCATGCACTTTTGCAATTTCAATTAATGCTGAGCCCTTCCTAATCTCTGGTATAATTGGTGCGCTTCCTTCCTCTCTTCGCAATAGCTATAATTCCATCTCTTGGTCTTCCTCGTCCTCGCATACCCAGCGTTCTCCTTTTATAACAACTTTCAACATTCGGTCATCTATAACTGCCTGTTCCATATGTAGTGTATTCAATGTCATGTTGATCAACCTGTTTAGGTAGTGTATTCAGTATGTCATGTTGGTCAACCTGTTTTTTGGGTTGTCTTTATGGCTGTCTCTGTATCCGGGCGTCGCATTAAGGAGAATAAAAGATGGACACTACTGAATTACTTTGAGTAGTCAATCTTTGATAAACCTGAACAATCCTGAAAGTAAGAAGACATAATAGTGGCGACGAGGATGGGATAAAAGGTTTTTCCAACCGTTAAGGGCGGAATATCTTGAACTACGCAACAGCAACAAGTGATTTGGTACGTGACAAGAGAGCAGGCATGGCCGGCCTGGGAACTTTACGGGAATATTCTCCCAAAGACGAATCAGTGACAATTTTCAAGTTTCGAATTGATCAGTTTTGTACGCGGAATGAGATCGTCAATGACTACAAGAAGAAAGCCTTATCTTTTAGTATAACCCATTTATATGAATACATAGAAGATCTACGTTCAGTCATTTTACCGCCATTGTTTACGTTCTAACGCTGATTTTATTTTCTTGGTGGTTTATAATGAATGGATGATGCAATGTGACATTACAGCATTTAAAAATTCTTGCAGTTCTCCTGTGTATAAAGTGCAGCGTTGTGCAACAGTTATTGGTATTATTATGCGATTCCCTCAAAACATCTAACGACTCCATTAACTCGTCCTTCAGAAATCCTATTTCTTTGAGGTCCAAAATATTTACATGGTATGCAGCGGAAGTGTCTTTCTGAAAAAAATGCTGAGACAAAGTTTCCCATTCCAAACAAGAAATTAGTAGGTGCTGGATTTATTGCCTATCAAATGCTTCATATGTTCGCAGAAGCTATATCGAGTAATTTTGCTGTGCAAGATTAACGAAGAAGGAAGAGAACAAATTGGACATAAACATGCTCGCAATTCATTGTTATCAATTTTCAACCTTGCATGATTCTATAACAAACTTATTTTATGGTCAGAATGACAATTAACCTGCATTGATTAATCTGATTGATTAACCTTATCGACCTTAAAAACTTCCGCCAGTCTCCTACTATGTAATGCTAGTGTGAAATTAGTGGAGATATATCATCAAAAGTGAAACTGAAACTGATTAGCTCCTGCAACAGCATCACGTTTGATGCCATATCTCCTCTATTACATGCGTTAGGATAATAAAACTATCATATTCAGAAAATACATACAAAAACCTAACTTTTCAGTTTAAAAAACATTTCTCGTATCTCCCATAGTAAAAAAGTAATCCCAGAAAGTAATTTTTCAAGAATAAAATTTTTTCTAATTTCGGTTACCAACTGGACAATGGGAAGCCATATGCATAACTGTTGGCAAAAAAAGAAAAACCAAGATCTTAAAAAATAACTTAGACAATTTTACTTAAAAATCATAGGGGAAATCTGTTGTTTTTTAGCGTTTTCATGATAACTGTAGGTTGTATATTTCCCCCTGAAACTTTAAACAGCATGTATATGCTCTCCCCTGACGATCTCCAGTTATTTATTCACTCATCTGTGGACCATATAAGGCAGCATTAATAACAGCAATTAACGAGGACATAAACTCAATGCCTTTGGGCGCGCGAACATTCTCTCGTAATAAACCGTGTAAAGACTCAACCCATTATCCTGGCTGGTAAAAAGATGCTAATTTACGTAAATCCCGATATCCTCCCTAAAATTTTCATTGATGGTCAAACTATTTCTTACAAACACTCGATTTTGAACCTTGGCTTCATCCTAACATGTAATCTAACCTGGACCACTCAGGTCATTGAAATATGCAACAAGGTCAATAGAGTACCTCATCAGTTGAAATGTAAAAAAAAATTGCCTTTAGCAATCCGAAAACATCTCGTCTCTACCCTAACACTACCGATCCTGGAATATTGTTCTCTAGTCTACTATGGCCATAAAAAGGATTTATTCCTGAAATTGCAACGACTCTTTAATACCTGTGTACACTTTATCCTTGGAATTCGTAAATTTGATTATATCTCCTCCTTCTCTCATGAGGTACAGCAATTTGTATCCGAACTGCCTTGTAGAACTGAATTGGTGGGAAATATTACATGAGGCCTCTACGAATTATCTCTGCAATGTAAAATGAATGAAGATTTAGCACAAATGAATCCTCGTGCTTGGAGCATCGAGTCAGACATTTTCTCTTATTATTATCCCATACCTGCAGCCTAAATGGCTTCAATGTAAATGAATGTAAAATATTTTTTAAGTGGGTTCCATTACTTTATGGCGAAAAATAATCGCAGTTAAATTTGTGAACGTGCTCCTTGTACTCAATTTTGAGGATTGGGTAGTAGCATTTTGGACCGGGTGGGAGGAGGAATGCGTCTCTTTGGAATACGAGATGCTATGGACCCAAAAAAGAAAGTTCTTAGTGTCTTGGTTTTATTGGCGTGGCCAGCATTTACGTATTATTATCGGGATTAATCAAGGGAAGCCAGAGTCTCTTTCCCGCATGAGAATCGCAGTAATGGACAATAAATGCATGGATTGATAATTTTTCCGACATTGTAACTTCAGTATCCGACGAGGCATCTAATAGTTACATTGGCGAGGAGAGCAGTGGGTTTCAGGGGCGCGTTATACCTGGGGCTCTTGAAATACTCTTTACTGTATAATCCATCGGACTGCATTTGAATTCATCTGGAGAGGACAGCTTTAATAGCTCATGAGAGACTGTGGATTTCCGGTAGCGCGTCTGCGCAATAATCCCTGCTTGTTCTTAGGGTTGGGCGGGTAACTTGTTAACACACCCTCTACATTATCGTACTATCATGATTTAACGATTAACGGATTGCTAATGAATGAAATATATGATATTCCACCATTGATGATTTGTCTCTTGTGGTAATTACATTCGCTTTTTAATTCGGACGTATGTCATTTGCCTCGAAACGTTTTTCTTCAGTTTTTCAAGTACAAAATCACCAAAAGATATCAATGTTAACAGTACTATAAAATTGATTTCTTTGAATAGCGTTCGACGAAACTCGATTTCACCTCATGTTAGCACCAGTAATTGATAAAGGCAGATACAATGCATATTCAGTGTAAAATGGGATTCATACTGCTTTTAATTTACCATTATCTGTTGTCATACGTTTGAAGTATGTAGAATTTTAGATAGTTACTGATTCCTATCTTCTCTGGTAATTAAATAACATCAAAATGTATAAGGTCTTTTATGGTTAAGGTTATGTAAGGCTATGGTTAAGGGTATGTTATTATATGGAGGATTGAGACAAATAAAACCAAAATGATGCAATCGTGTTTCATTTGAAGTTAGGAAATGACTGCGTCATCAGGGTAAACGGTAAAAAGATTATAAGTATTTGTTTGAAAGCTGTGGAGAGGAAACGGCGTACGAATGGTCATGGGGATCGGAGTGGTGTGGCGGACAGAGTACTGGCCTCCCATCTCGAGGGCCCGGGTTTGTTTCCCGGCTGTGGCGGATTTTTCAGTGGAAAACTTGAGTGCCTATTGGAGGGTATTTCTGGTTCAGTACTCCGTCAGTCGGATGGGGCTTTAAGCAATGGTCCCCTAGGCGCATGTCATTATAGAGTAGGCTAATGCCGA
Organism: Platycnemis pennipes; assembly: GCA_933228895.1. Lineage (NCBI taxonomy): Eukaryota > Metazoa > Arthropoda > Insecta > Odonata > Platycnemididae > Platycnemis > Platycnemis pennipes. Next base: position 102,798,714 of record OW121846.1, on the reverse strand, counting down.
CGCCGGGTTTCTCTCCACCCTTCCTCCGTTACCTGAAAACTACTAACATTACCCAACTACCCACCCGTCTTAATGGCACATAGGACCTTAGCTGTCGGTCGTCTCCCCTGAATAACTAGCTAACTAACGAATACTCTTTGTCTGGCCTCTGCTATTAAGACGAGCTTATCACATATGTGCTCTTTTAGGGAACAGAATCAGCTGCGAATGAGTGATTTTTTCATTGTTAAGAAGGTAAAGTGGCATAAGGACAAGAGTTCTTTAAATATGGTGGGTTAAGAATGGATAACAGGCATGTTTTTGTCGAAACAAGAAGTCTATTTGGGTAAGGAAAATGGAGACGGTAGGTGGAAGTTGTATCACCAACAGATGTTATGGAAACTGTGCCAAAGAAAAGAGCAGAAACTCAAATACAATTGTGACTCTGGAAGTGCACTAATGAAGCTATATATATTTATAAATTTGAAGCAAATATACCCCTCAGGCTGGGTAGAGAAACGTTGAAGAATATATTAAAAGAAGTAATTAGCCTCATATTTAGGTGCCTCAGTAATTAGCCACATATTTAGGTGCCTGTTTCACAAGGGTACGTCATGGATGGGATAGGCGCACAAAATTGAAGGTGGATGACTCAGCACCCTCTACCGCATACTCGAATGGTGGCTTGCCGGTTATGACGGCGTGAGCCGTGTCATCGACTCCCTAGAAACACGCGTGAAAGCAATCATGAGCACTACTTGGTAAGCATGCTGCGCGCGGCCAGAGTGGGGAGGAGGATGCTGGAAGCGCATTTCGGGCGGCAGATGCTGTGCTCGGTCGCGGCACTCTGCTGGACCTCGCCCCCCCTTCCCCTTTCCCCCCAGCTCCCCCTCCCCTCTGATCATTCCTTGCACCCCCCTCCTCCTGTCATCATTTGCCTTGCTCCTCGTGTCGTGTTACTAGAGAGCTCAACCCTATGAAGCTCCGCTTTTTCGGAGTTGCCATCACGGTTGTGTGGGAGGTAGAGCTGCGGCTAGCAGCATCGTTTTCATGAGAGCGTCGGAGTCGAGAGACGGCAGTTTTTCGCGCGCAGGGCTTCCGCGTGAGGTGATCTCGTGAATGTGTGCGTTAGGGCGAGCCTTGCGCCTTGCCCGATATGAATCCTGGGAGTTTCCGCATCCTTGAGCGATTCCGGAGGCCTTTTTGAATACCTTGTACTTGCTGCACAAGCTTAATAGCGTCCAGTTTCATACAGAGAGTAATGGATTCTGCTCATTATTTTGTGTAGCTCTTTTAGTTTTTGAACCGTTCACCTTTAATCTGCTACAAACTTACTGCTAATTACTATTTTCAGATTTTATCCATTTTTGTTACATCCGTTAATTTTCCACGAGAACAATCATGGTAGAATTTCATGGGGCAATTTGTGTACAGTTTTAGCGAAACAAACTGTGTAAAATAGGTTTGGACCGTGTGGGAGGACGGAATGATATTCTATTTGTGTGATGATGTGTATTTGTGTATGATTTGTAAACAAATGCTCTGCTAATTCATAGGCAACATATGGTGGTCAAAATGTCATTGATCCCCTTTACAAGCCACTGCAATATGTCAAAAAACAGCAAAAAAATGGAATCAAACCCTGTTTCATACGTTTAATACTTGATTTTGAGTTATGGATTAGAGCGGAAAATTAAAATTTGTTTTAGATCCTCAGCTTTTGTGTTATTGGGGTTTGCGTTAGCCAATAACCTGTTATAAAGGGGTTTCAAGCGTAAATCGTGGAGATTAAGGTTTTCTGTTGGTGAAAATGTAGCCAAGCATTGAAGCACCCGTGGCGTATAGCATCACATTCACCATTTACTTTTCTTGATAGCTGCATTATCTCTTTTCATTCGCATTTAAATGATTTTTATTTTTTTAAAAATTTATTTTCAAAATTTACCAAAGGTTAGGTGAAAGAATGGATTTTTTGAATCTCGATCTCGCCCCAAATAAATACGAGCAATCATTATTGTCATTTGTAGAATGTCATCATCTGTTGCAATATAAATTTTGCACGCTTTGCATTTAGTCATGTGTTCAATTTTAACAATAATGTTTTTTTTCCTTAATCCCCTTACATTCTTATTTATTTTCTTAAATGACGTAACATGAGAGCGGGATCTACATTTTTCAGTCTGCATGCAATTTTGTTAATATGATCAAAAAACGACATGCACTAGGAACATAAATACTTTTCTGAAGGAGGGTTGGTTGACGTAATAACTTTGGGAGCCTCGGACTTGCAGATTTACTGAGCTTCGCAAAATACGAGATTGTTTTTGTTGCGCCGAGAGAGTTGAATGAGCTTGCTTGTGAGAACGTATCATTGCTTCGGTGACGGAAATTGCACTAGTCCGATTATTGGCGTTACTCCTACACTCAAGTTTTTTCTTTCTTAAATGCAATATTACCTCTGACAAACTTTTAAAATATATAGAGGAGGTTGTATCTACATTATATAAAAATGAGCAAAATCAAGGGTTTAGGCACATCGTCAAAAATAGATTTGCAAATTTAAAATTGTTATAAACTTTATAAATTTGTTTTTATTTTATAATATAATCCTTAATTATTTTAATATAATCCATTATCATTTGTCCAATTAAAGACCTTTGCTAATCTGTAGCTTTACTAGTCTCGGAGACATAAAAATCAACACAATACCCTGCAAGCCACCATAAAGGTGTGTGGCATGGGGCGAATTCTCACCGAACATGCACCACATATCATGCATAAAATAGGATTAATATTAATATATTTGTCTTAACTTCACTATTTAAAAAGGTAAAAATATGGAAGTAAGCATGCAAAAACATGCTGTTAGTTGGGTTACCTTTAAGTCCTTAGTAACTTAAAATGTGTAGTAACTGTTGCAAAATTTGAATTTTGCAACGTTGCAATTTCTCGTAAACGGATCGTGTTTTGCAAAACGGGTTTGGGGTTTTTATTTTCCTATTTAATGGTGGCGTTTTGCCAAGTTTGGTCAAAATCGGTCACACTAAATTCCCATTAAAATCCCATTTTTGACGATTTTCTGGTCGAATTGACGTAGAATGACTCGTGGAATGACCCATGTCCTTTCTTTAGAAACTCGTTAAATTGATTGATATTTAAGTAACAGTAACATTTCTTGTGCTACTGGATGTGGTGCTGTGTGTTTCCCCTGATTGTTTCAGCAGTTCTACCTTTTCTGCTAATGATGGGAAATTCCCTTAGGCATGTTACACCTTCCACCAGATATGTCGTTAAATTTCTGGTCCAATCGGATTAGTGCCCCTTATTTAGGATGAGTTAGTTTTCATTCTTCCTTTCCTCTTGCTACTTTACCTCTTACATCCCTCCTATTCAACTCATCGTTAGTCTTCCTTACAGAAAAATTACCGGTGAACAATAGATTCTGTAGACCGGAGAACAGTCTCCACTGTATATGTTACTAGTTGGGATAAATTATAGATGAACTCTTTTTAATACGCGGAAATCAGTTTATTAGAACAAACTGACGTCTTTGCATCTGATAACGGAAAAATGGAATGTTGATAAGGACGCCTGTATTTGAAATATTTAGCGTTCTTTGAATTAGTTGAAAGTCTTAAAAATATCTTCCTATTAGGTAAAAATTAAAGATTCTTTGGCAGATTTCCTGATGAAAGAAGTTTTGATTTCGTTATGGCTTAAATCATAAAAAAATTGTTTTTCTGAATGATGAAATAAATTTGAATCTTATGATACAAATCTCAAAAATGTGTCGTTATTGCATGTGGTAGGATTCAAACATGCACCTTACCCTTCGTATTGCGGTTCGTTGCGTGTGTCTTCAGTGGCTTTATGTTCCGCAATAACCGGGTCGGCATTGAGATGATGGCTCTGAAAATATGGTCATTTCACAGGCTCAGAACGAGTTAGGTGAAATGACATGGATGCTTTCATTACTGTCTGCATTCTTCCATTGCTGTATCTGGCTCTGATGGCAGAGGACATTTCGCAACGTTGATTTAAATCACCGTATATCATTACGTCACCACGCAGTGCCCATGCTCTGGAACCCAGATATGAACCCATAACTTCGAATTTATCCCACCCTCTCACCAACTCTAGCTGTTAGCATAGTTCCCTCAGGTTTTCAACACGAGGATGAGAACTAAAATTTGAACCTAAGCACGCTCTGACTATGGAAAGTTTTGGAGTGAAACGATTTAAACTCCTTGAAATCAATTGAAAAAGTAGAAATCATTTTCGAAGATTCCTTCTAGTACATTTACACATGCTGGCTGGACACATCGTACTGAATAGGTAGAAAATACTATATCGATAAAATAAATTGTGGACGATAAAATGCAAATATCATAAAATTTCCCATTCCTGAATGGAGGAATCGGAGTATCAAATAATGATATGAATTGCCTCAAGATATTTAAATGATTATACTTGGGCTGTATGAAGAGTTAGAAATAAGAGTTTATCATATATATCATGGGTGTCAATGCTGTTGATTTGATGTAAAGTGTTGGAAATTATGTTTTTCACTGATACCAGTATTCTTTCGGGTTGCGTCCGAGTGCGTTGTTTTGGAATGCCCCTCAAAAGTAGCAGAATTTAAAAGATGATCGGCCAAAAATGGTCTCAGTGGCTTCAGGGTAAAAACAGATAGTATAGTATCCTCCAGGAGGAAATGGAAAAAAAATTGTTTAACTTAACTCAATCGCTTAACTTCCAGATCCGCTCACTACAGAGTGTCTAAGATATTCATGTACAAATTAACTACATTTATATTGTTAATTACGTTTGCATACAACAGTTTGAGGTCCCGTTGGACTGAAGGAGTGCTCTCCACAAAGCACTTGAGAATGGACCGGTATAAAATCGAAAAATCTACCGGAGCCGGAATTTGTACCCAAACCCGCAGAATGGGAAGCCACCAGCAGCGAAACAACTCGATCCCGCTGGTATACTTTTGAGCGGTCGTTAGTGAAATAGACTCGAACAGATTCAAGTATTTTTACGTCCGACCATTTGAAACCATTCTACACTGAAGTCACATAGTACACGGATGAACGCCTACCTTTCACCTCACTCCCTTACGGCCTCCATCTCCTCATCTCCGTATTTTTAATGCGAGGTGACGTAACATCCCCTGCCACACGTGTTTAGGCCGGGAATATTTATTTTATTCTTTCTTTGATTTTCCCAAGTTTCTTTTTCTGCTTAACCTACCTCCCTTTCCTTCTCCCGTCTTGCATTCCGCATCGTTTTTGTTTTGTGCCTGTGTGTGCGTGTGCGGCGAAAGAGCGCCGTAGTTCAGTTTTTCGGCAGTACTCTGGTCAAAGGAGTCGGGGCAGTCTCCTGAAAGTATTCATCGGGGAGTGATTGCCTGCTGGAGTGCAAATTTCCCGTCACCGAGGATCAGCTGGCGGAGTCGAATGACAAGCGGACGGGAGTAAGTTTTCTTCGCCCGTTCTTCACCACTCTCTGCATATTTTCCTTGTCGATTTCCTCCTTTTCTGTTTTTTTATTTCATTTAAGTACGTGTACGTAAGGTCTGTCCCGACCCTGTAGAACAAAAAGGTACCGAGCCGTGACGTCAGCCCCGTATGCCTACACTATTTGGGGCCGAAACGCGGGATTCTTTGGAAAATAATTGGGCCTAGTTTATTTATTGTTATTTGAATTTTTTACTGCAATCATGCCCAAGAATGGACAAACCATGAGGCTAAATTAGCGTCTATCTTTACTGCGATTTAGACTGGACTAATCAAAGGCTACCCTTTCAATCGCACACGAGTTCATATGCGAGATTTATAATTACCAGAGATGCGTTATTGAGCATCCTAAATTTGGAATAATTTCGGCTAGATGTTTTCATTTAAATGATGTCCTTCGCAGTTTCATGAAGGAGAATCAAGCAATCTTCGAGCATTGAACTAATTATAATCAGCAGGAAACGCAGAAAATAGTTAGCCTGCTAGCAGTAGAGTTGGAGGAGAAATATTACAAATTGAAGGTTCGCGAACTAGCCGCGAGGACCTTAACGGCGTTACCCGCTGAAACGGCGTTACCCGCAATTTCTGCTATTGAGAAATATTACTTCCTTTTGTCGATTTCTGAAAGATCGACTTCGTCCAACAATGTTTGGGACGGTGAAGCCAGTAACATGGCGTCTAATCAAAAATGCAGACCTCCTTCGAATGACGTTCCGAAGTTTTTGGGGGCACTTTCATAGTGGCCAGCGTTTCGAGATATATTTAAATCGGTGGTGCATAACCGGAATGGTATATCTTCAATTGAAAAGTTTTCTCATCTAAAATCCTCTCTCCAAGGAAACGTCTTAGCGATTATTGCCTCTGTTCCTTTTGGTAGAATGCATTATCCATCCACCTGGAGCGTATAAAATGATTTTTATGACAATCCTCGTATTCTCGGTTTTTCCTTCTTAGATAAGATACTTTTGTTCTAGGCAGTTTCTGCTAATATATTAGCGTTGTTACAACAATTCGTGACAACCTTTGCGCAGGTGTATGCAGCTTTGGTAACTATGAATATGCCTGCTCTACGAGAATGTATTTTATTTAGTTTGGCGGCTCGTAAACGATGTAAGCGATACCATCATACGTCTTTACATCATACAGCGGGTTACGTAAATTATGCTGGAACGAACAACTGCGCTATTAAAGGAACAGGTCCCATTGGATCTCGGAGCGATATCGAAAAAGGTAGTTCCTTGCCCAAAACGTCTGATTCATCGTCTTCTCCCCCTGTGATCTTAACGTCAGGCACTCGGGCGTGATAAGCAACATATCACAATTCTAGGCACGGCGATTCAGGTGGGTAATGGGGCTTGGGAGTGCATTAGAATTCTATCTGCGTACGAAGGCGAGGTATTTGGATTAGCTCATGCCCCACCGCAACCGCCGAAGGGTCAGGTTGGGTGTTCTTTGTTACCAAGACATACGTCATCCCCGATACTCTGCACCAAGTCGGTTGTTTCATCCGAGGTGATGAATAAAGTACCAATGGTTTCTATTCCGTTATATAATTCTAAAAAATATGCTCATTTGCGTCTTGGAGGTCCAGAATTCGATAAGCCAGCACCCGTGGAAATGTTATTTGGTGTGGATTTATTCCCACGGATTCTTCTCGGTGGGCGGTAATCGTTTTCTAAAGCAAATGCGATAGCAATGAATTCTGTTTTTGTTTGGATTATAATGGGAAGTGTTCCAACCATTGTCACCCAACCACCCCCTCAGGTTATTTCGTTGGCGGTTTGTACGCGCGAGATGTCTATTCTTAGTCAGTTGAAGGCGTTTTGGGAGATGGAAGATGCAAAGATCGAAACTGGACTGAAACTCGAAGACTTACAATGCGAGGTGTTGTTACAAAATACACATGTCGTATGTCTGAAATGTATAAATATTTAGAAATGAATAACGTTTCCGTTTTACGAGTGTCCCCCATCGTTGAGAGATTCTCATGGTCACGCGATTTCGCGGTGGATGAATACCGATGATCTAAAAACTCCCATGTAAAAAAGGAGTACATTCGGTTCATGAAGGAATACGAGGATCTTGGACATAAGTCCAAATCTGAGGAACCCCGATCATATTATTTGCCCCATCATGCAGTGTTTAAGGACTCGCCTCAGGGCAATAAAATTCGTGTTGTTTTTCGGTGCCTCGGCGCAGACATCGCTTGGGAATTCATTGAATGACGTATTGCATACATGTCCAAAACTCCATAGAGACATTTTTGACATTTTAATTGGATTCAGGAGGCATGAAGTTGCGTTACTGCCGATATTTCTAGACTGTACCGACAGACGTTGGTGCATATATCCAGACCATTGCTCATATCAGCACGTTCTTTTCCTAGAGGATCCTTCATCTTCTTTGTTTGATTATCAACTAAATACGGTGATTTATGGAGTTGTGTCTTTGAATTTTCTGGCAATTAGAACTTTGCATCAGCTCGTTCATGAGGGAGGAAACACTTTCCCTTCTCCAAGTACTTCTTCATTACACTTACATGGACGATATCGTCACGGGAGCGAGCTCGGTGCCGGATGCACTAGATTTGCAAAGTCAATTAATTTCACTGCTGTCTTTATGTTTTCCTCTAGGGAAATTAGCAGGCAATTCTCCAGAACATTTCATTAATATTCCCTCCAGCAATGCGAAACTATTTTGATTCTACTGATACTTGCCTTTCAAAGATATTGGGAATGTACTGGTTACCGAAATTCAATTCATTCTCTTACCACGTAAATTTGGATTCGATAGTACATAGGGAAAGAAAACTGCTCTCAAATATAGCCGTAATTTTTTATTCTAATGGAGTTCTTGCTCCCATAAAATTATGGGCTAAAGTTTTCATGCAGTCAGTATGGAGTGAAAAATTGTCGTGGGATGATTCTCTCCCGGAAAATATTAGAATTCAATGGAACAATTTTGTATCTCAAAGTCAGTTACTGCAGCAGGTCAAGATTCCTTGCTTTATTTATACTCATTCGCCTTACGAATCACTTACAAATCACAATTCGCCTTACCACATTTATCGTATTCTGTGATGCACTGGAGCGAGGCTACGCACAAGGCTGCGGTAGTATATCTTAGACCGATGGCAGAATTAGGAATTTGTATAAATCTTATTGCAGCTAAAAGTAAAGTAGCATTCCTAAAAACTTTGTCTATCCCAAGGCTTGAACTGTTGGGAGCAGATTTATTGTCAAAACTACTATCCCGTTTGTCACCAACTTTGGATAAAATGTTTACAACCCTCAAAATGTATGCTTGGCCCGATTCTCAACTCGTGTTGGCATGGTTGCGCTTATCACCTCATTTGCTAAAAACCTTTGTAGCCAACATGGTCACCAACATTACGGCCATACTTCCCTGTTCTTGATTGAGGCATATTGAGTTACAAAAGATTCCAGCGGATTGTGCTTCGAGAGGGGTGTTGCCTTATCAGTTAATAATATGTGATTTATTTTGGTCAGGTACAGAATTTACAGAACAAGATGAATCTGAAAGTGGCCCTCTGTGTCTATGGAAATTAAATGTGAGGATACTCTGCCGGAGTCGAAGGCTCATTCACAACGGGTAGGGGCGATCCAAGATGAGGGTTGTTAGTGTGATTGTATGACGACATATTCGTGCTACATAAAGTTCATATGAGCAGTTGTATTTGCGCGAAGATTTATTGCTGGTTGTAGGGGAGAGCAGCGGCCACCCAACCTTGTTTTGGAATCTGAATGGACGGCATCCTGCAACCATATTACAAAATTGGTACAAAAGTGACATTGAAAGGGTGTCCTCCAATCAATCTCTTAAAACAAGCGTCTTCATTCTGCTTTCACTCGTCTTTCCCCAGTAATAGATTCCCAAGGAGTTCTGAGGGTGGCCGGCAGGCTCATTAATTCAGCTTTACCACCATTACAAATGCATCCGGCTTTGTTGTCAAAGGATTGTCATCTCTCGCGTTTTATTGTGAGAAGCTACCACTCTATGTCCCTGCATGGTGGCCCTCGTGTGGTGGAGGTATTGATTGCCAGGAGTTTTTTGATCATGTCTGTCAGAGCACTTGTTCTGTCAGAAATAATGAAGTGCGTTGTGTATGCACGGTATCGAGTGGCTAATCTTCAGCATATTATGGCACATTTACCGTCATTATGGCACATTTGCCGCATGGATTGTACCTCGCAGACCGTTTTCTTTGTTTGGAGTAGATTAATTTTGCTTACTAATTAAGTTACAGAGGGAATGCAGCACACGATAAATTCTAATTGTGTCTTTTCATTTGTTTCGCAGCTAAAGCCGTGCGTCTGGAATTAGTGATATCCCTTTTAACACCAGCATTTATAGCGGCCTTTCAGAGGTTTATAGCCCGTCGCAGTATGCCAAGAGTGAATCACTCAGATTGTGGCACTAATTTTGTTGGGGCTGATAAATACTTATGAACCTAAATCAAATAATTCGCTCCGAATTTCACAATAAAGCCCTAACTTCATTTCACCAGATTATAGCATTGTCTGGAAATGTATTTCCCCTCTACACCACATGTCGGAGGTCTGTGGGTTGTAGATATTAAATATGTGAAGTACCATTTACAGAGAATCTTGCATGGACACGCATTGAACTTCGAAGAAATCGCTACACTTTCTGTAAGATTGAGGCGGTATTAAATTCCAGACCACTAGCCCCAAAATCCTCTGATCACACTAAAGTTGACAGACTGACACGTGGGCATTTTCTCGTAGGCATTCCTCTATTAGAATTGCCCATAAATATTCGCGAAGACGCTAAACCACTCTCTATTCGTTGGAGATTAATTGAGCAAATGCTTTCACAAATTTGGCGTCGGTGGTCAGGTGAACACCTTCATACGTTAGAGGAACAGGCAAAATGGACTTTTGATTCATCGAAAATAAATGCTGGAGATCTGTTCCTTATCCGCGAATCTAACCTTCCTCCTTCGTTATGGAGGATGGGAAGAATGAATAAGGTAATTCCTGATTCAGCCGGTGTTATTCGGGTAGTTGAACTACGTACATTATCAGACACTTAAGTTCGGCCTGTAGTAAATTTGGTACCCATTCCAACTTTACATTAGTTATAATTTCATTTTGTGGTCCTGCCCCGTGTTCTTCTGTTACATTATTTACTCTCCCATTCGTCCATTAAATCCGATTAAATCTATCCATCGTACACCCTCATCTCCTGTAGGTAAGCCTCTATAATAGACCTCCGAGAGTGAATAATTAGTAACCTCTATTTCCTTTCCTTTCAGTTATTTCGAAATAGGTTTGGACGACAGAAACGTTAATTGTTTCGTATAGTATTAGGTGAATTTCTTAGAAATTCAGGTTGGCGGGATGCTTGGCATGGCCGGCACGGAACTTTATTTTATTCTTTCTTTCTTTGGTTTTTCCAAGTTTCTTTTTCTGTTTATCCTACTTCCCTATCCTTCTCCCGTCTTGCATTTCGCATCGCTTTTGTTTTGTGTGTGCATGTGCGGCGAGAAAGCTTCGTAGTTCAGTTTTTCGGCAGTACTGTGGTCGAAGGAGTCGGGGTAGTCTCCTGAAAGTATTCATCGGGGGGTGATCGCCTGCAGGAGTGCAAATTTCCCGTCAGCGAGGATCAGCTGGCGGAGTCGAATGACAAGCGGACGGAAGTAAGTTTTTCTTCCCTTCCTTTCTCCCTTTCTTCGCTCGTTCTTTATCAATCTCTGCAGAATTTTCCTTGTTGATTTCCCCCTTCTTTCCTTTTTTTTTTAATTTCATTCAAGTACGTGTGCGTAAGGCTCGGCCCTTTAGATCAAAAAGGTTCCGAGCTGTGACATCGGCCCCTGCAAGCATGACGGCGTCTTCCAGAGTTAATAGGGTGTAATGGAGATGAAATTTCTGGGTTGATCGTTTCATTTTAAGCTTTCAAGGACATGTCAATGCCTCCTCATTTCCCATTGACATGCATGGCTGGTCATACGCGGAAGTTCGTGATTCGGAGTCATTAGGGTGATCTTTTATGCCCACATAGTCAGCCGCTGAGTTGCTGAGAATTGCCGGAGGAAAAACCACTGAGTTGGATGATTGAATGAGGCACGGGAAGTTCTGATTCAGGGAGGATTCTCTTTGCAGTGCAGGTATGCAGTTAATTTGAAATTTTAGCCCTCAAGGACATGGAAATAGGAGGTTTAATGCGCGCGGAGATAAACGGTATTTATAGCTCGCGCTCACCTACACGTTCCGATTCATTTTGCTCCCTGCTCTTGAAGCACTTTGGTCGCAACAGTACTCTCTTCGCTCGCAATTACGCTCGGCCCGAAGTGAGGGCGAGGAGGGAGGGAGGGTGGCGGGGGAGGGGCGCTGCGGACCCGCATGCCCCCGTTGCGGGGCGCGAGCTCTCATAATCGCGGCGACGGGACCCGGTGCCTCGCCCGAAATGGATCCACTCCCGCCCGCCTCCTTTCCCTTCCTACTTCCTCGTTACATTCCCCTCCCGTCCTACTCCGTCACTTGGCCGCCCAGGAAGGCCGATCCGGCCCCCTCCCTCACACATCCTCCCGAGAGTGGCCGCCTGCTCAGTTGTACTCGACTGTTCTTGAGCACGAAGGGAGAAAGTGCCCGGTTGAGGGGCTAAGGGTATTAATTGCTCCTTGGGTGCCCCTCATGTTCTGACTGAGGGTCAGGTACGCTGTTGCAAGGATTTAAACAAACCCCTGGTGAGACGCTGGTAAAATTCTCGACGGGCAACTGCGAGGTAGATGTTGAAGTAGGGTAGTGGTTAAAGGGAATTTGGCTGGAGTCTTTTTTAGCTGTTTCTAGGATTGGACTTTAGCATTACCTTAGTGTATTTTAGGTAATGCTCCGAGAAAAGCATGTCTATGAACCGATTGTTAGAAAGCAGAGGTGGAAAGAGGAGGAGATTTGGAACAAGACGATTGGTTTGAGGGTAATTTTTGGCGTGTGTGATAATTTTAAGCATGTTTGAGTTATGATGAGGTACGTGTTTCCAAATTTGAAAAATTTGCGAGATGTTACGTGAAAAGTATTTATTGTTGGCCCGTGTGCCATCAGAATGAACTTAACGAGAATGAGTTCTTAGCCGCTGTTATGTGAGGGATGCGACCTGAATTTTAGCTCATTTGCAACATTGATGATGCACGGGTGGTTAGGTGGAGAAAGACTTCTTGATGGCAACGGGAGAAGGGGTAAGAGAAAACCGGAATGGGTATTTTCTTAATTTTATCGAAAGACACAAAGGGTCCACGGTATAAACCCTCAAACGAAGTGTAGCGTGCCGAATGTGTTCTCTATACATAAGTAGGGATCCGGTATTCTGTTTAAAATCTCGACCACTGCCGGTACTCGATCTCGGACCCTCGATATGGTAGCCGCACCAACCCGATTCCAATTTAATTCCAAGGATTTAGGAAGATATTCCTGCGAAACCATGATTTAATCAGCTTCAGCAGGTTTAGCGCTTACCTTTGATATGAGTTCAGATATCAGTAATAAATGCTATGCGGAAATGTAGATTATTGCAGATTCAGCTGTTGTTAGTTCTGTGTTCCCCATTGTTTCATGGTTGCAACATAAACATGTGCATACAATTCTTAATACATACTTGTGAATTATGGAAAACCTAAAAAATGACCTAAGACTTAACTGTTACTTTCCAATTTTATGTGAGTGAGTTCATTTCAATTTCAGCTTTAAATTTCCTCTGACTAATTTTTATACTTCTCAAGGTTAAAGAAGTATGCATTCACAAGTCAAAGTAAAAGGTTTATTGCTGGAGATTTTATCAGTGATCATTTCGAAGTCATAGATGACTATGATAGTAATGAGTGGCGCTGCAGATGACAGTGGGACCAATGTAAGAGTGACTTCAAAGTTATCCCTGTCTTTAGATGGAAACATTCAATGCAGAGATTCATTCTTTTTCTGTTATCCATTAATGTGTGCTCCTTCCTACTCTCCTTTAGAGGTTCCGAAGCTACAGCTACATTAGGGCAAAATACGGGGCACATAAAATTCGGAAAAGAGAATTGCTTTTATGTTTGACTATGATTGGCTGATATTTTTCTTTTATCAGCTCATTTAGAAGAGATTCCATTCGAGCAAGGATGCAGTGAATGTAAAGAATATTTCACCATCCGTAATGTAAGACATCCACATTGCATAAGAGATTTAGGAGTAATGCAAATAACTTAAAAATTTGATATCAACCACCTGTATGCATCTACATAATACATTGAAGGATTATTAATTTCATATCCTCCAATTAGGCAAATGAATGCTAACTTTCTTGAGGAACAAGTATAACACTGCCTAGAATCACTATCTACCAGTTTCCTTGGTGGAAAATCTGCTACGTAGGGTAAAAGTGATGTAATTATCAAGTTCCCTCAATCACTTTCATTTGGCACATTATCTTTTGTATATTTAAATGTCAATATTTTGAAAAAAGCTAGGGAAAAAATATTTAATGAACTTAGAAAGATTACCTATGAATCAATGTTTCGATTTATTTCGGTTGAAGTTAATCAGATAGCATGAATTTATAGATATTCAGCTGTGAATATTTTTAGTGCTATTTTTTTTCTTGAAATTATCATTTCATGAATTTTTGAACAGTGTCACTTTTTAAACAGTCTGAAAGGATAGTGTATCTCCTTGTAATATGGTTGGGTGAATGTAGAGCTCGGCAGAGATCTGTAGCTAAAATACGGTGACATAGCACCTGCGCTTTGAGGGTGGAATCGTGGCCACTCTAATACACTCCACAATTCTAGCGAAGTTCTAGTCTGTTTCAAGTGAATTTTAGTTGTGTATTTTGTATCGAAGGACTATGTATTTCATATCCTCTGATTGATGTCTGTCCTGAAATTTAGGTCAATGCTGCCTCGATGAACAAGCATAATAATAATTCATGAATTTTTTTTACATAACAATAGAATAAATGTACCTCTATAGTTTTATTTATTATAAAGGAAAGAATATAGGTATAATTAATAGGTATAGGTATATTTTATTATTTGCAATGAAATCTCACATAAATGCTTAAGCAGGCTAAGTATTTAAAGCCGAACGCCAGCATGTTATGCGTTACTTTTTAAAAAGAGGCTTGTGTAGAGAAGGTAGGGCTCTGCTACGCCATAGGACCATTGCATTGATGATATAGCGCCTCAGATTATTATCTCGCCAGGAGCATGCGTAGATTCGGGCGTGTCTGAGTTGAATAAGTGGGGAAACATGTGAGTGGAGGAATTTCATGATAAGAATTTTATGCACTAAAATTATAATACTTTGTTTGGATTGTTTTTTAAACTTATAGAGGTTAAATATAAAGTATTGAAATAAGGTTTATCCCACTTCTGAGCTAAATGAACTGATATCTTGTACTTCCTGCTCTCAGCTAGTATTGAAACAATGGTCCCAGAAATTGGACTTTTTATTATTTCCTTGAGAATGCTGTTGATTGTAGATTGTATCTTTATATTTTTCTTATTCATATGCGTCACCATGCGCAAACAACTCCTTTTTTGAGGTTCCTTTGGCTATGCAAAAGAGCGATGTAGAACTCTAGTGGCAGTGATGTAATGATAAATAATTTCCAATTATGGTTGCCTATCTATTCGGGTGTAGTACGAAAGTTGTATATACAGTTAGTATATTTGCTTCGCCGAGCTAATTGTCGCTTATAAAATAAGTCTTTTTGACCCTTTTCTGTCTACTAAAACGTATGTATTTGTTGATTGGTAGTCGAATGCACCAACGACTGAGGTGTTTACATGTTTTAGTACATAATGGAAATGTATCGGCTATGGGCAGTATAGCTGCGTTTAGTATCATAATTAATTATTTTACTGACTATGAATCTTTATGTAAATTTTGAATTATCTTCGTAAATTCAACTTTGTGTGGTGGGTACTAGCTATATTGATTTATCAATTATTATTGGCCATGTTCTTCAATGCTAAAAAGCTCATTATTTGCAAACTGAACATGAAAAAGCTCATACTTTAATTATTTCTTACGATTAACGCACCATTTACTCAATACTCCAAACCATAATAATTGACTGAATTATTGGAGTAATAACCAAAAGTTACGCTTGAGTTAAACATTTGATGAGGCGATATGATGTCATGGAATGTTAATGGGTTAAATATGTAGGAAGACATGTAATTATGTAGAAGAAACTATGATTTTTGCGATATTTATGGAGAGAAATAATTAAGAAACCTGGGAAGGAACATTTGAAATACATTATGAAGCAGTTTTCCAATAACATCCTAAAGGTGAGTAAAATAGTACTTTGGATGTTTTAAAAAGTACCTTAAGTAAGCACAAGCCATAGGGGTGACGTTGACGAAATAATTTAAAAAAGAAAAAGACGAGACATAACCTAACGAAGGAGTCCATAGATGGGGGAAATTTGGGTAGAATTTACTCCCAAATTTGTTTCACAACTTCACTGTCCAAGTTTCCAAGACCTGCTCATCATATATTTCCTGAATTCCTGAATATGGTGTGTATAGTGAAAAACAATTGCCATCAATTTCTTCTACGTACTGTGTTAATTCTCCTAATTACCCTGGACAAATAATCCAGTCCATGATATGGCTTGGTTCTGTGATGTATCTGCGAGGATTAAGCGTGTTACAACTGCAATATCACTAAGCAACAACCATGATATTTCCTATTAAAAGCGTATTTTCGAGGTTAATCAAAAAAATTTAATGCTTAGCCACTCAACCACTAAGTTGATATAAGTTAAATTGCCCATTTACCATTATTTTATCTTTGGAGTATATTATGTGTATTCTTTTTCGTATGTAAATAAGAATTATAAATAAATGGTTAAATAGAGTGCAGACACTAAGAGTATATTATTGTAGTGAAGGCATGAATATGAAAAAAATCAATCAGATAGATTAATCAAATCCTTAATTTATCAAATATATATAATATTCAGTATTGTTCATTTTTGCTTACTCAAGCAAAAATGAACAATATTGCTCTTGCTCGGTTTAGTTGTGTTTCTCCTCATAGTTCTATGCACTTCCCCATCATGATCATTTCTCTCTTTGCGGGTGTTCAAATCCGATTTGGCTGTAAGTAACGGTTGGATAGGCCATGAATGAATGAGGCACTGGTTCTGTTCAGACTTAATACAGTCGTGTTGTGTCCTGGGGTGGAATTCTGTAACCCTGAGCTCCGGAGCTAACTGGCGAAAAGAGCTTTATGAAGCTCCTAGCTCCAAATGGCATTCTGGATCTCTGCAGAAAGAGCCAGAGGAGCTAGCACTAGCTCGCTAGCTCCTCTGGCTCCGATCGGCATTCTGTATGCCTTTGCGTAGCGCCTTCCGGCACTCCAGCTGGCTCCAAAAGGAGCTTCATGAAGATCCAGCCCGGACCCCGCGCTAGGCCTTTCTCTCGCGGATTTTACGGCGTATGTTGTTAGTCTTTTGTTAAGCAGAAGAAACTTTCAGTCTGAACTTCGACATGGTGCGAATGCTCAATCGTCGGATTTTGCAACTTATGTTCGAGGAAGAGTTGGTTGCCGCCCAAGAATTAAATCTAGAAAGGCGAAGGCTGAGGGACAACCAAAATGCTTTCTACCTACCGGACGAAATATTTATATCCTTCTTCCGAGTAAGTCTGTAAACCGCCTGACTCCCGCTCTTGAGCGAAGGAGAGTAAGTGTATTGAGTGTCCGAACTCAAGTGAGTATATTACATGGCCTCGGCTGGTCCTAAAATATGAGTATAACCATTAGCATAATTTGATTTCTCTATGTCATTCCACCAGCGTAGTTTATTACTTTCAAATGACTTTCGTGTGAGTCGGGTGGCATTAAGGCCGCTTTACACGGTACAATGTTTTGTACAAACGCCTGTATGAGGAAATTGTGCCGTGGTAAGCGGCAAATTGCGAGAACGCTTTTGCGAATGTCTGTACGGAAAATAGAACGTGTTCTAATTCCATTCAAACAAACATACAATTTCGTTCAGTTTATACAAAACATTGTGTCGTGTACAGCGGCCTTTACATTTATCGTAATACATTGATTTAAAGGTGGTAGCGCCTGGCACCGTGACGAATGACATTATTATGCCGAAATCGCCGTTACTAGACTTAGGTGAAAGTATGCCATTTAAAATCTGCGAAATGCAATCTCACCCCGTTTGTTTAAATTTAGATGTTGGTCACTCTAAGGTTCATGGCCGAAGGTGCTTACCAAAATGAGGTTGGGCAAGACTTCCTTGTTGCAATGAGCCAGCCGTCAGTTTCACGCTGTATAAAGGCGGTCACCGAGGCACTTGCGAACACCTTACGCCGGGAATGGGTGAAATTTCCCCAGAGTAATGCGAAAAGGCAATATGGGGGCCAGGGTAAGAAATAAATACTGTTATACGTAAGATTTATAATATATTTATTGCATGTTTTGCTGCTATCAACAGATTTAGGTCAGTGACTGGGTACCTGGGTGTCATGGGAGCGATTGACTGCACTCACATCTCTCCCTTCGTGCATGAGGAGAGTTACAAAAATCATAAAGGGTTTCATTCCCTCAATGTGCAGACGGTAAGGAGCAGAATGATATATTTATTGTGATTAAATGCATTATAATAATGAAGGTTTCCGTCCCCATTTACAGTAGGTACATTATTGCATTCCTTGAAGGCTCTAATAGTATAATTTGCACACAATCTCCAATGTCTTACAGATAAGCCATGCACAAATGACAGTGTTGGATGTCACCTTCTATCCTGGAACTGTGCATGATAATTTTGTCTGGACATACAGTAATGCCCGAGTATTGATGCGCGAGGCCCACCAAACAGGGCAGGGGATTTTTACTTGATTGGAAAAATTATTTAACGAAAATAACTTTTAAATATGCTGAATCCTAGGACTTAGGAACCTAGGACTTACACTACAATTTTAACTAACCTTTACTCCTCGAATTGTATTCATTACCATCTTTCTGTAAAACAGGAGATGCAGGGTATGCCCTAGAGGAGTGGCTTCTGACCCCACTACCTCATGCCGAGGAAGGTACTCCTGAGTACCGCTACACAAGAGCACACTGCAATGTCAGATCTGCAATAGAGAGAGCATTTGGTGTCCTCAACGCCCGGTAGAAGTGCCTGCTACGAGAGAGGGCGTTGCGCTACCAGCCACATCAGGCATGTTATATAATCACTTCATGTGCAATTCAGCATAACCTCATCATTCACCATAGGCGAGGTCCCTGAAATGGTTTGCCCCTAGAAATATAAAAGTAACTCACTTTATCACCAAATGAAGTGCTGAAAAATGTAGCTACATTTTGTTACCCTTTTCATTTACATGACCTTTCCTTTCCCTAAGACTACCTCCAATGGATTTTCCCGCAGTGCAAGAAGAGGGAGGAAGAAACCTTGGTCTCCATATTGGTGACCCCAGGGCTACAGCTTGAAGGAACCTGCAGAATTTCGTGCAAAGATACTCTGAATAGGTAATGGGCGTTAAGGTTCAACACTTTATGGCTTAATACTTTGTCAAGCGTTTTACAGTACAACTAGGATGATAGATTGCACAGGAATAACCTATGAGAGTATGAAGTCAATGAAGAAAATCTCCCTGCCATTATGTTACTTCTTAAGCTTTATATTCTATGGTCTGCTGCTATTTATCCTATTATTGAGGTATCCTGAGTAAATCGACTAAAATCGGTATTTTGAAGATGAATGAAGTTATTCCTTAATGAAACAGTGATTCATTTTTAGATGCCTTTCCACTGCAAGTGATCATACATTTTTGAAGGCCTTTACACATTTCGTAAGTGATAATTTCTTAAATTATGGTGTTTATTATTTCTATGAATTAGTACTCTTATTAACAATTTACATAGCATATCATTCATTCTTAGCATATAATTAAGAAGAATATTCATCTGGCTCTTATTGAGCCGTGTTCTTCATAAATCCTCCCTGCAAGTTTACATCATACACAATAATATGTTATGTCCAAGTCAACGTTCATTGGCACTAAAATATGACATAACACAGTTCTCATTATCGAAATTTGTAATCACTTACATTTATCCTAAGAAATAGGCGCACTCAAATTGTCACTGTGTTCACTACGACATTCTGTAGATCTCACTACGATAGTCTCGCGCGATCTCGCGTCTGCAATGGTTTTTAACGGAAATGGTTCAATTATTACCAGCGAAAAACTGTAAACACACAATTCTATTGGCTCTCTGGATGACGTCATATTTTTTAAGGATTTGCTCGAAAATTTTTCATACCCAGAACTAGCTCCTCTGGCGCTAAGGCGCTATAGTAAGCTCCATCGAGTTACAGAATGCCGGTAGGAGACAATTCTGGATACAACGAAGCTCCTAGCTCCGGAGCTCCAAGTTACAGAATTCCACCACCGAAATCATAGTTATCCGCTCGCATGTCCTTACCCCGTTCACATCCTATCCTCATCCCAAGAGTTCTTTCCACCGGTTCCCTCATTCCAGCCACTCACCCTCCCGCCTTCCTTAGCCATTCCTATCTCCATTCTATCCTCCTGCATTCCCCTTTTCCTTGTTCCAGCAGCCTTCCATCCAACCCCCATCCCATCCCTTCCCAACTTATCTCCTAATCACCTCCCTCCGCCCCCTGATCCCTGTCATTAACCCCTGCCGGCCCCTGCCAACCCCACTCCCCCATTCTTATCCTCACACGATCCCCTCACACGTTTTGCCTCCTTGCCTTCAGCCATATTTAGTTTTTTTTAGTAAAAAAATAAATATGTTACGTTCGAAATCGAGTAATTAAACTGATTTTAGTATGATTTGTTCAGAATGATAATTGTCTATTGAATGCCTGTGTTCATGTCGAAATGTACTGCTATTTACTTGTGTTAATTTCATTGAATAGTGTCTTCTTGTGGAGTATATTGTTATGTCATGTATTAATCTATTTGCCAACCCTTTGCCACCGGATTTTAATCCAATTGCAAATATATTTATCAATTTAAAAAAATCGGGAATCCCTATTCAAATATATTGCCCAGCCATCAGTGACTCGAGTTTCTGTGCACATTATTGTATTGCAAATTAGACTGTAGAAATTCCAGAATTATGAATAATATGTTATATTTTCCTTTGAGAATAATTGAATGAGCTCTTTGTCGTAATTTGGGTCATCTTCGTTTCTCACTCCCAATATTTGATGAATAATGTGAGACAGAGCGATGAGTTGGCCACGGAATAACTGCAATCGTGCCGTATCTTCTCCATGAAAGACGATCGTTTGATTTCCGCGTCCATGAAGGATTGTTTTTCGTGACCTTGCAGTATGGTAACACTGGTTCAGTCATCGATTTGTTCATTTCAGAAACGTGAATATTTCCCTTCCCGGCATGTTAAGGAATTTGCTGCCGTTGCAGCTTCTCTTTTCACTTATGATGTGTTAATTGAAGTCACTACTGCCGAAGAATGCGTGGGACAATGTATGAAGTTTGAAATGAAGCGACAGAGTCATAGATTTCCAGGAAGACAAAGCATTATAATGCAGTGTCCATAAAAAGTGTTCACTATGGCAGCGGCAGCCGGAGTGCATGGAAACCACCGCAAACCAATCCCTGAATTCCATTGTGAGTTCGTCCTTTGTCTTTCTTGAAAAATATGTGCTAAATAATCTTCTCATTTACAGATGAATAGAGCTCATGATTTAAGCGGTTTTTCTAGAATGTTCTGTAATAATATTTATTTAATTTAAATGCTTTATTAACCAAGGCATACTTGTATTGCTGATATTATCTTTAACTTAAAAATAGTTATTATCATACTATGCTGTAATTATTGAAGGTAAGTAATATTTTTTAACAACTTAAGATACAAGTAAATGTAATTATGCAAATGCTTCCGAGGAAATATCGTTATCACTAATGTTCACCTAATTTTATGACGAGAACAAGTAGTAGAAGTGAAGAATATGGGACAGACATAGCTTAATAGTTGTTCTTTTTCTTATAAATATGTGAAAAAGACTCAATAAAGTATTTTTTTCTCCGTGAAAAATGAAGCTTCAAAACAATACCAGTATTTACAAGAGTGATTTCTTATAATATTGGAACTCATAGTTCCAATCCAGTTGAATAATAATTTATTGTATTGCAAATTCGACTATAGAGCTTCCAGAGTTATGATTAATATGTTATTCTTTTCCTTTGAGAATAATTGAATGATAAGGTTATACGCAACTTTTTTGCGCAAATGCAAAAGTGCTGACAGAAAATATTACATAGATTCGGGGTGATAAAATGTTTTTTAATTTCCTTGTAGAATCTGACCGTCCTGTTTAAAGGAAACTATTTTGGACGGATTATGATCAAAAGGCTAGGAATGCTTTGCTTGACCCGTTTTCCTCGGGAAAGCCCGCGATGTGGAGAATTAACATTTCCTTTGTAGACATTAGCTGAGGGTCCTGAGTGCTATGATCCACCTTCATTTTACAGTATCTTGGACAGACTTGGACATCCAACCACGGCCTTGGAAACGAAATTCGGGGAACAGGCGGCGATAGATAGGTACTAAAGCGTGGATCAAATGAGACATACATTTAGGGACGGGCAGGGAGGGATTCACGTAGATGATTTGGCCGAAAGCGTGTATTTTAACACGAGGTCAGGTGAGCTTGCATTAGTTAAATGATGCTCCCGGTGAGGCAGGTGAGTCTCTGGCTCGACCTTACTCTTTGATGGCCCGTGCATTACAGCCTCTCGTGCCACCCTCCCTTTGAGAAGAGCACCCTTAGTCATTCATTTAGGTCACTTGCTCCGCGTCTTATTGTATAGGGGGAGGAATATGCTGGTGGAAATGTGGCCGCGTCCTCATGTACCGAGAGGGAGAGGCCGTGAGCGGGGCGAGAGGATTTTTTTGGGTGAGCAAGGAAAGGGGAGGAAGTGATTCAAAAAGCACATAAAATGCGGGGGTGAGGGGTGGGCGTGGGGGGAGGGGGGCAGCTGGCCCGAGATTCGCTCTCCCCTTCATTGCGGGGCAAAGAAAAGTCGGGAGGGAGGAGGGAGTTTAAGTGGGGGCGTGGAAGGGGGCGGTTAGGGGCAAAGGGCACGGGGAGCGGGGCGGGAGGGGTAGGGACGTTGAGAGGGATAAATGATGCCAGATTTCCGGTCATGTGATACCCGTCCCGCTGGTATTGCCACTTCCTCTCCCGAGGTGGGGAGGAATGGTGAAATAGAGGATGTGCTAGAAAGTGGCGCGGGAACAGAGCCGCTTCGCCGACTTCATTTTCAAGACCCTCCCCCGACAGCGTGCCTACCCGCCCCGGCCCCGCCCGCCTCGCCCCACTCCTCCTCCTTCGCCCCCCCGCCCGCCCCGCCATTGCCGTCTTTCGCCGTGCCTAAAACGCTGGAAAAATCGCCCGCTCGTATCTCTCGTGCCCGTCATCGACCTCTCGCCTCGCCGTCAACAGCCTCCCTCTCTTCCCTGCGAGGCCTCTTCGTGTACGACGTTGTATAACTCATTAGGGTCTCCATTACCTTTAAAGGTGAATTCTTTTCTCTGATCCGTTGGGACCTTTGCAACTCTTCACCTCCCTCCGTCTTACCTCCACACTCCTTCCTTTCCCAATTCTTCCCTTCCTTCCCGTTCTCCTTTCTCCCTAGAAGAACTGTGCACAAGTAATTCACGTGTGTCGATCTTCGATAGACGAGATGTATTCAGATCTTTGGTATTTTTGGCATGGGATTAATTATCGGGGAAATCATGCAATTTCGTCTCGTGCGAGATCGCAGTTCTGTCGTTACATCGACAAAAAAATATTCGATCAAACCGCTATTCGTCTATGCCGCCATCCCTCCATTCATCAAAAATCCTTATTTTTTCCGTTAATTTTGATAAGTAATGCTCGTTTCAGCATGTATTCGATTTCGTTGTGCACTATGATTCGTACTTTTAATTAATTCTTCAATAATTCATAAATATATCAACTCTTTCAGGTAAAAAAATTACAAGGATGATAAAATGATGCATTAACCAAGTATCTATGCATATATTATATACTTATACTAATTATTAGCCCTAACTATACTGTAAAACAGAATTGCCGTAATATTGATATAGAATAGCTCTTCGATATATTTAATTATGCACCTCACTGATATTGAGATGATTGATACGAGAAAATAGCGTAAGGGTGTTATCATGTTTTGGCATTGAAAAACTACAGAACGCATTGGTCTTTTCACCCCCTCCCCCTTCATCCTTCAGCACACCGCTGCTGCTTGAACAGAGACTCAAGTGTTCGCCCACCCTCAAATCCATCTCTCTAGCATCCTTTACCTCACAGCGTTTGAATTTCTCACATTTTCTTCCAAGTCTTCTATCCCTTTAGCCTTTAGGATGACCTGATCATTAATTTGTAATCATGCACTCACTCCACACTTCTACCCCACAGAGAGTTTTAATTCATGTTACGACTCCAACCGGGCAGAAAATTACTACTGGCGAATTTGAAATAGTGCTATTCGTTACTTATTTTTCCATTGTTTAATGGGAATAGGGTCTTATTTACATGCTTATTCAGAAAGGCTTTTGGAAAGAAAAAAAACATAGGCTTTCAAAATAATCTGATACGAGTTAAAGCTGCTTCATCGATGACATTGGCTGTATTTACTCACGGGTGTTTTCATGCAATGTTATTAGCTCCGCCGTCAAAATTGTATTGAAGACAACCCTATTAGAGTTTAAAACACTTTACCCGATATTAATTGATTCTGGACTAGAGTATGCCTCATACTCTACTTACTGCATTAAAAGATGGTTGTTAGATTGTTGTTAAATGAGTTCCTGCGTAAATAACTGATGAATTGTGAATTTGCCACTGAGTATTTCCGATTACGGATTTCTTTATGATACGATCAGAAATTCAAAATTGAAATCTTGTAAGGTTGCCAATTTTAAGCTGTTACTGAAAGATATGTTTACAGTTCATTCATAATGTGCCGATAGTTTTTAGAAATGAGTGTACGGTGTGCGTGAAAAAAACCAAAATGAAAACTGTTTTTGATGCACGCATTCATAAGGAAACATATCAATGTTATTAATCCAGTATTTTTAAAATTTATGCGTCTCATTTATTTATAGTGATATGATCCAGAGAGAGTCGGTTGCATTATGAAAGTTTATTTCTTATATTCCAAAATTATTATATTTCTCTTTTCCTGCGAATTATGGGTGACGGAGTGGTTCTTTCAGTTACTGTGCATCTAATGAGATGTCAATTGTCTGGATCAATGAAATTCAAGTTTTATCCCGTTCTTTTTTTTAATAATTTCCAGTGGTTAGTTTGATTTCCTGACTGGGGCCTGACTTTTTGTGGGACATTGATCCACAATGCCTTATATTGAATTTTGTCATCATTTAATTAGTCGTCGGATGATGAGAGCAGATGGTGGAGCCCTTTTACTTATTATCAGTTTTTTCGATCAAAACATATAACTTCCCATCAATTTTGACCATTAAGATTGGACTTATTTTCGAGCCACATGTTCCAGAACGTTTGGAAGTTATGTTGGGTTTTTTTATGCCGACGGATTTAATAGCTACACCGCTCAATTTTTATTCCACGTCTTCAAAGATCCTATTTTTGCTGCACCAAGCACCCTTTAAATATTCTTAGTTAAAAATTTACTTCACATAAATACAATTTTTGTCACCTTTTATCGATTGTTCGCTTCCCCAACAATCAGGTGTATTTTATTAGCTATTTAATGTTTTCGAAGGAATCTTGAAGACACCGATAATTGCGGCCAATGCTTTGTCAAATTCTTCTTTTGCTCAGTGCATGAGTGGGTTGCTCCAGCCAGCGTTTATTCGACCATTCTGCGGTTCCTTGAATTATATAATTCATGCGTAATACAGCCAAAATTTCCGTTGGTTACAAGGCATTTTATCAGAATTACTTTCCAAATACACTTTGACTATAGTATACAACCAAATTTGCCAAATAAAGTAGGTATATATTAATGCATGTGGTAAAAGCACATATATTTTTAAAATGCTCTGAGCTTTTGCGGTCAAGGTAATAACTTGTCGATAAAATAGGAGAAGTAATTGGAGTTGATTCCTCCCGCTTTTCTAATATTCCACAGCTAAATACAATTTGTGGCTACCCATGCGAGTATCTCTTCTATTTAGGGATTATGATGCAAATATATAAATATAATGCAATAGACAATAATATGCAATTAATAAAAGAAAACCTCTTGGAATACGAACTTTCGGCATCTCTCCGTTCACTCTCGGGACGTCATAGCATAAAAATTTCTATTCTTTGTTTCCCTTTTCTTAGGGCTAATTTGATCACTTTTTTCCCATATTCTATTCTATTTTAACAATTGTCGCAGAAAAGAGGTAAAAGGAATTTAATAATAATGCATTGTTCCTCAATTGATAAATAATGCTTACAATCTTAATATGCTTTATTCTTTGCGTGCAAGAAAAAAATATTAATGTATTTACAAACTGCATAAACATTTGAAATATAAGATAAATAATTTTCCTTTTTAAAATTGATTTCTCCTTCTATCACAACATTGTTGCATACCTTTTTTAAACAGTTAATTTAACTAATTTCAGTCCTGAGCGTGCAGTATTATACATAATAATATATAATATGTGTTTTGGTTACTACTCACGTATGAAACTCTTCAGTTACATAGATAACTTTGACTTCATCGCGTGACGCGTTTGCTTCAAATTCAAGGTACTTATCATGAAATTCAAATAGAATAAGCAGGAAAGGACAAGAGTGGAAAGTGTTTTCTTACAATGAAGAAATACATCCACTTTAAACATATATTAGCGCTCTTTGCTCGGCATTCTTATAAAATAGGAAAAATCACTTCACTTAGTTATATTGCAATACCATAATATTCATGTAAACATTCATCAACTCTGAGTTTGAAACGTGTACAATTTGGAGATACAGCGATGAAACTCAGCTCTATTGAAAACAATTCGCAAAGTTAAATCATAAATAACGTACTTTCTGAGTTTTCAAGCGGAGTTTGGCCTCCAAAAACCTTTTTAATTCTTGTTCCCCTGCAAACTAATCAGGGTTCTTCAAATCGCAGGCCGCGATACTAATGAGAATCAGAGGGGTGTTTGAAAGGGTCTCGGAAGTAATTTTTTTAGATGATCATTGCTTCACGTACTTTATGCTTACTATGACTGGCATACATAAATCCTATACAATGTTATTTCGATCACTGTGTAAGATAAATGATGGAATGTAACAACGCAGACAGAAAGTGTATAACAACTCGGATTTAGACCCATACATTAATTGAGGCATCATTAATGCTGATATGAGATCGAAATGGGCAGCGTGGTAGCTCAAGGGGCAGGGCGCTATGCCCAAAACTGGAAATCCCGAATTTGAATCTGCGACAGGCCTTTGAGCATGTGTAGTTAAACCCAAATGTTTTTATTTTTGGGAACAAGATCTTTAGGAGAAAGTGTAAACGGTGCAAGAAAATAAATTGGTAATTCTACTCTGATGTGCGAATTTCGCACGCCGTTGGGCTTAGTATTTCCGGCAGCCTTACCCTCGGGATTTTGGTTTAGAAAGAATTACCAAGGCTAAAATATAATATCACGTTGGTAATTGACTGATGATGTTAATAATTCGGCTCATTTTAAGTTGTGAAATGGGGAGGAACCCTTTGTTAGGGCCGTTTACGCAACCCTTCGATTACAGCGAAGGTACATGGGAAGATAAAAATAGGTATTGTAGATTTTGACACAGAAATTAAAATGTAGTGATTTTTTAAGACTACGCCTTAGACGAACTCATGCATGCAATTGGAAATATAAGTTTATAATTTAACTGATTTATAGCATGACTACCAAATTAATCTAACCATTATGCTACTATGTATTAATTAACAACTTATTGTCATTTCTAGCTAACATTTCACATTTCAAACGGGGTAGTATTTAACTGCTTGCCTGAATAGTAGTAATTATTCTCTCTGATAGATAATGCATGCCTGAGAATGGGTCACACCCTTGCGGTGGTTTGCAGGATGTGATGTAGATATTGTCGAGGCTAAAAAGTCATGCATAATCTTAAACCTTCGTATTGACGCAAAAAGCTAGTAGCATTTTATACATTACTGCAGTTAATTTTTGACGGAAAAAATTAGTTTCGTAAGGTGCTGTGCCAAGTATGATTAGTTAGGCGTATGAATGTTATCAATTTTAAACGCAGTTATTATTTGCGCTCGTATTAAATTCACTTGAGTGAATGATAAATTAGTCGCTTTATGAATTATATTTTCTAATGCATCATAATTTCACCCTTACATAATTTGTCAATAAAATGAGTATACTGAATGAAATACTTTTATTTTGTAAGGAATACACAGCTTGAAATAAATAGGTGCTCTCAGGAAACAGTCCTATGCACCCAAAAAGTATGATTGGAAGGAAATTAATATTTGATTTTCCAACTATGCTAATGGCTTTAATGCTAGAGTACAGTATGATACTGCTATTCATTGAGGAAACCACATCAAATCCGAAGAATATGAGGAATCACGTCAGGGAGGGAGGCCTGGAGGAAGTCGATGACGTTTTACGTCACTGTCAAATTGGTGCGGCAGGTGTGCGGCTGAAAAAAGGGTCTTCAGAAGTGCGCCATGGCCGTCAGTCACGACTAACTGGTATGGTTGAGAAAAATAGCACGTTTCGGAGGCTGAAATGGAAATACATGCTTGTGGAAGAGTGGATATGTACTAGGGTAGAGGTTAGTTCGTGAGAAACGTTTGGGGGTAAATTGTGGATTTGCCGTGGAAACCCAGTAGTTAATAGCGTTTACCTTTCCTCTCCAAACTTGACATTCCGGAGTTAAATGACGAGATCCAATGGCAAGACCGCAAGCCCCCTTCGTGCTATTTGATATAAGCCATCCGGCTGATTTTAATCCCCTAATTCAATTTGTTTTCTGAGTAAGAATAAAAGTATGTGATTCATCCTCTTGTGCAGCAATGTGCGTCTGTAATAAGCCATAGTGTATTCGCCTGCCTATTTCAGCGCTCGTTCTTTTTGACATTCACCTATCGTCAGTAAAATAATAACATCGCGGTTGTTGCTGATGGCTTTGCTAACCTTTCTATTAATGTTCCCGATTTTTCTGCAACTTAAGTTTTATTCTTGAGGACCTTTACTGCAAGGCATTTTTGTACTTAACTGAGAAGAAGCATTAGCGTTACTACTTTAAATTACGTTTATCTGAGCATCCGGTTGTGAATAACAAAGAGAAATGGAAGATTCTTATATGTAACGGATACTATAACATGGCCATACATTTTTAGGATTGGAATCGTTTCGTATCTGAGAATAATGTGTAAAATGGAATAGTTTTCTTTTCTATGGTTACTCAATACTAGGTGATGCCAAGCGTGAGCCGGCAGTTCGGAAAGTTTCGCGCTCTGTGAAACATTTAAATGAGTATGGCCATAGAGATTGAATCAGTGAGGGAGCCAATAATCTGCCTCCTACATTTTTTGGAAATATTGAATTTATTGAAAAGGGAAAAAATATCATTTTAAGGATAAACTGCCTTTTGTCAATGAGAAGATCACTATGGATTAATACGAGAACAATTTTTTTATTGCTACTGCTATTTCATTCGGTAAAGTCTCAACCCAAATTGAAATATATGCAGCTGAATCTCATTACGTGGTACTCTATTTTGTGTTCGAAGTGGTTTTTTGATCATTTTGAAAGTCAAGAGTACAAAATGATTGAAATTTTTCCTGCCCACAAATCACCCCGTCTTCCTTTCAGTTTGCCCACCATTTTGTCCTCTCTCAATTCCCCTCCCTCCCGCCTCTTCCCAGACATTACCCTCCCCCCTCTCCTCTCTAGTTACTTCCCTTCTATCCTCCCCTTCCTTCAATACCCCTACTCTTTCCCCAAACGCCACCCAAAACCATCCTCACCAACGTCGTCTCCCACGCAATCTCGCTGCTCAAGAAATCTCTCGCCGGCGCCCGTGGCCAAGAATTCCTGCTAAAAATGCTTTCCTCTCCCCTTTTGCGAAGACGTTTCCTTTCCATGGTGATGTGGTTTCCCTCCTTCGCCTTGCGCCTCCCTAACCGCAGGATCCTTGTTGTCCTCACCCTGGACATTCCTGCGCGTAAACCAAAGGCATCCATGGGCGTTTAATGCACTCCTTTTCACATTCGTGTATGTAATGGCTGTGTGTAGATGTGCACGATTACAGAGTTGCTGGGATAGATAGGTAAGGCATCCATCCATGGGCGTTTCATGCACTTCTTTTCATTATCGTGTATGTAATGGCTGTGTGTAGATGTGCACGATTACAGAGTTGCTGGGATAGACCCAGATTGCAGCAGGAAACCTTGGACTAATATGGCAGTTGAGGCGTATTTCCCGCTTTCGCAGAGTTGAAGTGCTCCAAATTCTCATCGCATGCATGTTTCGTAATTTTTTTCACAAGCATGTTATCCGATTTGAAGATGTAATCGCCATACGATCCATTTTTCGTGAATAAAATCTTTTTATGAAACATAGTAATACGGAAAAAAAGGAATGCTTTTGGAGAATTTAGCGTGCAATAAATTACATTTTTTTTCATTTTCATTGTCATTTTCACGAGGAGTGTTTTGCTTGTGTTCCTCTTTCATCGAAATTTTCTGATTTTTCTTCTCACTTCCGTCCAGTGAGAAGTGTGAGTGTCTTATCTGTGATTAAGCATGAGATGTGCACAGGTGCATTTGTTCGTGATTGCAAAGTTTGCGAGGGAAATGAAGGAAAAAAGGCTGGAGTTGCTCCAGGTGACTATGAGACGTCCTGTCTGCTGCCTGTTGTCGAGGACGAGGTGGTGCGGAGGTGGGGGAGCGGCCGTGTCAGCGCTGGCCGGCCGCTGCTGTTTTGGGCGTCGGTGCGGCCGCTCCCGCCGTGCATGCGTGCTTGAGGGGGATGTGGTTGGACTCCGCTTTCCTTGTATAGCGTTAGATGCCCCTCTTCCCGAGGAGTCCCATTCTCAGCGTGGCGAAGTAAATGATCTCGACGGCGCTCAAGAAGCTGAAGCCGAGGCAGAGTCCAAGGAGACCTCCGATGTTGGCTGCAAACGACACGGTTGAAAGTTACTTAATTGCATTCGAACCAAAGTAATCGTCGGAGGCAATATATTAGTTAGGTTTGAAATGTTCAATAGGAGTCGTAAGCAAGATTTTGTTCTAAAAAAAAGTGACGGAAATATCTTTCTCATCATGATTTGTGAACTTTTTCCAATGTATTATGCAGATTATTTGGAGGAGAATTGAGTGAAAAACTGTGCTTTCTGAATTACCTTAAATTAAAAATTGATAGCCATGACTGAAGGAGAAGGGAGTTGTTACAAACGACTCAGTAAAACTTAGGCCAATTATAAATAGTTAATCTCAATTTGGACCCGCTGGTTTAGCGCTGGAGTATATTTTTAACTATTTACAAGGAAAATACCCAGGAATAAGAGTACCTCATCACAGATTCTGAGTTATTAACACAATATCAAGGTTGGTGGGCAATAATTTATAGATTGGCTAATGTTTTAAATTCATAAAAGTAACGTCAAAATGATCGGAGAATCGTTAGATAATTAAAAAAGAAAGAGGGTGAGACAGAACTAAATCATTGCAAATAAATTAATATTTTAGGATAAATTTTCATCTTTAATATGGAAGAGAATGATAATTCCCTTATAAACTCTATCTTGTAGATTTTTAATCTTCTGGACTCGGCGTAAAATACTATCATCAAGCACAAAGCACACAGAGCATTGATGCCAAGGACTTGTAGATGAAATTCATGGTTTATATACCTATTTCGATGCCAGATTACAGAATAAATTCCCAATATGGCATATGTCAATCCTCTTTCTCTTCTAAATGAAATTAATACTTGAAATTTAGACTTAATCACCAATTAATGAAATTTCAAGATAATATTTTCACTGATGGTGTTAAAAATATTTTACGAACTCCAACTTACTGTGGTAGGTTGTTTCCTCGTACAATTAGGGATATGAATAGTGGTAAATATATCCAATAGCATATCCATGAGTATATCAATGGATAGCATAGGTAGTTGCATGTTGGTATAAGGACTTTAAGTTAACACAACTAACAGCATGATATTACATGCTTGCTTTGTGTTATGTTTTTTAAATATTGAAGTTTAGACTATTATATATTGCTAATCCTTTTTTATACATGTTTGGTGTGAACTCACCCCCTGTCTCACACCCTTATGGTGGGTTGAATGGTATTATGCAGATATAAATAAATACTTAGTTCTCCTCCTTACGGCTTTTAAGACATGACTAGGTCTAAAAAGTCGCCTTCAGTTGGAAATACAGAAGATGTGGTTGTTATGTACGAGTTCTCGGAAGCGGGGAGGGGTGAATAGACATGATATTTCAGGAATTTTTGGCTTATGGGAGGGATTGGGGAGTAAGTTTGATAGTCCGGAACTACTACCTTGCATTTCCTCGTGAATGTCCCACACACCTTCTTCAAATTACATGTCTACCGCCCGATTTACCTGACAATGACATTGTAGTAACGGTACCTGATCGTGCATTAAAATATCGTGCGTGGAAAAACTAATTGTAGGTTCTTTACGAAAAACAGCTTCCGTAAAGTAGCACCATAAAGCATCACCTCCCTTTTGCTTTTGATGATGGAACCTGTGAGTTTAAATCTTGGGTATGCCTGATTTACTGCACACGTAAAAGGGGCTTTCACCCTGGACCCAGTGGTTGGCGGATGCAGTCTTGTGATCTTGCGGATATGGGGCGGCTGCCGTTGCTATTTTGGTTATCCGCTCTATCAAAGCCGCGTAAGAGACCGAAAGGGAAACCACGCTCTGATGCGGCGTGTGTGACGTACCATTAACACCACTTTACTGCCGACATCTCATCGGCGGCCGAAAAGGACTGTCTATGGCCGCAATATTTCCTGAACGCTGTATCTCGTAATCCCACTCTCCGCAAAGTGGTATTGTTTCGCCGGATGATTTTGCTATCATCTACTTCATCACCAGTTTGATCAACACGTTGCAGCCTTTGTGTTTCTCTTTTTCTTCCAAACTTACAGGAAAAATTTTGTGATACCTTTTGGTGCCCTCAAACACTTGCAGAATTATTGCTATACGAGCTCTTAGAGGCGATCGGAAGTAATGGCAATCATAATGACTGCAAACTTTTTATTTACTTTCCACTCTTAGTTCTACCTCAATTTCGTTGACCTCAGCGGGACCTATGCAATCTATGAACATTTTGGCGTAGCTGTGATTCAAATTTCAAACTAAAGCTGATGTGATATGAAAGATTGAAAGTTAAATGTGAAATGCGCGTTAGTGAAGGTGTTAATATAATGCTGTTGTATGATTTAGCCGTTATGATAATTCAAGATTGCTTGCTGTGTGAGTACACCAAGACCGTCGTGAGCTAATGCCTATTCGGCTAGATTATGTAAACATGATATCACTGTCGTAACTTGTTATAGGTAGCATTTTTTCACAGTTTGATAGTGAAAGGGGGTGTCGTGTAATACGTAATAGGGTCCTGTTTTTATGTTTTATGATACACCTTCCTTCTATTCAACTAATGTATTCAGCTTCTACTTCACTTTGAAATGAAGATTTTCTTTTCCTTGATTCGCTTGTATTTAATTCCGACTGCAGTTTTGTTAGCTCGTCATTTTGAAGGGAAGTCGTGAAATATATGACAGGTATTCTACATGTTAACACTGTGAATATGAATTTTTACCTTTGCGTCGTGAAAATATATCTTAATAACGAAAAGAAATACGCTACTACCAGAAGATTTGTGCGCTGCCTGGAACGGGCATCCTCAGAGGTGACGTACTGCCGGCGTGACGTAAGAAATAAGACCCTTTTTACATCCCCGCCCCTATTGAATTCAGGAAAAGTTAATCTCACTTACTTTTTCAAATTTTTTCCATCTAGTACGCGTTTAAATTTCAGTTTTCCCGGAAAAAAATTTGTACACTTCAATCAATTTATTCATTCAAACATTTCAAATCTCAATTAAAAATTGAAAACATGTAGTATGTATTTTAGTTTTGATAAAAGTTTGAGCTTATTAAAATACTCCATCGCTGCTCCACAGTGTTGTAAACACAATCAAGTCTTGAAGTCGGATGTTTTAACAGTGTTTTGAATTGATTCATGACGATTTACGTTAAGCAGATGGAGATGTCTGCTAAAAATTTTTGTCATTTTAAACAAATTCATTTTTACTGACGATGCATGGTATGTTATATCAAACTTGCATGATGTTACTGGCGAATGCATCAAAATCCGGGTCTCTACTATTTTGACGGTGACAGTGATTTGACATGCGTGATTTCATGCGTCATTTCATTGCATCCCCCTTCAGACATGGTGCCGCATATAATCCCTTACCCAAGTAACACTAATTTTTGGGGCCGTGTGCGGCGGAGTAGCAAATAAGGAAGTACAAGGCGTGAGGAAGTAATTTCCTTTGCTCACTGAGCCACTCTCCCTCTCCCAAAGGGCATTGCATGATGTAGAAAGGAATTTCACAATATTAAGTAGCTTGATTAAAGTCAGTTATTTTGTACAATTAGCGCGTATTTTTATGCATTGTATATGTCAATTTTGTGCCTGGGTCTACAAAAATGCCATATTTTAGTTAATTTTACTCAGAAAAAATAAACTTTGTCATTCATTTTCATCATAATCTATTATGGGGGATATATTATCACATATATTATAATATCATAATGTATTATGGGGAATACATTAGATGATATGGGGGATCGGGTTGGTGTGGTGGCTAGAGTACTGGCCTCCCATCCCATGGGCCCGGGTTCGATTCCCGGCAGTGGCGGATTTTTCAGTGGAAAACCGGTCCCCACTTGAGTGCCTAGTGGAGCATTTCAAGTTCAGTACTCCGTCCGTTGGATGGGACGTTAAGCCGAGGTCCCTTGGTGCCTTTTGTTAAGAGTAGGCTAATGCCAACGCCGGGTTTCTCTCCACCCTTCCTCCGTTACCTCAAATGTTCCTATCATTACCCAACTATCACACCCACCTATCCTAAATGGCGAAAATGACTTCAGCTACGGCTGTGAGATGCAGGAAATACTGAAACGGTTCTCGGTTCTGAAAAAATAGTTTGCGGTGGTTGTGCACCGGTTCAATAGATCGAACTGGTGTTTTCTACTGAACCGGTGTTTTCTCCTGAATCGGTCTTTTCTTTTGAACCATTTTATACTAAAACGGTGTTTTCTACTGAACCATTTTTCTATGGATAGTTTTTTCTGCTGAACTTTTTTCCTCGCAAACAGCGTTTTTTGTCATACAAAAAGTTTTTGCCTAAAATTTAATTTAACATACTTTTTAGAATTTTTTTTTCATAAAGTAGATACTTCTTAATAACCCGGGTACGCTTTCCTAATCTGGACAGTAAAACGTTTGCGTGAGCCAATGGTTTTCATGCGAGGCTTGGGCGTACATATAAATTATATAAATTGCTCTTTGCAATTGTAACGGCGATGAAATTGACATTATTGCTGAAGAAAGATATTGCAAAAATTCCATAGATATTTATTCACTTTCGTTGTTTCGTTGTTAAAACAACATTATCAAGTTCCTTGTTCACCCTTGATGATAGTGCTCTTGTAACAACAAAACGCATCGTGCTAAGTACTAACTCATGCCTGGTAAATGAAAAGCTCTCTCGAGGCAGAGCGACTGGTGTCTGCATACGGACGAAATCTCCCCATTAAGATCTGATTTACGTGCTTCCAGAGAGTTGATATGTGTGGAGTGGCTGATTGCTTTCGTCTGTGGCTCATATTTATCTGCCTTTCTTAGTCGACATTTCCTATATATTTCATCTTGGCAACGATTATGAGGAGAGGGTCCTTCTATGACGCCTTTTATGAAACTTAAAAATTGCCAGCCCGCCAACCACCCGAAAATTTCTGGCTACATAGGGTGTCACATCAAATTTTGCCTTAGGTAACCGTATTTTGCTTAAATTTATTATTATTTCAAATATTATTCATTTAAAAATAACTGAAACATCGTGTGCATTAATATAATTCTTGGAAAGATCTTACAATAATGAACATTAATAATCAACTTCAAATTGTTCAAATTTCGTTTGCATTTGGCGCATCTTATGTATGATAATTCCCACCCATGTATGCATTGCGGACACGAGTTTTGAAGCTGACGTAGGAAGTTGCATTATCCTCTCACTTCTTGCGTGTGGTAGATAGGAACTTGAAACAACACTCCTTCCTCCACGGAGTCTCCCAAAACCATCGGCGTTGGTTTAACAAAAATTGCTACTGCACTAACCTGAAGGATATATCCTGTTGAATCACGTGTGTGGCAATGCTTTACATGGGTGAGTGCTCGCTCTGCACTCTAGCGGCCGACTATTTGTAAGATGACAGCCAGGCGGACAACTTGTAGCACAAGAAAGTTCACAGGCGTGGTCGTCAGCCATCTTGGCTTTGAGCAGAGACGGCGGCGTGAAAGCCGAGCAGCGAACGATCATCGGTGTTACAGAACCTCTTCCCTGGTGCACCGCTTTAGAACCGCTTCCCTGGTGCACCGGTTCAGAACCGATGCCCGTGTGCCCCGGTTTTGAACCAATTCCCCGGTGCACTAATTCAGAATCGATTCTCCGGTGCTCTGGTTTTTTTTCCTTCATCTGAACCGGCTTGGCGAAGTACTGCTCGAAGTACCGAGTACTGCTCGAAGCCCGAGCTATTGAATATAATGGCATTGAAGTGTGTGTGGTGCATGACTATGAATCTAGAATTGAGAGGTTGCTATCATCAATGAACCGAGGGGAAACAGGAACGGACTAGAATATGCTCAAAAAGATTTAATACGGATATTAAGGTAAATTTAAGATGACGATGGCGATGAGCCTGTCCTTTTTCCGACTAGAAATTATTGTACTTGAAGAAATCTCCATTGATTACGATATAGCCGCTGGGCCAAGAGGTGGTGAGAAATGCGGATTGTACCTTAGGATACAGGACCAATATGAAATAATTACATTTGATTGCTCGGTAATTTTGAAAGAATAGGAAAAATCAATGTATAAAGGTCTGAATTAGATTACTGGTTTTCCGTTCCAAAGGCCCGGATTTGAATCACAGGAGTGGAAGGAATAATTCTGTGGTACTCCGTTTCAGCCTTAGCTCTCCCTGTGAAGACCACTACAAGGCTTGAACTCCCTTCATTGGCCCCGTAATAGAACTAGGTTTTTAAGGTGCTCCAACTGCTTAGGTTATATCACACAATGTAGCATAAGTTTCGCGAAAGGTGGCCAACACAGGCGAACCCTGGGATTGGATCTGAACCAGGGCCAGTATTCAGGCATGACCTGACTATCGCGGCCATTGTAGACTTAATTTAGAGACAAGATGAGGGCTGAACTATATAGTCTATGGTTGAAATAAATGAAAATCACATTTATTTTGATACAACTCCGCAATTATATATCCTACTCCCATAATGCAAAAGTAGGTCTCGTAATTTATTATTTTATTTCTTAGTACTTTTTCTCAAAAGCATTTTCACCGAAATATATTTTTACCCTCTGATACGCTCTACGAAGGTCCGCAAGTTAGAAGATTGATACGGAGCTAAAAATTCATGTGTTGATTCCCTCACAATAACTACTTGAACAGTCAAACATGAAAAAGTGACTGGTAGAAAAAAAGCACGGTCGAAAAGACGCTCGAGAAGCGGAAATATTACTGGTCTTAGGGATGAGAAAGTTTCTGCAAAGAAATATATGAAGGGATCAAAAGTGACATAATATCCAAGGATAAAGCAACGAGGAAGATACAAATGGTATTGAGTGATAACTTAACGCCTACATTACATAATAAGGTTTTTGAGAGAGATAATCACGAAAGGGGTCGTCCTGAAAAGCAAATGGTTGTAGCTTCATTGACGTCATTGAAATTGGATCATTGAGGCAGAGCATGTTTTTTTATAGGAAGCTGATAGATAATTTAAAATAGTTATAGAAAATGTAGAATACAGTGAATTCAGCAATAGGTGAAAATAATTCAAGTAAAGCAATGAGACGAATGTTTAGAATCAATTGAGAACGTTGGATCAACTTCGAAGGTGAAAGTTAATGTGCAAACTGAGCATGTCGACTAGCACTTGAGCGAATCGGAGGCGGCAGGAAGAATATTGCGTAGTTTTTTCCTATATGTCAGACAGAACGTGGGCTAGTTCTACGCCGAAGGCCCAGTACACTGTGATGGGGGGTTCGCGGCACTTAGGTGAGCCGTGAAGAGCGCAGCCCGTCACGCCAGGCCGACGCGCGCCTTTGAATGCACTCCGAAATGAAACCAAGGCAAGAGTGCGATGCAAAGCGATTACGTCGCCTGGCACTCACGCGATTGCATTCCCATGTACACTTCTGCTTAGTATCGCACGACCTTAAATTGACGAATTCTTGGAGAGAGACTGAATAAAGGGGCCCAACTATCACGGTGGAGTATCTGAAACAGGCGCAATTGGAAGCAGAGATTTCGTTACTCACTAAAGCTACGTTTTCATGTGGCCGTTTTTGCTTTGACGCACTGTTGCCTGCGTTGCCGTCCGAGTTGGTTATCTTTCATCTTTCTGCGTTGACGCTGCTGGGTCAGAGCGAGGAACAACGCATTCTACCTATCATTTGTTCGTCACGTGATTCTTTCGTTGGATTATCACCCATACTACGGTTTACCACCGTCAAATGTTTTGGTGCGTTGCTGCTGGCGCTGCCGGTGACATGAAAACAGGGTATTTTCCTGCCGCACAACGCAGCGTCAACGCAAAGCAAAAACGGCCACATGAAAACGTAGCTTAACGATTGGCGATGGTTACCGAGAGCACACCCATAAGACTGCTCTTTGCGGGTGTTCCGAACACGATTTTGGGCCGCGGACGAGGTTAGGGATTACCAAAGTCTTGTCACATAGTACTAGTCTCGCATGCACCACTACACATTTTTGCATCGTACCTGCATCACTAAATGTTTAAATTTTTTGGCAATATAAATGACTTTTTCCTAGTCGAAAATATGATATTCAACCTTTGTCTTGCAGGTTGCAATTACTTTCGTTATTTTCTCAGGCGCATGATCCGCACAGTTGAAAAGGGTTCTTCGCGTTTTATTTGTCGTAGAGAGCTAAACAGAGCAATAAAAACGCCCATTTTCCCCCGAACTTAATCTTTATTGAACCTTTGTAATACAATTTATGAAGAGTTAGTGATTCACGTGTTACTCAATAGTATTTTGCCTAAAATTTTCTAAAGTATTTTCCAGGCTATTTGCGCAAATTATTCATTTTTCGGTGGGATGGAGTTTCTCATCGTAAACTTTAAATCACGGCAATGAAAACGAATGTTAAAATTGAATACTCCCTAAAAGAATTAACTTTCCACAGAACTAAAGATTCCCTAAGCCAAGATAACTTGCGAAACCACATGGAATGGTTGTAATTCCATTCACTATAATTTAGACGGTAAAAAAATGATTTTTCACTATCATTTATTTTTTAAAAATATTTAGAGATGAGGTGCCTAATTGATAAGACCGCTTTTGCGTGAACAAGGATGGGTAAACCTATAAAAGACTGGACAACAACTTCCAGATGAACGCAAGCAGATTAAAGCTAATCTGGAGAATAATCCATGAACATCAAAGGTAGCAAGAAAAAAGTGTCACAGCCATGTTAGGGTTCTTGGAAAATAAATCTCAGCAACTGAGGCGGAAAGTAATGAGATTGCGTATTTGATGGAACGGTGGAAGTAGCTAAGAGGTTAGGGAGGTTTGCATTCGAAGCGATGACCAATTATATTAAGTGCGTTCAGAGTTTCCTGACAAAAATTCCTTCACCGCGGAATTAAATATTAAAACTAATTACCTGTAGGCTTTGTAAAATTTGTAATGATTATAAAACTTTAAAAATAATGTTGGAAAAGTTGATAGTTAAAAACATTGAAGGATCTGGTGCTTTACCAGTTTAAGAGAAGTGACTGGTGTTAGTGAAGACTTTTCAAAGTTATTAGAATTGACTTTTTCACAAATATAGTAAGCCTGATTAATTTTTATAATGTTGAAAAATCAGATTGCTGGAAAATATTAGAATTTGTCTTGTGAGTTTATTTCTCGATAAATTTAGGGAATGTTTCTTAAATTCATTGTGTAAGCCAATTGACTGATGGCTACAGAACTTCGTATACACTCGCCTATTTTTTTACTGAATTGGTAGTAACTTCATTAACGTGTCATTATCCCAATGATGTGATTCCCTAAGGAATGATTCGAGTGAAGAAACTCACTACTGATCAGCCCGCTCGAGCCGAGATTCGTCTGCTGTCTAGGATGTGAACTCGGTATCAGCCGTTGCCCAATCTATTTGGAAGGAATTGTTGTGTATGGTTATATGCCTTACTTTTATGGCTAATGGCATATGGCATTTAGTTTTCAATTTGAGTCCAAATAATTATTTAGTTGAATGAGAAGATGCAACCTATGTAAATTTTCACAGACTTTATTTTGCTGGTACAACGCGTTTCGATGCTATGGCGTCACTATCAAGTATGTACCTAGAATTTTTTTGAGAACGTACATATTTTAGAATGGCGCCTTAGCGTCAAAACGCGTTGTACCAGCAAAATAAAGTCTGTGAAAATTTACATAGGTTGCATCTTCTCATTCAGCATGAATTTTCACCGAGTTGAAGCCGAATCTATCGATTTCAATTATTTAGTTAATGAAATAATTTCTCATCACGAAGCAATTAATGTGCAATAAATGTCATGAGTATGTTTGTTTTGGGACTCAGTGGAGAGCCTGCGAAAATGAACGGAAATTACGTTTACTCCCACCAAATTTCGGAGTTGAATTAAATAGTTATCTGCTAATGAATGTTGATATCAGCGGAAATGTTATTTTAGGTAATGATATTATGATGTTAAAAGTGAATATTTTCTCTAAGAAAAACGTTTCTTTTATAATTACAGTATGTTTTAAATCAGACAGATTATTATGAAGTTTAGAGTGAATCTAAATGATCTTACTGTAACGTTGTGCCAAACTCTAAATAGAAGGGTACATTTGTTTGGTTAATATTCAAGGATTTTTTCTTGGTTGTTTTTTGTTGAGTTGGTGGTTATTTAGTTTCTTAAGATGTGAAAAAAAGTTTTTTGTTAATTGTTGAATGTTCATTTTGTGAAAAAGGTTGTTAAGCAGTTGTTGATAGAGGGGAGAGGGGGATTGGTGTGTGAGAGATGCTTGTGGGAGAAGAGCAGTGATGTACAATCTCTAATAAAGAGGGTCCGAAAACGTAGGAAATAAGTAATTTATGGGAAAGAAAAGGTCACGACATCACATTATCTATTACAAACTGTAGTGGATCGTCGCAGTCTTACATCAGTAGCCACATCCTTAAACTCTATTACCCTCTTCCTTTGACATATGGCTATTTATACGTCATGAAAATTATATTAGAATATGCTTAATTGGTACTATTTATGAATTGAACAACTGCGTCCTCGTTTTCATGGCCGAGATCCACTTCCTGTTGAAACGATATATTTGGATGTAGGTGGGCTGTGAGGGATCTCACGGTTTGGGTCACTTAATAAAAGTATTGGTCTCAACGTCTCTTAGCAGTCTTGTCATCCCATATTCAGGAACGTTAGAAGGAAATTTATCTTTCATTCGAAACCTATCATATATATTCCTGAATGTTACTTCAAAATAGATTTATGGAAAATGATAGATAATCCTGAGGCTTGATAGTCCTACCTTGGCAGTGAAATGGACAGTGTATTTGAATATTCGTTTGCATTAGTTGCATTTATATCGTGATTAATGCTAATGATATACTACTCTCATTTTTTATACCATCACTTCATGGAACCTCTGCAACACTGACTATCGTAACAAACTTCGTGCGTTTTCCTATCCCACGGAAACGTGAACTTAAGTGACCAATTACCGAGTTATGTTTCCGAGTTGCTTTTAAAACTGGTTGACCCCCGTAAATTAAACGTGGAAAAATACGGGAAAATTTTGAAAGGATTTACTCAAGATGGTTGGTTATTCAGGGGAGACGACCGACTGAGGTCATTTGCGCCATTTAGGATAGGTGGGTAATTGGGTGATGGTGGGAGTTTTCACGGAACGGAGGAAGGGTGGAGAGAAAGCCTGTGTCGGCATTAGCCTTCTTTTAACGAAAGGCGCCAAGGGGACCACGGCTTAGCGTCCCATCCGACGAACGGAGTACTGGACATGAAATGCTCTCCACTAGGCACTAAAGTGGGGACCGGTTTTCCACTTATAAATCCGCCACTGCCAGGAATCGAATCAGGGCCCTCGGGATGGGAGGCCAGTACTCTAGCCACGATTTACTTAAGAATAGGTTCTTTTTGCCCCGTTAAAATATTTTGATTTTCACATAAATGGTTCCTAGATAAGCTATGTCAATCTCGGTATCAATTCAAGAGTACGTGGGGCATAACGATCGTTGGATTCATCTATGAACGAAATTAAGAGGAAATGGTAGTCTAGTGGACGCTACTGGCTAAAAACTGGACGTCCTGGGTTGAATTCGATGGTGGACCATTGCAGGACTAGTTTAACCCAAGCTGAATGACTTTCGGATAACGGACCTTTGTGGGTAACCGCAGGCGTTATATGGAAAGTTCCCATTTTCCATCCCTGGTGTGTGAATTTCTCTTATCGTTGTTTAATGTCGTGATCATTGCTCTCGGACTTCGGGCTGAAAAAGTAAGCATCGCCACGGGGCTTGGAATTGGGAAATATGGTGTCCACTTTGAAAGTACTGAAATATAGCTCTTTATGTTCCTGGTCTCAGTAGCCAAGGGGCGAAAATTAGTCGGTAGAGTTGCTAGGATTTATCAATGATTCCGGAGCTTGGTAAAGCCGGTTGAACAATTGTGAGCGGCAGAAATAGATTTGGCTGGCATTTATTTACAAATTTGTCACTCGACACCTGTCTCTTCCATGTCATTTTGGCTCCCCCCTTCCCGTCGCCAACTCTCGTGAAGTTTCCTCACCTCGACCATGTCCCGGCTCATTGGAGGTCGCCCTCCGTCGTGCTTTTTCGGGACCACGCCGAAGAGCGGCTGCACCAACGGATCCGGACGAAGGCCGCATTCAAGCCGTGTTGAGGTCCCACGTGAGAATGTGGACACGGGATAGCAAAATAGGGGCCGTACCCCACAGGGTCTAAGTTGAAGTCAAAGAGACTGTCACAATCGAATAGATTTCTGGGTTACTATACAACTGCGTGGATAATTAGCTCAGCCGTATTAACAACATACTTTTAGTTTCACCTAATACTGAGAGAATCACCGTTTGTAAAACATTTGGTCTTCACGTAACCTCAGTTTTACGAGAGGAATAAAATTTACAAATAATAAAAGAACTTACACGCTCTTGAGGCTGGAGTTATGAACTGATGTTGATTATAATCAATTTATCATCCGTCTGACCTAGAATTATGGTGTCGGAAGAATTTATACGAGATTCCCGGTTGAGTTTGAAATATTTTAATCTGATGCAATTAGATGTCACTGAGTAGTTAATGGTGCTTGAGACGGGAGTCGCGTTAGTGATGAAGATAATTAAGGTAAAGACTTATGAAGGATGGAAGCCACTTAAATTCAGTTTGTTTCCAAGAGAAGCAATAGTCAACTTGCGGCCAAGTAGCTATCGCTCATAACTGAAAATATTGTGACAAGATCACCCCTAAATCATTTCTTTTGTGTTGTGACCATGCGGCTAACATGTAATAGCCAATCAGGTGTTATTTTATTTCAAATCCAAGTAGCATTCATGGAGAAATATTCTGAGAATGCATTGAAAACATGACGCCGTA
The DNA here is from genome assembly GCA_933228895.1 of Platycnemis pennipes. Taxonomy (NCBI): domain Eukaryota; kingdom Metazoa; phylum Arthropoda; class Insecta; order Odonata; family Platycnemididae; genus Platycnemis; species Platycnemis pennipes. The sequence goes on along the minus strand of OW121846.1, from coordinate 102,755,181 downwards.
AAGTGGCGTAATGAAACATGTAGTAAGGGTAAATGATCGTCGGATCGTTTCAAACGTCGTTGTCTATTAACACCCTATCTCAGCCTGAAATGCGAGAAAACCATATGATAGTAAAAACGCTTCAAAAACCTAATGACCTGTTACAGAAAAAAATACCTTGCATGATACCTATCATATCTCAACGATATGTGCTACAAATATACCCAAAAATTGAAGGTCTTTTTATAAATGGCGGAATACTCATATGTAGTTCTTAATTGAAAAACGATCCAATCTCTTAAGAGCAGTTAAAATCTGCCATAAAGTGTGAGGCTTATGTGGCCAAGGAGAGAGAGAGGGAGAAACACGTGGTGTTTTTACCTCTTTCTCTATACAAAAAAGAATCTGAATCGGTGAAATATGCTAACGCGTGCGGTTTTTTAATGAATTCTTGATGGGAACGGCGGGAAACTTTATTTACTTAATTTTTAACACCGGAAAGCTGCTTTGTGCTTTCCTTAAAATAAAATGAAAATAGTTTCTTTTTCTTTCCGCCTGAACTGTCCATAGTCCCGAAATTTCTAGATTACTATCAGCACAAGCTCTTGCGTAATAAATACTCGGGTAAAATGTTTTACGAAAATAGAATGATTATTCAAGGTTTATATAGGAGCCTTGTATCACACTGACCAGCGTTCAGTTCTGATAAGCACTCTGCAAATGAGAGTTTTACTTTTCTTATTTTTTCCCCGGATCTTCTGAAAGCTCATTGTTTCATGACTGTCTCGGCATTGAAGTAGAAGAAAACTTAAAACAAACGGGAACTCTATAGCCAAGTTGGAATCTATCTCATACCATATCTTATGTTCTTATTATGCCACTACCTAAATCTAAAATATTGGCGATAAATGTGCATTACTTTATGATTAAATGAGTATGAGCAAACTGTGATATATAAGCTCGGATGTGTTGTTTTCGGTTCACGTACTGTCAAGAGAGCGTAACGGTGATGAAACGTCATATGATGGTTTGACCAAAAAAATCGGTTAATATAAGCATACGAATAGAAATGTATCCAATTGTATAAATATTACATCGCCAGAAATGAAAACATTAACTTACAAAAGCTAAGCTCTCAATTACACATTAGGCCAAGTATGCGAAAGAAATCCTCAGTAAAATGCGACTTAGTGTTGATTTTAAGGATAATTTATGAGGAACTGGAGTTTTATCCTCAATAATGGCGCCAACGTATCGTCTCTGACAAAGCGAGGATAACTTCAAGAGGTCTTTTCCGCATTATTAGGTATTAGATTTCCGCTTCTTCCGTAAATTTTACATTGAAATCAATTGATTTTTGGCTAAACATAGAGAAATGAAATAAATTGAATGTTTTCAGGTAAACCTGAGCGGAAGTTACATCAATTCGCCCTGTTGATGCGGACCTTGCATGACATGAGGCGGTTAGTACCACCTTTGAACACAATGAAAAAAAATGCACAAAAATATTCTCGTAGATGGATATTTCTCGAATTTCATTGATAGGACTGACATTTATTGCGTGAGTTCTATAGTGTAATCTAAGGGCTGAAATCATTTTTTTCCGGCCATAGTATGGAATTATAATTTATTACAGACTTCATTCCTATTTAAGATAGTGAAATCATTATTTGGTGAATTGGAAGTCAGCCAAGTATTGCGTAGGTCATGCACAATCAAAGCTGTGAAAGTTATAAAAACGTCCTTAATAAATACGATGCATTTGACAGCGATTTTTAATGGAATTATTAGAATTCAGGAGATAAGGCGACAGTTTCGTCCTCGAGAGTTTTGCTGTGGTCTGCGGAAAGAGGAGGACGACCTTGCCCGCTTGCGACAGCCCTTCGGATAAATAAAGAGCAATAAGCATGCTTGGAGGAGAAATCAATGCTGTCAGCAATATCTCTCTTATATATAAAGTGTTTATGTAGATATACAAGAAAAACTGAGCAAAAGGGATTGCTTATTTCCCTTTATCGAAATATGAATGTGACAGGATGAATACAGGACTGATGTATCAGATGAAATGAAGCGTTGGATTGTAGAGTTTAGCTGACTGTAGTAAAAGATACTCATAGGATAGAAATATTTGATTTAGAGAGTCTCGTTAAGCAGGGTATGGTTGCCACAGGGAGAAAAAAGCATCAAAATGTGGTTAGCCCGGGAGAAAATATTGTATGTGAGCTAGTATCTTGTGCTTACAATGCACAAAGCGGAAACGAAACAGCATGTAGGATATTAGCGACTTCGAAAAAATAAGAAACGGATTGAACCGCGCCCGATTGAAATATAGAGCTGAGCTCTTGTTCAACTTTGAATCCGGTCACGCTGCAATAACAGTGGTTAATATTTATTTTATGCTAAGATTCCCTAATTCAATGGCTCGTTAATAACACGTAATACTCTGTGGAGCGTACCCTACAGCTGCGAGAGATGCCTCGTTTGCCACCAGGTTATGGGAACGAGCTTATTTTCTTCATGTTCGCTTAAGTGAAATGGTTAATGGTGACAAAGCCGATGAAGGAGACTCCGCGTGGTGTTCGGAGTGTGGGAGTGTATCGCTCGAAGGACGAGCGGCTGTGGAACACAATTTGGGTGCAAGGCGGGTTAGTCAAGGCAGCGTCAAGTCCGCCCTCTCAAACGCATCGTGACCCACTTGCTACACAAACGTCAAATATTTCCATTAACGGCCGTCACGGTGTTATGAAATCCCGCGTGGAATCAGTTGTACGACTCGGAGATTTGGCTGGCGGCAGGAAAAGTGATTATAATTCATAAGCGACGGAACTTACACAGGAAATCCAAAGCATCGTACATAATGGCTCTCTTGTAGCGCATCACTTTGAAGTCCTTGAAGAAGATGTGGAGTATGGCGTTGTTCTTTCTGAAATTAAAATAAGTATGGTGAACTCTTAAATTTATACTGGAAGTTTTTCTCTAAATCATTTATTATTAACTCCGGTGACTCTATTATTAGTTATTTATTTTCGTGTAATAAATTAGATGTACAGCGTTCTTTCATGATGGCATTGAAGCCGTTTTCAGCACTACTGAAATATACTTTGACTAGAGCTACATTTTTGAAATCGGCTACAGCAGGAAAGTAGAAAATCATTAATGGAAGATAAAACGGTGTTGTGAACGTGAATAATGTTAACAATGGAAATATATTGAAATTAAATTTATAGATTGCACTTCGCCTTCCTGTCAAGAAAGTGATGCGCATATAAATAATGAGATGTTCACAAAAGTGTCATCGTTTTCATTGACAGTGTTTTCTGTCTTAAGGTCTCAAGAGGCTCACAGGAGATGCTAAGTGCAACATAACATGATCTATGTATCGTCAAGCTTCTGTAATAGATTCTTATATATTTTACACTGGTTGAATATGCCACTAATTTATTAAAAAATGTGGATTGAAGGAACACATTAATTTCTTATAATTAGTGGGGAGAAGAAATATACTCGTACCCATTTCTTAAGACTGATTTACTCCGCTGACATCACTGTATACGTATCACATGCCAAGAAATAGGTAATGGATATTTGTGCAATGCAAAACTTGGGGATAAAATCCTTTCCCATTTAAAGCTACCGAACCCAGCTGTACCAATTCATCCGGAGCCCCCATGGTGATTGAGGGCATGCTATGTTTTTTGACCCTCAATGTAAGAGCTTCCTTAGGGCGCAGTGTTTCTCCTCCACTTAAAAACGCCGTTTCCCCTCCACACTCCTTAACGAGCGTAAAACAATCGATTTTTGAAGGCCTGCATTCTGTTCATAGCATCACTAAATCTAATAAATGAGGGCTCTGAGCCAGATAAGCCGACGCTCATGTTATGCGTAGTGTCTGCACCAGGATGAATGCGGAGCATTGTTCGTTCATTGGATCTTCTTCCCCCTACCATCGAAAACGTTTCGATGAAGAGGAATTTTTTTACACTGCACCATGACTCATCAAGTCGACCACGTTCCAGAGAGTCGTCTTATGGCCGGGCCAAATAAAGCAGCATATTTTCTTTTTGCATGTATGGTTTATGAATGGGAATATTTTTCTAGCCCCACTTTGAGGTTGTGTATATATCCAAAGAGGTTTTCTAGGAAGTAGAAAGCTTGTTACTGGGAAACCAAACCAGTTCCGACCATGGCTCTACGAGTTAGAATATAGTCCAAGATGAGCGGATGAAGGATATCGATTCAGATAGCTATTGCACTTTAAATGACACTGCATGTAATAATAATAATATTAATTGTTCCATAGGTTACATCATAGCGTAACACTCGTCAAGATTTCTCGCGCATAGGTTGGGTTACTAAAAGAAAAGAATTGATTTAGGTACAAAGATTATACAAACACTAAGGGATAAGAGCCTGTGCCGCAATAAACACAAAAATATAAAAAATGGAGGAAGGAAAATAAAAGTCGTGCTCCTTCACATACTCCAAATAACGAGTTTTCGTAACCTGCCCCTGCATTAAGAAGGATGCTTTTTGGAGTTCCGTTGACAAAGAGCGGTGGAGGTAAAAATACCCACAACATAAGAAAGATAGAGATAATTCTAGATTAAAAAGATATTAAATAATAATTTGCGTGATAATTTTGAGAGTTTGGAGGCACATTATATTGCTTGCAGTGAATTTAACAAGGGATTAAATTCTTATATATTATTGAATAATTATAAGCACCTGGGAGTCTAAATAGTTTTTTATTTACTTCCTGGACTTGTCTGCTTTTTCGTGATACTTTGCTGACTCAAGTATGGTGGTTCACAGTAGATTCAATCTATAGAGAACATACTTAGTTGTTGAACGGTAAACTCTAAACATAAGGCGTATAGATTGTGCTGCTTGGGCTTCTGTATTCAAGTAATGTTTTCCGCCCTGAAGTCAACAGAAACGCTCAGTTACCTGGTCTCCTTTCGAGTCTCTCATTTCACTTTTGATTCCTAAAGTAAAATATTTGACGACTTTTAATTTTAAACAGTGAAAGTGAATATTAGATGATGAAGAAAATGTTCCTAGAGTGAAATGTGCTGTCAGAGGGCGGTTGAACAAAATAAATCAGTTTCTTCAGCATGAACTGTCTGTGACTGGAGCAACTGCTACAGCTGTATGCCGTATTATCCGTATGCCTATTTTGGGTGAACTCTACGTTGAAGATAAAGGTAGGAAGTGTAATATTGTGCTGCTTTTTTGGTTAACTCAGTCAACTCTAAAGAAGGCTACAAAAGTTAAGCGAAATTTCTGATGTTAAATTTTATTGGTGTTTAATCCATCTACGGTTACCCTGTGAGGTGCTGCTAGGTTATATGGCAGGAGCTGAGATAGACATGGATAATTTTCGGAAAATAAACAACATATTATAAGTCTAACGGGTACGTTTTGACCGCACATGTTTAATTCGATTAGTAGCTTACATTTTCCTTGATTCAGTCTTCTGTTCTTCTAGATCTAATTTTACTAAGTTCAAAGTTACCTTGGGGTGGATCAGCACCTAGCATATACTAATTGCGTGCGATTAAAGGTTCAGCAACTACGTAGAAAAATCTTATGTTAGTTGGACTTACATTTGGTGCATATAAATAAGGAATTATAAGCAAAAGCATATTTTGTCAATTAATTAAACATTATTTATGTTCACTGTTGTATTACCTTGGCTGTGACCATTACACCTATCTATTCAGTTGGTGCGACGACTATTATAACCCATTTTTGCTCGTGGGAAGAATGATATTTAAATATACCCATATAAAAATCCAATCTCGCGATTCGTTTTTCCTTTTTTTATCCATCGTAATATACTGTAATTCTCTAAATGGTTCTTACGGTGACTCCAGTCTCCGGTCATCGTTTAGTCATCGTTCTCCAAGTATGCTCAGATCACTAAAACAATTATTATATCGTTCTTCACCAAAAATCGTCGATCTGCGCACATCTCCTAATTCCATATTCATACCAGTCTCACATGTATCCAGTAAACTTCATGTTTTTCAACCTGCGAACCCCTGGGAGCCCTCAGGATGCGCTAAGGGTTCCACCGTTTGCCGCCATGTTCCTCAGAACGTGGCAGCAGTCCCCACTCTTGAAAAGAGATGATGAACGCTCCTTAGTTAAAACAATAACCCAAGGAGGATTTTATTTTACTTCGTTTGAAACACCTCTTTGAATGCTTTTTTTATTGGGAGGTGGGAGTACACCTTTCCAATTCCTTAGAAAAAAGACTTACAGAAAAAAAACTTACAGGTAAAGAGTGAAATTAAAAAAGATGATTATAAGTGGCATAAACATGGAAATGAACTGAGATTTAGATGATCGCGTCCATAATGGAAGTCTGTTGGCAAACTTTGCCTATCTAAGTTATAAATTCTGTATCCTCAAGGAACCGAACATTTCGCTACAATGACAATCTCATACTGTAGACTAAAATAGATCATTGTAGACTAAAATAGAAATTGTAGTGTGATTATAAAGGATAGATGCATATTGAAATGATGTGTTTTACCAATTCTTTATTTATGCACCTTTCTATTATGATGGAAAATCGGTGCATGGAATAGTTAAAATTCATTGAAATATACTAAGAACAATATTCATATTTATTTCTCGAAAAATGAGGACTTTTGCAGAAGTAATGTTTGGAAACAAAAACTTTTTGTTCTTCAGTCTGGGTATCATTGAACGCCACCTGAAGAAGACAAACTGTTTAAACTTGCAAATGACAAGTTGTAGGCGAAAATTATTTGCAGGTTTTGGATAAGTGAGCGAATGTAGTACATTGAGCAAAACTTCTTTAAACATTTTAGTACCTTTCACTTCAATGTTTGTGTCTTAAACTGGATTTTCGGCTATAACAGCGATAGCAACAGAAAACATCAACTACGTCTTGATAATAGCTTGAAATTAGAACTTTTAAACTGGAATTTTACAGCACAGTCCTTATTTCAAAAGATTAAACATGATTTAGATGATTTTAAGACAAAATATTTTATACGGGTATTATACCTTAAAAAAACTCTAATTGAAACCTCTGATTAAAACTCTTTGGAATAACTTTTTCTTTTCTTATTGTCCATATGTTTTTAGACTCCTTCCGTTGAGAGTTCTGAAAAATTGAAACACATAATATACAAATATGAGGGTAGCAATTAACTCCCTTTAGTAGCAATTACACCAGATCTGAATGTAATTGTGTTGATTGCTCTCTAAAGATAAAAGAAATGGATCAAAATTTCATTATCGATAGCAAAATAGTTTTATAAATTTTAAAACCTACGTCGATACTTCAAATTGCAAGTGTATTGGCAAATTTAAGCGAATAATCAGGGTGATACCTAAAGTTATCGTCGCAGAAAAATTTCAGCACTCATTGTGATGAGAGTTTCTTCGGTTTACATTATTTTTAAAATTCATGCTGCTATTTTTACGGGTTCATACACTATTTGCACTGTTATTCGGCTACCACTTTTCACAATGCTGCAACATAGGTTTTTTTCACTACTCAAGTTGAAAGTATCCCAATTTTCCTGCAACTTTGATGTTCTGTCAACCTTCATTGAAACGATTCATACTTTACTAAGACGTATTATTTTTTACGTTGTCTACATTAATTTAAACCACTCGTAACATAACTCTTCAAAAATCTAGTAATCTAATAATATCTTTCTATCATAATTTTTCCAAAACGCAGTTTAACTTAGAATTTCATGTTAACGCTGACGGAGAGGAACCAACAAGCTGAATAATCTCCTCCTGTACTCCTGAGGTAGTAGTGTAATATCGTAATAATGCCTGCATTAACAATTCTACTCTCGTAATAATTAGCATTCTCTTAAAGAATAGTTCTTATTTTCCGTCATTATCAATGATCGCTGCATACCTCAATGTCTAAAGAAAATAGTTAATGGAATCCATTGAAAAAATTTTAATTCGTTACCAAACGATATGAAAAAAATATTCTTTCAAAAAGCGTAGAAACCGCAGAAGAGGTCCGTGACGATGGGAGAATATCAAAAAGGCTTCACAAGAACGAAAAGAATGAGAAGCCTTGCCGTGAGCTACTAGTTACTGATACGAAATGATTGAGGTCCCGCGACGCAGGTGTATCGCTCTATATACATGCGTAAATGAAGTCCTGTAGTCGTTTTCATAAAAAAACAGGTTTTCCGTATATGCTGGAATCATTGCCTGCACTAATTGAACCCCAATACATCGTTTGTGAGGCAATTATATACTTCCCTTTGTTTTCACCTTAATTATAAGTACGGGCAATATTTTGGTCACATTTTCTATTACATTCATTTTACTTCACCTTCACGTGCATTAAAAACTACTATGACCTTGTGTGGAGAATTCCTCGGGGGCTCTGAAAGGGGAAATAGATATTTTTTTATCAAGACTCACATAATTGAGTGAAGATCATTCTGCTTCTTTTCCTTTAGCTTTTGGAGCTCCAAAGGAGTCTGGTTCTTTTTGGAGTAGCTGAAGTGTCTATAAAGAGGAGCAAATTGCCATATACTTAGGTTCATTAAAACGACCTTTCACTGTCACCTCATAAATTGGATTTTAGTGTGTGTAACTAATTTCAAAAGGAGGTATACGGGGGCATCAATGAAAAAGGTCACTTGATGTTTGAATATTTTAATTTTGGGTTTTTGTTCCGTGGGATTGATCGGTAGAGATGTGAAACAAAGTGCAATCTAATTGTATGTCACAAAACAATTTATAAAACTAAGTTAACAAAATCTTAATTTCTACAATAAATTGATAAGTATAAATATTTCCGTTGCTTATATTTAATAAAATCGTTCCCGATGCTAGATTTTATTTAAGGTTAGGAGCAATGTGAAGAGCTCAGACAGTTTCCCATATGCAGATGCATACTGATACCATAACTTATTGGCAATTAAGTGTGAGATGAAATTCAAGCGGATAAAAAGAGGAAGGTGAGTAAGGGAACGGGTGTATGGACTCTGATGGACGCAATGTGGAGGTAATATCAGGAGTGGATTTGCAGACGCATGAAAGAAAATAAGGAAGAGTTGGCGGCAGTTGAGAAATAATGGGGAAAAAAAAGACGATTAAGAAGAGCCGAAGAGAAAACAATAGGAGAAATAGGCGAAAGATGGTTCGAGAACACATGGGTAACAGAAGAAATTATGATGAAAAGTGAGAATAGAGGGGAATGGATAAATGTACAGAGCTAGTCAGAAAGAAATAATAAACTTTAGGGAGATCTAAAGAGAACGAAGGGAGAGTGGTGGAGGGGGCAACGTTAAGACATGGAGAGACTCCAGAGAGAACAAGAAATCGGTGACATTTACTCAAAAGTTAGAATGTTGTCTTGCATCAAGTAATGGAGAAAATACCATATCAATGAGGAGTTATGAGAGCTGCTGCTGGAATAGGAAGACATTCATGAAAGTGGAAGAAAGTCTGTGGAAGAACCTGAACCATTCAAACGAAGCATGGCAGAGAAAATACACTTAGGAACTTAGGGCATAGAAGGAAAAAGGACGTAGATAATAATGAGGGACCAGGAATACTAGATTGTGGGATATAGAAGGCATTGCGAGAAATGAAGGTGAAGAAAGAGATAGGGAGTGAAACCATCTCACCAGAATTACTGAAGAACCTTTGTTAGTGAACGGAGGATTTTGTAAAAACTGTATTAATTCTTACATCGAGCGTGAGGGTCACGAGGGAGTGCGAGGAATACAGGCCGATAAGTTTGATTTCTCTTGCGGCAGGATACAATCAGAATGTATTTGCATGTTTTGTTGATTTCGTAGTGTTCAAGAAGGTGGCATTGGGAAAGTAAATCGAAATATTACAAAATATAGGATTAGATTGGAGAGACAGATAACTGATCCGGAATTCATACATAACCCTAAAGCGCAAGAGTGGCGGATGAAAAATTAGATTGGTTTGTCTGTTTTTACCGGTACATTTTAACATAGGTATATTCGGAGGAAACGGTGAAAGAGGAATGGAAGGGGCAAGCTGCATGTACAAATGTATGAGGGACGTTAAAAAAGTCATTATGGTTTTGGGATAATCTAGAGGTAGTCAGCCAGTCATCGAACGGCTAAGAAGAATTTCTAGATGTGTTCAAAAGCATTGTTAAAAGCATGGAATGAATAGCAATCATGAGGATGCTATAATAATGAGGTTTTCAAATTCAAAAATGGGGAGATTAAGTTGAAAAGTAGGCCAGGAGCCAGAGGAGATGCTACAATTTCGTAACTTAGAAAGTATGCTGGAGGAAAATTGTAGCATCAAAGTCGGAAGAAGAGATATATGCTCGTAGAAGAGAGTTATTGCTAGGTCGTTGAGCGGGGACGTAAAGAGGGGACTAGCGTCAATTTTGTAACGGAGCGTGGATAAGAATCGCATAGAAGTATGGACTTTTGAGGAAATAAGATGAAATTGAGAATTTTGAAATGTGGATGTGGAGGATGGAAAAGGTAAGGCAAGTAGAAGAAACGAAAACGTGAAAGTGCAGAAGAGGTTAGGTTGAAACGGTAGTCGATTAAGGAAATTAGGAGCAGGCAGAGAGTTTGGGTGAAGCAGGTGAGTGTGTTCTCAAGGACGTGATAGAGGGAAGAATAATAGGCACCCGGGGGAGAGGGAAGAAGATAACGGGTAGTTTAAGTAGAATGATGGCAGGATACACACAGCAATACTTGAATTGATGAAAATAGTGGTTGAAAACAACTAATTAGCAAGCAGAAGGAAATTTAAGTTCGTTATTGCAATGAAAGACTTTCACTTGCTCACTGCACCCTGGGTCTGTTATGAGGTATTCTAAGCGAAAAATTCTAGAATATAGTGTACCATGACCTGTACCTTACTACATACCTGACACATACATAAAGTCGAAGCGCTTTCCATTCAGATGGTAAGCAATACCTCTCGTATTATCAGAATTTGGTATTCCTTTCGCATGTTTCCTCAGCAGAAGTAAAATCTTTACCTCCGTATGTATTCATACGATCTGCAGAGATCTCTATAATCTTGGATCTCATAAAATGAATCTTTCCCGTGCCAAGTTGAATTAAGAACTAAAGACTGCGTTGCTAATAAAACCAAATATTGAGGCACAACCTACAAAAACATTTATCTTGAAATGTAACCTCACTTTCTAAAGAAATAAAATGTATTGAACACGATACCGAAATTTGCAAGAGAATTGAGATCGTAGCCTTTGACACAAAATAATGCTGGGGCACCTCCGAACTCTATGGTTAAAATAGGCCACAAAGTTTTGGTTATATTATCATAACTTTCACACCATGCGATGATTGTATAATATTGTTGCTAAATAGTTGGCGTTTTGATATGAATTTCCATGTTGACGCAATACTCCATCTGCATTTACGGAGTAGCAAAACTGAGAAAAACATTTTCTCTTTCAGCATTCCCGATTTCACTCAATTTTTCTGTACATGCATTTCGTCTGTGATGGAGGATAAATGGTATCATATTATTACATTAAGGAAGATTTTTGACTGCACTCACAGGAGGTTAAGGTCGTCATCTTGTCCCGACAGGGCTCTCAAAGTACTCAGAACAGACTGGCTGGAGGGGTGTTCAGGTGCTGGGAATCTCGTCGACGACACTTCCGGCTCGTAGCTCAACTCGGAGCACGCCGGCTGGCAGTTGCACGCCTCGTGCTCTCTGCCACCTGAGAGCACTTACCCAGGATCACACTCTGGTCACTTAACGAATTGGTTCATTATAACTAACGCTGACTCTTTTAATGGGGCAATTTTTAATTTATTTCAGTCACATAATGTTGAAAGTTTAATTCAGTCACATGATTTCGAAAGTTTTGTAAGCACAAGCAGAATGTGAGGCATTCAATATGTTTAGTCTAAAAATCTACCAATCGATTATTCCAGTTCCTCGGTGACTTCACCATTTTTAAAGAATATTCTTTCATGCACTGAAATATTTCATGCATTTTCTTCCCCTCTTTATGCTGCGCTGTACTCTAGCTTTATTAGCTGTGACTTGAGAGAAGAGCGGTGGGTATGCAAAGAACAATTGAAGTTTTATTATAGTGAAGGAGGCAACCCAGATTGATGAAGGGGATGTGTAAATTGACTACGGAAGAATTTCCTCAAAGAAAAAACCTACATTGATCGGAACTAGAAACCGGAACCCGGATTTTAGGTCAGGTGTTTTAGCAATTAAGCTATCAAGGCTTCCTCTCCCCTGTGGAACTTTAGAGGCCCTAAGGACAAATGTCGCTGGGATGTCTACGGAGTTCATAGAGATGTAGCTTTGGTAGCTTAGTTGATGAAGCACCTGGCCGGAAATCAGGAGGCTCTGGGTTTAATTCAGTTGTCCAGTGTCAAATATTGGATTTTAACCTGCATACATTTTTTGCATTTATTATAGTGGTTTCTTGGCACCTATTACAAAATTTATTAGGCCAAGCGCAAAAAATTTTATTTGAAAAAATATAGTCCTGAATTTACTTACATTTTAATGTTTGATATTTACTAATTTTTTACCTTCGGGAGTAAGGGCCCTCTTTTTCCCTATTGCTTCTCTAGCATAAAATGAATGTGATTTTGAACGGCGGTATTGAAATTAAAATGTATCATGTGCGGGTATCAATCCTATTCTTTGTAATATTAGACAAAGTGGCTGTCTTCTATTGATTTTTGCCTCGAAATTAGCAATTAAAGCTGGTAGCTATTACAAATTGAAACTTGTTATTATTAACTCCGCCAAGAATGAAACACAAGATTCGAAACTTATTCTTTGTTTAAAAACGACCCTTACACATGAACTTTACTATATAGAACTTTTTGCCTGGGGAAGTTAATACTTACCTTTCGTAGCAATCCGCTTCACACAGGTAACTGTGTCGTAGAAACTACAAATTGGTTCCGTAATGTTATCCGTACTGCCGCTCATACCTGTTCACGAACAAGGGAAGAGTTTCAAGAAATTACTAATTGCAAACTCCATTTAGATTTGGCCTTCTTACGACGACTACAGAGTTTACGTTCCTGAACTCCTGCGCACTTGTAATTTCATAGCTGACATGAGACAAATGATATGCTGGAAGCATCCTTCTTATTAGAAAGCATGTTAAGTATTTAAATCAAGTATGAAAAGATCACTTTTCGAAACATATTTTTTCCCTGATATGAGGGTCATGAATGTCCAAAGAGGGCTCTAGACAGGGGGTTGGTCGTTGTCGGATGCTGTATTCCGTTTCCCAGTTTATTATGGCATGACAACATCTGAAACTATTTTGAAAACTGGTTTCTTTTAATGTTAGGGATTTAAATATGCGAATATTATTGTTTTTTTCAGCGAAAGAGAGTTTTGTGCAGAAGAGGCCAAATAAAAAATAAGCACAATTGATATCCTTATGAATTATTCAAACATAATTCCGTAGAAAATAAGGAAACACTTTTCAGCGTCTGTAATTTATGTAATTTTAATTGCTAATTATTTTAGAGATATTTTTAACTTCTTATTTCATTTTGATTTTTTTGGCTTGAAAAGTCTCTGAAGTTTACTTGAAAAATTTTGATTTTCTGGTTGGTATAAGCTGTTATTACGTATGCTAACGTTAAATTTCTTGTAATATCGTCTAGTTAAAAAAAATACTTATTATTCGTTTCCTACACGCATCAGACTTTTGTTAATCATTTCTGCATTAATACATCACTCCATGTTATAGCACGCGGACTGATTGGGAAGTACTATAATAATCATGAAAATCATTAGCATATTTCTGCTTGTTATCACATTATTGATCGCTGAAGTGGATACAATAAGCAATACGTAGTGCAATAACTCACATTTTTTTCCAACCGAAAGTTCATAATTAATTTTCAAAATATCCTATCATTGTATCTTTTTTCTTATTTTTGATTTAATTCCGTTGTTTTCTACCTTTATAGACCTATTCAACTACTTATGAGAATTAGTGTGAAATTTATTTAGATATAATTGCATAGACTGAAGGCAATGTGAGGCGATGAATCTGACGCGCTCACCATTCGTAAGAAGCCTCAAGTCATTTATTTATAATTTTCGGAGAAGAGAAAAGTATTGCAACAAAATTTATTTTTAATTAATTAATTTAATTGATAATCACGGGTATTATGAACACCTCATATTTCTAGGAAAAAACTGTGAAATGTGATGTGCGCCTAGGATTCTGTCACAAAATTGGAATGGTCATCAAATGAAGGCATTTTTGATTATTTAAATTAGAATTGAAACCGAATTTGAATTAGGAGACCATTTGAGAATAAGATTCGAATTAATCTTCGTGCTTAACACTAATGGGAGCTTAGGCTAAAATCCTTTTCCCACCTCTGCATGCTTGTACCTTTGCTTTGTTGCTAAAATTTTCTAATTTTTTCAGTTAAATCTTTTTCCTTTGCTTACGTTTGGTGTCGATGTTATCTGAAAGGTAAATTTTGTAGCTTTAATATTAAGCAAGATACATTTTTACAGAAACAATTTTAATTTTATAGCTACCAGTTCATTAATGAATTATGACTTGTAGCTATTTAAAATAAGTATTGTACAATTTTTATCGTTTAAAAAATGGAGTTATCCCAGAGTATTGATTTTCTCTGTAATTGTCAAATCTTTGGGAACATTCAAATGCACTTGATTGTACATAAATTAGTTTAAGAAATAAATTGCTTATTAATGCCTTTAAGTGATGCATTAAATGATTGGCTTAGGGCAATGCAGTACTGGCGATAATGTTTTCCTAAATCGTTTCCCAGTATTTTTTCTGTTAGGTGAAATAATTTGTTGTGGAAATATAGAGAATTTATGCGGCGAAAGCCAAATCTTGAATCGATTTTTTAGTGATTAACGGGACAATAATTTTTCAGCAGATGATGGTATTGTAGAAGTGCCAGATTTTAAATGGCATATAGTTACGCCCATGGTGCACCAAGCGATCGCTTTAGCATCATTATTTATATGACGACGGAATTTATAGCGGTTAATATAACAAATTTTGTATTGAAATGATGTGCTGTTACTCTTGCCCCTTTAGGATAGTGTTTTGGGAGTACATAAATATGCGTAAAATAAATTTCACTACGGACTACGTTTATTTACTACTCGAAAAATTTAGATTCAGATTTTGGAAATCTTCTGGCACTAGGGATCTGCATTTGGTCCTGCGGGATGCCGAACGGGACGCTGAGCGCTGTAGTCGCAGCGAATAAGCTAATACCATCTATAGGGATTCTACCCAACTTATTTCAGCGCCAAAATATCGACGCTCGCGCTAGGTTGCATTCAGCGCCAGGGGGGGTGGAAAGTGAATGAAAACAACTCTCCTGAATTTTGAATTAACTCAGCATCATCATATTTATCATGACTCAAGAACCACCAATCTGGTGAGTTTATGCAAGCAAAAAGAGATGAATGTTTAAGGAATGTATTCCATGCTCTTGCCATTGGGCAAAAGCAAAATTGGATTGACCTTTCAAGAGATCAAGATATAAGGAGCCTCTCCAAGAATGAAATCAATTTTGAAAACAGCTTATGTTATAGAAAGATATATTATCGGAAGATATATGTAAATCACATGAACTATCTTGAAAATGGTAGAAACGAGGTAAAAGAATTAATGCATGGCATTTCTACGAGTGAAGTCTTTGGTATGTATTGCGATGAGTTTGTTGTCTGTTATCCTACTTGCATAAAAATACGATGCGTAATAAGTTACCCAATAAAATTTAAGGTTATGTTGCTGTAATATTTGAACATGCGTATAAAAGATTTCATTTCATATTCGTTGAGTTAGGAGACTCACATGAACTATGTGGGTAGTTATTTCAGTCAACATAGTATAACGCGACCATGGATTTGCGAGAAAAATACGCGCAGTAAGGATAAATATGTTTCCCAAAGATTATGGGTACTTCGCAAATGCTTGGCGGAGACTTGGGAATTAGGGCCGGTAGAAGCTGCAGGATAACTCCAAGCGATCTTTGTTCGCAAACTTATATGTTGCTTGTGGTGCAGTGGCTGCAGGATGTAGTACAGTTTCAGGGTTTAGATGACGGAACTGCTCCTTAGTAAATTAACTCTGCAATATATAACATTAAACGCATAATTTGCAAATTATGCGGTTAAAGATTTAATCATTTTTTGATAAATACATTTTTAAAAATCCGAGGAAAGTTGGATAAGCGAGAGAAAAATAATTCAGAATTTACATATAAAAAATCAAATCTCAACGAAATTATTAGGTGATAAATTATTTAAAGTTAGAAATTATGGCTTTCGCACTACTTAAATCCTGAAATCAATTATTATATCCTCTTCGCACCACTTTGAATTGTGAGAATATTATTTTTGGTTTTGAATTTTGTATTTATTAAGTATATTCCTCTCCTTCCTATTCCTATGAAACCTTTCTCTAGATATCATGATGAAAATGAAACAGTTGAAATTGGTGATTCCACAGGATTTTGTTTAAAGCAACAAGACCCGTGTTTCAACGTCGTACGACAGATGTTCAGGTTCGATTCACCTGAACATCCCGTCACGACTGTCACCTGTCGATGCTAGTCACACATAAGATCACGAATTCTGAAGTCATTACTTCCTTGCCATTTTAATATAATATATCGTTAATATGTATTGAATACTACCCATGCAATGTTCGTTGTCATAACATGTAAAATTTTGTAGAATTGTAGTTCATGTCTTAGGCCTTTGAACATTTAATGCTACTGCATACGTAAGGTGGGGAGATGGAAATAGATCCGAATAATGACATTTATTTCTTTATCACTATATGTTTCTTTATCAATATAGTGTCTAGTGGTTTCTTTTATAAAATAATAAATCATGTTTTAATTTTACTACCAATTGGAAATAGTTTATTGATCATTGGGGGAATGAAGGGTTATTCCGTGGTCTCGATATGGTTTTAGTCGTGGGAGCAATAGAACCAAGTATTTAAATTATTTAATAACAAAGATACTTCTCCTCTTACACAAAATGTGATGAGTTGGATAAGTAAGAAGTTTGTTTTCTTTACCTAAAATTTTGGTGAAATACAGCTTTACGGTTTGAATACAGAAATATAGTTTTAAACTGCTGAGGCCGTTTCGCACTATCTAACCCTAAACTTAGTTTTAAGACATATACGAGACCCATGCCCGAATAAGGGATCCAATGGATCCACGATCTCCGGATGGCGGGAACAGTACGATGTCTTGCTACCACGGCCGACTTATTTCAAAATAATAAAAATATTGACGCATATTTAAGTCACAAAAGTCACATAAAAGTAACTGGAGATGGTAATTTCACGAATATGATGACGTTTCATCCATTTATTTATGTTTCCAATATTTATTTGAGTTAAAACGGTAGTCCACAGTTTATTACATGAAATGGAGAACATAAAAATTTTAATTCTCGTGAAAACATGGGCACCATAATATTGAATACTCTCTTTGTTGTCGTGGCTTCAAATGAGTGCTCTGAGCGTCGATGGGGTGACTTTCTGCATCTCCTTTATCTGATTTAACTGCTTAATTAGAATTTGTCGTCTCTGAGTCATGTTTAATGGTCTTATTTGTGATGCAATTCTAATAAAATCTTCCTTAATTTGAGCTTTAATTACTCTTACTCAAAATAACATCACGGAGATTGACTCTCTATTTAATAGCATTGTTTTATCGGCGAAATTTTGATATTATTTCGGATTTTTACAGCTATGCAGGTCACTGTATAAGCTTTTGCTGCCGTCACGCTACCATATAATGCATCTGACGAGGGGATAATTTCACGCACGTGAATTTATCTGCAATGATGCCATTTTTGTCAGCTCGTCTTTTTCATTGGAGATGGTTCAAATACCAAATAACCGTCGTTATATCAATGGGCTTAGCGTATAATGGGCTATTGAATTAAGCTATAAAACTGAGTGGGGAATAAAAAAATCAGTATGATCCTTGGTAAGGACCTTTTGTCACACATTAAGCTCCTTTAATGGGTTATCAAAGGGTTTATAAATATTTGCTTTCGCCAGCCTGACATAGCCTTAATTTAGCTGTATTTAATGCCATATTCAAAAACACTTAACAGAAGTTAGAATATGGTGTTTTTTCACTATCAGTATGTACTCATATCCATTTATTCGTAATTATTGCTTATTAGGCTGTATGCCCTATTTAGAGTAACATGCCCTATTTAGAGTAAATGAGAGCCACAAAGTAACATCGATGCTATTATCGATCCAATCGTATGGGCCGTACTCAGAATCTCCTTTACAGTCTCGTTTCTACTACTTCTACATAAAATCTCTACAAAGAGTCAAATTGATGTACATATTCTACCTGCAGAGTTGGTATTGTTTCTCAGCGTGGCGCTGAGATATATCTGCATATCTATGAACCATGTCGAGGTGAATTTGTATGCTAATTAGTAGTCGAATATTTAGAACTCGTAGTAGATTTTTCATGACGTGTGCTGTAGAGGTGAGACTGCAATGGAGATTGTGCATATGACCTTATGTCTTCTAATTCAATGTCAGGTAATGTGCGTCATGAATAGTTACCGTACCGGAAATAGTGCTACTAATTTCCACATCATACAACGCCCAAAAATATGGCGCTATTCGTTCAGGCAGCTAAAGATAATCGACCATTTCCATCAATATTTGATTATTTGTGTTTAATCGGTTTTTGATTGGTTTGAGACCCTTAGTTTCCCAATTTTTCCATGTTTTACTTTAGTAACCATCATTTTCAGAACGGAGGTAAAGTATTTTGCTCATTGTTGCCTAATTTATTTTGAGGAGTATTTTTGAGCGAATGAAAACAGTCGAGGCAGTTGATTCTGAATTTACAAAGTGGACCATTTCTGGTCTGTATGCAAATAGGCACAAAATGCATTCTATCGGCATTTTACCACTGGACACCTCAATATCAGTATACGGTTAGAATATAATAACATATATATTCCATGTGGTGAGCGTAAAAATGTGAAAAATATTTAGGTTTAGAATTAGAAGGCTACGTAATTCGTTAGCTTAACGTCTTCGCTCAGCGTATGTTATCCAGAGACCATTTACTCTGCTATTATGTTTAAAACATTAATTCAGACGATTGTAGCGAGAACGACTTTTTAAAAGTTGATCCAAATGTATCGGGCAGTAGTGATTAAGTGTATTATACAATGAACATATCTATGACAAAATCTAAAATGTGTCTTGAGATAGCATTGTATTAGGTACTCTATCATTTGTAACGTCCATAATCATTTACGGATTTGTTACGATAGAAATGGATCATTGGGAATTTGGCCAAGCTGCTACGCATTTCGGATGTAATTGCAGTCACGTACTCTACGTACGTGTAAGTGAAAGACATTTCCCTACAAAGAGTAATACTATGTACTTTTCTTATCTGTGCATGAAATGAAGCTACATTATCTGGATATTGTGGAGAAAATTCGGTCTATATTGTATGTACGCACATGTTTCCCTTGATAGGCTCGTAGATAATGAGGTGGAGGTGAGACCGATAAAAAGCGCACACAGTGGATAATGCCGATTTGCATATAGACTAGAAATGGTTCAATTAATAAATTCAAACACAAGAAGGTCAAGTTATTTCCTACAAAACTATTTATTACTAGACCTCGTGGATGGAACAAAATTCACAGTATTCTATTCAAATCAATTTAATAGTTTTATGGGACCGAAAAAACTTTCTTTTTGGGACACCAGAGGCCATAATAATCAGAGCTGCTTCAAGAGTTGATTGATCATCTTTGGCGAGTATACTCTCCAAAGTATGCCGAGAGAATCGTGCCGTGTGGATAGGAATCCTAATGCTCTTGCTCTTCGCATTGCCATAGATGCGTTTTGTAATATTTTGTAGGAGGACAAGTATTTTCTTTGCCTTCACAAAAATTTATGGAAAATGTTACATAATATGTATCATCGGTTCTGTAATTTTGGCTTTTATCTGAGATCATTGAAGTATATGCGTAAATACGTAGCACAACGTAGTAATGTATAACGAACCGAATGAAGTATAATGGTATGTGGTGATTATTTAATATATTGTTTCTTTCATTCTCAAATATAGGTTTTTTCAATGAAATACTTTTATTGGATTATTATAATATAATAATAATAAGCTTAGTTACTTCCAAAAGCAGCATTCATAAAAAAGAAAAAAACAAAGATTTCATACAACATTTTAGGAAGCTTAGATAGCCTCTAAGAAAAAACTGAGTTGAGGCTACCTTCACAGAAATGCATAGCTGCATATTTTCATAAGAACAATAAAATTATTGACGCTATGCAATTCTACTATAAATATTTTCCTTGAAATGCTTACGATGGTCACTTTTCGAGGGATACAATAGATACACAAATGTTGATAGGATACAGGCCGTCTCTGCATAATCAATATAATATTTCACCATAAATATAACTAGTTAGGCCGATTGTAACGGGAATAGTACCGGTGATAGGTATATTTTATAGAGTTGAGAAACTCATAGTATGTAAAATAATACCAAGGTGCTACTTACAAGTTGCAAAAGCAATATCTGTTGCAATGATTATTCATTGAGGGAAAAGAAAATTGAGCATGAAAAATTTATGTCAAATTCATTCTCTGACTTGAATTGTCATACTGTTTGAAATGAACCTTCTGGCAGTGAGTGATGAATTGGTGTTGGTAAATAAAGTGAAAGGCTGATGGTTTGAAATATGCCGGGAATGAAGACGAGGTCATTGAGTTTTGCATGGTTCTGAGTCTGAACTGCATTCTCTTAAATGAGAACGACTCTCCTGGACTAGGAATCTGATGACGGAAGCATTCAATGTTCCTTCCTGTTTTAAGATATTATGGGATTCATATTCATTATGAAATGTAATGAAATCCATGTTTTGAGGATATCCGTTATAAATATGTCCGGCGTTATGTTAATTTTGTATTAACTCGCTTATCTCGCACCGCTTTCTAAATGGTGATGGATTTGAGTTAACGTTTCTCGAGATTAATGCTCATATTTTCAGTATTATTATTTGTTCTCCTAATGGTTAGATTTGGTTTTCATGGACTACGCCTTCTTTTCTTTACATCTTTCCTGCTTTTCTTTAATGACCCCTTCCCTGTACTATTTCTCCCTTCAGATTATCCTAATGTCTATTTCATATCAAATACCCATTCTCTTCCTCCCTCTCTCTCGCTTTATTTTCAATCTTCCTTTTATTAACGCCTAATAATATCCTGCACACGTAAGTACTTGATCATTTCATCTCCTCCCTCTCCCACTTATTTCCTTCTCCAAATTCTTTCTGTCGCTAGCATATTAAGATCTGCACAGCTCATCTTCCTTTCTGTCTATCGCCATTTCTGCACTCTCATTAAAACCCAAATGGAAATTGCTCCAAATCATTATTGACCCACTCTCTGTCCCTCTCCATTTCTCACTTTCTCTTCAATCGAGCTGTAAGGGATATCTTTTATTCTACGTTTCATATCAGCTATTACAGACCTTCGATTCGATCACCCTTGCGTAATGTTTGGTCATAAGTCCCTTCTGTTGACGAACGTATCTCGTGTAAACATAATCTTCTCTTGAGGTATTTAATGCTATGCCTTGTTTTGTTTAAGCTGGCCCTGTAAATAAATTGATACAACCACTCTATTCAATGCCCACCTAATCATATATTTAGTATTTATTTCTTTTTCATTTGAATGTCTCATTTCATTCGTCTTTTTTTATCAGTCCGCATCTGCTATCTTACGCACTGAATGTAGAACAGAACTATTAACGACTGTAATTGATTAACACATTGTCCTTAGCTAACTAGCGATCGGTCGTCCGTAAATCTGACCGATTAATTTAAAATACCTTCTACTTTTATGCTTACGTATATCTCCTTCCAGCCCTCTCACACCATTTCCTCGGCATATATGTTAAAGAATACTGGTGAAATCGATCATTCAAAATTCTGGTATTCGTTTTTTAGTCGTAAACAATATTCCCACATGTCGAATCACAACCTTCCCAGTTCTACTTCACGCAATACATTCCTTAATGTTTGCCCGCCACACATTTCAAACGCTTTCTGGATGTTTAAGACAAATACAACATGCGTGTACTCTTTTAAAGTTCTTTTTTCATTAATGTACAAACAAAACGAGTTGCCTTCATCCATTACATTCTGTTGAATGAACCTTGTAATTGTTAGCTTTGTTTTATGTCGTCTCTTTAAAGTTCTAGGTGATGGTAATATTGTCTGAAAGTTTCTGAAACAGTTTTTTCGGAAGGGGAATAATAGATCATCTACAGAGTATCTTCACGCTCTTTATTCATCATCATTAATCATTACCATTAAACGGAAAAATCTTTGTCATTCATTTCTCTGTAAATATTTCACTTTTACGACTATTTGCCTTTTCCCCCTGCCTTTTTTGCCTCAATATTCTGCAATGCTATTTCGATCTTATAAGGTCGTATTCTTGAATACTATTTCTATCTATTAGTACCTGTTTATATCGAACCATACGAGCTAATTGTTTTTTCATATAGTTCTTTTAGATATTCTCTTAAACTGGCCGGAATTTGATAATTTTCCCTACGTGTTCCCAAATTACAGGCAGCCGCGGTAGCCCGGCTCGTAGTGAGTCGATCTGGCGAATGTAGCACCTTCGAAATCAACCTGAGCCATGGGCTATATGTTCGTCATTATACATTGCGCTAGCATTAAATGGGGTAAGTCTTGTGATAAAATCTAAATGGTTGAAGTATCTCAAAAATTAGTTCTGCTATGTCTTAAGAGATGAAACACAATTCCTCTCTTAGCTTCATGATAGCATTTATACTTTTTTCGGCCAGTTATTATCTCGATCACGTTTATCGCATGCTTCATTGTACTTTTTCCTGTCTTTGTCAGCATTTATATCTTCAGGTTTTTCCCATCAATTATCACCCAATCATTCACTCAGGTACCTATGAATTATTTTTTATTGAATACGTCATTTTTGTTTTCAGATCTTACCGTTTTTCCTCCATACCATTCTTTTCCTTGCCCTAAGTTTGAATGCAATGAATCAATCAGTCTTTGTTTTTTGTAAGTTAGGACTCCTATATTTTTTGAGGTAAGACTCTTCATCCTTTCCATAGCTTTTAAACATATTGCAAACATAAAAACTGGAATAACAAGGTATATTTTTGTACTTTGAAAACTTGAAATTTTAAATATTTCGAAATACCATATTTTGCGCATAATCCGCGATCTATAGACAAGTAGCTGTATACTGCGCCCGAAAGCACACACCTTTTTTGCCTTTTCCATATTGAATCTTATCATTCCTTCATTTTAGAAGCTGATGCCTCAATTTTCCCTGAAATCGGCTCATCCTTCGATTCTCAGGGTCGCATGTTGTTGTCGGAGCATTTAAGGGGGAAAACTTAATTCTTTTATATTTATTTGGCTCATTTATGACATAAATTAGGAATTAAAGGGATGCTATTTGCTTTATTGGGTTCGAAGGACCCTGCCACCGAAATGTGACATAACCCACTCAGCTCCGGACTGAAAAAAGAAAAAAAATATATCACCTGGCATGAAATACTCCTTGCAGCCGCAGGCGGTGAGTGTGGAGTTGGCGAGGCATTCCGCCCGGCAGGCAGACACACTGTAAAGCCGGAAGTAGGCCAACCTGCGTTCTGATTGGAGGAAGCACCGCCGGCGCTGCGACGGCAATGCACGGATGCCCGGTGTGGAGCGCACCACCACGGGCCTTACGGCAACGACTGTTTCCGCACCCGGCGGCACACCCAGCCCCAACTCCCGCACGGCCGGCACCTCGGCTGGGCTGTGCACCAGTACCTAAAGGATGGACAGCAGATTTAAGGGCCTATATTTCAGAGGGGCAAGACAGTGGAATGCTATATCCCTCCTTATAGCCCAAGCTCTTAAACCTGAGAAAAACACACCATGCTCGCGGTGAGAGTCGACCCCCGAACTTTGGATTGGCCGACCGGTGAGTTACCGACCTGGCTCCTGCGGCTGACGGCTTTTGTTCTATGGATAATCTTTTACTAATGCCGGTGCCACGTGTATAACTTATCTCGCATGCCACGATATACGATGGTGAGCAATTTGGACAGTTAGAGATGGTAATCATCGTAATCATTGGAGGTCAACAATCCTAAGATTGGTTTGAAGCAGTTCTCCATAGAATTCTCCTAACGGCTAACCTCTTCATATTGACGCAATGCTTCTCTTTCACATCCTTCACAACATGTTCCATATATATCCAACCGACGCCTGCCCTTTCCGATCTTATTGTCCACTTTTCCCATGAAAATTTGCCTTCTTCGGGCCATCGAGTCTTTAGATATGGCCGATTAAGTTGTCCCGTCTTCTTTTTAGAGTTTAGAGGAGACTTCACTTTTCACCCATTCTGCTTAACACCTCTTCGTTTTTTGCTCGGCCGATCCGTTTTGCCTTCAACATTTTTCTGTTGCATAATATTTCAAATGCTTCCACACTTGACTTCTATGCTGCATTTATCGTCCATGCTTCGTTGCCATGAAGGAGCATGCTCCTGATGTATGTTCCAAAAACATGTTTCCTTACTTCCACGCTTGTATTTGTAGCTGTAAGTAGCCTCCTTTACGTGCAATGACCTTTTCACCTGGGCTATTCGACTGGCAATTTCTCTTATGCTTCGTCCATTCCTTGTTACTCGGCTTCACAGGTAACAGTAATTTTTCTCCTCCTCAAGTTATTGTTTTCCTAGTTTAATGTTAATGTTTACTTCTTCTAACCTGCAGCATATCAATACCTTAATATTGTTTTTACTAATTATCAGGTGACATCTGGCTATTATCCTTTCCATGTTCTTTAAATCACTTTCTTTTCCTGCCATGACCGATATGTCGTCAGTGGCTTGCTACATGCTGATTTTCTCCCTGTCGATATACACTCTCGAAGAGTTTTCTTTGTCTTCTTCGATGGCTTTCTCAATGTAGATATTTAATAATACGAGAGACAGTGCACAACCTTGTCTCACTTCTTTCTTTATTATTGCTTATGTACTGCTGGGTTCTGATTTGATCACAGTCTCCTGGTTGTTATTCAAGCTGTGGATAACTCTTCGGTATATGTATGATGCTCCAATTTTTTTCAAAATCCTCAGCATTAATCACCGTTGTTAAATGCTGTCTCCAAATCTACAAAAGCAACAAAAGTTGATAGGCTCTTCTCTATTCACTCCTATATAAGTATCATGAGGGCCAAAATAGCCTCTTTTTGACTTGTTTTTTCTAAACCCAAATTGGTCCTCGTCTAGGAACTCCTCAGCTTTTTGTTCTATTCTTCTAAACACGTTTCTAGTCAATATTTTCGAGGCATGTGTCATAAAGATCTAAAATTTGCACAGTTCTCGGCCTTCTTTTTGGCAGTTGGGATGATGGCGTTTGTCAAATTTCATGTATATCTCTCCTGTAGAGTATATGTCACGGTTGATATTGTACAGCGGGGTAAATGACATCTCTTCTGCATTTTTAATTGGTTTGGTAGGAATATCATCTAATTTATAAGTCTTTTTTATCCGCAGGCCCCTTACAGCTGCTTCTAATTCCGACCTTAAGATTGAATCTTCGAAATCATCCTTATCGACTTTAATTTCCTCCTCGATTACTTTCGCGTTATCATGTTTTTATTACAAGTGTTCCAAATATTCCTTCCATTTCTTCAACATATCATCATGTACAAGTAAATATATCTCCATTTCTCCATTCTCGTGCCTAAGAGCAATTAATCTTGGGGCTTTGATTAGCTTATGTATCATACTTCTTGTATCGTGGTAATTAGGAATGGGAGGAAAAACGTAATACGGCTTATGCCTGTAATTTATCAGAACCAGCTTTATCTAATGTTAATTATTAGACCTAGCTACTGATGCTTTGCGGATACCTTTCTCTCGATGGATTCTTTTTCGTGATGGTATTAATATAATCTATTTTAGAGGAGCGTTAGAACGGAGAACTTACACAAATCGAGGAGTAACAGGACCTCGGTAAGGAGCAGAAATAGGCTAGAAATACTAATGTTCCAGGAAAGGCCGAAGGCCCTCGAGAGGTGCGATGATGCGTCGATCTTCTGGCATCTTCTGCGAGTCGCATGCCGCATAATTGAATTATTAGCTCTCATGTCGTGCGAAAGTTAATGTGAAGTGTGAAAATAATGTAATGAATACCTCAAAGGAAAGAAAAAAATGGTTGTTTCGTTTTGACTGATATTTTTACCTCAAAAGTTTGAAAAAGTTGGCAAACCCTCGAAATTGCTGGAAATTTCTCGCCCCATTTTTTGTTACAATCCGGTGAGATTTTGACGCAATATTTTGACTAGCTCAGTCCCTCCAAGACCCTAGGCCTCCAGTAGTAGAGTTTGAGCCTCTCGGAACAAACAATGTTCCTCCATTATAGTGTACCTCGAAAGGGAGTGATTTTCATTTGCTTCTTCTTAGTTCCTCGGTCAAAGTTCTTTGAAGTACATCCGTCGGTTCACCTTTGAGTTTAGGCAGACAAAGTTAAATGAGATGGTGGCAATGAATGAGTAAAGAGGTGGCTAAAGAGATAATGAAATGCCAACATTAATTTCATGCATGATGAAATGGCAAAAAGAGGCTAGAGAAGCGTGTTTAGTTAGAAAAAATCCATCGTGTTTGAAAGAGAATATTGTTAAATGACATTGAGTTGCCCTTATGATATTTTTTCGGAGATGTCCTCCTGACCATAATATGTGATTTACGGGAATAATATACTGTGGTGAAGAGTATTTTGGTCTCTTATGCTAGGGGCTTGGAATATATTCCAGAAGTTCCATTGATGTGTCGGCGGAATTCAGTTCATAATGGAAAATTGTACTTAGAGCTCTTTGCCGAGGCAGAATTCTCAGGGAGCAGACAGGATTTGCTGCAGAAGTGCGGCCATAGATAGATTAGGAGGCGAAAAATGGTCGTAGGCAAGGACACATCTCAAACACCGATTTTCCTTTGGAATAGTTGTGATTGGTGTGATGAATTACGTGGTGAGTCGATGACATTGAAAATGTATTTCCTAGCTGAGTAACCACATGCTTTATCGGTTCCTAACGTACGCCAATGGCGTGTTGGGAACGTCAATGAGAAAAGTAAAAGAATATTTTTTTTTGCAGCTCACAATTTTCTATAATTTTCCCATAAAAATGAATGCAAGATGAATTTCAATGAGTCTGAGACACGCCTGAAACTAAAAAGGCATATCATTTGAAGGCAGAAAATATTTTTTATCTCCTCGAGGAATGTTTCTCTACATAAAATAGTGGTGAAAACATTTCTTTCGGGATATTGTGTCCCATGTAAATTCTCTTGCATGCCTTCTCACTCACTTCTTCCATATTGATTTTGTGTTTGCAAATGAAAATGGGACATTTTAGATTGAGTTGCGACCTTGATATATGAAGAGAGATAATTTGTAATCGAATCCTTTTTCCGTGAAATGGAGAACCGTTTCCGAAGTAACACTTTTCAGTTACATTGATTTCTTGCATTAATTTCACTATCTTTATGTCAGCAGATCCTTCAAAATGGCACATGAGTCTTCTGAGTCATAGATTGGGTGTGAAATTATCTAATTATAAAACCTATTACTACTTTCAGTGATTTTCTATGCAGATTTACGTCAGCTCTTTTCAATGGGAGTTCTCTAACATTCAAAGACGGATCGTAGGGGCCAATATAAAACTCATTAGATTGAGAAGTGGCCAATCTTATTTCCAAATGATGGACTAGTTGCTGTTAGTACTGAGTATGTACGGATGACGGATGATTCAGTTTTCGCCTTCTGATTCAGGTGGATCATGTGACATATTGAGAACGGACGAAGATCGGAGAAATGCTAAACCTTCGATTTTAGCTAGCTTGTGTGGATTGATACCATTAAGTATAGTTATTGATCATGTCCGTCTTCTCCAAAGGAGTATTTACAACTTCCCGAGATCGAATTTGTGCCTTGATAATGAGATGATATCTCATCCTATGCTATGAACTATACTAGTTGTGATATAATAGTGTATGTGGTTTATCTTTCAATATAAGCAGTCGATTTCGACTGCGATTTAGCTAAATTATGTATGTGCTATTCGGTGCTGAACATCAAGGTGGCTCAGTGAGTAGAGTGTTGAGGAAATAACCATAGGTCCAGGGTTGCTATGTGGGGAAGACCAACCTGACACCTCAGCAGCAAACGAAATATGTCCATTTCATGGGAAACCATAGGTGACATAGGGAAAGGATTAACCCTTCCCTTGCGCTGATTTGTAAATCTCTCTCGCTATATGGCTTATTATTGATGAGCCTCGTCAGTGAGATCGATATTATGGTTCGCGTGTCGAGTGACCCGTTACTTATGGGGGAACAAGGTTAAGTGCCATGGGAGAGATCTTGTACTCCTTCACGTAAGATTCGTCATTTTCTGATAGTTCCCGATACATGAGAAATCAATAGCGATCCATAGGTAGGGACTAGCTCTCAATCCTGATTTGAAAATTTCTCCCCCCTTACGGGTTATTCCTTGGGCTGCAAAATCAATGATCAAACGGGCCTTAGAATTGTTATTTGATATATTGTATATTATTCTTGCGTAAGTTTTGACGCACTTGCCAATAGCAAGATGATATAATGGAAACAAGAAGTGAATTCCCATCCACCGCATGAGCTACGTGGAACAAGGTAGCCTCCAATTTTTGCCGGCAAAGTAGGATTTCATTTTTAACATAAAAAATATAACTGACTAGGCAAAATTTCATATTAATATTCTTTACCGAAGAAATTAATTGGTACTCCTTTGAAATATTTTAGAAAAATATTATAGACACATCTTATAAAGGTTACTGATTATATTCTACTCTGGATTTGTTGATTTAATAGACGTATCAGTGTTTCTACTTTAAATCATCATTTTTCCATAATGGTGATCTCACTGATAAGTCATGAAATATGCGTATGATACACTACTTTTAATCCTACCTATGGCATGGATGCTGTGTTGTGATAAAAGATGTCAAATTTCTAAATAATAAGTATCTTTCATTGGTGAGTAGATATAATGAAGTATAAATAATGTCTTCGCCATGAAAAGACAAGAGTTTGCTTGTGTTGGAATGAAGAATAATCAACTGAGGTTATATTGAAACTTTTGTAATGTTTGCAAGGCCTACCAAGCACTATCGAGTATATACTTCACTTAAAATATGTTATCCTTAGACAGTCTTAAATTATGATGAGTGTGGATGCAAATATTTTCATGGATTTACTCTTAAGATGCATTCAAATTCTTGAGACATTTTGAAAGTTTTATGCGATTAAATACTTTCATCTGAACACATGAAAATAGTGACAAAGTAAGACAAAAGTATAAAAACGATTCGAGCAGCCCCTGTGTGCCAAAAATCCTTGAAGGCCTTAATAGATAATATTGAAGGTAAATAATCTGATTATATTTTGCATACTGAAGGAAAATGGAACAGTAAAGCTTTCTTATTAGAAAGTAAAAGAATGCAACTTTGCTAAGTTCACTTGTATATTTCAATAGGCACGACACGGGCTTCATAACATAGTTACATCTTCAGGTGACTGAAGATGTAACTATGAAGGTGACACCTAAATATGTTAAGAAACCCGCGTCATGCCTGTTGAAATATACAAGTGAATCTAACAAAGTTTTATTATTTTTTCCATAATGGAACGGTTTCCCATAGTTAAGCCTGAAGTTATCAGTTATGCTCCTTATATGGGTCATTCCACCTCAATTCAACAAACGTTTGTCCCTTAGGGTCTCAGATTTTGATAAAAAATTGGTGTATGGGAACGAAATCAGCTCAAACTAAAGACCCTCAAACAGTTATGTGAAAAAAAATTTTTGAGTGAATTATGCATGTTTTAATTTTTTCGCATTTTTAGCAAAAAACCGAGCCTTAAATCATATTATCACTTATATCTCCGCTTGTAATTGTCATACAGCAATGATTAATAGCTCTTTTTAAAGCTAAATCTATATTAAATACAAAAATATGTCAATAAAAATTATTTTCTTCTAAACCCTATTGTTATTAATTACTAATGTTTAAAAAAGTGTTAGTAAACTTTTCTCAAATACTCCATCTCAGAATCGGCCAAAACTTTTTTTCCGTAATTTAAACATACCCAGCTAACTATTTCAAAAATAAAATTTAGTGGCAATTCATAAATGCGTTTTTTATAAATATTTAAACATTTACAATTTCCTCTCTCGTGGCCCGTCGGCTCTCCCATTTGGAATACACGCAGCAGACAAGCGATGCATGCCTAAAAATTCCCTAATTGCTCAAGGTCGTATCTATATGAGATTTAATATATTATAAACTATAAATGTTAACAACAATTGTAATTTGTTCTTTCACTTTTCGAGCTAAATATTGAGTTCATCCAAATTTCTCTTGAAATTTTGCCACACTCCAGCTTTTAGGCAGTGTAGACAGGACTAAAATTTTTTCACTGTAGGAATTAGCTTCAGCAAATTTTTCCTTGAGTTGACGTAGCATTTTACACCCTACTAACTCTTATGGGCCGAAGGAAGTTTTTATTTTTCCCCATACTTTCCCGATTGCTCTTCGATAATCAGAAGTAATTTTATGAATTTTTTCTTTAGAGTATTTTCTACTTCTCAACTTTTTCTATTTACTGGTGGTATACCGATTTCGGGTAAACTCAGGTTGATTGTTTCTAGCACAGATTGACGAGGTGAATAAGGTGCACCATCGCTCTCTCCTTGTGAGTCACTGTCATCGCTGGAGTTGTTTGTAGGTAGGGATACATGAGGCTCTGCAAATTGCAAACCAGAAGGCCCCGGCTGTGACAGTACTGCTTCTGCAGCCCCAAGCTGCTCAGGAACGTCTTCTTGATGATTGATGGGATACCTTGGTTTTTCACCTTTCGCGACTCCCTTATTCAAAAACACTGCACAGACGACACAATTTTCTGCCCTCCACCAAAGACATCGCTCTAGTGCTGAAAATTTTTGATTTGTAATATGTGACAGTAATTGTATATAAATTAGCACTACGGATAATGCAATGTAGTTTCAGTGGATTACAACACTGTTTTTGACGCTTTGAAAAGAAAGCAAGAAACAATTTTTCATTGTTAACGCACACGGTTTCCACTTTGACACCACTTCTATCCTCGATGAGCTGCAGATCTCTTTGATACATATAAAGACACTGTCTCGCGAACACTTTTCACCTCTCACTGCGCCGATGGAGCAAATTTTGACACAATTTTGACAATTAGTTTAAAAAACTATGTACGGGAAAAAAGAGAAGGCAGACAGCTCTTGAATAAGGAGATGGACACGAGGTGACAGACCAAAACAAACTGAGATTTCTTCGGTGAATAAACGCGGCTGTCAACAAAAACATGAGCAGCTAGATGGTCTTCCTACAAGCGTTTAGGCGAATAGCGCAATGGGCAGAATTGGCCACCAACGGGGTCATAAAAATAGGGTTCTGAAAGGAAGTGGAAAGGTTTTTAACCTCTTGCCCTAAATCGTAGGTGCCATAAAATATTTCTTTTTGGAGAGAGCAACGTTTACGGAATACGTCTCAATGCACGAAAAGCCACAGCAGCTCTCGACTCGAATTGGAAATTAAATGTTTTTTCATGGATAAAAAATATTTGGACACTAAAATCCGAGTTTGCAGCAAATTTGTCTATAGAGATAAAAAGAGTGAGATAGCAAAAACGAAGAAAATTTTCTGCTAGAACAAATGATGCAAAAATTCCATAATTGTAATTTATTTTCATTTCATTTCATCAATGAATTATACTTGAAGATTCTGTAAAAGTTTTTTCATATTAATTGTCACAGATTTTTACCTCAAATAAAAGTTAATCCGCCTGGAAACTTAAGTGGGGCTCAATGGTAAATTTCTCTGCAAACATCCATTTAACAGAACAAATAACAATTGTTGTTAACATTTATAGTTTATAATATATTTTTATCTCATATAGCCACGACCTTGAGCAATTAGGGAATTTTTAGGCTTGCATCGCGTGTCTGCTGCATGTATTCCAAATAGGGGAGCCGACGGGCCGCGAGAGAGAAAATTGTAAATGTTTAAATATGTATAAAAAACGCATTTATGAATTGCCACTAAATTTTATATTTGGAATAGTTAGCTGGGTATGTTTAGATTACGGAAAAAAAGTTTCGGCCGATTCTGAGATGGAGTATTTGAGAAAAGTTTATTAACAATTTTTTAAACATTAGTCATCAATAACAATAGGGTTTAGAAGAAAATAATTTTTTATTGACATATTTTTGTATTTAATATAGATTTAGCTTTAAAAAGAGCTATTAATCCTTGCTGTATGACAATTACAAGCGGAGATATAAGTGATAATATGATTTAAGGCTCGGTTTTTTGCTAAAAATGCGAAAAAATTAAAACATGCATAATTCACTCAAAAATTTTTTTTTCACAAAACTGTTTGAGATTACTTAGTTTGAGTTGATTTTGTTCCCATACACCAATTTTTATCAAAATCTGAGACCCTAAGGGACAAACATTTGTTGAATTGAGGTGGAATGACCCATATGGCTTAATTAATGAAATAAAAACTGGATCCTCATTAAAAAATTTATTCCTTAAACTCGGAACTTCATGGTGAATACAAAAATATTTCTGCAATGATAGGAACTACAATCTCATTAAAGCAAAATTGGCTTTAAGGACATTGAATTTGTTCTTGCACATTTTTATAATACGAAGGAAATTGCAGGTGAGTGTAACTTCTCGTGATTTGCTAAGCAACTTTAAGTGCATAAAGAAGAGTCTGAAAAGAGATTTCAACGGTATACTATCATGGAACCAATGGTATTCTTCTTTACCTATCCATTTACTTGCCAAGTAAAAACAAATGAAATAGTGAATATATTTCAGATCTTGTTGGAGCAATAACTGGAGTTCGGAATTTTGGAGGGAGAAGACGGTTATAGCGAGTTATCGTACGACATTGATCGGCAGAAGTGGGTTGTCATACAAAGCCTCATCTGCTTATTTTTCCTCCGAAATATGCTCAACTGAAACAATTGTGCATCTTATATGCCAGCACTTCTTGTATGCTAACAAATATGAGATATTCAACTACAAGTTTGCTCTGAAAAATTAGATGGACCCCCCCGCCTCTTAAGTATTTTAAAATCTGATCTGGGATTCAAAAAAGCTGGGATATCTTGGCCTAACCTAACGTGATAAATACTTATAGTGATTTATTTTATAGTGCTAGGCATATAATTATCGCAGTCATAAGTCTAACCTCAGGGGTAACATGTCAGGGGCAGGATTTGAAACCACGGCCTTCGGATTGTGTAGTCAGCGCGTTAGACATCCAACTCTCACCATATCCACCCTTTGCCTCAGATAGGTCTTTTATTTTTTGCATGGAGTTATTAATCTATTAATTACGTCATCATATTAATTTAATAATTGACATATTTTTATCAAGACTTTTGTCGTAAAGAAGAATTTCACTATTTAATTTTAATATGAACCATCACAGGAAAGCTGTTCTTGTACGCAGGGATGGCAATCGAAACGAAACGAATATGTTTCGTTTCGACCCGGAGGAGTGAAATGAAAAGAGGAGGTCGGCGTATCGTTTCATCCCAGTGGGAAATGATATGAGCTCGTGAGTTTAGTTTCTAGCCAGGACGAAACGTTACTCTTGGGAGCGAAACGAAACTGCGCGAAACTCCTTTGCAAGTAGTGAAGTTTCAACCTCAAAAAAAGAGTAGAGAGGGAAAAGAGGCAATAGTTTCCACCCAAGTGTAAATGATTGTAGCAAAGGTGCTGAGGTAAAAATATTGAGTGTTAGTATTAATTTATCTTCATCGTAAGTATTAATGAATACTATGCATGACACGCACGGGAAAATCTTGCTAGATACATTGTTGGCACTCGCTAAACCAAAATTGTAAACAGCATTATTTCGCCAAGTGTACTGCCAACCTTTTAGTGACACTCGATATACACGAGCATCAATATTTCATCTATGTTTTGAATAACCTTTTGGTGCAGGCACTTCACATGAATGTTATGCTAACGAACAAAAAAACGAATTAATACTGGGTACAAACCTAAATCGTGGGACTGGTAGGTAATTTAAACCTGATTGTAAGGGTCACCTAAATTATTAATTAGGTAATAAGTTACAAACATTTCTTTTTTTAAGACTCCGATGAATTTCAACGGGCATTTAATTTATAAATAATAAACCTAGTTATTTAATATGGATGGAAATAATTTAAAGAAAATCATTAAAACGTTTCAATATCTACTATAATCCAATAGCCTCGCTTTTAAAAATTTACTTTAAGTATTAAAAGTTTGAACTGATTACAGCGAGGAATTTTCCGCAATAGGATTGATGGTTCATTGTTGATAAAGACTAGTAGAGGATTTAAGGATAATAAACGTGAAACCTTCAATTGATTTTGGAAAACACCGTGTTGAAATTGAAATAAACATGGAATGAACTTATTTTAAACACCCTGGATGATTTTTCTTCCGCTTTATCTGTAAGCACTTTTGCACCTTTCTCCTGAAAGCAGGATACACCAAGAAGCTAACATCTCCAAATCATAGGTATGCTCAATCAAAGTCACTTTGTGCATGCATACAGATAAAATGCAATTTTCAAAGATATATTTTTAAGATAGCAGAAACTTATTTCTTTTTCCACCTCGTCTTTTGCATGATTTGAATGTTGTTTCGTATGCTCGCTCTTTCCCTATATGCTTACGGGTACCGACTTTCTAAAGAAATATAATTTAGTTGCAAACATGCGCGGGATTGCTTAACGCTCCTATCTTTATTTTATTCTAAATATATACTACCTTGATTTGAAAAATAACAATAATAAATTACTGCTCACGTTAGATCCTCCAACATTAACGATGCTTCCGTATCCTAGTGCACAAAGTTTTACTAAAGAACAATCACTGCATAGACAAGTAAATACACGCGTCACTTAAGTCAATAATCACCATACCAAGTGCGGTGCGAAAATATACCGTGCGGAGATGAAGCACATGGTATCACCAATGTGAAACGTAATTCGAGTTTGGTTTCTTTCCGGGGCATTAGTTAAGTTTCGACCCGGAGTAGTTTCGACTTCGATTTCGTTTCGTCTGGAGTTTAGCTCCTAGGGTCTCATTCCATTTTGCTTCAGCATTTTGCTCCCAACAATGAAACTATTGCAAATTTACTGGTTTTGACTTCCGTTTCGTTTCGATTGCCATCCCTGCTTGTACGTTTATGTATACGAATTAGAAGTCATAAGACTTTCAAGTTCATATGTGTTTCTGAAATAATTCGTGTCTAAAACGTTATTACTACATGACTACAAGTATGAAGAATTGATCTAGCTACTTCTCTATTCACCATCTATTATTTTTGATGCATTTAAAAATGCTCATGATTTTACTTAGAGGAAATCATACATGAAGTAATAAGGGGAGTTGAGTTTATGTAACAGTAGGTGGGGTTAATATGAATGATGAAGCTATGATGAAATACCCTCATCGCTCTCTGTCTGGCAATTAGGATTACGTTTATAAATGGAGCTCCTTTGTGCTTGTACGTAGTCTTTTCAATAGATTTATTCTGTATTTTGTGTAATACAGCTGAAATTAGGGGATAAAAATTCAATCATTCATTCACATTGCATAAATTTAGTAAAGTTGCTCTCTAAAATTTATCTTCTTTTTCTTGGGCAGTAATATTCTTTTCATAGGATGGTGAAAAATGTTACTAGCTTCTGAAGTCACCTTGAGTGCGCAAATGGAGTCACCTAAATTAAAATTTTAAGGACTCATATCCTCTCTTGTTAACGGTATTTTAAAAGCTAGAACTTTTAAGCACTGGGGAGTTCTGTTGAATAAAACATGAGAGGAGATTACTTCAGGACGGAATGGTGCGTGCGTATCCCTCCCTACAAGTTTGCTTTATACATTTAAAGCTGAATTTCAATTTCAAATCTAGGGATTGATAATAAATATTATTTATGTTGGCATTAGCCTTGTTCTAATGTCGGGCGAGTAATGTAATTACCGAGCTCTTCATATAGCCAAGAGTACCAAATAGATATTTCCTCTGATGAATCCTTGCCTCTGGCAGGAGTTGAACTCAGGCTCTTTGTATGATAAGCCTAAAGTTACTGATTAGTGACCTATCGCCGTAAAACCTTGTCCCCATATTATCGCGGAAATGTAATTTTTACCGATTCCATGAGCTCCTCGTATGGCACATCCTCGTGGTGGCTCGCAGGGTATTACGTAGATGTAGACGTAGATTTGAGGACTGTTTTGATTGTTAATTCTGGCTTACGATGCGTTCTCAGTGTTTTACTTCCGCTGAAATTATTGCCATATAAAATCATTTACATGATTTGTCTTCAGAGGCAAATTATCGCCACTAGCATATACTCTGGGGTCATTCAAAAAAGTTTTTGCGTTCGGTCGTTAGACCATTTAAAACTTTGCGAACATTGATGCACTGCAGATGAGTACTCCTTGGTCTCGAGTCATTATTATTCCAATTTTTTGTGCGGGAGAATGCGACCGTAAACTCACTGTCATGTGCTGCCTTTCAGTACACACTCCGACAAGTCGCGACGCCAAAGCGGCTTGTGTGGTCCGCTGTAAGGATAGCGGTCGGAGTGGTAGGGAAGGAAGTGAGTGGGGAAGCGTGTACTCCGTGGCTGGGGTTGTATTCGCAGACGCAAGAAAGTTTGGGCGGTCGGCAGGCGGGAGGAATGGAAACTAGAGGCCAATACATATTCATTTTAGCAGAATACAGCTCTCAGCGCGGAGTTTAATTTCTCGTTGTTCCACGCATCAAGTTGTGGTCCCTTTTCCTTCCGAGTGGAGGAATTAAGGCCGGGAGGCCCTCACACCACCGTCTTCTAACAGATGTTCGGTGAAATGAGAAGTCCTTGGTTAGTATATTTCACGCTGAACTGCCCAGCAGCATAGAAAACATCGGTTCATTCTCACTTCGTTACCCTCGAACTATCATTTTATTTACCAAATTTTCATAGGAATAGGTTGCGTATATTACTCCTGAAACCAACATGGGTAGAATAACGTTTGCGCTAATATAGGGTAAAAAGTCAGGCAGAATGGAAATATTTTTTTTTCGAAAGGTCATAGTGCAGAAGGCTTGGGCGTCCAGCTCTTTTAGTAAGCGTTCGCTTTAAATTTGTGTAAAAACTCTTTTTGAAGCATATTTTAACAAAACATTTAAAGTTTTGCGCTGTATTTCATGCCAGATTTTCTTTGAGAATAGCCAGTAGCGCGGTATTCCAATTTTTAGTCGCACAGAAGTTGACTGCCCTGAGTGGATGCACTCAATTACCTTAGTTATACATTTATTAATTATCCAAATATTATCATTTACCCTTTACATATTGCCGCAATGGTATCCTTCCACAAAATTGGAGCTTCGTCTTTCGACTTTGCACAGAGATCTTTGGCTAATTACTGAACGGCATTTTGATAGTCTCTATGCCTTGATATCAACAGTACATCATCAGCATATACTACAATTTTAACAGGCTTGCAGAAGTGAGTAAATATGTTATGTGTATAAATAAAAACATGATAATTTTAAACAAAAACGACCGTAGATTTAAATATGTATTGACTACTTATAATTTAAATAATTTCATTCACTTCCCTATGTAGTACACAAGAATTTACATCTCAAGCATAATCTTAAGAATAGCCAATGCGACGTACACTGATATCAAACAATGTGCACATGGAAGGCACAATTGTTGGGATTGACTTTACTGTAGCACTACACGAAGTTTTTAGAGTTTGATCTGAGTGTCTAGCTTTACACTGCGATATAAAGCACTGTCCTCAAGGTAGCTATAAATATGGACCACTGGATATCCCAAGCTTCCATTCTCAGCAAAGGAATTGATGGACAACTGCTTCATGAAATAAACACGAATGAGGACTATGTACCGTATGTTATCACAAGTAAATACAGTGAATTACAGCTGATTAAAGCCCTGTATACCGGCTTCATCTTTCTACAGTTCCCTTCGGCGTCAATTTTCAAATGCCAAAATCAATGCTCATTGGCAGACGGCAGGACAAAGTGATTGGTGGCCTAAGTAGAGACGGAAAGATGGTGTGTGGGAGAGAGAATATCTTGATTCTTCAATAATGACCCTCAATCAACTATACATAACAATTTTTACTTCAAATATAATAAAGTTCTTTGGAAATTCTTATATTTGCTATGAATTTTATACTTAGGAAGTTTTCGGTTTTACAAGTGTGCTCACGAAATAATGGCCACATTCGTTTGCTAGAGTCCACGTAGGTAAAAACCAGTGCACCTCTCGTGGTTACTTTGGCGCTTTTTGCCTTGCGACATCGGTACCTTTTCTCACACCGCAAACTATGAAATGATATACGTGATGCACTTGTTCCTGAACACCAAAGTTGAATTAATGGCTGATGTAAGTGCATTATTTATAAAAGGAGTTTCCTAAACTTAGAATGATTGATTGGACTAAGGATTACATAATTCAAAATTAAACCGATATTGTTTAAAGGCAATTTTTGAGAATAGAATTTTACTCCCCATTTTTGCCCTGTTAACAAAGGAATGATTTCAAGTTTTACTACAATTGAATTCATCAATCCGATTTTAATTTTTAAATAGCTGTCAAGGAAGTAAAAAGTTTCATATTTCATAACCTCGGCAAGTTTATATCTACAGCTAGACTTTTCAGATGTGTTGTTAACATTATGGACTCGTTTTGTGAAATGAGAAGCTCAAGTCATTCTCGAATCTGGCACCCAATTCTTGCTGGAACCTCTCCAACCATGCTTACAATAGATAGACTTATAGAAGATATCGGTAACATAGCTGCATGATGGACAATAACACATTTATTAGTTATCTGTGATAGATATGAATCAGGTACATGTACATTTTTCCACTATACCTAATGTACATCTTATAGATATCTATTTTCCATTTGGGATATATATCTATTTGTAGATCTAACAGTAGACATTTTTAGATATTATATATAGAAATATTTAGAAGGAGAGATGTACGCTAATCCTTTCATAAGAAAAATTTCTACGTGTTTTCATTGGTGGATAAATGCATGATGGTATTCTAAGATACCTGAGGAAATGCATCTATATCAATATCACATACAATAGATGTCTGTCTGTAAATCGTCTACTGGTACATATTTTTAGATATTGTTTAGATATACTCAGAAGGCGAGATGGAAGATATTCGTTTAATAAGAAACATTTCGGTGTATTTTTAATGGTAGGTATATGTCAGATGGTATGGTAAAACCTTGATAAAATGCACGCATATCTATATGAAATAAAATATATATCTATTTATAGATCAACTACTGGTAGAAATTTTTAGATATTATTTCAATATGCCTAGAAGGTTGGATGGCCGATAACCCTTTGGTAAGGAATATTTGTGTGCGTTTTATATGGTGAATAAATGCCAAATGATATGCTTACTTGATAGCATTTTATATATCTATAATGCATACAAGATATGTCTACTTGTAGATCATCTAACAACAGATATATTTCCATCTGATTTAGATATCTATTTTCCGTCTGGAATAACAATTCCTACCATTTCAATCGCAAGTTTTGTCCCTTAATTTCTTTGAAAACCATTGAGGCTGAGAAATTATATGATGCTTATCAAAATATTGTAAAACTTTCCTGCCACACATCTTTCCATAATTTTAGATATTGCTCGGAGAATAAATGTAGGTCTATAGTTGTTTTTGTGAAAATGTGATCCCCTTTTATAAATTGGCCTAATGACAGCCTTTTTCAAAGCACTTGGTATTAATGATTTACTAATTGAATGCTTGATTATATCCTTTAGAATGGGCCATCCCTTCTCCATTCAAATTCGAGGGAATTTGAAAGATTAAAGGTAGTGGGACTCAGTAGTCAGTCTTCCGAAAATGGCGTGAACGCTCCATTCACCGGTGAATTGGCTACAATTCACCCGAAAAACAAACAAAACAAGGTCAAAAACCAAAACGAAAATTACATATAAAAATAATAACAATAAAAAATAAATTTTATTTTGAAGACCCATTAGAACAAAGTTGGCAAGGGTACTATTTTAGTAACTGTTCGAGTTAAGATTCCAGAAGCCGTTTTCAACTCAACCACTCGCACAACCCCCTCAGAATCGGGGAACAGCTTGACTACGCGTCCCATTCTCCATTTTGAGGGAGGCCTGTTGCCTTCTCGAATAAGGAGAAGGTCGCCCATATTAATGTTAGGGGAGCCCTCGAATTATTTGGCACGTTGCTGCAACGTATGCAAATATTCCCTCGGCCAACGCCGCCAAAAATTTAAATTGATTTGTTCGATGAGCATCCGAAGTGTTGGGAGAGGAATCTCATCGCCAGTAATGTTTTCCGGCAACGCTATTAAGGGCAGACTAATTAAGAAATGTCAGAAGGCAGAAAGAAAAGAAAGAAATTATGAAAAAAGAGTTAAACAACCTACTTCGGAAGGGTCTGCCGACCGGGATGTGAGAGGACGCGAATTTAGTATTGCCTCAATCTTACAACATAATGAATAAACTTCCTCAAAATTCAAAATTTGATCCTGCACCACCCTACGAAGGCGATACTTCACCTATTTTATCCCAATGTGACGATATAACTCTGTCAGAAATTTATCCACTCCAACGAAGTTGGTGCCGAAGGAATGCCCCGACGGGAAATAAAACGCTGGAAAGCAGAGAGAAATGCTGGAGTGGATAGGAAAGTAACTATTTCCGAGCGAATCGCCTTAGAACTAAAGCAAATAAGCAAAACACAAGTATGCCTTTGAACACGAAGCCTTACGCTTATTACTGAACATATAAAATTGGCCCGCCGTAATAAACTCCCACAGAAGAAAAAAGGTCACTGGGGAATGACCCGATGATGAGGCAGATTGGTCATTATCGGGTGCAAAGTGTTACCTCAAAAGCGAGCACAGTCTAGGCATTTAGCAATTTGGGAATAAATAAGACTTCTGAGAGAAATAACCCAAAATTTCCGCGCAACCACTGCTTCTACTGCTCTTGGGCCACCATGGAGAGTGACCAAATGTTAGTGTTTAACTATTAACCTTGATAAATGCTCATCCTTGGGAAGTAGTGAAGTTTGTTGGGTGGCAAGTGGAAGTAAAGAGTGTTTTAGTCGGCCTCCTA
This sequence comes from Platycnemis pennipes, assembly GCA_933228895.1. Lineage (NCBI taxonomy): Eukaryota > Metazoa > Arthropoda > Insecta > Odonata > Platycnemididae > Platycnemis > Platycnemis pennipes. The sequence continues at coordinate 102,713,783 of OW121846.1, read as the reverse complement.
CATTTATAAGTCCTTGATTGTCCAAGAAATGGCTTAGTTTATTAATACCGGCTGGGATTTTACCACCTTTTCGGATCACAATTGCTAATGCTCTAAAGTGGTACGATTGAACCAACTTCACCAATCGAAATAAACTACGGGATCACTCCAAAACCTCCACGGGACCGCATGACACCCCACGTTTGGCCTGAATCGCATCAAAAAATTATTGGATGCACCTCATCACTCGAACCAGCCTGAGGAAAATGGTTGCATCCATGCTAATGGATGTTTCTCTTCCTGCGAGAAACCCGTAGTGGGTTGAGGCTGCTTCATTTCTGGGAGAAAAGACATTTCCAAACGAATATGTTCTGAGGGGTAAAGATCAAAATGAAGCGTGAGAAATTGTGGTCCTGACCAGTATAATTCTGCGCGCAATAGTTGCTGCGGAAGGAGCCCACGAGAAGCACAATCAGATAAGCACAATTGGGTTCTGGTCAGAATTTATTCGAAAACTATTATTTATCTTTGTCACCCGATTGGCTTCCAATATCTTAGTAGATGCGGAGGAGTAGCCAACCATGAACGAGCAATGGTTGAATCTGAAAAGTCAAAAGTGTGGGAAATACGATTCAAGAGCCGTGACAACAAGAATGCCGCTAATAGTTCCCATTTAGGTATGGTAATAGTCTTGGAGGGAGATACCTTGGGCCTAGCGGACAAAAAATTAACCTTGGGTCCCTCACCATTGGCAGAGCGCAAGTAAACTACAGCATTATACCCAAGTTCGGGAGCTTCACAAAATCTTACTAATTGGCACTCCGGATGGTTAGGAAGTGCGACGAACCGGGGAATATGAATTTCCGACAAAAAAATAGTTTGGGACATAAATTCCTCCCATTTAAGGAAATATTCTTCCGGAAGAGGGTCATCCCAATCCAATTTTAATAACCAGAAAGACTGCATTAAGCGTTTCGCCCAAAAAACAACGGGAGATAAAGCCTCAATTGGATCAAAAATTCTTACAATATTAGAGAGAAGCATTCTTTTGGACGAGGACTTATCAAAGTCAAAATGAACATATTAGGAGAAAATGTCAGATTTTGGTGACCAAAACATACGCAAGGCTTTGCAGGAAGCAACTTCGTCCCCCTCAAAATATGACGCAGTCTCACTCTCATGATCGTGGAGATTACGCAATAATTCCCGAGAGTTACTAGTCCATTTTCCTAAAGGGAAGCTGCCTAACTTTCATAATTTAATGAGCTGAGTTTGCAAATCTAAGGCGTCTGATATAGAATCAGCTCCTGTGACAATGCCATCGACATACATATCTCGAAGCAGAGCTTGAGCGGTCGACGAAAAGTACTCCCTTCATCGTAAGCTAGTTGATGGAGCCCGCGAATAGCCAAAACTGGAGAAGAAATCACCCCGTAGATGACTGTAATGAGATCAAATTCCTTTATCGAATCACTTGAATTTTCTCGCCACAAGATGCGCTGAAACCACCGATGGTCGGAATTCACTTGAATCTGGCGATACAACGTTACGATTTCCGCTTTTAAGGGGATTTGGTGGATTCAAAATGTAATTAAGATGTCGAAGATATCCCTTTGGAGCTTTGTACCCATGAGGAGTACGCCATTTAATGATGTACCCGTGGAAGAACACGCGGAGGCGTCAAATAAAACCCTTAATTTGAATTTCCTGGGATTGATTTAAGCACCGAGTGATGGGGAATATAGTTGTCCAGAATTTATTTCGGCTGGGAACATGTGCGAAAGACACTAGTAGTCGGACAAAAAACGACTATATTCATCTTTTAACTGAGGCTTCCGAGGCAGTTTTGCCTCCATACTCAACCACCTTCTCTGTGCTTGGGCGTACTAGTAACCTAACAAAGGTAGGAAGTCCCTGAAAGGTAACGACACAGTATATCTGCCCGTAACATACCTACTAGGAGTTCGTAAGTAGAATTTTTTACACTCTCGATCCTCTACTACTATCCAAGTGGCATCCCTGCGCAGGCTTTCACCACCCACCGGCGAAGCCGGCCACCTCACCGGCAGCGTAACTGCCGCGAAAATCCTCCGTTGTTTATTAACTCTTTAAACATAGGGCACATATTTTGGACGGACAATGTTTATTTTATTACAACACTGCCGCAAAGAGCTTTAAAACAAGACCAAGATCAAGTTTTCGGGACCATTCATTACCAAGAAAAAATTGTTTCATAAAATTAATAACAAAATTTTTATGGCTAAATGAAATGACGTGAAATTTTATAATAACATTAGGAAAGGATGTATCATTACTGTGTTACAATTTCATAACGATTGAACTCCAACGTTTTGCCTTATGAGAGGTCAAAGAGAGCGCTCCCTTAGAAAACGCAAAAAAACGGTACTTTTTTTGTTGTCATCGTGATTGGGGATTGGGGATGCCGTTTGTACGCTGTCTAATAATACCCATCCAAAAATAGTATTAAAGGCGGTTTAATCACAAGTTTTGAATGTAGTCCGCCCACCAAGAAAGGCCTTAGGGAGAAGACCTCCTCCTAAAATCTCAACCGATCTTTCCGAAAAATTTTCTCGTAAAAAAGCCGGTAGTGGTACCAGAGGAAGTTTTTTCGTCAAGAGGAAGAATGACGGCTGTAGCCCTAAAGACTGGGGACGAAGCGTTCCTGGGTAAGAGACTGATGCAAGCATCCTCTGTGCCGTTGTAGGAAAGTGTAGGATAACCCACACAAAGACTCATTATAACCTGACAGGGGCAACCTCAGCCGGTCGACCGCGGCGGAGGAAATGGCAATGACTTGTGATCCACAATGTAAGAGAACCCTAATTGGCTGCAGTTGACCTGCGGCATTTCGTATGCGCACTACCGCTGTTCCAGTACAACCATCTGCAAAGGATCTCACTTAACACAAGAGGTGAGAGCAGTATCTGGATTTCCCGATGACCTTGAGTCCGGCAGTGGAGGGGTTACGCTGGAAATACCCGATTCCGCGAAAGGATGAACGACTTGACTCTTAGCAATAGATTTAGTGAAATGAAGAGTCGACTGATGAAATTGTCTACAAATCACACAGCGCATCCTTTTGTGACGACATCTTGGGGCCTAAGGCCTGGCTTTAAACAATTTAGGCACAATTTTTTGAGCGTACAAACTCCGTTCGCTGGTTGACATCCATCGCCAAATACTTCGAGCATTAAAAAAGCGGGTGATACGCGGTGCACAGTGTGCAACGGTCAGTGTGACACGAATTATCCTTAACATTGGGAGGAGCATCGCGAACAGAAACAGGCATCACCACACGAGAGGACCGTGACGTTACACAAGAAGAAACAGCACCTACAGTCCCAGGAGAAGTCAATATTGCCTTAATACGTTTCTTGGCAGAGTTGAGGAAATGAAGGACAGAAGGGAACGGATCATCGTTTAGTGTCTCTTCAAAACGAGCCATGGTTTAGAGGTCAATTACGCGAACAGCCTGCCAAAACAGAATAAATTCACCTAACTTGGGAATATTGAGCGTATTTAAAGCCGCATAAATTTCCGAAAAAGTATTAACAAATTGCTGTAGGTATGAAAAAGACCCATACTTGATTGGAGGAAACTCCAAAATCTTATCTAAATAATTAAATCCCAAGATTCTTGGATTATCATAGTGTTCACAAAGCTCCTTCCCGGCTGATGCATAGTGAGCCTCGCCGAATGGAACTGCTGCAGTTAGGGCGGCTACCTTGCCGTGAAGGGCGGTCATTAGACAACAAAACTTCCATACAGGGGAAATAACTTCTCTCTCGTGGAGTACAGATTGAAAAAGATCGCGGAAAGTTTCCCACTCCGAGAATACCCCACATTCTCCATTGATGTCTCTTTTTAATGAACGGAATAGATCTAATCAATTTGTTCACCCTTTTCAATAGTCATAAGTCTACTGTCACTTATTTTTTGGCAAATAGAAAGAGTATTTCTTGCATTCTCCTTTGCGGTGACATTGGAATTTCTTGGATAGAATTACCAAAGGAGGTAGAGGATAAAAACGATTTGGCCGGGGAACGGAAAGCAGGCTGAGTTAAGGATGCAATGAAAATGAGAATCAAGCATATTGAGTTGTAGAATGAGTTAGATAGCTAATACGTTATGGGTAACTTGGCGTGTTCAAGTAATTTTTCTCTCCGTTGTAATATGCAGCATTTAAATGCCATTATCATCTGTCTAAAATCCTATGAGTTCTTTGACGCCACTCTCCACTTATTCTCTTATCGAGTACCCTCTTCGTAATCTCGAGAGTCTTCTCTTTCACGTCTTTCACTAAATCCTCCATATAGTTTGAGGCTTTCCTTTTCCATTTTTGCTATACAATTTTCCATCAACGATTGTTTTCATCAGGCATTCACGTCTTCAACATATGGCCGATTAAGTTGTCCCTTCTTTCTTTTAAGATTCTCTTTCCCCCCAATCTTCTTGCGACTAACTCGTTAGTCACTCAATTGATCCATTTTATCTTCTTCATTCTTCTGTAGCACCGCATTTCGAATGGTTCCTGCTGTGACGTATTTGCTATCGTCATCGTCCATGTCTCACTGCCATGAAGAAACGTGCTCCAGATTCATGTTCCAACTAAGTTTTTCGAAACTCGTCATTAGTGATGAAATCATGTTTAACTAAGTAAATTTTGGCTGCAACCTGAATGGTGAAAATTATTCTTCTTCGGTGGAGTTTAGTGCTAAAAATTATGGACGTGAATCTTTAACAGCGTGTCACTTTTAGATTGCGAAGTTAAAAACTGGTATTGTGAGTAGTTCCCATAGCATTTTGAGCTTTTGAAATATCTCGCCATAATCTGTCAAACAAATAGTGTCACCGGCATTAAGTGAAGACGCATTAAATGTAATAGGTGAAGTGATGAAAAAATGAAATACCTTTACGGTCACGTTAATAAATTTGGCTCAAAGTATCGTGCTTCTGTTGTTAAAATTAACTCTATCACCTCCTGCATAAAAATTGATTTTCTTCGTAAGGAAGCTAATTTGAATAAATAGATGATTGCTTCGGTTAAAGTTAATAAATTTATTCAGTTATTAATCCAAGTAATTTATTTTATAATAGTTTGGGCGGGGATAAATTCTCGAGAAGTTATCATTATAGGTAGCGCTAGAATTTCTGAGGAGAGATACCACAGACTTTGAAAAGAACATCATCATCCCTATTGCCGAAAAGAATACAGCTGAGAACTGTGAACGTTTTAGGACCATAAGCCTGATGAAACTTGCCTCGAAGATATTGAATCATCTATAAAAGAATAGAGCGAAAAGCGGAGGAGTTCCTGGATGAGGATCAATTCGGGTTCAGAAGAAACAAGGGCACAAGAGAAGCGATTTTGGCCCTCAGACTACTTACAGGAAAGAGAATACAGAAGAATCTACTGACGTTTGTTGCATTTGTAGATTTGGAGAAGGCATTTGGCAACGTGGATTGGAATATGATGCTAAAGGTTCTGAAAGAAATTGGAGTATTGTACAATGACCGAAGAGTTATCCACAGCTTGTATAAAAACCAGGTGGCCATAATCAAATCAGGACCCAGCAGTACAGAAGCAAGCATAAAGAAAGGAGTTAGACAAGGCTGTGCACTGTCTCCCATATTATTCAATGTCTACATCGAGAAAGCCATCCAAGAAATCAAAGAAAAGTCTCCGGGAGTTAATATCCACGGGGAGAAAATCATCATGCTACGATTCGCCGATGACATAGCAGTCATGGCAAAAACAGAATGAGGTTTAAAGAATACACTAGGAAATATTTAAAGAACAATGACCAGATATCATCTGAAGATCAATAAAAAGAAAACTAAGGTATTGGTATGCAGTAGGAGAAATGAAGCCAGGAACAATGCTAAACTAGGTAAACAAAAAATCGAGGAGATGGAAGAGTTCTGCTACCTGGGAAGCCTAGTAACCAGCGATGGACGAAGTAAAAGAGAAATTGCCATTAGAATTGCCCCAGCGAAATGGCATTTTACCAGAAGAAGATTCTGATTGCAGCTGCAAATACAAGCGTGGAAGTGAGGAAACATTTCATCAGGACATACATCTGGAGCATTCTACTATATGGCAGAGGAGCATGGACAATAACAGTTGCAGAGAAGTCCAGGCTGGAAGCATTTGAAATGTGGTGCTACCGAAGAATAATGAAGATAAAATGGATCGACCGAGTGACAAACGAAGAATTCTTAAGAAGAGTGGGAGATTAGAGATGTCTAATGAAAACATTATAAAGAAAACGGGACAACTTAATGGGCCACATCCTGAGGAACGATGGCCTGATGAAGAAAATATTCGAGGGAAAAGTGAACGGGAAGAATGGAAAAGGCAGGCCGCGTATGAGGTATGTGTAGCAAGTTGTGAAGGATGTAAAAGAGAGGAGCTACGTCAATATGAAGAGGTTGGCCGATAGAAGAATCGAGTGGAGGGCTGCGTCAAACCAATCCTAGGATTTTTTACCGATTACAATGATAGAATATATGAGCATAACAAATGCGCAGCTTCTTTTTTTCGGAGTGCGAGCCTTGGAATTGTGACAGCATTTTTATACCAGGATAGAAACAAAAGCAAGACTCAAGATGTGTCAGGTGGCAAGTATTGCTTCTCATGGCCTACTTATGCTTTAATTTCACGAGACTTGTCTACCAAAGTTGCCTTGAAAGTAGTCTTGGGCTTCGGCGGTTTTAATAACATATGAACGGGTCTCCTGTGTACTTGGAAGTGGTATCCCAATTTCACCTGTGTCCTAAAATTCAATCGTTCTCTTTAGGAAAGCCTCCGTGGTGGCAATGCTTTTGAAGATCGGAATGTGGAAATCATGAACCTACCCCACCTACATTTTGTCATGCCATTTGAAGCCATCTAATAGTTTTTGGCGGAGACATACCCTTTCACAGCGTTAGACATGCTCATTTTCCCTTGCCAAAGACAAAGAAAATAAATTACAATCACGAAGAGTCAACTTTAGAGTGCACCATTTTGGTCGGTGCTTACGTTAGCCAGAGTTAAAGGCGATACAAGTAAAATTTCCTTCTCTTCAAGTTTTCGGTATTCCATCGTAGGTCTCTTTACTATAGCCAGCCTTTACAAAAAGGCAATGGAAAATAAACCAATAAACCACGACCAGAAATTAGAGCCATTTTTACAAACCCGAAAACGGTAATTCGTCGAAAATCTGGTTTAATTTTTGTAGTTTCCTCTTGCTAGTTTACAATTTCCACCTTATTGAGATCTGTTGAAGGAAAATGGTTAAATTAACACATAAAACTTGTGTAAACCGTAGAGAGTCCTGCGTTCACAATGGGGTCCTTTACCAAATTTTTTTTTGTTTCCGAATAAGATAGAATTTGTAAAATAAAAAGACCTGTATTTTTCCGTTTTTTGATCTGTCAATTATTTCCCGAGTTTTCCATCTAACGATTTCGTGTACAAAATAGCGATTTCGGTTCAGAGTAAACGCCCCCATTCATCCTGTCCTTCCTGTGACGCCGTAATCAATCTGTTTATACTCTGAGTTTAATAATTTGTGCCATAAAGTCTGAATGACCTTTGTGATGTACTTCTTTTAAGTGTCCCATCCCGTGGTATAGTCCCATTTATTCAACTGAGATTACCAAACGCTGAACTGCGGGTAGGTGCCACGCGAGAAAATGAGGAAACCTTTGGTGAGAGATGATCACAATAAATTGAGCTGTCAGTCAAGCTGCGGATCATAATAACCATGCTGCAAGGGCTTAATATAAGAATAGTTCTCTGAGGTTATGAGGAGGTTTCATATTTCAGAGAGGTACTGCAGCAATTGTAATTGTGCCTCCCTCAAGATCTTGAACTTCAGAACTTGATGACTTCAAAGTGAAGAAGCGCTTGTTTTTCCATTATTTGCTGTATTCCGTTAGAATTAGATGTAACGTCATACTCTATCTAATTTTGCCGTTAACTTTTAGCTTCAACTAGCAGAAAATTGTTTTAAGAACAATAAAATGCGCGCGTGAACATTAAAGGGTGCTCTTGGACAGGAGGCTGTATGCACTCTAGCTCTAAATAGGTACAGATCTTGGGTAATAAAATAATCCATCCTGGGAATAGTTTTGTTGGCTTTGAATATTGGGTAATGGGGGAAATGCTTTATCAGCCGAATCCATGTGAACCTAGTATCGAAATAAAGTGGGTATCGGCTGGTGGCACAGACGTGCAGAGGTGACCTTTCCTGCTTGACCTTGAATCCCACAGTGGGGGAGCGTGGCAGGTAGTAGTCGTCTACTTGCGCGTCTAGCAGGAGCGTGAGGCCGCCGGAGACTCCGGGTGCCGAGCCGCGCCTTGGGACTTCATTCCTCTCGTATTCTTCATCATATGGCCTTCCTTCATCCGGGTAACCAGTTTCTGGGGTCCAGATGTTGGTCATCTCATTTTCTGTTCCCTCTTCGATACTGAAATAAGAAGCACCGCTGAATACTGGTAAAGTGATCTGTATTTAGGAATGAATGGTCATGAGGTGATATAATTGTTACTTGATAACTAAGCTAAGATAAGATACGTGTACCAAGCGCATAGGACTGAGAAGTCACTCGTCTCAAGGCTTATCCCGAAATGAGCTCTGCTGCTACTTACTTAATCAATCTTTGAGCAGTCCGTGGAGTGATTTCAATGTGAGTTATGTCTATGAACTCGCCTTCAGAAACTACAGTGTAATAGGGATGTGATCAGTGATTGTTCAAAGAGGCACAGCACACATTCGTTTTACTTAGCCTAGGAATTCGGTCAGTGAAACCCTGGACATATTTCATCACAGTGAATATGTCTCGGTGCATCCTGATTAAACGGTTTAATAGTGTTAATTATGGATCATATTTTTTAATAATTAGCGGATATGGCTCTCAGAAATATTCCTGTATTCTGTTTCAATTTTGGGAAATATCTATGTACCACCTAATAAAATTTTCAAACTGATATTCATACTGTAAATTCTGCAGAAGACCACCCCAATGAATTAATTATAGCCTTGCCTTGATTGCTTTAGAGTCTACCTGGATAACATTTCTTCTTGAGAACGAGGATAAGGAAGGAATGCATATAAATCATTTGTTGTGAAATTTGAGATTCAGTGAAAGTAATTTTTTATATTTCTAAGAAAATCATTTTCTAATTTTGCTCAAGACATTCATCTACTCAATCTACAGTCATCTGCTATGAGTAAGAAAATGAAATATAGATCCAATGATTTTTCAAATTTTACTCCGAAAAGGTCTCTGAAAGTTCTAAAGAAGCACTGGTTCCTTATGAAAGCAACATCTGATGTGAATTGACTACCTAGTCACTGTGATTCGTGCAAATGTTCGCGCTGAAAATAAATGCATGATAATATTCCAATCTTATTTATTTCAACTAAATGAGTTATAGATGTGACGCTTTGTAGATCGTGGCGTCATTATCATGGTTCAGAGAGTGCATTGTAAAATATGAAAACAAAAGCATTTTGTTCTTGAAAATATCAAGCTAACTTGTATTCAATAGGTTACCGACATACCAGCATAAGTTTTTACAGCTCGTGAAGTTGTACTTTATATGTCATACATCCACTATGTTAGCTGATGGTTGGCACACTTTCATCGAAGATATTTCATCAAAACAATGCCAAAGATATATTGAAAAACAAATTGAGTGTACACGTTTAATCCTTTTGTAGACGGATAGGAACCTCATACAGAAATACGATTATTTACATTTTATTAAAATACGAGCTCCTGGAAGAAGATAAGAGCTATTATTTTATCAGGAGGTGAGGTGTTAATACCGCCTTTGTAGGTTGATCTCCTTGAACTCATATTTGATAGAAAGAGAATCAAGAAATCGTGAATCATAAAGTTTACAACGCGATTTTCAACGATTCCACAATCCAGGTATTTAAAACTCAACGTGAAATAAAAATGTTATCATTTGGCAACCAACCATTCTAAAATGAATTAAGTTGGCGGGTGATTCAGATGCTAGTGAAAGTGAAAAAATACTGGGGATAGTAGGCGCAATGAAATATTTGCCACCTTGAAGACCGCAAAAGGTTCTGAAATTAAACTGACAGTTAAAATGACAATCATTTGTACATAAAGAAAGCTGTTTTTATCAATTTTGGCGATAGGTTTAGTGGTTTATAATCCGGATTTCGTGTCAAAACAACGGTAGGAGCGAAGAGATCGCTAAAGGTAATTCATCGCCCTTGTATCACGAACTATATCCAAAAGAAAGTAATAAAAGAGGAAAACGAGCCATACTGGTACAACGGGAAGGTAGAGAATTAAAACTCTCTATTCTAAGAAGTTTAATAATTTTTCATTAGTTAATTTTAATCCGATTGCATTTAATTAAAAAGAAGATAAATGCCAAGTTGTGGGGATCAGCTGATGGAAGAATCAAGTGGGTATTTTCCTCAAATCAATCTAAGCATTGATGACTAGTAATGATGACGATCATTCGATTTTACCGATTGTTTTACAGATGTATAAGATGAAAGTTCACCGTGAAGTACGAGACGAAAATTCGAAGTATTTTTAGCATTTAGTGAAAATATTTGAATGAATAAACTTCCTTTAATGCAGTGATAGCAAAAGAAGAACTAGTAGGAATAGTGCCAGAAAGGCAACAAATTTTATCTTGCTGATTCATCAGAGTCGCCAGTTAGTAAAGTCGACTGTTATCAGCAAACCTTTCTTAGGTTAGAAGGATTATAACCAAGAATACTTAGCAACTTGACCGCAGAAAGTGTAAATATCTTAAAAACCATATTTAGTTAGTCATTAGCGAGAGTCACGGGAACAGTGGACTACAAAGTAGCCCATATCACTCCAATCACCAACAATGGCATAAATAGGAATCCAAGACAGTTCATAACATTCTTATTCCCATCCAGTGGAGTTTCTTTGTGCAAAATAGTCATTAATATGCAATTACTGGATAGCTGAAATCTGTGCAACAAATTAAGTATTGTGGATAATTTCTTTATAATAGGTATCCATACATAAGGATGAATGAAATAAACAAATTTCTATTTTGCTAAAACTCCTTTTTTAGTATAGCTGATAACTTCAGGCTTAACTATGTAATACCTTTCCATAAAGGAAAATAAAAGAATAAAACTTTGTTAGGTTAACTTTATATTTAAATAGGCACGACCCGGGTTTCATAACGTAGTTGGCGAAGTGATGATAACCTGAAGATGCATTTACGTTATGAAATCCGGGTCGTGCCTATTTAAATATAAAGTTTAAATATGAAGTTAACCTAACAAAGTTTCATTCTTTTATTTTCCTTATTTAGTGCCAAAAGTGGCACCTGGAGTCTTGGCAGTAAACCATAGATACTGTAAGAATTAATCCCACATTAAAATAATTCGATTAATGTAAATGGTGAAATATCGACTATGTACTAGAAGGAAAAAGTTTCCCAACAAATGGAGCACCGCCACTATCGCCGCCCCTCTGAGAAAAAATCGGATTCCTCTCTGACGGTACATTATTCTTGGATCTCGGCCACCACAACGGAAGTTCAAACACGGTAAGGTGATGGACTCATCGCCCGAGTATGTGACGGAATACTGTCAGCTTGCCTGCCCCGTGTTTAAATCACGCTGGCGTCCAGAACGGGGGAATATTATTCTTTGGATTCATTTTAAACGCTCTATTTAACTACCTCGTTCTCGCCGAACTTTCCTCCACACGCCGCACCTTTCCGCCGAACTTCGCTCCTTCCTTTGCTCTCTGTCAAGGTCCTGGGATTCACCCGGTGTTCGCTCTCTTTCTCTCGTTTGAAAAAATTAAAAAAAACGAGCTTGAATGGCCACCATTGTATGTAGAAAGACTCAAGACTTTGTTTTTTCCAAGGATCATCTATGAATTCTACTATCTCAAACAAACAGTGTAATATTACCTGAACTGTCTCTCGCTGCTCTTTTTCCCCGGTGGCTCTTTTTCACTTACTATTTTAACTCTGTCACTCGCTATCCCCTGCCGCCCACCCTTATGGTGTGCCACCGGGTAACATAGAGACATACAAGTTGCTATGAACGTAGCAAAATATCCAAATGTGTAGCGTTTTCTGTACTCATAATTGAAGCATAAGAAATTGAAGGTTTACAAGTCTTTGCTTTTATAGTGCTTCTTTTTCACGCATGGAAAATGTTTAATACGGACCATTAAATTCTAACACCTGAACTGTATTCTTCACTGACGGATGAAAAATCCAAATAATAATCGAAGCCCAAGCAGTAAAGCAATGGCAAAAATCAACTTATATATGTGTTTGAATTATGCCGATCCTAAAAAACGGTAACTTTTTGTATTGAAGCGGAATAGATAGTGGTTTTGTTTTTGATAGTGGTTTTAGTGGATTTGATAGGTAGGACTGAAGTTAGGTGGTTGCAATATATTTATTAGTTTTTGCTTGCAAATTTTAGCGACGGTTAGAATGTGCTTTTGAAGTTTATGTAGAGGATGGACCCTTAGCATGCCATAAACCTCGTTCCTATTGCTGGCGTTTCATGGTAAAAAGAGTGCTAATATGCTATGGCCTGCCATGTTAATAATTCGCGTATTCTGTAGGAGCACGTGCTACATAATATGATTACGACTTTTGCACACGAAACCTGTCGGTCAAACACGCTGCAAACAGTTTTCTGCCACGGCCGATGGCACACATTCTAATTCCCTCGCCTAGGGATATTGATCAACGCTCGACGATCTGAAAGCGCATTGTTTTCAAGCGAGAGAGTCTGTGGCGTCTTCCGGGCATCTGTGCCTAGAAGCTGAATTGCGTGGTGGAATCCTCCGTGGTCGGTGATTGATTAAACAGCGGGATATCGATTTCCTATCGAAGGCAAGTCAATACTTCCCGTGTATTACTCGGGGATAGTTGGAATGGGAAAAAGAGTAAGTAATTCTCCCGGGAATGATGGCTATAAAACTTCCTATTCTATGGCTGAAAATCGACAATGAGTGGCAAATGCCAAGGAGGTCGTGCAATCAAAGGGTAGAGAGATTGAGGTAGAAGAGAAATGAGCCAGCATCACGTGATCTTTCCCGAGGTGAAAGAGAAATGAATCGAGGCTGAAGAGGAGACGCAGTAACGCTTGGTTTTATTCGGATGTGTTTCCAATATTGATGTTTCTGCGTTCAACTTTATAGCGATTTTTGAGATATCTGAAATTAGTTTGACTTGGCTAACATCTCTTTTTATATCCACCCCATTTCTTAAATTCTCGCCATGTGAATGCTTTGACTTTGCATATCCCTGACCTTCTTGAAAAAAGTTTGGCTCTTAGCGGTTTTTTGTACCTTAAACAATTCAGACACGATTTTATATCATCCACTACTTTTCAATGAAGCTTGATTTCTCATGAGGTGCGACGTTCAATAGCAATATATCCCTCCATCCACAATATCAGTTACCTTGAGAATTACTTCGAGGATGTGTGCCAAGGGGCGAAGCATCACTAAATATGCAGTAAATACTTGCAGTCAAAAATTATGTCACTACACATAAATAAACCTCTACCAGGCATGCATTAGATATGCTAAAAATGATAAGAATGTATGAAGGAATCTATTTGTAATCTTGGATTAAGCCTTGAGGCTGGTTAGCAACTTGATTACACTAGGTATTACTGTCTATTGTAAGTCGTGGTAAAAGGAATATTTTGGATTTGCTCAGTTGTTAATCTCTTCATATTTAATCATAGACATTACCCTATATGTGAGAATTCCTCAAAATTTGATTACTGTATTGGACAAAGTTTGTGCCCGCAACCTGAAGTTTGTGGACAATTTTAACAGAGTCCTTTCAATACGCATGTTATTCTAACCTAGCTGGTAGGTTTGCAGGAAGAAGATCATAGGTTGCAATTCTAGAAGGAGTTTATTAATAATGACCAGGTTTTGTTGCAGAGCAACACATTCAGGCGCTCTTTAACAAAATTATTAAAATTCCTTTTGGAATTCCAACGATATGCCTTCTTCCTACTAACCTACCATGAAGGAGTTTTATAAATTTACCCAACACTGAGGCGTATCTAACCCAGTTATCATAATGACCTTTCCTAAATATCGTCGACCTCCAATGTACCCGATGTGACCGCATATTCAAACCTGGCCCTTATGCACTCAAACTTCCAGTGGCATGCTCAGAATAAGGCTTCACAAGGAAGAAATAGTATTGATTTATTTTTCCACAGCTTTTTCCAGGAATATTTAGCTTCCCATCCCGTTTTATATTACCATGCCGGTCCCCACTTGAGTGCCTCGAGGGAGTTCCCCTCTAATGCAGTTCTCCGTCCCATGGATGGGATGTTAAGATTTCTCCGTCCTTCCTCCGTTCCCTGAGAAATATCTACCCACACCCAATAATTGCCTTTGCTAAATGGCACAAATGACCATGTGTGTGGCAAGAGGTGAATTATCACCAAAAATGTCCTGCATGCATGCACTTATGGTTTTATTGCTGAAGATTACTTGTTAACAGCATGCGGGAGATAAAATGCAAAATTGACATTTCGCGCGAGACGCTGAGGAAGATCCAAATGAAATTACACACCTACGATTAAATTCTAATCAACGTTTGGCCTGCCGCTTGCTTGCCGGATATTTCACGTACGTTTCCTCCGAAAAAATTCTTGTATAACAAAGACATCGTTAATTATGATTTATGACAGCTTTCATATTTTGTTTTGCTTGGCATTAAATATTTCGGAGGATTACTCCTCAACCAAATTTTATTACAACAAATGTATATTCACGGAATTTCAGCCACCTTTTTTCAGTAATTATTAATTGATTCTAGGACCTATTTAACGCTTTACTATCTTCAACTTTCTATGCACAAGAATTCGTAGGAATTTATATTCCCACCACAGTGTTACTTCAAAATTCAGCATTCATGTAATTAAAGCCCTTTTCAGTTGATCCAGCAAAAGATCTAGTGTGCTTGCAGCTACCTGATATTGAGGACGGAATCTGGCATGATTGGAACCGTCCTGAAATGTTTCACACGATCATTGACCTTGTGCTTGCTACGAAGCGGTTATTCAGAGACAATAAATTAAGTATTTCCAAGCATATACAAACCATCAAGTCTAAAGCAATGTCCCTCTTAGGCCTGCTCTGTCGTTTCATTAAAGTTAATGACCCACAAGCCCTTCGAACCTTCTTTTCTTCTATCGTTCTTCTAATTCTTACCTATTCCTGCCCCATCTAGTCTATCTCTCCTCAAACTAATTTCTCATCTCTGGACTGTGTCTGAAATTTCTTTGCTAATATAGTTAAAAATAGATTACCATATTTTCGTAACATGTCCACCAATACTATTCTCTCCTCCCTCTCCATCCCTAATCTTAGCACCCTTAGACTCACAGGAGACTTAAAACTTATTTATAATATTCTTAATTTCACCATCGACTGCCCCGATTTGCTCTCCTTTGTCAACTTCAAAGTTCCATCCCGCCCCACCCGTTCTCATCCTTTATTCCATATGCCCATTCCCAGACTTACGATTACTAAACGTTCCCTATTCTTCCGTCCCTCCTCTCTATTAAACTCCCTCCCACAACACATTGATCTCTTTGCACTCCCAATAAAATCGTTCATATGTCTTTCTTTTTCATATCTGTCACTCGAATAGCCTTTCCCTACTACTTGTTTCCTGTTACTTTTATTTTTTTCTTTCTTTAAGTTACAAAAATTATGTATTGTTATTTGGCTACTATAAAATGGCATAATTGCTGTTTGTGGTTTTCTTTCTTTAAAGATAAAAAAAAATATTCCATATGATTCCATACTAATTAAAAAAAGAGAAGTTTGCACAGCGTCTGTAACTTGACTTGATTAGTCGATGGCTTCTGGGTCCTACTTGGAGCTACTAGAAATCTAGTACTGCATCAAGTATGAAATTCAGTAGCTCAGCAAGCGAGCGAGTATGCGAGCAAGCATGATTGCTCGCTGTATACTCGAGTATACTCGCTGTATACTCGACCTTGTGCTGGATCAAGTACCGTGTGAAACGGGCTTAATTTGGAGAGGAATTTGGAGAGGAGGCAGGTTAATAAACTTTTCTGAAGAGATACGTGACTAGACTTCATTTCAGCGTACCTTTCTTCGAGCACCATGTAGAGCGACATTTATTTGGCGATCATGGTCTACCGACTCAGCACTGAAATGTATTGACCTATGGCAATTTTTCCCATCCTAAGACTAGAATGCGCTACAAAACTGAGACAAGTGTTATTTATTTTAGGGATGCGTTAGAATGAGGAATATAATGCCTAGTCACACTTATTTATCGTAACTTCCATAATATTACTATCAACATCACTAGCCCACAATACTAGGATTCGTTTGACGCAGCTCTCAAGCCATTTCTCCTATCGACTAACCTTTTCATATTCACGTATTTCTTCTAGTTCATATCCTTGACTACGTGTTTGATATATCTCATGCGAGGTATTCCTTCCTCATGCCCCCCTTTCACTTTCCCTCGGCGATTGTCTTCATCAGATCATATCTGTCTTCAACTCGTCAAGTCTCAAGATGTGGCCGATTAAGTTGTCCCACCTTCTTTCTAAGATTTTCAAAAGATATCTCTTTTCTCCCACTCTTCTTAAAACGTCTTCGTTAATCACTCATTTGATTAATTTTATCCTCATTTTTCTTTTGTAGCACCCCATTTCGAATGCTTCCTGCCGTTAATTCTCTGCTGTTGTTATCGTCCATGTCTCACTGCCATAAAAAACATTCTCCAGATGTTCCTGTTTCCTTTCATCCGAAATTGTACTTCCGGTCGTTGATTCCTCTTCCCGTAAAATTCCCTCTTCCACTGCGTTATTTTTACTGACAATAGCTTCTTGCTTTGTCTTTCTTTTCGTCTTCACTTTTCCCACTGAAGTATTTTCTTTTCTCTTTAGTCACGGCTAAGGCTTCTGTGACCTACGGCTTCTTCTTGGCTACTATTCTTCTTCCAAGGATTTCTTTTGTGGCTTCCTGTGGCCCGTTTTTTTGTTTGCCATCACTCTTTTACTGATTTCTCAGTCAATCTCTCATCTTATTTTTCACTGCTTTCCTAGAGACCAGAAAAGTTGAGTCTCCTCCACTTTTTTACTTGCCATATGCTGTTCATTGCTTTATTCTGTACTTTGAATTTCAGATGGGATCATATCATTAGTTTGTTATGGCCCCTGACGATATATGTCCCAGGGTAGCTATTGCAGAGCTTTACCTGGTTCCAGAATCTTTGCGTCAGTAAAATGTAGTCAATTTGAAATCTTCGTATGTCTCCTGGTATTTTGCACGTACATATTCTACGTTTGTGCTTTTTAAGTATATTTTCTACCACTAACTTGTGTTTATGCAGAATATTAAAAGTTTTTCTCCTCTCTCTTACCAATTACTCAAACCGTATTTTCCAATTATTTTTCCATCTCAATCTTTTCCGTTGACAGCATTCCATGATCCCAAAATATTTAAATAACATTTATTACCTGCTTCATTATTCCCATGATATTATCATAAAAGTTATTCACTTCCTCATTTTCGTGGTCCAACTCAGGCAAAATAACCTGCATCACAACAGAATATGTGGTATGTATGTACTCAATCGTCATCATTACCATCCTTTCACGACATTGCAGGAAGATATTTAAACGCATTCTAGAACTCTTCCATCCATCACTCATTATACCTACTCCATCATTGCTATTTAAGGATCCGGCACATATGATCCTGTCGCTTCCACACTAAAAGTTTCCTTCTTCCACTTCCTCACTTCATTCCCCTGATCCCTAATGTGCCGAGATCTATTCCCCGAAGTACCACCTTCAGGTTTTCCAGTCTACCAAAGGTCCAAAGATGTCTCACGTTCCATGTTCCTACACGAAATGTCTATCAAACTTGACTGATGTACTTTCTCGAGTGGTCCCTATCCGGAGATACGTAAGCCCGTTTCACAGGCTACTTGATCCAGCTCATTCGAGTATACTATCAAGTATAGTAGCTTTCTAGTATCGTTTGAATAGAACCAGTATGCCGGCTAGCAAGCATGCTTGCTAGCATACTCGCTGAGCTACTGGATTTCATACTTAATGCGGTACTAGATTTCTAATAGCTCCCAGTAGGACCCGGTAGCCATCAACCAATCAAGTCACGTTTCAGACGCTGTGCGACCTTCTCTTTTTTTATTTAGTATGGAATTTAATATGGAATAACTACTTCATAACAATTACAAGGTCAATAATGATCGTGTGAAACCTCCCAGGACGGTGCAAATCATTCTAGATTCCGTCCTCAATATCTAATAGCGGCTAGCACACTATAGTAGGCCTTGTGCTGGCTCAAGTATCGTGTGAAACGGGCTGTTTGGGGTCTATTTTACCTCCAATACATATATTACTCGAGAGGGTTTCATCACATCTTGAATAAGGGGGAGAGTGGAGTATCTAACATTTCTTATTGTAATAAAGTGGTGGTTTTCCCTTGCCAAGTTTCATTTCTTCCATGACATCATCATAAACGTCTTCTATATCCCTATCTTCTTAAACCGACGGACGTAGGCATGTAAACTTGCACCACAATAATGCCTGTCAACTTGGTCTCGATCTTCACCGTAAAAAGCATGCTCCTACTTGGTAAGAATTCACCCCCTGCCACACACATTTATGGTGGCTTGCTGGTATTATGTAGATGTAGATGCAAGTCTTTTTATCTATTTTATAGTGAAATATTTTTAAATAGTGAAGTTTAGACAAGTATATTATTACTCCCTTTTTATGCATGATATGTAGGGCATGTTTTGTGAGAATTCACCCCCTGCTACACACCTTTATGGTGGCTTGCAGGGTATTATGTAGATGTAGTCTAAAATGTTTATCACGATTTACTGATGCACTCTCTTGGGTTCTGCCAGCCCCGAAATCCGAATGGGGGACTATTTTAGCTCTACAATATTTTACTCGAGTGGTTTCCATCATATTTCAATAAAAAGGGCATAAGTGGAGTAGATAATACTCCTCGGGATAGCAATGTGGAGGTTATCACGTCTGAAGTGGAGTGAGTAGTATGCTTGCTTATCTTGCATTTGACCTCAATACTTAGAGGTCGACCATCCCCAACCCAACGTACTCAGTGGCTGGAGCTCTGCCCCGAAAGTTCCAATATCCTTTTAATTATTATCATTAGATACTGTTTATCAAACACCAAAATAATTATTTTAAAATGAATTAGCCGGTTAATTTCTGGTCATAGTATTCATGCCATCATTTCTTGAATCTACTCAACTTGGTTTTGATTCTGATTTAATTAATACCAAAAACATTTATTCAATGCTTTAATGATTATTAGCCAACGACATGCCATGGATTTCTGGCTAGAATCGGGGTTTCATTAGTAAGTTCTTATGAACAAGGAAAAATATCATTGTCAATAGAAATGTTGAAAATCTGTTAAATTATTTATCTTGAATAAAGCTTGAGTTATTTACCTGGAATTTGAGAAGATCATCATGCTTTTAACTACCGGCATAAGGTATCCATATATGAATGTTAAATGTACGACTGTAGTCTAATGAGTGTCGCAGTACCAACCCCTTTGGTCTCAACCTTCACTCATATAAAGAAGAGCTGCTGCCCGCCCCTCGTAGTCATGGGGTGCATAATTGTTGCCAGTCTTCGGTCGTCAAGTCATCGTATCTTCAAAGGTTCCGTATCATTTGAAAGGCCTACCTTACCCAAGGATAGACCAATATCACCTCGGAATGCTGTCGCTATTGGTCCACAACTGCTTTTTTGACGATAAGCATGCTTATTTCACAGCTATCTTCTATATCTAGATGTCGAAACCATTCGCAACCCGATGGACGCATTTGTTAGCTTCGCCCCGAGTAATTTGTTATAATTTATAAAGTGATACTTACCGGCAAAAAATATCTAAAATTCTGTCAATGGAGGCATTGTATACCATGCATGACATAATTATAAGAATGATGTAATGAAAGCCCAGACAACACTTTCCCTAGTGTGAAAGGATATAAAAGTTAAGACTATTTAAAGAATTGAGGGCAATTCAAACACGTTTTACGAGTAAAGGGTATTAATTTTCGCCACGTAAATAAATTTTTAAATATAATTAGCTCCCAAAAAATTCCCGCAAGGTCAAGGATGAATCATCACACCATCGAAAAATAATAGCCAAAGGGAACATCTCCAATAACGGTGCCATTTAATCTCTATTTCTGCGTGAAATTAGTGTGATATACGAATATAACGTGTTGGAGAGAGAACCAATTTTCTTTGCTTGATATGCCCGCATACTAATGGCAACAACATCCCTGGAAAGAATTTGATTAAATGTAGATGCATCAACAGACGGCACACGAATTAGAGTATTAAATTGAAAACACAGTATCCAGTGGCTGATGACGATACTCGCCACACAAAATATCAATAATATCAGAGATATAACAGGATGAAAAGAATGGATGGCGAATATGAATTATGAGTTTTGTGCCGATAGATATATACTTTCTGGACCATTTTAGTCTATGCTGACAGATTCGAATGTTGACGCCCTCTATAAATAAAGTGGCTACCTATGCTCTATAAATGCGTACGATATGAGCGTGAGTGATTTCTGTGTACGGTTGCATTCCTTCCCTGATAAAGGAATTCGTTATTTACCATTTATTTGGCATTACGTGGATAGTGGAATTCAATTAATTTGTCTCTTGATTGGTAGTCTTCTAAGTATGCAGTAGAATTAGGTATTATATAGGTGCTTGAACGCTGAGGTTATATCACATCATCCATCCTAACTTATTTCATGGACCAATCCTGACAAAAACATGACATCTATGTACTTTTAATCCTGGATAATAAAAAATACTCAAAATATTTAAATTCCATAAAATGAAAAACTGCGATGGAATATACTTAACTAGGCATCATGCTGGCGGTTGAGGACGTGGGCTGGAAGAGTGTTGAAGGCGCAGCACATTCCGTCGTCTGTGATGACCTCCTTGAAGATTACCGCACAGTCAACGGATCTTCCACCGAAGCGGCAGTGCCTTAGAATGTCCTTGCAAGATGGCGATACCTTTCGC
Organism: Platycnemis pennipes; assembly: GCA_933228895.1. NCBI lineage: Eukaryota > Metazoa > Arthropoda > Insecta > Odonata > Platycnemididae > Platycnemis > Platycnemis pennipes. The sequence continues at coordinate 102,692,632 of OW121846.1, read as the reverse complement.
AGATAAAACTTATATTAACTTTGGAAAATGAAACGGTCGATGCAACGCTTCCATCCGTAATTTTAAACTGTAGATTGCAGCATGCCAGTCGCCGGCATGAATTTTCTGAGTGCATAACACTTTGTAGAATAAATGTCTTCACTTATTTAGACATAAAAGATAAGTGAATTGTTTTTCATTAAAATAATGGAGTGTTTCTTATTAAGGTGGTATAAAATTAAAGGCCAATTCCGAAATTATTTGTCAATTTTAGGGAGAATCATTTTTATATCATTCACAAATTGAATACTTTTCACTTAACTCTACAGTTAACCTACCGTCAAATCATTTAAGATACAAATAATTTTTGTGGCTCACCATTCCTTTGATAGAAAGGAGAAATTTGTTGAAATTTCTATTGGTCTTTAAGTTTTTATAAGGATTAGAGCTAATAATTTGTACCCCCAAATTAAGATGCAAAAAGTATGAATGCAAAAAATGCATGCAAGACATTTAGCAAATTACAGACCTATAGTGTTAAACATCTGGGATGAGATTATTTCTTTCGTAGGACGATATTTTTAATAATATCACATTATGTATTGCAATCATTTCTGGCTTTATATCTGACTCCAAATTACGTACCAAAACCATTTTAATGTGTCGATATTGAATGCAGTATCTTTAACATTCTTTATATTGTGTATTCATGTCCACGTAAGGTCACAACAGCCTTAATTGCTGATATCACTTGTTAACAATCGAGGCTTTAATTTCCTGTTTTTGCTTTGATTACATGAATTTCTTTGTCAAATGGGAACGTAATGGACCCAATCTTTACCAAGGTGAAGATCAATCCTTGAATTTCTAAAGGAGTTTGGACATCAGCCAAATAAGATGAATCTCTCAGTTAAAAGAATTTGGCGAGGCGGAGAAGAATTGAAAAGCCTCAAAATAACATTAAATTTTATCTACGATTTTATTTTCGTTTAAGTGCAGCTCTCGTAAAGTGTAATTAGCAAAAAATCATCTCGTAGACTCAGTATCATCGGTGTTACATAATATGCCTTAAGTATGCAAATTATATTCTTTCCAAAGATTCGATTCGAACATGCAGTGTGTTGAATAAATATAGGGTTGATTTATTCATCCATTGTGATTACGATTTTGTAATGTACGCCAATATTTATGCCAATCTTGTGGCGTGCCGCAGGGGCCAATACTTGGCCCCCATCTTTTCACCATTTTTATCAGGGATTTGCCTCGTTGTAGGTGTAATTCACTCCATGTACTAATTCTGTGGAGTTGATTTACAAATTTATCTCCTGTCATGCCTTGCCATCCTACACACTTGCTTGATGCTACTGAAAAAGTGAATGTCGGCATTAGTCGTATTTTTAGTTGGACCCATGAAAATATGTTGAAAATTAATCCTTTAAAAACAAAAGGAATTATCGAAGGAATGAAGGTTGAAATAGAAACACTGCAATCGGCTATTTGTTTTATTGAGCTCAGTTCCACTGATTTATTAGCGTTGGACATAGGTATGTGGCACAACCTGTGAACCAATGAGTGGAGGGCTACTGTTTTCTGCTGAAAATGGTGTCTTGACTGCTAATGAATGATGCCGTCAGAATAGCATGGTTTCCTGAAGATAGAGAAGTCACACTTTTGATTGTAGGTAGTTCTTTTGAGGCCCAGGAAATTCAGCATCCCTTTGGTCTCTATTTCCATTGTAAATTGTATGTTTTCATCTGGTGAGTTGAGCACAGAGAGAAAACTAGACTATTGTCTTAATATTCTATCCCACACACAAAATATGTCATCGACATATCTGTGCCACGAAAAAATGGGTTTGATAGGGAGTTTTGAGGAAAGCAAGAGTTTTTCGAAATTGTCAATGTATGTACATGTCGGACAGAATAGGGGAGGAAATATGTTGGCATTCCCATTCCCATTCCATGGCAAGGTCTTCTAGCTGGCTGTAAAATTTGCCATTGAATAGGAAACTATTTCGGTACACACACGTTTTAAATGCATCACACAATTCACTCAACACAGGGTAAGGGGTGCCGGCCTTTATGAGGGCGACCTCAGCCAAATTGATGGATTCTGTCTTCGGCACAACAGGGACTAGCCTAGTGAATTGCCAAAAAAAATTGATTAATTCTTTGTATGCTCCTCATATTCAGTATTGCTCGCTGGTAATGTCTGATTTAACTAATGAATTGTATAATAAAGGGATTATAGGTGGTGCCCCTCAATTTATTAACCATTTTATGATATATTGTCTAAAATTAGTGTTGAAGGTTTTGAAATTCCATAATCTCAGTCTGTTAAGAGTTTAGTAGTTATTATAAATAAGGTTCTCCCTTGGGATGATCATGTGGCGCATATTTAAAATAAGTGTCACAAAACTTTGACCCAACTTAAGCATTTAGTATCTTTGAAATTGCGCAAAAAGCTGATTAATTCTTTGCATATTCCTAATTTTCAGTATTGCTCGCTGGTAAGGTATGATTCAACTAATGAAGTTTACAATAAAATGCAAATCTTGTTAAATGCTGATATTAGATTTACATTTAATATGCTATTACATGAACACATTACGCCTTATTACTTAAAATTTGAGTGGCTAAAACACGAAGACCGAAAAAATTACAATTCTTTATTATTTTGCTTAATGTATTGTATAGCAAGGCTCGAGGGTACTATTATGAAAGACACTTCAAAATGCCTAAATGAAGGACTAACTCATTCCAGCAATCACCACTAAACACAGCAATGAGAATTCGGAATGACATTACTGACCACATTGTTACTGTAAAAATACCTAGCAGTTTAAAAGGCACATGTCAGCTCACGTTTATAAAAATGTCAATGCGAACTTGAATGGAAAGTAATGTCTCATCCATTGTCCAATGTATTTTTACGTATACATCTACACGCGTATAGTTGTATTTTAGTGCATGTGTATATGTGTATTTATGTTCACGTGCTTGCATATATATTTTGTATGAATATATGTGTTTCTATTGGTATATACGGACACATAATATCCCAATATGGATCATCAGAATATGTTAATCAATATTTTTATATATGATCCTGTAACCAGTGAACATGGCTGTAACTGAAAATGTTAAAGTAATTAGTGTACTGTCTGATCTCGCTTTATTTGTGTATACTGTTCCATAGAACACTGCAACAATAAACTTCGATTCTATTCTGTGTTTAATTTAAGTATGATATCTGATATTTCATTGTCAAATAACCAGATTGATTGCATATTACACTGTGTCAGTGAAGCATAATTATTTATTGTCTCCATTGAGCAGCTCTACTCAATGAAATCAATACTTTGATAATCATGTATCATAAATTTGTTGGGGCGTAGTCTAAAGATTTGACAGGGGTATTTAATGGATACCAATAAACTTTGGGCTGCATTTTCAGTATTTTACATACATCAATATTTTACTCTTCGAGTTCCCACAAGGGCATGTGGAAGGGGGTAGTAGCTCACCAGTCGTGAGTTGAGTTGTAGCTGAAAACAATTTGTTGAAAAATGCAGCGTAATATTAAATGTAACGGAAAGAATTATGGAAGACTGTTCGTATGTTAAACTCAGTTTCTTCAGCACTGTGCCACAAATATTTCAAATATAATTTCCTCATGGGTATATTTTAAATATGATTGATGCCCAGATATTTAACTTCTCTCGCCACATTTTTTTTCTACGCAACCAATATTATAATCTTGAGGTCGTTTTAACCTTTCTGCCAAAGGTATATCACGGTACATTTTTTTTTAATTAGAGCCCCCAGTTTTGGTACCAAGAATAGAAAGAAAAGATCACTTGTGAGTGACTTAGTATTTTTACTTTTACTTCTCGATAGATAACTGCCTCATCAGCAAACAGACGAAGATAGTCGAAATTTCTTCAGTCATATCGTTTTTGTAAATAAGGAAAAACAAGGGCGCGATAACACTTCCCTGTGGAACATTGTGACCATACGAGAGCTGCTTCTATCGGTTACTAATGTTTGCACGCGATGAGTGAGATTATCTCATGTTCATTTTACAACCCTTTTAACCATTCGAAATGCCCGGAGCTTGGATATTAGATTTTGAGAAAGCTTTTCAAATGCATTAGGGAGATTCAAAAAATGCACTTTTCTTTATTTCATCTAACTTGAGATTTTATTGAAAAAATTGGCCTAGCTGAGTTTCACAAGATGTACTTTTGCGGAAACTGTGGTTTTCATTGATAATATTATGACTACCTAGGTACTACATACCATTATTTACTATTATGCGGACGTTAAGAGGACGTTAGTTATATTCGTATGTATTGTTTTTATATTCTCTATTCTCCTGTTTTTAAACACAGGCGTTACCTGCACAAATTTCCAGCCCTTTGATGCTTTACCATTCCTCCAATGATTCATAAAATAAAAATTTAAAGTGCCGGGAAATTTCTGATCCAAAATCTTTAAACAAAAAAACGTCACGCCGAAGTCATTAACGTAAACTTACATTGAGGCAGAATCGTCAAAAGTTATTTAACATTTTGAAATTGTGAGCCATAATTTATTGATCTACAACACCCATATCTCAACTTGATGTAATGTAATGAGTTAACGAATAATAACACTATAACATTACAAAATTTTCATTTACTGTATTGCCACACACTATGCAATTGATGGTATTTTATTGATATATATAATGCAGTGAAGGAATAACATTACACTAACGGCTGATATTTATGGCCTTTTTAAGAAACCTGCCTCAGGTTTAGCATTCATCATAATTTTAAAAACTTGATGTAGCATTATTTAAGGCTGAAAACAGATTGAATCATTCCAAGTATTACCCTTCAAAATCACACCGACCTTAGGTTGGGGTCATTCTTTAATTCCACATCATGATTTTATGGCCCTTTGAAATTTTCTGCATTGTGCGTATCAATGTCTTATGATTTCCAGCCTGCCGCAGGCCTAAAGTGGATAAATATTTGAAATGAATACCTTGGCCATGAAGTCTTTCATTTCATCCCCGGTAATGGGACCAGTTGGAAGGTCCATGTGCTCCGCGGCAATTTCCGACAGATTGCTCCCCAGTCCCATGAATGAGGAGATGAGCAGAGGCGATGGAGGCATGAGGTTCTTGCTGGTCCTGGAAAAAATCACGCCAACGTCATGAACATTCGCTGCCCCAAGCAGATATCGCGCACTCAAAATTTAAATCCAATCCATTTGATTTATAATGCTCTCGAGAATAGCGCGGAATATTTAATTTCTCATTATCCAATATCGCACCCATACCCAGGAATCGTTACCGTTAGGGCTCCTCATAGGTGGAATTAAAATTGCATCCCAGGTGTCAAAATAAATTCAGAAATACGTTGGCAAAGAGTGAGTTTAAGTGGCTATATATACTACGGAAACATTTCTCGATAATGCACTTATAAATATTGTCTTTGTTGTAGCGTAGTAACCTTTCTTTTCGTGTTTGGTTTGAACCCACTGCCATGTTTGAAATTCCCTCCAAACCTACCCCAACAATCCTGAGGGGCCTTATGCTCGAAAATCTGTTCGTATACGAAAGAGAAATTTCGTGTGAGTCACGCGGTACAAACTCGCACGGCAAGTGAAATCGGTATCCTCCAAGAGCGGAGCAGGTCTATTCGTATGGCCCTTCAGCTTGTACGCCCATGACCGTACGAGTTCGTATGCGAACGGAGGAGAGCGCGAACCTAAGGTAAAAAAATCAATATAAATTACACTGATCATTGTTACTTATACACCTATATATATGTTTAATGCTGGTAACCTTGCGGTCCCAACAGTGCAACTCAGGTTTCAATCGAGGAAACCGTTTAGAAGTTAGCCGGGATTTACAACTTTTACAACAACTTCCGCAAATGTTACAATAATGAGGAAATATCCGCCTTAAATATTGAGAACATTATTATATTTATTGCATTAAAATTTGAATCTATGATGACGAAATAAAACTGAATAGCAAGCACGTTAAGTTGACTTACGGTTTTAACGACCGAAAATCGGACCATTTTTCAAATAAAATTTGGTTAAAGTTTATCTAAGGTGACAAAAAACTTTTCATTCACGTCAATAGACGAAGAATCGAACATACTATTTGATGCACGTTATGGTTTTGTAATTGGTTTGATCTTTTGGAAGATACAGTGTCTTAAACTGTAATCGTGTAAACGTGCCCCTCGCTCTTTTAACACTAGAACGCCTGAACTCGCCTGCATACTTAGAACGCATACAAGACTTTTTGCTGTCATCGTCTGCCCCAAGAAGGGCCAGAAATATCGTCAAATAATTTTGCTAGAAGCTTATGTCAAAAGCATAGCACAAAATTCAAACCTCTTGGGCTGAACGAGAAATTGCAGGATAGGATTTCTGGATTTTTGAAAAGGCAAAACTCTATAGCAATAAGGGCAACTCAGTCTACTAGCCTAATGAGAGCTAAGAGTTTCAATAGGAGAAATATCAAGTCTTTCTTACATAAATTGACGGTGATCCTGTACGGCCTTAAGATCGGACCGTCACATATTTGGGATGTAGATGAAACTGATGTGACTACAGTTCACAATAGGGTAATAGGGTCACAGCCTAATAGAGTAGTTGGACGGAGAGGATTCCGCCAAATCAACAGAATTACATCCGCTGAACGAGGGACTCTCGTCACAATGGCAATACCTGTATCTGTAAATGCTGTTGGTAACAGCATACCTACATTCATTGTGTTTCTAAGGGTAAACCATGTACCACATTGCGCTCGTGACGGCCATGATTCGCGTCTACCAGTTGAAGTGTTGATTTTTGCAAAAGTGATGGCGTAACATTTCTGTCTTTCCCTCCGTATTGCAACAACAACCTTCAACCCCTCGACCTTTGAAAAAGTTCATAAATACTGCCTGAGATGGAAAGAATTGAGCTCTTACGGCTTACAAATTAAGTAAGTAGGTTTCTCTCACAGCCATAAATGATAAAACCTTTCGTCCTAGATGGAAGTGGACCAACGTCTCAAAAACACTTTCGTTAAAATAACGAGAGGAGTCACAAACACACTTCTATTAACAGGTTATCTATCTGCTGACTTGTTGTCACCCAGTAAATTAACAACACTTGAGCCAATCAGCAATCACAAAATTGCACTTGAAACTAGCTCCCGCAATCACACACTCAAGCATACAACCCTTCTAGTTAATCTCTTCATAATATTTTTTACTTCTTATTAAGAGGAACATTATCAGGCCCAATCATTTTACCACTTAGTGGCTATCCTTCTGAGAGTTCTGCTTCACAGTAAGACGGCTGCACTATTTGGTCTCTTTCACACAACCTCCTAGCGTTTTTCTATCTGAAAGTTTCACCACCCAGCAATAGAGTAACACTATTCGGCCGCTAAACTGCTTACGAGGCCGAATAGAGTTATTCTATTACTTGGTGGTGAAACTCTCAGAGAGAGAGAGAGAAACGCGAGGAGGTTGTGTGAAAGAGTCTTATGAAGAGAGTCGTTAGGAGGGTTGTCTGCTGGAGTGCGTGATTGCGGGAGCTAGTTTCAAGAGTAATTTTGTGATTTCTGATTATTCACCTATTTGAAAACGGTTAATATTGTTGATTTACTGGGAGAAAACAACTCAGCAGATATATAACCCCCAATGTGATAAGAGAATGAGTGTGTTTGTGACACCTCTCGCTACTTAAACGAAAGTATTTTTTGAAACGTTGGTCACTTCCACCTAGGACGAAAGGTTATATTGTTTACGACTGTGGGAGAAAACTACTTGTTAAACACTGCCTGTGGTTCATGACGTAATAGCCTTGAGTGTCCAACGACGATATATGATATCTCAGGTATTTTATTGACAGTACTTCCCTTGGCATGAACTCCTGTATTAAAGTAAGCAGCCTTCAGAGTTTCAGGACTATTCCCTCTTAATAATAATATATTTCAAGACGGAGAATTAATGTCTTCTTAGGTAACCGATCCTCTGCCCCATCCCCAAACTTCATAAGCAAACTCTGAGCTTTTTGTTGCCATTTATAATGCATCAACAATGATTTCTTTCGAATATGCTCCATCAAATTCCACCATCTACTACCGTTATCTACTGAGCATAGTTTTTGTCATGCTTTATCAATAATAACCCACAAATTTCGTCTATTTAAAAAGTGCGTAAACTTAACCCAGGCACTGTGAAACTGGCAAGTTTACGCAGGTGACTTCACTCAATAATATATTAAGTACTTAAAAAAGTATTATAGTAGTAGGCTCTTGATTGGATTAAAAATAGAGGTTAATTAGCAAGTAATAATTAGGCATGAAAAACATGTAAATATCTGTTATACAAAAAAATTAGAAAAATGGAAAGAGAAAACTTTTTAAACATGCCCTGGTCTCTCCTGCCCTTTTGATAAATACCAGTCTGCGATTAGCTTGATTTGTTGATTTCTGAATTGTTGTCATGTTGTCTAATTCCGTTTAATACTAAGTTTCACCACCAATATCCGTTACTTGTTTACATGTACATCTTCGCATTACCTTGTAAGCCACTGGGAGGGTGCGTGTTAGGAGGTTAAGATCACCAAATATTGAATATTGATATGCAGCTAGGCTGCTACTTGGAGGCCCTACGAAAAATTATGCAAGTCTTATTCCAAGATATTGAATGGATTTTACGTTTTAATTTGATACTCTTAACATAGTTCGTGAAGGAAAAGAATTATCCTATTACCTAAAATATATTGCAAAGCATATTTATTTCGCAATCAATTCCAACTTGTGCAATTTCTTTCCTTTTGCATTCAGGTATATCACTAATTTTCAATGCACATAAAATTATGAACCCTAAAAATTTAGATGAACTTAAATCTCTTAATCCTTGTCGACTCTCAAAAGGTTTAACATTATCTTCCTCAATTGTTTCCACGTTTCTAACTCACAGCAACCAGAATTCAATTTCGTCGTCACCGCCCTTCAATTCGAGGCAACATCTATCGCCCCGAAAATTGAGGTAGTTTTCCTCTTTCGCCAAGATTTCGTTCACCACAAAAGTAAAAAAACCTTGTTTTAAGAACTCGAGTTAATGCTATTAATCAGTACATCTATATTACACCCTGCAAGCCACCATAAAGGTGTGTGGCAGTAAATTGATCCTGTAAAATATTTTTAACGCTATCCGATTAAACAATATCCACAACTCCAAAAACTATTCTTCTGCCTTTCCCATACTTTCGCCATTATATCACTATTAATCTCCTCTCTGATGTGCTCTTCAAATATTTCATAAAAGGGATCCAACTACGTCTCAACTCCTAGGGGCTAGTAGTTAACAATTTCTTTGTACCGAGCAGAGAAAGAAACTGCCGTTTGAAGTTCGCGGAGTCACGGTGAAGGAGAGCGTTGATTGGCTGCGATTTATCGCATAACAGCCCAGACCAACGTTGCCACATTGAATTGTACGAAAGCAGTGGTCCCTCGGAGGGTCAGATCCGCATGTGCCTCGAGCATACCAATCCGCCAATCGTACGCGCCCCGCGATTCCGCCGTGCGAACGGGGGGTGCCCAACGAACGCGAACTCGTACACTTTCGAGCATAAGGCCCCTGGCGCTGTAGTCATAGTGGCAAAAGGAGGAGTTGGAGAGGTGGCCGGAGTGAGGAGGAACACATTCACCTGTCGGAAGTCCGAGAGGTCAGGACTTCAAATAGGTCCGAGTGCAGCAAATCGGTGAGCGCCTTCTCCCTTCCGTTTTATTTCCTACCAACCACCGCCTTCCTTTCCAGCATCTTATTCCTTTCTGTTGCGCGTGTGAGGTGTGTTACAGCCCTCGACTACCGAGGCCACGCGCGTACATTTTTTGCTGCCAAAACGCGAGATTCCTCTAGATTGTGATTGAAAACTTGGTGCTTATTCTAATAGTAGTAATTTGGGATCCGAACTATTAAGTTGACCCCTTCAATTTTTGCGATGGCCGACATGGTCGAGTCGAAAGAGTACGGGCCGATTACTCGCGAGCAATTCGCGAGCCACTCAAAGCTCCTTCGGTGTGAAAGAGACACTTATAGCATTACAATTAAGTCGGCCTTTTCGTTGTCCAATGTGTCGGAGGCCGCGGGAAATGAGGTTCTTAAGCATTCTTAGTTAAGAATATTATCTGTCCGATGTGCTGCATAAGCGGACGTTTCTAAAAGTTTTCAAAGGGCGCAAATGAAAGCTGTTGAGATCTGTAATATTTGTGGTCGGGAGGATACACTTTCCTTGGATTTAGGATTCGGAGAAGAGGTAGAATGCCAGTTTTATCATGTTCTATCTGTTCGAGAATTTCTTACATCTAACCGCTTCTGTAGGCAATATTCGTTATTCTCACAGTGATAAGACGCCAACGATGTTGCAAAAATGCCGTCTGCTCGTTATTCAAGTTCCGCAGTTTAGTGGCGATTTTGCTGGTTGAGAAGCTTTCTGTGACCTATTCAAGGCAGTTGTTAATGGTCGTGAGGATATTTCTCTCACGGAAATGTTTTCGCACTTGAAAACCGCGCTTACAGGCCATGCTCTTGATGTAATTAAATCTGTTCCTTTTGGTGAGTTTCATTACCACACCGCTCGGCGGGAATATTACAAGCACTTTGACAACCCCAAATTATTAGGGTTTAATTATTTTCAGAAAATTCTGGATATTCCCCCTTATGCTCAGGGTTCCCAATTTGAACAGTTTTGTGGCAACGTTCGAGGAATGACACGTCGCGTTGCTAAAGTTAAATATTCCTGATTTGGGTAATTTTCTTTTGTATATTCTTGCGGCTCGCGTAGTGGATGTACGAGCTTTGGCCAAATTTGAGGAATCTCAGAAAGGAAAGGCATTTCCTTCGTTATCTTAGTTCGTTCCCTTGTTAAGGGACACGTTAAGGTATTATATACATCTCAAGGAGCCAATGTGAGTTCACTTAACCGCGCGACATCGCGAGCCTCTAAATTTCATTCAAAGATTGCAATTGCCTGCACCACTTCTAGGGACAGTTCGGGTTTACTATTCCAGTCTCAAATTTAACTTGCCCCCTATTATCTAGAGGAGTTCGTGCTCTCCAAGGAATGATGTCAGAAATGCCTCGCACAAGGCCAGTGGGCCTCTCGTTGCCCTAGGGAAAATTTTAAATGTAGTCATTGTCAAAGGTATCATCACTCGTCGTTGTAGCCCCAGCTGACACTCAGTTCAAGGAAAAGGGCACCGCGGGCGGGTCGAACCAAACTTCGCCTACGGTCGGCGGCTGAGAATCTTCCGGTCAGACTCATTCTAGGCTTCCCTTGCCTCACCCCCCTCGTGAAAACGTTCAGTCTGTAGTTCCTTCGTTCACGGCCGCGGGTTCGTCGCGGGCCATTTTACTGGGTACCACCGTTGTTAGTATTCTGGGTGGAGACCGCAAACATCAGTCAATCCGTCTAATGGTGGATTCTGGTTCCCAGATTTCTGCGGATGCCGCGAAGCGACTCAAGTTAAGGAGGTTGACTTGCGACTGCTTGAGTCAAGTTGTATGAGGAATCTTATTAATTTAAGTACGAGTATATGCCTGCTAAGTGATCCTTACTTCACAAAGAAAATTACCTAAGCTATTGAGTGTTAAAAGTATCACAAGAAATGCGATGTAAAGTCGAAGGATTTCTTTTTTCTGAAAATTTTAATCAGCTGGCTTATGGAGTCAATTCAGCATTTACTTTAAAGAAAAAAATTCATGTACTCAATGAATTTACTAATTTATAACACCAGAATATTACTATCAAACATTATGTTATAATAGTTTTCTGAAATATGCTTTAATATCTCATTAGTAATGTTATTATTCATACGCCATACATTTTGGTTAGAGCGACCGCAACGCCAATTGAAGACAACTAATGCATTTCGTCTGCTATAGGCGCAGAAATTGGTGGATTTAGCGAAAAATACGGTGGGTTGATTCGTTTTTTTTCGTGTCATTTTATTTCTTGTGAAATTACGCATAAAATATCAGTTTTTGCAAAAATGACATGTCAGTATGGTATTTTTAAACGTTACATTCCCATGTGATGGCCATTCTCGCCGTTAATCGTATGTAATTTCAAATGCAATTTGTGCAAAAAGGAGTGTAGGTTGGTGTAATTATCTTTTCTTGATTAGACAAAGGAACTTAAGTCCTATAAGTGCTGAAAATATAAAAAAAATGACATGACTTTCACTTTTCGGATCAACCTCCTTAAACAATTTACCCTATGATGGAACGCTTCTGGGCTTGTTGAAAACACCTTTGAAGGGTCCACTCGGGAATGCTCAGTGTTTTATTTCACCAAGGGACACCCTTTGTCCAAAATTGAGAGCTCATGCGGTAGTACTTACTGAGATTATGGGTAATATTCCCACTGTCCCTCTGCTGTCATCGGTAATGGCAAGTGTTTCATACCTTCGTCTGGCTGATCCGAACTTTCATCAGCCATCCCTAACCGATTTCTTATTAGGTATGGATGTATTCCACAAGTTGTGGAAGGGAGGAAAAGAAGTTTGGAAGGTGGGGAGCAAATGGCACTTGATCCCACCTTTCGTTGGTTCATAATGGAATCCATTCATCAAGCTCCGCCAGCGGCAACTCTAATTTCCGCGTGAATAGTCAGTAAAAAATTCTCGTTGGAAGGCCAATTAAGCATTTTGGGTGTTAGAGGAACCCATAATTAAGCATTATCTCAACCTGGAAGATGAGGAATGTGAAAGGCCTTTTATAGAAAGTGTTTCGCGAGATTTCACGGGACGATATATAGGCTGTATCCGAATTCATTAGCCATTAGGAATTAGCCATGTTCCATTAGGCATCGAAAGTGCCCGATTTCCCCGATGACTAAAGGGAACACGAATTCACACGAAAGGTACAGTGTCAACCTACGGTGTAACAATGGTATTTTGAAGTTCTTATGTTCTAATACTAACTTTTGGATTTAAAAGGATGCTCACAGGAGATATTCTGTTTTGAATTAAAATATATATTCTTTCCCATCAATTACCACCCTTTAACTTAAGCTCGAGCGTAGACAGAAATTGTTATTATATTATAAGTTGATCAAATACTCGCTGTAGCGGTTAGACTTTAGGCATTTTCGCATACGGCTATCATGACAAATCCTACATTTCCAGCAGAGAGTAATCACCTTTTGCTTATTATTTTAAGTAATTTAATGCTTTTTCCATTTTAATTACACAAACTTCGTTTTGAAGTGCTTCAATTTACATGACAATCCATGGTTACGTCCAAGTAGGTACAATGTCGTACCTACAGATAATATAATGAAAGGAACAGACAGATCTGTTGCTGAAATGCCGGTTTGATAATCAAATCGGGGCTGGCCGTATTTATTTTTCAAATATCGGCCGCGCTTTATTACAAACAAGCTGACCCGGCCACGCGTTGCTGTGGCTCAATCTGGTTAAATGGAAAGCGCACGTTTATAGTATGTCTAATTTCACAATTCTTATGGGTATACAATATATCTCAGCTGATCGATTGTTTTGCAGCTGGACACGCATATTTGTACATAATTTTAACGTCTTTACATGTCGTCACAAAGTAGAATATTTCAGGCAAGCATTTATTTCATCCGCTAGTGTCAATCGAGGAATTACAGGTAATGTGTGCCTGAAATGTCGTGCAAGCAATATTAATGCTTTTCAAATGGTCTCAGGATTCAACAGAAATCTTGCAATGATCGATCCAGAGCCTCGAGCGATGCTTTGTGCACCATTGTGCATTCATCCCAAGCAATAAGTTGGCATTTCTGAAATATTTGTCCCATGCCGGATGATTTGAATATGTTGCACGTGAGTGTTTCAATGAATTGCAAGTTCAATGGGATGCACATCCCGTCTCCAGTGTCGATATTGTATTCTCGATATTGTACAAACCTTCATGGAGTGAACAAAACAACTAACCAAAGCTTCATGGAAATTGGATGAATGTTGTGGTAATGCATGAAGTTATCAATATTGTATCGATACAGTATCGATATTGTAATGATACTTTATAAAACTTTGATAAAAAACACCTAAATAAATTCACCTCAATTTTGTATCAACAATGTATCGATGTATCCATATTTTATCGATATTATATCGATACAGTATCGACATTGAATTATCGATTTTGTAGAAACCTTCGCGGAGTGTACTCAATAACTTTCCAAAGTTTCATGGCGATCCGATGAATAGTAATGCATAAAGGACAAACAATTTATATACATTCGATACAGTATCGATATTTCAACGATACATTCCTTTTGAAAAACTAAATAATTTCACCTCAATTTTGTATCAATAATGTATCAATTTATCGATACTTTAGCGATATTATATCGATAAAGTATCGATATTGAAAAATCGCTTTCATATTCCTCTTTTCGGGAATGTACTCAACAACTTCCCAAAGTTTCATGGCGATCCGATGAATGGTGTAGTAATGCATAAAGGACATACACACATACACACACACACACACACACACATACATTCATTTTTATATATATAGATAATGTACAAGCAGAAGAGGAAGCCACCGTACTAATTTCGAAAACTCGTGTCCTCCCCTACGTGCTTGAAGCTTCAACCACATACCTCACATTTATTGGCAACAAAACCGAAAAGTAACCTATCTCACCGATTTATAAAAATATTTCTGTCCTTTGAACATTTATCACTCCGAGTTGAATAACGCATCAAGATATATATATGAATTTTGTTTCGTTATTCACTCGGATTCCTAATTTAATTTAACTTTGTGATTTTAAAATTTGTATTTCAATCATTCTGAAGGGAAAAAACGAAATAATATCTAACTCAAACATTAAGTATTTCGTCGGCTCCATTATGAGCAATAAACATCGCGCAAGTAATTGTTTACATTTTATTACCACAACAACCAGTCTTCTATCCCCCAAAAGCGCTAAGAATTATGGGATGGTTTTTAAAGATGGCGTCGCAAAAGGATACACTTCATGCTCACTTTGCTGATGGCAACATTAGATGACTAAATTCGGTGACTTAACTAATGCCTACGAATTCGGACACACTACAAGATGGCTTCCTGCCTACGAAGGGAGCATTTAGGCAGCTGATTGGCGGATTCGGACACCGCCATAGTCTCCCTTCCTTTCAAACAAGATTTCACGTACGCCGCTGAATCTTCCTGGCATGCAGTCCAAAGTTGGCTCAAATTGGAGAAGCGTTTAGCGTGAAACTGTCTTCTGAGGTGTCAGTATCATGGATTCTTAAGGGATTATCTAGGGCATATGTCCTTCGCAAATCGTCCTGGAGCTTGTTTTATTCCACACCACGCTGTAAGAAAGGATTGCCCTTCAGGATCTAAAATTCGAGTTGTTTTTGATGCATCTTTTAAGGGATCGCCTTATGCGTCTCTAATTGTTGTATTGTTGACTGATCCCAAACTTCAAAGAGATATTTTTGAAATTTTGTAAGGGTTTCACCTCCATGACGTGGCAGTTACTGCTGATATACTCAAAATGTATAGACAAATTTTGCTCTCGGACCATCGCCGTTGCTTTCAACATATTGCGATGCTGGAAAATTCTACTGAAGAATTAAAATCATTGGAGCTTACCACTATCATGTACGGTATAATGTCTTCTCCTTTTCTAGTCATCCGCCTCCTTCATCAATGGGGTCGTTTACCATATTTTTACTGCCGAATCTAATAGAGGTTGTACAAAAAAATACCCGTATTTTTCCGTTTTTTCGATCCGTTAATTAATTCTCGAGTTATAAGCTGCTAAAAACTGATTTTTTTAACCCTTTCAGAAAAGTGGGCTTGCATGCGACCTCTTACGTCATCCACTTCGTCCAATCCCAACTGAGCCTGTGAAGCTACTTCGTGTTTTCACAATGGGGGACACACAGCTGAATCTGCCAATGGGAGCGGTTGCGACAGGATCTGTGCGAGCAGACCTTCCGACGCCCCCCTCCTCTCCCTTCCTCTTCCCTAAAAGCAGTCAAGGACGGGACGGGAGGTAAATTGCGTCAATGGTCTCAAAGCAGCTTCTATGCTGGGCGTCACCTTGTGCTTATTTTAATCTTTGATTTATGAGTGAATGGCTCTGGTTAGAAGGTTATTTTTTCACTAAACTTCATTTTTCCTTTCCATTTAAAGATTTTGTGTACAAAATTGCGATTCCGGTTCCGAGTAAACGCCCCCATTGGGTAAAGATGAAGGGAAAGATTTCCCTCTTGCCTCTGAAGTGGTTCTGAGAGACACGTACATGGACGATAACGTGTCGGGAGCCTTCTCTCTTTCAGAGGCAAATAAATTGAATGAAAAAACAGTTGGTTGGTCTTTTATCCCGCGCAGGCTTCCTATTACAGAAATGGGCGAGCAAATCTTCGTCCTTTATATCTCGATGCTCCATCGAAAGGAGAGAATCTGTTCTTAACTTTGACACTCCAGAGCACTGTTGTCACTGTTGCTCACAGAGCACTTATGTCAAGGTCTTGGGCTTTTTTTGGGATACTTCCAATGATGTATTTTCGTACCATATTACATTGCACCAATCCGTCAACGCGAAGTGGTAATTATGTCCAACATTGCAATTATCTTTGATCAGATTGGAGGCCTTTCCCCAGTTATCTTCAGGCTAAAGTGTCTGATGCAGTCGCTGTGACTTCTCAGGTTGAGATGGGACGTTCCATTGCCGTCCACTATATCTGAAATTTAGAACGAATTCTCTTCTCAGAGTGATACTATATCCCAAATTCACATTCTGCGCTATGATTGTTTCTTCAGGTCAACAAAACACCAACTTCTTGGATTTTCGGATGTTCGGTTGCTTATTTGCACACTATCTCTTCATCAGGAGTAATCAAAATTTATTTCCTCGCAGCTAAATCAAAGGTTGCTCCTCTAAAGACAGGCACTGTCCCGAAACTCGAATTATCGGCGTCACTATTGCTTTCGCGATCACTTTCTCGCAAGGACAGAATTCAGAAAGAAAAGATTTTAGTATGGGCCGATTCTCAAATAGTTTTGTCTTGGCTAGTGACGCCACCTCACTTACTTAAGGTCGGTAACTTATCGTATCTCTGAGATCACGGAAAGGCTTTCTTCCTATTTATGGAGACAAATACCTTCTGGGCTGAATTCTGCGGATTGCATTTCTCGTGGTACTTTGCCAAGACAACTCGTTGGCATGAAATTGTGCTGGAGTGGCCCAGACTTTTTTAATTTCAGAAGATAAATGGCCCAAAGAAGGTATTCTGAATTAGACTTGTCCTTATTACCTGAATTAAAGCCAGTGAATTCCACAGTGGGTATTATTCTAGAGCAGGAATATTTAGTGAACTGGATGCAAAGGTTCTCCTGTTACTGTAAATTGATTAGAGTAATGGCATGAGATTTGCAGCAGCAAACAAGGGAGAGTCACGCTCTCGTGACTTTGCCATATCAGGAACGAAATGGACTTCAGCCTTACTCCTTCTTGTGAAACTTGATCAGGGATATTATTTTCAGGCCTTGATTAAATCGATTAAAATAAGGAATTGTCACATTCAATCGAGTATGCCGCGACATCGTCCTCTGTTTGATCCACATTGGATGGTAAGAGTGGGCTTTCCTACTGTTCCCTGTTCTCATCCAACAAAAACCATATCTTGATATCGAAAGATAGTCTCCTTTTACGGTTGATAGTTCGTCACTACCATTTGGCAACCCTCCACGGTGGTCCTCGCATTTAAAACTCAGTGGAAGTAATGCTGTGGAATCAGAATTTTATTCACGATTTCTTAAAGTATGCACTGATAGAACCGCTAGAAAATTCCAATAATGAAAGATTTTAAAATAATATAGAGTACCACATTGCTCCTTAACTTTGTCGATTACTATAGATGCTTAAGGTAAAAAAGTGTATATAAGTCTTGAATAGAAGTGTTCTCTATTTTGACTTTGTCAATTGTTGGTATATGCAAAATTTAGGAAAACGAGGATTCAGGAAGACAGCACTTTGAAATCATTGGTAGGCATGTGCCCTCGTGCATCGTAAACTGATTGTTAGTATGAACTTTTTTTGCCTTGAATTCATTGTAATTGCATGTGTTCCTAACTGATCAATGTGAAGTGACTTTATTTAAATAAAATGTCCCTAAGAAAATTCAAACATATTTTTTCTCTACTGAAAATTTTTGCTGTATATTTTCAGACATTCTTTAAGAAGTGTCAATTCGCTCACATTTTCCAAAATCCATTTTTTCACCCGTCCTTCGCTCTGGTGTTCACAGATAATTACTGATCGATAAACTATCATGAACAAACTACCGTTTTTACTTCCATTTCTCTTTGACCTACCTTATAGTTTTTGCCTGAGCTGTAAATTCCGTTACCAATGAATTCATCTGTCTAGATGACCAATAGTCCATACCAGAGACCAGATGCCCAATAGCATCTGTCCAGAATCCAGGTTCTATTAGCGTGGAACTTCATTTCATCAGGCTACAGATAAATATATTGTAAACGGATTCAATGATTAGCCCTTTATTCCAGGAAGTAAGCTATATGAGGGTTGCCGTTGGCTCTTTGGAGCGTTTGAGTGGTCTTTTTACATACGTTAGGTCTGAGAGTTGAGTTCTGCCTCGTTGTGTAAACGTTCCAATATTTATAGGGTATCGTTGCATTTAGGCTGGGTGCAGCATTTCCAAGGGCTATAATTATTACGCGATATAGAAAGCAGTGGGTTGATTTTGAACCAGTTTGATGTTGAATAAAAGTGACCAAGATTATCTCTAGAATTAATGATTCTATCGCTTTCATAAGAAGTCTACAAATGCTTAATAGGCGAATTTGTGCCTGTTTTCCAAGTAAACTGAGTTTATGCTAAAGGGGAAATCATCGAAATTTTATCTATTTGGAAAGCGATGCAAAATCGGCAACGAGAAAGGAACTATTCCTCTCTTCATGAACCTTCATTGCATGACATTTTTTTGATATCAACTACCGTCACTAAATATATCTCCCACCTTGCTGAGGATTTCATTAATGGGGTTCAGCTATTTATTCGGGGGAGTCGATCAACAACTGAGGTGTTAGGAGTATTTCAAGGAATGGAGTAAGGGTGGAGAGAAACACGGCGTCTGCATTAGGCTGATTAACGAACGGAGTCAAGGGGTCCTCAGTTTTGCGTCCCATCCGAGGGACGGAGTACAAAACATAAACTGCTGGTTACAAAGCACTCAAGTGGGGACTATAATATGAATCAAAATATCTGCCACCTCCGGAATTAGAACCCGGATACTCGGAATGAGGGGACAGTACTGTAGTCTCCACAGCTTCCACACCAAACCGATCGATGATTATTTAGGCTTAAATTCGTCAGTCAATATCAAACCTCGTGGGAATGCTGAAAGATAGTTTATATTAAAAAATAGCATGGCATTCAGGCAGAAAGTCCACTTGGGGTCTAGTATATTTAATTCCTTGTATGTACTTGCTTTACTTAAAACATCCCATATGCGACCTTACTTATCATGCTACCGTTCATTTCTTTCACGATTTCCCTTCTCACCTTAACGTAACGAACCCATTTTAATTATTTTTCTCCAACCCTTCCTTCGTCTTGTATTACAGAATTCGGCATTTAGGTACCTTCTCTTATCACCTTCATTATTATGTAGTAGTAGTTTATATTGGGGTACGTCGACGGCTGACGTCATTTTGCAAAACTTGACATCTTATTCATGCTGATAATATGATATCATAAAAGGATATGAGCTAAGGTAAATGCCTCGTAGGTTAAATAACTCATTACTTTATTGTAAAATCCATAGTTATTTAAAATTTAAAACTTTGGTGTTGTTGCCGGTGAGGTCTCTTAGGACCTGTCTAATATCTCCCCGGTGTCTACCCTCTCCCGTGCCGCCCAAATCACATCACACTCCTTTAGAAGATGCCGCACACTCAGGGGAGGGTGGCAGTCGTCACAGTGTGGCGGAATCTTCTCTTCAGTAAAAAGATAAGAGTGGGTAAAGGCACAATGCCTTATTCTCAAGCAAGTGATGGCGACCTCACCCCTGCGATTTTTCCCGACGGAAGTTTACCACGCTGATATTTCGTGTTTTATTTCACTGAGCTTATTATTACATTGGCCGGTCCATAGCTCCTTCCACTTTTCCAAGGACATGTGCATGAGCCCTGAGATCATCTAAGGGTACCAGAGTCATTGTCAGATCAGGGGTGCTTAGTGATTCTTTAGTATCTGCATCGGCCTTTTCGCTGCCTCCTATTCCCATGTGCCAAGGAATCCACAAGAAGGACATTATCACTCGCTCTCTATTGAGGGATAGTATGCTAGAGTGAATGTCTTGCACAGCAAGGTTATAGGGTGAGAACTCGGAGATTGACTGCAACGAGCTCGCAGAATCTGTACATATTAGAAAGAAGGAATTTCTGAACATAATATTAGCCAGAGCCAATTTAATGGCAATCAATTAATCCGTAAAAACGGAACATATCGGATTGAGTCTTGCTTTAATTATTTCGTGGTACGTTGGTACCACTGCACTCCCACAATACGTTCCAGACTTTGAACCTTTGTAAAGGCGGGAGTGAAGTTGCGGTGATGACTGAGGATCTCATTAAATAACTGCCGGTACTCCGTAGATGTGGTGCAGGATTTTCAGCATCGAAGTGGCCGCAAAATAAAATTTGACCGAGGAATCGACCACGGAGGTTCTGACATGTACCCGATTGGATACATGTTTGGTGGGTTAAAATCCGCGCTCAGCGATAACATTTTTAAAATGTAAACTTACAGGCTTCATAGCCCTTATCCTTCTATTAAAACGTATAAAAACCGTGGGTTAAAAATAATATTGTAGTAAGGGTGATTTTTTGCTGATAAAATCGTGAAAACATAATTGCAAGTTAACATATCCCTACGAGTATCAAGTGGCGGCTCCCCCACATCCGCTCAATCCGCTAAACACTCAGGACTAGTGAAGTTCTGAAGGCCCAGTGGCTAGCCGTAATCCAGTATTATGCAGGGTAAGTAGACAACGGTTTTATATATGAATCACGTGCAGAAGAGTACGCTATGCATCCGTAGTCCAACCGAGCGCACTAAAGATTGGTACAATAAAAGCATTGTAGTGCAATCCACACCCCATGTCGAATGCGTTGGGAACCGTACAATATTTAAAACCTTCAAACATCTGCCTTTTAAAACTTTAAAATATCCAGCTTCCACCACCAGGTCGAATGCTGGTCGATGACCAACCCAAGGAATCGGATAGACTCTGCATAGGGAAGATCCCTATTGCAGAGATACAGAGCCGGGCTTAGTGTGTAATCCCCTAATCCCGTGAAATTGGACACACTTCGTTTTCTCTCCAGAGATATGAAATTTATTTTTCTGAGACCAGGTAGACAGCTTGTTCAAGGTTAGCTTGGTAAGCGTGGAAGCACTTGGCAATTTTGACGATCGGTAGTAAATAGCAAGGTCGTCAAAGAACAGGGAAGCCATAACAGGAGAAGGGATACATTCTGCGACGTCATTGATCGCAATAACGAATAGGGTCACACTTAGAACGGAACCCTGAGGTACTCCATTCTCATGTGAATAAAGTATAGATAGACATTTTCCTACTTTAACTTTGAAAACACTCCCGCATAAAAAATTCTTGATAAAAATGGGTAGGCCTCCCCTATAACCCCAATTGTGTAACGTCTTTAAAATTGTGTGACGTGATCATACGCTTTTTCTAAATGGAAAAATACGCCGATCACGTGCTGGTGTAAAAGGAAGGCTTCTTATATGACATTATCAGCTCGGACTAGGTGGTCGAGAGTTTACCTACCTTTGCGAAAATCACACTGAATATTTGGAAGAAGCTTCCGTCGTCGTAAAAAGGATAGCTGAGTATTGTCCGGCTGAAAAAAATGCCACATCAATCCAGTATTCCTGTGGAATCTGATTATTCATAGCATTGTAAGCCCTTTATGTAGGGCCTTTCACCCTTTCGTGATTGGCGTTTTTAATGATATATTCACTTTCATTTGACAATAGCGCATGTACATATTATATGGCTTTTTTAAAAATATTTTACCTTATTTTCTTATATTACCATTAAATGAGATAGTATTCAACTTTCTTGATTGATTCACTATTATGCTTTTCTTTGCTTTCAATGACGCTTCGTTTGTTTATTTCTGAATTATTGTTTTGGGCATAAAATCGATTTCCAACACAAAATTTCAACACTCGATTACTTTGATATATTTCAGTAAAATGTTTTTTGATAGAAACTAGAAAAAATACAGAATTAAAGATGATTGAAATATATAGTTTTTATCGAAGCGTTATAGTCCAAATTAGTGAAAAAAATATTATTTACTTCTTTAATTTTGATTCATTGTGCGTTATGATTGACCACGGATACGGGGCCTCAAAAAGGAATTATAGCGTTTTTACTAAGCTATTAACACGACGAAGCATCCGTAAGTTTGATTATTTTGATTTCCTTTTGACATTTTCCATGCTCATATCCTGAGTGCATAGGAATTTACAAAAATTCCTGACAAAAATATATCCAACGCAAGGGTGACAAAACAGCTAAACAACCTCTATTCTAGTGCTATGATACCTGTGACAATAACCTTTTATCATATATCTGAGATATCTCTCGTTCTCCTCCTCTTATCATTATTGTCTTTCTTTACCAACAACTTTGATCTATTCATCCGTACGTTCATCTTTACGCTGCTTTAATGGACGATGGTGCCGTTCAATTTTTACCTTGAGATTACTGGGGACAGAGATTTATCCTAGTCTTTGATGCGTGATAAATTCTTAGTGATCGATATTTTGCAGGTTCTATAATGATTACAAGTTATGATAGAGAAAAGAAAATTGAAAACTCACGCAACAATGGCGTTGATCAGTACGAATCATATTTTAATTGTAATGTAGACAATAGGAAACTTGCTTCATTGGTCGTTTCTAACATATCATGCCTGTTTTCACTAACCATTGGAAGAAATAACTCGGAAAGAAAAATGAGCTTCGGTCCATATATCTTCAAAACGTATTGAACCTATAGTGACGTTCCTAATAATTTATGCACTATTTGTGTTGAATACCATTTTGCCTTTCTTTTAATGGAAATTGTCCTAATTTTCTTCCTTTACATTTTAGCGATTTCAATATGTTGGATATGCGCAATTTGTCATTTCCTTTACACCTATCATTGAATCAATACCTCATCCGTATGAAGTAGGTGGAGCGTATTATTTCAATAAAAAGAACAAAATATTTTGATTTTTTAATTCCTTAATGCTCGAAAAAATTTTGTAATTCTACCATTTCAGTATCTCTGCAGGGTTATGATGACTTTAAATCTCCATTTAGTTTCTCTGTTCCTGGTTACCAACTAATTCAAGCGACGTTATCAGTATAGTATCCCTCTCAAAAATTGACCCTAAGGTGAAGTAAGGAAGGGAAACTGCTCACTTTGTTAGTTCCACTGAACTACGTTTTTAGCACTCATCTTTCATACTTTAAATCGTCAATTTAGATTCCATAATTATCCTTTTAGATGCCACTTAGTATGGGACTCGTATACATTTTTAATAGTTATTTCATCGTTTTTAAATTAAAGTGCTAAAACTTTTCACATAAGTGGACATGGAAAAAAACATAAAGCATGAACCACGGTTGGAAATAATTCATGCTGATTAGTGACGTCGTTCAATTTCCGATTAATGAATTACCCATCGATTACGTGACAATGTTTTATTGTTTGACATTTTATTTTCTTTAACATTTTATCTAGATCCTGTAGCATTGCATTCAAATTAGGGAGGATATGAATGATATTTAAGAAATTTAGATTTCCATTTTTACTCCTGTTAACTGTTTCCTCTTATTAAGTGTTAGTAGATGCATAAATTTAACACTGGAGGAACTCCATTTGGTATTTAAAAACTGGTTAAAATTAATTTTGAAAGTCATTGGAATAATTTATCCTTACAATGAAAAATATGTACCAAGTCCTGAATTTCGCAATGAGAATCATTTTATGGCCTTAATATGACTCCCAAGAATTCCTAATTATTATTAATTTGTTCCCTAATAGGCACTGATAAAATTTATTTCATTCCAATGCTTTTGAGGAAACGGTAGAAACACCGTGAATTTCATCTAATAGCTATCGGTGAATTTATTTTCTAGCGTGAGGGACGAAAATAACGTCAAACTTATGCCACTACTCAATAAATTATTTGCAGTAAGAAGCCTGAGAAATAATTTTGTACCATATAAATTATTATTGCACTACATTTTAAAGTCCCGCTTCTAGTATTTCGTTATTTATGTTCCTCAATTGTTATCCATTGGTTTATTTGAAGTGGGGTGCGACAACTTCAAAAGTATATTAATTAATAAAGACAGGAAAATGCATATTAGTGTGGAAAAATATTGACACCCTTCATTTTTTACTCTCCGGTAATATTTTAGAAAAAAAAGATCTGCTAACCAACTAATGCTTTCATTAGCCGGTTTTTAAGTCGAGTTAAATGGTGCCAATTATTCGTAATTAATTCGTAGAATTTTTGATAAGTGAGGAGTAAGCGATCGTGAAAGGAGTTGCCATGATAAGGTTTAATTATTCAATAAAACAGTATCCCGTGGGATTTTATGGGAGGAATTAATTAGCTTTGGCATGGATACAGTGGAAAGAGCCTAGGTGCAAAAATGAAGTTTCATTTATAAAATATTAATTGGAATTCTTTTGTGACCCATGTCATTTTGATCTGAAACTAATGTTAAAATGCCTCGCCTCCTGAATCGAGATTACCACAAGAAGAGTGATGAAAAGCCGCTCCTACATTCTCCCCCAGGAAGGTGATTCAATAAAAGATTAACGTTGTTTAATGGCTAAAAGGTTTCTCGCAATGTAAGTATGAAAATTTTAACTGTGGCCTGAGGTGGTAATCAGTGCAAATTCAACGGTTACATTAGGGGTTTACTAATAAACCAGAAACGGTGGCATCTTTAAAGGGGAGCTACAATTGGGCTTCAGATTCGGATTTGTTGACCCGAAGTTCGTACTTAGGGATGGATTTTGTGGAAAAATGTTCACTTTGTATACTCCAGCATCGTCGATACACAGCAGGCGCTGCCTTTTGCCTCTAATCTTTCGTTTGTCTCTGCTACAACAACGAATCTGATCCAGAAGGAGTATCACATAGTGTTGCCGCGAGACTCGAGATTTCTCGCCTTGTCTCGAGTTCCTTCTCGTTTTCGAGACGAAACCGCTTTTTGACAAGACCAGACGATACTTCTTCCACTAGACTCTCGAAAGTCTCGAAATACATATTTGAAATAAATAAAAATTTGATATAAATATAAATATTTGAATTTGAATTTTCGAAATACAGATATTTGTGTTCGTACCGATATATTGTGCTTACCGATATGTTGCGCTTACCAATATATTATGCTTAACTTATATTTTGTGGAAAATTAACCCTAATATTACGTCCTTCTGTAAATACGAAATAAGCATCACGTTTTCCTAATGTATTAAATTTGATACTACTATTACAGAAATACATACTATTATATCTGGTGGCATGAGCGTACATCTGGTACGTCCAAGTAAGGTGCATTTATTGGCTTACTGATTTTCCTTAATATTTATTATAGATACCTTGGAAACTTTACTAATTTCTAAAGCGGTAATTTTCACCTCTTGTTTCCACGATAAAAATATCATAAATTATACTCATATAAGGTGTTAAGTATCACCCAGTGGCATTTTAAATACTGCTTAACTGTGCTTGCCTGCTAAGAAAAATGATTTTGCAATTTCAAAATGGGCATCGCACATCACCTCGGTGAAAGGATGGATGACAATTTAAATCACTTTGTACCTCTTCCTGCATGATATAGCTTCTAAGATTGCTGAGGATGTTTAGCATAACGACATTCAATTGTGCCGAAGATTGATGCGAAAATGAAATAATAACTACAATGGAACTTTTTCTTTATTTGTATTCATTTACTTATATTTTGCTAACCAAAATTCCATTCGATCAAAAATTTCAACCCTGGCGCGTCTAACCGGGATTTATTTATCAGCCACTCATTCTAACTCCATTTATCTTACTTTTACCACAAGCACCTAGCAGGTACTCCTTTTCCGCTGCATTCGGTCAACCTTAAAGGGGCTGGGCACCTCGCGAAAATTTCTATTTGCTGACTGTCGATTTTTATACTGCTACGATTGACTGGTTGCAGATAAAAAAACAGAACATTTTTACGATTCATTGTTCAGATGCAGCTATGTCGCAATCTCTTTTGTGTGCGACTCCTATTTGATTGAAACGATAAACGCGTTTATTAAATCTAAATCAACCATATTTGCCTGTGTATAACTCTGCTATGAGATTGACTTATGGGGTCAAAATGTCTATTGCATTCTTTCTTAAGAGTCACGTGTTTCCAAGAAGAATATTTTCATTGAAATTGAAGCAATCGCGTAAAAATCGAAGAAATTGTGTAAAACGACCAGGTTGCGTCAAATGTTACTTGACCACTATAATAGAATGCAGAAGGTGGTGCTGCAGTTCCTGAAACCAAATATTTCCAACGTGTCCTTCACCATCGATTGCTGGACATACGTAGCTGGAAAATCGTACTACGGAATCACGACTCATTTCATAGACAAGAGGTGGAAGCATCAATCTCTTGTTATTGACTTGGATTTATCCAATGGTAATAACCCAGGAAGTTTTAAGGACTTGCTGAAGTTTTTATGAATACCCTAAAATTCTTTGAACTTGAGCACAAGCTGCGAGGAGCTACCGTAGATAACGCCTCCGCAAATATTAAATTCATGGAGGAGCTCAGCAAGATACTACCAAGTTTTGATAGCACTGATCAGCATTTTAGATGCATGACCCATGTACTTAACTTTGCAGTACAGGTTCTTTTAAGAACGTTGCCTCTGGAGGATGGGGTTTCAGAAGACCAGCTTCTATTAATTGACAGTGATGATGAAAAATTCGAATATGAAGAAGAAAATGTAACTTCAATTGCTAAAATAAGATCTGTATTTATAAAAATTAATAGCAGTGAGCAGTTACGAAATAAATTCCGTTGCGCCTGCGAAGCTGCATGGGAACCATTAATGAACCCTGTAAAGATGTCCCAACTAGGTGGAACTCAGCGATATGATCAGCGCTTAACACAAAGAGAGTAATTTCAATCCCATGCAAAAGTATCAGTGACCTGAAACTCCTCAAAATCAGTTGATCAGAATGGTCACTGCTTGAAAATGTGCACAAAGTTTTAAGAAACTTTTAAGTCCTGACGAATAAATTAGGACGAGAAAATTACGTTACTCTGCCTCTCGTTACCGTTCCTTTTAATTTTTTGTTGGATAAGCTGGAGAAAATGTTGGAAATATTTTACAACTAATTCATTAGAAATTTAGAAATGAAGGTGATGAAAAACTGCCTATCAAGCTGCTCGGGACAAGATGATAAAGCACTACCGTCTGACTAACGAATTTATTATTATATTAGATCAGTATTAATCGTGCGTTATTAACATTAGATCCTCGTCATAAATGTGAAAATTTCTCCATTGCGACATGGGGAAAAGAGACGTAGGATTGAATTGAAATTTGAAGAAATATTCAAAGTCTATCATGATAAGTATTCCACGCCAAAGCAGTCTACTCAGTCAATGGATCAAGAGAATCCTGAGAGGTCTGCTTTGGTAGAAAGTGATGAGGATGACCTTCTAGATGTACATTTTTAGTATAAGCAGGCACGACCCAGTACTGAGAGGTGTGTTAATTCGACTAAACTTTCCCCTTTATTTACCCCTTGTCGATTACGTTGTCTACCTTAACTAATGTGACCATACAATCCAGAAAAATTAAATAAATATATGAACTTTTAAAATTTTTTTAGTTCTAAATAGTTTCCACACTTCTTTTTGTTATCATCGAATGGTTTTACTAAAGTTACACCTAGTCAGTCATCCCAGTATGAAGACTGGTAGAAAGAACTTGATGACTGTCTTCAACAGCGGAAATCCCCTAGTATGGTAAAATATTGATTTGGTGAACGGCCAATGAGTCAACTTTTCCAGTGCTTGCAAAAATGGCCAGAGACTTCCATAGCATTCCCGCTGCATCCGTTCTAGCGGAAAGATCGTTCTCACGGGCAGCATTTACAATGAGAAAGTATAGAAACCGCTTGGGCCACGAATCTGCAAGAAGTTTACTCGGCGAGATCTGTATGAATTCGTTAGTGACGTGCAATTTGGCCAATCAAATAAAAACTTATCTTGATTTAACCGTTTTAAACCTGAAATTTTTTAAAACTAATTCATGAATAAAAATTGTTCATCCTATCTTTAACTAATTCAATTATTTTTACAGTTATGCTCTTTAAGCTTCTGCGGATTTCTCTATACAAACATTGTGACTACATACTCATTTTTCACCAATTTTGTTTCATATTTCTAGTTAATTCATTGAGTATCAATAAAATCATTAATTGTACATGAATTTTGATGTGTTCGGTGTCCAATTTAATATATATTTCAATTTTTTATAAATGTCTTCAATTATTGGAGTTTATCAATTTAGCGATTACGTATGTAAAAATAACGGCTTTTAATGGTACTTAATTTAATTTCGGGGAGACGCGATGAGAGACTCGTCCGAGACTCGAGACGATTGGGGTTCACGAGACGAGACTCGAGACGATACCTGAATTCAGAAAACGAGACTGAGACGAGGTTGGCTCAAGTCTCGTCTCGTCTCGCGGCAACACTAATATCACATGCCTCAAATGGCTTAAAAGTCATTGCCTTTTTTCATTTTGATTTATTTATTTGATATAAAAACGTGAAAAATTCACCATGAATATGGATTGAAGGGCTTATATCATTAAGTAGTGCGACCCTGACTTAGATTTTCAATGGATACGCATGCTTTATTAAATACAAAAGTATTTGTCCCATGATTACCCCTATTTGGAGTTAAAAAATCCAGATGTTAGCAGATGTGGTATGAATGTAAGTAGTATCCTCATGACCAGCTGATTAATTTGATCTCCGAGTTCATATTCTTACCTGTCAATTCTTTTCCTTTTTCTGGCGATTGGTCAACGCATGAAAGTTAAGGATAAGCACACCTGCGAGGTAGACGGAATATAATTGTAATAATCTTTACCTTTCCTCACTCTAACTTCACATCAAATTCTACTACGTGATTAAATAGTAATGTCCTGACAAACGTCCTTGACAAGTCACCATTCTTCTCATGGCTCTTAGGGCATAATTTTCATTGCGAAATGAAATAAATAGGGATTTTTAAAATCAATTAGATATTGGCACGGGAATAGAGAATTTGGAGTTGACTTCCTATCTGATGATTTTCTTATCAGCGAATCCTTCTGAAGTCTCTTGGTCGGGTTTGAAATTGAGTCCTCAGCTGTGAAAGCAGCCCCAGCGACCGCGGCCCGAACTAAATTTCCTCCAACCTGGTTTTGGTATATGGACTCGCCATTACATTACCCGAATACCTTCCCAGTCTCCCACACTTTCGTAGCTCAAGTGGTTTGCACACGAGACGTGAAAAGTTTTACTCCTAATTGGGAATTTCCTCCGGATTTCTCTCCTTAGAATGCGGGAGCGTTTGAGCGAGGGCGTGTTAAAATATTCCGCTCTCCGAATTCCCGCAGAGTCACCCGTGCAAAGACTCTTCCTCAAGCAAGTAGCGCATTCGAGTGTTTGCAGGACGCAGAAGCAAACAAAGGATTAAAGCAAATTGTTTGGATCGAAATCTGTGGCAAGTATACCCTTCTCGCGGTTTTTTTCTTCGTAATGGAGTAAAATTATCGATCCCTTTCAACTAAAATCTTCTCGACGGCCTGGGAGTGCAACTCCTCAATTTGGCATCCTTAGGGATGAGACGAAGTTATGCAAATGTCGGCCGATGGAAGACGGCGTTGATTTTAATGAATGAATTTTAATAATCTCCGGAGAGGACTGCCGCGATGGCCGGCGCAGATGTTTACGGCTAACTGTTCTCACTATTTTATTTTTCTTGAACGTAGGTTGGATACCTACGAATCGACGGAAATAATCACATCCACTCAAATGTCAACATTTTGCTTTAGCATTTCCTCGCCGGTGTGTAGTGGTGGTGCGTATTGGTCAGCAAACGTTCAAATTCAAATATGACAATCCTATTCAAAGTGTGGCATTTTTTCCTTCACAGCATAGTTCAATTTAAATTAATCCCTTTTATTCGTTTCAGTAGACTAAATCCCTGATCTGAATATTTGAATAGAATACTTCATATTCAAATCGCATTGTTTGCTCCACTTAAAATATAATTTTCATAACTGATTTACGTCTTTGATGATGTTTAATGGTACATTCATCTATCGTATAGCGTTTACTGAAAGTAGCAGAACGATTTTTTTCATTGATTCCATATATTTTACTGGCCATCATTGACGTCTTTGCACTATATGGTGAGTAACTAAGATCAAAGATAAGTTAATTACAATTATTTGCCTGCTGTTACAGTCAGTTATAGGCAAACGTAAATGCTTGATTTAGAATAATTGCTGTATTTGACGTAAATACCTTTGTTCGGGATTTGCCAAAATTTTGGATTGCAGTAATAAACAATACGACAGTATGTAATATTTAATGGCTTGTTAATGAATTAGTGATTTGAAGTCCTTGCGGAGTTGGAAATAGTTTAGAGAAATCGATAACTACTTCGCGTCAGGCGCTCACCCCTGCGTTAGTTCCAGTACCATGGATCTCTTCATCTTGTTTGTACTGCAAACAGTCACTGCTGGGAAAGGGATCTCCTGGAGAACAGCCGCCAGGGTGTCCAAAGACACAAGAACAGGGCTCTCATTCCAACGTTGCCATGTTGCTCCAATGAAAAACCCTGATAGGCTTAGGCCGCCTAGGAAAGCCAGGGCCCAAAACAGTCTGAAAGTAGCGTTAAAAGCAAATTGTATTAATTATTTCACTGCGTTATAACAATGTGTTGACCTTTCAGTAATTTCATTTACTGTGGAATTTAATATTCATTAATGTTGAAGAATAACCTAGTAAATTCTTAAAAAGTTTTGATTAGTTGAGGAGTACTTACGTAGCGTTAATGAGTAATCATCCCAAAATTTGGACATTTCTTTCTACGTTAAGATCCCTATTTACTCCAAGAAAATTTAGATTATAACGTATATTGTTGTAATTCTCTGTGTTATTTTCATGCACATCAGAATGAAGAGGTTTTGTATACTTTGTTCCTTCGTAGTGACATTTTGACTCAAAAATAATGCTTTCAGTTTAGTAAAATATTATTTTAATGGTGTTTGGCTCGCATGAGAGAGTTTAGGGACATTAAGTTGAAAACCTCTATGGAAACCATCGTATTACTCTCTGACGAAGGTGAGAAGCATGTATTTACACGGTTCTAAAAAGCTCTGGTGAAGTGTCACCTCTGGCGCACCCTCGTCTTACTCTCTTGCGAAGGTGTGAAGAAAGTACTCACATTCTGTCGGATCGCGCTGGAGGCGGTAGAGGAGCGGGGTGGTATATTGCCCCCGCAAGCACAGCAAATTCCTCATTCCTAAAACACTCTTCCCTCAATCATGTCTTTTAATACACCCTCACCCTTTTTACTTTCTCCATCTACATCTTCAGCTTACTCGTACTGACATCAATCAAATTTCTTTCCTCTCCTACCAGTTCTAGTACTTCATCATTCGTCCTTCTTTCGTCCCACTTTACTTTTTCCACCCTTCTCCACGCCCACATCTCAAAAGCCCTTAGTCTATTTTCATCTTTTTCCCTTAAAGCCTATGTTTTCGGACCATATAATGTTAGTTGTTCTAGTTTATTGTGTTCATGGAAGAGATTAATTGAGGTAAATTCCCGTCACCTGCATTAATAGTGTTTTTAACGATCAGACGCCTTCTTACAGCCGCCTCACTGAGGAATAGACGCCGGGAGTACAGTACGTGGACTACCTTCTCTCATGCTCCAATAGGCTATCTAGAACGAGTGAACTTGCCAGGAGCACCATCAATGCTCCATCAATGACCTGGTGCACAAGTACAAGCTAAGGGGCACAAGTAAACGCAATTCCCAATGCCACCATGAAAAGGCGTAGTTCATGAAGAAGGGGTTCGTGATTTACGTCCTAAAAATACGGCATTCAAAATATTAGCGCACTGGACGAAGTCTCACCTAATGAGTAAAACAGAGTTGCTACGAGAAGCGAAATGGCTGCGCTGATTACCAAGATGGAATTGTTTTTGGGATGTAAGAATGGAGAAATGATGACAGCGATAATGGACAACAAAGGAAAATAGAATGAGACAGTGATGAGAAAGTGAAACAAGTAGAAGTAGTAGTAGTCTTGAGTTTTGGTGTTCCAACGGCTTAGTTCATAGCCCACCATCACACGTAAGATTACAATCTGAACACAACATCCTTGCACTGGGCGGGATTCAAACCCGAAATTTTTGCGCCAGGCCAACACATTACCGACCAAGACCTACAAAAGTAATAAGCTAAATGGAAACATACTATTTGATCTGAGGAGAATCTTGAATAACTTTCCCTTTTATTTCTTAGGTCACTCGACACTTCCATTTATTTTCACCATTTTTTTTTTAACAATCCTAAAAAATCAATTATAACTAAATGAACAGCACCGTGGCCAAGTATCACCATTCCTTCAGCAAATGAATAGCTATAATTCCACGTCCTCCCACCTTTGCAAAAGTTAAGGTTTTGCAAATCAAATAAAAGTATTCTCTGAACTAGATTTAACATCAAATTCATGAAATCAATTAAGTAATATTTGAGTCACGGTCCAGCACTTCACAAGGCCGCCGCATCTGACATCCTCTCCGTATCACCGGGTGGTCTGGATTCATGTTGCTCCCACCAACGGCATCTCAGTGGTCTTGTTCGGCTTCCCCCTCCGAATCATCAGATCCCAAAGTGTTCGGTGATGTGTGCATGTATTGCTGCGAGGTCTGGGGATGTGATGTTTCCAAATGCAACTCTAGTGGATTAAGTCTTTGTACTGGTCTCAGTAGAACCCCCTTTGCAGCCTTGGACACTTCCATTTATTTTCACCATTTTTTTCAACAATCCTAAAAAATCAATAACATCTAAATAAACAGCACCGTGGCTAAGTATCAACATTCCTTCTCATGAAAATGAATTGCTATAATTCCACACTTACACTGAATAACTTTGCAATAGAGACTCTAGAACGTTGTGCTTATGTGTCAAAGGAATGTGACGTAGACAATGGTAAACTGCACATTAGGAAGAGAAACCCGTGTACAAATATTCATACACTGGGGTCATATCCGTTGCCTATAACTCACGCGTTATTACGTTTGCTGCGTTTCACGTACTCTCTAAACATACAGGTCAATTTTATTCCAGCTTGCAGGGATAAACAGTATCCCGGAGGTATTTCTAAAGATTATCGTAAAGAATGCGAAACAAAAGTATTTTAGACTTATTTGCAGGTAATTAGCCTTGCTCAAGGACTATAAAAGGACCTCCTTCATGAGCAGCATCAGGGGGTCCTTGCTGTGGAACAAGCAGCACGTCGTTTTGAGGACTACTTTGTCGTGAAGATACTCCAGGCTTACTAGCCCTGTACCTCCTAGCTTTCTCAGGAGGTATAATTTGGCGTAAATCCTCCCAGAAGATTCGGTCCCCTCCACCCACATCCAGCAGCCTATTATTTGTCTTCCTTCCCGTTCTTCACACATTAGCCATTCATCTCAGGACCTGCATCACAAAACCCTTCAATATTTGATCGTTCTCCTTCCTTTAGTCCATTGTTCGCCACCATACAACGTGCCAGATTAAGCTCCTTCCTCAGAGACTTAACCTAAGACTGTTGCCATTAGTTCTACCCTATTAGTTATGGCTTTTTTCCAATTCCCTAAGAAATGCTCCAGCGTGAATGCTTGGCCCACAGTTTCTAAAATGCTGTCCAAGAATGTGAAATACTCAATTTTTGCCAGTTTCTCCCTTCCTAATTTTATGCTGATCATTCATTTAGTTTTTTATTCATATATATAAACATTTTACCCTTCAAGCCGCTAGGGTGTATGGCAGGGGTTGATACGCAGGGGTTTAGCAGAAAAACTATTTGTTATTTTGTTAACTTAATGAACACAGAAGGGTAGTGTATTTGGCATTGACAGCAGTCTAATCGCTATATAGGTAACAGCATATTCAACCACGAGTTTAAGGGATATTCTCCACTCTATATCTACGCTTATTCTTACATTTATCTCCACCACACCTTACGTAATATTACTTAGGTACGCTGAAGGGTATTTGTGAAAATGCGCAGCCCTACCTCGCTCCGTATCCATGCATCTGTTCTATTGATGCAATTATAACTTCTGTAAAATACTCATTTACAAGTTTATTCGGTAAAATTTCTCTCCAGAGATCAAGAAATAGTGAAAACATCCTAATTTCTCTCAAGTTCTATTCCCCCTAACGCATTATCAACTCAAGTCGCTCTCCTCTACCTATTAACAAACTCATCTTAACCCAGAAATTCGTCCGCTCTCTCTTATGACCGCACATAAACGGTACTAAAAACAACCTTGGCTGATGTAGGCATTAGGTGTTTGTTCCAAAGTCGCCCCAAACTATGGGTTTCCTCTTTTTTCGGAGACAAAAAAATGTCCCACGTGTCAATTATTGATGATTGCAACATCATCATCATCGGACAACAATCCTAGGATTGGTTTGACGCAGCCCTCCACTCCATTCTTCTATCGGCCAACCTCTTCATATTGACGTAGCTCCTCTCTTTTACATCCTTCATAACTCGCTCCACATACCTCATACGCGGCCTGCCTTTTCCATTCTTCCCGTTCACTTTTCCCTCGACGATTGTCTTCATCTGGCCATCGTGTCTTAAGATGGGGCCTACTGAGTTCTCCCGTCTTCTTTTTAAGGTTTTTAGTAGACATCTCTCTTCTCCCACTCTTCTTAAGACTGCTTCGCTTGTCACTCGATGGATCCACTTTATCTTCATCATTCTTCGGTAGCACCACATTTCAAATGCTTCCAGCCTGGACTTCTCTGCTGCTGTTATTGTTCATGCTTCTCTACCATGTAGTAGAATGCTCCAGATGTATGTTCTAATGAAATTTTTCTTCACTTCCAAGGTTTAATTTTCAGCTGCAATCAGAATCTTCTTCTGGTAAAATGCCTTTTTCGCTTGGGCACTTCTAATGGCAATTTCTCTTTTACTTCGTCCATCGTTGATTACTAGGCTTCCCAGGTAACAGAACTCTTCCACCTCCTCGATATTTTATTTTTCTAGTTTATCATTGGTTCTGGCTTCATTTCTCCTACTGCATACCAATACCTTAATTTTCTTTTTATTAATCTTCAGATGATATCTGGTCATTGTTCTTTCCATATTTCCTAGTGTCAACTTTAAATCTCCTTCTGTTTCTGCCATGACTGTTATGTCATCGGCGAATCGCAGCATGCCGATTTTCTCCCCGTGGATATTCACTCCCGGGGACTTTTCTTTAACTTCTTGGATGAATTTATCGATGTAGACATTGAATAATGCGGGAGACAGTGCACCTTGCCATGATTGCATATCACATGAAAAAAATAGTTACTGCATGTACAGCTATCCGTATTATCATCTGAAATATACTACTTTGATGCATGGCAATGCCTTGGGACCATCATTCTCCAGTTTTTCAAAGGCATAATCATGGGATATGTGTATATTCCAGGAAGAATTTTCAGTCATTTCTGTCAATATGCCATTAGGGCATTTCGGGCTCATCACTCGTATGAGCATTTTTAATTGCATACTTGCTTTAAAAGACCAGTTTAAGATTATTGATTATGATTTGCAGATTAATCCAAAGGGTCAGTGTGGTTTGGTGGCTTACTGGTCTCCAATTAGTAGGCCCCAGGGTCAATGCTGGGCAACTGCGAACATTCTTCATTAGTATACCTGTCAATCCTTGAGTGCTGAGTGAGAAACTTGAAGATCTCTTCAAGCTTAGCTTTCATTCTGTCGAATGAGATGTTAAACTGTGGACCCTTGGCATCTTTCGTTAAGACCGACACCTGGTTTCTCATATCCCGTGGTAATCCGGCAAAACGCACCTATCGTGAAAAGCGCAAAAGCTGTCGGGTGCCTTCCCAGAGTAACTACTACTACTGATGAATCTTAAACATAATAAATTTACCCTATTGGTGTTTTATACCTATTGACGAAATAATAGTTGATTAATCAACACACTTAGAATAACTGTTTGTCGCTAATAGTTATATCTCATATAGTTTCGGAGCAACCATTGATTTTTTATTGCCTGTTAGTTGGTTCCTAAAACTGGAATGGCCAAATGCATCGTACCTTCGAAATAAATCGGTTAAGTTTCCATAAATTTATCGTTTCATTTCATTTTTCGATTTCAGTGTTATGAAACTACGGGCTACGTTTAACAGATTCGAATCACAATGTCGAAGCTGAAGATGGATATAGCTGGCCCTTCTAATGATGTCGAGAGATCCACCAGGTTCTTAAGCACGTATAAGTCACTGCTCCAGCACATAGTGTAGTGTGGTGTGAGCATGTTCGCACGGCTACCCCCGATTGCATTAAGTGGTAGTCACTAAACCCACACAGCATCACCTCCTTCTGTAAGTCACTATTGGTGGTGGGCCCACCCGATTGTCAGGAGTTTAACTCCATTTCGTACAGAGGCTTCCTTAGTAACAACTTCTTCGAGCAACCAAAGAATGGTAATTTTTATTTTCGTTTAAAAAGTAGTTTACCTGTTTATGACTTCTACCTATACCTTATAAAAAATATTTTAAGTTTTAAGCTGAGGCTTTATGGCAAATATTAACTGCATAGATGAGAATTAGCCTCATATAGTGCTTAGCCGCAAGATTCGTAATGGGAAATTTTAAAAGGAAGGCTAGTGTAACGGAGATGATGAACGTATTGGGCTCGACATCACTCGAATTGAGGAGGAGGAAAGCACGCCTTAAATGCCATAAAGCATACGTTGGTGATCTGAAGTGGAGGGACATATCCGAACGATTGAAAAGACCGAGTGATCTGGCAAGAAAAGACCACAATAGATAGAGCCTCCGAGGCAATTCTAAAACACACTGAAATATTCCTTTCTGAAATAGGGGATTGGAATAGTTTACCCATGGAAGTATTGGATCCCTTTACAAATAAAACTCAGATTATAACGAGGTTAAAAAAATTGTAATGAGGGTTTTATTTTGTGCTGTGAAGGTCTTTTATTTGTACTGTGAGGTTTCCTGCACTGTGAGGTATTTTGTACAGTGAGTTTTTTTCCCTTTGTTGCCATTGTATTGTCATATTTTTGTATTTTTGGCATTTTCTTCATTTTTTAATTGATATTTTTTTTTGGATTTTCTCAGTTCGTATTGAATTATGTTACCACCCGACCATGTGGTCGAATTTTAATTATTGTATTAATAATAATATGACATGAATGCTTACAATTGAGATGTCAACTTATTATTAAATGAATGAGAAAAAGATAAGTGTCCTTTTTTGAGATTGATTCTGAAGCAAAGCGGTGGTAATTTTTAATGAGCTGATGTTTAATGGAGTTGAAGGTTTCAGCCTCTGTCCACTCCACGAAACAACGAATCTCTATTAAAGATATGGGATATAGCGAGATAAATGAGCCATTAGGTCTGTTTCGGAATATAATTTACAAAGATCGTTTCTTATATGAACACTTCAAACAAAAGCATCCTTCAAGAAAATATTGATTCTTTTAACCTAGGGTTAAAGTAAGTATGAATTAATATAATACAGGCCGGATATGTAGATTACTGTTTATCCCCAAATATACTAACTAATATTGTTCCGGTTTACAATGCTCCTTACTGTGACATGGTTTGCACGTGTTCTCGGTAATTCTATGGCATGTTTTTTCGTGAATTCCTAATTTATGTCAAATGGTAGGTGGAAACCATGCTATCATGGCATCGGAATGCAAATAAAGCGAAGTATTTTAGCTGGTAGCTTGGGATCTCTCTATGGAAAAAAATTTTAACAGGTCGGCCGTGATAATCAGGTTGGTCACTCGCCAGCCTCACACAATGGCTGCTGTAGTAAAAACTTAATATTTAGTTTCAGTAACCTAAAACTTAATTACACCACTACTACAAGATTTACTGTGGAATCTAGGACTGCTTTCTATCTACATCTACCTACATAATACCCTACAAGC
Organism: Platycnemis pennipes; assembly: GCA_933228895.1. NCBI lineage: Eukaryota > Metazoa > Arthropoda > Insecta > Odonata > Platycnemididae > Platycnemis > Platycnemis pennipes. Next base: position 102,654,237 of record OW121846.1, on the reverse strand, counting down.
CACCATAAAGGTGTGTGGCAGGGGTTCTCATATCACATGCTAGCTGACGCTTTTCATGTTTCGGTAATAATCGAAAATTCATCCGCATAACATGCGTCTCATGTACACTATTATGTCTACTGTCACTAAATTGTCACTTAAATTGTGTATGATTTGTGTAGGCTACGTTTTTCATTTCTAGCTGAGATTCTTTTATCTTTTATCCTTAAAATTAGTTTTCAGTATGAACTCGAGCAATTCCTGAATTATTAAAATCTACAATTGACACAATACTTCATCGCAAGAGAAAAAAATAGCAAATACACTCTCGTGAACCTAAGCGTAGACAATTATTCATGGTTGACTTTAAAGTCGTTTATCCCTGAATTACCTTTTTCATCAACATAAGAATTTAATGTTGGGATATAAAAATATCGGAGATATGAAAATTGCAGATCTAGGTCGCTCACATTTTATGTGTTTTCAGTTTACAGTTTATTTACATTCAGTATGAAACAATTTCATTGTTTCATACTGAGTGTGCTACGGATGGGAGTGTGGAGTGCTCGTGATCAATATTGTTTCTAAGAGGCGAATCTGGTCGCGAGCACTATCACGATCGCCCCACCCTCTCGCTGCCACAACTAGAGGACCTCGGAACATGGATCGTGTTGATGCACGGCGTCCCATGCGTCATCGGCGCCAATGCAAGCGACGGCAGTGTGGAGCGTGGGGGGGCCAAGAGGGTAAAGGTTGAGGGTGAATTAATGGCCCAGGGCCTTCGAATCCTATACACTAACCTCTCCACCGGGTGTCGCCCTTTCTCCGCTATGTACTTCAACCCGTGGAGGGAGGAGTGGGTGCAGTAGTCCCGCGCCGAAGTCTTCACCTTGCCCCTTCTTCCCCGGGCGACCCTCACTTCACCGCCCCCGCCCTTACCCGGCCCCTTCTCGCCCTCGTCCAGCCAACTCCTCCGGGAGAGGGAGTCCGCCTCCGGGCCTGGGTACAGGCGGTGGCCCGTGCTGCCCGCCGACGAGCTCATGCGGATCGGATGGCAGTCAAATGGCTCCAGTGGCGGGTGCTGGCCGTGACCAAGTGTGGACTCCGGCCCCACGAGAGATCGCCCGCCCGACATCCCGATGCCTTGCATTGTTCCTCCAGCCGATCGGCCTGTCATATAACGTCGTCTCCTGCGCTCTGAATTATTGATGCATGGCCGAACCGCCTCCAGAATGCTCCTTCCAATCCCTCGTGTTTGCCCCCATTTTATGAGTCATCCACGTTATTTTTCCGCGTGTGTATGTTTGCTTAAATGAAAAATATTTTGTCCCCGTTGTCGTTCGCTTGTACTCAGGGGCGGAGTTATGCGCCGATATCTGTGGGTGAGCGTTCGACCTTAGCGTCAAATAATGTTAAAATTTATGACCACCTCCGGAATCCAGTGTTAAGTGGTGGCTTGCGGTATTGCTACATCGATTTCAGTGACGTGCCTAACTCCCTTGGTCACGATAGGTTAAATCTGTCATTAATACCCCAGTTGTTTTCGGGTAGCGATTTCGTGCGATACTCACCAACACCAAATTCAATTTGCCGGCCATTTTTCATTGCCTATCGTGTTCATTTTCCGGAGGATTTCGAAGCCAAGGCAAATTATTCGCTAAGATGATTCCTTTGCTTTCCTCTAAAACACCTTTCATCCAAGACTTTACACAATTGCTAAATTATTATGTTGATGGTTGCTTAAAAACATTGAAACCTTGAGAGAGTTTTTAACTCAAATTGACTTAATGGGGAGCAGAGACGTTTGGTTACTAATGTGGTAGAAATGTACATGTTAAAATTGAATTAATTTCCACTGAAAAAAGGCAAATCAGTGAAGATAAATCTGAAATGAGTAAAAAAAAACTCTCAGGAAAAATTCATGGCTATGATTTGTGTTGCAATAGTGCAATAGATATCCCTGTGATATCGGAAATTTATACTCTTGATTCACCATTAATTTTTCCAACTATAGCGTGTAGTCGAGCGGGTTCTCCGAAGAAGTTCCAAAATTCCAAATTTCTCAACGTATATCGTGTCCTCAAAGCCAAGATTGTCAAAGTTTTCTTTTATAATATTTGAGTACTAGTAATCATATGGTATCCGCCATGTACTTGACAGTGGTTACAAGACATCAGCGAGTAACTGCATTCGCAATCAAACGGAAATAATTACTTTAGGATGAATTGATCACAGTCAGGGCAGGAAAATAACTATTTGCTCAGAGATGTTTAATCTGGGAAGTATAATTCAGTAAAAGAGATGTTTTATCTGGAAAGTATATTTGTTCGGTGTTGATGAGTACGTTTTTCCTACAAGACAGACAGTAAATGATTAGAAATATTTTTCGCTTATGGATTAACTCATTCTTAATAGAGTTTCATTCAAGGTGAAAAATTTGCTTTGAACGCTTCCACAAATATGCAATTAGAGATTCGACTGATAATTTATGCCACCGTGTCCACTGTATCCCTTGCATCGTTTATCATTTTATATATATGTAAGGCGCGAAGCATGCTTTTCGTCCCTATATTGTTTTCGCCTTTACTGTACATTGGAGTTAGGAGTTCCAAACTCTAATGATATTGAGCTCTACGGCCCCTTAAAGTAACAAATTTAAAAAATCTACAATGGCCGTTAACATTGGCAACCTTCGTCAAGGTATACGACAACAAATGTCTGTGTTGATTTGCGGGAGGGTCAATTCCACAGCAGTGATCAACCACAGCCTCTCAACCGGTAAACCCTCCTGTGGTGGTTTACGGGAATGGTATTTCCTCGCCAGTGACACAACCACAGACACACACACATCCAACCCAATTGGGATCATTCACAGGGCTGATGGGACCCTAATCAGGATGCCCGGGTTTGTGATCATTACCCAATTTGCCAATTTTAATGGCCATCGGAGATTTTTTAATTTTATTTTTTACCTTAAGGAGTTCCGTTTGCTTCAAATACTCATCATTGCTGTCATGTTATTCAGAAAATAATGCTTGAATAGTGATTTTTTTCAAAAACAGTTTCACGCAAAGTCTAAGTAAGTTTCACAGTTTAACGAAATCCGAGGAAATAATGAAAAATGAAACGGGACAGGAAATGATTTACAGATGGTATGACACCAAATGAAGTGTTAATGAGGGTATTTTTTTCACCATAGTGTTGATAAAAATTGTATGCTTTTTAATGGTCAAGGTTTAATGAAGCCATTAATATTATGCAATTAAAAGCTATTCTGTATTTTACGACTTTTTATGTGTAGTGGGATTGTCTGAAATATGTTCTTCTCTTCCATTTGGTTTTGATTGCTTATTTCACAAGCAATGTGATTGACAAAAGTGACAGAACTATCAAATAGAATAATTAATGCAATACTTTTAATGACGATGGGATTTTGGAAATCATGGGTAATTGAATACCTGGAAATAACACCATCTGTTCGCGTCAGATAATCTCAGTTGACGAGTGCACTTAGCACCAATCCAAGCCAAATTTCATGATATAGAAAAACTAAATCACGTCCATTAGCGCCGGCAGAACGTGCCTGGTAATTTGAATGAAGTTCTGGACATTTTTTACTATCGTTGCTCTGGTCTTTCCATTGCATTTATGATGTATTTGTGCAATGCATGAACTTTAATCTATAGTATAACTGTTCGTCCGGATGTTTATGAATTTATTCAATTTATTGATGGTCCCAGGGCTAATGGGCTATCTATAATTTCAATAGATTGTTATTACGTGGTTTTCATGTTAGTCGTTATTGTTTCCAATTATTCGTTTTCAAATGCAGCAAAATACGTTACGATACAAACTAAACAGTTGGAGCATCTAAATATATAATTCTACTCCAACTACGATCACTGCTGTGGAGTCAAAAGGTCAGATCATCCCTCGAGGAAGACATTGTAGATCGGTTTTGGCACACCTCGTGGTACTAATATGTTACATCTTGAATTATTCGGGTAACTCTACTGAAAATGAGTGCTTATGCTTATTTCCAGAGCCAGCCTACTCCCTGTGGAGCCTAATAAGCGTATAAAGTTCCTGATTGTCTTCAAAGAATTGAATAAGACCAGAGCCTAATGTCTGCCCATATTTCGTAATGTATTGCGATAAAAAATACTTATGATTGCACGCCTTTATAGGATCATATGTATCGCTGAGAATTTTAATTTATACTTTATGTTACTGTAGTTTTGAAAACAGCAGTTTAAGCCTTATCTTTAAACCTTAGAAGTTCCTTGAAAGTTGAATTTTCTTTCCTAAAACTGAAAGAGAATTATAATTTGTTCATTTCGGTGCGTGATATCATCAATAAGATTGAATGAGCGTTCATTTATTAATTTTATGATTTAATTTAAATGTTCGCCTCTGGCGTTGCGCCAGATGCAAGCTATTAACTGCCCGGCAGAATGGACTTCAAGTTTCATGTCGTCGAAATGTTATGCCTTGTTTCTACCAAGATGTCTGTATTCAGCACGTGGCCATCTCCGTCTGTGGGATAAGCTTGGAAGAAGAGATGCTTCATTTCCCTTAAACTTTGAATACGTAAACGTTTAACCCAAGTTTTCCAAAGACTAAAAACACCACGGTCATCCTCGTTCTTAAACTCCCATGTACCCTGACATTGGGCTTCCAAATCCTTGGAGTTCAAAGTGTCGTGTGTTGTCGTGGTCCATGCAGGGGGTCGGCCGTAAAACTCACCGAAGTACGCTTTGCCATGAGACGTTCCGGTGCCGGGTGCGGAAGTAGCTATCGAGCTCAAGCGTATCCCAGCACTAATACTTTCCTGGTAACAATCGTTTTAGTTGCGGAAGGAAGGTGGGTGGGACGGTACGGAGTCCCAAGTTGTCGTATTACTCAGGAAAGGCCCGGGGGGACGGCACACACCATCTCCTATTCACTGCTGTCTCCGAAATCGACGCGTCATGGTCTTAAACAGTCACGGAGTTCAATGCCTTGTTTTAAGTGCCCGTAGCTCAGTAATGGTTTTAAAATTTGGCCACTGTTTAGCTCCAATCCATAAGAGCCGAAAGTTACATATTACATAAATGATACGTGTTAGGATTATTTAGGTTAGGGTTAAACATAAAATTAAATGGATATACATTTTTGGAGATTGGGTACTGAGACAAATGGCATTTTTTACGATTGAGTGATGCGTAAGTCAATATGGAGCCCATATTAGTGCAAATATAATTTTATTCTTCCTCTTGATTTTTCCCGATAGTTATTTTTTAGAGATCACAGGCGGAAAACTCCTAGAATTCTCTTTCAGAAAAACAGTTTTTTATAGAAAGTCGTTCATATTCGTTTCCTTATCTTCCGTAGAAATTAAATTGTTACGGATTTTGTGTGATACAGTTATTTTTAACCCAATTGAATGATATTGGGCAAAGAATGTGGTCATTATGTATTCGGAAATAATGAATATTGTTCTTCTGATATACGACTGTATCCCGAAAGTCCTATTTTTTAACCACGTGTTATGGGTGGAGACTTGATAGAGTCGTTAGGGTTCTTAATAAGTCCAAACTCATCAAGTTATAGGGTAACAACTTTCCGTGGATTCCCAATAGAGAAAATATTTTGGTCTTATTACCCATTTTGATCAATGCCACATTCACTGTCGATATTTTGATTGCTTTGTTTTACTATGTAAATTTCCTTCCCTCGATTTTGGCAGTTAATGGAACTTCTAAAATCCTTTCGCAAATACATCATGTGTTCAACCAAATGAGGATTAAGTTTTCAGCTTTCATGGGGGTAAAAACTAATGGTTAAAGCTTAAATTATATTCAGTGCAAGTCGGAGTTATTATCACTAATCGATCTTGATAAAGGTTAGCTACACCCAATACATATAAATAACGAATTAGTATGTATTTGAAATTCAATTTGTTGTGACAACGAATTGCAGGGGGAAAAATGAAGTATATATTTTTGTTATCTATATATGACGTGGCTGATATGTTTCTATAGATTTATTGCAACCTATCCTACGTAGCCTAGTCGAAAGCTTACTAGAATTCAACAAACCTCTTTTAAGACATGCTTCATCATTACTTTCTTCATGTCCGTAGTACCTCCTGATTTATCTCATAAATGTGTTAGAATTAATGAAGTAGTGTAACAAATGTGAAGACTTTTTTATTTGATGTATTCCTTACAGTAAAACTAGATTCTTTGCAACACGTTCTTTGGTTTGCGCAACATATTACCGGAGCTTGAGCAACTTGAATCGTTAAATTACGGCATTTAGGGTGGATGACGTGTTTCACTCAAAACTACTCACCGCCAGCCATTGGGACCCAGGTGCTTATCAAACTGGGAGGTTAACCGCCAAGGGGTCCTCGGTCTTACGGGATAATTCATTGCTTTTACTTATGCTCCCCGTTGGAGTGTCTACTTACACTTGTTTGGGTTCACATGAAATTACACCATTAAGTACTACTCACTTAAGGAAGTCATTGTGCCTGTGAGTAATTGAGATGAAGAAAACGCATGAAACTTGATTTGATAGCGATTCCGACATTTATTTGTAGAAACAGGATAGGTACCTACGTCAAATTTATGAATTGTTAAGTTACAAAATATCTATTTTTTAATGAAATCCTGTGATTTTAGTTCATTTTTCGCATCTAATGCATAAGAACTAAAAAAGGCTAGATCTGCGGGAACATCAAAACTGCTTTCTTGTATTAGTGAACTGTTGAGAGAATGGATTATTTTGGAAAAAAATCCCTTTTAATGAGAAGCTTCATTATTTGCATTCGTCTGATTAAATTTCCGAAAATGGTTATGAGTATCAATATATCTCCTGAGGACAATATATGCTAGCTCATATGTTTTGCAAAGTATAATCCAATTGCTACTATACTAGAAATTTTCTTGACGATGTCCTTGCCTTATTTTTCGTTTAACCTTATTTGTGCACTTAACACAGTTAACAGTTGTAGCTAAAAACGCAAGCATTTTGGAAATACCCTATCAAAGGGTATTTCCATTTTAGAAAATCTGTGGCTCTTACATTAAAAATTTTTTGCAATCATACCTAAGTAATTGCCATCTATCTTTTTGAGTGCCAATGGTGAACAAAAAGCTTGAGTGAAAATAAATATGAGAAAGAAGAATGATTCACGGCGCCCGAATTAGGACAGAACTGTATGTTGCAATACACATTACGTGAAAAATTCTAAGGGTTCTATTGATCATTTATTGAAAATATAAAATCACTCCTATTAAACGGGTAGATTTTTATAACAAATACAATTAGGGCACTGGCCGCGTTTGAAGATTGGACAACATAGTCATACTTAACATGCCTTAAAATCAAGTAATACTTAAAATAAGCATCATTCTCTGGTACTATATCCTTGACTAACCACCATGTCAGCCTCCGTAGTAATTATCCTCCATAGTCTATTTACCTTCACTGCATACTACCTGGTGGTTGAATAACAATCCAAATCAAAAGTAACTATGAACAAAAATATTTACTTTAAACATACCATGATGTCGGAGTGAATGTTTTTCTAAAGAAAATTAATACATCTATAGCGCAGTTTTTTTTCCTTCGTCTCATGACAACAGCTCGGATCTATTGTCATGTCTCCTTTTGATGTTTCCTGTCAAAGGCAAAAAAAATGTTTACACTATTACCAGATGATCAGGAGTATCGAAACCTATGGATCCTTTCTTCCGGGTTCTGGAAATTTTTAATCAGGGTTCGATGAAATTTTAACTGTCATAGACATAGAGGGTGGTGTTATTTTTGTGTCCTTCTTCTTGTGTTACTGGCTCTGTTGATCATTCCATAATTGAACTGAAAAAGTAACCTGAAAATTTTCTTCTAGCGCATTAAATATGTTCCTTCCTAACTTTCTCGGCAGAAAACAAATAGTCAAAGGCCCTGAAGGAAATTTATTTAAATGAAGCTATGTTACACATTTTGCTCCTGAATGTTCGGTCCTAGAACAAATTTTACTGTCACTGTATATTCCACACCACCAGAACAATAGCATCGTTGTAGTTAGATGCTCCTATGCAGATGATTCTCCGATCTTACTCAGAAAATTTGCATGATGCATCTGTGTAAGAAATATTGCAAAGTCCCATGCACAGAAACATCGTAATGAGGTTGAAGAGAGTAATTGCATTTTAAACGGCGTTAATATATGATCCCGACAATGGGTGACACATACGCGATATGATATACAAATGTTGTAGTATTGGCGAAATGAAGATTAGTGATTGTGAATACAACTATTCTACAATTCTATGTGCTGGGAATCATGATATCACAATTAGCAATAATATTTATTATTTACAAAATTCATTACAAATCTCGAAAGGACATCTCTCTCTAGTGATTCGGCAAATGTTTTGGTGAATTTGTATCCCATAAACAATAGAAACAAAGTTTTGCATAACTGATATTTCCTCATTCGCCTTTCAGCTCTTTGACTTGCCCTTAATTGTTTATTCTGATATTTATGACTTCCTAACTTGATTTATAAATTTGATAGTAAATTAAATAATAATTATTGTAGCACATAAATCTATGCGCTACATTAATCTTTTACTCTATTATACGAGTGGATAATATATCGATGGTGGATAATAATAACGGTGAATCTTCCAGGATTTCAAATGCTCTCAAAAGAGGAACATTTTTTGTGAGTTTGTACGAGTTGATTACGGATTCTTCAAAATTAGAACGGCTCTGGCCCTCCAAACATTGTTACTGAATGGTCTCTCTCTCTAAATGTCAATAGGAAGTATGGAAAATGCCCAAATATCCATGATTTAACATGAAAATGAAATGCTGTGTCATATGGACCTATTGATGTTGAGCAATTGTTAATTAGTATATTGTATGCTTGAATAAATTCCTACTGGATTTGATTTTTCATATATTTAACTAAACATTGCTTAGATTTTATGTATTCACTCTAGTATTTTTGGCCAAGTATGATGCTTTTTATTATTATCAGTATTTGTTCAAAAATATTTTACCATCAGGCAATACTCTTTTTATGATTATTGGTGACAATGCCATAAGAGCCAGGCATTTTAATACAAATTGCTTTAAGTCTTAGGGAACCAGTATATACGTATTTATTTAGCCATACTCTCCTATTTTAGCAATCATCGCCCTATTACATTGCGTTAATGTATAAATTAATGTTTTCCTTTGCATGGAACTCCTAGCAGCCAAACCCTTAAGTGGCTTTTCGAACATATTCACCCATAGCTTCCCCTCATTGGCCATCCGCTCTCACCACTCACTCCTCTTCCGCATGCCAATGTGGAGGCACGTAATTGTAGATAATCATTTTAAAAAGGTCCCAACTACCTGAGGAGGTGGCGTTTGCCCAGATGAAAATTTCGCGCGAGCTAAATATTTGGGGCCGCCAAGTGTTTTTCGCCATTTGGGGCAGGGTGCGGGCGGCGGCGTCCGGAGCTGGCCAGGGGCGGTGGGGGGCGAGGAGGGAAAAGGTGCAAGCCGGCCCCTGCACGGACCTGCGCGGGCGGGGCAAGGGGGGCGGCCCCGATATGGGTGGGCCCTGCGGCCAGCTGCCGCAGAAGATGGTGGGGCGGGGGCCGTGTGACCGAAAAATTGGGAGTATAAAGCGGGAGGGGCGCAGGTGACATGGGCGCATTATCGACACGCTCGCCGGAGTGGAGAGGGGCGGAGGGGGGCGACGGGGCCATGTGGGGCCGTGGGAGGAGTCGGGGGGCGGTCGGGGGTGGGAGGGAGGGCGTAAGTTTTCCGTTCACCCTCTTGAGAATGGAAATGGATTCCTGCGCACTCCATCCATCTGGCCTCCGCCGTTCGGGTCGCCGGTGTTTTTGCCGGAGACGGTTGCAGAAGAAGTGGAAGCAAGGTGGAATCGGGCTCTCCTCTCGCGTGCTTTCATCCAACCACAAGTCAAGAGTGACTCCTTGCGTAGGTAACGCTTGCGAGTGACAGCCGTCACATAGTATGGTTTCGATATTATTTCTTTACTTCGTTTTCAACCGTCGCCCGTTGCATGGCGGCTGGCAAAATGGTGGTAGTGTGCCTCGCGTTGGTGAATTTTGCTACGCGCATCTAAAAAACCGTCAAGGTTTACCATATAGATAAAACATTAAATTTCACTCTCTAATTTCACTATTATTGTTATTTTTGAGCTTCTCTCTGAATATCGAAAGATACTGAAAGTTATATTTTTTTTAGTTCAAAGGAATGCAGAAATTGTTCGACTTGAAGAGGAAATTTTATTTTCCCAGTTGGAAGTAATCATTAAAAGTAGAATGTTTCGTATTGTGGGAATAAATCAAGATTTTGGACTAGTAACAGTGATAGTTCTCAAACGTTACCTTTTGAGAAACTGACGTATATTGTCTAATAATAATCATCAAATTCAGGGACGGAACAATTCAGTTTCATAATTTCATTTATCTGAGCCGTGGGGTTTACGTATGAATTTGTGTAACTGAAATTTAAAATTACTTTTTCCTTCTCTCCAAAATGCTATTTACTCTTGGTTATTTCCTGGTTAAATTTGTTTTGGAGCTTTGGAAAATAAAAGTGATTTTGATATTGGAATGTTACAACTGAGAGTGTAAATTTATGAGGTTTTTTTATTATCCCTATCAGCAGAATTAAGCCGGTAGTTCTCATGTATAGATGTTTGACGAAATATTATCTATAAATGGAAAATATAAAGGCACATTGTTTGGAATTATTCACATTTAAATTGGTTTTGAAAGAAAAGACTTCAATTTTTACGAGAGAGTAATATCATTAGCTTTCTGAGTGCACTACGTGAAAAAAATGATCTCTTTCTAATACAAAATTTACAAAATATAAAAACGGTTAGTTCCATTATTATGAAAATAATGCGCTTAAACGTTTCTAAATTAGGTGAAAATAATTATTCATCACCATTTTCATAAGATTTATTTAGCTTGGTTCACGCTGTCATGCATTACTCTAATTCTCTGCCAATAGTCCTATTTTTCTATCGCAGATTTGCTGTGCCCCAATGATTTTAATGGATACTTAAATGTAGTTTGGTATTCGAATTCACTCAAGTATATTCAAGCTTGGGCTGAATCAATTTAAAATTCTATTACTTGTTCCCCGGCTCAAAGTTACTTCGTGCCTGAATTTAGGGTAAAATGATGGGTCCTCTCGAAATTGAAGCTGATACTGAGAAATAAATACTACGCTCAGTATAATGCTCCGAATGTGATGTTAGGACGTCTGATTATAAAGGAATGATCCCACATTAGTAAAAAAAAATTACAGCGAAAGTGTAAGGTATGGAAAGCCAAGAGAAAAATGAATTTTTGCTGAATCACATCATTAGCATGGATAGCTTGTGGAAACGTATGTATGTGAACATGACGGTTTCATTCGCTTTGAAGGATATTTCTTGAATATAGCTGTCCTCTTTAGAAGGGAATGTAGAGGGAAGAGAGGTTTCGTAAAGAATATCGGTCATGGTGCGGTGGTTTCAGAAAGACGACTCGGCTTTTCTATACAACCGGGAGGGAGGACCAGTTTAAAGAAGAACAATTCCCAGGAACGAGAAATTGGGTGGAATGAACTAGATAAAAAACTTACGGGAATAAACGGTTGGACGACCAAAGAAAACATGATAGTAATTTCCAATGAGAAATGTACACGCATTTAAAGTTATAGTTACAGAATTGTGTAAAGTGCAAGTGGAAAATCATTCCACGTGCTAAGAGACTGGGCAAAATATATTGACGGAATAATTAGAATTACGTGCAGAATGGAAGGAACTTATGCACTTCTAAAATCTAGAGGGAATACAAAATTTGTGTATAAAAGCATAGGGGCAGGTATAGAAAAGAGTGCGATAGAATAAGTTCTGTAGTGAGTGAAGAGGAAGAAAGCTGTAGGTAATAGCTGTAGGCAATAAAAAAATCATATAGATAGGATTTCCGAAGAGTTGAGGGAAAATCGGAAGAAAATATTTTCTGGGCTTATTCGCGGGATTAATGAAGAAGGGTGTCACCTGATGGTTCTGAAAGTAATGATGATTTTCATTCTTAAGACGCACAAAGCAAAAGTGTGTGCCAATTATCGAACCATTAATTTCATTTCTCTCGTGGAAAAAGTTATATCTAACTTTTCTAATGGCATTATTGAGAAGAGCGAACAAATGCCTCCATTTTGACACTAACTGAAGCATGAACAATAAAAAATTATGCGTAAAATAAATATGTTATATTAATTTATAATTTATATACTCAATTATACATATGTTTATATAACCAGTTTTTGTCATATGTTTTATAAACTTGAGAGTAATCTAATGTTTATTGATCGAAGTTGATACATTGAGAAATGAAGAAATATCGTATTAAAATCTAAACCAGACGGAATATCGAGAATCGGAATGAACAGCTTTAGGTTGGAAAGATTACCGCTACCACATTTGCTTTATGTTAAACACACGAATCAAATGATAGGAGAAGCATGGAACGGGATGAAAGTGGGAATAAATGCAGGCGGCTAACTGATAAAGTTATGGTATACGGGTGATGATACCTTTTATTAACAAAAGCAATGTAGACTGTGATTGGTGCGCCATATTTCTAGCAATGAAGTTTTCGGATGAAGGTCGATCATAAGCATAAAATGATAATAAATATAGCTAAGACGAAACGGCTTTAAAAATATTGAGATTGATGGGCATTTATGCATTAAGTAGATCTGGTGGACTTATCTTGGGGACTATAAATGGAAATGTATTCTACGGTGGGACACTCAGGTGAAGAACTGGGCTTGACACGTAAGCGTTCGGAGGAGAGTGAATGAGGTATGTCACGCAGCACAGACGGAAATAAAATACATGTTGAACTATAATATGGAGCACGGTATTTTATAGTTTCGGTCCTTAGTGCTTGGAAAAAGAGGATGAGGGGATACCTTTAAGTGTGAGACTCTAGGCGAGCGGATGAGGTTATCTCGATTAATGCGAAGACGTCATATGGGAGTATAAAGAGCAAATATGCTAGAAGAAGAAAGTGAGTTGGTTAAAGGAATAGGGTGCAGCAAAAACGATTGGTGGATGCACTAAGCGTTTTAGAGATGTTGGTGAGCGTAAGGAGAGACGGATGGGAAAGAGCGGAAGAGGGACGGAACAAGTTGAAATTCTGTAGGGCATGAAGGAAGGGAGCAGAAGTTAAGGAGAGCTTTATGTAGGCCGCGTAAATTTTCTTGGACTGGAGACAGGAGATGGCCTACATTCCGGAGGAGTGGCAGAGAGTCCATAACCCTATCCATATCCCATATCCATATATCCATAACCCTGGCAGTTTTGGAGAATATTGATGTTGTGATAAAATCAGCCGAACCTATAATGAAAGTCATCGGTGGGGTTATTTGGCATGCGTGATGTCATTGTGTTGAATGAGAGAATTTTATAGTTTTTCAATCACCGGAACATATTCTCATGTCGTTTAAATATTTTCTCTTATCAGGAAACATGCGCTATCTCCACACCCCCTCATCACTTCTCTCCCCCCTCCCAAGCTACTTGCAAGTCCAAAAATATTGTGTACCTTCTGACCTGCAACCCATGTCGCGCATTTTACGTTGGCGAATTCACTACACCGTTAGTAATCTGGATGAACAACCATCGATCTTCCACTAAATCTGCCTCATTTTCATCCTTCAGAGGTCCTTCAGAGGTCCTTCAAAGGTCAGGGCCCGGGAGAGGATGATCAAGAGGTGAATCTCCTTTTAAATAATGAATTTCTTCGTGAAATATGTTTTTACGGCCCACGAGACGCAGAAGCAGCACTAGATGCTTCTGAGGCTGTCAATCATCATCTTACTACTCCCTCTCTTCAGCGCTTAACATCCAACGCAGCCTTAATTATTTCTGGCGATTTTAACACGACGCACAATCCGCTTATGTATAGATCTGGTCGAGTTGAGAGGCACACCCGCTTCGCTGATAATTAAAGCAACTAATAGATACTTTCAGACTAGCTGATGCGTGGACGTCAGACCTGGTAGTTCAGGCCATACATTTCTCGCCACAAGGTCTTCGTCCAGATTAGACAGAATACATTTATCCAGCGATTCAATCAAAAATGTTTATAGCATTAAGATTCATGACTCTTTCTCCGACCATAAAGTAGTCACAATGCACCTGATAATCAACAGGCGAATATTGACACCACCATATTGACGCTTTCCAAACTTTCTTCTTGAAGATGTGGACTTCGTTAAAGACATGAAAATCATTTAATCAACTTTGACCGCTGAAACTGTATCAAACGTGAACTCTAGTGCAGAATGGGAGAAAAATGAAAACACTCATAAAGGACTACACAATTCTTTTTCGAAAATCGCTTTGCAATATCTGTGCTCAAATTAGAAGTAATAAATATAAACTTCAGGGAGAAAGGATGGCCACTCAAGGGAGAAAAGGTTTCAAAGAAGATTTTGGTTGTATTCGGAAGGCGTCAATGTATGTGCTGTTTGAAGTCCCATCGAATGGATCGAGTGCTGACCTTGAAATGCTCTGCATATAGCATCCGAGTGGGGACTAGTATACCATTGAAGTTTCTCTGCCCTGGCTGGTATTCTAACCTGGACCATCGAAATGGGTTGGCAGTACTCTAGCCATCACGCCAAACGATCCCTCAGCTCAGAACGGGAAGATAATTTTTGCGTGATTAATACGGCCTTCATACGATCCCAATTTATAAGAATCAGTATTCCTTCAAACTATTCCAGTATATAATTATATTTATTTATTGCAGTATTTTTGTCCATTCACATTAACTAATACACGGTAAAAATAATATTGATCCTTCTGCCGCTCTCCATAGGATATCCCTTGAATACCTGCTTGTTATTTCTTGCTTCTGCTGTAAAATAAAACGCTGTATTTGAATACCCTTGCGCTATTAAGAGAATAACTGTTTAGGTGAATGTTGACAGAATGTATTTTTGCCAGCGGAGGATTACCGATGGCATGAGAATGGCGGTATTTGAACATTTGTTTTACACCTTGAGAATGGACAAATAAAGTGTTCATTGGTGAAGATGGTATCCGACTGGGTATTACTTGTCGTCATAGTAACTTTCAGTCAAATCATCCACTCAAGAAATTCTGACGCGTTTTATTTCTGGAATTTTCCTTTCCCATAACGTCATAACTAATCTATATAATGCAGCCTAAAATAAGGAATTGCATGAAGGTGAGATGTGTTATCGCAGAAGAAAAATCCATCTACCAACGCTTGCCTCTTGATCATATTTGATGCTCAATTAACAAACATTACACATGCCACATGAAATTCCTAGCTGAAACTAAGATTGTTATTACAGTATTTTTACTTTGGTAGGTCAATGCTTCATTTCCATTATTTTGTAAGGAGGGCGGTTAATGCCAATTCTACCTTTACCATCATGTCCTAAAGTAAAGTATGGTGAAGATTATTAAAAAAAAACAAGGTAGATAGGAAATATGTCATCAACATTACGTATCTTGACCCATTACACATAAATGTAACAGGCATTTGATTTACGCGTGGCGATCTCATCAAGTATATTATTTCTAAAGTAATTACATCCTGACAGCCGAAGTACCATGTCTATATTTTGTTTCCTCCCATATTGGTCTTCATCCAAATACAGCGATCTTCTTTTTGTTGATCTTCTAGGAATAAATAGTACTCCTTTTGCCATTGAAGGTTGTACGATTCTTGCTTTCAAACTAGATGGGATTGTTCGAGGTAATTTTTGTTTGGTGGAAATATTTTATCTGCGTTAAGGTTTATTCAGTTTCTAAAGGTATTCTCCTGTTCTCACTAGAGTACCTTTTGAGTTACCGTACATTTCGAAGGGAGTGATTCTTGTTCTAGAATTTAAGTACAGTATTTTAAATTAATATGTACAGTATTTTAAATGGCATAGTTAGTTCTGAAAATATTCGCAAAAATTTCTTTTCCACATATTTTACCATGTTGTTTTACCATAATGTTAGGGGATATGTAGTTGTTTGCTCAATGAAATTGACTGTACCAAATCATGTCTTTTTCTTCGTTTTTTCTTCAGGGATAGCTGTAGAATAAAAGCTAAGCAGCTGTCATGATTAAATATTCGAGCATTTGAGGTTATGCATCGCAATGATGCCATATAATTGTATATTTTAAAGAAGATTCTATGTGGCTTCTTAATGCTCAAATTTTATTTCAATTCTCAATACACGTAATAAGAATTTGTTCATTAGCAGTGAACACATATTCTTATAATTAGTCGGGACAGGAGTGATGACATTAAAAATAATATTAAAACTTATTTCTAACCCATTCGCTCTTTTTCACTTTATTGACGTTTCACATAAGTATGCATGGTTAGCACTATATAACAACCCATTACTACTGTGTAGAAACATACAAAGTGTAACCATTTAATTGACGAGAAATATATCTATATTTTTAAAAGCTCTGCGAAACCAATGTACAAAGTTCGGAACATTGATATCACTTACATAATTGAAAAGGAGAAAGAGAACACATTTCCTCATATTTAGATATTTCATACCTTTAACGAGTCACAAACAAAGCAAATGTTGAGGCAATAATGAAGTATGCTGACAAAGAGTGGGGGATCTGCCATACAGAGGGTTTAAAGACGAGTAAAATGCTGCCCATTTATCATGACATTGCGAAATGAAATCCAATCTATGCGATGAGAAAATAAACACAATAGAGCGGCGTTGACGCTTATGAATTGAAAAGATGGCTAAGCAAGAGCAATGCATCGCTTCTTATTCATTATCAACATCAATGATACACAAATTAACACCAATAAAATGGCATTGAGGGCCCTGGTTGCGAGGTCAGGGTGAGATCAGGTCAATATGTGGAAATATAAGTCTACAAACACTTTCACAAAGAATAGCATTTGATTTTCATAAATGAGAATGCACGTTTAATTTTACAGAAACTGTAAAAACACCTTTGATCAAAGGGCAAGGGTATCGTGGGGACTCCCCTTACCAATACAAGAGGATGATTCCAAATTAATTGGCGCCATGGATATTTTCGCCGCTCTCCTGAACCAAACATATCTCTGAAGGAGTAATAGCCGGTATAAGAGTGTCTTAAAATTGTCAAAATCAGGGTAGGCCAGAGGCATGCTTATCGTGATAGTGGTAATAGAAGCTCCCGTGAAACCACAGCAAATAACGTCAGTCGTACAGAGTAATGGGCTTCGCTCAAAAACATGACAGGTTCCTTCCATTAGCGCACGTTCGCAAAGACCACAGGCTGATTATCAAAACATTTGAGGTGCTGCATCACTTTCCTAAGGATCTTTCAGCAAATTCAAAAAGGTTCGGTCATCAAAACATCGTTACATCTCATACCTTAGGCAATCCCCACACCCAAAATAACTTCGTCAGCCGACAAAACTGAACATACTCGTGCTTTCTGCTTGGTCAGATACTCATCCCAATTATTCAAGAACACAAATGCAGGCGTTTTTTTTCTCTTACACTCATTTATGCTGACCTACAACTCAACTGCTGCATTTAACCGAACAATAGGAACGAGCAAAATTCGTTTAGCGAGAAATTGCGCAACTTTTTGTGGATCTAACGGAGCTAGTGTAGCGATTAAAGTCAATGATACGTCCTTTTTAATTCTCATCTGCGGGATTCGTTGAGCGAGGCCCACTTTATTTCCCGCCGTCGGTGAATGGGTGCGAGCTCTTGCATGCCGTCGGCTGCGTCAATGTTCTTTCCTCAGCGCTCGCACGAAGTGGCAGCGTACCCGTCACATCCTCCGTGTCACATTCGGGACGCTCTTTGGCCTCGCACTCTTGACACACATGGTCAAACGAAGATTCGTATGACCACGTAACATGCAATGAGTAAATAGTTTCTTTTTTATTTTCTAAAATATTATTCCGATTCCTAGTCGTTTGCTTCCATCTCACCTGATCACTGGAGAAGCTGGCCAACCATTTTTTTTCCGTTAAGCATCAATTTATGTTTTCTGCATTTTGAAGTTTGAACCGTTAATACACTTTCGGAATTATATTTGACAGCATAACCACTTAAGTGTTTCGCTGAGTATTTTGTCCCTGTTTCCGATAACATTCAAATCTTTTATTTATTTAACATTGATCAGGTAATTTGACTTTTTGAGGGCTGAGTGCTGATGACACGTGGGTGTGGTGAGGAACTGACTCAGTGGTCCCTTTCCTCAACACAACCATCACCGAACATATAGTGCGTCCTTCGAAAGGTTACGAACATTTCTCTACATGCCCTCGGACGGCTACATACCCATATTCACGGCACTCGTGCCAATGTCGTGAGACAAAAGGAACGACTATGTTACGGACGCAAATAGCACCGATAAAACCCCTTTACTTAGACCGTTGGCCGGGGCCGTCTCCCCTTTTGGCCCTCTTTGCGCGGAGTGGGCCGTGTGTGAGGACCGGGGGTCGATATTGGGGCCGCGGCCCTCGGTCTGTCGGAGTCCTCAACTAGTGAGAACTCGTCGCATGCCAGGGGGATGTTTTGGGGAAATCGAGGTAATGGTGGAGAGGAATTTATAGGAGAGGGATGGGTGGGTTTGGTGTTTCTGGGTTGGTGAATAAGGAAAGGGGGAGAGGAGTGGGAAGGTTGGAGGAGAAGGAACATCGGGAAGATGTGTCTTACAAGGGAGCTCGCACGATAAGGATATCTTTTTTGGGAAGATTGCGGCATCAAAGAATCGATCGGGATTGAGTGCTTCTGAGGCCATCCGGAGTATGGGATTAACTAGGCGTCGGGGATATTTGAGGAATCGAAGGGATCGCGGGGGATTTTGAAGACTTCGAGTGGTCTTTTGGGGGCAGGGAGGAGCGTCGGGGGGAATTATGGGTATCGACCCGAGCGGAGTGAAGGGATGCTACGGGATACCGTAATGAATATCCTAGGAAGTGTGCTCCTTTCGGGCGAATCTCATCCCCCGGTCCAGATGCTTGCAGCGGTTTCGAGGACCGACCACAATGCGACCCCAGGGGATGGAGAAGGAGATGAAGGGGCGTGTGGACAAAGTTGAGGGATTCTGTGGGTACTCGCATTCATGTGATTGTGTGATGGGGGCACAAGTGGGGGAAGTCCGGTTCTGTCTTGATTCTTCTGCTTCCTGTGGACGTCCTGCAGCGCTGATTGGAAGAGCGTTTAGGACGTTGGGTGTTGTGGGTCGCAGGGCTTTCCAGCGGAGGCCGCTTAGCTCAGGGAGCTCTCCTCGAAGGATGTCTCGCCCGCTACGGCGACGGCCACTGAGCAGGCTCCCAGCGGGGCGGCCGGCGACGCCGCCGCGACGGTCGTGACGGGTGCCGTGGGTGCGGGGCCGGTGGCCGGGGCGCTGACCAAGGCCGTGCCGCTGCTCCCGGCCGCCGACGGTTTGAGTGAGGAGCGAGGCGATCGCGGGCTGGAGCGGGAGCCGGAGGTCATGGAGGCGACGGACTGCACGGTCTGGGAGCGGCAACCGGTGAAGCGCATGCTGTAGCCGGGCCGTGTGGCCGAGTTCTGCGTGGGAAAGAAGAGGGTGTCGGGGAGGAGATGAGCATTCAGGTGGCCCTGCTCTTGCCACCGAAGAGTTTGCCCACCGCATGCACCACAAGCCTTGTCATGTCCGCTCACTTCAACACCGGACTTATTTATCCGACTACAGATGATTAACATCCTGAATGTTTTATTCACTTCTTTTGGTCCAAGTTTTAAGCATGAGCATTTAAAATTTTGAGGCAAATTTTCCTGTACCTGCCTTACTTCTATTTTAAACTCTAAAGAAATTTTATGTAATTATAGTCCTAAATGACAAATCATACGTTTAAATGATGATGAATGATTAATATGATTTAATTAGGGAAGTGCAAAATGCTGACATGAACATCACTCGACGTAATAAACTCCATGCAAAAAAAAAAGATTCTATATGTCGATTTTTCTATGTGAATTGGCGATATCGCATGTTATCGCGGAGTCTTAGGTATCACATTACATAGCTCATTGGATAATATTGCGTGGTTTTAGAGCACATGATGTTGGAAGGATTCAGGAAATTTTTTTCACATGATACACTTAATTGCATTCTAATGGTGGCACCGCGATTGTATTCTTCCCTAAGCTGAGTTAGTATTTTGGTGTTCATTGAAAGCAATGGGAGATACACCATCAATTGAGCAATGGCATTCACTCACTTCCTGTACTCGTAAAGCATCTAAATGTTTTTAAGTTTACTCTATCTGCTTTCTTCTTCCCTCACGCCTTCTGAAATGGCATCTGTTTCTCACAGAAACTCGATGTCCTCCACTTTTTTTCCCATATTCCGCATCAAACATAATGCCGTTCCTGATCCATCGCAGCTCCAACCATTATTTTACGTTATTATACTACGCCTGAGTTATTCCCACTTCAACTCTATCTTTTTCCTCGTGTATAGGTGCTTAAGCTGAATTTCTCATTGCTGCCACCTATCTATGTAACATACGTTACCTATGCCGCCCATATTTTCACCTCCTATTTAAAAAGTTAGAGAGATGACCTCGCAAAAGAGAGATATCCGAATCGTTACATCTACGTACGCTTCTGAAGCAGTATAAATTTTATATTGTTATTTTGGACTTTTCGAAAATCCCCAGATCCAACCCAAACTGGTCTTAGTTAGTTGTACATGGGAGGCGACCGACAGCTGAGGTTGTTTGCGACATATGGGATAGGTGGGTAATTAGGTAATGGTATATTGGAGGGAGCGTGGAGAGAAACCCGGCGTCGGCATTAGCCGCCTATTAACGTCAGGTGACTAGGGGACCATGGCTTAACGTCCCGAGTAACGTCCCAACGTAACGGACGGAGTACTGAACCGGAAATGCCCTACACTAGGCACTCCAGTAGGGACCGGTTTTCCCCTGAAAAATCCGCCATTGCTCGGAATCGAACCCTTGGGATGGGAGGCCAGTAGTCTTGCCAACACACAAACCTAATTCCCCCACTGGTCTTATTTGACGCCGACTGTCCTTTCCGCTGGTACATCCCTCCGTGCAAGTATTGAGCGGTAGGACTTTACGTTATGGTTTATTTCACCAGTTTAAGGTAAACAAATATCTTCCTGTTTATGCCAATCTCAACTTAAATAAACGAGCACAAGAGTACTCGGCTCACTTTTACATGCATTATTGTTAACCAGAAATGAATTGTTTGGTTACATTGATGCTTTCTTAGGCGAGCAGTGAATCAAATACTGCAATGGTAAACGTTTTTATTTGTTTTTTCACCATGGTAGATTAGTATCAAAATAACTCTTGAAACTGGTGGGCATTAAAAATTTAATATTATATGTTTTGTGGCAGCGATAACTCATGCTTTTTGTGGTAAGTATTTCTACAGTCGGATATTAAATTCCGATGATGAAGTGGTGAGCGATGAATAGGCGTTTTAATAAGAGTCAATTAAAATATTGTTTGCGATGATCCGTCTCCCGTCTCATTTACGTAAGTCACTTCAGTAAAGTCTTTAAAATTAACGAGCGGTTATCTAGCCAGATTCCTTTATTTTTATTTAAGTCTTGAAATGGCTACTAGTTCTTCTATATTGCTTGGTAGGAGGTACCGCAAAGACGTTTTCTTTGACAAAAAGCTATGAATATAATATTGTTGATACTCGACATATGCCGAGCGTTGGTAAAAACCATGAAATTTTATTTAATAATGTAATGTATTATTTTAATATTATTTTAAAAATTTTCGGGTGCAGCTTTCCTTGATTAAGAAATAATTTATAAAGCTTAATATTGCATATATAATAGGCGTTATTTTTATATTTACTCATTAATTGGTATTAACATATAACAACACAAAGTATTGAACAAACGTATAGGAAAACTAAAGGATTATTAGCAGGAAACTGCTGAAGATACCGCTGAATTGACCCCGGGTAATAAGTCAGAATCTTGGAAAGCAGACAAAAAGGAACAGCCCCCAATGGTGTTGGTAGCCCACTGATGAAATATTTATTAAAGCATATTTACAAATATTTATAAAGTTTTATTGACAGTTTTAATTCGTGCTTTATAATATATAATATTTAATTAACTACCATAACCTCTGGTTTAATAAATAGGTTAAATTTTTTCTATTGCATAACTAATGCGAGGATTATAATTTCTTATTTTCACATTAAAAATAAGATATTTTAAGTTACATAATGACCAACTTTTGGCTTAATTAGTAACGATTTATTCAGCAGTTATAAGCTGAAACACGTTGAGGAGAAAATTTGCTACCGCAGATTTATTCCTCTACACAATGCAATAAGTAAAGTGTGGTTGATGAATTAGTATTTTCCTTTGAGATTTTAAAGAAATTTAAAGACAAATAATAGGTCATATTCAATCATAAAAACGCTTTTTTTATTTTTCTTTTTTAAGCAAATTTTTGAGTGATGGTTAGCTGTGTAATGCAGCTCGACTTGTTGAGTCATCATTTAACATCATTCTCTTCCAACTAAAATACAGAGGTATCTTCTGCAGTTTTTCTAAAAACAAAGCTATAAAAACCACTATATAGGGAATTTAGGTTAGACATAAAAGTGCAGCAATGATTTCATGATGAGGATTATCTGTTAGACTTTTAGGTATTAATTTATACCATGCCCGTAGCTTATTCTCACCGATTGCCAATTTTATATTCAACAGATTCTCTAAGAGAAAGGAATGCTACGGTATGGTACGTTTGTCTTCATTATCAATATTTTATTCAGAACTTATTCGTGAGAAGAAAATGTTTTACTAAATTCTAACGAAAGGGATCTCAGTTGTCGATATTAAGATTAATTTTAAATCATGCGTGATAAATGTTTGGCATGTTACGAACTATGTAATGCAATGCATAGCTTGTGGGGTAAAATATCGGCATACTTGTATCAATACTTAAAATCCCCAAAAGCATATTGCTATACACGTTCCTGCCACATATTATATACTTTTAGAGCAATATCGCCAATGTTCCCCTTTTTCAGCTTAAGAATTATAATTACAACAACACTACTTCAAATATTTCACTATTCTTGGCCACTACTACTGTGCCTTCAATGTTATCATGCCGTTGATACGGTACTACTTTCCAAAAATTTCCGAATAATACTCCTATTTGACAAAACGTCATTTGTGTTAGAGATTGAATAACTTTCGGTCTTAATTATTCATTACTTGTCTTTGAAAAGGTGAATTTGATGTTAATGTGAAAACACATTGATTATTTTGCATACGCCTATGGAAAGAGTGCAGGCCAGGGAAGGATGAACACGATAGAAGTACAAACGAGTAGTTGATTAAGATAATTCTCTTGAAGGCACCATAGTACCGTTTGCAAGAGATGGCAATGAAGTTGAATCCCTCGAGGTAAAACTACCTGGGTGTTGCCCTGGCGGACATTCTTATACGGTTGGAATAGCACGATGTAAACTTTTGGGGTGAAAAGGCATCCCAGGGCCACGGTGGCGCTGATATCAATGCACATGCACATGCTGGAAATCTGTATCTGTGAATGAAATAAAAGGAACATTAGTGAGACTGGTAAAATGTTGACTAGCTCCCAAACAAAGTAAGATTAATAAGTTAGAAGTTATGCTATAGTATTATGAACAAATATAAACATGCGACGGATAAAAAAAAATTGCCTCCTTAGTCATCAATGTCCTCAGAGTTTTTTCTGCTTCATCGACTATTAGTATTCATCGACGCAGAGCTCTTAGAGAAGAATAAGTTGGTGCTTTGAGTGATGGAGGGGGACCGTTTATGTAGAGTAATTGGAAAACCGGTCAATGGCTAATTAATGATAAAAAATCACTGGTAACCATTCAGTAAAGTAAGTTTTTTAGATTTTCTATTCTTGGAGGATTCACTGTGTTTAATTGAAGTAATTACAGCATCAAATATGTCGACAGTAGGTGAAAAAGCAGTTTCACTCGAAACTGTTTCCTTATCTTTGAAATTCCAGTAAGCTTTATTTTTTTCATAGTACGTTTGTGGTTGGCAAAGTTTTCAAAAAATTCATTGCCAGAAAATAAGATGAGAAAAATCCTAGCCGTAAACGATGAAACGATTTCTGTGCGTAAAAATAAACATGTTAGCAATTTATGCTACTTATTCATGTTACTCATTTTTAGTAGGCATTTTTTACCAATTTTTCAAAATTGCTTGGCACATAAAAATTAGGCGCATGACGACTTTTTACAATTTTTAATTTAAAAAAAATTATTATTGATACCAAACATAATTAATATACAACATCTATAAGTAGAATGTTTGCGCGATAGTATTATGACACCACGTAAATACCAATATTATGGCGTTATAAGCAGTTTATTTAGGTAGGTGTATGTATATCACCGCGGCCTCTTTTATACGTAAGTTATCTAAGCACCAGGTGCCAACAACCACTAGAAATTTCGTGGTTAAAATAGTCTTTGGTTACTTGGATTTAGGTGGAAACTTTATGTGGCACGAGCGTTGGTGGTTTCGTTTATACCCTTAATTACTCTTACTGGATAACCAGGGTGTTGTGACATATCTTATATCAGCTTATGGCGATTCCTTATGTTTCTTCCTGTGTTTTTTGTGTAGCTGTCCAATGTACTGACTGACATTTACAGTATAGAATTACGCCAGTGAATCCTCTAGCGTGCAAAATTATCCCAGAAAACCTTACCTTGTAATCGTTATTCGTCCCAAAATAAATTGGGATGAAAGCAAGCCAAACGATGCAAGTACTATACATGGTGAATCCTATATATTTGGCCTCATTGAAGTTTTCTGGGATCTTCCGAGTTTTGAAGGCGTACAGCGTGCAAAGGAGAATGAGCACCATGTTGTAAACTAGCGACATCATGAGGGAGAAGGTGGAGACCCCGCACGTGAGGACGGCAGTTAGCGGGTAGGGGTAGATCTCCTTCACGGCCGGCTTCTCGATGATCAGCCACACCATGGTGCCAACCAACTGCACGGACACGATCCCTGGAAAGACAATCTTTGGTTTATCTTTGTTCATTTTTATCCAAGTTAATATGGTATACGCGTGGAATGAAGCGCAAAATCTGGGAGGTCTAAATTGGATATTATTTTTGTCAAAATTTAAGTTGAGCTTCCTTAAGTTGAGCTCACTCCCGATCCAGCATCGTAGTGGTAAACCGATTTTGATGAAGGATGAAGAATGCTGAAAACTGCTGTACAATGAGAAATTATGGCTCCAAATGCTATGCATTGAGCATTCGTGAAGTTCGCTTCAGTCGGAAAGCAGGAAACGAATATAGATTTAAGGAAACGAAATATAAATATTTAAAACAGGACAAGGAAAGAAAGGAAAAATTTATATATAGTACCAGGGCTAAGATAGTTTAGATCAAATGGATACCTATCAATGCTTTATTGTTCAAATTCTGTTTTCGTTGTTTTATTGTCCAAATCTGTTCCAATTCTGCTTCAGTCTAAAACTAAGAGAAAAATTATTCTTTATAGCCCTCATAAAGGCATACATGGTCAAAGAAAGGTGTTAGTGGAACAGGTCTTAATAAAAATAGCAGGATAATTGCTCAAATAAAATATGTATGTACCACATATATTAAAGGGAACGTTCTCTAAAAATGTGTGGAATACTGAAGTATTGAACTTAGCATGTTGATCCGAGACCTGGACTATACGAGAGAAGTGATCAGAGTATATTGTAATGACAGTACATAGGTTTTCGCAGCAAGGATAATCTGCATCAGTTATTTTCGGGAGCAGCTGCGTGTGGTCACTCGCCGCTGCTCCCGAATGATGCAGTATATTGTAGGGTTTGAGACATTAGTGCAAGGAAGAGTGGAAGAAGGAATTTATAGGTGGTGGAAGTGTAAGTCATGGTTGCGGGGAAAGATATTTGTTGATATTAGAATAAAGAGTAGGGGGATAGAACACATGGATACTGAATGGCCTTATTGAAGAAAGAATAATGAATATGCGCGGAAGGGTTTGCCAGTTGAAGAAGGATAACAAATATAATTAACTAGTGACATTAGATTTTTTTCAGTTAATTTTAGGATCAAGACGTCAAGGCGTTCAGAAAAATGCTTAGCTGTGTAGGGGTATTCCATCAATATCTGCCATAAATTGTAGAAATTCAGCAATAATGTTAATGAAAATAGCTCCAGCCAAGGCAGTTTGTTTCTGTGATTTCTTTTATTTCGCCTTATCTCACCGGTAAGTATTGAATAAGTTTTCTAGTTCCAAAGAAAGGAACACTACTTCTATCTCCGATAAATAAACGCTGTGGGATCTACGAAATGAGTCTTCGTTCTGAATGGTTAATGATACTAGATTATCAAGATGATATAAGTTATTCTGGAGAAGGCTTTGTTGGATATTCCAAGGAATAAGAAAGACTAATTGCAGGTGTGCTATTAGGAGACAGGTTTACCAATCGCTGAAAGATTATGCTAGGGATTTTTGTTTGTATCATGCGATTGTTGATTTGAACTGCAATTCCTTTTGGTCCGCCCTCGGATCTAGGGCTTAAATGAGTGGATCTGGTATTTGAGGCCATCCCTACGCTTCACGATTTATAATCTTGCCCCATTCCAAACGTATTTTCTATCTTTACTGTGCTTACACGAACAACGCCCTTTAAGAGGGAGCAAAGCTTTGGAATATAGATGTTTCATAATGTATTTCAGTTCATGATTTCTAGAACCAACCATTAGTTTCACTTTAGGCTCACTTGCCTTCGATGTAGCCTTATGAAGCAAGCACTGAAGAGGTTGACAATTTCTGCGTTTTTTTAACCGGCAAGACAGTTTCTCAAAGGCAGTTATTAGGAAAACACTTGACTTATTAACCGTCCGGCATGTTCTTCCATTGATCTTGAGGAGAAGAGGTGGTGGAATAGTGAAGCGTCTGTAGGAGCAAAAATGCGGGGCGTGGGGAAATCAATTGATAACAGCTGGTATGGCACAAGAGATATTTTTCGCTGCAATTACAGTGACCACTAAGTCAGAGATTTAATGCAAGAGCGCGATCGATTCCACCTCTCTAAACATGGTGCACACTCACCGAGGCAGATGACAATCTGCGACCGGGGCGATGTGTAAGATGGTCTCTTGATGCTCTTCACGCCCCGGTTGAATATTCGCGAGATGCGGTTTGTCTTGGTGAAAATGGCGGAGTAGCAGAGCGAGAGGCAAATGCCGAGGCCCACGCGTAGGACGCCGCAGGTGGCCGGGGTCGGCGGCGCCAGGATGAGGAACGGCATCAGGTAGCATGTGAGGATGCCTGTGAGGAGAACATAGCACAGCTCGCGTCCGGAGGCCATGATGATGGGCGTGGAGTTGTAGCGCGCGAACACGGTGGCCGTGAAGAGAGTGAGGAAGATGCCGACTGAGGAGAGGGCCAGGGGCGCGATGGCCCATGGGCTCCCCCAGCGGATGACCTCCGCCGGCAGGCGAACGCAGTGGGCTCGGTCCGGACCCGGTGCTCGTCCTGCCTCGCATGAAACGCACGTATCGTTGAACACGTAGGCGTCCTCACGGCAGGCCACGCAGCTCCAGCAGCATTGATCCTGGAGGGGGGTTGATAATGAGTGCAAATGATTTCGTGTGGCTCACATTACTTTAGTATTGCCGGGATCGGGACATTAGGCAATCGGGGATCAGCACACAGTTCCTCCGGAACCTTCAACGTCGTTAGTTTTTAATAGCGGGTGACCATCACATTCTAATTGATATTCCGGATGTTCTTAGCTTTTATTCGTGACCCTTATTTCATTCATAGCTGTTTGAATGGTTAACTTAGGCGTTTAGACTACACTATGATTTTCTACGTAAAATTCCGTGCATTTTAGGGACACAAGTTCGTGCATGGATGCACCTGATAACAAGCCAAACGCTCGGCGGGATCCCAGGGAACACTACAACTACCAGTAGTGTCCGGCAGTCCTGAAAAGTCCATTGAGGTGAAAGAAATTATTGTTTGTTCAAAGCCGGCCTGAGGTATTTTACGCGCATTGAGTGCATTAGATTTAGTGTTGCCCACATTTTGTCATCCTCCATAGGCGGTTAAAGAACAAATAGAACGGTCTATTTTTGTTGCTCGATACGCGGACATAGACGCTAGTCCATTTTTATACTCCAAAACTGGAGCAATACGTAATGGTTAACATACGGTACGCATACGGAATATGGTATGCATACGGAAAGTTAGACTTATTTCATTATCTTTTGATGAGGTTAAATAGTCGACACAAAGAATGTACTTACTTTCCATATGGAAATTTTATGTACAATTTTTTCAGTTTGGTGTATAATTTAGAACATAAGGTCTGGTCAATGTGAAAATATCTCGGTCACCTTGATTATCTTTAACATGAGGTGAAACAGTGATGACGATCTCTTCGACGATTTAACTGCCCGTTTGAAACTTGTGTTTGAATCTTTCCGTTATTTTTTTATATTTAAACTTCCGAGTTTGGCTCAAATATCCTCAAATAACTCTTGCTTAACCAGGGTCTGGCCAGGAGTATTCAGTGTGTGTGATAGCTGTTTCTGGTTTTTTGGCGTCCTTGATAATATTTTTCCCCGGCTGGTGGAAACACTACGTCTTGGGCCGCTCCTGCAAGTGATTCGAAGGCTGGTTTCTCTTAGCCAATGAAGAAAGGCAGTATTAATTATGAGGGATGACGCTACGTGATTAGTGGCTGATTACCCTCTACGGGCATTTTAGAGTACCGAGGAGCGATGGAAATAGAGTGAATATCGGTATTAGAATTTGACCGCACTTACCAGAAGAAGCCTAGAGGTAATATTTCCGGCAATTAATCCGAGCGGCATCGCTTTGTGTGCTGACCATAAAATACCCCAATAAAGTCCGAAATGCTGATAAGAAATAGATTCCACTGCCATCGGATGTCAAGGTGGTAAGTTGCTTGGAAGGTGACTCGTCACATTACCCCAAAATCATAATTCTGTGCTTCGAAACATATGCGTGTGCACGCAAATTTAGCTTTGAGTCATCTGTTCCTCGAATGCAATGTGCAGAGAAATAAAATTATTTAGTTACGAAGTGAGAGTTTCAAGAAACTGGCATTTCATTTAATTCTGATTAAAAACATACATCGCGTAATTGTGAATGAATGTTTGCTGCCTGCAACCTCAGTAATCATCGTAAAAGCTCTTGATATTTATATTAAAATGTTGGGTTTTGCGCTATTCCTAGCCAAATATCTCAGCATGTTTCTTAATTCCATATGCGATGATTTGCTTGACGTCTTCAGCTTATCACTAAGAAATATTTTTTAACTTTTGGATATTTACAGTACTTGTTAATGGCAATTTTCATAGTAAAATATCGCCAATACATAATTATTTGGTTCTTGATTTTTAATTAGCACCCAAACGGTGAACAAGGCTGACTACTTTGTTTAGCTTTCGCGAAGGATGTCTAATTACTAACAAGGAAGAAACTTTTTATATTTATTCAGCTATACCTTAATGGTACGTTTACCTAGAACAACACGACTATGACACAAGACTTTAAAGGGAAAACACTTGGCCATGCCACGCATGCATTCCGCTTAGCTTAGCACAAAAGCGTATAAGGATACTTAAAAGATGGACACTTGAGTACACTATTTCTACTTTGCCTTCGTAATGCGGTGATGTAAGGTGGTGATATAAAATTGGCCGATGCGTTGCATGCAAAAGAGAATGTCACATATAGATTTTCGATTTGCCGTCTCAGAAAAATTTGAATGAAGGGCTAACTTGACGGTATAAATAGTGTATTATTGTCACTCTCCCCGACTCCCTTGTCTATCGTACGTATGAATAATAACAATTAGTTTGAATGAATCAGCGGGGGTTGTGATGCCGGGACATAGCAATTAGAAGTCAAGTTTGAGTGGTGTATGACAGTGAGACACAACTTTCACGCCTACAGCTCTATTATTATGCTGACATACATGATGTTAGCCTTTAAACAAAATATACTAGTAAACTTAATCACGTACTGAATAGAACGTGCGCATTTTTTCAGAACAACACTTGAAGAGCTTTATCCTATATTTGTTTATATGAACTGCATTAATCATTAATCTTTCTGAAGGTGTGTAATCTCATTTTGAAATTCGGTCATCGCACGATGCATTAAATAATGCAAAGATTTCAGAGGCATAAAAGCCTCGAATCACACAGCAGTACAGTATTGTCTATTAAAGACAGTAGAGTACTGTGTTATCAAGTATCACGTGTGTACTATGTGACAAGTGAAAGCTAATAATGAATGCTAAAGACAAAATAATAGAAATCTGCTTTTGAACCCTTGAAGCATTTTTCAAACTTGACGCGTTCCTAATATTTATTGAAGAGGAATAAAATGGGGTTCTTCCTGATCTCG
The DNA here is from genome assembly GCA_933228895.1 of Platycnemis pennipes. NCBI lineage: Eukaryota > Metazoa > Arthropoda > Insecta > Odonata > Platycnemididae > Platycnemis > Platycnemis pennipes. The sequence goes on along the minus strand of OW121846.1, from coordinate 102,623,752 downwards.
CTTTGGCCACTGCTTTAAATCACGGTCCAAATCTTAAACTGTATGACTTTTGAGTGAACGCTGTTGGAAATGATATTTTCTCATTTTATTTTCTTAGGAATACTACACGGCAATCACTGCGTGATCCCAGCGGTTCGACTGATGAGGTGCATGGGATTGGTCTAACGCGCCACCTCCAACTGCATGGCTGGGAAAATGATTAGGAGACAGTGTGGAGAGGTAATGGAAAATTATAATGGAATACATAACTTGAGACTACTCTAGTTTTTTACGATCTATTATTGAATGTGCATCACAGAAAATGTGCGAAGGTGATACTATTGGGCAGGTTTGGTGAAGTCGGAATTGCAAATGTGAAGATGATTTGGAGGTGAAGGGTCGTCATTAAGATCACTGTTTGTCCTTTGACCGCGCTTGCCTGGAAGTTCCGGATATGGCCGACAGGACAGGGTTCACTACAGATGGACTTTGGAACTACCGTGGAATCATTGCGCCACTTCATTAGGCTTATATCGAGCCCCAACCTGTAATTAGGAAACAGATATTATTTCTCCATCAAGTGCAACTTACCTCTCTTTTGTCATTGTTTCGCATATTTTCGCGTTGCCAGGGTTTAAAGCCATGTCAAAAACTGCTTACAATAAGCGAGCATTGAAGAGGAATCGAAATTATGAATGTTAGAAGAATTTAAATTATATAGTAAGAACTATTGAACGCTAAAGAATTCAAATCAATATTTTCATTGCTTTTTTTACTATCAATATTTTCACTCTGTGAATGATCTGTGCATTGATGAAGATTTGGCCGTGATATCATTTTCCCATTTTTCTTCAACGTATCCAAATTATTACTGTAAAGGAGACTGAATAGTTCTTTGAAAGATCAGCAAAACTACATATCGTGGGAATGAGTGTTGTATAGAATGATATCAAGACCTAGAATGCCAAAGTATGCATTTCCATGATAGTGATTAAATATTTGTATGAGCACACCATCTGTTACTTTTTTCTACGTCAATGCACTTAATATTACATTACGCAATTTGCCTTATAAGCTTGGGAAACCGAATATTCAGTTGACCATGTCTTTATAAAATTTAACATATCTGAGGAAATTTTATCATGTGACTCATCAATATGACTAACTCATGAGTGTAGACAAGAAACACTACTTCCAATGTTACTTACTCTTCTTTCCAGGCTCCAATCTGCACATAGTCGTACTTATCATCCTTTCGTTGGTATTGATATATGTTGTAGCTTCCATAAGCATCTCCATCCTTGTTGAACCTTATCTCTGTTCCTTGACGACCTGAAAGTATTAATGGAAGTTTGAAATGATCAGAAATGGTAAAATTATCCATGGAGCACTTTTGCATAGCGTAATGGTATTAATAGTTTTGAGAAGTATTTATCCTTTTCAACAAGTATTTTATGCGTAAAAGTCTTTTCCTGGGATATCTGAGAGGATGATGATTTGGGAAATGCATCTTGGACGCCTAGTGATACTTTGGTCTTCCGACGAGCGGAGGCCGTCGTACATATCTACTGTTTGGTCCGGAGTGCTTTCTGCTCTCCATTTAAGTGACCGATACTAGCGGCAAGCATTTATTTATCTTCTGGTCATCTTCTTTCATTAGAATGTTTATCTTCTGGTGCAGAAATAACCATTTTCTTTAAGGAAGTAGGAATTATGCGTATCAACGAATGCTACTTAGTGTATGTTTGGTGATTATACACCACCCCCCACTCACCCACGAGGTTACTTACAGGGCACTTCGTACATGTTGATGAAGTATTTATTTTACTTAAAGGGGTTTACTTTACTTTCTTTATCTTACGAGGTTACTTACAGGGCACTTCGTGCATGTAGATGAAGCATTTCTTTTCTTCCGTGGTATCGGAGGTATTGGTGTATTTTAATCAAATACTCTCTTACCAGCCATGTCTCCCTTCTGCACCGTGTGCATTCCGATCACTGGCATCTGATGTCGTTTTGGATGCTTCATACGATAAATCCGAGTGGGAATGTATTGGACGCAAGTAATCTCATGATTCAACAGAGCTGTATAGTGAGCTATTACAAGATTTAATAACTGGGTTTTCCCGATGATAAGTCAACCCTCTCTCTGTTTACCCTTGGGGTCCGTAGTAGCTCACCTGCGGACTGGACCCGGACGCCCGAACCCCTGCAGACGGATGAGGCTATTACGCCGCGTATGACGGCTGCCTAATGTCAAATATCGACGAGGGCTGAATGGATAGCGGGTCACAGTCGTCATTTCTCCAGCAATCAATCCTCAGTTTTCCATGTGTCCGCAGGCGGTCTCTTCCCGCGCTTCCCTCGCACCCTTCTCCCTCCTTGCCACCCCCCTCTCGCTCTCTCTCGAGCCCTTCCCCTCCGGACGCTGACATGGAGGAGATGTCACCGTTTTGACCTCTATATTGCCGCCTTGCTCTATGGGATGAAATTCTCGAAATTCTTCTCACCTTGAAATAATTCATATGTTCAACCATATTACATAGTGTTTTCTACATTATTGGAATTGAAGGACACGGGCATTGCGCAACTGGTGTAAAAGAATCTGATGCTACACGAAATACGTCTCTAACGTCGGAAATATCATTCATCGGCGCCGTAATACATCACTCTGTCTCACGTTTCAAAGATTGGTTAAAATGAACGGATTCTTTTGTTTTTATTGACGATCTTCAGTGTGTTATTTCGTTTTAAATTCTTGCTTTTCATGGCAATATTTTGAAAAAGATAACATCATTATCTATTTCAACACCGGGGTAAGAGGTCGTGGCATTCTTCCTGGAAAAAATACAAGCTCCCAAGCCTTATGCATAAAGCCGTTTGTGAAAAACCTCGTAGTTGCAAAACGTACGTTGGAGAATCTATCCGCTTGGTGATTGATTGTTTCAAGGAGCACCAAAGGTCGATAAGAAAGATGAATTGGTACCATAACATTTTCGAGGAGGACATATGTTTAGAGGAAGTGCAAAAAATTAAGGTGATTAATACTAAATATGTATCCAAATGCATGGAATATTTCTCTCGGGAAGCTATAGATATATTAAAAAGTCCGAAAATTGCAACAGTGGTTGGTGGATACCAACTTCCAAACTAATGGAAATGATAATAAAAAATTGAAATGGGAGTGATAAACGGTCTCCATTATTGCAACTGTCGTACGTCATATATATATGAGGTCCAGCAGACTAAGACAATTACTGTTGCTGAGAAACATAAATCAGTGGCACCCAAAGCAAAGCAAGAGAATGTAGGACACATATTTTTCCATTCAATCTCTTTCATTTCATATTCGTTTCCAGGCATGATTTTTAATGAGTAAATCTATATTTTTTATTCATATTTTCAATATTCCATTCTACCATGTATCTTTTTCTCATCATACATGCACTCAGTGTTATGTTCTCTTCACCATCAGTCACGTCTCTTATCGTCCACTCCTATGAAGATAACCGCCCTCTCGACGAACAGTTTTTCACCGAACCGATAATAATTCTCACCCGTTTGATGCATTTAACAACCATACTCAAAAATCCCTTTATTACCGACCAAGGTCCACGAAATCACCGATAATTTCACCCTGTTTATTCATCCTCTCTCTGTTATTTATAAAACAAAACAACAAATAGCAGCACGTATTTATTATGAACGAAAGAGAACCAGGAAAATTTTATCCATATTCTGCATTGAAAATCTCTGATAGAGAACGTTTTACCGTGAACTTAGTGTAAATGCTTATGGAGAAAAAGATTCACCTGTGGTATCATAAAATCTCTTTGGTTGAGTGATTTTTGAAGCACCGATAAAATTAAGTTGGGAGCCTTAGTACTGGCACAATATACTTCCACGATTCTTGGAGACTGATCAAGAGATTTATGCAGAAATATGAGAAAAAAATATCCATAACACTCTCCCTTTACATGGATTATTAAAAATTAACCCGTAATTTAGGAATTGCATCGAGGAGAATCCGTTTCATATAGCATAACATGTTACTCTTGTGCGGCAATTTTCCTAATTTTGAAAGCATGTACGTGATATTCATGCATCCGCAATTTTTAAAATCTATACAGGCACGAGCCCCCTGTTGAATGACCAACCCTCTTAACAACTATTCTTCAGCAGAACCATCAGTGGTCTATTCATGCAGGTATGACTGTTATACATATTCTGGAATTTCACGCCCTACTTTAGTGTAAAATTACACGAGAAATGTCTTGTAAACATTCCTCTTATGTTTTTGAATTATTAATCATATATTCTCTTTTGTAAGTGGATATCTTGTCAGTTTCCTCACGTCTTTGTGGAGGCTCACTGTGTGTCACATAATGGCAAGATTGTGCATGGCAAAATATGGAGTATGAACATCATCGATGATGAAATTTTGTATTCTGTAAATTCAGCATATATTGTGTTGTGTATATGAGTGCTTGAGTGTCGGAATTTTAGGTATTACTTCAGTAGTTGCGGCATTGCTCCTCCGGAGGTGCAACTACGTAACTCGTGGAGTAGTATTCATCACGCCGTTTAACTGTTGATGTTCATCATTCATAACTAATCGACCGAGAGGTAGTAGTAGAAATATCTTGTGCGTTGGGATATTATGTAGAGGACGGCGAAGAAATATACAGCGCATGTATTTTTCTCCTCGGTGTAATAGAAAGAGGCTTAGAGGGATGCACTCACCCTCTTACGTTATTATCCTTTCCTCCTCACTTGATATTTCGCAGGGATCGTGGGATTCAGAAAGTTTAATTACCATGGCATGTGAAGGAATCTGTGAAACTTGGCACTCCCATGGCTGCCTATGCTATTCGAACCCGTGAACAGAAAGTTTTGAAGCAGCGGCTCGCGACCCCCGTCCCCATTCCCCTCCCGCCCCGATCACTACGCCGAAGCGGAGTGGAAACGACTCTCTGGTAAGGCCCCATGGTGTGCGATAAGAACATGGCGGCAGGGCGAGAGACTAGTTCTTATCGTATTCTATGGGGCCTTATGGGAGTGTCGTTTGCCGGATTCCTCGGCGAGTGCTCGCCATATGCTGCTGCCTCTCTTTCTTTACCCCTTCGCCCCCTGCGGTCCGCACACCCGGGCCCTTCCCGCCGACCCGCCCCCGCCCGTGCTCTCACCCCTCGCATTTTACACCTCCGTTGGCCTTCTTTTGCACCTCAACACCCTCGCTCTCGCCTCCGCCCCCTCCCTTCCCCACCCTTCCCATACCGTTCGCCTTGCCTCACCGCCTTTCACCCACGGCCTCTCTCCAGGGCATAAACCTTTGCCTCCCATTGGCCTGAAACGACCCCTGCCCATCCCAGGGTCTGGCCCTTCCTTGACCGCCCTCGGCCCCTAATGCAGTTACTTAGGCCTCCTCCGTGCCACCCCCAATAATGGGTGACCGGTGGTATTGGGGGCCGACGCCCAACCCTTCTATTGTTTGAGGGGTTAGGTTTCCCTTCTCCCTGAGCCCGCGTTTCACAGATTTCTATACCCTCGGATCAAAATTCTCGCGAGGAGCAATCTGCATATACTTCGAGGCGTGATTCTCTGCGATGTAAGGTCTACCTTTTTGGGCTCTTTTGCAGGGGTCCGCGGGGGAATTTATATATATTGATGTTTCCTGGCTTAAGGTTTTAATGCTTTAAAGGTAGGTTGACATTTGGATTCCTTTCTCTGATTTAAGTAATTAGAAATTCCTGTGTAGTGTTAGTAGTCGGATTTGTAATGTGGTACCGAATTATTTTCATCTTCTTAAGCTCTTTCTTCTATAGTTTTCATAATAATTATAATATAATATAAATAATATAATGATAATATTTAATCGTATTCTTTAACTGAGAAGAATGAACCCATGGTTGAGCGTGTATGCTTTATTTTTTATTAAAAAATTTCATTCTTTTACAGAAAACAAAATGTTTTTATTTCCCGCTACTGCCTGATTCCACTGGCTGTCCCCAGTCTTCAATCCTTTGTTTGATAATTGGATAATGAATAAATAAAGTCATCAGTTCTTTATAGCAAATTTGGTTGAAAATATAAATAAAATGCGAGGTTAATTTATTTATATTTCCAGTGTTTTTAACCATTCTTGCAGTAAAATTGGCTGTAAAAGCGCATTGAAATGTCTCTCACATTTTGGCGCGTACTAGGCAGAGGAAAAACGTTAACTCTTGTCGTAGAACGTCGATCAAAAGACGCTCATAACCCTCTTTTGGCGTGTGATATAATGTAGATAATTCATTGTTGTCCATTTAAATAGTTATTAACTTTTAAAATCGTTTTGCACGCAGTCAGTTCCGTCCGCACGGTCTCTTGCCGTGAGGATCCGGTCGCTAATGAGGTTTCGTAGTCGAGAGAGAGTTCAGATTAGGATGATCGCGAGGGTAGACCCTTCTAATGACTGTCTACCTGAGTTGCCCCCTTAAAACTACCATGAACCGAGTTTATTTCTATAAATCGCTTCTCACTTAATTATTCCAAACGGAATTAATGGAAGAAATGATTTAGCGAGGGAAAGAGTATGACACGTTTGGGCACACTTGTACAGGAAGCCACCGATACTGAGACAGTTACCTTCACGCTGGATCCCATCCCCGCCCGGCACAAGTAAAACAAGTGATGAAAACCATGATACTTTGCTTACTCGCCCTGAGCGACGAAGGCATGGATGAGGAATTGAAGAAGTTAAAACATATACTCATAATAAATGGCTGCGAAATAAGGGAGAAAAGAACGAGTCTTCCAGAACGTCGGAGAAATAACCCGGGCATTGGCAAAACACAAGGAGGACCAGAAAAAAAAACATACTTACCATTCATCAAGAGGGTAACTGACACATTATCATGGATACTACGAAAGGTCAATATGAAGACAATATAGAAGTAAAAGATAAGGAGAAATTATAAATGGAAGGTTGGTACAAGATATCATGTGAAACATGCGAGAAATTTTATGTGGGAGACATGGGGCGGATTATTAAGACTAGAATTAAAGAGAAAAATGCCACCATTCATCACGGACACCACAGCATGTAAACGGTCACTAAACCAACCGCCCAGAGCCAGTAAGTAGATGTCTACTAACGCAACAATTCTCACTAAAAATGCGCTGTAAGTCGGAATTGATAGGAGAGGTCTCGGAAAATAGGAATTATGAAAACAACTTCAACGAGATATGAGACAGAAACTCAGTGACTCGCGGTTGTAAGTACTCTTTCATTAATGGGCATCGTAATAATTTACCCTATTTCTTTGTATGTCAGTTACCCTATTCGGAATCAGCTCAACAGCTTCACGTTGATTCTTGACCAATTACCATCTCGTGCAGTTCGTAGGGTGGGCGGATTGATTGACATATTTTGACACAGGCGCGGCTTGAAAATCCGATTCCAGTGCTAGAGAAATCGTGTATCATTTGAAAGAACTATCGAAGTAAACCATCTGTAAATGGTGTTTTTAAAACATGACAATCTATCACTAAACAGAAGTTGGATATGGCGAGGTCAAATCAGGGAAAATAGTAGATTTCCGGAATAGAGAATATTTATATTGAAATTCTTGAGTTAAAATTCATGAATTCTGTGGCCCTCTTTTAACTCTTCACTGGACATGAAGTAGTTTTAGGGAAAACATGGTGTCAATGGGATAAAAAAACTTCCACGCTCATTTATTAAATTAAATTGGTTTTGCTTCATTATACAAACCTACTAGATTATTCGCCGAACGCTGTCTTCAATGACAGAGCTTAGGCGAAAAAATGGTAAATTGGAGGTATAGAATCATTATCCATTAGTACAACAGTGACAAAGTTTGATCTTGATTGTCGGTTAGAGCTACAATAAATTACTAGAACGACATCTTTGTACGTTAAAAGATGGTTTAGAAATACCTCTGCCAAATTTTTGTGTGTGAAAGGCAGGATAATTTTTTTTCTCTGGCCATGAAAAAATGGCGCTTTTTCATTTCACGGCATTTTTCTAAACTCATGACGATCGATATTACTGCAATGTTGAGTAAGCCACAATTTTGTTTTGTGTCCAAAGTAATTAGGAAGCTTGGATTTTAACAGCCCTCACGTACCCCATTCAAGTGTGGCAAATCAGCGTTGGGACAAATTGTGTTAAATGGTTCAGGGATATATAACTTTAATTTTGCAGGGTGGTTTATTTTTTTTGGCAAGGAAAAGATTTTAGAAGTGCTACGATAAGTAGTGTGGAAAGGAAATGAAAATAAAATACAATTTAAGGAATGAAAAAGTAATTAGGAGGAGGGGTATGGGGGTGAAGGGGAGAGAAGGGGTGTGGCAAGTTGGGAGGGTGTGAGGGAGTTTCTTCGGGATGGGGGTTGGGAGGAGGGTGAGAGAACCGTGGCTGGAGGCAGCCATGTGAGAAAACGGGGAGCAACAGGGGCGGTATCTGGTGAAGCGGTTGGGAAGGAACGCCAGAACGATAGAGGGAGACGAGACGGAAATTTTACAAAAAATTCCTGGGAAAAAATACCCATGCCCCGATATTTATATACATATGTATACAGGGTAAATTAAACTTCTCGCTTCCTAAAGGGGATTAATTGCAATCTTACAGATAGAAAATCCTATACAGGCATCATCAGTTTAACTAAAATCCAACACAATGATAAAATCGGTGCCACAGGGCTAATTCTGTGGTATTTATGTGCTACCTTCTCTATTGCTTGATATATAATTACTAAAGTTTGGTAAAATATTATTTTGGGTTGGCATGGACATACGCTGTGGTTGTTTTTTTCATCGGGAATGGTGATATTTATGGAGTGATGTATTGAAATAATATTACTTCCGACAATACAATAATGTTTTTTTCCCACGCTTTCAATATACATCTTCTTCATATGTAGTTTTAGTCCATTCTCTTTTATGAAAGGAACGTGCATGTTAAACCACGTTGTACAATAGGTTACGCAAACAGTCGTTCTTAGTTATACAATACCCTAAAAAAATTGTTGATTTGAATGTTGGAGCGCAAATATGATGAGAGTGGGCTAAAGTGTATGAAAGAATGACTGCAGAATAGGAGATGCACGCTAATCGGAGAGTAATTGCTCTTTGCCTTCTTGAAATGTCACCGTAATGGAATATCCGAAGGAAATCGAGAGGGAACGGTCACCGTAAGTAGTCCTTGGTCCGTCCCCTTTAAATTGCGGCATGGTCACGGAACTCCCTCAGTTTATCGTTAGACTTTTGGTATTACTACCCGCGGCGTGACACATTTGTAAACATGCTATGAAGCAACCGGAATTGGAATGCAGGTAGATGTCAATTGCCAGTGAAATATAATTTATCTATATCCGTGGTCAACTTCATATAGAATTGAGATTTTTGTGCACTATTGTATATTCGACTACACTTTTACTTTGTTGGCGCATTTTCATGTTTCATTCTTTTTCATTTTAGTTTTAACGATAAATGTAATTTGCATTCTTTCTATAAATGACATTAATTGTGATTGTACCGACTCAGCCGATATTGGCCATCAGCCTTCTCATAAATCTGCATTTGGTTTTGGATCCATCTATATTATTCATGTTTAAGCGTTTTGACAGTAAAATTATCAGAAGCTAGAGTGCCTTCTTTATTTATTCCTCAATACCATGAAATAGTTATTTAGTTATACAAAAATTAATGAGTTCAGGTATGTGATGGTTGAAATGTAAAAGTTTCCCGTCGAAATTCGCTTGTGAGACATTTATTTTCTATGGAAGCTACATATAGTTTATTCAGGTAGTTGAGTTGACTTCTGAAGAAAAACAAAACATGATGTAATATTTTCATACAGTATCATCAATTAAACCCCTTTGATAAAAGCATTATTCTGTAAATTTCATAATATTTTATGGAATATTTTCCGTTTTCTATCCTGAGCCGGTATCTTGAGGTAAGATAATGTCTTAGAATTCCTGCTCTCCTATGAGTTTCTTATTTACCATGATACCATTCATCACCACGATGACTTCGTGGTGATGAATGGTATAATTTGCTCGTGTAAATTGTCGTTTATGAAACAAGTCAGTTGGAGTGAGCGATAGTTTGTTCCCAGGTGAGAATTATAGATCTTGATTGTGGTGTATATTACATAGTAGTTTTCATAATAGACTCGTAGAAAAGATGGGTTAATTGCAACTAAAATAAATAAGTGATCTTCAAAAGTATATGGTAATGTCGAATCAATAATATACTTTAGGTATCATGGTGAAGATTTGGTCACGAAAATACATTCGAGTTGAAATGTTTAAATGTCGGGCTCTCAAATTCCAAGGGATTTTTTTAAATACGCTTTCAGAATATTTGAGCCTTGTTTAACTCCAAGTTTTGAACACTAAACACGAAATCTTAGAGTTTAAGTAAATAAAATAGTGTGCCTACATTCAAACAAGCCGGTAGCCGAGCAACGTGGAAACGCTGGCCTCCGCCCCCTCTCCAGCTCCCGGCGAAACTTCCAGAACCCTACGATGAAGGCTATATAAAGGAGAATCCTCGCCTCCCGCACGGACAGTGCGCGGTTATATTACGTACCGAAGAGACAGTCGGCGTAACGGGCAGGAATTTTCAGTCTTGTAAAGTTCGCCTCTCACGGCATCCTTTGAAAATAAATCAGGTTCCGAAATTGGTAAAGTTATTATACCACACCCACCCACACTAGAAGCAGTAGGGAATAATTAAATTCATGCAATGGATTGCTTAAGCAAGGGAGATGTTCACTCTCTTTAAAGTAATTCGTGTCCTCTTGAGGAACCAAACAAAATTCCAAAGCGTTCTAATTGGCTGAGGTTTGACCTAGGGAGAGCCGTTACCTCCACGAAAAATAATGTAATAGAATCTCTGATGCCTTATAAAAATCTTATAAATTTCGTCCTAGTGAAGAATAGTTCTGTTTTCTTGCGTCCATTGCTGTTCATGAAATTCTATGTAGCATGTTGAAGGGAAAAAATCAACTTTATTTTACTATTGCTTTTGGCACACCGGGTTCAGAATCGTCAGCCTTTTATTAAGATATTCCGGAGGTGTTCCACGATGACTTCAAATCGCGTGTGAATTGCGTTGTGAATGCGTGCGTAAAACGGCGTTTGAATTTCATGTGTGGATGCACGAGTAGTTCCATTTGCAGTAGCTCCTTTGATTTCCCAGAAATATCTGGTACTACGAAATCACTGTTCATGGGTTAATCTGTATATGTCTAATGACGTTACCCGAGTTCAAACCCCGGAAAAATTGTCAGTATTCCAACGCTCCATCTATTCGGCTACCATCCAATCCACAAATCTGATGTAATGCTAGTAAACGGCGTTGTATGCGGATTCAACGCTTCAATTAATAATTGTAATATGTATTTAAACCAGTAAAATATCATCGCGTAATGTATCAAAGTATAAGTTTATTTAATATTTTATTATTTGAGTAGATGAATTTCAGGTAAATTATATGCCAAGTTTTATCGTAAGTTTTCAATACGCTATCGATGCACAGCAACATTTCAAGCTCCAACGAGAATGGGAGAATTAGATCATTAAGCTCTTCCCCTTTAGTGGTCAATCATAGTCGATTTTAAAAATAAAAATAATAAAACCATATGAGGAAGATAGCTGTTAATATTAAAATGAAATGTATGCTTATTTTTCGATCGTGTGCCTTTGGATATGTGGGAAAATGCCTTTCAATAAATGTTGCGCTGCTGAGACGCCGCATTACCACTTACTTAGGCAAGTCTATCCTGAGATGTTAGGCCAGAAGTGTCTCATGTTTTGCTGCATAGGTGTAAGGAGTCTTCATTGGATTTTAATGGAATGAAGTATCTACTAATGTAGTTCATCGTTATAGAATCGACTGGGTCAAAACACACCCTTCGTATTCTCGTCGTTATTAAACCCTCCGGTGTTAGGTTTAGGTGCAAACCTTTGACAGAGAGAGGTAAGCATTACGCTGTCGTAGTGAAATAAATATTTCTTAATTAGGAAAAATATTTCTTTGCTTCAAAATTCTTATTCATTTATACTTATGTGAGCATCTCATACCATATTCTATTTTAACTGTTGCTGGTGTTAATTACTACTTCAGTGGTGAAGTGAATCCGTAGCGAAATGTTTAATACATTTAGACTTCAAATTAAAGAGAAAGGCTGATTCATAAAAAAATTTGTAATATTTATCAAAAGATATAAGAAAAGACGATTGTTTGTCATTTTTCGCCTGTTAATTTAATTAATACAGCACCTTTAAACGCATGAGCGTCTTCACGACGCATAAACTAGTAAACTATGTTTAATTTTATTTTTTGCCTTGGATGAAAGAAGGGTCTATCCTCTGGGTAACTTATCGTACTGCGGCATGGCTTCGGTCTCTCGGAGTCACGTCTTTTGGTGTCGGATTTCAATTGAAGCGGTTGCCACTTGACACCTGCTTTAGTCTCTCGCCTTACGCTTGGAAGATAACTAACCAGTGAAGGATACGTTGCGGATGTATCGCAGCAGCATGGCACCAGGTGGCGCTGGTTGCAGTTTTGGGCACAGCCGGAGCCTCCGCCGCCCCCCTCCTCCCCCCTTCTTGCCCCGGGTCGGCGGGTCATCCAGCACCCCACACTCCTCCTCCACCATGCCATGCACCGCCTGCGCCATCGAGTAGACGGCATCCACTGCGGGTGGAAAGAGAGCAGTTGACTTGTTGCGTCCAACGATTTATTTACCATCGCCTCCCTGCATATCTGCCTTGAGGCGACAGTGTGATGGAAACGGCATGCGCAGGTGTTAGTGTTTATTATCTATTCGTGGAATCATGAAAACATTTGCTTCATCAGAGCATTGTCAACTATGTAGCCTCTTTGAGAAGGGAACACTCAGTGATTCGGATCATGCTATCCTCTCAATTCCTAGAGAGTTACATGAGAGACGTGCGGAATTATATAACTGCGGCTATAATTACTTAGGCAATTGATATTGGAAATAATTGAATGAGGATACATAATAAATGGAGCTATTGTGCCGCTGCGGTGACTGCAGCCTTAATCTTAGGACTTCTATGGTTGACAGTGTCAAAGCGCTACATACAATAAACTTAATGCCTTGCAATCCTACGTGAAGAAGTGACGGAATTGGGGTAATCCACATGCTATTGCCTCTTCACTACCATTTTGCACACAATTATATTGTTCACTAATTTAATACCAGTTAAATGTAAAGCTGAATTTAGTAGGAAAGCAAAGCAGGTTCACATGAGTTATCGCCTCTGATTCCAAGCTATCATTTTAGTACACGAGATATTGCACGTACGCTCAATGTATTGAGTTAGTTTCAATATGCTTGGAGTGAGATAGCTGGCATAAGAGGAAACGACAAAAGACCTACGGGGACTCACAGGGTAATGTCATTTTACTCCAGGAACCTCCGGAGAAAATGATGTTGTCGATATTTGGTATTCAATAACTTCTCTTATATCGGTGTCGCGGACATGTAACGCTTAATTGACAAATAAACTTAACGCCAAGGATGGAGCATAGTTTGATTCGTGGCTTTATATACAGCAAGTGGTTCAACGAGAGATACTTAAGATCTCTGTGTCGATGACAATATCCTTAAAATAAGGAAAATTTGAAAATATGTGACCGGTTAAAGATGCTGGTTAACTCTCCTGAAGGGATGGAATTCGTTTTATTGTGAAGGTGACCCTGTCTTGACTAAGAGAAGCAATGAAATGGGTTTGCTTAATACTGCTCAATAAAAATTTTATCGTCAATCTGCTTAATACAACGTCGTGTTTAGCTGATACACTAATTTTTATGTAGTAACATTGCTAATTTTACATTTTTTGTTTTTTTTTCTCACTCTTCCATATCTAATATATTGTCTTTTCATAAGCCCATCTCATTGCAATTAAGGTGAGGTAAAAATAAAATGCACGGCTTGTAAATGATAAAAAAACCTAGAATATGAGGTGAGCGGTATTTCCACAACACTTAATTAGAATAAAATATTATAATAATACATTTTTTCTAATTTTCATAATAAATACATTTTTTTAGCGTACATTCTTTTAAATTTATTATCACGTTCAATTCTTTATCTGGGAAACTATATACACTCCGGCTCTCACTGAAAACAATGCCGGGAGCCATGTGGCTTCATGGTCAACATTTTTTTTCTGATGAATAGCCTCACCATTCCCTTTCATCGCAGGCTTTACTTAATTAACTTACATAAATTAAAACTTCCTGGGTATTTCTGGCATTGCTTGGCCAATGAAACCATATTTAGTATTGGTGTTTCACGGGAAAGAGGTGCCGCAAATAAACTTGGATATCTCTGTGGCCATCTCTGGATAACCTGAGCCAAAAGCAAGTCCCCATATCTTGCCGCTTTAGAATGATGCGGTTTAATCAACCGGGACCACTGCTAAGTATCAGTTCCCTAATGAGATTCTGTAATAAACAGTGGGGTCCTAAGACAACCTGCGAGTTGAAATGGTTTCAACTCGTAGTAAAATAAAATAGATTTTCGTTAAATTGAACAAAAATTGCATTCAGTAGTTATAAATAATCCCAATGAAAAATATTAATATCTTTCAATTTAAAATTATGTATGCACCTCTCCAAAACACGCGAATTTCACTTCTACACCTTTATGTTTCGAAATTATTACCTCTGATTGGCAGTGCATGAGAATTCTAAGCTTTTCTCTGGGAAAGTATATGTGAAATTTTGTGTTCAAGTGACATTGTATTGGAATACTAAATTTTTTTATCAGTATTCTCATTATTTCTGTTCTTAACGGCACATTGTTATTTTTAACTTCAAGTGACAGGAAGGGAATATTTACATTGATATTAAATAACGTTGTAGTGTTATAACTAATGGGTGAAACAGAAATGAAGCCATAGTGTTATTTATCACAGTTTATTAGAGTTCTTCCAATAATGGTAGGTTTTATAATAGAATATTTACGAAATATTCATCTTAATAACAAATACTGCAGGGAATATGCCTTCAGATTGACGAGATATATGAAAGTAAGAAACAGTTATTATTTTGTGTTATATATTTTTTTATTATTGTTTATTCTAATATTTGAAGCAATTTTATTTCTTTGTAGTCTTGTATTCCTACTCATGTTAGTAAACTTAAATTAATAATAATCATTGAAACCATCTTCGTCTGTTAAGTGATAGTCGGAAGAACATGAGAGTCCCGGAGTATGAAACAATACCTTACCTACTTTTCAACGATTGCTTTATCTATTAATATTAGCAATTCAATTATAGGTACCGGAGGAACCATTTTACTTAGATCTTCCATCTGTGGAGCTCTAATTTATGA
Source organism: Platycnemis pennipes (assembly GCA_933228895.1). Classification (NCBI taxonomy): domain Eukaryota; kingdom Metazoa; phylum Arthropoda; class Insecta; order Odonata; family Platycnemididae; genus Platycnemis; species Platycnemis pennipes. The sequence continues at coordinate 102,608,386 of OW121846.1, read as the reverse complement.
ACACTCTAAAAATCCGACGAAAGATTATGCAGATGAAGGTTAGGAAACGAATACTCACCTACAAATGGGACTAAACCTTCTTGCTCGTATTCATGAAGTTCTTCCTTTCCCGTGCAAGGCTTTATGTGTGGGCCCATTGTTGTTGTGTTCACGTCAAATGTGCACTTGTGATGCTGGCTCCAGAACTCACGGAACCACACGTTACGACAGTTGACCTCACCATGTTTTGTTCGAATATTCTTGCCAGGATTTGATTCGCAGTCGTCTCCATCCATCCGAGGGCGCAGGGATTTGTAGTAAGTGTCGAATCCTGTGACAAGCCAAAAAAGACGCATGTTAGTGATTTGAAAGGGAGAGAGAAATTCCGTCTTTGACCTTCAAGAAGTCATCATCCGATTTGCTTATTTTTCATTCATTTCTTCAAATTTTAGGTCCTTGGAAAGATAACGCAGCAGTTCACTGATTTTCCAACTAAAATAGCTTAAACTCAAAACATCATGAGAATGAGAGAATCTAAAAACGCTTGATGAAATGAGAATTAAGAATTTCATCTTTTTTCGACGATTTTGTATGGAAAGACCTTTCTGCGACTTGTTCTTACATTGAAGCGCTCGGTGCCCAAATCTTCAAATTTTGCACTAAGTTGCGATATTCTTAGGAATTGACGTATATGTCACGGATAGAGTCTATTCTAAAATACAGCCGTAGGAAACGGGCAATGCAACCTTCTTTTCATTTTAATTTGTCTATCATATAAAAGATGGAGGTAGTTGATGCCCTGAAATGTCTTATGAGCTGAATATTAATGCTTTCACTTAATCGTGCTTCCTAAGTAAGTTCATAAGAATTTATATGTCCATAGTAAATTCTATGATATAGAAGCAAATAAAATTATTTCAACCATGTTTTTGAACTTATGCATGGAATTTGAGAGACTTTTAATCCTCTCTATGGGTCTTCAATAACTCCGATCATCCTCATCTCTACTGTTCCTGTTGTTTTGATCTGGAGCCCAGTAGCCTGAGGAAATAATTCAATGCACATATGGATGATTTCAGATCAATGGCCCCTTAAGATGCATTTCATTGCAATAACGTTGGCCAACATACAACCAAAGGACTATACTGAAAATTTATAAAAATACTAGGTGCAGGTAAAAGAGATTTTCCGAAAATGTATTCGATGCTGTCGGTGTTGCAATTTTAAGCCTAAGGATTCTTCACCATCACAAATGAAATAAGAGAATATGATATAGAGAAAACTAGACGACATATTCCTGGAAGGTTGGAAGAGTTAGAAACAAAATGTTAGGATAGGATTTAAGTTGCTTATTCGAAATCACTAACCATCAAAACTTACATTGACTTGGCGTGGCTCTCCACTCAATCTTCTTATTGGCTATTATCTTCAAATTAACATAATTGCTTTCTCTTTAATAAAATTATACTATCCTTCTCTAAATAACCCATGTATCACCGGGATATGCAGATAAAAAGAACGAAGAGCAGAGGAGTTCCAGGATAAAGATCAATTCGGACTCAGGAAAGGTAAGGGTACAAGAGAAGCAACATTGGCCCTTAGCCCACTCATAGAGAGGAAAATAGAGAAGAAGAAACCAACGTTTATTGCATTTGTGTATTTAAAGAATACTTTTGACAACGTGGATTGGAATTCAATGCTTGGAATTCTGAAAGTAATTGGATGGTCTACAATGACCATCCAAATAGCCACAGTTTGTATGTATAGCAAGTAGCTGTGATAAAATCTGGGCTCTGCTGTGAAGAAGCAAGACTGAGGAAAGACTGAGACAAGGCTATGCACTATCTCCCGTAATTTCCACGTTTACATCGAGGGAGCCATTGATGAAATGTGAAAGAGAGGTCTTCTGGAGTGAATACCCAAGGAGAAAAAATAAGCATGCTGCGATCTGCCGAAGACATATAATTCGTACCTGAGACAGAGGGAACTGAATAAGACTCTAATAACTATGATTAGGACCATGGCGAAATATCAGCTGAAGATCAATAAGAAAAACTAAATTAATTGGTTTGCAGTAAGAGAGAAGAAGCCAAAACCATTTTTAAACTAGGGAAGCAAAAACTGGAAGAGGTGAAAGAGTTCTGTTACCTGTAAGCCGAGTAATCAAAGATGGACAAAGAATAGCTTAGGCAAAGAGGGAAATCTATCAAAAGAAGAATTTACTTACATTTGGAAATACGAGCGTAGAAGTAAGGAAACAATTCCTCAGGACGTATGCCTGGAGCATGTTTCTTTACGGCAGTGAGGTATGAGCGTTGACAGCAGCAGAGAAGAAAAGGGTGGAAGCATTCGAAACGTGGTGATTCAGAAGAATGGTGAAGATAAAATGGATCGACCGAGTGACAAACGAGGAAGTAATGGGGGAAAAGAGAAGTCTGCTGAAAACTCTAAGAAACAGACAGGACAACCTAATCGGCCATATCCTAAGATACGAAGGCCAGATAAAGTCAATCGTCAAGGGAAAGATGAACGGGACGAACGGGAAAGGAACGCGTCGAATGAGATATATCGAACAGGTCGTGAGGAATTTGAAAGAGAGGAGTTATGTTAATATGAAAAGGTTGGCCAAAAGATGAATCGAGTGGAGAGCTGCGTCAAACCAATGTTAGGATTGTTGAATGATGATGATTATGTCGCCGGCGAGGTAAATCCCTCGCCTGTCAATCCCAGGATCCCAGGACGATTCGAATCACACCCGAGGACGTTTTTCACTGTCCGGGGCATGGATGTTTGTGACGTCCAATCTGTTAATTGTAACAGGATTTGGGGTCCTAAAACAGCAGATTACATAAAAACGTGTTTAAGTTTTAAATTAAATTTAAAAAATATCTTATCCGAAGTTTTACTTTACTACATCCTTTCACTTAATGTCTTCAACAGTTCAAGGTTTCGCACGTATGCTTATTCGTAGATTAGTTTCTCGATTGACTATCCATTTTCATTAATACAATACTTAGGCCTATATTATCCTCTCAATCAAACATCGCTTCACGGATTGCTAATTCAAGTAATGATTCTTGCCTCTAAGCTAATACACAGAAATCGGATTCGCGCCACGTAATTTCGAGGCTGCTCACTTCCATCGTCTTGCAAACTCACCTGTCAAAGCTGTTCGTCGGGGTAGAATTGTGATGGCTCCTTCAGCAGCCCATTCCTGGTCTCTGACGGGGTACACCTTAGCTCCCCAAGAGTCACTTCCAATCCACCAAAAGTGACTAGTTTTGTTGGCGCGAATGGTTGCTTGGAGGAGTTTCCTGTGTTGACAGGGGAAAAAGATTATTAAATGAGACACACATTCTCATATTAAGGGATTGAATGTGAGAATTATTCATGCGTCATGAATCCAACACTGATAATTAGCATTTCAGTACACATACCAATCAAAGGAATACAGTCAAATTCCAAAACTGAACCCTATGCATTACATTGAATTGTCATAGTAAAAAATAATAACAATCTTTACGATTTTTCTCCCCAGTTATGTAAAATTTCGTTTGATGTTCATGGTAAAAATATTTTTTGTCAGGTCGATTGACATATTATACACGATATTAAAAAAAACACTCCTCTTCATTTCTGACATCTCGTTTTTGGAACGTGAACGATGTTGATCAAGAATAAATAGAATTTAATTGATAGAAAGGTTTGTAAGTATGGTAACATAAAGGGATATGATAAAAGAGTAAGTAAACAAAAGGGCAATACTGTGAATCAGGGCGAAAATATGTCGAATTGCAGTAAAGAAACGAGGAGTGGGAGCTTTAAGGCATTTCCAATGTAGATTTTAATCAATTTTTGGGCTAGATATGTCCGCTGTTGGGTTGAACATGTAGGGGGAATGAATAAATAATGAAACAAATATACCTGTAAAGACTACATTTTCTGTTAAGGCTTAGGCAAGGATTACTATTGGTAAATAAAAAGGAACACACCTTTTACGGCATGGATATTCCAGTCATTGAATAGGTAGAGTATATATAGTGATTTTAAAACATTGTCTGGATATTAATTAGTCCTAATTTGTATGTAGGGATACGGTATTTGAAATAATTTAATGGTGTATGCATATGCTCATGTACATTGCCATACCAAATTTGTCATTTTGAAATCTAATGCTGGTCATAATTGTAATGAATACCTATGTCATCTTTCTCTTTTAAACAGAAATGCTCCGGCAGATAATTTTTTAATTACAAGCACGGCAAAACAGAAAATAACACAATTGATTCCGCTCTATAAAAACTAATTTGATCCTTGGGTTCGTAAAATATGATGGCACAGTGATATTAAGTTCAGACTGCAAGCGTGTGAGTGATGATTGGCCAACGGTGACTAGTTTCTACTGGAAGTAAGTGTAAACCACATCGGTTATGGATTCAAAAATTCTAGCTAGCAATCTGGTGATTATATAAGTGATACCTGTCAAGATGGTTCTGCATTGCACTGTAGGTAATGAGAATTAATTTCTCAAGGGAATAATACATTCACTGCATTTCGTTGAAATTGAGTTTTAATGATTTCACTCATGCTTAATAATTCGGCGTAAGATATTGGCAAATGTGTCTTTTTTCAATATTTCTCTTGCAAATATTTTTCTTTTAACGAAAAAAAAAGAAAAATGTTGACTCACCTGGTGTTATCTTCATCGACGAACATGACCACTCCCCGGGCGTTGGGCTTCGTAAACAGTTTCTCCACAATCCGGTCGAAGTCTTCGGTTTTGGCATTGCGGAGGATTTTCTCGGAGACGGCGATGCAAATGCCAGCGGAGGATGAGAGTTCTATGAATGATGCAATCCCCTGGAAATTGAAGAAAGCATCGACATGAGACTCCGTGAAAGACGGAGTGGGCAGGGTCATGGACATTTTGGTGGGCAGGAGGAGAGTTTATGGTCGAGGTTCGTCGAGTATGATTGAGCAGGCAGCGGGGGGAGGGTAAGGTGTTGGTCTAATGGGGCGCGAGTCGAATGGGTGGGAAGGAAAAGGGCTCGGGTTCGCGGCAAATCCATTTCTCTTGAGCGATTCCTTCCAATTCACAGTCCTCTCTAGAAGACCCTCGTGCTCCCATTCTTTTTGCAGGTAATGCACTCATCACTTCACTCTTAACTCCCCTCAGCCTTCCCCTGGCCTCCGCCTTACTCTATTTCCCAGGGACACCCATTACGAGCCCTCCCACCCTTGACCCCTCGCTCTCTTGACCACTCGCCCTTTACAATCCCTTTTCTCTCTATTATTCTCTTCGACCTTCCTTGCCCTTTTCTTCTCCACCACTCGCGCACATTTCACTTCCTTCTGCTCTCCAACCCTCCCTCCTAAGTAAATGATTTGGCGCATTTAATATGCCGAGAAAATTCCCCATTTCCGAACCTATCGAAGAAGTAATTGCTGATGGCGCGTAAATCTAGTGGCACTTTCATTGAGATTGTAAGGTCATGGTGACGAATTGAGGTGATTGCAGGGATTCAAGCTAAAATGTTTCGAGGTAAGGAGGGGCCATTAGTGATAAAAAAAGCCTGCTCATATATAAGTGTTGAATAAAGCTTTTCGCTTACTATCATTGTGGCAGCATAATGAGTTGTTGCTTGATGAGTAATGTTGCTTAAGAGATGGCATTTTAAAGGACATAAATGAAGAAAGAAGAATTCATGGGTCAGGTATTTTTACTCAAGCTGTACGATTACAATGCAGAAAAGGAAATATAATTTCCATGAGTATTTGTTTCCTTGTGGAAATCCCAATTTTTGATCCTCACTTCCACTGGAAACTATTAGAGTTAGAAAACATCGATTAACGGCATGACCCTTGCATGAAAACCTGGCATGCCTCAACCATGCCAAGGTTTTGATTTAGTGGTGAATGGTAGTTTGTTTGAAATTTATATGCCATTCTATTTCTCACTTTAAAATTAAGAAAATTGGAAGGTGAAGCTTGTAACATTAACCACCCTAGCGAATTTCACCATTTTTGAATTTTAACCAACTGCTTTAGATGCATTGTATTATCTTTAGGAAGAAGATACACATTATCATCTTTACCAAAAGATGATTCAGTGTATTGAAAGCCTGGTCTTCTAAATAAAAACAATTGTAATTTAGAAAGCTGGTTTAAATTCCTTCGTGATGGAGAAATTCCACTCAGTCAAGCCTGCATTGGTTTGATATGCCCGGAGTATTGGAATGGAACGTGCATCGCATCGTGCGGATCCCTAAGATTTCTCTGAAAAAAGTGAAATATACTTCAAATGACCGCAACCAGCTGAAGTAACTACAATAGCCTCATAAATGTCTTAAAAAAGTAACAAATTTGCGATATTTTGAGCCCTCTGGAGCCAATTCCGGCTCATATTATTCTTGATCTTTCTGAAGTTCTTGTTTGCAGATTGCGTAATGACCTAAGCTTTCCTGATAAGGTTTGTTCTTCCAATTGCTTTATAAAGCTCTAAGTGATTGCAAAAAAATCTCCAAATCAAGTGCATTTCTGGCACGTGCATAGAAAGTTCATTCTTCTGGTAAGTACTTTCCGACGCACGGCTTCCTGAAATCCGTCATGCCATGAAATTCTCTACCAACAGGCCTTCCTTGATGAAGCCTTGTTAGGGTCAAGGTGATGACCAATATTACTAAGTTTGGCCTGAGATAGGTAGTGGTAGAATTTATCAGCCGTTGTTTTCAATCCGTTCCACCGTAGAGTTATGGGATCAACGTTTTTGTCGCTAGATTACGACCTCCCTGGTCGGACGTTTGTCATGCGCCAGTCGATGGAAAGCCTTTGGCCATATCTCGCACCCATCAATGACCATTAGCATGTGTACCAGAAAATATTCTCTAGGAAACTTAAGCACTATAGTGTATCATTTACATCACCGTTGAAGCATTTTGTTTTGCATTCTAATTCTTTTTTTTGCTTTTGTTGGTGGTACCATTTTATGCTTGAACGGCAATTTCTATTTTGATATTATTAAAATCACGGTAAAGACACTGTAATTATTCGCGTATAACCCATCGTACATGTTTCTCAACCAATTAAATTTTAGGACCCGATCGCCCTTTTCCACGATGACGTTATGGAGCTCATATTGTCACACCGATTCACTGTGGCCCATCTTCAACATTTACTGTAATAGCAAAAGTAAATCTCCTTCGACCAGTGTGTTTTACTATTGGTTCACCATCGTAAGTTTTGATAGTTCTCTGGAGCATACAGTGTTTAAAGCGAACCTAACAAATGACATCGGTACGGTCAATTGTCAGCCAAATGGTGTTTTACAAAGTCGCAACCATATATCGTCAGACTAACGTAATGTATACGTTACAAATAATCGCATTAGAGTTTTTATCTGGTATTTTCCTAGTTTTAAAGGTTTTGGATGGCACCTCTCAATTTTCAGTCAGCAGTATGGCTGATTTTTGTTAGCTTGGCGCACTTTTTGTACTTGCCAGCTGCGTTTAGAACAATTTTTAATGCTCTTCATGGCATTCAGTTTGTTTACTCTTTGTATAAACATGCTAATGAAGGGATATCTTAGTATCAGCTACGAATACTAGGTATGAAATGCATTGCCCCAGCCGATGCGATGAAAAACTGCCAACCAAACACACTGATAAATATTTATGAGAAAATATTTTGCTGGGTAGAATTTCATATGCATTCACAGCTGCTGTTTTAGGCCATAAAAACACGCCCAAATTGAAACTAAACCCATGCCAGGCCTTTTATCACACTTCAGCTCCCAACCTTGAGGCCGAAAACAGTGAGTCCCATCTTTCGGCATTACAGTGGAAACATCAAGTGTTATCTTTTTCCTCTCTGTCCTAACTTCTTATTCCTAAATCATAACTCCTAAGTTAGTGAAAGCTAGTGGGGATAAATATTACTAATTCTCTATTGCTGATGTTCTTTTTAGGTGCGTCAAGTTTAAATAGCTTTAATTTGATGAAAACCCTTGAACTTGGTCATATTGCCATGAAAACATGAGTACGGCACTACTTTTTTGGGTACAATTGGGCAGCATGTTGATAATATCTGGAATTTAAATTTATTTTTCAGCTAAGGTATTTTACTGCCCCGTCACTTGCCAAAATTACCCTCATCAGGTCAAATAACTTTCTTGTCAGGTAGAATTCGTGCCAAGACTATTGGTAAGGAATGGTTATCAATCGTCATGAATAATAATTTAGCACCTTAATTTGCATATCAGAATACCCTCTGATTCACGTCAGGAGTGTGTGATAGTGTGAATCAAATGTGAAGTAGGTTGGATCTTAGCAAGAGTTAGGTCTTAGTAGTAAAAATAAGTTATTTGAGAACTAATAAAGAATAAATGTGTGGATTATTCATTGATTTACATTGAGTAGTAATTTAATGTATAACAAGTTTCATGTACGTTAATGCACGTTCATGTATGTACGTTAGCATGAACTTATGGGAGTGCTACAAAATACACTACAATTGTTTGCGTCTACCCTTTCAATATTTTCATCACATTTTTCAATCGGTTGTTATATTCAAATAGAAGGAAATTTACAATATACTCTGACGGTACTATATCATTCTAATCTCTTAATAACAAATTGACAGCGAAATTGCGTTCTCAGCATATTATTCATCGTAAAACCATTTGGAGCAACTAAAACCGAGATTACTAGTCTGTAAATGTACGAGTAACTGGAAGAGAAATACCTCATTTCTTTTTTAATTTGAGAAATATTGATAAATTATTCATTATTACCTTCGCACGAAATACGGAAGTGTCATAACCTGTAAGTTTCACCTGACATGTCCTTTGAGAACCAGTTTCAGCATATCTGCAATAAATATGCTTGCCTAAGCCGATTTAAATGAGTCTTTGGCTATATTAAGGCTCATTACTGATTTAATTGGTATACACGGTATAGAATTTATCGATACTCTTATTGGGGTTATTATTGTTACTGGGACCATAATATTTCACTATGATGTATTTACGCTACAAAAATGTTAATAGGTTCATCGTTTTCCGTTTATTCATTTAGTAGCCTCAAAAACACGTTACGAGTTTTCATTAGCTGCTTCTTACAGCTGTTTTTTACTTTACGTCTTACTACAACCTTCCTTGTTTTTTTTCTTCCAATATTTAGAATTTGGCTCTACGCTCAATGAATTTCCAGCTTTAATGATATGGCTCTCTCCGGTGGAGAGACCTTTATTCACGTCTGAATATGTTGCTGTACATTCTCTTTTGCATGGTGTACAATATCCATCATCCTTGGTATCATGCTGTCCGTTGTTCAGTGACCATTACGATACAGTTTATCTAGAAATCGTGAGGAGACCCACTTATAAGCTTCCACTCTCAAGCTCTTTCATTGACTTATTTACTTCAACGAGTTCTCCTGTTTTAGCGACACGTCTGCTTACCTACACATCGGCCAAAAGAAAATGATTCAAACCGTCCGTATACCCTCTGCCTACTTTCCACTCAGCCACTCCGCTGGCGTCTCGTTCCTCCCCTTCCATTTCATTCCTCCCCTTCAGCCATGCTCTTCTCTCGCCGATTACCCAATTCCATGTCGGTATTTCACCCTCGCTGGTTTCCCAACCTCTCCCCTCTCTCCCCAGAGGTCCCCTCCCGCCCTCCGACCTCCCTTCCACCTCTTCGCCCGTCATCCCGTAACTTTCCCACGAGCTCCCTCCCCTACCTTCCCCTCCTGCCCCCTCCCCATGCGGCCGAAAATGCTTGGTCCAGCCGAGCCCCCCCCCCCCATCCTCCTCACCCTGTTCCTCACCGTGGCACCGTTTCTCTCTCTCACTCTCGTCTCGCACTTGCACGTTTCCCCTGATGGAATTAACATGTAGCTTTTAAAGAAAAATTGCCGGGTAATGCGATCGGTAGGAGGTTTTTTTACGGCCAACATCACTGCCTCCTGTCTCCACCTCCATTCCTACCCCAAAACCGTTACCCACACAGCTTCTGTCTAAAGGCGAGTGCGATGCCACATCCTTCTGCTTCCCTTTGCGTATTCTCATTAGCTTCATCACCGCTTTCGCTATGCCACCGATTCGAAGTCATCGGTGGCACGTGGTACTTTAATGGGCATATTCCCATGAAACTGAGAGATGTATTGGCGCTTGAAGTAAATATTTGCTCCTGGTAGGACTACCCATTCTAGTGAAATTGAACGGTATGAATTGAGCCAAAGATTCCTCGCAGCGCGTATTCCTCCGACGAATGCAGAAATGCGTCTGACCACAGTGAGGTGGCCCATCAATAGTATTGCAAAAGGCAACGAGAGTGCATCAAATTTTTCTTTTCTCAAGGTTCATATTTAAAGGTCAAATAAAAGAATGTGTGCTGGGAACTACGGGATCCAGCCATAGATCCCTATGGCGGGTGTCGACCCGAGGAGGCAAATCCTCCGCCGTAGTCATAATGGGAAATACTCCGCGGAAAATAAGAAAGGGTCGCAAAACCTTTCCTAAGGGTCCTTAGCCAGGAAGGGTACATCTACATCTAAAACTACATGATACACTGCAAGCCATCGCGAGGGTGTGTGGCAGGGGGTGAAGATCAACAAGCATGCATTATTGACATGCAAACAAGCAACTATAGGGTCTCATGCAACTAGATTGTTTGTATCTATAGTATTTAAGAGATAAATACATGCATCATGTACTACATACTACTCTAAAATCCCCCTACCTATTCCTTTGCTATGCTGCCGATTCTGTTCTCTTATAGTACGGGGGAAAAATGCCATTTTGAATCTATCACTACGACAATCTATCTCTCTAATCTTATTTATCTGGTCGAATCTAGCATAATACGCTGGTTTTTTTAATATGTGCCTAACATCTTCAGTAAAGCTATCCGATTGAAATTTCTCTAATAGATTTAATCTGTATATACTTTAACCTACGCTCTGGTAATGATTCCCACCCTAATTCTTTTATTAATTCTGAAACACTACTCAACCTATCGTAACACCTTTTGACGAACTTAGCTGCTCTACGCTGCATACTGTCTAGTCCTCTGATCAAACCTAATTCATTCAGATCTCATACATCCCTGGCTACATACTCAAAGTGGGGACTAGCTAGAGAAAAGTAACATTGCTCTTTTGTTTTCTCATCACATTTTCCAAGTACTCTTTTTATAAATCCTAGCTTTCTCTTCGCTCGGCCACATATTTCCCGGTTGTTTCTTCCCCACGATAAATCTTTAGTGATTGTTACACCTAAATACCTTATGTTTTCATCGCTTTCGATCTTCGTGTTAGTAATTTAATAGGATCGCTCTATCGAATTATTCCTCATCCAAAAATTGATAGCTACACACTTTTTTAGTTTAAGCTCTAGCTGCCATTCGTCGCACCGCTCTTGAATCGCATCTAAATCCTTACTAAGCGATTTCCTGTATTCTTCTTTTGATATACCCCTATACACTACCGTATCGTCAGCAAAAACTCTAAGCTTACTGCTAACTATGGTATTCAAATCGTTTATGTATAAAAAATAGAAGCGGATCTACTACGCTACCCTGGGGAACTCCCGATGTGACTTTGATTGTGTCCGACATGATACCATCTATGGCAACCCTCTGCTTTCGCCCACTTAAGAATTCTTTTACCCAACATACTACGTCTTTATTTATACCAAAACTCTCTTAATTCAAGATTAATTTATCATGAAGAACTTTATCGAATGCCTGTTTAAAATCTAAAAATATCGCATCAACTTCAGTACTGTTTTCGACGTAGACTAAAATATAATGTACGAATAAAGCTAATTGTGTCTCGCAAGATCTACCTTTCCGGAACCCATGTTGGCTGTTTATGAGCAATACCTGACTATCCAAATGCCCCATGATTGAACTGGCTACAATTTGCTCAAATATCTTACAAGAGATTGACGTGAGTGAAATGGGTCTTTTTTAAAAATAGGTGTAATGTTAGTTTTTTCCAATCTTTGGGTACTTTGCGGTACTTTAGTGTTTTATTGAATATTATTTCTAGATAGGGGGCTATTTCAGAAGCTGATGTTTTAATACTTTGGAAGGAATTTGATCGGGACCTAGTGATTTGCTTTGAATAATGTTTTATAACTGCTTCTCTATTCCGCAACATGAAATTTTTATTTTGTGCATTTGTTCACGGAATGTGTTCGGCGGTGGTTCCACTGCGTTGTGTGGCTATGAGTTGAATACGCTTTGGAAGAATGTGTTTAAAGTATTGGCTTTTTCTATACTGCTGGTGAATCTAATTCCTTTATCGTTTTTAAGCGTGTGCACTGTGGACCTATTTCCCTGAAGCTCTCTCACATATGACCAAAACGCTTTAGGATTGCTATCTAAATATCCTCCAAACATCTTGCTCTTGAAATGTGATAACTCCTGCCGACATGATTTACTAGCGAATGCTCTTGATTTTTTATAGTTTTGAACTAACTCATTTTTTTGCTCTAACGATATACCCCGTCCTGCATTTTTCATCCTAGCGTGGCATACCCTTTGTCGCTTTAGTGATTTCCTAACCTCCTCGTTATACCACCTTGGCTCTGTATTATCACCTATAAATTTACTTGGTATGTATTTATTAACTGCTTTACGGTTGACCTCAAGAAATTCTCTCCACGAATCCTCTGAATCTGATCCTTTGCTTTGTTCGCTAAAAATATCAAACGATTCCCTTAATTTCTCTTTCATAACGTCGTAATTAGCCTTGCCAAATAAGTATACCCTCCTTAGTTTATAATGTCTTTCAACGCCTACAATAATTTTCATATGCCTTATTTAATGATCACTAATTCCTGTGACTGGAACTGTATTTCACAATCTCTCGGATATATTTGTTGTAATAAGTCTAGAATGTTGTTTCACCTGGTCGGTTCTGTTACTAGCTTTTAATAATGAGACATAAAGGTGTTCAACAGTGATTCGCAGAGTTCTTCATCCTTAACTCCTGTTATAAAACTACACGTATTTCAGTCTATCGAAGGGAGATTGAAGTCTCCGCCTACTATTATTCAAGTTATCAGGTTATTACCTATTATTTTAATGGCACAGCTGTTAAAAATGAGTAAATAAGATACAACAGGACGGAAAGGGAATGGTGCGAAAGGAAGGTGTTCACTGTTCGTAGAGTTCTCGAGGTCTCCACTGGGTCAGGAATTCTATGCTTGCAAAGGATTCGTTCTCCGACTTGTGCTTCTTCCTCAGGGATAAGGATCTTTAGCGTTGAGTACAACGCATGAGTCGGTCCCCAAAACGTCGGCAGCAATTGAATTTCTCTACCGGAGGAGATCCGGAGAACTCTTCATACATGCATCAGTTAGGCACCAAATTCTTCAGTCGTAAACCTCTTTACTTTTTCTCACTCTTGTATTGTGGTCACTAATGCTACATTTTAAAAATGGTTACTTTGATTTTTATGTTTTTGTTCATCTATTCAGCCATCCATTTCTATAATTTTATCCTTTTTTTCAAATCTGCCTATTAAGTGCGGTAATGGGATTATAACTGCTGTGTCACCCTGGAACTCCTACTGTTCTTTACTACTTCCATTACAATTTTTCCAGTAGCTCAATTCTCAAAGGCAGGGCTCTACAGATTCCCAATCAATTGGCGTCCGCCAAAATTCATGTGATACTTTTTTGCTCTTTTTAATGAATTTTAAAGGAAACATGTGCATTCATGCCAACAGGTTGAATTCATGTTTCCAGCAAAGAAAGAGGAATTAATTATTTTTCTTTGCTGGACACCAGAAGCTTACGATGCATTGAAAACGAGGCTTTTCCAAGGTAAAATAACATAAGTTTTTTTATTAATTTCCTGTCAGAGTATTTTTCTACGATATTTGATAATTTTGATCCTCAAACGCATTGCCTCCATTATTTGGAATAGGATTGCCCAGCAAAACATCGAGAGCTAAAGTCTTCATATTACTCCTAGGGATTTAACTTCAGTCTCTACGTGTTCACCTCAAGCTCAAGTTTGGATCGCATGGGGCTTAATTAACCAGAATTGCATTGCTGTACATTTTAATTCATTTAATTTTGGTCCTAAGACGTTACACCTTAAAGTACTGTTGGTAAAATCGCATGGAAGTGTTGTATATCTACTTTCACGTCAAATTCTCTGTTGTTTATCGCATCATCATCAAACGACGTAAGTTTTCTAGTAACATTTTTGTTTCCACCGTTTATTTAAATTGGTAATAGGAGGGCCTAAGACTCTTCCTTGTAGAACGCAAGTCGTTGCAGTATCTGCTGAGGACATCCCCGACAGCGTCTGCTTTTCGAGGAGAATAAAGTTTGGGGAAAGAAAGCCAACAAGGCTAGTGGTAGTACTAAATGGAGAGGGTTATTAACTATAGACCAAATGAACGTTAAATAGATGTCGCAACCTGCTGACTTCACGAAATAATAGGTAAGGCCCTAGAAAGCCAGCATTTGATTGTCATGGAGCATTGAATTCCGGTGGTTGGCTAAGGGAGAAAGGTAATATGGGTCGGAAAATGTGGGCTTAAGAAGAAGGAGCGCGGAGTGACAGCAATTGAGTTCTGCCGGAGGAATGGCTTGGTATTCATGAACACCAAGTTTTAACAGCGCCGTAGATCTGGGAATGTAAGATGCCGGACAATAGAGGGGGTATCAAAGAGATTATATTTTAGAAGGACGTAGATTTAGGAGCAGCATCATAAATTCTCACCGCTTCCCGAGAGCGGATGCAGATTCCGACCACAAGCTTCGGTAACTAAAAATTCAGAAGGGTTAAAAGGGAAAGACGGGAACGCAAGTGGAATGTCGAGGCTTTAGAGGGATCTAAATGGAAAGTCAAATGATAACTTTCTGAAAGAGAAAAATATTAAGAATTATGGAAGAGAAGTGGAAAACTCAAAAGGAAAAATGGGAAAAGGTATCAAAAGGCAGGAGAGATAAATGCGGGAAGGGTTTAAATTCCTTGATGTACAGCTGAAATGAGTATTAAGGGGAAAGAGAGAAGGAAATATAAGGAGTAAATAAGTAGCATAAGATAAAATGCTACGGAGAAACAAAAACAGGGCTAGGTGAGAAACCATTTAGATGAAGGAAACGTGGCAGAATGAACTTGGTGAGAATATGGAAATTACAAAGGAGGGAGGGTCCAATGTAGTAAGGGAAGTTTCTAGAGGAAAATGAGGATATATAATACCACGTATAAGAGACAAGAATAGAAATTATTCCCAGAGCGAACGAAGGTACAAGAATGATGGAAGTAGTTTGTAAAAAAACTTGCGATTCCTGTGGTGGGCTAATTAAAATGCAGATCAGGGTATATCGTGGATAGGGATGGCAAAGGTCCTGGGATATTAGAATAGATGATACGAAATTCTTTTAGGAAATTGGAAACTGATGAAGCAATCAGAATATATACTGTTTTTTCGAAGAACTGCTCAAGTGTTTAGGGATGAAGCGCTATTTAAGAATTAACGGTTTACTCCAGGGATCTATTAGGAATGTGTTTGGCCTTATGAGAGTTGAAGCGGTGTTACCACCGATCACCCTGAAAAAGAATTGTGTGAAAAATTAAGAGGGATGAGTTGGATTTCACACGTTGTAACGTAAGTTGGTGAATAAATAGAGGGTTAGAGAATAATGAAATACTTATGGAAGTACAGTAGGAGTCTCGGTCATAATGCTATGGAAATCGTTCATAGTAGGAATGAAGGGTGACAGAGAAATACTGCAATTCATACACAGATTATTTATGACGCCCATGGGTTCATTACATATGGAACATATTTGCATAGAATTATCACGTTGGTCGTGGAAAATAAATATAAATGTGGAGATTGCAGTGCTTTTCTTTCACTCTTCATTCCTGCTCATGGGATGAATAGTTTTTGTTCGGAAAAGGCCGGTAACCCGTGGCCCAATAAAACTCTTATGAATTGAACTGGAGGGGTCTGCATTTTACTTGAATCGAAGAATGTTAGTAGAAGAAGGGGAATCTGGGTGGGCACTTTTGATTGAGGGGTGTGTTTTTGCTGGCGTTATTTAATTCTTACGAGGAGGATATGGCGAGAAAGAAACCAGTTAGACTCAACATCGGCGAAGCATTCGCTTATTCCATTCACAGAAGGGAGTGCTGTCATTATTAGCAGTATTTCAGGATCCGTTTGAAAATTATGGGATAAAAATGAACTAAAAGTAAAGTATTTACATTCTCTAGAAGAATAAAAGCAAGGCTTAACATCAATGGTTGCGGTTAATTGGATAAAAGTTTCTGGAAGGCATTTTTCAAAAATCTGAGTTCAGTACCTAGGATATGAGAAAATGAATTGCATTAGAACAGGAAGTATTTTGAAAGGTAGGTGATTTTTTTGATAAGAATCAATGAAAATACGAATTACTTATGAAGACATTGATATGGAGAGTCGCGTTACTTGGTAGCAAAACTTGGTCTCTGAGAAAGGATGAACGTACAAACACTACATACGAAATATATTTTGAGAAAATGATGAAGAGAGTCAGCTGGTTGAGAGGAAGACAAATGAAGAACTGAAAGGCATTGTGAGGGGAAGGAAATTAAGACAGATAATCGAAGAAGTTGGAAAAAGTAGGATGTATTGCATTGAAATAGACTCCACTGGTTTGAGATTGAGGAAAGAAGTTAAAGTGAGATGGTGGGAGTGAGAAGACAGAAAGGGCTGTTGAGCAGTGTGAAGGAAGGAAGGTGGGAGGCATGAAGACGGACGGGCAACGAGTGTGGAGAAAGGAATGGCTAAGAGATAAGTAGGCAGGTCCGATCTTTTACCATTAGAACTCGAATAGATTTCCAAAGCTACGTTAAAGTAAAACGAATCTGGAACGGTGTAAATGATTCCTTCTATGAGACTCGTGTTTCACAAGCCTGTCACCAATAATTTAATCGTGCTGTGTCAAATTACATGCTTTGGAATGGACGAATTGTTAAGCAAATTTTGGTCACTATTGGCTTAGAAATTCATAGGTTGGTTATTGAGAAAAACAGTAAGGTAACACTTTTGGAAGGATATTTGCTCACATTATTTGAAAATGTTTCTTAATCTTTGTGGACATCATATATCCTTAAGGCTTTTCCTTGCTCGCGGTCATATGTCCTCTGTTTTACCTGTCATTTTCTCATCAAGAGTCCGTGAACAGTAATTATTGTACAACTGTAGTGGGTATTGTAGAAAGATATATGCCGTGTGCGCTTTCCTCAGGTACAAACTTTATAATGAGAAATAATATATATAAAAGCATCTGTAACTTTTGATATTTTATTTTTTTATTGATGCGGTATTTTTGTGTAGTTAATAGAGGTATACTTTTGGCAGATGAAAATCTAGGGAAATAACTGGGAGGCCACAAACTTAAACCAAGCGATGAAGATGTACGAAGACCGGAATATCCAAATGCCAAATTAAAGTAAAGAAAAACAATATCTCCGAAATTGGTTTTTCCATGGGCTAGGCAACCATCAACGGAGATATTGTTTTTCCTTACTTTAATTTGGTATTTGGGTGTCCAGTCTTCGGACATTTTCACTTAAGCCAAATTAGATGCTTACCTTAATTCATCCAAGCGATAAATAGTAAGGGGCTTGGTGATAGAAGTAAAAGTCGCTGTATTGAAGGCAACCGCTCTTTGACTATGTCAGCTTTGAGAGTGATGAATTAATTACTGTGCATCTAAATTTATTTGTTCCTTAAGGGAAATATGTGTGATTTTGCAGGAATCTCAAACATGTGATGCAAGTTTCTAGTTAGTGAGCAGGTGCTCTTTACTTTGTTCAGAAGCAGAACTTGTCTCGCAGGTATTTTTTAAAGATAAGTCTAGAATTATAGATACCTAACGGAGCACTAAAAATTATTCCCTATCTCCTCCCGTCATTTTTTTATCTATACATTTTTATCTCGAGACCCTCATTGTGATTTTTTAGGCCACGGGGGTCAGATGGCTGCAAAATGCGTTTCAAGACCCCACGGTCTCCGATTTTGCTCGGAGATCAACACGTAAGTTAAGATAAATAAATAATTGCCTTCCATCCCGAGCTGGTATCAAAATAACGTCGGCCAGGTCCTACAAATTACCCTAATTGCAGGGGTCACGCCCCCTCCAGCCCACCACCTCCCCCGTTGCTTGTGTCCCAGCCCTTTCACCTCTCCCCCGGCAAGACCGCCCCCCTGTGTTCATCCGTCACCTCCTTCCCCCGATCTGCGCAACCCTCCTCCTTTCCTCTTCTCTCTCTCGACCCAAGTCCGCCATCTTCCCCGTCGCTTCCTCCGTCCCGTACCTCCACCCTGCAATCCTTCTTCATTCCTCCTCCCTTCCCATCTCAACCCTTCCTCCCCCCCTACCGTTCTCCTCCCCTCTGGCCAATTCTTCCACCCTTTCTTTTTATGCGAGACCTCTCGCGCCACTCCCTACCCGCCTCTCCGCCCCCGCCCCGCCATACCGCGCCACTCCACTACTTTACCGACCATTTCCCACACGCCTCTCTTTGGGTCGCTGTCTTTTTACTCTTCGCCGGGTCCCTCCCTTCCGTGGACTCTTACTACGGAAGGTGAGGCACAGCTCGTTTTGTTTCCTCACTCGGACGAATTAATATTTCATGCTCAGTCCTTTTTGTTGCTCCTGTTTTCTCCTTTTGCAAATATTGCATTCTTTTGTAACATTCTTAAATATTGTTGGTAAATGTCACAGGTGAATGGTATTAGGTCACGAGTTGGGGAGAATCCATGACAGGGGCGCTGAGTAGAGAGGCATAGGATTAGGATTGGTATGCATTCAGTTTGATTTGGTGGTTATCGTTGTGCTGTTCGTCTATCAGAGTTTTGGGAGAAGATGACGAGAATACATATTTGGTTCGGAGAAGAACATAGTAAAGAAAATATGGAGACCGATTGATGGATCAAAAGGCGTTTTACTTACAGTCGGAAGAATGGCATTTTGGAGGCAATTAGAAGTACACTCTATAGATGGAACAAGTGACAAGAGTCAATGGGATATGAAAGGTTGTGGGAGAATAGAACATATAAGCCGTGGGAGGAGTAAGAAAGGAAAAGGTTTATACTTTAGGTGGAGTAAAAGAAGTAGGAATTATGCGAAGCTTAATAATGGAAAATGCGAAGAGACGGGTGTTTAAAGTGGAGCTTAGAAAAAGAAATAGCCCATCAAATCCTACCTCAAATGGGAGACTCCCTAATAGCAGTTCATTTTCATTTTTCGCGATGGTTTCCGGAGGCGGAGATGTGGTGGAGGGGTTTGCTGGCTTACACGGCACTGGCAACATTTCCATCAGCTCCTTCCTTCCGATCCTTTCCGGGCCGTCTCGCTCCGATATCGTGGTGAAATCGCTGGAGTCAAATGCCCCCACCTCCGCCCTACCAGTTCTTCAAGGGAAAGGGGAAATAAGAGGGGGGAAGCGCTCCCTGGCGCAAAATTAGGAATTGTGGACGGACCAATAGTGAATTGAGCTGCTGCCTTCAGTTTCGGATGAATTCGTCTTGGTGAATAGAAAACAATTTCCCCCACAGGGCAGTCAACCCTCACGCGCATAGTGTGCTTAGTTGTTTAATGTTATTCCGTAATTAAAGCAGTTCCGGTGACGCAAGGCTTCTCGTCAATCGAAATTCGTTAGGAGGGATTAGAATGAAGAGGCACTTCGATGTGATAACAGGATAGCAACTCTCGGCGAGCTCATTTGTTTATGCTGCCACTCGTCAAATCCCCGTCGGAGGGTCCGTTGGCCCGTAATCCTGTTCCCGTACAGTAATGTCCTTTTAGAACTCAGTTTTCGTTGATTTTATCACCCGTCTCTCGCCATTTATTGGCGTCTATTCACATTGAAAGCAAGTGATGGTTTTTCGTATGTGTCCATAGAAAAAATATATTGGTGGGTACGGATAGAGTAGAGAAAATGATGAAAATTACAAAATTATTTTGGATTGCGATCAAAAATGTGATGCTTCATTATTAGCATTGGAAAGGAGACCTTCTCATCGTTAAGGTACGAGTTTTGTTATCACTTATAGTCATTTTTTCTTTTAATAATTGCAATGGACAAAACATAAATCATTGGATTTGTCAATACCCGGCTGAAGAAATATCTCGCAAGTCTTAACCGCCTACGGATAAATATTTAAGTAACAGATTTGGTGACCTGAATCTGATGGTATGAATTTTGTATTTATAAGTAGGAAGAATATCATTAGAAAGTAAAATATCAATGCGTTCACTACATATTACTTTCACCTTATTCGATTCAACCGCTAACTGGATCACCTCAATCGTCCTTTGCTTCAGTTTGCTTAATATTGCCACCATAGTTTTGGATACAAATGTATATTTTTGATTGAAAATGGAGACCAAATGACGTCATCTATATCTTCATCTACATCTACGCAATACCCTAGAAGCCACTGCGAGGGAGAAGATCACCAAACATGCACTATTGACACCCAATCAAGCTACTACATGGAAGCATGCCGTATAATAGGGTATCATGCAGCTAGATGGTTAGTAACTATATAGTACCAGAGGGATTGGTTGTTCATTCACGAATAATGCACTGCGGACTACTCTACTATATTTCACCTACCTATTTCTTAGCTATGCTGCCTATTATGTTCTCCTATAGTACGGGGGAAAATTACATTTTGAATCTTTCAGTACGATAATCTATCTGTCTAATCTTATTTATCTGGTTGAATCTACCATAATACGCTGGTGATTTCATATATATATTTAGCATCTTCAGTAAATCTATCCGATTTAAATTTCTGTAATAGATTTAATTTGTATTTTAACCTAGGATCTGATAATGATTCAAAACCTAACTCTTGCACCAATTCTGATACACTACTAAACCTATCGTAACACATTTTAATAAACCTAGCTGCTCTACGCTGCACACTGTCTAGCTCTCTGATCAAACGTAACTCATTATGAACCCATAAAATGGCACATATTCTAGGTTGGGACTAACTAGTGAAAAGTAACATAGCTCTTTTGTCTTCTCGTCTTATTTCCCTAGTTTTCTTTTATGAAATTCTAGCTGTCTCTTGGCTCGGCCGCATATTTCCCGGATGTGTCTTCACCACGATAAATCTTTAATGGTAGTTACACCTAAGTAAGTACGCTGGTTTTCATCGCTTTCGATTTTTGTGTTACTAATGCCACGGGATCGCTATATCCAATTATTACTCTTCACAAAATCAATAGGGTCACAGTTTTGAAGGTTAAGTTCTAACTGCCATTTGTCACACCATCCTTGAATTTCATCGAAATACTTGCTAAGCGATTCCATATCTTCTTCTTTTGATATACCCCTGTACACTATTGCATCATCTGTAAATGGTCTAAGCTTAAGCACGTAGTAGTTAGTTCGATCATGAGGTATTTGGATAGTCAGAGATTACTCATAAACAGCCAACATGGGCTCCGGAAAGGTAGATCTTGCAAAAAACAATGAGCTTTATTCGTACACGGTATTTCAGTCTGCGGCGAAAAAAGTAATAAAGTTGATGCGATATTTTTAGATTTTAAAAAGATATTCAATAAAGTTCCTCATAATAAATTAAACTTAAAGTTAGATTTTTTGTCATAAATAAAGGCGTTGTATGTTGGATAAAAGAATTCTTAAGTGGGTGTATACATCAATGATTTGGGTATCATAGTTGATATTAAATATCTTACAAGAGATTGATGTTAGTGAAATGGTTTCATAGTTACCTACTAGGTTCTTCCCTATCACCGCGTTTAAAAATAGGTTTCATGTGTGCTTCTTTCCAATCTTTGGGTACTTTGCGGTACTTTAGTGTTTATTGAATATTATCTAGTTAGGGGGATGTGTCTGAAGATAATGTTTTATATACTCTGGATGGAATGAAATAGTGATGTAGTCCTTTGCTTTTCTTGATATTTTTTAACTGGTGCTCTATTCCGCTACATTAAATAGTTTTTTGGGCATTTTTTCACTGAAAGGATTCGGCGGTGGTTTGATTGTGTCTGTTCGACATCTTTATTTTCAAATGTGGTAACACTTGCCGACATGATTTCCTTGCTAATGCTCTCCATTTTTTATAGTTTTGAACTAACTGATTTCTTTCCTCTACCGATAGACCCGCTCCTGCATTCTTCATCCTAGCGTGGCATACCCTTTGTCGCTTTATTGCTTTCCTAGCCTCCGCGTTTTAACACCTTGCCTCTGTATTATCAGTTATCAATTTACTTGGCATGTATTTGTTAACTGCTTTACGGGTGACCTCAATAAATGCTCTCGACGAATCCTTTGGATCTAATCCTTTGCTTTATTCGCTAAATACATAAAACGATTCCCTTAATTCCTCTTTCATACCGTCGTGATTAGCCTTGCCAAATAAGTATACCATCCTTCTTTGTTTATAATGTCTTTCTACGCCTAGAATAAATTTCATGTGAACTGTTTTATGATCACTAATTCCGGTGTCTGTAGCTATATTTACAGCTTTTTCGGGTATATTTGTTGCTATTAAGCCTAGAATGTTTTTTCCTCTTATCGGTTCAATATTATTCATTGCACTCACCACCAATCAAGATCCTTTCTTTTATAAGTGAGTCTACTGTTATCATTTTTTTGCTTCAAAACATATTAATACGCAAACTATCCAGTAGCTACCAAGACGACTCCATGAAAAGTACTACATATTTTGAAGTGCGGCTTTATTAGTAGCGAAGAGAAATATTTGTAGACATATTATGGTGCGATATATTTATTTCTTGTCGTTTACTGACGTATTAGTCTTTATATGCAAGTCCAAATACAAGGTTTATATCCCAAATAGAAAATATTTATGCTGGTTATCAATCGAAAGATCGTCCCCTCCGTCTCTCAGATCCCAGAAGTGTAACTCAGGATTTGGGAGCTTATCTCTTAGGAGATGCGGCACACTCGAGACATGGAGCCTGGCTGCGTGAACGTAGCACCCAGGAGAAATTGAACCCGTGGGGGAAGGTAAGACGCCGCTGAAAGCACGGGATGCTCCTCAAACGGCGGCTGAAGGCCGGAAAAGTACCGGGCCTCATAGCTGAACTCCGTATTGTGTCGCAGTGCGGTTCAAACATTCCATCTCCGAATGAAAGCTTTCCGCCGAGTCTCTGCTGGCCTTGATTCACCTTCACATCTGAAAGCAGGGGACGTGGTAGCACTGTGCGTGTCTTTTGATTTGCACGTGGGGGAGGAACCGGAAGCCCGACCTCAATTTTTTCGTTAGTAAATAGCTACAGGAAATTTTATTTTCTTAGAAACAAACCAGGCTACATTACGAAAGCTTTAAGCTCAGTAGTCTAACTTCAATGTAATAGATTTGTAGGAAAAAATTATCATTTTTCTCCTAACGGTTAATGAAGTTCAATCTATATTTAATCTCTTAATTTATGCTGCCACTCGTCAAATCCCCGTCGGAGGCTCCGTTGGCTCGTAGTTCTGGTCCCGTAGAGTAATTTCCTTTTAGAACTCGGTACTCATTGATTTTATCACCCACCTCTCGCCATTTATTGGCATCTATTCACATTCCCGTATTTCCTATTCAAAGATAGCCTTCTTTAGAAATTAAACTTAAAATATCTGTGGTTCACACGTCCAGGAAAAATGGAAAATGAAAATAAAATATATTCCGAATATTTTGCAAGTGAAGTTGAAACCGGTTGCATAAAAATATGTTCACATCAAAAGTGTACCTAGTTCTCACACTAATCGAAGGTATCATGAATATCAGCCATATTGCCACAACGTACATGTAAAGCTAACTTCAAAAGGCCATTCATAATGTGTGTAAAACACGTCCTAGAGTAGCGTGCACCTAACGAATGTGTTTTACGAAACGAAATTCAAAATGAAGCAAAGCGGTCATTCTAACGACGAAACACTAATAATCTATGATGAGATAAAAAATTAAACCAATCGCGTGCAGTAAAAGGCGAACACATACGAACAGCGTTTATTTGAAACTAATATTAATATGTTTATCATACTAGAACATACATAGTCATACAACCTGAATTTCTAATAGTTCCATGCATTCACAGAGTATGACTTTGGTTTTATTCTAGGACAATATTTTTCAGTGAAAGCCATTAGTTTCTCCCAAGATAAAATACCTTTGCTGGGAAGGAATGTGTTTTTTCTTTCTGGCTTGGAAGATTTTACGTCGCGGAAGCCATGCCAAGCTCTTTAAATAAATATTTTCAGGACTGGGGTGGTAGAACAAAAAAGAGATTTTGAAAGAGGATGATACTGAACTATAAAACCGTCCTAAACTATACTTTCCATAATGAGCATTACTTTGTCTTTGAATGCTTTAGAATAACCAGCAATGATACTTTAATAACTAATTCATCCAAATCTATGGTCAATACTTGGTCTCACCGGAAGTGGTCACGAAATTCCGGCATATACTTTTCCAAACCGTAATCCCCTACAATTTACATTGCTGGGTGCCTTGAATTTACTGATCTTGCAGTTGTCCGCTTTATATTGTATGTCCTTTCAAAAAAGAATTCCATATACTTTTCCAACAGGTATGTATTCAACAAGTTGCCTCATTAGGGCCTAAGTGGTGTTATTATCTTACTTTTTCCTCACTTTTTTCACAACTCGACCTGTATTAAATTCTTGAATCTTTTTCACCCAAAGCATTGTTGTCCTCATGCATGTGCAAGTTCAAAAATGTCATGCTCAAGTATTAAACAGAACCTAGCGCTCCTACGTCCTCCCTCCCGATATTGTGAAGGCAGTAAACGATTCTAAGGCCCTCATCCAACATTCACACTGCCTTCTTCGCCTCTTCCTAGCTTGCAGGCTGGCCTTGCCCCTCGGGGATCCGCTCTCGGGGAACCTTGCCAGCCCGCCGCTCTTCTCCTCTGAGCCCGGGCTTCAACTAATCCCCTGAGGCCTACCGAGCCGAGCGCAGGCCGATGCTTCCTGGCGTTTGATGTCCTTTCTCTTGCCTTTTACTCTCATTCTCCTTATCTTTTCTTCGAAGTAAAAATCTCGTGGGGGCATCCCAGGGAGGAAGAGGGAGGAGGAGGAAGAGAGGGACATCATTACATAATCTGGCCTTCCCTTCCTCTCGACCTGATACCTCCGGGCAACCTTCCTCGTCTTTTTCTTAAAGAGGAATGCACGCCAATTCCAACCGTTGGCATTGTAGTTTGTCCTCGACGCGTCCACTCCAGATCCCTTTTTCTCTTCTCGGAATCCGAGTCCAAGAATCTTTCCAAGACGTCCCTCTAGCCGAGAGAGGGAACTTAGTTGGCGCGCGGCGGAAGTCTCCGAGGCACACGAACGATTTGACTCCGGCGCGAGTGCTCACTCGTATTTTTGTGTGAGTACGAGGAGGTATTTCTAGTGCTCTAACATGCTGCTACCCCTCACTTTCCTCTAGTAGTACATATATTACTACACATTTGTCACCACAAAGCATACATTCAAACTTTATCTGGCAATCTAATAGCGGTATCTCTAAAAAACGATCCACTGAATGTAATCGTATTTCTTTATGAGCTCCAATACAGGAAATCCGTTCTTAGATCCGCGACATCCTCTCAAGGGTAAGTATCCAATTCTCTCCTGAACTTAAATTGTTTGTTTTGACATCATCATCCTAGACTTCACTGGCACTTGGATCGCAATAATCATGCTGTACGTAAACATTTAGGATGCTACGTGCGTACTTGAAAACGTCGTACTAGCATGTGATCGTCATTCCTTCAATGGCCAATTCTAATTTTTTCCAGCGCAAAACTTCATTTACTAGCAAGACGCTCGGATCTGTGGGAAATTTTGATACACAAGTGCTATATTATTGAAGTGAAATAATGAATACCGTGCACGTATTCAAGTATTTTCAAGAAATTATATGTTAGGGCAAATACCTGAAATGAGAGTACAAAGTTAGCGGCTTTCATGCCTTGCATACAAATAGTTCTTCATATGGCATCGCGCAGTGGACTTTTCAGCATCTTAAACCATAACAGGCTGGATTGCTTCCAGAGATGATGCCATCATAGTTTTCTTCATGAAGGTAGTATCAGATACAGACCTTGTTACACTTATCTGTCACGTAGATTGTATATGGTATGCCAGAAGGTTGGAGATATATTATCACGTTTAGAAATATGAAAATAAACACAATTCTTACATTAATTTTCTAGCGTTACTAGCGTTAAGTCATCTATCCATCTAAAGCGTATTGCTTTAATGCAGGAGAGAAAATATTTTGAACGATTTAAATAAATATTTAACACATTAATGGAAAACGATGGAGTTTTTCTTTGCTTCAGGAAACGTGGAAGTCTAGTATAAATCCAGCGGTGTAAACGAGGACTCAATTGACGCTAATTAATGGATATAAATTTTGGAGTCTCCAATCATTAAGTTATGATCAAGTTTTGACTATATTTCCAATAAATTGACGTTGGCAGTTATTGACGAATATTGTTTGTTTTGTGAACACTTTAATCCCAGTTTGTCTATGGGATTAATGTATGGTTCTTTGCCGATTCCAACCTTTCACAAAGTTATATATAAGTTAAATAAGAAATGGATTAGATGCCCTTTCACAAACAAAGCGATGATACCAGCCAAAGTTAAACCTTTGTTTTTCGGAAAATGTTTTAAAAAGATAAATATGGGATCCGTTTTTATGAGTATTGGGTAAAAATATTTATAGGCTCTCACATGTAATTTTCTAGGTACTTAAGCGAGTGTAGACAACCGTATAAATACTTGGATGTGAATGTCATATTGTAACTGACTTTTATTTAACCTAATTTGCAATCATTGATTGTGCCATGAAAATAGTGAACTATGTTATACTCATTTTTTGGCTATGCAGTCATAAACAAGGTGATGCTTTCTTTTTCTCGTTAATCTCACACAAGATAAGCCCACTTGATTTAAGCATATATTATTTATTATTACTAATTGTTCCAGTTTAATGTATAACACGAAAAAATACTAAGTCCCCCACATAGAGAGCAATTAAATTGGGAGCATTTGATATCATGAATATTGAATATTATCTATGTGGATAGCTAATTTGTGGCGGTGATGAAAAAGTTCAAGCACACTTATTACATCAGCAAGCCAGACAGTGATGAAGAGATAAGATATATTAAATTACTTGCAGATATATTTCAGAGTTAGTTTCGGGGCATATCTCTTGCACCACTTCCCTCCTCTTTCGAATGGCAACTGCCTATCGGGCCTTCAGCACGCCCTTTCGGCTGTTTCGGAGGGTATCGTGTGTAAAATATTCGTGACTTGTGATTGAGTAGGTAATTACCATTCATCAAGCAGGTCATAAGTTCAATGAAATTTTATTGATTTACGAGCAACGCCTGAAGGTTAATGCATTTGTTTTGTGCAGTGTAACATCCCCTGATAGTGAATTCGAGAGGACCGCATTCATGTGAAACGGTTAATAATGTAGCGGAGAGTGACATGAGACTTAGAGAAATAACATCAGCACGGCGGATGTGTCGTAGTAATCTGATTGGCTGGAAGGTTGCATTTGATATAAAATGTAAATGCATGCCGTGCCATGATGTTAGCGATAAAGGTCAGGGATTATGGGTAGAAAGGAAATTGAAAATAACGAAACGTACATTTGACGGAGGAGTGAAGAACATGAAGCACCAAGTGAGTGAAAGAATGAGTGTCCGTTACGGATGAATTATTCAAAAAAGGGGAATGTAAAGGGCTGCTTAGAGAACGCCATTGGGCTTGTGGCCGGGGAGAAGCCATTCACGTGA
Source organism: Platycnemis pennipes (assembly GCA_933228895.1). Taxonomy (NCBI): domain Eukaryota; kingdom Metazoa; phylum Arthropoda; class Insecta; order Odonata; family Platycnemididae; genus Platycnemis; species Platycnemis pennipes. Next base: position 102,580,570 of record OW121846.1, on the reverse strand, counting down.
GTAGCTGAAGTGGTGTAGGGCAGAGGGGAAATGGTGAAAGTATCTACATTTTATACATTTATTTAGTTCTTTACTGATTTCAACGTTGCACGACTTAATAGAATGGCTGTGAAATTAAGGGTAGGTGAATTCCATGCTGAAAATGATGAAAAAAAATACCCAAAAAATTGATTAAATTTTGTGAATATAAGGGAGTATGAGTATATATATATACAATTCACCTGCTATACTATGATAATTTATGTTTAATGCATAATATATGCAAAATGTTTCGTGAAAATGTTTCGATAATCATGGATAGAACCGATTATTGACCGCAAGAAAATCTTATGCTCTCTGTCACGGGAACAGTAGATGATAGATCTAGTGGAATCATTCCTACCCCAGCACCCGACTGCTCCCTGCGAGTACCTTATCCTTAGGGAGCAATCCCAGCTCATGAGCATCCAACAAAGAAGCGTAAAAAACCCTTAGGAAATGGGTAGTGTATGGTGGAGTGGACCTAAATGTTGAGCCTAACAGTAAATCTCAAGCCAATTATTTGGTGCAGGATAGATTATGAATTATATATTAGTGTTAGTCCGAAAAGTCATTTGTTCTTCCGTTGCCCACGACAGGGGTTACAGGAAAAGAAACTGACAGTCGTGTAATATTTACGACATAATCAAATTTTCCAGGAAAAGAAACCAACAGACTGCGGAAATATTCATGCTTATGCAACCTGGAATGATGCTGAGGGCATAAACGTAGCTAGTTTTTCATAGTGATTCTCAGATTGAATAGGATTCCATCGGAAATATTTTCTCCTCCAGTACTACTTGATATTAACAATCTTATAGGGTAAAGGAACCTAATTTGGTGATAAAGTCTGTATTTTTATGAATAATCAGCCTTTATGTCATAAAATCTAGTGGAAAATGCCTATGATAATTAAACTTGGATCTGGTTGTTATAAGTATTGAAAAATAATATCATTCAGAGCCATATTAGAGGAGTTGTGGATGTTTTCATACTTCTATTACATTGCTACCTAATTTGGTGACATGTCACCTAATTTGGTGATATGGGTACCTTAATTTGGTGATACTATAAGACAAGACAAAAAGTTGTGAAATAAGCGATATATTATTGCACTTTTTATATCATGAACAAACTATGGAGATTAATGAACAATATGATTTGTAAAGTAACATGTCTTAATTGACATAACTTGAAATAACATAGGTAACAAAAGAAATGTGCATAAAATGTGTTACAATCATACTTGTAAAACGTTTGACACATTGAAATGTACAATTTAAATATTAAATATATGGCAATTCTTTTAAGTTAATTCAATGTTGGAAGCTTAGTCATCAGAGCAACTGCAAATATCATACATGTAAACATGGCCAATCACAGGTTCACTTTGGAAAAGTTCAAGGTAGGGAGAGAGACAGAACGAGCACTCCATCCATTTCTTGCCATTTTTTTCCTTTTTGTCCCAAGAAAATAGCCCATTACATCTACCACAAGTCCATTCTTCATCATCATAGTCCTTGGGTTTTGATGCTTTGCGTCGTTTTGATGTTACTGACTGTCCAGCTGAATCAGGAAATTTGCCTCTTTTGCCATTTCTTGAATCGAGTTTACTTATTGGTGGGGCTGTTGGTTGCGTCTCCGTTAGGACTCGAGGCTTTGGATTGGTAACCCTTGCTCTTGTAGGCTTCCTGATAATATTTGCAGTTGGAGGTTTCAGGATGTTAACAACTGGACACGATGACATTTGTTCACCTTGCTTGGGTGGTGGAGTTGGTGACTCTTCAATGGCAGAAATATCTTCCTGTAAATGTGGACGCTTAGTCAGCATGGATGGAGACAGTTTCTCTCGGGGAATGACACTTCAATCCAGTGGTATGATTCCACAGGACTTAGAGCATTTTTGATGTTTTTGCAGACATTGCTTTAACAAACGGCACCTCGAAAATAGTGTGAAAATTTCGTTTGAATGGCTTCTCTGTTGGGTGTATCGCCATGTAATCGTTGAGTTCATCTTCTCGCCAAGCTCCCTTAAGTGCCTTGTAAACTCCAACATCCAGAGGCTGCAATAAGCGGGTGTTGTGAGACGGGAATGTCAAGATGTGAATCTCATTTTGACGAGCAAGTTCCACGATTTCTGGAGTTATGTGTGCCCCATGCGAATTCATAAGCAATAGCACGGTTATAGTGCTATTGGATTCAAGGAAAAACAGAAACCACTGCAGAAACAATGGTGGCGTTTACTCGGAACCGAAATCGCAATTTTGTACACGAAATTGTTAGATGGAAACAAAAAAAGAATTTTAGTGAAAAAATTCATCTTCTAACCACAACCATTCACTCATAAATCCAAAATTTAAATAAGCAAAAGGTGACGTCCACCGAAGGAGTTGCTTTGATAACATTGACGTCATTTTCCTCCCTTCCTTGACTGCTTTTAGGAGAAGAGAAGGGAGTGGAGGGGGGTTCTCGGAAGGTCTGCTCGCACAGATCCTGTCGCAACTGTCCTATTGGCAGAGTCAGCTGTGTGCCACCCATTTCAATAAGACAAAGTAGCTTAGCGGGCTCAGTTGTGATTGGACGAAATCGTTATACGTCAGAGGTTGCACCACGCCCACTTTTCCGAAAGGGTTAAAAACATCAGTTTTTCGCCGCTCATAACTCGATAAATAATTGACGGATCAAAAAACGGAAATATACGTGTCTTTTTATTTTGAAAACTCTATCAGATTCGGCAATAAAAAATTATGGTAAACGACCCCATTCCTTTGTGATCCAACCCCTATCAGAGAGATGAACTTGGGTGTTCGGTAGACAGTCCCTCTTGTAGTCGTCATTCCAACGAGAACCTTTGAAAAGGATGAAAGGGGGTATCCAGGTGCCATTAGCACAAGCACAGCCAACTAAAGCCATAGTTTCCCCTCGTTCTCCGTAGCTACGTCTGTATACAAACTTTTTCCCTACTTCAGCCACAACCTTGTTAGGCTTGACAACATACATCAAGCCGTCAACATTCCACACGTGATCCTCCAGCTTTCTATGAGTAGGGAAGCCTAATTTTTTATAGCATCAGTAAGCTTGTAAAAATAATCGTTGATCCTCAAAGGATTGGCCATGGAAGCCCTATAGGCTGACAGATTTTCTGGAATACTCAAAGTTAATCCGTACCGTGGTTTGAAATGTAACCACCATTTCTTGCTTGCACACTTTTTCTGTCTGTTGAAGAACTGTTCGCGACAAGACGCTTCGGCCACCTGGTAAGCAATCACCCTTACGTTTTTCACAGTTAGTCCAAATCCAAGTTCCTGCATTTGAATGACATAATTTAACACTCTATGTTCCATTTCAGGTTCCAAGGCAAATGGACAACCTAATTTTTTAATTACATTAGCCGCACTAGCATCTTCATTTTCGGTCAAAAACCCTTTCAAAGAGCTCCAAGGCACAGCGTTTTCCTTTGCAGCCTTGTAAATACTAACATTATCTTGTTGGACCATCCTTGCAGCCCCTAACATATCACTACAACTATATTGACGGTATGTTTTGTTTCCCTCCTGTGGAAATGGACGGTTGGGTTTTCTGCTCATATTGATCAACTGAAAATAAGAAACTCAAGACAGCCACAACGTGTAACTAATGAAATAGCAACTAAACCAATGATTAGTCCCTACAAGTGTCAAGTTAAGGTTTCTCCAGCACATTAATGACGCGATCGTACAGATCATATTTCAAACAATCTAAGAGTTATTAAAAATTAGCATAAATACATATTTATTTTGGTAGTAAACCTAATTTGGTGAAACACCTAATTTGGTGATAGGCTGTACGACAATATTTTCAATGTGAAAGCATAGTTAACTGTGTGGTCTAACATCCTGTAGTGCTGAGAACCATAAATATTAATTTTAAATGCATACTTTAATTTTTGGAAATATTGTCTGGATAACCATGCCATGGATGAGCTCGAGAAACCTTATTTTTTCACCAGATTGCTAAGACTACACAACACGTAGTTACCAGTAAAACTAATAAAATAACTTAATTTACATTTCTCTAAGGTCTTGTGAGGATAATACTGGCCAATTACGAATTTTGAATTGATATACACTTCTTAAAATTAATAAAGAGTGAAGATACTCACGAATTAATGTAAAATGCCCTATTCACTTGTGTAGAATTGCTTTCACTTCCTCTACAGCATGCTGACTAAAAGAAATTGCGCTTTCACGTTCAGTAGAAAAAAATAGTCAACCTACGCCATCTATTATCCACATGGGAAGTAATTTGAGCGACACCATTGATCGTGAGAGGGGAAACAAAATGTATCACCAACATAGGTGTATCACCAAATTAGGTTCCTTCACCCTATCTATTAGAATGACTATAAAAACATGCTTTCTGAAGTGACTCGCAATTGGAAAAATCATCTTGCTTCGTAAACAGATTCAGGACACTGCGTGTAAAGCCGTGGGATTCATCCCGAATGTGCAATGAGGCAGCTTGGAAAATCCCGAGAGTTTGAGGCTGTATCCTTTATGCGTGGCTCCGTCAAAAGAGATTCACATAATAGATTTCGGTGGAAATCTCTTCGAGGAAAAGGGGATGCAAGGGAACGGCCGAGAGAGAAAATGTGATGTCCTTCAGTCAGGGTCGGCGACGTCTTGTCTTGATGTCTTGATAGTGTGGGAACGTGTGCGCGGTCAGCCATATTTCTGGCGGGACCATCCTTGGATGCCACGGCACGGCTCCTGCGAACCACGACGGCAGACGATGGGCCCCTCCGGACCCTCCCTCTAAGCACCATCCCTTCGCGATGGCGGTTCGGGGTGACGAGGCTTGGATAAGAATGCGCATCCGAGCGGTCGGCGCAGTGTAGCCAGCCGCCTCGCAGTGAGCCCCGGCCGCTTCTCCCGTGGAGGGATCTGGCTCATCGCCGTCGGCAGGCAGTCGAATCGAGGAGGGAGAGCTTTCAGTGGCGCGGAATTGTTTGCATCTCATTTCCTTCCGTAGAAATTCCGCGGACAGTGATCGCATACCGATTTAATATCCAAGCCTGAGTTTTTGATCTAGGTATTTCCTCTCCTCGGAATTTTATGCATTGACCTTCTTCCGTATGAACTGTAACTCGTGTAGACAGAGGATAAAGTTGTCTCGTCTTAACTGCAGATGATTCGTAGAAATAATAGTACAGCCGATCAAACAGTGCCTAAACGAATTAAAGCTAGAGTGGGATAATGTTCCACAGAATTAGACACATATGTTTTAATATGTCGAGCGAGAGGATGGAATAAAAAGAATCCTTCATTGTGACCTTTCAATTAGCGTAATGCTATTTTTTGTGTTTTCATTTTGTAATATTGAATTGAGAAAAGAAATGACAGTCGTAACACCGTATAAATTTACATTATTGAATGTCGAGGTGTTAGCTTTTAACGCAAATGCACAACGAACGATAATTATTTTTGATTGGTGTGTTTTAAACTTTTACGGCCACTGTCTTCGCATAGAGCTATGGATAACTGGCTGAAGTATAGTGAGGAATACATAAAGTACTTTTTCTTATATCTTATCAAGAATTTTTATTCTTGCTGCTGCCCTCTCCTCCGGGTGATGAGAAACGTATTTTTTGGCGGCCTCCGGTCGTCAAGTCATCTTCACAGGTTCTATAGTTTTTAATACCACCCGCAGCCCGGTGGACGCAGTCGGTGGCTTTAAGCTGAGCCGCGAGATGCATTCCTCACACTAGGTTAAATTGCTTTAGCAAAAATGGAGTATAGCTAAATAAAATTTGCAATTTCTCTCCATTATTATTAAATTTCATTCCCACAAGCTTTCCCTTGGAAAAGAAATTACGTGCTATTAAAATTTGCTTATAATTCTTGGAGATATTTCACACAGAAATTTTCACCTGAACTTACACGAGGTCTTATTTATTGTCAGATTACCTATTATTGTCGGGGCTCTTCAGCAGGCCTGGGTAGAGTCAAATGAAAAACAATAATTACTATTATCCTTATCAGTATTAAGGAAATATTAGTTGCTCCTCTTTTTATATCTAAATCAAGTAAATGCGATTTCTCCCTGGCTATTGTTTGAATGATTTCTAATTTGACAAACGCTAAATAATTTTTTATTCTTGAACTGGGAATAATATTTGGAAATCCATTTTCCTTTAAAAAAATTCTCTCAGACTTCACGGAGAGGGGTTCTTATTTTCTTTGAATACATCAATAGATAACTTACAAACCGATGGTGCTACCTCTGGGGAGTATACTTTGATTTAGTACCTCGATGTTTCTGAGAGACCATCTTTGAAGAATAAAAGCTAGCCTCTTATCAATTTTATCCTTCTGAATGCTGCTTCCATTGTTGTCTATCGTAGGAGACGGAAAGGCGATGAGCGTACTGTACTTTTACTGCTTTGCCGAGAGTTCATCTTTTGCCGCGATAAACTGGGTTATGGAATTTGTGAAAATACGAAAGTCAAGGTATCAATTCTATTACATTAAATTCCGCTGCAGTGTCTCTACCTATACCTCTATTTTCGATCATATAAAATAATAGGTCAAGTTGATCCTTGGGGATACGTCTCTTTCGGAGCATAAAAGTTTGCTCATGGAAACGGGATCAGTACTGCTTCATACATCTTTTATCACTGCAAGTAATGCTCATGATCTCAGCTTATCTATAGTGCGAGGAATTGACCAATGGGAGATATTATGTAATGACTAGAGTCTCCATTAATTTTTGAGTTAAGAGCACAAAAAAGCTTGTACAACACGAGGCTAGATTCCATTGTCCACTAGTTGTTATTTCAGATTCTTTTCCCAGCAATAGATGGGAGGTGTCATCACGGCACTTTGTACAGAAGGATCATAAATTCTCACTGCAGTTGTTGAATTGCATGATTTACCTTCTTACCTACCTCAGTAGCAAATGCTCTGTGCCCGACACAGTTCCTTGGACGATTTTAAGGGATTTTGTGGTAAAAATTCCTATGAATGATGTCATAAACCAGATGGATTAGGAAATATTCTTTCACTGAGCAGGAGATAGAATGTGAATCAAAACATGATGGTTAATATGAAGCAAGTAATGTGATACATAAGTACATAATATAAAGTGATGATCATTTCGTTGCACTGCGGCTGTAAATCCGATACGTCTACCAAATGGCTGTCTATATAAGCTCTTCGTATTTTTAGTCAAAGAATCATAGAAATTACTCGCGCGTTGTAGAGGGGCCTGTGCTTTGCAAGAATATTGGACCAAGGGCCTGGGTTTGAATATCGTTTCCTTAGCACAGAGTTTTAATTAGTTTTTTATTTAATTTAATATTTGAAATGGTTTTAGAAGTAAAGGGGAGATAAATAATTGGCAATGGATATTTTTAGAGCATCGGAAAATTTGTGAAAAAATAGTATGAAATCCGTACCCCTGAATGTCGTGATATCGTGGTGAATGTCAGATAAGTGGTACGATAGAGTAGAAATTGAGATCTTGAGCGAGGAATGGTTCGGGCTGGAAAAATTAGGATCCAAATTATGTTTTCAGCCCTAAAAGAACTTACCGGATTTCAGAAATTGTGAAATAGCAAAGGGTATTTCGAGAAGTATTTGGGGCAATAACGTAAGGCTATGATTTGCGTTTGAAGGAAGCCCTTCCAGTACCAAACTAGTATTAAGACAGTAAAAATATTAGCCGTGCTCATCTATTTTCCCACTGGATTCCCTTGTTCAACAATAGGGTAGTTTCCTTCATCAAAGAAAACTGAATGCATTAATTGCAATTCGTGCCCTACCATAAATGTATTAATTTTAGGTAAACATTTGTAATGAGAAATCCCAGTTATCTATAGAGTTAAATGTTAATTTTAGGATAGCTTGAAAAGGCACAGAAATGGCAGAATGCGCTGCCTTCTTGTTGACGCAACAGTAACGTTGACGTAATATTTTACGTTGCGAGGCATAGGATATATTCGTTTCCGAACTAGCCATTGTATTTCAGAGCCCCTCAGTGAATATTTATTAATAATAGCCTATGAAAACTACCAAAGTTCGAAAAGTCTCCTCCATAAACATGGTTTAATAGTCGTTTCATAGGCTCTAGGGCATCCTGATCGTAGAGTCCTCTGCTACTGCACAGCGTGGCGTGAACTTAGCGCGATTATGGGCCAACTTAACAACACACCTATCAAACTAATCAAACTAAATCCTAAACAAAAAACACACTAAGGGTTTTAAATGAATAAACTGAATAGATAATTTTACATAAATAAATAAAAGTTAATCATAATAAACTAACCGAATAACTCTACCATCGATAATAGTTAATAATCGTAAACGGCGTGTACCGTCTACTTGGAAGCGTCCGCAGCACCACCTAATGGCAGGTAGAGGGAAATATGTTACGTCACACGCATGGTTTACTGGCATGCAATAGTTTCCCGTCGCGTTTTTGCGCCGTTGAATGTTTTTAACTTTTGAATTAACGAGGAAAAAATACTTCACATTTTAAAATTGAATGGCTTAAAATACGTACTCTAGAGGATGCAAACTTTCAATTAAGACAGTAAAAATATTAGGAAATACCCTATTGAGCATATCTGCGATTGGAGAGACCCCATGCAATATCATATTGGGGAACGGTGGACGTATTCCTTCTATGTGGTAATGCCAGGCTACATTTAATTGCGATGTGAATTTCTGGTTATTAAAATAATTCTTTCAGTTTTTTCAAATGATTCTTAAACTGTATTTGATACTATAATGGTTGGATGGAATTGTCTGTTCAATTGTGGTATTTTTTGACGAGGCTCGCGAATGAATTAAAGGCATTAATGAGCAATTAAGGCTCTGTTTTATTTAACAAGCATTTAATATTATTTAGACGGTATATTTCTGCCTTTCCTTCTTTGGCGAAGACATTAATGAAAGTATATTTGAGTAGTAAAGAGTATCAAGTTTGACTCAACCATTAATTCACACTTAAGTTATCCTTAGGTACATTTTTATGATATATGTAGCTTGATGATATTTTGGGAGGCAAGTTCTGCTAAAAACAAAATTTGCGATTGTAACTGATAATTAGCAAAGACATTATACATTTGTGCAACAATTGATAATTTTAATTGGCTGTGTTTCATGTATAATTATTTAAAAATTTGTTTTAACAACATAAATATCCGATAGAGATCAAATTAGTGCGTAGAATAGTTTTTTCCCTAGTCATCTGTCATTCATGTGAACATATATCTTAAAAGATAGATTCCGATATCATATTTATCACATTAGGTAATTCAATAATGGACTTTTATTGAGCAACAAAATAGCTTGTAGGAAATATTTAATTTGTTTATCGCAATTTATAAATGATGCCCCAGTGTAACTAGAGTGAGGCTATTATAGTGTAGAGAAATGAATGACAGTTTTGCTTTTCTCACTGCTCATTTTCAAAAATGATTCAAATTGATGATGATGACTAAGGTACTTGGCGGGGCTTCCAGTACTTGAATTCTCTTACCTCTTGAACATAGAGCCATGAGTTATATTTGAGTAGGTAGCAAAATAGCCGCTATACTTGATCCATAGGGTAACAGGTGAATCATTATGACAAGCGATGCCAGTAAACTAAGTCCGCATATAACAAGAAACATTTATTGGATCAATTTAATAAACTCCACCAGTGTTCAATAACAGGGTAGGTAATAAATTGGATGGCATATGATTACGCAGTGTTGGTTATTCTCCAATTCAAACCAAATTATCAGTCATCAAAGTTTTCTTGTCAAGCATTTTTCTTGTAGAAGATATTGAGTAAAATGAATTTATCTCACCGTAAAATACCGTAATATGCGAAGAGTTTGGATAACTTAACGTCGAATAGACATATTTAACACTACTTTTGTGAATGACTAAAATTAACACTGGATACTCTCAATAAGGAGTGCACTCATGCAGAAGTTTGGATTACTTTTTCAGCAAAATAATGTAAATTATATTATGGGTGACAATTTAGGGCTCAGCGAGTTAATTAGCCATCTTCGGGGGGTGAGTCTTGCCATTGCACCACCATTGAAATATTTGCCACAGAACATTGCCACAAAACCGTTAGAAGGAATCATTCCGTTTTACAAAATGAACGAAAGGGAAAGTCTTCCACTTCAAATCTCTGGTGACCCCCGGTAGGAGTTTCATTCCCACTAAAAATATTTTTTCGGCTGCCAGAGAACAAGAAAAAAATTGGGGCCTTGATAAAATCAAACCACCTTACATATGTTTCATCTAATTAGAGGCACTGGCTAATACGCCTTAAAATATCTTATTTCTGGGTGTATATGAGGCAAAGTTCACAATAAAATAAAGCGTTTACTCTGAGCAGACATTTTTGTAACCGGCATATTTGGTATTATTCAGGCATCTTATTATGCAAATTGGCGTTAGCAGAACAAAATGAAGTTGATTGTACAGGATATTTTTTTTACAAACTGCTTTCTTTAACTAATTTCAATGCATTTAATACCACAACATTATAATATGACATGTCATTTATGTGCAAGTGTCATGCATTAATCACCAAACCTGTGTCTTAATCTTTTTTCTGAAACATTTTTCAAAGTTGACTTCCAAACATGCACCAAATAACGAAAAGGCTAATAATAGTAATTTAATATAATGTAAGTTTATTTAGGAATGAGAAAATATTTCACTCTCATTCTTTGGATCAGTGACAGCACACATGAACAACCACTCAAGCAAGCCCCGTACTTCATTGAAGTATTTTCGTCAGGAAAAATTATGACGAATAATATTTATGAAGGGGACATTCTTATGAGTTGGATTTCTGTATTTCTGCTTGTCAGTACTTCTCAAAAGTTATAAATAGATAAATAAAACACCAGGAATGTATCATTAGCGTTTGTTTGAGTGATCGTTCCTGTTGCGCGGTGCAAACATGTTGGAATGGAATTCAACAACCTTTAAGAGCGCCCCGAGAGCGGTCCCTTTGAAGGCGTTGACCCTTGCCGGTATGCATGCGAACCAGGGCCTCAAGCCCACCCCTCTCACCTTCTCTCCATAGTCCCCTTCCACGGCCACTGTGCTCACGTACTTCCAATCCAATGCCCGCACCACTTCCACAATGGCTTGGGCTTGGAAATTGTCGGGCGGGACGACACGGCTGAAGTATTCGAATCGGGATTTGTCCGATAACTCCGTGCTTGTGGATGCGTAGCTTAACTGCGGGATCTGGAGGTTTGGGGAGGGTGATGAGGGAGAGAAGGAGAGAAGAGAGAGAGAAAGAGAGAGTAAATGTAGAGAGCTGAGAGGAGGCTCGTTCCGTTGGAAAAGGAAGCCGGCCGCACGCTGCCCCGGCTGCTCTCTGCCCCAGCAGGCAACGCGAGCAGATGTTTCTCTTTAATGGCAAGGCAACACGAGTTTGCTGGGGTGGCGAGAGACGAGCGAGGGGCGCGCGACCTGTGGGTGGCCATATGAGTTACAGCATAGCAGGGGAGTGGCCACGATCAACGCTGGGAGCCCGAATTCGAGTGATCCAGATGTATGGATGAAAGAGGAAAAAACAGTTCTCTCGGTAAGTTACGGGCAGTTTAGAAACTGGCTACGCCGGTTACGTTACCGACATGTACGGGATTTCTACTCATCCAAGAAATTCTGTTACTGGTGATATCTTAGCTGACGAAACTGGCTATTTTCTGTTTTTGAAAATATGCGGAACTTACTAAGAACTGTGTTTTCCTTTCATCATCATTCAGCCGTTTCACAATTTCTTTCCCGCCAAAGTTACTTATTTATTTCTGACAGATTATTTGAATGGATACCTTACTATTTTATTTGTTATATATAGCGTCTATTTGACTAGCATCTATTTTTTGTTGAATATTTTGTAAAAAATTTATAGGACATCGTTCTTTTTCAATATCCATGGTAAGGAAATCACGATTGAAGGATAGTCAAGTTAAGGAAGCTATAATATCAAGCGTGTGTATAAAAGAAAATGCAGAGTAGGGTGAATCTGTGGTCCATATTATGTGAAAATTGACCGTAAAAATTTCCTTTCTCAGGGGTTAGCAATCTGTGGCTCTTTGGAAAGTGGCTCTACACAAACCAGAAAAGGTAAAAACATAGTTACATTTATACAAACATTGAACTATGATTATTTCAGACGTTTTTTTCTTGTTCAGTCATGATTAAATCATGTCCAACGATTTAATCATGACTGAAACTTATATCTCGTTATCCAATTTAACACAACGATTAGTGTTAAATTGGATAACGAGACTTTTTTGGGCAATGCAATCTCAATACTTAAATCGAATTAAAAATTATGGGAGCAATCTTTTGCATGAATAATTTTAGAGCAATTTGATAAATATATATGTATATGTAGGATAGGAATGGGAATAAATAGGAAGACATAACAGTATGATCACACATTTTTATGTTAAGTAATTTATTATTTATAAAATAGAATATTTATAAAATATATAATTTTAATTTCATATCGACCGGTCATAAAGAACGAATTTAACATTTGTGCTATATGAATGCAGGAAACTGTATTAATTTCTCTATTACAATATTTTATACACTTTTTAAGCATTATCCACTTTGAGTACCTAACTATTCTTGTTGTTTATTTGTACAGTTGCATGTAAAATTCAGAATATTAATTCTAATGCATGATTTTTATTTTAAAGGGTTGAATTTTACGAATTTGTATTATGAATACACAGATAGTCATTATTTATTGCTTTTACATTAGTTTGCATGACTTTTAACCATATTATATTTTTGGAGTAACTTTATTATTATTTGTTTTTATTTGTATTTACACACACTTTCAGATTATTAATAAAATTAGGTAGGCTTAATTTGTAGTAAATTTTATTTAATGTTTTTGCTACATGAATGTGCAACGATTGTATGCCTTTTTATTATTTTACATTAGTTTAAATGCTTTTCGAGCATAATATGGTCTTTTGAGTAACTACTTATTTCGTATAGTTACATGCATAAAAATGTTGTTTATAGATTTCACCTACGCTGTTTCATTTGTGCTAATAGATTCCACCTATGCTAATATCGCAGAGGGGCCGATAGGATTTTCAAGGCTGGAACTTTTTAAATTAATTAAAGGGCACTAAAATGATACGATTGACAATTTATGTGCAGTTCTTCAAGAAGCGTTGATTGAAAGGCATAATTTTTACTACAGAATGGCGGACGATGAACGGATTGTCGTCCGAAAATGGTTTCACGACCTTCATGCTCGGTAGGAGAAAACTAGCCATGCTGAAAAGGTATTTTATAGCTAATGGTTATTGGGTTGACAAATTCATGCCTTTACCAGCTTTGGCTACAAAGATACCTACACATCATCAACGGACAGTGTATAATCAAAATTAGCAGGAGCATAAAATGCAAGATCTTATCTTGGAGTGATCGTCGAAAAAGATGAAGAACGGAATCTGTGAACTCTACCTCATCTTACGCTGATGAATTCGCATATGCCGCTATAAAGTATCGTTAAAAATGGAGATTAGGATGCAGCTACTGTGAATAAGTGCGTTAGGTCTCCTTGTCGAGGCAAGCAATACCAAGCAGCAAAAGGGTTGGTACCTTTACGGTCTTAAACACCAGAACAAGATAGTGCCATAATAATAGATTCAAAGTTATCTGTTAACATATATAAACCCTCCGTTATTCAGCTGTGGGCAACCATAGTCATTTATAACCCCCATACTACAAACTAGTTCAGCAAAAAGCTCTGTTATCTTTTAGAATATAAAATGAACATAAAACAAAACTTTGCAGAAGTGGGTCTCTAAGCATTACTTAATGATTCAGCTGAAATTGCAGTCTGAGGTACTCCAAAGTTCAACAGCCAAATATCTCAATTTTCTAGTTCTGATCTGTAAATGGGATCTGGATGGCACCTCCGGACAAAGCAATTACAGACAAATATTTTGATGATAATGGTGCTCAAATGGATAATTCCAGTATAATGAAGTCCTGTGTTTGAAAGGCATAATGTTTTGGAGTGATCGTCCCTTGCAGCAGCTGGTCGTCGAAGAAGGCGAAAAAATTGCAAATTTTTATTTTTAATGAAAATTGACAACATATTTAGTTTCAGAATCTTAATAAATACATTGATGCCAAATTACATATTATAGCGATGAAATTTGTTTTCACTGTCCGTCATATAGGGATCCTGTCGCATAGTGCGGCTTCAGGCTCAGAGTCAACCATACGGTACTCTGGCGTTTTCAGATCTCAGCACACCGTCTCTTTCATCTTCTTCTCACCAATTTCAAACGGATATGTGACCACCATCCTAGAAAACGCGGGGACAGTGAGGACTTCGACCTCGCGGTCGACCTCGGAGAGCAATAAGACAAGCGTCATCTCGTCTTCCGTTTCCAATGATACTGGTTGTTTTAATTTTTTAAAAACTGATATTTACTTAATTTATGGAATTTATTTATCAATAGCAGGTGTTTGATCCTACTATTTCAAAGCCTCGTTCAAAGTTTTCTTTTCCTGGGAGTACTGACTTCCAGTTTTCTTCTCTTGGCTTTTCTGTTCCACTCTCTTTCTAGGTGTTAATAAGACAGATTCAAACTCTGACCCTTCACACGAGATGCTGATGTAATACCGCATTAAAGTCCAACTGCATCATAAGCGGTCATCTGGTAGTCGACCTTGGAGGCATGAACTAATTGATACTATTAATTACATCTTACTTCATCCATCTTTCCCAACTTGGTGTATTTTCCCCAAGTCACTCCACATGATGTTTTACGTTTCAAACAATGAAACAATGAACTTAGGAAAATTGCTGAACCTAAAAAAAGGTTGTAGATATATTTAGCGTGTCCTTTGATGAGGATATTACAGAAGTACGACGGCATTACTACATTGCTCATTCGGCAATTGCATAATTTTTGAAAGTCAGAGACAACCTAAAATTATGTGAAGTCGTCGTTGCTTGCAATTTCTCAGAGAAATTTTTTTTTCTGTACCAAGACTCATTAAAAGGTGTGAACTGTAATAGAAATACGAACGGTCAAGTAATACCTCTCAGTCTGGTTATTATTTCAGACTGTATGAGTCACAATCGCTGCAATATGTTGTGATTTTTACATCGCCATGATTTCAGGACCAATGCTGATTGGCATTTACTCATAGCACAACTCAAAGAGAGGGTCCAAGTGACGGACTTGGAAACACGCTGAAGAGATCAACTCCACGTGCCAATATGCACTTAAAATGTAAGGAACAAATTCAGATTCTTTTGGAACTTTACAAATGGACCAAGTTATGCATGAAAGGAATGAACTACGAGTTATTTACTGACGAGCAAATGAGGAAGAAAAAAGAGGCTGGCGAGAAGATTCCGGGAGGTCCCCGCCGTGGAGTGTATCCGTCTCTACTGTTCTCTTATCCCACAAATCAAAGAAGATTTGATGTTGCAAAGCCGTTTCCAGGCATTCAAAGGAACAAATTTCCTCTTTTGCGGTACAGATTTAGATAATTTGGAGGAGAATACAGAAGTGTTTGAAGATCAAGCACGAAGTGAGTGTATTCTCGATGTAAAATTATACAGGGCACCAATATTTAACACGACTATAATCAACTTTTAAATTATAAGTCTGCTGCAGTGAGGCAACCACATCATCATCAGCCTTCCATTCTACGAGCACAGCAGTACGTCATCAGGAAAAAGGGAGACGAAAATGATTTGTACTTTCGCTTTCCTTTGAATTTTTGCTCCACTAATCATTATTGTAATCATTTACAACATGCATATTATAATGGATAAGAGAATGGATAAGACGTGGTAACTCGGTGACATATACTGAGCATGAATAGTGTGCAGAATATTATGTAAGCAATTTTTAATGCTTAGCTTCTGATTCTGCTCAAGTAGACTGTAATATAAAGGTGCAATAACGACTTTAATACTTGAGAAGTGAATTGCATTTTAAGATGTGAAAAATTTTTATTTCAATAAACAAAGTGAGATATGAATAATGTTTTCAACATATCTAAATATTAAATATGAAACTAATTCCATTCCCTCGAAGAGCATAAATTATATTTTGACTGATTCCGAAGACTACATCATTCATATGTGTGAAGTATTGTTAGGGAAAGAATTACAAACATTAGGGTTACAAAGAGGCTACCAAGTTAGTTAAATAGAACGAAAGGAAAAGTAGGGAATGACAGGGTGTTATTGGGGCCTGGAAAACCCTCGTATGATAAGAATAACAAAATATCCGTTTAGTTGTGATAGGGTTTTTCCTTTCCTGTTGTTTGCCCCGAGAGTAAAATATGAATGGATGAAGGTGGGTGATGGATGAGCGCCACCGTTTCTTTGAAAAGAGAAGTGTGGAAGAGGTTTCAGAGAACAAACTAAAAGATTATGCTATGAAAGTAGGATAGGGGTTGAGCAAAGTAATCCCGGAAGCCGAAGAAGGAACGAAGATTGTCTGTTATTCTCCGAGGCCGACTGCTGTAAGGTCCTCGCTGTCCTCGTGATTTCTAGGGCGGTGGTCACGTATACGACAAGCAATTGATGAATGGCACGCGCAAAGGGGATTTAAGAATATGTATTCGGTTGAAATTGGTGATAAGAAGTTGAAAGAGACAGTGTTCTGAGATCTGTAGACTCCAGAGTACCGTACCGTGAGCCTGACGCCGCGCCGCGGCAACTACCGGGTGTTACGCCTACACTCTTTTTTTTCTTTCTTATATATAATAATACCTCTGGCAAACTTTTTTCATTTGTAGAGGAGATTTGTATTAGCAACATATAAAAAATGAGCAAAATCAAGGGCAAAGATACATCGTCAATAATCGATTTGAAAATTTAAAATTGTTATAAACATTATTAATTGTAGATATTTTAAAATAAAATCATTTACTATAGTTGATGAATACAAGACCTTTAAAATATGTCCTTTAGCAAATCGGTAGCTTCCTTAGTCTCGGAGGTGTACCTTAAAATATGTAGTACCTTTTGCAAAATTCGAATTTTGCAACGTTGCAATTTCTCATAAACGATATATATAACTTTATAATTGATGATCTTTCATACCAACCATAAACGTTTTGTATGGTGCTGGACGTAATTAATGATTTGCAAACATCCCTATACTCCTTAGGAGGAAAATGAAGAGAAAAACACAATCTTTTATAAACCCAAAATTCAGTTTTATTACATAAAGCGATAAATTTTACTTTAGGGTCTAAACACAACGGATTGCCTGAAAGGTTTTCTCAAATGAATCGTCTATTTATTCAAAATTTCCTTTCTTGTTCTAAATAAATCACGTCCGTGCCCCGATTGCCAATGCATTAATGTATATAGATATAAAATCATAAGTATTTTCCATGACAATAACTATAGTTATCACCAGTGCTTTGTTGTAGTTCCTCGGAATTCCAACTCAGATCTATTAAAACCCAATCGGGTTGTTTTATTCTTATAAAAACAGAATTCCTCAAATGTAAATCATGGCCCACCATAAATGCAATCATAATACACAAACAATTTGCATTAATAAACCCCTGTTAGAAAAAAATTAAATTTTGGATTCGAAGAAGCTCGGAAATACCAGGACTCTGGTATTTAATAACGTCATTGGCATTTAGGTACGTAATTTATTATAGCGAGACAGGGAATTTTCATCGCCTAAACCTGCAACTGTATTTCAGTGTCCATAATCTGTAGTGAAATTGAAATAATAATTGGACACGAAAATCCTCAAAGCTTGGAAAGTCTCCTTCGTTGAACATGGTATTAATAGCCGCTTTCTTTCCTCCTTCGCTGCGTGCTAGTAGAGTTGGCTGCTCGTGTAGAGTCCTGCTGTTCTTGGCGGTGAAAGTTTGTACCAAGGTTGCCTGCAGGTAGTCGTGTAGACCGTAGTTTGTGCCGTGCGTAGTTAAAAGAATTTATGATTGTAAAATGAATAAGCTATTTAATACGCAATAAAAATAATAATAATATAGTTTAACCGAATCAATTTCCTCGGGTACTTGTAATTATATTTTCTTATATTGCGTTGCTGTTCTGTAGCAGAATTTGCAGTACCACCTGGCGGCATGGAGAGACAACCATACCTTCATCGCATCACACGTAGATTTGACCGGCATGCAATAGTTGGCCGTCGTGTTTTCGCGCCGTTGGCAATACTCAATTTTTACTGAACGGGAATAATTTACGATATAAAGGCTTCGTACACCAGGGGTTATAAACATTTGATCAAGGCAATAAGAAACTAGTTAAGTAACCTGTTGCATCCAGTACTAGCAGAAACAATTCCAAGCAAGGATTTCAGATTCTGCTTTAATCATTATGTTTTGAACTTCACCATGAACGGAAAATAGGCGTTATTATCCTTAATCTGTTGACGGAGCACATGAAGAACTTTATTCATATTATTTGGTTTTCCATTTAATAGGCTTTGAAGGAAATGGTAGTGAAGTTCGCCTCATCGAAATATAGGCAATGGTAGAACTATGCTGTAATCAGATTGTCACAGGTAATCAGATGTGTTTAGTGGTTCCGGAATGGTAAAGATAAATAATGTGTTTTCCATTTTTTTAAGAGGCAGGGAATTAGAAATTTCATAATTCAGGAACTTAGAGAATTTGTCTGTAGCCTAACGTCTCGTTGTAAATGATCAAGTGCCTAGAACACTACGATTTTTATCAATGTTTTTCGCCGTAGATATAAATGTGACCGTTCCAATACCGAATGTTAATCTTATGGAATGCCGTATTTAACATCAGATGCTTTACAATAGAAAAATGGAGCTCTATAAATTTAATGGATATGGGCATCTTTTTTCTAAGGAAGCATTTGAGAGAGAGAATGTGTTAATACTATGATGAAATCAGTAGGCATATATAAAGGCATGGACAAAAAGTTTTAAGGACTTAAACTTTTACAAAATTGGTTATTAAATCATTTACTTACGAATAGCGAATTAGTTACAATTTTACTGTTATCTTCAATTTCCGAAAAGAAAGACATATTAAGTGACACAGCGAGTACGCAGAGATAATACACGGCTTTCTCTCTCAATGAATTAAATTTCCATTTCCCAAAGTACAAATTAATTTCAAAAGCCTCATTTTAACCTAAAATAAGGATGGCGGTTCGAGAGTATTTTCATTCGAGACCGTTTTGAATGGTCGTGAAAAGATTTTTCCCCGTAAGTGCTTTTTCGCAAAATCGTGCTCATTGAATCGGGTTTGAACGACTCTTCAGGTTGGTCATTCTGGTAATTTGGCCCTGGACTCTCACTTCCTACATTACTTCTATTACGAAGCAATCTCCGGCGGAAAGAGCCTTGGGGCATCACCTGCTTGAAAAAACCTCGGAAACTTTTTAATTTTTTATCCTGTTTTGGCCCGAGAGAATTCCCATACCCTACCACCTTCCTCCCTCTCTACGGATGATAAAGGGGAGCAGGAAAACAATTTGTCTCCTCTTCATCTATCAAGTGAGGGTTACAAGTGGCTTTCTCAGACACGAGGCCCCTCAATTACTTTCACCAGGCCAAGTTAGGGCAGAGGAGGGAGAACATATTCTCATATTAACCAATTTCATTCCTTGCAACGGGGTGTAATTGCATGTGGATGCCTACAGTGTGATGGTTTGATAGGAAGGGATTAAATAAGGGGGCGATTTGGAGGTGGTTTATGTGTTTTTCATGACAAGCGTTCATCTCCATGAGAATTTCCCTTAGATTTTCCTGTGGAGCCTTTTTATTGGGCACAAAAATCAGATATTCGTCTATTTTTTTACAGCAAGCTGATGAAAGGAATGCACTCCCGATAACGCGAACGACTTAGTTACCCTCTTCCTCCAAGCCTAAATAAATTGTCGGCAGCAATTCTTAGAGACGTTTCAATTTTTCTCGCTCTCTATTTATGAGATCGCTGTATGCCTACGATAGTCACACTTGGGATAGATTTATGGGCCGAAAGTATTTTTAGATTCCTCCGTATTGGCATCAGTCTGAATGCTGGATCTAATTTTTTTGTCCTCATCCCCTGTGTTGTGGAGGTTACTATTATTACCAATTTAGTGTAATCTATGATAGAGGAGCGTAGTAGCCTTGTGGGTAGAGCGCTTGGCTCCCGGGTTCAAATCGGGGTGAAGCCTTTGCCACCGAACGAAAAATCCTCATAGTGCGAGGTGGCCCAGGGAAAGGAACTGGCCCCCCTACCTTGAGTGTGTGGAATTCACTCGCCTGTGGCTTAGTCCAGGGTGAGCTCTACCCTCACCTATCAAAACCAACCTTGGGGTTGAATCACTGAGTGAATGAGTGAATCTATGATCACTGCGGATACTAATCTATGATCATGCGGACATCAGAGTGTATTTTACAGGAATCTAATTTGAAAAGCAATATGTGTGCTCTCCAGTTTAGCAAATTTGCGTGAAACATATTCTGAAGACCTACATATAAATTTTGTATGCATCTTTGTATTATATTTCTGCAATTCATTTTCGGTGAATATTTTACCACCGGCTCACCCACTATCTATGAGTTCCACCTCTCGAATTCTGAAGTGATTTACCTTTCACCTCGGCGGAATGAATTTCGCTCAGGAATTTGTGTATCATTGGAAATATTTACTTATAGCAGAAAAATTCCGGCCATTGACAAAATGGGAACATGTTAAAGGGCTGGGTGTCTATCGGCGTGAAAGATATATATAATAAAAGAGAGCAATTGATTTAGATGTTTCAAAAGTACTACCACGGAACATTGTTTATATCCGGCCCAAATTTTGAGCATGAGCAAGATAAACAGTTATATCCTTACCCTTCTAAATGAATATTTTCTTGTTTACTATATCCAATTCCATTTGAAGAGATACCCCACTGTTTACATCTTTTCCGATTTTTCAGATTTCTCCTAACATTACAATGATAATCTTCCTCACCTTTTTATTACTTTTCGCCGTAGGAACGTATTTCTTCATGCTGCGTGTCCAATATTATATGTCTGTCTTAATAAGAAAGACTAAAGTGTTAAAATTAGTCGTATTATCATGGAATATTTCACTTCTTGTTTCTCTAAAGACGAGATTAGCGTTAACAAATGCAACTGCTTCCACGTCGCGTCCATGACGGTGTTGCGTTGTGCCTAGTCAGCGTTTCTACACATTTTTTTGCGGCAGTAATATTTTAGGCAAAAGAAAGAGAACCACAGTATTCGTTACTTCCACATTTTACGAAATACTGTGATATCCATGCACTTTTGACCTAGCTTACTTTTAATAACAAGGCTTATCGCGTGAAATATTCCAAATAGGGCCTTGCATTTAGGAAGATGGCGGTATTTATTATGCTTTAGTGGTTCTGAATGTTTATTTTGATTAGGCACTGAGGTGATATTGTAAAATATCCATAGAGAAATGTAGCGAGGGTATTCCCAAAAGTTATATCATCTTAAGTAATTTTCTAATGCAGAAAATAAGGGAACACAGCCAAGTATTTCCCCTTAAATAGTGAAATACGGGAGATTCGGATTAGCACGGTGGCTAGAGTACATCTCAAACATAGAAGATACAGGATCTAATCCTGTCTGAGGCCGAGGTGTACATTCGGTATAGAGGTCACTTGGGTGCTGTGTGGAAAACACTTATTGTTAGATTTCAGAACTCCGTCCGGTGGATGTGGCTGCAAATGACCCCGTGGAGCCTTTGATTAAGAGCAAGCAAATAGGGTACCACCTACCACTTTTGGGTTTCTTTCAGCCTTCCTTCCAATAAGTTCCTATCCCGACCCAATTACCAAACTGCAAGGTGAACATGACCTGAGGTGTATGATTTATTTCCTGGATAACCAATACCTGACTGTGACGCGCTTATTTGATTGATAGGGAAGTTTATATGGTGTAACCATTTACACAGGCAATGTTTTATTAAATAAATTGTTAAATAATATTATCAATAGTCAGGAGCAATGGCAATTATCGATGCTTTACCTGGTGCAAGTGCATCAATAACATGAAAAGTATTCCGAGAGGAGAGAAAATAGGTCGAAAATAATTCAAATACGTTTTTTTCATTATTTATAACTTGACTCTCCATCTGTAAATCGGTCATTTACTCATGAGTATAATGAATGCACAAATATGTATTTTAACCTTCTGCCCTGTGGAATAATTTGGTAAAGTCAACGTAATATGCGGTCGATTTTAAATAATTTATGCTATACATTTGAAGCGGACTTGTCTAAATTCATTTCGCTAGCTGGAAAATCTTTATGTAGAATTATGGATCCACCGGAGACCGTGATGAATGACAAGTGCACTTAGAATCTCTAGGAGGCATCCTTAAAACTTGGTTATTACACTTTTGCAATAATACCAGCAATTCAGTGGATAACGGTCAATTTGCAACACATTAGGGATGAATGAACCCCATTGACCAAGCGATAGTGCTTAAAATTATCTACGCCGCTTAGGACTGAGTTTCCTTTAAGTAGGGTTTGTGTCTTGCTGGGTAGCGGGTTTGTCAGTCAGAAATGTTGATGATATACACAGCCCACTAGGGGACTTTTGTCTCTGGTGGTGATGGAATACGCCCTTCAAATGTTGTGGCAGCTTTACGCCTGTGCGTGGTCCAGGGCGTGAATGACAAATGGCGTCCGGAGGGCGCTCCCGCTTCCACAAAAGCCCCCTTGCTGCCCGTACCTTCCCCGTTGGGGCCCCACCCTCCAGCATCACCCATGAAAAGGGTTGATTGGTGAGAAATTGTTCGGCTCCTCTCCAGCTTTCCAAATTGTGAGGCCTTTTGAGGCATGCTTGGTGGCGTTATGTAAACTTGCGGGTTTTTACTCTCGGCACGCCAGGAAAGTCCGTCATACGTGATCGCATGTAGGATGCAGTGCAAAAGAATTTTTATTTTCCTTTTGACAGAGAATCCAAAGGACAAAGGAGCTGTCAATATTTCCCAGACATTATAAAAAATCAATTAGAAGCTCGTTTTAAATATCTTTCACTATGAACTTCAGATTAAATTTGATTCTAGCTGTAGAATGATTTGTATATTTATTTTATTAGTGTTTCTGTTTATATCAGAAGCATATTTGTCAACCGGTATATTTTTCAATCGAACTTTTCATCGTTTTTTTCTCGCTATTTATCCCCATATTCAATGCCTTCCGAAAACTTCTTGCCAGTCCCTGCTAACTAGGTCACTATTCTAAGGATCTCTGAGTTCATATTCGTAGCTTAGGTGATATTTATACTTGAAATCTATTAATCGCTCATTTCTTCCTGCGTACATTATATGTGTATCTATTATTTAGCTATTTTATTTATCTTTTATTAGTATACTTTTTAGAATATATCGATCACTCCGGATCACATCACTTGGACCTTAAAAATGTCATTGTCATGTTAATTAAATACTTGAAATATTTTCAGCGTACGTGTTAACATTTAATTTTCCAAATTTCTCGATTTTATACCTAAGTACCTGCCATTCTCAATATATGGTCTTTCATAATTAATTTCTTAATGTGTTAATTTTGAACGGGTGGGCTTCTATGTGGTATTTATTCTCAGACAAGTTGGTCCAATGACAGTAATTAATCATTGCTCGGCACCGTTTTAATCCTGGTGAAACGGGTAACGCACCGCAAGAGATAACAAATGATGAACCTTGGAGGTGATAATGCCCTTTATTAGAGATTAATTAGAAGGCGAAGATCCGGATCAGAAAATCTATTCTACCCTTTAATAAAGGATTGAACTCAAAGAGGTACCTCAAAATAGCTAGAATTTCCCAAATTTAATCTTGAGTCCAAACCAAGTACGTTTATGCATGAGGAATAATTCTATCATTTGTTTTACTCCAGTATGTATATTTGCCATTATTCTAGGAATTTCATCATCCGATTTCTGGTTGTTGGTATTCATCAATGACACCGAATAATAAGATGCTGGTGCTCGTTAAGTGTCAAGCTGTGTTCCACGGAAGATTACAACGGCCTTGGCTCATTTAGTGAATCGTCAACAAGGTTCCGTTTCTTACCATGGAGAGGAGAACTCTAATGAATGACATCTAAAAAAATTTCTAAAAAAATTAACATGTAGCTAGTTGCAATACATGTTTCCAAGGAAGGACAAAAACAGAAATAATTTCGAAGAACAACTGCTAGTAACGATGGGGCCAATACATCATCCCACATCGCAATTAACGGCGTCGATTGGAACGTATTTTGAAACGCTTAACTTTTATTGTTCGATCAAAATAGATGACCAGAATGGTCCAGATAAGATAAAATTGAAAGTGTATCTGTCAGTAGATTTCTTCGGCAATTTTTATCAGGTGAAATTCAGGACCAGCCGTGTATGCCGAGGAATGCTTATCCAATTGAAGAAAAACAAGGACTCTGAGAGTCCCAATCGATGATACCACTTTGAACGGTGGACATAAGTACTATGTAGCATAGGCTCGTATATATTTGAGAGCTGTGTCTTTTATTGAAATGTACGTATTTTTTAAAGCTAGATAGTTCATGATGCTACATTTTTAAAATCACTTTGATGCATAGTGAGGAGAATACTTCGTTTTGATGGGCAGTGTTGAAATCTAGAGTTTCGAGGCGAAAGAAAAAGACCGGCAATTTTCCAAAAGAATAAGGTTTTTACTCGACCGGTTTCGGTGTACAACACCATCATCAGGTTCTTCGTTATAATATTCCACCAAATCAAGCCTGAAATAACTACCTTTAGAGTTTCGAGGATCTAACAATAGATAAGGTTTCATTTGAAGTTCACGTAAAAGATCGTTTGGACTCCGATTTTAGGGGCAAGGCAAAGGACTTTGGCGATCCTTCACATGGCAGATTTAGAATTTTCCGCTACGAATGCCAAAGTGTTATTGTTTTTTTTGGTATCGGTTTGCAGCCCACGTTCATGCTTTATTGCTACGAATATATTATTTTAGGAAGGAGAGTTTTATCTCTTATCCCAAATATCGGGTTTTGTGTGCCTTCGGCTGTCGTCTGAAAGTGTTATATGTGTTAGCTTTGCCTCTTTTTGGCTTGTCTGAAAACTTACATACCGTTGCAGAGACTTGTTCCTCAGAAAATCTCAATTCAACGAGAGTGTTACTTAAAATTATACAAGTTAAATGAAGTTACGACAGATCACAATTAATTTAATTATTTATGCGGCATTGGGGGGTGAAGCGCTTCGATATCTAGACTGTATGGATTTAAGTATACGTCTCCAGGGTTGAGTCTACGCCCTGGTGTAGAAATTTGGCCGGCCCATGCTGGGTTGGAATTCAAGTTTTGACTGTGGCATACTTATTTTTGGCTTAGATTTGTTTTTTGATTGACATTTTGAAATAATTAGCGGCAATAACTACACCCGCATTCATCTACAATCAAAGCACGCCATCAAATTAAATATTTAGACTGGGTTTTACCTAGATATGTTACCTTGTTTAACCAATCTATTTTTTCTCGTAATTTAACCGTAGCATTCGGAGAAATTGAAAACTTAACTCCTACTACTACTCCTTTTACCTTCGCGAGTGATGATAGTGACTGCTATTTCCAGTCATTTATTTAGTAGGTTGATTGGTTTCATGTTGCCATGGTTTTATTGCTAAGATGAAACTCGGTGCCGTTTACAATGCATGCAACCAAATCCCAATAATTTATTGCTGGAGGCCAAGTACATCTACATAATATCCTGCAAGTCACCACAAAGGTGTGTGGCAGGGGGTGAATTCTCACCAAACATGCACTACATATCATGTATTTAAAAGGATTCGTATTAATATATTAGTCTAAACTGCACTATTTAAAAATATAAAAATAGTAAACTAATCATGAAAAAACGTTGGGTTACCTTCAAGTCCTTATACCAACATGCAACTACGAGGTATGTTTTAAGCTCTCAGACCTTACGCTTGATTGTCTCTGTGAATTGAATGGAAAAGATAATTCCGGACAAATTTAAAAGACATTGTTTTTACATACCTCTTGGCTCTTGAAAGAATGTTAATTTGATAATGGTCGACAAAATCTTTACTAATGCATAACCACTCTAAGGTCTTTCGATCCTGAAGTCATGATGGGTATAAGTGCTAAGAGAAGGCCAGGCATAATTACGGTCTTTACTGAAACAATGCGTGGTATGCAAGCGTCGATGGAATCATGCGATAGTATTCGGTGGAGCTAGAAACATATTGGCCACTTCATATGTACTGTATTATGCTCAAAGCTAAGAAATATATACCTAGAAACTATAGAGTCTATAGAAGTCTATAGAAACCCAACTGACAGCAGAAAACTATGTTTGACTCTTGTGCTGAGCATGATAGATGCTTGCTGATGTGAGCATTGACGTGCGGATAAGAGCTGCAGGTGTCTCATACGATACCAAATAAACAAACTTGTCAAAAGTGTCTATTGCGGCTAAAATGCACAGAATAAACAAAAAGACATCATAAATACATTATGTGTAGTAAATGTATGGCGGGTGATATTTCTAGTACTCGCAAAGACTACGTTAAAATATTTAACTGCCATACTTTCTAATGAGCGGAGCTTTCTAATGAGCTTTCTACTTCGTGATGAATTGCATAGCTAGCGGTAGCTTATGTAGCTTCAAGTAATTGTTTTGAATTTATAACATTTATGAGTATGCTATAGGCATTACCAAAAAGTTAATAGCTATAATTTCAAAATGATAATGGCATTCTATAAAGAAGGCTATTGTCAAAGATGCAACTAGAAACAAGGGCACTCTCCCTGATTTTAAATTGACAGTTATTTTGACACTTAAGATATTTAACCTAGGTACGTCTTTGCAGTGTCACAGTGTGATCGAAATGTAGAATTTCGATTTCATTTAGTGGGAGGCATAATTTCACATGAGAGGTATTTAGAGGCGCGTAGGATTACTTTCGTGATAAACCCCTCTCGCATGCTTACATTTTCCCCATTTTATTTCCTATTCCCCACATAAAAAATTTATTCCATATGTTCTCAGAATCCGAGATGTTGAATTTTTTATCAACTATTACCATTATTGCATTTTTGCACTCCACTTTATCCTAAAAACTGTTCTTATTCATGTTTCTGAAAATATTCCGGACCGCTGTTAACGATTTATTTTCACTTCATTCCTACGTAAAACGGGTTACAAATACTATTATCATAGGCCTACGACTTGTTTTATTGACTGTTATAGTTAAATTTCTGTATCTGTTATTTTATAATTTTGGACAGATAAAGCAATGCAATCGTGTGACTCATTTTGAGGTGACCCTTAGATTGTAAAAGTAAAGGTAGGTTAAAAGGGTGCTAAAATTATTATCATAGCTGATGAAACAGTCAGAATTATGATAATAATTTAAAACTATGACGTGTTAACAGTATATAATTTACTAAAAGGGGTCGTTTATTTGTTTATTCATTATCACGACCTTGAAGTTGAATTCATTTACACAGTTTGCACTTAAAAAGGCTTGCAATCAATGCGTCTTTTAGATGGAATAGAATTTTTAGATAGAATAGAACGGATCACGGATCTCAATATCCTTTAGATGATATCATATGGAACTAGATAGCAGGGATAGTTCATTGGTTTTGATCGTAAACCTCTAGTTCAAAATATAATAAGGTGGATACAAAGACCAAATAAGAAAAAATGATGAGGTATTTTATCTAAAAATTTAACATTTTTATAGCTACCGACATGATTAATAATTATTTTGAGATGTTTATATAGGTGCGTTAATGGGTCTGCGAGCCAGTTATGGTTTTTTGTTGTTTCGGACTACAGTCCGCTAATCCTTGTATCAAAGATGATTATGTATCTGTAGTGCTATTGCATTTTAAGTCCCCTAGTGTATATAACCCCATTTTACGATAACGTAATGCCTCTAGATATCCCCTGATATAACGGATTGAATGATTGCGGTTCTTAGTATCATATATCAATGTAATTATTGTTTCGAATTATTTCTGGTAAGGTATTCAATTTCATGGTCGTGAAACCGTTTCTGCAACGGGATATCAAGGTAGAAATTGCGTATCCATAAATTGTTCTTTGAAAGCCTACATTCGATGTTTACATTTACATTCGATGGATTTATAAGACATTAGAAAACTAATTATTTGAAGAAATGAATCAGAAATTATAGTGACTTATCTTACAGAGTTATTGAACCTGTCGGATATTGTCTCCAGCATATTCATGGAAGAACAAAATCAGCCCCTATATTAGTGTAAGTAAATAGATATCTAATATTGTAGGAGATGAAATCTACGACAATTTTTCCTTAACGGCGTGTACAACATAAGTATTTGATAACGAGTTTTCATCAATAGTCACTGTGGATATAAAATACGTTATTCCTCAGCAATTAATAATTGGTGTTCTGGTAGTTTAAGCAATGAAGATCAATATAAATGAAGAAATTTCCGCATCATCAATGTAGCCACAATATCTTGGGTAATGAACGCTTGTGATTTGAAAGTTATTATCATTCTTGTACTGGAATGAACAAATAATCTTCATATGCTACTTAAGGTAAATCACAATATGCCATTTCAATTGCATCTTAATTAGTATAGGTGCCAAGTATTTGCAAATATGATAATTTTTGGTAGGCGAAGAAAATTTTTCCTGTGTTAGTCCTACTCATCCATACTGTTATATTTTTACCTACTGTGAAACTATTGCATCAAAAGTCACAAGCTGATTTAAAAATGTATGCATATTCAATTTACGTTGAAGGTATATCGTATCGTAGACTTCTTTACCATTTCACAGATGAAACACTTCTCTGTATTAGAAATGAAAATAATCGCTATTATCATCAAATACTTCCACTATTGAAACTTATACCAAATAATCAAAGTGAAATTAAATCCCAATTGGTATTTTTAAGTGCTAGTTCATTATTTTTAAAGTTAAGAGTCAGAAATACTCGTAGAATCACGCCCAAATTGTGACTTAATGAACATCGTCTGCTAAATAATGACTCCTGGGTTTATCCGTTATCTCGGTGGCCTCGGCCCTTCATTTTACTCGTTGATTTTAATTGGTTAGCTCTTGGCGAGAGTACCAACATTGGAATTAAATCACCTTTTTCGTGTGATTTTAATCTGATATCATTGAATAACGGGGAGAAAGTCCATTTTAAAAGTTAAATAACGGAGTTTTCTGCCGTAGATTTGTACGCCCTATCGAGCCTTTTTGAGGCCATACATGGTATATAAACACCATTGGATCCGTGTGAGAGCAATCATGGCCTCCTCTAAATCAATAACGATCGAAATTTTAACTCGTATCTTATTCCATCATATTTTCACTTAACGGAGATATGCGGTATCATTGGACTGAATTTGCTCTGCAAAGGGAATATGTTTACGCATAAAACATTTAAACTATTGTGAATTCCTCGCAGCGAGGGATGTAGCCTCTCTTCGATGTGATAGAGTGAAAGCGGAGGTTGTGGAAAGGGCGAAAGAGGCTTTTTTCGTTAGCTTATCAACAATGCCAACCGTAGAACGTCACTTGCTCTTCGTGCATCCAATTATCCGGGCTATAGACTCCATCTTTTATCCCCTGATTGGAAGGAATTAAAATTTCGTTTCCTCTGACCTGTTAGACTCATGGAATTCACAAATAATGAGAAGGGTGACACGACTGCACTTAGCGTTCCCGAAGAAATTAGGACGATCGAGTCTTAAAGGGCGTTGCAGGGCTCCTCACGCGACTGAATCCGGAATTTGTCAAATGCCTCACATGCTCAGCCTCATATGCTGAATATTTGCTTACGCAGCTGGCAATGTGAATAAGGCCCACTTCCGACCAAATCGGTCAAGTTAATCGTCGCCCAAAAGAACACCATAGGTACCTTTTTCTCATACTTCCAGACGGAAGAGAATGCTATAGTTTATCTGTGACGAATGCACCTCTCTTCTGCGTGCAATACCTTCTCACGGTGTGAAATGACCGTATCTGAGGAAGAACCTTGTAAGTATAAATCCATGTAAGCAAATATTCAACGACGTCACGGATGATGTGTCACCGTAGGTTTTTCAAGGGGTGATACCTTGGATAACCTAGGTCACATGTTGTCGTAGAAATTTCAGTGTTGAAAACTTTTCGGCTCATTAGATAAGAGTAGGTTTACTTAGTGGCAATAACTATAGGAAAAAATCTAAGAAATACTCGTGCCCTAAAAATCGTTCTTCAAAAAGAGAATATTTAGAGCATTGAACTCCATTAAGCAATTAATACAAATTTATTCCCAAACCTATGCCTTATGGCATCTCGTTGTGCTCATCCAAAGGTAAGAACACCTATTTGCTCAGGAATCAATGTAATTACGTTTCCTATCAGCTGTGAAGACAAGCTTTCTTAATGGTTGACATACTGGAATCTGGAAAAAATTATATTTAATCAGGGAAAGAAAAGGTACCTAAGTAAGCTAAAAAAATTAGGTGTTCCATAATATGGTATCCGTAATTTATCCGTGTTATAGATATCGTTATATTGTCAGGGTTCACTCTGTCCTTTAAATATTATATCATGATGGGGAATTATGTACTTTGAGGATTGATAGGATTTCAATGTATTTCCTCTTTTTACTTCATGTTTACTGGTAGTAGACATTAAAGTACAATGATTAATTCATTCAGAAAGATGCCGGTGCTTGTAGTGCCGTCTTTACACTTTATGGAATGCACTTGCAAAATCAGTTGTATACTCTTTCCACAGGTTACTTGTTGGTGTTAGAAAACTTATTTAGTTGCCATCCTATTCCTAACTTATTTTACTGTATCATCAACTTATTATGACGGTTGTGACGGTACTTACGGTGCCTACACTTCTGCCAATTTTATGACGTCTAACTGTGCCTCAGCGTGATTCTTCAACACTTCATAGCGTTGCTCCTGCTTACAAAGGTTTGCCTGGCATTCCACTATATTTGCTTTCAGTGTCTCCTCGTTGGATGCCCTCAATGGCCACTTTTCACCATTCATACTTGCGGTGCACATCTGAAAATGCTTGCTCAACATTATTCAGGTGTGTCAACGCCTTATCTCGCTCCCGTTTCAGATTCTTCTGCTCCGTTTCCCACTTCTGCTTTGCTTGCTCCTTCTCACCTACAACATGGGATATTGTCTTTTCATACTCCTGCAAAATGACGCTCATTTGGTTCTCCACCTGAGTCTTTTCTATGACGCGCTTCATTGTTTATCTGCTTTCCTCTCTGCAATTTCTGCCCTCGTCCTCTCCTGCTGTCCGATGCACACTCAATTTTCCTCTCCTGAAATCGACATTCTAGCATTGAGTGCTTACACTTCTGACAATTTTAGCTTACGCTTTTTTCGCACTTCCCTTCATATTCTTCGGTAATTCTTCTCCCGATCACTGCTGCTTTCTTTGGATGAACCAGTATCTGAATCACGCTCGGCTGCTCCCGCAGTGTTGTGACGGTTGTTGTCTTTATGGTCTCTTCTATTTTGGTGAGAATGTATCTTCTTACGGTGCTCTCTTTTTTTCTTGTCTTTGGTTTCATAATACGGACAGTCTATGGCAATATGACCGGATTCTTTACAAGCAAAACAGACAACTCGATAATTACATACCCTTGACTTACTGCAGTTGTGGTTATTATTCTGGGCGTTCTTGTCGATGGTACTGCTACTTTCAAAACGTGATGACAGGGTAGTGGCTTCATCTTGTTTACCTTTCTCTAAAATTTCAAGAGTCTTATGGGATTCTCTTCTTACTTCTTCAGCTAGTAGTCTGACCATCACTTCTTCTAGGCCAATATCCTACCCCTGATTTATCATGGTTGTGAGTACTTCATACCGTTCCAGTGGTAGCCCTCCGATGATGAATCTTGCTATGAGTTTATCATAGCAAGATTCATCACTGAACTCTGCTTCCGTAGATTTCAATCTTCTGTTTACATTAAAAAATCTTGAGAATTATTCCTCCATGGGTTCATATTCCCCTTTCCTGATCCTTGTTAATTCCCGGATGAGCAAAGTCTGATTGATTGGTCCTGCTTTGCTGTACATTTTTTCTAACTCAACCCACAGATACTGAGCAGGGGAGCATGAACCAATATATTCTATGATCTTCTTGGTAGGAGTCAGGAGTATCAGTGATAGGACTCGGTCATTCTTTTTCTCTTCCTCTGGAGTCATGAAAAGGGTGTCATCGTTTTCGGCACGGTCGTTGTATCCCGGTTGGACAGCAT
Source organism: Platycnemis pennipes (assembly GCA_933228895.1). Classification (NCBI taxonomy): domain Eukaryota; kingdom Metazoa; phylum Arthropoda; class Insecta; order Odonata; family Platycnemididae; genus Platycnemis; species Platycnemis pennipes. The sequence goes on along the minus strand of OW121846.1, from coordinate 102,548,246 downwards.
CCCAACAATTTTTTGTCGTAACACAGACCTCACTCTGAGCGACCATGAAAAATAATTGTATTTGTCTAACTTCAGAAATCTCTTGACCAATTCGTCTTTCGCCATCTTGCTTATCTTGTTGAAACAAAGGCTATCTTAATTTCACTCGGCTTTACTATCTATCTAAACTTGAGTCTCAATAACAACGCTCTTAAGTCTCATAATCTGTTATAATTCTTATTTAATTTCCATCCTATCCCTAACTTATTTAACTGTATCAGCAATATATTTACAGTTTCCAAGACTGTTACGAACACAAACAGTATCCAAGACAATGTGGCAAACACAAACTAAACAAATTTTTAACAGTTGGAGGGTATTTTGTTGATCAAACTCTACAAAGTGAATCATGACCTTAAAGATTAGGGCTATTTAACTCCTCTCGAGGGATTATTGAGTGTTCTGCCTCTAAATGCATACCCTGCCTGAATAACCAATTTCATTTAGCTCCCTCTGCGCCGTAACATTCTACTTTATTCCAGAGCTGCTCATTTAAATTTATCAGGGAACGTTTGTAAATATACTTCGACTATAAATGTATAAATATTGGCATTAATCTGCACCTCTCCCCTCTTATGTCAGGCGATGGCCATTATTGAAGCAATATGAACTGTCGGAAGGATGGGTGGCTAACGTGAGATATTATTGTGTGTTATCATGGGACAGTTAATGTGTAAAATGGTTCGTGGTAGCACCAGATAGCATGTATCATGGGATGAAATAAATTTAACTATCCTTTCTTGTTTCTCAATCAGTGAGCGTCAGTCAATGCACGTTTTTTCCCAATATCAGTTTCAGTGTGACAGTATCGTGTCATTAGCATCGTAACCACCTGTGCATCTTTGGTGATAACTCGGAGAGGTATTGCAGTTTTAATATGTAATTAATTACTTTTGAATCGATCGTGCCAGTTATTAATCCAGTTTGTGTTAAGTGAAGGTGAACTATACAAGTGTGAACTGTACCTAGCTTACCTCTTATTAATTTAAAGTTTCATTTCCATGCGTTGTATCTTCATTTATGACAGATTTATACGACCAATCTTTCCTCCCTTATTTCATGCTGCATGATTTAGCTTTTGCAGTTGATGGGGCAGTAACTCACCCGTATTTATACTTAAAGTAACACAATTTATGTCAAAGGTCGATGAAAACAATTTCACTCTTAACATGGATGCTATTTACGTCTCAGCATCAAGGATAGGCTATCCGGTACATCGAACTCTCAGTAGCTGGAGAATGTCGAAGCTAATCATAATATTGTATAAATAGGTTACATAAAATCACATATAGTCCTTGCTTTAGATAGAGGTATGGAAATTAGGCTAGGAAAAACGGATGCCTAGATTACGATAAATGGGATTAACCTAGCTGTTGTAGCTGTGTAATAACTTTTATTTAGTTTACGGGTCTTATAATAGAGCTTTAGAGTATTTTTGTACACGATTTTATGTAAGAATAAAGGTATATATGTATTTTTAACAATTTTATGATGTGAAATCCTAGGATTCTTGCGAAATGGAGTAGAATGTGTCCATATTGGAATAATGATGTGAAAGTTTCCACAAAAAATAACTTAATCCGACCTGGGTTTCAATGCTGATACATCATCGTCAGGGTACAAATGGTGTTAGCTGTAGCATATATATGCATCTTTTGGAAGAGGTGAGGGATAGGAGGGGAGAGAGGAGAGGTGATGAGTGGAAAAACCGGAGGAGCAGGTGAAAGGGAATGGGGAAGAGCGAAGAGGAGAAATGGTGGTTTTGTTCAGGGTTAACAAACTTAGACAAAACACATATCAGTGGCAAACAAAAATTGGTGGTAGTTTTCTTCTCTTCTTTCAGCTCAGGTCAGAAATTATGGGGTGTTTAATTAATTATTGTTAAATTCTTCCATTAATTCGGGTATTATCTTCAGCCATGTTATGGAAATAAGATATAATACTTTGAAAAAAATTTACTGCGTAAAGTTCTTCGTGCCAGTGATATAACTGAACTCTACTGCGCTAGGAACTACTCAATTTGACGGATGTACCCCCATTGCATGAAAGCACATTAGCCGTTGACATTCGAGGAATATTGAATGCATGGATTTAGATATTTTGATCACGTTACCACCATTTCATGGGAGCAGTACTGCGCATTTAGTTGAAGTGGATCTCTATCTGGAATGAGTTGAAGTGAATTTAGTTGAAGTGAATCTCTATCTGGAATGTACCTAACGTAGGAGAATGTTAATGCCGGCAACGGATCAAAAGTAGTAACCTGTCGCGTTCAAATTATAGGTTCCATGACATAATTGATGAATTTGTTCTCAAAAAAGTACATTATGTTGGAAATATAAACTCAATACTCTAAACGAAGGGACTAAATTGCAAAAACATTAATCCACGTGTTACCCATTCCGATCAGTCCTTAATATAATAAACAGTGAATGTTCTCTTATTTTTTAATCATCAGACAGGTGACCTAATTCAAGGATTTCGCCGTATTATGCGGGTGATTTCTGGGATTAGTGTCATATGCTATTTGCCATTTTCATGTTTCGGTAAAACAATCCATTAAGTACAAGTCATTCAAATTTGGACCCATGATTTGAAATATTAATGCTTCACCTCCATACCTTACTCCAGGCCTTGATTCTTAAACTGGATTATGTTACTCGGCCGCCAATTAGTTAAAGCGAATATACTGCAGAAGTTGATAACACTTGCTTTATTGCCCTAACTATATGATTACAGAAAAATCTCTTCATTACCTATGCAAAAAAGGAAAAGAAAATGAACGACTTGAACAATAATAACTATGGCATTATTTCAGGTCTTGATTTTTGAGTCATTTGATGTTAGGCCAGGTTCAATAGTGAGATTCTTTGCATTTGGGATGGCACATCCAGAATTCCATCTCCTTGGGAAACAGGAAACCTTGTCATATTGTCATTATTCTGCCCCCACAGCCGTTAGTGAACATCTTCTCATCACCCATTCCGGCGTACTCATCACTGATTAAACAACCCTTTCTCCTCTCCCGAAGGTGTTCACTTTCCGCGCCTGGCCTCCACCCACACACTCCTCTTCCCCATCGCCAACCCCTCCACCTTCCTCGCCCCCCCTCCGCCTCATCTCAGACTCTCCGCTCGCAGCGTGTAAATGCCTCCCCTTCCAGTGAAAGAGGCAAGCCGCTGCGAAAGGTTATCGTGCCACTCAGAGAATATCTCACCCTCGCCCGTAGAACATCCCTCCAGAGTGCATTCGGGAGTGGGCTCGGGACACTTCCTCGATCATGCACCGGAGGCAATGGGAGACAGTGCTCTAGTCCTTAGGGTGTGGCAGAGCTCGAAAGGTATTTGCTCTACTTTTGAGGATTTCCGAAAGGATATCGAATAGTTGAAGTTTCATATTAACTGTTTTTAGGAGAACAAAGAGTCGAACTATTTAATCCTGGCCTACTATTAGGATTTGGGCATAAGATTACTATGGTTTTATAAGGTCATGATTAAAATGCAGTTAGAGTGACTAGTGGTTACTTTTGCTACTAAAATTATTGGTTGGTAATAAATGCATGGATTTTGGTTTTATGGCGCACAGTTGTACTGGTCTCTCGCAGCCAAAGAGCCAAAAATTACTCCCTACTTGAGTGATGTTTAGACTTAAATTTCAGTTACCCAACCGCCAGTTAAACCGTGAACCCCATTTGTACCTCTGCATATCGCATATTAATGTAAACACCAAATTTATCTCCAACCGTCCTTCACTCTGAAGTACTCTAAACCTCACTCAGGTATCTGCCTACCGTTAAAGGGGCGAATAATCCAATACGATAGTTTCAGAATAATCTAGCCTCAGAATCAATTCTGAGTGTTTGAATCAAGTATATTCGCTGGAAGTTCCTATCGGCCTTTAATGAGTGAAACACTCTCCAAAATTTCCTAAGGAAAGGAAATAATAAATTCACAACTTAATTGATTTTACAAATTCGTGTGGCATAATCATCGGTTGTTTTAGAGCCATATACAATATTAACGGAACTTGCGTGGAATATGCATTGGTTTTTCTTTTAATGTCTCTTTACATACTCTACGTAAGGCATCCTTTTGTACTAATTACGCCGTCACGAATATATACAAGAGATATATTGGAGGAATGCCTTTAAATTCTCATTTATATTTCAAATTCAGGAGGAGGCTCCCATTTCATCAATTACTCCGGCGCTTTTATGGAACTCCACTATCAACGAGATCAAAGGATAATTCACTTCTGGAATGCCCTTCATATCCCCTGACCTACTTAAGTTTTCGTGTTGCTTTATTAAAAAGTTTCACTTCTTTTAACACTACGTTTGTCCAGAAAATAAGCTCCGTGAGAAAAAATACTTAATATTTTTTTTCGTAATAATGTGCATGAATAACACTATATTTCTCCTTTATACGTATTTTCCACAGTTATATAGGTATATTTCAGAATGGGGAACCATTTTATATCCTCTCTTAATTTAAGAATGCCGCCAGCAAAACAAAACAGGTTGATTCAACTTCTTTTACGTTGTCATCTCCGTTGAGCCGCTGGCCAGGAATAAACAAAGTTGGGTATGAATGGAGATGAAAATAAAAACGCGCGAGCAATGGTCCGTTACAGATATGGTCGGTATTGTCTCAGAACAGCCAAAGTCTTTCGGGAATTTTAATAAATTTTCTGCTGAACGGACAATGTCGTAAATAACAACAATATTGTGACTTTGGCCGGATTTTAAATTATTTTAACACAATAAACATCCACAAAAAGCAAAAACATTATTTGGCTGACTTAGATTGGCGTCATCTATGCTCAATGAGCCAGATGAACGGGCACGAGTGCACAAAATTGGAACACTAACACAGCCACGAAAAAATCTCTAACGGAACTTACTTTCTAGACGTATCAATAGTCTAACATAGTGAAATTCAAGATGAAAAAAGTTATCAGCAATCAATGGCAAAATGTGAAACTTTTCTCAGATTACCATCTGAAATATCTAGGAAAAGTAATTCTTTCTAACCCTTCAAATAAAAAGAAAGGGTTTTCGATTTTTATATATTGTACAAAACTCTTGTCAGTTACGCATGTGTATTCATACAAACACAGTTACCAGTCACATTATGACGGCACAATCGATAACTAATAAAGACTTGAAATGTTTTGAGAAAGTTACTTTTCGAGAGGAAGCGCTCTTTTCCCTTTTAGGATATTACAAAATTTTCATCCTTAGGCTTCTACAAATCGCGGTTCTAAACTCACTCTGAAAATATTTTCAGCCTCGAATATTCAAAGGAAAGATGCCGAGGGAACACTCACGTAATTGATGAAGGGAAGATGAGAGGCAGTGTACCAATATGAAATGGCGCTTTGAAACACAGCGGCGGATTATCTGAGAATATCCAATTGGGAAAGAAGCTCGCTTCCCTGGATGAGCCAACGTTTTCTTCTTTTGCCGCTCCCCGTCTTGGGTCCATAATGACTTGATTCCCTTCATCGTCTTAACTTCCTTCAGAACTGGATCCGTATAACCCAATTCAGGAATCCGGAACTCAACTTAACTCAGCATGTAAACAGTTATAAAGACGTTAAGTGCAGGGAAGAAGGGGATCTGGAAAACTTGAGGAATTTGATGAGTAAAAGGCGGGTTAGGAAAAGAGATTAAGACCTGGGGGTAAACCAAAAAGAGGAAAAAAAGGCTACAAAAACTGGCCCAAGTTGGAGAATCGAAATTCTCCCATTACTAGCGTGCTACAGCATGTACAATCAGTTGACGATCATTCTTAAACCACTTTAATATGCCATATTTCTTGCACACAAACAATACAAGAAACTGAGTGTTATTATCGACACTATCTACAAGCAAGAAAAAATCATATGATGATGTTTACATTTTAGGCTCGCTCACTTTCTTTTAGCAATTCCAACCACCTCACGCAGTGCTAACGACTCCCACCGCAATTTTTTTCATTATTTTTTTAGCCGTTGTAGTCAAATTCAATATAAAACCTCTCTACTCCACTCTCTAGCCAACATTTTCTCTACAGTTAGTGTAAATGCTGATTTGTAACCTTTGTCATTCATTTCATAAAGTTCAATTCACGAATATTCTTTTTCCCTATAGGCAGCATGGCCTATAGGGGAAAATGCTGTTAAGCATGTTGACGAATGAGATTTGAATAAAATTATTCTATGAATCTAAAGTCATTTCCTTAAAAAAAACTGATTCCTAAATTAAAATGTCAAAAGAAGTCACCAGACACCTAGAATTGCCGATGGGACCTTTTTGTTCCGTCAGCGGTATTAGGGGTTTTGTACAATCCAGCGGTTCTAGGGTAAATGGGCAGTAATGAGTTCATCTTATTCCCGAGAAACACTCTTAATTAGGGATGTGCGAATAGTGTCCGTGAATACTTGATTGCCTCAAATAGTGGAAAATATTCGATATTCGAGTTCTCGAATAATTATGCTAAATAAACGACCTCGAATATTTTTGAATATCGTGCCATACACTATTGGGTGCCCATACCATACCCATCCATACTAAGTCTTTGGTAGTTAACTCTACGACTGCGTGGAGAACTCTGGACCGTAACAGAGTCCCCTGGTTTGCCAAATAATAACTATAAAGTGGGTGGGGTAGTGTTGAGTAATATCTTCCAGAGGACTCTGGACCATAAAAGCATGCAGCACGCTGTTAAGCATGTTGACGAACTACATTAAATTCGCAGTGAAGAGGTACTGTTTTGTCTACCGTCAACGAATTTCTTACCGTAGCATCTAGCTTATTTTTATTGTATTGATTTCCTTCCTTAATGAGATATTGCTTTTACTACATCATCATCATCCACTGAATTCTCTCTGCTAAAATAATCCAGTCTGCGATAATCGTCAAGCTACGCTGAAGGAAGGTTGTTTCCAGGTGCTCGAACGAGGTATTGATGCCCTAAATTTTCCATAATGATAGGTTTTGCCACATTAATTTGCCACATTAGTTTGCCACATTAGTTTGCCAACAGTTAAAGACAACAGTTTCAACAAATGGCATGCCGTCAAAGTTGTAGCAGTAAGAATAACTATCTTTTCGACGTAAGTAGCGCGAGAAAACCTGTCACAATGCAAAGATGAAGAACGTTTGTCTTTGTGTGTATCGTCGATGGTTGCCACTCAATATGAGCTTCGTTAAGAATATCGTTCTACTTAATATATTTTCATCATTGATTTTAAATCTGCAACTTTTCTTCCAAATCTATAGTACTTGCAAAAATAGTTTTTGAATTTTTTGCAAGAGTTTCTTAACACAACTTGAAAGTGTATGTCACTTGCTGCAAATACTTAAAAAAATAAAATTTGAAAGTATTCAATAATATTTAATTCAATACGATAATTAGTAATAAAATTACATTTACTTTCAGTTCGCGAGTCACGATGCTCAATAGTTAAATAGTATATGGCGCCATTTTCAGTTATAAAAACGAACAACAAATTTTCTGTGTTCAACCATTGTGCTTGTAAAATATCGAGGGGAGGAAAATTCCATGCAACTTCTCCTCTGTGGAATCATCTAAAGAAAAAACATACTAATTTTTAGAAATAGAGAAAACTACTCCTCTTCCACGTCCAAAGAGGACGCAAAAAGAATTATACGTGGAAATTGATGACGTAGATGATACTGAAACTGCAAGTTCTCATCCCAGTCCAATTGCCAATCCCAGATTTTCACACGGTTCAACTGATTCTGATGATACTGACAGTATTTCCTCAGATAATTCATGATTTCAATTTCATCACCCCCCCCCCCTAAGTTCCCACATGCAATTCAAGCCTCCTCCTACAAAAAAATCAATTATTCCCAGTGCTCAACCTACTCTGAAGAGTTGTATTGCTAAAACACAGAGAATCTTATGATAAAATGAGTGCAGTTATTAAGAAATTGACTGAAGAAATGACCTGCCTTAACTATCAACTTATATCAGTAGTGAAAATAAAGGTTTCCGTAAACTGACAAGTTACTTCATCACCACAATCAAGATACACTCTTCCGTCAATAAAATATTTTTTAACCAATGTTATCCCGGATCTGTATGAGGAAAAAAGTAAAAAACAGAAAAATTGTTGTCTGAAATTAAATATGTTGCTCTTACAACAGACATGTGAACCTCAACAATCACCGATGACTACATGAGTTTGACAGCTCATTTTTTGCATTTAAATCATGCTTATCGTCATGCATCCTTAGAATGTGTGCCATTTCTTGAGCTTTCACACACTGGAGTCAATATTCGACACTTCATCGCACAAACTGTTGAAGAATGGGGTTTGACTAACAAAATTGAATGAATTTTCAGGGATAATGGGAGGAACATTGCTTATGCACTTGAAGTGAGTCCATTTGATCACATTTACAGCCTAGCTCACACTCTTCAACTAGTGAATAAAGACGGCATCCTCAGCAAACTGATGGTGAAAAATCTTGCAGCAAAATGTCGCAGCATTGTAGGTCACTTCAAGCATTCCACTAAAGCAGCGAAACAACAGTTGTTTCGCTGCTTTAGTGGAATGCTTTCAGTTACTGAAATTGGCCCAAGTACAGCTGAAAATTAAAGAGCCTAACCTTATTTAGGATGAATCCACAAAGTGGAACTCCCTTTTGCAAATGATGAGGCGTCTTCTGGAGCAGAAGCAAGGAATAGCATTAGCTGCCTCTAACCTGAGTTTTAATGCAGACATAACTCCACCACAATGGGGGGCTATCGATCTATTGATTGATGCTCTGGATGTTTATAAAAGAGCAACATTTGTTGCTAGTGGAAGTAGAGTTTCTGAAGTCATCCCTCTTGTAATTATTATTATCAATGACGCCTCATCATTAATTTCCTTGAAACTACTAAGTTGTCACATAGTCATCTGTAAGGCTTTGCCAATAATTTGCTGTTTTCCATTAAAAGTCTGTATGAATTTTTGGAAAAAGATCACTTATACATATTTGCCACAATTTTTGATCCACGATTCAAAATCAGTGTTACCCAAGAATCAAATAATGTTGAAATGATAAAAAATCAATTGGATTTGGAGATGACAGGTCTATGTGGACAATGCTACCAAAAACAAAGGGTAGCTCAAGGAAAGTACAATTGAAAAAAGCTGATGTAAAGTATGAACACCCAATGTGGAGACTTTATACCAAATTAATCCTAACAGCACCAGGTTCAAGAAAAAAGAGTCAGGAAACTCCAGAGGAAGAAATTCGAAGGTACCTAGCCGAAGATTTGCTTCCACCTAGTGAAAACATTTTTGATTACTAGAAGATGAACAGTCTGTATCCCCACTTGAAGGAATTATCTTCAAAGTATTAAATACTCTGCATTCGGCAGTCTTTTATGAGCGACTCTTCGGCACCTCCGGTTTAATTTGTGACAAGAAAAGAAGCAGATTAGATCCTGAACGTGTGAGGATGCTTGTATTCTTAAATAAAAATCTGCAGTAGGTAATAAGTTTCAAATGATACTATTGATGAATATGATTTTATTGATTTAATTAACAATGAAAGTTTAAAATAAAGGAGTTAATTTTTATAATTTTATAGAGTATACCATTTTACTTATGCATACATGAAATACATTAGTAGAATATTTAATATACAATATGCAATTCAAGTATTCGAGGTATTCGAAATTCAAAGTATTCGAGCTATGATTTAATATTCAAATTCGATATTCGAGTTCGAGAAATTTGCTATTCGACCCATCTCTACTCTTTATCCTTTCATCATTCCATATTACAGTTATTATTTATTAAGCTATATATTTAATCACTTATTTAATTACATGATCCACCTACAAAGCCTGCCAGAGTGTCTTGTAATTCTTTTTGTGTACTTAGTGCTTGAATGTTCTCTCTCTCACTTGCATACTCACGCGTAAACAATTGACCTTATGAATAGACACCCACGTTTATTCATATGGTGAGAGGATTTAGCCTCCCCTGGTTCTGTTGCATTGTAAATTATCGGAATGAATCCGTTACCTCTACACATATCGTATATACTTTTAACATATGGATCTTTTTAGTACTAATATATGGCCTTAATGAAAGTCTCGGTTTGATATCTATAGATATGCTATCTGTTGCAACTCCCCTACCTTTTTTTGTTAAATAGCACTTAATATTAAGCACATCGTGTGTCGTATAGGACATCAAACTTGAGCATTTTGCGTCAACAAATCCGAAATGGTGCGTATAACTTCGAGTCTTAAAATGGTTATGAAAGGCTGTGGTAAACGAATTGCTCAATCTCTTTCCGAGCCATATAACCGTTAGGCAACGTGAATATGGTTAGGACTCACGATATTATTCACGATGTCTCTATGTTCAACTTCCTTTAACGAGTTCTTTCCGTTTTTTATAGTTTTTGTAGATGACTGAAAATGTTAATGGTAAATGGCCTAACCCTTGTTTCACTTAGTCTGAGCCCCTCTTCTTGGGCTTCTTTCCTCTCTTGAAGTTTTTTCTTATATAATCCCCGTTTACCCCCGTTAGGAGAAACCACCACGTGAGGTTGACTTTATCGGGAAAAGCATAGCGCATGCTGGCCTAGTATAGCCATTGTTTTCCGAGTGCCCTCCGCTTTCCAGCTGTCTCTATCACAAGCCCTAAAGGTTAATCGTTTTCAGCCACTGAGCATGGCAAACGCTTCCATGAGGGTGGTCGTCATTTCCTTAAGTTGAAAACTCGGAAGTTCCATTACCTGTATTCTTGACGGGCAAGGCTTTGAATGAATTCTCATGGTGTAATTCTCTGCTCCACCATCCTCGTCGTGGCTTGTGAGCTTAAGCTGTGGGCTGAGCTTGACAGAGCTTGGCCCTCCGTGCGATGAGCCATTTAATCGAATCGCTTCTTTGCCCTCTTTTTTGGCCTCTTGTTTAACAAGGTCCGCGGCCCTTACATTCCCGCAATTTAGCTGAGCGCTATTACGCAGAATGGGATTCCGCTGACTCATTATACTGCTAGTGATATGAAAAACTGATTTCAGAACTGTGTCTCCTAAATCGGTTGAGTATTATACGCCCGGATGAGGAATTCCGGGCTCGAATTCAGCCTCTCTTGTGTTTGTTACACCATCACGCGGAGCATTCTCTGGAGGTTAATCCTACATGTGAAAAAGCGCACTCTGTCGGATCACTTCGAAATACGCTAATTCTACCACTGCAGGCTGGGAAACATGACAGCTGTATCTCGGATCCATTGCGTTGCCTCAGTTTCTCTGCCGTTCCGAGAGAGGAATTGGGGGTGGGCGCCTCTTCATCTGAGACCCTGGAGGGGGTGGGGAGAGCCTCGGAGCTCGGAGAGTGAGTCCCACGGAAGGTTATGAGAAGGAGGTCAAGGGAATGAAGGTGGAAGACAATCACTCTTCTCGCATCCATCCTCTAATGAACCTGCACTCAAAGAATAAATATGGTGGTGGGCGAGGTCGTTTTATGGAATCGCTGAACAAAGAAATGCGGGCGGCTTCGAAACATTCCACTGGAAAGCATTGCCCCAGAGATATATATTTATGGTTCATATATATATAGAACAAATTAATGAAAGCACGTAACATGTAACACAAGTATAAAAGTCACTACTTGCGACGACGTACTTTCTAACTTACACACCTCTCTTCTCTGTCGTGGGTACCCAGAAAACCTTCTGGGACCTTCTCCAAAAAAGAATTTTAAAAAAACCTTACATCCCACAACAACGCCACACCAAAGAACATAACTCCCCTTCTCTGCTCACAACCTACTTCCCAGGCGCACATTCCTTACAACGAGTCCTACAAGATCTTTTCCCTATTTTTGCAAACCACAATTCCACTTCAAAACTTTTCCCCAAATGTCCCCGCATTACATACAAAATACCGCCAAATTTAAACAAAATTTAATTAAAACTACTCGACCGCTTCTCAAATCCATGCCATACACCTACGTCCCTCCCTCTCCATGCAAACATCCGAGATGTAAGACTTGCCCTAGATTCTCTTCTCCTCCTGCCTCCTTCCTTTCCATACTAAATCCATGCCAATTTTTCCTTCATCCACCTGTGCTTCCACCAACATCATCATCTTCCTCTACCTACCTAGATGGAGAAGTCATTAGTGAGTGAGAGATTGGATGAGGGTGCTGGACTATTAAAGAAATAAATCTGGTCTATGTGGTCCTACGGCACAAGAATTTTCAAATGATATAGAGTCAGGAATCCGAGAGCGATTACGGCGTAGATTGACAAAGGGCCAACATATTTTAGGGTATGAAGTAAGGGAAGATGATAATCCCGTCGTATACACTTTATAGTCTCGTCGTATGAGTAATTTTGAAAAGCGGCGTAAGTCCGTGGTGTGCTCGAAGGGATAGTCGTTGTACAAGTACCGGTCGATTTTTGTTCCCAAGATTTTTAATTGTGTCGGGCTTGAATCAGGAGGGGTATTTTTTTTCTAGTAGTCACGAAACAAGGTCTTATATGGCACAGCAAGCTTGGCGCTTCATTTGAAGTTGGTATGAAAGTTAATCAAAATTAATTATACGTTTTGAAATAAAATAATCGATGCTCTTATACATGCAATATGTTATTTTGCAAAGTTTTTGATGAGTATTCTCTCTGCTTCTCCAGCCTACTTCTAATTTTTCCCACCAGTGAACTTTTATTTACCTCCCTTGCAACTATTGAACCATTTGTCTGCTTCCTATTCTGTCCAATTTTTCAACCATCACTTCTTCATATCCATGTATTAAAAGCCTCCACTTTCTGAAAATAAAACTATTTCTTGTCAACAATTGCTTTTGTACTATTTTCAAACCGCGCTGTGATTTTCTCTTTGACACCCTCTATTTCTATATTTTTTTAGATTAAATCATTCTCTAGTGTTATAACTGCTGACGATATTTTCATCTGAAATAATCTCATCTGAGTGAAAAATTGCTCTTTTTTTATTTCATGCCTATTGTGAATATTTGTATTTTTCTTCAAAATTTTGAATCTCATTACCTTCGTATTTTAATTGCTCTTCGTTCCAAAAGACTGAATCACTTTGCCTTTTACCTTCACTTTATCTCCCACGCATTTATTATTGATTGGCAAACTAACCTCATTCCTTGGCCAATGAGAACTATAAACAGCAAAACATTTATTGAATCATTGGAATCTATTTCCATTTCTACTCCTTTGCATTACTATTCAGCACATGATACCGAGCTCCAGTCATTTTTTGGGTGAAGCACTTTATGCAGGGTCTTAGGAAATTAAATATCGGATGGGACGAAGATTTGGCTTCCAATGTAATCGACTCGTGGACATATTTTGTAAACCACTTGCCTTTGTTAGAAAATGTAAAAGTACCTCCCGGTGCATTAAGTAGTTAAGTGAACGGCACAGAACACCACCAATTATTGGGTTTCTGTGACGCCTCCGAGCGGGGCTATTGCACAATGGTCAATTTGCACTGTAGAGGACTCCATACAAAGGGACGACTTCATTTAATGATGGCCAAAACGAAAGTCGCACCTATTAAAACCTTAACGATTCCGAGGTCAGAACTTTTGGGAGCAGTTTTGCTGAGGAAACTTATGGAGTTCGTATTCCCTTCTCTCTCGCAGAAAATAAATATTGAGTATGTTGATCCGTGGACTGACTCCACAGCAGTCTTATCTTTGATAAATACTCCAACGCATTCATTAAGGTCCTTTGTGGTGAATAGGATAGCTCAATTATCAGAAAGTCATGTGGGTACAGTGTGGAATCACATAACTGGTAAAGTAAACCTTGCTGATTCGGGTTGTCGGGGATTAGTACCTCAACAAATAATAAACGATGAGTTATGGTGGAACGCACCTCCCTGGGTATATGACTCCTCTACTCTTCGATGTATCCACCTTTCTCTTGAAATATTTGTGCCTGGACGATTCTCAATTGCTTTTGCATCTGTCCTCTTTTTGATTGCCCTTAGAGGTAGTGAAAATATGTACCCTGTTTGTATTTTTTTATTCTCAACGCAACCTTCCTGTAAAAAACATTAAAGGTCCTCAGTTATCCGTTTAGACTGATGTTCTAATTCTTTGTGCATGAGGTTAGTCCCTACCAATATCGCTCTGCATCTTAGAGCTGTAGTCGTAACAGCTAGCGTTCGAATGGTAGCATATTCTCATGTAATTAGTAAAATTGTCACTTGTAAATAGTAAGGGATCATATTAGTCGTTTAATGGACTTTCGTTACAAGTTAAACTATTCCAGTAATTCTAGTCTAATCGTCCAAATTTTTAAAGATGGCTACACAAGTAGAAACTATATGAACTTTTGGCGTGAATGTATTGAAAGGCACTCCTTCACTCCTTCATCAGAGAAAACAGAATTCATTTATTACGATATAGGTCCCAACATAAATGCATTCTTTATGCTCAACTAATTTGGACTGTGAATCCCAGTTTGCAGAAAAATTAAGATTAATGTTTATCTGAAAACATCCGGAAAATTTGGGACCACAGCAGCAGCGTAGTTGATGACGAAACAGGTATGTAGTTAACATTATGAGGTATAGTGAATATTTGTTACCAGATTTTACAATAGTTTTTTCGCTCTGGTAAACTTGCATTAATATTTAGAATTGAACATTCTCAAACCTGGGAAAGTCTTCACCAGTGATCATGGTGTTAATTGCATGAATTCCACAGAAAAAAATCAATTACCTTGATCGGGACTCGAACCCTGATTCCCCTATGTTTCCAGCTAGGTTCTCTAAACAATTAAGCTACCAAGAAGCCCTCTCTTCTTGTGGGTATTAAGATAATCTCCTGTAATTACTGTAGGTAATCTCATGTGGAATTTCTTCTATTGTGCGATTTCAGCGAAAGGCGCCGTTAAGCTTTTCGCGGCAACTTCGCAATCCTTCAATATGGTATTAATGGGGTCTTTTACCATGTGTTTTAATCACCTAGTCTGAAGGAGTTAGTGAAGTAGAAAGACCCATGTTTTTCCGTTTTTCGATCCGCTAATTAGTTCTCGAGTTAAATGCGGCGAAAAAAGGATGTTTTTAACCCTTTCGGAAAAGTGTGCGTCCAAAGGACTTGAATAAATAAAGCTCAGCGCACTTTTAGCAACGTCGAAATGCATACGAAATAATTTTGTATTTCAGTTATTTTGGATTATTTACAGGATATAAGAGGATCTGTGTGAGCAGACATTCCGTCCCCATCTCCTCTTTGCCTCTCTTTCCCTCAAGACACTCAAGGAAGGGAGGTGGATGGTATAGATATGCTTAACGTAGCTCGTTCGTTGGGCGTCACATTAAGCTTACTTTAATTTTTAAATTATGAGTCAATGGCTCTGATTAGAACGTTAATTTTCCGCTGAAATTTATTTTTCTTTTCAATCTAACGATTTCGTGCGCAAACTAGTTATTTCGGTTCCGAGTAAACGCACCCATTGTCGCTTTCTTCTATGATCCATTCCAGGAGAGCTCCTGCTACCGTAAAGCCCGGCATTCTTTCTGGCGAAAGTTCGGACTAAGGTAGTAAAATGAATAAATGTTAAACGACTAATGTACATATAAAAATAAAAAATAAATAAAGAAAAAGAAATTAAAGAAATAAATATATATCCTTCACATTCATACTTTCATATACGCTTTCATGAAGGGCATCGTCTGAAACTCAGCGGTGTTCCCGGCACCATTTAGTGGCAGGGCGAGGAAAGTATAACTTACCTCTCTAGGCCTTACGATATTTACGCCACGCGTAGATTTTACCGGCATGCAATAGTTTGCCGTCACGTTCTGGGGCCGTTGAAATATTTTAATTTTTGATTCACTACGAAAAGTACTTTATTGCCATTTTTAAATCGAACGGCTGAAATATGTATTCCAGGGGTTTAAACCTATAGAGAATGCAATGATTGAAACATTTTCGATAAGTATTAATATAGACTGTATACATATGAGTGAAAATGTTGTTATAGAAATGAAAGGAATTAATATTTCTCTTATGGCCTCCAATTTCATGTATACGTCGTTATCACGACATTGTACGAGTAGTATTGATATTTTGGAAATGTGGAAAATGGAATAAAATTTTAAATTGTAATGGAATATGTCATTTCGAAAAAATGACGTTTAAATGTTTATTCTGTGTGATGACAACATTTAAAGTTATGATAATTTGATTATTTGAAATTTAGTCGGTAAAGTGCCATGCCTCTCCGTCCTTTTGAATTTCAGGTCGGAATTAATAGCCATCTGGACAATGTTCATTTTCGCTACTTTTCATTTATGCATGACAGGAAACACGGGACTGAGCTTAAAGCCTCCGAATGCGTCCACCGGGTTGCGGATGGTGAGTCGAGCTCTAGATATAGAGGTTTGCTTCGAAATAAGCGAGTTTACTCGTCGAATAAGCAGTCGCATACAAAAGCTACGGCACTCCGAGGTGATATTGGAACACTATTGGGTTATATAGGCCTTTAAATTATACAGAAACCTGTGAAGATGCCGTGACTTGGCGAGGGAAGGCCGCCAACATTAAGCTTCCTATCACCTGGAGATAGCAGCAGCTCTCCTTATGAGTGAAGGTGGAGTCCACAGTGGTCGGTACCGAGACACTCATTCCGCTACAGACGTGATAACATTTACTTTAACGGCTGTAGTACTGTGATTTGGAAGGCAATGGGAAATCACCACATTATTATCCCGAGGAGTTGCAGGTAATCCACTCTTTTCTTTTTATCAAGACGTGATTGATGGAACCCTTTCGTGTAAAATATTCAGTAGGTAAAATAGTCTCCTATTCGGATCTCCGTGGCGTATCACCAAATGGCCTTACCCTTCATCTCCAAGTTGATGACTTTCCCCACAATTTCGACCACCATTCTTCAAACTACAGCACAAATATTCCCTTGATTTAACATTCCTTCTTCTTCCATGTCATATTACTCATGCATACTTCATACAGACTCATTTTCAGCATATATCCTCCCTCTCCCGCGTCATCTCATATTTCGCTCTCACATCGTCGATAAAGTAATAGCCATCACTAATGCTTCCATACGCCGAAGGCAGCGGCTTATACAGAATCATCTGTCCAAACTATCTTCCCTGTGTCACTCAAATTTTAACAATGGACTACCCCTGCCACTAAAGACATCCCTCCAAGACCTACACCACCTCATCTATACAGCGATTAACCTGATATAGCCACTCTTTATAACCTTCCTCGGCCTCCTCACACAATTCCAACCCTCCTTAAACCTCCCCATACCAACCAAGACAATCAGACACCCAACCCTCAAACTCATTCTGAACCATGTCCCACTCACATTCTTCCAGTTATATTGTCAACTTGTCCTGCCACGCATTGAGTCCTGGTGAGCTGTCCCTACCTGGGAAAGGACTATCATTTTCTCCAACTCCCAAAGTTAATCACGTTAATTTATTGTCTGAAATTGTTTCATAGTGAGTGTTTTGGGACTCACAAATTTCTCCATTCCCTCTCACCCCATAACAACCTATCCCCTGTTAAAATTAGGACATTGCAAACCATCCGCCGTAATCCCAGCAGTATTGTGACAAATGCCAATAAAGGCTCCACAGTTGCCATCCTTGACAAATCTGCTTATGTCAACGAGGTCCTCAGGCATTTAAGTGATTCCCTTTCTTACCAAACCATTCAATCTGACCCCAACTTTTGTAAACAAATCAAGACTTTCCTTAAACCTTTCGGTCCTAGTGAAAACCTCCCTAAGACATAGACACCCCTTCCCCCCCTAATCCCCTAACTCCTCGCCTATACCAACTCCCCAAAATTCATTAAATTGGCCACCGTTGCAGACCGATCATTTATAGTGGCTATTCCGCCACTGAGCGTATTTCTGCATTTGTCGATTTTCACCTCCAATCTTTAGTTTCTTCCCTGCCTTCCTTCGTTAAAGACACCTCCTTCTAGATATTCCACACAGCACACCTCTTCTTTTAAAATCAATCAATCATCTTTGCTACCGTCCATGTCACCTTCTTGTACCATCGCCCACCATGAAGGTCTTGGATACCTGAGATATTTCCTATCCCGCCCTGCCACTCCCCATAACCCCTCCACTGACTTTCTTATTTCTTTATTTAAATTGATTTTCACTAAAAACTGCTTCGAATTCCAAGACAAATTCTATTTGCAAATAAAACAACGGCTATGGGTACGAAAATGGCATCCTCATATGCCAACTTATTCGTGGGTCATCTTGAAGAAGTTTTCTCCAACTCACAACTCCTCTAACCACTTCTCTGACTCCGTTTTATTGACAACATTTTTATAATCTGAACACATGGTCATTATTCTCTGAACTCCTTCCTTCTCTTCCTCAACTCCTCTTTCTCTGTTTCCTTCACTCACACAATTTCTGATTCATCCATAACCCTTTTAGGTGTCAAAATTAATCTATTCGACGGGAAAGTCACCTCATCTGTCCACACGAAACCTGCAAATTAACAACAATACCTACATTTTTATAGTTGTAACCCTTTTCACATCAAAAGGTCTATACCCTACTCTCTCCATCCGTGGAAACAAAATTCGTAACTCTTCTGACACAACTTCTCATTTTCTGTCCCAGCTACTCACCGCCATTCTCAGCCGAAATTATCCTTCACACCCCCTTGACAAAAGGATTTTACCAGCCACTACTGACTTCACACCCTGCCCGAAAGACAACTCAAGAACCTTTAACCGCACTACTACCGATTTCCCCGGCATCCACCTATGAAAGTCAATTCCCTCTGAACTCTACCCCATTCTTGGTAGTATAGAAATTACTAAAAGCCTTTTTTCCAAAACCCCTTCATATCATGCCATAGATCACCCTCCCTAAAGATGCTTTGCAATCGGACAAGCAGTTTAACCCCCTTCCTCTTTGCCTTTACCCCCTGGGACTTATCCTTGTAATCACCCTCGTTGTAAATCTTGTCAGCCCCTAACCAATGATTCCCAATTCTCCAGCTCCCCCCAACCTTTCACCTACCCTATTCAATCTCATACCACTTGCACCTCTAATAACATAATTTATAAACTCATCTGTACACATTGTTCCCCGTTTTTACGTACGTCTTTCCACTAATCCCCTCGCCATTCGCATTAATAATCACTATTGGTCTCCGACGCCGACCGCTGACAAATGACACGGGCATAGGGGATTTAAGAATGTGTTTACGGTGGAAATTAGCGAGCAGAAGCTGAAAGAGAGAGTGTGCTGAGATCGGAAAACTCAAGGGTACCGTACGCTCGACCGCGAACTGCACGCCACGGCCACTGGCAGGCGTTAAGCCTACTCTCAAAAATATTTTTCTTTCTTAAATGAAATCTGCCAAAAATCATTTACTTGTAGAGAAGAGTTGTATCTACCGCGTATAAAAATGAGCAAAATCGAAGATATAGGTACATCGTCAAAAATAAATTTTAGCATTTAAAATATTTATGAAATTTATAAAGTTGTTTATATTTTATAATATAATTCTTTATTTTATTTATTCAATTTAAGGCGTTTAAAATAAGCCCTGTTGCACATTCGTATCATTGCGTTGCACAATTTCAGAGATATAACGTAAAATTTGTAGTCACTCATGATGACGTTGTGCAAAGTTTGTTCAAAATCGATCACCTTAAGGGCAATCACCTGGTCGAATTGACATGTTATGACCCAGATGTAATAACGACTTTAAGACTTGGGAATGTGAATTGCATTTTAGGATGTGACAAATAATTATTTCAGTAAACAATGCGAGATATGTATAATATTTTCAACCCATCTAAATATTAAATGCGAAACTAATTCGATTGCCTCGTATAGCATAATTTATATTTCTACTGATTCCTACGACTTGCATCATTTATATGTGTGGAGTGTTGGTGGGGAAATTATTACAAACATGAAGGTAGCAAAGAGGTTACCAAGTTAATTAACGAGAACGAAAGGAAAAGTAAGGAATGACAGGGTGCCATATGGTAAGGAATGGAAGGCTGTCGTATGCTAAGAACAGCAAAATATCCGTTGAGTTGTGATCGAGTTTTGCCTTCCCAGTTTTTGCACTGAGAGTAAGATATGAATTGGTGATGGTGGGTGTCGGATGAGCGCCGTCGTTTCTTTGGAAAAAGAACTGGGGAAGAGGTTACGGAGAACACACTGAAAGATTATACTAGGAATATATGATAGGGGCTGTGCAAAGTATTACCGAAAGCCGAAGACGGAACGAGGCCTATTTATTATTATCCGAGTCCAACTACTGTAAAGCCTGGTGCCACCTTCATGTATTCTAAGGCGGTGGACACATATATGGGAAGCAATTGGCGAATGGCACGCGCAAAGGGATAGAAATCTACGATGGTATCACGGAAATAATAAAACAGGTAGGAGGGGAAGAAAACCTATTATATTGGGATATTGGAACGCTATCGTCGGAGTAGGTACATATGGAAGATTTACTGGAAAATGTGGTTAGAAATTTGAAATGAAATGGAAGACGAGAAAGAATTGTAAAGTTCTGCATGCAACAAAAGTTAATGGTGGCTAACCCATTATTTAAAACCCACAACCGTAGAATATATACAATGAAAATTCCAGGAGACAAAAGAACATTTAAAGCTAAGTACATTTCAATAAATCAGAGATAAAGAAAGCAGGTGGAGGTCTACAAAAGCTAAGCGTTTGTGGTGGTAGAAAAATTTGAGAAAACTCTGCATCGGCTGGCTTTTCGGATAGCAGTGGAAATCAAAACGAGAGAGGATCGGACTGAGTTATCAATGGAAGTGAGATGGGAAAAAATGGACAGGGGAAGCTGCAAATGAAGTTCTGATGAGGCAATAAGGGGAGAACCGTAAAAAGAAGTAATCTGCTACAGAATAGGTATTAGAACTAATTAAAGAGAGCAGAAAATATAAGAATTGAAGATGAGCAACTCTGATATGGAATATATGATAAAGTTTGTCATAAAGCAATGAACTTATATCGTATATAATACAATCGATAATTGTCTGTAAGATACCTCACGAAGTAAAGGCAGAGAGGTGGATGCTTGAAGCTTCGGACCGGCCCTTAAGCAAGAGAAATGTGTAAAAATATTCTATAAAATGTTAGGAAAAATCTCACGCGTGAAATGGTGGAGGTTGCATTCAGAATTGTGAGAAACCACTTCACTAAACAAGGTGCAAGGCAATGACACAAGGGACAAATAAGGAAAAATTTTAATTTAAAATATAATTAATGTGAGGAGGTGGGCAGAATATTTGGAAAAATTATGGAACGAAAGCAATCTCAGTGCGAAAGTAATCGAAGAGAGAAATGAAGTCAAAAATGATGATTTGGGAGACTCCGTATTGAGGCTAGAATTAGACCTAACTCTTAAGGACCCGTGGTTGAATCAGGCTTATGATATTGACGGTTCCTTTTGAGCTGTAAAAATATGCAGCAGGAAAGACGTTGGCCCAGCTGTAAAATGCCATTTGCGACATATTCTAAAAAAATCGAGATGAATCAGATCTCCCACAGATATCGAGAACTTCATAATCCTTATTCCAGAAGTAAGAAGGCTGAGAACGGAAAATTTTATGACGAAAACGTTGACTGTCCATGCTTCGAAGATTGACAGGGATCATATAGAGAAGAATAGAACGAAAAGCTGAAGAGTCCTTGAAGGTGAGCCAATTTGCGCACAGGAAAAGCATAGGCGCAAGAAAGGGAATACTGGCTTTAGATTAATTATAGAGAAGACAATGGACAAGATCAAACCGACGTTTGCGGATTTGGAGAAGATATTTGAAAACTCGGATTAGAGTTAATCACTTGAAATTCTAAAAGAAATTAGAAATAGGAATTAAAGAGGTCTTGTATGCAATACATAGAGAAAGTTGTTAAATATGAGAAAGATGGTTAAATATTATGGGGTTAACGGATGAAAGAATCGAGTGAAGAGCTGCGTCAAACTAATCATACGCATTTTGACTCATTATAATGAATGGAGGTTTCCTTAGAATTTAATGTACTGCTTATTGCTTTGATACTGACAGCCACTTTCATGGGCCTTAAAATCGAAATGGTCTCTAGATAAATTTAACAATTTTCTTGAACCTTGATATTTTGTAAATTTCAATTCCATTATTATGTAAATACCATAATTATTTAAAATTGAGAATGGATATAGTTCAATGTAATTTGTAATGCTTAAAATTGGAAAAATCTAAATAAGATCACCTATTTTAAATTCATCATCATCGGTCAACAATCCTAGGATTGGTTTGACGCAGCCCTCCAATCGATTCGTCTATCGGCCAACCTCTCCATGTGGACATAACTCCTCCATTTTACATCCTTCACAACTTTCTCCATATATCTCATACGAGGCTTTTCCATTCTTCCCGTTCACTTTTTCGTAGACCATTGTTTTCATCAGACCATTGTGTCTTAAGATGTAGCCTACTGAGTTGTCCCGTCTTCTTTTTAAGGTTCTCTCACTAGACATATCTTTTCTCCCACATTCTTAAGACTTGTTCGTTTGTCATTCGGTCGAACCATTTTATCTTAATCATTCTTCGGTAGCACCACATTTCAAATGCTTCCAGCCTGGACTTCTCTGCTGCTGTTATTCTCCATGCTTCGCTGCCATATAGTAGAATGCTCCAGACATATGTTTAAATGAAATACTTCCTCACTTCCACGCTTGTATTTTCAGCTGTAAGCAGAATCTATTCAGGTAAAATGACCTTTTCGCTTGGAACCAATCCATTTTTTTACATTGGCATCTAATAAATGACATTAATTTGATTGGTGTTTTCATGCGATGCAAAATTATAAATTACAGTCCTTTTTGGAATTTGCAAAACAAAATTTGGGATTGAAATAACAACTCGTTCTAACAAGATAATAAAAGCCCAATAAAACAAGAAGCAATGGTGTATCTAGGTTCTGAGGGCGTTGAGACCAGGCTGAATCGAAAAGTCATCTTCCAATCCATTTCAGTGATAACAGGGAAGTGAGCTCTAACCCATCATCTTCACATGTATAGGGAGTGAGATGCCAGCCTAGTCTGATTCCGACTTCATTCGAGTCAGTCGGTTCCTTTTGGATTTTATTCTGGAGATCGTAGAGTAGCGTTCAGGCAATTGGAAAGACACGCCATTATCATTAGTTTATTATTGTATTGAACTTCGCTTAAGTATACAGTGAATGACAAAGATAACCCAGAAAATGTTTTATCTCTCGAAAAACTTTATAACCGTAACAAAATTGGAACAGATAATAAGTTATCCCTTCCTTATCGTCATTTCTCCCCTTGTGCAGTTCATAAATATGAGAGTTTCCGCGGTAATTTATTGGATTTCCTGGCAATGGCCTTATTTTGTTTTCACTGAATTCTAAACAAAATTAAAAAAGTAATGGAAGCATCGTAATTTTGACCATAAATAAAAGTGTGTTGTTTTATTTCATACTGCGTATTGAATTAAGAGCATAGAATAACAAAAATCCATAAGCACTATCCATATTTAATCGATTTTAATTACATGTATGGATTTTTTATTCAGCTCTTCACGGGCATGCGTTCATAATTAATGAGGGCACGATTCGTGTCCGACAAAATATTAAATTATGCCAAATAAAAGGAAGAAGAAAATATTTAAATGAACGCCATAGAAGTTATTAAGCTTCTCATTTGAGCTCTTCTTTATCCTTATAATTTGGCAGTGATGGCACTGTCTATTCTTGCTAGATTTTTCAAAATTATCTTAATTGAAAATTGGCCTCAAATTTGAAAAGAAGCGGGTCATACTTTTTACGCATTATTCTTCTCATAAACAATTTTTTAGAATAAATAACATTTCACATTTAGTTGTCATGTTGTCGATAATAGGGAATGCAGTCAACAAAATAGATCATATGAGTGGTTATTGATTGGTCGGAATTTAGGTAAAAGTACGATTTTCAATAAGGCAAGGGGCAAGAGCCTAGCCACGTTGATACACCGGTTCCCGTCAGATCACCGAAGTAAAGCAACTTTGGGCCCGGACGGAGTTTGGATGGGTAGCCCCCCTCCATACCTCTACCGTGGTGCTCTTGTCCCTTGCCTGCAAGTGGCGGGCAGGTTAAATTTGGGTTGGCACAATGGAACTAAAGAGGTCTAAGTGCCAGGGGGGCTCCAGAAGGCCCCCACCCACCCCTCCAATTTACATGACTTTAATAACCATGTAGAGAGAAACCCGATTTCACAGTAATTGACTCTCACACACGCTGTGTCAAGCAGTCTAATGGGTAAGTATTCCATCCTATGGACTGAAAGATTTTCTAGTATTTTCTCAACCCGACTCTTAAGAAAACGGTATATCCTTGAAACACCTCGCTACTTTAACGATCTATACGAAAGCACTCGGGAATGGAAGCCTGTACTAAGCCAATACAGAACTTGATACCAAAATTAATTTATTTTGGCAAAAAGTTAATCACTATTTCACTTCCCTTTGTGCATGAAATATACGCTGAATGCTCAAAATTAATTTTAATCAAAAACAAAAACAACGGGTGAAACAATAACCGTATTGTTGAAAGAAGAGTGGGGGAGAACTCGCTTTCATCTGTGCCTATTTTGCATAATTCTTCGTGATAAAATTCAATGAGTCATCCTTGGTTATGAAAATTATTGAAATTGTTGAGAAATATTTCCCAAATGAAAAAATAGTCCATTTATTAGTATAGTACAGCTCAAAGCATATTATTTACTATATTTATAGTTTTTTGCCTACGTTTATAACAATTACATATCACGGTGCGTTTACGTATTGAGAAAGGAATAGCGTTGATATTAGATCTGTGCGATTGACTTCTTCAAATAGTTTGAGTCCATGTGCTGTTCTAGTGGAAGTGTGTGGACCCCCAGCATCATCCTCTCTTTATATTAGCTCCCGAGGAAAAAGATTCCTTTTCGTAAGGACTCAGGATCATAATCTGGCTTAAATTATATATTTACAATGATATGTCGTCAGTATCCATTAATCAGAGCGCGAGGATTTTTTACTGCTTAGCTCTGAAAGGTACAAAAAAAGCTGGCCTATATTCTTTGCCTGCTCCTGACTCAAGCGAAGACAACTCTTATTTAACGGAGTTGCAATGATTTTGTAATTTTTTCGCAAGCCACAGGACGTATAATTTACATATAAAGGCTTTGGATTGTTTGCTGTAACAGAGGTTGCACCAATTTAGGTTTTGTTGATTGATTTTTAAATCACAAATGCAATACAATGGAAATCCCTACTTAAATTTAGCTTCAATATGAAAATTAATTCAATAAAAACATAAAATCAAATTATTTAAAATTAGAATGGATATTTTTAGTAGCTACTCTGTTTCCTAGTTTATACTACGTTAATATATGTTTTTAAAGCACTATTTTGGCTTTAATAAGGCTTTGTGTACCAATTGATACCCATTGAAATATAGAATTTTTAAATAGTGAGTGATTCTCACAGTTTCTTTTTGTTCGTTGCTACTATTTTTAAAGATAATTTTACTCTTAACCTAATACGCGTTAATATCTCATTTACAGTTCATTGCTAGAACATCCTTTTTTTAGATATATATTTGCGAGTATACAATTCGTGTTTTACGTGTGTAGTCTTCAAATTATAGATTTGTGAAAACTGAGACAAGTATGAAGGTTTTTGCGAATTTTTATGGGGTCACTTTTACCCTAATTCAACTATCCTAGTGTAAAGATTAGTTGAGGGACGTTTTTTTTATTATATCCAAGTACTGCAGCAATATTATGCGGGATATTACGTGAGGAATCGTGCATGGATCTTTCCAGGAATTTCCTTGAATTTTTTGGGCCCCAGTATCGGTAACGCATTTTAAGTCATTCTCTTTTACTTTTTGGAAAAACTGGAAGAAATGCTTCATGCAACATTCAATAAAGCTGTTAAAATATTGGTTGTAGGAGGGGAATCACAAATCACAAACAAATTCGGGGGTAGGATGAGGTCACAAGGTAATCTCCGTAGTTGCATTACACACTCCATGTAATAGGTCCCATGTTGTTCGCAATTTTACACCACACATGGCAAAACACTACAATTGTATTTTCCAATTATTTATCCTTTCTTCGATAAACTTCAAAGGGGCATCTCAGCTGGTAGATCTCATTTGCGAACTGTCAAAATCAAATGAGTGTACGAGGTGCATATAACCAAGTCCGGTATACTACGAAGACTTTCGTTTTAATATACGTTTTAATGAAGGAAAATATATGAATAGCAAAAGTCAGCATCAGGTGTATACTAGCTCATGTTTATTCATTTACTAAATGAGTTTTCATATACTAAATTAAGTTTATTCATTTATGTTAAAATTAATCGTTTCCACCATGTCACGGCCGATAACACCAACTTTGTGACTGCTATTGGTTAAAACCTAACAAATTCGGTGATCAAAAATTTAAATGCCTCTTTTCAATCCCAGATAGAGTTCATTCCGGACCTGAAATGACTGATGTTATTTTTAACGTACGAATTAATTGTGAAATGAAAACTCCCAATGAATCTCATTTTAAGATAAATATTAGCAACATGTATTTTCAACCGGTAGGTACTACAAAGTTTATGAACACTGGAATTCTACTTGCACTAATTCAATGAGCGTAATGTTGTAAACAGAGGATGCGGCAGCATTAATTATCAGCTCTTGTGTGAAGTAAGGCGACCATCTTCACCAGTCATCTTTTTATACCGGAAATAAGTATAGCTTCCCCTCGTTGGGCTCGTATTTTCAAATAAGTACTAAGAATGGTAAGCTCAGAAAAATATTAGGCTTTTATTTTTTATCTGCCGTTTCAACTATAGGGATCATAATTGAGGTCTATCTACCTGAATATACCTCAGCGTCTGTTACTGATTGCCGAATTTAAATGTAAACATACGAAATCACCAAATATGATTTACTTGCAGCCAAAAATAGCTTCTGGCAATTTAAAGTTAATGTTTTTAGAATTTCCACACGCCTTGGGCTGTTTACACATTTTTCCCTAATTCGCGTTGACGGTGGAAGATGCTACAATGGTAGCCTTCTTCCATGTAATAAGAATAACAATAATGCCAGGTAAGAAGATTAATTGAAGAGGGTTAATTAAAATACTATTATTATTTTTTTACTCATGTTTGAGGCCATGAGAAGCCATTCGGTTCGTTCGGCCGTTTTGTGTGTGACTCAATAATTGGTTATCGCCCCCCTCCTGCTGGACCTGTTACCGAATCCAGTCGGCCTTTTGACAATGCTGTCCATCGGTAGCCCGGAGACCGTCATTTGACGCTTCGCCGTTTGATAAGGCGAAAAAGAACAACTCGCCTGGAAATTTGAATTCGTTCGTATGAAGAGACAAGTTGGGCGGAATGTGTACATATATAATTTAAAATTACTGATTTGATGCTTTTGTTGTTTTCATGATGTGGATTATTTTTTTTTAGTTTTGGGCCTTACTTGTCAGTAGAAGACGTTTGTATTTTGATAATAAACTTCGAATAACGAAACTTTAATGTAATATTTGCGTTATGCGTGCTAAAATATTATTTTTACTACGCGTGTACTTGATCTATGTCGTAGGTATTTTGCTATTTTACTGGCTCAATGTTCCTCCAATGCACATCTTGAGTATATAGTTCTGATACATGGACTTTCCAGGTGTTGATTAATTAAATTTTTAAATATTGTTATCCGATTTAATCACCTACTTGAAGTTCAGTAATATTTGTAGCTCTTTTAGCGATAACTTCATTAAATCCTGGGAAAAAAACTAATTCTGATGATTACAGGTAAAATACGAGGGATTATGGTAAATCATACTTCTATAATTCGATACTCTTGGAGTACTCTATGATGTTTGCGGAGAGTTTCTGAGTTTATTTCTGTGTTGTTTTATATTTTTCAACAATTCATTCCCTTGTTATATCATAAAAGGCTCCTTAAATCATTGTAAAATTACCATTATAGAATACTAGTATTTCACTCTGCCGTTGAATATCTTCGTAAACTGTCATTTGTTTAAAATAATACGGTCTGCATAGTCTTTCTTAACTCTGAAAAAATTTAATCTATGGATGAAGGTCAACTGAACATAAACTTCTTAATAAAATTAAATGCCATTTTCAATGATTTATCTATTAGTAAATTTTGCTTATATCACTTTTATATATCCTAAAAAATTCATGTTCTTTCCTCGAGGTTTATTTAAAATTCCTGTTTTGTGCTTTACGTTTCTATTTTTTCCTGGTGTAGCTTAATAAAATTTAACTACACAATGGTAAAATAAGCAAACAGTTCTGAAACTCTCACTAATTACCAGTCAAACTGATCCACTTGGCTGGGCAGTCCTGAAGGAACAGAGAATGTCAAAATGTCTTCGTATTTCAACTTCGTTTGTAATGCATAATCATGCATTATTAAGCTATTTTTCTCAATGAATTTGCATACATCATGAAGTATCTTCATTAAAATTACGCGCAGCTGACGTAATTGATGTTGTGTATTTTCTGGAATATTTTAACCTGTTTATAGCCTGTTGTGGAGCAATATAACAATTCGGTCGGTTCTTTACTTCTTTTTACTGCAAAATGCTTTTTAAAAAATCTCCATTAAAGTGAACCTTGTGGCCAAATAATATTGTCAATTTATTGCTAGTCCCCATCTACTTTTCACATTCCCTGTAACTGCACAGGGTTTTTTGTAATCCAATGCATGATCATATTCATGGCTTCTATTTACATTACTGTACATATGCATCTCTTAAAAAGCACATTATTTAAAATTCACCTAGCGTGAGTTAATTTTCTTAAGGCATTGAATTTCATGGAATATTTGAGGGATTTTGCGTTCAATGTCCAAACGTTCATATATGGATTACATTGCGTCCAACCGCAATCAACGTAAACTACTCCTTTGTGCAACCATATCTACAAGGTTCTTTCGTTGTTTTTGCCTTTAGATGCTGGAATTCTGCTTCTTAGTTCAATAAACCATCATTGTGCTGGAAGAGGAAAATCCTATTTTGATCACGTCATCTCCTGTCAAATAGCTTTTAACTGCCGCGAGAATATTAGAATGGCCGGAATACACCAAAGTATTAATGATCCTGGTATATTATGCATGTCTGAAAATCATTTTAAGTTCCGATGAATCCGCACATATTCGTTCATAGATTCACAAAAACGAACACAAAAAGATGTTGCTGCATCCGTAATGCAGGGGCTGCTCATAACAAATACTTCTGATTTCTAATGAAGTACGAGTACGAGAAATAGAGTAATTTCAGCTATGGATGGATAATAAATTGTTTTTCATGCGGAAGAAATATATGGTATTAAAGTATTACCTTTCACTCACAGATAATAAGCCTCGCAATTATAGAGATCTGGGTTAACTGAGAAGTCCTAATTTATATGTAAAGTTCTGTTGAAATGTATCTAGCTAAAAGATATGGATTATAAAATAGTGTTGGCAAACTGATTATACATATGGCTACCTAGTATAGCATTAACAAAGAAATAGAACGGGATTGAAGATGGGCTCACATTTATATTCAGTAATTTTATATTATATGAATCAGGCTGCATTAACTGAATTAGCCTTTGCGCAGTGATTCTGATGGGAATCTCGAAGATAACATTGTGAATATGTAGAATTGGCACGGTGTATCATAACATCGATAACTGTACTACATTTGTGGTTGAAAGTTTGAACTGTCGTTAATGTGTGTGCGACCATGACGAAACCTCATCATCATCAAATTAACTTACGATGCTTCGGAATAGGCATGCTGGCCGTTTATGAGATGAGGGCAATACATATTTTCCGAACTGTATCTTCTCGAATTACACTTTATCTGAAAGGCGTGCATCTTGTGCGAAAGTATCTTTTTCACTTTCAAATGAATAAGAAGTATAATATATGCTGCCACTTTGAAGAATTGCTATGATTGCGTTATCAGCCGAATTACCAGGGCAATGAGTGATTTAGGAGTCGACCGGCGGATCAAAGCGCGAGTCAAAGCTTCATCTACATCCATAATTTTCGTGGCTATCTGCAGTATCTGTGGCCAGCCTCTCTCATTCTTGAAACATTTGGAAGCATCGCATTTTGTGCTCGTTTAGTGAGGAAAACTAGAGGAAGGTCGAAGTGACTCCGCGGTCGAGCCCTTTAGAAATAGGTCTCTGGACACATATTCCAATAAAGACATTTTCGTAGAGTTTAAACAAAAAAATTACTTTCTGCGAAAGCAGTTTTGACAAAAAGTATTTTATTTTTAAAATATAAGCATTTGAATCGCCACGAGCTGGTCCCTCGCAAAAACGTAATTCGCATCGCTGCCATCTTGAATGACGTCAGGTCCTGCAACAGCGGTCGCGGTGCGTATATTTCTATGCGAAGTTTGAAGCGTTTAGGAGATCACTATTGAAATGACTTTCATGTACACACTTTTTTTTAATATGCCAAAGCGTTGTTTTAAATGTTGTCTTGTGCCAAAATATAATGACACCAACGGAAATGCCTCCCAATAAGTATTTTTTTTAATTACCCGAAACAGGATAATATGGGTGACGAAAGAAGTGCAAGCGAAATGAAACTTTGTCTATGCGATCAAACGTGTGCATTTTTGAACGTTCACTCTGCCTATATTCATTTTACCAATTCTGGAAGCTAAATTAAACTTAATTGTATTTTAATTGTGCAGAAACTAGGTCAAAACAAAGCGCCGCAAGTAGTACTATTGATGCGATTGACATATGGGCTCAATATTATTCGGTTTTTTCATTGATTGAAAAACTGCTAGGATATTTAACACATGCACATATCAGAAATCAGAGTACGAGGGAAATGTGCTGGACATACGTCACGAAAAATCTTTTCCATATCAAGCCATGCCATGCTGGAAAAAGTTCGCTAAGCAACTTTCAATTATGATTAAAAGACTGAACCCACTGAACCTATCGCTGCTTACTTTTCAAGATTAGATGTTCTAACTTTTATTAATTGAAAGCAGTAATTTTCACCGGTCAATTTCAATTTTCGAAGGTCAGCGTGAACGATGGATGCGTGAATGGCTACTTGTGCATATAAAACAATTTATATTTATTAAACCAAAATAGTTGTGGACGGGAATATTTATTTCTTATCTTCACGATGTAACACATAAGATGCACGTTTCAACATACCGCGTCTGCGTCGAGATCAGCTAATATGCCAAATACACCAATACTACACCACACAACATTAGAATCTAGGATCACGATCGCACTTGCTTGCTGCGCAACAGGTTAAATTTTCAAGTTCCTCGGTATATTCGGTATTCAAAGGTCTTTTTAATCCACCTTCTTCTCAATAGTCCAATACATATTTCCCCAAAAGGAAGGTCTTGGAAATCGTATCAAAACTCATCACTGCACCATAAGGTTATGCCACTGCAAACAAAAGATTTTCACTTTCATTGTAATTTTTATTTATAATCCGAATCCTTGAAAACATCCCAAATGATACATTAATGATATAATGTGCCTGAAAATAGTGAGATGTCGGCACTTATTGGAGCAGTAATTCAATGTAAACAAATGGATCAAGTAGATGCCCATAATACATGTTATTTTTATGGTCCCGAACTTGACGTACGCAATCCCTGCACGAAATGCTCACTATAGTCTATGGCAATCGCGATCTTCGAAGACAAGTATAGGTATACCTAATTGTCTTCGCCATCCATCAAAATATGTGCTTCCACGACATATCCCTTGTAGGTTTATTAGTTTATGCTTGGGGCATACACGAACAATAGCACGAACAACATTTTATTGAGCTTAACCTGCACATAGGCGATGGCATCATCTGCGTGTTCCTCACGAACGACCCTAACACCAAAACATTCATCATCGCCATATTATGAATATTACAAAATTCAAATATGAACATTCATAGCGAAAAAAGGAAACTACTTAGTTAATTCCACGGTTTATTTTGGAAGACTCAACCGGTTTCAACCTTTGCAGGTCATCATCACTCCTGATGATGACCTGCAAAGGTTGAAACCGGTTGAGTCTTCCAAAATAAACCGTGGAATTAACTAAGTAGTTTCCTTTTTTCGCTATGTCTAAATTCCACAAAGTCAACTTGCCGACCATCGATTATATGAACATTCATTTTCAAACACTGACATGCTTTTACCTCGCCATCTTAACTCTTTGGATTTCCGTTTGAATCATGTTTTCTTCGAAGATTGAACGAAGTTACATTTAAACACGGTGTTGATACGTATGAAAACATTGCTAATGTTGAGATTTTCGGAAGATTTCTTGCGTCAGCTTTGACAAACTCAGACTCCATACCTTCTAAAGAAATCATATATGTACGCAGCCTTCCTTAACCCCACCAAAGATATCTAAATCCGACAACAAATGTTGAAAACAACGTCCACAGGTTCAGTACGTTCCGCCGTTTTCCTCTCCATTGCAGGACCTGACGTCACTTTCAGCCGGCCAATCACAATACGTTTTAAAGTGGGCGTGTTTTATGGGCATTTCTTTTGCTTATTTCTCGAAAAATACATTAAATAAATGCATAGTTTTCATCGCTAAGGTGTTTTAGTATAATTAACAATTTTTTGAGTAGCATTTCAAGGAGATTTAAAAAATTGTCCAGAGGTCTATTACAGCTATCGTTTCACTTATGAAGCACCGTTAGAGTACAAAAGTCCTGCCCCGTTCTAATTGCTTCCTTTCATCAAGGGCCACGAATACAATGAAAAAAGGATATTCAGCATTTTGCACGGAACTAATGGCCTCCTGTGCGTTCACTCTACGACATATAAAAAAATAGAGGTAGGTTACGAATCCTGCCCCTCAGTCGGGCTCGACAACGTTGTACAGAATGACACGTTTTGTGCTCGATAAAAAGCATCATATATGTCAACGTCCCTGTATTTCTGCATCTCATGGCCATGTGCAGTGGACGTAAATCGCTAACTGTACCACTTTTGTGGTTGAAAGTTTGAACTGTCGTTAATGTGTGAGAGACCATGACGAAACCTCATCATCATCATCATCATCATGGGTCAAAAATCCTATGCTGGATTGGTTTGACGCAACCCACCACTCGTTTCTTCTTTTGGCCAACCTCTTCGTATTGACGTAATTCTTGTACATCCTTCACAATCTGTTGCATGTATCTCATACGAGGCCTGCCTGTTCCAATCTTCCCATTCACTTTTCCCTCGACGATTGTCTTCATCAGGCCAACATGTCTCAAGATATGGTCGGTTAAGTTGTCCCGTCTTCTTGTTAGGGTACTCAGAAAACTTCTTTTTTCTCCCACTCTTGTTAGGAATTCCTCGTTACTTACTCGGTCGCTCCACTTAATCTTCATCATTCTTCGGTAGCACCACATTTCAAATGCTTCCACCCTTTTCTTCTCCGCTGCTGTCATCGTCCATAACTCACTGCCGTAAAGAAAGTTGCTCCAGATGTATGTTCTTATGAATTCTTTCCTTACTTCTACGCTTGTATTTATAGCTGTAAGTAGACACTTCTTTTGGTAGAATGACGAAACCTACTATTCATTTTTTAATATCTGGACAAGCCGAATTTCCACAGAGAAAATATCATTTATATGAGAATGGTTTCTGTCTGTGGACATTCTGCCATTGTGCATGAGAGCGGGTAACTTTGTTAAGAGTTGACGGCTCCTTTTCAATGCTTTTATTTGTTGTAAGTAAGCAAAGCACCTTAGTGCTTGAAGTTGGTATTAACCTCGCGGATGGTGGCGCAGGAAGCACGGTGGTGGCTGCTTCTCGACATTTAAGTTCGGTAGTTGGTCTAACGTATTGTTCCTTTGATGCCTCAAGAAAATTACGGGTAAGTGAGTCGCCTTGGTAGCTGAACTGGTGAAAGCAACCGGCCGGAATTTATGGGGATTCAGGTTACAGTCAAGGCGAATGATTTTTTTCTTTGTGGAAATGCGGCTATTTTGTATTTCAGGGGGTGGATCCGTTAAGGTTTTCGGGGTCATTTTGAATTTCTATAATATTGGATCATAAAATAATAGAGTTGAGAAGTGTTACTAATTTTAGGACAAATTTAATGAGATTGAAACTGGATTTACCAACTACAACTTTTAAACGTGGTAACTCTTGGTACCGAATCACTTTAAACTTCAGCTTGTGCAACTCATCATGAAGATTTCCCCGATATTTGTGTGTGAAAAACGTTCATAACCAATTTTTACAAAGCCAGTTTTACAGTTAAAAAGCTTTCAAGATCAAGTGTAAATATTATTTTTTCCATGCTTGTTACCGTGATATGACAAATGTTAACCTATTCAGAGTTTTACAATACGAAATATGATTTAGATGAACGTTTTAATGAAACCTTCAGCTTCCCTTGTCTAGTTCCACTTTAGGCATCGTTCCGTTTCAAAATCTAAAATAACTCGATTATTTAAGCAACAAAATGCCTTCTAAATTTAGTGACGGGTGCTAGTGAGGGCAGAAGACATTATCACCTATTGCCACCCACGCCTTACTGCCAGTGTCTTTGGGAGCGGAGTCTCGTGTTATCCACTGAAATTTGAAAGAAATTCTCGCCGAGGTCATTCATTATCCATGCTTACCGGCGTCATATCCACCTCTGCCTTCTCCAAATACGCCGTCCCAAATACTCATTGCCACTACGTAATTCCATCCTCTTTCCTTATAAATCCTCCCGTAACTCACAGAACGCACATTTTTTACTGTTTCTCACATCACGTCACATACTAGCTTCTAAGATGAGATTTTCTGTGAGGCAATATTTTTGCCGAAAATGAATTCAAGCTGTTTGCAGGTTAACTGTTAATGTAGATTGATAACTAATTGTCATTGTTGGATATTGCATGAATACCTGAAAGAAATATTTTCAGATCTTCATACGCATAGCTGATCACATTTTCAGCGAGTTAAAATAAATACTGGAAATAATTTAAGTTCGGAAATCCTATTATAGCTTACGGATTCATGAAATTATTCAGGTTTACGCTTTCCATTCTTTGTGTCGGCTGACCTTATTCGGTGTACATTCAGCTCTGTTATTTACACTTGTAATCACTTACATTTATGGAGCCAGATATCAAAAGTTTTATACGTGGTTAAATTCGTGGTTAATACGTGGACGTGGTTATGACCATGGAGAGTTCACCCATTCTCAGCTCTCTCTCTTAGTTGGCAGGCGTAGATATTATATAATATATAGGCGAACGGTTAGATTACTCTATGGAGTTGCCTTCAAAAATGACTGCAGTGAAATTGAGAATTGTATGTAACATTGATGAATTAGATTGAAAATTAGCATCAGAAATACAAACTTGCACATTTATATCCTGTTTTAACGTTTTGCGAAATGCTTTAATATTTCCGTACTGAGGCGATCGCTCTTTGTAGGAGACATCGATTTGGAAAGCTTTCTTGTTTGAGAATACCTGTTACATGTACAGGTTATTTCGGCTAGATTCGCTGGGTTAAAAATGAGTATTTAAAAATACATTCTACTTTATGAGATCATTATGTTGAAACGTTGAAGCATTTTTAAGATATTTTTCCTTAGCAATATTCTAGTTTCAAACCTTTGCTACAATAAGGTTTGAGATTATTGATAACTGCTTTGGTAAGAACTGGTAAGTTGGTGAAGTTTAGGGAAATCTTTTGCTTCTTTGTTCTTTCCAACAGAAAAGCAGTGGCTCGCTATTTTTTTATTTATCGTTTATTAGTAAACGAAACGCGATATCGAAAATCGTCGCATGGATAGCCGTTTTTTCCAGAATAAGTTATTCTTTGTTGGGCGTCTCAAAGAAAATAGTTTAACCTAAACCTAGTTTCTTCTTTTAACAATTGAATTTTTGTTGTCAATTTGAAAACAAAGGCTTTCATATGAAGTGGAAACTAATATTATGGTTGGAATCAAATTGTATGTTGTTGTGTATGTACATACGTCATGAATTACAACATTTTATATTATTTGTAAAATATATATTCCTTTCGTCATTACTTCATTGAGCCTCTTTTAACCCTCCAGCAGGCGCGCCCTATTCTCTGACACTAGCGGGCGCGCGTGGCACTCAGTGCAACACTTGGTTTTCCGCTGATATTAATAACAAAAACTCGAATTAAGAAGCGTACATTCCTTTCCTCATTTTATTAATAGAACTTTACATAGTTTAGACATACAATACAGATTTTTCAGGTTTTCAGGAATGTTCTCCTGCAATGTTTATCCGTAGGATGGTTTGCCCTATATAATATGTGAGCATTGATTCCTGCGATGTCCCAAAATCTATAAAATAAAACTAATGGCCACTTTTCGTAATTCTGGACACAGAATACAAACTACACATTTGGTCAACTGTGTCGACACCTGTTTTCGTTGCATTATAATCTAATACAATACATGGTTTATTTGAACCTTCATCTGTAATCCCCTCATCATGCATTTTTGAAAGCAAAAACACCGCCTTGTTCTTCGTAACATATGAAAGGACAGTAATGTCTTTCTGAAACCCAAAGAGAGATGACCCTACAGCGCGCGTCTTGTTTGGCAAAAATTCAGGCGGAATCTCTCTTTTATTTTTTTTCAGCGTGCCAATGGTTGTAATGTTTTTTCTAAGGAGGTGCTTGGCAAGAGGATAACTAGTATACCAGTTATCTGTTGTTAGATTACGATTAGATGCCTCTATTGATCTTATAAGCCTCTTGACAACGTCTACTGGTGAGTTTGAAACTAAATATGGACCATTCATCTGCTTCCCGCAATACACTTCGAGAATATTGGTGAAGAATGTTTTGGCATCACACATAGCATATAACTTTATCCCGTATTTCGCGGGTATGCTCGGTATATATTGAATGAAACTGCAACGGCCTCTAAATGGTTGCAACATTTCGTCAATTGTCACAAGTTCACTCATATTATGTTTTTTGACAATTTCCTATGAAAGAGTCTATTATTGTTCGGATTGCAGCTAATGTATCTGTTTGTTTTCGGAAATCCCTACACGTCCTATCGTCAAATCTTATTGATCGCAGAATAAACAAAAATCGCTTGTAACTCGTAGAAGCCCTTAGAATTTGCATTCCTGATCCATCTGCACTCCACAATTCTAAAGCATTTGCATGATGACCTTTTTTTATGCCAATTAGAAAAAGTATACCCAGTACAGCCAAAAATTCTGTTCTTGTTGTTTCGGTAGAATCCCTATCCCTTGAATAGTGGACATCAGCAATTTTAGTTTGAATGTACTTGTTTGTTTGCATCACAATTTCATTAATCATGTCTATATCTATACATTTTAGGAAAGCCGTAGCCTAATCAGGTGTATTTCTTGCCCAGAGTTTTTTCACTGGGAGTGATTTTATAATGTTTTTGCGCTTTATCTTTGTAGCACCGGAAAAAGAAGTTTTTTCCACTAGCAAGATTTATCAACTTTTCCAAAAAATTATTGTTCTCACCATCACAATCTTCAGCAACAGTAGGTTCTTCCATGTCACCAATAGACGTAGTTTCATCAGTCTCTGCCGTGATCACCAAGGGAAATATTTTCCTCCACATCCGTATCATCACTTTCCTCAACTTCCTGTTCCTCGTCTGACAGCTGTTGTAGTACCCTCAGATAGTCTTCGTCGGTAATGATCTTCGTGCCCTAAGCAGTATGATGATTAGCTTCTGAATTTTTCTAGATCATAGTAAACCCATAAAAAGGACAACAAAATATGCAATGGAAATTATTCCTAAAAATATACATCATAGGGCTCGCGTTGGAAAGAATGCCACAGGTCAATTTCCAAAAGTTTTTCTCTCCACATACAGCTGCTTCTACACACCATACGTTTAGCTGTTAGCTCAACCTGATTCAGAGAAGGAATGGTGAAAACTCATGTGTTCCTACCTACTCACCTCACACTACATCGTACAGAAATAAACAATGTTGATCAATAAGGCCACTATGGAATCGAATTTCATCACCAGGCGCGCGTTGCACAGAGTGCAACAAAGACGACCAGTTCAGCTACTTATTCGTTTTATTACGAAATTCGAGAAGCCTTGCGCTTGAATTACAAATAGAAATCTTCATAATGATACAAAGAAGGAATAATTGGTGCGTTTGGTTCACTGACCTTCCAATATTAATAACGTGAGAACGAAAGGGCACAATGTTGCACTTTGTGCCACAGCGCGCCCGCTGGAGGGTTAAGATGCCTTGGCTTCAATTTTTCCTGATTTTGGAGTTTCGTGTTAGATACACGTGGTATATGTCAACGACTCTCGACTCTTTGTTATATTGCAAAAGATTTAGCCTGGTAAGTGTATTTTTGGTGGTTTTAAATCCAGTTTTTTTGGCAAAAAGTTTCTTCTTATATGAAAAATTTTTATTAAAGGAGATGTAAGGTGTTTTTTAATGTTATTGACCTCGATATGGTCATTTGGTCTGGTAAAATCCACTCGCTTCTTCCATGCTAGCTCCTGATTAAAAGTATATTCAAATGCAAAGATCTCTGTGCTAGAAAATCTCAAATTTTGGGGCATGGAGTGACTCATATCCCGGCATTAACTAGGAATTTGCAGTAATAACCTTGATTCCTTCGTGGTAATAAAATTTGCGTTAGTAAGACTTACTCACATAAGGTTACACAAAATATGTAGCACATGCAATGGTCTAACACTTTATTAGTTATTTTCAGTATCGGTATTCCCTGTAGTACCTATTTAATTAAGCATGCATATTGTTTCACATGGTAAATAATTGGATATC
Organism: Platycnemis pennipes; assembly: GCA_933228895.1. Taxonomy (NCBI): domain Eukaryota; kingdom Metazoa; phylum Arthropoda; class Insecta; order Odonata; family Platycnemididae; genus Platycnemis; species Platycnemis pennipes. The sequence goes on along the minus strand of OW121846.1, from coordinate 102,509,348 downwards.
TATTACAATAAAGAATACATATTTATAAGTAAGCTGTCGGCTAATTATTGTTACTCTAAACTAAATTACCTGCAAGCATACCTATTCACCAATACTTTTTGCTGCCGAGTGTGATCCATTATTTTTCGCGGGAAAAAGGCATTATAAATGCCTTTGTACGCCATTCTTCCTCACTAATATTACTTTATAAATTATTATAAATGCATTTTGAAGCGTATTTTAAAATATTGATCTTCTTATGAAAACAGATCTACTTCGTATCAAATTAAATACTTTCTTATAATGCAACCTGCGGTATGCTACCCAATCCTCTCCCTTTTGTAAATAATCTTCAGTGTGTTTTAATAAGTCTGAGTCATAACGAAAATGGCATAGCTCATTCTGTGGAATCGCATTTACTTAGATACGCTTTTAAGAAATTTAGTTGATGGTTCAATAGACCATTATATCACGGAGTTACTACTCACATTTGGTGTTGAGTGTTGGATACATTTAAGTGTTTTCCCTGACCTAATACTTGAGGGAAATGAACCCTTACTTTACAACACATAATTATCTTTGAATTAAATTTAATTCCAGCTCCCAGGACATAACCCACTAAATATGGGATGCTTCTAAACTGTCGCTGGGGCTTATAGAAATATTAGCAATAAGGCTTAAATGTTGTTAATATGAGATGCGTACGTTCAAAGACAGCCTGGGTTGTAATTATTACCTTTAACTCCTATAATATTATGACTCTTTACGCCAGCCACAGTGTTGGAATGAATGTAAACTTGTGCTTGATGCAAGACCTTATGTTTTTTTAATATCATATACCAAGTGTGAATAACATAGGGTGTTTCTTAAAATCTATTACCAGACTGGGTTTATTCCTTTTGTTCCTTTTACACGGACCTAAGATTAAGGAAAATAACACCAGACATCATTTGGTATATTTCTTGCAGAAAAAAGATACTGGAAATATCGCTAACTATATAAAAATCGTGACCACATCCTTATGGCTCTCCATCATTTATGAATAACTCTCATTTCAAATCCTCAGCGTTATTTGAAAAGGTTTCCTTCTTGTTAGCTTTAGTTGTTTACAACCGGAATGTTGTAATTCATCTATTTTATCAATAGCCAATTGAGTGAAGTACCTCATTCTTACCTTGAATAATCTAAGTATATTGGCAACCATGATGGAGACGACACTGAATGACGCGCCGATGACGGCTGTGACCGGCTTGTGGGGCACGTGTACCGGGTTTTCTCCTCCTTCACATCTGTATTCTGACATATCCTGAAACAAAGGAAATACATGTAAGAATAATTTTTTTATAATAGCCTTCTGCTTATTACTCTGTACTCATCAGCAGTCCATCATTTAGGACTAAATAATTTAAATTGCCCATTTGTGTGCTAATTCTGTAGAGTTGCAAAAGTCAAAATGCTCAGGCAATTGAAATGTTAGGAAAATGAAAAACCAATTTAAAAATACTCTGTACCTTTATTTCAAACAACACCTTTACATAAAAGATACATAAAACTAAGGATTTCCATTAGCTTTATTGATATTTAATAATTGTGTATCCAGAGAGACGTTCTGGAGTAAAATGTATAATTCTAGGGGAGTTTTGGTTTTATTAAGCTTCAAAATAGTCTCACTGGCAATAGCATGAATCTACATCATCTTGAATAATCTTGAACAGTTAGAGTGCATTTCTAGTATTGTAGCATGAAACCATGCCAAGTTGTTCGTTTAATTACCAAACTGTACCAGTACCAAACTACGCTCAGTAAAAATATCCGCATGCTTGAATAAATTATAAAATTTTAATTAAAGTTTATGGCCAGCTTTTAAGTGAGCATGACCAGTTATACCATAACTTTCAGGAGACCAAGTGACTCGATATATTGTTCAAGGCCCGGAAACATCTTAAAACGTTCGGATTCACAGAAGTGCAAGAAGTCTTGCAGAAAATAGAGGGCCAAATTTTTCCGGCCAAGAATGAAATCTATTTCCGTTGCACTGCCGAGTTTTATTCAATTGGTGCCGTGGTTACACCTTCAATATATAATGCCCCGGTAGAGTGAAATGTGAACAGGGGTAGGGAATAGTTCATTGGTTCCGGGTTTAACAGGTTTTTTTAGTTTGGTTTTCCGAAAAGGGTCCGTTTGGGGACAATTGGGTTGTGCCCAATCGTCCCCAACGTGTGACGCATGGGATGTAGAGGAGGTTTCTTGAGCCAAGAGGGGAGGAGAAAAAAGAGAGAGTGATAAAGGGAGGAGGGACGGCAAGTAAAGAATGGTGAGTGGAAAGGTGTGAAGGCTTCGGGCGGAAAAGGTGCCTGGGAATTTCCGCGGTGCCAACCGAAAATTGTCTCATTCAGCGAGGGGAGCTTTCGAAAACTCCATTCTTTACGAATTCAAGGTTCAATGCCACCGGGAAACACAGTCTTACGCTTTATAGTCCTCCACTGGAACACATGTACTTCAATGCCTTTTAGAGTGAAGTACTTCGTAAAATAAAGCGATTCCGCTGTAATGCTAAACGGCATTTGTAATAAGCAAGTCAGAGGAAGCAAGCAATAGGATCTATATACAGGAATACAGAAGCTCCTTGTTAATTGTTTGCTAGAGCGCTCTGTGTAAATAAAAAACTTTCCGCTTTTTTCTTTCGTTTGGGGCAGTGAAGTGCTTTTCACTGGTGAAAGTAAATTTCTTTGGCTACTTTATTCTGAATAGTAAACTCGAATTAACCTTTTATTACGCCAAACAACAATCCGGCTTTCAATTTGTAAGCAACGCGCTCCATATTTTCAGCATTTTTTCCTTTTACTCAATTTTTGAGCGCTGAGTAAAGTCACCTTAACTCCCCAGCGCTCATGATTGACAGCGAAAAAAATGAAATGCCGCACTAGGGAATTGAGGCGGGAGTCGGTTGAAGCAAAGAAGACGGGGATATTATATTTTAAAGCACCATTGAGGATTGTATAGTTTTCCCATGGGACGTTAAAATAATTTCACTACGCTCTTGTCATTCGAGCGGAACCAAATGAGTAATTCACTGCTGGCTCTGGAGTTTATGTCCTGTAATCAATCAGAAAATTCTCATGTTTTGGGAGTTAGTTTGGTAACACCTGGACAGGGAAAGGATGCGCGCTGAGTTAAGTTATAAATTTGGATGCATCATAACTTAAAATGAAGGACTAGAAAAGCATATAAAATAAAAATCTGAACTTGGTAGCCCTGGAAAACGTTTTTTTCGTATTTATTTGGGGCAAAGAGTGGATAATTATCAGACGTAGAAATAAAAAGTAAGGATAAATGTGCCCTTATTTATTACGTTGTAAATTTCCATGAAGGCTTCTTAGTATTTATGTCAATTATTCCATTTGGCGTATGCTAAGTTTGTTTTATACTTTTTTCTGCGTTTAAGATGTGAGTGGCCTGCGGATTATCTAGCCGTTTGATCTCGATGAGCCTCAATGTGAATGATACTCACATCAAGTACTCACGAAATCACGTGTATTTTTATTAAATTGAAGTTATATTGTGGAACTTTTAATTGGTTTTGGAACGATATGTTGTGGACAAACTTTAAGCTATTGAACGTTTGACATAACCGCACGTTAAATTATTGTCAATTTCAGTGATGCACTACCCTGTGGTACTGAGATTAGCATATTCGTCGTGATTTTTCTAAATTCATAAGCAAGAGCACAATGTTTTGAACAGCAGCAAATGGATATATGAGTAGAATTTTGAATCTGCAGAGAAGTTCACATTCAGAAAAATTGTGGCATAGAAACTAAGCGTGACATATTTTTTCTATTGATAGCACTGAATATTTATTTATTTTATATTTTACTAACCAGATCTTAAACCTGCATTTCATGACCTGGAGTTTTTAACTTGATTGTGTTTTGTCAGTGAGTTTTTTCATCCACTTTCCGCAATTAGACTAAGTTACTCTCGTATTAATAAGATACGGTGTAGTGCTTATACTATATACGATAACGTTTTACCATGTTCTTACTGTTTGGCCGTTTGGTATGCCGTATCTTATCAGCAATATTTTTTTTCCAGTTGGTATCTCATGCAAGAAATTCATGTTACGAGTTAATCACAATTCTTGTCAAAGGTTGCAATTTTTCGGAGGTTGGGAGCTATCTTGTGCCATACATGTTTAATTATTGTAAGTGCTGACTAGATTGGTTCCAAAATTTCAGGAAACTATGCAACTACACAAAATAATGAAGATCATCATTTTATTCAGATTTTCTACCTATGATATTTTAAGAAAATCCTCCAAGTATGACGTGAAATCCATAGGTACATGATATATTTGCGGTAATGGATTTCTGCTGACATATATATCACGAGGGAAATATTTTCGGCAATTTTGTGTGTGAACAAACCTTAAATACTTATGATTATGCTTCTTTACGGTAAGATATTAGTGCTGTTGTAGAGTAAAATGCGATTTTAAACTTATTTGTATAAATTAGGCCATTCTTTTTGCTCCCAGGAGTAATGACTTAATTAAATCGTTGAGTTGGCATATTCGTTAAAATTCATCATGTCAAGATACAAGTTTATATAAAAATCGATAAAAATGAATTGATTTTATTCATCGATTATATGGGTTATAATCAACATCTTGATAATACTGAACTTTCTGAATTTTTACTTTGATACCCAGAATATTTTCGTATGCTAATTTATTATGAGCCACGATCTAAGAAGAGGAAGGGACGCTTGTTCCTTTCCGTCAGATGCGTATTCGAGTAAATATAGCCCGACATATGGTGGGAAAAATCCCCAATACGCCGTCCAGGCTTTTCGTTCCCCGCCCCTCCTCATAATCCCCCCATTCCATCACACTGTTAAAAGCTGGTAACTCCGGAGATCGGGCGAGTGACGTGCGTGGAGTGTTAGGGGTGGAGGGCAGGATTGTTTGCCAAGGGTTAGGTGCAAGTGAAGGGTTTAAGGGCCGACCCAAAAGATCGTCGCCATTGACAGGATGAGAGCTATGAAATGAAGCCATTTGGGCAACACTCCTATTTCTCAACTCCACCCAAAATGAAGTGAGGAAAGATTAAACAACTTCCTTCAGTAAAAGCTACGGAGTTAGCATGAGAGAATAAATACACTCTCCATTGTATCAAGCAAAGGATGCATCATGAAACTTTTAAAGAATTAGCTTACACAGAAATATGCACACGAACATTTCTTAAAAATAATATTCTGGTTTTCCGCTGACTTTGAATTGCAATTCTAAATTCAACTTATAAATAATTTCCCGTCCAATAGAGCAACAAGTTTTCTTGTACTGAGCCACAGAGCCTCCATTCAACCAAATACACGAATGATGCTGCTCATTCGGCTCCATTGAAGGAGGACGGAGGTCACTCATCACATCGCCGCCAAATTTAGATGCGACAAACTCTGAAATCACATTAACCGTAAATTAAGTCCAAGAGGTAATGAAAGCAGCAGTTAATTGGCCGCAGCTGCAGATCTATCGACAACTACTGCCATCCTTACTGTTAATCCCCTGATCATCCCAACAAACCAACACATAATACCATTGAGATAAAATAAAAATGCGAGCTTTCCCGGCGAACTTGATGAAGAAAAAGCGTCTCGGGTATTCATTCGAGTCAAGTTATCATCGAGTCAAGTTATCTATACTGGGCGACGTAATTTACTTTATCTGAATTATTTTGCTATTGTTACGTTCTCAGTATTGTTTTTCTGTGCCAAATATGTTAATTAGACAGAAAATATCCCGTCCTAAAAACTCATTATCGCTGGTTTTTTCCTGTTTTTATCGGGGCTTTCATTGTGCTCAGGTGGGTTAAGGTGATGGTTCAGTCGCAATGGAACTCACGGGCATTCCACCTTCCAATCTGCCCACCTTAGGATCTCCATCTTTCCCTAAGCCCGTGCATCAAAATTTCTTTGTATCCTCTTTCTTCTAAGTCCATTTTTTGGTACCATACAATACTACACCCTCTCATTGGTAAATGCCATTGTCGACAGAGTGTTTCTCTCTCGAGCATCACAGCTACTGTAGTCATTTTCCTTATCATGCTACCGTAGGAGCAAACGTTTTTCAAATACTCCTTTGTCCTCCTTTTCCCAAATAGAACCTTATTTTCTTCGCCCCAGAAAACTTTATCAAGTTGCTACAACACATGCTAGAGTTTTTCTTTCCCACAAAATACTGCAAAAGAAGTTATAGACACATTCTAGTGGTTAGGACCATAACTATGTTTCAGCGAATATGCCAGTGTTAGGAAATGTATTATTATTATTGTCGTAAGTTAAAATCATTTAACCTTGATTAATCTGTTTTCATGTTTTCGTGAAAAAAATTCCTCCAGTTTCTTCCAAATATTTCTAGAGATAAAACTCAAGATGGAACATTGGCTATAGTGACTACTAAGGTCAGCTGCTACTTTACCCGCTATACCTAGATGCTGGGCAGAGAGGATGAAATTTCAAAATTCTTGATATTTATCATTTAAAAATGAGTTGTTGAGCGATTAGCACGGGTATTCCTGCTGAAGTGTTTATTTTTAGGATAACAAGGGCTTTTAACTCTGTTTTTTTCCTGTGAAGGAATGAATTTTTATGGGGATACATGGTTTAAAGTACCAATTGAAAACTAATGAGTGACAAAGAATGTAAGAATAGATGATAAGAGATAACTTTCAGAAGATAATACATAATTTACCTCTATGAATTACCGACTTTGTAGATTCGGTTTGGTTTGATAATGTTAGTACAAGGTTCTCTTATTTTTTGTTTTGAACACGTTTTTTAATGAAGATAGTTGCTGACGCACTTGAAAAAACCTTTATAAGTTTATGTTTGCGCAGTACAGCCCTTCTTGCTGATATATAGCCTAGGTAAAAAAAAATATTAATTTTAAAAAAATTAGATGCAAATTATCTTTCATAGACTTGGGCTTTCTTCTACAGATATGACGAAAGTATATTCACCTGTGTGAAGGGACTCATTGTACTGCCATAGGTTCTCTTTTCCGGTAGTATCACTTTTAATTTTTCTAATCAAGGTGTTACGCTGTAGCACATTAGGATCATTTCTCCCCTGAGGATGCTGGACCCCGTTGCCGACTCATCAGATGCGAAGCACATTTCCCTCGAGAGAATTGTCGAAGCGTCACCGCAAGAATACCATTGACAACCACTCAATTGCTGTTGTCTTTGCATCGGACATTGGGCTGACGCGAGGTTCTACCTAATGGAGTAGCATGAGGGAGCCCTTCAGAGCTGAACTTCGATTTCAGGGATGTTTGCGGTGCGCAAGGCATTGCAAGAGTGGGACCATATCCGTTTAAGTGACCACCCTGGTGGGAATGACGCCACGATCCCGTCCGAGGCCGAGGCAATTAGGGTAAATTTTGTTAAAAAAATATCTTCATCTAAATTCCCGAGCAATTCTGCGCATCTGCACCCCCTACATGTCAACGCTCGCTACACAGTCGAAATTTGCATGCCTGAGTATTCTTTTCATTTTTCGTTTTTAAAAAAATGGGAGGCCGGCAACTTAGGTGGCATTTTGAGCGTGAGGCATGGGAAAGAATGGCAACGCTGTCGTGGAATATATTACTCTTGTAATTATATTTTCATTAATGCGTGGAAAATAAATCGGGGCTGTGTTGGCTGTACGTGCTTCCATATTTTACGTGTGTGTGATTATCTGTGTGTGCTTCGTGCGCAGGGAAACGCACGTGAGTAGCACGTGGGAGAAATGCCACGTGTGTTGATAATCGTTTTTCGATAGGCCGATTCGATTTTTGGTCTCACAGTAGCAGATGCAGACTTTCATGCTAGGAGATGCGTAGTTTGCCACTGGGAAAACCACCCACTGGTTTTCCCATGCATATGCTTTTTATCTCAAGCGTCTTTCAAGCATTCATAGCCTCACTCATGGTACCGAGCTGTGAAATCAATTTCGACATTTGACTGAAAATAAATCCCCTTTTTACGACACCTTTCATACAAGATCTAACCGAACTGCTTTTATACATTTGCATCTGTATATTATATATACTCGAATATATATTATATTCTGTCGATGCTATAGAAGTTTTTAAGTGTACCATGCGGTATTGCGGTTAGCTGAGAACCGTAGTCTAACATTTTATTTGACAATTGGGTAGAGGCCATGCGCCCGGTTATCAGGCATTGTGTGAAGCTTGTACTCTTATGGTTATTTCAATTCCAAATTATGTTATAACAGAACATATTTATTTTACATAAAAGCCAGTAATTATTTTTGTTAACGCTAGCTGTTGAACAACAACCAATTTAATCAAGGAATGGCAACCCCAAATCAAGAAAATATTTCTTCTGGGGTACCTAATTTCACACCAGGCTTCATTTATAAAACATTTTGTGTGTGTAATTATATATATGTATATATATATATATATATATATATATATATATATGTATATATATATATAATATGTATATATATATCAGAGTGAGATACATTATATTCCATTATATTCTAATAAAAGGTCAAATTACTTGCCCCTACATACAAATATGCATTCATATAGGTATAAATTCCTGCACTTTGCATGAAGGAATAGATTTTGCATAGTAAGTACCCACATTTATGCCTTATTATTGTAGCAGTAAGCTGCACTGTGTGACTTAGAAGAAACATCCGTGAAATTTCCGGGAAGCTTTACGAGAAGCATGGAAATGGAGTTTTGGAATGGTTCAAGTACTTTGTTGGAGGTGAGTATTTGACTTTTGTTCTTCTGAACCCGTATTTAATGAAATAATGCTCTATTGATGAGACGTCGCTGATATATTTCTAGGAAAATGTTATTGCGCTAGTTATAGATAAAGCATGAGAGTTCATTCAAATTTGTCGGCAGTTATTTAACATGCTATTCACACATTGTTTCCTTAATTTTAGATGGTTTAGATTTTCTATACATGTATATCTCAATTTTTGTTTTCGTTATGGAATTGAGCGTTTCACGCGTCAAAATATTTCTAACTGAGATGTGATTATTTTAGACGTAGCAGGGAGACAAGGAGTTTACTTGTATTTTTTTCCAAATCAGGCTGCAATATCACAGCTATTCAATCCTAGTTTCAGCTCTAGGAACTCTATCAATTATCTTGACGAGCATCCTTGCGTTACATGTCACCGATAATCCCTCTACTTGATTCGGCTTCATAATATACCCCTGCTCGTGTACATGTCATGCACTGGCTGCGTATTCTACTTGAGCCCTGATGAGGCTAAAGTTGTATCTCTCTTATTAATTTATTTTGTTTTTTAAACCTCATTTTCATTTGCTATCTGGCAACAGGGTAGGTAATTTTTTCCATCCTCTATATTTCTTTATAATTTTCATGTACCAATTGGTTTTATGCAGTATTTCGAAAGAAGCAATCCTTTTCCAAGTGTAGCTGCCTATATTCAAATTTTATTCAAGATGCCAACCAAGCCTCTAGTTACCACTTATTTTTGATAACAGGTTAGGCAATATTAAGAGAGAAGGGCTGTTTGGACATTATAGGATTATTTTGTTGTAATTGATTACAAAATATCAAATTTTAATTATTAAACCTAAATATTGCATGTAAAAACAGTAAACACCCACAAGGCTAAAATTATTGAGAAAAAAATGCCTCTTAAGAAGTTTCAAAGTGAAATGAAGTGAGTGAGCCTATGATATAAATTGTGAACTGTTATAAAAATCCCTGCTTTATCATTTATTACCATTGGAAAAAAAATCCTTATAGATCGCGGCGTAATAGCTCATGTAATAATCTACCCGAGTTATAAAAACTGAGAGTATGTAATGCCAATGCTCAGTCTTTATTTGCGCACATTAATGAGTTTAGGCACTATATTTTTAGCAAAATTTATCATTTTAGAAATATCCGAGACATGGCTGAAAGAACGCATATGGTAAAACTCCAAAATTACCAGCTAATTCGGAAGGATTGACGTGGCAGAGGCGGTGGTGGTGTTGCTGCTGCCTATGTTCATGATAGCCTAAACTGTAAAGTGCTCAAACTCTCCAATGAATTCCCCTGTAACCAGAAATTATGTTCATTGATGTCTCACGTAGAATTTGCAAGCTTCTGTTTGTTGCCATGTATAGACCACCGAAAACCAGTTGCATATGTGATGATATTGAAACATTTATTTGTAAATTCCTACCTCTGTATAAAAATATCATTAGTTGTGGTGCATGTGGTACATTGATATGCTCAAAGAAATATATATGCGTAGTTATCTTAGGAATTTACTGTTTAGTTACAATCTTCACCTGCCTTCTTTTCGACCTACGCATGATTTCGAATCAAGTCCCACACTACTTGACCTAGCCATTGGTGATGATGATTGTAAAATAGTTGATTTTGGTCATGAACCCGTAATCTTTCTATCAAAGCATGATCTGGTATACGTGATCTATATTTTCAAAACGTCTCAGTATAAATCACCATAAATATGTTTTCAAGCCTTGGCCAAACTGGATTACGTCGGATTTAAAATAGACTGGAATGGCCTTTCTAGGGAGGATTTATTTTCTACTCACGACATTGACGCAAAAGTTATGTTGTTCAATTTGTACCTTACTCAACTTCTAGACAGACACGCTCCCGTTAGAAAAATAAAGATAAAGCGTAACCCAGCCCCTTAGTTCTCCCAAGAAATCAAACATGCCATGAGTCATAGACATTCTTTCCGCAGGCACTCCCGATGAACTCAGTCTGTTCCGAAATACGAGTATAAAGCCAGTCCTAACAAGGTGAAACAAATGCAGTATGATGTAAAGGTGCGCTATTTTCACTCCTGCCTAAGCGTGAAGCTTGCTTTAATCGGCAAGAAATCAAAAGAATAGGCCTCGGAAATCCACGTAACGAACCCAACAATATCAATTTTCCCCTAAATGAAAATAATTTTTTCCTTAATTGTTTCATTTGACAAGGATGGAAACCTCGATGTCTTTGACAGAAGTGACAGTGAATTCAGAAATGAAAATCTCTACTTCCCACATTTTACCCGTTACTTAATATTAAAATACAATTGTATTGTAAGTTCACATTCTACGGAAGCGGGTGAAATTATTATTAATTAAAAAGATCCTTCGTTTGGCACTTCCAATGTTACTTTCAATCATTAATTGCTCGTTGGACTATTCTAAATTCCCCTCCTTATGGAAATCTGCTCTCATTCAACCCATTAACAAGATGCCCAACCCAGTAGAAATGTCCGAATACCGACCAATTGTAATACTGTGTGTATTATCAAAACCTCTAGATATATTAGTGTATAATTGTTTGGTCTTTCTACATATAAATTTCTAAATACTTTACAATCTGGTTTTCATAAATGTAAGATAATTTAAACAGTTTTCATCAAAATAACATATGATATAAGAATTTCAACCGACAAGTGGAAAGTAGTTATACTGGTTCTCTTCAATTTCAGCTAAGCTTTTGACTGTATCAAACACAATATACTTCTAAGGCGACTATCTAATTTGAAATTATCTACTTCTGTTTTACATTGGTTCCGCTCTTACGCCTCAACTCCTGCACGCGCCAATCAACGCCTGCAGGCGGTGAGTGATTGGAAAAATAATTTACGCACAGAATCACTTTCCGTCAAACGCGGTGTCCCCCAAGGGTCAATACTTGGGGCATTGCTCTTTGTCATCTACATCCAAGGTCTCCCAGTTAAACACTTGCAAGTTCCATCTATACGCTGATGACCTGCAGATTTTTATCGACTGCGATCGTAATGAGATCTCCACTGCTGTCGCACGAATGAAAAAAGATATATCTTGTATATCCGATTGGGCGCCAAATAATTTTCTAAATTTAAACTCACAGAAAACAAAGAGCATCATTATAGGCAATGCTAAGGTTCTAAAATTGTAAACATAGAGTCACTGTCTAAGGTTCGAGTTCAAAATGTAGAAATAGATACGCAGACAAAATCAATGATCTAGATACAATGATAAGCAAAACGCTGACCTGGGATGAACACATAGGCACATATTTCTAATAAAGTAGTAAAACCATTGCACCAGCTGAGAATTTTTCGTAACTTAATGTCCTCATCACTGAGACATTAACTAGTTAATACTTCGTTGATCCTCTCGTGGGGAAATTCATGAGGATCCTATCGATCTCTAAATTAGACTTGCAGAAATATAAGTCAAAATGAATCAAGAAAAATGCCACAATGTATACGTGTTACAAGGTCCAATGTAGTTGTGAAGGACGTTAAGAAAGTTCTATGGACGTTAAGTGCCAAATAAATTCAAGGCAGTGGAGAGGTAAAAATGGGTAAATAAAATTAATACGATATACTTATTTACTGAAAATATAAATCCGTTGATATGGAAGGATTTATTTTGATACTAAAAGCTAACATGCCTTTAAGATCATCTTTAAAATAAATAAAGTCAACGTGGCCTTGATCTATGGGAATTATAAAGATAATTTGCTGGAAGGAAACTGGTCATGAGGGCGAAAAAGGTTGGCGATACAGCGGCCTGGGAATCCAAAATGTAGCAGATTTGAATGTCCTCGCAAGTGTCACACTTACTTTTTCATTCAACTTAGATCTCAAGGTCGATACGTAACCTTGGCGTTTGGTGAATATATGTTTAGGTGAAGCAATACATTTATATCTTCTATACTCAAAATTTAAAATATGGATTTGGCGTAACTATTTTGTAACACTTTTCCGTCGAGGATTTTAATAATTATGTCCTAGGTTAGACATAAAAAATACATCCCCTGTATCAATATATGAAATTGCGTAGTAATTCACTCATATGATGCCAAAATCCAGAATTGGCTCTGAAAATTAGAGCAAGCATTTATTAGCATTTGGTGTGTCAATTATGATTCCGCACTAATTGAGAATCCTCAAATTCTGGAAAAAAGCTGAACACCCCGAGAAAGCATATGGAGCGTCGTATTGTTATCATATATGGACTTTATAGTCTTTTTTTTACTGATTTCAAGGTGTTGTTTGAACTGCTGGAGGAATTTACGATAAATGGCGGTGATAGAAGATTAATCCACCATTTCTATGGAAAGTGCGTTGTTACCCAAGGAGTAAAATACGAGGAAAATATCAGCAAAAAATAACCAAGAATTTGATCAGGATGCGAATTTCTGCCGGATTTCAAAAAATGCTTGAGGGAAAAATAATGTAGACACAGGGATGGGGATCGAAGTAATCAAGGTAAATGGTGATGGCGTTGACATGCCTCGTTTTGTAAATGACACCTCAGCTTTAACGGAGAATAGGGAAAACTTGCCGGCGTCCTTGAGTGACGTTGATTGGGTACTCCAGGAATATTGCTTGAAAATCATTTTAAGGGTTGCTGGAATACTAGTACGTGGAACAGAGAAGCTGCGCCTCGCCGTGAGAAATTAGAGCAAGGTGAATTTTTCACTTGCCCCAGAAGTAGGATAACATGGAACGGAGGCTGTTTGTGGGAAAAGAGTTCCAGCTAAGTAGGCGATCTTGATGGATAGCAGACTAATACTCTCTAAGAGGATAGGGTTGCAAACAAGGGAGATTTACGTGAAAACTTTCTTGCAGAACGTTACACTATCATGTCAAAGCCATGTGGCCACTCACCAGAGAGACATAGTTGAAACGGAATACAACTTGTGCATAGGGCCAAAGAAGGAGATGGAATAAAGACCGAGGGGTATAGGAAAAAGACAAGAGAATAAAAGGCTGAAGGGGGTTTGGAATAAAAGGGTTCCAAATGAACCGGGCTCGCCATTGTAATTAATTAATTTACGAGGCTATTTATTAATAGCAGGGCCCTGTGAGAAAAACCAAGAGAAAAAGGCAACTAACAAACAATTAAGTTTATAAGTTGAGAATTGATGCGTAAATTAGTAAGGTACGAGGCATATAGGAACTTTTAAGGGCCAAAAAGAAGGTGGAATGAAGAACGAAGGATAGAGCATATAGAGCATTACTGTTACTATATACTGTAGTAGTCACTTGAATCATAAGTCACACCCCTGACTTTAGAGATGCTACCTGGGTAATTATTATTCGACGGAAATAGGACAATTACCGTCCATAATTTCCCATTCCGTAGGCGTCAAATCAGATTATGCTTGAAGATTATCAAGATGGTTTTACGAGTTTTTCGCTGGCTCTTAAGCGTTATTCGATATATTAGTTGTAGAGGAGGTAAACTTTTTTCCAGATATAAAAGAGAGTGTGGTAGGCAACTGTTGATGCTATTAGAGCGTATATTTATCTGCTGAATGTAAGCTGAAAAGAATGTTTCTTATATATCACTTCAGCAATGCTGCTAGAGGCACGTTACTCAGCTATAAAATGTATTATGTCCAAACTTGATTATCAAAAAAGAGAAATTTTACTCTAACTTATCCCTTCTTTTACATAAACTCACATGTGTGAAAATACATTTGTAAATATTTATTCATTGGTAGCATGGGTAATGGCACTATATTCGATATGTTGCCTCTTTACTTTTCACTGCGAGGGAAACAAAAAAAACGTTAATTTTCCATTTAAGGATCGGTCTACAGATATTCCACCGAATAATGTTAGCTCTCGAAGTGCCGGAAAAAGTTTCCAAACGCATATTGTACCGGAATAGACATTACGTTGTCTAACTCGTGGAACTACGTGAGTCAGCTGTGGGCTGACCTTGTGCCCAGTGGCGCTAACCGAAGTACGCTCACTCCCGTCTCTGCTGCCTAAGCGTGTGTAACTACCGCTATGACCTTTACTGTGTTCCCTAAGTGTAATAATTTAACCATTAAATATTTAAAATCAATTCGGCATAAGCGTGTGCTTTCGCACTCCTTACATCATTCAGTCAGCGAATATAACTCATATTGTTAATTTTAAATCAAGATACCCTTAATATTTCTTCAGGAATACGTTCCCAAAACAACTCATTCCGTTTCAGTTTTCTCTTCCCTTATTACCATTAAACTACACTTTCTTCCTTGTTATACTGTTTTCATAATTCCATTCTCTCCCATTCCTCCTAAGTCCACCCATATAGTCTTAGTATTTTTATTTTCCTCTTCGACAATATAGTTTTTGTCCTGTTTTTTGTATACCTGCATCTTCCTGACAACCCATTCATCAATTTTCTCGAATGCATCGTAATATTTTCTGCTTCAAATCTAGGTTTCGGAACTATCGGGAGTGCCAGGCTCCATGAAAAAAACCCTCTCTCGCTATGAGTAGTGAAGATTTTTATTTATAAGGGGTAAAATTTTTTCTCAGAAGGAATAGGGTTTATTTAGCGTATTGCATGGGTGTTTATGAGGTGAGGTAGCTGGGATAGGGTGTAATGGCCATTGGTCTGTTTGTGGCGGGAACCGCGGGGCCACCTATCTCGATGGTTTTGTCGCCGTGGCAGGCGAGACCGGCGGCGACTCCTTCGGCAGAGAAGAGGCCGGAAGGCGGCCGCGGTTAATTGCACTCTGGCTCGGCTCCACTCAAGCCGAGAGCGGAGGGGAAATGGCGAGCGTAAGGGCGAAGGGAGGGTTTGGCCTCACGAGATGTGACGGTAGTGGAGGCATTCAAATATTAAATAATGTTGAGGGGTAAGAAAATTCTCGTGTTAGCGAACGTGTTTTGGACACGAGGAAGGTGGAGCTTCGGGGAATGGCTTAAGTTTCCTAATTTTCACCAATTATTCTCTTATGCTGCCTTCAGTGGTCGAGCCCTCATGAATAGCCGAATCATTTTCTCGGTTAATCCTTCCATCGGTATCCTCGAATTGCCAATAAAATACAGATTTCTCTTGTTACCGTGTATATAGGAGGACATGAAAATTACTTCACGACTGTTAATATAATTAATTAAAATGGCCTCAGAACATTGATTGGAGTAGCATCTTTGGCTTATGAAACCCTATTTTCACATTTCTTGACCCCAAAAATGTGGAGCTCTACCCAATTTCTGTTAGCTCCTGGTTTGTAGCAGAAATTCCACTGAGAGAAAAATTGATTCAACTTCACCGTGACTCGAACGTGAAACTTCCTTATTCGAACCTCAGTGTATTAATCAGTTAAGCTACCGAGCCCTCCAATAAAGAGTCCTTGCATTCCTAAAAGATGGAAATTGAATCTTTCATTGTCGGGGATCAGTCAATATCCATTTACATCCGGTTCATGGAACATAATATAGAAGATATATGGTCAAAATGGAAGTACAGAAAAGTCATGTGGAACATATTGTAATACATTGGTACTGTCTTACACATATTTTAAATCAAATTTATCGTTGATTTGTTCTTCGTGTAGAATTGAAAGGTTTTCCTACGTTAAAAATATTCAATTGATTTGTAAAGATATTTTAGCTACACGGGGCTCATTAATGCACATCTAACGTGCTTTCATAAGGTAGTAGCATTGTATCTGTAAGGTACTTGTAGGTAGTGCATATGCGAGTTAGAGATTTTGCATGCCTGCATATTAGTAGATGCAAATTTATTTCTCTTTTTTTAATGTATGCCAAGTGATGGTCACCCCCTGCCTCACTCCCTTGTACCACACTCCCCTATGGTCACTTGCTGGGTATTCCGTAGGTGTATTTTATTTTGCCGTTTTTTGTGGTTTCGTGGCCAAAGTATATGCCAGTCTTATTTTCTATTTGAGATAACTAAACACAACTCTAATGATTACCATTTAAATGCCATCGACCAAGTAGCCCATAATTAATGTATGTTTCAATTTTCTTGAGGCCCAATGCCCTAGTTGTCTTTATTTTTAAAAGGCAGTGTCTCCCATCAAATTGTGTTTTTTTGTAATATACTCGATATTAAATATTTAAATTCACACCAATTTTACTTTGCGAAACATTGTTTATGCATAAAATATAATTTCTTTTTACCAGCAATTATTCTTCCCCTCGGGGGAGATTTAGTATTTGGCATAATGGTGTGCATACTGATACCAAATGACACCAAACTTGAACTTGAGGCTGTTGTTACACAGTGATGTGAATGCTACTGCAAAATGAAGTTATAACGCACTTGCGGTACCACTCACATCTTACATTTCTGGCTGAGCTCGTAGGCCCTGAATTGTAATTCGGTCATAAATATCATAAATATATCATATTATAAATATTGGCTACTAAGGCCCGGATATGGAAATTCATTGTTCTGGATTTGTGTAGGGTATCAACTCTTCATATTTAAAAAAAATACATCAATAAATAACTTAGTGTTATAGTGTAACTCGTCGAAAATTGGAGATAGGATGCTGTCCAATCTAGGGATAGAGTTCATGTGATTTGATGACCGATTTTTCTCAAACTCCTGCAGTTTTTTTTAAGCAGAATTGCACCAAAATCTAGCATTGTTATTTTCCATGTTATGTCAATGAAAACCCAGCTAGCTTAATGGCTTTCACCATAAATGTTTTATTGAAAAATTTTATTTTCCACAGGATCAATGGTGACGTTTTTTGGACGGATAGCGAAGGTACACGCATTTCATTTACATGCATTTCAATTGAAAAACCATATGGGTAAAATAGTCAGTATGATTGTACTCAATTATCAAAGGAATTCTCCATCTTAAAATTACATGGCTAGCATGCCACCCCTGGGGAAGTGAAAGGAAGAGAATTGAATCCGCGTCAACGCTTCCCGTGATTGAATATGTAGAGTTAATATTCAGTGGAAAGTGCTTGTAATGGAAACGTGTGCAAAGCCTGGCTTTATATCCTGGGCATATTTAGTTCCCAGAATATAAAGTCATATATAAATATTCAGTTCACCAAAAGCGTTTTAACCTCTTCCATTACAATGGTACCGAAGAGCACTGCCGATGTGTGTCTAACTTCTTTCAGGAATCACAATTTCTGCAGCAGCCCGAGAAGTCTCTCAAAATGTGTGCACCCATCCTAAGATGAGATTACTCTCCGTCATATTATCAATTCAAGTGTTACTGGACGGAGTAACGCTCGAGGGAATTACCGTAATGGATTCTTCCTCATATGTTTGGAAGCCGCCGTGGTTACTCGGTGAGTGGATGCTGTTCGCGCTTGCTAACCAATAACTTGAGTCTTCGATCAAGCCCTTTAACTTCATCATGGTTGCTAATAATGGCACTTTATATTCAGATAAAAGATCAAAATAGTACCTCCGGAAGACAGAGTTTTCGCGTTATTTTCACGCTGTGAATCTACACAGTCAAGCCATCATCGTGGTATTACCAGGAATTCATGCCGATGGTCATATTTTTGTTATTTTCATCGTATATTCATTGTTAAATTGTTTTTTAAGCTATGAAAATAACTATTTTTCTGCATGAATCTGTCATAATTAAGTGCCTAACCTAATTCTAATTAACATTCGGTTGAGTCACAAAAACAGCATTTCAAGTTGCCAAAGCTATATGACCTCTTGTGTATTATGAGGAGGAAATAAAGTTCGCACTTAGTAGTAATCCTGAAATATTTCTAACGATCCTTTCATTTTTATGGTCGATCTTAGTTGCACATTCTGGAACACTAAGCTATTTTGGCTTATTTTGTAGAGGTCCATAGAGGTTAAAAAGTGATGGTTTGTCTTGTCGGACGAAACCATACGGCTGATGTACGATGTCGAATAAATTTGTTGCATGATTGTATATATTTTGACTTGCAACACGTTGCGTAAAATGCGGACGTTGTTACTGGTCTTAATTTTTGTTCTTTAATCCATCAGACTCGCTGGGAGAAAATCGCACAATAAATCATAAAGATGTATATGTGTGGGCATAATATACTGGGTTCTTTACTAGATCATCTACATTTGAATATACTCCAAGATTCTCTGCTTAAAAAAACTATATATTTCAATCTCTTATTTACCTGAGTAACACGAGATTTATGTAATATAAACCGACTGCCTGCTATATGCAAGATTCACTTTCACCCAAAAACGTTATACTGAAACTGAAAGTTTCTTGAGAGAAAAGTTCTGTATTACCCTAATGACGATGAACAGACTACTGTAGTAGACAGTCTTCTGGTCAACCTTCAGTGTAACAGTGTAGTCCTATATGAAGTAAAAGTAGGTTATTTTAAAGTCTTTTACTTTGGCAGCTAATGGAGCAGTTTGTTAATCATTTTAAATTTTTTTAACGTTCACTACTTATTAGTATAATATAAAACGCTGAGAAAAACCAATCAGCTAAATTGATGCAGCAAAATAGTTATGACCAAAACAGAAAAATAGTTATGAGTGAACATTTGCTTCCTATATCGTCCACCGCTGAATTTCTGCAGCTAAATATATCTGCTGTCGAATCCTTACAAGCTTTGTTTTTTTGGGTTTTATACGGTTTTTAGCATCAACTCTTCTATCGCATTCCATAATTTGTTTTTTTTTCATAACTTCTCAGGTAATATCAAGTCATCTCTTTTGTGTTTTACGTGTTTTTACTAGGTAACTTTTGTGTCTCTCATGACAGCTATGTCGTCCATAAATCTTTACATGGTATTGTTTCCGTGAGTATTCAATCCTTTTTAGTTTTCTTTTGCTTTTACTTCCTTTATGGATTTCTCGTCATTGAAATTCAAGTGGGACAGTTCACACTCTTTCATCACTACTTTCTTATACCTTGGTTCATTATTGCTGGGCCCATATTTAGCATCGACTAGTATCTGGTTTTATAAAAAGCAGTGTTACTCTTCTGTAAATGTCTGAAAAGGGTGTACAAATGAAACGCCATCCAAAAAAATATCGAGTGCGATTGTTTTTAAGCAGGAAAATATTTTACCAAGGCAAAGAGCAAAGCACTCGTAGATCGCACCTTTTGTGTTCGCTATGGATCAAGGGTCAAACTCTTGACTGGGTTCGTTTTTATAGCTCCGAAGGAATGCGGAAGCTAATCCTACTCCACGGAGTGATAGGCCATCTCCCGCTACAAATTGATTCCCGTGACCACTTAACATGGAGTAACAATATTACTTGGAGGGAATTTTTTAAACTCCGGATACAAAGGTCAGTAACTTGAAAGACCCCCGAATGTTATTCCCATAGTAAATGGAATGACCCCTCGGCCACATCCTACCGCTTCTCTCAAACAATGGAGGCGGGTGAAAGAGGCGCACCGGTGGGGATTGTCGAAGGACAGAGGAACGGAGTTGGAAATGCTTGATATCCATACTCATTGCGGCATTAAGTGATTGTAGCGAGCTCGGACCTTTATCCCAGGTTTACGGCGATATTTCACCCGTTAAGGGAAGAGAAGGAGAGGAGACGGAGGAGGAGGAGGGGGGCGGGGAGTGGGTAGCGTCGGGAGATGCGGGGGGCGGAAATGGGCGGAAGAGGGCGGACGATGGGGGCGGGAGGTAATTCATCGCGCGGGGGGCAGAGCAATGCTTCCGGGCAACGTATAGGTGAGGTGCAGGGGTGAAGGAGGGAGGGGGGGCGGTGAGGGGAGAGAGGCCCCCGAGGCATGGAGTGGGAGTGGGGCGAGGGGGGGGGCAGAGGGGCGGGGGAGGGGGCGGCGGCGGAGGATCGATGAAGGCAGCTCCGGAGCGGGGGAGGCTGCGAGGGCGGGCGGAGTGGGGCAGAGTGGGGCAGAGTGGGGCAGCGGGAGGGAAGGGGGTGGAAATTAGAGGGAGGAGAAAAGGCAGGCGGAGATAAGGGGCAAGCCGGGAATGCGTCATCAACGTAGGAGAGTCAAGGGAAGGTCCCCTAACCCTTCCACTCCCGGGCACACTTTACCCCCGCCCCGGCTGCGGCCCTCGCCCCCTCTTCTCCCTGTTGCTCTGCACCCCTCACCTCCACAGCCGTCACCTTCAC
The DNA here is from genome assembly GCA_933228895.1 of Platycnemis pennipes. Lineage (NCBI taxonomy): Eukaryota > Metazoa > Arthropoda > Insecta > Odonata > Platycnemididae > Platycnemis > Platycnemis pennipes. The sequence continues at coordinate 102,488,504 of OW121846.1, read as the reverse complement.
ATCCCTCCCCATTCGTTATAATAAGCACCATCCTCTTTGAATTCCTTCTCCCCCACTCTTCTCCCCTCCCTTTTCTCACGGTCTTCCCAAAAAACCCATTCCCCTGATATCTCCACTCCCTACGCCTCCCGTCTCCCTCCTTACGCCGTCTTGTCCATTATCCCATTCCGTTCATATTTCAACTACAGCTCCCACTAAGATGCATGCGTATTTTCTTCAAATTAAATAATTAGTGTCTTCCCCACCATGTTCACAAGATTACGGTCCCGGGATGACATTAAGGATAAGATTCATTTTAATGCATTTTGAAGGGGACTTGAGTGCTAACTTAAGGCCCACGTTTATGCTTCCTAGCGGTATGAACCTACTCCTAGGCACGTAAAAACCTTCGTCTCTGCCATTCATAAGGAGGAAATTCAAATTTTTTTTGTGATTCATGACAAATTCTGGATGACAAACATTCCTTTCGTCTGTAAGGTTACAATTTTTCCCACAGGTGCAGTGTCACAAAAGATGTGTTATATAAATCCAGTTAAGCATGTACTCATGGAGAAGTGATGTTACGTTTTCTCCATGCATAGAATCCTCGTGAAAATGATTATGAATTTCAATAAGTTGTACCGGAAAGTCCAATAAAACATCTCCTCTGAAGCCAATGAAGAATTTACGTCTTCAATAATGGCTGATTGTTGAAGGTGTAATTATAGCCTTATTTTAGCGTTGTCGGTGAAAGCTATTTTTCACGTAGAGTTCCACATAATATGATGCACATTTTTTGGTTGCATAATTGGTGATAGGCATTGTGTCATTGTGAAAATGATTTATAAATGCCCATAATGTCCTTGTAAAAGATCGGTTTCCTTTAGCCTCAATTTTCTATTTTCCACATCTAAGAAGCGATTTCCCATTATTACACATGTTTAACCCTTAGAATGTGCTAGTGTTTCTGCGAGGCTCGCTAAAACATTAACAAATTCGACGTTTGAAATACACTCCTCCCAGAATCTCACCTATGTAATAGTATTGATGATAAATATTTAACGATTGTTAATGGGTATAAAGTAAAATGCTTCTTTTAATGCAATTTAAGTAACTTGTTTATTTATCATTCTTCTTCAACAAATGCTTTTGAGATAATTACTGCTTTACTTGCCAAAGGGTGAAATTCAGGTCCTAGGCAAAGCAAAAGAAATGAATAAAATATACATCGGAAGGAATTTTTCTTGCCAAATTAATAAAATAAGAAATGCGTTTAGTAGACCCATGCCCTTAATTCATTTACATCTTTTTCAGCACTTCTTCTTGCTCATTAGTTGTAAATGAGTGAAATCATATGTTAATAAATGGCACCGGAAATAGTACTGTTGGTGCAGTATACCATATTTTTTTTTAATTGACTCAATGGAGATTGCTTTATTTCTATACCGTTATCATAGTAAATCCATCACCTAAGATATTGAAAGTGTCATCTAATATATTGATATTATCGTTTACATATTTACGTTCTACTATGCAAACTTTTCGGCAAAGTTTAACATGCAAACCTTACTGAATGTCATCGTTTAAAATGATGAGCTGATTTAATGGCAACTACTTTTTTGTGAGTAGCAATTTTAGCAATGCATTCCATTTCTTTCGAAAATAATTTTCAGGGGCTAGCCTTAATTTATCAAATTTCGGTATTAAGAAAATATAATAAAAACCATATAGCATCAAAAAAGGCTTGGATAAAGTTAATTCATCTGCTAACGGACAACATGAGTTTTAATTTTCTTCCTGATCATATGTAAATCACGATAACTAATAGCATAGAAATTTAAATGTCTCTTTTTCCTGAAAGTAAAGAGGAATGTGTTTCACGTCCTCGTGAATTTCTAATGTTGACTGCTGCGAGTTTTTCAAGGACTTAAGTTATAAATATACGAAAACGTATCAATTTTTATGCTTTGTGTACTGCTTGTATCATCGTGAATCAGTGGAAATGAATGCGAGTGTTAGTGATGTTGAGGGAAAAGTGTTTTAGTCTTTCGTGGGAAGAAGAAATGAACTCCAATGTGATAGTGGCTTGCATTGGGTAAGTAAGCCCAGTTTCAGTCGGTAAAGTAGATGATGGATATGTCAACATCCCACACATTACATAATATCCCAGCCTATTTTGAAACTATTACTTCCTGTCAGTTCAAATTCTTATCGATCAGACGCATCAGTTCAAAACAATTGTGCAGCAACATTTTTCGAGGTCATCTAATGCAATGCCATTTTCTCTGAATGCCATGGGATTTTAGAAATCATTCATTTTGGTCAAAGTGATGGCGTCCGTTCCTTTGAGCCCTCTGTAAATATAAATTCACGTAAAGGCATGAATAGGAAACCAAATGGTTGAGGAAACTTTCGTGTAAATTACACTTAGTGACATCGATTTCCATCTTGTGAAAGGACCCCTTCTGTTATATAAACAATTTATATATAAACATATATTGCAAACATCGAAGTTTGATAAATATATGTTTTGATTATGTTTTGATATATTCATGACTTATTGCAATGCAACAATCAATCGAGTTAGAGTTATGTAATTTTACAAGGGCTCTGTAGAACCAATATGGCTTCTTTTATTTTTGGCGCAGAAGGGCTATTTTCTTGAAATTTGTCATTCGCTGGATTTTCCTTAACATTTTAATGCTCATGGTCGTGATCCTGAAAGTGAGGCATCGAAATTCAACTTTCTCAAACTAATCAGTTTTTTTCATTGGAGAGGAATGACCGATAACCTCCTGATTAGTCTGTCAAGCTATAAACAGAGATTGCCATTTCCCTTGGATTTTTTTATTATGAACTTCCTAACTGTGTTTGAGTTTCGTTCCTTCTTTAACATGACACACTTCGTTCTTTCTCAAATTTGCACGAAATGAAATGGGTGTTTCTTGATTTTAAATAAGTGGGAACCAGCACCCTATTTGTTATGAATACATTTCGTGGAAAAACCAATATCTCAGCAATCATAAAACCATTCTTCATATTTTAACCTTCGTGAACTTCGTTTCGTCAAGATGTTTGCAGTCACTCTCTCCCGTGCTAATAATTTAATCAGTTCGTCATCTTCAATCCCACGCTGCCCTTTCTCGCTTTCTGCGACCTAGTCTAAGCTCATACCTCGGAAGCTTCGGTATAAAAGTCAGGACTGGATTGCGTGCTACTTTGGCTGCTAGAACTGTGTCAGTCGGGGTAGCGATGGCACAGCTGGGGAAGATTGAATAGGAGCCGGGGGAGGAGTATCCCACGCAGGGTGGCACCTGAGAGAGGCAGCTGAAGAGCCGTGCGACCTATAGCGTTGCCATTTGTGATGACGGTGCCGCATGGGAATGGCACTCCTGAGGAAAGCAAGGAAAGTCGCCATGGAGGACTTAGTGTATGAATGGGAATTTCCCTCCGACTCTGTAGTCAAGTGAACTCGGGTGCAAAGCCCTTTTGGTCTCGGTTATACTCGGTTCCGAGGTTCAGCAGTCTAAAAGATTCGTACTACTTCTTCGTAATCTCTTCATCGCATTCTTAATAGAAATATAATACTATTCAGTTATTTAAACAAATTTATGATAAAAATACAATCCCATCCATGAGTAAAATACCAGGTATTGAACTACAAAACATCTTGAGCCGGAGCAATGTGGACATTGTTTCGGAATAAATTGCCAGTGTAATAGGATCCAGCTGTGTGGGTGATTTAGGATAAGCTTCTTGGCGTTTTGCCTTCCTAAAATGATTTGTTTGTAAATGCAAATTCCTTCAGTATATTACTTAAACGGAATAAAAATACCAGGCCTAACGCTGGAGGAAATGTTTCAATGTCACTAGTTGAGGCCATTTACTAAGCCCATGGTTGAATTTGCCTTATTAAAATATTTTAACGAATAACGAATACTACGAGCCGCCTGCAATTTTTATGCTCAAAATATCTGACATTACAAGAGCTAATTTTTAGAAAAAATGTTTGTTGAAGGTGGCTGCGAAGAAAATGTAATTCTCTCGGAGCTAAAATACACAACTCGGGCCAATTAAAAAAATACACAACTATCAAAGCAAATTGAAGTTCCATGCATCGTTTCCTCTCTCATATGTTTCTACTTACGACTATCCATTAAAAGGCACACATTGACGGAAAAGAAGAAAAATTATGGTATTATCTTGAGTATATTAGACTTAGGAGATTGTTTTCTGTAAAATTTATATTAAAAGAACGGAATGTGTGAAAGTTGCGATTGAATGACCATAATGCAATTGCAATGCAAAATGCATGATAACTATGCGCTAATATTTCGTCTGGTATTCTCAACAAAACTTTCTTATGGGATAATTTTAAGGCAATATTACATGAGTAGTTGCTCCGTACTCATATAGGATCTTGGGCATGAGAATTATGCTGTTTTGTGCAAAGCAAAAATTCAAATGTTCGCGAGCGTACAATATTTTCTCTTCTATTGGCTTTCGTTGAATACATTACCAAATTTTAATGAATGCACCAAGAGTTCATTCGTTGGAATAATTTATTATTAATCGGGTAATAATATTTTATTCTTGAAACCTATTTCTTGGCGTGTTATCTTTTAACTCTGGCATTATTTGGATATTCACTAGAGGTTATTTTATTTCCCCGTACTTGCTGCTATATTGAGCAAGCACTCTTGTCGTTATAATTCAAATGATGGCAGCAGCAGAAAATTAATTTGTATTAAATTAATGAGTTCTTATGTGATAGATTTTGTATGTTGTATTGCAACGGAAAAAAATAAGTATCACGTGTGGATCACAGACAAATAAATAAATTTCTGTATTAAGATATTTCATCAACCATTTATATGGGTGAAAGAAAAGGAAGTCACATGCATTAAAAGGATCTCATTCAGGATAATTAAAGTAAACATAGAGTTGATTGATAATTTTGCATACCTTATAAAAGGTATCATTAATTATTTTTGCAACGAATAAATTAAGATACAAATTCCTAAAATTCCTATAATTCCTAAAATTCAAAAAATTCCTATCACCTTTCCTATAGATAAAATATTTTTTAAATGCGTTAATCTTCTTTTAGTGTCAAGAGACAGAGTTGGTGGTTAACACTGGCTAAAATTTGCTTAACTGCCAGGATATGATGTAATTTTATGCTCCTGAGGAACTCTGTATGTTTTGTTTATGGTGGTGATCTTTGGCATAGAGAAAATATTTATGGTGCTGCATGTGGTTTTTTTAATGCCTATTACAGTACTGGATCGTTTAAAACCTCCTAGTTGGAAATATTTACTAACAAAAATGTATCTGAAATTTTTCACTGGATGTTGGCTAAAAATGTCTCTCACAGTCCTCGCTCATATTCATATTTCTCTCCCATGCTATTTTTTCTCTCTGACTTTCTTGAAATATGCTTTTGTAGTAAATTTGAGCACTCATATTTATAGTCGGCACTTCCAATTTTTTTTCTTACCTCCTTTCTATATTCATTGCTCATGCATACGTAAATATTTTCATTTCACAAAAATTTCAAGTAAAAAAGTGAACGAGGGATTCGCAAGTGACGTATTCCTTCATAGTGCTCACGTGGGCCCCGCAAACTGACACGAAGCGCTCTTCTGGCCTGGAATCAAAGACCCGGGCCTTTTTCTTGAACTCTCTCTCTTTCCGTCCCTCACACTGAAATCCACCCGCCTCGACCTGCCCATTCGTATCCCTTGCATCATTCAGACAAATCCAGCGTACGCGCGTCCGTAACCGACCCGAGTGTCCGTTGGAACTGCCGCTTCACGCAATGGGAGCTTCTTTAGGTAAGCCGGTCGCCTCTTCTCTTTTCGTTCGCAGAGCGAAAGTGATAATCACCACCGTGGAATCCATGAGCCTAGAAAAAAAATCGTATCCTGAATAAGCCTGTTAAATTAGCTCTTTTCAAAAATTTAATGGATTAAATCATCATGAAATACTTGATCGGACGAGAATCAATTTGAACCTGAATGAGTCTTGTTCCTTCCAATGGGATATCACCTTATGCATTGGTAGTGACTATTCTAAGCTATATTGTCTGTGTTGGTCGTAGCGTTACCAAATTTAAAGAACTCTGCTCGAGAACCTTTTGAAAAACATGAGGTAGAGAAAGAGAAAAAGTCTATGCGACTATTCAACGGGAAGGAAAAATAGTGAATGTTTTGTTGAATTGGTATTTAAATATTTTAGAAATCGACTTTTCGTGGATATGTTCATTGTGTATCCTCTTCATCATTAATACCATCTGTGCTGAGTAGAACTAATGTAAATGTGTTCTTGATGCCCTGGCTCTCTATGAGTATGTTTTTTTAATTGTCAATCAGTACGGACGATACGTGCTAAACTTGGTGTATGTAATTGATTTCAAAGTTTATTTGTCTCTGCCATATGAATGAAGGAACAAATTCAAATATACCTATTCTTTTGTCTTGCAAATAGGGCTGTATTGAATATGATCTAGGTTAGCCAAAAGAGGTCTCTCAAAATATAATCCTCCGAGTGTCATTCCTCAAATAACCCCTTTAACTTCCAAAGTATTATTAAGTATCCATTTACGCAAGTCTTTCAATACTAAAAGATTTTTTTTACAAATGATACTTTCAAATCCCTCAGCCTGAGGCTCTTGTCATTCTCATGTAAGAGAGGAGGTAGGAAGAGAGAAATGCCCAGAAAGGAGAGCCTCGCAAATTACTCCCCCATGGAAGTAGCCTGGGTCCCGACAGGCCCCCGTCCTCCCCCTGACCCTCCCATGTGCTCTGCGAACATTTTCCTCCGGTGGGCAAGCCGGATCGTCACTACGCATTTTCCATGCGGGGGTAGGCTGCGTTCCCACACGTGTCCACATGCAAAGCCGTCCCCAGCACACGAGCGCGCATTGCCCCAGAATGGCCTTGTGGGCCGTGGAGAGCGGGTGGGGGCTTGCGGGAAGGCCCTTCGGAAAAAGGACCGATCCGAAGACGCTCGAGCTATTTTTACTTCCCTTTCCGGGGAAATGTTCCGGTCCTCTCGACTGGAGAGGGACGCACGAATTTCGAAAGCCATCAGGAGATGAACCCTGGGCCCCTGGCAACGAGCGTCCACCGGGAAAAAAGGAATATCCTACGGGACGCTTTCTCGGCTTGGCGGTTCACTGATCTTGATTCCGCTTCACGGCGGAGGGAAAAATGAGAAACATGCGTGAAAAAACAATGGCCGTCTGGAAAATATGGTCTTGGAGAATAATACTTGTCTTACGTTATGGCCTCAGAGCTTAGCGTCATATCTGAAGAAGTCAATGCTCAAAGGTTTGCTCTGAGAGAGACATAGCTTTCACAAAGAGGATGAGGTGGGTATACAATAGCGGGAAGCATCGATCTTTGACGATCTTTTGAAGGAAGGGGCATGATGTAAGGCGGGGAAACAGTCGATGTAAGAGGTGGATGCTCATCTTTATTTGGTGCGATATTGAATAATTTAGATCCCATCTTCTATAAAATGCATGCTCATGAAAGTAAATGCAAATCGTATAATATGCAGTAATTAAAGTTTACAAGCATGAAATACACTCATGCAGAGAATTACCTTACGCAGAGTGGAAGAGAAGAAATAGGAAATGAAGTGTCTTGCGAAAACCTCAGTGAAATTGGAAAATAGCAAGGTTGACAGAGGAAATCGTAGGGATGGGGCGATCTAACTGCGAAAGCTCTACGAAGGGTATCAGACTGTAGCGTACAATGTTGGAGGATAGAGCACGAGGAAAATTCCACGGTCTCCGGTTGGAGTAAGAATTTCTTGAGAGGACGTTTTTTCAGGTTAATGAGCCTCCGAGAGAAGTGACCGGGAAACATTTATCAGAAAAGTTGGAATAACACTAAAATAACTTTTAAAGTTCAACTTACCTATTTTAAAGTTTTTCCAATTATTAATTCGATGTTATATAAACAACCTTATCATTTAATGGTCTATGACTTGCAATATTTTAATGTAGGAACACATTTTTGTTCAATTACCCAGAAATATGATAACGATAGTTTTATCGTACTTAATAACTATCGAAAAAAGATGTCCACTCGAATCATATTTATTTCTTACTTTCCAAAAATCTGTTAAAAATGAGTAAAATGATCTGTTAAAAAAAAGCTCGAAGGTTTGCGTTGAAGGAAGTGGCGTGTTTCAATCCATGTAGGAAGTGCGGGCTTCAATCCACGTATATACGTGCTTTAGTAGAATATATTTAGTTCAACAAATGTAGCCCGTGTAATTGCATCATATCTCCTGGTTTATGTGAGATTCTTACTATCACAGAAACGTTTTTCTCTTCCTTAATGGATGCATATTATTTGACTCGGCACAGTTACTCTTGGTTTTAGAATAATAGCAAAATTGGGATAACAGGTTGACTTGTTAACGGGGTGAAATTAAACGTTAACAATTGCATCGATTTTCTCTGCCATTCACTTTAAGTTCTCGCACTATCCTTTAACCAAGGTTACAGGTACCCTAATGTAAAAGAAAAACTTTTCAATATTTTATAGCCATAGATTCTTGCATTTGTTGCAGCCAAATAATTTTCTTGCACAAAAACAATTTCAATGTATTATTGCTTTTTAAGCCAGTTAACTTTAACAGATACATTTAGAACATTAACGTGTTGCAAGATCTCTCCGTTTAAAATTCTCTTAATTGTGTCAAGTCGTTAAAAGTGATAGCACTCGCCACCATTTAATTTTTTATTTAGCCAGTTAATTTTTTAAATAATCTAAGTTATGTGCAGAAAAGCTTTAAAGCAAAAATGATGCCCGCCATATTGAGAATAATATCATGTCCTATAATCCGTTTGCCATTTAAAGTAGTGAATTGGTCATTTACTTGCTTAAGTGTCTGGTTTATATAAAATGTTATTTTATGCATCTCCTTTAGGTAACGAAAGCGGCTGCAAGTAGAAGGAGCGGGAATGTAGGTAGTTTCCTTGATTCAAATGCAATATTTCTAATGCTAAAAATTGAAATGTTTTAGTTTTTTCTCATTTTATTAGGACTGTATATTATTGCTACTATGACATTAGCAGAATGCTGCCACTTTTTTCTGGATAGCCGCAGAGTAGAGCGCAGATAAAGAAGGCCTTCTGTACCAATGTACTAGATCGCACATCTGCAAAATTATTTATTATTGCCTGTTTTTGTCATGATATCACTGAAAGAATGGGGTCACAAAAACTTAATATTTTTAATCGGCTCATAAAATTTGTTAAATTAAATTAATAATTTTATGGACGAGAATATGGGAAAAACAAAGTTAAATATCAGTTCTCTACTATATAAGGCAGAGGGAAGTACGGTTATGTGGGAAAAGCATAGAGGATAAATCCCATCCCAAGCATGCCACGAGTTTTCCCACTTCCTTGAACACTTGAAATTTTTTGTAGTTCTAATGTCCTTCTTTTTTATTTTCCAACTTTTTCATTATTTGTCGTATTTTTCGCAACTACCGTACAATCTCAGATGGAAAATACTTCATTACCTCCGATTACCTATCATGGTCGTGTCATGTAAATAATATCTGTAAAACCGTCAATAAATCATTATTTCCCCTTCTCAGATTGAAACATGTGATCCCCACATCTCTTAAGGCACAGCTGGTTTCGGCGTTAATATTACCGCACTTTGACTACGCCGACACAGTTTATCAAGATCTATCACAAGAACTGTCACTAAAACTTCAACACTCTCTGAATGCATGCATCAGGTTCATTTTCAACCTACAGGCATCAGATCACATCACCCAATACATAAATGAACTATCTTGGTTAAAGCTTTGTCACAGACGACAACCTCACACCCTCTCTCTTCTTTACCAAATTCTGAATACTAAAACGCCTTCTTACCTCTTTGAAGAATTCAAGAAGCTGAAAAATGTCCATGAATCCAATACGCGAGGAAATCATAAGCTGGTAATACCTCTCCACCGGACTACTATCTTCAATAAGTCATTCATTGTCACTGCATGTCGTGAATGGAATAAACTTCCCTTATCCTTAAGAAACTCTCCATCACTTCCATCTTTTAAAAGGGCGCTACATAAAACACTTCTCAAAGTTCAGCAGACGGGAACATGAGCATCACAAGTCACGGGCACTCTCTTAATACACATGATAGATTAGAACACGGATGGCAAGATAAACGGCACACATTTAACACCATGTTGATGTTTGCTTTTGTTTATTAATTATTCCTTAATTCCCTTTTACCTTTTTTTCTATTTTTTTTCTCCCTACCTTTTGTATTTATCTTTTCTTGAATTTCATTATAATCTACTTATTTTCCTATGTACATGCTATTATATTTGAGTTATTCTTAAACACTAGCTTTACTGTCAGTAAGATTTCGCAGGTTTTTCACACCCCCCTTCTTGTGTGGGTGTTTTCCTGCAGTGGGTTTTTGCGTAAAGGATGTAAGCATAATAATCCTCACGTTTTTCCCACATTTTAAATTCTCTCACACACTATTAGATATGTAATATTGATATATTGTGTATATATATTTCTTTTGTGTTAATTTATCATTATTTAATTTCTAGAAGTGTATTCTTTACTTATTTTTTTAACCTCAGATTGTAATTGTTTTAAGTATTGACCACTATTTCTTTAATATATTTATTTTGACGAGGGCTTAGATGGCAGAAGGGACAGTTTTGTCTCAATCTCGCCCCAATAAAGACCTTTTATTACTATTATTAATATTTCCTAGAGGCAAAATGCAAAGGACACCAATCAGATATTAAATACTTTATTTATACTTTGCATTTACTGTATGTGTCATTTTCTCAGTTTCTTTCACAGAATACTGTTACATACTTTTACCTGACCTATACAGTTACTGCACAAAATTATGAATTCCCTCTCCAACAATTTTTGGGCTCGAAATGGAAAGTATATTCCCTCATCTTTTGTCTGAGAAAATCTTCCATCTGCTCTTCGTTTTCTGGTTACCTAGTATATTTAGTCATTGGTGGTATTCTTTTCGGATAATCACCATTGATAATTAAGGACGTTTGCTCTTCAAGTTCCAGTATTTTTCGTCAAATTGTGAATTCCTTTGAGGACTTGATCCTTCTAAGGACTATACGTATCTACATGTATTCCGGGATGTTAATATTGAGGTCTCTTTTGCATTACTCATTTTAATATTTTCAAATGATATTCATTATCACTAGAGTAGTTAACTCATGAGATTTTTTGAATCGTTCTTAGCCACCTGAAGATATAGGAACTCCATCACCGTCAAACAAAGACTTCTTCGTAAGAAAAAACGAGTGATTTTACTAGATACATACCGGTGACATAATTGTGATAGAGTTAAAAGACTACTCTAGTTACTCGGATGGGAATCTTTATCTTACCTCAAACTACACTAGTAGAGTGATAGAAAAGTCATCAGCAAAAGTAGAAAAAGAATTCGGTTTTTAGGCGCTTCACCTAATTAGGCTGTCTTTTTCTCTAGCCCAACATTTAATGTAAGGTTAACATATCATCCATGCCCAATTTGAGCCCAACTCTTGTTCAATAATTGTTATTATTTGGGTGAATAAACGATGAATGCTAGCCAATAAATGCTGTGATTGCTGAACTGACTTGAATTATCGGATGGCCTAATTACAAATGGACCATCAATGTTTGCCATCATGTTGCTTCCTTTGATATAAAATGATTAAATAAGTACATATAAAGTATTTTAATGAAAAATAACTGCAATATTGTCAATGAAATGAAAGATGGCTCAACAGACGTGGACCATAGATGACGAATGCATCTTAGCTAAAATATCGGGTATCATGAATTAGTCTTAGACACTACTACATTCTTGGCTATTGATGGGCTTCTATTTACCATGCTCATCTGCGTATTTCACCTCCATATGTCTCCAGCCATCATCAGAGTGAGTGAATGGCCTAGTCCATTTTGAAATCGGAAGAGTAACAGCGGCTTTTTAGATGTTGTTTTACCTGAGAGTAGTTCAATCCACCTGACCACACCTTCAAAATGAATGCGTGTACCTCACGCTCACGGGGAAAATGAAAACACCACAAAATTGAGGTCATAAAACGTTTCTGACTGGTGCTGAGTCCCCACAACTGACCATAAAGTGTGTAGCATGAAGAGTAGGGTAGTCTCTGGCAGAGTTACAGAACAACCCGACTATATGGTCTTGACCTTGGGTTGCTCAAATTCATCGCTTTCCCGAAGACTGCTAACATATGTCTTCTGCCCTCTTCACCAGTGGGGCAGAACTTTACGGTTAATATTTCAGATTCAAATTTACAGGTCCTAGTCGTAATTCTACACCTAAATTTCTTCTCAATGAAAGAACAACATTGATATTTTTCTTGATTTTTCGTACCAGTTTTACATTGTAGATCAATGCCAACAAATTAGGTGTTCTCGGTATCTGGTGATTCTCTAAAAAAATTCTTTTTTAAACTTCGGATTATAGGCATTGGAGTGCATAGTGCTTAGACTACTAGATCGCAACGGTGAAATTAGTCACATTTCCGAGGGGGAAATTGAAAATAGTCGATTAAATAGATTATACTAAAAGTTAACTAATAGTATGTTAATTAATACGACGAATGGAGTATTAGTGATACTTTTCTATGTCGCTGTAGATAGAATATTTTCCTCCTAGAAATCCAGCTTTTGCAAAATTGACTCCCACAAAACTGTGTGGGTACCTTTACGAGCACTAATTATTTGCATCAAAGGGTATACAATCCTTTTTTTTAAACATTTATTCTCACAGTATTCCCAGGAACAGATGGCAATTTGAGGAACAATTATTCTTATATTTTAGTCGTTCTTTGGGCTAAAAATATATGATAAAAATACTAATTATTCGAAGATCTATTGTATGATATCTAAGCTTTTCTCTCTTGTTACACGATTGATACCATAAGAAGTTCATATAAGTTAAATTACACAGATGCGTGCTCAGTACTATCTTCTTATCAAATTCATATGCTAATGTTTTGTCAGTCGTCGAGTAAATATTTTTAAAGATGATATGTCATAAATTTTAATTGATTTTCAATGTATGAAATACCTTAATACGTATTTTAATTCGTAATATTAGGTTAATCCATATCTTATTTTAAAGTCTATACATCGTACCCCTGTTCATTCTAAAAGCCTTCATGCTGAACCATCAAAGACAAAGTTAGAATAAAGGAAAATTTATTGCGCTCAAGCCCTAAAATTTCCTTTTGAAACACTTATCACTATTATAATCCAATATATTAAATTTGTTTTCATGGGGAAATACGTTTAAGTGTTTATCCAATAATATTATTTATATCCTATTCTGCACTTTTCTACTCGTTTTCGCTTCTGTAGTTGTTGCCAACATCATTTTAAATTTAAAATAAAATATGAAGGAGAGCAAGGAGGTAAAGAAGCATGCATGCGTCTCTGAGTGATTAAGACAGTGGTAGGAGGAAGAAAATGGGGAAAGCTGAGAAGAAAATAAACAGAATGTATGAATATGAGAAAAAGGAAGAGATGCCTTCCCTCGAATAAATTGAGTGTAGAAAATGAATGTTGAAATTTGGCAAGGAGCACAGAAGTAGCCTATGGAAACGCAGGTAATGATTGGTTACCTACAGTTAGTAATTAAAACATGGATTTTGTTGACGCACACGTAGTTTTTGTAGCGTTAAACGCCTGTGAAACATGTTGATATTAAAGTAACAATAATGCATAGGCAGTGAACGGCTGAAAATATCTTTTTTCACGTCTCTGGAGGTATGATAACGGAATTAGAAGAGTCCTCATAAAATATTTTATCGCATCATCGGGCTTCTTTGCTGATTCGAAGCAGAGTCCCACGAGGAAGGATGGGGTGCCACTGGGTATTAGTTTCGATGGAATCATTTCGTTTCTCGCTTCTCGCGTTCCCTCCCATCAGTGGCTACCCTGCCACACACACACATAAGCCGTTCTTCCGGCTCCGCATCTGGCTCCCAGGAGGACGGGGATGGCGAGGCGGGGGCTGTTGGGATTAAGGGAGGAGGGTGGGGATTCGCCACGCTTACTTTCCAATTGTAAGGGCCGTTGTTCGATTCCCTGAGGTGATAGAATTCCCATCCTTCGTCCGATCGCACTCCGTACTCATGTGAGAGTCTGGAATGATGGAACCGTGCATTCAAAGCTCATTGGGCGGTAGTAGTAAAGTTTGATGCCTCCCTCTGTTCCACTCAGCCCTTTTTGTCTTTCTTTAGCGGCATTTTCTCCCCCACTCCACGCGGCACCCTGAATTCGGGTGTGATTACTTTTCAGAACCTCAATCTCAGCCCAGCCACCACTCAGCACTGATCTCTACCAAGAGGCCTGTGATGTGTACTTATTTTTTTCTCGTTGTGGGAAGAAATTCACATAAGGCTTGGTTTTTGGTTATAAATTGTTTCTGTGGCGCACAGAAGTGGCCTTGACCATAATGAATGGTAGTAGCATCTGCTATCAGTCTTACTTGGTACTCGGATTATTTTATGGTTCTAAATGTTCTAAGATTATGTTGAGGCTTTCATTTCCAACAAAGTTTCTTGTTCTAGGGTATTATAAATTTCTTTGTCCTTAGTTGATCCGAAAATGAATTGTACATTGCCTCCTAAGTTCCTCAGGGAGAATAGTAACTTACAAAACTTTGCTCATTAATCTTGATAAAATATAAATCTCATGCCATTATATTCGATTTTTCAGAGGTAGGTACTAGTGAAATAAGACTAAATTAGATTTACATTAATTTCTTCATTGAAAAGGATCTCAAATTAAGGACATAGAGACGTTTTCTTAGGTAAACATACAGAATAATAAAATAAACTATTGTCTCTGTTGTAACTTACAGTCATTAGTTTTTTTTTTCACTCCCTGCCATTTTCGGCCGAAGGTGATACTGTAGGCACTGTATCAAAATCATTTGCGGTAGTGAATTTCATAATTTAAAATGATAAAAGTTTAATCGTTGTTCACCATAAACTCTTTCTCGTGAGTGAGGACGTAATGAATCACATTTATATCTTGTCTGAGTCACACGAGTATTCAACTGGCCAAGGCTCTCATTGAATTTCGCAAATAACGCACTTTGCATTCTTATGATCTTATGTTTTATTTAGATACAACGTACTATTTTAGATTTGCCATTCGTTTTCTCTATTATTTCGTTTTTGTATTCGAATGTTAAGGGCATTATAAACTATTGAACTATCAACTGACATTTAATTCTCTTTAATGCATGCTATGCTTCATGTATTTTAGTGGTACTAAGGCTTGCCTTTGCTAATGCCTTGTCTCGATTAATGTTAATCAAAATATTTATGAATAATAGTAAAGCTTGATACCTCCCTCTGTTCCACTCAGCCTTTGTTTTGCCTCGTTTTGCTGGTTCCTCATTACTGTTTGTCGTGAAACGTGATTTCTTACATCAGAAAGCTAAGGAATATGGTTTCCCAAGCCTTAAATGTCTATATCCACCTCATCACCTCTAAGTTTTAACCACGCCGGAGAAATGTCCATCAAAACAATTTAATGCAGATTTTAGAAGGTTGCAGCAGATACGAACCTGTATCAACGGATGGAATATCTAGTTGTATATGGATCCTTTAAGAATTTAAGTGAATGGGATTTAGTTTAAAGTGCCGAGATGAAAATTCGGTCTTAAAAAATGAGGTTCGCATCGGGATATTAGGCATAGATAAGAACTGAATTGGCACAAGTTTGTACCCCGGTATCCGTTCTCCGGAACCCGTTAAAGGTTAATGGGCCGTTTAGTTGCAAATCACACGATTCTAGTCTATGCATAGTCCGAATTTTTCTCTCGAGAACGACGGCATTTTTCTTTTTTTTATATTCCTTTCAGAAGGTGTTCTGCTTCTTATGCATGTGTGCCAGAGGGTCACTCGCGTTCCTTCAGGGGTGACCAACCCCGTTTCTCCCCTCTCAGCCCTCTACACAAAGGGAAGTATTTCGCATATCGCCCCGGAGGGGAGGGAAGTGGAGGGTTTTAAGTGCCTCGAGGAACGGTGGGAGACCTATTCATTTGCATACTACCAGGGGCTAAGCAAATACTACGGGTGACTGCCGCTGTGCTTCCAATGAGGGAACGAAGTAGAGAGAGGGAGTGGGGGGTGGAGCTAGCCAGGCCTCCCTCAATTGCTCCAATTCCGCTCTCTCCCACTCCACCCGATGAAGAACATCTCCTCCTTCACTCCGCATTCAATTTCTCCAAGTTCTCCGGGCGTTCCTCTCCTTTATCCCTTCCAGATCATTCCAACCTCTTTCCATTTCTCTCTCTTCCGTTGGCTCTGTTCCCTTCGTCCCTTCCCTTAACTCCAACCACCTCCCCGTCTCATCATCACTTTCAAACTTCCCCCATTTCACCCCCAAAAACTTTATCCTTCCGTCTCGCTCATGCTAAGCAAAATTAACGGCGAGGTTTTCAACTCCCGTCGCAACAAAAGATGGCCTGCAGAAGACGTGCCCGTGTGAGATCTTCTTTTTATCCTCACTATCATCTCCTGTTGGTTGAGCCCATGGTGGCGCGGAGGATGCGAATATTCTGCCCACATTTCCGCAAATGAGTATGTGTAAGTTTAATGCGTGCATGCGTAGGTGGGTGGGCAGTGCTGGCTTCTAGAAGTATGGAATATGCGTTGATTCGCCTTCGACGCTGGAATTCAAGGCTTCCGTCCTCTGTGATGGAACAATAGAGGTCCCCCGCGGGATCCTTGCCGGCTATAAATAGCCGATGTCTCAAGCAGGCATGAGTCTGCTGGTCGGAGGGCCGCAGCTGCTAATGGCACAACCTTGATTTAAATTTGAAGAAGTTCATTGCCTCGAGCATCCTTAAGGCTTATCATCCCACCAGCCATAATTTGTTAAACGTTGACGGTATGACGTATATATATATATACATTTATTTATATTTATATTGATCATTTCATGTCAATTCGACCAGGCGAGTACTCTAAGGGTAACTGATTTTGACCAAACTTGGCATTTAATAGGAAAATAAAAACCACAAAGCCGTTTTGCAAAACACGCAACCGTTTACGAGAAATTTCAACGTTACCAAATTCGAATTTTGCAAATATCACTACACATTTTAAGGTATATCTCCGAGATTATTACAGGTAATGATTATCAAAAGACTCAATTTAAAGGTCTCGAAATGGACAATTATAATATAGTATTATATTATAAAATATATACAGTCTTAAAAAGTAATAGCAATTTTAAATTTTCAAATATATTTTTGAAGATGTACCAATGCACTTGGTTTTGATTTTTTTCTATGCTGTAGATACAAACCTCCTCTAAAAATTGAAAAATTTTGCCAGAGGTAGTATTTCATTTAAGAAAGAAAAATATTTTTGAGTGAAGGCGTAACTCCCGCCGGTTGCCGCGGCGCTGGGTTAGCGCCCGACCGTAAGGTACTCTAGTGTTCTCAGAGCCCTGTAACTTTCTCTTTCATCTTATTTTCCCCAATTTTAACCTCATACATAATATTAAATCCCCTTTGCCCGTGCCTTACGCCAATTTCTTCCCGTATATGTGGCCACCACCCTAGAAAACACGACGGCGGCAGCACGTCCTCCTGCCTGGTTTGGCTTCAAGAGATATTAGCAAGTAAATAATGTCCTATTTATATATCTTTAAGGTTGACTTCATATAACTTGCGGAAATCTTGATCACGCGTTGTTTTTTTTGCTACAGTTTCACTCCCCTTCCTGATTGCACCCACAAGATGAGGGTAAAATTGTTGTCTTAAAACAATCAACGCAACGGATATTCCCAATAATAATATGAAACCATCAATTACGCGTCGTGGAAGCATCAATATATCTTTACGGTAGTTCCAACAAGATAGCATTTTCCAGAGAGTAAAAGAATCATTGGATCCTATGATTGAGAGAAACGCGTTCTTATGTACTCTAAAGAACATGTTTTTGGCTAGGATAGTGATAAGAGAGAACTCATTTGAGTTACATTAATAGGTAAGTACTAAAAGTATGAACTCAAATCTGAATTATTGACAATAGAGACTATTTTGCTAATGCTCTATGATAAATTCTGTCCTAGCTTGATTTCTTAAATATTTCACCCCAAGGTGTTTAATGATGTGTCAAACTTGTCAATGAGTCTGTGTTAAAGTATAAGGACAAGAAAACAGAGATGGCCACATCACAATATCTTTGCGCTCAAAATTCACGATCGAGAATCAAATGAAAAAACGGAATTTAAAACAACACTCTTGAATACATCACATTATTTTACAAACCCAGGGTGTGGTTAGAACTCCAATTTCAGCCTACTGGTAGAGAGTTTTGTGTAATGCCTTAAAAAAAGTGAAGTGGCGAAAGGCTGCAAATTATGTATTACCATCAAAATAGAATCTTTAAAATCTCTTACGTGAACTAATCTTTAAAAAAATATTATCTTTAAATGATTTAAAATACTACAATGCGTCTTTTTTTGAAAAGATAAAAAACAAAACTTTCAAGAAATTACCAAATTGTTATCCCTAATGCGCGGACTCATCATGTGGTGAATGGTTTTGATATATACTTTTTTATCATATGCAAGCTCAAACAGAGTACTTAGAAGTTATCAAAAGCGAAAGAAATATTACTATATATTTTGAAGGCAAGTGTTAAATTTGATGATTTCGTCATTTTAGCCCGGTTGCGCCAACTGAAGATCCAACATTAGATTTTTACAGTATTTATCCTTTAATAGGCATACAAATTCAAATTTTGAGCCCTAATCGTATTAGATACTGGAATATTTAATTTTTTCAACCCATTCCTTCTGTGTGCGGTTGTGTTTTTCGCATTGCGTACTAAAAAACGTTTACACTAATTCATACCCATTTTTGTTTGAATTTTAGATGCTCTCATTTGCAGCCATTTTCCAGTAAAGCTGTTGACTGTATCGAAAATATGTTGTTAAACTTTGTTAACAATTATATTTAAAGTTAAGTAAGCACATGACTTGGGCGGCTTTTGAATAGTAATTTTACTTGGCTAGACAGGTACCACATTTTTTATGAGAAATCACGGTGTTGTCATTTTTCAATGTGGTTAATCATCTCTTATGCATAGAGATTGATTCTGTTTAAATCGATCAGGTAGGATTAGTAAATAGTGAGCACTTTAATTATTAATTATTTTAATTACAATTACATATCCTATATTGAAGATTTACTTGCTTCTTGTATTTATAGTCTGTTTATGGAGAAATTTCCTTCAACCCCGAGAAATGATTAGGATCAGCCAGAGATATTGTTCAATTTTATATGCGTATTTGAGTGTGCACGCGTATTGCTCAATATTCCATCATAAATTATTTAAATTATATTATTGTAAAATACCTTTCTTATGCTTCTAACTGTGGCCCTAACATACCAGTACACTCTCTGGATGACTTCCTCTTAGATCATGCAGCAGTAAATACCCTTCCTACCTCATTTCTATTTCACCCCATGTTTTCATTTTCCACAAAATATTATAAAATTGGATACTTTCATACTTTTGAAATTTCAGAAAAATGTCCTCTTTTTCCTGTGGAGTCCGTGGAAATCAAAATCATACTAATCTCATCATTAAATTTGAAATGCATTTTATGCCATGGTTTGTGTCATAGTTCTATACGCATTAACCAGGTAAACCAACGTAGTGGTAACATATGTAATCTATATCAGGTTGACGGGTTAACGGATTATTAGCATTTGGATTATTCTATGTGGCAGTTGAATGAATGAAGTGTAAAAATATAAAGACTTCGTTTATTAAGCTGTAAGCTGGGCTATATAAATCCTTACGTACTGTTTGCCCTTATTGTAGCAGACAAAATCTTTTCCGTGAGATATTATTTTAAAGATAAGGCGATAGTATATCATGAGCTGATATTTAATTGGAATTTTTTTTCAATGTTTTCCTTTACAATTCTAAGCCAAGTGAGTAGTGCACTTAATTCCAACTAGTATAGCTTTGCTTCTCTCTATTTTCCCTTTTTATTCCCATTCGTGCATCCATCTTAACTTATCTATGAGAAAGTGGTATACTTTTTTTTCTAATAAATATAACAATTTCATAAATGTGTACCTACTCCGTATTTTTCAAAAACATATTTTCAATGAAATTGATGAATAAGTTGCAATGAATAAAAAACGTTATTTATATCCTGTTTTTTACGAATAGTTAATTTTTGTAGGCATATGCATCTGCACATACTGTAAGATGTACTCTTTAATGAACGTCTTTTTGACTCACAAGTGGAAGGTGTAGCTAGGTAGAAAATAGTTTAATATGTGCAATAAATGCATATAGGAAAAACGTAACGCAGTTGATAAATGTATTACCCTTTTCAATTAGGCTACGCTAATTTTGGCGTAATTTGATGCAAGGGATAATGAATGCTAAGCAAGGGATTTCTGATTAGCTCTGATAACTGATTGCTAGGTTAGTTAGAAACAAATATCATTATCTTTCTTACATAAGTCGATCGTTTTTTGTCAATAAATTTTTAAACATTTTTCCCTTTTTGCCAATTTTTTCATTTCGTTACTATACTACGCATATTTAATACAGATTAATTTTATCTTTCTTTATGTTTATAAGAATGTTCACATGTAGTTAAAAATTTAACTGTTTCTCCCTTATTATAATTGGCTGAGAAATACGTGATATTTTTATTTATTTAAAAAATTGTCCTTTTAAAGCGTAGTCCTTTTTTGTTCGTCAAAAATGAGGAAGAGAAGTGGGAAATTGATGAATGATACTATAATAATAGATATTGCGTGTAATATGACTTTATGAATATGAATTCATGGAATAATATTTTCATCAGTGTTTTATTACAAACATGCCAGTTACGAGCCAATATGCCAAACAAAATAAGCGTGAGCCGGTGGTTTTTCTTGATGTCAATCTGTTTCAACACCGGAATATTTGGCACACTGGCAAATCTTCGGCTTGGCTGCTTGCCAAATTCTATTTGGTGAGTTTCCAGATTTTTGATTGAGCCATTTGGATGGGTGGTGGAGTAGTAGAAGTACTCTTTTAATGCAATCATATTCCCAATCTTTTGCTCATTTATTGACCTCAACGATTCGTTTCTCACAACAGATTTGTGGAAAATAATCTTGCAAGTGGTATTTCAAACATTAGCTTTGGCATAAAAAGAGTTAAGCAGCTGGCATGAATTTGATTTGAATAAATAACGTCATAAACGTTCATTTCATGCTCACTGCAATCATTTTTAGACTGATATAAGCAGTGGTTACCGTGTTAAAACACAGCTTTCGATCATTGATTTAACGTAAACACTTTCAACATTTATCCCTAACATTACAATGAAGTTCAAAGTAATATGGTATAAAAATAAGACTGACTGACAATTTTTGATACCAGTTCTCTTCAAAAATTAAATTATATCTTTGACTTTACTTTAGCTCCTAGTTGATTTTTCCTCTTTTACTGCCGTGCATACTTGGCAACTCTTGATGACACGGAGAGGTAATTTTTTAAAATTAGGATAGTGATGAGGGGAGTGTTATGCATGTCAATTGATTTGATGGCTCCTTGCTCACACGCAGGGGGAATGCAATTACTTTTGGCTTTAGGCACTCCAACGGTTAAGATTATATCTCAATGTCATGCGTAAGATCATAATCACAGGGCGATCATCCCTGCAATACAAACCCGCGACCTTTGGTTGCAGGTCAGCGCACTGCTGACCTGGCTACCTCCATTCGCTCCACATGTAGCTTGGTATTCATCGACGACTGCTTTTTTCTTCCCGTAGAGCTACTAATGCCTTCCCGTGAATGTATCTGCCTTTATGAAAAGGGAATTAGAAGAAGAGCTGAGAATAATGATGTTCGGGAGGGAATGGACCTACTAGCCTTCATTGGAATTTTTAAAACTTATTAATATGACATGTTAATGTTGTTGTTATGTTAATGTACGTTGTTTACGCGTAGCAGTTTATCTGGCCTGGAATTAATTTATCTATTTTCAGGGATAACAACAAGCAACAACAAATATCGATTCTTTTTTTCGCTCTTATTTGCTATATTTCAGTAAATGGGAGAGCTAAAAAAATAAGTAAGATATTGTTGTAGCCGCAGGTATCACTGTTGCAATTGGATTTTCTTTTCCTAAGAGATTTCTTCCTATTCCTTTTTCGTTGTCTGTTAAAGTGGTTCAAATAGGTATGCTAGCCTCATCCCCTTAAAAAAGAGGCAGCAACGTATAGGCTTCACTACAAGGCCCATCTTCAGGCAATTTAATACCCAACCAAGTGATATAACTTGAATGGCAAATATATCCAAATATTAATAGCATATAACGCAGTAAACAGTAAAACCCTCTCCTCAGCGATTACCCTCTATCGTCGTTGTTCTCATCATAAAATGTCCCTTTAGACTAATTAAAAAATAATTAAATTTTGTAAATGGTGAATGTCTTTAGTTTATTTTTTCTTCGAAAAGGCTTTTTGCTTCCATTTCTTAGGAATAATACTGTTTTATTTGTTTTTTAGTGATTAAATTATGTTATTTTTTCATAAAATTCTCATCCCCAACGTATTCAAAAGATTCAGTACAATCATATAATTTTCCTATGCTATAAAACTAACCATTGATAAAATATTTTCCTATATTATTTTGACCCCATGAAAATTTGCCAGAATATTGAGCATGACTTCATGATCTTTATCATTCCCAATAAAGCTTAGCTTAACCGTCCTTGGCCAATAGAAATTATATTACAACAAGGTTTACCCTGAAGATCGATCTGATTGGCTGAGGAAGGTCAAATCAAGTCCTGCGCACAATAACTTTTGAAATCCATACGAGGTGGCTGAGGGCCCAGTACCACTCTTTGCGTTATCTGTAGTGCAATTTCTGTTTTTTGAAAGATAGAAATGTGTAAATGCTGTTAATGTAATATAACTGGGTGGCCTCTTTCATCATTCTTTGAAAAGTTAAAAGGAAATCTGATTTTAAAACATAATAATGAGTAGTTCTTCTTGAGATTAAATTCAATGAAGTAAGGCATACGATTTGGCTAATTTAATTCTTATTAACACACATGAGAAAGAGAGGATCTCCGCAAGAGGCATGTGTATTTATAAAGGGAATGAAATAGGGTGATGTGATGTGGTAATGTGATGTGATAGTGGCTTTTGGGTTTGATTATTTACCTTAAGTCCCTTGTTCCAATCTGGAGCGGTATTTGTGTTGGAAAAGCGCGTGATTGGCAATCTAAAGCTCATATTGTTTTAATGAACCATCGAGTTTCATCCAAAAAATAAGTTTTCACTCACATCAGTATCTGAATACTCTAAACTCAAGGTAAAGGATCCACCTTCACGTAATGGCTTGCTACAATTTTTTTAGAGCGCTATTATTTACTTTTATTAATTGTCTCTCAGGTTCTGACAATTCGTGCAGACCAGAATCTTAAAGTCTTCATTTTTTTGATTTTTAAAAATTATTTTTAATAAATTTAAATGTCCTGATCTCTCCATCAATATTTTTAAAACGAATGTTATTAGGTGTAATAGCGGTCATTCCGTGGAAAAGAGGATTCCTTAATGAAATAATCACAACACCGCTACGGTACCTAATCCGGTCAAGTGATTGATCGCATCAAGCCTTTACTATATTTATAAGTAGGATATGGCTGTATGGACAACGCAGGACTTAGTGTTTTTCATTTACGCATTATCATTTCAGTTTTGCATTTTTAAAGCTTCTTAAATTAAATTGTGTGAGTTGAAAATTTAGGTTATTAATTTAATGAGTAATTAATTATGAGTTTCAATTAAGCTAATGCAAGTGTGCATTGCGTTGTGGACGATGTTTGAGTAAAAAAACAATATGAGGTACTTCTGAGGGTAGATTTGCAAAAATAGTTATACAGGGATTGGCTATAGACTACTCCAGAGCCTCAGTATTTTATTATCTAATTTTTTATTGGTAGCAATGACGAGAAAATTCTTTTTCCTAACCCAGCCAGAATATGAACAAAAGCCCCTGATCTCAGTATTTTTATTGTATTATGAAAAATAAGGTATTGAAATATTGCTATTATAATGAAGTAAAAGAGCAACGGTTGCATTAGGAAAACTTTTCTAAATAGGAATACCTAGTAACAGAAATTTCGATATTTTAGAAATTGGAAAAATTTTGAATAGGATAAATGGTATTAAACTGTTTTACCACCGCTTTGTGTTCATTATTGGATTGAATTGAGCTTTAGTACATAAAATAGGTTAAGAGCGTTTCAATACAATTCTAATGTATTAAAATAATTACATTTCAAAAGCGGCGTGAATGAAAAGTTAATAGATACCAGGAGATCACCATTTTATCAAGTAATCATAATTTTACATCAATACATTACCTGAATGGAGTAAGGTTGCGGCAATAGGGGGTGTGAAACTGTGCACACGAATTTGATAGGAGAGAGGGCTTTATTCTGACCTTCAATACCGGGTAGCCCTTGTTAAAAAAATACTTGATGTGTTCACTAGAAATGACTTTAAATTTTTATTTTTTCTGCCATAGTCTGTTTAGTTATATTTCCATTTTAAATAGGTTTAGCCGCGCCACCACTTGGCGGTGCCACTTAAGAGGGTTTTTTCGTTTTTCATTTGTTTTCGAGTATAAGTGCGTTTTCCTTTGAGTGTCTGTGTGAGTCACTGCCCTTGGCCGCGGCGCAGAAAGGATCGAGATCGAACCCGACCCTAGTCATCGGACTGAACCGCATGGAAAGTTGTCAGCTGGTAAGTGGCACGCGCCCTAAAGTTGTTTGGCTAATCGTGGCTCAACCTTTACTGTTGATAAAAATTACAGTCCACTATTTTTGTTAATTGACCATAGAATCAAGTACGGAAGTTGATCATATGGTCCTTCGGGCCGGATTACAGTTTGAGAACAGTGGTTTCGACTACGATTTGTGTCGGTTTATGATCCTTGTTTGGTGTAAGGAGAACGTGGAAAATGCCGGCGATCAGTGATTTAGAATTCCTTGTTGCATCTCTACTAGTGAAGATGGGACGGATTGATAGCGTCGCGAAAGATTTCGGAAACAATTCCAGTGATGTGAAAAGGAGGAATCATTAGGCGCAATGTCTGACCAGCTCGATAATACTTCTGAGGATTTCAATGAGGCTATTCCGAGATTAGCTGCTTTGCACGCGAAACAATCACCCAGTGAAAAGGACAAAGAATTGCGAAGTTGGACTAAGGAGTTCGAGACTATGTTCTACAACACCAAAGCCATTATCCTCACGCATTTCGCAGATGTTGAGCCTCACTTAAGGACAACGGGGCCCCATTCTGCCGCGGAATCTAATTTTACTCATGCAATTGCTCTCCCTAAGCTCGATTTGATTGAGTTCTCAGGTGGTATAATGCACTGGCAGGCATTTTATGATGTCTATCTATCCACGGTGCATGCACACCCTGTTTTGAGTGACGTCCAGAAGCTTTTGTACCTCAAATATATGTTAAAGGGAGCACTGTTGTATGTTTCGTCCCTCTGTCATCTTGGAACTATTCGGTCGCGTGGGATAATTTTAAAGCACGCTATTTGGACCCTAACAGGTTGACTAATGCCTAACTGGAGGCTCTGTTTGATATGACGCCAATCACAAGGAAGCTCAAGCTATCCGTAAATTTTGTACTCGGATTGCTGAATATGTAGGTGCGTTAAGGGCTGTGGGGCACACTGTTGAAAGTTGGTGGTTCCCGATGCTTTTTTTTGCACCGCAAACTAAATTCCGTACTGCGGGAACCTCACCATTCCTCACGTTAAACGTTGTTGAGCCGTATTTACGACAGGTTTTATCACTTTTACAGGATTGATACTTTAAATTGCCATGCCCCAATTGTAAATTGCAACATAACGAATTACTCTTTTTTGCCAATCAAGTAGATTCTAGTCCAAAGTCTGAGACTAAAAGCAATGCTACGGCTGAGCCACGACAGCGCACCCCTCCTCCAGTGATTGCAGACCCAGGTGAGACGGAATATATATCCAGTCGACGAGGTTTCCTCATTTCAAACTTTTAGTCATCGGTCGGGGTCTGTAGTGATGCTTGAGACTGCTAGAGCGACCGTGTTAAACGCCAAAGGGAACAGTCTTGCAATTAAACTGTTGATTGACACCGCAAGTCAGGCAACCTTTGTTACATAGTTCTGCGTTCGGCGGTTAGGGCTGAATTCTTATGAAATTAGTACGCCCATTTTTGGGTTTGGAAGTAATAACGCCGGAGTATCCTTGGGATGGACGAATGGAACACTAAAAACGCTAAGAAATGAGATTAACGCAATGGTGGTTCCTCACATTGCGCAGTGTCCAAAAATATCGGTCGCTAATAGAATGTGGCCGCATATTGAGGGATTAAAACTAGCTGACCCACGATATTATGATGAGCAAGAAATAGATGTATTGGGCGAGGAATGGTATGCGCGCGTGGTAGTTACGCGCCAATAATTGGTCCGCCAAAGACACAAGACATTTTCAGGTTCAGGTTCAGTGTTCTGCTCAGCACTAGGTGATGGTATTTAAGCTTTACTGCGAAAATTCTGGGACGACGAGGAACCTCCGAAAAGATATCAGTGCAGTCCACTAGATGATGCTTGAGAGCAACTCTATAAGAATAATGTAGTTCGTGATTTGAAACAGTATGTTGTTCGATTAGCTTTCATCGTAACGACTCCCGAATTGGGACCAAATTATGGCTTAGCCCTGCGAATATTCTGTATGTTATAAAACAGTTTGAAAAAAAAATTCTGCTTTAGGTGCAAAGTATAATGAATTTATGGACAATTACCTTGCACAACGTCATATGATTGTGACATCTGGTGCTCCTTTGGAACTGATGTATTACTTTCAGAACCATTGAATTTATCGTAGGAATTCTCGCGATTTAGGGTGGTTTTCGATTGCTCGATGAAAACCTCTAATGGCCTATCGTTGGATGATATGCTATATAAGGGCGCCAAATTGCAATTCGATCTGATGGATATATAATAATGCGTTTTAGATTGCATGAGGTTGTTGTGATCGCTGATGTACGCCAAATGTATAGAAACATTGAAATGCATCCGCACTATTACGATGTGCAACGGATATTTTGGAGATTTAGTCCCGAGAAGGTATTACGGGAGTATTGCTTGACCACCGTTACGTATGGAATGAAATCGGCTTCATTTTTGGTAATTCGTACCCTTCGTCAGTTGGTTTGCGATGAAGGTACAGAATTCCCGGTTGCATCGCGAATGCTAAAAGAAAATACGCATATGGGTGACATAATTTCCTCCGTTCGAACCATCGACGAAGGGTTAAAATTGCAGTGTGGATTCCAGAAGCTATTGGATGGTGGAGACTTTGAGTTGCGCAATTGGTTGAGCAACAAGGTCAAATTGCTAGAGAACATACCCTCGGAATTTTGCACGCTGAAGCCTGAGGATTTTACCTTTCAATACGAGAGCCAACCTGCCGCGGATATTTTGAGTTAAGTTTTCGTATAAGTTTGATGCTGAATTTGGTGATGTTACGAAAATAACTATATTGTCGGAGATAGCCCGCATTTTTGATCCTCTTGGTTTCATTAGTCCTATCACCTTTTATGGAAAATGGCTCATCCAGCATCCTTGGCATTGCGGACTTGATTGGGATGACTCTCCTCCCGAGGAAGTAGTTACAAAATGGAAACAATTCCGCAAAAAGTTGCCACTAATTTCTTTTGAATTAAATCGTTGTTACCAATTAGACTCGGCGGTTGACCTTCAATTTTATGCCTTTGCGGATAGCTCAGAGAGGGGCTATGCTGCGGTGGTTTATTTACGTGGTGTGGATTCCGAACAGAAGGTTACTAACTTCTCACTGATAGCAAAGTAAAAGGTGGCGCCCATCAAGCGAACATCACTGCCTCGATTGAAACTGTTAGGTGTGGTTTTAGCTACCAACCTTATTGAGTACGTTAGGGATATATTGCACCATCATTGCGTAATTTCAGGTGTTATTGTATGGAGTGATTCCATGGTTGCTCTTCAGAGGATAATATCATCCCCTCACCGCTGGAAGTCTTTTATTGCAAACAGAGTGACGATGATTCAAGAGAAATTATTTCCAAAACTAGTGGGGAATATGCATGAAATCTGTTTCTCGAAGATTAATGATGTACTCGATGCGAAATTTTCCCACCAATTTAGATACATAAACAAAAATTTTCTATGCCAAACACAAAGATTATAAAATGCTTTTAAAATGTTCCCGAAAATTGACAAAAGTCATGTGACCTGAAACGCCTTCTGACGTCACTGCACGGTATAGGTTCCATATTGCTACGGATACAGACATTTATTTTTAAAAGTAAACGAAGCTAATATATTGTTTTGAGGTTTTTAGCCGCTTCTCGAACGAAACGATGACTGAAAAAAGCACATTCCGACAATTTCCTTTGGTTGACTCCTTTGGTGGTCTTCTTAAAAAACCGAACGATTGCATAAATGTAGCTGACATTATTGGGCACTATACAGGCATTATATAATTTATGGACGATCTGTTCATTACCATCCATACTACATATGTAAAAAATCAAAATACAATCGTTAATTGCATTAAACCAATGAGATAAATGCACACGTGTTTGCCAAGTATTCATTTAACAGCTTACCTCCACGCATAAACAGTTAAACAACGCCCATAGTGATACCATGCCGTGACGTCATGCCATGGCGTCATGTTTTTAAGCTGCCGAAAAGGTACAACTTTCAAAGAGTTATATCTTTGTAACAAATCTTAATTCTTCAGTGAAATTTTCGACAAGCGCATTTTAGCAAATAAACTTCACATTCAAAGAGTTATAAAAATAGTGTATGTTCCCCATTACGATATATTTCATCAGACTCGAACCCAAGTGACATAGCATCCAGAGGAGCGCTTCCACGTCAATTTATCGAGGACGCGAGCTGGGTGACGGGCCCGTTATGGCTGTGTCAACCATCGGAGGAGTGGCCTAGGGCCACCAAACTGACTAGTCAAACGGAGTGTGATGCCCTTGAAGTGGACTCTCGAACGATAAATCTCCATACGACACTAGAGCAAAATACTCTGAATTGGTTGTTGAGGTTTTCCTCATTTTCACGGTTCAAAAGGATCACAGCATATTGGCTACGATTTATCCATAATTTTAAGCACCCCAACGAGAAACATAAGGGTTATCCTACCACTGATGCATTAACCAAGGCAGAGGTGCGTTTAGTAATTTTAGTGCAACAAAGTGGGTTTAAAAAGGAATTAGATTTATTAATAAAAGAGAAGAAAGTGCCTAGCCGCATAAAACATTTAAACCCATTTATAGATGAGGAAGGGGTCCTGAGGGTTGGATGCCGATAGAAGCATGACAAAGTTTCGAAAAATTGGTCCATTCTTCTCATTTCTACCTTTAGCGTTTCCAGTTTTCCGCAGGCCCATAGCAATCTCACGTTCCATGTTCTTACCCTAAAATGAGTATCACATTTGACTTAAGTACTCTCTCGGGTAGTCCCCGCCCGGAGATCCGAATGGGGGACTATTTTACCTCCGGAATATTTTAAGCGAGAGGGTTCCATCACGTCTTGATTGAAGGAAAAAGTGGAGCAGCCGCGACTGCGAATATATGTATATGTCGGGTTTATTAATAATAAATATATAAAAAGTGAGGAGTTATAGCATGAGCAGAAATGGGAAAAGTACGTGCAGATATATCAGCATGTCATATAACTACTTCAATGATGATGGTAGTTTGTGAAAACTTACCAGTACATTGCCTAATTTTATAGTTACCTAAGAGTGTACCTATGCATTGGGCTCTGTATATCATCAATATGGCGATATTACTTAGGTACCAGTAATAACACACCTGGAATTAACAGTTGTTCTTATGTACATACTCAACCCATTTTATTTTGTTCGTTATTAGAGATTTCCGTTATGTTCGACACGGCTGATAGTAGGACAGGGAATTAAGCAATGCTTATCGTTGGAATATATCAACATAGGTTCAACTTGTATTCAGAACTGAGAAGAAATAGTAGGTGAGCAATATTAGTTTTGGCCTCGTTGCAATGTAGGTATATCTAAATAATATGCAGGTGTTCTTATCTACTCCGCTGCACCCATTCGACTTTATTTAAAAAACTGATGTTAATTGATACTGAGGTAAGGATTGTCATGCGTTTAATGGAATTATGGTATGTTTGCCTTTTAGTCGTTTACTGTGCGTGAGAAGATTAAATTCTTGCATTGCTCACTCCGACATTGATTTCTCTTGATTGGTTACTTCTGTCAGTCCGGCAGTCAGTATTTGGAAAAAAATAGAAAGTTGATAAAAGGTAATGTACCTTGTAGTAGCAGAAGTAAATTCATAAGTAATAATCATCCTTTGATATCAGCTGCTGGGAAAAATGTCACATAGGGTTGTATATTTTCCAAGATTTCCAGTAAAGTAAATCTTCAATTTTTTTATTTTGAAATAAAATTGAAATACCGAAGGTTGATTGGGCAGCATGACGCTTTCAATCACACTATGCAATCATATGCAGAAAATGGGTGTTTGAAGGGTTATATGCATGCTGTATGCATATGTATCGGCTAAAGTCTGAGCGGGGTTGGGGGTGTCAGTTGTGTAAGGACACTACGTTTTTTCAAGATTACCAAGTATTTTATTTCAGAAGTAAGTACCAAGTAAAACTTGGTGCAATAAATTTTATTCAGATATTTGTACACTAAATATGAAAAGCTTTAACTCAATGCGTCCATCGATTCCCCTCTTTTGAGCTCTTCAATACTTCAGGAAAACAAAGAAAATGCAATGAAAGGTGTTATTTATTTATGATATATAAATTGTAAAATTAAATGAGTACATATAGTCGTGAAGCTCAATCTTAAATAATTTTTCTCAATACAAAATCTTCTCTCTTGAGCACTGATGTACAGGTAGTTTATTATTATTAGTTTTCAGACATTTTTATTGTGTATAAGTTAATATTATGTTATTTTCTGGCGAAAAAATGATGAATACCTCAATATTTGAAAGTATCGTTGAGCTGCGTTCACATTTAAACATTGAAAAAAGTATCCGTTTGATGATAAGAATGTAGTTTCCTCCAACAGGACTGTGCAGTGGAAAAATCATTCCATAGTTCGAAAAAATGCGGCTACATTTTTTGATAAACTAGAGCACTAGCATGGATCTCTAACCCTATATTACGGGTTTCAAAAAATAAAACCCTCAGAAGACGAAATGCATACATTAAAAAACTCACACAAGAAAAGCATTTCATAAGGCTTCTTCCAATCCAAGAAGAAGATCTTCCTTTTTAGCCCCAAATAATTCCCTCCTTTTGATCTTTTGCTCTATTGTTGTCGTACTTATCTGCCTGCAGAGTCGACCCTAATAATACCAGCCTTAAAGAAGAAACAAGAAAATGGATAGTACACCAGAAAGCTTGCTAAAAACGAGAGATGCGTGTATTCACCTTGCATCAAAAGAACGTCAAGAACTCAAGCTTAATCATTTTTCCAGAGAAATACATTCATGCTAGCTGACATTGTCTCCATTCAGCTGAGAAAACCATCAATCAAAGCGTATCCTCCATGCGTATAATCTTTTTTGATATCCGTGCCAAATAATATTGATCTCGTGAGACCATCGAGTTGTTCTGTTGTTAGATAATGGCGGTTTGATTTCAGGTAAAGGGTTGTCCATACATATTACGTAAATTTAAAGCTGGAGAGGGGTCCGGCCAACTGCTCTACCGAGAGGGAGTAGAAAATGTTTTTTTAATTTTAGAGAAATGCATATTATAATTGATTTTTATGGCAAATAAGGTAACTGATAATACACGCTTTCCATATTTTAGATTTCATCCGACGATGGATTTGTTTAAGAGAATATCGATCATGTGTGATTGGTTAGGAGTACTGAGTATCCCATTCCGAGGGCCTGGGTTCAAATACCTTCAATAGTGGTAATTTTTCATCGGAACGTGTTTTATAGGAAGTTTATAATATTTATACAAATTTCTAGTTCCACCGCACTTCTTCCATCGCGTGAGATGTTTAATCTGGGTACCACCTATCGCCTTTCTATAAGAGTAGACTAACGACAATTCCTTACTCTATAAAATCATCCACCTATCATAATTGCACAAATAACAAGCTATCCAGCTTCGGACCTGTATGTCCATTGCCAAAACTACAAGGGTAGTTCATATGAACCCTGAAATAAAACAGTTCGGTTTATTTTGTTTTTGTTATATGTATTTATTTACATTAAGTGTTTAGTATACTGAAATCAGTTATCCAATAATTTTTCCAGTCCGCTAACTAAATGGGGGCGTTTACTCGGAACCAAAATCGCAATTTTGTAAACGAAATCGTTATATGGGAACGAAAGATGGATTTTAGTGGAAAAATTTATCTTATAACCAGAGCCATTCACTCATAAATCTAAGATTAAAATAAGCAAAAGGTGACGCCCACCAAACGAGCTGCGTTAAGGATATCTATGTCATCCACCTCCTGTCCTTGACTCCTTTTAGGGAAAAGAAAGGGAGCGGAGGGGGTGTCGGAAGGTCTGAACGCACAGATCCTGTCGCAAGCGCTTCCATTGGCAGAGTCAGCTGTGTGTCCCCCATTGCGATAAGGCGAAGTAGCTTCGCGGGATCAGTTTTTATAGGACGAAGTAGATGACTTAAGAGGTCGCATGTACGCCCACTTTTCCGAAAGGGTTAAAAACATCAGTTTTTCGACGCATATAACTGGAGAACTAATTGACGGATCGAAAAACGGAAATATACGGGTCTTTTTATTTTTACAGACAGTATCAGATTCGGCGATAAAAATATGGTAAACGATCCCATTATAGCCGATCCAAGTGTTATTTTATATTTTGACGTGATTTACTGCCAAAATATGACATAACGGAAACTTAATAAAAAATAAGCTATCACACAATTATTGTACATTATATGAACATGTAAAAATATAAAAAAATCCTTCCAAATTTATCATTGTTTTTCATGATTATGCATCCTTAACATGACATAGATATTACCTTGAAGGCTTGAGGTAGATATAAAAAAATAGTTGCTGCTTACTTGCTCATGAGGGAGGAATACCTATTTAAAGAGACTGCTTTTCTAATAAAATAAAAAGTTATATGCAAATTCAATCCTGTATACAAACTCATATTTATATCCCATAACATATATCTCATAACATATATCTCATAATATATATTAATTTGTAATCGAAAGATGACAAAAAAGTTATAACTAAGGGTCACAGAAGGAAAGAATAGGGTGGAAAAGAAAAACCTGTGATTATCATCTTAGATTCAAATAAAATAAATGCATTCATGTTACAGTCAAGCAGATTAAATGCTCAATCCTCTCTATGCCCTCTTTCAATCGCAGAGTATTTCCACGCGTATGATGTTTCGCTTAAGAAGAACAGAAAGGAAACTCATAATACGGTTATATATAAGTCAATGAAATCTTTGGTTTCGACCGCAATAAATTAATAGTTTCTCCAATTTTTACAAAGAAGTAAGTTGGAGCAAGAGCCATAAGAGCTCTCACTATGTTATTCACTTTTATATGCCACTATAAATGTTTTATTGTAATTTTTCAGCGATAATTGCAGGTTCCAATAATTTCTTCATATTGTTGCCTTTAAAGCGAGTGTATTAATATAAATATATAGAGAATATATGACGTATTATTTCCTTCTTAATTTATAATATTTGGTATTATTTTCATAAAACATCCTACCTAATTGGCATGAGCAGAAACAATGTAACGTACTATATCTCAGCTGTCAATTACCTAAAAAGCCTTCTGCTTCAATGGGGCATGGATATAAAAACATATAGCGTGACACGCTATTTTCCGGCATCACAATACCACAGCTCCTAGCGATTGAGACATCATGGTCGCGTGATAGTGATTATTTGTACATGTGCCACGTTAACATCCCTTGGTTATAGGCCTTATAAAACGGCTTTACTGAGTGCTGCGCTTTATAAGTCAGACAATTGTTCAATCGCTGCTCTCTTAATCAATTTTAGGTGTTGGGCATAGAAGTAGTGATTCCATTTGTGTAGCATTTGAATTTTCTGTGATACATATCCCTGGTTTATGTGAAACGAGTGATTCTTTCACCCTGCCGAAATTTCCTCGTAGCAGAAGCGTTAATGATGCAAGTGCAGATTATTTAAGCTCATTTATTCAAAATGGCAGTAAAAGCATCTGTCTCTGAAAGAAATTGGAAAAGTTTTATTGCAAAAATATTATTTTATTTTTCCGTCGCGCAAAGGTATTTTTTTGGATGCATAGTAATTATTAATATCAGAGCAATCATTATGCGAGCTTAGTGCTCTTCAAGGGTGGATAATTAAGTCATAAAGAAATTCCATTATAATTGGAACAGCCGTCGTGCAATGCATGGTTAATCGTCGTACAATAGACGTGGCTTAGTAGTTTAATTAAGATTTTGGACGCATTAAAAGAGGATAGAGCTGGTGTGTAGAATAGTTGCTGGCTTCTCATCCTCAAGGTTAGATCTGAAAACCCATTAGTTCCCATGTGTTTTAAGTAAAACGTTCTCTAGTGACGTGCCATATGGTGGGAAATTCCAAGCTGGTACGAGAAGTCTATTTCATACGTCCGTTAAATAGAAGTTAATGCTGACTCCATGTGTCTGTCGAGTGATGTGGAAGAATTTGATGATTAAGTGCTCCTACTCCTAGATTATATCGTTCCCATTGACCTAATTTACTAATATGTATAATCCTCGGCACCCTACGGCATCCATTCCCCGAAAGAGATACGAAACCGCGACCTCGGGGTTAGGATTTCGAACCGCAAACTGGATACCTCGGCCAGCTGCGCCCATTGTTCTTACCTTCGTTTTATAAATGAAGTCCTATAGTATTCAGCGATCCAAGCACGTTTTGTAGGTAAGATTCGTGGAGACCAATACTTAAAACTCAGGGAATTTACTACTTTGAGAATGAGAAATCCGGAAAAATCGGACAATCAAGAATTTCCCGGAATAATATCTGTGATGAGAAAAAACAAGGATGCTACTTTTCATTTGTCAAACCTAACTTGCAATATGTTGCTAATTCATGGGATTCATTCGAGCATGATTACGGTGTTAGAGAGTGCACAAAGGAGATCAGCGAGATTTGTTAAACGTCATTACGGTCATTGTAATAGTGTAACATTTTTTTAGCAGAACTAGAATAGAAATTACTATCAGAAGTCTGGTTAAAATAGGCCAAGTCTTTAAAGTAAATTTGAAGCTGATATGTTTGTAGTTGAATAAGATATACATTAAGAACCCCAACGCATTATGCTACATTTGATAAGGAAACAAAAGTAGAGTTAATGGATGAAGGCGATACTTCGTGGTAGTTGCGAACGTTAAACATTGTAAATGAAACAACTTTGTACTTTCCACACAGCTTTATATGTTCCCCGATCGATCGGGAAACATATAAAGCTGTGTGGAAAGTACAAAGTTGTTTCATTTACCATGTTTAACAAGAGTAGAGGGATAGATTTTCGTACCAATAGATTTAAAATGTAATTTATTCCCGCGTACCATAACATAATATAATAGGTAGTATAGTAAAGGGATAGGTAAGGGAAATAATTTTAAAGTAGTTTTTAGTGCGTAAATCATGATTTAGTCTTACTAACCCATGCATTCAGGGAAATACAGAGTAAATAATACTTCTAAAGAAATACCTTTAAAACCATATCATCCATAACATTCGATCAGGGTCACATTCGATCCAAAACTCCATTGCTATTTAGGAAATAACTAGTTAGTTGCACCTTTATTTTATTTCTACCATATCTCCTTGGAGTATTAGCATTCTAGCTCTTAGTGGCATGTATGTAGTTCATGTTTTGAGAAATTCACCCCTGCCTCACACCCTCACAAAGTAATACAAAGTTTTAGAACAAATAGAGGACAAAACTTTGTTGAAAGTTTTTTGGTCGTAATGTACCTCAATGAGCATATTCCTTTCATTGCTGTGTTAATGCTAGCACGAGCTGGAGTTTTGATGTGTTTATTTCTAGAATTAATATTTGTTATTATAGATCAATAATTGAGATATTTATAGCTTGTGATATTTTAAGTATAATTAGAATTTGGAGACCGATTATTTTTACAAAGTAATTGAACAGGTGTTTATTTGAATTTTTTTTATTTAACTCCTTTAACATGTACCTGAATTTAGCCCATCTTATATCTGGAGAGCGTAACATTTTGAAGTTTTATTTCGCCGACCAGTGCTTTCCCTCCAATTACCAGTTACAAACGAAATATTCTTCTGTGAACGTTTTATATCCTTTCAAATAATCACTATTGAATTATTGACGGTCTCCGACGTCTGGTTGTGCAAGCAATCAACGGAAAAGAGTTTTACCTGCATACTTTTGTCTTCAATAAATTAAAGAATCGGAAGTGGAAACACCTTTACTGAGCTGTAAGTACATCCGTATTTGAGAACTGCAAAATATTTGGTCACAAATAGATTTCTATGAAAACATTTTGTTGGACTAATGTGTCAGAAGGCTATTGATTAGAGATCCAGTTTTAATTCTTATGCACGAAAACATTTTCCTATAGACGTGAATCATAAAAATATCACAGCCATCAAACTTGAAGTAGGTACTAACAGCATTCATAAATAACTGACGGTGCGCAATAATATAATATTCTGTAATTAATTCCGCAAGGTTACATTGTTGATCCATATGCTTTATACCTTTAGGTGTCCATCACTTCCGCACACTAAGATGACTATTCAGATTCGATCTTCCTCCATCTGTAACGTTGATGAAACATCAGCAAATTTCACATTAAACGTCACTCTTATGCATTATTTTTCATCTAACTCCAAATTTTATAATCTTCACTGAAGGAACATTCATCTTGTAATTATTAGTAATTCTAGGGTAAAAATGTGTTAATAAATAATTGTGAATTTCAGCAATATTAGAAGAATTGAATGTATTTCCAGGAAGACTAAGTTAAGTTTGCTATTAAACACTTCAATATACAAACTTCGATTCAAAATTACAATACTTAAATGTAGAATCTGGCTGATTCTTTACAATGAGTTGCAGCGTAATTCACTCGAGTGCTGCACATAAAATGAATTCTCTCTGGAAAGACCCGCGGCTCTCTCGTTTAACTTCTTATAGGTTCGTCATTTTGCTCTATGAATGTTGTTTATAGTATTCAGTCTCAATGTACCAGCAATATCTCTAATCTCTACATCCACAAAGAATTTTTTCGCATATTTACATTCATGCTAAAATTATCAGAGCAATATATGAACATATTAGTGCTTATCCCAAATATATCAATGACCAACATTTGAGTGATACAACAGCTGTCGTCCATAAAAAAAAATAAAATTAATGTTAGTGGTGTTCCAAAATTTCCAGGATATTTGACCGTACGGATTATAATGTTCGTTACGCTATACGATCAAAATCCCGGAAAAGCGGGACTTCTAGGCACCCTATCATCAAGGATGTGACTTTATATCCCGTCACATTGAAACCCAATGGAGAGTGATGAGTTAAGTGATTGTGGATATCAGTATTTTGTCCAATATTCAGTGTCCCTCAAGTAAAATGGTATTGGTTAATATTACTTGAATAAATAAATGTCCTTACTACATTATATTCGTAAATTTTAGCTTTAACATAAATTACTATCAAGCTTAACAAATCGGTAATGAATAAATATGCATCATTATCATGGTAATGTTTGTAACGTGTGTTTTTTTTTAGGAACAGGCTTCTGTAATAGTGCAATTGAGCTCAGGTATATTTTATTCAATTTTACCGTTCTAATTCACTCTTATAAAATAATTAACAAAGTTATTATAGTATTAAAAAGCAAATCGGGACAAAAATGCGTTCACATTCGATATGAAACAGAATTTAAAAAAATAGTTTTAAACGTTAACGCTATAATGGTTAGTACATATCATAAACCCACTGTTTTCAACTGTACGTCTGAAATCCTGACATTTCAAAGCTTCGTATTATTTCATAATAGTTGTCGATAGATAGGTTATAAGAATGATTCCATCTAAAATTCCTGCCATAGATAGAGAATGCAAAAAGAAACTACGAAGTGCTAAGATGATGGGCCGACAGTAAAAGGAGAATAAGGTTCTTTCATTAACCATTCAGAGAATATAATGCACGCAAGGTAGAGATTAGGGAAATAGTTACATTATAAATAGTTACTACTTAATTTCAATTGTGTGTGGAATGAAAACTATTGAACTTTAGCAGAATAAATGATGAATTGCATCATACAAATGAACTGGAAATTAAAACAGAAATATCCGGAACAGGTTTTATTAGAAGTTTCATTTAACGCTTTGAATGCCAACTAATATCGTAGTAGCTATACTAAAATTGCCGGGGCGTTTTGGCCAATTTTATAGAGCTTCAGGGAAAAACACTATTTCACGTATTCACGTATATTTCATCTGTCATAGAATAAAAAGATGGAGAAATATCTACCGCACAGTGACAGAAATGAAGGGGTTAGAATGTTCAAAGGGACAGAGTAAGCATAGAGAGAAACTTGGTATCAGAATTAGTCTCCTGTTGATGTAAAATGACAAGGGACTAGTAATTTATATCCCATCTTTTGGGGGTATACATTTTCATATTGCGCCCACTTTGGATACCTTTTTGTTCCATAAAATCACCTCTGACCGGATTCATGTCCAGAAATTAGGACAGAAAATCAGTAACAAAATACTCGACGCTTGCAAATGTATTTAATTACCTGAGTAGCTGTTGTTGAGTATGATTGAGTATTGCGATACATTCAGTCGTTTTTCTGGAATGGTTTTGGAGGTACATAACATTTATACTCTTTCACTAAAGCCTTCTATGTACTTTTCTTCTTTTAACCCCTTTCCTTCACTGTGGTACTTTTCCTGTTTTTCCCTTTTTTACTCTGTTTCCAAACACATGGTAGAGACCACGGAGTGTTGGAAGCTTCGTGAATAATTTGAAGCTATGCTGGAGAGAACGAGGCTGTCATGTGATTTTGCAGCCAGAATTTCCGATGAATGGGATCTAAGGGAAAGAGAGCAAGAGAACTCTCTCTGGAGATGGAGAAATCTGAAGTAAAGACGCAAATATGTCTCAATCCCAGATGCTTCAATCGTGAATGTACGAGGTGATATCCTACGAATCAGTGCTACGTTCTTCATCTGAGGAGATAAAAATTTACAAAGTTTTTATCATGGTGGCAGCAATTGATTACCGTATTGGCGCACACACATTTTTAAGCTAACATTTTGAATGTTGGGAGAATATTGGAACAACGTTGAGAGCTTTTTAGATCATACTGCCGTTTGAAAATATAATTCAAGATATCGACAACTACAGTGAACGTATCAATAAATATTATCCACTCACGCATTACGATACAGGCCATACTTCTCAACTCCCTTTCTAACCAATGCACTTTCTACCTTGTTCAAGACTGATGAAACTAAAGTGAAGGCACTTAGACGTGACTATGATTCCCAACTACAAAATGAAGTGTCGAAGACTTTTTAAATAATAGGAATACATTAAGAGGGTGTTTTCAATTGTCACCTTCATTTGTGAAGAAAACGTAAGAATTCAAGATACTGATGATTATTTAATCTGCATCTATTCAAAGAAGTGTCCCAACCTCAATAAATGAGGAGCCAGAAAGGGGAAATAAGGTATCAGATTCTGCAGTTAGAATATTTAATTTCATGTGGAGACATGTTTGAGAGAATCGGAGTGGATGATGAAAAACTCAGTCCCAATATCAATATACAATCAAATATTTGTACGAGAATAGTGATTTAAATGAATTGGCATAGGTAAAGATATGAACGCAGCATTTTTAACCTAATCAATCTATTCATGGTTTGCGTACTAGCCGTTTTTCCTTGTGCAAGGATTGCGACTAGATTTTTTTCCTTGTGTAAATTCATCTCTTGTGCATTTCAGAGAGTGGCTCTGCTAAGGTATTCGCGGCTAGTTGGCAATCTTTGAACAGGTTTAAGTAAGCTCCTTAGTGTTTCAAGTCGGCCTTAACCTCGTGGAAGGTGGCGCTGTGCGCACTACTCGGACAGCTTGTGACATTGTGTGTACGGCAGGCTGATAACATCTTGTCCTTTAAGGCCTCTATAGAGTTCCATTGGGGAGAAGGAAGCCTCGGTAGCTGGAGGTCGGACGTGTGGTCGGACTCTGTAGGAGCATTGTGTAGTGCGATTCTGGGGGATTCTGATCTCAAAGGACGAAGGATCCCGGTCATAATTTTTTTCTACTCCTTTCGAACATATTATTTGCTGCCGCAGAAGCAGTCAGTAGAGTGGGAACTACTCTGCAATATTGTTCCCCCAGTTACTTTTATTGCTGCGAAGTCTATTGAAGATGGATCAACAGAAGACTTCTGTTATCTGAAGAGGAAACTCCTTTGTCATCACATGCGATGAAACGAAACGACCACCGTATCCGCTTGAGGTCCACACTTTCACCTTGGGCATGCTCGGCCACGCTATCTCGGATATACGAACGATACAAATGAGCATAGTTCAAAAACATCGTGTGTTTGTGGAAGTGATCAATGAAGAACGATTGCTGAAAACTTTGAAAAAAAATACCCCACAATTTCCCATTCCGGGAGTTGAATACCCACTCTCTTGGATAACCGTCACCGGATCACCACTTAACGTTGAAATAATTGAGCTCCCAATCGATGTTGAAACAAATGACTTCAAAAAAGAACTTCTAAAATGCGAAAAAGTACATCGAGTATGGGAAATCAGATGGAGCGGGAGTGGAATGGCGCCAATTTTGACGGGCCCGAGGATCGCCAGGATGGTTGGGAGGTCCCTTTTAACTCACAATAAGTGGCAATAGGGCAAACATTATTTATGACGGTCAAAAGAAGACCTGTGATTGTTGCAACAGTGAAGGGGATGTTAGACGAGACTGCCCAAAAAACTGGACCTTGGTGAGTTACGCAGACATAACGTAAAGGCAAGACATGATTTTTATGACGCTGAGGCAAAACTCTTGGAGAGGGGAAGAGGACTGCTTTAGCTAGAGTTAGACACTGTGTCAACGAGACAAAGAATAGGGGTCTCCATGCTAGAGGAAAAATAGGAGACGGAACTTCTCTCCTTGCAACCCGATGGAAGAAGGAGGGAGGCAGACCCGTTGAACACGAGATGAAGAAAAGTAAAACAGAAGGCTGCGTATCAGAAGTCAAAAGAGGCTCCGAAAGAGAAAGATTTGGGAACATGAGGAAGAAAAGTGAGAGTATCATTGGGGAAGAAGAGGAAGCGGAGGGGGATGAGGGACAGCTGAAATAGGAATCTCGGAAAGTGCAGTGACTAGAATGGAGGGGGAGGGGATAATGATCTCTCCAATGCTCACCGCTCCTTCGAAGGAAAGGGGAGTCCCGGGAGAATTGACGATAGTCAAATGGAAAAGAGTGCTAGGCGAGATGGGAGACAGGTCGCCACTCGGAAAGCAGAAACAGAGGAGAGTGGAGGGATGGAGCACATTACACCGACTTTTGGGGATATACCAACGAGAGCTGAGGGAACAAGGGAGAGTGGGAGAATAGGTAGATGGATAGTTACAAAATTTATTTACTTGGGAATTTATAAAATTTCATGAGGCACATGTGCATAAGATTTACATTTACTTATATTTTCAGCTGTTGATGTTATAAGATTTACTAAAACAGAGTAAAGTAATTGCTACATAAGAAAATTCAGGACACATAATATTAGAGGTACGTATTGTCTCAGAAAGAATGACACAAAAAGATTAAAGACATAACACTTACAATGCTTTGTACATACAGTCACAAGTATAGTGTAATTTAATCCGGTTTTCCATTTGTAGTTTTCTCCAAAACATTTCTATAATTCATCATTTCGCATCACACGATTTTTTGTTTTTTTTAAGGGCCAATTATATCGTCGGGTTGTATTACTTACGAGTGAGCCGGAAGGTTTTAGAGCAATGATAGAATGATTCACTCCTTCGTATTCGGGCCGTATCTGGAATATTTTAATTTAATTCGAAGGCCAATACTACGAAGCTCTATGTTGTGGTGATCACTTTCTTAAAGGAAACTATTTTTATCATTTGTGCGGAGCAATTGTATTCTCCGATTGTGTTGGTCTGAATTTGGTGAGATAAGGTTGGTGATGTAGTGCATACAATACCTACATTTAAGCAAGAAATAATTTAGTAACGACTATATTATTAATCCTAAGCCTACTCTTGCTTCTTCCATGGTGCAAAGTATTGTTATTGTAGATTTCCCTTTAATCAGGTTATATATATGCAAAATTAACATTGTCAGGCGTAACTGTATGGAAATTCAGGATCAAGAGGAAGTATAACTTTGTATTTCCACACAAACTTATTACAACGGCACGACCGGTTTTACCCCCTAGGACATCATCATGTACATCAGATACACCTTGTGTATGATGATGCCCTATCGGCTGAAACCGGTCGTACAGTTGTAATAAGTTTGTGTGGAAATACAAGGTTATACTTCCTCGGTAAATATATACAGCTAGATGAATTTGAGACTAATAATCTGAGATGTGGTTAAATGATTCTGCAGCGGTATGTCCTATTACAGTGGGCACGGAATATTCTCTTTGGTAACTATCCCCATCTTACAGTCATCTTTTTAGTAGTATCCATAAATATTAGTGATAAT
Source organism: Platycnemis pennipes (assembly GCA_933228895.1). NCBI lineage: Eukaryota > Metazoa > Arthropoda > Insecta > Odonata > Platycnemididae > Platycnemis > Platycnemis pennipes. Next base: position 102,445,586 of record OW121846.1, on the reverse strand, counting down.
GTTGTTTCAAAGCTATGAAATATTTTCTTCGTTGGGAATATATGTAATTCACGTCATGAAGTTATTTTAATTCATTTAACCCACAAATTTCATTTGCATGTGTTTCTCGAGACTTTAACAGGAAATTCAATGTTTGATTTGCAGAAAATGTATTTGAAAGCATAACTACTTACGTTCAGTCATCGAATCGAGCTCCAGTTACGAAGTTGAATGCTTTTTTGAGGCTTTTTCATGACTATTTGATTGATGATACTATGGTTGGAACGTACGTTCACTACGCTTTAAATAAATTGAGAATGGTTTGAGCTATTTTTCGGCATTTATAAGGAATCCTTGTGGTTACATATGTTATGGTATACGCCCATAACATTGTCAATGAAAATGAAAAAGATGATTTATAAAGTTCTGTATATAAAATAAATATAATTATTTCCTTGTAAACTATTGATATAATTTATATCTCTCACGTGTACATAGATGTTAGTCACAAGTTAAAAATTTGAGTGCCACCAAATAGGTAAATAATTGTTTGGTGGAATTATACACTTGCCTGTTTCTTACATTTATGTTAATTTTTGAAATAATTTCATCATGCTTATACTACTTTTCTAGAGTAATTTGGTTTTTCTGTCAAACACATTTTAGAAACGTTATTTCCTCCCATCAATGCGGAGTGAAACCAACGATATATAATCGACGTTTCCCAATGTCAATATTACATTGTAGCATAATTATTTCTCTAAAAAATATTTCGGTTGCATCTGAATTTGTTAATTATTTGTTTCATCACAGGTTCCACCTTTTGATACGGTAACTTGAGTTTGTTGTAAACTTGTTGCACATTTGTTTTATGTGTGTTTAAGCTAATGAAATAGAATGCCGGCAACTTTTTCATGGTTTTTCATAAGAATTCTCTTTTTTCTTTCGGTATTGTATCGATATGACGGTGGAGTTATGTCCAATTGTATGGTGTTCGTAAATATTAGCAGTTTTAAAGTGATGTAGGAATCCTTTTTTTAAAGCACAGAGGAAGCGAATTTGAACGAATTCATTCATTCCACATACTGTACCAGAGGTCTGTAACAGAGGTCAGTTGTATTCGAAGATTCATTTATCTCCTCTTTAAGTTATTTTTGTTAGGCGTGCTGGGTGAGACTTATTGCTTTTGAGGAAAATTTATCACTTTTTACCCTAAATAGCGGTTTGCCTATGGAATGAAAATTTCCACGGAAAATACGTCGTATGCGAGAGTTGTTTAGTGTTGTGACTTCCATGATAAGTGTAAGTTGGTTGTACGAATAAAATACCAAGTTATATTAGTCAAAAGCAATGCAGTAATATTCAGAATTGTGATGGTACTAAACACTGCTTTCTTGACGAAAAAAAACCATGGCAATGGTATTTTCATCAGCTTTCGCCGTATCCTTTGATGCATGCAACTTTCACAACAAAAATGATTGGGTATGGCCTATACCTCAGGATAACCATGCTGGTAAAATGTATCGCTAATTTATTACGGATATGTGTCATCGGGCTTAGTCCATTTAGCGGAAATGTACTAACATGTATAACTGAGAAGGAGGAAAGTAATTAACTAATTTATACTTCATCGAAAAAATCAAAAAAATTGGTGCAAATTGTACCTGCAATTCGTATCTCGTATCTTCAATGGGGAAGCGAAACTAAGTGTGAATTACTAAAAAAACAAAAGCAAGTTACTATGATAATAATTGACAACAATTATGAAATACTGAAGTTTGACAGTAAAAATAATGAAGCCACTAAGCCTCTGATCCCTTGAGGTATACGATTTATCAGTGTTTACTCTTTCCCTGACGTATTTAACCATCCTCATCATAGTAAGTACTCAATTTTCAGCACGTTTTCGGAGTTTACTTAATAAAATACATTTGATCTCTGATTAAATGTTCATAATATTAAGCATACTATAAAATCGTAATGGAAATATAGTATTTGGTTTAGAAATGAAGCCTGTGGCAGATCAAAGCGGCAGTTTTTACAAAAATTGATAGTTATAGCAAAAGTCACTACACATTATAAAATTAATGGAGCAACACATATGAATGTAATGCTGTTGACTTTATTTGACTATAGGCCAAGATTATTTGCTGTAGTAGTAATTGTGGAAATCCATCTAGTTTAGTCTTAGCAGGGAAATTTTAGAGAAGTTTAATGCCGGAAAAGTTAATACCCATGTAATCTAAGAGACCATAAAATTTTTTATTTTGCACAAAAAAAGTGATGCCATCTTTCATTAGCAATAAAACTACCAATTTGCTTATTTTGAAAGTGGAACTACCATATAATAAAAGTGAGAATTTATTTTCCGAAAGAATTAAATATATTTAATGCATCTTATCTCACACATATTTAATTTTCTGGTGAACTAAAGTTTTCATTTATTTGGCACAAAATGCAGTTATTCACATTTAACCTTAAACTACCTTTTACTCGATTCTACACGGTCCAAGTTGACAGCGTAAATTTTATCTCACGACCTCAAGATTAAGGAGGGTATTGCGGCCATTTGCAAGCAACTGTGTGAGCTCTTTATAAAAAGTGACGTATTTCCTATATCTAAAGGCATCACCGCTGCTTCTTTTGGGCACACGAGAGAGAGAAAAGAGTAAGGTCAGTTCGAATACCAACTTTTTTTGGAAGGACCGGGTGATGTTCGAATGTAGGGTGGAGAGAGAAGTCTGAGGTGGAGGATGGGAACGTTGGGTTGAAAGAGCGGCCACGTTTTGAGATGGAATGGCAATTGGGTTAGGGTGGGAAGCGATTGATTTTCGCCTGGGCCAAGTGCAGCGGATTTCGTCGGGCGTTGAGTAGACTCACGAGATTGTAGGCATTTGCATGAGCGGCTGAAGGTTACGGGCACACGATACCAGTCCCACTTATGGTCCTACTAGCTTGCATGCTTTGTTTGCTCTTTTGGCCCTATTCCCAAATTTTTCTCCATTAGTACATTAAGCTCCACTCACGCCTTAGGCAGCAATTATACGATTGGCCTCTCTTACACGGTATTCCATGCAGAAGGATGAGACTCACCTGCTGATTTGGTCACCGCTCGAATAGTGAGTCATTTACTTCTCTTGCTGAGCTCTGACATTATTAGGCTGTGATTTCTCTCACTTTGGGACCCATTCCCTCCCTTCGTCCTAACCTGTATTGCACCCATAGATCATATCACAATTTTTCCTCATTCCAGCCTATCTCTCCTATTCCCCTAGCTGTCCATCCCCTCAGATTTCATTCGTTCGCTTTGCTTAGCCAATCATCTCGTCCTCCAATCTCACTCTCATCCCGTCACTCAGGCCTCATAATCGTTTCTCTCCTGCTGTCTGCGCTTCCTACCCGATCATCTGCCTTTTCTCTGGCTGTATCCCGGAGACGTGGCCCCAGGGCCCTTCCGCCGTAGGCTCCCCTCCCACGTTACACCAGCCGATCCTATGGATCAGAGGCACAGGGCCAAAATTGACCAATGGTGCACGAATACTCGAGGCGCACGCAGGATCCTCGTCTGCCGGAACCATCCACGTCAGACGTAGTGCGGGGCTCCATGGTGCTGGGTGCGAATCGCATTCTACATTCCATGCAATCGTTAATTTTTTTCTCGGAATTTTGACTCCCTGACAAGAGATGTCACTTTATGGTGAATTCCATTCTGATATCGAGTGACTCGCCTTCCATACCATCGTTTGCCTCGCATGAATGAACTTGAGACTGCCAAGTATTCACTCTCAATTCGGGAAGTGTATGCAGTGCCAGGAAATCCAATCTGGCGGATAGTGTAGCTTTTGCCGGTGGATTTTTCGTCGTTACCTTTGATTCGGGACAGCTCGAGGCTTGGTCGCAGGCTAAGAATTTTTATGCTAATAACCCATTAATGACTATAGTTCTTCGTGAATGCCATCAACTTTTCCTCCATCATGAGGAATATTCCCGTATCATGGCAATATTCATTATAAAATTATTTGGCTTTAGATGAATCTACTTTAATACCATACTCTCATATCGTTCAGAATAAATTATCCAACACCAGTGGTCTCTTAGTTAAAGCTTTATTTTTCTCTCAACTTGTTAAGACCCATCGTACCTTAATCCCTTATTTTCGCCTACGGTTGCACAAAAATGTCCTAATATTAAAATTATCGAACAGAAACGAACAGTGTTGTGTTGTATTCCTTTGAGAAAGAATTACTAATGATGAAAAATATCTAGGCCTTCTGTCCCCAACCATATTGAGCTTAATACGCTTGTCAGTGGCGTGAGTCCCAATTTTTTCCGGATTCCATGATCTTATTGTTCATATTTATTCTTGAAAAAAAGTATGCAGAAAAATCATGTCATATTTATCTTCCCTTTTATATTTTGTGGAGCGTGGTGGCCTAGTTGGTAGAGCGCTTGGCTACTGATGGAAGGGTCCCGGGTTCAAATCCGGGCGAAGCCTTTGGACGCCCCTTAACGAAAAATCCTCCGAGTGCGATGTGGCCCAGGGAAAGGAACTGGTCCCCCTACCCTGAATGTGTGAAATTCACACGCCTGTGGCTTAGTCCGGGGTGAGCTCTACCCTTACCCATCAAAACTAACCTTCGGGTTGAATCCCTGAGTAAGTTATATTTTGCGGCCTCTAACCATATCGTCTATTTTAGGAATGTTTGCGTTGTCCCCTTTATGATTGGCGCTAGTTGGATTCTGCCGCGGGAAAAGGAGTTTTGGTGATGAAACCTACACAACCCGTATTATTATCGAATCCATAATTCACAGGCCACGCAAGCAAAATGCACAATAGGGATATTGAGTGTTGCTGACTTTTTCCGCAATCAATATTTCAAATCGATACTGTCACTCCTTAAAAGGAAATTGCGTGGTAAAATTTTCCTTGTTCAAGACTTACAGTTTCAGCGGGAATTGCCATTTCAGAAAATTTACAAAAAAGCTTAATATGCGACCTTAAAAACCAACAGAACATTTGTTCAGTATAAGAAAATTATGCACAAGCATTCCTTTAGGTAACATTAATTACTGTTAAGTACCGAATAATTTTAACTTGGAGAGGGATAAACGGCAAAGACAATTCATGCAGTTCCCGCGCTGTTAATATTTAAACAGCATGGTTTTATCACAATTTTCTCTAGTCTCGTATTCTTTCTCACAATTAACTTACTATCTAGCAGTCATATATACGAAATGGGGTTTAAAGTAGACACGTTTGGTAATTTTGATCTTAACTTTCTTGAAAAACGAATAATGCTGGATTCAATCACACAGAGTCAGATAAAGATTTATTTTAGCGATTTAATTCCTTAAATGTTGAACGAAAACTCATAGCCATTTTAAAAACGTTCTCATGGTTTCAATTTACTAAATGGTTCATGTATGATATAATAAAAAACATATTGCCAATAAAGAATATTTCCTGCGGATTTTGCCTTCACTGTAGCATTGAATTGTTCAAAGCAACAACGAGCATATTACATGCATTTTTGGTAATATTAGGCAGATGTCCTGGCATCAAAGGTCATATAACATTTAGATATCTTCCTATCTCTAAAAGTTTATTATTTTTCTTCCTTTTCGGTTACACTTTCAAGAGTTCAATCCGCGGGGCCATAAAGATCTGGGGCCCAGGCACACTCTTGGAAACGATTTTTTTCGATTATTTTCTTGGTTCCTCATTAGTTTTAAAAAAGAATGCGTCTCACCTATGGCAAAGTATACAAGCCAAAGGAATGATGAAGGCTATTACTTGCTCATTTACCAGTCAGGTTGCCGAGAGGTGAATGAAATGATTCTATTGAAATGACCATTCTATTTTCACATTTTTTTTCATGGTACTAAAAGAGAAAACATTATTGAAAAATGACTCTTACTTCGTGGATAGCATTGGTTACTAAATATTTTCTTTTAATATTTCATTTTACCCTTTGAAGATGGAAACATAATCGATATCAGAGAATGTTTTTTCATGCAAATATACAGAGAGTTCTTGCTTGTTCTACCACAAAACTGACATTAAATCTATATTTTGGTCTCCAAAGTTGACAATAACACTGGAAATGATTAGCCATTTTTCCACAGAGTAAAGCTAATATAGATTTACAAGTTCTCAATATTCCTGGCAGTGATGATTTCTTTCTTTACATAGGAACCTTAGAGCTAGGTAATGTAATTACCGTGAAAGAAAGGCTTCCTTATTGACTCATGAAAAATTAAGGCTTCAGAATTGAATTAAACAATAACATTCTGCTCTCGAAGTCACACAACTTCCGACATTTCCACTTTAGTTAAAAATCCTCCAAAGAAAATTTTACTCATCGTGCCCTGTAGATTAAATATCTGAGCCCACTTTTCAAAACATTCTTGCTATTTTCATTTCTGTCCGTGGAATATATGTCAAATAAAAATCGCGGAAGTGTACCAAAAATTAAAAAATCCTCTACTTCTATCGTCGACTACCACCATAAATATGCTCTCATTTTTTAAAAGTGAATGTTGTCAAGGCGAAGACCTGCAGCGTACTATTTTCGATGCGGTAATTCCTTGGCTGTAGCCCGAGGGGGAAAACTTTGCAAGGGTGAGACGGGCGGAGATTCGGGGTGGGGCAGGGAAGGGGAGGGATGTAGCAGGAAAAGAGAGAGCAAGATGACATTGGTATTGAATAAAAGACAGAAGAGACTAAAAATTACATGAAAATGTTGAGGGGGGCGAGTGAGGGGGTTGAGCACAAGAGAGGTAAGGGACTTTGCTTACTCCATGACAAATCCTAAGCCAAGGGCGGATCAAGGGCTGCAGAGAGGAATGTCATAAGTTTTACTGGTGGAATGGAAGAAGGTGGAGGAGGCCCGTTCTTCCAAAAGGAGTTTGCTCGGATCGATACCAAAGTGTCACGACTGTTAAAGTGAGGTAACTAAAAAGGCACAATGCCCCGTTCGCCACCACCCCTCCTTCGCCCCCTTCATCGCACACCACGTCCGCCACCCCCTCAACAGCCCGACCCCCCGCTCTTCCTCGCCCCTACCTTCCAGCCTTCTCAATCCAGCAGCCCAGAGATTCAGCGAAGACCCCTTCACCGTATCCCACATCCCTTCCCCCTTACAACTTCCTACTGGGATGCTCTCTCGCGGCCTTCTTCTTCAGCCTCCGACCCCTCCCACCTCCGCACCCACCCCACACCCCCCTTCACGACCTTTCCCCCAACCCCAGCTCCACTCCAGTCGCTGCCCAAGCCCAAAACGCCTCCTCAAATCCCGAGTCGCTTCTTCATTCTTTCACATGCCTCCCCTCAATCCCTAGTCCTCTCCTCTCCAAACCTCTCTGCTTGAATCACCGACGCCGCTTCGCAATCCTCGGCCGTCCATAGCAATATTCACACTCCCCCACCTGCTCCATAACCTTCTTTCGCCTACTAACACCCTTCCCTCTCTTCCAACCCCACATGTTCTTCCTCTCCGCTCTCCTAGGGAAAATCTCACCACCTCAGTCCTACGGTCTCCTTTAATCTCTTCCCTCCGTCGTCTTTCACCCACACCCTCTCTTTCTCCCGCTGAAGTGGTAGCCGCAGTCGCTACATGACACACCGCTTCTGCCCTCTTTCTCCATCCCCTCACACTACACCGGTAGGTGCATGATCAAGGGTGCCCAATCGAATTTTTTTCGCACCTATCCCGCTGCCTTTACCCTGAGATCCCCCTAGGAGGAGCTCCACCCATCACCTTGAGGGGTTTGGCGGTACCGAGGAGATGAGGGGGGCGTTTTTCACTCTCGATGTTGTCCAAGGTGGAAAACTGCGCCGCCAATGCGCGTGGGAACTGTTTTGTGTGTCTTGGTGACCAAGCGTCTGAAATTTGGATGGGGTAAAAAAATCAGTTTATATCAAATGGGATATATTAATAATTCTGCAGAAGAGAAGATTTGGAATGTGATAACAGAATCAAGTAGGGTTATTGATGTTTTAATTGAAAGGTGATAAATTAACGTGGTTTTGCTCTGTATAAAATTAAAGTGCCATTCAACCTATTTGCAATGAATTTAGCAGCCCCTGTAATATGAGAGAGAGAGTATTCACTTCCACCAAGTCAATGTTACCTAATGATTTGTAAAATAGTAACTAAGACGTACTGTTTCGAAATTTACCTTCCAATATACCATCAATATCATGAGAGCTTGATTACAATTTGATATTAATGCCATTTTGATTTATTTTAGCTTGAGATCCAATAACTTTATACCTGTCGTATGTAAATACCTTAGACTGTCTACAGAATTTAATCCCAAGGATGCCAACAAAACATTAAACTTTCCAAGTCATTATGTGAACCAGATCGAACGGCAAACCTCCGCAGCGGTTCGGAGCGGAGCGAAAAAAAATTCGAAGCACTCCGGTTTGGAGTGGAGCGAAGGTCGGAGCGGAGCGATTGTCGGAGTGGGGACTTGGGCACTCACTTCTCCACGCCGAGCCCTGATGAAGCAACCATCACTCCGGAGCACGTTGTAGCACTGCATGTCTCACGGATGAGGATTCTATAAGGCATTAGTCAATTGCTAAACAACTCTTGTTGTGCCAAAAGACAGTCTATGGATAGGATAGATGTAGAGGAATGGACTGGCCATTTGCTTGTGCGGGATGAAATAGTTGAATGCCAGTTGCTTAGTATATGCTTACAGATTGTCTGTGATGATAATAATAATGTATGATAACTTCTTGTGAATAAGCTTTATATTCTTTCAAACACTTTACCATTCTATAAATTACTAATCTTATGTCACCCCTGGTAATAATGTTCTCTAACGTTTTATTCCGCCATTTTCAATTTAAATGTACGTTACAGTTTTTGGACATAGAATCAATTTGTATTTATTTGGTGACATTGATAACTTCTACTATCAATCTGGTTCTCTCTTACTACCCTAATGGGTCAAAAACTCACAGTATTAGTACTTTAGTTTAACTTTGTTCGACATCTGAGGTAATTTTCCCGAATAGATTTTGCCACTGCAAGCAAAGGCAACAGAACCCTGACCAGAACCATCCAATTACGAGATGGTAACAACGTTGCTCAGCTTTGGTTATATTTCGGATACCAATAGTTCCATCGTGTCAGGCAGTTACCGTAAAAATTCGTTAGATAAACTATTGAATTACATCAGATGTGTTAAGAGTGAATGTTTTATTCTGTTGGCTAAAAGGTTCGACTCAGTAAAAGATGAGTAACTTTCAACAGTTACCAAAGAAGGAGTAGGAACTAAATGCGAAGGCCAAGAGAAGAAATGAGATACGGAAGGGTGAGGGAGAAATATCAGATTGAGGTGTATGTGGTGGCTAGTATGCAGGGAAATAGTAGTATTCATTTAAAACTTACAAGAGGGCATGATGCTTCCTCGACGAGGAAGGAAAATATTACATTGTAGTCGGGGGTGTGGGAGATTCTATCCATTGTGTAACACATGCTTCTTTATGAGAACTATTAAACACTTAGGGCCAATTAATTACATCAGTTTTCCCCGTAGATTTAATAAAAAAACTCGTAAAATGGTATGAAGCAAGCGTTGTTATTTTTAATTTTTTAAAATTAAATTGAATTGAGTTTGAGAAAACCTTTATTTGCCAGGTTTTTCTGGCGTTTCGCCACCTCTATTGAGCTTCTTTTCTGCAAAGTCATTCCTCCCTCCTTCAAACATGAGCGTTCTTTCAAGCACTCCACTCCGAACCAGAGAGTTCGCAACGAGGGATGGAGTGAATCGAATATCGCTCCGGAGTGGAACAACAATGATACGGGACGCTACACTCCGGTTCAACTCCCTGCCTAAGATTTAGTTCTTCAGACCTTCAAATTCGTTATTGCTGACATTCAATCGTTAGATTCAGGCATGCAAAATGCTCTAATGATGTAGGAATAAAGTATAATAATGTCACCCAAAATATTTTACGGCAACATGCAATGATACTGGCATTTAAGGTAATATCAATTCTCTCACATTAGTTAGCACAGGAGACTAAAAGAAATTCATTGAAATTGTTGAGAGTATATTTTCGCTTTGAAAAATCTTGAGCTGCAGTCTTCTCTATAGGGTCACAGCATTTAATTACCTGCATACATTTCAAGGGAATGATATGGCTAAAGACGTTAATATGAATTTTATGGATATACAACGTAGAAATAAAAATCAGTAATACCCTATCCAATTCTTGTAGACTCGGTGGAAATAATTGTTGATGTTGGATGTTAAATATTTCTATTAAATTTTTGCGACAATTTCTATCGTTATTGCAAGATGATAATCGTGTGTATCTTACATGTGAGTAATCTACATTCACAGCCTCAGAAATAGACAGAAAGAGCCTGAAAAGTTAAAACTCGTATTTATTCTACGTTGCAATGTAAAAAAACGCTCTAGGGCGTTGATCGATAGAAATCCTTCATTAAAAAGATATTGTTCAAGGAACGAGCACTGCAACTTTCACAAATATTTGTAGCTTCTACGGCCATGGCCTCTAAACTAAAATTTTAAATTTTGTGACAGCAGCACGAGATAGTCGCTATTATATTCAGAACTAGCTCTAGTTTTTGCAGCGTTCATTCATTTTATTATTATTAGTACTCTGCCGGTTAACACAGAATTTGATGGACAAGAAATTCTTCCCACCTATCATATCTCTTGACTGATATCATTCTTCACACTTCTGCATACTTCCTACACCATTATTCTATCCAAACAAATCATTCAGTTCCTCGCTCTACCCCACTTACCTAACACCCTACCCCAATCACGTCCTTCAAAATACCCTTGCCCCTGAAAACCTGCTTCATCTAATCCCAACTACCTTACCGCCTCCATCTTTCCGTACCTCCATATCTCAAAAACCTTTTGTTTAGTTACATATTGTTTTCTTAAATTACATGTTTCCGCGCTGTGCTCAATAACAGACTTTCCAATAGTCTTTTTTACGTCCTTTTTCAGCGACAAATTATTGATTTTAGCTTATGACCTCCTAATTGTATGACGTATCTCACCCTTTTTTTCTGAAAATTTCATTATCTAAGTAAAGTATCAATTCACTGATGTCACTATGGTAAGCGAGGTTTGACGAGGTACGAATTGAATAGTTAAGCATAGTCTGATTTGTAATGTATATGATAATTATATAATACAATTAATACAATAATTAAATTTCGAACTAAATTTTAATACTAAATGTAAATCTACGCGTACCCTACAAGCCACTGCTCTAGATCTAAATCTACGCGTACCCTGCAAGCCACTGTGAGGTTGTGGCTGGGGGTGAAGATCACCAAACATACACTACTGACATGCAACTAGGTACTACACGGAAACATGCCACATTAAAGGATCACATGCAGCTACATGGTTAGTGTATGCAACTACATCTAAATCTACGTGTACCCTGCAAGCCACTGCGAGGGTGTGGCAGGGGGTGAAGATCACCAAACATACACTACTGACATGCAACTAGGTACTACTCGGAAACATGCCACATAAAAGGATCACATGCAGCTACATGGTTAGTGTATGCATAGTAATAAAGGGATTGGTAGTTAATATATGCATTCTGCACTACAGTCTACTCTACAATATTTCATTTACCTATACCTTTACTATGTTGCCTATTGTACTCTCATTTAGTATGCTAAGATAGAGCGAAGTCCAATTTGAAAGCCTATTCACTCTTCTAGTAAATGTAAGTCCATTAATTATAATCAGGTACTGTTATTTATACTAACCTGACATCATTTTATCGCAAATATTGTAAGTTGCCTTATTTTCCCTACGCATCGCATGTATGGCATCGCAAGCGTTGAAGCGGAACATGTCGTACCAAAAAAGCTTTTGACACAAGTTGCATCAATAAAACCTTTGTTTTTATAGAATATTCAAACTTTGCAGATGTTACCCATGCATATTCGATGGAACCAGTTCTGTCAAATAATCGTGTGAAATCTGCGAAGTTTTGTTTTTCTTTAAAACATAGTTTCACTTAGTAGTGCCTGTAAACATCAAATTATTTTTCTCATTTTTATGGCTTCTGAATGACTTACACATCATGTCAATTGATGCCTTGCATTGCATATGATATTCATCGGCTGTAAATTAATCGTATGCGTCGTATTTTTGCTTCGTTAACTTTCCATAATGATCAGTAGCTGTCATGTTAGTGGCCATGGCATTGTTCAAGATACAATAGCACCCCAGCGGTATCACAAAACACTTAGGTATAAAATTGCAACATTAACTAATTATTTTGCTTGGAAAACAGTACGTCCTGGATCGGGCAATGATGTGCCTAACCCATTGTCCAACTCGATGTATACGTATGCATGTCAGGATCGCGACACGGCAGATTTATTGATGAAGTCGGGGAATTCCTACAAGAGGATCGTACTGTGCTCCTCAAGGGAAGCACTTTCAAAATATCTTCTCCTTAAGACGAGCGAAATCTATTCATCCCTCATCTCTGCTCCCAGCGGAGGCTGTGTGCTTGCATACCCCTCTCATCCATTCCTCTGCGCAATTAATCAAGCGCACTCAGCAGCCATTCCCCTTCGTACTCATTCCTCATTTCACACTTAATCAATCATCTTATACCCTTGGAGTGCCACCCTAACCACCCTCCGTGTAAGCCAATCACGACGCAGTTTCCAAACCAATCGCCTTCTTCAGACTCATTCGTCCTCCATGAGCGCTGGGTTCCGCGTTTTGCCTCCCTAGTGAATTCTCTTTGAGCATAGGCCTCCCGACAAGCGACGGAAAAGTCACACCGGTCACGGGGAGACTCTCACTTAGTGGCCCCAAGGAGACCGTCACCGCAAAACTGAATGCGACTGAATGCAGACAATGTATTAAAGCGTTAGCATGGAGTTGACCCGAGGACGTGGTCAATACTGCATCCGCAGTATCCTGGACCTGAGGCCTGGATAAACATTCTTGGCATGTTTACTTTCCACGTAATTACACAAGCAAATAAAGTAACCGCTGCATATTCAGATGTACGCATGAATTGCGTGTATCGTCATGTATGTGTTAGTACCTCTTCTCTCTGAGTTCTTAATTATTTCATGTACTTATTACATCTATGTTTGCCACCACCCAAGGACCAGCTGAAGCATAGCATGTGCCACTGACTTGCCGCTGGAAATCTCGAGAAGAAATGGCCCAGATTAACTGTATGGTATTATTCATTTTTATTTCATTGTTTCAGTAATGTGGGAATTTTTGAAATTACCTTTGAAAGTAGGTACTTCTAAGCTCAGTACATACCAACTTGTTCCATTAAATGGGTCGTATTGGCTGTTGCATTTTGAAAAAGAGCAATTTTTTTATTTTCTTCATCAAAGTCCAAAAATCCTGATGTAGAGAAGTCTCAAAGGTAGCAAATTAATCTAGGTATTTGCTGACTTAGTGTGTATCTGACTTATCACAGCGGATCAGTCTATCAGGCGGTGTTAAAGGCTGAAAAAATGTGCTGTGGATTGGGGACAAAAACACTAGGCATGGAAGGGATAACACGGCTCTGGATTTGATTTGAGAACTCCTGTGCTCAATGGGGAGTGACATGCCATTAGGGAGAAAAGGCGTTTACCTGTGGCGCCGTTCTTCTTACAAGGACGGGCCCGCTTTGAATTCAACGTCGTGGTCCTTCGTTCATCCCTCTTTTTTGTTCTCCTTTTTTGTTTCGCCATTTTACAGGGCATCACTCTCTTGCTCTCTGTTAATTCATCATCATTCAATGACGAGCTTTGTATCCTTTTCATGCACATACGAAGGTACACGAGAATATTGCTTCACCCGGTTTAATTTTTACATCTTATAAAAATGAAAAAATAAATACCTTTCTGTATGTTGCGCAGCGTAAAATACTCAGTACAGAAAGAACAACTTTTTTTAAAAGAGTTATACCATAACTTTCTCCAAAGTCTTAGTCTCTTCTTGACATCGTATACATCTGTTAGCCTAAAAAGAGATACCTTTATTATCCTAGATATTTATTCAAATGTCGGAGCAAAGAAATTCCCTTGAAAAATGCAATTTCTGTATACATTCTCTTCACCGCTTATCACGCTGTTTTCGATCATGCTATATATGCTTCGATCGTGCTCCATTTTATTAAGAAAATTATCCGTATTGTATTTTACCAAATATATATTACTCACTCCATTTAAACTCCCCAGCATCTAAACTCTGTCCGAGAATTCATATATTATTTATGTCACTGAATACAAAATTATTAGTTTTAATACCAATATCATGAATTTATATTTTTTTGATTTGATGAATTGAAATATTTTGAAAAAATAAAATGATCTCTACAGTTAATTCAATTTAGATTTTAATCTGAAACAAGAAAATGTCTAGTCACAAAATTTTATCGTGTTGAGTGGGGCTTAGTCAATTATATATGTGACGGAGCTCAAAGGTAATCGGTCTGTCTTTGGGCGCTTTCAGAGTAAGATAATCTTCATTATATTTCACCCTTGAGAGGAAAGCAAACATAAGGATATATTGACTCATAAATGCTGACATTTTCTCACATACGTATTTTTAAATTGCCGATGCTGCAATCATGTATTCTTGGGTATCCAGCTCCAGCTCCAGTTTCCCGAGTCAACATTGGTCTTGGCATCTTCTACGGCACACAATTGTCCATATTTTTTATTGAATTTATATTGATATATTTTCTAGACCGCGGCTGAGCTTAAAGCCACTGAGTGCGTCCACCAGGTTGTCGATTGTGAGTCGACCTCTAGATATAAACCAGTTTATATAAGTGCATATATATGCGAGATAAGCGAGTTTACTCGTCGGATAAGCAGGCGTGGAGAAAAAAAACGGCATTCCGGGGGTGTTTTGGTCTATCCCTGGGCAAAAATTTACGCCTCTTAATTTCCACCGAGTCTCTGGTACCAAAGCGTTATCTTTCAACAGCTCTCGTGTTTAAGGGTGCCCTTTGCCTCCTGGAGGCAAAGGGAAAGGAAAATCGAGGACAAGATGGATTTTTTTATGTTTTCTGCGAATATGAGAAAACGTTGGTGCGCTTTGCTGCTTGGGTTTTACATAGCATTATTGATACATCTATAAACATCAAATAATCTTACTTCTGACATTTCTATGTATAACAGTTTTCACAACGTCTTTTTACTCTCAAAATAATAGCATAAGTTATTTAGTGGAGGTGACCGACAGCTTAGGCCATTTTTCGGCCTCTGTCTCGTTTTGGGATTTTTCAGGGAGGAAGGGTTAAGTGAAACCAAGCGTATTATTCTGCTATCAATTAATGATACCAATGAGTTCAAGGATTAACGTCGCATCCGACGGACGGAGCGCTGAACTCTAATTGCTTGTTCTTCATAGCACTCTAGACTACTGAAACACTGTTTTGCCACTGCAGGGACACTAATCTCAGGCTGGAACTCTAGCCACCAAATCAACTCAATTCCCACTTACCAAATTCCATCTTTGACACATCAATTTCTCAATTTTTTTTAGCATTTTCGTAAGCATCTGTTCAGAGTGAATGTCATCAATGAAATTAAAGATATATATGTTCTCTGAAGAACCGTCGAACCGAAACGTTCATGAGTCATGTATTAATTGTTTCCATGGAAAATATTTTGTGGAAAATGTTCCCATAAAATATCATTTAAATGGCAAATAAATCAAGAATGAACGTGTTTTTTTTGGCATAAGTGCTTGCTGATCACATTTTCTTTTACAAAAATTAACTTTCAGTTCTGAGTAAAGTTAGGTATTTTAATTTCTTGGGAGCAATTTGTCCAATATTTTTCACATTTGACACCTCCTGAATAATTTCTATTTCACCCAGTTGTGAAAGCAAAACTTTATTTCTTCTGACAAGGAGTCGCTGTTTGTTACGCACACATTGCCTGGGGGCCAAAGCTCCGGAACCATCAGAGGAGGGGGTTTTCGTAAAGAGCTCTCGGACCCCTAGGGGGTTGGATTCCTGGTGATGCTTTGGCGAGACCCGCTGGGGATCCGCTCTCGGAACGTATTGCTTCCTACCCCTTGCGTCATCCTCTCCGCTCCCGACCCACGCGACAGCCGGGGTGAGCATTACTCAGCTGAGAGCCACTTGTCTCCCCTGAGATGGCTCACCATTCTCCGCCAATCCGACGTCCCATCCTGGTTCATCTATGAGACGTGAGCCAGTTCAATATTCCACCTGAGATATTTATGATATAGCAGTTCGGATAACATGCTCTAATTTTGATCGCATGATTCCCTGAATGATTGCATGATACGAGTGCACGACGTCCGTCTTTGTTTTATGAGAGAGTAGAAGAGGATTCAATTAAACAGTGTAGGACGAAATCCAATTAACTATACTTTTTGTACCTATTTACTTTATTGGCATGCCCATGGAATTCCTATAATCTTGTATAATTCTTATACTTAATATCCATGGACAGTCAGCTCGTAAAGTTCTTCAATTAATCATTATTTTCGCAAAGCCGAAGCTTAATATATTATGAACGTATTCGATTCTTTTGATTATTCTTATGACAAATATAAATCAATTAAATTCTACAACAGGGCATTAAAAATAGCCGGAAAAAATGCATTAAAATATTTCCAATGGCACATTCCCGTTGTCTCTCATTTCATCATGAGGATGTCACCTAACTTTTATTTTTTATCACAACTACCACAAACTCGGACAAATTAACACAAAAAGCACGTATGCAACCTTTAAATAGTTCACTTTCTTATTCCAATATATGCTC
Organism: Platycnemis pennipes; assembly: GCA_933228895.1. Taxonomy (NCBI): domain Eukaryota; kingdom Metazoa; phylum Arthropoda; class Insecta; order Odonata; family Platycnemididae; genus Platycnemis; species Platycnemis pennipes. Next base: position 102,428,802 of record OW121846.1, on the reverse strand, counting down.
CTACAAACTTCAATCATAATTTCACATATTTACCATATTGAATTCTTGCTGAATAATCTTTGCGTGACAGGTAGCCGGAAACGAACTGTAAAATGTATATATAATGATCAACATGTAATTTAAAGGGTGAACAAGATATGCTCTTTTCACAGATTGCAGTCCTCGTCGTGGTGTCCAATCTCTCATAATCATATCTGGTGAGATTTAATTTAGTATGAAATGGCACCAGTGTCTTTCTCAATAAATTACAATAAAACTCATTTACCTTTAACAGCCAATAACAATATTTGAATAACGCCTAGCACTACGCGACCTCTATATCTCCTCTATTATACAGGTATTTCTCCTTCTTGCTTTCTCCGGCAAAATTGTAGCTGCCACCATTGAAATAGAGCCTTCTCGGGAGTCTACTTTCCTCCACCCAAACCCAAGCCGCATTGAAATACCAATCCCATTCTTCCCTATCCTGGGTGTAGTTGAACTGAGGATAAGTGCTCAAGTGCAAGTTTCTTATGGTTTAATCTTCTGGCCTCAGTTCCCATGCGGAGTCTTCTATAAGATGTCACAGAGTAATCATGAAATTCTGCCTCCACTGCTTCGTGGAACTTTTCCAGTGATTTCCCTTTTTTGTAACAACATGAAGGAGTTACATCATGTCTTGTCTGATACAACGAATTCAACGCTGCCCTGATGCACCCTCTGGCCTCCTCCATTTGTCTTGACGAATCACGCTTACCCTGTATTTTTAAGTGAATTATCTTTTGACGCTCAGCTAACTACGTTGGCCCAAGGAGAGGATCGATCAGTGGTGTTATCTAGAAAAAGTATTAGTCATCAGCGTTGGGGGTGAGACTTTGGGCAGGCAGCAATCCGAGAAGATATGATCGTATTGAGTGGGTATAGATTGACAGTACATACAATGAAATATAACTTTACTTTTATCAAGTGCTAAATTCATGCACGAACCACTATTTATGGCCAATGAAATCAAGAACGAGAAAAGGTGGAAAGAATTTACAAGTCTTTAATCTCAATTGAACTGTGCTGTTGTTGAACTTAGGTATAATTCTGCGTAAAGGTAACCTGCTGCAAAGAATGATATAAAACTGCTAGTTTACGACTCAAATATCTCTATTAAAATACCTATTATTAACGTAATGCACCATTGGCAATAAAATCTTCCTGAAGAATTGAATGAATCACATCATTACTTGAATTTTGTACGAAACTCCTTTACCCATTTTCCTACTACAATTAGCATTAGGGTATTCTGGTCTTTGAGCATTTTCTTTTATCCAGTCTTTTACCCATTAAAAATTGGTTGTTGTTCCATATTTACGTACAGGCCTATTTCTTTTCTCGTCATGCGAAGTTCGTTCATGAAAAAATACATTGGACTTGAAAAATAAAAAGCTGTGTTCAAAGATGAAGAATAGCCCAATCCAAGTATGATCAAAAACCCTTATCATGGTCACATATTCATTTGCAATATGACCGAAATAATGCGTCTCCAAGCAAAACCAACATCTTTGAAAGAAATTCAGTTCCTAATGCTCATACTGATACGCTCATATGCATTTTATTTCCTAGCAGTTAGGTATATGATTACGTTTTTCATTGGAAGTGTATTTTGGGGGTGTGTTGTGGCTTGAGAGCAATTTGATTGCAGATTCTTTGTAATCTAAAGCAATTATTTTCCTTTCTTGCCCGTATTCAAGTATTCCGAAATTTTAGTGCTGTTAGTCGTATTCTCTTCTTTCAATTTATAAAGTTTTTGGCAGTTTCTTATTTTTCTTGGTCAATACTGGGGTGATACAGCACATTCTGGTGTTTATCCATCTCAGCAGCCAAAGAAATTAGGTGCTCAGATAGCAATGACTACATCAAATCCTTTATCCTAAGTTCCTTTGCAAGCCTGAAAAATCAACGCTACGTAGCCTGTTTATTACCACCCTGGATACTGCAGCCGCTGTTCTGTGTCAAGGCTTTGAAAATTACCATTGACTTTTGGTTCTTAGGGGAAGCGACATACAACGATTAGTGCCATCGAACATCGAAGATATGTGTGTTTTTAAAAGGTTGGGATTTAAGGAGTTGAGGAACAGTGATGAGTAACCTGGTGTTTTATGATGGCAAACCGCTGAAAAAGCCAAACACTTTATAATTTCAAAAAGAGAATACTTTTGTCATTACTCACAGGAAACGGATTCTAGGTGTCAGGTTGAGCAGCATCCATACTACGGCCTTATGGCTTTAGTAGGGTTAGAACCTTAGGGAGTGAGGGAAAGTAATCAATACTTTATCTCGTACGCCTATATTATTAGGGTAAACCAGGTTTGAAGAACACTTGAAAAGTATTGATTGGGATGGAAATGTTAAGATTCACGCAGATAAAAACGAATACTTTCTTATTCTCCTATTCGGTTAGAGGTCACGTTCCCGGTCTTTTCCTACCCACTGAATGACAGCAAATAATATTTTAAAACCATTTGTCTAAATTTCTTTGTCATGGACTGAAATCTAAATCGAATATTATACTGACTTTGTAAATTGAAGCCAAATTAATTGCCTCAGAATGTAAGATGAAATGCTCCACTGATAAATATTGTGATTAGTTAGATAAAAGGTAATTAGGTCCGTATTTCTCCTAACATTCCTTTAATAATATTCTTCCAGAGATTGGAGTTCCGGTGGAATATGGCACCATAGGGAATCAAAACATTCTCAGCCACTTGGCAAAGCAGTACAAAAGGCTCCGCGGAAAAAGTGACAGGTTAATAGAAGGTATTTTGGAACAGCTAATTGTGCGTGAGAACCATTCAAAGGAAGCAGCCTCCAAGAGATTTTTATCCTTATTAATCCAATTCCAACGCAATCGAAAAAGGCACGTCGGCAACATCTGCCGCTGTCCAATTAATGCACTCCGCTCCGTGTGTCGAGTGGGCGAACGCCAACCACCCACCGCATTAATGCTGTCAGCATCCTGGTGGCAGGCGGCCCACTGGCGCAGCGTTCTGGTCGTGGCCCGTGGGAAGCGAGCGACGAATAAATTAGAGCAGGCGCCGCCACCACTAGCTATGTCGTGGCGCCGAAGCAGAAGAGGTTCAGTGCCCAGAGTAAGCAGCAGAATGGACGCATTACTCTCTGTGTCAAGCGCTAGTACGCACTCGCAGCAGAGTAAACGCTTGAGGAAGTTTTTGCGAGGGATAGAAAGGTGGATTAGGGTTAGGCAGGTGCTCACTTACGTCAAAATGGGTGAGCGCGTTGGGATAGCGTCGTTAATCACCCTCCATGCGTGAGGATTACTTCCAAGGAAATTGCCGCGGAATGGAAAACCGTCGGTAGCGATATCAAGGTCTCGTGGTTGGATTCGCAAGTTAATCTTGGAATGGTAATAAATTTGGACTGAATGCAGAATTGCGATTTGTCCGTTCAATTATCATAGAGTCAAATATGCAATAAGGCTACTATAGTGGAGGTTGAATAGTTCTTCCATTTCTTCATGATCACTTTCTCAAATACAAGTATGCTACAATTAAGTAATTCTGAGGAAATTGTTATCTTCAGTCAAGTTGAGCTCAAATGTAAGTACTAAATCAATGACATCCCGTGTGCTGATAGGTCACGGACACATCCTGGATAGTTGAGGAATGCTTCATTTCGTCTATGGTATATTTTTTCGTACGTCAACGGCAAATTCTAATATTTATGGGGTATCACTAACTATAATTTTTATTTGTGAATGCCAATGTATATTGAGGTGAACATAATTCAAAATGAAAATGTTTACATATTTAGTATTTGCAATATTATTATTACACTTATGTGGTAAATCTTTAAATTTTATCATTTTCTTGTGCCAAAATATTCGTGTAGAGATTTTAAAAGGAGATAGTATTTCTCAAATCGGAGGTTAATATGCTTGTATTCAAAACCACTTTCCTTTTACCCATGAAGTAATTTTGCTCTATGATTTGATATATCCTGACATGGTGGTAGAGGGGCAGATAAAATTAACGATGAGTGTGGAAGTGGACGAATATTGCCATACATTATTGCAAATTAATTTTTATTTTCATGGTGAAACTGAAGTTTAGAGTTAAAACGTTCGCTTTAAACGCAACCGTAATGATATTGAGGCATAACTATAATTAAAAAATTGTTTATTAAAAAAATAAAACGTATAGAGTAGGTACATATTTTCTCTCGCATATGTACTTTCAAATACCTCTTTGAGTGCGTTATCCAAATCTGCGGAATCCACGCAACTCGGCAAACTTGCGGAGATTTAACCTGTGAACTTCTTTATTGCGTCTTGCTAACTCTCTTTAAAACGAATTTTACGAATATTCTCGTTTCTCTCACTAAATCTCTCGGTAGTATTAACCTTGGTCATTTCCAAAATGAATCATCCATCCATCAAAATAGACAGTTGATAGTGTTAGCACAACGTTTTTAAGGTTTATTGATTTGGAGAATGAATTGAAATCCCGAAATGGAAATTTATTTCGTTCTGGTTTTGATTGAAAATAATGTTGAGAAACATTGATGCTTAATGAAAGAAAAGCATAATCCATTTGTGGCTCTGTATCAACCGTTATTCAATTCTCAACGATGAGGTTTGCGTTGGAATGAAATGACGCATTGAGGTGCCTTTAATGATGACCTCCAGGAATGTGCTCCTCTTGGAGTTCCTTTCACTTTAGAGGCCGCCCCTCGGGATAGATTCAGCTAGCGATCTGGCCTTGTTGTTACTCTTCTCCCTGCCAACGTAGTGCTTCAGGAAACGTTTCGTTACATGCCTCGGGACTTAAGGGGTTGTAACACCCTGGGAGGAAAATTTTGGATAGGTTCAATGGTGAGGCACAAGGTGATAGGTGTGAGAACCAAAATGAGGAAGTGAGAGCGAGGTATTGCCGAAAGGCGAGGGTGTGAAGCACGTGTAAGGCCATGCACGGTGAGAGTACAGTTGACAAGCGGGTGACTGCCAAATGGTCGAAAAAGAATGAATCGGATTTTCTCGTTTCACTCCTCTTATTCCCCTACATATGCTTTAGTATATTAAGCCACTTGTATTAGGTTTTCTTGACATCGTTGAAGCATATTACAAATATACTGGCTTTTGCACTCTATCAACTTTTTCACGACATCTTTAGATAAATAAGGAGAAAAAGGGGCTGATGAAGTATTCAATTATTCTTACAGTGAAGAAAAAAGGTGCGCAGTTAGACAAAAATTATTACTCAAAGATTTATATATATTATATATAAATATTTTATATATTAGATATTATAAATAGATTATATATATTTATTGCAATAAATTGGGAATAAAACTTGGCAAAATACTGTTGAAATGGCCGCAGCTAATGTATTATGTGATGAAGAAGTAGAAAATAAGCAATTGGGACTCTTGTTGTGCTTTGGTCGCCATGGCAATGAAGATGATGAAGAAAAATGTTGGGCTATATAAGGCTTTTTTGACATGCAAAAATTTGGCCTCATTCAAATATTTTGTTCTCATTTTCCCTCTTACTACACAGAGAGATGCCCAATGTTAACATAAAAACAATCATCATGGATGTCTCACTTTTTATTTATCCATGGGTTAATTTATCAAATAATATTTTGTAACCCTTTTATTGGAACAATTTCGTCTTTGAAAAATAGTAGTTAGTGTTCTTTTGGCAGGAGTTTGAGCCAGTACTTCATAGAAAAACTCAAATCCACTGTAGACTCGTTTGAAAGGAATCCGCGTATCAAGCATGGAATTTTGTAACCTCATCATTTATGTAAGGAAAGAGCTTTTGATGGGTAGGCTGCTACCCGAAAAATATTTGCCATGAAAGGGTCGTCAAATAGCATCTCTGATTTTGTTTGAATGCCTTTACAAAAAAGAGGCTATTTATTCTTTTCGCACGTAAAACTGCCTCAAAACAGAAAAAGTAAACGCTATTCATCGCAATGTGACCTATTTAATGTCCAACAGCCTTTGGGTGGTAATAATTTTGCATGAAGGCAAAGTTTTTCGTCCCACTGTTTTGAATGCATTCGTATATATTTAAAAATAAATTAATTCTTGAATTCAAAACCAGTGCCATATTCTAGGATGTTTGGTTTGTAATTTGACAGATGCCGTTTGTGGTGAGTGTAAACGTTTTACTTGCAAACACAGCTATTCTCAGTAGGCCAAATAATGAACCTTATTTTTCACCATTTTTAGATTTAAACTCTCCAATTTTGGTGTAAGGACTTCATTTTTATTTTAAAAAATTCTTTGGGAAATATAACTCTGCATTGTAACGAATAATTAAATATTTGTAAGTCTAGTTTTCTTTTTTTTGGGTCTTCCGAAGGGCTTTTAAGCTTTTATTTGATTCATTGTCACTGAAAATATGCGCTTTATTGAGGAAAGTAAGGCCTCCGTTTCCACCCAGATATAACACACTAATAATTTCATTTCATTAAGAAGGAGGCCATGTACAAATTGCCATGACGGATGATTCCTCTCCTCCGAAAATTACGTACCTGCGCACGTGACGGAACTTGAAGAAAAGAATTTCACACTAATGTTAGATTTTTTCGCTACATTCCTCTGACTCCACGTTCACATGTCACACTGCCACTCATTCTCCTTCCACTCGTCGTCAATTGTAGGTTGGCCAACCAAGTGCAGGTCACAACGTGCATGAAATACCTACTGTCACAAGTTTTCACAGTTTATTCATCTCTTTCTCACGTATTTCCTTCATCAAGAATCCTTTTTTTTCGATTTTCGAATTGATAGTTTTCGAATTTGTTTTTCCCGCATACTCTTTCTCCACGACATGATGAAATTTTTTCTACAATGTTTACGGTATTTTTTTATTCCGTCCTAAGTTTGATTTTTATTTTATAATTTAAGCTTGTGCTTTAGGAAAAGCCTCTCATAATCCACTCACCTGAGGTTCAAATATATTTCCTTTTATGCGTATCAGTTCTCCTGTCCACGCCATTTTTTCCATCCAGCCTAAGCCATGTTTCACGTCATTTATTATTCATAGTCTGTTGTTTCAAGTCCGTGTCGCAATTAAAGGCTCTTCATGCCAGAAAGGTGTAATATTTGAGGGTGAGGACAAAGGGTGGAGATAAACCTGGATCGCAATCAGCTTGCTTACTTCGTGTGTGTGTGTGAAATACAAATTTCCTTTTGCCTCCAAAAGAATTTTCTGGAGATGTCCCTTTTTGTTCTAGCAATTTGAGCCACTCTATGACACTATGCAGTAGGGAAATACTTTAGGGCAGTTAAAATGGCACTCATATCCATTCTTCGCATGTAGGATCGGTGGAAATGGAAGATTCATCGTCTTTACCGGTTAACTTGCATCACTCATGATTGTAGCAGTCGCATTGTACATTTATTTTTAGCCGTGACTAATCTCGTCTTAGTCGAGTAATATTTAATTCGCCCAGATTTTCTCATAAGGAGGAATATCTCCGCAACTGATTAAAACCTTCGCGGTCCATGTCTGAGTGATGTGGTTTTTTGGGGGTTTCTCCGCGATGTCGTGGTTTTCCACCAACGTTTCCACTCCACTGCTGGAGGGGAAACCTCCGCTTCCCTTCCGCTGCTCATTCTACCCTGAAGAGGCCTCCAGCAGTGGAGAGGAAACGTTGGTGGACAACCAAAGCATCGCGGAGACACCCCCAAAAAATCACATCACTGAGGAATATTTCCGTCTCGGCGATGAGCGATGTCAGAGGGAAACGATGGATTTATCCTGATGGCTCACGTCGATTCATTGGCAGTCGTGACACGGAATGAGTGCCATCAGTTGCTTAATTACTAATAAATTGGTTTTGTGTTCGTTACCTAAAGGCACCCCTCCTCCTTTCTCGCCGCGGATTCATGCCTGCCTGCACAGAACCCCGCCCGACCCCGACCCCTCGCCCCATCCCCCTCACCGCAAACGTAAATCCTCCCCGCCGCTCCCCTCCCGCACCTCATCTAATTTCAATCTTCCTCTGACTACTCCACCCCCCTCCGTTCCCGCCCTCCCAACTCCAAACCCATTGCCTCCCATCTGCTGCCATGCCGTCTTCAATTTCCACTCCGCTTACACTCCTATGCAACCCTCTGTGACTCCGAGACTTCGTTCCTTGTTTCTTTATTTCGGCCTCCTTTTGACTTTACGCCTGACATGGTCATCGCTATTTTTCAAAGTAATTAATTGAATGGTTCGAAAAAGTTTTTGGGGGGAAAATTGGCAAAATTCCCCTATCCTCCTCCCATTCTCCGATTCCAAATAGCTTCAGCCAGTTAAAAACTGAAGTGGAATTATTATACCACGTGGTCTTCCAAGATGTAAAGTAGCGTAAAGCAATATTCCGAATTAAAATTAATTATAGTATTAGGTATTCGTAGAAAAATACCACGGTCTTCTTTGGTAAGCATTCATTGACCAGGGTACTTTCATCTAGGCTGCAAAATGTTATTTCTTATATGTAATATGCAATTTATTCATCCCATGTGCACTGCTAAGATTAAATACTTTTTCAGTTTACTAATCAAACCCATCTGGACCTATTTCCTCTAGAAATATTATGTTACAGAATTCTAAAAACATAAAGACACACAGTATTAGTTTATATAGGTAGTTGTTAAATTTGTTCATACTTTCAAAAGGATTTGAGTCATTTAACCATAATTGCTCTTGGATCTATTACAATCCTCAAGATTAGCAAACTACGCGGAAACCCACGCAAGTCTTCATAAGCTAAGTTTATCGTCAAAATTTGTATGGCTCTGGAGTAAGTATGATTTGGGGAATGAAAATTTGCATTGCATGCAGCTCATAATATCTAATATTGGTGGCAAATTTCCTGGGGGCTATTAAAACTGTTCTCATCATCAACAACTAAAAATTATTAACTCATGTCAGTGTTTGGAACGGCTCCCATCCCCCCTCAATAGTGCCTGGGAAGCTCATATATGATCTTGTCCACCTTTTTGTGACGGCAATGGTGGATCTGTTCCACAAGTGGCTCACCAGAATAAATTGCCTCCTGCGCTGGCTCTTGAAGGAAATCGATTAGCCGTGCTCATTGCCTCGAGGCGACACCGCCAGTTTCGTCACCAAATGGAAGTGTTCACACTATTTTACCCTACGAGCCAATGGGTTGAGGAATATAACAAAAGATATCCTTGTCCTGGGGAGTGATCTTCTTATCTCGTGAGCATGTAAAGAGTTCTGTTACATATGGAAAAATACATTGCATTGCCCCATATTTATATGTTTATAATTTCCCGTTTCTAATGGTAGAAAAATGGCCCCTTAAATAATTTTACGTCGCCGTACATTCTTAAAATATTTCTTGCTTGTCATACAGGCATCTCGGGTTTTATGGCTCATAATTCATCTCATTTTATAACTTGATTTTCCCTTCCTTTTGAGGAAAGTTAATAACTGATTTCCGGTGTGGCGCGTGGGTGTTTGTTACTGTATGACAGCCTCAGAAGTGCAATGTGGAACTTGCAGGACGGGAAGATTCGACATATTTTGATGAAATTCTCAGCTTGGGGACAGAAAAATCCTGCTTTGGTCTTAGATTTGTTTTTCTGTCCTGATATTTGGAAAGCGGAAATTTACGCTTCAGAGGATACTTGACTAATTTTATGACATTTACCTCAACACAGTGATCGATTTTGTTTAGAAAGTATAAAAAAATCCTGGGAAAGTGTGAGGTTACAGAAGCTTTTCAATTCTTCATACCAAATTCTCATTTTTATAGAATTTATTGTCACACAATATCTCGAATCGCTGTAGGGTGCTGTTAAATTGTTTATAGTAACCAAATTAGAAAAAGAATTGGAAGTAACAATAAGTTATTATCTTCTGCACATGATTTTGATTTGGTTGCTTGTTCACTGCAGTTCCGAACAATGGGACAAGTCCCGTCAGTTTACCATCATCTCCTTTCCGTAATAGATGTAGGAAATTAGTAATTAGTAAACACGCAATTTTGCTTTACTGGCTCTCATCTGTTTCTTGTACTCTCTTTCCAAATTTGGAAATCTCTGGCTCGTTAAAGTCAGTAACGTAACATCCAACAATTTGGTTAACGTCCAAAGTGAAAAGCGTAAAGCGTTATTTCTAATAGGCAGCTTAGGTGCCCAGTCCGAAAAAAGAGACGGACTGATTATAGTGCGAACACTCTTCTGTTCTTCATCCGTCAGTGCACGAGATATTTGATGGAGCATATTTAGTGGATTACTTTGGCAATATTAAAATGAAGGTTTTGTCGATATTTTCATGCCTGATTGAAAATTCGTGAAGGTGAGGTTAGCCATTCCTTTGCATACAACAGGTGTAGCCAACAGTCAAACGACGAGTTACCTTTGTGGGCTCTGTGCTTTTCTTACTTTATAATCATTACCTTTGTTAATCTATCAGAATTCAATTCATTCCACTTGACTTAGAAACCACAGGTAGTTTTCCCCGTGAAAAAAAGGTCCTAGAATATTGATTCTAGGTGTGCTACATAGGAGAAGTCTCATGTTCCCTTCAAAGGCGATCTTTTACGGATTTTTTTAGTACTTGGAGAAATTTAGAACAAACTTTCTTCGCTTAATTTTTTTGTAAGGCTAAGTACTGAATAACACGGAAGGTTATATGGAACAGGCACGGAATTGTATATAAACGTTCACAATGACTCTCGTCCGTTAACATACAGGAAAAGATTAGTTTGATTCATTGATAAATAAATATTATGCAATGAAATTGTACGAAATTTCTCACTTGTATATACTCTGCAGCAACTGTGCTCATTCTTAAAGTGGTTTGCGTTGAGTCTCGTGCAATCGCATCAGAATGCTGAGAAGGGATTGATGGGCATCCACCATATTAAATTCATTTTATTCCAATATATAAGAATCTAAAAGAATTATATCTGTTTGATGCTGATTATTACTTACTTTAGAATATCTCCGGTGATCAGTATAATTATTATATTATTTCCATATACTCAGTATTTTTGGTAGCCCACAGTTGATAAAAAATATATACCTCATCGTGATACTCAAAAATTTTAAATTGGTTTTGACGTCATTTGGCAATTCGCCCCACTTTGAAGCTCCTAAAACTCATTAGTATATTCTCCTAACTTAGAAATATTGTAGCTAAGGACGCAGTCATGGAGTAGAATGGCTAAATAACGCTTGAAATGGTATTAAGATGACATTATAGTTGCCATAGTTGGTGTCATTTACGAGAAAATTAAAATCCGGCGGGAAGAACCAGAAATTTGCTGTCATTGATGGAGAGAAAGTGAGGAGTGAGAGTAAGTATGGGAAGTGATGGTCATGGGTTGGAAAACAATAGCAAATACGGTTATTTTTAGTTACGATAAATTGTCATTAATTTTCATTTCGCTGATATTCTGTCCTCATGTTTTATTCCTTTTTTGAAGCTTCTATTTACCTTACTGAGCAAACAATAGCATTCCAACTGCATTATTCATGCTACCGTAAACGTGAAATTTAAACTTTTATCTGCTACTTCACTCAGTGATGGTGAATACAGTGACCAATATAAATGTTGTCATTGGCTTTAGAATACTACTGCAACGCTGCCAAGCATAAATTGATCCTTAGAAAATCTGTAATAATTAGTATTATGAATTTAAATATATTCTCGCCAATTATAATTGATAACTTACATCATAGAAAGCAATATAAAAATTACTTAAATCTATTCAATGCTCTTATTACGCGTACAAGTATACAAGATAGGTTGAATTTGATCTTTCCATATACGTATCATCCCAGGAAATTTGCTCATTTTTACAAAAATTATATCAAATCTAACTGAGATCATCGTGGTAGCTAGTGAGTGCGGTGAAGGGTTTCTGACTGGGTTATCAGATACAAATTCCGGGAAAGGACTTTGGAAATATTCAGTTGAACTCAAGCTATGTCACTTCCCGGACACCATGTATTTCCTGGTAACCAATAGGAAAAATATTGGCTCATTTTCCAGATGCGTACATCTCACAGAACACTTGGCTTAGTTTTGTTGAGTTCTAATCTTACCACCCAGACTTCTGTTTCAGCACAACACTCGTTTATTGTTCGAACAGATAATATTTATTTTACGTGGCTGATATTATTGAACGAGATTTTGATACAATGTATTTTATTGGGTATTTCATCATTCCATTTACTAAAATTATATGCTAAATTTATATTCGTAGTATTGTAATTATTAGGGAAAGTGTGTAGTTTAAGCTATGTAATTTTTAATCTTCTGCAGCAAGTTGGCATGCACAAGAGACAGTATAGAGCTCTCCATATGCGCACTCTCACCAGGAACACCTTTTACCTTTCTAAAATCGGAATGTTTTAAAATAAATGGAATACCATAAGAACTGAAGACGGGTCCCGGTGTTATACTAACATGCCTTTAGTTTGTTCAGCCCACTACATAACATAATTTAAAAAATATTTTATGATAAGCCGACGGAGCTAGGCCGAATGTGCTAGAGCATTACAAGAATCAAATTTGTCGAAGAAATGAGGTAGTTTAGAGAGATCATTAATGCTCTCGGAGCTCTGCATTCCGACCTTTGGAGTACCTTTCAGTGATACGCCGCTGCCCCAATTTAATTTGAAATGAAATAAACCGTGTTTGATTCGTGTAATTAGTACATTCTCCCGCTACGTAGCTAATTGCACGAGCGTGGCTGCGATATCGCTGGAAAGCCCTCTCCTCGTAATCTTCCCCGAGACGCAATTCTGTGGTTCTTAGATATTATTGTAATGCAAACGCCCCGGCACATGCTTTTTCACGGCCGGAGAGCCTTCAGCATTCCTCTCATTCCTCGAAACGAATCCTTCCGCCAGGGGATTAGCCGACCCGCCTCGCTGCGCCCTCCCCACTCTCCCGGGCATCCTCCCCTATTCCCATGCCCCCCACCCACACCGCACTCCGCCTCCATTGGCTATATAAAGCGCCCCCGCCCCCGTCCCCATCCATGTATGTACCAGCTTGAGTGCCAGCGCCGGGCCTAGCGGGAGGGGAGTGGTAGAAACAACGCATCGAATACGGATTAAGTGGGAATACAAATTCAATGCTCGCAGACGCAGAATTCCCGTTCCCCACACTCGTGCAAATGGTTTTAATCTAAACTGGTGAGATTCGGTGGAAATTTATTTTGATGCACGGCTGTCCAGAATCGTACGACTCACTCTAAAGTGGCGTATTGCCTGGAATTTGATTAATATGTGTACTAATTGATTTACCGTGGTTGAAGTAACACGTTTTCATTGAAAGTACATGCGTGCACAATCGAACTCGTCCTCGATCTGAAGAGGCGAACCAATGAAAACGTCGATTTTTCACATTTAATTTTTATGCTATCATTTCACCAACACCATATTATAAGTGGAATAAATTGAAATCCATATTTGTCAGTATTCCTACTACTATTACTGATTAACACCACTTTAACTTGGAATCAGTGTTGCTGTGCATTTTTTATGGTAATTTTTAGGACAAGGCAGTTAAAATGGTACTAATGAGTAGGCGGGCAATGGAAAAATAGTTATGTACCGATGGATAGTAGTAACGCTTACTGCATCGAAGTGTTATCTAATTTAAGTAACTTATTTTTGTTGATTGGTAACAAATGCAATGAATTATGGAAAACCTATTTTTCATTACGTGATAATATTCACGTTAAATGAGTGGTGAGTGCTGTTCTAAAAATAGGCTGCGTTCTACTATTTTCTATTTTTCATTCATTATTCTTATTAATACGAAATCTAAACTTTTTAATTTGATTCGGTCTTGTATAAATGGTATTACCTACTTAAAAGAAATGATTATAAATGCATATTTTGATGTATAGGCTGCCACTTTCCCGTCATATATACCCCATTCTCCAAACACTGTTGTGTGCATTTATTAAAGATTAAGCCTCATTAATAGGAGTTATATAATTCCGTCATTAATAAGTTATATAAGTCGTGGAATAATTCCTCGGTTTGCATCGTTTCAAATGCTTGACCCAATTTTCTACGAAATTGCAAAGCCATTAACCATTTTTATATCGCGACATCATCCCATGGAATTTTTCCACGAAATCTTTCCTGTTGAATTTGCGCTTAGGTCAAGGCAGTTACAATCTAATACAGACTGTAATTTGTCTCCCAAAGGTCAATCGAGGGGCTTGCGGCTGCATTTTCCGCAAGCCACTCGATGGGACGCTTCCAATCTTTGTCTTTCTCACTCGCTCCCTATTGAACCCATTTGGTGGGGCCCATAAACTGGCCGGGTATCGAAGCTATGTTCCGGCCCCCTGAACCTAATTGATTCATTTCCTAGGGTTATTACCGAAGGCGCCACGTGTCCCAATCTGGATGTCAGGGTTTAGCGCGCAATGTGGGATGTCACCATGAATTTACGCTGGACGGCGCTGTGCGACGCAAACCATTTTTCCGTGACGGACCCTTCTTTGTCCGCGATTGAAGTCTCCCTTTACCTGGCACGCGTCTTTTAAATTCACAGCAGTGGAAGGGGAGGGCTCCCTCCTCCGCACCTCCCCTCTCCATTTCCCGCCGCTCTTCTCACGCATGGCATTCGTCACCCCCTGACCTTCGTGTGGCCACATCACGCCCCTCCGCTTTCTCCCAAAGGCGCGCGTCACTTTCGGTGCTTCTATTGCCAATCATCAGGCCTCGCTTCGCAGGTTTTCGGTCCTCGTCTCCACGTGCTCACACCTCTCCGCTTGAATTAAGCAGAGGTGCCTTTGACGCTGCCTCCTCCTCGTCCACGCCGATCAGGGGATTTTATTTGCAGCACGCTGCACGCCCTCATACAACTAAACCACAGCTGTGCACGCCATTGTAGTCAATTCCACTTGATGTACTTCAATGCACTCTAAGCTTCCATTTTGTCCATTCTAGAATTTAGATGATAAATACGCATGATACATCGAGGGCGTCTCAAATTCGATGCCCGACTTGAATTAATAGCAATGAAATTTCAGTGGACAATGAATCCGCGATGCATTAATGGTTTCGGCAGATTGTGAGATTATCAGTTTTACCCTAGGTATATCTACAATATTTTGCAGTAAGACCTTTGCACTAAATTTACGAAGGACGAATGGTTCATTGTAGGATTTTTATCCGCATATTTAACAATTTTTCAAAATATTTTATCATCCGCAGTAAAGCCCAAAAGTTTCAAAGGAATTCCTGCCTGGAATTGCGATGTTAGTATAGCATCGATTCCACAATGGAATGGAACAAAGTGCCTGGAATGAAGAAATAGATAAATATATAGGTACTTATTAAAATATCAAAGAAAATATTATCTCGCTCTCCATAATTTTAGTAATGATCCCGGTAAATAGCGTTATTGTTGCTTGATGCATTCTAGCCAATGTTAGAATCCAGATCTGATTCAAATTCGAAAAGTGCATTGTCATATACTTCCATTGAACAAAAACAAGATTCATCCAGAATCACTCGGTGCAAGTAGGCTATCAGAATATAAACCAGTTTAGATATGCTTTATTTATGACGCACGTGGTGACGTCTTCGCTTTGATTTTCATGCCTGCAAATCAATCTTTTCAACTAAAAAATTAAAAAAAATGGAATAAATAAATTTCCTTAATGCCGGCCATGGAGCAAAGAAGATCGAAATTTTAAGCCCGCATTAATTTTTAATGAATTTTTCACTAGCCCCTGAGATGGATGCGGCACGGAATTCATCGCTCTCTTGCGGGAGATCGCTTAATTATTTACATTCACGAGACGCGGGCATCCGTCGTCGTCCCGGGGAAGTTCGACTCGCACCTTGGCTTCCACAAGGCTCACCCCGCACGACCCTCGACGCTCCCTCCCATCCTAACGCCGCCCGGATCTTAATTGCCCCCCCCCCCCGGCCTCCCACAGCCCCCTCACATAACACACACAATGCCCTCTTTATACCCGACCCCAGCATTCCGTCACCCCTGCCCCGACACTTCTCCCCTGAAGCCACCAATGAACATCCCCTTTAATGTCCCCATGGGCCCTCCATTCTTCCACCTCGACTACCTTTTACTCCTTCTTCGGGCGATCCCTGGAAAAAAAATCATTTTGCTCCTGTGACCGACACCCTTACCGCCCTGAGCACCCCGGGGGAATCATTGACCTTCTTTCGTTCATCGATAAACGGAAGCCTTCTTTGGCCCCACACTGGCGTCGACCACTCCGTTTCCATGTGCCACGCGTGATATGCATACTGCATCATCCCGTCCGAAGGGCCCTCCTCAATACTCAAAGCCGGAGCGGACGGTTGCCAAGAGTAGCATTTGAAAGGAAAGGCGATGGTTGAGATCTACATTCACATCACTTTCTAGAGTTGTAGAAAATCTTTTAGAGGAACCGTATAAGTTACTATCGGTGCAGCGTTATAACCCGAGGATACCCGGTTTCAATATATTTTCCGTTGGCCGTCATATATACTACCTCCAAATAATATTTTTCTTTTTTTCCGCAATTTTTATCAAGAAAGGACATGGGTCATTCCACGTCAAATCGACCAGAGAATCAGCAAAAATTACCTTTTGGGTAACTGATTTTGACCGAGCTTGACAGAACGTCACCATTTGTTAGGAAAATGAAAATTTCAAAATCGTATTGAAAACATGTAACCGTTTGCGACAAATTGCCACGTTGCAAAATTCGAATTTTGCAAAAGTGACTACACATTTTACGGTATATATCCGAGAATATTTATTGCACAGACAAGCAACAGGACTAATTTTTTAGGTAATGTATCGGAAAGCTATAATAAAGGATCATATTATAAAATATAAACAATTTTATAAAGTTTATAATAATTTTAAATTTTCAAATTGATTTTGACGAAGCACTTATATCCTTGATTTTGCTTATTTTTTTATATGTTGTGGATACAACCCTTCTTTACAAATTATAAATGTTTGGTAAAGGTTTTACTTCATTTAAGTGAGAAAAAATATTTTTGAGTTTAGGTATAACGCGCGCAAGGCTCACAGTCAATCGTACGGTACGTATCTTCAGATCTCAGCGCACTCTCTCTTTAATTTTCTTGTCAACAATTTCAGCCACATACATGCTCTTAAATCTCCTTTGCCCGTGACATTCGCCATTTTCTTCCCGTCGATGCGAACACCGCCATAGAATACACGAGGGTGGCAACAGGCACTACATGGGGTTTAGATGGCCGACGGTGATGTGGTTGCCTCACTGCAGCAGCCCTATAATTTGAAAGTTGAATATTTTCGGGTAAAAAAATGTTTCCCAATATAATTTCGCTTCGCAAATACACTCACTTAATACTTGATCTTCAAAAACTTCTGTGTTCTCCTTCTAACTATCCAAATCTGTACTACAGAAGTGGAAGGTTTTTCCTTTAGATGCCTGGGAACGGCTTTTGAGCAGCAAGTCTTCCTTGGATTGAGGGATAGCCGAACGGTAGAAGCGGATACACTCCACGGCAGGGACCCCTGGAATATTCTCGCCAGCCTTTTCTTTCCTTCTTCATTTGCCCTTCAGTAACTAACTCGTATTTGGCTCCATTTGTCAAGTTCCACAAGAGTGAATTTTTTCCATGTTACTGAGCATCAGATTTGCACATGTTATTAATCCCTTAAGCGTACTTACAAGTCTTTCTCCTGGACTATCTTTCACTGAGATGTGGTATAAAATGCCATTCAGCATGGACACCGAAATCATTGCGATGCAACAATCACAACGTGTAGTAGCGGTTCTCGTATTAAGTCACCGTAAATTCGAATAAGTAAATTTTGTACGTCAGTTGAGTACACTTGTATCACTTTGGAGCAGCTTACTTTAAGAGGTGTAATATGTGTCGCGTTATGCTTTGTACAGTATGTAATAAATAATCAAACTGAGAGGTATTACTTGATCGTTCGTATTCCTATTTCAACATGCAAACGAATGTACCGCAGCCTCGTAGTTACTCCAGTTCACACCTTTAACCGCATTTAGGTACAGAAAAGAAAACTTCTCAGAGAATTTCCCCACAGATACGACTTCACATGATTTCAGGTGGTCTCTTACTATCAAGTAATATACAGTTTATATATGAGCAATGTAGTCGTGCCATGGTATTCCTATAATATCCTCAGCAAAGACGGCGCAGGGAATATCTACATACTTGATCTGAGTTTTTAGGAACAGAGATTTCTAAAGTACATTGTTTGATACGTACTGCATTATTTGTGTGGGTTTGGAAAAATTAAAATATATATTGGCCAGACTTTGCCACCCACATGTCGGAGAACAAGAAATGTTGGGAGAAAGAAGACTCCACCTCTCTCGTAGCGAAACACCTCCTCGAAGAACGCCTTACTTGTGCATTTGACCCGGAGATACTCCACTTGGAGAGGAAAGGCCAAAGACTGGGCAAGTTAGAAAGATTGGAAATTGTGCATGGAGGAAGCAGTACCCTGTTGAATGAACAAACGTTTCCGTGTCACTCCCTACTCCTCGCCATTCCATTTCCCAAGCGTCAATCATCCTTTCAATAACCACTTCACCCCTCCCCCATCCTAATTATTTCTTTCTCCACCCCCCACTTCCCCATCTGAGTGGCATATATACGGCTCACAGACCTTTCTCAGATATATGTACCTACCTGATGATGATCTAACGGTTGAAACGCGTCGTACCGACATAAACACTGTGGAAAGAGTGCTATCTTGTTTATTACAAACATTTTGGGCTTAGTAGCGAACGAATATTCATAAGAGAAGCATCTTCACGCTTATGTGCAGTCACTAAGAGAACTTGGGTTTGAACATTAAATGGAGTGGACAACAGAGCCGGGTCCCCATCAGATCTCCTCGATAATATGATTTTAATGATCTAAAATTTCTGCAATTTCAAGCATAAAATGCAGCGGGCCCTAAAGTCTCCCTTTATGAACCCCCTTCGTCGAGTTCTGTTAAAAAAAAGAGCGCTTGGGTCTCTGTGCAGAATTTATAACCTGGAACTCCTTTCCTGGCCTTTCCGCGTGATACCGGGCCACATGTGTGTAGGCCCGCAGTTACGTATTTCCACTCGCGGAGACGTTCATGGGTGAAAGCGTTGACTCAGGGGCACCCAGCCCGCACCTCTGACTCCAATCTCACCCAATCGTGCGTACTGATTTTAAGGCCCTCGCCCCCCTCCTGCAAACCACTCTACCACACCTCCACACTCGATCCTATCTGCCTTCGCTCTGGTCTTGTCCGACTCAGTGGAAAACTACCAAGCTGTCCCGACGCCGTTCTGCTCAGAATGTTTCTATAATTTGGTCCTCTTCTCATCACTTTGCGTTAATCACGTCATCCGTTCCTGAAAATCTAAATTATATTTTTATATCCTCACTCGGCTCTACCTTACTCCCTGACCCCCTCTCTCCAAATATTTGCTCTCAATTTCCTGGAAAATCTTCCAATGTTCTATGCGCTCGTACCACTTCCTTTCACTCATGAATATTACACTATAATTGGAATATTATGAAGATATTTTGATAAGACTTGTGCCAGTAAAATCAGTAGCCATTTATTTGATTGAATTTGATTGGATAGGACTGTGTTTCGATGCTATTGGTGCGAATTTCTGCCCTAACATCAAATATATATATTTATGCATAAAAGAAGGAATGACTTGTAAAGCCATTGTCACCGGTCTGAGTAGATAATACAGCATAACTATTTTCATTATCGATGTTAATATTCAATATTACAATTTTCTGAAAATACATACTGTATTTATAGTTAACCGTAAGGTCTAAAGGGTGAGTTTATAGGTGTAAATGCTTCATGAAACATATTTTGGTTTTACAAATGCGACGATTTTAAACACTGAGAGGAAATATCAATCCTCGGGGCTAAATTGATGAATAAATGATTTTCGGAATCCATGAGCGTGTATGATGAAGTGTAATCAATACTTCTCCTTTCCCATTTTGATTAAATATTTCTTGTCAGTATAGATTCGATTTGGGTATCCATTTAATTGCGACTAATTCGGTTTTTACGTTATACGTCTGTTTTCATTTGCATAGCAATTCTATTTTTCATCTTAACCTTTAGTTTTGAATTCTATCATAAACTCTCATATATCGATTAAATCTCAATTCCATTATTATCTAAGATTAATATGCGTATTCCCCTTCAGTTCTGTACCATTCTTTCTCATCAAGGAGTTTTTGCTTAGTGTCATATTTTTATGTGGTTTACATACGCTGTATGATGTAAGCCTATTGTCAGTATAGATTCGATTTGGGTATCCATTTAATTGCGACTAATTCTGTTTTTACGTTATACGTCTGTTTTCATTTGCATAGCAATTCTATTTTTCATCTTAACCTTTAGTTTTGAATTATATCATAAACTCTCATATATCGATTAAATCTCAATTCCATTATTATCTAAGATTAATATGCGTATTCCTCATACTAAATGCGTATTCCCCTTCAGTTCTGTACCATTCTTTCTCATCAAGGAGTTTTTGCTTAGTGTCATATTTTTATGTGGTTTACATACGCTGTATGATGTAAGCGTATGCACGGTGCGAAATATCATAAGTGACTTTGGTTTTCTTCTATTGCAAACTACCTTACTTCCTATTGCTTTTCATAGATGAATCTTTTTTATTCCTATTGTTGCATGTTTTCCTTTACTTAAAGATAACCGTGATTTTGTAAATACAAGAGAAACTAATAATTCAAACGATTATGTAATATGCAATTTCAATAAATATCATAGTCATCTTTAAAATATTTTCGGTGAAGATCGTGACTTTGTCTTGCCTTTAGACCCCATTCCGTTAAAAATAATAATCCTCAGGAATTACGCCTTCGAAATATAGATATAAAAATCAATATTTAGAAAGAAAGAACATGTTTGGGTGGGAAGAGGAATATTTCACTCATTCCTAAATGTTCTCTTGTTGACATAATGCCTTATCTATTGCTAGTTATCTGAATTTATTTTATCGTTCATACCTCAACATATGCCGTTTTTAAAATGTCAATGATTATTATCCTTGCGGCCATTTGACGATGCCGACTGTTGGCCGACTCATCGCCTGAAGGAACTGTACTTCTGAGTACCTCGTGCTCAGGCATCTTTCTTCCCATTCTCCGCGGATGTTAATTATTTTAATGCATTAATGACGTCGTTCATGCAGTTGTGAACTCGCAGCGAAGGTAGACTCAATTTCAGCAATATTTAACCTGGCTTTATCACCGCATTTTGTCAGTGCGCATGTGTATTGAGGAGAGCTACTACAGTGGACTATGAAAAATATTCACTGGTGTGAATATATATACACATACACATAAACTCCTCCCGTTCCCATTCCATGCTCATCGCCCCGGCTAAATCGAAATATTTCGCCACACGCTTCTTCCATAAACTTAACAAGCATCGATGCACCAGCCAAATCTCGTTTCGTCACCTGGGAAGAGGAGGGGGGAGAGCGAGGGAGAGGAGAGAGGAAGGAGAAGAGGCGGGGAGGGGGCAAGGGGCATGAGGAGGCAAGGGGCAGGAGGAGGATGCAAGCCGGCCCCGTGTCCCTGCCTCTCCCAGCCTCCGTGTTGCTGGCCCCGAGGACCAACGGGAGGGGAGGCGGTCGAGGGAAAAGAGATGGAGGGATGGGAGCAGTGGGGGCTCTGGATGTGATTTCCATGCGGGGGCATTCTGTGCCTTATCTCCGCCATCGCCCCCTGTTCAGTTACCTTTTTCCCTTTTCCGTGCATCTTCAAAGTCCTTTTCGGGAGAAAAAAAAATATGTGTACATACGCATGCATATGAAACATGCCGTTGAGCAAGCGCTGGCGCAATTATCTTCCGTTGAGACAACAATGTCTATAGCGGGGATACAAAGAGTTATGACTCCACACCATCCAACAGAATCGCGAGTTTCTTTCTCGCATAAATCATTCCACAGAATGAAACTCATGATTAGGCACGTTAAATGAAAGGATTGAGTCTCCTGGTGCCTTCACCCTTCCCGCCACCTTCTCCAGACCCTCTTTTTCCGAGGGATGCCAATAACTTAATTCCTTTTATATTTGAGTGGAAAGGAGGTCAGGTTTAAGAGAGAGATTTTGGGGGATTTGATGATCGATGCTGGGAAGGGAGGATGAGTGGGTGGGATGACTGGGAAGAGAGAGAGTGCAAAGGCCAAAGAAAGAAGCAAAACAGGGTATACGATGAACTGATAAATAGCATATCGCAAGCTTCCCTTGACGATAAATCAAGGGCTAACGAGACTGCATTAACGGGAGCCCACCGCCCAGAGCAGGTGAAAATGGTCCCAAAGAAAGGGCGACCTGCTCTCCATGGCACAAAGCCCTTCTGCCTTTATCATGGGGAGGATGTTCAATGAATTTCGGCTCATTTTGCCTTGCTCAGTAGCGTGCCTGCTCTAACATGCTGCTGATTTTCCGCGCAATAATGAAATCTTTTGATATTTTTTATCTACCAGTTACCTTTTTTGAGCGTTACCGTTTTTTGGGACTTTATAAGCCTCTCACTCATGAAGAGCTACACTCATTATTTAATGTCGACACGCATATGTTTTTAATCAGCTTCCTTTGGGGATAAGGACTCTACGTTACCAACGCATTTTGGAAGTGTTATTCAGGTATTTGAAAAGTTATCTCAAGGAGGGGGAGTCGTAGTGGCCTAGTGGGTAGAGCACAGAGCTACTGACCGGAGGGTCCCGGGTTTTAATCCCGTGCAAGAGCCTTTCTGGACACCCCCATCTAAAATCCGATTTCGATTACGATTCGATTTTTTACGTGTCAGAACTTCGTACGAAATCGCAGGTGGCCCAGGGAAAGGAAGTGGCTCCCCTACTCTGAATGTGTGAATTTCACACGCCATTGGCTCAGTACGGGATGAGCTCTACTCTCACCTATCAAAGACCAACAAATCTCTGTTATTTCATTATTGACTCACATTGTTTTTGGTAACTCTAACCTAGAGGTTTTGGCTAAATTTACTACATGTGGCTATATTTTAATATTATAATTTTCTCAGAGAAAAACAACATCCACATTGACCAGACTCCCTGCCAGATTTATTGATTTTTTCTTTGTGGAAATAATGTTATTTTGTGTTTGAGCTCGTCAAGGGTTCTTATGGCTAGTTTAAAACCCTTAAAGTGCCTACATTATGTTGCGCACTCATGAAATTAATATAGTCCGGAAATTACGAGTATATACGTGCTATTTAAATCGGCATTCACATATGCCTAAGGGGGATTGAAACTTTAACCATACTTCATTGGAAATCTTTTTGTACTCTCACACAGGAAACATTAAAACATGGGAAATGTAGGCCTTTGCCAGTTGCCTTTTCACTAATTGATTGGGTTCTGTACTTCTTTTTATCTACTTTAATTTCTGCTGCTGCTGAACCACATATATATGCATAACCTGACCGTATTTTGGTTCCAATTCATTGCCTCAGAAGATAGGAGTATTCATAAAACTTTCAGAGCACGTATTCCATCCCAGTATTGATTGAAAAGGTTAATTGGGTGATTAATTCATATTTTGAAACAGGCTATTTCCATAATCTGAAAGTCCCTAATTTCAACCAATTATCGAGATTTTTTTCCATAGACATGCGGAAAAGAAAAAAAAAACAACTCTTAATAGGTTGCCGTACGTTCGTTTAACTGAGTGGGATTTATATGTTGCATTTATCACACCACTACCACTTATCATTGAACTCATCATTGCCATGAATGGGTAATTTGACCTTTAGATAGTTAAAATTTTGAAATATTTAATGCCATTAATTCCAAAGGTGATAAGTTTTTTTTTAATTTTCTAATTTTTGTAATCGTATGACTAAGTTAGATCTTTCTGTCCATTCTCTTATTGCTGTTATACACCATATCATATTGTTGCATTTTGGTTAATATAGACTAGTGTCACATCAACTTGTTTCTGTAAAGACTGTATATTAGGTTGTGCTGCATCATTTAGGGCTCATAGCATCTAATTTTATTAAGGCTTTTGGTCTATATGTTAGGTGTTGATGAAGCAATTCCTAATTCTATATTAGTAGTAAAATCGAGTAGGTATTTCCAGGATTTCTACGCAAGGTGCCTGAATTTCTTTTTTGATTTAATTTCTAATTCCAAAGGCAAAATCATATCTAAATATTTGATAGTAAAATATTCCTATTCCCAAATATTATTCATGATAATCTTAACTTTATGGTGAACAACTATGATATTCGAGGATAAACTATTAGAAAAAAATTAATAATGCAAATGCTGCCTCTAGTCGGGAGGCTGAAAACAAGCAATAACTTATCGGTCAACAGATGATCGTCGTCGGTGATAAATGACGAAATTAATGGACTGAATTTTTGTGGGCCACTTTGCTATCGAAAACTCTTATTTTCAGTGTATTTTTGGCAAACAGTAAATGAAAAACTAGCCTTTCCCCTCCAATGCGAGGATCGCCTTCGAGGATATAAAATCAAGGATTTATACCCTAAAAGAAACTTCTGGTATTAATAAGTGAACTGTGGCTCTCAATCAAACGCTTGCTGTGGAAGCATCTTAAATTACGTTTTTTCGAATTTCGGTTACCTTAGAAGTGTTGAGAAGCATTTTGCTTGATAGGGGATCATTTTTGGCCACTTTAATGGTCTTTCATAAACAAAATATTGTCGTTATAAAATATTCACCTTTACTACACTTATTTATCATAACTTAGCATCTGATGAGCATGATCGACGTTCAGAGCCAGAAAGGGTTGTCAATTCGTATTTTCTCTAAGTTTAATAACTAAGGTATATATATCCATTTTAGCTCTTAATATTTCACGAAGCGTTGATGGAAGGGAATATGGTTGAAACGGATTTTAAATGTTGGATGGTCGCTCAGTTTAAATATTACTGTTGATGGCAAGGAAGATAGTTGGGAAGTAGTAACCGTAGAGTTGGCTTAAAACAGTTGCACAGATTTAGCCCACACTTAGATGCTCACTGACACAAAGATGATACGGCGATTGGTCCTTTGAGAAGAAGACGGGAAAAGTGAGGCTCACCTCTCCCTGACTCGCCCGGCCAGAGATAAAGAGCGCCCCCCGTCTCTCTCCGATTCGCTCTCAAAATGGTCGCTCCAAGTCTATTGTTTTGGCTGCTCGGTCTCTTCAATCAGATTTGCTGCCCTGCGATAAATAAGGCGAGCGGCGCGGCGTGTTCCTCCTCGTCGCTCGAAAAGGCGCGGCAACGGATCGTCATTGTTTGCTTCAGTCGACTGGCAGTTCCTCATCTGGTTCAATTCCGCGTCGAGAAAAGAGCGAGTGTTCCAGCGGATTGGAGAAACAGCCTCGCGTGGGGGATTTATTATTTTTTTCCTCGTCGAGGGTTGGGACGAGGCAGCGGGGGCGGGGAATTAAGAAGTCAGCCCGCACTTTTTTCTTTCTTTCGTTTGTCACCGAATACGGGCGAGGGAGAAGAGCGAGTCTCACGCAGGGTGGAAAGTAAAACGGGCTCACAATGGCATGGTTGGCGCCTTTTTCATGGGTCGGGATGCTTATAGCAGAGTGGTAGGAGGTTTTCGGTGTGGATGAGGTGGGGGCGGGTAGACGACACGGGATCGAAGAAAGCGAGCAATAAAAAGAGGAGCGCGGGGTCGGGGAGGGACGGCGGTGGGGAGGGAGGCGGCGGAGAAACGGCTTTGTCATGGTGGGACGGAATCCGGCAGCCGAGCCCCTCCTCGGAACGGATCCCTGCCGTGCATACAGGTACCCGGACTGAAGCGTGGCTCAGCATTCAAATCAACGAACCGAGGCCCGTGGTTCGAACCCCGGGAATGGTAGGAATTTTCCATTGGAAAACTGGTCCGCTATTAAATACTATGCGGAGTATTAAACATTACTTCAAGCACAATGCTTCGTCCCTCAGGTGGGCCATAAGTTACTAGATCCCCATTTTGCACCTTGCCTTAGGAGCGGAATTATGGCGGCGCCGGCTTTCTATTTGCTCTTTCTCCACTCTTTTCCAATTCTATAATTGCGCGTAATATCCCACTGCAGACTGAATTTAAGAGTGAAACACTTCAAACCTCAAAAGATGCAAAATAATGTCGGCAAAAGGCTTCGTTCTTTCAAGGTAGGAGAGTATTCGCCTTTGGTGAACTCTCGTTGATGGGGAAAGCGAAAGGAAATGAAGTTAGAACCCAAATTTCATGCAATGCGAGAATAGGTATTCATGTGATATTTTTGATTTGTTGTTTTAACGGAATTTTGTGCATTCCTCTACATTTTAAATTAATACACGACGTATAAGAAAAGGCGTTCCAGAGAGCTGGTGGGGCTAGAGTGGTAAGCGCCTGCAAACCTATTTCTTTCGATGACAATCTCTCTGAGCGTCGTCAGGTCCTTCAAAACCTAAGCAAGGATATCGAATGAAAAAAACTGGTGCCGAGGTATGTTACCAGGCAAGAGAAGGTAGTGTAATTTTAAGCAGCAGGGAAAGTCTCAGCTAGACTTGATCAGGAAATTGGCATTCTGGAAAGGGCGATAGTTACCGTAGTTGTTAGCTTGCAAAAGATTCAATTAGGATAGAAAGTGATGTAAACGACCTTGCGGAAGTGTGTTGAGGTGATGGAAATATAATGGTGATGAAGAAGGGGGTGAGGAGAGCAGTTCAGCCTAGGGACCTTAATTTTGGAGAGTTTGGGGTGTGAGTGGGTGAAGGGGAGTGGGGCGGGCGGGAGAGTAGGTTGGTTTGGGAGGGACTAATGGGGGAGGGGCAGGCTGGAGCGCCGACGAGCAGAAGGAATTGCTACTCTTGAGAGATTATTTCGTTAATTCTTGCTTCTGTTCATCTCGCGAGTAAAATCCTCGGCAATTCCTTCCGTGATTTCCTTCATATCATTACAAATATGGTATTTAACGAGGGATTGGGTGGCTGCCAGGTCCTCGATAATGAAGGCTAAAGCGAATGAATGTACGATAGTACAACCACTCTCGTTTTACGAGCTCGGAGATTTGCCTCGTCTCTTTAATTTTTCACTATGGCGCTGTTCAAAGGTATGATTTCACCTTTGCGAGGCTCAGCTTTGTGCTCTGTGATGAAAACAGGATTTTCTGTATATTTTCATACATCTCTTTGTTTGTTCACATATTCTTTTCTGATATAATTGATAATTTACAGATATATTTACAAAAGTATGCATTTCTCATCTTCATTCTTATTATTTTATAAAATAAACCATCAAGCTCAGAGGACAAAAATCAGGTTTTGCACAGAGGAATAATTGAAAAAATTATTTTCACTTGCAGGGTAGTGAATCAAATGATAGGAACACGAGGATAACTTAGTGATAATGAGTCTGATATTGAACTGTCACTCGTAGCACAATGTCTGCTTTAACTGAATTTGTTTTCTTTTTCATTATGAGTTTAGAGGTTACTCAGAATATCAAAGTTCACTTCGCTCTCCATTACTTCGCATCGGCTTTGAGCTCATCCTCCATGAGAAAAGCGTGAACCAGGCATTTCCATCGTTTAAAAAACAAAAATATTGACAGGAACTCGCATTTCGCATGCTAATATCTTGTTGTGTTCCTGTTAATGTTACGTATAAAATCAGGTAAATGGTATTTGACAGCTGAATCAGTTTTCATTAAATATAAGAAAAATATATTTACGATTGGAAAAATCTTTCATCATCATTAAAGAGGCCAATTATATTCTCATCTGTTTGTTTATGTATGATACATTTTAAAAATTATCTTAGCTGCTAAAATAGACGGCGAATTTCTCTATGGCCATTGTAACAGTAGTGATACTCCAGCTGCTATTTTCAGGCCATTAAAATGCATAAAAAGTGGGCAAATGAAATTTTTCTTATGCCATTCAAAAGTCATTTATCTACATAAATAAAATAAGGAAAATGGATCGTCATTTCAGCTGCTAGTGACCAGCGTCTGTCATTCCTTTGAGATCATGGCGACAGAAGAGTCGAACACTGGAAATGATTTGAACGCTTCAACAATGATTGTTTGGTGCGAGATAATGTCGATAACGGTATATTTTATTGACCGGTCTTAGCGGTGCTTACTAATCGACGCCATATCCTTGGACGGAGGTATCCTTGGCGAACCCCTGTATATGAGAACCAGTTTCGCAGGTAGTAGTACTATTTTTGAACTATCAGCGTTATTGTTAAACTAACTCGAACAATTGCATGAGACATGTAGCATCTGCATATTCTTATTTATATTCGTTTTACGGTTCCTATAGATACGCTTCAAACCTAATTTTACCCGCCTACAATCTATATTATATTTCTTTGTAATTTCATAGTTTTGCTAAAGTTATCTGCGAGGCATTATAAGTCCTTTGAAATGAGAAATTCATCACCAAAAAAAATATGCAAAGGTCCCTGTGTTATTGTATGACTTGGTCTAATTTAGTAAAACTTTCACTAAAATTGGCACGTTAACATTTATTCCGCCACGATGAAAAAAATTTGCTCTCTTGAGCATTTCATGATTCGTACTCTCCTCCTTGCCAAAGAATTATCAATGTAAAATAATAAATGAGGAATCACTCTTTGTACCTTAATTACCGATTTTTACGTGGCTATTTTGCAGTAAGGTAAACATTGTAGTAACATTAAACGCAAGCAAAGGGCGAATCACTTTAGAAAATATTGATAGTATATATCTTAAATGCTACGAATTTTAATATTCCATATGATTTACTGTTGCAAATATTTGTATTATGGAATATAACTTGTTTATGTCCATTATTACGGAACCTAGAGATACACCGTAAACCTAATTTTGACCGCCTGCAATTCATATTATACTTCTTAGAAAGTTCATATTGGGACACCGAGAGGTATTATAAATTAAATACCGATTTCCCTTTAACACAGGCTTCATCTTTCGTACTCATTGTCGTGCAAATATTGAGGCAATCAAATGCCAAAGTTTTTGGGGTCAAAACCTAAGGTTGAGTGAAGCATTCTCCTTTCGCTTGTGCCTTGAATTTTGAATTGGCTAATCGAAGCAGTTTGAATGGCAAGGAATCCGAAAGGGTCGTCGCACAGGAATTTGGAATTGGTAATTTCTGCGAGTATTTGAGGAGAAAAGATTGAAGGATCGGTATATTTCGTATTCAATGCAGGTATGTACAACTTGGCATTCAGAAATGTAGTATGGAGGGAGTTCTCACTACCTAGGGATGGAAATTCCAAAATTGAGCCCAAGGTATGAGTGCTCCAAGTGTTTTATTTAAATATGAGTTTACATATAATTAGGATAGGATCTCGATAAGTTGAAGCCATAAATAGCGTTTATTCATAATTGTGAACGAGTATCAGATACACCAAGCATTGACTTGTATTTTAGGTCCATAACTTTCTTTTTTTTTAACTTTTAATTTTAACTTTCCTTTTTAAATTTAATTTTAACTTTCCTTTTGGCCATGTGCACCTCCGTATCATAGACCACTTATTTATCCCTTATCACTCTTGTTCATCTTTTCTCTTCACCCTTTTTACTAGGGATGGGTCGGTTCGGTTCTTCGGTTCTCGGTTCCACCGGTTCTTGAGCTTAGAACCGGAACCGGAACCGAGGCCAAAAATAATCGGTACCGAAATAATTGGCTCGAAAACCAGTTTGAAACCTACTCACACTCCGAAAGTGGAAGCTGCACATTAAAACCTGGTGAAATAGCGTACTTAGATGCTTCAAAGTCGCGAATTATTCTAATTCAGCCTCTGAAAATGATTATTGATTACCTTATCTTACCATTGAGCAATGCGAAGTAAGTGGTAAATTAAGAACCGGAACCGAGAATCGGAACCGAGAACCGAAGTTAAGAACCGAACCGGAACCGGAACCGAAAAAAAGTGGAACCGACCCATTACTGACCCCTACTTTTTACCCTTTTCTCTCCTCACATGAGCTAGTTTTTTCTCGCGGCGTGAAAAAAATATCAGACCGCTGGCGCATTATGGTCGTCTTGTTAGACTCAGCCAAATGTAGCAGTATAAGCTCTCCTGATTTCTGAATAAATTTTCGTGCTGAAGTTGCAGTGGTTGGCACCTTTTTCCATTAAGCGAGAGGTCCGTGGCCCGATTGTATCTAATCTACACACCAAAATTGTATTCTTCTTTTTATGCCCCCGCTGAAAATTTTCCTTCATTCAATTAGTTAATTATAATGCCTTCTTGACTTTTATTGCACACAATGTTTTGTATTTCCTTGGGACTGTAATGTTAAACGGCCGATAAAGGACGTAAACTTTTTAATACTTAGTTGTTTATAGAACTCCTAAAACACTTTAACTCCGTTTTACCAGTGTTACCCAAATATCACATGCTGAAATCATTGGGAATGAAGTTAATATGCTACCATTTTCCTGGTATGTTAAAGGAACGCAGGACATATTAAAATGCCTGCGCGACCCGCGTAGGTAACGACGTGGTATTCTTTCTAATCATTCTCGGAAATATGCATAGAAAATCTGCGTCCTATAGCTTTATCGTCGTTTTCAAGTAGAATAACTTTTATTCACACATCTCGGTGGATATGAGGCAACGCCAGGTCCCAGAATCATCGGAATCCAATGGAGGCCAAAATTCGTATCTGTCATTCGATTTGACGCTTCAATTTCTCTCACCCTTCACTTTTACGCCAGGGTACACTGTGACGACAGTTTTAAAGTGCCCTTAAAATTTCTCTGCAATATGGAGAGAAGTATTCATGTAACATCCATTTCGATGAAGAGCAATAAGTGCTTTCCTATCTCATGCTTATCTAGTGCAAATACCGGAATATAAGGTTTGGCTAGTGTTAAACTTTCCAATTGAACTGAGTGTAATGCTAATGAAAAATTTTAATGAAAACCTCTCTTTTTTGAGCTTTGCTGAATTCAGTGCCATTTCAGTTTCTTGCAAAACCAATGATTGAACTTAAATGTTGGCTGAACTAAGAAGAGCAATTAGCTGCTTACTCATCGCTTACTATTTCTGAGGTAAGGTATGCTATTTGCGTTTAAAGGACAGGTATGTTAAGGATGGGGAGACGGGGAAACTACGCTTCTTCTACATTCTACCAGTGATTTTGTCCTACCGTTACATACTCTGCTATATATTTTTACACTGCCCGTTGGCTTAATTTGTTTTAGTACTAGGAATGCTAAAGGTACACATCATCTTATTGTTTTGATCAGAAAAACAATTTGCTTTTGTCACTAAAAAAGAGATTTTTCAAAGTTCCTATATCTATATTCTATTTAGGCATATAGGGTGAGTAATGGTAGGCGTATTTTCCCCGTGATATGCCATCTGGTTCGCTGATAGTTGAAAAAATACACCTCCGTACAAAGTGAGGATATCAAATTTGACGTCCACTTTCGTAGTCTTATTGAATTAAAACTTGCCAGTTTCTTATGCTGGGCGCTAAATCAATGGTATTATTTAGTGATTTTGAGGATAACATTGTCTCAGCTAAATCCATGTGACACAAATAGAACGTGCTAATACCCTAAGTTAAGGTATTGGATTTGTATTTAATTTGTTGTATCTTTCCTGCCGAAAACTATTCTATCCTGAAAAATGTCAGCCCGTTTGAAATAAGGAGTTTCTTAGCATCGCAAAGAAGATTATTTGATTCGTATTTGTCCAGTTTGGAAACTGGAAAAAATTTTTTAGGCTTGAAGAATATTTTTCCAATTGACTTTTATTGTGCTAGAAACGGGATTATTGGAAAAATATCATTTTCACCACTTTTTATTGTGATAAGATACAGCCTTGGTTACATCCGTCGAATTATAGGTAGTATCTATATCTCCCTAGTTCTGCTGAGCCAGGGAATTTAAAACTGAAGCCAACAAATGTTTTTTATGAGGATCATGGCACTTTTTCTAGACATGACACCTTCCATTGGCAGGAAAGGAAGTAATTTAAGATACGTTTTATTCTATCACTTGTAATATATGATGTCATGCAATAGGTCTCTAGTGAGCTATAGGGTACCCAATTTTGAAATCTCAACCTCCAGCGAAATAAAAATTTAAATTTGTATTTATTAAGCAATATAAATGAACATGTTTCATTTACGAAGAAATTAAAATAATGGAATGTATTTAATCTGTTCTTGAACGGAAAGTATGAAGATAATGTAGAAATTTTCGGTGGAAAAACTCATGAAAAACTAACTGAAGCAGCTAACGCCAGTATAATAGTAAAAAGCGGTTATAGCTTATTTCTGCAGCATGAAAATTTGCAAGAGAGGACCATAAACAGCCGCAGTGGTAGAGAGGGAAGACAATAAGAGGTGTTACGCTCAAATGATGAAGATAAAATAAATAGCCTTATTAAATGCTGGAATTAAAAAAAAACTTTTCGAGCGAAAGAGAGAGATTGTTATAAAAGATATTTGTTAGAAAAAATCGAGAAAACCTTATCTATCACATATTTTTCAAGGAAATGAACGTAAAGAAATGTAGGTCACACATGATATACAATGGGATATTAGTAAAGATTAAAAAATATTAGTGTCACCTATACCCAAAGCTCTTGGCCAGTTAAGGTGTTGATTGGAGAGATAATCCAAAACAATCTTGTGCTTTTTATTATGATTTGAAAATTGTACCTCGCAATGGTATTTCAGGAGCATATTCACAAATATCTTGAGCATCGATGTAGCATGACGGATTTCGGGAAATGATAATACCATTCAACAAAGATACGCTAAAAGGTCAAAGGTCTAAATTATCTGCATCCCATTGATGATTAGTAACAATGAAGCAGAAAATGAGAAACGTTAAAAGAAAGAGCAACAGCTGAAAAGCTTGGTCAATTCTAACCGAAATTCCTCCCTCGGT
Source organism: Platycnemis pennipes (assembly GCA_933228895.1). Taxonomy (NCBI): domain Eukaryota; kingdom Metazoa; phylum Arthropoda; class Insecta; order Odonata; family Platycnemididae; genus Platycnemis; species Platycnemis pennipes. The sequence continues at coordinate 102,395,889 of OW121846.1, read as the reverse complement.
TTCTAGGTTGGCTGCGTCCTGACATGGCATCTTAAGCCCTCGCGTTCGAATTCTGCCTCGGGCACGGATGTCATGCCTTTCTTAGTATTAGCAGCATGAACTACGCGGTGAGGTATTATTTATGCAGTTGGATTACCAAACACAATGCGAGAATTTCAGAAATTAATCGCATAAGAGTTCTATTATGGCCGCTTAAAAATCCTCAGGGGAAATTTATGCGCTTACCATATAAAATAATCCCATTCGCCACCATTGCCATGAAATGTTTCAGTAGGGACCGCCTGAGGCGCACTCAGTTCCACATCGAGCATTGTTATTATCATCTAGTTTATTCTCTGAATATTTAATTATTTTTGCCTCTACTTCGTTTGTCGTAATCCCCTTCCTAATAAGCGCTTCAGTTTTCTCTGCGCGGGAGAGTGGGGAAGACTGTCTAACGTTTTCTTTATCCCGCAATTATTACTTCACTCTGTAACTCGGGTACCATGGGAATTGGGTGGGGTGACGCCAAACTATTAAATCATGGAGAATCACATAGATTTTCATTCATCATCGTCACTGTCTTCAGTTCTGCAATTAGTTTGACGCAACAACAATTGATTCTTCTTTCAGCTAGCATCTATAAAAGCATTTAAGCCGTTGATTTACAACCTTTACATTTCAAAGATTGCCTTCGTCACTCACTGATGTCTAATAAGGATTTTAGTCTCCTTTACTTTAACTTACATCAGACTTCTCCTATCTCCAAACCATATAGGAACCTTTTCACCATATTTTTGGTTTAGAAATCTTGTTTTTTTTCCCACTTCCTCACTTTTTTGAATTTTTTCCCGACTTAGATGGGTATGGATATTCTGATTTGATTTGTTTCATTGTATAAACGATACTTGTTTCATGTTTAAAACCAGTATCTTTTTGATATTTTACAATAGATTTTCTTTCCTTTTTTAAATACATTAAATTTTTTGTAACGTTTATCATCACTTATTACATGTTATTGATTTTTACATCTTATTCATTATATTTTATTTCGTGATATTATGCCAAGCAATGAGTATGTATGAATTTAGTGTGTCGTGCATCATTTCCTAGCTATAATATTGCCTTTTCTCCACTAGAGAGATTTTATTTGTAGGCCAGCCTAATTCAGGAGTGGTATTCAATTCACATCTTTTCTGAATAAGCATCTCTACTCAACCTCCTACCGTGTGCCTCTTTATTGCGTCAGCGTTAACGGTAGGGTTTCATCCCGCGATTCCTCTCTTGCATCCCCTCTGCTCGTACACTTCCTCCCACAGAGGTTGGATATGGCGGAGGATTGGGTTGCCCAAGATGGAGGTGAACGCTTTATACATATACCGTACTGAGGCAGGTTATAGGGCGGTAGTTCTTAGCATCGGGAAAGTCTCTCTTACTTGGTATTAGAACCGTCCGACCCTCAGTTGACCAAGAAGGAATTGGTTCCCTCACTGACAGAAAGGACGTGAAGATTTAGACAAGATGTTTATGGGTGGAAGTGAACTACTTCCACCAGAAGTTGATCACTGCGTCCATTCCAGGGTCAGTGAGTGGGGTCCAAAACGGACGACTGGCCTCCTCGTAGCGTCCCTGGAAACGGCTCCGGCCGGCTAATGGTAACCGTGTGCTGCTAAGGAAGTATGGAATTGATAAAAAGTGTTCAATGTTGAAGAAAGAGGTACCGTAGATGATGAGTCAGAAAGAGAAGTGTTGGTTTTGCGTTTCCATTCTTCGTGAAAAACTTGCAGACGCAAAAGGTCAGTGGTTGTCAGGAAGCACTGTAGGACAGCAAGCATATGCTCTGTGCATGATGGATAGAAATAGCGCTAAGAAGTATGAGAACTGCATTGGCCACAGTTGGTTCTTCAGGGATTCGGATACGGTCAATGAGCTTGACAGCATTCGCATCCGTCCAGCGAAGTGAAAAAGTACCATTTCGCGGTTTGAGCATAAAAGTGCCCGGAAGAAGAATTAAACTATTAAGGTGTATTCTTAAGTTATTGTATGTATGAGGGTTGAGATCCCAAAGGGATGAGTGTCCTATCCAGCTTCCAGAGCGCCGGTGGCAACAAAATACCTCTCAATCGTAATTTCAATTGGCAGATGGGCTCTAGGGCCTGCGTTTAAATCGGCCTCAACGGGCGCCAGGCCTTCCCATTCGCACGCTCCACTCCCTCTCGCCTCGACCACCCTCTCCGGCACCAACATCGCCCACTTTTTTCGTCTGCCTGCTTGAGTGGGAGCCGGTCCCATTCCGGCCAAATGAAGACGCCAATCGGATTCCCAACACCCGCACATGTAACCCGCCCCCATTTCTCCCTGACCAACCCTTCCCTCGTCCCTGTCCTACTGCTATACCCTTCCTGACCGTCCCAGGGCGTCCCCAAGCAGCAAACCTCACCCGCCACCCTCACATCCCCGATATCCTAACATTTATCGAGCCGAGCCAGCTTTCCCTCCTCATGTTTTCATTTTATTTTTTCCCGCCTCGAATACTCCACCTTCCTGAGAATTCTCATTTTTATTTCATTCTTTTATCGTGTGACCCAGCCGGAATAATTTCGGGATGGTGAAGATTTTTGCTCACTAAGCTGATTATAAGGCTGCGTTTCATATTAAGGACGCCACCTCGAGGAGTATCCGTGAGCCGGAGTACATCCGTGTATTAAATTGGACAAGGGAAAGAATGAGCGTTCAAAGGAATAATAGGTCGCTATGAAAAGAAAGGCATGCCATGCACGTTCTCTAGTTCATGACTTTAAAATTCACTTCAAGCATGCGATATGATTTCCTCCATTCCCCCAATTGCACGATCCTTACTGAAGTGCCACCCGTTGAGTTCTTCGTCAGTGGCTGTGAGGAAAGTCGGTTCATTATACACTAATCTAGATACATTTACCTTTTGCAATGCGAAGACTATTTAAATTCGTGGAAACTAGATTTTTTGCACGGCAATAACATCAAATTATTTTAGGATATCTGACACTAGCAAGAGAAGAAAGTAAGGAGATCGAATGTCCTATTATGTTTAATATAATTAAAATTTACATCTAAGCGTAATTTAGAAGCAGAGATGGCCCTCAAGAACAATGAATTATCCACAAAAAAGATAATTCCCGTTTTATTGTATTTTTTGCTGCTAAGAGACCTCTTAGAATTTTGCAAGTGGGGCGTGTCATTAATTAAGGTCACCCTTTGCTCATTTTTGTTATTGAATGAAATGGAAGAAATAGTTAGGTCTGAAGCTCTTAGATTGTATCCCGCGGAATGTCTAAAGCCCTTCAAACTACAAAAAAGCCGATTAAAAAATCACCCAATGTGCAAGGTGTTTTTGAAAACGTAAGTTCCCATCACTCTTCAATTTCCACTCATTTCCCTCCTCGGGTTGCAACCTAAGTTTTCACGCCAAATTTTCTCTTCATTATCTCATCTCTTGAAATTATGATTCCTTCCCTGCCAAAAAGTTCATTGTCTTAGACAGCCTAAAGATGGCCGGACCATAATTCCCTTGTGGTCTTCACAGTGAATTCCGTTCCCTTTCCCCAATAACTGTATTTTTCTTTTCCTTGCAGGATGAAATTTCTTTTCTCCCTTGCCTACATAACATAAGCATTTTGCTTTTGATCGTCGGTGAGCGTCAGAAGCAGTGTGTCATGGCTTTTCTCACCGTTGGAGTATATTTTCGTGCTTATATATCCACTCATGAGTGTAATATTGATGTGCACTATTATTGACACCTAAAATTATTTAGACGCAATACTTATTTCATTAATTTTCTCTGATCATCATGCCACCGAGTACGAAGACGAATCGACCTTTGGAGTGAAATAAGCAAATATAGTTTGTTTGAAACTTTTGTTCGGTAATTACTTTGCCGTTGTATATTTGCTAGTTATAGCTAACTATATCTTGACAGGAAAATATCACCTATGTATCTACCTTACATTATTAAAACTTTCTCTATTTCATAACTGACCTAACTAGGATCAGTCCCTGCTGTCCTATAAAAACCCCCCTTTCGTATTAACTCCCTCCAACAGGCGTTTTGTTATCGCGCCAGCGGCTGCATACACAGAGTTAATCGAAGACTTTTTGCGCATTTATGCATGCATCAACATTTTAAGTGAGGCCCTATTCGGAATTTGGCCCAGCATGGGACCGTCCATGACGAAATCCACTAAAGCTAGGGTGTTCATTCAAGGGTTTTTACGACGTTCGTGATTATCGACGTTTCAAGTGCGTCGTGCAAGGTGCCCCTAGGGGGTCGGACCGAGGAGGAGGTTTGGAGCTTGTGAAAATGTGTGGGCGAGGAATGGGAGAAAATGTGAGGGTTTATGGGAACGCGGGCATTGCGTCTGGATATCAACGCCCGTACCATGAATCCCCATCCAAGTTTCTACCGGCAATCACTGCGGAAGCCTCCGGGCCACGCTTTCGGCCCTACTTCCTTTCCGACGAGACTCCCCCTCCGTTGAAGCGCCCCTCCCTTTCAACCCCTTCCTCGCTTCGATGAAATCCCCTGCCCCCCGCAACCACGTCCCCCGCTGGGCCCCAACGCCCTCGCCCCCACCCTTCGCCACGCCGTCGAGCGCCTCCTCTCCGCCTCCCTCTCCTCCACCGGCCTCAAACCGCTCATTGATTAAGGAGGGGACGGATTCTCCAGCGACGGGGAAGGAGGAGGGAACTTCGAAAAACGTCACAAACACGGGGACTCTTATTCTACCCCGCTTCCTAATCGTACTCTGTCCCCAACTTCCCGTTTACTCTCCTGCCGCCAGTCTTCTGCTGGAAGGGAAGGGTCGGTTGGTCGCGGAGGGAAACGACGGGGCTGGGGAAATTGCATGGTGCCGGAATGAATGAAGTAACACTGTAGATTTTTGGCTGGTAGTAAATTTGGGCGAGCGAAGATAAACAAGTGTCACAGAGTTCGCTGCGCTCCTGAAAGTTAATGTTGTCCCTCTCCAACTTTAAACGATTAAGTTTTGCCGAAGGATTTCTTGGTGCTGTAAGATGGAGTCATTGATTTGTGGGGTGCTTTGTACATCGGCTTTCATCGATCCCAGCATTGGGTGACCAAATATACGCGTATATAAACTGAGAGCGAGGGAAATGCAAAGAATGTTTCTTTATCAGCTTTCTTTCTACCGCAGTTGACCTAGGTTTACGTAAAAACTAATGACTTGATGGTTGAGGTACAGGTGGGTATTGATGTTGATTTTCGATTATGCAGCTGTAAATATCTTGATGTTAAATCAAATATCTCAATATGCTACTTGCACCGAGTGAAGCGCTCATGTTTTTAACACAGTTTTGGAATAATTATATTGCTTAAATATTTTGATGTTAAATCAAATACCTCAATATGTTACTTGCACGAAGTGAAGCGCTCATGTTTTTAACACAGTTTCGGAATAATTATATTGCTTCATTTTGCGTACTGCTTTTAGAACAGCAGTTCAGACATATTTGAAAAATGGAAGAATGTGCTGGGGATCGGGTCGGTGTGGTGGCTAGAGTACTGGCCTCCCCTCCCGAAGGCCCGGGTTCGATTCCCGGCAGTGGCGGATTTTTCAGTGGAAAACCGGTCCCCACTTGAGTGCCAAGTGGAGGGCATTTCAGGTTCAGTCCTCCGGATGGGACGTTAAGCCGTGGTCCCCTTGGCGCCTTTCGTTGGGAGCAGGCTAATGCCGACGCCGGGTTTCTCTCCACCCTTCCTCTGTTTCCTCAATAAACTCCTACCCTTACCCAATTACCCACCTTTCCTAAAATGGCGCAAATGACCTCAGCTGTCGGTCGCCCCCTCTGAATATCCAATCTAATCCAAGAATGTGCTAAAGATTTCATTCCTATTTGGGTATTCGATTGACGAGCGCTGGTGGAAGTACGAAAAATGAAATCCGTAGAGTACCTAAAGTATTCAAAATATGGTGTTACTAAATATGTGGAGTTGTTTTAAAATGGGTCGACCGAGAAAGAAGTGAAGACGCACTAAGAAGAGTGGGAGAAAAGTCTGTTGAAAGCATTAAAGAGAAGATATGACAACCTTATAAGTTACATCTTTGGAAATGATCTTCTTTTTCAGTCAGTCGTGGAGGAAAAATTAACAGAAAAAATGCCAAGTAAGTTCTCGAGTGAAATATGTGAAGATGTGAAGGAAGTACTGATAATTGTACAATAGTGACTTATGTATGTAGTGGTTAGCTGATAGAAATATCGAGTGGATATCTGCATAAAACTAATCATAGGTTTGATCAAAGACCATGATATAGTACAGGACCTCATATCCGGAAAACTTGGGACCAACTAATTTCTGGATTTTGCAATTTTCTGGATTTAGGGTCCTTGTCAGGAGAAATTGTAACACTTAAATTTAAATTGAAGAATTCATATGTATTGAAATATTATTATTTGTAAATTATTACAATATGCAAATTTTAATGGTTTAAGGAACCCTTCATCATTAGTATGACAAATATGACCAATGAACAAAATAACACCAATAAAGCATTTTCTTTCAAGCATACAGCTATATAGTTGCAGCCGTATATTTACATATTGCTAGAACACCCAGGGCCAAAGCCATCACTTTTGTTCGCAAATCTGTCCTTATTTTTTCTTAGCATATCATGCAAAGTTAAATGTATCATGTGCTTATTTTTATTTTGCAGCAAGACCTCTTGTATTTTATACAGTCTCATAACATGGTGCTCAGTATTAAAACTTTTATGTTCCAAGGCCTTAATCAGTTCTTCAGTATAATTTATGTACTTTCAATTGAAATATCTTCCCTTTGATTTTTTCTTCATCTAGGAAATCATCCTTGTCTTCATCAGAATCTGAATGCATAACAGTCCATTATTTCACTCTCTGTGAGTTGAAGATTAGCAGGAGCATCTCTGTCTGCATTCAAGCATTCCTGAACAGCCTCTTCGTCTAGCATACTTGCTTCTTCACATTCTAATCCTTTTGCATAGTTTAGCAAATCAGCCGCGACTAACTCTTCAAGTGAAATAGAAATACCTCTAAAATTGAGAGCGTCACCATGTTCAACAACTAAAAATCTTGCGAAGGCCCACGACTGATGTCATCCATTTGTCAAAGTGTCTTGGGGTACATTAGCCCATGTCTTTTCTCCTCTAGATAATGCATATTTTATGCTGAAGTTTTTTTGAAATGCCTGAGATCCCATGCCACTACAACATGCACTCAGCATTGAACGTAAAAAATCATTTTTGTATCTGCATTTGAAGGAACGGAGAACACGCCGATCCAATGGTTGTGTTATTGATGTACAATTTGGAAGAAAATAAATTGCATGAGTATTGCCTTTTTGAAGCATTCATCAGCTTGGAGCGCGGTGCAATTGTCCAGTAATAACAAAATTTTGCTTTCATTAGGGAGACCAGCTTTCCGGAAATCAGCTCTAGATTCTGGCACAAAATAGTTTTTGAAGCAGTGAAGAAACCATTTGGGTTTAATCCAGGCTCTCTTATTAGCTCTGGAATTCGACCCCTTTAAAAGCCCGAGCAAGTTTACTATTACCAATATAAGTAGTTTGCATTTATGTGTGCCAGATGAAATAGAATATGCAAGAATAGTTAGACGTTCTTTTTAAACTTCGAAGCTTCTCCAGGTGTCATGGGAATTTATCGCCAAAATAGCGACGTCTCATTAACATTATACACCTGTTCTCGCATAAACTTTTCATCGAAAACAACTTTTTAAAATTGTGTGACGAAGTTCTTGGCAGATTAATGATCAGCAGAAACTTTTTTGACCACTCACCTTGACTAATTGAAGACCGTGATGCTTCTTACATTTCTTGTACCAACCGGAAATGTATTCACACGAAGACGTGAGACCCAACCGCTCGTGAATCAACTTCGCTTGCATCATAATGATGTATCGATCAAAAGGGATGTTCTCACTTCGCCGATGCCTGATCCACTCAATTAGCACTTTGTCCAAATTGGCAGTCTTTGATTGATGCAAAGTTTTACCCATTAAACTAGGTGTATCACTCGCAGCAAAATTTTCGATAACTCCTCCTTTTGCTTCCTTATATCGTAAACTGCGGTAATTCCTATGCCAAATTGCTCACTTAGCCTCTTAATTGGCACAATCCCTATTTAATTGCATCAAAAAATCCACTTTCTGTTTAAGAGTTCATTGCTTTTTCTTCATTCTTGTACCGCGAAAACTTGCTCCCGGCCTTTTCGACATTATAGGGGAAAAATATTTCGTACTGTTAAAAGAAAATTATTATAATAAAGCGGAATAACAAGCAGTATCGACTCACATTACCAAACCAACGGTAGTGACCAAAGATGGTATATTCTACAATAATTTAATCGAAAGACTGTAAGGAGGCAGTTTCAACAAAATTATTTCAAACCTTACGGATTTCAGGTTTTCCGAATTTTGGAATTCCGAATCTGGGGTCCTGTACTGTATCACTAAAAATGGAATCAAACGTTGTGAAAACCACTTTCAACTTTTATTTATAGGGAACGTAAATTCTCACACTCAGTGAATCCATATCGTGGCCTTCGATCGTTATGGCACCCTGCATAAAATTGAATGCATAGCATAACAACATATGGTGTCAATGAAAACAATTTATGACTTCATCGTTACCTACGAGCTGCAATGACTGCTATTCTTGAAAGACAATAGTGAAAATACGATCGAAAGCAGATTTATTAGTTAGTTTACTGATATGGTGGCTCTGTGGATTTAGCGACTGCCAAAAAGAGCCTAAGGTAATTCTACTGAGCCTCATGATGGTACGAGAAACAGGCGTAATCTCTAGAATACAAGACAGAAGTTACCTGGGAATTCGTGTTAATTTGTTCTTAAAACTAGGCAGATATATGTCAAAAATCTGTAGGGATTTACAGCAAAAGCATTGTTTAGTTTTGAAAAAGAGCCTTTGTGGTATTTGACAATAGTGATATTTGTTGACGACTCCACAGTTTATTTCCATATTTAATTGAACATTTTTACGAAAGGATGTTGATGCTAATGAACTATAGAGCGTACAACTCCGTGAAGGTATGTATCACCTTATGTATTTTAGCACGATGTCTTTTCTCTGTCAAGAGCCCTAACTTTTGATCCCCTGGTGGCCTCTGGCGTTTTTTTACGGGTTAGAAACTGTTGGATCCGTCGTTCCTACTGGACCGTTTAAAAAAGGTTTCACGGGCTGCATTGAAAAGCCATTAAGCCACCTGTTCTTCCCATTTTTCATTTATGCACAGCTGTATTGAAAAATAATTCAGACACCTGTTATCTCTTTTCCTCATTTATGCACGTTATGGTCTCCGGAGGCTTTTAGTTACTACTTTGATGATTTCAGCTGTGTTATCTTTCCCAAGAATACACTATACAGCCATTTACTGTCGTATTTCAGCAAAAGATACTCGACGCATATTTTGATGCATGTATAATTACTAATTTGTACCCTTTAATTAGCAAATCGGGCCATGTTTTCTTTTCTAAAACTAATATGTGCCCTTGAAACATGGTATCATTAACGATATGGAATTTGCTACTTTCCGATTGCATAATCTAGCCTCTTCAGCGAATTCTTTGCACGCCTAAGTCATCCGTAAAAAATATCAAGTTTGCATATAATATTTAAATGCAAACATTATAGTGGGTTTAGGTTATACTCATAGTTTCATTTATTTGCATTTGCGGCAAAAAAATACTTTTGGAAATAACCAATAAATTTCCCTCAACTTCTACATTTAGAGCATTTTTTTTAGATCTGGAAACGTTTTATGACCTTTACTTAACATTTTATGAAGAGAGTTGTAAACTATTTGAAAATTTGCGTAGATAATTAAAAGATTCCGCCGAAAAATTCCAAATTTACATTTGGAAGCTGAGCATGGAGATGCATCGATATTTATAGAAATATACATTTTCAGAAATAAAAAAAACTGAGTTTATAGACTTGGGTACTAACGCAATTGAACGCACATTTGCCTTTCTACAAACATACCTGAATACACATTCGTGATTTAAACGTTATCACCCAGGCGTCACTAATATTGAATTTTTTTATTTATTTGGAAATATTATTTCTAAGTGTATTATTTCTTATGAAAACCACCTTCATGAGGCCGGAATTGTTTATTCACTGGCACAAAATAATTCTACTTACGTCATTATCTTTTTCTACCGTTTATACTGATAGTGAATCGGAGAATATTTATAGGTCGTACGCATTTTAGTGAAAATTAACAACATCATCAAATTGTTTGTTTCACGAAACTGTCTATGCTCCATGTGCTCGATTAAATATCTAAAGACTGCAATTCACTGCACTAATGCAATACACATAATGCAATGCACTCATCTAGCTTCCAAGCCTTCGACCGAAGTCTTCCACAGGTTCCGCATGCACTATCTACACGCACGATGAACATTCGTATTTTTATGCGCGTCTCTCTTTTTGCGGACGTGCGTTTGAATACAGAAATGGTGAGTGCAGTGACGGAGGGTAGGAAGTTCTGGCAAAATTCTCATTTACAATAAGAAGCAAGGCAGGTACGGGAACGCACACAGCCAATATCGCATTATGCGCCTTTGGGGAAAAGTGACCGCCTGCGAAACTTTTTCGATCAAAATCCTCGTCGGCGCAGAGGATTTCAAGATCCCGTCTCTGGAGTAACCGAAAACGGCTTTGGTAGATCTCCACTGGCTATCACCTTGCCGTCCGAGATTCGCTCGTTTTTTCTCGTTGCGAAAGACTCGTCCTCGGATTCACGCTCCATGGTTATGTTCTTTGCGGTGATGGCCGTATCTTTCTTTGCCTGTGCACGTGCAGTGGAGAAACGATTCGAATTTTGTACTTTGCCATTTTGCAGATAGTCTGTGATGTTACATTAATATTAACATATTGCCTAGCCTATTAGCAGCAATGACTTACTTAATATTTTTGTTAAAATGCTGAGACCTTATAATAGGTTTTGGTTAAATGCTAATGAGCCTTCATTGTTATGAATATGAGTATTAGCTCGTATTACTGGTTGGTAAAAAGAGTACTAATATTATGACAAGGGAGACTGCGGTTTTATTTACTTTCAATTACTTTTTTTACATCTAGTTTAACAAGGCAATTGGTTCGGAGAATATTCACTAAAAAGAAGATACTTTAATGATCACAAAGGCAATGAATATGTGAGCATTACGTAAAGCAATTAAAATATCCTGATGTTAACTGGGAAAATGTTATTTTTATTCCATTGGAAAGCAAAAAGTTTTTGGTGTAATTTTTTAGTATTGTATAATTTAGTGTGGTTAACTATTATGTAAAAATTAACCTTGTCTTAACTAATTTTTATGGCAATTTATTCGAAAAAAATTAATCATTTTAATATCATCATAAAAATTCATCATTAAAATAATTCATGACAAAATTCACTATTTTTCATAACCAAAGCCGCACTAATTACCAATCAAGGTATGTACCGAATAATACTGTTTTATTCTAAAAATAATGAGTCTATTATATTTAAATTTAATGGACCTTTCTAGTTTTTATATATTTATCTGAATTATTTGTGTGCATGGATCACAATGTAGTTTTTCTCGGAATGAGTATTAAAATTACAGGAAATCTAATTTCTTGGAGCGCTATCACTTTAATTCACGAATTTGTAATGGATGATTAACGTTCAAAAATCCTCGATCTCAGATTCAAGTTGAGACATCGTGGAGCGGTTATCCTTTGATGCATTTATTTTGGTGAAAATATGAGAAAAATAATCAATGACGTCACATCCATTCCGTTCTTAATAATAAAAAACTGACATAGTTTATAAATTATTTATACTACTTTTATTTTTAATAATTAACCACCTTATGTTTTTATTTTCTGCCTTCTCAAGGAATCTTTTGTGGGGAAAGTTTTGTATTTGTTTTCTGAGCAATAAGAATTTCCGTACCTCGGTAGCTATTTATTTTGCTCAAGGCAGTTTGGTTTGCATACTTCATTTTTCCCCTTTTTTATAAGCTATTCTTTATTTACTATTCCATTACCTCCCGTTGCGGAGGAAGAAATGTGACCTCTGTGGACATTGTTTTCGGAGCTAAAATCTCTGGCTACCTCACTGTCTTTCCCGGGAGCCCATCTTAGAGACTCTATGCACTGAGATGTCTTAGTTTGGGTGTAGAGCGTCTAGAGTGATTTTTCTTCCTTTCGTTCTGAGAGCGGAAAAAATGATGGAACCGAAAAAGTGGAGAAAGCAGGAGAGGGGCAACGGAGAGGAGTGAAGCCGTGGGTTGGCTTCCTTTGCCGCCGCCATTGTCATGGAGCATGACATTTGAGGGCACCTCGTCTTCACTCCTGCTGCTCCCCTCCCTCCCCTCCTCTTTTGTAAGCGTCGCGGCTGAAGCCCGCGGAGCATTGCCGTCGCGGGTGAATACCTGGCTGGCGTGAGTTTTAGAGGGAGTAGGGAGCATTTTTGCTTTCCTCGATAATGGGGAGAAAGCGGTGCTGTCGCGCTTGTTCTCACAAGTCATTTTTTCCCCAGTTTCCAGCATTACATGTGGTTCGAGGGGGTGCTCACTTGTTCATTGTTTTCCCTTCGGGAGCCTACGCCTGTTTCCCCTTCCCTCTTCAATCGAGCTCTCACTCCTACTCGTTTTCTGAAAACTTTTCCCTTTGAATGCGGAGCTCTGGGGCGTTTAGACTGCCGAAAATCCCGTAAACCACCCGAAAGACTTAGTAAACGGCCGTAATATTTTAGTGTTTGTGCAACTCCTAACAAAATCTTCTCGTTTTTTGCTAATCCCACGGATGCAAGCATGGGTACTGGAAACCGGTGTGACCGGCACATAAAACGATTAAGAAGAAGAGTTGAGACTCAAGAGACATGATTTCCAAAATGTGTGTATGTAATTTCATATTTTATTGTGTATTGTAAAAATAGGATACATAATCTGTGTATGGTATAGTTGTGACGCTGAATGTATTCAGGACAGATATTGCTATGGAAAATAGCAATAATTTCTCTTGTACAAGTTTTATTCACAGCTGAATTCCCATGTCTTTCCTTCATTTAAGACACTAAAGGAAGAGAATACATCTGTGTATCCTGAATTCCTCTTTGTATTACTATTGACCTTGATTTTCAGGAAAACGTCTTCCACATAAGCATAGTAATTATATGCGATGGAATTTCGTTTACCCTGTGGACATTTGGCACGGCCCAGACATTCACCACATCGCTTACAGCAACGCGTCATATTTGAGTTATGTTTGTTACGGTCAGGAATATAAAACTTTAAATAGATCTCGAATATTTAGCTGATATCTCAAGCTTTTTTTAATTTCCTGCTTAAAGAGTTTAACATTCCACATGTGTAATTGACCGTCAAACTACTAGCCTAATATTTGAATCACTAGGTCAAATGTTTGTCTTTAATTGTATCCATTCCACTATCTTAATTTATTTCCCTTTAAGCATGCTGCCATTCCTTATGTACTGTTAAATACGTAAGGATGTCATATATAATTGTAATTTAAATGGCTGTAAGTTCGATAATGTTGAGCTAAATCATCTTTGTTTAGCAAGTTCACGATATGATGTAGAATTCCTTGGTCAAGTAGCAAATTGATGGATGATATGAGTATTTAGAGATGACTAGCTTTGAATCGTACTTAATTGCAAAGCTCTGAGGTCATTTTTCTATAACCTATTAAAATTTTGCTTGCTAAATTTTTTTAACAATGATAATAATAATTGCATTAAATACCCATTATCATCAAAACTGTAGCGTTTTTTGTGTTTATGGATACGTTTTTCCATAGAAGTATTAACTAAGGATGAGTATTAATAGTCTCACAATGTTTACAATCCTTTCGTACGATATTGTCGCGAGAAGAGGAATGATAATGTTTGCCAATTGTTTCGCTTCGAAATATATTTCTAATCAAATATCTATATATAAACTTTGCGGGTAGTATGTAGGTATCACATTTAAATAATTTCCAAGTACTTTTAGCAAAGGGCTAATTTTTAAGAGAATAATTCCCTGAAAAAAAAATCTTGGTGAGATATTGCATCATGTCTAAAATTTGCATTCACTCTTTTGGTGACACTCATTCCTCAAATTAATATTTAAATTCATCGTTTTATTTTAATTTTTGTGGAATATATTACATAATAATACTAGTATTATCATTCTTGTAGCATACTTTAAAAAAATTCTATCATAACAAAATTTAACCAAAAGTGCAAATCAAAATTTTGCTCAACAGCAATGTAATAACTTCAAATTGGTAGATACTCAATTCACGTGTTCATTAGTCTATTAAAAATAAGTTATTTCAGTTAACCCTAGCACTTAAAACGTAAATGTGTCAGTACAATATAAGTGACAATGTTGAAATTATTAATATTCTATCATAGAATAAAATGAAAGGTAATTTAATAAGATAGCCCACCATATGCAATAGGATCTCTAAAAGGGTTTGAGTTGAACGTAGCTGAAACATGTGACTATGGTATTAAAATATTAAATTTAGTTGCAAATGAAAGGTGAATTCTACATGCACACTGATTAAAAATATTACAGTGCAGAATATTACTTTACTACACTGTTGAATACCGTACCATACCGTCCTGATGTTGCAATTACTCATTTTCACTTCAAGACACCATTATTTAAAGAAGATAAAGACATCAAACACTTCCACGAACAAAATTGCCATCATATTGTTATCGCTGGAAATATCCAATTGGTAATTGTGAGAAAATACATTTGAACATACCTTTCTTGGGCGATTTCTTGAGGTATTGACCCAACACTCAAAGCCACACCATAAAATTCCCTCATGTGACTTACCCCAATCGGAAGCAGTCGATCCGGATCTCCTGCTGTGGGAGATGTTGGTAGCTGAGTCCATTAGGTGCTTTCGCAATGTCTCACGTTCCGCATCCTTTGACCTTGACGCTAAGAGGAAAATGTTGCTCCCGTCAAAGGAGACATCATATCCACAGTGCTCATGAACTCGTCCATAGTAATGATACTTATTTTGATCTTAGAGTAAGTCTGGAATTAGCACTTTTTACACATTTTAACTCTCTTGAAAACTACAACTGAGCCAAGTCTGGCAGTGAATAAAAAATGAAAATAATATCATTATGCCGTAACATATTCGTTCATGCATTGATTTTTCTTCTCCAAAGGCTATCGATAATTATTATTTTATTTATAATAATGATACCGTTATTTCAAACGCAATGTAAAATTCCATTTGCAGGAATGTTTCGAAGCTAACACAATTCGATCTCCATATAATCTTTTTACGCTAATTTTCTCAATGCTCAATGAAAATCATTGGACTAATAACCAAGAAGATATCCTCAATCAACTTTGATCATCTCCACTCCTTAGGAGTGAAAAGTACGAATCAGAACGTTAACAGATTAATCGCTAATTATGATCAGGTGTTATGCGGGCAATTTTTATCTCACATCAGCGATTCAGCAAACGAGGAATTCGGGCGGCGACGTAAATTCCTGAGTTATGTTCGGAGCAGAGCCTTGTAATAGATAGCAGGTGACATAAATGAGGTCTTAAAATTTTTTTAAGCTGGCAACATTGCATTTTCTCAAATGACGTCGTAGCAATGCATAGGAACGGAGGAAAATACCAATGCTCATGTAGTAATTACCACTACCCGCACGGTGTATGGTTTGGGCGGATACGTTAAACAACGTTGTTAGCCTAGCGCGGTACCATATGGAAAAGATGATATGGCTCATTCAAGCCGACGGTCATTCTAGCTAGAGAGGTCTGAGTTCACCAAGTGCTAAGCGCCAAGGCACGGCGTATTCAATTCACACTTTTTGGCCGGGGACAAGTTTTTTTCCCTGTGTCACTTCTTTTTTTCAGGTAGTTCTGGTACCCAGAAACATCCGATCAGAAACGCACCTCCCATTAGGGTATGCTCGTGATTTTCAAGAAAATTTCATTTTAATGTTATTTAAGAAAGCATTTCACGATATCTACCATTGATGCAACTCCAAATCTGATGGTAATTCATAAAGCCTTTTTTCCGAACCTGGTTACCTCGCTATTCCCTGATTCGTACTAAACATAGGGACAGTGAAAATTCCTGAACCAGAAACATTTTTACTGGAAGGAATTCCTGGGACCTATAACTTCCTTCCCTCTGTTCCGGAAGTAGCTAAATGGAAGTGGGGACGAGAAATTATGCGCACTCTTCATAGGATGTAAAAGATAAAGTATCAAAATGATTCAAAAAGGAGACCATACATATACCTTTAACATAATGGCATAAAGGGGCCTCGCAGACAATAACTATTACTATGTAGAGTGGGGTTTTGGAGGTTAGCTTAGTAAGAAGGTAAAGATTGTGAAAGAGATTTAATGATGGCGTCAGTGGATACAATGGAAAAATAAAGAGGAGTAGTTAGCTGGGGTTCGGGGAGAATAAAGATGTAAAATTAGAGAGAAAGGAGGTTAAGAGGAACAAAAGGACCAAGAAGGAAACGGAAAAAAACGAGATTTTTTGATGGGGAGGCAAGGAAAAGGGTCTCATTGTGCTCTGAAGCCCTGTCCACTTGGTATTATTTAAAACAGTTTAATAGCACTCTTCTTGCCGGAGAAGTAGGGAACCAGCCTATGTTTGAGTACTGCGAAAATTAGGCTCAGATTACTTAAGTATTCGAGGCAGACCCATGAGGCATTTAAGTCGGGGCGGTCAAACTTTTATGATACCTTGCGTTACATAACTTTTGTGGCAACCTTTGGCCGATGGTTCCCTAGATTTTATTCTCTCTGGTTACCAGTGCTGGAATATTAGCTTTGATTGATCTCAAAACAAAGGCTAATTTCATGGCGTACATCCTAACACCACCATCTGAAACAACACACACATAAATTTCTTTACACTAATACCATAACTCGAAGTTGCAGCATGCCTAAAAACTACATGCTATGTCTTAGGATATAGCAAAAAGTCGTTATATCCTAAGACATGATTGGTGTAGGAACGATAAATTGAATGAAGATTAAATTCCTATTTTAAGCGTTTATCCATTTATGTGTACGTTTAATTTAAAGAAAAAGCAAAATGCCAAATTGTATAGCGGTGCTGCATAATGTTGTATCAATAGTAATCTCGTAAATAGGTCCATTAAAATGGATCCAGATTTTGAGGTATTTTTAGTATGGATTAATAAAAAAAATAAAACACTGATTTCAGGCCCATCATGTATCTTAAACTTTACTATCACTTTCGCTGAAAAATGAACCGTTAAATGAACCATTAACTTGATATCCATTTCATTTCTTGGTAACAAGCACCGCGTATTCACGGAGATCTCAAAAAAGTAAAAATGCATAGCCTTTTTATGAATTTGTTAAAATTTACTCCGAGGACTACATAGAGCAACCCGTTATACTCTCAAAAATATATGCCGTTTGATAAATATTTGTTAGCAGCCCCCTCTTTTCCAATCCGATTTCTACGAAGTGTACTCCCGTCTCTGCTACTCTCAAAATATTCTTTATTTTGTACTTAAAGCGTTTCGTGTGGCTCCCCACTATTGGGGGATTCCCCATTCACTCGCACATCTGGATTTATCGTTGTTTCCTACAATAACATCGCGTAACTTTCCATGCATTCAAGTCTATTTCCAAAGAGAGAACCAACGAAATGGTTTGCGAAATATTCGATGGATAGCATGATAGGGCGTGTGACACAACGTCAGGAAGTGATTGCAACAGAAATAACTCCCAAATTCTTTATCGATCCCAGCTATTGGTGGCTTCAGCCTTATTCTCTCACGCACGCATCCAGCACATCCCTAATGTAGTGGGAGATGGACAAGTATATTCTTCCCATTGTCATACTCTCAAGAGAGGAATTCAATTCGAGATAGTTATCACCCTTTCATTTTTCAAATTGTGTGAGATAAATTTGATATTTTGCTACGTAAGCATGTATTCTCTTCATGTACTAGATTTATCAATTAGCACTTATTTTGTGTTTCGTTCCGATCGTTGCTAGGTATAAACATTTCCAGATAAATTCAGTTAAATAGTACTATTTTAGTAATACGTAATATTATTTCTCATGTTCATGAAACTATCATATCACTTTATAATATCATGAAAAATTATGAAAAGCAATAAAAAATATTTTAGTCTAGGCAGAGGAATGTGCACAATTTTATCGTTTCAATAAATACGAATTTATTTCAAATTTCGCAGTGCAGGTATGCATAATGAGTACTGCATTTGAATTGATTTACTTTTCACCGGAACGCAACTATATCTTTGCCTTCATACCACAATAACATCCCAGTATTTATGGTTGATGTAATTAATTTTATCATTTACTTGGTAGCTGTAAATGCTTATATAAATGTTGATAGTTAGATGTTGATATCAGTATCTTCTATAGACGTAAGTATGCTCGTTTTAGAGCTAAAGACTCATCGCATCCCTGTCATCGGGTAACTCATTAATAATAGTATGCAACAAATAAGCACAGCCGTATCCAGGAAAGGATTCATCTACGGTTTCTCCGGTATCGTACGTAATAACAAGGATATTCAGAGTAATAGGTGAGTAAAAAACTTTAGCATTTTTCCACAATATATTTAAAATTATAAAATTACACAACACGAGTTTCGGCTTACTAAGCCATCATCAGGTGTGCACTCACACCTGAAAGACTGAGTGAGTGTACATCTGATAATGGCTTAGTAAGCCGAAACACGTGTTGTGCAATTTTATAATTTTAAATGTATTGTGGAAAAGTGCTAAAGTTTTTTAACTCACTTAATATGTCTCACTTCCACTACGTGATGCCTGATAGAATGAACGATATTCAGAGTCATTGTTTGGAATGAAGAAGTGCAATTTTATAGCATAAACAATATGTAATATGTTACGTCAATGCTGCTATAGTTCATGACTTCATATCCAAGGTAAACAGCTTAGCAAACAGTAGTTAAGGATTCAAGTTATGCTGCTGATAGGAAGGTGATGGGAAAGGAGGTGGGAAGGAGTGGAAACCAGGGGCCACAAGCCACGGGCCTCGCCTTTGGGAGTCGCTCGCAAGCATTAATGAAAAATGAATCGATTCCTTCAAATCGCCCTCCCCATGATGACCGTGGCGTCCGCGTATGGCAGGGGGGAAGGGAGGGAGGGAGCGGTGGAGGGAGAGCCTCTCCTCAAAAATGCCTTCCGTCGCCAAACGTGGTTGGTGCGAACAGCGTGACTCTCTCAACCTCGGGGGAACCCAGGAACCCGGCAGAGTTATCCAAGGGAGACATCTTTGGGGATAATCGTATCGTCTCTCCCATCAATTCCTTCTCAACGGTCTTATGCGGTAATATAAAATGATCAACTCAAGTCATTTACGTCATGGTTCGTGGACTCTTCATGGATGGCACTAAAGGGTTCATTGTTAATCGTAATTCTTTAGGCCGTGTTCCGTTGCCTTGTCTAATAGTGGCGGCAGCATTCAGCTGTCAACGACTTTGATGTGGCAGTGATATCTTATTGCACATAGCGTCTGACGGTGAACATTCAGTCGCACTGACCAAACGAAAATCGACCGTTGATATATTATGTTGATAGTAAGCGAGAGTCATGGTTGGGTGCAACCGCTGAACATAAGAGCAAAAGGCGACTCTTAGTAAGCCCAGAAAATCGAGCTTCCTTCTCTTTGCTCTGCTCACTTACTCATGGATGGCCTTGACATTGCCATGGTCATGCAAGAGTCGCATTGGTTTGGTGAGCAGTATTATAGGAGTCACGGTGCAGTAGGACTTTTGAACCTTCCTTCTTTATAAATATTTCCTCTATTATTTATTGTTGTTGCACAACAAGATATATAACATTTCAACGTTAAATTTTCCAATATTAAAGTGATATAGGAATTAAATTATGTGATATAGGATTTATCTCCGTGAGTCCACTTTTGCACCATACCAGAGGATGACTGAGGTTTCAGGTACCTCGACTGCTGAGGTCGTATCGCACCGTCAACCGTAACCTAATCTAATTCCAAGCCTGAACCTGGTAGTAACTCAAAACCCATGCCAGACACGGGATTCGAACTCTCTACCTTTATGTTACCATGCAGGCAAGATACCTGACCCAGAGTCCTCTGGATTGCCAAATAATGACAATAAAGTGGAGTCGTCGAAGTCCGCCATTTTTATTACTATCATATCTCGCTGATTGTGTGGTGGCATAGGCACTAGGATACGAGTAGTTTTTTTTCTAAATTTACATTAACAGACAAGCGAAATGGGTTCTTGCATTGCACCCAATTGTTCCAATAGATCAAGTAAAAGTCTTCATGTGTTTTTTATCCCTCGATATCCCGTGTGAAGAGCGAAATGGCTGCAGATGTGAAGACGGACAATGTTGTTTTCTACTCTTTGTGAGGTAAGTTTAGAGGTTACTTTAATGCATTGTGCTTTAATTTTTGCAATCACTTATTTTGTATTTTAATGTTTGTAACGGTCGATGGTAGTGAATGATCGGTGTGCAAGGAACATACCGGATACGTGCCCTTGTTCTGATAATGTTTTTGGTAAGTTTTCATGTCTGGTTACGTAATTTGGTCTTTGGACTTTCTAATCTGACGTTTCTACCTTCCAGCTGATAGAAGTTCAGTCTTTGCTTGCATTTTAAGTTTCCAGTTATGTCATTGCTTATTTGAGGGGCATGGGGGTTAATAATAATAAGGATTATTCTTCTTGTGCTTAGCATGTGATGGTATCAAATACGTGATGCTAAATGGTATAGATGAGGTAACACAGTTATCATTGTTATTATATAATATAAGGACTATTTCTCAATTTGCAGGGTCTCATGTTTGACGTTAAGACTGTCCTGTGACTAAATGTTGCTCAGTTACTCTCAACATGGTCCTAATGTTGTGTGGATAAGTAAGACAATGGAGTAATGTAATATAATGTTGTGGTTTTCATCAAACCTCGTCTTACGTGACGATAGTCATATCAATTTATTAGAATGGGTAGTTTAGAACAGGGCTTGGAACGGAAGTGAACGAACTTTGTCCCGAGATTTTCGTCTCCTCTCGTCCCGAAAATTTTGATGACCAGAAATATTCTTCTATTTTCGTCCCGAAATGTTATTTGCCTCGTCTGGTCCCGAAAATTTTGCTAGTTTGTATTTTATTCGTTCCTTACGTCTCGCACAATTTTTGTCATTCTGGAATTAGTCTTTCCTGTTTTTGATTTTGGTATTCATCATGTTTTTGTACTCTGATTAATTTTTTAAATTTTGCATTATAGACACTGTAATACCATTGTTGTATCCAACCACATATATTTTAGAAGAACGACCTTTAAGAGAAAAGCGCCCTTTTAGTGGAAGCATTTTCCTTAGCTGTTAATTTTGTTCCATATTATGGACGTATTTCAGTTTAGAAGCACCGATAATTAAGGCTAACTCGATTACGTTCTTTTATTAAATTATTTTGTTTATTTCTTCCATTTTGTGCATTTCGGTAGAAACACATGATCAATTTTCCGCAATTAGTGAAATAAGTTCTGTTGTTATTTTAATTGAAATCAAACAATCGTTCTTTGTTTGACCTACACTTTAATTAATAATTATTTTGAGATATTATAATAGGCATATCATAAATAGTTTTGTATAAGTCTTGCATTATTATAGATCTAATGAAATTAATGCCAGTTTTTTCCATACATGGGGGTAAATTCGTATTTTATTCAGATATCGTTGATTTCACCGCTGTTTGTCTGCAAATGACCCAACTGGTTCTCTTTTTCTTTTTTCAGTACAGGCGAAAAAATTTAAAGGGACTTGTGTTACTTTTTCTCGTTAAATTCTACAACATATTTCGCCCCATTATTTTCGTCTCTTCTTATCCTGCACATTTTCATTGTGCCATGATTTCATCATCTCATCCCGACATTTTTTTCGTCATAAGAATATCGTCTCGTTTCGTCCCATCACTTCTCTCTATCCCATAATTTTCGTCCCCTTCCGTTCCAGAAAATTCTTAATCTTTTGAACGATTTCTTCATTTCGTCCCAAGTAGTTCCAGGCCCTGGTTTCGACGTGATTATGGCATCATAATGACCTGTTTATCTGGTGCGTATGCATTTAGCTTGGGTGTAAATGATTTCTGTATGCAAATTTTGGGTGTAACTGCACGAAAGTATTACCTTTTCAGTTTGTAAATTATAATGTCCTACTAATTGTATTCACCTGTATGTAATATGGGTGCCCTTCATATTAAGTGCCTTGGATAACAAATAGTAAGGCATTTTAATTGTTTACCTATGTGGATTTATTTTCGATGTTAAGTGATATAAATATGTTGAGCTCTGAACCCAATAAAAGCTTATGTATGAGAATAAATGATTTACTTCAATTAAGGACTATATTGCTGTTAAGGCCAAGTATTAGGTGTTGTTAACCCGGGATTGTTGGCTAATCGTCCTCATTTTAAGTGAGCTGTGTACCTCGCAAAATATTTCCTCCTTAAATGAAAAAGGTATAAGTTGTTTCCATCTGCTATCGTTATCGTAAAGACCATTCTTGTTCTAATTTGGTGGTATATTAGGCAAAATAAATTTAACCATTATACAGTGCTAAATATTAGTATTGTCGGAATTGCCGTCTAATCGTTTAAATTACTTGTGTGGTTCGGAATAATTGCCGTAGTAAGTAAAATTTTCAGTAAGTCTCCACTCGTGGCCATGCTTTAGATAGCTATTTTTGTAAAAGTGCCAAGGAATATGAGGCCCTATTAAGATAATCACTAAGCGATGTGTCATATTATTGCCTATAACTAAAGGCAATAATAAACTTGCTAATAAGATGAAGATAATGGCAAAATTTTATGTTTTTACATAATTTCAAGATATAAAAGATAAAATTTTTTGGGGAAAATTTGAAATGCGTATATTAAAGTCATACATCATCATCATGGGTCAACAATCCTAGGATTGACTTCACATAGCCATCCACTCGATTATTCTATCGGCCAACCAATTCATATCAACGTAACTCCTCTGTTTTACATCTTTCACGACCTGTTCTATACATCTAATACCAGTCCTACCTTTTCCAATCTTTCCGTTCGCTTTTCCTTAGACCACGGGTTCCCAACCTTTTAGCAACTGCGCACCTCTTGAAATTTTGGCGTACCGACAGTCCTATAGTTTTAAAGTATACTTAAAATGGGGGGTGGTGCCCTAGTGGGTACAGCACTGAGTTACTCACCGGAGGGCCCCGCGTTCAAATCTCGTTCAAACACCCCCATCTAAAATTATCGCGATTAGATTTTCTGCGTGTCAGAACTTCGTAGGAAATTTCAGGAGGCCCAGGGTAAGGAATTGGCTCTCCTAAACCGAATGTGTGTATTTTACTCGCCATTGGCTTTGTACGGGGTGAGCTCTACTCTCACCTATCAAAAGACCAACCTTCGGGTTAAATCATTGAGTGTGTAAGTGATATTTACTGTCGGAAAAGTGTCCAATTTTATTTTTAATATTACAAGTTTTATTTTAATTAAATTACAAAGAAAACTTCATATTTAATTATTACTGCACCTGTATAACAACAATAAATATAGATAGATATTTTTTCAATTTTTTCTTGCTACTTTTTATTTGAAAATATAAAGAGATGCTAGCGCCCGGCAGACGGGCAGTAGAGTAAAGTTTGCGTGCTCACGCATACAGAAGCCCTTACTACCCTATCACTCGTATCACCCACGCATACCACCTGAAACGTTCCCGCGTACCACCAGTGGTACGCATACCACCGGTTGGGAACCCCTGCCCCTAGACAAATGTCTTCATCAGGCTATCGTGTCTTAAGATATGGCCGATTTAGTTGTCCTGTCTTCTTTTAAGGGTTTCCAGTAGACAACATTTCTTCCCGCTTTTCTTAAGACTGCTTCGTTTATTCCGATCCATTTTATAATCATCATTCTTCGGTAGCACCACATTTAAAATGCTTTAGCCTTGACTTTTCTGCTCCTGTTATCGTCCATACTTCGCTGCCATATAGTAAAACTCTCGTATTTGCACCTCTATGTAGAATCTTCTTTTGGTAAAATGCCCTTTTGGCCTGGGAAATTCTACTGGCAATTTCTCTTTTACTTCTTCCATCCCTGGTTACTCGTCATGTCAGGTAAAACGACTCTTTCACCTCCTTTTTGTTTTCCTAGTTAAACATTTGTCCGGGCTTCTTTTCTCCGACTGCATACCAATTGAATAGTCTTCTTTCTATTGTTTTTCAGGAGAAATCTGGCCAATATCCTTTACATATTTTTTAGCGCCTTCTTTATATCTCCTACCGTTTCTGCCAGGACTTCTATGTCGTCAGCAAATCGCAGCATGCAGATTTTCTCCCCGTGGATATTCACTCCCGGAGACTTTTCTTTAACATCGTTTTTAAACAATGTGTTTGCCACCGCCAGCTTGTGTTGCTCACAGAATTCTATAAGTCTTTCTCCTCTCTCATTTCGATTTCCCAAGCCATATTTTCCAGCCATTCTTCAAAAGTTCATGCATGTCAAATGTTATTCGATAGAATTAGGCTGCTTCTAAAAGGAAGTGACTTCTCAAAAATACCATAAAGTAGCACTCTATCTCTCTAGCTCACTGGCACACTATCCAGGGAAATTTTCAAAATATTTCTAGGAGGAAAAGCTGGAAACATATCTTGAATTTCCACAAATCCGAAAATTGTGAAAGCGTAATAAACTCCGCGGTCATTGCTCGGGAAAACATTTTTGCGCAGTGAGTGAGAAGATAGTGCAAAGGGCGGCACCAAGTAAGGAAGGAGGCATTTGGTGGTGCGATTTGCAAGTTGCAAGCCAAGGAGTGGTGCATGAGGCTGGGGAGGAGAGCGGGGATGAAAGGCCAGGAGGTGGGGTTCCGAAGGGAGGAGGTGGGGGTTGCAGTGGAGCGGAAGGGCGGAGAGGGAGGGGCGGAAGTGAGGAGACGGAGTCTGCATAAACATTCTCACTCTTTCCATTCTCTCGCGCACCCTCGATATTTGTCTCCAGAAATTCCTCCGGCAAATGTGTCGTCTCCTAGAAGCATATTACTCCCACGTGTCCTCCTATGCCGCTCAACCCCTCTGGCCCCTCCTTCTTCCCTCACCCACTGCTTCTCTCAACCTTTTTCCTTTCCCCTCCTCCCTTCGCCCTCTCCTCAACCTCTGCCCCCTTCCATCCCACTCCTGCCTCCCGCGGCCCCACGCACACTGGGACTCAACTCACGCCCCATCCCGGTCTACATGCCGCCCCTCCTGCACACACATGGCACCCGCTTATTATTCATTACTCCCATCCACTATCCCTCATGCTACCGAGGGAGTATCATCCCCTTGCCTGCTTTATCTCCCTCACGCAGCGTTCGTCCTCGGCATTCATTCTTTTCCCTGCTCCTCATCCTCTCGTCTTCCTCCCCGCTCCCTGCTCCCGCACCCGCGTCCCTCCCCGCCCTTGCTTGCCCCCGTCGGTCCACCCCCGAGGCGGCAGTAAGGGCAGCTCGTCGGTGGGGGCAGAAACTCTGGAGAAGGCAGTGAGCAAGAGAAACGAAAGTCCGTTCATAAAAAAAGAGGTTGTTTGGGAGGGGGAGGGATTGCCAGCGGGGGGGTGGAGAGGGGAAGGGAAGGGGACCGCGAGCAAGTGCGGGCGTAACCACGCAACCGGGACAACATTTCGGCTACAGACGCTTTCAGATGCAAGGGGAGGGAAGGGTTGTGATTTATTGCCGAAGTGCCATTTCTTATCACTTTTATTTATTTACGACACCCCTTTCGACACCTGTAGCCACCTAGTAATACATTACTACGCAAAATATGCGCTATTTTTTATACCTGGGCTTCTGCGCTCCATTTTTTTGAGATATCAAATTTCTCCCCTCCCACGCTGCTCCCCTTCCTCCTCACCCGGATGACATCGACTTTTATGTGAGTGTATTCCACAGAGGATGGGCCGGTGATATTATTTAGGTCCTCGATATCGCTTCATACTTCTAGCCAATGAATTATTGGGCCCTTGTAACTATTTCATGCTGTTTGGACGTTGGGAACGGCAATCAATCTCTACGACAGACTCCCTGGCGTAGCTTTCTGTGAAACTTTTATCTTGGATGTTTAAAGGGCAGAAGGAAAACACTGCGGTTTCATCAAAAATGTTTTATTCGTCACTCTTTTTCAAAGCATTGTGATGCCGTTAGGTGGGAGTATGTATGAAGGGAAACGCAAATATGTGCTCATCTTGAGTTAGTAGGGAGGGAATAGTCAAGGTTGAAGCTTCGTATCATCTTTCTCAAGGTATGACGAACACAAAGGAATTGCTGCCAGGTCTAAAGAATTTGTGCGCAGTAGCAGCGAGAGATTTTTTGTTCCGTGGACTTTGTTGGATTAAGAATAACATTACCCAGAGAAAAGAATTTTCCTGGAATATACCAAGAAAAACATTTCAGTAATATTTGGTAACGTTTTAGTTTTCTTAATGGCATCTAAGTATTACCGATAAAATATATCCCTCCAGTTATATTTTTGCTTCTTGCACTTACACGCAATGCCCTGCAAGCCACCATAAAATAGTGTGGTAGGGGGTGAATTCACACCAAACATGCATTACATATCATGCATTAAAAGGAGCGTTCTTCACGTATCTTATTCTTATAAGACCACTGAATAAATGGAAGAATAATGTATTTTATTATGGTTGCAATTAACTTTTATGCTCATATTTTTTAATGCCTTTTATCAGGTTACAGCTATTCTCCAAGTATTCAAATATTAGGACCCATAAATTTGCGAAAACGGTCCTCCTTTGATCTCCTCTCATCATATATGTGTATCTCGTGTTGACTTAACTTTTGAAGTCACCAACTGGTGGCATAGGTATCTGTGGAGACGAATACAAATATGAATCAAATGCTTCAAAACCACTCCGAGCCGCAGTGATTGTGACACAGCCACCAAGTGAAAGCGACGATTACGGAGCTGGACTGCATCTGCTGTGCAGATGCTTTTGAAATATTCTCAACTTCTACTTTTTAAGTACATTAGTACTTTTTAAATACAGAAGTATTTTGGTTGATCCCGTGGCCCTAAAAAAAGCAGTATTCTCTTACTGTACTTGAGGCTATTTTAATGATATCATTGACAAAGTTAAGGTTATATTCCGTAATGTTATTAATTAGATGGATGTGGGTTTAGGACGTTAGGTTTTAGCATCTGAACTGTGAGCTTCTGTTGACAAATAAAGTCTGCTTTTCCTTGCTAAAGAGAGTGCTGTAATCGAATACCTCGAATTATAACCCTGTGGCTACCATAGAAATGTAAATGAGGTGCATAGAAATGCCCAAAGAAAGTGTAGCCATCGTATTAGAATTGCAGGAGCCTTCGGGATGAAAAACCAATCGAAGCTTGTCTATAAAATCATTGTCCACTGCTACGTATGTTATAGAGGGCATATTTGGGCTCTCATTATTTTGAATTTAATAACTACCAGGATCCAAGCCATGTTCATTCATAAATTGGTGGGCAAAAATTGTTTTTGTTTGTTCCTTCTTTGATAATACATGCGGACTTAAAAAGCGATCGAATAGTTTTGTGTGATTTTTATTCAGACCCTTAACTTCATTGCCAACCAAGCTATGAGGTCAGTTGCAGCTGAAGAAGGTGCAGGATCAATGCCCAAGAGATTCTTTTGATCCCTGTGGGATTTCTTCGTCCTGCAATTTTATATATAAGTCGACATTACTTCAGCTTTTTCCTCTGCATAAATGCTCATTTGTTTTCCGTTATTCTAAACCTAAACGCTTAGGTAAATATGAAAGATATATTCAGTAAATTAAATTTTCAGCTGTACAGCTGGCCACTCTATGACACATTTGCTCAAGGGAGACCAAAAATGTGCAATCACCCTTCAGCAGCAGGAGTCAGGAAGACCGGTCTTTATTTTATTCCTCCAGTACTTCCCCTGCAGAATGTCATAGAGAAGCTTGTTGCCTATCCCTGCAGGATATTTTGGAACATATATCCATGCTTTAACTCTTATGCCTCAAAGGAGTAATATGAGTTCAGAATGCTTAAGGCTTATATTAATATGTAATTAAATGCAGCGCCTCTCAATTACACATTAGCTCTAGTTTGGTTGCAACAAATTTTAGTTCTTAGGCATTGCTATTATGACGGCCTCTGTCACGCTACCGCATTATTCTTGCCAACGTAGATAGATGTTTTAAGTGGTAAATTTTACCGTAAAAATTGAAATTGATACAACAAAGGTTACATTAAACGCTAATAAAACGCCATATTATTTCCCAAATACTTGGATACAAGTAGTTTCTTATATTCTGCCCATAAATATTAGTGCTCATTTTGTTGACTCTAATATATGTGGTTCATGTGCCATGGTATTTATTAAAACGGCACGTAGAAATATAATTTTTTAAATCTTTCATAGCCAATCTTTGACAGCTGTATAGGCACTCAATAGATTTTTCTCTAAGAAAATCTCATGAGCATACTAAGTATGCGCATCATTATTCTAAGCATAGGAATTTTCCTTTTCCATCGGGCATTGTTTTAAATGACACTATTGGGAACAAGCCCGCTGAATCCAAACTTACGTGGAGGTAAGCATGATGCTGATAGATATTTTTTTTTAATTTGCATAGTTAAAATGAAAAAAAACGTACTATAAATATTCAAAAGAACATTTTTTAAGCGATAGCACTACGATTTCATCAAGGATTTCATTCTTCATCGAATCTATCATCGTTCTTCTAATAATTTTTCTAGAATGGGATTGACCTTATTCATATAATGTGCCGATTTATCAACAAAGTTTGTAGAATTTAATTGTAAATATCATAGAAGGACGTTAAATATTGCGATTTAAGTATATAATAGTATAACAATCAACAAAGTCCTGCAATTACCAATAAGCCTGTTTGCAACCAAGCATTCTGTAATCAGTACATGTGTTCCAAACACCAGTGTACTGGTGAGGTAAAAGATCAAACTGAACCGTTATCGAGTCTAGTGCTTCATTTATGAATCCAATGAAATAAATGAACTGCTTCTGTTGCAATCATTCTTTTGCCTTTCCCCCATACGTTGTTTCAGCTAGAGGAAGAACATTTTTATTAGAAAATTGGCTTCACAGTAAGAAACTTTGGGGTATCGGAGTCTAAAAATTAACATTTGGTTATGTTTTATTGCTTTTAGGACGTTTACTTCCTTCGCCATCATTCAAGTTTTTTTCAACTTTTATGCCCCTTATGTATCATGAAAATAATTGTATATTCTTCCCTTGTAGTTGCCAAAATAACTCTCAGTTCTGTGGCATATTCTCAAAGAAAAAATATCGAGCCGTAGTATTTTGTAATCTACTAAAGTTTACCTTACGAATCATCACGTAACGCTTACCAGCCATTATTTCGTTTACTTATTTAATAACGCCTGCTCAAATGTTGGGTTCAGAAACACCTGTGGCTTAAGAATAAAATTTGAGAAATTTAATACGTACTAATTGAGCAATGCATATTTGTATTATTTAGCCAGTCATATTATTTTGTATCACGTCTGTAAAATGTTCGCTTTACAAGGTCACAATTGGTCATTTCATTTAGGAAGTGTTTCATACTTTATGCGTGAATACATAAATTTAATTGATGCTTATGGTTATATCAAGAACTTATTTCTCCTAGCGTCCATTCACTTCTATAGAGCACGAACAAAACATTTCGGAGCTTTTTCTGCAAGTTTTGTTAGCCAGTATAAACAGTATTAAGGATTATACTTTGTCAAAATGTGAGATAATATTACCTCGCCATATTTTAAAAAAATAATGTTTTTCTTTTATTGACCTGAGCCCCACGCGTGAAAAATAGTATTTGTCATGCAATAGAGCATTTAAAGCGATGTTATTTCAATTTGTTAGCTTTATTTTATTAACTTTTAAAAAATAATAACCAAGCGTTTTATTAGGTTGCCTCCACTTTGGTCCTAATGTACTCAGAACATGGTACTGGTTACAGTGGGATAGGCGGTGATTCTGGAATGTAGTTTCTGCTCCGTCATTGGTGTCGCAAAAGTGTCCACCATATTTCCCACACATGCCCAAAAATATTTCCAGTCAAAGTATCTCATTATTTCAGTCATTCAGGTGTAACCAATAAAACGTTGTGCTTATAGTGAAGGCATTCTTATTTCTAAGTTTCCACAGTACTTATTCATGCTGCTGTAGTTTTCCTTGCACACAAATTTTTATTTGAGGCCTTATCACTCGAATCTATGCTTGGGAATTGATACGTAATATGTTTGATAAAAATAAAGTACAGTTCGAAACAGCTGAGCATTCATTTTTCAATGATTATTGTGAAGATATCTCTTGCATGATCGGCTTAATAAGTGCACAATTGGCTAGAGGTCGTATTCTTCAAGTATTTCAAGTATTCATAACTGGTATGCTCTTTCCATTATTTTAAAATGTATGTCTAGGCATTGAAAAACCGTAGAGTGGATCTATGCCAATGAAGTTTCGAGACACGTGTGAGATATACTTCGTTAGTTTCACATGGAGTAGTTTCCAACGATTGTAGGAAATGAAATGACAGTTCCTTTATACTACGTGGAGGATTAATGACTCTGGTTACAGCGTTTAGTTGCCATGTTGGTGATCGAAGTGAAACGGATTTTTTGGTTCTCGACTCCCTGTCTTTCTCCGAGTTTATGAGCTCAAGCCGTTACGTTGTGACCCGTCCTCATGCATCTTATTCTACTTTCGATCAGTTGATTAGTTTAATCCGTCAATTCAAAAATGGGTTTGTATATCTATCACTACAATCTCTTGATTTTATGGGCTTTTGGCTAAGTCTTCCCTCAGCATTATAGTGGAGAAGGTATAAAACAGTTGTGAAATACCTTTACCAAACAATTGAAACTATTACAAATTAGCCTGAATTAGTGCAGAAAATTGCAGTTTTCACAAGCTGTAAAATATAATCGTGAACAATAATCAGCAAGGCTTTTAAGGGTAGTCATTTTCCTTTAGCTGCAGAGTTAATCATAAAACTTTTGCCAAAAGGAAGCATTTTGAAAACACACATTCTCAGCCATTCATTTTAATTACTCTGAAGGCTCTTATTAAAAACTAATAATTAGAAAGTTTCGCGAAATTATTTATTCCTGTGGTCTGTCACTAGAGACGCTTTCTCAAATACTTTTTAATGCAATCTATCGTTTCAGGTGTAATACTGTGGACATTCATGGTCACGTTACCATACCATAAGATTACCCTTCCTTGATATGACGTATATGCGTTGTAACTAGTCGTACTTAATAAACTTTAACCGGAAATGTGCGTAGTTGTGTCTTTCTTTACGCATTAATCATTGAGAGTTTAATTTTGATCGATATCCTTCGTGCACTGTGATTCTTGAAATGATTTGGTGGGACATGTATTAATTACTTATTGCAATTCTTAAGATCCATTTCAATACGCATTGAGTAAGTAGCATTTTACTGTGTCCAAATCATTAAATTATTACATTTCATTTATTCACGGCAGGAGAAAAGTTATGAACACTGATGTTTCCACATACACGTTTATTAGGCACGACCATGGTTTCGTGGCAAGGCTACATCATCAGTTGCTAGGAAACCATGGTCGTGCCTAAGAATCGTGCGTATGGAAGCAGCAGTATTCATAACTTTTCTCCTACCATGAATAAAGTCCACAAAGTTTTGCATGCGACTGTGCCGTATATCATGTATTCATGTTGTGATGAATATTTTTAATTGCACCCAACCCAGCAATAACAACCATGAACGGTTATATTGGTGATCAAATGTTAGGATTTGTTGGCCCAGATTATTACTCAATTGAAGCTATTTGGTGGGAATGTTTGAATTCAATACTTTTATGTGCCAAGTCGCTTAAAAATTGATGAGTGATTCACTTCAAAACTAGATCTTATATACCGCCAAAATACTTGTGAAATAGCCCCATTTTCTGAAGTATAATTTCACGAAATAACCAAGAGCATAGAATTATCATCGGATCATACGCTTCACATGATATATCTTGACCTTACAAATGTTATTAACTTTGTTTAGGTGGCCATGAGGATGCTGTCTTTTACGGCAGAGTTAAATGCATGTGGCTTTCACGGATGCGGTGCTGTGATCACAGCTTAGGGGTTCTCAGGGGTTAGTGGGGTTAACTTTTATTGATCACTTTACAAACGAGTATTGAAAGAAACCCTTATAGTGTCAACATCCATGCTAACCTTGTGTTGCCATAAAAATTTATGGTCTGCTTTCTCACCGTTCATGGAACAATATTCCCGCCTCTTCACTCCCTAGAGGCTATACTGTTTTAAAGGCCATAATGTAACTTCAGACTGATGTTCCTTAGGCTTTAATACTGGCTACCCATTTCAGCATGAGATACTCTCCCCGACTTTAAGGCTTGCTACGTATTCACGAGCTGTTTTAATTGCTATCCCATGAAGTTAATGGTGCTTTTATTGCCGCATCCCTTCCGCACGCACACATCACCACTTTGTAGAAAGTATCACCACTCAGGCTAAATCTTCTCGTTCTTTGAAAGGCTGGAAACGATTTTGTGTGGTATCAAGTGGGATAATCACATCTGCAGAGTCTTAACCTTTTCATCCCAATAAAACCACTGAAATCTTAGTATGAGTATCACAAAGCACCTTGAAAACCCCAGAGCTGCTTTCATTGCAAATTATCCAGCTGTTTCGAAAAAGTTAATAATATAATTTTATGTTCACTTTTCTTTCATCTTTGATTAATTTCAGATAAAATAAACGTAGTGAATCCACCTTCAAATTATATTAACCTCAAGTATTCTAGGTTTAAGAGGCGCATTTGACCGAGAAACCAGTTTAATGTAACGATAAGGTTATTTGAATAAGGATTTTCGTGGTTAAACTACATTTCTGCACATAAGACATCTTATCCGTTTACCTCAGGCTCCCTTGGAACATTCTCTAAGTATGTTTATTATAAAGAATTCTTATTAATGCTGTGAAGGGAAGTGAATACTGCTGAGTAAGAAAGGCTTGGCGATAATACACATGCTATCAATGTAAATCATTAAATTAAATCAATGTTTATAAGACCAACTTACATCACCCGTCATGATAAAGAGGTTATTCATTATAGGGAGTTGATTTTTTCAACCGTATCTCTATACACTTACCATTGTATTCGTATAAAAATTATGAATGTGTTTCCTGACTGGATACAATTTAGCTAACAAACATTAAAAAAGGCATCAAGGCCGTCACGGAATAAGTGCCAGCAATGTCGGTGAATGTGATTTAATTAAGTTGGTTTTCTTGGAATTTGTTTTTTCTCAGTTCAAGCTCATCGTAGATTCATGTAAATACGATGTTTCATTCAATTATACTGTTTTATTACTGCTATTCTGGAATATATCCAAATAATCACGCACTTAACCCTCACATTGTCTCTTTTTCAGTTTTGATTACCACCTAAACCTACATGTATATCATTTCATCCTTTCCTAAGAGGTTTCAAGTACGTTGAATTTAAGGTGGGCAAAAGGTCTCAGTCTAGTTGGCAGTAACTTTTCCAAGTGATACCTCTTAACTGGTCTACACCCCAGGTTTCAAAAACCCTAACAGTTTATAAATAAAGCTTCTAGCAAAATATTAGAGGCAACTCTCACCTCCATTGTTGTGGGTTACTGGGCCTGTGTATGTACCTGTAGATTTACAATTATTAAGGATGAACGACCTTCTCTCTTTTACTGTCTAATATTAGGTAACACTTTCTCTAACTTCCTGGTGGTACTTTACACTATCTGCACAAAACCTGCTTGTCCTGAGAAATTTGCTCTGCATGTTTGCAAAAAAACACGGAAATATTTGCTCACGGATTGAGAAGCTTATGTCACACGACGATAGAACAGAAAGTTAAGCTATATTGAATGTGACTCTCCTTTATATCCTGACAAACTTCGGAGTGAATCCCGTTGCATATTTACCAATCATCATTCTCTGCGTGATTGTTCTGTGTGTCTTGTTAGCCTCTCTCACCTCCATTGTTGTGGGTTACTGGGCCTGTGTATGTACCTGTAGATTTACAATTATTAAGGATGAACGACCTTCTCTCTTTTACTGTCTAATATTAGGTAACACTTTCTCTAACTTCCTGGTGGTACTTTACACTATCTGCACAAAACCTGCTTGTCCTGAGAAATTTGCTCTGCATGTTTGCAAAAAAACACGGAAATATTTGCTCACGGATTGAGAAGCTTATGTCACACGACGATAGAACAGAAAGTTAAGCTATATTGAATGTGACTCTCCTTTATATCCTGACAAACTTCGGAGTGAATCCCGTTGCATATTTACCAATCATCATTCTCTGCGTGATTGTTCTGTGTGTCTTGTTAGCCTCTCTCACCTCCATTGTTGTGGGTTACTGGGCCTGTGTATGTACCTGTAGATTTACAATTATTAAGGATGAACGACCTTCTCTCTTTTACTGTCTAATATTAGGTAACACTTTCTC
Source organism: Platycnemis pennipes (assembly GCA_933228895.1). NCBI lineage: Eukaryota > Metazoa > Arthropoda > Insecta > Odonata > Platycnemididae > Platycnemis > Platycnemis pennipes. The sequence continues at coordinate 102,361,245 of OW121846.1, read as the reverse complement.
TAACTTCCTGGTGGTACTTTACACTAACTTTATTTTTAATTTTCTTTTCATATTCCCACACGATTTCACATCCGTGATTTTCAAAATTGCCTTGGGTTTTGGGTATTTCTAATAGGCTTTCTCTCTACCGTCTTTAGGAGTTCACCCAGTGTAATGTGCTAATGGGTTTCAATCACAGTTCTCAAGGAGAAGGCAGGGGCTGTACGCAAGTTTGTTCTCGGGCACGTTAAAGGAGAGGTGAACATTATTGGGTCGAGGACGTTTCTCAAATCCTTGCGCTTCTCAAGAAGTGTCGCTGCATTAGCAAGGGTGAGAGATCCGTAGCTTATAGACGATGCGTGGGTTCACCCTGTGAAAACGCGGTAGGTTGGAAGCGGAGTATGGGCCAGACTCCCATGAGGAGCATGCTTGCTCTCCTTTCATGGGACAGCTCGACCAACCCCTTTGTGCAGATATGCCTCACCGAAAATTCACTTGGAGATCATGGGTTTTAATGACATTTGGCAGGAAAACCAGGGGCACAGCTCCTATTGTCGTGGCAAGGAATACGTTCTAGATGACTAATGCAAAGACAGAAGTGGTCAGTTACGTAAACCTCTGAGAAGCTCAGGCACTCATATCGATAGCGAATATTACGTGAATCGTGGTGAAGGAAGTTATTTGGCTCCGCGAGGGATTTTGGATCAAAGCCAATGGCTTCAGTTGGTTCATGACCAGTTCAAGGCTCAATATGAGTGAGTTGCATTATGATCCTGCCAATATTTTATCTCGACTCTATGGTGTGAAGACGAGCAAAGGTGTCCGTAATGTCTTAGACATTCATACCGTGGGGGCGATAATACGCTTATTTCCGCCAGTGTAGTCATGCTCAACAGTCAAGCTCTTCTTCCCCGATTGAAATTTAATTATACTGTGTTTCAAGTACCATCTGTATTATTCTTATGTCATGAACAGATGTCATTTGCAAATTATCAACAAAGCTAGATTATTATCTCAATTCTTAGGTGTGCATGCCGCACGCAAACTTGGTCTATGCAATTGTTGTGCAACGCATTAAAGGTGAAGATCAAAATTTCACCGTCACCCTTTCCAGTTGGAGCTGGGAGAATACTAGCGAGAGATATATTGGGCAGCCAAGAGTTGCTAGAAGGTAGTGTAAATGATTAATTATTAGTTATTGATAAATAAGGCTCTTTGTAAAAAAAACTTTGCTGCTTTAAAATTTCAGATAATATTTTATCATATTACATATTCATATTACATAAATATTACCCTCTGTAATATATTTATGTAATGTGAATTTCAAATTTTGAATACAGCCTCCATTGAATATACCTATTTATTGGATTTAAAAAAAAATTTAAGGAAGTGCCGATGATCCACCAATATTTGCCAGGATTTTTATCGATGAATTTTAATATTTAGTATGAGTAGAATTTTAATTATTATTATTAATATTAGTAACATTTATAATATACTATATATTATAAATATTAGTTATGTTTATTAATATACTATATATATTTATATTAGTAATATTTATTACAAATAATAATAATTGTAATTTGTCTTTGGTCACGTTGCCCATGAACTGTATCGTGGCTAAATGTGGGGTAGTGACAGGTTAATATAGGCAAGCCACCTGGTATCGTTTACTTTGCTGATTGTTGCTTCTGAAGTATATGTGAATCGTCTACAAATTCTAACGAGGCTTTCAATTCCGTTCCTGAGCATTCGTTTCATACCATCCCAATCCAGTAGAGCAAAGTCAACGTTTCTTATCTACATGTTTCCATTATAAGTGACTTCCTGTTTTCAGTCCCCATCCACTCCTTTCTCGAGCACTTTTCAATCTAATTACTACCTTGAACCATTCCATCAAAGGGAATGAATATTTATTGCCGAGATATTAATCCTCCACGATCTCTTAATGTTATATTTCCCACATTCCACACATTCCATATTACCTTGATATCCTTTTCTGCACTTATAAAGAGGCATCTGAAATTCTCATTCGATATGGATGCATATATTAATGTACTAGGTACTTTTCTTTTGGTTGGGTTACATTCATGTGAGATTATGGATGAGGTCATGGATGAGACCCATTTTCCTTTAGTTATGTGAGATTGTCAATTTCTCTCATGCTCTACATTCATGCCTTTCTCTCTCCTTCAATCTTGAAATTATAATCCATAAATTTCCATTATAATCCATGCCTTTCAACCTTTCTGGCCAAAAGAACATATTTATCTGAATCTCGTCCGGAAGGAGACCTTTTTGTATAATTATTATATTAGATGATCGTAACAATTCTCGAACCTAAGAGAGTGACTTTCTCTATGAAAAGTAAGAGAGTAGGAAAGGAAAAGGGTGGGGGCAAGAGGGGCGGGTGATGGGGAGGAAAATGTGACCAATGGGGAACCTCAATGTTGCTGGTCAAGGACAGGATTCACCTTGATTAATTATCATTTACTGAGTTTCCAAAATGATGGCTGAAAAAATGCATTTTGGGCTATGAAATTGTTGCATAACCCAAAATGATTTTTTTGGTTGGGTACATTCATGTGCGATTGTAAGAGAGGTCATGATGAGTCCAATTTCTTTTAGTTATGTGAGATTGTAAATTTCTCTCATACTCTACATTCATGCCTTTCTCTCTCCTTCAACCTTTACATATTTCCATTATAATCTATGGAATTTTAACCTTTCTGGCAAAAGGAACAGTATTTATCTCGATGTCGAAGAAGGCCTTTTTAAAAATTATTACTTTTAATTAGTTAATTAATCTAATTAAGACATATATTAGTTCAAAAAATCTAGCTAAGACAAGTTAGTTTATAAAGCAAAAATCCTTTCTCGTCCCTCTATGGTAAGGGGTTCGTTATCCATGTGGATCATACAGGAGTTTTCTTTGAGCGGCATTAAGTGTGAGTAGCTGTTTTCGTTGCCGCAGTCGCCGCAGCACGCGGGCGATCCGTGTTGGCCCTTGAACCAATTTTAATGCGTCAACATCTATCCTCCCTCCTTGGTGGCCCAAGGCGCTCGAGGCGAGTATTCTTCCACTTCCCATCGTGCCATCCTCCCTTCGCCGCACGGCCTCCGAGGTCCCTCCACCTCCCTCCTTGACCCCTTCCCACCTCTGATGACCGAGCTCTTACTTTTCGATTTCTACCTACTAGCCGCCTCCTTCACCTTTTCCATTTCTGTCCCAATATGTCATTTATTGAGCGATGCGGTCAAATAATGAAACAATCAATAAATATCCCATCCTCCCCATTCCTCTCTCCCAACTCTCCTGCCCTAGCTTATCTCATCAAATTCCTTCTTCGGTTTTCTTTCCCTTCCAACACTCATCGAGCCATATCTCGCAAGAGACTGACGCAATTTCTAAGGCATCCTCTTTCAATTTCTGAGTGGCTCTTTCGGGGAAAATATGCCTTGCTGCAGAGATAGGGCTGTGGATCGTTGATTTAAATCCATGATCTTAGCATTGTATAAAAATGTAATTAAGACATATGTCAGTGCGGAAGCAAAGGAGCTGGTGTTTCCATTAACCTCCTTTTGGTAACTAAGTGGAAGAGATCAAAGGCTTTGTTGGTATTTTTATGACGCCTGTTAAAGCTTGCAATGTTAGCGAACTGTGGCGTTTACATTTCATTATTTTGTATGTGTTGGAAACGTCCTGAAAATGTAATTCGGCGTTATTTGACTTTTGTAAATGTATTCTTTCATGACGTTTAAAGGTAAAATTTGTTAAATAAATTAATAATAATCGGAATCTAAAAGAAAAAAAACGTCGGTGAAATTATAAAATCACAAATTATATTAAAATGCTAAGGTAAGTATTATGTAATATGACTTTAATTGAAAACAGGATTGCTTGTTGCTGTACAATCCTATATAGTTCTTTAGTGAAAATATTTCGTATTTTGAGATATTAATATTTGACCTAATTACTTAAGTATGTGCGTTTGAAATTATACTATTCATTGGCCCAGTAAGAGACTTGAGGTGGTAAGAGAGTAGACTCATGGTCTCACTGTGAAGAGAGTAGGCATTTATATGTAGAAATTTTAAGTATCAGACTCGCATTTATCTTGCACTATCTAACAAGTATCACAGTAGTATAGAGGTAAATTTTACCACCGCAATCAATGTTTTGCGTTTTTTTTCTTATTTAGGACTGAGGAAAGACCAGTTAGCTTAATATCGATGAATTGATTCCGGTATCAATCGAAAATATTTCTTGAAGTCTAGCGCACTTCCACAGCCACACTACGGTGGCTGCGCCCACCGAAATATCCCGTAAAAGACGTGAGTTTATTTCTTGTGTTTTCTATATACCTTTTACACATGTGAACAGTGTTTATATATGGGTCATTCCACGTCGATTTTACCAGAAAATCGGCACAAATAACTCTTAGGGTGACCAATTTTGACCAACCTAGGTAAAATGTCATCAAATGATAGGAACATGAAAACCCCGAAGTCAAAAGCAAAACATGCAACCGTTTACGAGAAGTCGAAACGTGGCAAACTTTGAATTGGCAGAAGTGAGTACAAATTTTAAGTAATATCTCCCAGAATATTAAAGCTACAGTTTGAGATAGGGCTTATTTAAAAGGTCTTGAATCAAGCTAATATATTATTGGATGATTAAATGGATCAATGTATTATTATATTTTAAAATATAAATTATTTTTGTAAATTTTATGAAAATTTCAAATACTTAAATAAATTTTTGATGATGTACGTATATCCTCGACTTCGCTCATGCGCTTAAGTGTTGTAGATGCAACTATCGTCTAAAACTGTAAAAATTTTGGTAAGGTAATATTTCATTCAAGAAAGAAAAATATTTTTGTGTGTAGACGTAACGCCCGCCAGTGGCCTTACTGTCGACTTATTACTCTTACTAGACTTACCGCTGCTTATTGTCGACTGGACAGTACTCTGGTGTCTTCAGATCTCAGCACAAGTCCTCTTTCATTTTCTTCTCAGTAATTTGAACCGTATGCATACTCTTAAATCCCGTTTGCCCGTGCCATTTGCTATTTTATTTCTGTATATGTGACAACTGTCCTAGAATACACGACGGCGGCACCAGGCCTTACAGCAGTCGGCCTCGGAGAATAATAGACAAGCCTCAGTGGTAAAACAAGGACATAGTTAATTCCACAGTTTATTTGGAATGACTGGACCGGTTTCAACTTCTACAGGTCATCATCAGGATCGACCAGCCAATAGAAGAACTTGTGGAGTCAAGCCAGGATTTCAGCCAATCAAGAGACACTTGACGTCTTGGCAGAATATATATAAACCCACCAAATTTGTCACGACGTATCACAGCCGTGAGGATGAAAAACGAGTCGTTTTCCGAAACGTCGGCAGAGATGGAGCCTTTCACCCGGTGGAAGACCCGAGAAACACTCATTCTTCTTAGAAAACTTTGAAATCGTATCTTATCAATACGTACATGGTACACCATCTGCTTAATGACTTAATTTCGTCAACCTCCTCCCCCTTGCTCTCCGTACCGGTCTATATATATAGTCTATATGTATAGTCTAATGCGATTTGCCCATGTTGGTTCCTTCTGGATTGTTCTTCCTTCCCTAACCCCCCCACCTCCTTCTCATTTGTTTTTGAAGAACTTCCCCTCACCCCCTCCACACTCTTCTGGTATATATTCACGTCCCTCTCTCTACGTGTTTTACTCCTGATGATGACCTGTAAAGTTTGAAACCAGTCGAGGCATTCCAAATAAATTGTGGAATTAACAAAGTACTTTTTTTACTATGTCAAAATTCTACCAAGTAAACTTGCCGACCATCGATTATATTAGACTAGCCTCGTTCCGTCTTCGGCTTTCGGTGTTACTTCCCTCAGCCTCTATCCTACTTTTCTAGCATAATCGTTTAGTATGTTCTCCGAAACCTCTTTCATACTTCTCTTTTCAAGAAAATTGTGGCATTCATCCGTCACCCACCATCACCCATTCATATTTTACTCTCAAGGCAAACAGCGGGGAAGGCAACGCTGCTAGCTATCACAACTCAACGGATATTGTGTTTCTCTTCACATACGATAGCCTTCCAAGCCATATGAACACCCTTACTTTTCCATACTTATTCCTTACTTTTCCATTCGTTCTCGTGAATTATCTTGATCATCTCTTTGTAACCCTAATGTTTGTAATCATTTCCCAATCGATACTTCACAATATGAATTATGTAAGTATTCGGAATCAGTCAAAAAGTAAATTATACTATGCGAGGCAATGGAATTAGTTTCGATCAATTTCGACAAAACATTATTTATAGATCTCTAAAATTTATTAAAATAAAAATTTTTCACACCTTAAATTACAATGCACATTCCGAAGTCTTAAAATTGTTATCACGCTGTTACTTTACTAGAACAGTATCTGAAGGTAAGCATAAAAATGCCAATAGAATATTCTACACCCTATTCATGGTCAGTATGTGTTACCGTGTCTAATCCATTCCCTCATACAGCATTTGTAAATGATTACAATGATAATTATTGCAGAAAAAATCTAAATCGAAAGAACAAATCACTTTCGTCTCCGTTTACCATATGTCGTGTATCTATGCTGGTAGATTGAATGACCGATTGTGATGTGGTTGCCTCACCAATAGACACACGTCATCTCGTCTTTGGTTCTCAATCCTACTGGCTGTTTCAATTTTAGTGAAACTAGTGTCTACTTGATCTATAAAATTTATTTATTAATTGCATGTGATTGATCCTGCGAGTTCAAGGGTAAAAGGTACATTTTTTTACTACATTTTTATACCTCATTCTCAAACACTGGCCATCTCGTAAATGAAAAGTGTTTCTCGAGATGGAAGGGACTTAGACGATGGAAATGTGATCGCTCGGTGGCGGTAAGGTCACTTGCACGGTGGAGGTAATCCTTCAGAGTACTGCCATCCTTTCTTTAAAGGAACCGTGATTGTCATTCAGAACGCTCCTTGTATCATGAAGATAATCCGGTCAATACATACGGCTCCTTTGAGTCTTCAGTTATCACTGATTAAGTCCTTTCGGTTCCACCACATCCCAAATGTAATAAAATGTTTCATGTTTATTCTTCTTTTCGTAAATGTCCTCCATGTATTTATTCATGAAAAATGTCCCGTACACACTCTTAGGCTACCTAGCTAACTACTTGGTAAAGTAGTGCTGGGGCAGTAGCCAGGATAGGTGCGAAGGCGCGAATAAAACAGGCCAATTAACTTGCCACCAACCCCGAAAAGTGGCGCCCAGTTTCTCCGGCCCGGTGAACAATAGGAAATAACTATTTTGCTCATTTCTAACAGAAAGGTCGGGTGAGGGTCAGAGGGATATGGCGTGGGACCTGAAGGATGGGATATTGGGCCTGGGGGAGGGGAGGATCACCAGGGTGGGAATGGACCTTTTGACTGGGGAGCTTCGGTCACGGGGGAAGGGTGTGATGGGAAAAGGGTAGCCTGGGGCTGACGAGGGATAGAGAGAGGTAGTGCGGACAGCCTGAGGGCAGTAGGCGGATGCTGATTGGGATACTGGCGCATATATCTACATTTATGTCTAAGAAGTACACAATGGTGTGAGTGAGGGATGCAGGTATCGAGCCGTTGAGTCAGTATATAAACACTGTGGCTCCAAGTTAATTACGATTAGTGCCATTCTAAACTATTCCGCAATTTTTGTTTTATAGAGCCCATTTCCAGGTTATCTGAACGCAAGCAGATGAACCTCCTCTCTTCACCAGTATTAAGCTTTCCAGCCGTAATTACTCGCTATTCAAAAGGTGCTATCCTCTGAATCAAGCATGACAGGAACAAGGGAGCCACCGTTTTGATTACTTTCTCTTTTTTTCTGTCCCATTGTGAGTAGTCTCTAAATGGATGACCCGCTGCAAAACCTAGTCTCCCCCAAGAGAATATATATTTTTAAAATTCATAATTGCAGTTTAATTCTCTTATGCGTAATTACGAAATGGATTGCTTTAATTAATGTATGTTGACCACATTCGTTGCAACATTTCAAGGTGTCAACCATAGTCATACGCCGTGACATATAGTCTTGAACTTTTCCTCGTATTTACTCAGCAAGGAAAACAGAAGTTCTACGGAATCCAACTGCTTGGCTGAATAAGCCCTTTCAAAGCTGCCACGTCCCGGCGTACTCCACGAACAAAATCCCTCCGTGGAATCTTTCTCCCGCGAAGGATGGTGAGGACTCATTTGTTATCATTCAAAACTGGCTGCCAATCGTCGCCACATTTCAAGATGCTATCCAAACTCTTCAACAATGTTGCATGCTCTTGACACGATGGACACTTGTGCGCAAATCAGTGTATCATCAGCAGCCGGGGAGCGTGGCGTGCGCCTGATGAGGGGAGGGGAGTGTGTGGGAGGGGAGGGCGGTTACGACTGACACGGCGGATGACGAGGGGCCGCTTCCGAGGGCGGAATTGGGGAGGAAGCGATGGCATGGGGAGGGGGGCTATGTTGTTTGGGGGTTCGGGAGGAGTGGGGGGGCGGGAGCCTCTCGGGGCTCCGGCGTGCCTGAATGCGCTTGTGTGAGTGAGCGTGCGTGTGCTTGGCGGGGCAGTGGGTGGTGATCGGGGCGGACATTAGCGAAGAAAGGCGGAGGAGGAGGAGGGCGAGGGGGTTTTGGCGAAATCGATGCGCAGCACTCGACCCCCTCCCCAATGCCTCTCTCTCTCCGCTGCCCTCCCCTCCCCTTCGCCGGCTGACCCCCCCCCCCAACCACCTCTCTCCCTCCCCGCCCTCCTCCTCTCCGCACCCCCCTTCCCTCGATCATCCTTCGCCCGGGAATCTCAGAGGAGTTGTGCTGCTGTGACGGGCGCGAGAGGGGAGGGGACGGCGGGCGCGGCCGACGCGGGGGAAGGAAGGTGACGCTCGATAGGCGGCGAGTATTGCGTCACTGCTATATCGCACGCACCTTTTTTTTAAAACCTCACCTCCCCCCTCCGCCCGCGACGCATCACGTGAGTTATGGCGCGGCGATTTGAAAGAGGGAGCCGTTTGGCGCGTGGTGAGGTCGGGTGGGGAGAGTAGTGGTGTGCGAATCGAGTTTTCGTCAGCGATGAGACCAATCGGGGGCGGGAATGGGGGAGAAGGGGGTAGATGCGTGAAAAGGAGGGGTCGGGCGACGCGGCGTGCTTGTCGATGCTAGTTTGCGGCGTAGGGGGGCGCCCCAACCCCCTCCCCCCCCGCCCAAGATCTCCCCCTCCCACTTCCCGCAGTGCAAGTGAAATTACGGTAAGAGTATTGAAGCAGTTGTGCGGGGAGGAGGGGCAAGGGAAAAACACGTCTTGGCGAAGCGTATGGCTTGCGGGGGTGCAAAGTGGTTCGAAGGCAGGTTGGAGCTTATGCTCGTTAAGGGCTGAGGGAAAGGGTATGAGTAGCTACGGGGTTGAGGTGGATTTGCAAAGGGAGGTGACGGTGGCGGGTGATGTGGGATAAATGAGTGGGAAAAGGTATGGGAATGAGTTTGCAAGCGAGATGGGGCTAAGTGGCGGGCCGGAGGCGTCGGAGGAGCAGCAAGAGTGGGAATGGGATGGCGTGAGCCATTGGAGGGAAACACGTTTTTACACTAGTCAAAAATCCCGTGGACATTGGAAGCTTGAGGGTGAAAGTATCATGCATGACGTCAGTCGAGTTAGGAATAACGTTGAGGTTTGTTTTGCCGTTAACGAGACAATTGGTGCCGTGGTTACATTGATCCAAATGATTGAAATCAACCACGTGAACACACCGTGTGGGGAAATATATTGATTTTAAATAACTCAATGGCCTTTGTTGATGTTTATGGAGGGTTGGAATGGTAAGCTGGGAGGTGTCTCCGGGAAAAGACTAAAGCAGCCGACTGGAATGGAGGGTGGAAGTGTGTTAGGAAAGATGTTTTCGTCGGTGGAATGAAGTATGAGGGGAGGTGGGAGTGCAGTGGCGTGGAGAATGCTTCGTGAGGCGCCGCCGAGTGAAGTGCGTGGTGGAGGGACGGCCTTGGGGAGCATGTGTGGTTTCCGCGCAGTGGAGGCGAAGGGCGGGATGCTTGGGTCCTTTGTGTGCAGACGCAGTGGGCCGATTGCGGGTCGACCGCCAACCCAGGCAGGGCGAGAGAATTAATCGCGAGTCGCTGCCTTCCGTGGTTTCAAATGCTCCTCGGGCCGAAGTCGCCGATGGAGTCACTTCCAATCACTCAATCAAGAGGCATGCCTCTTGATTGCGGCATTTTAGCGCCCAAGTGCTACCTTTTGCCTCATTCCTACTCAAGATGCCTCTCTGGGCAGATGCATATCCGAGTCTGAAGTTCCACATTGAAGATATTTCCTCGTGCTGCCACTTCGAATGGTTTAGAAGATGTAATGCTATTTGGGCGACAATATTTGTAGTTGTCATGCTTTAAAAAAATTGGATCTATAATGCTTGAATGCTGTGATTGGAATCGAATTTTACCACTGAAAGCGTTTGTATAATGATAATCATAGATCTACCAATTGATGAATGAAAAATTGATAGTACGTTCATTGGCTTATTCTTACTAATCTACTTCTTACTCCTTTGCAGTTCATGCCACCTAACGCGAATAACGTCCAATTTTATGCCCACTCTAATGTCTATGCATAACGTAGGTCTTATTTGGAATACGCTGATATATTATGGGATATAGACGAAATGATGAACTGGAGCGTGTGCACAGAAGTTGGGCAAGATTTGATAAGGGACAGTATGATAAATACATTAGCGTAACCAGTCTATTAGATGGACTAAAATGGAAATCATTATCCGACCGTAGATTGAAATTTAGACTCAATCTTTTAACTAAATTCCAAAACATTATTTTCACTGATGACTCTAAAAATATTTTATAAACTCTAAACTTAATGACGTAGATTGCACCATGGTCATAATAATAAGGAAATGTATTTACGAACCGATAGATTCAAATGCCCTTTCTTCTTACAATTACGGATAGGAATAGCTGTAAATATAGCCAATAGTATAAATACGAACAAGTGAATCAATGGATAGCTAAGGTAGTTTTTGTAGGCAATCTTTATACAGATATATAACCTTAAAAGATCAGCTAATGCATCCGTTATGTAACCTTAACCTAAAAAAATATTTTTTTTGTAACTAGTGCAAACGTTGGATGTAGTAAAAATCTTTATCTATCTGTATCTACATCTAGTTGCGTGCTGGTATAAAAAAATTAAGGTAACACAACTAACAGCATGTTTTTCCATCCTTGCTTTGCTGTTTTTATCTTATTTTAAATTGTTAAGTTTAGACTAGAATGCAGTTACTAATCCTTTTTATGCATGATATGTAATGCATGCTTGGTGTGAAATCATGCCCTGTCACACACCTTTATGGTGGCTAGCAGCATTTTATGTATTTGCAGATATACGTATTTTCTATCTTTCCTCATGTTGTTCAAAAATGCCGAACCATATCCCCTCTATCCCCGTTTTTCCCACCATTCTTCCCTCCATTGCAGATTTAAACCGTCCAATCCCATTATGTAATTCCTTCGTCCATGTTTTTGCCTCCTTGAAATTTCAGGCAAGGCATTATCTCTCCTCATTGATCGTATCAAACACTTCTTTATTTGCATTTTCCACTCAACTTACCCTCTTCATCATGCACCAAACCCAAACATCATAATTCTCTCAACTATATTCGTGTTTATACCTTGGAAGACCAAGTTTCGTAGCAATAAACGTTTAATGTGACAGTTTACGTTTTTACTACACTATGAGACCACCGTTGACATTTTTACGTTCAAGTTCCTTTGTTTAGTTCTCTTCTTTTTCAGGCGAGCGGACTCGTGACTGGAAATCTCTTTCTTAGTATTTTATTTTTCTTCTGGCCTTGCATATAAACTCACTTTCATACAAGGCTCATCTGACATGCGTAAATGGCACTATCTTTTTGTACCCTATGACCTGCAACTTACTGCATTGCTAGGGCGTACAACTTTAGAGAATTACACTTTTAGAGAATCTCGTGACGTTTTATTTCGATAACCATAATTCTATTTTTCTCACGATGATCTTGTGACGTAGACAGCGATGACTGTGGTCATTCCATGTCAAACTATGGGTCATTCCATGTCAAATCGACCAGGTGATTGCCCTTAGGGTCACCGATTTTGACAAAATCTGGCAGAAGGCTCCAATTGATAAGAAATAGAAAACATAAAGCCATTTTGCAAAAAAATCAACCGTTTACGAGAAATTGCAACGTTGCCAAATTAAAATTTTGTAAAAGTTACTACACATTTTATGGTATATCTCCGAGACTATTTGAGCTATAGACGTGCTTAAGGGCTTATTTTAAAGTCCTTGTATTAATAAAATATAATCATTGATAACATTGTGAAATATAAGCAATTTTATAAAGTTTATAACAATTTTAAACTTTAATATCGATTTTGGACGAAGTATGTATGCCTTCGATTTTGCTATTTTTTTATATGTTGTATATGTTGTATGTATGTACAAACTTCTTCTACAAATTAAAAAAGTTTGCCAGAGGTAATATTTTATTTAAGAAAGAAAAATATTTTTGAGTGAAGGCGTGACCCGTACTAGTGTCCGCAGCGTCAGGCTAACGGCCGAATGTATGGTTTCCCGAAGACGGGACGAGGTTTCCCTATTGTTCTCCGAGGCCGACCACTAAAAGGCCAAGTGCCGCTCCTCATAGATTCCAAGGCTGTGGTCACACCTGGGCAAAGCAAATAGTGATGTGCACGGGTAAAGAGTTGGCATACGGTTAAAATTTGGTGAGAAGAAGTTGAAAGAGAAAGTTATTTTAATTGAAATAATGAGAAAGTTAATGCGGAGATCTGAAGACACCAGAGTACCATACAGTGGGAAATGGTGGCCGCGGCCTTTTGGCTGGGCAGCCAGGCGAAACCTTTTCATCCGTTAGCAGAAGTCGATGCAGCAGTGGAAAGGTGGAGATTCAGGGAGGGAGGTGGGGAGGGAGAAGATTTTTTGAGATGCAGGATTGCGGGGTGTCGGAGGTTGGAGGGGAGGTATGAATGAGGGAGGGAATTGTGAAGTAGTTGGGCGGGGGCGGGGAGGCAGGGGGGCGGGGCGGTGAGGATGGGGCATTGGGTGGGGGGGGGCGCGGGGATTGTCCTCGCGGGGCGGGACGAGAGGGCGGGGGCGGTGGTATGCATTGAATGCTTATATCGTAATCAACTCGAGACAAAAGTGATGTCCGGCGTTCGAATGATACCACTTAATAAACGATATTTGAGAGCGGCAACACGGGATCCTGTTTTAATGGTTGCTATATATCACTGCGCGATGCTGTGTTTGTTTTATGACCATTACCCCCACCATGTATCAGTTCAAAATTTTTGATGCCCTCTCACGGTCTCATTAAGCCTCGACCGCATTCATCCCGCCCCGGTGGATTTGTGTGCTTGGAAGTGCTCCATTTTTTGCAGTTGAAAGGGGAGAGTAGGAAATAAAATTTGATAAAATATGATCATTTAATGAAGGTAATACGAGATTATCAGAATTATAAAAGTTTTATCAGAACTTGAAAGCAATTATCGGGAAGGTAGAGGGTTATGCTGCGGAGAAATAAACCAAATTTGTTGTAATATATTAGTCGTTAAATAAGGAGTATTTTATGGGTTACCAGAGTTCTGTTCCCAATCGAGGAATGATTTATGCATTTCTTTATAAGTTTTTTTCATTCCAAAAATATTTCCCACATACCTCCCAAAGACTTACTTTTTTAAACCACCATCGTTTTCTTCAAAAATATGAGATTATTGCTTTGCATTTTAGGCCGCGAATCCATAGCTACGGAGAAATAAACCAAATTTTTAGTAATATATTAGTATTTAAATAAGGAGTATTTTATGGGTTACCAGAGTTCTGTTCCCAATCGAGGAATGATTTATGCATTTCTTTATAAGTTTTTTTTTTCATTCCAAAAATATTTCCCACATACCTCCCAAAAACTTACTTTTTTAAACCACCATCGTTTTCTTCAAAAATATGAGATTATTTCTTTGCATTTTAGGCCGCGAATCCATAGCTACAGTGGAACTAATATATTATTGAAGTAAGCTTTGTGCTATTCCTCCGCCGTATTTATTTCTCATTCTTCTTTTTCTAGTACAATCGTACACTACGTCTACTCTGTGAAGCCCATTTAAGTCATGAGTCATTAAAATCATAATTCCGCAAATGTATCCTCATATTGTATGAATATCATTGTTTACCTTGCAGTGTAATGAACTAGGGACTATGTAATGAGCACTAAATTGGTGCAAGAAAATATTTTTTTTCTATTTTAGGTCATTAGGAAAGCCGTTATTGGTATATGTTAATGGCAAAGTGACTTCATCAAATATGATATTAAAGGGAATATGCAATAGGAATTTAAGACGTAATCTGTTTGCTGATTAGCTATTTCAAATTGTATTTAAGAATTTCTCCTAAATCAGTAATGTTCCAGGTTAAACATTGGCTCCTAAGGAAGAGTAAAAATTGTTACCGTTGAGTAAGAATCCTGTCATTTCTAATTAGTTCACTACTGGTAATAAGAAATAGTCTTGAGTTCCATGCGCAATTTTTTCTAAGAAATGTAATTCTCCAATGCATTTAGCATCAACTTAGTATCAAACCAAAATTTAAATGACTGACCAAAGGCTTTTTGTCGTATTAAAAGAAATCTGTTTGCGTCACTAATGTTTCTATGCTGATGTTATCCAATTAGGCAAGATCCCTAACTGCAGAGGCTCATCTCAACTAAGAGGTTAATAAAAAAAACTTCGTAAACATGAATTGAGAAAAGTATGGGCAAGGAGAAAGGGTCGACACCAAGGGTGTTGCTTACACTATAAACCTGAGGCTCACTATAACCTACAATCCAAAGTTAGGTTGCAATATCATGTTGTCCCTCCTAAAACTTCAGAAGATTAGGTTATGCCTTGCAAGGAAAAAAAACAAATTTTCATGTGTTGAATGAACGTGTAAATTGTGTAGATTATCTTGTACATCTTCATTCTTACATATATATTTTTCTTGTGAAAGAAGATAAATTGAGAATGTATTAAGTTTTCAGGATGGGGAATTGTGTTCCTCAATGACAAAGTGATGTTCCTATATGCTTTGAAATATTTGCCTGTCACGATATAAAGCGCCTCGGTAGATAATGGGAGTAGTAAGAATAGGATCAGAGGGGGTATGAGGATGGCTGGTGTGAACCTCGGTATTAGCCTTCAACAGGTTACTGGGTCCAGATATTTACGTTCCAAGCAAAAAGAAGTACTGCATGTGAAACAGAAGTCGGGTTAGAAATGTGCTGGTTTTACAACCCTGGATCTCGGGCATGGGAGTTGATTTTGTCTTAGAATTATGAATGATATTATGTTTTACACATACGCTCTATTATCCTAGCAGATTGAGCAATTTCAAACTTATTTCTTCCACTCCTTGTGAGAATCATTTACCGGAATTAGAATACTTGCGGAAATATGTGGTCCCTTTTGCCACCTACTTTCATCTCTCCATTCCCTTTTTTTTCGCTCCTCTCTCTCTTTTACTTATAATCCCTAATTGTTCATTACATATTTACATATTTTTTGAAGAACGAATGATGCCTTTGGTTGTCTTCTCTTGCAACTTTTCCCACTATACGTTCCGCTAAACGTGCTATCAAATCGTGCATGTTTTTCTTTTCTTTAGTGTCTTCCATCTTCTGGTCTGTTTTCAACTTCTTCTCATTGTGTTCATCCGTCTTCTAGGCCGCTGAGATGACACTGCCCAGTAAGCGTGCCTTGGAGGTGCGGTTGCGGGGGCAGTAGGGAAGGGGATGGGTAGTAGTGGGATAATGATGATACGGTAATCGTCTGTTTTCACTATCTTATCGCCCGCCACTAGAGTCCGGGACGGGTGCTCAAGGGTTGGAGGAAAAGCTTAGGAGAGGGGGGATGGGTTGAGGGATAGGAGGAAGGGGAATGATGTTCATGATTATGGTTAATGAATAATATTAAGGCCGGGAGGGAGGGTGAATGCTCTCAAGATACAAATTGTTGTCATTACTATTGTGCGTATTTGTATGCTAGGTGCTGTGGGTGGTAGTCTGTGAAATATCGCGTCTGTGAAGTAATCGTCGAAATTTTGCTGTGTGTCTGCGTGAGTGGGAATGGCAAAATTTGTGAGGCCTGAGTTCGTTTTGCATGATGCTCTGTGGTTTTTTATGCGGATGGATGGGGGGAGGTACATTCTCCGAAGTAGAAGTTTATATGCAAGAGGTATACAACGTTAGTGGACGTGCAGGTGCCAGAAGTTTCTATTGGGTAGACGGTTTTGGTGTTGGGGCTGCAGAAACTGGTGATCGGGAAGAGGATGTTACAACGTTGCAAATTTCTCGTAAATGGTTGCATGTTTTGCAAAACGGCTTTGGGGTTTTCATTTCCCTATCAAATGATGAGGTTTTGCCAATTTTATTCAAAATCGGTTAATGATCAAATTCGGGATCGATGAATTAGCCTCATTTTCAATAATATAAACGAATAAGGAAAGTTGTGAAATCCTTGTGAATGGTAGTGCAAAATATGAGCGAGGATACTAGAGTTGCATATTTGAGCTTTTATGCTTGTCCTTTTCCGTCATTCAAATAGAGGTGCGCCCGTATTATTTGAGAAATATACTTAAAATATTTCTTTTGGATAGTACATTTGATACTGATTTCCTATAAAAATCGGTGTATGTACATACGTTAGCTCCAAATCTCTAACTTAAACTGACTCTGAAAAATGTATATAAATATATTATAACATAGTATATTGAACATTACACATTACCATCTAATTCTCTTTTGTTTTCTCTTTAATTGCAATGATATAATCCCAGGAGTTAGAAAAATTTGAGTGCAAACATAATCTTAGCTGTGGCAACGGCTTCACATTTTCTATTACGTGTACGCATTTTAGCTCTAACTATGAATGTTTGACAGTGTTCAATCCCACTTTATACCCTATCTGGCATTAACACCTAGCTATTTTATATTTCAGCCCACCTACTAACAAAGAACCCAAATCGGTACCCTTATAACCTCCAGGTTAAAATTTTCATGAACTTGTTGCTCCTGAAAGCCACCAATCCACCTTCCGCCAACTAAGTGCTCCGCAGCACAAAATTTATGGATCCGAGAGAAAGCATCACTTACGATCCGGTAACCGTGGGAAGACGTCATCAATACGAAATCAGATATCTATATCGTGTCATAGTCATAGCGTCATTATGACCAGGGCCAGTAAAAAGCAAGAAGCCTTTTACCTGCATTGTATCGCATAATTTCCTTCCACACCCATTATAATATTTAATCTTATATTCGGCCTAAAAACATCCACTGCAAAAGCTTTTGTTTAAAGTCTTTTACATCCTATTGGACTTCTCTTTAATTGCCAAAATCCGTAAAAGCAATTTTATCACAAGTGCTATTATTAAAAGCAATAGATTTTGTTTCTATTTAGGCAAGGTATTTGAAGTAAATCATTACGGAATTATGACCTCTTATATTTTCTTTTTCACAATTGATGCATGCGGGTTGATAACTTATGATAAGAAGATAAAACCTTCTTCTCCGCTGAAAATATCTTACTAAAATTATTTAAAGAGAGATAAGAAGCTGCATGATTATCTGATCACATGTTTTTCTATGTCAGTCACAATCGTCTATTTTACTTGGGGCTTCTAAGGGCTTTTGAAATAAAATTTACTATCCTCCGCTTTTCATAGACAATCTCTGGTAGTTTATACTTTCAAATATTAGTTTATAATCCAGTCAAGCTTAAGGTCCGATGTCAAAGTCAGTGAATACTTTAAATCCACAGAACAGAAATGAAAGAAAGCATTTTTAGTCCTGAAAAGGTGCAAATATTTTGAGATGGACAATCGGTGGAAATAAATTTCAATATATTTAACACATTTCATAAAATATTGATTTTGCTTTTATCAATCTTCCCCAGCAAGTGAGGATATACCTTTGACCGTACGTGATACGTAAATTAATTTGCATAAAAATGTTTCGTAGTTTTGATGATGTTTTACCTTTTTATTAGCTAAATAGGGTAACGAAAGGGTTTTTTGCTATGAATATTGAACAGGCTTTCAGTATCTCTGATCTAAAATTGACTCAATTGCCACTCCATACTCCCTCCCATGCCCATCTTTTTCTCTTTCCATGTAACTACATCTTGTTTTCAATTCTTCACTAACCCATTATGTTGCTCATTTTTACTTCTCAGTTACTCTGTAATTGGGACACCAACCTTTAATTATGTTGAAAATGATAATGAGTAGAAATTTAGTAGAATATCTTAAACAATTATTGTGCATCTGTATGATTCTTTGGTACGCTGAGTGAAAGTTCTTTTAACTGTTAAACTTGCAGTGGGAGAATAGTCAACTTCATCGTTATCGTTTGGCCTAGAAATGAAAACTTCTCCTTCGGAAACAAAGTAGAGTTTTTATGTTTTTCTGTCGTTCTTACCCTCGCTTTATCCCTTCCTGATCGATAGAATCTTATTCCTTCGTTACCTGAAAAGGAGGTGGGGTATTCCTTTGGAAGTTACCATTTTTTATGCGCAAAAGTTTGTTTTCTCAGTCTTAATTTCTTCCATTCTGGTAAATGCCTTTGGAAATATTCCCCGAACAGATTCTTCTAGCTACTGACCGCTGTCTGGTCACAGATCCGTCCGTGGCGACTGCTGGATAGCCTCCGTCACTCACCCGCCTACCTGACGAGTGGATTCCAAACATCCGCCCGCTCCCATCTTCCCTCCCTCCTTTTACCACTTCCTCGAAATAAATTGCAGGGCTCTCATCTTCCCGGACGATCCTGTCGCCCTGAGGTACGTTCCATATAAAAACATCCCTGCTCCACCCTAGATTTATTTTTTCCTTCCTCCTGACATCAGCATCCTCAGAGCCCCTCCCATAAAGTATGAAGAGCAGTCAATTCTTTGTGCTTTCATATTTGGTAACGACTCCTTCCTATGGAGGTAAGAGGACCTTTGCGTGCAACATTTCAGTGTTAAACTTTTATGGCCCTAAATTCCTCCCTTGTATATTGGTATTCTTTTTCCTTGCAGGAAATCCACCCGTCTTATGTGTGTCATCAGCTATATTTTATGATAAAAGCGCTGTCAGAATAACATTTTCATGCAAACAGGATTTATAAAAATATTTTTTAACCTTTGATGAATTTTCACCTTTCAAGTTCCTAATGCTTGTGGCAATAATTACTGGCACTGGTGTGAACATGACTGATGAATTGGTATGAAATGTCCTTATATCATTCCTTGTCATTGGATAGGATTTATAATATGATATTGAATATGCCTATAACCTTTGAATCTTCCCCAATGCGTGTTATTATTCCCAAGTTAGCCTCATCCGAAATTAAATTCGGAATTCGTACCTTTCTAGGGCTTTTCTTATCTAATAAATGGTTTGAAAGTGAAGTTTAGTAATACTGGCTCCCCATTCCGTCATTATACCCTAAGGAGTAAACCTGTCGTGATTATTAATAGCGGTATGGACTACATGATAAACATACGGAAACTGACAGAAATACTATCCTTTTAGCGTTAGAAGAAATGGCTAGCAGGTTGTACCTACCGTCTCTCTGTGAAGGGTGAGCTTTTTTTTAATTATTCAAGAGAGGAAATTGTTACTCAGGCATCAATCGAACAAGGTCCCCCCTTATCTCCACTGGGCAGCAGCGCCACAAAATAAAATCCACGTGGTGTAAATACTGTAGCCACTCATGCGCCATTATTGATTAGCGCATGAAGTAGGTATCATCATTGGCGGGAAGATTAATCAAAAATATTGGCTGCCTGTGAATGTTGTTGCGTTATATCTGGTATTACTATTCGTGTGATGTATAATCAAGAACTCCTCCGCGAGTTCTCCGGGTTATTTCTCAGGTGAACCACAAAATAATTTCTCGCGCCGATCCAATGGAAAAACAGTTTTTGAATACAGAATGCATTTCGTGATTTGAGTTTTTGTTGCAAGGTAAAAAACAGCGCTGTGCATTGGGCAGTCAAATTAAAGGCACCTGTTTTTCTCTACTTATATTTCCATTCAGTGCATGGAATTGATGGATTATTCTCGTAGGGACCGCTGTTTTGCATAAACCTTTTAAGAATACGTGCTTATAAAAGTTTAAATAGTATAGTGAATTAAAAATACGTGGTCCACAACCGTTGATATTAAATCAATATATTTTTATTTCATTTATTAAATTGATAATAAAAGCGTTCTCTAACACGTTTCTTGTATACGCGGATACCTTGATACTGCTGATATTTTTCCCAGGGAAGTTTACATATTCACCAGGGATTACTTCCTGGAATGGAAGCCCGAGTGTTGAAATAACAATTAGATTGTTCTCACATTATTTTTTCATCGTATATTGACACATGATGGAAACGTACGTGCATACGTTTTTGCGAAAATTTGAAACTGTTCGACAATGCACTCATATTAAGTTACATTTTTTCCAATGGGGCAATTTTTCGAGAGGAATAAAGTTTTCATTCATGATATGTTTTTCTTTTATTGAGATATTTCCTGTTGGAATACATTTACACTTTTCGTTCTCCAGTAGATGATGATTTTATGAACGAATCATACGTACTTTTCTCACCCTGAGGAACATTTCAGTTGCTTTCAATCCCCTCAAAATACCTACCCAAATTCTATCCAACTCTTCGTCTCATCACATCAAAATTTGCAGTTACTCTTTGAGACTCAACCATATACTTAAGTAATCTACATATTTCCCGTCAAAGAGAGGTGAGTATCATCTTCTCCTCTGAAAACGCATCCCTCTTTCCTCTTCCAACATCCAACTCGTACTTCTCTTGAATTGGGAGAAAATTGCCATTTGCACGCCTTTGGTGGGCTCTTGAGGAAATGGAAGCATTCCTAAAAAGATCACACCCTTCAAAAGACCAAAAGCACGCATTACGTACTCGTGGTGTGCCTCACCATTTTCTGCCAGCTATGTCCAAATTTGAAGAACCCCTCTAGGCCTTCTATCCACGAAACCATTTTGCATTTCATCACACCCCGAGCCATTCGTCTGTGGGCGTCACGGGTGGAACATATGTATGCATGTGTGTAATTATGTATACATACATACATATTTATGATCTCTGTTCCTTATGATACCTTAGCCATATATGGAATACAGTGCCTAAAAGACACATGGAAGGGTTTTTTGCATACAAAATTAGTTCGCATGGCGGAAATGTCCGCACACTGTAAATTGATTAATGATGTTAATTCCACACTGTTAATTACTTAACCCATGCGATATAAAAAAAATGTAGGTTTCGAGTGCTTCTTATCTTTTCTTTTTACCACATTATGTTTTTGCGTGTGCCTGTGTCTTGCAAATTTAATAGCGTATTTACATGAAGACGGAATTCACAAATGTATTAAAAACACTAGCTTTCGGCAGCTTATTTGTTTCCATTTGTTTTGTGTGATTAGAAATTAAAATTCATTGAAGTTAACTGAGAGAAAGCTAAAGAAAAGGAATAGAGACATGAGGGTTAGAGAGAGAGAGATTAAGCGAAAAATGGAATGGACAAATTAGGGGCGGGTATTTAGTTTGTGACATTAATACCGAACAAAGAGTAGACCTGAATAAAATGGAAACAAGTCAGTGTTAACGTATGCAGATTCAAGTCGCCGAGCTTGGAGAGAGGTGAGACTTGGCCTAAGGCATTGATCGAATGTGAGATGCTAGAAGAAGGTTTTGTATGTGACTGGGAGAGACATGTGCCGAAAAGATGCATGGCAGGATATGAGGTGACCGTTAATTTTGATGCTAAGAGTCCATGTAAAGTACTGTACTTGGTCCATGTAAAGGGTCGGGTATAAATCAAATGTCAGTTGATATATGACGAGAAGGCTGAAAGGGGAAAACGGAATGAAGGAGTGAAAGTTGAGTGCATACATGCAGGGAAATGTATTGTAACGTAAAGGTCTGGCATGCATTGCATCTCGTGTGAGCTAAAAAATTGGAATGGTTTCTAAGATGGGAAATTACATGAAGAGAAGGAGAGTAATTTCTAGAATGTTGAATCAGTTTTCTGGGGAGCTTTTAGGTCACAGAAAAGAAAAATGAGGATACCTGAAATTTATTTTGGTATTGGTATTGGTAGATGGGGAAAACTTCTTAGGGTCCATATGTTTGAGGCCTGTCATTGAGAGGAAAGAGACCTTAAATCTATGTAACTAAAAATATTGTTCCAATTAAAATTGGAGATATTTTACCCTGCAGGTGATTTCAAGTTTTTTTTATAAATAGACTCTAAGTTGCCATGTTGAAGAAGAAATTTGGAAAGGATTATTGCAATGAATATTGAAGAGGTTTTCAATATCTCAAGTCTGAAAGTGACTTACCAGACAGTCCATCCTCCCTCCTCTCTCATTACCTCTCTCCTTCCCTTACCACTTTTCACCCATATCCCTCTCAGCCCTACCGATCCTTTTATTTCTCCCTTTCCCAAACACTTTCCTCCCTCCGCCTAAAGGAATGTTCCCAATGTTTTTCTTTCTTGATGTTTGTATCTTCTGGTAATGCTCTAAAATGCCACGGGTTTGGCGGACCAAGAAAGTCAGCAGAAGTCTCTCTCACATAAATGATTTTCCAATATTTCAGGCCTCCCTTACAATGAAGAAAGAGGGTAATGAATGCAGTCTGAACTATGTTCATGCATAAATATTCGTTTGGGCATGAAAAACACCATAATAGTGTACAATAGGAATAGGATATGCGTATAAAACACAATGGCATGAGCAAGTGCATGGTGAGGAAGGTGGAGTTAGTTGAAAATTGCGGGAAATGCACTATATGTAGAAACTGAAAGAAACAAACTAAACATGTTATAGGATTGAATGATTTTAGATCTAGTAATAAAATATTTCCGCTGCCGTCCTAAGCCCGTCTATTTGGTCTGTAATTGTTAATACATTCCATTTTTTCACGTGAAGGCTTCACAATATTGGGGGGATTTTAGTTATTGTAATCGAATGCTGAAAAAAAACTCAAAATGGATGGACATTGAAAACTCCAGATCAAAATAGTGATGGGGGTATGAAAATTCGTTGGATTTGTGTGGGGTGGAATTTCATGGTGTCTTGTGTGCGATCGTAATACATTACAGTTTATTTCACTTAAGTGCAGATTGCTTTATAAAATTCCGCTGTCCCTATTTGGAATGCCTCCTAGGGAAGAAGACGGATTACTTCTGCCATTAAAGGACATCCGAGCTTTAAGGAGCTGCTACTCATTGAAAGGAGAGTTTGGATTACGAGTCTTGAGCAAGAGGGGTTTAATTGACTGGATTCTCCTTTTGTTATAGCGAGTGATTAAGTTGTACTAGACCCCAAAAATATAAAAGTACCTGGACTATTCAAATTATAAAAAAACAATGCTACGGGCGATGACGTAAGCAGGCATGCATGTAAACACCTATTAAGAACGAGTATGGAGTAAAAATTCATCCATGGTTTGTTCATAATTGACATAAGGTCAATGCTACAATGAAATTACTATTGTATTAGGACACACATATCATTAAAAGTGTGCTAATAATATTTTGTTCTTTTGCAGCTCTTTCTTGAGCAATCTGAGTCCAAATTTTGACATCAACGGGGGTATATTAAGTAATAAAATATTTCCCATCACACCAGTTACCACTTTAGTCCCTTTGGATAAAATGTAATCACTCTATCCCGTTTTTTTCACATAAAAGAAATTCAAACTCATTCAACTCATTCAACCTTCAACTTTTATATATTATGTACACTGCCCTTTCATAGATTTCCATTTTTCCCCAACTAATATCTGGTTTGAAACAAATGGTCAACCATTCCCAGGTTCATCGTACGAATAATACACTGAGTGTAACTCCTTTGTGGCTTGAGTCCCTGTGGTGAAGCCATCGACACACTCTATTGAGTGGAGGCCACTGCAGTATGCTCACTCCGCTTCCATTTTCCTCTTCTCTGGAATTTCCCTGTTACCTATAATTGCCCCGACTATCCTTGACGTCAAAATAAAAACTCAGCAGTTCCAAGGTTCCCAAAAACTATGGGCAATTCGGGTATAATGAAGACCTGTTCTACGGAGAGGCACCTGTACCCAAAGCTAAAAACTTGTTGCTAAAGCTATGGAAGATATTTGTTTTTTTCTCACTTGGGAGATATACGATACCGAAATTGTTTTTTCTTTCAGTATGACGTTGTGTTAATTCTCATCGATTCCCTAAGTTGTTCAATTATGGATATTTTCTACCCGCATTAAATTTTATTTTTTTTTAGTTTCTCTCAATGTGCTTAGTATGCATTATTTACATGTGTAGAAATGCGACCGCAAAATGTTCTTCTCCCAGTCAGTGAGGTTGCAGCAGTTGTAGTCCCGGGGCCAAACAAACTCATTAATGCACATTTAACTTTTCGTCAATGTCTATTGATTTAACTACATTGATGTTTAAAAGTACATTTCATTTGTAAACTTCCGCAATGAAATCACCCAATTTTCTCCCGTTGGGCTTCAAAATTTCATATTGTTTGGTTTTCATCCAGAAATAACCATCAAGAATCACAATTGTGGGGTGTAATATTGAGGTTCGGTAGTCATGCGTGTCGAACAAAATTATTAATTGGGCTGTATTGGACCTATTGTAATCTGCGTGCCCGGTGGAGTACACCATATATATTTTTCTGGACAACGAAAGCCAGAAATAGAGATAGACATGAATACTCTTACCCCACATATAAATGTAGCAGTCGGCGATTAGAGCTCACACGCCCTAAAGCGCCCGTGGGTGTATTCACCCCTAGCCATTCAGACGGGGGCCCGCTCCATTTTCACGTAGTCTCGGAGCCCGGCTCCCACCTCTCCTCCCTTCACCAGCCCACCCACCCACCCACCCATCTTCCTGCCCGCAGACCCGACCCAGCCAGCCCTGCCCTTTGACCAACCAGCTCCCCACCCTCTCTCCACCGCAACGCACTTCAACAAGAAACACTGGAACCTCAGTGGAGGTAACCGCAAGAGGTATTTGGCGTGAAGAAGGACGGTAGTCATGGATGCTTCCTTATTCCTCGACCAGAGCGCAAAGGTTTTTGCGGAAACTAACTCTTTTAAGTTTTAAACCCGTTTGGCTGAAAGAGTTCCACAATTTTTTCCCCATAGTTACATGTATATGTTTGCATATTTCCGTGTCCGCGATAGCTTTAAATTAAGGAAAAAAGCATATTAGTAATTAACTTTTACGGAGGCATTAGCTGAACAATGATATCTCATGACGTGGAATGAAGTCATCCATTGCATAAACTGCTTACGGCCATTTTTATGAATTGTTTCTCCCATTCTACTCATTCGGCGTGATGGTAATAGGAGTGAAGTCCTACTGTAGTTTTTACAGGCATTGGACCTTCCACGCTCAGGTTGATTCAATGTTTATAGCCGGGCATTATGAAAGGTTGCAAATGAAATATTATAGGGGAATAAATTTATGAGATCATTTGATAAAAAGAGGACAATACAAGGAACCTTGTGCAATTGTTTTAACCGTCCAGCCTTAGGTTTAAAGATAAGAATGTATTTAATAATGCTTATGGCTCACCCTGAATCAGTTTAAATTATAAATTACATTATATCTAGTCCTTTACCACTCCTAAGTTTCAAAATTTAACATAAGCGGCTGCCGCTTAATATACTTGGTAGAATTATGAGACTAATATGTTCGCGGACTGCTGGAAAATAGGGTATGACTATAAAAATATGTCGTAAAAATGAACGTGAATTTCAAAACGAAACTATTGGCAAAGAATGTGAAAGTATTTGCCAAATGGAAACTAATGTGGAAGAGAAGAAGAGGCTGAGAGCTGCACGAAAGGTAATGGCGTCATACTGACTGATAAAAGTCACTGTGATAGAGGACGTTTGCCATTTTCGTTGTACAGAGAAGCATATTTTGGATCACAGGAGCAATACTACCACTTCGACTGACCTCGTTCGCCCTCGAAGATAGCTTATTATTTTTCTGCGTGTGCCCTCACCATTGCATACCACGATGGCCTCTGGCAAAACGTTCCACCCATATTCTGCTCTTATCTCTAAAGTTGGTAGAGAGATATCAGACATGAAACTTAAAGAAAAATTAGCTTTTCCTCTCATATTTTTAGGATTGAATCGGTTACGGGCGTCACGTCGCGTCTATGTAGTTTGTGGCATTGGTTTGACTAAATAGTGGAGCCTTAAATGATGCTTAAAAAAGTGGTTGCTTACAACATTACTGGTCAGGCAGTTTTTTACTCCTCTTGTCTATCTTAGGATATTTTGTAAACTGTAAAATTATCAGCTTGAAATTAGCCTCATCCGACGGTCGGTTAATATCAGCCTACTCTTTCACCGGTATTTAGTGGAGCTCTCGTAAGATACCAATATAAGCCTTATGAATGAGTCGAAAACTGAGATCGCTTCATAATTTATAATGGAGAAAAGGCCAAAGAGGTTTGCAGTATCCAAAGTTGGAGTTTTCAATTCTCCATGTGATTCTAACGAGAGTATATAAGTTCCTACGCTTTATCTTTATTTGGTAAACCTTATTTTAAACTTTACTTTTCGAGTATAACTGATTATCTCCATAAGGTTATGGTCTCGGTTTAATTTAGTGATTTATCGAGGTGAAATGTCATACCGAACTGCAGATAAAAAGATATTTTTTTATTGAGGCATAGAAATGTCCCTCAAAATATGAAAACATTTGGCTTTTTCAATATAACATTCAGCTGCAGATGCACCAGGAAGGGGTTATTTATACTCTCAGAGCAATAATATATCATTGCTCAAGTCGTTAATTAAATGTAACCTCGCTAAAGCACAAGTGGATCAATTAATCGGCAGTCTACACCAATCGCGCGGTACACTCCTCCACCAAAAATAAAATAATGGTTTATCGCCGTTTGTTTTGACCAAATAATATCAAATGAAAAGTTAACTCCGGTCTCGTATCTAATAATCAATTGACCAAAATATGCATTCTAAGTGAATGAAATTTGTGAATGCTTTCTGATCAAAACAGTCTACGGCTGTGACGCGTTTGCATGAAGTTGAAAATGTATCATCCATTCCTGGAATTTATTGCAAGTTTTAATTCAAGAAAAAATGCTTGGATTCAACGCCAGGGAGACGTTTGGGTGTGAGCGGTCAGACCCATCTTGCGAAAATCCCGACTGCTGGTCGCCACAGGGTTGTGGAAAGTGAATTTTTTTGCATGTACATTTCTAAGGTATTAATTGCGCACATTATCCACGGCTGCGTTCAATTTTTACTATTACTTCATTGTCATTCTGCAACCTCAAGAAAAATGTGGATGATTCAAATGTGATGTTGACGATACGTAGAGCGTGTGTTTTAGTCTGTGCCTGGTTGCTGCCGGAGGCTTCTGTCGTCGTCCATTTTGGTTACTGTCCCATTATCTTTCCACTAATTTTTCCGGCTTACCCACCCCGACAGTGGAATTAGTTGTGTATCCTTTAATCGCGTTCTCTACAACGCATTTCAGTCTTCTTTGAACAAACATTGCCTGCCACTCCATCCCATGCCTTTATCGGCCGTAGTATGTAACGGTGGAAGCAATTAATATACTTAAATTAATATTATGTTTACTCTTTAAAGTTTTTTTTGTCGTTATGGCCTTCCAGCACCGCTGGCTGCTCTTCATTATCTCTGATGGCCATGCGCAAAGTGGGAGCCTTGATCCTCCTGTGTGCATTCGTGTGTGCCACTAGTATTTTTCACGTTATCGAACACATTTACATAGCAGAGCTAATGTTTAGAACGTGGAGAATGGAATAAAATGTAATTTCCCTCAGTTAGAGCTTCGTTTCAACAATTTTAAAAACTTATGAAATACTTAAAAAAAGAAGTACGTTGAGTAATAGTTAATAATCCTTGAAGTGAGGCTATGCCAATTTTACTGCAAAGCTGTTTTTATGGTGTGAGATATTCTGAGGTTCGTTGGGAAGTAATTTTAGTAGAGAAAAACGGGAATTACACGTTTGTTTGCAGAAGGCATGGTACCTAATTTATTGCTTGGCTTATATTCACTACAATTTATGACATACGCAGGCCTTTGGTTCTGTGAAATAACCTCTCTTCACTTGAAAGAGAATTTAGGCGATGGGTCGCAAATGAAACTTTACTTTGTACCACTTTACTTTACGCATGCATAACTCAGATGCGGACTTGAGGAGATAAGTTTTATACTAGCTGAAAGTTTGTAAATGTTATAAGTATGTTTTGTAAGGGTAAGTATCGCAGGTATGAGGATCGGAATAGCTAATTGAATGGCACAGAATCGAATTTTACGGATAATCATCTAATAACGGTAATTTTTTTACGGTCAATTTTGAGCATCTTACCATCCAGTTAATCAGATCGGCTTGTTTGACAGTATTATTCTTTCGCCCCCATCCGCATCCAACTATCCCTACTCATGCCTCAGGATTTCAATGGACTGAAATTTATTGACACACACTGAAAAGGAAGTCTCTGAGACATTGCTCTGAAAAATATATCACTGATTGTTCGAACTTTCCTTAGCCTGTTGTTTTTTCCACTTCAAGTATGTAATAAAATTAGCTGAAAAGAATCAGAACGCTATGGCAGGATTCAAAGAATTATTCCTAAAGTTACGACTTAACTTTTCATGTGGAGTTGAAATATATGTATAAAATTCATACTGCCAATCTATTTATGCCCGAATGCTGAATATACCTTAAGAAACACTCCTACTAACGCCAGGCTCCGGGAATAGAACATGCTAACAAGGCTATCTTTTTCACCATTGCACACTCCTAAGTCACTATGCGCACAAATATATATGATAAATGTGTATAAATAAATATAAATGTATAAAATAAATATGTATATAAATGTATAGATGGGCACGCAGGACTTCAAACGGGGATGCGGAAAGAAGAATTTTTACGTTCTCTACTGGTTGCTGGAAAACCCAAGTCGATTGCACCTAAATTCCGAGCGCGAGAGATTGCGAGAGTCGCGAAATGAAGAATACCCCAGTAAAGGTTTGATGAGGATTCTCGGTTGTCCCTCGAGTGATGCTTCCTCATTCTGCGATCACGATAGTTTTATCGGTGGGAAACGCGTGCCACGCGTCCGTAATGACGGCGGGATAGTAATGCAAGACGTCTGAGAACGTCCTGAGATAAGGACTGCGAACGAGTGAAAGTGAGCAGAGAAAAGGGATGCGTAACAAATTTGGAAGGGAAGAATGGGAACTTGATGTGAGGGAAAGTGGAAATATGATTCGGCATTGAGAGGCGAAGGCTGGGTCCAGTGGGGGGAGGTGAGAATAAAGCAGATGTCGGGAAGATGAGGTGGGCGGGTGATTCGTTGAAAGGAGTCCAGTGGAGAAGATGCGATCCCAGGCGTAAGCGATTTTTCTTAGGAAACAAATTCCTCACATATAATGCGTCGCAAAAAAGTAAAACCCTCTGAATTATTTATGAACAATGACCTTAACGAAGAAAAGGTGTAACTTGGGTCCTCATTTTCCACTTAATCAGTTAAATGTATGGTATTTTTCTGAATGAGATTAACATCATTGGTTATGAGCATTTCAAAAATTTAACCATTATGCCCGCTACAGTGAATACAATGGAATTATAATGAAAAACAATGCAAAATGACTCGGTTTTTCAAGGGAATTATTTGCATATTGCCCGGGTTTCTTCATTATGAATTACTATCACAAAGTATTGCGTCGGATTCTATTAACATGGATAGAAATGTAACATCAAACTTTATTATTTGCATGTATGTGTAGTGTTCTAGGCGAATTTCTATCGCATGTTTTTCTGACAGATTTCAGTGCCGGTGATACCCTCACAAGTGGCGGCCACGATTTATATTATGTTTTCTTTACGCATCAAAACTATCTATATCACTCTTAAATGTGTGGGAAATATTATTTACCATCCAACAAATTATAAAATTATACAATATATCCTGTGGTATATTGCTCCCAGATTCCTCCTTTTTAAAATACCAATGGTATGTTATAGGCATGTCCGTAACGGCAAAATAATTTAAAAGCAAGTTATAAATTGTGGATTTAATATTTGGCTTCACTATACGCGTTTTTCCATAAAGTAGATGATAGTAATTAGATTTATTGTAGTTAAGAGCATAAAATATTCATACCATCATCGGAATTGGAAGTCATGAAATGAAAACGTAAAAATGTTATTTTTTTCTCATTGCTTAGCAAAATGTTGATCCGCCATTAAATTAGAACCTACATTAAACTTAAATTGATACCTCTCCGTGGTTTTTTAAACCGAAAAACTCTTCAATCATGAGTGTCACTAATATGAACATCTCGTGCTCGATAAAGTTCGATCACGTATCAGTACCCTTGCTGTTGCGCAAAATATGTTTCCAGAAGGCTAGGTTTTAATTCATGGTAATATGGGGAGAATGTATTTCACTGTGAATTTGTGACCATTGCGCGCTGATGCGCAGAGCGTGAAGGGCGAGTCATTTCCTGCAGTGTAATTGCGCTGTTTCAACTATCCAAAATTCAAAAGACCGCAAGCAACATGTTTTACCAGTGATTCGCATGTCACGATTGAAGTGGAGAACGATAACAGTAACGAGCAATAGACCTCAAATAAAGCGGAGCAATAAATGCTCGCCGGGAAGTGAAACGGGAAGCGGCTAACTCCACTTTCACGAGCACGGGAGTGCGGTGGCTGCGAATGGAGAGGGTGCCACGAGCTTTGTGGATAGGCGCGGCAGAGGCATACCCAGTGGCCAAAAGGGTTGTAGCGCGGTCCTTTGAGAGCCCCTGGCGTCCGCCGTCCGCTACACCCCCAAAGGAGGCAGGCCTGCTTGAGTAAATTGGTGGGTCGCCCGTCTAGGCGCAATAAAAGATTTATAGGGCCTGGATGGTGCGTGGGGGAGGGCTGGCGAGAGGTGGGGAAAGGGTTGGAAGTGTTAGGGGAGGGCAGTTGCTGGCACGGGTGGAGTGTGGCAAGTCGTAGGTGGAGTGATGAGTACCTACTGCTGTCCTTGGGGCGGAAACAGGCCGATAGCGCCGAGGAGGGCTCTGAAGTGGCCATAGGCTGTGTAGGACGCAGAGGGGGAGTCCTGTGCGTTTCACCCCCGGTTGAGTCCTGGTATTTGTTGATGGGGGAGGGATGAGAATGTGGTGGAGCCTCCCGGGAAGGGTCTCAGACGCAGCTCGATAGATGGAGGAAGTACCACTGCCTCCGCGGTAGCCATATTGAAAATT
This sequence comes from Platycnemis pennipes, assembly GCA_933228895.1. NCBI lineage: Eukaryota > Metazoa > Arthropoda > Insecta > Odonata > Platycnemididae > Platycnemis > Platycnemis pennipes. The sequence continues at coordinate 102,329,805 of OW121846.1, read as the reverse complement.
TCATTTGACGGCCTTATGCGTTCAGGCCGGAAGGAGAAGCTTGAATATAAACGAAGGAGATATGGATAGGGTTTTCAAATGAGAATTTCCATTTCAACCCCAATCCATGGCTCTTCTAAAGAGAAAGGATGACATGGACTGCATGGAAGCTTTGTGGAAGAGCAGACACTCGCTGCAGTAGTAAGCTCTGGTTTCTCCGACGGCTTCTGAGCGAAAATTACGAAAAGATCTTGGTAGGATATCATTAGCGGGCAGAAAGTTGATAACAATGTAGAGGTACTGCTAGCGTAGTCCAGGTATTTTTAGGTAAGAAATACTGAAAGCATTTTCGTACAATTAGGCTATGAAAAGGTAACTCTGATCTTAAGCATTTCATATTTTTTCAGATGCGATTACTTTTCGCTATTTTCATTGCTAATTCCGTATTTTATGGGAAAATTATCCTAAAAATGGGAATCTATATTATTTTTCCACTGCTATAGGACTAAGACCTAAAGGCAGTAGCGATAAGGGTATGATTATATGTGATGTTGAATGCATATTCATGAATGTTCATTGCAAGATGAAATGTAAGTGAAATAAGAGAAAAATACGACCATGTGCGGAGGTGCTGACGAATTAGTATCGATTATATGTTATCATGCCTTAATTGCTTTTCATTTACTCCCTCAAGCGCATAACATTTGAACTTAATGAATAGAAATTTATAATCTTCTGGAACACAGGTTTAGGTGTAGCTCCTGGTAAATACCCGGCACTGCTTTAGTTTTGTTAGCGCAATATTAAATATTGATTGATAATATGCATTAAATTGTTACCAATGCAAATCTTAAGGGTGACTTAATGTCACCCATTCACTATGTTGTTTTAGTGACTTTAAACCATAAAAAGATGCCATAATTACTGAGGGATACCTCATTTAAAACGTGTTAATAATATTCAGATAATCAGATCATTGGCTGCGATGTTAATTAAAAGAAAATACATAATATTTTTTGCTGTAATGCATCATGCATCTGTGCCTTTTTCATTTTTGAGCAATGTAACCAACAAGAGGTGAAGATACAGCCGAAGTCATTTGCTGTAAAAATTCCAATTGTTGCCATAAACACACAAAATCTTTCATTTTTTGGATGCGGGATCGCCAGCAGTTTTAAGAAGAAAAGACTTTAAATTTTCTTTCGAGTCACACGCGGATATATGCTACTTAAAGGCTAATTTACTGAAAGTGGCTAGAGTTTTTTTCAGCAAAAATATAACAGAGGCAAATTTTCTAAGGGATGGAGTTCCGGGTGTAGTATTTCTGCCGAGAGCTAAAAATAAAATCCAAATCAGAGCATGAGTATAAAGGATTGACTTGTCATATTCACGATAGCCGAGGGAGTCATGCCAATTATTATAACGGCATTTGTACATCCATAAATTCAGTTTAAAACTTACCCACAAAATCTAGAAATTATTTTTAACTTTACTCTGGTGAAAAATACTATTTTAATATATTAAATATTGAGTGCAAAAAGTTGTATACCAGAATACGGGATAGCTTAGAGTTTTTCAAAAAAAATGTCGCAATCATGAACACAAAACTTTAGGGTGTTAACTTAGAATTTCAGGATTGTAAACTTAGATTTAGAAGTAAATATTAATTACTCATTCAGTTCAAACTCATCTCTGATAGAGACCTTAGTCTATCACCTGCCATTTGGTTGACCAAGGGCTTAATGTACTTATCCACTCATGAAGTGAACTAGAGTTGGCAGTCGCGTCACTTTAGAGGTCAGCGTACTTATATTCACACCTGTGGTCCCTCCGACACCAATCCACCTCAGAGCGTGGCCTCTGCATTGTCAAGTTATGGATTGAGCTCATGGAGATTAACTGTGAAAAAAATCGAAGCCAGCGATATGATTGAAGTGGTGGTATATCCACCAAATTCCCAAGTTGAGTGATTGGATACGTTTCGAGGAGGTCGCACGATTATACCCTCTAATTTGTTTTACAGTCATAACGTATTCATATGCTACTGGCCCTCTTCCTTTCAATGTAAATTGAATCAGCATTATGCTTTTCACCGCTATTTCATCTTCCGCATTTTATTGTTTTGTTAGTTGCTTCTCAAATCCCACAACGAATTTAATTAATTAGTTAATGAGGCCGAAGAAAAGTTTGCTGAAACTCGATACAAATCAGCTGACTAATTCCATAAAGGGACACGAGACAACAACGAGAGGTGGTGCTAACGAATTATTGAGACATCTTTCATTTCCCGGCTGACTCGAATACAATTTTTTACTGAAGAGTGTAACTATCATATGCATAAAAAATAAATGCTTCCCTTTACGTGCACAAGATCAGAGCATTATAAGAGTGATAAACTCCAGATTGATATGCCCGGACGCGTATTGTAATATATAGCATAGTACTATTTCTGTGAATGACAATGCTATAAGCCCAGTGGGTCAAGCGTTGTACATGATCAATAAAATGAACTTTTATATTTTAGCTGTTGTAGCAATACAGTATGAAAATGGCCATAGATTTGTGCGTGGTATATTTTTAATCGTGAATATCTCATTAAATCCATTCTGAAGCATGTTCAGAAAATGACGCCTAATAGCACTAATTATGTCTTTTCGTTGAACTTTTAACCGGAGGTCTTCGGTTTGAGTAAGGAAGATTTATGCGGTCGTTTCATTCTAAATCCAAGCCTGGGCAATTTAAATTTCACACATCGCTTGGCTTAGTGTCAATTAAATTCTACCCTCGTTAACAATACATGTAGCTATGCTTATGTGTATGAGTTTGAGTACATTACTTAACTTACCTGTGTGTGTATATATATCACCTGTGTATGAATATAATCACCTTTCCAGATATCAATATCCTCTTGAAAAATCAAAAATTCATTACCTTTATTCACCAGAATAAAGGTAAATCATGAACACCTTCACTTGCAAATTTTCCACCCGCCACATATAAAACGTTCGATCCCATGATCCCTCTCCACCCTAGGATACCTTATATGCAACAACGCCTCTTTCCTCGAACAATTTACGGACAGCCTCCATATCTCCTTCAGGAAACGCGGGTACCCCGAGAAACTGCTCCATAGCAAAATCCTTCCACCCAGTGCCAAATTCACCCCCGTGCCAAGTCTGATTACCCACATACCCTCAATCTCTTCACAACATACTTTCGCGGCACCCACAGAACCAAAAAGATCCTCAAAGATTTGTTCCCTTTTATAAAGAACAATGCTTCTACTTCTCTTCTCCTGCCCACCTGTCCCTCAGTCTGCTTCAAACGTCCGGCGAACTTGCGTGACATTCTCAAATTTACTAGCCCCCCCCCTCCAACCAAGGTTGAGTTGGATGCGATAGTTGTTGGAATAGATGGCATGAAATGGCATGGGTGAAGTGTCAGGAGGATCGGGCACGAATAAAAGGTTCGGTGTGAGGTGAATGTGGGTCTGATGGGTGTTTCTTTGATCGCTAAGAAAGTGGCAAACTTTAGAGCGTTGGAACGGCCACCCATTTACACGTAGAGCTATAAAATTCCGCTTCGGCAAGTCCTTGCTGTGTGCTATTTACTCGAGGTTTCACTTTTACGGAACCCTGGAAATGCATTGCTTTCATTCATACGCTATTTCTGCTCCAAATTATAAATTTACCAATCCAACCATAAATAATTATATTTTCCTTTCAAGGAAAAATCAAATTGAAATTCTGCGGATGGCTCATTACCTCTTTTACTCTGTTCCTATTCCAACTGCTGTAGTTTTATTTTATAAATTACTCTTTAATACGAAAATTGGGAATTTATAAATTTTGACTAAATTATACATTTTTATAATTTTTGAGGTGCGTTCAGTTCAGCATTGGGGAACGGAATATTGTTCATTTGTCGCCGGAATAAGTTACTTGTTCGTATGATTTTAGCACTAACTAAAATTCAAATAGGGAACAGATCCACTCAGCAAGAAAAATATATGTTTAGACGAGGACAGGTTTCGTAGGGTAGATAGAGGTGAGACTGACGAAAGAGAGGAGGGGAACTGGTTTAAGGTTTTTGCATGGAAGTTGTGGATAGAACATTATGTAAAACTAAGAAATTGACTAAGAAAATCAGGTGAAGCTAGGAATTATGTCGTGCGACGGATGAGTATGTTTCAGAAAGAAAAGGTACTACGAGTGAAATTGTTAGTCGTTGGAGGAAGGTGATATAAGTAAATGTAATGTTTATGGTGGTACATATGGAGGAATATTGGGTAAAGTAAAAAAAGAGAGTATGATTTAAGTAGCATGTACGAGACGGATGGTAAAGAACTAAGGAAGTATCTTGCGGCAAAAGGTCTTTTTGTGAGGAATAAATTTTGGGAGCATTGTACTGGGCGGCGCTTCCGTACGCACTCCGAAACCGACTTTCTATCAGTGTATCTGCGGCAAAAATAAGTGTCCAAGTATCAAAATAAATTACGCTATAATTTTAATCAAGGGATAAACGTTTATTTTCACCAAGTGGTTAAACTTATATTGAAACAAAAAAAACCTTAGGGCTCGCGGATCAATCCGCTGCGTTAAATTTCATTTTTTATCTCCCATACGATTGGCAGTTTCCGCTTGAGTTAATTATCCACTCCGTGACTGCTGGTTGAGTACATATTATACGGATTCCCTATTCAATTTGCCATTTAATGGCGGTCAGTTCAGTGGCACTAGAGCCAAACAACGGGGGTGGGAAGAAAGGGGTCAAGTGCTTGGGACAGGGCTGCTGGTGGAATTGGGATAAATGGTAGGGGGGTTGGGAAGTTTAAGGAGGGCAGAGGTGTCCGTGCCCCAAATGGCAGTCGATAAGGAAGCAGGTTCCAGAAGTGGAGTTGGTGCGGTACTGTCAAAGATTCCTATGCGTCCAAGTGAAACTATTTCGAAAAAAATTCTCGGATGATGCGGGATCAGAGGTGGTAATTTGCAGAGGAAAAAGGATTCGAGGGGGAGGAGTGCGGTTGCTCGTGAGGCGTGGGGATGGCAGCATTTCAGATACCAGTGAGTGAGCATGTAGGGCGCTTGAATTTGTCGTGCTCACTCCGCGGTCAATTGATGTTTGTGGCCGTTTCGCGCCAGTCCACGGTTATATAACCCGGAATGTGGGGAGATGTCGCGCTGGCACTTTCGATTGCTCCTCTGAAATATCAAATGGAAACGATATTTTTGGCATGGAGCGAGACTATGGCCAACCCCTTAACACCCAGGTCACGAGTTCAAGTGTGACTATAGAATTGGACGTTATTCATTGATCAGTTTTAAAGCACATATTGCTCTTTCATCATGAAAATGGATTGTAACGCTGTTAAATGAAAGAACGGTGCGATTTTTCAATGCTGTATGCTCCTTATGCTTATGATATTAGTTTTTACTTTTGAAATAATTATGAGAATTTGTGTGATATTAATGCTGACGAGATTGGATTAGGAACGTTGAATCATCCTCTTATCAAACTATTGATAAATATATGTGAGCGTTGTATTGCTGTAGAAGTGAGAGATAATGAGTTCCCTGTCATGGCTATATATCAGAAAAGTTTTGCTGCTAAAATTAAAAAACCTTACAAAATGGAATGCGTTTACATGACAACACATGAGAATTTCAAGCCTTAAAAGGTGATGGACCTAGTAATAATTCATCCATTTAGAGAATATAGAATAAAGTGCGTTAGTGATTGGTGTACCGCATTAAATGTTAGCCGTGCAATCGAGATCGGAAGACAGTTATCAATGTGTTTCTTAATCCATAATGCTTGATATGAGACCAATGGTAGACCAATAAGACTTTCGGATGTACGGGGGTTCCAAAAACGTGACTGCCTCATTCTGATTTCGTTGGCCTTTGCAGGAGGGCTGCTCACCGAATTTGTCATGGAGAAGTCAAAATTTAATTGAAATGTGTGAATAACTCTCGGGCTCATGTGCATGAGATTTTTATCCACTGCATAATCATCATTATATCGTTTCCAAGTTATTCTATCAAAATACGATATCATTTCTGCCCTCCATAACATGATACTTATGCTCTCTATGTTAGGAACTCCTAGCAAAGCTGCAATGTGAAAATGAGCGCAGCGCAAAATTAATCCTTGGAAATGTTTATTTACTTTGAAATATTAGAAGGCTTAAATCAAAATCCATACGCTAAGTGTATATATTGACTAGAGAAAATTACTCGCCAAATATCATGCTAAAGTGAGTGATAAATCAAAGCAACTCAAAATACAGCCATTATATCAAAACACATATTAATTAGCAGGTTATATTTTCATTTGGTACTTATGGGTGAATTATCAGTTTCAATTATACTGTAATAGAATATTTACCGTAGGAAAAAAATCGGCAAGACATGTGGTATAAATGTCCTCGCATTAATCCTGCCGTGTCGTCATGTATTTCTTTGCATTTATTTACGTAAATGTTTTCAGAAAATTAGTTTTCACATTTCCTAAGGAAAGTTATGTTCCTATTGGTTTTGTATGTCCTTTTATATGTTAGTGCCCATCCATCTTAACTCTAAAGATTCGAGTGGAACAGAAAAATGCTAAATGACTAAGATAAATCTAGCCAGGGGGCTGTGTTTGAAACCGTCGGGATTACCTTTAATAGATAACCAATGAGTCACGTGGTACAAACACGCATGGTTTCAAAATTTAATGTGTCTAAATCGCTCTTTACAGCATCATTATTTGTGTTAACTTGAGTTTTTCTCACCTATTCCAACTAAACAGCCCCCAGTTGAGATATAACACAATTGTAAACAAAGAATGAGGTTGTAATCAGCGGTTGTAACACACCAAATTTGCGAAGAATTCGCTTTTATACCACGTGACTCCTTGGTTGTCTACTCGACATAATCCTGACGGTTTCAAACACAGCCCCCCAGCAGAGTAAAAGAGAAGGGAAGTAATATGTAACGCCGTGATGTGATTGTAGACTTTTCAGCCATCGAAAAGGGAAGTATTCGACAAAAATAGTTATTTTTCCCTAAGAAATGAGCCCTATGAACTCAAATCTCTCGGTGCACAATAAAGTCAGGAAACACACTCAGACTAATAGCTGAAATTGGAGTGGCATACCTCTCGCCTCTGATCTCTCCAGTGCAGAAAATATGCTAGTTGCGTACCTGAGCGAAAGATTCCGTGCGGCAGGAGCGCAAGTGTTGAGCGGAGGCCCTAAAACCCCGGTGGAACATCGCTTCAGCGGATTTCTGAGTGGGTGTTGGGGGACGGTGGAATTCTGTTTTTCCGGGGGAAGCAGTGGGAGGAGAGGGCAGTCGAAGGGGAAATTTGGAGAACGGAGAGATTGGGGAGGAGAGGGTTGAAGGGGGAAGGGCAGGGTAGGCGGCAGGGTTGAGGGGGAGGAAGGGGGATAGGAGGGGGCGAGGGAGGGCCCTCCCCCAAGCTCTCACGGGTGAGAGGGAGCGAGGGAGGGGGAAGGTTTTTGGGGAATAATGGACCAGGGTAGAGAGAGCGCATTTCAGAGCCAGCTGACGGTTTCTGCGAGGGTGGATTTGGTAGACGGTGCCGGGAACGATTTGATTTAGGGGCGTACATGGGTCAGGCGACGTAGTAGATGATATGAAAAAAATTCTCCCGTCCTCTTGCCGTTCTAGATGCTCCAAATATTGTGAGTATTGCTCCCTTTTTGGTCCCGCGAACGGGGGGTTTCTTTCTCCGTGCCCCCAACCCGTGTGTGCACGCAGGGAAGAATGCCATGAGCGCATTGTTACCCGGCGTGCTCCCGTTTCATGACACTTGGACTCACTGTGATGGATTCCCCGGTGAAGATTAAGCGAGTGATTATAAGGGTGCGCTTTTTTGCCGCTCCACTCATGGTTTTAATAACAGGATTTTTTCGGAGGCATTGCGCGAAAATTTGCTGAGAACAAAAAGTGTGAGAGACAAGGACCCGGGTTTTCCATCATCTGGCTATTCTGAGCAATAATTTCTTTACAATATAGTCACCCACAAAATGAAATTCCATACGCGGACGGAATGTGAAAGTCTGTGGCAGTGATAATTAGGGTATTGTCTACGCAGCCTTTTTAAGTTCCTTTGCAACACACGCAGAATGTCTCATTTAATTGCTTTGCTGCGATGTTTACCTACAAATTGAGCTACATGAGGGATATTATGCCTTTATTTAGCTTTTAATGTCTCAAAAAACGTCGAGCTGACACCAGACAACGTGTGACATATGCCCAAAAATGCTTTTGCCGACAATGGTATTTTCTTCTCAGAATTATATTTTTGTTTAAATTTATGTATTAAGTTTTTAATCTAGTGCAGTAATCATATCGGACTTTAACAAGTTTACTGGTCTTATCTGTGTCCACTCTTTCTCAACAAACAATCCTGCTTGGTATGGATTGTTTATTGAGCAAGTAGCTGGATTAGTTGACAAATGTATACGGAATTGTTGCTTAACAGTGGCGCACAGTAATTGACTGCAAACGAGGGAATAATTATGTGCATTTCTCTTATTATCTCATTCATTTAGATTCCTTCCTGAAATAGTTTTACTAATATTGGCGGCGGCCTGCTAGGCCAGTTATTTCCCGCTTTGAGTCCCCAATGACTTGCCTTCTGTGATGGTAAAACCAAATTATAAAATTAATCATGCATTCAGTATTTTCCTTTGTTTGGAACTGCAAGCATTCTTGGGGATAAAATGTTTCTTCGACAGTTCATTGGCACGTAAATTTTTTAATTTAATCGCAGCTGCATATTAAAAAGACAGTTGTAGAGTAATCCATGGTCCATCTTTCAGTCTGCAGATAAAATCTTCCCAATCAATTTATCTCTTTACCACAGCGTCTCCTTTAATAGATGGATATTAATCTTAAGTTGCGAATCAATTGAACGTTAGATGCAATGTAAGAGTAAAAGTGGTCGCGTTGCGTTTTCTCGAGGGATCAGACGAAACACTAGCTTCATAATTTCCGGCTAAATCACTGTCAAAATCGACCCTCTATAAGCAACATTCTTAAGTAACCTCTATCCCATCTCACTTTATTATTAGCTGCCTCTTATGATGCGTACTTCATGAAAACCTTGCCAAAGGGTACCTTATTACCTTATTGCATATTTATTAATTAAGAAGTATTGCATCAATGTCAAAGTCATCATCACCAGATAATATAAAATCGTTAGGAAGAAATGCGAGTTGTGATTTGAAAGACACATTCTTTCGGAACAATTCTTTTCTATTGAAAACTTCAGGCTAACTGGCATGCCGTGATTGACGTAACTTTCTTATGCTCTATACTTTAATGCAATATTGATGTGAATGATTTAGATTGAAACAATTATGTTAATGATTGTTATAGGTGAATCCAAAATCGGGAATACAGTATTTAGCATTTGTAGCTGGTACCATTTAAATTCAGTGTGCTCATTCAGGGATTCCTTAACATATTTTCTTAATGTTGGTAGTTATTTAGAAAGGTATTTCTTTCTATTGTCGCAGGATAAAATTCCTTCAGGAAGTGGACGCCTATTAAAAGATACGTTTTTCAATTTAATACTTATTAGGCCACAGTAAATGTCAATTTAAGGTATCAGACGATCACTTTTTCGCAGATAAGCTCCAACTGGATTAGTTCACAAATGTATACGGAATTGTTGCTTCTAAAACATGCGAATGTAATTTATGCCATTTTATTCTGTTACTGAAATTACTTTTGATGTTATTAATTACCCTTACATACTACTGCTTATAATCTTAACAGCATTGTTAAAATGGTCCTCAGATATGAAATTCCTCATTTTTAAGATAAATACTAGTTATGCCTTGCTATTTTAAGCATTTATTAACTTCCACATTGTAACATCATTGATACGTGATCAGATTATTAAATGTACTTCTGTTTGTTGTCGTGCAAACACGTGACTTCACGGAAAGTTTTCAACGTATCTCCCTATGTACATAAGCTTTCAAAGTTTGTAAACGCACTATGCAAGCAGTGCTGAACCCATTTATTTTTATCTCTATAATGAGCTAAACCTTTCTTTTTTTCTTTTGATATTTTCTGCGCTTAGAGAAAAAAAAAGCTTGAAACTTTGCGAATGTTATTTTAATCACCACTGACAATGTTTGTCGTCGTTTGGTATATGTACGGTGAGACGTTCAATAAAGAGACCAATTTTATTAGATTGCGTATCGATGTTATCTAGGATTTTGAATGTCAAAACACAAAGCAGTAACTCGGTCGCCCGTGCGTCTCTACCCCATGCAAAAGGGTCCAAATTATCGTAGTTGAAATCTCATCTCATTACGTTCGCTGTTTCGGGAAGTCATACGGCTACGTATGAGGTGGACTAAAGTTTGCAAAAGCCTTTATTTTTTTGAGGGAATTACATCGGCGACATATTTCGCGAGCATTGCGCTCGTAACCGCGATAAACACTTCTTTGTGTGGAATGCCATGGCTTTCCATTTGCATTAAAATATGCAAGATAATTTTCCAATCAATAGCTTCATTAATAAGCTGAAATTATATTCTTACGCCTATCGGAATCAGTGCTTCTTATCATGTAAATATCAAATTATTTTTCATTTATTACGAAAGTGATCTCGTGGTCATCAGTCAAAAATTGGTTTGGCGAAGCTCTCCAATCGAATCTTCTTTCAGATAACCTATTCATGAGCGCATAATTCTTTCATCTCACGTTCTTAACAACTGGCTCCCTATATTCCCGGACTATATCTTGCCCATGAAAGTGATCTACTATCAAATAATTTAGCGCTAGGGAAAAAGTATGTCAATTACTTAAATGCTATTCAAATCATTAACCTTCACGATTGCAGAGCAAAACAAATTCTCAAAATTCAGCATTATATTTTATCATTATCAGGGAGAGATAGTCGGTTGTCAAACAGTACTCCATGCTTATGAATTCTATACCTTTAGATGGTACTCGTATAGACTCCCAATCATTGTTAACAATATATTTCACATTATCTTTCCTGGAGTTTAGAATTATTTATTGGGTATTTAATGATATCGTGCCATTAAGACTCCCTTATGTTTGCTTCATTTATACATCTCCGAAAAAGGATTCAAAATTTTCGCTTTTATTTACTTCTTCTACGCCAAATGGAAAAGTAAAGTGTTGTGGTGATGATTCCTAAGGACAGCATTTGTCAAAGGCTTTTGAATCGCTTGCCAATATAATACTTGCCAATATATTAATGCACAAGCAGTTGTCAAAGGCTTTGGGATCGCTTGCCAATATAATAATGCACAAAATCGAAAGGTTTTACTCACTTGTGACATTCGTCGATGCGATTCCTTGAAGATCTATGAAAATGTCTATATTAAAATTAAAAGTCTATCAGCCAAAACTATGCATCAATACAACTGTTCAGTATAGCCAGCAAGTTTTCGTGAAGATCCATGCATGCTGTGATTTCTATTTTCAATTATCACTGTTGGAAGGGATTTTTCATTTCATTTAATAAAGTGGAACAGCTTTACTCCTGTTTCGATTACTATTTACGGCAATTGGATGATTTTGTGGCCAAAGCTTAAATTAAGGAAATATGTTACTCCACTTTATGGATTTTTGCAAAAATTATGCATTATATTTTTCATGTTCAGAACATCCGAACTGCATCAAATGCGCGAGCTATAATCTTTTTGTAAATTCCATAAAACTTAACTTCGTCAACATTGACTCATGGCATGCATTCAAGTTCGAGAGAATTTGTGAAATAGGAACATGCGAAAAAATGTGGAACACCCCGGAAATTAATAAAATATCCGAAAAGAACATTTGTGTTTCTGAAGGTACTATTCTCGATATTCCCCCTGAAAAAGAAGCTATTATATAAGGCTAGGGAAATGATGTGAAGGTTGTTCACCAAGAGTCTCGAGTGTATCATTTTCGGCGTCCTTGTCATTGGGGTGGGATTATCTTATAGGATTTTAATATGCATAAAAATTTATGATGGATGGAATACAAAATAAGTTATATTATCACAGGAAATACTCGGTAAGTTTTCATTCTCCTCATAAATACCGGTCATACACTGGTGCCCATCTACAGTGTATTTCGCCAAGTGGGCTGAGTCGGGGAAACGGTTTTGAGGTGGAATGAGAGGGATGCGACCCTGAGGATGGCGCTTGAACGATGAAAGGAATGCAGATGAAGGGACTGGAAGTGAGAAGGCCGGCAAAGGTGCCACGGCACATGACTAAAATACGTGTCTTTCAACTTTGTGACTCCCTCCTCTTTAACTTAATAATTACACCTATAATGACTCGCAGACGAAATAGCATAACACTTCAAGATGAATTTGAAAGAAGTGCATGAATATTTATACACTTTGGTTGGGCAATCCTGCAATAGTCAGCAAAAAAATAAAATCATTCGTAAGAGAAAAAGTGAGTTTGCACTATCACAGCCTAATATACCTCCATTAATTTCATTTGCTTGCTCCTACTAAAAAAATAGTGTAAAAGTGAACCTAGAGGTGATAAATTTAGCTATAGCCACAAAAAAGTTCAAAAATAATTTAAGGGTGGGTAATCCGAAGATGAAATCGGACCTGTTCACTGCTGCATCCGTTTTTCCAAACAAATCTAAACTGTTTCCTTGGAACTGAGATTATATTATGCTTCAATACGTAAAATTGCTATTTATTTTTGAAAATGCAGTTTGAGCTAATCGTATCCAATGCATGAGAATGATGATATTTAATAATCTAGTAATATCAGAAACATGAAATATAATGGCGACTCCATCAGTATATTCAAATCTTGAAATTGGCAAGGAAAGTTATAAGTCATACCGAAAGGAACGTAAGGTGCCTCTTCTAAACATAATCAGTCCGCTCAGGTTATGAAAGTATTACTTCAAAAAGTGCCATTTTCGATAAATGAAGGCCATAAGCTTTTATTTTAATTCATGCTCACTGGTCTACCTTGCTTGTAAGAGAAACCATGTGACGTACTTTGTGGTCATCAGTTTGCTCTTTTAACCCGCCCTATAAAGTTGATTCCTACAAAAAACTTGGAAACTTAATTGAAAAAATTAACGTCTTTCTTTGGGATTAAAAACTGAAATATGTATCACCAAAATCATATCAGCTATGAAACTATCACGGTCAATAGGGTCTTTTATTTTATTAGAGGTTTGAACGGACAGGAGTTCTTTAACTAAATGACTTATCATTTTTCAATCGCTATTCAAAAGCGTAGGAAGATTTTCAGGATTGCGCGAAGTTTTTGTACATTACGTACACGTAGTTATTGCTGTTCGGTCAGACATTGAATGTTTACAATGTCATTTATCCTATTTACCTTTACTGTTCATTTAAAATTCACAGTTTTCTGTATTAATCTGGAGAAATGTTTCTGTATTCATTACTTAGGAGCGTGCATTTATATTCATTAACTTCATACTCCTAGCATATAAGTATTCCCTCACTGATACTGTTCCATGGTTAAAAATGAGTATATAGTTCAAAAAACAATTTTTAAAAGTAGAATTTTTATGATGCCTAATTTATCCATACCCTTTCATGATTAATTATTTCCTATTAAATTTATTTAGTTCGCCTCCAAAAATTAATAATCTACTATTGTTATGATTCATTTGCATGATTAATTATTTTTAGTGATTTCCCGTATCCCATCAAATACATTCTTTACAAGTTTTAACTTATTACAACCAATAAACTTTTATGCGACTCAAACAACACTATGACATTGAATACCCCTTGACAAGAAATCCACAGTAATATAACAGCCCAGAAAAAAGATTCTCTGGAAGGTCTGTTCATGTCATGATCTAGATATTGTCTCCATATTAATATATCTGATGATGTTTTTAAGTGATTTCTCATGATACATTGAGGTGTACGAATTTACTTATTAGGCAAAGATACTCAAAGGATTTCTAAAGGTGAATAAATAGATGAAGGTCTTTTATTTTCTTAGGAAGTTTAATCGTGATTCAATGTAAGGGTTAAGTTACATTGTTAAGTTACTTTTTTATATATTATTGTGAGATTGAGAGTTCAATACACTCATAGTTGGATCTGTCAATATAGTACGCTGAGCAAAAATAATATGTATGACCAAACGACTGGATTCCAATATTCCTCTTCAGGATGGAATTCGGCATCTCCACCTTAGCATAGAAAAAAGAAGTCAGGACAAATGTTAAACTAGAAAAACAAAAAAGTCGAGGAGGTGGAAGAGATCTGTTACCTCGGATGCCGATTAACCGATGGACGAAGTAATAGAGAAATTATCAGCAGAAATGCCCAGGCGAAAAGGGCATATTACCAAAAGATGATTCTACTTACAAGCGTGGAAGTGAGAAAACATTTCATAAGAGCATTCTTCTGGAGCATTTTACTATACGGCAGTGAAGCATGGACGACAACAGGAGAAGATAACTCAAGGCTGGAAGCATTTGAAGTGTGGTGATACTGAAGAATGATGAAGATAAAATGGATCGACCGAGTGACAAACGTTGAAGTCTTAAGAAGAGGGGGAGAAATAAATGCCTACTGGAAACCATAAAAAGAAGACGGAAGAACTTATCCTCAATACAGCTATATCTTAAGACACGATGTCTTGATGAAAACAATCGTCGAGGGAAAAGTGAACGGAAAGATTGGAAAAGGCAGGCCTCGTATGAGATATATGTATAGAACAGGTTGTGGATAATGTAAAGGAGTGGAGTTACGTTGATATGAAGAGGTTCGCCGATAGAAGAATCGAGTGGAGAGCTGCGTCAAATTTATCCTAGAATTGTTGACCCATGATGATGGTGACCTTAGCAAGATGATGATGATGACCTTAGCATATCGTAGTAACTGGGAAAGTATTCGTATCAACTATCATTGTCGCTCTACAAAGGAACCTACTTTCCAAACTCTACTGAATCCTGACGTATTTCCGACAGCAAAACTATATCAAAGTTTAAAGAAAAGGCGAGAGGTTATTGCTTGGTGGGTAATGCGTGAAAGGACCCAGGTGCAGGAGAATTTTATGAAAAAACACTAAAACTTTCCGAGAACTAAAAGTTCCGAGAGAACAAATTTCTCTCCTTTCAAATTTGATATTCTTGAAACGACCTAGGAAATACTACCCGGATGAAGAAAGGAACAGACATAGTCCTGTCGATATTGCGACAGCCCGGAAATTTAACTGTCGCATGTTTGAACCCCCATCTTATACATGGCTGCTGTCCTTGTCTTATGTTTAAAATTAGCTAAGATTATGGAATGTAACATCAGAAGTTGGAGTATCTTTACCTGATTCCATCTCCCGTAAAAGGACTTTGATTTTCCGTCTTCATATTTGAACGAAAAATAGGAAAGATTCACCTAGTTTAATACTTAACTCAAATTCATCGCGCAAAAAATCTTAAAATTAGTGGTTCTACATACATTTGTGACATTTTATTTAAGTCACAAAATGAAAAAATGGCATGGAATATTTGACAAGTATATAATCAAAGGTCACATCCACATAGAATGGCTGTTCAAGATTTAGTACGGAATTAGGCTACGATGTAAGAAAAACTTGACGATGTATTTTTCACAATTTTTATTGAGTAAAACTCTACCGGTTTGGACACTGGTGTCATTGTCAAGGGTACTTTAGACAAGATTACCCTTGACAATGATACGAGAGTGTCGAAGCCGGTAGGGTTTTACTCAATAAAAAGTATGAAAAATATCTCGTCAAGTTTATCTTACACCATATCACTTTCACAAAGTATCGCCTATTTCCATTCAATTTATTAGGCTAGGATTTTAGAGTCAATCTGAGCCCGGTTATATCGCTACATTTTCTAATAAATGGAATGAAGATACGTTGATGGTCATTGGTTGGGCGTATACATTTGGAGATATGAGGAGAATATAGATGAATATGAGTTGATAGCATTGAGAATGAGCAAAGATGTATTCCCTTCGGTGAAAGTTATCTTATGGATATGGGTCACCTTCAGGAATAACTTATTTCAAGAATCTACTGCTGCACTCGCTGGAAATAGGTTTGTTGTTGTTAAAATTTCCCAACTCTTAGGCGTTAATTTAGAAAAAAATGACTCCACTCATTAGAGGATTGTTGTCTTGCCAAATTGGTCACCAAATTTGTTCTCAACTCCCCTTCTGCTTTCACTTAAAGGGTGGATGTGAAATGATCGAGGAAAGAAAAAGGAGAACAAGAAAATTAGAGTAAATCCATGACTTTCGAGCTAATTTTTGTTTCATTTGCATTATTGCCTCTCAAAAGTCTACTAACCCTGTAACTAGGACTACTGCGGCTGTACAAAATATAACTCGTACCTTACCATGAATTCTTATGTTGTATTACTGTAGCCGTAATTTGAAAGATGTGATATTTCGCGACATAAGTTCAGAACCTGTCTCTAAAAATTATGTATACAGCTCCCATGTTATTTAAATATGTCGAAAATGAGAAACCTGCATTTCAGCTCCATCTGTTGACAAAAGTAAATTACATTTGAATATTTTCCATTTACTTTGATGAAATGGTAGCTTTAAACTTCGTCTGGAGTTTCCCCACGAAGTTATTTTATTAGCTGAAGATCAATATAGGAAATAAATGACGATAAAGAGTTTTTTTTTCACTTCAACGAAATTAGTGCTTGGATAACAAGCTCAGTGTACATAGTCTTTGTCCCTAGAAATCTGAGAAGACAAGGGTACACTTCATTGACCTGTTAAAACGGTTATTATGACCGACGCCGAAACAACTCGAAACATTTTCTTTTATAGCGAGCCTTAATAATATTTTTCATATTTTATGGCAACTACAGTATTTTATTCTGCTTGGGTCCACAGATGTGTCCACCATGGGCGGGAAGTTTACTTACAGTCAGAAAATTTTCTTCTGATATAAGTCGCTTCGGTTTTCACAACAAATTTGTATTTGGAATGCTTTGCAATAAAACTGTGGCAATGCGACAGATTTTATGCTTTAACATATTAGATATATCAGTGAAAACAGTATATACATCAGTATTCTCAATAATGAAGTCCCTGTAAACATGACATTTTATTTTCACTATTCAACTTAAATAGACAAATCTCTATTCATCTCTTTGATCTTTTTTCCATGCTCCCTTCATGTGTGATACATATTGGATAAATACCACCAAATTGTTTGAGGAAGTTTTCACTAATACCAATCGTATCAGTGTAAATTATTCTCAAATTAGTTAGTTAAGTATTTGTTCTAATAATAAGGTACAGTATAATTCACTGAGGCACAAAAATTACAAATTTAACTCCAATTTTAGTATTGCTTGGCGGTAAACTGCGAACTATCGTCAAATGCTCCGTTCTTCGACCAATGTAAGTATTTGCTTATCCATCTAGTGTTTGATACAACAATCTATGGTGTTGGCGATATTAATTAATTCCTCTAATTACTTGCCGTGAAAGGGAGAAATTAAATTGTGAGGATAGTAAAAGCGCACGCAAATGAGAAATATTCACTGATAATGGTTTTTTTACTGCAGATTTTCTCCCATGAATTAAAACGTTGTGTAATAGCCAATTTTATGTCATTTTTAAAAGGTTATCGTACTATATCGAAATAGGGTGAGGGTACTGTTGACGAAATAGGACGTTTGTGAATGAGGAATAAAAGACGCCCAAGGCGAAAATCGATGGAGTGATTTTCCTGCAGTGAAATACGTTGAACCTCAAAAAAGCAAAATGTCTTTTCAAATCTTGAGCGTGGTCAGATTTATTGTAATGGACTCCTATGATTTTGTGTTAGGTACATGGTGTATTCTTTACTTTTATTAGGATTTCCCAGAGTTCAAATTTTTGGTAATTACTTACTTTCTCCACTGTTAAATTTTGTTTCCTCTCTTTACAATGGAGATGGTATGTTTGTATTTCTTTCCTTCGCTCATGACATGGCACCTGGACCGCTTTGCCCTGGAAAAGTGTCCGTATTTATTTCAAACTGCCTAAACATTTTATTAAATTTGCTAAAGATCCCCATTCGTTGGTGCGGGCCCTAACCACGTCCATAGTTCTACTCATCCGCAAACTAAGGAAACGTTTATAAGTGTTTTTAATATCAGAGCAGGCACAACTCCACAGTATCCGTTTAATCCCTTACAGAATATCATGTAGGGAAAGTGCAGTCTCAAGCCATCTTTTGATTCAGTGAAACTCCAAGGTATTTATGAAAACTGTTGAAAAATATTAGCTGATTCTGGGGTTTGCGTATGAAACAATCCTCATGAAATCACCTTTTAGGATTCCTGTAGCCTTAGAAATTGATTTTATATTTTCCCTGAGAGTTAATTTCACCGTCGCCTCTTGCAACTAGTTGAAGAATTAAAATTTACCATTTTTTTCGAAAAATTTGTAACCTCTTCCATTTCTCTATGCTATATCTTTTGCGAAAATATAACTCGGGATATACGTTTCTTACCTTCACATGCTAAGTAATAGTATGTTTGGTTTAAGTTATTTAAAATCAACCCACACAAAAACGTAATTTCCTCATTTATTGATAATGAAGGTGATGTAGAGCCACACTACCATAAACAAACAGTTTAGGGCATAGGATTATAGTAAATTCGGCTTGTACTTCATGAAATTTCATTTGAAATGAAAACAAGCAGGCAATTTAAAATGTCATAGAATGCTTTTTTTCTTAATGCGCACATCTCCTAGAACGAGATATTTGATATAAATACTTCCTTTAGTAGAAGCTAAAATATACCTTATCCTTAGATGACTGATATCAGTCCGAAAATATTCTTTCAGCACTAAAACGCGCGAACAATTACGCAGATGAGTTGTTGATGCATCACGTTTTATTCCAAATACTTTGAAATAGGAGCCATTATTTTAATGTTAATTTTTAATGTTTTAATGTTATTTTAATGAAAGTTGGGAGGGGAGGAAAGTCCACTGTTCCTTTTCGTGAGCGAAAATTTCAACGCGTCATTTGGGAAATAAACGAATCGGAGAAGGAAAGTGCTCGAATTGCGTACGTGGTTCTCGAATCGGATAGAGAAATGCTTATAAACTCTATTCCGAGTAGTTTGATTCCATTGATCCGTTGGAAAAGTTGTGATTCCGCTGAAGACTTGAAGTGAACCATAAATAATTCCAGCGCCTGCAGTGGAGTGCAGTGCAAAAATATTTTGGTAGATAATTATGAGCAGAAATAATAAAAAACGTTAATCCGTGTGATTCTCATTTGCTAATTGTTGCAAATATTTGGAGTATGATACTATTTTTGGAAAGAAGATCCTCATAAATTACAAAAATTGATATAATTTTGTGATTGAGAAGATATGAAAAACCTTTAATCTTTTAAAACCTAATGGTCTTCATTGTGAAATCTGAGCTGCACGAATTCAAGATCCCTGATCATGATGGAAAAACATTCTTCATATATTCTGAACCAGAAGTTCAAATTCTATGATATGATGTAGATTCTAAAAATTTAAGTTCTTTAAAACTATTCCACATGAAATAAAAATTAATTATCTTGGAAAGATACTCGTGGTCCTTGGGCTGATTCATTCTCAGCCTTTTTAATCGCCACATTTCGGTAATTAATGTATCATTTTAATTACCGCAGTAATATTATTTAGTGAATGGTATTTTCTACCAGTAGTTTAGCCTACTTTCAGGAGGAAGTGAGTGGGAGAGTTACTGTGAACTCTCATAGTTATCCGAAAAATTTGTTGCTTCCAAACCAGAAAATACTTTTGCGTGCGTGCGACTTCTTGTTAAAACTCGCCTCGAATTTGGCCATGTGCTCATCTCGTTTTACCGTAGAAATTGAAATAAACACTTGGTTAAGGGCGCTTTTTTCCTTTGTAAGTGCATTCCTAAGAACAAAGTAAATGACTGGGGCTAGTTGCAAGTAAGTACTTCCTAGAAAATTTGGAGACATTTTTTTAATTTTGCGGATGATTGTACCAGAAGGGGATAGCACACCGGCTTCGGTCAAACTAAGATGCATGTTAACGTAGAGGCTTGAGGCGGGAGAGCAGGAATATTCATGTTCCAATTCCATATATTGATTTATGCTCATGTTTTGATGGAGTAAATGTTTGCTGTAATTTTACCGAAGCAAAAACGGCATTGCTGGTGATGAATGCGAAAGGTGGTGAGCAACAATTGTCACTTACTTTTATTTTAAAAGAATATGTTATAAATCATTCAAAAATTTAAAAATAAAAAAAATCATTCAAAATAGTGAATTCTTGGAGTTATTTTGAATAACTCCAAGAGTTCACTCTTGAAGTGACATAGTTGCTACATCAAAATTTTAATATTCCAAATCAAACTATGGGGTTTGGATATTTAATTATTTCATTTCTCCATTAACACACTCAATTGCTCCATTTTGTGTTTCTATTGAGGAACGTAGTAGGGTTTAAGGTTTTTTAAATTTGATTAAATTTTATAACGATCTTCCTTGTTGCCAGAACCAAATTTCATATTAATCCTTGTAACCAAAGGCGCGGATTATCCTCAGTAGTTACCTAATGAGAGACATGAAACTGTTTTATGTACATAAGTTACATATACCGTAAAAAAATTTCCTTTGCTCAAATATTTCCGGAACCATTTTGCACCATCTGTATAAATATCTGTATTCTATTTCACCAGTTTAAACAATGTTATTTTGAAAGTAAATAATGATTTATTTTGGTTCTTCATTGCAATGATTTGAGTGCTCGTAAAAAAAACTCTTAAAACACATGAAATTTGTAATCTCGAAACAGTAAGGTGATCACTCATTTGTTGTGTGAGACTGTGATGAGATATTCGTTTACTGTAGATTGCATATCATCGGATCCTTTTACGCCCATTTTGAAAGTAAGCAAACTTTAGGTTTATTTCCTTTCCAAGAAAGTATAAGTACTTTAAGACCTTTGATAAAAAGTGAAAAATAATGCCGCCAAAACTTATTTTCCTTTTTTTGAGACCGGTAGTCTTTTGCGTGTAATTTTCCTTGCTTTATCGGTGGTGTTTTTTGTTAATGAAGCGATGATAAAGAATTTCCTCTAATAGGAGACTGTTTCCCTATCCCCTTTTCTTCCTTCTTTCCTCCTTTATTATTGAATCTTGAGATGCTTCAAACTCCTGTTATCATAAGCTAATTAATCACCGCCTCCTAATTAGTGTGCAACATTGCCGCTTCGAACGATCCCTGTAATGCTGATCGTGTATTCATCACTCGGAAATCATTTAGGGTTCGCCCTTGCCTCTAGCATCATTTCCTAAACTAGCTTTTCCAATTTTTCCTTTTCAGTAATTCTATCTCACTAATAGTGGAAAAGTGGCATTATCATTCGTCAATAATGCTTCGTGCCTTCAGAGAAATGAGTACATGCCGTCCTTTTGCTTAAAATGCATTTGATAAAAACATTTTGATGAGTGCACCTAACTTAAGGCTTATTTGTAGTTTGCATCAAGCTCAAGAGCAGTAATTATTGTCCCAGTTGCGCAGCAGAGTTGCTAGAGAGAGCATTTTTGGAGAAGATATGACATCCTCCGCTACTCTCCCTCGCAATCGGGCGCTAAATGAAACTGCACAAATGTTTCGCATCCCCCAGTCGTTTCTCTGCCACAAATTTTAAGTGCGTTTGAACTGCGGATTTGTTTTGCAATGAATAGAGGTATGTAGGTGATTTTCGAGCGGCAATTATGAAATGTTTAGACATTGGGAGCCGCTAGTCTAGGTTAAACTCCATCAAGAGGGTCACGGACGGGAGGGCATATTAGCGCAGCATTGTAACGAAACGGAGTCGTCAATATTTGAGTCGATCGGGGCCGATGTCCTCCCACGGCGGCTCTGGTTGCCAACGGCACCTGTGGGCCACCGCAGAGCGGGCTCCCTCCGAGTGGGGCGCGGCCCCCGGGCAAAGGGGAGCGGGGCGTCCGGGGGCATCTCACCTGGTTCATGTACGAGCGAACAAACTCCATGGACTGCTCGAGGGCGTAGGTGTCCGAGGAGCAGGAGTCGAGGATGAGCGTGCCGAGGGAGACTCCAGGCAGCAGCTCCGTGTCCCCGTTGATTTCGTCCACGGCGTACAGCATCGCCTCCAGCCGCTGCACGCCCTTCTCCTCTTTGACGGCTCCGCAAGGCCCTCCAGCCTCCTCTCCGCGGCCCCCAACCGCCTCGTGCATCGGGAATATCCCCCCCAGGATGATGTCGCCCGGTAAGCGGATCAGCTTGCCTTCCTCGGTGGCTGAGCGGGCCCCGGGTGCCGCGAGCATCAACAGGAGCACGGAGAGGGCCGCGAGCCGGACGCCGCCGGGGCCCCACATGGTGGGTCCCGCCTGCGGTGGTCGGGTGCACGTCACGGGTAGCGATCCCGGGCCCCGGGAGGGAGCATGGCAGGCGGTGAGTGGTCCCGGGGCCGGAGTTGCCTCCGCCTCAGTCGGCGTCGTCTGCGGAGGAGAGGGCCAGCGGCCAAGAGGCTTCCATGTGCCCACGGTAGGGACGTTTTCCGGGCGACGCTTTTGCAGCTAGTGTGGCCGTGTGCCGGCGCCTCGACGCCCACCTGCGACTAAGGGCGGAGCGCGCGCAGCGGACGGCGTGGGATGAGCAAGGGGAGCGGCGCGGTGGGGTGCGGGAGGGTGCAGAAGCGGAGGGGCAGAAGAGGGGGTGGGGGAGGGAGGGAGGACATCGGCGCGCCGGCTCGGATCTTCGGCAGCAAATCCTTCTCCCGGCCAACGTGAGTCCCCCACCCTCACACTCCAGTCTCTCCCGCTCCCGACCTCTGTCTCCATGGTAACTATTCCTTTCCTCTCGAAAAATTGGGCGCCAAGCGAAACTTTTAGAAGCGACTCCGACATTGCTAGAGAAATATCTCCGAGGATTGTATTGGGAGCTTAAGTCGGAGGAGATAGGGGAGTGGCTGCGGGTGATGTTGGGGGTGCGAGGAAGTCTGAGCAGCAGATGACAAATAGGAAAGGAAGGCTTTTTACGGCAAGAGTGCAAATGGGAGGTGAAGGATGTTTGTGTGACAGGCGCATGGGTGATGCCGTGGGAGATGGGTGCAGGGAAGGGTGGGGAATGCAGGAAGAGGCCGCGTCGTTCGAGGGGCTGATCTCGAGTTCTCAAAAGGGCGAGGGAGTCATCAGCCACGTGACCATCCGCCCTAGTGGCCTGGAAATTGGGAAGAGGACGTGAAGTCTTGTTTGCCCTCTCGGCGGAAGAGCGATGCCGCCGCGGGACTTCCATCTTCCTCAGATGCCGTCTGAAAGCTTTGTGACCCAAGCACTGTTCCTTCGCCGCCGCTTCCATAAATGTTTCCCAGCAATTCGTCCCCTTGGTGGATCAGTTACATTTTTGGATATATCTCATCACAATTTCATCTCTCCAATATGTTTTATTTTTAGAGTAGTAGATCCATGACGGTGATGATTTTTGTCATTTATTTTTTATCTTAAAAATGAATTTACGTAAGGTATCTGGGCAGTAGGTTAGCTGCATGCGATTTGCCTCCAATGCACCTTTTTACTCTGAGACTAGTGAAGTATGACATAATTTGGTACGGATTATTATTCCATATCTTCATCTTCCACAACTTTTTTCATATGGTCCTCTAAAATCAACTATGTCTCTCTCAATAATATATTGAGGGAAAGAAAATGTTTTTGCTTTTTCAATTCAACGATTCTAATGAGCACAACTCCTAACCAAGTTTCCAATACCACTTGTGGCTCGTTTATCTATCAGATCAACCCAACTGTTACGCATTTTATCACCATTAATCATAGTTGGTTCTTATTTACCGAATAGTTTACGTAGATTAATTCATAGTCCTTTACGACTAGAACATTGAATTGAGAGTAAATCTCTCATTGATTGAAAATGGCTGATGTCATAGTATACATTTATACCAGTCTTATTCCCTTTAAAATTTTGACTTTGCTTTCGGGGAGGCTAAATATTTGCTCAAATCCGTGTATCAAATGTTACCTTTTAAAATCATCTTTCATCATATATTTTTCGTAATATATATACACATTTGAATCTGATGCCAGGGGCGCTAGAAAATTGAGTTTTTTAGATCCGATATTGGGTGAGTGCCATAATTTTTCTAATTATATCCACTGATCAACATCCTGATCTATGATCATATTCTCGTATGTACATAAGAGATTAAGGCTGTCTGAACCATTAAAAAGTATATTGTTATACTCGTGAATTGGGCTTAAATATCACGAAACCACTACCTAGGAAATAACGTCATCTCTAAGGGAACATATCGCCTTTTTCACGGCTCAAAAATCACGCAAGCAGTAAAGTCTACATTCTTTCTCAATGAACTTAAGTACACTCAGATTTGCATTTCATTTAGAGAGCTAAAAGTCCGCAAACAACGAGTTCAAAGGAGGAACTCGTCGATAGCGCATCACCGTAATTGTTGGATTAGAGGACTATTAATGAGCCCAGCATGGCATGATACTGAGTATGGCTTACGAGTCATTTGTCGGGAGTCGTGCTTTTGAATGGTGGCGATAGTGCAAATCCAATAATTCAGATTGAGGAGATTAGAATGAGCATAATTTAGTAGTGATTTTGGAATGAGTTCATCACAGGAGTGTATTGTGAATTGAAATTCGAAAAAAATAAATTAGGTACTATGCGACTTTTGCCAAGTGAATTAAATTGAAGGTACAAAACTTTCAAGCTGTAATAAATAAGGAAGAGTTCTCATTGGGTGATCTTAACTCGACTACTCTGCTTTCGGTTGGTGATGCATGATCGATGATTAATTTTTCCAAAGATTTTTTAGGCTACATAGTGATTCCTCTTACGTATCTGTGACAGGAACTAGTGAAACATACGCCAAAACTAAAGAAGTTGCATTTCAATAATGGAAAGTGATTGGAAATTGTATGATTAGAGTAACGAGGAATATCGATACTAACAAATAATATTCTCAAAATATTATTTTGCTAACATTGAAGTTTATATAATTAAGGGAGAAAACCGGACAATCGCCCTGGATAGCGAAACCTTCCTGTATCACAATCGATCCTCCTCTTTCTGGATGAATGCTCAATTCCCAATTTTTTGGTCCATGTATCTCACTTAGTGCGACGTAAATGTTTTCCCAATCTTGTTACCCGTTTCTCAATTTCATCTTTGGTAATAAGAAATGGTTGCTAATTATTGGAACTGTTTTTAATGAAACATTTTTATTGGCTACTATTTCTTCTTAACAGGCATCATAGCAATTAAAAGTAAATTTACCTTTCAAGGAACTTTACTATTAACTATGAATTTGCGCTATTAATGTGATGAAACTAAAAAGATATTATAATGCATTACTTCTTGACGGACATGCTATCTTCTGAGTATGTTAAAGAGCTTCTATTATGACCCAAATCTTAGAAAATAAGGAATCATCTGTAAGCTGGCGATGGTAATAAATTAAATTCATGGGATAATTTTGTGAAGATATAAAAATACCGACTTAAATGAATAATAAACTGTTATTGTTGAACTTGAAACGGTTTAATGGAAAACAATTAACTTGATATTTAATTCCCTCCCTCCCTCAATTCCCTCAATAATTCTGTTAATGCCTGCAAAAAAATTATACATGTACTTATTATTTCCCTTTTTACCCGCTAATCTCAATTTCATCTTATGACCTAAAATATTCTGATCACGTTGTGCATGTTCATTACTTACGAAACTGCGGCACCCTCCTGATTAAGATAATGATTATCAATTTTTGAAGTTTAAAGAATGGCAATGCATTCTTATATTGCGTAAAATAATTAGACTGGTATTTATCTTTAAATGAACCAATTTCATCTAATTTGTGTGCCTGAAACAAGGTCATTTCCCTCAAAAGGTAAGCGGATGGTTGTGATCTCGAATCGAATATGGTAGAATGATTCCTTTCATACCTCACGAGGCCAACGGATCCTCCCCGTCTTCGACAGCGGTGGAAGGTTTTCGGATTAAGCGGAGGTTTGGCGATCGGGAAGGTATTGGACAGGCAAGGCCAGCGAACGGCCGGCGTTAATGAATTAATAATAGGATGTAACAGCCATGAGACACTTAGCGATCTCTCATGGGGTCCCCGATCCATTTCCTCGAGTCATCCATTCCCACGATGTTTCACTGCATATCCGTCGCGGAAAGGTCGATGGGCCATGCAGTGGGAAGCGCTGATGAAATGACTTTTTTATTTCCGACGAAGGAGTGTGTATTGTGATTAATATTCGAGGGATTCGGTGGTTTGAGGATTTGACTGAGTCTTTGGTACTTTATTCATGTAACACACCAGTTTGAGCTCTCCCGTTGACTTCAATCAACCTCGACGCTTTTGTGCTATTGCCACAACACTGAGCAGGGATTTCCACGTTTAAACGATTACGGTGCATGGATTTTACAGTTTTTAACGCGATGGCCTCTCGAGCGAGTAGTTATAGTGTTTAAATTGAAACATGAATGTATGATCATATTCCATGCAACTATAGAACCTCAGGTTGTGCTCCATTATCCATACCGCACTGGAACTATAATTAGGGAAAAGGACCAAAGATATTATATAGATTCTACTATTATGTGAATCCTAGTTATTTATGCACCGTTAGTTCAAGGAAATATAGCACTAATCCTTCTAGAGAAATACATCCTTGAATGTATTACAGATTGATATGGAAATATTTTAAGTCATTCTTCTACTTGTGAACATAATTCTGATTCTTACTAAATACCTTGCTAAAAACTTTTTGGAATGTTTAATGTCCTGGTTCATTTCAGCACCTCTTACACCTATACTGATTTGCATAATAAATTTAATTCGCATTGCTAAGTTTTTCAGTGAAAAACATTTACTTTTTTCTGAAACTGTTTTGAAGCTGACTAGGCTTGTTGTCTATTACTTATTGTCTTAATGCAATTTTTTTCACTGACTTGAATGGTATTCCTCAATACATCAATAAAAAATGTGATCAGCAAGAATATATTTCCGTATTATTATGTGGAATATTTTGAAACAATAAATGCCTAGGACAGCCACTGTCCTAGGCATTTGTCTCCTTTGAGACAGCATGTGAGTCTCTGCGCGTACATATTAATTGTTTCTAATCAGCTACATTAATTGAAAAAGATAAGATTCTTTAATTGCATGATAGCAGTAGAGCATACAATAGTATGTTTAAGCCCTTAAATGGGACGATTATAATTAGAGGATATAATTGGAGAAAATACATCGGAAAAATCCGTCACGTCATCACGTTTCTTTTTTATGGGATAACCTGACGGCACAGTGTCGTTGCTGTTGCTGATAATGTAAAAGTTGTCCCAGAGAGGATATTTAAATATCTTTAACGTAAACTAAACTTTATTTCATTCTGATTACGGGTTTTACTTGGAAAATGAGAGAGAATTGGTTCTTTGCGGAAGTATGCACCTTTAATAAGGATGAAATAAATTCACTGACTAGGAAACGCTCATCGTCTTTGATGACAGTGGGGTTATATGGGATTTAGCGATGGAAGGAGAGGGAAAGTGATGAAGGATACGCATTAACGCGTGATATAGAAGATAGGGGAGAGTAGAACCTACGGGGGTGCATTGAGGGGATTGGGGTGAGGGGTCTGCGGGGCTTGTATAGCAATTTCCTGAAGAGCTGCGAAAGTTTGGACCTGCAAAGGAAGGATAAGTGAAACCTTGTTAAAATTCTTCAAAAATTCCCATTTTTTAAGCTGGATATTTTTTATAAATTAAGGACGAATATATGCTGCAAACTAAAAATGAAAAATTATTCCACTTATAGCTTAATGTAAATAATTTCCTTTTTTATGTTTTCTCGGAATTCCGTTATGGCAAACTCATAATATATTTCAGAGGATGGATCAAAGGAAATTCATAAAAATATCCCCGAGTGCATATTTTAATAGCTACCACTTATTATCAGCGGAAACAAAAATCTTACGAGTCTGGATTCCCACTGTGCCAGAGGCATTTAATGAAAAATCCTTTGAAAAATTTGAATATAACTCTTAAATTTTTAAAGCGATCTTTCTTTCACGCAGCGTTTGCAAAGTTTTCGGTTTCCTGGCAGCAAAAACACTAAAAATGCGCCGAATACCATTTGTATGAACTGAGTTGAGTGGCTATAAAAAGGCATATATCTTGAATTTCTTCTTTCAGTGGTAAATATGATTCTTAAGCGTCAAATACGAGCGAAAACACCTTCCATTTACTTATTTTCCTTTGTGACACAAAATAGTTTAGTTTTTACTCAGAATGCATTCAATACTTGTAAACATTTATGCCTCTAAACTGGCAATACAGGAGCTTCCCCTGGTATGCGATCAGGAAAAACCTCAAAAAGTCGATAAAATGGAAATACTTTAGGGTAGTTTGTGATGTACTAACAAGCTAACACTCAGTTATGGTATAGCCTACAGCAAGCTATAAAATTGGATAAGAGGATATCGAGACGGCAATCTTGTCCATGAAGAAGTTTTACTGCGGCCAGGACGCATCCTCTCGGCATAAATAAATATTTCTCTCGGGCGTAAAAACCAATCATGATCGCTGTTTCTGCGAGAAAAGAATAGGATCAGTGGTCAAATACGTCATGCCATGATATTAGAGCCAGGGTGCGAGTAGGGAACCTAGCTTTTCAATGAGCAAGGTAGCTACGAGTCTATCATTATCTATGTACATAAAACCCTCTCCACGAACTCCCGTGCATTTAAAATAGCGCATACTGAGCACTTCAATGCCGTTTGGTTTCCTTGCCGAGTAAGGCTAAGTAGAGTGTAATTTTCATCTTATGAGAAATAAACACTAATAATTCTTGATTTCCATGTTATTTCGGCAATAAATGAGCCTGCAAGAGTGCTGCAGAAACGTATGCGATGAAGATATTTGGATCTACCAAGGACTTAGAGTAATAAGGACTGAGAACTGCCCGCTATCCTAGTTGCCGCTATTGTCCCCGAGAAGAAACCGTTCTTGTAGATGGCAGCATTGTAGCTGGCCCTTAGAACACTTTGTATTTGCACGGTGAAGAGGCGTATGTGACCTGTGTTTTTTATAACAGTGTGAGTAGAAGCGGCTTTGAAGTACTCATTTTACTTCAAGTACTCAAGGAATTATTTTGCGAAGGTTTGTTTATAACATTATCTTAATTCAATCAAAGTCTGATAAAGATTCCCATTTTTGTTCATCTATTAGACTGGTTACGCTAATGTAACCATCTTACAAATCTTGCAGATCTTCGCCGTACACGTTCCTGTTCGGAATTCAAAGCCTTTTTCGCAAGGATTCTATATACTGGCAGCGTATTACAAAATATTTCAAATGAGGGATATCTGTGGATCGTTCCACTTGAATTATTTCGTATCAGTTGGTATGCTAAAAATCGATCAGTTTTCTTCTTATTAGCATGTAATTTGTTACTGGTGTTAAAATTATTCAATGTCTAATAGTAATTTATAACCATAGCTCGGGTTCCACTAAAAGTTTGAAAAGCATATTACTTATTTAGTTTAATCATTGTGTACCCAACCAAGACTTGTCATATAACTTCACAGCAGTTATATAAACAGCCACAGCTATTGTTGAAAATGGTGTATATCAGCCTTCGTTAAAAAAAGCTATTGTGGATTGAAAATATTTTGAGCCTTAACTGTGCCATTAACGACTTTAACTTTACCTTCAAAGAGATTCGTGTCTCATATGATACACAAGAGAAAGGTGGAAAATTGTAAATTGTCGGAAGAGTTGATCAAGCAACTGCTTAAAGGGGATTTACAAAACAAGGTGAAGATGGAGAGAGAAATAATTAATTCTACCTATTTACTAAAGAGCGTGTTTGTGGAAAATGTGCACCGGAGAGAAGAAGGCTTGGGACAGGAAAATACATGCACCAAATAAATGTGGTCTATGAAGCGGTTTCGTTTTTTCGTTTCGGCCACACTAGAGAATTCCATCGCTGAGCAGCAACAAAGTCATGAAATACCGGTCAAATTGAGGATATCCCGCCTGCAGATAGTCGGGTCTGCTAAGGAAAATGACTGAGCGTTGATTCAATGCGATTTTAATTGGATTTTAATTTGCAAGCTCTTGTATATGCGATCCCTTGTGCCTATAATTTTTTCAGTGACAACAAGAACAGCATTCTGCAATTAACATGTTAGAGAACTGATCGTAGATGGGTATTCTATGCAATGATATTTTTATTTTCCCTTTTATGGTCATTTCCTCATTATTATGTGTCTCGTTTTCGGGAGTTTCTCCCTTATAAAAACAAATTATAGCCGTGATACTTCTTTTTTTCAATTGATTGGAAAAAAACTTAAAAATAAGGGAGGAGCAGAAGTGACATGGTTTGATATAAATTGTAGAACTGGTTAATACATGAAAATGTAGCGTGAATTCACAGACCATAACTTATAAGTGACTAATAGATTTCGGGGAAGATGGGACTGAGCTTAGTTTGCAACAACGAAACTGAGGGTCTCTGATCATTTGTTGGAATAATTCATCAGCATTTTTACTGTTGTATTCTGTATGTTTTTCACACAATCTATATCTCTGCTTGATCGACTGAAGACCTAGCACACGATACGTGTTGAGACACTTGATGAGGATTTCGGACGTCATCACTTAGTTTTCCAGGCATTCCTGTCACAGACGAAAAATAGTGAATTGTACTCACATAATGCTTCAGTGCTTGATTTTATATTTCAAAGCCGAAACATATATTAAATCCTCTTCCACTACGCGTCACCCATGTAAACTACTAACGGGGCAATGGCGAGTGCTAGTGCTGCCACCTACGCTGTGAAACTCTCGCAGGGCGACAGTAACGGTTACATAGGGTTCGTATTGGCGGGGGGAGTCAGGGAGGGGGTGTTTTTGTAGGGGAGTTGCACTGGACAGGGATCTACTGATGAGTCAAAGCTCACGAGGCCTGATTAGGTATGATGCAAAGCATTGAATATCATGAATCTGGTCAGCGCTTGGTAGGGGTGAAGAAAGATACGTAAGCAAGGTAGAGAGAGACATGGGTGCAGAAAGGAGGGCGTAGAGGGCAAGAGGGAAGGCGGAGGGGTGCAAGGGGGAGTGTGTTTGTGCGGGGGCGGGGAGAGTGGCACAGGAGATGATGCGAGTGGATGTGGGAAATATGTAGAGGACAAAGCAAACAGCGAAAGTGGGTGGATAAGGGGGTTGGTGGAAGGTGGAGGCTTTGGTGATGGGAAATCGGAGGGGGTGAGGAGCAGGGAAGAGGGGGTGGGTGGTTCCGTAAAGGGGATGGAGCGAGGGTGGCAAGATGCGAGATTAAATATGGAAAGGCGGGGAAATCTTTAATCCTAGGGTTGGCCCCCTTCTTCCCTTCACGTTCGCATTCTTTTGTGCATAATCAGCGGCGAGGCTCATTATTCAGCGCTGAGTCTCAACGTCTGTAGCCTTTGATACCCCTCGACCTCTCTTCTCGGATTTCCAATGAAACACATCTCACTGTGCAACTGGCAAAACTCCTTGACATTCTACTGCTTTCGACAAAGTGAAATCAAAGTTTGAAAGCCTTGCAATAATCATATTTTCAACTTCTATTGCTGGGAATAGTTCTCTCAAAGAAGAGAAATAATATGTGTGTTTTTAAGTTCCTCTGAAGGTGTATTGGTTTTGCAAGCATTTGATTTCTAGCAATAACAAATTAATTCAGTAAAGTTGATACATAATATTTTCTTAATTCTCACTTTGATACTCAACCTAGCTTAGGTTTTCTTCTGCACTGAGAGAAAGGTCACAATTGATTACCTGATGTCTTCAACTCCAAACTGCCTCAATTCGAGTCAATAGCCATTTGCTTAAAATTGTACACTAATTATTTAGAAATAACATTTAAAAAAAACCTTAATACCTGTTAGTTGCAGATTGATCATAAGATGGCATAAATGGTAAGGGAATGTGTGAAACTGCCAGAATGCTTTAAAAAACTTCCTGCAAGACTACGGCCCAATCAAATTCCGGGGTCAAATAAGATTGGGAAGCACTTAAGTATACAAAGATGTCCGCAGTAAGAGTGGCGGTGCTTGCGCGTGGAGCGTTTGGAAAGGACGTCTTGATGGGCATTTGACTGCCTAAGAGCGCCGGAGAGGGACATCTAAACCAATCACTGAAGGCATATGCTGGAGTGTGGAGCAAGACTCCTTAATTTATCATCGACCCAAAAATATGATATAAAAAGGGACAGAAAAAGTCACATGCTCATTTTAATCTTTATTGAATAGAATGTGGCCAAAGTTACTTTTTATGGCTTTCCTTTACACTTGTAAAATATTTTTAAAAATTTAAAATAAGTTCCAATTAAAATTTTACCTAGGCCATCTGTCCTTTTTTCAGTTGTTTCGGTCCATCTGGCCTGAATCAAGCGTTCAAATCCGGCAGGCAGGTGAGAGTCCGAAAGTTATGACCCATAAAATTTGATAATCCAGAAAAAATGACGTAGGCTCGATTTCAAGGTCATTCAGTTTTTGTTGATTTATAATTTTTCTATTTTACATTGTAATAAATTTGCTGATTACTCCCACATGGTCGATATAATTATGAGTACAAAAAATCAAACGAGAGCTTTAGGTGGTCCCCAAGGTCATAGGACCTGAAGTGAGCCACCCGCAATACAAAATATATATGTTATTACAAAATAAAAGCAGTAAGAGTTATACAATGCACAATTAATGGAAAAACACATTTTAAAAATATTCCACATTTTATTGAGAAGCAAAGCAGTCCTTGGCCAGTTTTAGCAATTTTGATGAGGATTTACATTTTTTAATCACAGCGGGCAGTGCATAAATTATTTTTGGCCCTATATGCAAAAAAGAACGTTTATAAAATGATAGTATTAATCTACATGTAACAATATTTGAACAATTCCTTAAATTATATTTCCATTTATCGGATACACTCGTCATATTTCCACTTCTATTATGAAACATATTATGACTTTAAACATATGTCTTGGTTGCAGCAATCTAAGGGCCACAAAAAACGGAAAAGAGTGTTGATAAGGGTTTTCATATTCTATGATACGGATAATTTTTTGCAAAACTACTGCACACTTAAATATGTATATTATGCACTTCCCGGGAAGATTATACCATAAGAAATTCTAGAATGGACAAGAGTATGATATATAGTTTTTTTTAACTGGAAGTGGACATTTCTTACGTAAGAAGTAAAATTTGGACAAGGCACTTCTAAGGCATTTATTTACATGTACGTAAATGTTTATCCCCGCGTAGATGACTTTTCAAAATTGCTCCAGAATATATCTGCTTGTTCACTCTCTCGATGGCTGGCCAGTTGCAAGCACAATCGGAGCAAGTTGCTAAGTGAGGTATCAAATTACAATTAAAATTACATGAGCTATTGGTATCATAACAGAGAAACATAGCCTTATGACTTAATTCCAACCCATTGTAATCAAACCATTTGCATAGGAAACTTAGATCCTCTTCAACATTTTCATCAAGAAAAGTGCATTTGATATATCATTTTCCCTTTATCATCATTTCACGGGTTTTTACACAAATACTTTTACAATCATTAGCGGAGGTATTGAGCGATACCAATGAATGATCGGTTAATCCTAAATCTAATGCATCAGGTGATAACTTATACTTTCTAGAATTCAAAATCTAACAAATATATGATCTGTACATGATGCTGAATTATTAGTTAACCTAGTCGGCTGGGTAATCAGGCATTTCAGGCCAAATTAACTTAACAAGTTCAAATAGCTATCAGAATCATTATTAGTGACCAGAGTGCTGATATTAATATCTCCTATGAAAACAAGATTACTATGAAAACTTCTTATGATATGTTCTGTATCACCAAGAAACTGTGTTCAACAGGAAAGTGATGGAAAACTGGGATGAGGAGGAGGGAAGGCGGCCCTTGGATATGGAATGTCACCAGAGAAAAGGGTAAAATGGAAGCAGGTTCGAGACTGACAGGTTCCGGAATGAGAAGCATTTCAGCAAGATACGAGGGGAAGGTGCCGTTATTATATCGGCATATTTATTAAAAGCGTACGCGGGGCCATGTTCACTCGCATGGTCGAGGTAGTGAGCATGAAAATGAAAGGAATGGTGAGTTACGCCTGAGAAATTAGGTGGATAAAATACGGGATTGATTTTAACCTTGTCCATATCATAATGAGAGGCCAACTCGGCAGCATAAATATGTTCGTGAAACTATTGCTCCAATAAATCTCCTCGAGTCATAAAGATAGGTTCCCTTACATCCCATATTACTTCCAATCGTTGCTTTTTACTATACGTGGTGCATTATACGTTAGAGAATAATCAACGGAGCGTTATTAAATCCTCGGTGAGCTAAGTAACGATTCCTACATTACGAGCGTTTATTGTCAGGCCGTTTGGAACGAGTGATAAACTAAGGCCCCATGCCTCTTTGAACCAGAACCCCGAAAGCTATCCGGAGTCAAGATCAAACGTCACAATAGATTTTTTTCCTATGCTTGTAGCTACATAAGGAGAATAATTGACTTCGGGCTAGAAGACTGTCACACCAAAATTTGACATGATTTTCTACCGGTATTTCAAATGATAGATGAACTCACTATGTTGTTCTTGATATGATTACTATTGGTAATATTAGAACAATTAAAGTTCATTACTTCAGTGCAAGGGGTTTTCATCGAATTTCACCCATCCTTTCACAAAAATACTCCGTATTATTTATATTCACCTTTTATATTTTTTCCCTTAGAAGGCCATTTTCTGCTCGCGACATCTAAATCAATTTATAGAAAATATTTTGGTGAATCAAAAACCAGCTTCTCCTCATTCTAAGTAATGATCTTTTCCTTCTCTTTACTTTGAGTCTACTAGAGACAGCTGTGGACTTAATTGAATACGTCTCCGTTTCACAATAACTCTAGTTTACGGTGCTATTTGCACTTCGTTGATGATGAACTTGATTTTCCGTGAAATGAATCAAGTATGAGCAATCCTTTAGTGCTTGGTAACCTGACGTCGTTTACTGCTTTTGAATGCATATCTATCGCTGTAAACCAAGCATATTCATTCTGAGGCTCTGCGCTTTTGAGATACCCTAATCCGCTCTCTTGTGAAACTTCTAGTACGGCCCAAATGATGGGTAATAATACTTGTGCCTAATTTGAATGACCTTTAGCATGCACAATTGCGAATCACGAGGGAAGATCGAATTGAGCGGATTAAATACAGCTATGAAAATGTGACACAGTGCAAGGGAAATTTTCCTCATTGATAGTGCTGTTCCCGTACAATTTTCAGGTCGTGTCCTTCAATAAATAGTAAAAACACCTGAATATTTTGTTTTATATTCCCAGGCATCGTTTCGGGTGGAACTGCATAGAAAATTTAGCGGTAAAATCGCAAAGTCCACACCAATTAATTTTATTACATATCATCTAGGTTACTGTTCTTATCAAGTAAATAACCATTATCGCAATAATGCAATTTCGTCAAGCACATTTTTTTTATAAATTACAGTAAACATCTGTTGCCGTTACAACTTGATGACCTTTAGCGGTAAGACATAT
This sequence comes from Platycnemis pennipes, assembly GCA_933228895.1. Lineage (NCBI taxonomy): Eukaryota > Metazoa > Arthropoda > Insecta > Odonata > Platycnemididae > Platycnemis > Platycnemis pennipes. Next base: position 102,294,160 of record OW121846.1, on the reverse strand, counting down.
TCTATCAGACTGTGGCATTTCGGAGGTAATCTTTTGAATGGGGAAGACCCTTCACGCTATAAATCCAATTACATGAGCTGACCTGCGTATTACTGCCATAATTAGGAGCTTTTCCTTTACAAACACGGCGCAAAATCTGGACAGATAATGGAAAGAAAATGTGATGAAGGTAAGAGCGGCTGATATGAAGAAAAGTTTGGAAACTACGTTGCTAATTAAGATAGAAGTGGAGGATTAGGAATCCGGACGGGGAAGAGAAAGATGGAGGAATGCATGACGGAAAGAAACGCGAACAAGATTAGTTGAGCGGAGGAGACGTGGACCGGCGGGGGCGAGAATTTGGAAACTTGTGGGGATTTATAGGCGGCAATGAGCCGAGGGGGGAGGCGTGGGGGTGGACGGCTGGCTTGCATCAAACGCGCCCTTAAAGAGGTCGGGCGAGGAGGCCCACGCCCCTGCGAGCAACGCGCCCGCACCGCTCCGTGCGGCCCCGTGCACAGGCGCCTGCGCCAAAAAATAGGCACACCCGGATTACAAGAAAACCAATAAAGAATGCAGCAGCCAAAGCATATCTGTTCCTTAACATTTACTGCGGCCAGTAGCGGTGAATATTCTGTCAATTTTATTTTACTGGTTTAAGCTAACATAAGTATGAGATTTTTGATAATTTTGTAGTGTAAACGTTTAGTTTTCGTTGAGTTAACTCAGTAACTGACTCGTTAATATGATATGGATGATCACGAAAATGAAATAAGCATGATCGATTTACCTAACGTCCTAATTTCCTGGGAGATACTTTTACCAGTCTTTTTGTGATTGGTTGGGGATTTATAGGGTTTTTAAAGATGATTCTCTCGTGTACAGAGTCAACATTCCAAAGGTAAAATGTAAACAGTAATCTATACTCTAACGAAAGTGGAAGTGATTTCAATTTTAGATCGTGTTCTTTAGTATTTTTTGTGCTCTAACTGGACCAAGGAGAGAAAATAAACATGTACAAAGAGACTCAAAAGTGTCTGCCGAAGATGTCAGATTTTCCCGATCCTCATGATGAGCAGTTGAAGTCGTTGAAGTAACCATGAATGGGAACCGGAAAGTCTTCCAAAATCATTTTATTATTATTAAGACCCGCGTTTATGAGTTTATTTCGGTATATTTTTTTAATCTCCTGGTTGGCTGCCTTATTTCACCATAATTTTCTAGGCACCATAATATTCTCCTGCATGTGGTTACTTTCCTATTTAATTAGTCACATCTATAATTTCAAGTCCATTTCGCCCTTAGTATGCCTAAGCCCGTATGGATAGGTACAACGGGCAAGAATTGAAGAATAAGAAAAGGCGTAGGAGAGGAACCCAGCGTAAGATTTAGTCTGCTCATAAGGAAAGGCACTATGGGGACCATAGATTTATTTCCCATCCGACGGACGGAGTACTCAACTTGAAGCACTGTATCACAGCATTCAATTATGGGGCAATTTAGCAATGAAAAATACCTTTTCTGGGCTTCAAACCCGAACCAGCACCATCAATAGGACACCATTCATCCCAAAGGTCCGCTTTATGTTTCTCTGAAATCTAGATTCTTAATTAAACCCGGGCTGCACACGCTAGCATCCCTACAGAAATGATGTTCTACCAGATAGTACTTGCAAAGAATCTGATTGGTGTCAATACTTATAGGCCATCTGCTTAGTGATGTAACATTGAAGTTGAGATTTTTGTAGCAAATGTGAAGAACCCAGTATCAGATTAAGTTCCACCTCGGGAGAGAGACTAACAAGGGGGAAATTCATCGTCAATTTATTGTCTGTTCGTGGTCCACTTGCAAATAAACTCCCTTTTGGGGCTCTTCGTGTAATTTTTTCTGCTATTTTCCATGACACTCATGGGTCAGGAAACGACCCTTGACAAAAAATGGGAAATGATGCAATGGTATAGGAAATTCTTTAAATATATATTGATGTACGAATAATACGGTAAAATTAAAATAATGCTTCTCTACAAAATCCTTAGTTATAATAATAAACATTAGGAATTAATCATACTTGCCAATACAATTCTGGTCACAACATTGTTATTATAATTATTTGCTATCTTTGCTATTTTAATCTTTTAACGCCTGTTGATTCTATACTGTAGTTCTTTCCAGTTAAAGGAGATATGAGGCTAATTGAAAGTTATGTACATTGGATAATAACTTGATGGTTAAATTTAGTATGCCGTCGATGTGAATTGCATTGGTCAAAATGTAAGGTCATTCGACAAGATATTATTTACTCGTCAATTAAGATACATTTTACTTCATTGCTAGAAAAAGATCCTTTTTAGTAATTGTAAATTATGTGTTTGAACTGAAATTGTTTTTTTCTAAGTTAGAGAAAATGTGACTTACTAAGTATGGAAATTTACATATTACATACGTTCAGAACGTGTAAATTATAACGCCACCAAGAAATAAATTCTACGACCTCCCAGTTTTGAAAAACTGACATTTTTAAATTGATAGCAACTTATTTTATACTAAGGTGATGAACTGGAAACTCTTAGTGTTCATGGAAAACATATATATCTAACATATGCTAAACTTTGTTTGCAATTGTACGCCTTGTTACGGTTTACGAGTCATCAAAGTTGCGCTATGATCCAAGACCGTAAAAAACCGGCATTTTTGCGTTACAACCGTTGTAAAAAATATGAAAATGCTTTCTACAAATTTAATCTTAGCGTTTAATAACGCTAAATAAAATAATAAAATTTCGTTTTGATTAATTTTTCTGTAGGCCTAGGAGGTAATTTTTTATTGGTATTCAAACTCGAGTGCATATAATTTTTGCGCCGACAGTACTTAGTTAAGTTAGGTCTTACGATTTCCACAGTTAAATCCCATAAATTTACTCTTTCTCCTATTTCTTGCGTCAGGTATGCATGTGTATGGATGATATCCGCCATCTACGGACTGCTAGATAGCGTGTGGCATCAGTCTCAATTAAGTATGAATTCATGTATTGTAGTTCTAGTGGGTTTGCTTGCCGTGAGGGGTAATACCCATCATTCCGCTAGCACGCACCGTAATTGCTTCCGTGGTGCTATAATTTGTGAACCCACCAGTGATGACGCATCAACATCGGGGGCAGTTCATTTTCTATGCAGGTGCTCGCAAACTGTCAGCAAGGCTCGTCATTTGAAGGATCGCGTCTTGCGCCTTCCTCGTCCATTTGGAAACGGAACGCTGTCAGATGCGTGGCGATCGAGACCTCGGATGGGCGATTCACTGCGCATTCACGTTCCCTCTGGAACTCTCCGCTGGGACCTCCCGCTCCTCGATTACTCACCACGTCTCGGCATCCCTCCGAATGGCTCGGGGCTGTTAAAAAAGTGCCCGCTCCTCTCGCGCGTGTGCACCCGCTCAGTGGGCGCCGATGTGGGTGACAATATTCCTCCTCGCCGCACCCTAGCCGATGTGGGTTGGACTGGCCGAAGTCACGGGTGTGATTTAAGATGCATTCTCACCGCCGGTAGTGACTTGTTGCAGGTGGGCGAAGCCCTTTTTTGCGTGGCGGAACGATTGCCGCTCGCTTCAAAATAAATGGTGCTCCCGGTGTTGTCCCTCCTCTCTGCCTCCAGCCGATAAAGCCGCCACCTCATTTTCCCGCGTCGACCGAACGGCGATAACGGCAACACATAATTCATTAATGGGAGTTGGTGAAAGTTGAGGTCGCGCCTGCACTCCAATCTCTGTCTCCTCGTGGGGACGATTTGGAGCGCCCCCGGGGCGCTCTTAACTTTTCGACACCACCGACACCCCATCACTTGGCGTTCACCCTCTCGCACCACACCCGCACCCAGCTTGCCGACTGAAAGTTGTTTGCTGGGCATTTCAATTTCGGGTGCCATTCAAAGTTGATCTCCTCCACCTGGTGAACTCGGAGAGATGGTGTCGAACGTTACCTTTTATGAGCGATGATAGCGAGGAACGCATGGATTTTTGATGGGTTGGGAGTATGCGATCTTGGTTGAAGATCCTTTCTACATACGTCATCTCTGCAACGGAACTTCTTGCTGCTTCTGAATTTGTAAAAGGATTCAGGCGTCGATTGGCGATATAAGGCGGTGTTTCGAAAAGGGAAATGCGCAGTGTGGCACAAAGCGATAGAGCGAGAGCGTATGAATGAATTAGGTAACAGTATTGATCATGCAAGAAGACACCTGGTGAAACCGAGAAAGCGAGGCTACAGGCTCTCGAACGATACTGCTGGAGGAAGGAATGACAATACAGTTAAGGTAATTTGTGTATGCTTGCCGTAAGGAAATCCCAGTGAAAACTATCAAGAAGACAAAGTAAATCGTTTTCTGGTTATGCAATCGCAGTATGTATTCAGGAGTAGATTGAATGAACAAAACATTTAAAGGATCATCGAGAGAGAGAGAGATGCTTTCAATCTGATAATAAAGATTCAGAATAGTTTTATTGCAATTTGCACCAAGAAAGGTGAAGTGGATGGAATTTGAGTGATTGAATTAAAATTAATTTTATTATTAAAATTCACATTAATCGAATTGTTCTCATTATTTCCCTTTTTTGTATCAGCTCAGTATCCTAACTCACCGTCGCTGCTTCAAAGGCGCTTTTCTCGACGTAGGATAAATTAACCTGCATTTGTTTCGAAGGTACTTCTTTTCATAATTTGATCTTTAAGTGCAAGACGAAAGTGAGAAACATAACTTTAACGGTATAATATATACGAGAAATCTACCTTGAGATGTTGAATTCAAAGGACTGCATGTACGAGTTTTCATTTTTCAAGATTTTAATGTTATCCACTCGTGAATTCTCTCCCAAGTAAGTTTCATGGCAGTGGTAACTGTTGTTACTGTTCCTATTAGGGGAGGTAATCGATAAAGACTGTCATTTTCACCAATACGGATAGGTGAGTATTTAGATTCCGGTTAGAAATATGGAAGCGTAGAGAAGAGAAAACCTGCATCGGTAGTACCTGGCTGACAACAACGGTGGTGAGGAGCACACAATCGTCTTATCCAATGGACAGGGCTAGGGCTATTCGGTGCATAACATTTTGAACCTGTTTTCGGTTCTGAAAAAAACAGTTTACGATGGCGTTGTACCGGTTCAATACCTCGAACCGGTGTTTCCTCCTGAACTGGTTTTTTCTACTGAACCGGTGTTTTCTACTTAACCGGTATTTTCTCCTGAACCGGAGTTTTCTTTTGATCCAGCGTTTTCTACTAAAACGGTGCTTTCTATTGAACCGTTTTTTTATCAACAGTTTTTTCTACTGAAGTTTTTTTTCCTCACAAACTGCGTTGTTTGTCATCCAAAAAGTTTTTTGCCAACATTTATATTGTACATGTTTTTTAAGACTTTTTTCCATAAAGCAGATACTTCTTAATAAGGCGGGTACGCTTTCCTAATCTGAACAGTAAAAAGTACGAATATTTGCGTGAGCCAATGGTTTTTATGCGAGGCCTGGGCGTACACATAAATTGCCTTATGTAATTGTAACGGCGATGAAATAGACATTATTGCTGAAGGAAGACATTGCAAAATTTCCACAGATATTTATTCACGTAGCACAACGTGTTCGTTGTTAAAACAACACATCAAGTTCCTTGAATACCCTTGATGATAATGCTGTTGTAACAACAAAACGCATCGTGCTAAGTTTATAACTCATGCCTGGTAGATAAAAAGCTCTCTAGAGGCAGAGTGACTGGTGTCTGCATACGGATGAATTCTCCCCACTAAGATCTGATTTACCTGCTTCCAGAGAGTTGATATGTGTATTGTGACTGATTGCTTTCGTCTGTGGTTCATATTTATCTACCTTTCCTAGTCGACATTTCCTTTATCTTTCATCTCGGCAACGATTATGGGGCGACGGTCTGACTATGACGCCTTTTTTGAGACTTAAAAATTGGCAGCCCGCAAACCACCCGAAAATTTCTTGCGACATAGGGTGTCACATCGATTTGCCTAAAGAAACCGTATTTTCCTTAAAATTTACTATTATGTAAAATATTATTCATTTAAAAATATCTGAAACATCCTGTGGCATAATATAATTCTTGGAAAGAACTTACAATGTTGAGCATGAATAATTAACATCAAAATGTTCAAATTTCGTTTGCATTTGGCGTATCTTATGTACGTTAATTCCCATCCATGTATGCATTGCGGACACAAATTTTAAAGCTGACGTAAGCAGTTGCATTACCCTCTCACTTCTTGCATGTGGCAGAGGTAGATAGGAACTTGAAACAATACTCCTTCCTCCACGAGTCTCCCAAAACCAACAACGTTGGCTTAATAATAATTGCTAATGCACCAACCTGAAGGATTATTAACTTTCTTAATCGTTTTAATTATCGAAAAAACAATATAACATGAAAAAGGATACATCCTGTTGAGTTACGTGTGTGATAATGCTTTACATGGGTGAGTGCTCGCTTTGCACTCTAGCGGCCGATTATTTGTAAGACGACAGCCGGGCGGACAACTTATAGCAAAGAAAAGTTCACAGGCGTGGTCTTCAGCCACCCTGGTTGTGAGCAGAGACGGGCGGCGTGAAATCCAAGCAGCGAACGATCATCGATGTTTCAGAACCGCTTCCCCGGTGCACCGGTCCAGAACCGAAGCCCATGTACCCCGGTTTTGGACCGCTTCCCTTGTGCACCGGTTCAGAACCGATTCTCCAATGCACCGTTTTTTTTCCTTCATCTGAACCGGCCTGCCGATTTTGAAAAAAACGAACCGCTGAACCGGTGCACCGGAAAATTGCTCAGCCCTGGACGGTGTACTGCGTCTGAGGTGGACTCCATACATCACTCAAGAAGGGTTCAAGATTCCACTGGAAAATCCCTGTCACCCCTAAAAATTGAACTCGATTACTTCAATTATTAGAGAATTGAAAAGATAATATCACTTGTGAAGATGGTGATGTATACTAGGATAATTTCAGGCTTCAATATCATATTTATCTTTTCGAACCTTGAGCAAGACATTCAGCCGGGCAAAAAGCTCTCAAGTATTGCGTAGACCTACGTCTCACCAACACCATGCCCGTTATGATCACGCTCTGAAATGAGAACATGCAAAACTATAGTTTAAATTTATGATAAAACATTTTCAGTTGATTGTTATACAAATAATGTTTCATGTATGGAAATTACTGATAAAATATTTCAGATCGAGTTTATTTGCCACCACACTTTCTTATAGCAATACCACCTAAGGTTCATGCCACAGGAAGTTGTGAAGGAATATGTAGCATATTGCTTCCTGATTGATAAGGTGCAACCTTTCATACCAATAAGCAAAAATTTAGTCAATTAAATGCTTGATAATGATATGCATTTATTACTCAGTTGTGGCTTAAGCGATGCAAGGCAAAGTATTCACCCCAAGGCAACCATAGTGACATCGTACACGTTGAGTTCTGCTTTTAGTCACGTCGTCATCGTTTCCTCACGAGAGTTCTACGTGTGGTTTGGTGTAAGAAAATCTATCTATTTCCTTCCTGTGGTCACGTCTTATATTGAAAGGGAAAGAAGGGAATGGGGAATCCGGAAAACGATGAATTCATTGACTGAGGAGGATGAGTCGGAATCTACCGAAGAAATATTTCTCTCTTCGTTGAGTCCCCTACAATTTTGAAGTCAGTTCAAAACTGAATGTATGAGAGTGCGCTCTAAACAAAAAACCTCAGAAATGCTACGTTAAGGAACAATTTCAATAATTTGAAACAAAGATATAAAGAAACTGCTGCAAGAGAAACTTCCAATAGATTAGGTTGTTGCCTTTATTACCATTGGGACAAGTCTGCCTCTACGAGTTGTTAAGGAGTAATATTATTCTGGCCATTACTAAAAGTTCCCTTCGGAGGGAGAACGGATTTGGTCACCCGTCGCACTCGATTGACGATGCGTCTGCTCATGGGGATTCCGACGAGACAAGGCTTATCATTCCCCCCGGGTCGTGTCATAGCCGTGACATTTTACTCAAGCCTCAGATGAGATTCAAACTCGTGACTTAGCAGGCAAGCTTACTGCTCGATCTATTGATCCGATTTCCAAATAAAATTATGTCTTTTACCAGTATTCTTTAAAAACTTTGGAAACAAAAATAAGTCGTTTGTAATTTGTCGTTATATACTAAAGGGGGACCTATTCCTTAGCTATTAAACATGGGAGGATTCCTCGTAAATATTGTTATTAATGTTACTTCCATGTGAATTTTAATGTTAAATCTTACATCTTGTTTGCAGTTAGAATAAATATCCTCCAAACTTTATTACAGTTCTATCTAAAAGGTTGTTTTTCCATCCCCAGCTCGATTTCCTCCGGCACTGGTAATTCAGTCGCTCGAATTCAACAATGATCGGTGAGTCGATGACGTGGTCAAGTGAAACAAAAGCTATCCGAAAAACAATTGCAAAAAACTGAAGCACATATCTATGAATATTGGAATGGTGGTCCAGTCCCAAGGAATATATAAGTATGGCAGGAATCCTATTTAGTAAAATTGGTGGAGGAATACTTGCTAAATGATTAGTGAAAACGTTCTAGTGTAGTGATAATGAGGATTGATAGAAGAATACGCGGTGCGCTGCTAGTAAAATAGCCGACTACGATGATACGATGGTGTTGGTGGTGCCCCTTATTAAAGCAAGACCCATCGGAAGATAAATGACTGAATATGTCCTTAAATACTTAGGACCGCAAAGTTATTTGTAATCGTATTGTAAATAAGAGTGGTTTATTTAATAAATTCTATGAACCGCATTTATTCAAATGATTTAAATTAATATTTATAAATAATAAATAGTAAATAATTTAACCTACCATGAATGCGTGTCATTTTATATTGGTGAACTGATTGTCCTGCATCAAATTAATAGTGCGAGCTGTTTTGGATAGTGAAATGGAATCCACGTAGCGGGTAAGACATCTGTTTTGTTTAGCAGTGACATTATTTAATTACTCATGCAATGGAGCATAAATTACGTAATGAATACGTATGCCTTGACTAAGCCAAGTAACTTTCAACAACGACAACGACTTTATTTCGTACTGCGCACGCTCGGAATTTCATTCTGTAAGCTTTCCGTTGAAACTATATCATATTAGAAAGAGAAATGGGCTGAAAATAAACTATTAAGTGAGAAAAATGAATCTTCTCACGTGTAACAGCACGACACTTCGCGGCAAATTCACAGGCGCTATAAAAGTACTAAGCAATTACACGCATTAGTCTAGATTTATTTTGCATAATAAAAGTGGTAGGGCCCTAATTATAACGCAACCTTGATCCTATGTGCCATTATTATTCGTTACCGATCATTGTTTCTGAGGGCCCTGGCATTAAAATCCGCCATTTTTACATATCGTGTATTACCGTTACCTTAGCACAAACTTTCTCTACCACACAGTTATTCCCAGTATAGTTTGTAGATTCAAAGCTTGGCCGCTAGTGACGTGGAGGAGGTTGCCCACAGACTTTTGCAAATGACTGTAAATATGAAGACATTAACCTCAGTGGAGTAGATCTCAGTGGAGAGCTGTGTCAAACCAATCTGAGCATTGATAATAAAATGATGATGCTGAAATAAAGTGTGGAAAGAAAACTTACAAATTGTGTGTTTTCTATTGGAACAAAAACTGCATTCGACCTTCTCGTATCAACTCCCTGTGCTACCTATTGCAGCACTTCGGAAAACATTCCCTGGAACAAGAAATACTATCATCCTGAAATGCTGGCTATCACCTAGCCTAGAATGTATCGCGTGGTTGCCTGCATAAGCATTTACTCTTGGCGCACGGTAATGCAGGAGGCTGGGCCGTTCAGTATTGACATCCACTGCTCTCTAACAATATTTGACTTTGCTCATTTTATGGACACTAAATTTAGTATAGATGTTATTCTTCTTCAAATACGTCTACTGGCAGGCGTACTTGGTTTGAGGACTTCATATTTACAGAATTAAACTCATAAAAATTTTAGCAGTGACATGGAATAAAATTCGTAAAAATTTGTCACGAAATTGCCTCGAAAATAATGTAACACCCAGTCATAGAGAACTCAAAGCTTTCTTTCATCGGAGTCAGTAATAGGATATGATGTGTACAATTAATATTTATTGGGCTGAGGGAATGACGGAGCTTTCATTACAGCGATGAAATACTGCACTCGACCGGAAGGATAGTCTCCCTTACCTTATTTAAATATTTTTTAAAGGAATTATCTCTATTAAAAGCTCTTACTACTTATTCTTGATACCTTATATACAAAATACTTGAAAATATTACTGCGTGAATCAACCATTAATGTAAATTAATATTCTTATTCAATTGCAGCGAATAATTAATCTGAATACGAAACAAAACGAGTTATATTGAGAAAAATTACTTTTTTTCCAATACTTTGTTTTTGGCATACTAAAATAATCACTAAATATATAATGAGGATCATAACATGGGACACAATGCACAAAACACGGGAATTGTCGGCCATATTCAATTCATTGCCATTTATATCTAAATTTTTTCATAGTATTGAATAGTAGTTTGTTTGGCAAACTTTTTGGAAAATCTTCTAGGTCAGAGAATATTTTGAGTACTTTAATTAGTAAAATAAGATACTTCATCGCCAAATTTTAGGAAATCTGAGAAATGTAATTGCATGTGGAAGACTCATGCAATTAGACATACTTCATGAAATGTCGTAGCCAAAGTTCTGCTTCAACTGAAGTTCCAGGACGTTTTCTGTTGCTAAAGAAGTTACAAGAAACCATAATATGAGGAGAAGTATTTTTTCAGTTACCCTAAGGGAGTACTCTATCTGCAAAACGACAGCATCTTTATGGTTATGGGTCTAAAGATATTCAAGACATCCTTATGGCCTCATTGGGGTCTGAACTTTGCCAAATTGACCCCAAGTCAGACTCTTATTAACCTGTTAAAACCAGAACCATGTACCTTCCTGCTATAACTGTTAGAAAAACCATTAAGCGACGGTGGTGACCCAAACCAAGAGACCATCAAGGGCATTTTGAATTGTTACCTGTATCATTTCTAGGGCATATACGAAGATATTCTCGACGAATCCACCGAAACTTTCAATGTCGCCTGCAAGACCTTCACAATGGTATAAAGAAAATCCAACGTGATGCTGAAGCTGTTTCCTCATGGGTCAAAAACAACCAATTAATCCTTAACAATACTAAAACTAAAGCCATAATTATTGGTAACTCTAAGTTAATCAATAAAATTAACTACGACATCATTCCCCGCTTGGAGATCGACAATGTCACCGTTCCCTTCTCCAACGGAGTTAGAAATCTGGGAATTTTAATGAATAATAATTTAACCTGGAATAATCAAATCAACCAAATTTCCAATAAGGTGAACGGTATTCTTTATCAACTTAAAACCCAGAAATTCGTCTTACCGACTCATACTAGGAAGCTGCTTGTTACAACTCTAGTATTTCCCCATTTAGATTACTGTTCTCTAGTTTTTGGTGACCTATCAGAAGAGCTTAATGACAAGCTACAGAGGATTCAAAATTCATGCATCAGATTCATTTTTAACCTTCGATATGATGAGCATGTTTCTTCGTATAGGGAAAAACTATCTTGGCTAACTGTCAAGGGTAGGCGTAATTACTTGCTAAGCGTCTTCCTGTTCTCCTTATTTTCCGTTACAGAACCTAAATATTTGATGGACATGTTTATACACCAGCCTCAGTCCCGTAATATGAATACAAGGAGTGAAGCATCTGATTTATATTGCCCCGCTCATAGAGCCACCAAATACCACAACTCTTTCCTAGTCAAATCCACAAAACTATGGAATTCTCTCCCCATAGACCTAAAGAGCAGTAAAAACAGGCAGTCATTCAAAACGAAACTTTATTCTTACCTTTCACACATAGACATAAATCTCTAATTCGTATTGTTATATCTATATCACCATCCGTTTTCCACTTTGTTCTTGTGCAATCTTCATTGCAATGTCTTTTATGGTTAGTTTTTTTCTCGTTATTTTGGTGATATATACATAATAATTTTTGTATTATCTTTGTAATGATATATTTTCAAATACGTTTGTACTCTTTGTTTATGTTTGATAATATGTTGGTTGTTTAAGCTCACCACAACTGTCATTGAGATTGTAATATTGGTGCTCTTAGGGGTATTGTACCTAGAGCTAATAAATATTTATTTATATATATTTAAACTTTTATTGTTGATACCTTTCAAAGATATAAAGGACATATAAAAACCCACATATTACAATTTTTTTAAATTTTAACAAAAGTGTTTCTTATTTTAGTTAGATACTAGTTAATCATTAATTAATTTCATTCGTTATTATTTCTGATTAATTAATTAAAATAATGCCAGGCCTTGTTTCCTTAATTATGTGGATTCATGCCCAAAAAAGGTGTACGTGGCCTGTAGAAGAGGATTGCGTATACATATGTAGTCCTTATAGGGACAACATGGGTGCTTACATAGGGGTTATCTTATCCTGTAACGCCGATTACCTGCAGTGGGCCCTTACCACTGTGCACAGGCATCTCAAAGAGGAGACGCCACTACAGTAGTGAAGCGCTAGAAGCAAGAGGCTTAAGCTTAACCAAATTATCTATGCGAGCCAAAAACTCATTCTTGTAGCATTACAAAAGGGGTGCAGGCAATTCCCGACACAAATTTGTAATAAAAGTTTAACTTGAAATAAAAATGCTTATAATGACGAAGATAATTTTAATTATTGCAGCCGGCGCAACCTTATCAGTAAAGCATATTGGTCGAGTGCGAGAAATTCGCTCAGATGAGGAGAACTTTTAATATCCCGGAACAGATTGATCTAGCCTTACGGAATGACCCCCATATGATCGACAGAGTTTAAAATTTTTGAAACATATTGACATTTTTGATAAATTATGACCATAAATGTATTAATAACTTTTAATATTTATTAAGTAGCTCATACCTTGCTGTTATACGCATAAATAAAAGCGATAAATTTTAACTATTTATTTATTTATTATTTGCTAAAATTACACAGTATCCAGGCGCTAATAACAATGATATTGACGTGCCTCAAACAAACAATCAATCAATCAAGTCAATTGCAGCCAAATTCACCAAAATTCTGAAGGTTTACTTCTGAAGGTATCAAACCAAAATTCTGAAGATATTTATTGCAATATTAACCACGTGTTCTTCCCAGTTCAGTTCATTCAAACATCACAGAATAAATGCGACATTCTTTTATCAGATAGGAAAAGCTAAATCTGAAACCGCCATTCTCAGTGAAGATAAAAGTATATTTGCAATAATTATTAATCAAACACTCAAATAGATAGCACTTTTCCACGAAAATGTGTTGCAGCGTACAAAGCGTTTCAGTTTTTCTTTGTGCCATAATAATGACAAAAGAAGTTTAGACAAGGAAGCTGTAGCAAGAGGAATACCGCTTTTTCAACAGGACTTGTTTATAGCTGATGACAACTTTACAGCTGAAAGGCGTTGTTCGTCTTAATAAACTTTTGTAAAATAGTGCTATGTAGTTGATTGTTTGATTGTTATGCACTTCCACTACGTTTCGCTAGAGATATTTAATATTTAATGAATTATTTCTCTCCATATCGTAATAATATCACCAGCATAAAGCAACGCAGGCATTGTAATGAAATCGAATGTAGTATAGATAGAGGTGGATCAAATAGCAAGTTTTTCGAACTCAAATACCGAAATCAAATATTAAATATATCACGAAACATCTCGAATATCTCGAATTTCGAATACCTTGAGTATTAGAATTGCACATAGTATATTAAATATTCTACTAATTTATTTGATTCATGTATAAGTAAAAGAGTATACTCAATTAGAATTTTTAAAATCAAGTCGTTTATTTTATTAATTTTAAAAAGTAACAGGGAAAAAGAAATTGAAGCTATTTTACGTGCAGCTTCGTGAAATATGCATTAAAAAGCAGATAAAAAATACTCACGGTTACTGTGGATAAGAAGTAAGGATGCCCTCAAAATGGAAAACGATCAAAAAAATCAAAGACTGGAAAAAAATTTATTTTTGTGAAAAACATATCCACCTAAAATACATAAAACAAATTATGATATGAATTGGCACGCAGGTTACATGCAAGTGCGCAGATGCTCTCATATTTCCTTTACTGTTTTCACTATCATAGCATATTATGAGTATTATGAAGTTAGTACACATTTATAACCACTTCATAGTTATCATATTTTTACAAATATGGTATCCTGTAATTTTTAGACAGCTGTGAGTGATTATTAGCGTGTTAAATATTACTATTAACGGAAAATTTTTTCGACAGTATATTTCTACCACTTAAAGTGTACATATTGTATTGAGCTTGTGTATTCCTGCATAAGGGTTAACTTTTTTTTAACTTTTCTTCTCAAAATTCCACTTTTTTATTACTCAGCTCTAATTATTCTTAGTATAATTTCCAATATCTTACGGTATCATATCAATTTTCTAAAGATCAAGCAGTACAACAAACGGATGCGTTCTGTATGAATACAAATGAAGAAGTTCCGAGTTCCCCACCAAGAACTCCAAGGCAATTCCTTATTTGTTTACAACATAAGGTTTTCATTTCCATAAATGAGATATTTAAAAAAATGGTTGGGTACCATCTGTTCACGAGCCATAGCAGAAAATGAAGCCTGGAATATACTCAATAGAATTGAATTAAAATGCTAATATATTTCTTTAAACGGCATTTATATTCTTGGATTGGTATAGGCTAAGATTACAAATGCTCTATATTAAGTAAAATAAGTTAAGATTACAAATCCTCTATGTTAAAACGTATTCCTTCCACGCATTTTGTGGCATTTCCTTCTCCCAGATTTATAACAGTTAATTTGACTGTCTAAATTAAACATGCAATGTCTTTAAATTGAAAATAATATTCAAATTTTGTTATAAAGTTTCACTTGCTGTCTCCATTCATTGTGTGAAAAGTGATTTGTGAATTAGAGCATATTTTTTCGGAGGAAAATGACCAAAAACAGTAATTCAGGTTTTCTCACATGGTATTCAGCATAAATTTAACTGAAAACTTAAACCTAAAAATATTGGTTTTGAAATTGTCTCCCGTATATATCCCAAGACGACGTAGAAAAAAGTCGCACTTTGATTTATGCAGTTCCTAGAACAATGCGATACTAATATTGAAGGAATACCTTTATAGAGAGAAAACATTCAATCCATTCCATTCACTGTAACTTTCAGTATCTTCCATTTCTTGTGCACAAATTTTATACGAGTTCTCACCCTTCTTAAAAAGTTTTCATCATATGATAATTAACACAAAATGTTCATGTGATACTTATAGCTCCGTGGCCACCAGTTAAAACTTTGGATTTACTAGAGGGGGGAAGGATTTTTCTGATTATTTCACGTTATTTACTAGTTGATCTACAGTAATGAACACTCCCCTAGGGTTTACTTTGTATTGCCTTATTTTACTTATGATGCTTATGAAATCTAATTAATAAGCATACGCGTTTGTATGTGAAGTAAAAAGTAAGTAAATAGTAAGTTTGAGGGAAGTTGCAAACTAATACATCGACTTTATCGTAATCCTTTTAAGGCGAATACATAGAAAAATGAAAGAGAAAATATCAGCAGATGGAGAATTTAATTTTCATCGTCTCTTATATTTTCAGGAAAAATAGTATGAAACTTGAACATAATAGCAGAAATGTTATCAGAGTTATATTCATCCATACCTACATGATAGAACCTCCATAGATAAATAATACGTAGAAGTAATTGTTAATTTGCTCTTATACAACAGCAGTGGAAGGAGATTACATTTTCGAGAAGTTGGGGCCATGGGTATGGCCCAAAATTCTCAAAATGGTATGCATTCTTTTAAAATTTTACAGCTGAAATGGAATAAAAAGATATCCTCCTAAATATATGTAGTTAAGTATGAATATTTTATTGAAATACTTACGTAGGTAAAAACCTAACAGAATGATAACTTTCAGCAAAATAATAATGCTGAACTTTTCTCGAAACTGTTATCGACTGTATTCTTTATCTTTAACTTGATCATCAATGTTCTCCTGCCTTCCACATCGGATTCATGAGTTTTGTGGAGCCGGCTTTATGTGAAAATAGTCCTGAAATGGCCGGAAAAGTTTTGTTATCCTGTTGCGGGGAATCGGCTGCCGCCGTATTGTGAGAAACGAGATTTATTTTGGGAGTGGAATGAATTTTTCATGCTCATGAAAAGTTGGATGCTTGGCAAAAGTTTGAGCAAATTTCTCGTTTCATTTATGCCTAACTCCCTTCTAACTCTCTCCTTTGCATAAGCGTTTTAGCCTTTTTCTCTGCCTCAAACGTTTCGCAAATGTACCTAAACACTCTACGTGCATGCACCTGCTGCGACCTTTTGTCAAAAGCTATGGTTAGTGTGGAGAAACACTAGTAGCCCTGGTATTCCGGAAATTACAGAAGCCGAAGAACATGGGAGCAACTTCCGTACTTTGTAAGGGATGCCTCTCACGTACGATCTCTAGCGGCATTATCCGGTGCTGAAAGGCAGACTTTCTCATGTTTGCTCCGAGTGTCACGCGATATGGTGGATGGAATAGCCGGAGGCCACGGTTTTGGAGGTCTATCATGAACAGCTGCTGCATCAAATTTAGTTACCGCTGGCAATGGGAGCGACATTCATCTTATGTAAAACTTAATCAATGATTAATGCCGTAATGAGAGAAAACTCCATCACACAAACATTTGGCCATAGTGAATGAGTTTTTATGCTCATAAAATTAAAATGAAATGTATAAACAAACATTGGAACCAGTTAACTTCTCTAACAGCTAACCAGGTTTGGAATCACGGATGCATCTTTCACGTTATCACGATCTTTATCGTTAATGCATACCCACTAGAGAAACGCAGGGTTAACAATAACCGTCTACAAAATTCACTCCACTGATTGTGATAAGCGATTTGAAGTGCTGTGCGAAAAATGAAGAACGGGGATCACGTTCTCTCTGGCATAAGTTAAATAAAAAAATAACGATAACGCTAACGCACGTCTTATGATGAACCATGATCGAGGCCAAGTTAACCAGTTGAAGAGTAAAATTACTATTTATAGCAAAAACATTTGGGAAACGGCTGAATATATATTTAATAGTAGCCCTTAGGACTTGAGTGCACATGCGACATGCATGAGATTCAACGAAAAACGTGAACTAACTGCTAGACTAAACAGCGCATATTTACTTTTTCCATCGGCCTATTAATGCTAAATTTCAATAAATTTTTAATGCGCAACGCTGATACCCTTAACTTTTGAAATGCAAATTAAATTTAATTGCAAATTAAAGGAGGTTCCGCTTTGACTACACGCATTAAAGTCCCGTATAAGAGTTATGTTAATTCATGAATAAATTCCGATTCATAAAAATACCTATATGGAATTTCATCTATAGTGTGATAACCCATGCACAATAATTGAATGATTATGCTATGATATAGCACGCTGTAGTAGCATTCTATTTTTTACAAGCTCTTTTAACTCATTTTCACTTCGGAACATGGCTGACGTGTTGTTACCATGTTTGATTTCTAAAGTGAAATTACATGCTCAATCCCGCTAATACGTATTTTAATATGGTTTTAATAGTTTCTTACTTTGTTTTAAACCATTCCCTTGTAAATGTAACTCTTTGTTTTGAATTTTATCTATAAATTATTTTTTGGAAATATTTGGCAACAATGACTGCTGCTACCATTTGTATCAATATATTTGTAAAGTATAAAAGTAAATTTGTATTTGATTGGTATCAATAACACCATGTCAATAACCAATGAGAATATTTAAATTACATAAAAAATATTAGATGGACCTCGGTAAGGTATCATCCTAAATTAAGTGAGTAAAAATGCTCTTGAGCAAGTTCAGTCACAAGTGCCATTGCCGATCTTAACAACATACTGTAATGACACTTTCATATAACGAAGGGTTTTCTGTTTTTTTCGAACAAATATTTATATAGGTATATAAATTAAAGTAATGTGGTAAGGCCAACAATTTTTACAATGCTAAATGCTACATAAAATTGCGCGATTTTCCTCAAAACGACGTTTATCTTTACATTATTAATTTGCAAATTTTACTGCAGCAGCCATGCTTTTCCGTATAACCACGTATAAATTTGCTGATTTTCAACGTCTTAAAACGTCTTAAAAATCATGGTGGAAAGGACACATTAATTTATATCCAATCGATAGAAGGGGCCAAAGACGATATTCTGAAATTTTCACAAAAAATATATACTTCATAATTCAGTGGTCCTCCTTAAAGAGGACATAGAGAAGGTGGGTGCTTTCGTTAAGAAAATTTGACCGAGAAACATGAAGGTCGATATAGCGCTGTCCAAACTGTGTAAAAGTCGCAGTTTCTAATGTTCAGCCCCACTTCTGGCACGGGCATTGTGTTTGCCTTACGATTATATTTTATATTAATTTAGGATAGATAGTGCGTTATAACATTAGCAAAACATTAAAATTTAATTCTTCTACCTCTAGGAGCATATACAAGGTAAATTGAACAGACGGTGATCTCTTGGGGGTTAGACTTGTTCCACATTAATTTACTTTTTTGTTGAAATCAAAGCAAAATTAAATACACTGCAAATTTGTTGAAATTCTCCATTATATGATAACGATAAAATAGTGGCAATAATTTGATAACTCCCTTCTCAGTCTCTACTTTCTTACTTCTTACTTAGCATACTAACGTATTGTATCGAACTTATGTCGTTCCAAGAATTGTTTTTGTTTGTTCGTTTATTTTTCCCGCGTGTGATATTTAAAGTGTGGTGTAGATAGTTACCTGAGTTCCCGATATGGGCGCGTGTGTTTTCGGTGTGATTGGTGGATGTTCTTCGAAGAGGAGGATGGGGAAAATGGCCCGATCAGCGAGGACGATAATGAGTTCGCTGGAAGGAGCGGACTGAGGAGGGAGTCAGAGGAAGTCGTCGGCTGCTCAGAAGCAGGAGTGGACGACTCTACGCTGTTAAATGGACTCTAAGTGGAAGAAAGGCGAGTTCCGGGGATTCCATGCGGGATAAGTAGGGAAAGGACGACCCTATAGTGTGAGTACAGCTATTTTTTTGTCAATTGTACGTTCGACTAAAAAGGAGCTGAATTGGCTTGATATATAGCAGCGTGGGGAGCTAGGAACTGCTACATAAAATGAAGCCGTGACCAGGATTCGGGCAGAAGTGCTGCTTGATCATCCCAAGTTGTTCTTTAGTTGTGCTGAATCTTTATGCAAGTAATATTGAAAGTTGTTTTCACTTTTGTCACTGCTGAGTCCGAAGTTTTTTTCAAGGTTGTTCTTTTTATATTTCGGTGGTATTTAGTAGAGTAGAAGTTGGTTTTTACACGATATTGGGTGTTTTACTTATAATAAATTGTTTTCACAAAGAAAATGGTAGGACAGAACGATTCATTGAGTAAGTTTATGGAATGAAAGCCTACCACGGATTTTGACGATGGTCAAACTAGTTTAATACTCCAACGAGATTGGAACCACCCGTCGGTTCAAATGGGGATGGTTCACCGATTGGACCTGGACGAATGCAATCACTATCCATGGCAAATTCCGACATCGATCGAGACGTTGCTGCAGTTCATGCAGCAGGAAAACCTGGAACTCGACGAGGAGACATTAGAAAATGCGAAAATAGACGAAATAAAGCGGCTACTTTTGGCGCAAGTCACAAATCTCAAGGCGCAAATTGAGGATGTAGAACTCAATGCCCAGGGATTGCGAGATTATACAGATGAGACCAAGGTTACAATGAAAGTAGCATTCACTCGGTTAAGCGTGAAGTAGGTGTCGTTCAGGCAAAATTCGCAGAAGTGGTGGTTCAAGGACTGGAAACCCAGGATGATTACCAAATAGCCCTTGTTCGCCTTGAGCGTTTAAAAGGCCAAGTTCAAGGTCTTAGTTTGGGACAGGTACACTTGCTGATGAATAGGACACATATTGAAGGGTTGGTTAAACCCAGATTCAGAGCCTTTCTCATAGCCCGGTACGATTTATGAAAGAATTTGAGAACTATTTTTTATGAATTGGGGTGACTCCGAAGATTCGACCGAACGTGTTTGTAACCATGTTGGACGGATATGAAAAAATTTGGTTAGAAACGTTTCCGCTCCCCGAAGAATTTGGCGAATTGAAAACCAAATTGTTGGCGTATTATTAGAATGACACCGCCAAATACGAACACAGACTTAAGGTAATGACCGGGAAATATCCGCGTCATTGCAACGAAAAAAATGCGCAACTACTGGCTTGAAAAAACGTGATTGAAAGACGTGACTGGCTTGAAAAGATTAATGACGTTAGTTTTTAAAACGAGTCGCCATTGAACTACCTGCTGTCCGGGACCAACCGAGGCGATACAAGGTGCCCAATTCACCCGCTCGTTAACGAGATCAAACTTCACCCCATTCGAACCATAGTACTTTTTGCAGCCCACCACCTCCTCTTTTTCCCAAGCGACCGCGGAATGGCTTTCGGCCCGAATCCCGGCCCACGTTCCATCCAAACCCCATGACTCCATCTGGGATGCCTCCGTCAGAACCGCGAGAGTTATCCAACGCGAATTTAAACTAGTAGAGTTGGAGATGAGCGACTCTCGCATCTCCAATATATACAGCGGAGTCTCAGAAATTGTCGCCACGTATTTGGTAGACGGTGACCGTTTAATTTATTTTTTCGACGAAGATGTAACAGAGGAAAAAGCCCCGATAAGAATTACTGTTCCTGAGATAAAGTTGCAATGTAATAACGTGCCTTTGTGCACGCTGTTAGATTCCGGCAGTCAAGTTTCCGCGATTGATGAAGAATTGTATCTCTAAGTCAAAAATCCGCTCGGAAAAATTCCAACTCTACCCCTAAATAAATCTTATTTAATTTGCGCTAAGAGAAAGAAATCTCACCCTATTGCTTAACAGGTGTTGATGACGCTTGAAAGGTACCACCATTTTGACGTGCCTTTATTGGTTGTTAAAATCCTAACCAAACCTATTATTTTAGGATTTGATTGGCTGACTAGATTTAAAGTGGTATTGTATTTTAAGGAGAATACTGTGAAGATAGGTGACGCTTGTTTACCGCAAAGTGACTAAGAACCCGCTCTAAGCGCAGCCTTCAAGTCAGAGAGTCTTATGAGAGAGTCCACACCGACGGAAAACGAATTAAGGGAAGCTGTCCAAGCGTCTTTATCTCTTGATGATGGAGAAAAGGAAAGACTATTTTAGTGGCTAACAATTACATATTTCGTATTCAAGTATACGATCAAGCGCCTTTTCAGAGTTAATGGTACCCGGTTCCCTTTGCTTGGGAAGAGGGTGTTGACGAACAGATTCGTTCATGTTAGGCATGGGTATATATGAGAAGGTGTCTAGCCCGTATACCCATTGGTAGTAGTGAAAAAAACGGAAGTTGGATAGTAGAACTATCCCTCAAAGAAACGAACCACCCCTTATCGATGAGATAATTATGAGATTTCATGGTTCAAAATATTTTTCTAGTACTGACCTCACATCTGTGTTTAGGCAGGTAGCAATACACTCCGACGATAAAAAGTACATTGGTTTTCGGTGTGAATCGTGTTTATGTGTTTTGTCTCCTCTGGACTGCGTAAGAATGAAGCTGCACTAATTCGCAGTATCAACAAAGTACTTGTCCCTGAAGTCATGACGTTCGTGACTAATTACGTTGATGATTTATTTGTTTCGTCCGCTAACTTTAAACAACATTTAGATCACCTTGAGATTATTTAAAACAAGTTAACCCTTGCTAACTTGAAACTGAAATTGTGGAAGTTTACATTTTGCCAGTCAAACGTTAAATTTTTGGGATTTAATTTTACTACAGAAGGAATCGAACCTGACCTTGATCGTCCTCGAGCCATTCAAGATTAATGAGCCACATCCAATATGAAACAACTATGTGGATTTTTGGGAGTGTGCAATTATTACTCGCCCTTCTGTCGGGACTATTCCGCAATTATTCATCCATTACTTGGTTTGCTCGAGAAAGATGTGAAATGGTCATGAGACGCAGATAAGCAATCTGTTTTCGAAAAACTAAGGAAACATTTATTAATGCAGTTACGTTATGGTATCAGGCTTTTGGTAGACATTTATACTTACAAACTCATAGCTTCGAATGCGGATTCGGTGAGGTTTTGTTCCAACGGGATGATGATAATGATGAGAGGGTCCTTGCGTTAGTTAGTCGTACTTACAGATGAGCTGAGTTGACCTGCACCACAACCGAGAAAGAGGCGTTAGCTATAGTGTGGGCTCTTCAGAAACTTCGAGCTATCGCACTAGATCAGAAGTTTATTATTAATTCCGATCATAAAGCTCCTACCTTCTTGAAGACTTGCTATTTAAATCATGGTAGACTGTCACGGTGGGGTTTTTTCTCCAAGGATTCAATTTTTCTATCCAACACTGTGCAGGTAAACAAAATACCGTAGCTAATTGGCTGAGTCGTAACCCGGTAGAAGAAGCAACGGAAACGTATTCGCCAAATGAGTGTCACGTAGCTCTTATAAATCTTAAGATAAGTGAGTTTCCTGAACAATCCATGGAAAATTTAGTGGCGCTGCTGCGACAAGACCCTTATTTAGGAAAAATATACTTAAAATTTAACGAAATTTACCCATTGCCTTACGGATAAATGCTTCCCAAGAAGCTTATTTGTTTTCAAAGTTCGAACATCCCTTTTAAAGGCCCTCGAAGAACATTCCCATTGCTGCAGAAGGTGATAAATGAATAAGGGGAGGTTTTACTAACCAATCATATTGCCTCTGCGCTCACTTCTTCCCTCTTCACTGAATATATTATCGGGGAATCGGCGATCGAAGATTCCATGCCTCGAACGTCATCGTGTATAATTGATTAATTCCGGAAGCATAAACGTGGATGAGGGCAAGGAGAGAGGCCCAGGACTTCCCTCATCTGAGATACACTGCTGCATGGCAAGAGTTTGTAGGTGTTGAGAAGGTGAGGCTTTTGAGTGTCTGCAGGTGATAAGAAACGCACTTCAATCTCCCGATCGTAAAGCCAGGCACGGGAACTGCCATATTCGCCTTTTATTCTGTTCCTTAGATCTTTTTCCCCTCAGGAGAGTACACACTCCATAAAAAGAAGCTTTTTACGGCACTATAGAAATGTAAATGTAGGAAATGTAATGCACATACGGAAATTAAAGATCGCGTCCACAATAATCTAATCAGCATTGAAAGAACAATGTGGAGGACTTTGCTGTTTTCGCCATCAGTCACGCAGAAGCTACCTGACGTTACCTTATATTATTTAATTGAGGTAGTATGGACTTAGAAATGTAGCGGTGCCCCCTATTAGAGCCGTGGGCGGATATCGGCTTTTGCTTCTCGGGCTAGAAGTGCCACGGGCATAAATTGGATCTTTCGAAGTAGGTAGTGAAAATTGAAAGAAAATTGCTGTAACTTATTAGCGTATAAGATTTGAATACTATTGAAAGAAAATAAATTTAAATATTGCGATTGCTCAACATATGTAAATATAAAGAAAATCCTAATGAATACCTCCAAAAGAACTTCAGTGTTTTTTCCTATAAGTTGCGTAAAAAACTGTGACAGTTTTTGCTACTATGGCTATTACTTACTTCTTGCCTTAATTTTTGCTTATAGAGCACCTGACTCTGCAAAGTGAATGTTTTTTTCTGTGATCATTATTTATCGCTTATTTTAAATAGCCTCTTGTCGTGTAATACAGACAGTTATTTTCTTAAGTTTCACGTGAATGAAATTAATTTTTTTAAAGTAAGTTACTTGGTCCAAGAAACGTAACTAAAGCTACCCACTTTGCTTACTTGTGAACTCTAGGTAGTTTATCACTTTTGCATTCCCGTTTTCACAGGCATTTCTCCATGTTACCTCGTAATGATAAAAATAAATCACGTGCCATTTTCACACTTTAAAAAAGAACAGTTTTTATGATACAGGAGTACTTTTTTATGAAACGAGCAGGCATTCATTTTTAATAGGGTGGGAATAGTACGTAGTTTATTTTATAATCAATGAACTTCCAATATGGCCATAATAATGGACCCCATTCTTAATTTCCTTTCATATATATCTTCGTTCCCTCGTTATAGTCCTAGCGTTGCATTTGCCTTTCTAAACTGTTGTGGCCCACTTTACATTCTTATCTCTCTTTATCTCACCTCACTGTTACCCGCGATTATGAATGACTGACCTATTCCACTGTTTCTGCCTACGACAGTAGCTGCAGTGCCAAAGTTACTACGATTAATGACTACGACTACAATTAACCACCAGTTAGGTGAACTGAAAGTAATTTGTATTCTCTAACAACTGGTCTGCACTTTTTATTCCAGACGGTCCAATTTTATTGGCATTTTAAACTACTCAACATGTGGTGAAGGACTTTTTCGATGGTCGTAGCCAAGTTTTGCATTCTTGAGAGCTAAATGAAACTCATATTTTCTCTATTGTACGTCACTGATTTTTAATTAAAGACAGACCGAAATTCAAAATGCACACAAAATTTTTCCAACGATAGATATAGCAAGGGTTGGAGTATTATGAAAGAGCCACAAAGCTTAATCTTTCTGAATAAAAATATGATTTGTTAGCATTTTAAAGGTAGTTTTTACGTGCATATTTTGATCATGCATACGTTTCTCGACCAAATTTTTGGAAGAATTCTTATTGCATATAAGATTCCTTTGCAATAAATTGCCTTTCCCTAGTCTTTCTTGCCCGATTTGCCCTTTTGCTGAATAAAACTGTATGGGGTTATCAATTTACAGCTTTTATACCCGAGTTTCATTCTTTACTCCACTATTTTCTCGCGTGAACTACAACAGATGGCATTGGTGGGAAATATAAACACCTAGGTATAAAGTTTCTGAAAGTGTGAATGATAACTCAAGGGCTTTTTCCTTCATCTTTCAGAGCTCCTCTTATGTATTAGCATCATCATCAACATCATAGTCACATTCATCATCATCGATCAATAATCCTAGGATCGGTTTGACGCAGCCCTCTACTCGTTTATTCTATCCGCCAACCTCTTCTTATTGACGTAATTTTTCTCTTTCACAAACTTCACGACCGGTTCCATATATCTCATACAAGGCCTTCCTCTGCCGTTATTCTCGTTTACATTTCCCTCGACGATCTTCTTCATTAGGCAATCGTGTCTTAAGATATGGCCGATTAAGTTGTCCAGTCTTCTTTTTAGAGTTTTCAGCAGACTTCCCTTTTCTCTCACTCTTCTTCAGACTTCTGCGCTCGTCACTCGGTCGATACATTTTGTCTTCATCATTCTTCGGTTGCACCACATTTCGAATGCTTTCACCATTTTCTTCTCCGCTGCTGTCATCGTCCATGTCTCACTACCGTAAAGAAACATGCTCCAGATATATGCTCTAATGTTTTCAACGTTTCCTTACTTCTACGCTTGTATTTCCAGATGTAAGTTTAGAACCTTATTTTCATAGAATGCTCTTTGCCTGAGCTATTCTACTAACAATTTCATTCTTCCTTCGTCCATCGTTGGTTCCTCGATTTCCTAATTCCTACTTAAGTAACAGAACTCTTTCACTTCTTCCAGTTTTTGTTTTCCACGTTTAACATTGGTTTTGGCCTCATCTCTCTGGCTGCACACCATTATTTTTTTCTTCTTATTGATCTCCAGCTGATATCTGGCCATTGTCCTATCCATGGTTATTAGAATCGTATTCAGCTTCTTCTCTGTCTCTGCTATGAATGAATCATCAGTGAATCGCAGTGAATCATCAGTGAAGTCATCAGTGAATTGCAGCATGGTTATTTTTTTCTCTGTGGATATTCACGCCAGAAGACTTCTCTTTGATTTCATCGATGGCTCTCTCGATGTAAACACTAAAAATTACGTGATATATTGCGCAGCCTTATCCCACTCTTTTCCTTATTCTTCCTTCTTCACAGCTGTCTCCAGATTTAATCACAGCTACTTGGTATTTATACAAACTGATGATAATTCAGTCATTGTAGGACACTCCAATTCCTTTCTGACTTCCAAGCATTGAATTCAAATCCACGTTGTCAAAAGCCTTCTCTAAATTCACAAATGAAATGAAAGTCGGTTTGTAGTCCATTCACTTCTCTATGATCAGCCTAAGGGCCAATATTGCTTCTCTTGTACCCTTAAATGTCCTCAATCCGAATTGATCTTCATCCAGGAACTCCTCTACTATTCTTTTTATTCTCCTTTAGATGATCCATGTCAATATCTTCGAAGTATGTGTCAAGCTTATAGTCCTAACATTTTCGCATTTGTGCGCTCTCTTATTTTTGGGAAAAGGAATGATGATATTTCTCAAAGTCCTTGGGTTTTTCCTCCGTTGAGTACCTACTGCTGATGGCTTTTTAGAGATGGGTTAATGTCCTATCTCCTGCATTTTTAACTAGTTATGCTGGAATATCATCAATTCCAGAAGCCTTATTTATCCGAAGGTCCCTTACTGCGGCGTTAAATTCCGATCTTAATGTTGATACTCCAATATCATCCTTTTCGATTTCCCTTTCCTTTTCGATCACTTTCCTGCTGAGATTGTTTACGTTGTATAACTATTTCAGATATTCTTTCCATCTCTTCACTCTTGACTTCACTTTCAATCTTAAGTTCTCTATTATTGTCTTCACTCTGACTTCATTTTCAATCTTAAGTTCTCTATTATTGTCCTTTATGGCATTACATCTTGCGCTCCGTTCCTTGAAGTGCTTTCTCACTATCATATAGGCAGCTTCTGCCTTTCCAACTGCAAGGTTGTTTTGAACATCCTTGCATAATTCTGAATCCAAATTTCTCTAGCTTCCTGGCTTTGCGACTTATTTCGTTTCTTATTCCTTTTTAGCAAATCTTCCCTTCTTCACTTTTCTCATTCTTGTGCTTTCTTCTTTCTCCAATCAGGTTTAAGACTTCTTCCGTGATCCATGTCTTCTTCTTGACAGCTTGTCTTCTACCTAGAACTTCTTTTGCGCCTATCTATAGACCACATTTAAAGTTTTACCAACGCCCTTTCACTGATTTCTCAGTCAGGTCCTCTCCCACGTTGCTTCCCATAGCTTTTTTAAATGCCAGCTGATGTTGAGCCTCCTTCAGTTTTTCCACTTGCCAAATGTTATTCAATGTTTTCTTCAATTTCTTAAATTTTAGGTGGTATATCATCATCACTAAATTATGGTCACTGTCGATGTCTGCCCCAGTGTAGATTTTGCAGTCCTTCGCCTGATTCCTAAATCTCTGCTTCATTTAAATGTAGTTAATTTGTAATATTCGGTCTCCTGGCATTTTCCACGTGCATCTTCTTCGGTTTTGATTTAAAAAAAATTGTTGGCAACCACTAACTTATGTTGTGTTCAGAACTCCAGCAGTATTTTTTGCTCTTTCGTTCCGGTACATCAATCCATATATTTCAAGTTATTCTTCCATCTTGGACTTCGCCGGCGACAGTGTTCCAGTCTCCTAAAATAATTCTGTTTTCTTCTCCTCTTACCTGTTTCATAACTTCCATGATACCTATCTTCGTAGATGTCTTCAACCTCTTCAGCTTCGTATTCCGACGTAGGCATGTAAACCTGCAACACAATGGTATATGTAGCCTTGGTTTCAATATTCGCCAGTATTATCCTCTCACTATTCTGCAGGAAGTATAGTGAGAGGATAGTACTTCACACACATTCCGGCGCTCTTTCTGAGTATAACCTCTACTCCAGCATCACCCATGATCTCGTATCCTGCAGCTTCTACACCAAAAGTCTCTATCTTCCGGCCACTTCATTTCGCTGATTCCTAATACGTTGAGGTCCATTCTTCGCATTTCCACCTTCAGGTTCTCCAGTCTTCCGCAGGTCCGAAGCGATCTCACGTTCCATATTCCTACCCTGAAATGTTTATCACATTTGACTGATATACTCTCTCGAGTAGCCCCCGCCCAGAGATCCAAATGGAGGACTAATTAAACTCAGGATTATTTTACTCCAGCGGGTTTCATCACGTCTTGATAAAAAGAAAAGAATGGAGTAGCTGTGACTCCTCGGGATAATAATGTGTTGTTTTTCCCTTGCCTACCACATCGCAGTACTAAAACCGTTAAAGTAAATGTTACCACACCAGTAGTGAAATGAGTGTCACTGCACCGACCACTGTGGTCTCAACCTTCTCTCATAATTCCCTTTTACCTTTTTTTTCTATTTTTTTTCTCCCTACCTTTTGTATTTATCTTTTCTTGAATTTCATTATAATATACTTATTTTCCTATGTACATGCTATTATATTTGAGTTATTCTTAAACACTAGCTTTACTGTCAGTAGGATTTCGCAGGTTTTTCACACCCCCCTTCTTGTGTGGGTGTTTTCCTGCAGTGGGTTTTTGCGTAAAGGATGTAAGCATAATAATCCTCACGTTTTTCCCACATTGTAAATTCTCTCACACACTATTAGATATGTAATATTGATATATTGTGTATGTATATTTCTTTTGTGTTAATTTATCATTATTTGATTCCTATAAGTGTATTCTTTACTTATTTTTTTTAACATCGGATTGTAATTGTTTTAAGTATTGACCACTATTTCTTTTATATATTTATTTTGACGAGGGGTTAGATGGCAGAAGGGACAGTTTTGTCTCAATCTCGCCCCAATAAAGACCTTTTATTATTATTATTATTATATGAAAAAGAGCTGCTGCCCTACCCACCGAGTGGTGAGAAGCGTAATTGTTTTCTGTCTCCCGTCGCCAAGTCACGGAATCTTCACAGATTCTGTATTATTTTATGGCCAATCTTACCCAGGGATAGACTAATATCCCCTCGGAATGCCGTCACTTTTTGTTCACTATGAGTTATTGGACGAGTGAACTCACTAATCTCCGCAGCTAACCTCTGTATCCAGAGCTCGACTCAACATCCGCAACCCGGCGGACGCACTCGGTGGCTTTAAGCTCAGCCGCGAGATTAGGTCATCATTGATCAATATTATTACGTTTGATGATAGGCTCTCTGGAAATCCCGTCTCATAAGTATAAAATGTTCTGAGCTACTAACTTAACGGTCTTACTGCTTATGCCTGAAGGTAGATCCTGTTTTTAAAAATCGGATATTTAATCGTGTGATTATATCAAAACGCTTTAAAACGCTATGGAGCTATCAACTACGTGATTTCATCCTCAATGAATACACCTGATTTTATGCTCTGAAGGACAGCCTCATCGATGAAATATCACTCAAAAAGTATCGATTTGAGAATTTATTGGCGCTTCTATTTTCAAACCTACAAAGCAGACAAAGCATTGCCACAAAAAATAGATATTTCAAATCACTGAAAAATGTCTCCCTTGCTATCAGCGTTCAGGATCAGATTAATAGTGATTCAAGCAGCAAGTTTCGATGCTCTACAAGGGATGCTCCACCTTCTAACAGAGGTGAATGACCCCAAAAAAAGTCTGTCACAAGAAGCCCATGTAGGGTATCAATAGAAAACTCTCCTCAGTTTTTCAACAATGTTTATTCCGCTAAAATTAGAAAAAATTCGAACATTTTGTATGTAGGTACCTGAGTTTGCCATATATCATGAACATTATTATTATTATGTCTGTATCTCAAACAGTTTTCAAAATAATGAATTTTAAAATTTGCAGATTTAGGTACTAAGCTTGCAATATATGCCCCATATATACCAAGTTTCATTGAAATTGAAAATGGTAAGGACAGAAGGATGAGATATGGAATTACCCTGAACAAATCAGATCCCTAATAACACGGATGGGAGTGAGGCAAATACACCAATTGGAGAAACAATTAATGAAGAAACCATATTTCTGCCTCACAGTGAGCTGGAATCCGGAAAAGCTGGCCAAAAGAAAAAAAGTTCTTTTTTCGGCTCGGACTTTGAAACTCAGCATGATGATTCTCAATTGCTTGATCACTTGGTTTTATAAACAATTTGTCCTAAGCATACAGTAAGAATTTAACTTCCGATTTTCATACTATTAACAAAGGAATGGTTTTAAGTTTTACTTCAGCTATGATTTCAGTCTCATCTACTACGCTGATGTACAATGTCAGTATCATCTAACTTTTTAAATGATAATCAAGGATTCGAAAAGTTAAACATTTCTCCACTTTTTGGTAAGTTCTTGACTACAATTAGACTTTTCAGTGCTTACAATGAAGTTTATTATATATTATTTGTAGCCTTGAGATTCACTGAAAATAAAAGTATAGAGGTAAATTATGTGATTATACTACATGGGTGGAATTTGTACTGTAATAACTAGTGACATGCATTTTTTGTCACTCTACCTGTGACGTGCGTCTTGATCTTGTGATCTTGGAGACCACAATATCTTAAATAATAATAAAATGTGCTACACTATTTTTAGTAAATAATTTAATTTTTATGCCTCTCAGAACCTAGCTTTAAACTTTTTTTTTATGAATCACCAACACCAACCAATTTTTCAGGGCAAATTATTATTTGGAATAAGTTTCAAAATTTGAATAAAAAATCATTAATTTATTATTAGCGTCTTTATATTTTAATATTCGGCCAGGTATTAAAATCAAGCCATATATATTTAAGTAGGAATGCTGAATAATAATACGGAAATGGATTAATCATTCATTTTTTTTGTTGTAACCTGCAGCTGATGAAAATTACATTTTTTCATAAAATATCTCACATCTCCGTTTGAACACAGTTTTTGCAAATTTTCTTTATACATTCTAAGCACACTATCTTTTTGCATTGGAAACAAATGAAAGAGGTTTTAATGTCTTGTGTGATGGCACAGTATACATGCAGTCTTCTTCTCCGGTTGGAGGTCTTCCAATGGTAGGTGGAGAATCTGCCCTATACTAATCGTACCTGTATTGCATGTCTAGGATTTGACATTCTCCTTCTCAAGTGGGTCATTACTACCTGCAGCTACCGATTTCATAAAATTAAATCTTGTCATAACTTTTTTGTCTTTCGCAGATTTTTGAATCACAAAGGAGTTGACCAATGAAATATCTAATATCCTGAAAAGCACTGCCATTGGCTACCTCCTTGTCTATCAGCTGGATGAGTAGCCACAAGGAGTAGCTATCCAATATATCTACGCCACCCTTAGTAGCCTTAAAAGATGCAATTATTTCTGGTTTCCCTGACTCTTTTGTCACTCTCCCTGTGGTGCATTGAGGAGACCAAACAAGTAGCCCTATTTCTCTTCAGAATATGAGAAACTAGTCACTGGCTGAGAATCCGTGCAGTGAAGAGCACACTATACGCCCTTTGGATGGTCGAAAATCACTAGGTCTTTCCCATTTATTTTACTAATTGTTGCCAGTGCTTTTGCTTTTGACCTTCCTATCAGCTCAATATATGTGAACCAATTATCCACCGTGATATTTCTATGTGACCCAATTAATGAGAAGAAGAACTGATTTGGTTTTGATGAATTTTGGTCTTCCCCTATCAGACCTATCCCACCAGTGTCTTTCCCAGTGTACAAATATGCATTTTACATATAACTGTTTGCGGCATCAGTAAAGAACATCATTTTCAAACTGTACATGGCTGGGTTACCGGGGGTATACATTTTGAAGCGGCATCAACTCCTGAAGCCAATTAACATTTCATCATTATAAGAAATGGTGGCCAATGAATAATGGCATGGGGAGTTTTTTATTAGACAATGAAATAGCTCGGAAATGGGAGCTACAGGGTCAGTTTTGTATTGGGTCATTCGGTCCGCATGGTTAACAAAACGGAGACTCATGAGAAATAAAGTTGTCCTGACATTTCTGGTCAGAAAGTTTCCCTGCCAGTGCCATCTGTGGCAAAAATACTGCATGTCTTAATTATTTGATTTTAAAATAGCAGAATAAGCTAAAAGACCAGGAAATGCTTTCGATTCCATCAGGTTTTGAAGCTAAAGCCTGCTGTCCCTTTTATACTTCTCTCTTATCATTTGAAGCTTTATGTTCGTCCACTGTAATATCAATTGCAACATTCCTTTATCGAAAATCTGAGGCCAATAATCTATAGGCTCTACACCTCTACCTAGCAATGTAATGGAATCCTTCAAACCAGGATTTACAGCGACGATGTTATGCATGGGTGTACAAATTTTCCTCTTTGGCACACTGGATGACCACCTACTGTGATTTTTCCCATGAAAAATTATCTTTACTTGGGGAAACCTTCTTCACTACATCACTGCTTTCCTGATCTGTACTCTTTCCTTCATTAGCAGCTGTATGTGTGTCATGACCACTTCTGATAACATAATCTTCTTCACTTGTCACTTTTCACTTTACTTTCATCTTCTGCTAAGTATTCCATAACCTGCTCCACAAAACAAGGGGCTTCTGGTCGTAGTTTTGATAATGATTGAGTTGGTTATTCATGGTTGCATGCAAAATTTAGTAGCAGTATGATCCACAGCAATGTGTCCGTAATCCGCACTGTTGTCGAGCGTGTTCAAAAATACATACCGTTGAATTATAAGA
Source organism: Platycnemis pennipes (assembly GCA_933228895.1). Lineage (NCBI taxonomy): Eukaryota > Metazoa > Arthropoda > Insecta > Odonata > Platycnemididae > Platycnemis > Platycnemis pennipes. The sequence goes on along the minus strand of OW121846.1, from coordinate 102,261,466 downwards.
CAATTTAAAATGTATATTTACATTACAAATTCAAGAATATATGGTCATTAGGCATTACTAGGATTCATAAAACTTACCTGAGTGTGATCCTGTTGTCAGGGGCGAGTAATATAAAGAACTGTGTCGAAACGAATTATAGTGCTAGAGCAAGCGATGAATCAGCGTACTGCGGTTGACAGGAAATTTTGTGTTTCTACTGTTCTCAGAGACTAAATTATTGAGCGAGTATAAAAAACTGTCATTTTTCCAACGTTCAAAAATTCAAAAATATTACATCCACATCCCAGATAGCAAGCTAAACTTGCAGCAAAGTTGCTGAAGGTTTGTAATGACAAAGTTACAACTTTGCAAAAAGTTTGTCGTAACAAGCCTGCATACCTGATGCAAGCTTGAATCAAACCTCCTAGTTACGTGTCTTCAAATTTGCTGCAGACTAGTCGTATCACACCTGCTGCAAACGTTAAATGAAATGTAAAAATTAAATAATAGAACAATAATACTTATAGAAATTTATTAACTTTAATGTTCTACATGTTTATCAATCATGATATCCTCAATATTATCATCTCCAGTGAATTTGTTCATCCTTTCATTCCTAGAAAAAAAACATGAAAAATTACTACAAATGATATGAAAGATCATGCCTATATAATTTTTAATTTGATAGTATATAAAGTTTTTACTTAATTCTCCTTTGATTTGAAATTTGCGCACATCAGGCATGGAAATGTGTACATTACAAATGAACAAAATGTCAAGTTCCCTTTAAAACTGAAGTAAATTTCTATTACAATGGAGTAAATCAGCCACTTTAACCATACAACCTCTAGATGCAGGATAAGCCAAGAATTGAGGCTTCTGTAATGCTTCAGTTAGGATGCCACCCAATAATTATTTTGGAAGAAGTGGTTAAGTGGCCTTCCAATCTTTTTACATTGAGGCCTTTGCATTAAACTGGAAGCCAGTCCACCAAAAATATAGCCAATTGACACAAGGAAAAACAATATTAAAATTAGAAAAACTTACTTTCAGAGGGGTTTGACAGAGACTGCAGAAGTATAAAGATGCTGTTGAGTTGCTCTATTTCCTGTTTGTTTTTTAGGCGACCGGTGGCAGACTATTTAGGAACCACGCAATTGAAGAGTTCAGATTGTACCAATGAGGAAGCTTTAGAGGAAGGTGTGGAGAGAAACCATATAGCCTACTTCTTAAAAGTCTTGCACCATAAATTAGTACCTGGAATGTTAACAAAAATTTACTGCTATAGGGATCTGATGAGAACATAATACATATTGACTCTATTTCATTCCAGATAAGTAACCACCTTAAAAATTCCTCATCAATGAAGACATCCATTTTAACACCAGCATCAACTCAGGCACATCAGGCATGGAAATGTGTACATTACAAATGAACAAAATGTCAGGTTTCAAATTTACAGGTTTCCTGCATCCATAACTCGAATTATACCTAGAAAATTAATAGCAACTGTAAACATCAAACGAGCTTATACCTGTAAATAGTTTCATTATTCCAACTGAAAACAAACTTACCTTCCATTGTGGAATGAGTATGCCTCTTATCAAATTCAATTAGGATATAATGAGAACTTAATACTGACATCGTTTGATTCCAAAGAAATAATCAGCATACACAATTCTCATTACTGAACAAATCCATACCACACATCAGATTCACCAGTGTTTTTACAGTTTTATGCATCCCTAACTGGAAAAAATACCAGGAAAATTCATTACATCTGTGAATATCAAACATGGTTACACCTGGTAAATAAGTTTCACGACTTCAAGGAAAACCAAACAAAGGAATAAGCAACTTATAGAATAGAAGCTATAGCAGGAATAAGAACTAGTTATTTATGGGAATTAAAGCACTCCTTCCTTCATAAGAAGGTAACAACACTTGGAAAATTCACCACTTCAAAATTTACAAAGAAATACTGTTCACTATCTCAGGTATCATTGAGGAAGTAATGCACCCTGGGTAGGTATGTACAAAAATTAGCTTTACCATGAAACAAGTTCCACAACCTCAAAATATCACTGGCACAGAAGAATTCATGCAATTTTTCGTTAGACTTTGTTAGGCTTGATTAGTTCAAGAGGGGTTCTAACAACATATAAACAACACACATCAAATACAAAATCCATTCAGGAATGAGCATTTGAGGCATTCATGCCATACCATTAGCCATTCGAGAGGAAATCACATTTATCTCCAATCAATATACCTTACATCATATAACATTTATCTTTCATGCATTCGTCCATGACGTATGAAACAGGCTAGATAAAGTTCGTCAGTGTTACTGCACAACAAAATTTAATTTTTAAAGTAACAATAATGCACAACACGTATTTTCTAATTCACTTTCACGCACAATACAATAACTTACTCATAATCAAAAGACACTCCACTCAACAGAACTTACTATATGGGATAAATATAAAGCAAGAAGGAAAGAGTGTTCATTCATTTAAGCTATATCCTCGCCTAATTCAAAAAGCATAGGCCCAAGGTTGTTAATTGACCATCTAACATAAAAGTTAATCTTTGATATCGGTTTACACTTCACTACTTTCATCTATGCAACAAGAACACATATTCCACAAACATAATTACTACCTTGCATAAAACTTTGATTTCCCTAATCAGTCCATCGAGGACTGACGATGTCTTCCCATAAAGGTATGCAATAGTCACAATTTCTTACATACTTGTTACTGAAATAAAATAACTCAATTACTGCTGTTGGTTAACATAATATAACCAACCATTCACTTTAGAATGCATCCCATACAGGTGTAACCTACCCTAGTACGAAATAAATACGATATTAATAAGATTGTGGTTAGCATGCATTTCAAGAAATACTGAAGCAATAACACCATTTCATGCAATTTTACAACTTACCGGTGGAAGGTAGGGCCATTTCTTTCCATTTTGGCGATTACTGTTCCCATTGAGCAAACCCGTATCGCGAGCAGGAATACACCTGCAAGTGAAAAATAAACATTGCATTTTCCCGCCAGACAGTAAGTCTGTGGATAAAGATAATAATTTTCAGAAGAATACAAACACTTTAAAGTATTTACGAACCTTCAGAATACCTCGCGAGTCACATGCTTCATTTAAACTTGATATTTTCTAAGCACGTCGCTCACGGTAAATTCACGAAATCGTAGCACGACATGGCTAAATGCGCAAGGCGGCGCAAGCGCTCAAGGATACCGATGTTAGTTATGTACGCTTCACCGCAGAGTTTATAATAATAATAAATTAATTGTTCGGCTCGGTTCGGTTGGTCTTGTAACATAGAACTCGCCAATAAGATTAAAACAGTAGTAGCACAAGGGAGCTAGAATAATATACAATTAATAATATTATACGCAGAGCGGGCATAAACATATACGATGATGCTGTATACAAAGCAAGCTTATAAAAGTATAAACATTGTGCGAGCATAAAAACATATACGATTAACATGTAAAAAAAAATAATTAGAATTAAAAGACACATTTAGAGATTCTCATCAAAATACTTATTCAAGCTGTAATGCAATTTGCTTAGTAGAATTTTACATAATCTACCCTTGAAAGTGCCCCCTCCAGTAACCTCAACGAGAGAAACGATGAGATTATGTGGAGTATTAGGCGGTACTGGGTGAAAAAACTACAGTATGTCAGCGTTCGCTTTCCTCTTCGAGAGAATCTCCGAAATACAGCCTTTAGTTATGGTAAAAGTATGCCACAGCAAGTTTGATGCAAACTTGCCATAACAACTTTGTCATAACAAGCCTATGACAACCCTATGACAAGTTTGTCGTAAGCTTGCATGCTATCTGGGATTGCACTATTAACAAATGATTCAAAATAAGAATTTACTTTTATAGTTGTACAATCACTAAAGTTTTTTTTTACCACTTTTGGAATCATGTCCACCAACATAATGACCAGTCATTTTCCAATTTAGTGATGTGAGGTCTCTCAGACCGCTTATCGAATTCGGTCAACTTTTTACAGGAATACAGAATTAATATATAAAATTTTAAGAATGCTACACCCTTATTAGACAAAAATAAGAAGGTAACAAGAATAACAGGGGTTTTGAACATTACTGTTTGAAAATATTCATAATTTTAAAAACCCAGCAGTCTCTCAGACCGCACGTTAACTTTTAAGGGTTAATGTATTTTTAGTTATAATTTGTTAGTAGGAAATAATTTTCCAATTGTTGGAGAAAAGTTATCAACACTGCTGTTTCCACATACACGTTTATTAGGCACGACCATGGATTTGTAGCAAGGCTTCATCATCAGGTCTGATGATGTAGCCGTGTATGTGGAAACAGCAGCGTTGATAACTTTTCTCCAACAATTGGAAAATGATTTCCTATTAACAAATTATAACTAAAAATACATTAACCCTTAACTGTAGCCTTGCCATGTAACCATGGTCGTGCCAAATAAACATGTATGTGGAAACAGCAGTGTTGATAACTTTTCTCCAACAATTGGAAACACTGAAGTGCTGTAAAAAACTTTTCCTGGGAATTCCTCTGTATTGTCTGGGATTTCTGGATGTAGCATACTTTGGACTAGTGTCCTTGCATATTTTCCTCCATTTGTAACCAAACACTGTGTCTATAGATTAAAAAAAGTCCAGTTTTTAAAAACCCAAGAAAATATCAATGAAGAGTTAAAAGTTAATACAAGAATAACTGAAAATCAATGTCCACTGTCAGAAGAAAGATTCACCCCGACCATGGCACCACTCAGGTTTTCTAATTATCAAGAGAACTATTTTCAACAAAAATTATGTGTGCACTTCCCTAAGAAAAAAATACTATAGAACTATATATAGTGATTATAGGAATTCTATAATCACTATAGAAATTTCTATAATCACTATAGAAATTTCTATAATCACTATAGGGTATAGTTCTATAGTCCTATAATCACTATGGGGTATAGTTCTATAGTCCTATAATCACTATAGAAATTTCTATAATCACTATAGGGTATAGTTCTATAGTCCTATAATCACTATGGGGTATAGTTCTATAGTCCTATAATCACTATGGGGTATAGTTCTATAGTCCTATAATCACTATAGGGTATATTCCTATAATCACTATAGGATACAGTTTATACATACATAACTTACATAGACCTCTCATATACAGACATATTCTCCTGGACCATGCTGTCTATAGGAGAGAGGTTTCAAATTATGTATCTTAAAAGCAAAACATTCTGAAAATTTTATTTTTTATTCATCTCATATGGATTCAAATGTCACATTCATCTTATATCCATTCAAATGGATATCCATGATTGTATGATTTTCCTCAGTCCCTCGTAGACGGTATCGGACTTAGAGAAAAATCTGGTGCGCTCGCCGGAAAACAGGTTCTCAGCATTATGGAGGAAACTCTTATTTATCTCTCCTAGAGTTCAAAGAATATCAGAGACGTATATTTATAATGGTCATGCTTAATTTTAGCCACAAAATGGTTATTAGCGAAATGCTTTAACGGTGCAAATTATCCGTCTCAATCTTAGAGTAAAGTTAATAATCACAAACGACTTAATGCCAGCCAGCAGCAGTATATATATGGCCTCCCTGTCTCATTAATGTAATTGGAAAATGTGTCAGGCCGTATGTCAAAGGTTGATAGGATACAAAGTAGTTAAGTGTAGGTCGTAAGGTAGGGGTATAAGTAGTATGTGAGATAAAGATATTACTCATTCAGTAAGTGAGAATCATGATCTTTCATTTTCCTTTTTATTCAATTTTGTTCCTTTGGGGAACAGTTGGCAAAACGGATACGAATAATGGTTGGCCAACCGCTGCACCTAGTATAATAATAATATAGGAATCCTCATGACCAAACGTTGGCCCAGCCGTCTGTGCTACATGGGTACGTTCCAAATACCTTAGCCATAGTGATTATAGAAAACTATATATAATCACTATATATAATCACTATATATAATCACTATATATAATCACTATATATAGTCCTATAATCACTATGTTCCAAATAACTATAGGACTATAGCCATAGTGATTATAGAAAACTATATATAATCACTATATATAGTTCCATAGTATTTTTTTCTAAGGGTTGACTTTGAAGAGAGTATGAAGTAATCAAAAGCCAATTATACTATTATTTTTTAATATTTAATTGTACATAAACCCATTCGCCTCTTAATTTTCCATGGGTTTTCTGCCCTTAAAACCCTATTTAATTTTCTTAAAATTTTCCTTTAGAAATTATTTTATTTTTTTGGAAATTAAAATTAATTATGCATTTAATATTTTTTTGTTATTAGGCATAGGGTAGTGATAATAATACGACAGACGTTAGAGAAACTTCACATCGGTTTAATGTACAATCCCTTACCTGTCGATCTCAGGGTCGCGGGTTGAAATCCCGCCCAGGGAGGATTTTAACTTTCCAGGGCATGGATGTTTGTATCGTCCAATTTGTTAATTAGAAGAGAAGACTTTGAGTCCTGAAATTCACTGATTAAAATAAGACAAAAATAAATAAATAAATAACATGTGTGTCCGCCACTTCTTAAAACAACACGTAGTTCCAAACATCACCACCAGAGCACACTAGAATATATCCTTACCAAAGCATAGGTATTAGAAATTGCTCATACTTCACTCATCCTCAATTTCTTAATACCTTATGAATTCATATGGTTGGCTACTGCAGTCCAAGCCTATCTTTGTCTGAAAAATATTTCTGGTGCCAAGGCTTTAGTCATAATGTCAGCTAACTGATAAGATGATGGAATATACCTTGCAGATATAATTCGATTTTGATACAAGTCTTGTATGAAATTATAATTTATGTCAATGTGTTCCATCCTTTTCTGATCCCAACACTCAAGTGCTCTTATGCATGATTGGTTATTCTCGTAAATAGTAATTGGTTCAGGGAGTACCTATTACATTTATCTCAGAAAGAAGTTGCTTGAGCCACATAACATCAGTTGTAGCTGTTGCTAATGCTAAATATTCCACTTCTGTAGCTGACAAAGATACAGACCTTGTTCCTTGTTTTCTTGTTCCCCACAATACAGTGTTACTGAATATCTGTATGACAAAACCCGATATTGATTTCCTATCAAAGTCATTTGCAAAGTCTGAATCTGCATAGTGTATTACAGGTTCCTCTGAATTTCCTCTCATACAAATTCCTAGATCTAAGGTTCTTTGGATGTATCTTAAAATTCTCTTCAGCCCTTTCCATTGCTCTTCAGCTCATTCTTTTGAAACTGGCTGTAGAATTTAACTGCCATACAGAGATCTGGCCTAGCTGCCATACAAACACACATTATACTACTCCTTATTTCTTAATAAGGCTTTTCACCTATAATACAGGGTTTTTTATTATCCACTTCATAGGTTAGATTCAAAACTAGAAGAGTTTTAACAAGCGCACATCTCTCCATGCTATACTTACTGAGGACCCTTTTTCAGTATGCAGCCTGACTCAGAAACATGTTTCCCTGTTTGAATAATTTTGACTCCCAGGAAATATTGAATTTCACCAAGGCCTCTCATTTTGAACTCACTTGTAACCTTCTACTTCAATTTGCTGATTAACATCCTATTAATTCCTGCAATTAAAAAATCATCTACATACAGGAGTAAATAGGTGACATCATTACCACTGGTCAGTATATGCAGACACCTATCAGGCATACACTGATTGAATCCCACTCCCTTTACAAATGTATCAAATCTCTTGTTCCCCTCAAGAGGAGCCTGCTTCAGACCATAAAGAATTCTGTTCAATTTACAAACCAAATTTGAGTCAATATTCATAACATGAGGAGGATACATATAAATATGCTCTTTGAGAAGATCATTTAGAAATGCATTCTTTACATCTAGTTGGTGCACATAAAGATTCCTTTTATTTATGACACTGAGAAGGTGTTTAATCCTTAAGTAGTCGTGTTAGCTTAGGTTACGTAACTACTCGTGTCGGATCTATAACATAACAATTGAGCCACCAAAATCAACACTGCAATGTTCGAAAATGGAGATAAACATCTGTTTCTAGGTGATGCCGGGGCCAATAGGCAGAATCATGGGTAGTTAAGGAAACAATAGGAGAGAGCGAGAATCTGGGAGTTGTGTGACAGACGTGGTGGTGTGGAGATGCAAAAGTGACGGGTGCTTAAGAAAGGGCATTATTTGATGGCTGGTTGGTGTCTGTGTGGGTGACTAAGAATCCTTGAGGGAAGAGATATTGTTGGTGTGGTTATGCTGTGTCTATTTGAATTAAGAAATGGCTCAAAAGAAAGGAAAGTGAAAAAGTGTATGGCCTGTTAAGTGCAAGCCTGAAGAGAAGTGAATATTTTTTGTTTGTGTTTGCGTAATTTTGAATTGAATTTCGTGAGGGAAATTTTATTTTCTTGCATGTTTTAAAGTAATAAATGTGCGATGTATATAGAGAATATGTTACTGATCATATTTACCCAGATTTTAAACCTTTGAAAAAATGTCTTTAAATTTAAAATTAATTGTCATATGATTAAAAATATATCTGAATTTTATAAATAAGGCACAGTGACTGCATATAAACCTTAAATATTATTTTTCCAAAATTGCAGTAATGGAAAACATGATTTTACAAATAATTTGCAAGATTTGTTTTCAATTGAGTACATTTATGCTTGCAATGATTTTTACAAATATGTACACTGTTTGCAGACACTGCATGTTTGTGAGTGGGTATTTATTTTCTTTAGAGCTAGGGTAAATATGACACCTCTTTCAATTTTTCAATGCAGGCTCATCACATTTTTTCTAACATTTCTGGATGCATGATTTTCCTCTCTGACATTGGAAGCCTTATTTTTACCTGCAAATTGCCAGAAACATGCTGATAACTTCTATGCCCTTCTAAAAACATTTTCATTTACTAGTTCATTTGCAAGATTTCTCAAAAATGTTCTGCTTTTGATTTTTTTCTCCTGTATGTATTGGCTTTGTAAATACCATAAGCATTTAGTGCAGTCACGTTGACAAAGTGAAAGAAAACTGCTAATGGCCACCTTCTAGTTTTACGTCCTACAATGTAGTTGCTGCAGAGTTGGTTCCATCTTTTGTATAGTTATAGAAGCTTATGATTTCAGGTTTCATTTTGGACCCTGTCTCAATATCAATATTATCATCGTGGTGCATGGTAGAAATAACTATTACTGATTTTGACCTAGCAGGAACATTTGACAGCATGGTAATATCTTTAGTAAACCCAAAAAGTGATGAATTGACTTCCCATTTTTAATTGGGCAAAAATTCATCTAATAGTTACCTATTTCAGCTTTATTTTTTCAAATAGTTCCCACTAATGTCAGTTTGCTTTCTAACAATGACTTCGTCAAAGGTATGCTGGTATACCAGGTATTAGTGGTTATATTCCTACAAGACCATAGGAACAATTAGCCATTCGACGATGTCCTGTGGTTTGTTTGACAGCTAGTATGGGCCTTCATGTTGAGTCCCAACGTATACTTCAAATTTGACGAGGTAAAAGGCTCTTGCATCAACAAGAGTGATTTACCTTTATGCCGCACTTTTTGGGTTTTTTAGGCAAGTACTGGCGAAATGAACAACGGCCCCTAAACAGAATGAGTTGGCCATCAATGGTAGTGTTCTCAGCTGTAGTATATGCTCGAGCATATTTCTCTCCGAGAAAATTCAGCACTTCTCAAACAGCAGCCAGTTTGTCTAAAGCATTTCTTTCGCTCCTACTGTTCAAGTCATCAAAATTTATGCAGTGAAGAAACAACAAAAATCGTTCATAAGACATTGTTATTGAAAATATTGGTGGCCCATCTCTCCCCCATAGTTCTTCAAAGTGTAAGTGAGCAGCTCATTGCACTCCACCCATCAATAAAAGCCCAAGAAAAGCTTTCATTTCTACTTTATCAACACTTTGTGCCCCTACTAAAACTTTCCCATATTCGTGAACTGTACAAATTGATGCAATGAACTAGCGTTTCTATCGTCTGGTCATCAATAAAAAGGCTAAACAAGTCTTTTATGGATTTAGCTGTTTTAGCTACACCATGGACACCAGGCAGGTCGGTAATGATACTGTGATGCTTTGACCTGCCTAACTTACCTACTGGTTTCTTTCACCATTTAGTTCTTTTGTCGTTACTAGTAAAAAAATCTCCTCCATCTCCTTCCATTGGTTCCTCATCTGTGGAAGCTTGAAAATCAGAATCTGAGTCATGACCGGTGACTTCAATGTGATCTTCTTCATCTTCTGTTTCTCCTCCAATGCAAGAATCTTCATCTTCCTGCCTAGTCAACTCAACCAGAAACTCTTCATCGGATCAAAAAACTTTTGGCATCCTAAAATATAATTATTGCATATTTATCAATTTATGTAAATAATATCAATGGAGGCAGGAGGAGGATACTTGGTGGAATTTAGTTGCACTGAACATGTTAAGAAAAATTGACTTTGTACAATTCCACACCATGATGTACCTTGACAATGACGCTCAGACATCGAAATCAATCTTAAAAATAAATCGTTTTGTGGAATTGTACAAAGTGAATTTATGTAAATAATTATGAATTGGAACTTGAATAAATCAAATGAACACTAAATAAATTATGATCTTTACCTTCTGTTGAAGAGGTGATAGAGAGAAGATCTTGAAGAGAAGAAAGCTCTTGAAATTGACTAGGAGAATCACATAAACAGCTTTGGTCTCTGCAAGAGTCACAGTCGCACTAAACTTTCCAAGGAAGGGGAGCAGGTCTAGGGGGAAGGGGATGGAGGCTAGGAGACTAAAATACGATCATAAATCGCAAATAGAATGCAAAGTATCAAGGCACCATAGTTTACATAACTATTACTTGTATTACAAATGCTAGTGATGAGTCATTAAGCAGTATTTTTCAAGTTTATTCCCCTAAAGGGTCACAGCTGTACAAAAACTTGACTAGGTAGGGGAATAAAATACCATCATAAATCACAAATGAAATGCAAAGTATCGAGGCACCATAGAAGTCTCCATAACTATTATATTTTATCACAAACACACACGACGAGTCGTTGAGCAGTATTTTTCAAGATGGAAACAATGGCGTCAGGTCAGACAGTGATATATTTCATGACATCAACACTCGCGTCTGGTCAAAATAGTAAATTATAATGGATACAAATGCATATTTACAAACAAAAAATAGTATAGAAAGACAGAGGAAAGTAAGTAAAGAGATTACATGGGACACTGATTGCAACAGTAATTAACTGAATGCATATTTTATTCACTGAAAGACTCACTTGGGTCAAAGAGACCCGATGTGACTACTCGAGGGTTAAGGGTTGGCAAGCGAGCAACAGGTTCATATGTCTCCTCATAGTCTACACCTTTCCTTTGGAAGCATCATTTTATTACAATCGTTGCTTTGTAACATTTTACATTACCTTCTGCATCATGTCTAATGGTGAATACACATTTACATTTGATAGGAATACTATTTTAAGGTATTGTTACTGTCCATGTATTGGATTCCTTCAAAGCCTCTAATTCATCATGGATTGCTCTGACCCAGTGTTCTCTGTCTGCCCTGTTTTCTATTTCCTGGTAACTCTGAGGAAAATTATTACAAGAACTTTTAGCAGTAAACCCACAGAATTGCATCTCCTTTAAATGAAAAATACTTTGCTGAAAATCTTTTAAATATTTAAATTGTTCTTTATGGCCATATTCACCATTGCTTCATTTGCCTCATCTGCAAACTTTGCAAGAAATGCTAGAACAGAATTATCTTGGAGATACTTTGGACTCAGTTTCATTCTACTTGTTTTTCTTAACACATTCAACCCGGAATATTTCAAGTGTGCAATCATGAAAAACGAAAGGTTTTTCCTCCACATTAATTTGGCCAGTCAATTAAACGTATAAAATTCGTTAAAAAATTTTTTTGATAACAAAACTTGATAATTTATTAAAGACATGAGTTCACGTCTTTCAGAGAAGTCTTCAGAGAGGTCTTCAGTGAGGTCATCATAGAGGTCATTAACAAACGTGAATGCGCGTCCTTCGGTGTCTTGGCAACGCACCTCGGACGCGCATTGGCGTCCATCGGGTTGAATGTGTTAAAGGGACAACTTTCCCTATTTTTTCTCTATTACAGTAATGCTATCATTTTTATCAATTTTAATTTTAGCTCCATCCTGAACATGTTATTTGCTTTCCTCAGCCATCGTTCTATCATTTGGGAAACCTTCCACACTTTTAGACTGAGAGAAACTTTCCAATTCATTGTTTTCAGGGAAACCTTCCTCTCCTTTTTCCGTTGAGAGCTCTTCAAATATCACATTTCTGCTACTAAGTACCCTCCTTTTTTCAGCTAGCTGCAACCGGTAACCATTGTTACAATAACCCAGCGTAATACACCTCAAACTTCGATAATGAGACTTACTAACCTGTTTTTCCTTAGGGACATGCAGGTAAGCAATACTTCGAGAAACCCCCAGATTTAAGAGGTTCGGCTTTTTTCCATACCACTTTCAGCTGTGACTTTACCCTCAGCAATACCTTTCATGGAACTCCTATTAATAACGTTAAATGCTGTTAAAACAGCCTCTATCCAAAATGACCTATTGAGTGGACTATCAAGTAGCATACATCTACTTCTATCTAACCGAGTACAATCCATTCTCTGCAACACCATTATTTTCAGGTGTTCCAGGAATAGTGAGCTCATACTGGATACCTTTATCAAGGAATAAATTTTTCACTTCATTATTAACAAACTCTACCATTATCACATTGGAATATGGAAATCTTTTGATTAAAGTGACTGGTGACTTGGGCTTCATAAATTTTAATGCAATCGAAGACCTCTGATTTTGTTTTTAATCCAAATACTATAACAAAATGACTCCAGTTATCAATAAAAGTTAGAATATATTTGACACCATTATAAGCTGTAGGATTAATTGGACCACAGAGGTCACTATGGACTCTCTCAAGTGGTCTAGAACAAGGGTATATCTGGGATTACTGAAGGGCTTTTTTGTGTTGCTTGCCCAAATGCAAACTTCACATAATTCTGCAACATTTCTGAGTGTTCATCACTTTTATTGATTCCTTCAACAAAGGCACACATTTTTAACAAATTTTGTGAGCTGATATGCCCCAACCTTTTGTGCCAAAGGATGTTAGTTATAACAGCTGCTGAAGCTTCTCCTTCCGGTTGAACTTCTATGCTGTGGTAATAAGCGACATCTGGTATATCTTACCATGTCTCCAGCCTTGGGCAACTACTTCTAAATTTTGTCCCATTACAGAACATATTCCTTGGCTGAAAAGAATGTGAAATCCTTAAATTTACAACTTGGAAACAGACCTAAGATTATAATTTAAATCCTTCATAATGAGACTATCTTTTAATAAAATCTTGTGTACCACATTTTGAACTTCTAAGTGGATATTAACATCTCTTTTTTCATAGGCATGTATCGTCATTGATTTCTTGGCAATATTGATTGGCACAGGATATTGGAGCTTCCTTGACAATCAACACTGTTGGTTTAATTAAATGATCAGATGCCCCAGAGTCAAAGTACCATACATTCTCATTTTCACTCATACTTTTAAGCTCCAATTTACTTACTTCACTCAGGCAATTTGCAACTTGCACACAATTACTAGAATCTGATGTTTCATCACCAGCTGCCATGGAGCAGTAAGCAATGGGCACAACGAGGTTATCTGCTACCACAAGCAAAACACTGGCTGCCGCATTTGTGGCTCCAAACTGCCCAGAATCTCCACTGCCTCATGGATGATTTCCATGTTCATGCATTCTGCTGCTGCCACAGCTTCCTGGAATGGTGCACCTTACAGCCTGACCATGATTGCTGTGAGGTGCAATGGTTGTGGTCCATTGCCCGTGTGCACGTCCTCCTTGACCAGGAACTCCTGGACTATGGCCTCTCCAATCACCACAGCCACAGCTGCAGCATGCACCTCCTCTTGGTCTCCAAAACTGGATCCAATGATGCCTCTTCACCCCACAGTTGTTATAAGTTAAGGGAAAGGCATGGTAATCACTCAGGGCCATGAAAGCAGTCCCTGACATAAATGAAGTTGAGGCTCGGCAAGCAGATCTCTTTCTGCCAACCTCATAATCTTCTAATCAAACCCAAACTAACTCCATTGTCTAATCCTTAGAAATGAGTGTCTGGAGAGCAGAGATAAGAGAATCATATTCTTCTGGCATCACCAGAAGAATATGAATCTGTTATCCATTAGCAGAAACGTATCCGCCCAAGAAAAAATTAAGGTGTACTTACATGGATTAACATATAATTAAACTACAAAACAGATAGTGTACTTTGAAGTCCTTTAGATCTTTTAGGTAGTTCATGAACACTCCTCAAACTCAAATAATGTTTTGGTTGACAGGTGTGATGCCTGCAAGGCACACTATGGATGTCACTTCAAGGATGATAATCACATTATTTTTGGCAATTAAGGAAATACTACATGTAAAACACAGCAGAAAATTATTCTTTCATGCCCAAAAATACTTTCATAAGGTTTGAATCATGATGGCAGCACCCAAATTATCATCAAATTCACTTACCAACTACGACTCCAAGGTTGGATCTTCACTTATTATTTGACAAAGATCAACAAAAGCTTTGTCTGCTGCCACCAGCAATGCATCAAAACAGATCTCTTCGCCAACAATGTCTTGTTCCAATGGGTTACCAGCTAAAATGGCATCCACCTTATTCTCAAGACAAGAAGAAGCAGCTGTAATATCGCCCATCCACATGATGAACTGACTATTTTGTAGCTGCAATTTACTACAGCCTGTAAATATAAAATTATTTTAAATAGTCAGGTACACTAATACCTACAATTTACCTTATATTACCACTATCTTAACACACCTGATCATTATAAATCCAGAAAAAATGCTATTCAAACTATGGGTAACCATAAATTTTAATATACCAATAATTTTCCTCTATCAACACACATGAGTAATTGATCAAAAGTTTATTGATTATTTGAAATAAATAAAATTTTAAGGATTGAAAACTTATTGAACCGAATTAGCCTAGAAATGTGTTCTTTATGCCCTTAAGTGCAAAATGTCAGTTAGAAAATAACTTGATGAACTGGCCATTACCTGTGCACCCAGAAGATTTAACAGTGCATGGATCAGCATTCACATTCCTCTCCAATGTTGGTGTACTAGGCTTAACAGGCATTGGTGGCATTGGGTAAGGATCTTCGGCAAATGACCCTTGGGATCATGGGACTTACTCTCTCAAGCCCTCACTCTTGAATTCTCTCTTGCCCTACTCTTGAATGCCCGCTTAACACATTCAACCCGGAATATTTCTAGTGTCCAATCATGAAAAACGGAAAGGTTTTTCCTCCACATTAATTTGGCCAGTCAATTAAATGTAATTATAAAATTAGTTAAAAAAATTTTTAAATACCAAAACTCGATAATTTATCAAAGACATGAGTTCGCGTCTTTCAGAGAAGTCTTCAGAGAGGTCTTCAGTGAGGTCATCATAGAGGTCATTAACAGACGCGAATGCGCGTCCTTCGGTGTCTTGGCAAAACACCTCGGATGCACATTCGCGTCCGTCGGGTTGAACGTGTTAACAAGGCTGGCTCACCGTCACTCTCTGACTCCCCAGGAAGATTCTTCTTGCACCTTCCATTTAATTCCTCATCCAAATCTAAATTCAATGTTTCCTCTGCTCTCCATGATTTTGAATGAGCTTGTGAAAATGTTACTGTAAGATTAATAAATGACTCTCGGATTTCAAGCCAAGTAAGATTTTGGATTGCTGACGTTTTGATGAGACACTCCTCTATTGACATCAGAGCTCGGCTTGAAACCCAAGAGTCATTTATTAATATAATTCCCCGAGAAAGAATGAATTGCTATATTTCTGTAAGATTTTTAACATTATAAGGGGCTATTATTATCAAGACTTAAAACTGAGGAGGGATGGCCATTTTACAATTCCATTTCAAAAATTTCTAATAACAATACAAAAGTCTCCTCCCAAAATCCATTTTATTAATTGTTTGAACGGTTTGTCTGACCTGTATCAAAGTTTTAGCTGAAGTGTTAGGTTAGTTGGTACTTAGGTAAAGGTCCATTCAATATCTAGGATATCACATTCTCTTCTCTTATATCAAAGGTAAGGTGAAATGGACAGATATCATAGGAAATAGAAATCAATATTCCAACAGATAAGTGATGGACAAAGATTCTCTCAAGTATGTATTTGCATGCCATCAACCAAATTTATATCTACCAAAGGACAAGCAGTTAAATCATTTCATAGAAATCTCTCACCATACTCTTGCAGCACTATTATCTTGCAAAAATGCCAGTCTCTTTCAGGTTGTGCATGTGTCCTTAGTAGTTCGTCCTTCATTTCCTCCACCTGCGTATTTTGGGTAGTAACACCACTTTCTTGTGTCATCCAACCCCTTAAGGGATATGATGCCGGGGGCATCATCCTCCTTAACAAACTTCTCAATGGCAAAGTTTTTCTTATCCATTTCCTTTGATGGTAAAGAATTACTATATTAAAAGACACATTAATGTGGGCAGCAGTGGAAGATAAGGTGGTACATATTACCAAGCTCCTAATTTTGGAGTATGACAGACCCAAGCACGTACTCCCCAATTACTGTTTTATTCAAAATTTTGGTAAGTCGGGATAATCCTTGGTTTTATAATCATTTATATTCCTTCTGAAATAGAGCCTCAATATATAAGTACACTATTACACACAGCCATCAGCCACCACACAATTTTAAGCATCAAGTGTGAGATCAATAAAATAAGTTAATATGTACATTTAGGCAGTAACAAAGTGCTATACCAGTGACATATTACAAAGGAGTCATAGCATAAACTAAATGGTTAGAATAACTAGAAAGAACACTATTTTCACATAAGAGAACATTTAATTTGACCGAACTAAGTACATCACCCATAATGCAGCATAAGAAATACTACATGCTTCCCCTGAAGTGGAAGCAACACAATTTTACCAGCAACATCAGACACAATTTTTTTTTAAGGTTAGATTACTTACAACACTCACAACATAGACACCATGCAAAGAGCTATCAGCTATAGGTTCCCCATAAAAACATTGCTTTTTAAAAAAATCTTGGAAAATTTACATCATACAGTTCGTTTGAGAAAAAAATATTTTTCACAAGTACAATACTTCCATTGTTCTTGTGAACAATACTTCCACAATACAGCACAGGAATTTAGGGGGAGAGGACCTTATTTGGAAAGTACGAAATGTTGCTTTTTTGTACTGCTGGTTATTATCACAACCAGGCAAAAGTGGACCACAAGAATGTGGCATTGAGAAATGAGGGCAGGTACAGGAATGAAGACCAAATTTGACAACACTTTGAAGCCGGCACGTAGAAGATGAGAGCTCATATACCCTTTATACCAGCTGCTGAAGGGGTTTATCACCATTTCTAAGGGATCTCTTGAAAAACTTCCTTGCAGTCCTCTTTGAAATTCCTCAAAGCGAATTTCGAAGGGAACTGCACTACAGTTCTCCAGAGCTCCAAAGTTCGTCACATCATCAGTGATGTGTGTCAGACCATGGAAGTTGTGGGTTATATTCTGTGGCCCATACAACCTCCCGCATGTTCTCACCAAGTGAAATAATAAGATCTTTGCATACTCTCAATTCTTATTGCAAGGCCAGGGGCTGAGCAGAATCCTGATAGCAACAGCCAAAGTAAGAAAATTATTTTTTACCCATTTCCAAAATTTCCCAATTTTATCTCCCTAAATAGAACAATAGACCCAGTGATTAATAGAAATTGGGGAAACTCTGTTGCTTTCCACCTTCTAAGCTTATCCAAGCCTCGTGGTTACCTGCTGAACTCAAAGCTGTCCTGCAAGGGAGAGGAGGTTTGAAATGGAATTAATTACTCGATGAGGAAATTTTAAAGGGACTGGCACCCATATTGAAATCGGGGTATTTTCACACATTACACCCAAGCACACCAAGTGCATGTGATCCAGTGGGAAGCTGTCAATAAAATTTAAGCCAGGAATTCTGGTTAAAATGGTGTATGATACATGAAAATCATAATCTTATTGAAGAAGAAAGCCTTCATGAGTTGTTGGGATCATCACTCCCATCACACCGAAGGAAAGTCATCCTGTGGTGCATCTCCTGCTTGTTTGCACTTGGTGCAAGATGAATATCCTGTGTCCTTTGATTCCTAAAATGAAGGCCTTAGCTGGTGCATCACATATAAATCCCTTTATAAACACTTAGAATTTTTTACTTTTTACCATCATTCCATTCCTCACAAGTGCACAGACCCCATAGCCTCTAAAACAATGTCCTTCAGGAACTCACCACAGTCTGGTTTCCCTTCTTCCAAATAAATGCCAATGGGAAAGACAAGAGACTTCACTGATGGTGCATTGAATATGGAGGTAAGAATCGGCCAACACTCACTCGAACCACTCTTAAACAATGGACAACCAATCAATACCAATTATTAATTATTAATACCAACCTGAACAAGAACAGATGAAGGAGATTTCATTAAAGACCTGGCATCTGAAGGCAAAACAAAAACATTTTTGACTCTTTAGAATACAAAATAGAGCAGGCTAATTTTGAATTGAACTGCCCAATTCCGTAGATTTTCCCTAAGGATTTAATTTGCTGAGAGTCCACAGCCCCCATCATCACAATCAGAATCCTTGAGAGTTCATCTTCTGTTCTTAGTTGCAACTAAAGCTCATCTTCCAACTGGTTTTCGGGGAGAATTATATGGGTACCATTTTCATTCACATATGCATGTTCGTGTATTCGTTGGATAGTATCCTCCTCGGAACTCTCTTCTCCAGTTTCTGAAGCAACTTTCATGACATCTTCAAGAGAGCAAACATCAGGAATTGTCTCAAATGATAAACCTGGTTGACTAGGAAAGGGACTGCGGTCACCACCATGAGTGTATCGAATGGGAATTTTCCTGGGAGTCATCACACATTCCAAACGTGTGGTCTTCATCAGGTGCTTCCTTCTACTATGAAAGGTCGTCTCCAGGAATGACTTCCGTGACATCTACGAAAATAGTTGAAAGAAAAAATGACCTAAGAGTGATTTCCTTGGGTCTCCTTGCCTTTTACTGTTTCATTAATGAAGGTTATTTCACGAACATGATTAAGCTCTGGGAAATATAAATTAATATTTTTAAGGAAATACTTGACAAATCAACATTTATTACAGTACTTGCTGATACTTACCTTTAAGTGTTTGATTGCTTAACAAATGCTAACAATGCCTTAAGAAACATGCAACTTAACCCTTTTACTGCCAGCCCCTTTAAAGTAGACTGTGCGGAAATTGCCAAGCCCATTATGCCCAGCCCATGGACAAGCTCATTAAGATATATTTGAAGCACTTAATTTTAATATATGAATTTTTATTTTTCTCAATTTTAATCATATATTTATTTCACTTTCTAAGAGGATGAAAAAATTATTCATGCTGTCTCTGATTTGAAGGAATTGTAACCATTACAAAGATATGATGATGTAATGTAGGTGGGCCGGTATATCGGCCCTTGGCAGTTTTCGTACAACCATAGAGGGCTGATATATCGGCCCACTGGCAGTAAAAGGGTTAATTGTTACTATAGGAAAAAATGTTTTATGGTAGTGAAAATTAAGTGAAGCAGGCCAAATGGAATTCTTTTCCTAAAACCACACACAACTAACTTTATCACACAGCATTGCTTCACCACATAATCTTGTTGCCCTTCAATGAACATATATTAATTCTGAAATCAAGATTTCTTAAACCAGAAACACTACATGTAAATGAAAATGATGAGCTGTTACAACTTACAAATGTAACTTTGTTAAGTCTCCAAAAGCGATAAACAAATATACCTTTCCAAATAAGGGTGAGGTATCAAAATTATCAACTAGAACTCACACACTGTTACTATCAGTTACTTTTGCTATGAGTATCCAACTCACCACATATGTCTGGAATTTTACAAGTACCCTGTTTTGGCTGTGCCACGTGTAAACCTAAAATGATAAGAACCACATCAGAATTATTGCATGGCTTTGAACTCACCATTACAGTATCAAACAATTCAACTGCCTCTATCCATCTCTCCCAGGGGCGTCGGAACTATTTTTACTGGGAAGGACCAACCTTGAAAAGGGCCCAGATCAAGAAAAGGGCCCCCGGCTCCTATGAAAAGGGCCCGCATTTTTTTTTGTGGATAGGAGGGGGTAAAGACTAGAATTCCACTAAAATTGCATATGAAGGTGGTAGAATATGCGTCCGAAGGGAACCAGTAACCTAGAAACCAGTGAAATTAAATTTTTATTAATGAAGATTCATTTCTCAAGGGCACGGGGCAAATTCTGGGGGGGGGGGGGGGGTGAATACCTCCCCTTCCCCCCACTTCTGACACCGCTGATCTCTCCATACCTTCAGTGTCCTCTGGTGTTACTGAGGACACTTCCATAGAAATTTCTTTTTCCTTGCCCACAGCAGTTAAAGCTTTATCTATGAAAGTAGAAAGATGAATCATATCAATAAAATATTATAACAAAATAACATTGTATCAATCCATTCTTGGTTACTGTATCAACACACAATGAGCCCAAGCATATGGGTTATTTCATGTCAGTTCAACCCGTCCATTGCATCAATCCCTTTGTGTTTATCATATTATTTTAGGAATGCTCAAATTTATAATGATGTACCTCTAAAATTTCTGGAAGATTCTAGTTTTGAAGGTTTTCACGACATTGATTTGATGATGAACTTTGCGTGTTTTCCGGGTTCTCACCATGTGAATTGCCTTTAGCAGACAGCAGTTTCACTGGCATCGCCATTAGTGAAAGTGTTGCCCGCTAAAGCCAACATACACGGTGAGAACCCGGAAAACATGCAGATTTCTGGAAGACTGACTGACTTGTGAATAGGATGTCTTTCTAAATGAGAAGGTGCACCTTACATAGCAAGCCTGAACAACTAAAGAAATTGAGATTGTACCTTACGTCTGAGACATTATTAAGTGAAAACTGTTGAGCTAGATGGATCCAATTAGGTGTTATTTGGTGGAGGAATAAGAAATTACAGGTTCCATAAAAATCTGAGATTACGACTTTAGACTTTTTTTTAACTGACGTGGTATGACCCACATGTACTCTGACACACAAACCACGGTTCCTCGCTTAAATTTCAATTTTTTAAATATACTTATTCTATGTACTAATGTATTATTGTATATAAATGTAATGATTGGTGCAAACTGAAATAGGTATTTCAACAAAATCAGAGTAATACAAAACTAAAATCTTAACATCCAAATCCCCTTCTCAATCTCTGAATCGCTAATTAATTGCTCACCATTTGACGATGCCCTGAGCTGAGAATTGTAGACGCATGACACGCCGTTAGCATCTAATGCAGCTGAGCGGTAACCTTGGCTACCTTAGCTAAATTCGCTGTGAGTGTTAAGAATTCACACTTATACTTTTCCTTCTCTTCTTCCAACTTTACAATTATTTCTTCCGCTTTTCTCGAAGTCTCTTCCTCAACCGTACAATTTCCTTTCACTGTCTTCGTTGTTCATTCGAAATTCGAATTCTCTTCTCCCCTGCAGAAATTCGGACTGCGCCTTTTCTTTCGTAGATATCATTGCAGTTTTCCTTCTTTTCTGTGGAAAAGGAAAATTAACATGACGCTTAACAGCTGGAAACACGATTATAACCATATTTCTGGCTTTCAGTGAATAGCAGGAAGTTTTCGTAAGAGTCCTTGGCACAGCAGAATTAAGTTATGATATCATCATTCATAGTTTATTAATAACATTCGCTCTTTGTACTCCCTATTCGCTTTCATGTACCTGTTTCTTCAAAATACTTAGTCATAGAAATTCAGTTCTCCAACGCTTCGGGAGAGGCGGCTGCCACCACCGCCCCCTGGATCCGCCCCTGATATGGGACTATTAGTGGAGAGGCCTATACAATATAATCAGAATATTTAGGGTGTTTTGTCAATTTCAAAAAGGCAGTTGACAGAGTAAAGTAAAGATGATACTTGATGCAGGATGGAAGGTAAGATGAAAGTAAATAATATCGGTAACTTTCGGGGAAGATCAATGACCAGTCAGGCAGACGCTCTAGGGTCTATAAAAATTACTTAATGCGTTACAAAGTAAAATAGATGGAAATAAGAGAAACCGCAGGAATTAAGAGAAGATTTTCCGTAGTGAAAACAGCAAGAAAAAATTTAAAAGCGGAAGGATGCAAGTTAGAACAGTTATACTTCCTGGGTAGTATGCCCGAGGGAGAGGAATATAGCAGAATTGAATTTCGAAAGGGAACAAGTTTTGCGAAAGATGTGCTCGCTCGTATTTGAGAGAAGATGAATAGAACCTACGGTGCTCGAGATGGAGAGTGAAGGTGACAAAAGTGGGCGGAACGCATAAACGAGGGAGTGAATGCTGGGATGGTAGGGGAGGAATGGGAGCTAATTGGGAAAATTGGGAGAAAGCAGCAGAGGAAGATGATGGAGCAGAGAATAAGGGCGAGGGTACGTTGAAGGAAGTGGTGGAGAAATAGATGGATACAGGTAAGAGGGGAGGAGGGAGGAGGATAACGGGTATTTTGATTAGAATAATGGGAGGGCGGAGGTACCGTAGAAAAACGGCGTACTAAAGATCGGAGTAAGAGATTGAAGAATTATTGGAAACCAGTCACGAAAATTTCGTTGCTCTAAATTTAAATACTTTCATTTTTTTATTGTATCCGCAACCCTGGTGTTTCGGTATGGATAACAAATTTAAGTTGTTAAAAAGCATTAAGTCAATAGAGTTGGTAATTTTTCTACACTCCAACTGAAGGTGGATTTTCCTTATTTCTTTTAGGGATCAAACGATAGTTCCTATTTTCTTCGTGAAGCAGCTGTAAAAAGATTCTGAAGCCTGCTGTAGCATCCATTTGGGTGATTGTGTTTCGTTAAATAATTATTTAGGGAGTCCAGATCATACCCCCTAAGTGTATCCTTTCCAAAACAAAAAGATCAGAATGAATACATCAGGACGTCAACGAGGCAGTTTTGCTCTTTTTTGAATGGCTATATAATTCTTAAGATTGTCTTTTGAAAACATTGTCTTCGCTTTTCATTCCTCTTTTAATGAATTCACCCCAAACGTGGTGGTAAAGGCTTGCTCGTTCCTGTAGCCTCAATAGTTTGACTCGCGGGAGCAATGAATATTGATCCTTGTAAGACCACCCATGCAAAATAGGTCAAATTGTAGACACCAGACACAAGGTGTCTACGCCTCTTTGTTTTCCTGGTAGTATCATGAACTAATAAGAAAGAAAAGACCCCTCAGCTGGCTGATTTGACATCGAAGGCTCTTCAATTGCTTTTTACATGTTAAATTTCGTTACGTCAACAGCTCTCGGGTATTTTTTGTATTTTAATTATTTCTTTTCGCTATTATTTGTGGGGGTCGTGGTGGCTTATCATTTTCGAGGCCAAATTTGGGTGATACCTCTCTTCACAGGACGTACTCTCCTCACCTAAAATGCGCGGTGCGAATTTTTGATCGCCAGGACTTCGTGGGTGAATTGTTTGAGGCCCAGGGAAAGGAACTACCCACTCCCCCCCTTCCCGGAATGTGTAAAAGTCATATGCTCATGGCTTGAAACATCTCTTCCCTCACCTACTAAACCAGCCTTCGGATTGAACAGTGAGTGAATGAGGCTTATTTGTCACGGTACTCAGTGCCGTTATTGCTTCATGTTTAGCATTTCCATACTTTTACTCCTACTCTTCTTCGAATGTTAGGGAGTTACCAAATGGATGCTCCCCTTGGTCACATGGTTCTGTGATAGTTTACATGGAACTGGGAGTGAGGTGGAACTGGGTGGATATAGGGGTAGCAGATACCCCATATGGTGGAGAGACCCGAGCTTCCTGAGAGTTCGATTCCAGTGATGATAAAGCCGATTTACTGAGGATATTGTAGAGGAATCCTGACCCAAAATGAGTCCTTTTCGTTCAGCAAGTAAAGTTGGATAGGGCGTGAAACTGTCCATATTGTGTGAAGAATATACAAATTTTAAACCAAATTTGTCCGCTATTTTGCATTCTTCGTAAAACAAATTCAACCTTAGCCGAACCCAAGGCCCATTTAATGGACAATCCCCTCAGATTTTAGTCTGATGATTAGTAAAATTTTGACATTAGGTGATTTTTTGCTCGCAGTTAGTGAGCTGGAGAGAGGTGGGTTTCATTTTAGCAGCATTTTTGGCACTGCTTCAAAGCGGCCTCCAGAAGACCAGTCATTACACGGTCTATTCAACGGCTGTTTCCGGCAAACTTTTCCTCGCACCCATGAAAAGTCGGTCTTCAGACCTTAGGAAATGGCTGCTGCTTTTGCATGCATTTAGGGGGTCCACTATTTTGAAGTATGGCTTCGAGTTCAATTTAATTAAGTTCAAGTAGGTTAAATTTTAGTTTTATATCGTCTCCTGAAGCGTTCATAGTTGATACAAAATTGTAATACTCTTCCGCACAATTTTAGATGTGTCCGGTCTGTTTCGAAAAGTCTGAAACAATGTATTCGAAGTTGAAACAACAACATTTTGCCCATGTTCTCTATGCTTGCTTGTCGGGAAAGAGGAGGGGTGTGATGGAGGAACTTCATGAGGTTGATATGGGACGTTTTCCAAAACGTGCTATTACGTTAAGGATCATAGATCATTTGGTTGTTTAAAAGGTTATTTGGCAGGGGACGTATTCCTGAAGGCAAAATATTTGGCACCATGGATGAGAGCATTATTTCTGTCGAACGATTTACAGTACGCGGATTTCTATCGATCACGGCATAGCACATCGTAGACGTTCCTTACAGATAGATAAGCGTCTGTATTGGGGAGAGATAGAGACTAAAATTTCCTTCTCCAATTAACTCCTCGTCAATATATGAAACGTTATAATCAAGACAAGCATTATTCTGACAGATTCTTTTCAAAATTTCGGTAGTGGCAGTGTAAAGTATTCGGCTTTAAATTAATACTTAAGCCAATTTCCTGCGTTGTGTGTTGTGCCTTGAATTACAAACTTTTATGTTATTTGATTCCCATCACAAATTTTATCCCTGTTAGTCTTACATGAAGGTTGCTACAGTCAATATATTTTAGCGAGTGCATATGCCTTTTTTAAGCTGGATTAAATTTGTATTTGACCGAGATTAATAATCAACGGTAAGCGGTGAGAGTGGAACATATTAAATAGGTATATGATTCATAACCACGTCAGGTTTTCGATGACAGATGACTTACCTTTTCTGATTTGTCAATCGGAATCTGCGGATACGGTTAATAATTTGCTTTATTTATTGCCAGAAAATGACGCTGCAAACTCGTTGAAGCTGATTGGTCACTTATTAATTTGTGAGTAAACATGTATTGCTTAATTATCAATATTGGACATCGGCAGTTTCACCAATGTATATTAATTCTATAACACAGGTATTAATCAAGTTCTTTATAGGGTCCGGAACCACAGTGGTAAAGTTGCATTTAGGAGTTATTTGCTGCCTCTACAGACGTTAGTACGCATGTTCATTCGCTTCTATCCTGTTCCTTTAAAGTAACTCTCATTTTGCAGCCATTTGATACCCATTGCTTGGACGGCCAGCTTAAAAATAAACTGCAGATGGTGGAGTGGATTAGATTTAATAGGGCGCTTTTAGCTTCGCGCCCCCAAAAAAAATGTTCACCGCTTTTAAGCTCCGTGCTACCCGATCCCATTCTCGATTCTGCCCACTTTTAGCGGCAAATAAAATAGAATCAGTAATTCTTGCGTACGCACAAGAGTTTTTTTTATCACACTTTCATTTGGGTATCAATGCCCTGCCCTGCACCTGCCCGAAATCACTACGACTTTATGTAACCTACATCCGACGGGGTACACTTAGAAAACATTTGTTAGGGATATAAATAAACGGGGCTTGAAATATTCACGCTCGAAGAGGAAAAGGATGAGAATTGGCACGTGAGCCGCTCTAATTTAATGTGTAAATACGGAGTTTGTATAGTGCGAGATTTCAAAAACACTCTATTTTTAACCATAGTCGTATGTCGGTGATATATCATTAAGTAGATTCTTGTATGTTCTGGGAAAATTTTCCTTGCTTCAATTTTTTATTGTCTTCCGCTGGTGGTAACGATGATCTTTAAAATTCAAGCTACGAAGAATAATTCAATGAAATCAAGCGTCTATAAATTTGAGCTTTCTGTTCACAAGACATTTCTCTCTCTCTCTTTCTCTTAAAAAATTAAATAAAAATTAGTGTAAAGTTAGTTATCTTGGCGAAGAGTACCATATTTTGCGGAAAATGTATTTAAAATGGTATGATACAACCTAAAATCTATTGTAATATTTATTTTTGCCTGGCGAAATTGTTTTTGATTTGCAAAAGAATACATCAGATATATTTAATCGTTTAGTGTATAATTATTTGAAATTGTGAAATAAATTGAAATTGAATTTACAGTTGAATCTTCAGGGTAATGGATACAAATGAAATTATTCGAATAAACCAGGAAAGGGAACTCTAAAGGAGCTAAAAATTGAAGTTCTGCTTAATAATATTTTGTATTAGTGGCGTGGACTCAAAGTGACTGACATATATTGATAGATAATCTAATAGTTAATACTGCGAATAAAAAATATCGAGTAATACGCCCACTGGATAATGTGATGCAAAGCATTAGGTTAGCTGTGCGGTGCTTTGGTATTTTTGGATGTTCGCCAAAAGGAAGTTAGGCTGCGTCACTTTGGAAAGGCCATTGGGTGACGGAGAAAAGTAGGGATAAAACGTAGAGTCACCATCAGCGATGAAAGCGTGCCACACGCAGTCAAAATTTGGGTCCTTGAGTCAGTTGGGGAGAGCGGTGAAGGGAAGCTGACGTCAATCGCAGGGCGTATAGCAAAGGAGGCGATTGATGACCAAGCTTGATGTCAAATCCTCGAGTCACATAAAGCTGGCATGTCGGTTTTATCATGTCATTTAGCAACAAACTCTTTGGATTTTGGGAACTCTGTTTTAAATCTTACATTGCCAACGGCTCGAAATGTAGTTTCGCAACATGATAGTTGGGAAGTCCTTATGCAAACATGCAACTACCTTTGCTATCCATTGATAAACCTTTATTGGATATATTTACCGCTATTCATATTCCTAATTATACGAGGAAAGAAGGATATTTTGAATATGTCAGTTGGGAAATCAATCTCCAATTTTGTGATTATGGTACAGTCCACCATAGTAAGTTGGAGTTCGCAAAATATTTCTAACGTCATCATACAAAATATTGTTTTGGAATTTATTCAAGAGATTAAGTCTAAATTCCAGCGTACGATATGACAATGATTCCCATTTTAATTCATTGAATAGACTGGTAACGCTAATATAGTTATCGTACCGTCCCTTTACAAATCTTGCCGATCTTTGCTGTAAACGCTCAAGTTTGTTATTTAGGTCTATTATGTAAGGATCCCATATACTGGCAGCGTATTCCAAATGAAGCCTAGCAAGGGAAAACTGGCTAATTTCTCATATATAATCGTCAGATTTACCCAGTACTCTTTTAATAAATCCCGGTTTACCATTAGCTTGACCCATTTTTTCACGAATGTGTTTACCCCAAGAAAGATCATGTGTCAGTCTTACTCCAGTTTATTGAACGGATTCCATGTTTTTTTTAAATCCTTTATATTTATGTTTTAAGTGCTAGAAGAAGAACTATTCTTTTTAATAGGATCTCAAGTTTTCTCTTGTCTAACGATATTTTAGCTTCTGGCGAAAATATATTCCACTGGATGATATATTTCTTGATTTCAAGAAAACTATGACAAGGTGTCACATAGAAAAGTACTTGTGAAATTAAACAAGTGACCTAGGACTACGCTCAACCTAGGAGTGTGCCAAATGTATTCACTCATAGGTATTTAAGTACCCAAATGAATACATGAGTACCCGACGAGTACATGAGTACCTGAATGAGTACATGAATAACTCGATGAGTAGTTGAGTACCCGAATGAGTACTTGAGTACTTGAATGAATACATGAATACGTAGATGAGTAGATGAGTACCCGAATGAGTACATGAATACCTCGATGAGTAGATTAGTACCCGAACGAGTACATGAATACCTCGATGACTAGATGAGTACCCGAATGAATACAAGGACGACTACCTCAGCGAATACTTGAATACCTAGTTGAATACCCCTGAATACCAGCGCCCGAATGAATACCCCAGCGAGTATCCGAGTACCCTGGATGAATAACACTGTTTAGATTCAACCGCTAAGGTACGCACGATTCTCACATGGTATCATTAGCTTCATAGCCTCCAGAACTCGGAATTCTGTAGGAAACATATGAATGGAAAGTTTTCGGGATGAGTATTTGACCACCTCGATTGAAGTGGCGAGGACGTTCCCAAAGGGCACGAAAAGCCGAAGGCTCTTTTCTTCCGTGCCCTCCGTGAGGTTTGCGACGTAACGCATGAGTAGATGCGTTTCGCTTTCGTTTCTCAGGGGCCTGGAGTAGCAAGTCTAAAGGCCGCTTTACACGATACAATTTTTTGTACAATTTCTTGTACAAACTCTTGCATGAGGAAATTGTACCGTGTTAAGCGGCAAATTGTACGAAAACTTGTGCGATTGTCTGAATGACTGAACGGGAAATAGAACGTGTTCTAATTCCATTCAGACAAACATACAATTTTGTTTAGTCTATACAAGAGTTTGTACAAGAAATTGTGCAAAAAATTGTATCGTGTAAAGCGGCCTTAAAGGCCTGGTTGCACGGTACAATTTCTTGTACAATTTATGGTCTGAATGTCTGTCTCATTTCTTGGCTAAATTTATGTATGTACAATCGTTTGCTCAAGAATCTGAATGGAGTGGTTACACGGTGAAAGATTTCGTGCAATTTTTCATGCAATTTCGTGTTATGCATTAAACGATTGCTTTCGTTTTCTCAAAAGCGCAAAATTTAATGTTTTAATAAAGGGTTATTTATCGCCAACTTGGAAGCACAATATTTATCTAAAACTTTATTTTCAGTTGTCTGAGGTAGTTTATCCTTGGGGAAATATTTTGGTAGGTGAGGAAAACGACGTTTTCGGTTGTATAGTATACATGTGGGATTTGTTTTGTTTATGTGCAACTTTGTTTGCAACATTTATTTTGACGTCTACTTCGTTTGGACTTCTCGATCTGATTAAATTTTAAATTAGCATTAATAGTGAAAGTTACTTAATGGGATAAAACCATAGTTCCAGGTTATCGCTGACCTTACGATTTTTGGCAACTGTAATAACCTATCGCTCAACGATACCTTCAACGAGAGTTCCTCACAGCACGATTGATGGAATTATTCCCCTCGTCCGCGAAAGCATCTACTTCATTCTGAAAGAAAAATATCTGGAGGTATATGCTATTCATAGATTAGCTTTTATGGATTGGTATATTACGTTTAAAACCCTTTAACGACGATGCAAAAATTCCTTGAGGACAACGATCACGTACGGAGTGGGATGATCATTGCACTTAACTTTGACACCTTGCGGAACTTTGCAACTGCTCCAATATACACACTAGTGTATATTGGAGCGAAGGATATGAAGCGTACATAGTTTTCAGCCCATTGTTCGTATCGGATCCAATTATTTTGGCTACAAAGGGTGTCACTCCTTAATGCTGCTTGTATTCGTAGATACCGAATGTAAATTAATTTCTACGTCATTGACAACGGAAGAATTAATGAGTTGGTGAAAAATGTTCCGTGGGGTTGTACATGACGTGAATAATGACAATAACGGGATAGTTGGGGCCAATTAAGGCAAGTGGTTGGTTAATACATTTATTCCGAGAAAGTTATGCAGACGTTGCAGGAGTCAAACAGCAGAACGAAATCCAAACGTAGCAGAGGTCATGATAAAAGTAAATCACACAAATAGGCCTAAATATTACTAGATACAGCAATATTAACTAATAAAATCAAAGCAGTCGCACGTAAACACACCGAATCACGAAGGCAAAAATATATACACACAACTGGAGGCGTAGTTTTCGTTGCCTACCACCAGATGTCTCTAAAACGTCAAAATTTGTATGGTTTTCTGAACTAAATTAGAGCAGGTTCTATTTTCAGTGCAGTCGTTCATAAAATCGTACAATTTGGACTAGTTACACGATACAATTTCGCATTCATTCTCGCGTACAGACAATCATACAAACGATTGTACAAGAAATTGTATCGCGTAACCAGGGCTTGAGGAAAGTTGGAATGATAATAACAATGCATAATCCACGGATAAAATTTGGATGCATTTTTGGCAATGGAGATTCTAAATAGGGGGAATCTTTTACCTGATATGTGCCTTGTGCCACAATAAAAAAAATATCATGTTTACTCCTAACTTTGCAATCGATGGAGGATAATCAAGATTGAAATTGGTTACATTGGTACACATATCAAAGAGTAATCTTAAGGCTCTGGAACGGTAGAAAATCACGAGATAGATAACTAGGCACACTAGATAGTCATTGACTCCTTCCAAACGTTTCATGCATGAGATGCAACACACATTTGCTACAATTAACTGAATATTATTTTTATTCCGATGGCCAGAAAGCCTTGCTGGGATCACAGAATAAGTATTTCACGTTACCTTCCCAGTAAACACAAATAGCTGCTGCAGCGTGACACAGGGATGTCAGCGCAGCAAGTGAAACTCATGTCAACTGAAGCGCGACAGCAGCATCTCAGTAGCGCTCTCATAGAGCGAGTTATTGAGAAACGCATTCAATGCGCATTTGCAGCTAGTGTTTGAGGCGCTGCAGCCGCAAGTTGCGGACGCGCTGCCACAGCGTTGCGGGTAGTCTTTTGAATAAGGCGCGTCATACTAGTGGCGCTACGTGGTGACAAAAATCCTTAGGGTTTGAAGAACTACAAAATCGGCCATTATTGCTTGTGAGTTGGGTTCATGGAGTGTGTAAATAGTATCTCTGGTTGTATGTGCTCAGGTGATTTGAAAAGTGAAGTAAGTGGAAGAAGTTAACTTGTTTTCGCAGCCTGGTGAATTCTTAGCTAGCCTGCTACCCTGAAGCCTGCAAGTATGCGAGTAAGCAGCGAGTTGACGATCGCAGAATCGGCCAGTATTGCTTGTTTTGAATGTGCTCAGGTGATTTGAAAAGTGAAGTAAGTGGAAGAAGTTAACTTGTTTTCGCAGCCTGGTGAATTCTTAGCTAGCCTGCTACCCTGAAGACTGCGAGTACATGTTACCAAAACGTATCGCTGGTATTTATTTAATGTTTATCTGAGTAGACAATGTAGCTAAACTTATTATTTGAATCCAAGACTATTCGAGATGTTATATGTATATTTTTGTATTTCCATGCTCATTAATGAAAATGTGTTCATCATTATTATTGAGCAATAAAGTTATTTATTGCAACCCTGTGTTCTCAATTGAGATCCCTGTTGTAGTTTGGTTGGATGTTCAATAGTGTATTTGCAAATAACGTTCAATTATTCCAACAAAGGACTGCTTGCATTTTAAAGCTGTGGCTAAGCATATCTTACTATAGGTTCGTTAAGTTATTTAATTGCCCTGCTGAAAAAAACACGATAAAGTACGATATGGAGATGTGAGTCATTAAGTTAACTGGGACATTTACGTGACATTTATAGTGACTGACTGATCTCATCAACCTGTAAATATTAGTTAAATACTGGGAGGATTTTTACTTTCATGTTATTCACAATATTCACCGAGAAGCATGTTTAGGACCACATTTACAGGAAATTTTTGTTTTGTATCATGCATCATTACTCCCTTTAGCTGTAGATATCATATAATGAATCAAAATCTATGCTCGTGTTTGAATTTTCATATTTCATTTATTTTAAGTACCTAGGTGTAGTTCAATACTATATGCAAGTCATTATCATGAAGTTTACAAAGAGGATGTCTTAGCCGCTATATATTTTTAAATTGAGGAAGAAATTGGTTGTGATGCCTTTTTGATTCATTATAGTGAGTGTATTGGAATGATTACGCAGTTCCTGTGCTTAGATGCACAAGGATCGAATTTTAAATAAAACTCTCGAGACGGCGAGACGAGAGGCATTGAATGAGCTAAGTTGTAGTTTTGTTGGATGGCCAATAGTGTATTTGCAAATATTAACGCTGAATTATTCTGACAAAGGACTTCTTGCATCTTGGGCAAGTGAGTAGCTTTGCTGTCATTTTCTTTTGGACTTTTTTACATTGAAGTTAGCTTACAGAGAAATTTCTCTGGAGTGGGTAGTTAGGTTTGGCCAACAGGGCAACACTGACAAAGTTTCGTGTTTGTGGGGCCGGAGTGCATTAGATGTAGCGAGATGTTCGCCTACAGTTTGTAAATAAGGCACTTATTAATGTATTTAAACTTGTAACTGCCATAGGAGGATGACTTCAGTCACCAATTACTTCGGTAATTATTCAGGCTGCCTGGTCAATGCGATATTTTTCGGTGGGAGAACTCAGGTCTGATTGTCAAAACAATTATTTGCTGCATTATATACGGTAAACCTTCAATACATGCCATGATATGCATACTCGTGGTAGGCAGATGAGAGCATGAAAGACTGCCGCAGTTAGATATTGATTAGGTTTTCTGTTGAGCGTTCTTTTTAGTTACTCCACAGGAAGGCATCACTTAGAGGAGTAGTGCAATGGTCATAATTAATTTTTCATTGGTCATAATTTCACGAATATATTGCTTCCGGCCTAGGTTTCGACAAAATATCACCCTGATAATGACGTGCGTCGGAACAAACCTAGGTCGATAACAATTAGGTTACATGAGATTTTATTAGGCATTTTTATTCATTATTATGAAGGTCCCTATTATTATTAACCCTAAGGTTATTAACCTGATAACGTGCTGCGGGGGCCCTGGCAGGCAGCACTGTGGACGCAATTTGATACGCTTCTGCAGTGCGGCAAATGCGTTGCTGCAGCGCTGTGGAAGCGCTTCAATAATGCGGCTGCAGCTCATCTGTAGCGCTGCTGACATGAAAATATAGGAAATTTGACTGTGTCAGGCATGCTGCAGCGGCGTGTCCATAGCTATTGCAGCGCTTCGACGTTGCGCTGCTGCCGTGCATCAGTAGCATTTTGTGTTTTCAGGGTTACTTACCTAACACACACGCAACTGCCACAAAAGTAGGCAGTAGTTTCGATATTTATGTAACTTTTATTTGCGTAACTAGTTGATTCTACCGTTTTTTATGATGGGGTTTTAGTAAGAGAATGTTGTACCAAGTGTCTCACGAAGTTGTAACATAAAGTGCGTCGGAGTAACCAGATTTAATGTATCATATTTCATTTGGAACAATTTTTTTCTAATATTTACCTATTTATGCTTAATTTCGTTAGCTCTTACAATTAGTGTAGTTTTCAAGAGCGTTTTATTTGCTTGAATAATGCACTTTATTTCTGAAATTGAATCGAGTGGAGGGCTGCGTCAAACCAATACTAGGATTGTTGATCGATGATGATGAAATTGAAATTATTCACATATTGGTGAAATATCCTTGAATTAAATCATGGCCTATTACCATTAAAATAATATTTACACTTATTCCAGGGATGATGTAATCAAATTATTTAGGATACTAGCATATTTTATTGTGCCTGACATGAAACGTTCTAAAATGGTGGAGAAAAATTGGTTTTAAAAATTCTATGAGCTGAACATACCCTCCTGCGAGCAACCATTCCGGAGAAGGTTATAAAAACTATATATAGGCACAAAAAATTCATAGGCTAGGTGATCTAGAGTGTGAATACTTCATTCACTACAGATATATTGATAAGTGAAAGAATTAATCCTAATGAACTGCTGACTAATTAATGACAATTTCGTGATAAATAATTTATTGGAATGTAACCACCGAGACAAAACACACAACTCTTCAAATATAGGAATCACTAAGCTTTGGGGGAGGTGAATTATCATTGAGAAAAATTTTAACATGCTTTGTCTGTCAATGGCGTAAAATTTCATAGCGCTTAAAAAAATAATTAAGATATAATGGTGAGTGCAAGTTATGTATTTAGTTATTCAGGCATTGTAAAACTGGGCAACTATTAGAATTTCCTCTGACATGCTTGGATGGATTCGTGCTACTATGCAGATAATTAAAAAGTGAAATAGGAATTGGTGCTTTCCCGGCGTATCTGCTTCAAGAAGTTTTCTCGGGTTGTCCACCGGGTAAGGGCGTCCATATCGGCCGACGTTTCTCGTCCTGAAGATGACCCTCGAGTCGAGGATCGAAACGTCGGCCGATATGGACGCCATTTCCCGATGGACAACCCGAGAAAACTTCTTGAAATTAAAAAGTGATTGAAATCCATTACAAGATATCCTAAAAATGCCATGAATTAAATTCTGTCTTCTCTTCCATAATATTATTGGTTTTTTGTTCCAAACGGTTCTTAGACTTTAAACAAATAGCCTTATTCTTAAAAGTGTAACTTAAGCCCAAATTGCCCAAAGAGAGAGGAACAGGCAATAATTGAAGTTACGTCCATCATCATCATAAGTTATCAATCCTCAGATTGGTTTCATGCAGCTCTCCACTGAGTTCTTCTATCGGCTAATCTCTTCATATGTACGCATTTCTTCTCTTTCACATCCTTCATCACTTGTTCCATATATCTCACTCGAGGCCTTCCTTTGCCATTCTTCCCGTTCACTTGTCCTTCAACGATTGTCTTCATCAGGCCATCATGTGTCATAATGTGGCCGGTTATTATAAGTTGTTCCGTCTTCTTCTTAGGGTTTTCAGAAGACTTCTCTTTTCTCCCACTCTTCTTAAGACTTCATCATTACTTCCTTGGTCGATCACAATTTGAATGCTTCCATCCTTTTCTTTTCCGCTGCTGTCATCGTCCATGCCTCACTGCCTAAAGAAACATGCTCCAGATGTATGTTCTGATGAACTGTTTCCTTACTTCTACGTTTGTATTTCCAGCGGTAAGTAGATTCTTCTTTTGATAGAATGCCCTCTTTGACTGGGCTATTCTACCAACTATTGCTTGCTTGCTTCGTCCATCGTTGGTTACTCAGCTTCCTAGGTAACAAAACTATTTCACCTCATCAAGTTTTTGTTTTCCTAGTTTGACATAGGTTTTGGCCTCTTCTTTCTTGCTGCGCACCAATACCTTTGTCTTCTTCTTATTTATCTTCAGCTGATATCTGTCTATTGTCCTTCCCATGGTTATCAGAAACTTATTCAGATCCCCCTCTGTCGCTACTATGAGTGCTATGTCATCAGCTTTTCGCAGTAAGCTTATTTTTTCACCATGGACATTCGCAGCAGAAGCTTTGATTCATTTGATGGCTCTCTCGATAAAAACATTGAAAATCACGGGACACAGTGCACAGCCTTGTCTCACTCCTTTCCTTATTCTTGCTTCTTCACAGCTGGGTTCAGATTTAATCACAGCTACTTTGTTTTAATGCAAACTGTGGATAATTCTTCCATCATTTTAGGACACTCCAATTTCTTTCAGAATTCCAAGCATTGAATTCCAATCAACGTTGTCAAAAGCCTTCTCTAAATACACAAATGCAATGAACGTCGGTTTGTTCTTCTTCATTCTCTTCTCCATGAACAGCCTAAGGGTGAGCTTCTCTTGTGCCCTTACTTTTCCTGAATCCAAAGTGATCTTCATCCAGGAATTCCTCAGGTTTTCCTTCTATTCTCCTGTAGATGATCTTTGAAAATATCTTCGATGCATGTGTTTCCTGGCTTAGAGTCCTAAAATTTTCGGTATTTTCTCCGCTCTCTTCTTTATGGGAATGATGATGTTTTTCTCAAAGTCCCTGGGTATTTCTCCTGTTGAGTACGTGTCGCAGATGATTTTGTAAAGATGGGATAATGTCTTCTCTTCTGCGTTTTCAATTAGTTCTGCTAGAATATCATCAATTCCAGAAGCTTTATCCATGCGAAGGTCCCTTACTGCTTCGTCAAATTCCTATCTTAATATTAATGTTCTCGTATCATCCTCTTTGACTTCGCTTTCCTCTTCGATCACTTTCGTGCTGAGATTATTTCTGTTGAATAACTCTTCCAGATATTCTTTCCATCTCTTCACTTTGCCTTCATTTTCAATCAAAAGTTCTACAAACTTGTCCCTTATGGCATTACATCTTGCTCTCCGTTATTTGAAATGGTTCCTCACTATCCTATTAGCAGCTTCCACCTTTCCAAGTGCAAAGTTTTTTGTACATCTTCGCATAGGTTCTTCGTCCACATTTCTCTAGCTTTCCTGGCTTTACGACTTTTTTCGTTATATCCATGGGAAATGAAATTCATTGTGCGAATCATTCTACTGTAGATGTTGACAAATCTTCGTAAAATTATGGAAGAAAT
Source organism: Platycnemis pennipes (assembly GCA_933228895.1). NCBI lineage: Eukaryota > Metazoa > Arthropoda > Insecta > Odonata > Platycnemididae > Platycnemis > Platycnemis pennipes. The sequence goes on along the minus strand of OW121846.1, from coordinate 102,224,830 downwards.
GTGTGATTAAGAATAGTCACCGGGTTAGGTATGGTTTTCAGGCACACAAACACCCGGCAATCGTGAACTGGGATTTGAAGGTTTAAATTCAGACAATTTGTTAACTAAATTCAAAGAGAATATTTTAACTTATGACGTCAAAAGTTTTTGCCAACTCCAACTCACTGTGGTGGACTGGACTATAATAAATAAAGAGAGAAATTGATTGGCGAACTGACATATTCAAAATGTCTTACTTTCCTCGTAGGATTAGGCATATGAAAAGCTGTACATATATCCAATAATATAAATATAAGAGTATCAATAGTCAGTTAGGCATAGGTAGTTGCATGTTGGATAGATACATAAGATACTTGCACTTCAATGTTGAGCCTCAATACTTCTTTCACAATAATGAGTTCTGCATGTTATGCATATGGAGAACCCTGAGAACCATACAGAGCAAGGGTTCGTTTGCTCAACGGTCACTTTAACTTCTCCCCACACCCACTCATTCCGTTGAAGTTCTAACCCGTCTTATTGGCTTCGCGACCAGAGATCAGACTATGAGGGTAGGCGAAGAAGAACTCTACGAGAAGTCTATGCTGTTATCGGAGAAAAAGGACTGGTAAGGTAGGAAGTAAGTGACCCTCGTGCGACCACGCCAATTTTCTCACGATATTTTAGTGTCCAGTGCAAAAAGTACTGACGATAATTTGATGTGATGAAATTTTATTACGAAAAAAGACCAGTAAAATTATAAACGGACTGTTTCCATTGTATGTTCTGGAATGAATAAGGAAATTAGACATTGAATTAAAGATTTTGAAGAGTAATATGTCCCTTTCTATTGCTTTGTACAGTAATCACATACTTCTTCTGAATACCCTACAAGCAACCGTACGTACATCTACGTAATACTCAGCGAGCCACCGCAAGGGTGTGTGGCAGAAAGTGAAATTCACCATGCATGCACTATTGACATGCGAATTAAGAGCTACAATGTCTTGCCTTTTGTCTAGCTTTCGTCAAAAAGCCTGGAAATAGGCAACGTTATAAAAATGACTGCATACCGCGTTGTTTCACCAGTGTTGTGGTTAAATTGCGTGATTTGCACCACACCCAATTGTTTAATAATAGGCCTCCAATTTTACTTTCTATTTTTCACAACTGTGAATCACTTCCGCTTTATCCCACCAAATGTCTTCTCGGAGCAAGCGAATACAATATTGAACAAATAAGCATTTGAATACATTAATCCTCTGGTTTAGGTTGATGTTATCATCGAAACTGCTGTCATAAAAACGTTTTCCTTCTCTTTCGTACAATTAAATCATACAATCACTAGCTCTCTTCTCTAAAATTAATTGATAATTCCTACATTTACGTCTGCTTTTCAAAACATGAAACAATATCTCTATTTTTTCTCATTTTCTGTTCTTTTGGTGTTATTAATGTAGATGACCTGGAATATTCTGGCTAAAAATAATCAGCAATGCTACAAAAAGCCAATATATGTTTAGTTAACAATCTCGAGCTCAACACTTTGAAAACTCACCGTCTAGTTTTCATGTACATAGTCTATTCACATGCATTTTCTATTATGTTTAAGGCGGGACGTATTACATAGGTTTTAGGCACAAGGCTTAGTTATATAGTTCTTTAGCCGATTATTAGTAGCTAGAACACCTAAATTCAATGACTTGAAGTTAGTCATTTCTTAATTTGTTCCATATATTATTTTATCCTGAGTATGTCTTTTTTCATTCATATTTCCCCCTCTTGACAATTAAACCCTTCATATTTCACTTCATACCCATGAAGTGAGGGTATGTTTTTTTCTTTCCATGTTCCCTACGGTAATTTCGTTATAATTTCGTGTTCAGCGCTCTCTGTCCCCTTCCTCTCTCAAGTTTTTCATTTCTTCTCTTTACCCTCTCTATCACGTTTCCTTTATCATTTTTTTGCTCGCTCAAGTTTTTCAAAGTTGATTAATTTTTCATTTCACATTCAAATTCTCAACTCGGTAGTCTTTCGGTAGAGATTCGCTTCCACTTCCCTCTCTTCAACCTCCCTTACCCATTCTCCTGTGACCCACGTTTTTTGATCTGCCTCGCTTCTATTGTTTTATCTTTTTAACTCGTTATCCTTGTTTGCATATCGTTTCTTATTTCCTTACTATACCACTTCTTTCACGTCGGGTTGAATTCTTCTCTCTAAATCATGAATTTATTTTTAAATGTAGTTAAAATTACATTGCTCCAATTAATTACCTTTCTTCCACGTTTTATACGCTTTAATTTTACATTCCATATTCACTAATTTGTGGAAGCAAGGAGTTTTCCTTGTCACTGAGGGCAGTAGGAAATGATTTAAATATTTTAGTAATTTATAAGCATGGTTTTTATAATTATTATATATCTCATATATTTGTTATTGAAGTAGTGCTGCCTTGGTTTCAAAATCAAATGTTAATGGTAACAAGTTGGTACTAACAACAAAATATGTTTATGCTATGGAATCCGTCCTTATCAGTCCTTTCGAATATGTATATCCCTGTTATATTTTAAGTACTGTTTGTCGCTTAAAGAAAAAATATTACTATGACTTGATCAAGTGACAAACTTATAATTGTAGCTCACTGAAATTCACCAATTTTGCTGTTGTGGTGTTTACATAAAATAAAATGAACCCCCTGCCTTGACAGCGCCTCAAATGGTAGTCATCGAGCATGAGTTTTATGATTCTTCTACCCCGGTCTTAATTCATTCAAACTCTCCTTCAGTCATTAAAACTCTCCATCAGGAAGATTTGATATATTAAAATTAAATTAGGGTAGTGTATGCACAGTCTTAGGGGTCGTGATGGCCTAGTGGGTAGAGCACTGAGCTAATGACCGGAGGGTCCCGGGTTCAAATCCTGGGCAAGAGCCTTTCTGGACACCCCCATCTAAAATCCTCGCGATTCTATTTTCTGCGAGTCAGAACTCTGCGTGTCCGTAGGAACTCGTAGGAAAGGAATTGGCCCCCCTACCCTGAATGTGTGAATTTCACACGCCATTGGCTTAGCACGGGGTGAGCTCTACTCCTATCAAAGACCAACCTTCGGGTTGAATCACTGAGTGAGTGCACAGTCAGTCGGAACCAAGACAGTAGGAAACGCAATGGGTTTAATATAGTGTGTTTTCATTGATAGTATATAAGTGAGTGCACAGTCTTATTCTTCCATACTTCAAGGGCATGTGATTACCGAATTGCTTGCCCATGAGCAGACACAAGGTTCTTGGTGATTCCGCAAAAAAATCATATTTATTGCGCAACACTTACGGCAATGTTTAATTGACCATTATAATCACTATTTGTACCCAGGTGTGCCGTTTGGGAGAGGATTAGATAGAATTTGTATTCAAAGATGGTGTTATTTACAAATTTGTTGAAAATATTTCTCCGCGTCTTTTGCCATCAATACTGTTCACTGCACTGTTGCACTAAAAATCTGGTCAAAATTATTTTATGATTTTTTTCACTGTGTGATTCAGTGAAAAACAATTTTTTTCCTAAATTAGATGTTTATTTACTAAATACACAAACTTGACACGAAAACTATTACAATATATTATTTATAATTTTATTCAGTTTTGAGCTGTTTTTCATCGTCCTCTGCGTCGTCATGTTCGCCTTCTTCATAAGTTTCGTCGCTACCATTTTCATCTAGAGGTAAACTTTGGGTGCGTATAGGAGTGTGGTGATAAAGAGGTGAAGAAGATTCATGAATTGTTGATTGTTTGAGGCTTTTGTGAGTAATGAATAAAACAGCTAGGTTGCGACATTAAAACTTATTAATATTTTAATTTGAAAGCATGTAAACAAAATGGCGAAATAGGGTGGACAATGTTATTGTGTTAAACAATTGTCATTAGTCTAAATTTCAGGTCTGTAAAAGTAATATAGCTCGACAAGAGCTGAAATGTAAATATAATCTCATAATTCTGAGGTAAAAATACCTATAAAAATACCATATATAAACGTACAATATAAGCAACAAAACAATAAAATTATATTGTAACATAAAGTGCATACCTTCCACATCCATAATGAATAGGTAGGTGTTTTTCATCTAAACGTATCCACAATAGCAAGAGAAATAAATTTCGCATACGAGAGCGCACGACCAAGTACTTGCGTTTCCTATTGTCTTGGTTCCGACTGACTGTGTAACAATAGGCAAGTGCGGAGGGGATGGTAATGACTGACATTAGACGGTCCTGTTATAGACCTTGAGGATTAATACGTTTAAAATATTTTAACTTAACTTGGTGATTTTGACTTTTGGCCGGTTTTTGAGTGCATATACTCCTATGTGCGCCGTGGAATGAGTTTGATATGGAGAGACTGGAGGGCTAAGCCTGGATGAGTATTGGCGTCGCTGGCGGACATTCGAACACATTGAAAGAGGCATTATGTTTCGTTGGTACAATGGTAGTGCCTGTAAGCCAAACTCATTTTTTTAAAATAGTTGTAGAAATAATTTTTAGGCCCTTCAACGGCTCGGGTTTTTTTTATTCTTAAGGCTGAGACAGAGATAGCATCTAAGTCTGAGGTGAGCATCGAGCCCGCGACTCATGAATTGACAGGCAAGCATGATAACAATCTGTCTACCGTGAATGGCATATTTTTCATTTATCATTAATTTAACGCAATCGTTACAAGCCTTTCTATCGTTATATCACATTAAATAGTCAACACTCTTTTTGCTAGCTTTCTTTTCGTGTGCTCCACTCATATTTATGTTGCATATCAACATAAATAACCCGTGTTTAATTTTCATTTGAGTAAGTGGTAACAAGGAAATAAATATATAAATAAGGAAAATGGGTTTTTCGTTTCGCTCTTCCCGCCTTTTCGGCTTTTGGATGTGCTCCCTCAGTTCGGATTCATTCAGAAACGAAACCGGATTGTAGTGGAGTAGAATTAATATGGTGAGGGTCGCCAAAGCCCTGTGTCATCCTCTTAGCTAAGAATGAATTTGTGAATGGGAATTTTCTTCAATGGAGCTTCCCTCTGCTTCTTGGCATCCTTAGTGTGAAGGGGTGTCACTTGGACCTCTTACGAGATTTATATGTCTTTCATGGCTACCTCACCCTGATGGCTTAGCACTCCTCCAGTTTTCTTTTTCGCCTTTTGCTTTTTGTACTGTGTGACACAACTAAGCATCGCTTTTCTTCCCTTCCAAGTGTGATTTGGTAAATATCTTTTTGTGTGTTATGAGGAACTTGTGGGAGTATTTTGTAAATCTTCTGACACTTTACTTGTTCTTTTTTCTGCTGGAGCTGAAGGTAAGTAAAATATTTGCCGGATTCATTTCTCAAATGTGCTTCTGGTACATCATGCATGACGGATACACTTCTGCGCTCAGTATTGCGTTACGAGTCGTAGGAGTTCTCACCGCTCATAAATGATGTGTTGGTGAAGGGAAAGCTTGCCAGCTAATTAACATGTATGTTATGGAATTTAATCCAGAATCAGGCATGGATATTTTCTGAATTCATAGTGAGGTGTTATCAGAGATATCCTTGAACCTTTACATATCAACAAAAATATATGATATTGTTTTGATTGAATATTTGGTGCATTTTTTCTATATTTAGTCAATCACGTTTAGATCACACAATACAAGGAAACTCATACGTCAAGTTGTAGCACCATTCATCGTATGCCATAATGCAACAAAATAATACTTTATGCATTCAAGCTATTCGATTTAATTACTATATTAACGCGTGTTTATTTCGTCTTGTTCCTTAAACTGTAACCTTATATACGTATTGAAGTTATTTTTTAGAAGTGATGAATTATTCATAGCAACATAATTCTTAGAACTTAAATAGTACTTTTTCTTAAATATTTGTGAATTAGTATTGCAAAGTGTTGTACTTGAAATCATGAAGAAAATTTTAATTCAAGCTATTATTAATTAGTCACCATATTGATCGATCGTGTTGGCAGCATGCGACATTCATAATCCAAAATCCTAGGAAATTCCTCCATTTAGAGTATATTTAATGACTTTTGTAAGAGGTACAAAAATGGTTAACAATGAAGTACATAAAGTAAGCTCTTCTCTCATAGCTCGCAAATATCATACATGAATAATATGCCCCATGCATGTATCTATGCCTGCATCCTGAAAGGTGGTTTAGATTTCAACTCTTTTGGGTCAATGCGTACTTTCATTCCCTTGAGAACGAAATATACATATGGATGTACTCCCGTGTTATTCAAGATTCACGGATTATTAAAATTTTATTATTGAACTAGTGTTGCAATTGTGGTAAAATTTCTTATATTTTTATTGCAAAGGGTATTTGATATTGTATAGGTATTTCAATTAAAATGGAAAAATATCTTTCCGCTATTTATATCTTTATTAACCTCTGCTACTCATGGAATACATTTAAATTTGACTGTGCGTTACATTTATCACCAGTGGTACATAGCACTCCTGGTAAATTCAACGTATATTTTCGTAGCTCTGACGAATACCAAACATTCGTAAGCTGAGAATCATTACCTATGAAAAGTTATTTTCGGCAGACCATGAATTAACGACGATTTCTTTATCTGTGGATGCTTCTGTCCAGGAATCACAATATCCCTCGTGCATTTTAAAATTTAATTTAATATATTTTCTGCGTGGGTTCTTTCCAGTCATACGGGATGTAACCACATAGAAGGTGCATCAGTTTTGTTTAATTCTCCCCATGATAGCAAGATCCATGGGGAAAAAAGCATTCGCCTTGATCGGGACTCGAACCCGGATCCCCTGATTTCCGGCCAGGGGCTCTACCAGTTGAGCTAACAAGAGGCTTTTTTTCTTTGTGGGAAATAGTTTGGTTCTGGTCGCGGATGTGAATTTCTTCCCATGAGACAACTTCATGGCCTTAAAAACGGTTGGAGTTTTTTCATGATGAAATATTTTCTGCATTTACCTATTTGCACTCTGGCAGTGGAAAAACTTTATGCGCAGACAAATTAGGTCCTTTAAGGATTTCGGCCATTTATACTCTGTGAGCTGTCCCAAAAGGAGGCGGAAGTGAATAACTGAATGACTACTCGAAGAGCATGACGTGAGGTTTTTGGAGACTGGAAATATCACATCAGGCTAGTAAAAATATCTGCAACGCAATTATAGAGAGTTTTCTGTTGATTTAAACTTTTCAATAAATTATGAATATGAGTAAATCAGGCAGAAGCAGCTTTATAATCTCGATCAGTAAGAGCATTCAGTGAGTAAAACTATGTTTCGGATATTTTCAGATAATATTGCATTAATTGCTCGTTTAATTTTCAATAAAGCAAATGAATTTATTTTTTTGGCTAAACAATTACTTATTACGTGTACCGGCCATTGGCTCTGTCCAATATTTTTTTTGGCTTGAATACATTTCATTACCACATTTTCAGCATACACTCGGAAATTTACCGACCCAATGGAAACCGTAAGATTTTCAAGCCTTAATAAGGATTTTCCTGTATTTTTCTTACATAAAACACAAGAGTTTTAGGATTAATAGTTTTTCGTGAGCGAGAATGAGACCGATAGCAGAATTCTTCTTTATGGGTGCGGATGCATTAAATGACTCTCCATACTCCTCTATCTCCGGCCCTTAATTTAGTGTAGGAGTACCTGCCTCCCTGATAAATTGGTGAATGAATGCCTCAGCTTAGAATGAGTTGCGGTGACGAAAGTTGGCTACTGACTGAAAGAATGGATGATCCTGCCGATGATTTATTATGAACGAAAGTGAAACAAGCGCTAACGGTTGTTTTGCTTGGCTCCGTAGCTCAGGGGTTTCCTGATCGTCAGTTTTAACGAAGGCTAGTCTTAGGGCCGAGACTACCATCCACTCGAACAAGGAAACGCGGTTATGATAAATAGCTCGACGGCCGAGCGTAGTCTCCCGACAGCCATCGCCTGCACTGGGCTCTGCTCGCTATATTAAGTTGGCTGGCGTCTGGGATTCTGACCAAAGAAGGTCTCACCCGCGTGGCCTTCCTCTTCCACGCGCCAAAAAACCCCCTCCCCTCCTCCACAGCCCTCTCAGTCATCTTCCCTTGCTTGCCGTCGCCATTTTCCGTCCCCCAACCCCTGAATCCTCCCGGCGGCATCCACTCTCCCAACCCTTCCTCTCCGACCCCACACCCTCCCCTCCAACCTCCCTCATTCTTACGGATCTCTTCCCGCGCGCGCCGGACTTATTTTTAACCGCTCTGTGGGGAGAGGTTGGGAGACGACGGGCTGAGGGAGAATGGAGGCCTTCTTCAATTGATGGAATGTTTTTTCACGTCCAGAGTGCCGCTCCGCGAAGTCCTCCAACGAGGGCCCTCTGGTGCGTGGGCGGGGTCGGCCGTGGATGAAGGCCGTCCGTCGCCCCGTCCGTCGTGGCGCTCAATAGTGAGTGAACGAAGGTCTTTACACGCTTCATTTGCCGCTTTATGCCTCCGCGTCCCGTCTCCTCTTTTCTTTGAGAGCTTTCTTCAGGAGGAGTAATTTTGGAAGTTTTCTCGACTTCCGGCGCCGAGGTGACGCTTTCCGAGATTTTTCTCGCGCGGGGACTCAAAAACCGTGTTCAATAAATGTATTGTCCTGGCATTCCTTCGGTGGACAGAATAAAAAGCTAAGAATATGCTCTTTGGGTTATTCTTCATTGAAAATTAGTAATATCTTCTTAACCATGCTCTGAGAACTCTGTACTATATTGTGGAGTTCTTGTAAATGTCATTGAGTATATTTCTCTTTATATATGAATACCTGCTAATATTTTGCACTGTTTACAATAAATAGATATTGATTTTTATGCAGATAAATCCAATTTTAATTAATTACCAATAATTTTAATAATGAGCTGTAACACAGTAATCTCATTGAGGTAAATAATATAATTCTTCCTTTAATCCTGCTTAACTTGTCTTTATTTTGTGGGCAGTTTAGTAGAATGTTAGCATCCTAATTGTACCAAATGTATAATCTGATAACAGGGTTTGTACCATTCGATGGTTTATAACATGTCATTAACTCTCTGAGCTTTTTCATTGGAGTTAGTTACGCTTATGGTGTCAAGATTGTGGATTTATTTAATATCACACACTCACAAACCATTTTTGACTTTCTTACGCTTATTATTATTATTTATTGCACATAACGTATGCACATGCACGGGCAGTTACCCAAGTTTATAACATATGAATTACATATGACATTTTAAAAAATATTGCTAAAAGCAATGAAAAATAAGGAAAAAACAATACATAAAAATCAATTATAAAATTAAAATTGGCAAAAACGAAATCAGTCTTATAATTCGTAAAATTTCCTGAGATGCTGTTTAACTGCTTAACATTCACATTAAATAAATCTATCTTGCATGGTAGAACATTTGCTTCACGCATCATTTTGGCTGTGGAACAATGATATAAGTAGGTTTTACTAAAAAGATCTCTGTGAAATAAATTATTATTCCGAGTATGAACTTTTGGCATTCTAAATTGAATTGCCTGCAACGAAGTTGGATATGATATATATAAATATTTAACAATTTAAACAAAAATATAATATCTGAATTACAACGCCGAGTTGACAAAGTTTAAAATCCAAATTCCTCATACACATCATTTATTGAAATTTCATCATGTTCAGTGGCACATAAACGGATAAATCTCCTCTGAACCTTTTCTATACGCTCTTTATAACATGAGCAATTTGGAGACCATGTAGGACTTACGTACTCTAGTATTGGTAAAACAAGTAACAAAAATAGTTTTTTAAGTGCTGATATGTCTTTGAAGTCCCTAGTATGCCTCCAAAAAAATCCGAGGAGTTGCTTAGCTCTGAAAATCTTATCGATGTGAATATCAAAGTTGACATCTGTATTAAATGTCACACCCAGATCTTTGATTCCATTCTCGCCATTAAGGTTATTAATTTTAATGTGATAAGAGAATATGGCAGGATTTTTGCATCTATGATGAGTAGCAAATTGGCATCATTTAAATTAATATCCATATCATTAAATTTACACCAGTTGAAAAATTCGTTCAAGCTCTGTTGAATGTTTAAACAGTCTTCTCTAATTTTTATTTGAGTTTTGAGATTTTCTCTAAATTTGATTTGCTTATGGTAATCCTATGCACGAGCTATGGACTGATAATATAAGTGCATATTACAGACTTTTCTCCTTCATTTGATTGCTTTCACTTGCTCGATCTCTAGCTGGTTTTATATTTGCGCTCTCTAGAAAGTATGATGGTTGATTGCGAAATTTAACATTACTATTTGAAAATTGCCGTTGACATGTATAGGGAAGAATAAAGTTGATTAGCAACATTTGTGTCTGATTTTATTTATTCCATGGTTCATCTTGAAGAAGAAATGAGCATTTTCTTTAATCTTCTACACTCATATTATTCACAATTAACCCAGTTTTGGCACCTTGGGGTGTTATATGCCATTTACCATCATCATATTGATAACGGCAATTGAATATTCACTTTTCAGCAGTGAAGGAAAATTTTGGTGAAAAATTACAAAATTACTTTTTTTTCATAAAGATGAGTAAATACTACTGTAGCTAATTAATGACTCGTACTATTTCAAATATTCCTGTACTATGATTAAGATTTTTTATTGCAACCAGTAAATTGCTACTTAACTACCCAGAAGAATGAAAATTCATTACTTAATTTGCATGTCGAACGCGCATTATCCGTTTTCTTTTTGGGATCAGGTTGGTGTGGGGGTTAGATTATTAATCTTCCATACTGAAGGGTCAGGTTTCAACCCCGACAGTGTTAATGATTTTCCATTACCACAGCCAGTCAGCGTGGTCAGACAGCCCTACGTGAGTGATGTGTGGAGATCAAGTTCAATACTTCGTCCGTCGGATGGCACGTTAAACCATACCATCTGTAGCGTTTCGTTATTAGCAGGCTGATACCGACGGTGGGCTTTCCTTCATCCTTCCGCCGTTCCATAAATCATTCCAGCCCCGACCCAATCGATTCTAAATGGCTCTAATATCCTTAGTTATTGGTCCCTACCCCAAATTACTACAACTTTTCCGGCTTCTTATCTAATCAACTATAATTAATATCGTACATTTTATTGAGATTTCGTGTAAGTAAAGTAGATACTTTATTATTACAAGGGCAAGGGCCTAGAACACTCGATGGAGACGGAGGTGCTATCAGTGAGATTCCGAGTGCTAAGCGGTGAAGGTAAATTGTTTTGTTTACCGGCGATCGAGAATTTCTCGGTTTTCGGGAGCGTTCTTATAAAGTTCCCGTTGAAAGTATTCCACCTCTTAATCGAGTGTTTGGACGAGCTTTCATGCGTGCCTATGACCTTCCTAGGCACGCCACATTTTGAGTTTATTTAGTGAAATAAGTCCTATTCTCTTCTGCTCCCGACATACCAGTCGAGCTGAAGAACACACTGAAGATAGCAGTGAAAGGAATGAATTGCGCACCGATGGCTTTTGAGGTGCAAGAGTTTAGTCATGTTGATCTTGAGCTCTCTACAGAAGTAGTGTCTGGGATTCAGTTCGGCTCCTTCAGAAAACAAATCTTTGTGAAGGTGACTACAGAGAAGATCATGGATCGAGTGTTCGGGAAGGTGAATGGAGACCTAGACCTCCCCTCCAGAACCATGAGACTAGGTAAGGCGTCCAATGAAGAAGCCACGAAAAGGGCAGCATTTGTGAAAGTCTGTCTACTTCCCTTCGAGGTAACGAAAGTGGAGCGGTTAAAGTGATTTAGAATAGAACATTCTAATCTACATACCAATATCCACGGAAAGGGCCCTTATACTCTTTGAGGGCCAAAAAACAACTTTTTCGCGCTGAGGTGCCTTCGACCACGTGTGAATTAAATTTCCGCGTATGATGGAGACCACGCGCTGTGTAGATGCTTTGAGGCAAGGATGAGGAGACGCCCTAGAAGAATATGAAACCGCGGAGGCGATTACCAGAAGAGAGGAGAAGGTGGCAACTTAAAATAGACCGGGACAATCGAGGACGGCAGGACAAAAATTGTGATTGATCCATTCGAAAGTGAGGGAGAAGAAAGCCAATCGCAGACACCACTGGACGAGAGAGGTGAGGAGGTGGTGCCGGACGGGCAGACAAAGAGAAAGAGATACCAGAATTGAAAACCAAATGCCAAAAAGCCAGCTGTAAAAGTAATGCACAGGCGGTAAACTTTGGAGGTCGGCATGGTAATGTACGACAGTGCAAACTGGTGGACGGAGCAAGACAGCGGGAGGGGGGCGGAATAGAGAGAGAGAAGATGTGGAAGTTATGAAAACAGGTGAAGGTGCAACCCCCGATGCAGGTGAGAAGCTAATGGGGTGGCGTGAGGGGGAGGCGGCAGAGGAGGCCCAAGGGCTGAAGGGAGAAGGTGAAGGCCGAGCAGCGCAACATCACGACGTGGAGGTCATGGAGACCAGGGAGGATGAGGTGGGACTGCCGATCCACCCTGCATGGGGGGGGGGGGGGGAAGAAGCCCTGGGACTTCAGAGAATTGGGCAGAAGCAGCAGTGGATGGGGCTGATCTTCCCTTGTCGAATTAGTAGGAATGGGAGAGAATGGGCTAGTTGTCTGGGAAGCTTCAATGGGGAGGGAGCGGGAGGACATAGGGCAGGGGGAGGGAGGGGGGATGCCGTGGAAGGGAGCCCAAGTGATTAGCCAGGACACTGGCGCCAGGATCCAGGGTGGAGTCGAAGGGGCAGAGCAAAGAGAGGGCCCCCTGTCTGAAGAAGAATGGGAGCAAGGAAAGGAATTAAAAACAACGGCCTCCATTGAGGAAGGGGAACAGGAATTAAGGGGAGGTCTATGGGGATCGGGGGAAACAGTGATAGCGGAAGTAGAATACATAACCCCCTTATATAAATGCGAGCCTCTGGAATGCCCCAGTTAAGAGTCCTAAAAAGAAAAACAGAACGGCTCCCGGGAAAGAAGGAGGGACGGCGCAGAGAAGGTGGGGGGGGGGGAAGCTTCCAGACCAATTTTCCTTTCTCAGGTCCCTCACCACGCAAGAATCTGGACAATTGGAGATGTAAGGAGTCTTGAGGTTCGAACCGAGAAGCCGAGGGACCGAGAAGCAAGGGTGAATGCTCGCGAAACGATGAATCCCACCCTAAAGGACGGAGAGTTTCCGGAAGAGTCTGGAGATCCATGGGAACATCACCAAATAAACAAGAAAATGGTACAAAAAAACAAATGTGATTCAGCTGAGAGTAAAATGAATAATACTAACCTGTTACACGAAATTTTCGTATCGTTGAATGTTGGCCGGGGTAATAAACCCTCACAAAATCGAGATCTTAAAACGTATCCTAAAGGAACTGCTCCCCGATGTCATCTTGCTCCAAGAATTCAGAAAGGGAGCGATTTGGAAAGACCAAAACTACAATACCTTTGTTAGTTTCGGGGATACGCACTTGGGAACTGCAATCCTAGGATAACAAAATCTAACCGTAAGAAACGTACGTAGGCATGACTCTGGGCGTATAATATCCAAAATGATCAAAGACACACGTTGTGAACGCATACGCCCCCTCCAGTAATAGACGAGAGAGAGACGTATTTTTCTCTGTGACTCTACGGCAGTGATTAATTGGGTTTTCGGGAAAGGCAATGCTACGTGGTGATTTAAATGCAATATATAGGAGGGAAGACATCGAGGCAAATCAAACGAAGGCCATTTACGAGGGGTCCAAAACACAACGGGTTCTAAGTGACTCAATGAAAGCGACCGACACGGCCTGCGCGCTCCGGCCAAACGTGATACGGGGGTGCATTTTATGTTAAATAGAATGCTGAGAATTCTACTACTACAGACTACAAAGAACTACAGACCATAAATAATTATTGCGTCAAAAAATGGCTACAGTGAAAAGTTAATCGGCCGGATGCTGCAGAAAAATTGTCTATTTGGGTTATGATACACTCTTTAGCCAAGCGGGGTGTAAGCTCAACGTAAGGAAATGGTATTAACTACCTTATTATGGTGGTGTACCTCAAAAAATATGTAATATTTTCCCGAAAGACCAGTTTAGTGTAGCTTTCTATGGTCAAAATAACCTGGGCATTGTTAAGCGCAACAAAGGACAGGACTGACCCCTTAGAGAAGTGTGGTGTATACAAACTGGTGTGTAATGACTGTGAGGCGACGTACGTGGGTCACACGGGAAGATCCTTCCGCACTTGGGCAAAAGAACACCGGAGATGCTTCCTGCTTCCCAGTCCCATTTCGCTAAGCACCTGTTAGAGGAGGGGCATGGAAGCGACTTCAAGCCGGACATATTACACGCAAAAACACCAAAAAAGTATATGACAATTGTCGTAAATTTTTTCGTGTTTTCTGTACTCGAGTATTTTCTCACAACATCTTTGACATCCTCAATTGTCTCGCTAAAATAGCACATTTTTTTGCTTTAGTTATGCTTGCGGTTAACATCATTATTCTTGCTCTTTTGTCATCCATAGTAATGTCTGCTATCTTTTTAAGAATATTATTTTAGCCTTTTCGGAGGCGTTTACTAGTTTTAGACCACCTTTCAATGGCGGAGCATGCATTCTTTCTCTCCTGACTTTTTTATGAGATTTATGAGATTATTCCATTCGTATATTTTATAATTTCCGAATTCGCTTTTGGGGTCAATGGCCAGAAATGGGTGGGATGCCATATCACCGGTAGTAAGAATTGGCTTACTAAGTTTATTCTACCGGTTATCGGTATCGTGTGCTCTAATATCTCTAATGACTGCGTACACATCGATTGCGCTCCTTTTTTAATGCCTGATTATTGATGTTAGTTTAATATTTTTTCCGCTAGTATTTCCATTTTGGACCTATTTATATGGGCTTATATTTGGTAGTCACAATTTAGCAAGGATATTCGCCGGAAGTCATCCGGGTTTTTTGGGTGCTGTTTTTTTGGGATTAGTTTAATAGTTGCCGATTTCATCTCTTCCGTTAAACGGCCTTTTTCTATTATTTCGTTCACTACTATTAAAAGTGCCGGTCTTAGTTCGTCCCAGAAGGACACGTAAAGTTCAAAAGGGAGGCCGTAATTGCCTGGTGCCCTTCCCTTTGTCAGCACATGTTTCACGGTATTGAGTTCGTCCTTGCTAATCGTTTTCGAGAAACTCTCGCCTTCGTTTAGCCTAGGGAGGGGTAGGATGGAGGAGCTTCCTCCTCTCCTCACTCCCCGTATCGGTAATATCGCTAATGCAGGTGGTTTCTTGCGTCGCGGGGAAGGTCGCGCGGTGTGGTGGGGTCCCTTGGCTGGCATTCCCTGCCTCCTCGCTTCATTCTGCTTCCCTCGGCTCCACTTTCGCAGTCATGCTTCTTAGTGCTGCTACTCATAGAGCTTCCCATCGGTCCTCATGGATTTCCCTCTTCCACGCTCGCGGGGTGTACTTCTTCATTTCCCAGCGGAGGACTCGTTTTTGGAGTTCTTTCAATTTTCCCTTAACAATTTTTTGTTTATC
The DNA here is from genome assembly GCA_933228895.1 of Platycnemis pennipes. Lineage (NCBI taxonomy): Eukaryota > Metazoa > Arthropoda > Insecta > Odonata > Platycnemididae > Platycnemis > Platycnemis pennipes. Next base: position 102,209,302 of record OW121846.1, on the reverse strand, counting down.
TTTTGACATCATCACTTCTCTTAGCGCTTCTCTGTATAAAAAAGAGGGTAATTTTGTTCTTTGTAAAAGTCCATCGTCATGTTTGAGTTTGTTAGTTAGCCGTTTTTTGAAAATATTTTCCCACCAGAAGAGTGGGCTTTTTTCTATCGTTGGGTTGTTTAGTAGAGTTCTAATCTCGGGTCGGATTTTCGCTCGAATATCGTTATCCTCTAGGATTTTGGTGTCTAGTCCCCAACATGTTTCCTCCCCTTCTTGAATTTGTTCATTCTAATTCTCTTCGTTTAGATTTAATTCCATCTCGTCATCCTCGTCATTTTTTGAGTTTGTTAGTTAGCCATTTCTTGAGAATATTTTCCCAGCAGACGATTGTGCTTTTTTCTATCATTGGGTTGTTTGATAGAGTTCTAAACTCGTGTCGGATTTTCTCTCGAATATCGTTATCCTTCAGGATTTTGGTGTCTAGTCCCCAGCCTCTTTCCCGCCTTTTTGCATTTGTTCTTTCTTTTTCTCTTCGTTTAGCTTTAATTCCATGTTCTTCTTAATTATATTGTGGTCTGAGAGTGTACAGGGGATCGTTTCGAAGGTTAATTTTTTTTAATTGATTGCGAAATGAACAGGTAGTCCAATCGGTTTCTCGAGCTGCTTCCACAGGTGTACTCATCATGTCATTCATTATTCATGATGAACTTCCACAAAGTTACCCTAATAGGATTGAATTCTTGGTTAGACAATTTTTCTAATGGATATTTCTATATAAACGTAAAAAACGTTTTTTATATACTGATTTGAAATGTATGTACAATTTAAAAAAATCATGTAAACCATAGCATAAATTAAGATAAAATATTACATTTTTAAACAGCTTTATGTATTTATGTAAGTAGAAATATTTCAGAAAAATATCTAAAACCTTTTGATATTGTGACATTAATTATGGAATAAACAACTGAAAGAATAATCACAGGTTCCCGTCAGATTACCGAAGTGAAGCAACGTTGGGCCGGGACGGAGATTGGACCTTCTTCTTTACCTCTACCTTGGTGCTCTTGTCCCCTGTCTGCAAGTGGCGGACAGGTTAAATGTGGGTCCACACAAAAAATCTAAAGAGATCTAAGTGCCAAGGAGGATCCAAGAGGCCCCCGCGCACCATTTTTAATTTTTTTACCACAACCAACAAAATTTCTTTTTAATGGGTTAGAAATTATTGATTAAAATTAACATTTTACTATTTATTTAAATGTTTAAAATCTAGGAAAAGCAAAATATGCACCAGCTTTAAAACCAATCTGAGATTGCAAGGATGGAAAACAATTAATTATACCTATAGTGCCTTCCTAATTATCCCGATGAAGACGTGTCTCGATTCTACACATATTTGAGACCTCAGTAACCTAAAAATGTTGTATGGTTACTGTGGTTACTAAGTTGACATCCAAAATACCTTGGTGAATTCTTTCCACCTCACTGGGTTATGAATTTACTGGAAGAGCCGTCTCTATAAATACTTGCATCCCTTATTATTATGCGTGCAACAGGCACAATATTTTTACATATCCGTCATTTAAATTCCAAAAATTAGAGTAAATGCTATTCCATGCGCTCATTTTTTTACATAAAGGAATCGGATACTGATCGTATGCAAAGTATTCTTTAATGAACTAGGGTTAAGGTAAATGAACTAGGTCATGCCATCTCTAATGTCATTTACAATAATGGGAGGTAAGGATATATTGTATTGTTTCCTTGATTAGTCATTTACTTCTGGCTTGTAATCATGCTCTATAAAAAATCATAAAAAATCGTTTGTCAGTAATATTCGTTTCATGCAGTGACATGGCTGAGTGTGATCTCTCGATAACATTACTCGACTAATACGTAGTAGCACTGTGCGACGTCACTGTTGTCTCTTAAACCCGTCAGCCAACCCTGAATATTGGTGGTTGATCATAGTTTTTGCAGCCAACCCTGAGTATTGCCGGCGAGAGTAAGTTTTTGGCGACCAGCCCTGAATTTCCAACGTGTATCCTATTTTTTTTGCCCTTGCTTGTCGTTAGGTATCTGGTTATGATTTTTGGCCTGCGACCGAAGTTTTTTGCGGAAGCTTTCAGGCCCTTTTTCCATGGGCTTTTTCCTTGTCACTGATGGCCATCTTCCACCTCTCGAAGCCATTCTCGGCACATTGCCCAGACTACCCTCTGTGCCTTTTGCCTGTCACTGTCTGCTCGCCCGTCTCAATAACACTATCGGCTGTCGGTCAGTAACCCCTGCGCTCTAAGGCCACTACTTTCCACTCCACTCTAACCTCCTCTCCATAACGATCCTTCTTAGGTTGCTCTTTCATTTCCGTGCCAAACTTTCAAGTTTAATTTGCGAGTTTACTGACACAGAGAAAATATGAATTTCTATGTGTTCTCTCACGTTTTCAATACTGTTTTTTTATTTTGAGCTACCGGGCTGGTTGTCAAGTTATAGGGCATGCAGGGCAGTAACATATTGATAAAGGCCTGGAATTTCTCCTCAGGAATGGATTTTACACCACCTCTGGTTGTTTGACTCATGGTAAATTAGATGGTAGCATTTAGAAGTGCTTTCCAGGGTCCCATCGGTTCACTTGTCGTCTGGGACACCTGGAGTGTAAAAAAATATAAATCAATTGATTTTCCCCATTCCCTCTCACATTCTATAAGTTGACTCATAATGAGCTATATCAAAAAATAGTTCACTTAAAATTTTATCGCGAATTTTTGATACATTAATAAAAATTCTTCACCTTACATATTCTTCTTTAAAGAAACTGAGTATTTGTTTGCTTTCGACTGAAAATTATCTCAAAATGCGCATGATAAAGCATGTTAACGCAACAAAAATTTAGCACGGCAGAGCTAAAAGGATATAGTACTGACTCTTGAAAAATAAATTTATCATTGGGGATCTCGTGATTTCCCTATTGACGCTCTATCACGTTAACAATTTCATCAGAGTTTTTCGCAAATAGCACAGAAATAATAACCTATTACTGAGTCCAATGTGCCTTTGATGAGAGACCTCCATTTTACTATTATATAATAGCGATATTCTCACTTTTGGACTAATATTATTGCCTGTATCCAACGGAAGGACCCTTCGGTCTCATCAATTGGATCGGCGCTAAGCAAATCCGTAGCACTTCATATGAAAATGATGGATTCACTTGATGTTCTTTTTACTTTTGAATAAAAATAGAAAATCAGGAATGTCATACGTTTCCCATTGCATACTGCAGTTAATTTCCATCTAAATATTGTAATAAATATCTTCTTTAGAGTTCAAAAATCATGTGTTACCTCTTCTTATTACTTTGGGAGACAAATTATCAGTGCCCTGTTTCCCAGTCGTTGTCACATCAGAAAAATACGGTGAAATAAAAATACTTCTCTAATTTAACAGTTAAAAATATCCGAACCCCCTTCGGAAAAGTTGGCTATTATTCATTCCGTGACACTAGTGACGCATTTGGAGCTGATCTCCTCTGTTGGGCTATTGACATGGCAACAGCCCCTTCCATTCCGAGCGCCGCATGATGCTTGAATTGAGGACTGGCATTTCCGTATCACGTCTATTTTGACAGCGACACCGCGAGTACTGAACATGAATTTCAGCGAAAAGCTCCTCTCCACCTCTTCTCATCGCCTCAAAGAAATAATTCCAAGCTGATTTTTTTAGTCTCATCTTATGTTCTGTCAAATTTATTATCGTATCCAAGTGTCCTATTTTACAGCAGAAAGGACGATAAACGATGCACAGCGGCCTCTTTCTTGATATGTTACAGTGATCTTGTTGGTACTGTCCTCAAGTGCAGGGTATGCTTTGTCGACTTCCATAGAAATTTACTTTCGTATTCCTCAATAATCACCACACGAGGTCTTTTAAGTTTTAAAGACCCAGTATCCCGAAGTAAGATATAATTTAATCTCGTAAAGAAAAATATGTATTTTTTATTTACTTTTTCTGATATTGGAAACATTGTCTTAAGTTTTTGGAACAAAAATGAGACAGAAAAGGTTACATTAATTAATTTTTAACTATTTTGTTGCAGAAAGCAATTATTTAAGATACATTTATAGTAATCCGATCAAAGGTTGCTTAATTATTACTATAGCTCATTGTAAGCAGGCAACTTTTATTGGCCTTAAGTTTCACGAGGAAAATATGTTCAAACTTCTTGCGTTGCTTTCTCAATAACTGATATCAGCTAGAAATGGAAGGAACTTTGGGGAAATACAGAGCCAGAAAATGCACGCAAATCCTCAACTCCTCTGTGGGCCTGTCGGAAATAGAACTGCTCCGTCATGAATGGAAAACAAATGGAATAAGAAATGCCCATAGCGTATGCCGTGGCCCGCTCCATCGATAGAAAATGACTCAGCCAACGTCCTGTGACTGCGGAGAGCCTCATTGAAAAATCGATCACACTGTTGAGAGGTACCCACTGACGGCTCACGACTAGTTAATTTCACAATGCTATAGATACTGCGCTTTATTGGATCTATGACCAAGGTTAAACTACGAGCTTCCCTCTGAAAAGATGATCTGATTAAGATATATGAATGAAGACGAGGAAATGAATGATGTCACTGAAGAAGAATGTAATAAAGAAAAGGAACAGGAAAGATACGAACCAGAAATTAGTGAAAGAAGCAAAGAACAGTCAATTACAGAAGAGAGTGTCATAGATAAACCAGTTATGGAAGAATGGGAAAAAGGGAGAGTTGAATTACAAAAACACCAAAATGACTAGAGGAATATGAAATAAATTTGAGCGAGAAGGATGATGAACCTCTATTTCTTTAATGACTAACCAAGATGATATACCATCAAGTTATCGAGAGATGGAAGAAATAGAAGACAACCAAGATTGGAAAGTTACTGTAAATGAAGAATTGCGAGTTTTTCGAAGAAAGTCCGACCTGGAAGATTGTACCATAACCAGAGAATAAAAATTGTTGGATTCGAAATGGGATTTTACAAATAAATATATAGGAGAAGGGAAATACATAAGGAAAGACTTGTAGTACGTGGTTTTCAACAAAAACAAGTTGGGAGATATTTACTCTCCTGTGTTGATGTTACACACTTTAAGAATATTGTTGTCTGTTGCTATCTATAGAAATTACCAAATTCACCAGCTAGATGTAAAAGGAGGAATTTTATATGGATATATAAATAAATATATGTATTTAAAACCACGCTCTGCTACCAATGTTGGTGATTTATTACAGTTTTCATCGTTCTTTGGTTATATTCGTAAATTGTTACATTTTTAATGTTTACATTTAATTCTGATAACAGTTCTATAAGTCATCTTGTCTCTACTGCTGCTTTGTACAAAGAAACTAATTCAGCCTCAGTAATACTTAGTGCAACAATATTTAGTTTTTTAGATCTCCATATTAATGTATTACCATTCAATTTAAAAATTTAATCACTGGTTGATTTTCGGTCATTATCTCTAGCCCAATCAGCATCAGCATAACCAATTAACGATAAAATGCTAGAATTATTTTTAGAATATATCAGATTATAATTAATTGTCTGTTTCACATATCTCAAAATTCTCTTCAAAGCTTTCCACCAATCACCAAGAATCACGAGCAAATGATTGAAATAAAAAATAATTGTTGATGAAAATTTAAATGATGAATGCAGTATCTATTGCGTAACCAACGCTTCTGAATACTTGAAAATACCAAGGCTGAACATTTCGAACACTGTTAGCAAGATGCCATAGGTATCACTCACACATCATAGGGCACTGTTTTTGCAATCTCAGTGTTGCCACGTGCTTTTATTATACATTAACAATGGAATTTATAACAAAAGTAGATATTTTAGACACATATTTAAATCTTTTAAGCTCGAAATAATTATTTCCTTTCCTCAGTTTATTAATAAATCTTGATATCAAATTTTGACGGAAAAGTGGCGGACGCTGGAGTCATAACAATATTTAGTTTTCATTAGATACATAATTATTTTTAAAAACATATTGTTCATATGATATATTACACTATGGATCGTTTGAATAAATATTTTAAAATAAAAAAGGCATCACTAAGGCTAAATTGGCTCATTACCGCAAATGATATTAATCATAGGAATACAGTACTTCGAAGCGCAGGTTCCTCTTTAAAGAGGGCTCTGGGTGTTCATCTTCCATACGCTCATGGAAGGTAAGCCTCAGGTGGCTGTTGCCTGCCGTATTCTTTCGCTCCCTTCACATACGGGACCCACCGGCAGCTGGACGGAAGTGCCAACTTGAAAGGGGTTAAAATGTTGACTGGGGAAATACGTCACAACACACGAGGCTCTAAGAATGTCCATTCTCATGCTGAGCAGTGTCAAATATTTGCAGAGGAAAAGATAGACCGACATTTTATTAGAGATGATAAATGACGTAAGTGGATCCGGAGTAGAAAGATGAGAGTCAATGGAAAAGTTTAAGAAGCCAACGCTTCTTGCCTCTACTGCTGCTTTGTACAAAGAAACTAATTCAGCCTCAGTAATACTTAGTGCAACAGTATTTAGTTTTTTAGATCTCCATATTACAGTATTACTGTATTTTACTGAGGGTAAAGAAGTAATAGGTGGCGTTTGATAAACCATTTCAGGCAGTAGGTGGCGTGAGGAAGATAAATGAGATGCAACGCAGTTAAAAATTACTTCCACCTCTATTGCGAAAGTGTTTAATTCATTTCATGTAAGTAGGGAGATAGTTACTACTCGTTTCGAGTGCTGTTTGAATAATTTAAGAGTGGACTCCCATAAACCTCCAAATAAAAAAGGATATTAAGGTAAAGTAAAACGTCGTCTAATTTCCTGCTCGGTCAAGAATTTCTTCTTGCTAAGAAGAGGGACTGTAGGGTGGTCAGCTTGAAATATATTACCCTTTTCAAGCTGAATTGTCACCACATACAAAGGGCGGAAACGAGTTAGATCATTTTTATATTTTTATGTCTTATTTGTTCTAATGAAACCCTGAAATAAAAAAAAAACAATGAGAAAAGTGCAGCGTCCAAAGCAGTCATTTCAGTTATTAAAACAAAATGCGTTTGAACTCAGTTAGTTTCCAACTCTGAAATGAATCCCCTGGCAGGTTCATGTTTCTTCAGGCTAAAAAAGCGTAATGCTGTGCATTTTATATTGCTGTGAAGGTAAACGTGAATATAAATGGGCAAATATAACTGTTGAATTAATATGTAGTAATTGAACAAAGTTCTTCTGGCGAAAAGAGAGACATAGGACTGCGCAGGTCTTACATATATAAGGGTTGAAACTCTAAGAATGTATGAAAGTTGTATACTCTGTTGATTTGGGGAATGTGTACGTGACGTGAGTTTAATCAACAAACTAGGAGGTAAGTGACAGTGGAGTAAATGGAGGAGAGAAGGGAGTAGTTGTTGACCTAAATGGCCAAATACAGTACAGAGAGACAAATATTTCCTCAGCAAATAGACAAATTCATAAGGAAAAGGAGCAACAATTTTAATGCACTAAATGCGCGTGATAAAAAAATGAGCATTTTTCTTCATTTACAACTAAAGCTTAATGCATTTAATCGTCAAACCTGCAACGAAAACGGCATTTAAATTTTGCTATAATTTAAGGGTAGGTAAAATCTAAAGATAGATTTTTCCATTTCTATGATAGTATAGAGATGATTCCGTCTTCCTATTTGCCATGCAGCCGAAGTTGCTATGTGAAGCTGAAACCTTATTATTATGATTGGCATCACTTTTATGGGATGGAATCAGGAGGGCCTCAACATTTTGTTTCAAAAAGCGCGTCAGGTCTCTGTCACACGAGTGGAAATGCTATTTTTTTCCGTCCAACTCAAATGAAAGTCTTCTTTCGAGCAAGACTCACGTCGGTGGGCTCCCGATTCCCGAGCGAGCCGCGCGCAGTTAAACTGCTCGAAATACACCCGGCCGCGTTTGTTCACGTCCGCTGAGCCTCCCTTCCCCTCCCGCTCTTCTTTCGGCTCTTCACTCCTCCGCCTCGCTCATTATTTCCGTTCCCTCTGCTTCCCGCCATTCTCGGCCTAGGGTACCGGGGCCGCGGGAGTGAGTCGTCACGCGGGGGCGTAGCCATACTCGTCCAGCATGGAGGCGCTGCGACGGAGAAAATTTCGCGCTGTGTTTTTCCAGCGGCCGCGATAAATTTCCATTTGCAAAAGGGATGCGGGGGAATGTATTCCGTGACCGCGCCAAGCAAACCCTCCTCGCACTCGTGAGATCAGCGAGTTCCCTTTCGCCCTTTTCCCTTGCAGGAGCTTTTTTTTACGCCCTGACTTTATGGCCGGTGATAAAAACTCACGTTGTTACGTGCGGCTCTCGGACCCGTGTACCCTTCTCGCGCCTTTCTCTTTCATCAATTCACCTGCCCCTTTAAAGCTCTTGCATTTCCGCAGGGAATCCAAGTTTTTTTTAAACCTTTTTGCATTACAGTTTTGCCTAATTTTCGGGTGAAATCGAGTTTTTCCCTGCATGAGGTTGTCGCTTATGACACAAATAAGAGTATTATTTAATATCATTTGCCAGATGTTGGTTGAGATTGCAGGCTTGCTTCTCAGGTTCGTGCAAGGAATAGCTTTCTTCTTAGTGGTCCCAGTGCTCTAAATCTAAGTTTCCTCTCTTGCTACAATGAATTCCAACAATAATGTAGTTAGAAAATGTCAAGTGGAACATGCATACCCCAAGTTACGCGAGACAACCAAAATTACGCGTCCAGACATTCATTTGGGAAAATAATGCTGTAAGTGGCAAAACTTTTTACTGGAAATAAAAATGTTCATTGGTAAATTTAGGCAATTTGTATATGGAAAAGTACCGAACGAATGACAATTATGTTTCTTGGAGACCATTTTTTTTTTAATTAGATACATTATGAGCGAGAAACTTTTAACTATTTGCTCCATATGGATACTGAAATCAATCTATAACTAATTTTTGCCGAGAGTTAGTATTGCATTTAAGTATTAAAATTAAATTTTTATCCCTGTGTAAATTATATTCCAATCCTTAAATTCATGTTTTTGGCAATTTTAAGGAACCAGATTGTCATTTATTTGAAAAAATATATGCACTTAGTTTTATCTTCATAGTTGATCCCCATTTTATTAAATAGACACTGAATTGCTTTTTCATTCATGTTACAAAGCTTAGCTGTCATTTAAAATGTAGAATTTATTCTAAAAATTGGAATACACAATTACGATGCTTGTGTAGTTAAACCATCGTTAGCATCTTCATGTACGAACAGCAGCTTAATTCAACGTATTAATTAAAATCTTCTAGTTTGTCGCTGTAGTTTCCGACATTTATTTGGACGCCGTGTGTATATAGACTAGGGAAAATACCCTAGCTCTCATCTTGGCTCTGTGAAATTGGAGCGAGACTCAAGTCACGTAGGCTCCAATTAGCGTGCGCGGAAAATTCCCGGCGTCCCCTCCGCCTCCACGCTCGTCGAGGGCGCTTGACAGGCGCCGTGTTTTAGGCCAGATATTGGGGAAGAAGTGTTCTCGCGGGCTCAGAGTAAAAGAATGGGATTTGCTAGAAAACATGAGTTGTAATGTTTATTTGACGACTTTATTTTTTCTAAAAATTTATTTTTTCGTGTTTTTTTTTTGTCTTCATCAAAATACAGGGTATGGAATAAAAATTTAGGTGTATGTACTCGTTAGCAATGCTTTCGAATGAAAAGAAAGGGATAGCAGTAAAAGCTTATTCCCTTTAAGAAATCTTCTCCAGATGTTGGTATACACGAGAAATTAAATAAAGTCTACATTATAGTGAGAAAAATCTTAAGATATTTAAGTACATTTATTCCTATATTAAACCATTTCCACGTGTGCATTTAGCAGAATACACTTCTTACAAAATGTGTAACAAACCTAATGCATGGCACATTTGGGTCACCTAAAATATGTGTGATTCCATTCTGACCCAAAGAGTTGTATGGTATTTTATCAAAACGCGAAAACTTGCTAAGGAAGTTCAATTAGTCAGGATCATATTATGTGCGCAGGAAACTTGTATATAGTGGAATGCGTTCTTTATAGAAATATTTTTGATGAAGTATTGATCTGCATATGCTTTATAAATAATACGTGCATAACAATTATGACTTTTTGTGAGTGATGCTAACTTCAAATTTTTATTTTTTAGTGTTTTCAGGTAAAATCATTAAAGCACACCTAAAGTTTATTCCCATCGGCTTGAAAATAATTTTGTTCTTCTTACTGTTCTGAAAACAGGGCACTGATAAATTATTTTGGCTTGAATGTAAGGCTGACCTCCAAATGAGTCATTCGTCAGTCCTCGTGGTGACCGGTTGTGCGAGTCAGTGAGTGTGGATAATATCTCCCTTAGATATAGACAAAAATAGATATTTATGACAAATAATTGTTAGATACAAACAATCTAGTTGCATGAGACCCTATAGTTGCTTGTTTGCATGTCAATTGTGCATTCTTGGTGATCTTCACACCATGCCACACACCCTCGAGGTGGCTTGCAGGGTATCGTGTAGATGTAGATGAGTTTTCAAGGCCTCGTGGCTTCCAACCTCCGGCCTTGCTTACCCTTGTGGCTTCTTCCCGCGATGCCGAGCAACTGCACTGAGTGTGACTTACCAATTAAGCGTGGCCAAAATCTGATTACCTGTGGCCAATGCAACGTAAGGTACCTCTTAACCTGCACATCCGTTACAGAATACGACCTACAGGCACTACCTGATCTGCAAAAAACCTGGTATTATACTCTCAGTATTATTAAATTATATAAAGACCGTAAGGAAGACAGTCCAGAGAAAACAACACCTTTACATTAAGACGAGGGAGGACATTAAGAAGAAACTTTCCTAGTGATAAGATTCTATAGATGAGCATTCAAAATTGCTATCCCGTTTGCATGTCTCTCTGATAAAAACTTGTGAAAGATTGGATGGTTTAACCGAGGAGTCAACAATAAATGAAGTGTTGGGACAAGATGCACTGAGAAACATTGTTGAAATTCACGGTGACCCTGAAAAGTACGGTGAGATTATTGATGCGGTGTTATGTCATGTGGTTAACGCCGTTAGAGTTAAAACCAATGTGAATGTCATTTATCATTCTTACCACATGAAATCCTGCCCTAGTACTCAAAAATTGTTGAACCAATGGATTATTTAAGTGAAATTTATGCGTTCGTAATTGGCGCGAGAATTGCTTGAAGCTCGTTGAGTCAAAAGGAATCTAAGTACGATGGATTCCCTTAGAAAAAATTACTATACAGAATCTATAGTTACTAAAGAAATTCTTTAGTTACTAAAGAAATTCTTTAGTAACTAAAGGTGTGCACCTTTAGTTACTATACAGAATCTATAGTTACTAAAGAAATTCTTTAGTTACTAAAGAAATTCTTTAGTAACTAAAGGTGTGCACCTTTAGTTACTATACAGAATCTATAGTTACTAAAGAAATTCTTTAGTTACTAAAGAAATTCTTTAGTAACTAAAGGTGTGCACCTTTAGTTTTCCAAATACTGTACAGACTGTTTAGTTAGAGGTCCAAAAACTAAAGAGCTGTTTAGTTGACATTCTTTAGTTTTCTTGTAGCATAGGTTGTGTTTAGTTTTTGCTCATTAAACTAAAGGGTCCTTTAGTATTCATTCTCTAGTTACCCTTGCCTTTTAGTTTCCACCAGTAACTATAAATCTGTTGAGCCAAGATTCTTTAGTTTTCTCATAGTAGAGATTGTGTTCAGTTTTTGTTCCTAAACTGAAAGATCATTCAGTAAATACTCCTTATAGTTACTCTTGCCTTTTAGTTTTCAATATAGTTAACTATAAATCTAGTTATTTGAGCTTTTTTTTTGTTTTCCTACAGCCTTGGTAGTGTTTAATTATATTCCTTAACATGAAGAGGTGCTTTATAGTTCAATCTCTTTAGTAACTTAAAAGAGAGTTAAGTAACTTTAGCCATCCTTAAATTTTTTTTCAGAAACTTTTAGAGATCATTTAAGTGACTTTAAGGTTTTATGAGTACTTACTTAAGATCGCTCAACAGTTTCCTTGCATAAGTTATTGATAACTTTAAAGAAACTTTCTGGCCTGTAAGTACCTAAGCCCCCTGCACAGTTTCTGCCGTAAGTTATTGAAACCTATAAAGTAACTTATGAGGAACTCAAAGTAGTTTAACTTGTCAACAGTTTTCACTCTTAAGTTAGTGGCAACCACTTTGTGAAAAAATCGCGATAGGACCACAAAGATACTGTCCAAAATTGCAGTAGAATAAAACCATTGCTTATATAAAGATATTAATACGAGAAGTAAAATTCTAGGATCAAAAACTCCATGTCAACTCAACAAGTTAACTATTGCGTTTTAATTTCCAATGATGAAATTCAAAGTACATACGTTCAAACGCACTACATTTTAGAAAACATATGTTTTTTATTAGAGCACTATCATCAACGATAAATTACAACTTTGGTGCACACGAATAACTTTAACCCGAATAGGTATTCATTTCATAGTTCGCGGCCGTGAAAGGTATCGACATAATCGACATATCGATATAATCGCAATGCCAATCCAATCGAATTCTACATTCAAAATGGCAGTTGTGATTTGAGTTTTTCGGTTCGTAGTTGTGAATAATATGATCATGTAAAGTCAACTCGGAGGCAAGCAACTGGAATGAAATTGATCTCGAAGCATAGCGTTTTTATGAAGTTCGTCACCAAAGAAGCTTACTTTAAAACTGGAATTTACGAATAATGTACGGTGAGTAATTTTGTCTTTACGAAGCGGGACTGATGAAGAAAATTCACAATTCAAAAATTGTTTTGATCTGGGCCTTCTGTGTAGTCTTGATTGAATTCTTAGCAAAAGTAGTGACTTTATTTATTTTTACAGGCACGTTATACCATTAACGTATTGGGACATTAGGAATGACCTAATGAAGATTCAAATCAACTTTGTAATGAATGTGAGACTTTAGGTGTATTTTTCTTCCTCAGTGCAGTCATGGCTTTCGATGAGATTTCAAAGAACTCCCTCTTCAAAATATCTACTTTTAATTTTGAGTGGACCATTATTCTTGTAAAAGACCCTTGGGTACTGAATACCCAGATAAACCTTTTAAAAATTAGTGTTGTGCAAGAAGCAAGCTCGATTGCAGCTGTTGATTCCAATGCCATGTGGTGTGACTTAAGTCGCGTTGGATAATGCCTGAAATGTGGAATCTTATTTCAAATGTGTGCTACATAGGCAAGTGAATGCAATCATTGAAATTTGAAGTAGTGCCAATAAATATTAAATTAGGTATAAAGCTGTTTTTGTTTAAATTCGTACGCGGTGCTTTCGAGTGTTTCCTGAAAGTTATATTATGACGATTATTGGTTGTAGCCGTCACTTTGTGGAAGCCCATTCCGTCACTGTTATCTATACTGAAGATACTGAGTGTACTATTTGAGGTCGTGCTAAAATATCAGTATTCTTTTAAATCAAACCTGATCTTCAGTTATGCTACATTAGAGAAAGGTGAAGGAAATTAGTACAGGGATTTTCGCATTGGCATATTCCAACACAGGTTAATAGGAATATTGGTTGTATGATTGTTAGTGAATACTTGGGTAAATGTTGGGCCATAAAGGTCGGAAAACGGACATAAATACAAGTTGACATAACTGTTCCCCAACGTTGACCCAACTGTTGCTGCTACATGGGGTTTGTGCAAGTCTACTTAAAGTGCAGCTTCATAATGGTTGAATTTAGCTAACTGCTCTTTATAACCCTCATATGATGCCAAGTGATGCTACTTCAGAGGTTCATTTCTTCAACATATCAGCTTTCAGTGATAATTTGTATTCCCTTTTTAAAGCTCGTATAGTCATAAGTAATTATGTGGAATACATAGTGTTTTAATCTAGGTGATACGAGAGTACATATTCCTCGATTGTCTCTGACTGAAATTGTTTTAGTATTAATTTAAGTACCCATTTCTTGGTTACATACCCCAAATGTAGTCTAGCTTAATTTCTTTTTAACTGAATACATGTACGCATATGTATTTCTCCTGGTATTCTACATCTGCTATAGATTTCCTTTGTTATTTAGTTCCTAATTTGAATTTAACACTATCCGACCTTTCAAACACAAGGCCAAAACTTTTCAAACACCAATCCTCTGAAATTGTCATTTCACCATTTTATGTTGTGCCAATGTTGTCCTATCCTGATGTTGGTAACCAATGCTGGGAAGACATTGGAAGCCGTTGTACCACTGGCAAACGTTAGCATTCCAACATTGAGCCAGCATTAGTAGCCGGCATTTAGCCAATGTCTACAGCCCACATTGGGCCTGTGTCAGCAGCCGACATCAAGCCAACTCATAACCGACATCAGCCTGTGTTGGCCCAACATAACCCTGGCACTGGGAAGACATGACCCCAACACAGAGCCGACTTCATCCCGACACTAGCCGACATCATGCCGATGCTGGGCCAACATTGGCAGCCAATGTCGGTTTTCCACCGGCAAACGTTATCATTCTGGCATAACACACTGGGCCAATGTCACCAGCCAACATCTGGCCGATACACAACCGACTTTGGCCGGTGTTGGCCCGACACCGGGCTGATGCACAGCCGACTTTGGCTGGTGTTGACCCGACAACGGGCCAGCATCAAAATGCTGCTTGGGGAGGTTTGTGGGAGGCTCAACATGATATTATTTCGTACAGAACTTCTCTAATGATACTAACAAATGGCTGAAGCTGTGGATATTCTTGGTAAGTGACTGAGCAACAATGATTCCAATTTTAGCAGAAAGTGAAGTGAACTGAATCGATGCATACTGGAGATTATTTTCACTTGATTATGGGAACAGTTCCTGTAAAGTTTTCATTAGTTATTTTTTCCACAGTAACACTGTCCTCAGTTTCTTACTTTACGATACAGTTTTGTATAAACTTTTAATCAAAAGTTCTTGACTCAGTTGTTTCTTAAGTTTGGCAACTGTTTGCTTAAGTTACTTAACTTTTAATAAAAAGTTCTTGACTCAGTTTTTTCTTAAGTTTGGAAACTGTTTGCTTAAGTTACTTAACTTTTAATCAATAGTTCTTGACTCAGTTTTCTCTTAAGTTTGGAAACTGTTTGCTTAAGTTACTTAACTTTTAATCAAAAGTTCTTGACTCAGTTTTTTCTTAAGTTTGGAAACTTTCAATTTACTTAATCACTCTTAAAGTATCCGACTCAGTATTTCCTTAAGTTAAATCAACAGTTTTTCATTAAGTTTGGTTAAGTTAATTTTCTTAAGGGATATACACTTCCCTTTTCTTTATTACTACCAGTTAACTCTATAATAAGGTTTAGTTCATAATTTGTTTTTTAATGGGCAGAGGAGGTGCCTAATTTTCTTCTGAGGGAAGATCTTCCCTCAAGGCCTCTTTTTTTTCTTTTCTTGCCTCGAGGCATATCCTCATGCAAAGACCATGGCTACGCTTGCCATGACATGCAGACAAAAATTGGACCATTCTCGCCAGGCTCCAAAATGCATGATTGCCAGCATGGTTCAACATAATAATAATAAATTTTGTTCATCTTCTGTGGCATGAAGCCACCTAAGAAAAACAATACAAGTTACACATTTACACCAGTCAGCATTTAAACAAGAAAATTAGCGATTACATGAAGCTATATATATATATCTAGATTAGATTAGATTAAAAATAAGGTGGAGGTACTCAGCGAGTCCCAAGTATTTGGTCTATAGTTTATGGTCTATAGTTATTGGTCTATAGTATTTGGTCTATAGTATTTGGTCTACAGTTTTTGGTCTATAGTTTATGGTTTATAGTTTTTGGTCTATAGTATTTGGTCTACAGTTTTTGGTCTATAGTTTATGGTCTATAGTTTTTCAGTCTATAGTTTTTCAGTCTATAGTTTTTCAGTCTATAGTTTTTCAGTCTATAGTTTTTCAGTCTATAGTTTTTCAGTCTATAGTTTTTCAGTCTATAGTTTTTCAGTCTATAGTTTTTCAGTCTATAGTTTTGGTAAAACTTGTTCCAATTCACTAAAGGAAAAACTAAAGAAATTAACTATAGTTTTTTCCTTTAGTTTTGGGGTAATATTTTCTTAAGGGTTTGGGCTTGCAAGAACGGGCCGGTCGACCAGTGTATATCAATTAGTCCTTGAGTAGCGTAAATAGTAGATTTTACGCGTCCACTAGGGACCTGAGGAAAGAGGGAAAATTCAAATTCATATGGGTAAGAGGTGGAAGAAAATATGTCAGAGTAAAAGAGGGAATGGAAAGCCGTTTAATTTGCAGTGACACTGACCTTAACGTTTTTAAGTTAGACAGGTTTTCTAGTTCAAGAGACTCAAATTCCGAATCCGTAAACAATGAGTGCTGACCTTAGTCAAACAAACAGTTTCCTAAAAAGAAAATTTGTTATCAGGCTCAAGACAAGCAATGCTTATGGCCTTCGTGTATATCATGTAAATTGAAAATCTTTGTTTAGACATATTGATGAGTTTCGACTGTACTTCAATTGACACATTTTGGATATTATTTTTTTATCTGAAGCGAGGCTAAAACCTCATATTAGTGACGATATGGTTGTTCTTCAAAACTACTGTTTTATTAGGCATGACCGAATAGGTAAAACTGGTGGCGGGGTTGGGGCCTACGTCCATCATAATCAAAATGTATCCATTCTCAGTTATTCCTCATCGTTTGACTGTTCCAAACCGTAATTTATTATATTTGAAGTTTCTAGTATTACTATGTCTAAGGTATTGATATCTGTTGTATATAAAACGGGATCCATTTCTATATTTGAACATGAGTTCACCTGCCTTGCTTCCACGCACAAAAATAAGGTTATTTTCAGTGATTTAAATGCTGATCTACTCAGAAAACGCTACGAAAGCACATACCCATGCAATTCTGTAATAACCTGCATATTGTGCCTTCAAATGCAACTCTTCAAAGAGCCTTAGCAATACGCTACTATAACTATGTTTTGTGGATGATTCTGAGAAAATCATTTCTTACATCCACATCTACGCAACACCCTGCAATCTACCGCGATTATGTGTGGCATGGGTTTGAAGACCACCAAGCATGAGCTATTGACATGCAACAAGGCATGTAAGGCATATATGGAAACATGTAATATAATGGTGTCATATGCAGGTAGATGGTTAGTATCTACATAGTAATAAAGAAATTATTGGTTTTAATGGCATTTATATAAATAAGTATATTTTCCTGTATTTAAAAATCATGGCTGGATTAGTAGTGTTAATACATGCATCATGCAGTATTGACTACTCTGACAATATTTCACCAATCTATCATCCCTTGTGTTCTCTTGGAAGTGCGGTGGAAGAAGGGCATTTCGACTCTATCGGTGCGACAATCTATCTCTCTGAACTTATTTATCTGGTCAAGTCTAGGATAATACAATTCCCAGTATAGGAAACATTTTTTCTCTGGTATACTTACCACGAAGATGAGCGGTTGAGTTCTTAAGCAGGACGGAGCGGGTACGTGCCTCGCAAGAGCTTCGATCCGTGCACATCTACATGATACCCAGCAAGCCACCATAAAGGTGTGTGGCAGGGGGTGAATTTCTAATCCCAAGCCCCAGTACCCTTCCTTTCAGCCCACGGCCTGATAGACATAACCTATCGTTTCAAATTTTCTCATTTGCCAGCACCTAGGGTAAAGGGGGGTGAATCGGACCAGCGGGTGAATAGGAACGCTTTTCAAAAAGTGCGCTCCGACCCGAAACGGTATCACTTGAGACTGACTACGTTTTAGGAATTGCTTCTTTGTAATCTTGTCCTTCTAGTAGAGTGAAAACGAGAACTCGACGACTGAATTTAAGCAAATGATACTCTGTCGAATGGAAGCCTACCATACGAGAGAGGTGTGAAATTGGGTATTTAGAAAACCTCGTATAGGTTCAAAGTAAGGTGACATTGTAGCGCTTACTCAGATTTCAAGTTTTTCTTTCCTGAAAGGAAATCTAATACCATAGCTGCCACATTAGGTTACTTTTTTGAGCCTTGTATGAATATCGGAGTTACCAAACATGATACAAAATCATATTACTTAGTCGGGTGAAAAGGACCAGCACGCGCAGGAGTTCAGTTCCAAGCCGTTGATCGAGGGTGAAGCATTGCACCAGTTATACTCAACTGACACTTGGAAAAATTCCTTCTGCTACTAAAAAGTAAGTAGATATACAACTAATATTGATAAATTGCTTACTTACACTTAATGTTTTACATTAAAAACATCAAATGTTTATAAGAATGTTTGAGCGAAAGTGGCTAAAAATTTGTTTTTAGGCCATACTCTTTTATTAGATTCTATTATAAGAAGTTTAATGGAATAAACCTATTTTAATGCTATTCTATATCACGTTATAGATATTTACTACGTATAACGAGGAGGAGGAAAGAGATTTTCCCCGTTATAGAGGTGAATTATTACGGCGACGAGCACGATTTACAGGCTGAGCGAGAGGTAAGCTACCTTCGTTTGATGTAACATATGTTGTGTACTGTTCCATGTATATTAACCAATTATTCGCTGAAACAATATCATAAAACATACGCATTTCGTGATGGAAATTTATTGTTAATAATTCACATTGAGTTCCATACCTATACATTCTACATTACTCAGTGGTCTATATTTTCCAATCTGAAAGAAAAGGAGGTGATATAATGTACGTGATAGAGGGATTGCCAGAGTATTAAATATTATATATGGCAACAGAATTAGTTGTGGAACGCCTTACAACCTCCTTTTGATAGCGTAACATTAGCAAAATTTCATTTAAAACGTATTTATGAAAGTGATAATTTTCACTTACCGTTAATGTTTTTCCTTTTGGATGAAGATGGGGAAGTACCGGCGAAAAACGGAACAGACATGGACAGAGGAGGATATGAGAATGGCGCTGAAAGCTTTCAGAGAGGGAAGAAGCATGAGGCATTCTGCCGAACTTTTCAATGTTCCCCGTACTTGCCTCTATCGTAGGATAGTAGCGGATACGGAAAAATTGAAGACAAGAGGGGGGCAAAATGTCTTCTCAGTGGAAGAAGAGGAAGCATTAATTAGAATAATTCTTAGGTTATGTGAAATTGGGTTCGGATTGACAAGAGATGATGTCATGAAGGTGGCATATGAATTTTCCATTGAAAACAACATAAAAAACAATTTCTGTGCGTTAAAAAAACGAGCAGGCAAGGATTGGTTCTTGAATTTTATATCTAGACATCCTTTAAGTCTTCGAAAACCCGAAGGTTTGTCAGTGGCTCGAGCTGAGGGTTTAAATAAGGAAGATGTAGACGATTTTTTTTCAAAGTTAACTATTTCGATGGCTGAGGCTGGAGTTATGGATAGGCCCCACCTTATATACAACGTTGACGAAACGGGATGTGTATTAAATAATCGCCAAACCCAAAAGAATGTTGCAAGAACAGGATCTAAGGTAGTCATAAAACAGACGTCAGTGGAAAAGGGGGAATTGGTGACAGTTGTTGCGTGCTGCAATGCAAGTGGACATTACATACCACCTTTTGTAATTTTTAAGGGGAAAAAGTTCCATAAGGAATGGGAGGATGGATTTCCGTTGGGATCTAAAATTTTTATGTCCGATTCAGGGTGGATAAATGAGGATCTTTTTTTGGAGTGGCTAAAGCACTTTCAAGCAAACAGGATTCCTGGCCGATGCATTTTAGTCCTCGATGGCCACGCATCACACAAGACTCTTCGTGTTCTACTGTTCTGTGAAAGGAATGAGATCACTCTCTTATCACTGCCCAGCCACACTACACAAAGGTTGCAACCTCTGGATGCAACCTAGATGCACTCTGCAAAACATAATAGAACTAGAAAATAAGCTTCAGTGGCTATTAAATTCCCCTGTGAGATTTGATGTCGACCTCCGCATAGATGAACATATTTCTCACCATTTTCGAAACCTGTCATGGCTTAAGATATCTTCTAGGAGAAATATGTTCTTTGCTCTTTTCTTAATGCTCTTTTTCACAATCAAAACTTGGACTACTTATATGTTTTCTTTAAACCGAAGTCATTCTCTGTTTTTATACCTTCCAGGAAGCGCCCAATACCTCGCACTAATGCGTATCTTAAATCATTCCTCATATCTGTTTCAAACCTTCGGAGTTCGTTTCCTTTGTCCTTGAAAAACTCTGCCTCTCTACCAATTTGTTAGGGAAAACTATTTACTTTTTGTTCCAATGAGGACTTATAAATGTAAACTCACTATTTTATTAAATGTACCGGTTTTATATTATTATTATAGTTCTGTATTCGGATAAATATTGTTATAGTTTGGCCTTGTTATTGATTAATTGTTCGCCAGCTGCTTTTTTATCTGTTTTATTGCAAAACTTGTATCTATGTTTTTTGAATTGCTCTTTATGGAAAACCCAGAGCATGAAACAAATTAAATCAATCAATACATCAATCATTCAATCATTTTGAGATCCGACTGCATCTGTGAGAGCTTCAATCTCAATACGGCAACTGATTCATTTCCTGGCTGTTGTTTTCGTGTCTTTCTGATCTTGGATGGACAGCATTTATTGATAGTCTCATATTTTGTGCGGTGGAATGAGCCATTATCGTTTTCGCTTCCTGAAGATAAATATTTATGGGTGTTCTTCCACCAGTGATGGTAAAGGTATTTTTGTCCAATATTATCTTAACAATGTCGGGAATAAACAAACCAGATTCAGGTGTGGTGTTTCAAGACCCAAGGGTTAATGGTATTTACAATTATAAGCCTACATAAGTGCTGATTGGTGACCTCTTCTTCACTCATAAAGTTGTAATACTCCCTTTCGGTGTATAGGACGGTATATCAAGGACTCAGTCAAAAAGTAACATAGTAAGTGGGTAGTGAGAAATTTTACTCTCTCTCCCCACAATCCCCGAAAGTCGTTCATAATTTCGTGGTGACCCTGTTTCCTTGCTTTCTTGGAGTATCCACCAAAGATTTTAAACGATTTGCCACAGTCGCATTCGTGAGCAATCAAGCGGAATAACTGGACGTGATGCCTTTGCCCACGTGGTTTTCAGCATTGTGTACATGCCACTGGCTCCGTTGCAGGGGTTAGTTTGTTTTTGGACGCCGTTCGGAGTTTATGCTTTCGCTGCGGTGCCAACCCGTTCCCCCGAGAGCCACGCAGCGCCTATTCCCCGCTCCGACCACTAAAACCTTCACTTCGCTCCCAAGACCTCTTTTTTTGCAAATAACGGCCTCAAAATCTGTCAACTATGTAGCCATTACCATTTCCTTTCTTCAGCCACTCTACAGAACTCGAAATTTACTACTCATTGCCTTATTCTGCATAAATTCATATTTTTTCTGGTGTTCCTTCGGGCTCAGAAAAAAAATCGAAAGTCACTGGCGCCATTACCCTCTCTGTGATATTTCCTGTACCCAACAATGAATTCATCGAATGAAAGACATTATAGAGATGTATGCCTCATAATGTATGGATGACATTTATGAATGGAATTGTTGTTCGGTCATCTATAAATTACGAGGATGAAAACTTCCCATCATTACCCAAGAAACTAATATAAATAAAGTGAATGGCAAGAATTTGGCGGAATGCCCTCTTTACGTATTTGCAATTTTATGCTCATATTGTTTTGGCGCATTTGAAAAAATACTTTATCAACTCTTACCTAAGCGACTCGATGTTACAAGGTAAATGTAGATAACATAAGCAGCAACATCAGATAATTTGCGGTTGACACAGTAATTCATGGATAAATAAATAAAATGGGGATTTTGTGTTAATAGTTGTCAACGTTAGCATGATTTAGGGTAAGTGGGGACTATAATTAATTTTCATAATTGTACGCTAACGCAATGTTGGGTTAACTGTTGGTAAAATATGGCACTACAGATGAAATAGACGGTATTGAGTTCAGTACCCCAGGGCATGTTAAATGCCTGGGAGTCATACAAACCACAGACTCACTTGGAGAACACGTATGAAAACAATTTTCGTGCCCGCCTAAAAGAAACTTGGATTCCTTAGTCGGGTGACGGAAAATTGCGATACAAAATTTAATGAGAGGTGTTAGTTCGCGTTAGTCATGAAAAAAGTAATGTAACGCTAGTATTTGGGACCCGTGGTATGAGAGATTAATGAAAGAATTGGATAAAACTCAGAAAAACAGCTAGGCATGTGAAAAATTGTTATTAAAAGGGGGTTGGTGTTATTTCACTATTTGGTACATTGGGATGGGAGACCCTTCAAACACGAAAACACCGAGCAAGACTACGGATTTTACTTAAGTATAGTGCCGATGAGTTCACTTCGGACACAGGGAAATGATGAGGGCCCCAAACTACACTGGTATACAGGAGCACGGGTATATGGTATGAAAGATACACTGTACCATAGAAGATTCAAATATTCGTTATTTCCGTAACCAATTATTGGCCATGACAAATTCATGACGGAATTGAGTTAGCAATGATTAGTTAGTTAAAGGGCCCATAATGCCTCTATAAAAGAAATGTATCTTAACATGAAACTTAAATTGCACACATTACATTAATACGGTTTAATGACACAGAAAAAGAAAAGAATTTTAGACGGTGAATTATTTAGGATTTTAACAAGAATTACTAACAGGTAATGCATGTGTACAGTACTTCTTAAATGTTTCTTTGCCTCTAGGATGAAAAATAGATTTAGTAATGTGTATGCCGCATGATATTGATTGAAATCTCTCCTTAGGTTGGTGGTAAGAGTAAACTTCAGTGCACATTCGTAGTCCATATTTGGTGAGAACTCACCACCACCACACGCCCTCGAGGTGGGTATGGCTATAAATAATGACTTATGATAAAATGGATGTTAGCTGTGGTATAAAGATATGTTAATGGCTTATTTCCTGGCCTTTTTCATCTCAGTGGACATACATACGAAGGAGAGCTCTCCGTTAATGTACTGTTCAAATAATTGATTTCTGATCTCATTAAGAGGTTGATATAAACTTAGTTGTTTTGAAAAAATGTAATTTAGCCTTTATAACGTCTCGGGTTCAATAAGATTGTCCAGGAGGTTGCTACTTGGTAAAAACCTAATTACAAGTAAAAGGTAAACAAAGACTTGAACAGTCGATAAAGAGCATAAATACACTCTATTTCATAAAATATTCCAACTTTCTTGAAAATTTCCATTCCATAATTATGGTAAATTTGTGGTCTATATGAGGATCTGATTAAACAATTGAAAAGGAAAATACGTTATCCGTAGCTTTGTAAAGTTTTGTGGTAATTTTTTTTTATTCACATACAGATTTCAGTCGCTTAGATCAATTTCATGCCAGTATCAATTAATGCAAGCTCCAAAGTAGAATAAGCGAAGTTAAGGGCTTCCTTTCCTCCTTTCCGTCATGGAGAATCTTACGAAGGTTAAAATGTGCCGCAAATCTCATTCAAAATTAGGTGTTTGAAATAGTGACTGGTGTACGATCATTACTTACAAATTTGCTCGGCTGGTTCTCGTTCCGACATCATTCATTCATATAACTCTACTCTGTAAGCCATCGCAAGGATGTGGAGGAGAGGGTGACTAACACCTGAAATGAAATTATATGAAGAAATAAGATGTTTTGCTAGCAGATATATTGAGCGTTATATTGTTAACTAAATTTTATGAAGTACATCGAATTCAACAAAGAAATAAAGTAACTTAAAATCGTAAGGTGTTGCTAGGAGTATGTATAAGGTATTAGGATCCGATGAATAAAAAATTTATTTCAGAACTGGATAAGGTACAAAGAAAAGCAATGCATTTATTAACAAACTTCTTTGAATAAAATGAAGGTGTATCAACTATTGAATAAGCTTGGATGGGAACATAGGGTTAACCGCAAGATTAAATTACTCGAAAATTGCAAATCACCCGACTTCTAATATGACACAGCAGATATGTTTTTACCCCCTCATTACATCTGCATGGGAGGCTGAAGCGACAAAACTAGAGAGATAAACTCACGTGCCGAGCGTTACAAGAATTCTCTTCCCTTTCGCATGAATATATGGCTACAACGCAAGCTAAGTGAAATTCTTTCAAACATGCCTCACACCATTCTTCACTATTTTTAATATAAGATCTATAAAAAAAACTTCACGGCTGGTTAACTACCATATGCCCTTTACCCCCAGGGTAAGATGTAATTATAGATCTTCACTTGCGATACTCTTACTAATAAAAAGGCAGCACCATCTGGGGGACAACATATTTAAATATTTATATTTAGTTTACAGTCATGCACTAAATTAAAATGCCGTACCATTAGTCTAATATTGGCATTCAGAAACAAGAGACAAATTATTACTCTCTATCCTATTTATGCTCCAGGTAGGTATATTCAATTTCATCTGTAATAATCTCTTATTTCACGAGGGAAAAAAGTATTTTGAACCAATCATCCCCTTTTACTTTCAAAATATATTCTTCAAATATCTGTCGTTGTTAACAGTACTTTGCATGATCGATGGCACATATTGGGTCGATTTCATTTTTTGTACTGGTTTTCCCGAGCCAGTATTACATTACGGTGCCCTTGAGGGATTATGAAATGCTAAAATTTAATTGAGTATTGGATCTAAATCGAAGGGGGTAATTTTAGAAAATCAGCATTCTTTTAATATTGAAAATAAAATCAGCCTTCCGTGCGGACCAGAGCGGTAACGTGCAGGATTGGCAATCCAAACGCCGTGGGTTTCAATACCAACCCATGGATGTCATATTTATTTTAAAAGTTAAGCTTTGGGTTACGTTAGATTGTGCGATGTGATATAACGTAAGCAGATGGAAGACCTATAAGCCTAATGCTACTTCTGCAAAATGTGTTCGCTTATATTCATGGCTTAAGTTAGATACTATTTCAATATTTGAAAATATATTGTTATATTAGAGACTTCACATTTATTGTGTACGTAAATGAGTGCGTGTGTCTTTGTCTCCTTTTCCTCATACAATGTCTTAAAATTGAAGCCCAGTCTTTCCAAAAGACATTTGATTGTACGCATTGGAATAAGCCAGCATAAATGCGCTTTTCTCGTATTTTGCTCATCTACCATTAACCATCCTCTGCTTTGAAACAACCAGAAAGTCCGTCCCTAAGGGCGCAAATGGTGTCTTATGCCCATCATCTCCAGCGATGACCAATCGAATATACATACCATCGACTCCGTCAACATTAGCACCGTATCCCTTTTGTCCACTTTAGCGCCAGTATTCCCTCCCCTACTGGCAGGGGGGCTGGAGCGCCCTCCAGTCCCTCCCTCCCCCCGCTACCCCATCCCTCCCACCACCGCCGCTGCAGCCCTCACCCCCGCCCTCACAAATATATATCCTCCCCCGCCCCCACAAAACTCAGCCCCAAACACTACCACCCCTCCAATACGCCTACACCCGTTCGTATTTCTAAACTCGAGGAGGGCCACGCGTTCCTTTCCTCCGCAGCCTCCGCATTTGGCTTAAGCCGTCTCCAGAGTTGATTTAGGCCACCCTCACTGACGTGCGTCTGCCGGCTCCTGCAGTGCTGGAAGTTGGGTCGCACGGTGAAGAGGTCGGACGGTTCGTTTGGCCGGGAAGAGCTCCCATCCCCGTGGAAAGCACGAACGTCGAGGCCCGGCTCCTCAGTCAACCCGCTCGCCGAACTCTTTACCACCTGAGATGCCTCAGTCCGAGACCTCTAGTCTCATCACCACATACCTCATTCTTATTATCCTCCTCGTCTCTCTTTGGATACTCTACTCAGGAATTCTATAATGGTGAGTTTGGGCGGAACTAAACGCCTCTTGATGTGGCTACTGGTGCGGAACACTGGTTTGTTCCGAGTGCGCAGGAATCGACGTATTCACGAAACCCTTGGCATTGTGAAATGCTTAACCTGAAGCATTCTCCTGGGCGGGTGGTTCTAGGGTACAAGGTTAAAGCCTAGGCTGAGATATTCGTCACTGTTGTGACAAATGGATTAAATTGCCATTCCTTGTCATAATGATTATTTCGCTTCTGAACCTTATGTGTGAAAATGTGTACATAATATTGGCAATTATTGAATTAGTTTAACTGAAGCCTTTGTGTCTTACTTTTTCTTTGGAGTTTAGACTTTTTGCCGAAATAAATTGATTAGTCTGAAGATCATTGAACTGATATTGAATCGTGATCCATAAATACTCTCTGCTTGTAGTAAGCAACTCATGGCAATTATTTTAATGTGCCGTACTCTAAATCATAGTTTTTTAAGTTTCTATTTAACTGTTTTATCCAGTAAGAAAAGCTGATGTCTTACTATCCTTAAATTTCAAACCCGTATCCCTCGATGGGAAATCGGTAAATATCCCCTTTTAAACTCATTGCAAATTGTGATTGGCTTTTTTTGGCATTATTGAGTTTTTTTTGCTCACGAAATATGCACTTTGGTTGCTTCCACATTTCCTGGGAATGCATTATTTATCCTTCCGGCTCCTGTGATGCTATTAAAAATTCAGGGTCCATTGCGGAGTTGGAGGTGAAATGAGAAAGAATACTTTCTCCAAATTTATTTTCATTCCGTTATTTCAACTATTGAGTCTTTGTTCAAGGAATGGTTTTTTAATTTAAAAACTAACTTTTATGGCATAACGAATATTACGATTATCTATGATGAATTTTGTTTTATAAATCTTGTGAAATTTTCGGTCTACTTTACTTATGCTCTTAAACCACAAAGGGATGTAAAAAAAATCATGTAATATTTTAAATTCGTGGTGCATATTCTCCATTTATGTATACCCACTCACCCCCTTCTCCTCTCGTTCATTCGCTTGGCTAGCGCAAAATGTTCGCCTACTCGAAGGGGATTTCCCATGCACCCTTGCGGCTGAGAAGGCATCAACCCCGATGGCATCCCTTGTGGAGGAGAGAGAACACCGCTTCGCGGTAAAGGGATGACGATTAAAGATTTATCGCGTCGAACTTTTAGCGTTAGCCCAATTGAATTTCCAAAAACGAGCGGGAGTTCCGCTTGGGCGAGTGACACGGGGATTGAGAACTTCATTCTAATCCAGGCCAGAGGTGAAGGGATGAGAGAGCGGGTGCCGGAAAGGGTTCGCGTTCCACCTTATTCAATAAATCATTCGTTGATCGGATCGCATTTTTCGGTGAAATTTCGAGTTTAGAGGCAATTTTCAATAGACGGGGGACTAATACTTAGTAGGATCCTTTATTCCACCAATATGAGTGATCAGTATTAAAGC
Organism: Platycnemis pennipes; assembly: GCA_933228895.1. Lineage (NCBI taxonomy): Eukaryota > Metazoa > Arthropoda > Insecta > Odonata > Platycnemididae > Platycnemis > Platycnemis pennipes. The sequence continues at coordinate 102,181,952 of OW121846.1, read as the reverse complement.
GGAAGCTCCAATATCCCAATTCCGAATCAAGTCAATTGGTACCAGCTCCATATCCATTTCTGGTTATACTTTGAACATCTTGCTCTCTGGAGGATTAGCGTCAGGAATTGAGAATGAATGTTAATGAGGAAAGCATGCAGATGATGGAGATTGTGCGCCACTTCCACACTTTGTTGTACGTAGTGAACGTACACCTTTCTCGCTGCGTTTCTCTCCCTTTGCAATGGACGATTTTTTTGATTCCTGGCCAATGCCAACGCAGCTAACTCTTGTGTTTATACTCCGTCTTGAAGTTTACTTGATCCTCTTCTCCCTGCAGCCCGCATGTAACATGAGGTACGCTCAACCTCCCTCTGACTTACATGGTCTCAGTTTTTATTTGTGACATTTTGGAAGTTTCGTATTTATTATTTATAAAATCAGCAATTATTTCCTCATAGGACGTAAGTAGAAGAGATATCAATTAGAATAGAAATTCAATTTCATCAATGCTATCTAGGAAAATATTTTGTTGAATTTTGTTGGTGCTACGAAATACTCACCATAAATAGTGATAGAGTGAATAGATCTGCCTGCCGTGGCACCGTAACACCGAATGACCTCCTAGTTATACATTTCATGCAGTATTTTCTGTTGAGGGGATAAATATTCAGAGCGTTTACGATGAATTTTATTTGGAAAAGAGCTCATTCTATGCTTGGCAATGATCTGAAGAAATAGTCTTAAATAGTTTTTCAAATAAAGGCATACACAGCCTTTTTCGCTTGCTTAACAGCAATGTCACACTGCTAGGCTCCACTAATATCACGCCGTATTTCTGGAGCATTTAAACTATCGCTGGTCTGAGTTAAAAGTGAGAGGAAGCTTCCAATTAGGAAAAAAATCCATAGAGAAAAACTGTTACTCTTTAACTGATTCCGCTCTCACATTTATGGAATCATTGCTAACGCTGATTTTTTTTTGTTTATAGCACCTTTTTTTTCTCAAGCAATTCTGGCTTGTGTGGTACCGTATTTATTACATAGATTAACCCATTGTATGGGCGCAGCCCATAGAAGAGGAATATAATTTATTTGAATATTTTGAAGTTGCTTGCGTCGAGAATTGGGGTTTTATCAGGCGCATCATGTCAACATTCATACTCTTGAGGATATTAAATATTCTAACTTTTCCCAACGCTATACAAGCGTCACTTCGATGTTTCGATGCTTTTTTTGTGCTTTTAGGTCGTATTTCAGCATACTGCAAACGTAACGTATTAATTACCTGTTGCATAATGTTACATTAATTTCATGTAGGTTTGTGAGATTTGCGATAACATGATTTGGCAATCGAATGTTGCAAGCTCTTATGACTATCACATGCAAGCGTGTTAAAAAAAGACAACGATATTGAAAGGACTTATGTGGCGTAGTGGGCGTAGTAATTGCATTCCAGTTACTCGTTATTATCTAAAGAAATAATTTTGATGCACTTTGTTAACACATGCTTTCTCAAAATCCAAAGACAAAGGCTTACCATTATGTATTTTTTAATTGGAGTTATTAGCGTACAAGAGATAAATGCAGAGAAAATTGCCATTCTAATGCATGGCAATTCTTCACGGAATAGCCACTTTCACCTTTTATAGGCCAGATATTCTATGAACTCAAAGACGGTACATTTATTTCCAAATAACTGAGATAAAAATAAACCAATTTGTTCAAAGAAATCCATTTTACCAAATGCTAAAGGTACACTTGTTCTTTTCTAGTGGTCACGGTGGGAAATTTAAAGATATGTTGGTAGAGGGAAAAACTTGCCTGCATTTAATTGGTGGAAGCAGGCGATTTTTGGTGAAATTTCTTGGCGCTAGACCCAATGAAAAAGAAATTGCTCTCTATTTGGTCTATTTCTAATTGGTTCCTCTTCATTTTTTGGTTATGTAACCAAAACATTTCAGCTTCTTTTCCTCATTGGCAAAGCCTAACTCATTGTCAAAGACCTTAAAGTTGGAGCAAAAGACTTCGAAGTCAATGAAAATCGAAAATAAAATATTCAAGTGGAATTGTGAAAAGTTATTACATTACCAGAATTTAACTGTAGTAACAAATGAATAAAAGTTACAGTTTTCAAGTAAACCACATTTTAGATAGATTTTAAATCTCATCTTTCCAAAGAAAGGTTTTTCTTTCCCTAATATACAATATAAGAGTATCAAAGTATAGCATGTTTTCTAGGGAGCCGAGTATCTCACCTCCAGCACGAATTGACCAATGGACAAGTATTTCACAGTTCTAGATTCAGAGTAAGGACCATGAACTCACAGGCTTAAGTTTGAAAATCGAGAAAGTAAATTAAAAATGTATCTACTTTTCATCGATAAATCAGTGCTTTCTTAATATTCACCTTGACTAAGTTTTCAGAAAAAAATATATACACTCCAGATTTTCATAAGTCCGTGTGGAGATATTGATATTTTTGGCAACACTGGAAAGTGCTCAAACATGAGGGGTAAATGATATTTTGTTTCATTCTATTGATTTTCAGAGAAGAGATGACATACTAATAAGTGCCTTTAAAAATGGGTCTAAAATTATGGCTTGAATTCAGAGTTGATATTTAATACCAGCCTAAATTCAAGTTTGATTTGGAGGTTTTTCTCCCTCTAAATACAGTTAACATAATTTAATCAACCTGTTGTCGAAAAAAGGCGTTGCTGTTGCCGACAAAAAAAACACGCATTTAAATAGCATAGAGTCCTTTATTTTGCAACTAGGTATCAAGTGTCACATATGTACGTGAAATATTGAAGCTAGTGCTCCCATTTTGTACCATTAATATAAAAGCTCCGAGGCTGGAATCAATTTATGGCGTTACCTCCTGCTCCCACGCTGGAGAAGAGTCCTATTTTAAGAGAGGGGTTCACCGCCAGCGTCGGCCGCGGCAGCACCCGCCACTGAGTTTTACATATTATAGCAGGTCATCTTCCAAAATTCCTTTTTATTCATTCAATTTTAATTGTATTACGAGTAGCAAACTCATTTTGCTACGGATATTGAAGGTGAATAAAATAGGTACTCGAGATGAACTATGGAAGGCCATTAAATGAATGACCATGTAAACTTCTGTGACTTAGAGGTACACTCTGGGAAATGACAGCTTTTTGCTTGGCTTGTATATTGGCTTGGGAATGGCAAAGATAATGCGAGGTATGGGGAATACTTATTGGATGTGATGGATACTTTAAATATTAAGCTTGTGAGAGTTCCATTCCGAGGATATAATTTTCTGATTTCACGTCAGTGAAAATTAATCATTTTCATTAGCCTTTACAATTTACTTTAATGCTGCTCTTTGGTCAATCCCACGTGGTATGATTGAAATGAAAGTGATATCAAAAGTGTATATGACATTAATTACCATGTAATATATAAATTTACGGTTAAAGTCGCTGGCGTAGGGAGAGACGACGGCCCTCATTAGTAGGGTCCAACCTCTCGAAGCAGATAATCCGAGACCTTTCTTCGAGTTCGATGCTCGTAAATGACCCGACCCTCATTTCGGCAGGCCCAACCAAAGAGTATGACCATATGGAGTTGAATATTCAGTTTAAATGTTTATGGCTTTAACTCGAAATTATCATGTTTATCGTATAGTCGGCGAAGAGACGACTTTTTTTTAACGGCATCGTGCGATAAAATTTAATGATTATTGAAAAAGTAAGATATTCCCTATAGCGATTAGGCAAACCTGCAACTCGCCGGAGGAATTGTGAGGGAGAACAGAGATGGGAGCGGACGACCATTGCTGTGGGAGGCCCAACTGCAGAAGTTGACCATTTGTAGTTCAATGTACAATTTAAAAGTTTGAAACTTTTACCCACATATATAATGTTTATCGTAATGTGGACGAAGAGACGATTAAGTAGGTTTTTGAATAACATTGTGCGATAAAATTTATTGATTGTTGTAAATGATAGGAAAAATTCCTATCGCGAATTCACCCTTACTATGCGAGCCATGTCACTACTTATCTACTTGTTTTCATCTAAAAATTGCTTAGACAAATAGACCAAATTGTTCCTTGCAAAACAAATTTATAGCTAGCTACTTTTTAGATACCTACTTCCTAAACATATCCGCTATCGAAGTGAATGGGCACCTTCTCCATTCCACCATTTGTACGTGTCGAAAATGGTAATCAAGCTGCTAGTAAATGGCATCTTCATGCGTTATTTACCATTAACTAGTACTTACTACATTATTTTCAACTTATTGCAACTAATCGAATGTCATAGGCGAACCCCGGGCAATTCTGTTTTTGGCATTTATTTTTAACATATCACATGTATTTTTTACAGGTAAAATCTGAAAATTACCGTGAAACGTGGTAGCACATACATAGAGTGCGAACCCTCTTCGCGCTACATTAACGTCCGTCGTCATATTTCCAAAGCATAACTATTTGTTTTTAGTTCATACTCGATGAGTTGTGTTAAGTACATATCGCATGCTTCAAAACACTTTCTGAGCATATTTGTAATTGAAGTCATAACAATCTTTGAACATTGAACATTGCCTCGTTGCTGATAATAAATAATAAAATTTATAACTGTGCCTCTTATTTTTCATACTTCGTGCATTTAAGTTCATCCATCAATTAGTCCAACTTTTATGACTCATTTCAAGATTGTTCTGTGATCTACGACCCGAGGTTAAATTACAAACTCGGGCAGTGAAAACATGGTAGCAAGGTCGGTAAGAGTTGACAACCCAAGTTCATAGGTTTCAATCCCGCCTACATATACATCTACGCAATACCCTGCGAGCCACCACGAGGGTGTGTGGCAGGGGGTAAAGATCACCAAAAATTCCTTTTGACATGCAAGGAGGATTCCATGCTTAATGTATTCCAGAAGATGGCTACGAAATGGATCCTTTTTTTGATGGAAATCTTAGGCTAGAAGATGCGATTAAAGCTTTTACGTTGGAGAACCTAATGCCGAAGACTACTGCTAATCGGAAGAGTAGTGCTGAAAAAAGAATTTTGGCAACCGCGTTGTAAAATGTATTGTAGTGGGCGTCTTGGCGGCAAACGGAGTGCGAGACCTCCGCGCGCGTCATCACAGTAAGTCACTTAGTCCTTGCGCGGCGTCAGGAGCAGCAGAAACGTCAGTGAAGGTGTCTCATTGTTGGCAGACGTAAGCAACTATTAGCATTGAAACATGAAACTTTTGGCCGATTTTGAAAGTGAGGTGTCTGGAATATTACATGCGGAACTAAATTGAATGCGATAGTGCACGCAGAACAAATGAATGATGGAACTAGGCTGTTGATGTATTCGCAGGAGCTATGAATTTGTTCGAGAAGAGAATCTTGTGCTGAGCATATCGATACCCATAATGGAACAGGGAAATGAATAATGAAAATTAACGGATTATCTAAGATGAATTTATTTCGTAAAATTTCAACAAAGGTATGCTATTAAAATCAGAGTATGCACACTGTACATTTTATAATGGAAGATAGCGAACTACGTACAGCGCAAATTCGTTCGTGTTTTGGGTTTCTGGTTGTGAAAATAGTTTGGATATCAAAAAGTGATGTGAAATAATATAGCTTGGAAAGGCAGTGGAAACATGTAATCAAGAATAAATTGAAAGGTCCATACAATAATCTTATTTTCACCGATTTGGCGGATTTCTAGATATTAGGATAGGAAATAAATATCTGTAAAACCGTCAATAAATCATTGTTTCCCCTTCTCAAATTGAAACATGGAATCCCCACATATCTGAAAGCACAACTGGTTTCGTGTTTATTTGACCGCATTTTGACTACCCCGATACAGTTTATCAAGACATCTTAAGAACTGTCGCTAAAATTTCAACGCTCTCTGAATGCTTCCATCAGATTCATTTTCGATCAACAGGTATCAGATCTCATTACCCAACACATACATGAGCTATTTGGTTAAAACTTAGTTGCAGACGACAACTTCACACCCTCTCACTTCTTTATCAAATTCTGAACTATAAAACGCCTCCATATCTCTTTCAATAATTCAAAAAGCTGAAAATGTCCATTAATCTAATACGCGAGGAAATCATAAGCTGGCGATATCTCTCCACCGGACTACTATCTTCAATAAATTATTCATTGTCACTGCTTGTCGCGAAGGGAATAAACTCCCCTTATCCTTAAGTCAATCTCCATCACTTACATCTTTTAAATGGGCGCTTCATAAAACACTTCTCAAAGTTCAACAGATGGGCGCATGAGCATCACACGTCACGGCCATTGAATCATTGTACATGATAGATTAGAACATTGATGGCAAGATAAACGGCGCACATTTTATACCATTTTGTTACATCACATCACTTTTGCTTTTGTTTAGTAATTTTTCTTTGATTTATTTAAATTTTTTCTCTTCATTTTTTATATTTTTTTTCCTTTATTTTATATTGTATCCTATAGTTTTCCTTTGTACACATTATTATAATTAAGTTGCTTTTAAGCAATAGCTATAGCATCAGTAGTATTTCGCAGATTTTTCACACTTTTTTTATTTTAATACTTTTTATTATTTTTATCCCGAAGGCTCGGGTTCCAATCCTGGAGGCCCCAGATATTTTTCATTGGTTGTACCAAAAATGTCTAAGGGAAGCGTGAAATTATTTTAATATTCAGTACTCTGTCCACCGAATGAGCTTTTAGGTGCCTTTAGTAAGAGCACTTCAATCATGGATCCAGGTTTGTCTTCCCCTTTCCATGGTTCCCTGAAAAATTCATAACTCTACCGTTTTAACCACCTACATGGTACAAATGGCCTTTTTAGTTGATCGCCCTTCCTAACTACCGACTTTTACTGCTATTCAAGTGCAAGTAGATATACCTGCCCTACCGGTTCACTGCTGAAGACGATTATGAATAAAAACAAACTAAAAATAAAGAATGTAAATTGGAGGAGTGGGCGGAGGCCTTCTGGAGCCCCCCTGGCACTTAGGCCTCTTTCGATCCATTATGCCAACCCACATTTAACCTGCCCGCCACTCGCAGACAGGGGACAAGAGCACCGCGGTAGAGGTATGGAGGAGGGTCACCCATCAAAACTTCCGTCCTGGCTCAGCGTTGACTAACTTCGGTGACCTGACGAGAACTAGTGATTTATTTTTCATTTTTTTATTTCATAGTTAATGTCTCAATATTAAAAGTTTTTACACAAATTTCTGAAATCTTTCTACCTACATAAGCATTATTATTACGTATAATATATATACTATAAAATTAATATAAGTGCAATATATTTTTCTTAATTTATGCTTTGGTTTAATGTTTTTTTTATTTTAACTTACAAATCAATAAGTATATTTTTTTACATTAATATAAACGTATACATTAGAAAATATTGACTAACCATTTTTTTACTGTCAGCTGAGAGTACCCATTTATTTATACCAATTAGTTATTCTTGTCCTTAATTCTTCTATGACGTTTTCCTTTTTATTTTTCCTGTATAAAAAGTCGAAATCTTTATTATATTATATATTACGGATTTGCTGCTTGGGAAGAAGTTAACATTCAATTTAACTAAATCCTGGTCTCCGATGTCACACTCTCCAAAGGTGTCAAATTCTTTGAAAATTCTTTTAATTGCTTTCCATTCGTGGTATTCCAGAGGGCAGCCTAGAGGGTGATGGGCCGTGTCGCCGAGTGTGATTCCACAAGCCGAACAGAGTGGGGAATCGGAGAGGCCGAATTTGATACGTGTTTGATTGGTTAGCCAAAAGTCATTTAACGTAAGGAACATCTGACTTCTTTCTCCTGCGGGGCCCACAACTCTTTGAAAGAGTGGCTCGTGATTTCTTTCCCAGTAGGGGTGGAGGGGGCCCCCGTTATATTTTCATGTGGTTTCGTTGTCACATATTTTTTTGGTGTTTTCTGTAGTTGAGTATTTTCTCATAAAAACTATGGCATCCTCGATTGTCTCGATAAAATAGCGCATTTTTTTGCTTTAGTTAGGCTTTCGTTTAGTAGCATTATTCTTGCTCTGTAGTCATTTCCAGTAATGCCTGTTATCATTTTTAAGAATATTATTTTAGCCTTTCCGGAGGCGTTTACTAGTTTTAGACCACCTTTAAATGGCGGAGCATATCTTTCTCTCGTGACTCCTTTTATGAGGCCACACCAGATTGTATACTTTGTATTTTTTATAATTTCCGTATCCTCTTTTGAGGCCAATGGCCAGACATGGGCGGGATATTATATCACCGGGAGTAAGAATTGGTTTACTAAGTTTATATTACCGGTTATTGGCATCGTGTGCAGTGTTATTGTTATAAGTTGCCAATTTCTTTCGAACGTTTAGAAGTTGTCCCTTTCCCACCAAAAACCGAGGTTTTTTAACCCATTCGTACGAGGCCAGCCAAAAGTCTCTTTTAATGCCTCGTCGTTATTGTTCGGGAGTTTTGATTTTGTCCATTTAACTTTAAGACCCGAGTATTCGCATGTTCAACAGATCTCGCTTACCTTCTGTATGTCGTTTTCACTTTTTATAAAAATTGTCGTGTCGTCTGCATGTGACCGCCGTGTATAGTTGTCCGTGTTTTAAAAATCCTATGTTTTACTGTTCTAATGCCCTGACCATTGGGTCGAACGCTATCTCGAAAGGCATCATTGATAGTGGGCAGCCTTGACGCATGAGTTTTTTATTCTAAAGTTTTCTGATTTTACACGTCCGATGATGATTGTGGATTTAATTCCGTCATATATTATTCCTATTACCCTAATTAATTCTGGTAGGAATTTCTTTCAAAATTTTATTTTTCCCTTCTATGCGAACTAAGTGAAATGCTTCTTCAAAGTCAATAGCTAAAATTTCCATCGCTTGTGCTTTTTTCTCCTATTGGCGATAGATAATATCTTTAATTGTGTACGAATATATTGAGCTCCTTTTTTTTAATGCCTGCATATTGATATTTACTTGATAGTTTTTCCGTTAGTATTTCCATTTTGGACCTATTTATAGGTATGCGCTAAAATTTTGTAGCCAACATTTAGCAAGGATATTGGCCGGTAGTCATCCAAGTTTTCTTGGTCTTGGTATTTTGAGAATAGCCTAATTGTTGCCGATTTCATCTCCTCCGTTAAACGGCCTTTTTCTGTGATTTCGTTCTCTACTATTTAAAGCGCCGGTCTTAGTTCGTCCCAGAAGGACACGTAAAGTTCGAAAGGGAGGCCGTCATGGCCTGGTGCCCTTCCCTTTGTCAGCACACGTTTCACGGTATTGAGTTCGTCGTTGTTAATCGTTTTCGAGAAACTCTCTTCTTCGTTTAGCCTAGAGAGGGTGGGATGGAGGAGCTTCCTCCTCTCCCCACTCCCCCTATCGGTAATATCGCTAATGCAGGTGGTTTCTTGCGCCGCGGGGGAGGTTGCGCGGTGTGGTGTGGGTCCTTTGGCGGCCCTTCCCCCTCTCCTTGTTTCTATCTACTTCCCTCGTCTCCAGTTTTGCAGTCATGCTTCTTAGTGTTGCTAATGAGAGAGCTTGACATCGGTCCTCATGGATTTCCCTCCGCCACGCACGCGGGGCGTACTCGTTCATTTCGCAGCTGAGGATTCGTTTCTTGAGTTCTTTCAATTTTCCTTTTCCATTTTTTTGTTTATCTTTTGACATAATCTTTTCTTTAAGTGCTTCCCTGTAAAAATAATTAGTGTAATTTTGTTCTTAGTAAAAGTCCCTCGTCATTTTTTTGAGTTTGTTAGTTAGCCGTTTTTTGAAAATATTTTCCCACCAGAAGAGTGGACTTTTTTCTATCATCGGGTTGTTAATAGAGTTCTAATCTCGTGTCGGATTTTATCCTGAATATTGTTATACTCTAGGATTATGGTGTCTAGTCCCGATCCTCTTTCCTCCCCTTGTGATCTGAGAGTGCACAGACGATCGTTTAGAAGGTTCTTATTTTTTAAAAATTAATTACGAAATGAACAGGCAATATATTCGGTTTCCCAAGATGCTTCCACAGCGAGTGTACTCAATCACGTTTGGCCGGAGCGCGCAGGTCGTGTCGGTTGCTTTTATAAAGTCATTTAGAATCCGTAGTGTTTTGGATGTCTGTTAAATGACCTTCGTTTTATTTGCGTCGCTGTCTTCCCTTCTATATTATCTCCTTTCTCGACGATTTTGAAGACCAGGGGGACGCTTTGGATGGCTCACCTAGTGACCAGTACACCCAGAAAACAAAAAGGAAATTCCTCTGACAATCGCGGGAGCAGTTCGGTGATAAAGAAGTCACTCTCAGTTCTACAGCTCTACGTTGCAAAAAAATGTTTTCTGTGTTATTAAACATATATCAGGACAGCTCTTCTTTTAACAACAGAATTAAACAACGAATTTTTATTCGACTCTCTCTTTTATCTCCACCGCGATCCTGGCTTCTTTCCCGCCCCCAACTCTCAGCCTTGGTCTGCTTCTACTCGTCTTCCTCGTCCTTCTTCCCCCCGCTTCCAGCGCTGCCGTCCGCGAGTTCGACGTCGTCTGCTAGGCTGACGATCAATGCGCGCAAGTTATGGTGGCGTACCACAATATTCCCCTGCTCAATAAGAAAAAAAATTAGCAACTGTGACTTTTTTTCCTTCCCTCTTCTTCGCCGGTACGCCGTGGTCTTCTCGCCTCTGCTTGTTGGCGGGGTGACCACGAACCGTCGCTTCTCGTAGGAGTGACGGCATTCGAACTCCGGATACCCGCCTCCTCGCCGGGACCTCTCTCCTGGAGAAGTGAGTAGTACGCCTATAGCACGCCCCGTTACATGGCTTCGGTGTGGGTCTTGAGCTGTCGCTGCACGGAGTCAGGGGAAGATTCCGTGGATGGAGTCCTACTGGCTGGACGGATGTGGGATGGAGAGGGGAGTAGGAAGCGGGGTCGTCTCCGTGTTTCGAGGGGCAGGGGACGGAACACTGATTTCACCTTCCGCCGGTAATGGACTTGAAGCACTTAATAACAGAAAACAAACGAAACAAAAAATTTGTTAGGTGACTGGTCCCTATCTCATTTTTAAGAAGCCAAAGGTTTGAGGTTACAGAAGTTTTAATCGCCGACTATATTTCCCTATTCGTCCGTTAATACGCATGCGTTTGTTTTCTTTATGCGTGACATTGTGTACGGCCTAGAGTAAAAGTAAAAAAAATTAATAATAGGCCAGTCCTCGCATCTAATTCTTCAAGGTTTCGCCGTACCAAACGATGTATTTTTTTATCCCTCATGGGGGGAACTCTGACTATGCTATCAAAAACCCTCTTTGGTCTTGTCCCGAAATGTGCTTCCTGGGACGTCCTACTGATGCATTTGAGGTAGGTTATTTCGAACCACTCGTTCATTTTCGGGAGTATGCTGACCCAATCCTTATGGTTTGGGCAATAGACCCCACAGATTCGGGAGATTTCCCACATAACTCGCTCAATGGGGTTGGATTGTGGGCGTCTAACTAAGGCGGACACAGGTTTGATGCCCATTCTCGCTCAGAAATTGAGTTCTCCTTTCGGATGGGCACTGAGTCCCTTGATCCGTGAGTATGAATTTCGGCGTCCCACATCCAGTTATAAATTGTTTTACAAAGCGGACGCAACCATCGGTGTGAACTTTATTTATTGGGAATACGTGTACGGATTTCGAGAACACGTTCATTACCACAATTATAAATTGGTTTCTTAATTTTCCCTTTACCCGTTCCTTCTTCTCCTCTTTGTCCCTTTTCTTCTCACCCTTCTCTACGACTTTCTCCTTAGTAGGCGGGGGGATGAAGCGGTTGTGATTTGTCAACGACATTCTCCACTTTCACTGTTGCAGGGCCGGGAGTGGAGGCACAGGGTGGCGGAACGGCACTGACCTTTCGGGTGGCTCACCTTTGACCCCTGCTTTTCAGGCTTTGGTTGGGCAGAGGAAACTACTCCTCCCAAACGCGAACCGTTTCCTTTCGCACTATCGGCAGGTTCAACCGTTCGCGAGACTGGAGTGGTCTCAGGTACAACTGTGATATTGAACGCCTCCGATGGGGCGGCCTCAAGTTTGACGGAGGCGAGATTCAGGAGAATTATATCTTGTTTTCCGCCCCCTGAAACATTTCACGTTACGTCTGGGCTGGGTATCAGGGCGATCCCTCGAAAAATCTCTCCCCTTCCGGTCCCCGAATTGAACATTCAAATTCCCTAAAAGCCGGTACATTTCGATAATACCCCTCGCACAGTACAAAAAATTCCGTACCCGGCTAAAAAATTATTTATTAATGTAAAAATAATCTATCTCAGCGTCTGACATGGGCGTTTCGACCAGCCGTGCAGCCACCACCATTTCATGAAAATAACGCAGCGTTGTCCCGTGTCGATTTGGGTCGTAGGATCCGGATGCAATGGTATTTCTGTGTTGGATCATTTGTTCAATGCCCCAAAGGAAGTTCAAGAACGATACGCCTCATATGTTTCCGGTCTCGGTTGTAAAGTCTGGCCCACAATGTACCTTCCAACATTGGTGAAAATATCGTAACTTTGAAAGCGGAAAGGACCGGGATGGCGTCAAAATAAAACTTGTTGGATAAAATGGAGAGGTTTTTCTGTAGGCCGGCCGCGAAAAACAGGTTTCGGCGCCGTGTGACGACTTGTGTGGGAGCAACTCCTGCATTTAAGACACCTGGAAGTTCCTTTGTGCCACTATCCAGCCTATAAGGCCTCAAGGCATCCACTTCCATCCTCAAGCTCTGTAACTCTCGTTCTAGCCCCCCGTCATGACACTTTATTTCGCCCCGATAAGAGTCTGGGAGTGATCTAGCGAACTCTCTCCGCGGACGGTTGAATGCCACGGTCTAGCAGGACACCTAATGCCTGGCGTAATCGTTACTACCTGAGGGGGTCGGAAGACTACCCTCGCACGACGTCCGCGTATTAGTAAATTCCTCCTCTGAATTCCACCAAAGGATTTCATAAACTCTGCTATTTCCCTCCTTTTTGGCTCTGGAGACCCCTCACAACCAGTTCCCTCCAATTTCCGGCCCCGTTGAGGAGTCTCCATGCCCAATGACCGAAGTGCTGAGCAGAGTTCTTAATCATCGTTAAAAGCGGAAGCCTCAGGGTGATACACACAGGAATCACCCTCCGTCATACCGTAAAAAGTCAAATGAAACATCGAAATAAACTACACACGAAACTGTCAGATCCTGGTAACGGCACCAATTGTCGCCTTCCCTCACGATTTCGACGACCAGGGTGACGCTTTGCGTGACTCACCTTGCGACCAGTATACGCAGAAAACAAAAAGGACGTTTTACTGACAATCGCGGGAGGAGTTCGGTGATATAAAAAGTCACTCTCAGTTCTACAGCTCTACGTTGCAAAAAGATGTATTCTGTGTAATTACACAAATATCGGGACAGCTCTTCCCTTAACAACAGAATTAAACAACGACTTTTCCTTCGACTCTCTTTTTTATCTCCACCGCGAGCCTGGCTTCTCTCCCGCCGTCAACTCTCAGCCTCTGTCTGCCTCTGCTCGTCTTCCTCGTCCTTTTTCCCCGCCTTCCTTCCCCCCAATTACATACGGCGGCAGAGTCACAATGAAAAAAATAACTTCTCTCCCCCTCTCTCGTCTATTACTAGAGGTGGCGTATGCGTTCACGACGGGTGTGTCTTTGATTATTATGGATATTATTCCCCCAGGCTTATGCCTACTCACATTGCCCTCGGTTAGATTTTTATAAAACTAGGATTGCAGATCCCAAGTGCGAATTCCCGAAATTATCAAAGGTATTGTAGTTTTGGTCTTTCCAAATCGCTCCCTTTCTGACTTCCTGGAGCAAGATGTCATCGGGGAGCAGTTTTTTCCTTTTCTACCTCCGCCTTCGTTACTTCGAAGGGAAGTAGACAGACTTACACAAATCCTGCCCTTTTCGTGGCCTCTTCAATGGACGCCTTACCTAATCTGTTGGTTCTGGACGGGAAGTCTAGGTCTCCATTCACCTTTCCCAACACTCGATCCATGATCTTCACTGTAGTTACCTTCACAAAGATTTGTTTTCTGGAGGAGCCGAACTGAATCCCAGACACTAATTCAGTACAGAGCCCAAGATCAACATGAATAAACTCATAGACCTCAAAAGCCATCGGTGCGCGATTCATTCCTTTAAATGTTATCTTCAGTGTGTTCTTCAGCTCGACCGGCATATCGGGAGCAGAAAATAATAGGACTTATTTCACTAAATAAAATCAAAATGGATTTGCGTGCCTAGGGAGGTCCTAGATACGCATGAAAGCGCGTCTAAACACTCGATTAAGAGGTAGAATACTTTCCACGGGATCGTTATAAGGACGCTCCCGGAGACCGAGAAATTCTCGTTCGCCGGTGAACAAAACACTTGACCTTCGCCGCTCATGCACTCTGGATCTCGCTGAAGGCACCTCCTTCTCGTTCGAGTGTTCCAACGTGGCTAGACCCTTGCCCAGAAATAAACTATATAAAACACTACTTCATTCACTACCAAAATATGTGTCTAATAATTAGTCCCTTAGATGTTTTGGGAGAATCCTGGGCTAATTATGACTTATCTATGAAAGTAGACTCATCATGTGACTCAGGAACCCTTATGCTTTTAAATTTGTACTACTCTCCATTATTTTTTTTCAAGGGGGTGTTCTCGGACCCTATGTGTTTGGCCAATAATTTACGACCAACATATTTGATCAAAGGTTTTTAGCGCATTGTAGAAATTCTAATACCTATATTTTTAATACGAGTTTTCCAACTCATTCCTCAAAAATGTTTGAAACTTGTATTAATACTCGCATATAAATGGTTTGCTTACAGCTTGCTGCCATGTATAGTATATTTGAGTATTCACTTCATCAAATTATTTTGCAGCCAGACTACTAGTAACTCTCGAATACGGCTCCATTCCCGAGATTTATATATATGCTAGCATGGCGGAAGACAACTCATTCCCTTGGGAGCAGAAATATTGAGAGATGTTTTCGGAACCCTAATGACGTTACCTCCTGGGGAGAGACTGTCGTCATTCTCCGCAGGAATTGGAGTCACAAAATAAATCACAAGTTGCTCTTAGTTTTCTCTGAACTCGGCGGCGACTTGGTATTTGGGAAAAAGTAACGTTTACTCTTACTAAAATATGTATTAGAATCCTTGCCAATATCAGGTAATCCTGTTTTTGTATATTTTCAGTGAGACATTAAGCATAATATTACGATTTTCTGAATGACCTTATATTCAATGGCTATTGTTGTTTCAGGTAAATTCCATTTCACTTTTGACGTACGATTCATGAAATGGCGTGATTTATTCTTTCTCGCTGTTGCTATTGTCCCTGTTTTTCACATCGAGAAGATATATTTTACTTGTCGGCAGATCTAGAAATAGCCAAGGCCAGTTCATTGCATCGGAAAACATTTATTTCTTCGCAAAAAAACGATTTCGGCAACTCGAGGCTAAATCTCGATCGTCGGTGGGAGCCTAATTTGCAAAATCTAAATGAATAGTTAATGTCCACTCGAATGGCATTTAAATTCCAGAGGTCTTTTTGAGCGAATTGGTTCCACCGTCGTCCCTAAACATTCTTTTTATTCTTGTAGCTGTCTTACATATTTTCCCTCTAAGGCAAATAAGGTTACTTGCAAAACCTAAATATGTTATTAAAAATTGAAGGGATTATTATTTTATGATATATTTTGATGAAAAGTTGCACACACATGAGTTTTATAAATTTAATTTTTTTTGGTTTGTTTACAAAAGGAATTTGACGACATTGAATAAGATATTTTATTATAACAGATCGAAAATTGAACAACAATGTAAATAACATTATTATGCCTGTAATTTTAATTATTACCTTACTCAGGTTAGTAATTACGGAAAACTCTATAACAGGGATCAAGACAGACGGTTCACCTTCACAAATGGGATAATGCGTTACAATGTCCTTCCTTACTTCTTTAGTTGAGCAGGGATTGCATCTTTTTCCTCGGGCTCTGGACACCTTTTCTGCTTGAAATTGGAATGGTAGGTGGACTTTTTCCTTACCTAGGGCTTGAACAGGTATTACATGAGAACCAATCCTGAAGTAAAGACTTAATTACTCTCTCGCGTAACGTCTGATTTAAACATTCGCCACTAAATTTTCTATGGAGTATTTATAAGTTATTTAGTCGTATTTGAAGCTTATGTATACCTTATTTCAGATGCCACCTTAGCCTTCTTCCATCAACTGGATAATAAGAGAGTATTTGATCTGCACGGTCTATTCCTCCCATGTATTTATCGTATTCAGCAACCATCCTAGGATTCTTTGAAATCTCTCCTCTTCTGTTGGACACTTCTATAATATCTGCATTATGCTGTGATGAAATCATGAGATTATCTCTTTTGTCTTTTCGCTTATATAAGCGGGTCATTCCATGTCAAATTGACCAGATGATTGCCCTTAGTGTCACCGATTTTGACCAAATTTCACATAACGGCTCCATTCAATAATAAGATGAAAGCCAAAAGTCGTTAAGCAAAAAACGCAACTGTTTCCGAAATATTGCAACGTTGCAAAATACGAATTTTGCAAAAGTTACCAAACATTTTACGGTATATTTCAGAGACTATTTCAGCTAAAGAGGTGTTTAAGGGCTTATTTTAAACACCTTGAATTCAAAAATATAATCAGAGATTATATTTTGAAATATAGGCTACTTTATAAAGTTTATAACAATTTTAATGTCTCAAATCTATTTTTGACGATGTACCTGTACCTACGATTTGACTCATTTTTTAGTGTTGTAGACACAGCCCTCCTCTACAAGTTAAAAAAGTTGGCGAGACGTAATATTTCATTTAAGAAATGAAAATATTTTTGAGTGAAGGCGTGACGCCCGCCGGTCACCGCGACGCCCGCCTACCGGCCGACGTTATGGTACTCTGTGGTCTTCAGATCTCTGTATCTTTTTCATTCATCTTCTTCTCACCAATTTTTAACCATATGCCAAATCTTTGCCCGTGCATATCGCTATTTGCTTCACCCAGGTGTGACCACAGCCTTAGAATCTACGAAGAGCGGCACCTGGCCTCGGAGAACAATTGACAAACCTTGTCCCGTCCTCGGCTTCCAGTACTACTCTCCTCACATACTCTATTAGCATTTTCTCCGAAATCTCTTTCTCAGTTATTTTCTCAATTAAACGGGAGCACTATTCGCCCAATATCTCCCATCCGAATTTTACTCTAAGGTAAAACAACGGGGAAGACAGAGCGCAACCCATATCGTCTAAACGGATATTTTGTTTCTCTTCGCATACGATAGCCTCCCAGGCTAAGACAACACGCTGACATTCCATAGTTTTGCTCCCCTACCTTTTCAAATTATTAAATTGTTCACCCTTAACTCATGTTTTTAAACTCATGTTTTTCACAGCATGACTTTACACTTACTAATGATACGAAGTCTCCGGAATCAGTGAAAAAATAAATTATGTTACGTGAGGCAATGAAATTAGTTTCACATTTAATGTTTAGATGACTTGGAAATATTATTTTTATCTCTCCTTATTAAGTAAAATAAAAATTATTCACATGTTTAAACACCACTTGCATTCTAAAACCTTAAATTCCTTATTCTACCTTTAGATACAATTAACTTGAACAGTACCAGAAAGTTAGCAAATGAAATTTTTGACTGAATCTTTTGCAAACCCTTCATACACAATTTATGTTACAGCCAACGCATTCCTTATATTATGAAAGTTGTAAATTATTACAATAATAATTCGTGTAGTTAAATTCGAAGGGAAATTTATCAATGTCGTCTCCGTTTAACCTGATGCCGCGCTGCTGTGCTGGCGGATTGATTTCCGAGGTTGGTTTCCTCCTTGCCGCAGAAATAAAAGATGAAAGTAAAATACAATCGTGTAAGTTAATGTTTCAATATACAATTTCACATCGGAAATACCTTCTTTCTTTACCTTCAAAACCCCATTTTCTCCTACAAACTCTCCTAATCCTATTTGTACCACAAAATAGAAAATTTTGTTTTCGGATTGCTGAGAAAGGTACTTCAACAGCAAGTCTTCCTTCGATTGTGGATAGCCTTACGGTAGGTATGAATACACTCCACGTCAAGTTTATCCCGGAATCTTCTCGTCAGGCTCTTCTTTTCTCCTTCACTTGCTCGTTGGTTACAAACTCGAGGTTTTCCTAGTGTTAAACTCCTTTTGCGTTCGATGTGACCTAATTGTAAAGTTCCTCAACAGTCTGAATTTGTGTGATATAATTGAGCTTCAGACTGGGATGTGTGGCTTGTTTTCAGTGTCCCTTTAAATCCATCACTTGTATCCTTCCCCTGAGTTGTGGTATACAAATGCCATTTATTATCGACTCCAAAATCTTGGCGATGCAACAAGTTCAACATTTTGTAGCGGTTCTTATATTGAGTCCCCGCAGAGTCGAAAAAGTACAAATTTTGAGTAGGTTTAGTACACTTGTTACACTATAGAGCAGCGTCCTTTTAAATATGGCGTTATGCTTCATACAGTATGGAATAATATCGACACTGAGGGACGCAAACTTGATGGTTCATATTTCTATTGCAACATGTAATAGAATGAACAGTAGCCTTGTAGTTACTCTAGTTCACACTTAACACTGAATCTTGGTACAGAAAGAAAATTTCTCCAAAAAATTGCCCACAAAGAAGACTTCACATGATTTCAGGTTGTCTCTGACTTTCAAGTAATATACAATTTGCGTACGAGCAGTATAGTGATGCCGTCGTACTAACATAACATCCTCAGAGAAAACCCCGCAGAATATTTTTAGAAACTTAATCTGAGTTGATAAGATACAGAGATGTTCATGAGTTTATTGTTGGAAACATTTCCCATCATGTAAAGTGGGTGTGGGAAAATTCAGCAAGGCGAAAAAGAATATTAGGCTTACGCAATATGTCAGTAATAGTATGTGAGTTAATAATAGTCAGTGCATGCCTCCGAGGTCAAATACCAGAGAACCGTTTATGGCGCAGCTGAACCTTCAACCGGTGCTACTTAACCAAATACATCTTAAGGGTCTCAGTAAGAGGTATGTATTAGTGCCGCGAAAGAAAGCAGTACTAATGAAATCTTGAGAAGAAAACTGGGAGACGGTACGCAAGGAAAAAAAATCATTAAGCAGTTTGAACAAAACTTTTAAATCGTTGGATCAAACATCTGATATTGCTAAAAATTCATTAGATCAAGTAAATATCAATATTAAAAAAATGTAAAAATAGTTGTTGTAAAGAGTTGGTATACGGTTAAAAATTGGTGAGAAGAAGATGAATGAAAAAGTTGCAGAGATCTGAAGACCACACAGTACCATGACGTCAGCCGGTAGGCGGGCGCCGCGATGACCGAATGGCGTCACGCCCTCACTCAAAAATAGTTTTCTTTCTTAAATAAAATATTACCTCTGGCAAACTTTTTTATTTGTAGGTCTAACACAGAAAAAATGAGTTAAATGGAAGGTACAGGTACATCGTCAAATATCGATTTGAAACTTTAAATTATTATAAACTTTATTAAATTGTTCATGTTTCAAAATATAATATCTCATTATATTTTTTTCAATTCAAGTTCCTTGAAATTAGTCCTTAAGCACGTCTGTAGCTCAAATAGTCTCTGAGATATACCGTAAAATGTGTAGTAACTTTTGCAAAATTCGAATTTTGCAACATTGAAATATTTCGGAAACAGTAGCGTTTTTTGCAAAATGACTTTAAGTTTTTCATTTTCTTATCAAATGGAGTCGTAATGCCAAATTTGGTCAAAATCCATGATCCTAAGGGTCATTTTCGCCGTTTTTCTGGTCGAATTGACGTGGAATGACCCAAGCATGTTCCTTCTTTCGTAGTATACTGATCAAAAACTTCTCCTTTTAGCAATATGTTTCTATAAATAATGATGGTAGTAAACATTTTTTATATTTCTTAGGAAAGATCCAACAGAGAACGGATTTTGTACAATGGATCACAAGGTTTTGGATCCCTCGAGGAAAGTTTCGCCCAAAACGTAGACATCGCAAAATGAACATGGACCTGTCTCGAGCTATGGCCTTCGAAAAATTTATAAATTCATGCAGCTTATCTTTTCGCCAATAGTATGGCATTTTATTTATAAGTATAGACTTATGTTAAAGTAGCCCGGGAAAAATTTTCGAATTTTTCTCTACTTAAGTCTTTCCATGCTTTCATTCTAAATTTCTCGACAAGGTATTTTTCTGCAATCGACGGGTATTTATGTTGGTTTCAGAGATGACGAGGTCAAAAAATTCGTCATTTGCCAAGAAGCTGAAGAATCCTGTTGGGTCTAAAACATGGGGCCATACTTTGAGTTCTGGATTCCCAGAGTAAGGAATGGGGGTAGCAATTGTCCTCATGCAAGTTTCCCATGCAGTCGGGGGAGTGTGATTACCTGAAACGCCTGAGGCCTGACGTCATCTGTGTCTTCATTATCGTCTGAAATGGAGTCGGTTTACTTGTCTTTTGGAGGGATTACGAAATTAGAATGCGATTCACTGACATCCGAATTTTCATCTGGCTCTTTAACGAAATGGGCAATGTCTTCGGTGACACGAGTCCTGGTATGATGAGATGCGCTCCTTTTCCGCAGTTAGGAAGTTTACACTCAGCCTTTATATACACTCATAGCCGTTGAATATGTATCAAAACTGCTCTCAGAACAACGAAAACGAACGATACCCCTAAAAAAGGGCCTACAAAATGTTACCCAAAAATAGGATGCGGAATCAATTATGTCAAAATCACGTTGGCAGTCTTCAAAGTAAGTACTCTCAAAGAAGTGATGCGAAGCCTTTAACCGGTTTATGGAAGATGAAAAAGTTTTCATGAATTAAATACAACGATATCGAGTAGCAAGTGAATGGGCGTTGAAAAAATTACCAAAGGAAGAAATTTGGACGAGGAAAATAAAGGAACAAACTTCAAAAATTTATTTCTGCAGTAATTAATCGTTATTCGTGAGAACGAGGTACAATGTTAGACAGGCAAACCAGTGTAAGGACCGGCCTATCGGCGGCGACCGTGCCGAAGGCACAAAAGGCTATCGAGGGACGATCAGCCGACACTCACTTCTAATCTAAACCCTTAAAGGAGAACTAAATTAAGTTTGTGGAGATGTTTTCGTTGACCTTGTGCTGCCAAAGAGAACGACTGCTGGTACCTTCTCATTTTGATTCCATCAGTATCATGATTGAGTTTTCATACGTGATGGCGATATTGACGAGGATCTAATAAAATATATTTTCCTTGGAGTTGAAGTCTTAGTCTGCTATTCACAGCGAGCTCGCTCGTTGAGGGGCATCAAGTGACCACACATCGATAAAGGTACTGACGGAGAGCATGATTTAAGTCTTCTGCTAAGATGATATTCCCTTATTTCCCATTCGCATCGGCGACCTCGGAATGGAGCCACGGTCGTTGGTGCGTGCGTCCAATGCTCCCACCCCCGCACCCGGCCGCCCCTCCCCGCACCCTGCCGCTTCCAGGCCACCCACTCACTTGCCCACCCGAGCATTCACCGACCTGAGCCAAATATAACACGCTGTGAAAAGATTTCGAAGCAGTAAAAACATTCCTCCCCGAATGGCCTCGCCCGAAAACCGAGTTGATTTGATTGAGCCAAATTTTTAATACTTTAAATTTAAAAAATCATGTTTTACTTACAGCAACTAGTAAAAAAAACACTTATAATAATAATAACAATAGTAATTATAAGGGGGCAAAAAGGACCACCAGCCTCCTCATGCCGTCCCTGGAAACGGCTTCGGCCAGTTAATGGTGGCCGTCTGCTTGTGGGGATAACCACCCTACTCGCAGTATTACTGGTTCCCAGAGAGAGAGAACCAGGAATGCCACCCACAACCGGGCCCTCTCGGATGGGGGCCCTAGTGGAGTTGGGTGTGGCAGAAGCAATAGATCACCGCATACGGGAGCTCGTATGAGGTGGACGGATACCCAAAGAGGTGACCTACTGGCATGCTATGCTGCCAGCGATCCCAATCGCAGGAGGTATTTGGCCAGGATGCACTCTTTGTGGTGTGAGATGCATCCAGAACAGCACCAAATGTCGCAGCAGAACTTGCGCGATCAGACCAACCACCTACAAAAAAGAGTCACTTCACCAAACCTGAAGTCAGAGTATAGCACAACAGGCTGAACGTACTTCCCCGACACAATCAGCAAATATATCAGCTGACTGAGTACCGTGCCTATGTCGGTATCTCAAGGTCATGAGGGGGAGGTCGGCCAGTCCGACTCTGAACAAAGATCGCGGTTATGGAGCACAATCTCCTATGATGAGGAGCAAGCACGGCAAAGAAATATTTATCTGCAAGACACCCATCTGTTCCGAATGAATGGACTAATAGACGAAATACTGACAGAGACGTCAGACCTCTGGACGGTCAACTGCTGGGTCTATGCTGCGGCCAAAATAATGGCCTACTATCAGAAGAACTCCACTTGCGAGGAGAAGGCGGCAACAAGGCTAGAAAACTTAGATGTCAAGATCACGCTGGCACGACAACAGGCGTCAATGATTCAGTGTGTGATAGAATACATTGCGGCTGTGAGAACTTTTGCACCGAAAGTTCGCCGCATTGCGCTCATCCTCAGACTACACTATCACACACTGTATAAAAGTGTGCTGCTTACCATTAAGCAGCTCGAGGCTGACAAGAGTGCGGGCGCTAACCACGGCCAAGAAAAAAAAACTCCTCAAGAGGGGTACATATGTTTCGTGAGGGGGAATTCAACCTTTCTCCCTCATCCATTCCGACTCTTTCGGCCACCTCGGTATGTTGTCGACTCTCCGCCAACCGTCCAAGAGGTAGAGCGTTTCTGAACGGATATCTATGAAACATCAAAGCCATCCAATGGAGTCACTCCGCCTAAGGCCAATTAAAGGAGTTTGGTTACCACCACCTACATGACATGGATGGACCCCTCTCAGTCTCGGAAAGTGACGTGAAGAAGGCTTTTTCTGGCAAGAAGAACTTCACTGTCCCGGGAATGGACGCAGTGAACAACTTCTGGTGGAAGACGTTCGCTTCCACCCATAAGCATCTTGTCAGAATATTCACGTCCTTTCTGACTGGGAGTGAACCAATTCCTCCTTGGTTGACTGAGAGTCGCACGGTTCTAATACAAAAAAAGGGACACTTGTCCGATCCTTAGAACTTCTGCCCTATAACCTGCCACAATACTGCATATTAGGCGGCGTTCACGTCCATCTTGGGCTAGGTACTTAGACCACCATATGCAGCCTGTGTAGGAGGAAGAGTACGAGCAGAGGGGCTGCAAGCGAGGAATCGCTGGATGCAAGGACAACCTGGTCATTAATAGGTGCATATGTCAGGACGCCATCCAACATAAATGAAACCTATAAATGGCATAGGTGGACTGTCGTAAGGCATTCGACACCACTTCGCATGAGCTGCTCGTAACTATGCTGAAGCTGATGAAAGTCCACCCAAAGGTTGTAACCTGCATTCAACGCCTGTTTCCGCTATGGAAAACGCGTTTTGTCCGGATCTCAGGCAAACGATCGTTCTCAACAGAATTGGTATCATTCCACCGTGGCGTTTTTCAAGGCGATACCTTGAGCCCCCTCCTGTATTTCCCTCCTCCCACTATCTTTATGGCTACGACGAGGGAAGGATACAAGTGTGGTGTCCCAGGTGACCGGAAGCATAATGTCACCAATGTGTTTTACGTGAAAGACCTTAAGCTATATACATCCAACGCGAAAGAACTCCGCGTCGCATTGGACACCGTGCGGAAATACAGTGAGGATGTAGGGATGGAATTGGGATTGGACAAGTGTGCTTCCATCCATCTGGCGAGAGGGAGACTTTCGGAAAATAAGAAAGACATGCAACTCGTTGACAGGTGCGTCATCCGTCAACTCGACGATGAAGATAGCTAAGAATATCTAGGCGTTCCCTAGCGCCGAATGCAGAAGGTGACAGCGGTGAAGGATAGACTTACCGCCAAGTACTGACAGACTCTCAGGAAAATATGGAGTTCTGAACTGTCTGGCCTGAAATAGATTCGGGCCACTAATATTGTTGCGGCCCTAACAATGCTGCACCTTCGCTTCTTAAAATGGAACGTTAACGAGCTGCCAAACCACGACAGGGGAACGAGGGAAAGAATGACTATCTATCGTAGTTTTTAATCTGAAGTCTTCGGACGCGAGATTATATCTCCCGATCGTTCTCCACAACAATTTCTCGCATTTCATGTTCATGATTGAGTACTCGGTACCTGCCGAAACGAACATGGCAGCGAATGGCACTGAAAAAAGGACCAAACATCAAGATCTGCTGTGCGAACTCCGGCAAATGCGCGCGGGCTACTGTGAAACTGGTATTCCTCATCGTAGGCGTGCTTGGTGTGTTCAAGATCTCACTGATTGAGAATCTCAAGAGCATCCCAGCGTGCAGGGCGCGAGCGGATGCACTTGCAGGTGCAATGCCAAAGGCTGTCCTTCTCGGGTCCCTCCGCCTGCATCGTGCGCATGACCCTAATGCAGGTTAGCCACCTATCTGATGGTGGTGGACGTGGCTACTCGTATGCGCAACCCCTATCGAGACTCCGGCCATTATGACGGCAACGAAACATGTTGCTAGCCGAAGTCACGGAGGTGGAAGTCACGTTTCAGTAACAATAACATAAAAGGCCTTGATTGGGGCGAGTTAGAGACAAAACTGTCCCTCCTGCCATGCAACCCCTCGTCAAAGTAAATTCATAAAACATATATTTTCCATTGCTTAAAACAATTGCAATCTAAGGTTAAAAAAATCAGAGATTTTACTTAAAGGAATTAAAGAAAGATAAATGAACAAATCGAAATATATACACAATATGTCAATATTAAACAACAAATATATTATGGTGTGTGAATGTATGTAAAACTGTGGGGAAAACGTGAGGATTATTATGCATACATCCCTATCGAAAACTAAACCCACTGCAGGAATCTCCCACGCAACTAGGGGGGTGTGAAAACCTGCGAAATCCTACTGATAGGATAGCATGTGTTTAAATAATATTAAATATACTAGTATATAGGAGTGTTAGTAGATAAAGTATAAAATGAAAGGAGAAAAAGAAACATTACAAATATGAAACAAACATGATGTGATGCGACAACATGGTATTTAAGTTGCCCCCTTTATTATGCCATCCGTGTTCAAAACCAGTAATTACATTGAGTGATTGTTCGTGATGCGTGATGCTCATGTATTTGTTAAAATCAGAAAATTCGTAAGAAAAAATGTGCGATCGATACAAGCAGCAATGGTGAATTGGCGATTTTAGGAAAGTGCTGAAGATTTTTCGCCCACGTATCATAGAGAATTTTTGCAATAACCTTCAATGTACATTATGTTTACCATATTTAAATTATGGAAAAGAAAGAATTTTGTCATGCATTTTATTCTAATTTCAACCCATCGCGTAAACTCAATAATGAAATGTAAACTACCTATGAAAAACAGATTGGCTCTCTACAGTAAGATAAATTTAATGGATACTAAACAGTTTAAAGTCTTATAGAAAAGTTTCTAGTTTTGATATCATGAACGCATTTTAAAAATGGCAAACAACTATATGGAGGGGATTGAGATTGAAAGTCAACCGAGTCCTCTTTCATTTACACTCCACTGTCTACTATCCTCTTGCAATCGCGAAATCGAAATGATTCGACTAAATGATTTCCGTTCTAACGCATTTAGTATCTCCCCCCAAGCTGAGAAGTATATTTCATCTCCAAATCAGCTCTAAATAAACGCTGAGTCCCATCTCACTCGTCACTGCTATTTTTCGAGTGATTTTCACGTCGCTGTGGAGGAAGCTGCCGGGACGGCGTTGCCGCTTTGATTCTTCTTCATCAAACCACTCGCATCTATTTTGGATACCGTCTGACGGCGAGGATGAAAACCACGCCCAAGCAGCACGAGAGAAACATTTTGGCGTCCGAGGAGGAAAACGGAATCCATCTCTCCAAATCACATCCTCGTGTCGTTATGAGGAACATGACGGCCAATGACCTTTCAAATGGAGTGAAAGGACCAACTTCGTGTTTTAGTAGGGAACCCTTACTCAAGCACCGATAATAACTTAATTCACAGACATTAAAAACTGTATATATACTGGTTATACTGTATCCATAGAGTTTATTATTAAAACCGGAATGAAATGAACATGATTCTAAGGTTTGAGAGTGGGTGGCTATGCTGCTTGAATAATTTCTTGAACAAATAAAAATTTTAAATTTCAATTTTATTCTGAGGAAGCAGCGTCATGTACCTACCACTTGCTGTAAATCCTTAATACTCGATAATTTAGGTGAAGGTAGCGCTCGAAAGTTTCGTGGTATATTTTTGTTTTCATTTCCATCATTTTGCTTCAAGGCAGCGTCACCGCCAGATAAGATTGCTTTACATCGGAGCCATGCTCGTGAAAAATAAAAGTATTGTTGGAAATGACGAACTTCTTAGCTCCCCTTTTTCAGTTTTTACAATCTAAAATTGTGGCTGTTGCGAAAAATACCTAGGATGTCCCGTCAGAGATGTCGGATGTAGGCTCTGGCGAATATTGACGATCAATAATCAGACTGACAGACCGCCAGCGTTTCGTACGGCATTTTTGGCTTAGAGAAAAGGGAAAGGAAATATGTCCGCTATCCCTTGAGCACCGTAAGTGAGTACTCATACACATATCATAAAAATTCAATAAATTTACCAATCATCGGGAAATTGAATTATCTTATTTGAAATAAACTTTTTAACAATATAATTAAGCATGTTAACCGTATATTACACGTCCTCTGATAAAATAGGAGCTCTAGAGACCTCCTAGGTGTCAGTAATACCTATATTTTATCGATTTTACATCAAAATGGCGTATAATATAACAGACGAAAGAGAAATAACCATATAATAACTGTAATAAAATATGCAGCATGTCATAAAGAAGCTGAAAATCACCAAAGTTTTATCAACCTCGAATACGAATTGAGTTTTATGACAGGCTTAAATCACAGTCCATGTTTTTAAACACCAGGTTCTGATACTGTGGCCACTTGTTCTTTGGTTGGTTGGTTGGTTATTCAGGGGAGGCGACCGACAGCTGAAGTCATTTGCGCCATTTAGGATAGGTGGGTAATTGGGTAATGATAGGAGTTTTCAGGGAACGAGGGAAGGGTAAAGAGAAACCCGGCATTAGCCTGCTTTTAACGAAAGGCGCCTAGGGGACCACGACTTAACGTCCCATCCGACGGACGGAGTACTGAACTTGAAATGCCATCCACTAGGCACTCAAGTGGGGACCGGTTTTCCACTGAAAAATCTGCCACTACCGGGAATCGAACCCGTGCCCGCGGGATGGGAGGCCAGTACTCTAGCCACCACACTTGCCCGTTCTCATTCCGTAGTTCTTGGTGAATACAGTGATGTTGAGTTTCAAGTAGTTAAAGCCGCAAACGTAGTAAAGATGTGGCTATGTTTGAGTTGGGAGGTTATCGATGGACTTTTCAAGCCTGTAAATCATCCGCGTTCCGGCACTTTCATTCATTTCCTTGGTTGGATCACGGATAAGGATGGAAGAACGGTGGTGTGGTCTGTATACTCTTGATTAGAAGGCACTTCTCTAGGTTTATGTGTGATACCCTTTCCATGATTTTCGTGTGAAGTGATAAGTCACACCATTTAAAAATATATCCACAATAACCGTCAACGTGTTTATCATGAAAATATTGTTGGCAATGGGGGTTATTTGATGATGCCTCTCCCTTGTCACCTACTAGATCTTCACCAGCCATTAGAAGTGCAATGGGGATGCGGCCCTGTCTCGCGTATAGCTCTGCGGACATAGGACTTCGAGGCTAAAAATGCTGTGTAAGCGGGTAAATGCTCGAAAGAGTTTTTGAAAAGACTTTTCTGAGTCACTAATGATTTTACGTCCTCGGAAAGGGAAGATATCCCCACATACCCTAGATATTATTTATTATACATCCTTCATTCAGGTAACCATGTATTCAAGAAAACCAACCAACTTCATTCCTTAACTCCGGATTTCAGATTAATTATACGAGAATCTTAGAATGGCTTTCTCACTGTGGTGCACATTTAATATAGATTTCCATCAGTACAAGTTAAACGTTGACAACCAATTATGCTATTGGGTGTTAGCGTTTATGAAAATATATTAGTGTAATAATTGGGTTTTTCGTTCGTTGAATGAAATACTCTTCAAAGAATGCTAATTCTTCTGGGAGTTAATCTTAGATTCAACACAATCCAATTATGTTCATGGTAACAGGGATAACACGTAGATTAAAATTTTTTTTGAAAAGTCCCTCGGTCCTGTTGGGGAATAATTGTTAGCAGTTGCAGGCGCACTGTCAATATTGGAGTGATTCAAATATATTTTCCGTTGAATGTCTTCCTGGAGGGGGTAGCGGTTTGTCTCTGTTTCAGGTTGCGTATCCATAGCGTTAGAGTAACTGCTGATATATATAAATTTTTGCTTGAATTCCCTTACCCATAGTTTTAATGGTCCTTACTTTTTTAACTGGAAATCCTCGGACCGCAGCCTTGATCTTTGCAAGGGAAGGTCTAATGTAAATAGGTGATCATTATTTCTCCTTCCAATGGCATTTACTTTTATATTTTGATGCCCGTTTCATGGAAAACCCATCTGTTATATACGCATTAAAGATTATATAGACCGAATAACATTGAAAAATAGTTATGGGCCTAATCCCATCAAATACAGCCTTTCATTTAGAATGGAATTTTTGTAACGTTGAGTAATAAATATTTTTCCATGCGAGATGTTAATAATAATGAACGTTGTTAGTGAAAATAAAATATTGTAATGTCATGCCTTACTTTTCTTGAGGTTTTTCCGGTTAAACGCTCTATTTGAAGCGAAATCACTCTTGTGATAAATTTTTACTTCAAAAATTTCAAAGGACACTCAAGTCGCATGACACTTTGAACGATACTCTCCTGGTGAAAAATACGTCTAAAGCGTTTGTGATGCATAGAATGAGTGGGATTCTGTGTATAATGGCTGCTGGCTGTGGGAATCACCGCATAGGAGTTCTTTTAAGAAAAAGGTGAATGCATTTCTGGAATATAGGGCGAGAACCGTTTTAAACAAAATTTAAGTATTACTTTAGCTAGCAGTATATTCGGGGTCTCCTTTCACCGATAATGTTGCCTTTCATTGTGGTGACAACTCCACACGGGTATGGGAAAGATAAAATTTTATTCTACCACCTCCAGGAAAGTAGAGAAAAAAAGAGCTGCAGCACCCTCAGCTAAATCTTCTGCATGTCATCATTATTGCATTCCCTCGACGCTCTTCTGAAGCTCAATTATATTCATGCATAAGAATGGCGCTCTGAGAGCCGTTAACCACTTCATGTGAGCCCAACGGATTTGGAGAGAGATTTCCAGAATGAAACAGATAATTTTAAATGAACAGACTCCGCCTCAGCGGGGACCCCAGCCACATCCAGCGGAGGGGATGCGAACTTCTTATAATGGGGAACTCATGGAGAGTGGAGGATCTCCGAGGGGAGCACTCGTAAGGAAGCATTGAATGAAATGAGGGGCGAGGGAGAGAAGCGAGTGGAATGAAAGACTTGAGGTCCTACGCGGAGGGAAGGGACAGGGGCAACACACAGTTGTGTAGTCCGTAGTGAGCTGGCACGCCTCGCATCCGTCCTCTTTCTCTCGGAGAAAAAATTTCCCTTACACTGACCGCATAAGTAGGAGCAAACATTCATCGAAACAGGTTTTTTTGGTGTAGAATGAAAGAATTTTTTCGGCATTGTATTTAAGTTCATGAATTTTTTTTATGCATCTACATCTATGTGATACCCTGCAGGCCACCGCGAGGGTGTGTGGCGGGGGGTGAATATCACCAAAACATGCACTGTCGACATGCAACTAGGGTACTACATGCAAAAATGCTAATAATATGGGTCACATGCGCAACATAGTTATTATCTACATAAAAATAAAGGAATTGGTTGTTAATACATGCATCATACGCTACAGGCTCTACAAAATTTTGCCTACAATCCCTTTTCTATGCTGCCTATTGTGTTCTCTAATAGTACGGGGGAAAATGAAATTTGAAATCTATCAGTACGACAATCTATCTCTCTAATCTTAAGTATCTGATTAAATCTAGCATAATGCGCTGTTGTATGTATCTAAAACCTTCAGTAAAGCTATCCGTTTTGAATTGGGGTCATCTACATCTACACGATACGCTGAAATCCACCGCGAGGGTGTGTGGCAGGGGGTGAAGATCACCAAGCATGCACTACTAACATGCAAACAAGCAAGGGGTCAGGCTAGTGCGGTAGCTAGAGTACTGGCCCGGGTTCCATTCCCGGCATTGGAGGATTTTTCAGTGGAAAACCGGTCCCTACTTAAGTGCCTAATGAAGAGCATTTCAGGTTCAGTACTCCGTCCGTCGGATAGGACGTTAAGCCGTGGACCCCTTGGCGTTTGTCGTTAAGAGTAGGCTAATGCCGACGCCGGGTTTCCCTCCATCCTTTCTCCATTACTTCACAGTTCTCCCACCATTATCCAACTACCCACCTATCCTAAAAATGGCGCAAATGACTTCAGCTGTCGGTCGCCTCCCCTGAATAACCAACCAACCATCCGTTTTAACTTTCTGTAATAGATTCTATCTGTATTTTAACCGACAATCTGATAATGATTCCGAAACGAATTCTTGTATTAACTCTGATAGACTACTACACCTATCGTAACACCTTTTAAAAAACCTAGCTGCTCTACGCTGCACGCTGTCTAGCTCTCTGATCAAACCAATTTCATTCAGATCTCATACACTGGCTACATATTCAAGGTGAGGTCTAACTAGTGAAAAGTAACATCGCTCTTTTGTCTTCTCATCACATTTCCCAAGTACTCCATTTATAAATTCCAGCATTCTCTTCGCTGGGCCGCATATTTCCCGGATGTGTCTTCCCCACGATAAATCTTTAGCGATTGTTACACCTAAATACCTTATGGTTTCAACGCTCTCGATTTTTGTGTTATTAATTTTATAGGATCGCTCTATCGAATCATTCCTTCTCCAAAAATTGATAGCTATACACTTTTCAAGGTTAAGCTATAACTGCCATTATTCGCACCACTCTAGAATTGCATCTAAATCCTTGCTAAGCGATTCCCTATTTTCTTCTTTTGATATACCCCTGTACACTACTACAAAGCTTATACTGCAAAAATTATAAGCTTAGTACTAAGTACGATAACCCAATCGTATGTATAAAATAATTAGAAGCGGACATATGACGCTACCCTGGGGAACTCCCAATGTGACTTTGATTGTGTCCGACATGATACCATCGATAACAATCCTCTGCTCTCCGCCACTAAAAATTCTTTTCTCCAAACTCTTTATTTATACCAAAACTTTCTAACTTCAAGATTAACTTGTTATGAAGAACTTTATCGAATGCCTTTTTAAAATCTAAAAATATCGCATGAACTTCAGTACTGTTTTCTCCGTACTCTAAAATACCATCTACGAATAATGCTAATTGTGTTTCGCAAGATCAACCTTTCCGGAACTCATGTTGACTGTTTATGTGTAATCCCTGACTATCTAAATGCCCCTTGATTGCACTGACTAGTGTTTGCTCAAATACCTTAAAAGAGATTGACGTGAGCGAAATGGGTCCGTAGTTACTAGGTTCTTCGCTATCTCCACTTTTAAAAAATAGGTGTAATATTTGCTACTTTCCAATTCCTGGGTACTGTGTGGTTCTTTAGTGTTTTACTGAATATTATTTATAGATAGGGGACTATTTCAGAAGCTAATGTTTATACTCTGGAAGGAATTTGATCGGCACCTGGTGATTTGTTTTTACGTCTCTTATTTTAACTGGTGCTCTATTCCGTGGCATGAAATTGTTATTTCGGGCAGTTTTCAGTGAAAGTGTTCGTCGGTTGTTCGAATGCGATGTGTGACGATGAGTTGAACACGCTTTGGAAGAAATGGCTTTTTCAAAACTGCTGGTGACTCTAATTCCTTTATCGCTTTTACGTGTGTGCACTGTGGACCAATTTCCTTGAAGCTCTCTCACACGCGACCAAAACGTTTAGGATTGCTTTGTTAATATTCTCCCAACATCTTGTTCTTGAAATATAATAACGCTTGCCAACATGATGATATTTGCTGATGCTCTTGAATTTTTATTGTTTTGAACTAACTCATTCTTTTCCTCTACCAATAGACCCTGTCCAGCATTCTTCATCCTAGCGTGGCATACTCTTTGGCGCTTTAGTGATTTCCTAACCTCCGTGTTGTACCACCTTACCTCTGTATTATCACTTATCAATTTACTTGGAATGTATTTGCCAACTGCTTTACGGGTGACCTCAATAAATACGCTCGACGAATCCTCTGTATCTAATCCTTTGCTTTATTCGCTAAATACATTAAACGATTCCCTTAACTCCTCTTTGTTGTCGTCGTAATTAGCCCTGCCAAATAAGTACACCCTTCTCTTAGGTCCATAAAGTCTTTCTACGCCTAGAATAAATTTCGCACGCGCTATTTTATGTCCACTAATTCCGGTGTCTGTAATTATATTTAGAGCTTTTCCGGGTATATTTGTTGCTAATAAGTCTAGAATGTTGTTTCCTCTGGTTGGTTCCACTACTAGCTGACGCAAGGAATGTGACGTAAAAGTGTTCATCAGTGATTCGCAGAGTTCCTTATCCTTACCTCCTGATATAACACTACACGTTCTCCTGTGTATTGAAGGAAGATTGAAGTCTTCACCTACTATTATTCCCCTATCGTTGTTCTGAGAGAGCGGTGTACCTACCTATCTTGTACTCTGGTTCCACTAATGAATTAACGTCTACATCCGGTGGCCTGTAATATGCACCTATATATATCCTTTTTGCGTTGCTAGATTTACTTCTAACGGAACACCAAATACTTTCTACATTGAACTCTTAAATAAGTTCTCTTCTACTGACGTATGGATCCTTCACAGCTATAAATAACCCTCCTCCATTTCCGCTAACTCTCTCCTTTCTGTATACTGTAAAACACTTCGGTAATATTTCATAATCTGATATGTCCTTCGAAAGCCAGCTTTCTGTGCCTACGTGTATATCTGCATCATTTCTTTTTATGAGGTGATGAAATTCTGCTACTTTATTTCTTAAACTACCACAAGTCACTTCTATCACGTATATTGTTTTTCCCAAAATGTGACTCTCCTGGCACTTTTCTATCACCGAAATTTTCCTCGATAATTCTTTAGCCGACCGAAACGATTCAATCTACCTATTGCCCTTGATTATTAAGCATTTTCGTCCTTTTTATGTGTTTTTCTCTTGTCCTTCTTTACCAAATCTGCATATTCCGCCAAATTCTTCCATGTTAGCACCCTGGAGATTAATCTACACCCTGGGCTACCACCTGAGCTAAACCCTACGTGTATGCTTGAGTATCCTACGTGCCACCAAAAACGATACCTCGTCCGTGTAGTGGTCTCCCGTGCGGTTCAGGGTCACCCAACACGAATCCAACACCGGCCTATGGTCCAAAAACTCCGCTCCCTCGCTCCCACAGACTTCACGGGGAATCTGGTTTAGGCCTTCCACTCGGCTCCAAATCATTTACCCTCGATCCGTCCTAGGTACCAAGCTACATCTCATCAGCTTCATATCGACGACTGGGCTCAATTATAATGGAATCCTATTCAATAAAATCGGTGAATTTATAAGTATCACTCCGATCATAAAACTGAGGGAAAGTAATGAAATTCAGGATCTCAAAATATTGTTGCAATATGGTCCTTTTTTTTGTTACAAATACTCCTCTGTTTCAATGTGCCTCTTATTTCAAAGCAAACTCATGAAAATATTTGAGTCGTGGGCAAAATTCGTTAGCTACCCTGGAATTGTTTTCTATACATATAATATAATCATCATCGCTCCCATCCTTTCTCGACTTCGAGTAAAATAATTGTTTCTGCCTATCGCATATGAACTTCATCGGGTTGTCAAAACGTTAGTGAGTTTTGTTTATAGAGGAATGAAAATGAATTAAACCTAACTTAAACTCTGCCTCAGTAATTGGACTTCAGTTTCATAGCCATATTACAGCACAATGGGGTCGTTTACCATATTTTTATTGCCGAATCTGATAGATTTTGTAAAATAAAAAGACCCATTTTTCTGTTTCATTTTTTGATCCGTCAATTATTTCTCGAGTTATAAGCGGCGAAAAACTGATGTTTGTAATCCTTTCGAAAAAGTGGGTGTGCATCGACCTCTTACGTCATCCACTTCGTCCAATCACGACTGAGCTAGCGAAGATACTTCGCCTTATCGAAATGGGGGACACACGGCTGGCTCAGCCAATGGAGAGGTTGCGACAGGATCTGTGCAAGCAGACCTTCCGATAACCCCCCTCCACTCCCTTCCCTTCCCCTAAAAGCAGTCAAAGACGGGATGTAAATTACGTCATTGATCTCAAAGCAGCTTATTCGGTGGGCGTCACCTTTTGCTTATTTTATTTTCGACTTATGATTGAATGGCTCTGGTTATAAGATTAATTTTTAAGCAAAAAATTTATTTTTCGTTTCCATCTAACGATTTCATGTACAAAATTGCGATTTCGGTTCGGATTAAATGCCCCCATTCCCTCCAAGTACATGCTCCAGTTAGAGCAAATCATGTTTGGTTGAGATTATTAAAATATCCATTTTATCGCACATAATATAACATTTATAGTGAAATAAATTATGGAAGTTTTGACACAATTTTTAAATAGCGTAATTAGTATTTCTTTTGCGAGAGTAAGTTCCTAATCTTGTCACCCAATTCCACATTACGGGTACCATCCATCGTGGACTGTAACTGAAGGAGAATGAGGCCTAGATTATCCTAAAAATGCCTCTGAATCAGGAATATTAACACAACATTAACTATAATGTTGTGGTCCGCCTATTATTAAAAACGGAAGTTATGTGGTTCCGAGGGTTCTCCTTATGCCATTAAATACATCATTACCTTCATTTTATAGCATTTTACTAGTCAACTTTCCAGCATCGTTTATGTAAATAGATATGTTGAGACTTAATGTGAAGTTAGCGGCCTGAGGCAGCTAAGAAAAGATAAGAGAATATCGTAACATCAATAGTGTAGTCTTAAAACTGTCACTTATTCTACTAAGCGGTAGCAAGCATAAGTTCGTGGAAATCGGTCATCCAATGGAGGATTGAAGAATATAAATTCTACTATTTCCACATGCTTTTGTGGCCATCATTACATCATGTGATCCAACATTTACACAATTTTTTATGACCATCGCTCCACCATATGCCTCTTGAAGATGTTACACGGTTAAGAAACCTTGATCGAAAAGAATCAAGTTATATGTGGAAATAGCAGAGATGAAATTTATTTCCATTACTCAAATAGTAGGCATTAAGAGTATGACGTAAAATTGGAATTAATATTCTTTTAAGGATTTGGTCACTTATACTACGTTAATTTTTCCTTACAAGAACTTTTTTTACTGAGCCAACGGTAGAGATTATCTCTCATTCTCTCTTTCTTCTTTTGTTCACTTTCACGAAGGGTTATTTTGCATCAAAAGGAAGCACTTCTGAAAATGTGGGCCTGCGCTATATATATCATTTTCTTTACCGATATAACTGATTCTCTACGTCAATAGTTTTTAATTTAGCTTTCAAGTAATGATCTCCTTCCGTGAAGGATTTGGTCCTACAATTTGTATCTTGAGGGATTTTGCTATAACTGATGAGCTATACGATTCTGCAGTTTTGCTAGAGCACGGATATCTTCTTAAATTTATTGTTCAAAGTTATTTGCCAGCAAATCATACGAATTTTACCAAAACACTCATTTCCATAAGTTTCTGGACTCCAATCACAGGGTGGAAGTCATTGGTAGATATCCAATGCTTTATGTTTAAAGTAAATCCCATGATGTTTGGTCCATTTTCTTCTACATTGAACTACTAATTTCAATGATGAGATAATTAGGTATTAATGCTCATTATGCAAAAGAGAATTCATCAATTAGGTGTAGTATATATGTTTCCTGCGATACGTTATCCTACTCCTCCGGGTACGTCAGTACAATTCAACGCTTTGCAAGGAGTTTATAGAACTTTTTAGCATTATTTCTTATGGTGTTTAATTCGCAGTTATACCTAGGTGTAACAATTTGATTACAAGTAATACAAAAGTTTCGAAGAAAATATATTTTAGATTTATGGCGATTGAGACCAAATGGGGCTGAGTTGGAATCCTCTCCTCTGAAATGGCTGGAGTAATCGCAACCTTGGATAATGTTTATATGATCACTACTTTGTTCTTATTTGTCTCTCAAAAGTAGATATAGCATCAAAACTGTTAAGCCTGAAAAGCTTAGTAGCAGGAGCCATAGTTTACAAAGGTAAATAAAAAGTAATTGAACATCAACTACATGAAGCTCACTCTTCAATTCACTTTTACATACGCACATCATTGTAACTCATGAAAACATTTGGGATGCATAGTACCACTTGCGTGTAATTTTACGTGTCTACATGTCAAAATAATCTATTGGAACATCACATGCCAATGAAACATCACTGATTAGCAAAAATAGTAATAGTGGTAATATTAATGGTAGTATTAATGGGCATGGGAGACCTGAAGCTTTACACTTGAAGCGCGAAAGTTCTGCGCTTGGCGTAGGACAACGTATGTAGATAAAGGGCGGATATAGGGATGGAGTTCGGTTTGGACCAGTGCGTGACCATCCATCTGGCGAAAGGAAAGATTTCGGATGACAAGGAAGACGTGCAGCTTGTTGACGAAAACGGCAATCGTCATCTTGATGATGAGGAGACGTACGCATATCTCGGTGTGCCCCGGCGCCAGATGCAGGAGGTGAGAGCAGTGAAGGAATGGCTCATCGACAAATACAGGCAGACTCTCAGGCGAATCTAGAGTTCTGACCTGTCAGGCAAGAACAACGTGCTCGCGATCTACACATTCGCGGTTTCGACATTGCTGTACACCTTTTGTTACACCAGAGAGAATATTAACGAGCTACAAAACCTCGACAGAGGAACAAGGTAAATGATGACCAGCTATCGTAGACTTCGTCCGAAGTCTTCCGTCGCCAGTTTATGCCTCCCAAGAAAGCTGGGCTGGGCTAATAAGCCTGCAGAGCTGTCTACACAACGCCAAAAACAACACAATGAAAATTGTTGCTAGACAGCGACTTAGAGGTGGAAGTTAAAGTTGTAACTAGTAATAGAAATAATGGTAATATAAATGGTAAATATAATCACAAGTTAAAATAGTACATTTTGTTGATGCTACATTTTCATAACTTCCTAAATCAATGAGTTGCATTTAGTGGACATATTTGATACGTGGATGACTATTATGTAAGTTTTATTTGATTTCGAAAATACATTTTATACGAAGACAAGCGATGCATGCGTGATATCATAACAGTATCCATACAGCACAGTTGATAGTTGTCGATTACAAGAATTTCAAATAGCAAATAGCAAGTACTTTGGGCTATATAACAGCCCTCTACTCGTAAAAAAACGTATAAAATTTGAACGCATGACATGTTACCCTAGTTAGGCATCTCATTGGTCTTGTTGTTTGAATAATAAACTCCAACGGGAAATGAACCCTGATGATATCTGCAGTGGTTTGAGGTGTCACAACTCCTTCATGATGGATGAAATGGGGAAGATGATACTCAGAGACAGAAGTTGACACTCTATATCGAAATGGGCCGCGAATAATGAACATTGTCTTGGAACAGCAATTTCCTCCGTGTTTCATCCACTACCATTATATGTTAAAAATAGTTTCTGCACATATTGATTTTAATTCCTGATAATAATTTTAGGCTGTAAAGGAAACAACTTGCTGGAGAAGTGTTTTCATGAACCATGATTATTAATCACTAATGCATGCTGCATTCACTTTTTAACTAGGAATGGTTTCCATATAGTTTACCTTACATTCCTATAAATTAAAAATAAAATACTTTATTCGACATTGAAAACATTAGTGAATGTACATTGTTTTACAATGGCTCCCTCTTTAATTCCCTTCTTCGTGACGAAGAAAAAATTGTTCCCCACGACAGAAGTTGCTCATTTGATCATGGGCCTCTGGTGATTGAAGATTCTTGTTTCCTCCATCAGGTGTTAAAGAAGCGCTGGCAGGACGGCGTCCGTGAGTTGAGGGGCAGCCGTGGATCTGGAGCAGCCTCATAGACGGTGGAAGTTGAAGGAATGGATCCTTGGCTCCATGAAACACCCGTCAATCACTCCATTCCTCCAGAAGGAGCACCAACATTCGACAAGGCCTTTCGGCCAGAGATGCATTTTAGTGTGCGCACCTCTTGACCTGCACTAGGATCGGCAATTCCTTTCAAAGAAATTCCCTCGGATAACATACATGTTGCCTAACGTCTTTTAAAACTTTACCCGAGCTTATTAAAATTAAACCTAGATAATTGTTCTTTCACTGTTGTTGGAAATATAATCAAAAGGTAAAATACAACCGTAGTTTGATGTTACATTTTAATAACTTCTTTGTTGAAAGAGTTGTGTTTTGTGGACGTATTTGATAAGTGTGTACGATGACTATTATGTTTTTGATTTTGATGTTAAAACCTAAGAAAGAAAAAAAAATCATAGGAATCAGAAGTAATGTATTCCTCAGATAAATACATGTAAGTTGATTATGAAATGTTTTCCTTTCTTTCGAAACAGTTCTCTCTTAGGTGGGCTATTTTCATAGTGGAAAATGGGAGCTACATGTTTTAAGCCAAAGAGCAATTGCCATCAATATTTTATTTTGGTTCACCATGAATCCTTACTCTCAATCTTAATGCTCACTTGTAATATGTTATTGATGCAAAAATATGGTAAAATATAAATTTTTATCGTTATTATTACTCAATCTCTGCACTTTGGATCGATGTGAACTCACATCAGAGGGCTCACGTTACTCCTTTCCTTCAGCTGCGAAAGGGAAGATGGGAATTTAGAACCAAACAAATTATTCAGTACACTCCCATTTCCTTCCACGACACATTGAGCGCCTTCAACTGACAGGCGTACGGACGGAGCGGGATCTAGTCTGAGGAAAATCATTTCGTAAAGTTATCCTTCTCCGAAACGACAGACCTTTCCTCGAACTAAACTTACAATTCATGGAATCGGAGGGATCAATCCTCGAGGAATTGGGGAATTTCAAAGCGGAGCTTGGTGGAATAATGTCAGTTATAATGGGTTACGGAGAAACGTTCATTTATGCAAAAACCACGGTTCCAAAAGGAGATTATAATCCTGTGACGGCACAATCTGCCCTACCGCTCTGAAACACGCTAAATGCTGGGCTCAGATTACTCCTTTCCTTCAGCTGCGAAAGGGAAAATGGGAATTTGGAACCAAACATATTCAGTATTTCTTAATCATATATCTTATCCTTGTAATTTTTTCATTTATTCTTAAGTTTTTCAAAAGAATTTGCTGGATCTAGAGCATTTTTGCAGTTCAAATGAATGCATATTTACAACGAAAAACTGTGTTGATAAATGATTCTGCCGTCATCGATAGATTCAACATAACAATATGAATGAAACCGGTGGTAAGAAAAAAAGGTGATAACACTATGTATTTTTACTCCGAAATCTTTCTAACGGACTTTAAGAGAGTTAAGCCTGAAGAATTGAGCTCAGAATTTCCTGAATAAATAAACATTTTTCTTTAGTTACTACCATACTGGGATCATAGTGTGACCTGTCTTTTACTCTGGGTCACCGCTTAACCAAGGAAACGGAATCTTCTTCTTCATTCTTCTGGCTACATTCTTGGAGGTACAAATAGCGGGGATCGAGTTGCTGTGGTGGCTCGAGTACTGGCCTCCCATCCCGAGGTCCAGGGTTAAATTCCCGGCAGTGGCAAACCTGTTCCTACTTGAGTGTCCAGAGGAGGGCACTTCATGTTCAGTATTCTGTCTGTTGGATGGGACGTTAAGCCATGGT
The DNA here is from genome assembly GCA_933228895.1 of Platycnemis pennipes. Classification (NCBI taxonomy): domain Eukaryota; kingdom Metazoa; phylum Arthropoda; class Insecta; order Odonata; family Platycnemididae; genus Platycnemis; species Platycnemis pennipes. The sequence goes on along the minus strand of OW121846.1, from coordinate 102,141,753 downwards.
TAAAAGTAGGGTAATGCCTGTCGTCAAGAGTAGGGTTTCTCTCCACCCTTCCTCCGTTTCCTGACTCCTACCAATTATCCACCTATCCCAAATGGTGCAATAGACCTCAGCGGTCGATTGCCTCTCCTGAATTATACACACACACATATGTGTACCTACCTATATCTGCCTCCAAGAATCGGTAGTTCACATTTAGAGAACATGTCTGGTACAGTTCCTTTCGCATGTGATTTGGTCTCCCTCTCACAAGGAGAATTACATTCAATAAGTACCCCGTACTGGGAACCCACCCTAACACCCTTACCTTAATCACGCATGGAAATAGCCAACCCCACCACCAAGTTCCGAAGACCGCCACAGTGGTGTTCTTCCTCACCCTTCCCTCCCCCCCCCCCTCTTCTTCCATTGCAAAAAGTTAGTTACTTCAAAAATTTCAAATGTTGCACCATGGAATGAAATTTCTTACCATATATACAGGTATTTACCAGCCAACAGCTCTGCTGAGCACTACAGCAAAATTAGAAAATATTTCGCAATTTGAACCATTAATTGCTTTTCGCGCATATTATATGGTAGTGATTAACATTGGTAATTTAAATGCTGATATTCGTAACTGATATCTCTATATATACCTTTATAGAGATATAACATTTTTAATATATTAGAAAAATAGCAAAATTATTCATATGATAACTAATGTATCACTCTTTGAATTAAATAATGGTTTTAATTCATTTGAATGTAATCTATTCAGTAAGTATGCAGAAGTATCAAGGCACCTTTTCATTTTCCAGTGCCTCTGCGGCGCCATGTATCAGATTACGTAATTTTTATGGATAATATTTAATAGCATTAAATAAATGGTAAATGGTGGTGTTTTATTTTTCCTGTTTCAAGTCTGTCACAAATGGTGGACCTTTGATTGGTTTAAAGCCTCAATTTGAAAATTAATTTTTTAAGCAAATGTTTATACTCAAAGCGCCGCGCCAGCATCATGAATCCATATGAGGGAACAGACAACATACAACAGTTTCCTTGACAGCAAAAAGCACTGAAAATAAATTTCATCGTGTATGAAACATCATATATGTTACATAGATTGCGTCAACCCATCCTATGTCATCATGTCATTTCAATCCATCAACCCATCTTAAAAGTCATTTAAAAGGTGATCATTAAAGGAAATTGAAGACGAATGTCGCAGAACACCCTTAAATATAGTTCTTATTACAGTATATCTCTGATAATAGATTCATCCATGAACAAATCATCAAACCCTCTCTTATAAATATATTAGTTATAATTTCCAAATCATGTAAAGGTATTCGCTATTTATGTGTTCATCATTACATGGAAAGAGGGAAAATAACTAAGTATTTTGGAACACTTTAAGAGAGAATTTATTTTTAATGCATCCATTTATTTTCTCTAATGTGCACCGTCTCTGCCTGTTCGAAGCAATCATACATTAAAATAGGCTACACTTTAGCCACCGATTCCTCACTATCTCTGTCACTGGAGCTACCAGTCTCTCGGCCAGTTAAGACCAACCTATATTTAACTGAGAAAAATACGAGGTCCCACGGCTTAATGTCAAAATTATTGAATTAATAGTTTCAGTCGTGACTTGGTTAAATAGTTTCATGATGAATTACAACAAAACAAAACTTTTGATTCCACATAAAAAAGAGGCTTTAATACGACTAAGGTTTCACTTTGGTACTGCATCAACTGGCAGCACACCAATATTTATACAATTACTCTGAAAAATAATTTATAATATAATATTTGAACGTTTTCATGATCATTCGATGATGAGAATGTTCTTTCTAAAATGTGAAATGTATTTTAATTTACTGGACAAAATTGATGCCTTAACGATAAAAATTTCAATTCCCATTTTGTACATTTATTTTCACTTGGTACAGACAGATGGAAGAGTTTAAAGATGGAAAACGTACCAAAAGTTATTTAGGGGACACAAATTTGCAGAGATACATGAAATTATGGGAAATATTTATGGTAGGTATAAAATGCTCAGTGCTCAGTGTTTCACTTCTGAAATTTAGCTGTATAATTTTATTACCGTTGCCAGAAATAGACAAGAGGGTCAGTTACATGTCCTAACTATCAACGATGCCAATTATGGTGACTTATTTTAAGCCATAAAGAGGTAGAGTGTGTCTAATCCTTTACATTCCTTGGAGCACTTACAGTTCCAACGCTAAATGCCCTTCTTGCGGTGAAAACTAAGGCCTATAGCTAAGTTGCTATAGGTATAGTTGTAATATAGCCTAAGTTGCTTTAGGCCGGGAAATGCCAGAGAAACTTCATAGTTTCTCTGGCATTACCTCGAGATGGCGTAGTCCAGAGGTCCTTCACACCCTCACCTATCTTTTTACTGAGCGTAGCTCTACTAGTGATGGAAAAATCGATTTCGATTAAAATCGAAAATCGATTTTTAATAGTCAAAGATCGAGGAAATCGAGATCGAGCCATGATCTTCGAGTTTCGATCCAAACTCGATTTTTCAACTTCGATCTTGACCATTTCATTTGATCTCAGCAGCGCGTAGTAGTCAGTAGAGGTCCTCGATGAACTGCCACTAAGGTCACTTCTTGTTAGAAGTAGATGCCAGTAGAAGTTAGGCAATACCTCAATAGGCCACCCGTCGATAGGAAAGTCAACCCCATTCCTGTGAAAGTGTGGGAGGAGATAAAGGGTGAATACCCCAACACGTACCGTTTCGCGATCAGAGTTCTGAGTATGATAACGTCATCCGTCTCATGTGAAAGACTTTTCTCTAATGCCGGTAAAATTGGAAAGGCACGCCCTATATCATCAAAAAAGCATCTTAATCAGTTGATATTTCTTAAAAACTTTAGTGAAGCCGAATGGTTCCAAGCGGTGATCCACATTAAAGTAAATTGTAAATTTTTACGACTAATAATTCAAGAATGTTTTCAGTACATTTTCAGTACAGTACATTCAGTACAAGTACACTTTTAGGGATTTATTATATTATTCAAATATGTATTATGAGAGTTTTTCAAATGAATAATAAACGTTTTTTATACCAACTGCATTTTTTTTCAAAAATGAACCGTAGATTTTTTCGATTAATCGATCTTTTGGTTCAAATTTCGATTTTTGCTGAAAAGTCGAGCTTTTCATTTCGAATAAAAATCGATTGCTCGAAAAATCGATTTTGACCGACATTTTTCCATCACTAAGCTCTACATCAGTCTAGAGGAAGTGTGCCTTTGCCTTCCCCGAAGAAGAGGGTAAAGCTGACCAGAATAACCCGATGCCGATGTCCCCCCTGAGTTTCCCTTACAAGGTAACGAAAAAGGTGAATCGGTGGTATAATCGGTAGTTGGATTGTCGAAAAATTTCGTTGTCGAAACTTTTTTCATGTGCTAGTTGGATTTCATATGGCTCGATTAAAGAGTAGGCCATTTATTTAAATTCGACGACTTCATCAAGTCTCTAACAAATCTCGTTGATCTAGAGCAGGCTTATGATATATTCCAATCACGCCGGACGGGCACTGCATAGTTCTCCTTTTCCACATCAAGCAGGAAATTATTCAAGAAAAACTACACACAAGTCAATTACAATTGATGGTTCACGAAAAAACTCACGTTATGTATCTCAACCATTTGCTGGGCAATATCGGTGTTATCTACATTAACCTTTTTATTTATAGGATATGCAGTTGCATTATTATATGAAGGAGAGGTCTAACTATGAAAGAACCATGTAGTGATTTTTCTTGGTGTTATGATGATGACTAAAATTATGAACGAAGAAGAAAATATATTTATAGATCGGTAATGGAGTCTCTTATTCTCATCTTGTCCTTGTGATAGTCGGACGATGCCACGTTGGCTCTTAATTATTCTTTCAATCTCGGAGGAAAACCTTACTGCCGCATTGCTAACTAGAAGCTTAATATCTGGCTTGCTTTTTTCACGCCTAAATGGTCTTCTATCCAGGATGTCTCGAGCAACGCAGTTGCTTATACTCCATTTTCTTAACAGTTGGATTTATTCATTTAATTTAAAAGGTGTTAAGTTTAATTAAAATTGATTTAAATTAAACTTAACACCCTTAACTTAAATAAATTTAAAGTTTAATTTAAATTTAAATTAAACTTTATCTACTTTCTTCGTTGATCCCTTTTCCCGAGTTAGTTTATCAATGAAGACACATGACAGTATTTAGCCCTCTTCGCTTTTTAAGGCAATTAGCGAAATGATTCTTGATGTAATATGACAAATAATGGATATTGCGCTAATATCTAGGCATCATTTATATTCCAGGCATGCCCTGGTTGGCAAAAACTCACATCCGGTCAAAAGAATTTCAGCAGACGTGTGCAGCTGATACATGATTCGAATCGCGTTCCTCTCGTAATGCGTGGCGAGTGAAACGCGGTTCACGACGAGCTTGTGACGCCATGGATTCTGAACTCTCGTATTATGCTGCTGTTATTTCGATTGCTATCGGTGCTCGGTAATCGGCCTTGGTGGCAGCCGATGGATAGAGTTTCGTTTGCCGACGACACGTGTCAAAAATTCTTACTCTGTCGTTCTCTTAACTGTTTTTAATAGAGTGTTGTGGCATTGCAAAAACCATGTTCAAGGGGAAAGTAATGATGAAAGTAATAGTGCAGAATGTATGCCAAAAAGAGAAAACGAAAATTCGTGAATCATTCCGATTATAAGTAAATCTACTGGCCTCAGCTACTTTTCCCTTGTTAGACCTCATTTGGAATATGCTGCCAGTGTATGGGATCCCTAGGAAATCGGTCTAAATAATGAACTTGAAGGTGTGCAGCGAAGATCGGCAAGATACGTAAGGGACGGTACGATAACCTTATTAGCGTAACCAGTCTATTAAATGAATTAAAAAGGGAATCATTGTCAGGTCGCAGGTTGAAATTTAAACTTAATATCTTGAACAAATTCCAAGACCATATTTTCAGTGATGATGTTAAAAATATTTGCAAACCCCAACTTACTGTGGTAGACTGGACCATAATCACAAAATTAGAGAAATTGATTGCCGAACTGACAGATTCAAAATGTCCTTTTTTCCTCGTACAATTAGAGATATGAATAACGGTAAATATATCCAATATGAGTGTATCAATGGATAACATTGGTAGCTGCATGTTGGTATGAGCACTTAAACTAACCCAACTAACAGCATGTTTTTGCATGTTTGCTTTGCTATTTTTATCTTTTTTTAAATAGTGAAGTTTAGCACAGTATACAAATGCCAATACTTTTTTATGCATGATATGTAGTGAATGTTTGGTGAAAATTCACCCCCTGCCACACGCCTTTATGGTGGCTTGCAGGATATTATGTAGAAATAAATGTAAACATTTAAATCATAATTACCTCGTTTCCCCTCCTAGAAGATCACAGATACTTTCAATGACATTATGTGTATGGGCTCACTCCTCAAGCATAAATTTCTCCATACGGAAGTGAGGTAGTTATAAAGAGGAATATTCTTTCGCTTATTTTCGTATTTAGGAAAAGAGTCAAGCAGTCACTGCATGAGCAGACTCCAAAGACTTGAAGACGCGGGATGGGCGGAGAATTGAAATTGTTAATTACCGGATCTTGCCTATTCCTCTGTGAATACTACGGGTGAAGTCCTCTCGGGCTTTCCATCGGGTCAGGGATGGCTACTGCTGACGTTTCAATGGCTAATCCTGCCATCATCCAGAGGACGATGAGTGAGCTGAGGAAGTTAGCAGAATGCATATCGAGTGAAAGGAGGGCTGCATCCGTTTCCCGGACCCGGTGAAAGCACGAGAAGGCCTCACCAAACATTGACTAGTTATGCACATGCGGGGGACATTTGCATCCATAGCTAAAATTTCATTTCTCTTCAAAGTAGGTTTTAAGGGGCAGAGAATGCCTTGCGGTTACCTCCAATTGTCGAGGCTGATATAATTTCTCGGTGCCTAATAACACAGCCATTTTAGCGTCTTTAATTTAACTGTCGTATTCACTATCATATGTTCGTAAGTGAAGTTTTGCTTTCGTGTTTACGCTCTCTTTAATTACTACTCAATGCAGAAATTTTAAATGGCTACTGTGAAAAATATTACATGGTGGAAAGACCAAGAGGAAGTAATGCAAAAGAAATTATCTAAGAAATGGGGATATATTTCCTTCAATATCGACAAAGAAGCTTTGTCCAACGACCAGAAAAAAATATTAATCCTGATGTAAAGTATTTTAGTGAATTAGTTTCCACTGTGTTAATCAAATTTCGTAGGCTTCACTGGGCAGCCATTTTACTGGCATCTCACTAAGCATCTTTAAATACAAGTTACCCGCGACTTGAACACTCTAATTGGAATGACAGCGAAACCGATGTCCAGTAGAGCCAACGCACCCGGGGATAACCCGAAGGACGTTCAGAAGAAAAAGGAAAGGTAATAACGTTTTAAACACGAAATAAAACGTTTTGATGCCAGAAAAAAAAGTTTTCGACGCGCTATAAGTATGTGTTTGAACCAAAAAAAAGTTTTCAGACCGAGAATAACACTATCTTAAGGCTATAATAAATCTTTTTTATGAGATACTTTAAAACTTGTTTTTCCCTCCACAAAAAATGCATTCAAAAATGAACAAAAGCTTCAGTAAAACGTTTTGTGTTATCAAAGGTTTACTTTATGAAGATATATACTCCGATTTTTGTTCAAATAAAGTGCTTCCCTTCTTCCAAGTGTGTGTTACAAGATGCAAGTAGATTCTACTACGGTTACATGTGCTCCTCTGCAACTGAGAGGTTTCTCCCAGTTTCGTGAAAGTTGTATATGCATCTACGTAATAGTATTTTTGCATGTATGCATAGTCGCAAGTATAATCTAATTCTCTATGATTGATAACGCACGCCTGGTGATTGATCATCACCTGCGACAGGGCCTTGCGGTAACTTGCAGTATACTATGTACAAGTAGATTGCCCTCATTCTTAGCTATTATTCTAGTGAGATTGTTGCTTTCTGAGGTGATCTTATATACCCGATATACCTTGGTGATCTACCACTCCCTAATAAACATCCTTATGTTTTAAACACAAAATAAAACGTTTTAATTTCTTGAGGATGGGTAACGAGTCGCTACCCGAAACGTCGGCAGCATGACATTCACTCACCCGGTGTAGAGCCCAAGAAGAGTTCATCAATCCTTATGTTGGCTTTCTGGGTGATATATGGATATTATTATTATTGTATATTAGCCTATACACTGATTTTTGTTCAAATAAAGTGCTTCCCTACTTCCAAGTGTGTGCTTTTGGTCTAGGTGACATCCCAAATCAACGTGTGTATATGAACGAACCTCTTACTCCATACAAACGAGAATCGTTACGCCAAAGCTAGGCAACTTAAACTAGGAAATAAAATTAAATATTTGTGGGCCCAGGAAGGTAAAATTTATGTGAGAAATGTTGACGGTGGTGACTGCATCGTTATTCAAAGTGATGATGTGTTGGAAAAACTCGAATAGGATGAGGCGGGTACCACTCCTCGGACAATTTCAGTATCAACCAATAAACTGAACATCTGCCATGTAAACTGCCAATCAATTCTTTGCCATTTCGATGAATTTAACCGTTGTTTCTCCGCCAACTCATACGACATAATATGTCTTTCGGAAACGTGGCTTAAACCCGATATACCGGGCGTAATGGTGAAACTTCCCGATTACAATCTACTGAGATTGGGCAGACTTGGAAAAAATGGAGGCTGTGTAGGCGCTTACATCCATCAACGCCTACAGTCAAATATCGTGCAAACATCACCCCCATCATACTCATCCAAACCTGAGTTTATCATCATGGAAGTCTATGGGCTTGGCGCGTCTAAACTCTTGCTGTGCTTCAACTATCGCCCACGAATAAATGCACTACTAGCCGTCCTTTGAGCGCGTCCTTTTAGCACTCTATGCCGCATTTAATAACATTGTAATAAAAGGTGATTTCAATGTTGACATGAATCAAAATAGTTATGAAAGCATGTACGTAAAGAATCTTTTTTCAGCTACAATCTCCATTTGGTACCATTTTTACCAACGCATCATACTGCCACATCTCATACCCTTATTGTCTTATGCATTGTTGATTAGCCGGATAAAGTCATGAATACTTCTCAGTACCCTGTCACATTTTTATCCTCCCATGACCTCGTGCACATTGAATAAAACTTCACCGCATATAATCGTCTTCAAACGTCTTTTCTCTCTCGTGACTTCAAAGGAATCGACACCTCAGCCTACCAAAACGATTTGCTCTCCAGAGACTGGAGTCAAATCTTTGCCTCCAAATCCATTGACGAGATAATTGAGGTGTTTAACCTTATTGTTATGGATTCAATCAACACTCACGCGCCCTTGGTCAATGGTTTCCTCACCCATTAGAAGAAATATACCTTTCCTTGAAACACATTTTACTCCAGTCATACTCTACATAGTTTTTCCTTTGGTGTTTGAAAGATAAATCCTCATTAAATTACTTTGAATTTAAAACTGATTTTGAGCAAATGCTGTTCTTGATTTCATGCTTATTTGTACATTTCCATTAGTAGACTCATCTATTAAATCGATCTCCATCACCTTGGCTAACCGACGAAATAAAAATACTAATTAAAGAGAGAAATAAACTTCTATGTTCTTTTATCCGCACCAGACAAAACAATGCACTTTTAAAATATAAATCCCTACGGAATAAAGTTAAGTCGCTTATCTTTGAAGCAAAGCGGTCACATTACGCGAATGTCCTCTCCTCCCACTCCGATTCTAACTGCGTCTGGTGACAGCTGAGACGACTTAGACTAACACGACAAAGGGATAAAATTGATACTCACAAATTTACGTTGGCTCAGCTTAATGAATATTTTACTGGAATATCCTCAAGAGATAATCTGTGTTCCTCAAGCAATATATCTCTTGAAGACCCTGCCATGCCTTTTAGCGGCGACAATTTCTACTTTGAATATATTACACCTGACTTACTACACAGGGTTCTTCGCAGATCTAAATCCAATTCCCTGGGCGTTGACGAGTCTTTTATAGCTTCCAGATTTCATCTCCTTTTCCAAATATCCTTCATTTTTCTCAAGTATTCACTTGGTCAATAGTTTCCTCACTCATTATAAGAAATATACCTTTCCTTGAAATACATTTTACTCCAGTCATACTCTACATAGTTTTTCCTTTGGCGTTTGAAAGATAAATCCTCATTAAATTGCTTTGAATTTAAAACTGATTTTGAGCAAATGCTGTTCTTGATTTCACGCTTATTTGTATGTACATTTACATTAGTAGACTATTTACTCTAACTTACTACTTATAATTTTTCCGCTAAAAACTTTTTCGTTAAAAAATATTTGCTTGAATAATAGTTCGCGTTTTAATATCCGTCTGTGAACTGCGTATTTTTGCCTGCAAGATCGCAATTTTCCTCACAAATAGAGAAACCATGCCCTATATATATCCCTTTTTTAATCTTCATCTCAATTAAAAAATAGGTAAGTCCAATTGGGACTTCATTCTGTAAATAACTGTGATATTATACATAAGCTACTAAAGTTAAGCTAATCTGAAAAGTACACGCTTTGGTCCCATATTCATACTTATTGCTGCCTCTGTCAATGAAATTGAAAGCATTGATACATTGAACATATTGATGAAATCTCTTTTCTACAAAAAAATGTCACGTACCTCTCTTCATTCTATATACCTGAAGAGAGCCTTTCAATTATTATTCTCAGCCTACCAGTTTTACCGAAACTATAAGATTTCATTGACTTACCTGTTTTTTCTGCTACAGAGCTTTCTGCCAGATTATATACATATATAATCTGAAATCAAGATATCAGTATCTCTTCACTCTATAACCATTAATTATTCTACCCTTTCCACTGCTTGTAATATATTTTAAAAAATATTTATTCTTCATCACGTTGTATTTCATACATTTAGCTTAAAAGTAACACGTTTAATCAACAAGTGAACGAATAATATTTTGTTAAGTTTTTAAGACCAATAAGTGTATTCAGTGGATTCTCCAAACTTTGAATGAAAAATGTATAACCGTATCATAGATTTCTTAAATAAATTCCCCCTGATAAATTTTTATCAGCGTTAATTTAGATTGGAGAATCCACATCTTCGGTTACTAATGAAATTTTAACCCAGGATTTCACATTATTAGACAAAAAATCATAGAGTGGGGTTTTATCTGGATCGCTTTGAAGTGTTTTGTATAGTTGAGAATGATACTTTGCTAAAAAGCTTGATAACTATGCATTATCTGGCAAGAAAAGTGACTAGTTGCATTCGTATCTCCCTGAAATATATCAGTTAGTGTATAGAACAATCACCCATCTCCTCCTATGAATCTGTGACATTAACAAGGGAGTTAGTTTTTAAATTTAAACCATTTTGGAGTTAGTTTTAAAATTTCATGCTACACTGAACAGTTTGGAGCAAGCCAAATGTATCAAAAGGAATCTGACATTATTCCTGGAAATTACATAAACTGTGACATACCCCACTGATTAATTTGTTGAGATTTTTTAATTATTCCAAAACAATATAAATTTATTTTGCGTATTTTTCTGATGCGCGTCTCATTTACCCGGTGATGGCAGACTATCTGCTCATACTTATTTGTAAGGGGTCCAGGGAAATCGATTTATAGAGATAACGTGACATTATATGAAAATGCGGCCATAAATTCTATAAAATACGAATTCATCACGTTTCGGATGAAGCATTAAAAAATTGCAAATTTTTATTCCATTCGTAGGTGGTGCAACTTTTACAAAATATTCGCACTAAAATCACTATAGGTCTATTGAACCAAACATAACGTGATTTTTTTCGAAAATAACAAACGGCGGAGATACGAGTCTATTGATGGGTTCCGCCGATAAATAAGAGTGATGTGGTAGAAAGACAACAGAAACACAACAACCAATCGAATTCCAGCAAAACTCTTGTATTTTTGCGACAAATAGCACAACGAAAGTAGTCACCGCTAGTCCCCTGCCCCCTCCCCCTGCCACACACCCTCGCGGTGGCTTGCAGGGTATCGTGTAGATGTAGATGTAGTCATGACTCAAAATCGAAGAAAGCTCGTAAACATCGTCAACGGCTGCCGCTCGATACGTGTTTCTCATTTTCCCGTTACATATTTATCATTAATTTATAAGAGGTCACGTAATTTACCTCTTTTTCCATATCGTACTTTAGCAAATAGCTAATTAATTTTATGTTAGAATCTCTGAGAACTAATTCCTCTACGGGTCTCTATTACTACGGGCCATTGTCGCTATTTTGTCGAGAATACGTCGAGATACCCGAGTTTCAGAAGTAATACCTGCCGAAGGAAACCGATTTTATTGCAGTAAAATTTATGTTATAGAAAGTTATTTTCTACATTTATTTACGCAAATAATTTTATTTGTCACCTTAGAGAAACTTTCACAAAATTTTATTCGGATAAAAACTTAATTCGTGACTTAAAATTCGATGACCAAAAATGGCGTGCGTTTTATTCTTTTCGTTGTCCTCATGTTAAATTGAAATTTCAGCTAAATATAGAAAAAGACTAATTTGTGTTTATTTCAAATATTCAAAAGTTATTATGAAATTCGTAAAATCATACTATGAAACTGGTTACTTTTTAAAGATTTTTACTGGTTACATTAAATTTACATTTGGTTACATTAAAGTTACACTGGTTACATTTTTCTGGTTGCATTAAAGATGGTTTTCTCTTTTGGAGGAGAGAGCCTCTCAAACTCAGGGACACGGATAAACTTTACTCACAGCCCTTTAAAGCATTGTGCGTGAATTACATGCAAAGTGTTTGCCTGGTAATTCCATGGTTCATTTTATCAGATCTGGGGTTATTATTTACAACACTTTTATGTGAATTTTCAATTTACTTGAACTATACAATACTTTGTGTCTGATTTTAAATTGGCCAGAACGTGCAGGTGTATTAAAGCTTTCTGACCACTTATTAACGCTTTTAAAAGTTAATGTATTCAATGGTCCATCATTGATAGTAAACTTATTTTTTATATCTGCCATTTTAAAAATAGAATTAAATTATTTTATTTAATCAAGTTTTAGTATTTTCCTTCACCAAGCAACAAATAAATTAATTACAGCAGAATCAAATTTAATATATGAATTGAAATTCTAGTATTCGACGTATTCAAATATTCGAGTCATAATTTTATATTTGAATTCGAGAAATCTACTAATCGGCTCATCTCTAGTTAATACACCTCTTAACGAGGATACTTTGAAGAAAATTCAATCATCAATTCCTCTTGTTGATCGAGTTGATACTACTGGTCGAATAGGGATATTTGGTTTGTGGGTTTTAGGTAGTCCGAAAAATTTTGGAGGTAAGGGATTCACGTTTAACAGTTTCCACTTATCCTCTTTTAAAATTTGACAGCGTGTCTTGAAGTTGATACTGGAACAGGATTCTGGACATTTTATTGACAAGGGAGCAAATTAGACTTTTTTTGAACGGTGTGAAATTGTGATTTGCCCTGAGAAATTGTGTAATGACCACATGTTCCCCTCCCATTCAACTCTCCTTTACATCACTCTCCTTTACTCTCCTTTATCCTCCCCCACCCCTCCCCGCAACTCCTAATTTGATCTCTTCACCTCTCTTCCCCCCGCCCCCTTTTCCCCCTTATGCTCGTTTTTTGATATAAACACTCCCAAGGTCATTTCTCGAACTCGGCCTTAACCCTCCTATTTCCAAAACCTTTCTCTGTTATTCCTTGCCACCCCCGACCATTCCCTTCCAATTCCTAAATCCCCGCAACTTCCAGCTGGTGCCCATATAAGTGTTCGCCACCAAAAAGCTTGATCCTGATGAAGGCACGAAGTGCTGAAACCTTGGTCGAAGTTTTAGAATAAGAGTGTGGAATCTAACCAAGTACCTCTTTCATCAATAATGAAGAAGTTCCATCAGGTAACGCCGGAGACAATGACTTATATTAGTTCATAATGTCTCTCCACGCGTGGCTTTGCCCCCTCACCGACAAATGCATCGTATTTTAGAAGCCAGTGTAGTGTTTCGCACGTTTAATGAGACTGCGTTTGAAATTTAAATGCTGGGGCCGTCGTAGTTGCCTTCCCCTTCCTTCCCCAACCAAACCTTCTCTTCTTCCCCACCACACCCGGCCCCCACAAGACCCCTCCCCCCCTATCACACCTGCCGCTCGCATATCCGCACTCCCGTGTTTCAAATACACGTACTATTCACTCGGAGGGAATAACAATCGGGCCGACGGTTCTCGGCTATCTTCCCCACGTATCCTTCCTCCCCCCCCGCTCGCATATCTCCGTCCCCCTGGCCACCACCAAGGCGCATGTGCCGCGCGAAAGGGGCTGCGGACTCCAGAGGCATGGGGGACTCGACGGGGGGGAGGGGCAGGCCGAGTGCTCCGACTCTCTCAGCATCCATCGATCCCTTCAGTCCTCGTGGCTGTCGCGTCAGCTGCAGCTAGACTCTCCTCGAGCGCTCCTTCCGTCGTCTGCCCCACGCGCCGCCCCTTTCGACGACGCCCGCTCCTTCAGTCAGCAAGCATGTCGTGAATGCAGGCGGTCGCTCGCTCGGCTCGGTCCCAGCGGAGAATGACAGCGGCCACCATGTACCTATCGGATGCTCCGTACTGGGCGAGGTCCCCGCGGGAGGGTCAGTGGGGGCAACGGAAGCAGCTGGCCATCAACGTCATTAGCGACGGTGAGTCACAGAAAGTTGTGTTTGTTTCCTCCCACTCCATCGCCCACTTCCGTTCCCCCTCCCTAGCGACTCGACGCGCCGTGCGTGGCGTAATATTTTTATCGGTCGTACGCCTCGATCCTTTCACCCACCCCAAACCATTCCATCGACCACCAAAGGAGCCCAGCGTTTACGTAGCGAGTACTAAAATTGATCTCGTCCCATCTATTGGCCGTGGCTGCATTGTGAGATCACAGGAACCACTCGGCTCCAACTCTTGTCATTTGGTATTTGTTCTGACGGCGGTATGTTAATCATGTTGTTTTTCCTGTGCTAAGACGGTTTTTTACCGCCTTCTGGAATTATTCCTCCTTACCTTCTTCAAATTGTAACCGGAGACGAATACGAAAATCGTCCTTATCGCTCTCGCATTCTTAGAAAATAAAGTTCTAAAATAAACATTACTTATTGCGGTGGATTCTTTCAAATGAAGTCTTGATAGTTTTTACGAGTTGCTGTTATGTCCCTTTCATTCTTTGGTTTCAATCCCCACAGCATTCAATTACCTTGTATAAACGGAGAAATCACGTTTTACCAGAAAAGACAGGAATTTTCATATCCTACATGTACTGAAAACTTTTATTCTTTAAGGGAAACTTGTAATTTCATAAAGAAAAGGAATATGTAACCCACTGACAATTCGGCAACTTGTGCAGAGTTTCTTTCGGTGTGACGGTTCGAAGAGTGTGTACAGATACGTTTGAATGTAGGAACCGGCGCGAGAGAGCGTGTGACTTCTTTGGGTTGGAGAGGAGAAAATTTGGGAAAGTTTCCCTTATTCGTAAAATATTTCATTTCGTTATGAAATTGTGAGGACGTATAAGCTCATTCGGGAAAATGTATGCCTCGGAATAACTCGTGGTAACAAGGTAGCTAACGCGCTGGCCTGGAAACTCAAAATAACAGGGTTCGAATCTCCCCTTGAGAATGGATGTTGTGTTTGTACTGGTATTTACATTGTTTAGGTTAGAAGGTGCGATTTGACTTGAGCCGTAGGAACGCCGAGAGCCCGCGTCCAAAACAACTACGAACATACCTCAGGAATTGGTTCTGCTGCTGAGAGTGCATCGCTGTAAACCACCACTTTATTCAATTTCGCCACGAGAGCTGCTTTCTCCCCTGAATTGGTCCCCCTATTCTCCCCCCGCCCTCGGCAAACTCGCTCAACCCCTGCACCCCTAGCGCGCTCCCCCTCTCAATGAAAAACACCCCAAGCTTTCCCCTCCTTCTCTTTGCCTACCATAGCGTGTTCTCCGTCGTAGCTGCCTTCCTCCTTGATCTCTCAGATTAATTCTCCTCTCCCTGAGCCATTCCAGAATTCATATTCGAATTCGGCATCAAATTAGCGGATTACGGTTATCAAGGTTAGACAGTCACCCTAGAAGGTTGGTAGCAAACAATATCAAAACTTTTAGGTTTTCACCAAGGGGCGGAAAATTTAACTTTATTGATGGACACGGACGTTACAAGCTTTTACGCATTTTCTGTAGCACATCTTCTTTCCCTCCTTAACTGCCATTTATGTGACGAACGCATAAGAGTCCCAAGTTGCATCAGAGTCGTTTAAAGCCGACGCTCCTAAAAGAGGATAATTTACATACAGAGAGAATCCTGAAGTCGTTATCTTCATGCCGTGAGTTCAGTAACTGTCCTATGCATCACAGGAAGGTCTGTTTTATAGAAAGTGCAAAATTTAAGTGTGTTTTTCTCACCCCATTTTAATCTTCTTTATACTTATCTAGGCTGGGATTCGTACTCGTTGAATTTTATGTACGAACTGCAATGAATGTTCATTTAGGATCTCTCTAAATATTTTAATTGTCTCTATAACTTGTAAATTTTTATCTCTAATGGCTCTACGTATAAATACTTCAGTATGCTAAAACATACTACGCACTTATATTTAAAGCAATCGTTCCGTCAATGGAATGCCGGGTAAATAAAATTGCTGCCATCATGAATTTATTCCATTTATGAATTTAATTTCCTTTTTTGCAGCTCTGGAATGTGGGTAATGAGACTTTCATTTCCAATATTTTACTCTGTACTCAACATTTTTCTTTCATAGAAATACCTAGGGTACTTAGTTTTTACCTAGGCTTAAAATTTGCTTCCATATAATCATCATGTTTAAATGGCCCAAGTCGATTCGTTGGCTAGCTTAAATTTCGCATTACAGCTTAAAACCGCTTATATATTAAAATATTAAATCATAAAGTAATTTACTGTACACTAAACATTGCCAATACGGGAAAAGCATGATCGAATTTATGTTGCCCGAATAGCTAAGAGATTTGATCAAAATACCAAATCTCAATCGCAGCATCAAAAAGTAGGACATTTCATGTAAGGCACATCCTGAACACCATAATATGATAATTTAATTTTTTATCCTTACGTGGTCCATTAAATTTAGAACTTCGCTATGCAGGTAACTATTGCAGCTGAAGTTAATGTTCTAAGCATGCAATAATTAGAAATACTGACAAGAACACACTTTGGGTTTTTATTTACCTCAAACTCTTGAGCTCCTGGTATTTCTTATATTTACAAATTTAAGATTTTTTTAGCTTCACTAATTTATTTTAACGGCTTCTATCTGTATAGTATCTCTTTATATGTAGCTACTGTATAGAAAGTGTCAAATAGCTCCTAAATAATAGATGGGGAAAAGGCAAAAATTCAAGGAGTAGTTCCACCTCGGTGGTTGGATTTAAGGTTGCATACTATAGTTTTAGGATTCATTCATTCTAAGGTGCCCATTTGGCTTTGCCACTAATGACCTCTGCCCTAGCTCATCAAGCCAACCATCCGTTTGATGAATTTAATTCATTAGTGCTTCATATTCATTTCATTATCCATTATTATTTAAGTGTTAATTTCTATCGGCAACGTTAAAAAATATTTACAAACTTTTACACTAGTACATTTAAAATTATTCCACTTTAACTGATTTCCTTTTCACTCCTTGGCGTTCAGTGTTAGCCTTAGGGGTGGCCTGAAATGCATGGAAATTAAAGTCCCTCCGGAAAGCTTAAGCGACATGTGAACATATCGTCGTCAAGCAATGTTAGTAGTGGCAATAAATGAGTTGTGGGAATGCGTTTTGCAAAATAAATGAAATAAAGTTATATGGATTCCGCAGATTAGAAAAAAATGTAGAGTGACATTATGGTACCTCTTGATCATAAATAAAAATCCCTGGCAATTTGAAGCTGAATATGCTGTTTCATTTCTGCGCTATTCTTCTTCTGCCATTATTTACTAACTCTTTTTAATATTACTGTAGGTCGTTATAGCATGAAATGGATTTCACAATCTATATGAATGCTTTAAAATTCTTATTTTAAACGACATTATATGAAATTAATAATTATCAACTTCATAATTTACTTGTGTCGTACAAGGATCCGTTCAACGAAGTAAATATTGTGCGTGGACAGTATACAAATATATTCAATGCTGTGGAGTCATGAAATACCACTACTCCAGGTACCAGGCGACCCTTTTCCCTATATTCCGCACAAAGCTCTGCAAATTTTGAAACAATGTTGACTCTGCTTGTACAAGTTTTTAATTGTGAACTAACTCAAACATTGGAACCTATAGGTATTTTATAGAAATGGGTTGGAAACTTTTGAAATGATAACTCATTCTGTAAAAAGTGTAATTAGAATTGTATTTCTTAACTAAGATATAGGAGCTTACACTTATTTCCTGCTTTTTGTACGGAATCTATGTCTACTAAGATTCATTTATTTGAACCGTGAATTTTTAGAATTCACTCATATGAATGAACAGACGTAGCTGCGTAAACTAAAACATTTATTTTCCGTCATCTCATTTCCCTTTGGCCATTTTATGAAGGTTTAATTCCTCCACAAGATGGCCAGAGGAAAGTTCATGTGTGGTTTTTGGTCTATCGCGTTTGCAGTTGATGACCCACGTTAAATTATTACGTCTGGATAGTTTTATCCTAAATCCGTTCATACCTTTCTACCTATTGCTATATCATAATCACGGTTTCAACAAAAGCTGAAAAACCACAGTAAAAGTCTGTCAATTTCTCACGCTTAAAATTAATCCGTTGGCATTGAATCAGCTTTGTCTAGTACATATTTGACGGATCATTTCTGTGTATACAATGAGATTTATTTGATACACTTCGGAATATATGCATTTAGTTTCCTGAAGTCGCTTGCAATTATGTCCCCTTCTGGATTGCATAACGGTCACGCAGCCCCTCTTACCTTTAATTATTTCATGAAGCACGCAAACTAAAATTTCATTAACTTGTGGAACTTTACACTCTAATGACTTAGACGCCACCGAAAGGAGATTAATCCATTAGCTAAAATTTTAGTGTCCACAATACATATTTATAATAATTGATTTCCTCCCCATTAGGCGCCAACTGTCCAACGTGGGAGCAATTTCAAGTGCACCGTGCAAAGGGCGTTAAGGGTAATGTCTTCGAAAATTACGCAGAGGCCAGGAGGATATGAAATTATTGACGTTACTCCGCTGACTGAAGTTTGCTTCTAGAATGGTTAACCTGTCCGTGCTGCTGAAATGCATTTTGCTTTAGTCAGTAAATTTGGACTTGCAGGAGTCCCATTACTTATGGAAAATTATTTCGCTTCAAAATTTTGTTACCAGTCCTATTGTGGTTTTTAATTATAAGTTAGACTATATATCGCCCTGACCTCTGCTCTAAATATGCTCTGCTCGATAAGTAGATAATATCTTACGATGTGACATAATTTAGCCCGTCTGAGACAGAACAAAGTCTAAATCTACCATTACTCACATTTATATCAATGAGTAGTTTAAACATGGTGATGCCTCATATCTAAGATGAAGTCTTGACCATCGATATTTATAATCCATTCCTGATACTACATAATCTACCCATAACGTAATACGGACACATTGATCGTAAGACTCCGGGACGGATTTTTCGGGATTTGCCTGAGGAACAAAATTCCGTTCGTTGTATATAACTCTTTTGCTTGCTGTACAAAGAAAGCGTATTATCTGCGGACTTAAATGAGATTCATGTTGCGTTTTACTTGAAGTTTATTTTTATTTGACGTTACGCAAACAGTGCACTCTTATGACTTCCCACTATTTTTATTTGAATCCACTCCTCTTTTTTATCCTTCCTAAACCTTTCATTCATTAATTAGGCATGCTGTGATGAAATTAATGCCATATTACATTCAATTCTAAGGTCCTGATTTTGGTTAAATGCAGCTAGGGATTAACTTTCTCTGCATGTATGTACATTTACTCCTAGCTTTTCGTGATTACCACCATCACCACTGATAATCAACGGTCAGTAGTCAAAAAATGTAATTGATTTAGAACTCAACTCGATTTTTCTTTTCCCTTATCTCGTCATATTGAAATACTTCTCTCTTTAATCCTCTTTATTTTCCACATAATTGTCAACCGTGGTCCTCCTATGAGGCTTTCTTTCACCTTAAGGTTTGTTTCATGAAACCAACCTGTTGTTTATATCGCATTTTTTTCTTCCCTGCCTGTCATTTGCATAGCATAGTCCCTGTTTTGCTTTGTCTTTCTCCTCATTATCTTTTCTATGTTACTACTGCTTCTTTCGAATCCTTTCATTTTATGCCGTAACTAAAATGCATATTCACCTCCGATTTATGCACATGGTTGGAAAGCCTTTGAGACACCAAAGGGGAAATACAGAATTTCAGATTTGGGTAGCGAACTACTTCTTCATATGTGTTTTTCTGATCGTTGGCACAGCATTAAGTTGCTCTTGTGAGCTTACGGGAGTACACTAAAGTGCTCTGGTGAAATAGGACGGGTCAAAACTTAGTCCTATCTAATTGGCATGGCAAACCGATCCTGTTGAGTCCTGTTGAATTCAGCCCGGCAGCTTAGATTTACAGTACAAGCTCTGGCCATCTTTTCTATTACCTATAACCTACAACAAACACACAGTTTTACGCAGAGCATTGCTTTGTTGATCGTAAATTACAAAAGCGACACAACTGTTTCTATGTAATAGAAACATTCAGGACACAAGTCGTTGATTTGGACTATGATTTTCAATGTACATGTATAGCATACTTTATTATCATCAGCTTACTTGAATATTTCAATTTAATTTTCATTTAGAAGCTACATGATCTCCGGTCTTGATGATCAATATGGCTATCCTTCGATGGCCATAATGTGAAGGATATTTTTATAAATGATGCTTTTATGCACATAGAGTGAATAATTTTGAGTCATGCCCAAATGTGACTGGTCGTATTTCCATAGAAAAAAAACAAATAGTGTAATATACGCATTTTTCTTGAGTTTGTAAGGCTAGTTTTTAGTTGCTCTTATGCGCAATGGATTGAATGTAGCCCAAAAGAAGAAAAAAGACATACGAAATCTAAGACATCATTTGCAAGGTTCGAAATGTTCTATAATTTAATTTCATGACCAAAACATTAATAAATAGGCTTAGTGTTTATCAAATATTCACATTTGTACTCAAATGATATATTACTTAACATTTTTTTACTTTCTCCTACCACCCCGAACCTCCGTTTTTCATCTAACTCTTAAAAAATTAAATTCCCCCAGGCAAGATGTTCCCAAACATGTGAACATGATTCAACCAACTCACTTTTAGTGTTTTCTTTGTCTCCAACGTTCCCTACCGGCTTCATTCCGTCTGAGTTGTTTTCATCTGAAGAAACAATTGTAACACATTTTAAGTAACCTTGGTAAAACACCTACTATGTGACTGTTTGATATCGTAACAATCACAACTAATTATAAACAGAAAACACTTGGATATTTTCTAGAGGTTAATGCAGGGAGTAAAATGAGTAAGCAAGGGTCCCAAGTTTGATTTTACTGGGTTATATTTGCATATCATACAAAGTTACGCTAACATTCGGTACGCAAAAAATGCTTTCTCATTCAACTCTTTAGCCCATATGCTAATTATTACCTTGCCTTCCGTGGCTACCTTCTGTGTGTGACTGGAAACAACCATCAGAATTTCCCAACACTTACTATTTACCTGACTGTAATGACAAAATTAAATCTCCTTTGACCGATAGGTGGCGTATAAAGGCGCTTAGTATGTTCATTATTTTAAAATTGTGAGACCAAAATGCCCACTTAAAGCTCGTTAGATCAAAATCAATTGTATTTTTTCCAAAGCCGCGGAAATTTGCAAATTCAAAGAGCATTAAAAGTGATCTTAAGTTTTACGAGATTCACTATTACCTTGGGAGTAAACACTTAATTAAAATATGATCGTTCTTAAATGCTCTGGATTTCTCCTTATTTAGTTTTCCTTTCCATCTAATATGCGTACAAGTGCCATTCTTTCTAAAAATGCATATCCTAATCAGTAATCAATAATCTGACCACAGAGTCACCTTTTTTATCATCTTACATATCAAATTTACGTCATGAGTTATTAAGAGATAGTTCAAGTTTACAAAGCACAGAAGAGAGGCGCATTGTTTAGGAGGGCCAACAACGTGGTGAGTTTCACATTTGGCCCAAAGTTAAACATTTTATTGGACTTACCCAATGATAAACTGTAGTGTTGGTGGAAAGACTTGGTGTTTTCGATGAAGACAATTCCGTCTGTTGACTTTTACGCAAACCTGCTCTTGGGAAAGAAATCAGTATGAAAAATACGCAATAAGCATTAATGTTAACCTGAGTTGAAAATGTCCTCGGCTTATAGGTTTGATTTACTTATTCCACGTACTTTGTTGGTAGTCCCTTCTTGTTGCCCTTTGACTTGCTTTTTGGTGGAAAATGTCACCTTCGGACTTTTAATTTCGGGCAGTTGCTAGTATGAAGGGGAGGGTTGCGCACCCTGCGTGAGAAAAAAGACAACCCCATTGTAAAGCTATCTACATCTACATAATGCCCTGCAAGCCACCATAAAGGTGTGTGGCAGGGGGTGAATTCTCACCAAACATATACTACATAACATGCATAAAAAATTAGTATTAATGTATAAGTCTAAACATTAATTTTTTTTAAAGATAAAAATAGCAAAGCAATCATTCAATATATTGCTGTTAGTTGGGTTAGCTTAAAGTCGTTATGCCAACATGCAACTACCTATCAATTGATACACTCGTATTGGATGTATTTACCGCTATTCATATCCTCAATGTAACGAGGAAAGAAGGGCATCTTGAATCTGTCAGTTCGGCAATCAATTTCTCTAATTTTGTGATTATGTCTACCATAGTAAGTAGGAGTTGGCGAAATATTTTTAACACCACCACTAAAAATATTATCTAGGAGTTTATTTAAGAGATAAAGTCTAAATTTTAGCCTGCGATCTGACAATGATTCACATTTTAATTCATTCAATAGACTGGTTACGATTGTAATGATGGAGAGTTTAAAATACATTCTTGGATCTACGCTGAGAGGTTCGCAGTTTAGCTGACATTATAATTTCCGAGCTATCGATATGTCGCTGGCTTAATTACAGGAGGAGGTTGCAGTGGCATAGGCATTATCTGAGAACCAATTATCACCGTCGCAGTATTCCACCCGAAGGTCGGTCTGTTAGTAAGACTTTTGACCTTTCGAAGGCAAGGCTGCAAAGACCAATTACTGCGCCCAGCAGCGAGTGTAATTCGCACATCATGGCAGGGAGAGTGGGTACTATCCCAGTACCACACGTGGCTTCCCAGAAAGATCCGGAGCCCAGAAAATCACATGGCTGGGCTGTGACTTGATGTGAACCAGGAGATTACTCCCGGATTCCAGCTTGGCATCTTAAGATCCCTAGCCTATCGCTTTGCAAACTAGTCTGCGTTGTCTTCGCTGAGCGAAAAATATTCTCCGCATTTATTGTAGATAAAATTTCCTGCAACATTTTCTCGGTTAATGACAGGGATATTAAATTTTACAGTTATTTATTTATTATATATGACAGTTTGTGTAAGTGACCACTTTTTTTCTTCTTCCGAAAATATCGCCATCCTTTGTTCCTATCGAGGAAGATTTGTCACTTTTTCCTTACTATATAAGCTGTGTAATCGCTGTTGCTTCTGAGCGTAAATGTAAAAACTTAAAGTTTGAATAGTGGAACTTCCATTATTGGGAAATTAAAAGAATTGTATACTGCCCTGATATCAGATAGCAAAATGAATGAATTTTTGCCTGAATGGTAAAACTAAAAATACAAACCCCGAAGAATGGCCGCTGATTCCGAGCATCTCACGTGCGCATTATAAACTTAACTGGAGCATGAGTGCGGAGAAGCATTTGAAATGCCCAAAGAGCCGTATTTCGGGAGAGGCCTCGAAACGGTTAACGAGGAGACGGCCACAATTCGCCATGCTTTACAGTGCGGTCGGCGTGGAAGCAGCTGCGGTCCACATAATGCCCCCTCAACCTGCAGTCCTTTTTCGTAATCCAGAAAATCTGCCTTCAGAATGACTCCCAGGCCCATTAAGACCCTCATCCATTTGCCTCGTTCGCCATCGATCCTGCACCCGCGGGTAGAAAAGGCTTTGTAACCCGATCTAATGTCCCGTTTCATCCTGCACACTCGGTTACTCCCCCTGACCTCAACTGTCCGCTGAAAACGTTCTTATCTCTGTGGCCCACCGACCTTCTGCATGGATACGACTGTAAACCATGCCACGACTTTAACGCGTTTCTCCACTCTCAAAATTTCTCCAGGCCATAATAATTACTCAAGTTCATGCGGCTTTCAAGCAGCTTCGATACGGGCGGGGTGACCACCGGCCTCCCGTGAGGAAGTTTAATCTGCCCTTTGTTTCCGTTATTAATAAAAACGATTTAATTTCTAAAACTTCCATCAGGTCTCTGATAATGAGACTTTCTACGAAAAATTAATTACATTAGAGGGTATCGAGTCTGTTTAATTCTGTGAATACGATAAATATTATTATACCAAGTTATAAATAATATTATTACCTGAAGTGTCCAATGGGAGAATGGATTGTCCCTAAAAATGCGCGATAGCATATTACAGTCGAAAAATTAATTTGACCGATATCGAAATGGTTAGGAGCTCTGCGAGTATAGTCATATAGTACATGAGTTTATGACCATACTCGCATAACTAACAAGTGGCTCATAAAAGCACTCTTCCTTAGTGCGATCAAGAATGTGGAATAACAATTCGTGAAATCAATTAAATTCGAAGGGAAGCACTGCTTTTGGTAAAAACATAGCAACGCAAGGTAAATGTCACTGGGTCATAGGAAAAATGTATTAAATGAAAAATGTAAAAAAGGTGAATCTCTGAAAAATTATGTTGCTTCGTTGCCACTTGTCATCAACGCCATGATCAATTTATAACGCAGCGCTGCACCCGCTTCGAGTATCGGCTAGCTCCTCCGCATAAGCTCATTAATTTTACATGCTCACTTCTTTCCTTTTAATACAAGGGGTCTCCGCTAGGCCTGGGCGATACATCGATATATCGTAAAATATCGCGATATTTTAATATATCGCGAATTCGATTTTGAGTGTTTAGAATTGACGATATATCGTTGCTCGATAATTATCGTCTTATCACGCCTTGAGATTTTATCGGGATATCTTATCGGGGCCCGATAAATATCCGGATCACGATAAATATCGCGATAAAATATCATGATATCGCGCAATATCACGATAATTCATCGGTCGCGATTACGCGATACATGAACGGGCGTAATATCACGATATTTTATCGTGATATTTATCGTGATAATATATCGTGACATTTTATCGTGGCGCGATATCGTGATATTTTATCGGGACGCGATATTATGATATTTTATCGCGATATTTATCGTGATATTTATCGCGGTATTTATCGTGCCCCGATATCTTATCGTGCCCCGATAAAATATCGGCACACGATAAGACGATATTTATCGTCACGATATGAGTTATCGTTATCGCCACCTTACGATATTCTAAAATTATCGTATCCCGTTATTGAATTATCAATATCGCCCATCCCTTGTCTCCGCCTCATCCCTGTTCGCCGATAGCACCCTGTCTCCTTTCGCTCCATCTGCCATTATTTTCTAATGCTAAGCAACAACTTTCTTTAAGTGATGTGTTGCCATGTGTTTCCAGTTAATTCCTCACAGGTCCAAGGAGGTTTGAAGGTTTGGAAAAGAACGTATGCATACTCGTCTGCGGCGGAAAATGAAGCCAGAAAAGGAGTGCTTATGCAGGCCCCACCGATTCGGCACCAAGCTTTGCGTTTTCTATGGCCTCCGATAGAGATATAACTCATTATCGTATAATTAAAGCAAGGATTGGGTTGGCGTTTTAGCTAGAGTAGTGTCCTCTCACCCTGAGAGCCTGGGTTCCAATCCCGGCAGTCGCAAAAACTATTCAGTGGTTACCCGGTCTCTACTTGGTGTTGTATTTATAATATTCAACTTATCTACTCCATCAATCGGATGGGAAGTTTAATTGTGATCCCCTAAGAATCTTCCGTCAACCACAGGTTACCCACACCGGGTTTCTCTCCACTCTTCCTCCGTTTCCTGATATATCCCTACCTCAATGCAAAGAAAACCAGTCCAAAATGGCGCAAATGATCCCAGCGGTTGGTCACCATCCCCGAATTACTACATGCAATTGTATCTTGACCGAAATCATAGCATTGGCGTAAGCATTCTTCATGATGTATTTAGAGCAGTACAAATGCATTTTATTTTAATGGCTGTTAATTCTGTTCCAAACAGTTTCAACAAATGTAATTTATTCTAACTACTAATTTGGTGCTTGTCAGCATGCATGTTGTTTTGTTCTGGTTGTATTTGTTAATTATTTCCTTTAATTGACATAATAATCTTAACCTTACCTCATGAAGAAACAACTTGAACTGTGAGAAATAATTCCGTATGCCCGTTATTACCAAAAAATAGATAACCCTCCTCCAGGAATCAATGACGAAGCCTTCTCCACTGTCATTTAACCACCTCGTACTCGCATACCTATTTTCCCCTTGACTAGAAGTATCCGTCACGTCCATCTCATGCGCGGCCCTGAAACACGTTATTGTCAGTTCAGTCATGTGACACCTAGATAGTCAGGATTTAATGTGCAGCATGGCTTCCGGAAGAGCAGATTATGTGACACAGAACTGGCTCTCTTATCTTACGATATGTTAGCATCTGGTGAACATAATACCCCAATATTTCTCAATGTCAAAAAGCTTTTGACAATGTCTCCCATGAGAAATTACTAATGAAATTGTAATATTATGGGCCAGACAGTAATATTATGTCTTGAGTTACAGATTTTTTTCATGATCGCGTGTAAAAGGTTGTTTTGGACAGTTTAACCACTTCGGTATTTATAGTCACGTCTGGTAATGTCATAAGTCTTCTTTCGCTCCTTCTATTCATTAATGGTATCAATAAGGTGGTAAACAGTAAGATTCGTCTATTTGCCAATGACGCAGAAGTGAACAAGGATATGCGTAGTCCAATCTATAAAGAAACTTTAAATGATGGCCTTGATAAATGACAGTTTGAATTAAACTTGAAGAAATGCGTAGTACTGAATTTTTGGAAAAAAATAATAATTCTCCGTCAAAAACGTTCTACATGGAGAGTAACAAATAAACAAACGCGGACTCCTGTAAATATGTTGGATTTAGAATGGCATCTGATCTTCCTTAGGGCAAGCACATACGTGAAACTAAACGTCGCCAAACTATTCGTTGAGTGTTTGTTACTAATCGTAGACTGGGATTGGTCAAAAGAGTATTAGGCAAACATGTAGATGGTATGAGAAATCAGCTGATTATCCCTTGTTAGACCTCATTTAGAATACGTTGGCATTGTAAGGGATCTTTACTAAATAGATATATGTAAGCAACTGGACCATGTGCAGCGAAGATCAGAGGGATCTACATGTACATCTACGGAATAACCCCGAAGCCACCGCAAGGATGTGAGATATTGGAAAGAGATCACGAAACATGTACTATTGACATGCTACTAGGCTACCACATGGAAACATGTTAGATAAAAGAGTTACCTATATGCAGCTAGATGGTATTTATAAAGGGACACTATGAAAACTATATTAACGTAGCCAATAAATGCGAAAAAATGAATGAAATGAAATAAAATGGGAATCCTTATCTGATCTTAGGTTGAAATATATACTTAAACTTTTAAGTAAATCCCAAAGCAATACTTTACAGAGGACTTTAAAAACATTTTGCGACCTACGAATTACTATGCTAGACTGGACCATTAGCATAAATTTAGTGAAATTGATTGCCGAGCCTACAGATTTAAAATGTATTTCTTTCCTCGCGCAGTTAGGGATATGAGTAGTCATGCATATAGTATACAAGCAAGGATATCACTAGATTGCATAGGCGGTTGCATTTTGGATTAAGGGATTTAAGCTACCCCAACTAACAGCATGTTTATACATGCTTGCTTTGAACCCTTTGTGTGTTTTGCGCAAAATGACGCAAGTAATCCTTTGAATCCAGAATCCTTAATGTGTGCCTAATGCATGTTTGCATCGGAACGTACATCTGGAGCGTGTTTCTTTAGGGTAGTGAAGCATGGATAATGACAGCAGCGGAAAAGAAAAGGCTGGAAGCATTCAAAATGTGGTGCTACAGAAGAAAGATGAAGATTAAAAGGATCTACAGAGCAAGTAACGAGGAAGTCCTAAGAAGAGTGGGAGAAAATAGAAGTCTTCGGAATGCCCTAAGAAGAAGACGGAACAACTTAATCGGCGACATCATGAGACATGATGGCCTGATGAAGACAATCGTCGAGAGACAAGTGAACGGGAAGACTGGTAAAGGAAGACCACGAGCGAGATATATGGAACAAGTGATAAAGGATGTGAAAGGGAAGAAATACGTAAATATGAAGAGATAGCCGATAGAAGAATTTATTGGAGAGCTGCTTCAAACCAATCTGAGGGTTGATGATCTATGATGATGATGAATGCATGTTTGGTGTGAATCCACCCCGTCATTTCTTTATGATGGTTTGATTGTAGATGCAGAAATATTCTTTAGAGAGCCAACTTCAGCAATGAATTTGGCCATCAAGGTGAACGTATCACAAAACCAAAAAATATGACAGACTATGGGTATATTTTATGGAGTATTTCATGATTTGAACTAAGGTATTGGTATGCAGTAGGAGGAAAGAAACCAAAAGACATAATTAACTAAGAAAACAAAAAGTTAAGGAGATGGAAGAGTTCTGTTACCTGGGAAGTCGAGTAACCAGCGGTGGATGAAGTAAAAGAGAAATTGCCGGTGGAATAGCCCAGGCAAAAAGGGCATTTTATCAGAAGAAGATTCTGCGTGAAGGTTTCTCGGGTACTCCACCGGGTTATTGCGTCCATAACCGCCAACGTTTCGATTCCCGATTCGGTCATCGTCTTCATGGCTTCTGAAAGCCTGACGGCCTTCTGAATCATAGCTTCAGAAGCCCTGAAGACGATGACCGAATCGGGAATCGAAATGTCGGCGGTTATGGACGCAATAACCCGGTGGAGGACCCGAGAAACCTTCATTCAGCAGATACGCCGGGAAAGCACCAAATCGAAAAGAAGATTCTGCTTACGGCTGCAAATACAAGCGTGGAAATGAGGGGGCATTTCATTGGGAAATACGTCTGGAGCATGCTACTAGATGGCAGCGATAACAGCTGCAGAGAAGCCAAAGCTGAAAACCTTTTAAATGTGGTGCTGCCGAATCATGATGAAGATACAATGGATAGACCGGATGACAAATGAAGAAGTCTTAAGAAGAGTGTGAGAAAGAGAGGTCTCCTGAAAAATCTAAAAAGAAGACGCGAGAACTTCATCGGCCACATCATGAGACACGATGGTCTGATGCAAACTATCGTGAGAGAAAAGTGAACGGGAACATCGGAAAATACAGGTCTCACATGAGATTCATGGAAGAAGTTGTGAAGCAGTTGTGAAAAGGAAGAACCACATCAATGTAAAGAGGTTGGCCGATAGGATAATCGAGTGGAGGGCTGCGTCAAACCAATATTAGGATTGTTGACCGATGATGATCATAAATACTGATCATGATACATGATCTGAATACATCATGATGATCTGAATACATGAATCATGCTACAGAAAATTATATTTCCTTTTAAGATTCAGATTGCTTTTGGTACTTTTTTTCCTGTGGTTTCTATTTATTGTACGTAAGATAATAAAGATTTGTTAACAACTCAAATAAAAATAAGAATGCGTGCTGAATAACCCATTTTACCGTTTATTATTTCGGGAGAATGAGAAAGTTCGTAAAGTCGAATCACAGACTATCAGGTGAATAAAAACTAGCCTAATCTTTTGCTCTTATTCTCATGGCTCTTGGGAGACTTTCTTAATGAGGAATGTCTCAAGATAGGTCCGAAAAATATCTCCCGCCGTCATTTCAGATTTTTTAAGGCCATTTTTTCCTCTACATCTACATAATACCCTGCAAGCCAACATAAATGTGTGTGGCAAGGGGTGGATTCCCACCAAACATACACTGCATATCATGCATAGAAAAGGATTAGTAACAATATACTAGTCTGAACTTCACTATTTAAAAAAGGTTAAAATAGCAAAGCAGGTATGAAAAAACATGTTGTTAGTTTGGTTAGCTTAGTCTTTATGCCAACACGCAACTACCCAGGTTATCCATTGATACACTCGTATTGCATAAATTTACCGTTAATCATACCCCTGATTGTACGAAGAAAAAAGGACATTTTGAATCCGTCAGTTCGGCAATCAATTTATTACGATTTTGCTTTTTTCCCTCTGCCCATTTCTTATTACCGTTAAGAAACATGATCCAGATATAAGGGTGGATAAAGTGTTTCTTTCTACAAATGTTGCACGCCAGGTTAAAGTTCGTAAAGTCGAACTTCAAGAGCGGAAGATAATTTACAATCCTATGGAAGTGACTCAGATACATCCCAGAGACCTCTTCCCAGCATTTAATCGCTGGACAAACAGAAACCACGACATAGAAGAGGCAGATTTTGAACAGATATATTCAGATTTGTTCTCATGCACTGTCTGTGGTGGATCAGGAAGAGCTTACTGCAAACCAGAAAATGTCATGTTTTTTTTCATTCCTTTTCTTCCTTGAATACTTTTTTCTCTATTTCACTGCCATTGACACAGCATGGTCTGCCACCTTGAATTGTGGTATATGCAGGCATAATATATGGGTGATGGGACTCGGGACATAAAGAGAAAGCCACCGATGGCTTCGAATGTGTCCGAATTGCTCAGCTCGGTGGCTGGCAGAAGCGTGAGATCAATTCGGACATGTGGACTGGATGGGAAAAAGGGAGGGTGGAAATGCAAAGAATAGAGCTTTTGGGTATCATTGGAACAAAGTGGCGTGGAGAAAGAGACAATCGGTGCGGAAGCTAAGTAATCATAGGATCTGGATCTCTCAATGGAAATGCGGAGTTGGAATGATTCTAAAAAAAATTAAGTTTGCGAAAACGTTGAATATATCAATCCTGCAATATCAAGATTGAATATCGAGCGAAATTACTATGTTAATGATTGAAAGGAACAACACTGACCTTAGTTAAGTATAAACTAAAAAAATAATTTCAAATATACATTTAATAATATATAATAATATATTTATTTTTACTCCACAGTTACATGCATGTTTTTATACAGGAAATTTGGAGCTTTAGGCAATCTCAAAGGCGTCACCTGTGTGGAGACTGCCTTCCGTAACCAAATAGCATTGCTGGAAATTTACAAAAATCAGTTTTCTAAAGCATAAGAAAAAAGATTCCGCGTAACCAGAGGATAAACGAACCTAATGGTTGCGAATAAAAAATATCATTTTGAGAGAAAGGGTGCATATCTGACAATGAGTCTTAGAATGAATAAACACAAAAGATAAATTTGTCCCATTTTGAAATACCATGGTTCAGTAGGTATCCTGGCGTTGAAGTTTTAATACAGTTTATGACTGTCTCCCACCATTATATAACACCAAAAGAATGATCCAGCCTACTGTAGCCGCAAAGAGAAAGATTTGAAAAGATTTGAAAGAATTACGCGGCCACGTAATGCGGTGAATAATTTCGTGTTCGATTAAGAAGATGTGCAAAGGAAGTATGAAAAATTGCATTTTAGTTTAATGGTTTAAACGGAATAAAAATATTCTAGTTGTTCCCACCTGACTACTAGCATTATATATTAAGCAAATCTTGCCTTTTTCATGTACTGCTCATGAAATTTCAAATTATGTTATCTATGGAGACTTGAGCTACGAGAGAAAGTTTTGGAGGCCTCGAAGTCCTATCAAGGTAGTGATTACATATCACTGGCCAGAGTTTATGTGGAAAAATGGAATTTGATCTTTTTCGCTTTACGGGACACAGGTACTGTAAGCTACTTCCAAAGAGAGTTACATCAAAGTCCTCGCCTGGTTTGGAATGGGATTACGGAGCTCGTATTTGTTGCCCGTTGAGAACGCAAAAAGATAATGCTATTATGACATACAGGGGCCTCCATATCCACTCAATCTCACCAATCCCGTAGCCTCCAAGCCTTTGCTATCCATAGGAAATTAAACGCTAATGAAAAGTGACGACCTCCAGATGAAGGAGTTCACCATACCTGATTCTATGAAGGCAACATGCTGGACCTCGGTGACTCAGCGCAATTATTGATGTCCCATTTTATGGATACCATTTGCCCTCGTTCATTTTAATTTAATTTTTATATTTACCCGTCGTAATTACTTCTATTGCTGCTCATCAATGAAATCTAAACGAAAGCCGACGGGAGTTGAAATAAAGAGCACTAATTTTTAAGCTGGTTCAGATGCGACAGACGTTGAGATAAGGGAGAGTGACGGAGAGATTGATGATTGACAAGATCGAAGGGAAAGGTCTACACTTGCAAAGATAGCTGTCAATATGAAATTGCATTTATCAAAACGTATCCCTTGCCCGTAAATTTTAAGCACTCCTCTTTACATGTGATATGAGAGGAGTAAATTCAAGATTGGTTGGTTATTTAGGGGAGGCACCCGACAGCTTAGGTCATTTGCGCCATATAGGATAGGTGGGTAATTGGGTAATGGTAGGAGTTTATTAGGGAACGGAGGAAGGGTGGAGAGAAAGCCGGCGTCGGCATTAGCCTACTCTTAACGAAAGGCGCCAAGGGGACCACGGCTTAACGTCCCATCCGACGGACGGAGTACTGTACTTGAAATGCCCTCCACTAGGCACTCAAGTGGGGACCGGTTTTCCACTGAAAAATCTGCCACTGCCGGGAATCGAACCCGGGCCCTCTGGGTAAATTCAAGAGCTACGAATAATATCCTACGTGCATTTTTTCAGTTGCTGAATAATTGCTAATAGATGAGGCTAGTATGCATTGTCGGCAATATATTTAGTTTAAGTTATTGCCGTTGCCATGAGCTGACTCAAATGTAAAAGAAATGGCACATTTGTCTTAATGATTGATTTGAAAAACAGAAGCGTAAAACGCACTGAGGAACTAGTTCTACTACTGGCCAGAGATGCCAGGGTGACTTTTTGGGTGTGGAAATATATAATTTAATACCTACTGTATCATCTTATTTAATGCCTATTTCATCACCATCACCTTCCCACTTCAATTTCACAAACAATTCGAGATTCTCTTGGCGGTGGTCTCGTCCCGTTTTGCCATAAAGTGCTCTCGTTCCGAATTTGCGGGGATGGTGTCGTCCCCAGTCTCATGTCATCTCTAAAATCAGAATTAAAGTAGTATGGGAAGAGCAAATTTATTCATTCTAGGAGATTTAAATGCCTTATTTTAAGCAGTTGAAGATATAAAAAATAGAAGAAAATTCTGGTTTCGAGCAAGGGACTTGAAAGGAGAAAGACTTCTGAAACTTTGCTGTTATTATAAATTAACTCTAAGAAACACATTTTCAAAACCGTGTCTCTTAAGATTTAAACATGTAATATAACAGGACACAGAACATGGTTTCGAAGAGATAAAATACAATTGAAAGGTAGGTTCAGGAATCAGGGGAAAAAACACAAAGCTTAAGGTACCAGAATGGAG
Organism: Platycnemis pennipes; assembly: GCA_933228895.1. Classification (NCBI taxonomy): domain Eukaryota; kingdom Metazoa; phylum Arthropoda; class Insecta; order Odonata; family Platycnemididae; genus Platycnemis; species Platycnemis pennipes. Next base: position 102,108,796 of record OW121846.1, on the reverse strand, counting down.
ACATTAGCAGACTTTGATAGGTAATTGCTGTTTGAATTCAAGCATTGGAATGAAAATGTAGCAAAGATAAACAAATAGAAGAATTTAACTAGGCAGAACTAAGTCTGATTTTTCATTGAGAGGGAAGAGAATCCAAATAAGAGAGAATGGAGCAGAGGTATGAGGGAGGGAGGGAGGAAGAGAATGGAGCAGAGCAAAAGTTAGCTCCACATGACTGGTGATGATTGTACGCTTTCTTATTACTTTTCATCAATCAGCAAAATTAAATGTATCTCCTCGGCAATGCGTTTGCGATCAATTTCGAATGGTTGTCAAGCCTAACTGTAGTAACATTTCAGAAGCTGGGGGAAGGGAAATGCTTTCCCTTTGGCATCTAAAATTTACAATTTAAAGAATTATTTACACGTCAATACCAAGCTAAAGGCTCAGTCTGCATTATTGATGTAGGCAGAAATAGCTTACCTGCGCTCAGTGGCGTGTGACATTCAGATATCAGGGTAGAATGATATAGGTATGGCAGTTCCATTCCCTGTACGACTTTTTTCCCAGAATGATGTGTGCCGCGGGGGGTGTCCATCATCGATGGTGAACATAATCGAAAGGCATCACCCGCTCTCATCGTCAGCAATCCTATAACGGTCTTTGAAGATTAACCGCCTTGTGATTTTTATTTCACCCACGCCTTGTGATTGTGGTATGTTTGAAATCAAGATTGGGGCAGTTAGCGCAAATTCGTATAGTTTTGAATTGGCCAAAATAAATTGGCCATCTAACTAGAGTAACGCACTGTATTCAGGATTTGAAAGTTCATGACTACGTTAGTTTTAAGGGAACTTTAAAGATTGGAGTATATTTTAAGGATCTGAGTAATCGTGATTACCATTGAAGAAGTCGAAAGGGTTATTCCAAAATTAATCGTAGAAAAATTGCTGGGTAAAATCCTCATAATGCCATCCGGTTGTTTCTTTAAAATCTCTAAGCTCTTGCCCAAATCCTAATTGGAAGAAACCATAATTTGCGCATCTCTACCTAAATGCTACCCTGTATTTACCGTGCGGACGTGTGACATGTGATGATACCAAATTAGGCTTATGTTATCGTAATGATGTTATGTCACTGTTGCAAGTGATTGCGATTCCTTTATAGGGTGAAATGCAAGATACATATCCTGTAGATACATGGACAGAAATAAGGCATAAAGGTTCTCTGAAGATGTTGCAGATATATTGAAAACACAAGCGTAATATGGTAGGTTAAAGCGGGAGGATAAAGTTAGAGAGATATATGGTGAGATAAATCTTCATGAGGGATGTATGGTAAGGTTAAAATATTCATTTTTACTGCTCAAAATTATGGACAGAAATAACAATAATAGTGCAGCAAAGATACCAGAAGGAGATTAGAATAAGTATTTTAGATATTAGCTGAGAAATTTAGTCTTTTGTGTTTTTAAAGTTCATGCTTTAACATCGTAACTCATTTATGGTTTGGGAATATAAATTAATCATTGCAATTATGAAAATGCTTGACTAACCAATTATTATGATATTACTCTGCACGTACTAGCAATTTAGATACAGATAATTTAGCTCCAGTACGTTTACTGTCATTTAGCTCGTGAATCCATATCGCACACTTTCCATAAAGTAGCGGCATTCCAGCAGCATTCCAAAAAGTAGCAGCAAATGGGCACACACCTCATTTCATATGATCAGAAATTATCACTGAAAACAGTTCAGCAGTAGCCGCTCAGTAGTGTAAAGTCTCAGCCGTTTATTGTTGTTCTTCAAAACAGGAGATTGGATACACAAACGGTTTTCATTACCTTTCCTGGTTCAGGGAATGAAATGCATAAATTTAAGTTCGAGACCTCTTTTTTCAATTTTAATGAACTTGAATCTAATCAGATGCACGGTTAAAAATTATTATACAAGATATCTGTTAGTTTCCATCGACGGAGTATTACGCGTAAAATTATCGATGACAGTACGATTCCAATCATCCTGACTGCATTAAGCGAACCGTATTTTATTCTGAAAACAAATATTATAATGTCAGTTAAATTCATATTATTGGTATTCTTTAGGCCCTAGCTCATGAATCCGTCCTTAGAGCATCCATTCACTTGCCTATTTCGTCTCAGATTATGTGCCAAAAAAATTCGTGCGTGATTTACTGTCCTGGCATCTGCCTTGTTTCTGTCAATTAGGTAGACTTGCGGGAATAATTAACGGATGAATTCGCAGCTGGAAATTTCAAGAAATCTATATGGATATATCATCTCATTCGAGAACAAAAGGTTGAATTAAGTACAAAACACTAGGAATGAAGAAATGAATGAATTGTATGTACTGCGAGGGGGCTAATTCCCATGGCTGCAAGCGACAGCAAGTTTAAGGATTATGCAAACACTGATAATTATCGTCAGAGAAAAAGAGGGGGTTAGTTAAGGAGATAGCTCAATGAAAATGAGTACAAAAATGCTAACCTTAATTTTTATCTATTCATTTGAAGTTTATTGAAAAAAAATAAAAACAAAATAAATATATTTCATGAATATTGACCACAAGAAAAACCACTTTCCAAAACTAAGACATTAGAGTACAAAGCTTAGAAAATTAAAGTAGAGCCTTTGAAGAAATCATAATTTTACTTAAAATAATGCCACCATTGAATTTAACAGGGAATCCTTATTTGGTCTTGGTTTACACTCTCCGTGTCATCGCTTTGTTGTCAAGCCTGTCAAAATTATTTGTTGACCAACTGATTACAGTAAAACCTAGCCATTTTGGTGTATGCAAGTCAAATAATGAGTAGAGCTCCTCGTATTTTGATGTAGTACTTGATAAAATCCTTGGCAGCCAAACATATGGTTGCGGGTTCGAATCCAGCCCGCATGGGTTTGTTACTACTAGACGCATATGTGGTTCTCTGCATTTGTAACATCATATATCCCGAATGAAAAGGTAATTATTGCCATTCTAGGAGATGATTTACATTAATATATAAATTCATTTTTTGTAATGTGTTTATTATAAGCAATGCACGGATAAGCGATTAATTTCTCCAATTTTTTATTGAATAACGCGAGGTCTGGTAATTGATGACTAGGTTGTATTAGTAGTCTCGCTTGTGACGATGTTCATTGAATTTCAATCATCATGCTCCGGCTGTTTTCGCACACCTGTTATCCCCCGTAGTAAATATTCAAACTCTTCGCGTACTGTAAGTGGCAGGTTACTCAGACCACATGAGAGAGAAGAAAAAGTGGTTGCTGCATCGTCAGTATCACGTGGCAGAAACATTTTACTGGGCTATAAAATTCCTTACGAGTGGTACCCAGCCTTTAGTTTGGCCGAATAAAATACTCCAACGACACTGGAAATGACGGTAAACCGGATACCTTGAGCAAGATATATTATTGCGGTGTGATTCACGGGCTAATAATTTGTCATCGTTAGTGAATATTGGATCAATACTTTTGATTTCTTACCAATTGCTAACCTGGATTGAATATGTTAGGTTATTTTGTTTTTCATATCTTCTCTTGAATAAATGTACGAATTTTAGTTGAAGAGTAACTGAATTGAATTCAAACTAATAATCATAAATTTACTTAAAACAATGTAACCAATGCAACGTTACGTTCGAGTTACGCTTTCGCAAACTACTGGAATATTTTTTCTAAACCTGTGACATAATTTTTGAAAGATGAGGTTGGTATGATCATGATGAACTGAGGACACACTCAAAGCGATTCAGGCCCGGATAAGAGAACCCAAGGCTTTTAGAAGATTAAATTAAACTTTGAGGGAAAAGTTTGAACAGCTGATAAAACTTTTCTAATTAACACAAACGTTTTGAGGTCGACCAATATGACGACGTAAAGAAACTATTTTTGAGAATATTGTTCAATCCAAAAGCCTTAAACCTTGACGAGGTGAAGGGACTTTAGTATTTCAATGACTTTTGACGAAACCTTGACGAAATGAAAAAAACTAATACGTTCTTCCCAATAGGGTTTTTCTTTAAAGAGATTTTAAGCGATACTCTTACTTTCACATCTTCAAGGTGTTTCAGAGGGCCATGTCATTAACCTGTGAGCCGTTAGTGACGTAAGTAAGACAAAATATGACCTTCAAACACATACTCAGGGAATTCAAAGATTCACTTTCAACTGAGTGATCCGTAGTTCTCATTGAACGGAAATGAAGCTTGCATAATGAATTCTTTATTCAAGTTATTGACTAAATGAGAAGTAGTATATCATCGCTAACTCCAAATTTGTGCGGAAGAGAGCGTCAGAGTACACTCTGCTCGACTTCTATCTCGTGTGGCTGTCATGTCACCATTGGAAGAGCAAATATCGGAAACTACGTTCTTTCAAATTTTTTCTCTCTTTGTCACATCTGTACTGGTCTTTTTAGAGCCAATGAGGGAACAGAAATCCAAACTTAGCTTTTCTATTCTTCTAATCGCATATTACTCCTTTATTGGTTAAACAATTGGGATGAGACTTATTAATCCACCCAATTAGCGGGTATAGGTCAATGGTGAATGAAACCATCATATCCCTGGTAGGAGACTTATTACCCGCATTTCGTATTCAAAATATGATTTATTTTGAATGTCCCGTTTCTTTTTCGCATTTTTTAATACTTATTTTCCTCAGTATTCAATCTTCAGCTCTTAACCTAGCATACTCATCCCAATCTAAATGATATATTTAAAAGTGATATTTAGTGCTATCAACTTTCAAGCATATTTATCATAATTGGTACACAATTTTTAGCAATTAAATGAATGATGCTCAAGTTCTGAAATACATATTTACCTACCGTGAACCACGTGGGGTCTGACGGACCCCAAAGTAATGTATAACTCCTAGTATGCTAATTTATATTGAGTATATTTTTTAACATTTCCGATATGAATAAATTCGCCATTGTTAAGCCTGTAACCAAAATCCATAACCTTGTAAGCTTTTTGTTAATATTATCACGCCTACTTTATCACTTCGTGTGCCTGGAGTTCTCCAATGTTGCCGTTCCCGTATCGCGTAGTGGAGGCGGTTACGTCCAGCGAGCACCAACCCTCATGGTGTTGACTACTATTTGGTGAGCGCTGTGTCCGATTCTTGTAGAAATGCTACGATGGACATTATTCACTAGCTGCCAAACAAGAGAAATTTTACTTCGACACCATAAACTTGCTCTGGCTGGGTCTCACGCGCGTAAAATATGTTAGGATCCCTCAGACCCCACATGGTTCGGAACTTAGTTATACATGTGACTTTATTTTGAGTTGTATATCCAACAGCTGAAATGATATTGCCTATATAATGTTTAATTTTGGAATTAGGGCTTTGAAATGAGGCCCCGAAAGTGATATGATGAAATAATTGCCACCTTTATTCAACAGAGTGATGATGTGACCGATGATCAAATCTCGGATGGTAGCTATGATGAATCTTATCACTGGAACAATAAAAATTTACGCCTTTGCAGGTGAAATAAAATTTTATACATTGAACATGGAAATATACCGCGGTAAGAAAACAGATAATAGTCCTAGCCAGCACCACATCTCATGGCGTTGTCGATGAGATTGGTGAGCCGTATGTCTGATTCCTGTACAAATGCTACGATGGACATTTTTTTCAAGCTACGATATAACAGAAAATTAACTTCGGCACCATAAACTTGCTATTTCTGGGTCTCATTGGATGAACAGAAGTCACATGCATTTCACCACTATTCAAGACAATGTGGAATGAAAAACCTTTACTCTTCCAATTCAAAAAGGATTTCAAATTTGTCTTCTATGAACCAAAGCCATGTATAGTCTCGTCTTCATTGCATCCTCTCGGCATCATTATACAGAAATAGATACGAAAATTTAGGATCGCAGGAAGCCACCAAGAATTATTTTTTACAAACAAACAAAAATTGGCCTCGGTGTCGTCGACAAAAATAATAGGACACATGGCTTCTCCCGTAGGTAAAGCGCTGGCCACTGATCTTATTTTTTTGATGATACGTCATGCGGAAATCAAGATATGGTGTCGTGTACACTAAACAATGGGACGAATGTGGGAAAAACTATTCAAAGAAGAGTTAGGGGAGACAATACTTCACTGGCAGTTTTTCGTCAGTGCATTTTTATTTCCTCGGTGAAACTGAAAAGGAACTGCCAGGCCATAAATCTAGGTCTAAAATGCGATTCCGCTAATGTAACGGAAAGCCTTATGGAAATACAAAATATTGTTTTAAACTATCTGGAGTTCTCGCATGCAAAGAACATGCACAAATATCTGCTAAAAATTGTAGTGAGAGTCGTTAAGAATTACGTCAAGAAGACTGATTGTTTTATGCATATCTTAATCCCTGAATTTATAATTTTTTGTTTTACTGCAGCATTTTTTGTAGCTTTTCATAAAAATTATGTGAAAAGCTACAAAGAAAAGAACATTCTTTTCGTTTCATATAAATTTATATATTTATGTTTTCTTCTGCCTGAACAATAACAATATTTCAATAATCTATTAGAAAGCAGTTCTTGAACTTTCCTGTGAGAGATCGGAGCATCTCTTCTAGAGCGATTTACTGTCCCATCTAAACTGTTCGAATTGTGTTTTGTTCGGTAAAGTTAACAAACTCAGGGATATAAAGACGTTAATTGTGATTAAAGTTCTGCTTTTTTTAAAAAAGGGCTGCATCACAACGTAATCTTTGTTTGTCAATTAAAATGCTTGTTGAAAACTATTTGCTGAAAATTTGGACATTTTTCATATTTTTCTAAGTAAGGGGACTCATTCAGTACCTATTTTATATCATCATCTTCAGCAAGCCAATATTTTGACCGTGTAAAGTTTTGATGTCATAAGCTAAGTAAATGGGCACCTAGCTTTGATTTTTAGGCAGATGAAACAAATGCGAATTCATCGGCCTAAATTTATATTCTCCATACGTCATCCGAAAAGAGATACTCTGAGATAAAGACAGCAAAGAGACAAAGTACATGCTTCAATGAGGATCGAAATTTTATTCTCCAATCGCCAAAAACGTGATGATATACACTCGTATTGGTTAAGGAATTACTAAATGATCCAAGCATTAGAAAGATGAGGAGGAATGGATATGAATGGGTAGGATGACACATGTATAACATTATTTTTGAAAGGTAATACGGGTATGGAAGGCAACCGAATGAGTAAGATAAGGCGGAATGAAACTGGAAATATATACAGCAAATGGATACAATGAATGCTAGTAATAAAGGAGATTTTGGTAGATATATAACACACAAATACACCCGTGGGTCAAAATGACCCGTTTGGACGTTTAGGGTAAATTAAAAAAAATGGTACTTAATGGACAATTTTAGGAGGATGAAATTATATGGACGTATTTTACATATTGAAATGAACGAAAGGCACCACAGGAAAGTCTGCTCTCTTTAAAAATGTGGTGAAAAATAATTTAAATTTGCGTTTGGGTCAAATGACCCGTCTGGGCGTTCTAGTGTTAATGAAGCTGGTATGTTTTTTTGAACTTAATTCTTAGTGTACATCAGTATGAGGAGTACAATACGCACAAACATATTCCATTTGAATGTGCGCATTGATTGCAATAGGAGGTATATTCTTTATTGTTATTGAGAAACACTTCTATTCTGCTATTTATAACAGTAAATATGACGCTAGCCGTGTTTAACCACGAAAAATACCCCAACTATAGGTCAACTATTGCGATTATATATGGTTGCATTGATATTTTTGGAAAAATTACACCATTGGTGGTGTCACTTATGTACCATCTTTCGGTTCCTAAAAGTATATCAGAAGTTGTGCTCGCTGTCATGAGGTTATAGTCGGGCATGGGTTCTTAAACTAAAAAAATTAGCTACCACAATGGGGTTTTCTTTTATGTTATGATAGCTGATGGAGTATGGACTGTTCTATTCATTTCAATAGGTATGAACACCTATTGAAATGAATAAAAGGCAAGACAGGAAAGTCTGATCTCTTTAAAAATGCGATTAAATGTGATAGGCTTTAAAGTTTTTAAATATCGAATTATTTGTTGTTTGAATAGTTTTGGGTCTTCCTTACTCTATGTCTAATTCTGTTCATGCCCGCATAGTGTTTCGACTATGCCTACTTTATATTGCCTTAATCATTGTTTTTTTTTGCTACTTGATAACCTGCGACCAGTTATTTTCTGCTCATCATCATCATTGGTAAACAATCCTAGGATTGGTTTGACGCAGCTTTCCTCTCGATTCTTCTATCGGCCAAACTTCTTGTACATTCTTCACAACCTGTTCCATGTATCTCATACGAGGCCTGCCTTTTCCAATCTTCCCGTTCACTTTTCCCTCGACGATTGTCTTCATCAGGCCATCGTGTCTCCAGATATGGCAGATTAAGTTGTCCCTTCTTTTTAGAGTTGTCAACAGTCTTCTCTTTTCTCCCACTCTTCCTAGGACTTCCTCGTTATTTTCTCCTGCCCTTATTGTTATTTATAGATTTCTTTGAATGCTAGTAATTTTGATAATGGGGGACATTGGTGAGAAGAGGTGCGATTGCTCCCATCTCCTTTTTTCCCTAAATCAGTCAATTAATTTTTTTTTCCATTAAAATATTTTTCCCGAACAAATGATTCTCCGATGTCTTCCTCGTCTGAAAGTACAAGATAACATCTACAAGCTTTCAAAAGAAATAGATAAATGATTTTTTTATCAGGCATGTCATCCACATAACGGATTTATATTTCTTAGGTTGAGATAATGCATGCATGTTGAGCATGACTAGTCCAAATGCAGTCTAAATACGTCTGTATGAATGAATAAATAACGACAAAGGGTGGACATCAACTTAGAGTGGTTATTGGTTATTCGAACTATGAATTATAAAATTATTCTTGCAATAAAATATTTTTTAATTTAATTATTACGGTGAAGGAGCATAAGAAATGCATATTATGGTAATATAATTCTTGTTCTGAATAGATTTCTTCCAAAATACTGGCACCTTAGTGGCACGGGGCCCGGGCAGAAGTAGATTCAGTTCTATTAGTGAGGTGAATGGGCGGTATTAACAGTGGGCCATTACTAATAAATATCTTTGTAAAAGTGCATTTCAGTACCTATTAAATGTTTGGGAATTATTTACGATCTACTATGAGCTCTCGTAGTGCATAGCAGATTATTGAGTAGATTTATGTTTAATGGAAATCACAGCCTATAAAAAGAAAAAGCGAGCTGCAAAGGCTAGTGATTGCCGTTGCTATGATATGCATGGAATTTTTTCTTAATTTATTAGGGCTTTGGATAATGAAAATTGTGATATTTTCGTATGGTGAACTAAGAAAGTGTTCTTGCGAACTAAGAGAGAGGTCAAAACTTTGGCAGTATAGCTGATTTTATATTAATATTCCAAATGTATAAAAATAATGACCAAAATTTGCATTGAAACTCATAACCAGATTTTCGTAGAATAGTGTTCATACTCGAGAAAAAGTGTATGCTCAACATAAAAAGTGACTAATATATCTATCATTTATTATTTTTAACATTTTACGCTGCAAGTAGGTATTTTTCCACACAAAATGGCAATATTTTCATTATGACAATCTTTTACTCTTTAATGGAGCTTGAGCAAAAGATTTGAAGACAAGTACTATTATTGTTATTATCAATAATAATACTTGCTCTTTCACTAGAAATATATATAATAAAATAATTTCAAGTTAGCCTTCGATGGGTTTTCATTTCAAGCGTCGCAAGTATTTAATAATTGAAGCCTAGTTGTAATGCTTGCATGAGTATCTTCGCAAAAGAAAATATGAAAATATTGAGAATCTCTTGCCGAAAGCTGAGATATTTATAAGCAGACTTATGTATATATATCATCAGGTCACAGTGTACATCAATGCAATATGTCAACAAATTAATCGTGACTATTACTATGATGTTATATATTCTCATTCTGATTTGTGAGTTTTTTACAGCCATATTTCGGAGTTTATTATTCTTAGAACTCCAAGAAAACGTTGAACTTACCAGAATAACGATGTATCTTTGGTTACCCTTGATAATTTTTACGCAGTTTTAGATATTAAGAGCATGAATACGTGATGTAAAATGACACTATTACATTCAATTTCATGATAAAGCAGTTCAAAAATATGAATAGCAGGATTTCAGATAACGGCGGTGGAATTTTTGCTTTCCCAGAGCTCAGCTCTTTCATTTTTATCGCACCATTTTACTGCATCTTGATCACTGCATCTTTTCATGAAGCACTGTTTCTGCTGAGTTATACCATTGACCTGATATTTTCTAAATTGCTATTTTCTAACTTCTTTGGCAAATTCGACGACCATAAAAACGTGTGTGATACCTTGAAGTACGAATTTGGATAGTCCCGCGGTTCAGCTTTGCAAGTCAAGGGTTAGATTCCGAATCCCTCGCTCAATCTCAGCTCCCTCAGCATCTCACCTTTAACGGCGTCCACTTTGCCGTCCATCCTTCCACCTGGCCAACGCCCACAGGGGCAGTCATCTCTCACCGATTTCCTCAATCCCATTTTCATGAATGAAAATGGGTTCCATCTCCTCATTTACTTCAATCACATCAAATCTTCGTGCACTCAATTAAAGTCCCCTTTCCATCTCTCCTCTCGGTTTGCCTCTCCTTATCTCATCTCCTGTCTCTTTTTTCCATCTCGATGTCATCCAATGGCATGATTCCTATCGCACATTGCGATTTCCGCCAATTTCCAAAACTGCTTCCCATTCCCGTCAAATCATTCGTTTTCCCTTTCAGGGTTCATCGGCGAGAATAATGACTTGCCTCTCGGTTCCCTTTCCTGCTGCCTTCTCGTCGTTGCTCGCGTTCCATGATTTGGTTTTCCGTTTTTTTCTTCTCCAGAGAAAATCAATACATTGTACGCCTTCTATTTAACCATCCCTTTTCATTCGACCAAAAAAATTCCTTTCAGTTTTCAAGCCATCACCGATGTCACTTTTTGTATCACATATCATTGCACTGAGAACTTTAGAAAACTCTACGTTTTTCGTTCAAAGGTTTCGTTAAACCTCACGGTGGCTCACCATTCCGCGCTACTATTTCAAGCGATCTGTCCATAACGGACGTTACACTCTCATTTCAATATTCTTCACATTTCTCTCGTACCCCTGCACATTAGCCATTGCCTCCCGTACTGTGTCCATGATTGTCACCACTTGCATTTATGACAAATATTTTGTGCAATGCACCAAGCAAACTCGAAATGCATTGTCTCGTAATGTAGTCGGAATGTTTTCGGTTCGAGATCTTATGTTGTCATTAGTCATCAGATATGGCGTTAAACGGTAGTAACGTCGGCTCGTTTTAGTCTATTAGTCCCTATAGTCTCGCTGTTTTATCTACATCCTTATGAGAAATATTTCATCTAGTCTCCTAAAAAGTATTGCCATTTACTTTTATGCATACCTACGGACTATGCTGCAAGCCTTCTTGAGGATGTGTATTAGGGAGTGAATCATCACCAAATATGCACTACATCTATTCATCAAAGTTTATTTCACCTGTCTAAATGACTCATTACTATCATTAACATTCAGGACATGCACTGGGAATACCACTTTTTAATCAGCATGCAAAGAAACAGCTGAGAAGCATTGAAGAAATGCATGACGATTAGTAAGGGCTCATCCAGATTTGGTTAGATTCTCAAAGTCAACCGCTAAATTTTTTTATCTGTTTGCGTTCTTTATCTGTTTTAATCTAATTTTAGCGATGGCATGTTCATGTTAATGGAAATTTATTTTTCATGAGAGCACATCGTATGAGAAATCTTAACATTTATGAGATCACTATTTAGTCGAGAAAAGAACGTATATTTGAACTTTCTATGATGCTATCTGAAAGGTGTTATATGAAGGCCCCTTGTACCACTATACTATGGACTCCTAACAATTCTCACGGTGTCCGAAGTAATCTTGTTTGCCCTGTACCTATAGGAGAGTCATAGGCAGTCTTGCCGTCTGCTTGTCTGAAGTCTCCCATCCGTTTGTCTCTACCAATGAAGTTACACTAACCCTGTTATCATAACAAATCTGCCTGATTTCCTCTGATTTTTTTAAATTCCTTAGCTAACTCTTATCTTATGGGTTCCAAATCATAGAGGCGTATTCAAATTTTGTATAACTTACGCGGAGCAACACCCTTTCTTACCTTTTGCGTTGCACATTCCTCTAACTCTCAACCGCAAATTGTTTTTGTTAGTGCCCTCCAATTACGTTTGGTGGCTAGTGTGGCTTCCAGATATTTTACTTGTTCTGAACTACTTCCGTAAATCCTTTCCATTCAATCCTGTCATCTTTTTCCAATTGTTTGCCCCAGATTTTCATTACCGTTATTATTTTAGATTTAGTTTTAGTCCCAATTTTTAACACCAGTCCGCAATATTCTCGCGGGCTAGAAACATATAATCCTCATGATTATTTATTCCTCCATGCTACACTGTGTCGTCCACAAATAATCTTATGTTGCTGTTTACGTAGAGGAGGGGGCCTAAAACACTTCCCTGTGGCGCGCCAAGCGTCATGTTTTCGTCTGTCAAACAAGTCCATCGATAACTCCTTTTTGCTTCCATTCAGATGTGGCTTTACTACCCCAATTCTTCCTTTTATCATTATTTCCGTGGGATATGAGTTTGTGTTCACGTTCTTGAATGGGACCATGTCGACTTGTTTTTTTTTATTTCTAATAATTCGGTATCAATTTGTTAATTACTTTCTCCCAATTTCATACAGTCATAAGAAACGACCCAGCTGTAAATTAAATGATTTACTGTTTCTAAAACTATGTTCTTTTCAGTAAGATAAATTATATTCATCTGGGAAGGACATTTCTTTACTGGCTATAAAATTCTTATCAATTTGCAGGTATAGAGAATGGAATCGGACTGTGGTTTTATTTGTCTGTGATTTTATTTTAAGATACTTATTGTTTTCAAGCACATTCTCTCTAAACTAATTACTCAAACATTCCATTACCACACATCCTTGTGGAGGTTCGTAGCGTATTTTATGTAGATATTGATGAACCGATGTCATATGATTTTGAATGTACTCTATCATTAATTGAAAAATGTATTGTAAGGACGCTAAGTTCTAATCTCTTTTCCTATTCACTCTCGTATTGATATTACCAATATGAATGTATCAAATGCAAAACCTGGGTGAGATTTAATGAAGTTTTATGTTTCGATGATGAAGTCAACGAATCTTTTTGAACATGTACATGAAAACCCGTTCCCTAATTATTTCAAAAATATCCAGATTTACATTTGTTTTTAGTTATGAGGCCAATGAGTTATATGATAGTATAGTATATAGTTAGACTACCTTCTGTAAAAGAGTGAGGCATATGGTGATGTTTTCCTTCTCATTGTAAGGTGGAATTTACTCTTTATTTTGGCATTAAAAGTATGAATATCACGATTTGTTCTTAAAATATCGCCAACGTATTTCGACATTATCCCAATTTTATTTAATGCATAGTATTGCATTTTAAAAATTTCCCGATATCCATCCATTTTAAGGTATTTAACAAAATTTCACACTTTGGTATCAGTCTCACACCTTTATTCTGTAATTTTTGTAACCTATATCTGCCTGTGTTACTAGCTAAAAATATGACCGTAGCACAACAATTATTGCGCGGTAATATTATGTAATTCTGCACTAGTTTATAATCAAAGCATTTTCTACCACGAAATAATGGCGAGTAACAGTTGAATGGTGCTGCAACGTTTTCATCATAAAATATTATCGCTGAAAAACCGGTTTTTATAGACGGCAACTGGAGTTTCGTTGGGACTGAGGTCGCGACTCTCTCCACAGCTGTGGCCACGCAGAGTCGTCCTCCTTCTTTCCAGCAATCGAAAAGAAGGCTGCTGTCTTGAGAAGCCGCACTCCTCGGAGCCGCAAAAGCGCACACGATACACATGAGGTCATCTCCCAACTCTATGCAAAAAATTCCCCATGGTATATGTCTGTACCTTGCTTCTTAAAACTCAAATTATGGTATTTTTGTACTGTTTAACTAAGGCAGGAAATGAGGAGGAAATCGCTGTATTTCAATATCAAAGGCTTCTCTGGGATAATGTCTTCCAGCAAATGAAATTACTCGTGGAAAAAGACACTCAGCCTTGGTTAGGAAGGAAATTGAGCTTGAGGAAACAAATTCTACCGATTGTAAGTTTTACCTGCGGAAGGAAGTGCATCCTATGCATTTTTTCTGCATGAGCCCAGACTCATTCGATTTAAAAAATGAAATAAATTAAAGAATCTATGCTATGGTCTTACATACTCATTGAAAGTTCCATGCCCTTCCAATTGATTCATCTTATCTGTCTCTTATTGCCTGATACACTTTTCATTGAGTCTACTTCAAGCATAGGATCTGGAGGACAAGGGAAGAGAGAACGTATTTAGAAAGGAAGAAAAGAAACCAATATTCTTTTTGGAAATGGGTCTTCTATAAAATAAAATTGTTCGAGGGATAATTTATTACTGAAATACGGAGTGATGCATATTTTGAAACTCCTTTTCTCTTCTTATAACTGACAGAAGCGTTTTTGATTACTTTTTGGAAGGGAAATCAACAGGTCTCTTAACAAAATCCCATGAATGGATTAAGTTCCTTTGAATTCCAACGAATTTTGATTGAGAGGTAGATGGAATTTCTAACTTAAGGCGTTTCTCAATATTCGTAGATGGTCAACTCTGATTGCAAATAATTCTTCGAGGATTTTGAAATATCAATTCAATAATATAATATCCTTTTGAATGATATTTACTCATTAGGTCAGTTCTGGTTTCAAAGTGTTGCTAGTGCTTCAACTGCTCGAGTAATGTGTGTAATTCTACCAATCGTATGTTTTACCTACCTACGGAAGGAAGCTCATGCTCGTGTAATTACTTCTAAGGGAGAGAGATGGATTTGAACGAAAAGACAGAGATAATTCTATTTTCACGCCACAAGAGTAATTTCACCCATCCATTTCCAATCAACTTTCATTAAATAATTGATCGACGTGAATCTCATTTTATACCTAAATATGTCATACGTGTCACCTATATAATTTGCAGCGGTATTTATTTAATTGCCATCTTATCTCTCCACTTTACGTCCCTAAAGGTCTCCCGTGCACTTATTGATTTATTTAACGAATTATATGGATCAAGTGCATTATGTATGACCAGGTTGTGGGCAGGAAATAATTTCATTGGCTTGAGCCTAATCATTTAATTTGATTTGTCATTGGTATCCTTGTCTTGGATTGAACGTTAAGACGACCTAGGCTTTGATTTTCTTTGAGAGATATACGTTGCCATCTTAAGAACCCAGAAAGGTTGGTAATTATAACATATAACTTAATATATTTTACCTATAAATTGTATATGCTATTCATAATTATGACTGTAGTGTGCATAGATTTGTTCCGTGTCGTGTACACACCCACAGGAATTACAGATCCCTGGAAAGCTGGAGAATACATTGTATCATTATTAATATTGCATCGTCCACCTGAGCCTTGGCATATTTAGAGGATAAAACTTAGAAGTATTTATCTTACTGCTCGGATTCTATGCCACTGGGTCTATTTTCTTTTCTTTTTAGAAACAAAATATTTCAGTAACATACTATCCTAGTATTTAATAAGCTCTGACCTTAGCAATCAGGTGAACCTCTGAGCTGAACACTGTTTTCGCTAAGTTTAAATTTACCAGAATTATTTTCTAATGTGTGCATGCAGGTCTGCTGATAATTAAATGCTTAATTCTTTCATAAATGATGAAGAATTTTGAAGGAGAAGAAATGGACTAATGAGCATATACGTGCCCGATTCTAGCATTTCTCTCGCATCTTTGAAAGAGTGTGAACGTATAATTTTAAACTAGTAGAGTTGAGATTTCAGAGCAACAATTGGGAATCCCGGAAGTTCAAAGTGAGGGCTTGAAGAGATGGTGAATGTGAAAAAAAGTTTCTAATATGAAGCTGAACAATAAGAATTATTTAGACATTCAGTAATTAGAATGTGGTGAAGACTATTTTCATTGTGCCATTCCACAAAATAATTTTATATGCCTGGCGAAACATTCTTCTGAAAAAAATGGCTCACTATTTGTTGGCACCATGAAGTAATTTACTTAACCCAAAAACTTTATAAAGCATTTGATCTTTTCTCATTACAAATATTAGTGGTCTGTGGTGACATTTAATTATAATGACCATATACCATTACCATTTCAACTTTAATAATGTGGCAAGAATGAATGTAAGTAATTCTGAATGATACGTTGGATACGGCAATAAAAATGAACTCGAAGAATGCCGACAATTTGGAGCCTTAGAACTTAATTATGAATGATATGATGCCAGACCATAGTTGTCGTCTATCGCTATATTATTTCATTGTCTGACGAAAGATCCATTTGAGATATTTGCTGGGCAAGATTTCATGATTCTGACCCTTTTGTATTTGTACGCAAGATAAGTATATTGTATATATCGTGAGCTTGATACGGCTTGATATGGCTGGGATAGATGGTGGCAACAATGTAAAATAAATTTCCAGCTGTCTTTCTGCTGTAGAAAAAGTAGGTTTTCTTTTAGAATAGTTTCTTTAACTATACCCAAAACAGAGTTTAGATTTAATGTTACATTCCTACCAAAATAGCCATCACTCCCCATTTTTGAAAACGCAACCTAGCTCCTAAGGTACTCATCATCGCTAACATAATAAATAACATTCCAAAAATTAATACGTAAACGGAAGGCAACCAAGTTTAAATGTAAAAGCCTTAGCTAATTTCCATTGCTGAGCATAAAAAATGTAAGTTTTATCTAAATCAAGACATATAAGAAGAATAAACATAAAATATCTTCAAAAATAGAGGAAATAATATCACCGGTCAAAATGACCGGTTCCGGGTTTTTAGGTATGGCCTTAGGTTCCGGGGTTCTAGTGTTAATAACAACCATAAGTGCATTAAGTGTCATAAACTGAAATAAAAACTGTGTTCTTTAAATTATTTTATCACTAGTTTTGGCTATTTATAACGTACCAATGAGTGCAGTTGCCGAGCTCATGCATTAAAAATATATAATCCATCTGTAAAATTGTGTGAAAATGTAACATGCATCACGGTAAATTTACCCCGCTAAATATATTGATGCTCACGGTACAGATATTAAAGCTGAGGTACAATATTAAAAGCATTAATTCAGTCATATCGCCTTTGAAAGAGTAGACCATAATTTTCACCAAGTTAATGAGTTTGCGCAAGAATGAAAATGTGCAAAAATAGTGCATAATTAGAATGTGGCTATATTTGAGGACGAATTTGTATGCTAAATAGTGTGTGCAAAGATTTTAAAAAGTTCTTAAGCAAACCCTTTAATTGGCTGGAGTCGTCTCGAGTCCGCATATGCCATTTATCAACCCTAGTTGCTTGTATTATCTCTATCTTTTTTCACCCAATACCTAGTTGTAAGTGAATTAACAATGAGCGAAATAAGGCATGCATGTCCATTTATGCACGCTCTAGCTCTTTATTTTAAAGAGTATTGTGCCACGAAAACCTACTGTTCCTACATAACCATGTTGATATAGCCAATAATACATGAAGGAAATGACTTTCAGAAGGGATTTCATCCAGAATATGAAGTAAGTGCACGTTTTATACGCATTTTTATATCCCTGTACGCCATTATTGTGCCATTATTTCCACTGCCGTCACAAACTCAAGGATTGGCATGGAACATCATTTTATCGCCCTCTTTTCCTGGCCTCCTTCATTACTTCTTTGCTCGCTGGAATTACGGCTTCTACTAAAATTTCCTCCTAACCCGCACAACGGCGATTCTCTCCCATTTTGCCATTTGTTGTCGCCTAAACTAGGACATTTTCCTTTGATAACATGCTCTCCGAACTCGTCTAAAACTCTAAAGATAAAATATTATATGACTATAATACCAAGCTTTCAGCAGGGCTAGAAGTTTCAATTTTGCTACCATAAGATTGGGGTCTCAGCCCTACATCATCATTTTTTTAAATTCTTTTATTCCGTCATCATATCTATTTTTTTCGTAATTAACTCATTAGTTTATATTATGGAACTGAGAGTTTGTAAATAAGCGCGTAATTGTGACCTTCTTCAATTAGTCATCATATTTCCACAAGTAATCTCAGAATTAAACGGGATATATATATATTAAATTGTGGTTGAGTATTATATTATTTAAAATGATGGCGCATACCGTTATTTTAAATGCACCATTGTTTTCATTATTTGTCGTACAATATTTTGACCACTGCTGCCATAACCTCTCGGACATAATAATTGATGAGGATGATGGTTAATAATATCTGCGGAAGATATTTATCAACTTTCACGTGTAAAAAGGCTTGAAACTGATGAGATAACTGCAAGCAGTGTAAATGATAAGGGGGAAATGGCCAAAAACACTCTTGACTAAGTTAACATACTGAATTCACCCTCCGGAGAATCAGCTGTCGTCTTACCTGACCTCATTCAGCGGCTAATGTACCGATTGAAATTTCCTGTAAGGGTATTGAAAAGTTACTTATGATTTTATTTTCATAATTAGTTTTCTATGAGACACCTTTCAAAAGCTTTATTGAAATCGAGAAATATAGCATCCACTGGAATATCAAAAACCCCCGTGGTGGTTCGCAGGGTATTACGTAGATGTAGATGTATTGTGTGACGATGAATGGAATACGCTTTGGAAGAAGGTGATTAAAGAATTGGCGTTTTCTAAACCGCTAGTGACTCTAATTTCTTTATTGCTTTAATTTACGTACACCGTGGACCTATTTCCCAGAAGCTCTCTTACTTAAGACCAAAACGCTTTAGGATTGCTATATAAATATTCTTCCAACATCTTGATCTTTAAATATGATAACGCTTGCCGACATGAATTCCTTGCTAATGCTCTCGATTTTTTATAGGTTGAACTAACTAATTTCTTTCCTCTACCGACAGGCCCAGTCCTGAATTCTTCATCCTAGCGTGGCATACCCTTCGTCTCTTTAGTGATTTATTTAACTCCGAGTTATAACCCCTTAACTCTGTATTATCACTTATCAATTTACTTGGTATGTATTTTTCAACTGCTCCACGGGTGACCTCAAGAAATGCTCTCCACGAATCTTCTGTATCTAATCCTTTGCTTTTCTCACTAAATACATTTAACGATTCCCTTAACACCTCTTTAATGTCGACGTAATTAGCACTGCCAAAAAAGTGTTAGTGATTTCTTAAACTCCGCGTTATACCCCCTTGGCTCTGTATTAACACTTAAAAATTTACTTGGTATGTACTTGTTCTGTGCTTTACGTGATACGAAATTTTCTCACAAATTTATATATATTAGCCAAAATATTTCATATCGACCACAAATTTTATCAAATGCTATTACAATATTCCCGAAAATTGACGAAATTTACGTGATCTGAAATGTCTTCCGGCGTCACTATATAGTTCCACATTGCTACGGAAACGCGTTTATTTTATAAGATAACGAAGGGAATATATTGTTTTAAGGTTTGTAGATGTTCCTCGATTGAAGCAGCTGAAACTGGAAACTGAAACCTCGACTGAAAAGGGATTAAAAAAAGCTCAATCCGATCATTTGCCTTCCGTCTACTCCCTTATGGTGACATCCTTCTTAAAAACAGCGATTGCTTTGTCGCAGCCGAGATTCATGGAGTGAAGGCAGACGGCGTAAAATACAGGTATTATACATTTTATCTATGATTTTCTCGTTACGATCCACACTACCTAAATAAAAATTCTAATTATATTAGTTTGTTGCATCAAGCAAGTAAGATAAATACAACCGTTTTCGCCAAGCATTCATTAAGTAACTTACCTCCCCGTACAACAGCTAAACCACGTTATAATAATACCGAGTCGTGACCGCATGCCTTGGATATCTGATGACGTCGTGTTTTTACGATGCCGAAAACGTTCAATTTTTAAAGAGTAATATCTTTACAACACAACTTTAATCTCCGGTAAAATTTTCACCAAGAACATTTTAGCTAATAAACCTCACATTCAAAGAAATATTTAAATAGTGCATGTTCCCCATTATGATATTATTTAAAAACGAAAGGAATAGAGGGGTAAAAAGTTCCCTTTGGTGGCAGTTTAAAAAGCGTTATCATATTTCACTACTGATTTTTTCTTGGCATCATGAATTATATCATTGCCTGAAATTATGGCAGGAAGAATATATAGGCTAGTCGTATTTTATGAGCTATGCAAAAATCTAGATAGTTAAGAGCTACATTTAACTCAAATTTGTCATGCCAAAAAATCCGTAAAATTTTGTAATAATTCGATAGCAATATATTCCACAGATAAAAAACTCTTCACCTTGATAATCCTCTTTCTCAGTGGAAATTCTAGTCTTTAAAGGAGCAAAATTCTCTTTTAAAGCCTCTAGAATTTCCACAGAGAATTAGGACGTCTTGGTTGCTCAACTGGTAGAGCACCGGGCCGGGAATCAGGGGTTTCGGTTCGAGTCCTGGTCAAGGCAAATGATTTTTTCTCTAATCTTGCTATCGTGCAATTCAGCGGGTAGTTCCGCTAACTAAAGTTTTTGCTGCTAGCTAGCGAGCTTTGAAGTTTTTAATAGTTGTAAGGTTTATTCTGCTGCAGTAGGACACACTTTGTGCATTTCCAAACTAGATTTCATCAATTTATAATTTATTCTGACCTCTGATTTGCAATGCAATTGAGAAAGGCATGAAAGTTTCATAGCCTTGACTTCTTTTTTATTCAAGCTATGCAGCTCCATGCCAAAGTTCTGAAAACGGCCGGACCACCGTCTGAAGCCGCAAAAATCTTCGCAAAATCACTTCCATCCAGTAAACTTGCCTCATTTTAAGGCTCGCAGCAGCAGAAGGCCAAGTGTGGCTAGAGTCTCGTCGCGGCGCCTTCGCGGCTGTGCGATCGATGCCCTCTACGGAACCTCGATTTTTCCACATTTCTAACATAAGGGTCCAAACATACACGAACATTACAGTTATCTTTGAAATATTCATAGCTGAGGCTCTGTGTCAACTTAAATAAAGCTCATAAAGATCATAAATTAATACATTAGTTTCCTAAAACGTATGCGGGTGGCTCAGTGAAAATGCACTGCAATCTTTAAACTAATCATTATAATACCCTGTGGAGGCAAATATCTTCCGGTTTTGTTTCCTTATTGTCAATGGAGGTAGAAGTACTGTTATGCCCTCGGTGACCTCGAGCTTTTCAACTACAAGGGTCCAAATTTCGGTCCCAACGTACCTCACCATGAATTCGTATAAAATTACCTTCGTGTTACATTGTTGCAAGTCATTTAAAGGTTTTTTCTTGCACTGAGGTCATGAAATTAGGAGGAAATGGACCATGGTCTTCTACATTGTTCAAAAGGCCCAGAATGCTGGTTAAGAATGTAACACTTGAGATTGCAGTTAAGGTGTTTTTCTGTGATTTACGAAATTCATTTGCCACGGTGAATAAGAATAACTGATTGCAGATCAATATATATCAGTCTATTTGCTTCCGTTGTAATTCATGAATGGTCTGTCCCATTTTCGGAAATGCGTCGTATCATTGCAGAGCAATGAGAAGAATCCTTTTCTACATGTTATTTCCAGTGCTTCGTGATACCCAAAGAGCACCATCGTTGTAGTTTAGTTTCTCTCACGTAATTGAGGGACTGAGTTTCTCAGCTATATGTGTCAAGTTTGTGCATGACCCTCTTAGTCACGTCATCAGCACTTTGGACATTATGATTTCACAAGCCGATCAAATCAATCCCCGAGATAGAATGTGTAAAATTCGTTAATCTCATTTTTCCAAACTTGTACTTAATTTTATTGCCTTCTTAACTCGTTTATCCCGGCTGACCCGTGCAAGTGGGTCACAGAGGCATTGGAGCACAGGGCGGCTTGACACACCGGTGGTTCGCGCCGCTCTAATACTTGCAAGTAAAATTTAAGAGGAGCCGTTGGTGTGTGTCCAATAGCAATTTGGCCCCCACCAGATATATATTCAATATTATTCTACCACTCGGGAAGTGACAATATTTTTACCCTTACGGCATAGAATACAAAATCGTATGCCGAAATGAGCGTGGTAATTACCTCAATTGCAATGCAATGTCTCCCTCACCGCTCCTGGCTCATCTTTACTCATCACTGAAATTTCTAAGTCCAATTTCACAGCAGAAAAACAATTTTATCCTCAACATTTTTATAACTAATACCTATTTCTGTATTTTGATTTAGTATTACAGTACAAGTGAAATTGAAAATATATGTAACAAAATGTCCTAATGTTATCAAAATGTTGAGATGTGTACAAATTGATGGAATTAAACCTTAACTTTTCATCTTTATAGGCATAACCAGGCTTCCAGTCCTGGAAGGCGAAGTTTCTCACATTGAAATACCACGAATTTCAAGTTATTTGGGAATCACCATCGTAGGAGGAGCTGATACCGCACTTGTGAGTAATTGTTTTCATCTTAAATCCCGTTTTTTTAAGGCTAAGAAATTTGATGACATAGAAATGTAGGAGAAAAGGTATCAACTTTACAGTTTACACAATGGTATTTATTAATCACGACCATGGTTTAGTAGCAAGGCTACATCGTCAGGTGATTACAAAAAAAATTTCCAGTATATAAGACACAAAAACATTGGAAAACGGGGGAATGGGAGGGGAAAAGAAGAGTGGGCGGAAAGTAGAGGAACGGAAAGGCAGGTCAGCGTGACGGGGCAGTTAAAAGGTGGTAGGGGTGAGGGAAGTGAGGGAGTATGGCAGAGGGTGTCCTAGTGGCTGGGCAATTGGCAGGGTTGGAGGGGGGGGGCAAGAGGGATACAAATGGTAATTGAGAGTTTCTGTGCAGTGAGGTGACTCAAAATATCCAGCTTCCCCAAGGCACCTAACCTGCGTCCTGTCCGCTCGCGATGCAGTGTCTGCCTTGGGGATGAATTCACCGTTGTGGCCTTCGTCCGGCAAATGTTTAGCGGAATGGGAGTTCTCCTTCCTATTGATGAAGCAGGTTTGGTGTGCTGCTGCTCTGGTAGCGAACTTCATCCCTGTTTGGCCGATACAAATGGCTTGGCAGTCCGAGCACTCTAATATGCATGCACCGCTTTGCTGTTTTGCCTACTCCTTGTCTTTGGTGGATCCGAGTGGATTTTTAACTGTGACATTGTTGTAAAAGGCTAGTCTAATAGTGTCCTTAGGGAGAAGCCGTCGCATTTTATAGGACACGTCCCCTATGAAATGAACTCTGCGCCACACTGCTCTGTTGTCTGGTGTGCTGTATGTCCGGTATATTAGTTCTCCTGCCATTTGGGCCCGTTTTATCCCATATAGGGTGTCCACTAATTTGGTTGAGTAACCGTTGTTTGCTGCTAATTCCTTTATTGTGAGGATTTATTTCTTTGTGTTAGCCTCTAACATCGGGATTTGACATATCCGGTGAACCATGGAGTGGAGAGCCGCTGTTATCTGGTAAAAGCTGTGCCTGGAGCTTTCTTGAATGATGGCGTCGGGGTAGCACTGCATTCTATAGATAGCGAAACCTGGTTTTAGCGAAAGTTGGTTTTAGGTTTTAATTTCTAGGTCAAGAAAGTTTAGTTTTCCTTCACTCTCAACCTCCATGGTGAATTGGCTGTGCTTCTCTTGTGAAGATAGCACCGCCAGAAAAATATTTAGTTGTCTTGTTGTCCCGGTCCACACACCAAACACATCGTTGACATATCAATGCAAAAAGTATGTTGGTAGTCAGTCAATATTTGGAGAAGAAAAGTTCTTTTTCAAAATTATTCATGCAAATATCAGCTAGGATTGTAGTGAGAGGGGAACATATAAGCAAGGCCATCTTCGTGTTGGTAATATTTCCCATTAAAAAGGAAACAGTTTTGAATTACACACATTTTAAGTTACGCACATATTTCACTTATCACTGGGTCGGGAATACCTGATTTGATGAGGGTGGATTCCGTTAAGCCAATCGCTTTACTTCTGGGAACACTGGGAAGGAAGTTAATGACGTCAATTGACACTAATAAGAGCTTTTTAGGTAACACTTGAGGAACCAAACCAGCCTTCTATAGCAATATCACAGCTAAACTACTTGTTCAAGAAAGCTCCAGGCACAGCTTTCAGCAGAAAACAGCGACTATCCACTTCATGATTCACTGGCTATGTCACATCCCGATGTTAAAGGCTAACACAAGAAAGAAATCCTCACAGTAAAGGAAATTTCGGTGAACAACGGTTACTCAACAAAATTAGTGGACAACCTATAGAGGAGAAAACGGGCCGAAATGGCAGAAGAACTATTATACCGGACATCCTTTAATAGGACCGGAGTTCCTTTAATAGGAAACGTGTCCCATAAAATGAGGCTACTCCCTAAGGACAATATAAGAACAATTACAACAACTTACATCTACATCTAAATAATACCCTGCACCATAATGGTGGTGGCAGGGGGTGAACTCTCACCAAACATGCACTACATATCATGCATAAAAAAGGATTAGTATTTATATAGGTGCTGTTCAAAGCTACACTATTTAAAAAAAGATAAAAATAGCAAAGTATACATGCAAAAACATGCTGTTAGTTGGGTTAGCTTTAAGTCCTTATACCAACATGCAGCTACCATTGCTACACTCGTACTGGATATATTTACCGTTATTCATATCCCTAATTGTACGAGGAAAAAAGGACATTTTGAATCTGTCAGTTCGGCAATCAATTTCTCTAATTTTGTGATTATGGTCCAGTCTACCATAGTAAGTTGGGGTTCGCTAAATATTTTTAACATCATCACTGAAAATATGGTCTTGGAATTTGTTTAAGAGATTAAGTCTAAATTTCAACCGGTGATTTGACAATGATTCCCAATTTAATTCATTTAATAGACTGGTTACGCTAATAAGGTTATCATACCGTCCCTTTAAAAATCTTGCCGATCTTCGCTGCACACGTTCAAGTTCGTTGTTTAGACCGATTTCGTAGGGATCCCATACAATGGCAGCATATTTCAAATGAGGTCTTACAAGGGAAAAGTAGCTGATTTCTCGAACATGATCGTCACATTTACCCAGTACTCTTTTGACGAATAAGTTCCTTACTTTTACAGCAATATCACAGTTAAAAATCTACTCGGATCCACCAAAGACAAGGAGTAGGTAAAACAGCAAAGCGGTGCATGCATATTAGAGTGCTCGGACTGCCAAGCCATTTGTATCGGCCAAACAGGGATGAAGTTCGCTACCAGAGTAGCAGCACACCGAACCTGCTTCATCAATAGGAAGGAGAACTCCCATTCCGCTAAACATTTGCCGGACGAAGGCCACAACGGTGAATTCATCCCCAAGGTCATCCCCAAGATCCTCACATCGCGAGAGGACAGGACGCAGATTAGATGCCTTGGAGAAGCTGGAGATTTTGAGTCACCTCACTGCACAGAAACTCTCAATTACCATTTGTATCCCTCTTGCCCCCCCCTCCAGCAAATTCCCTACCCTGCCCATTAACCACCCACTGAGACGCCCGCTGCCATTCTCCCTCGCTTCCTCCCCCCACCCACATCTAAACTCCACCGCCACGCTGGCCTGCCTTGCCGTTCCTATACCTTTCCACCCCCTCCTCTTTTCCCCTCCCATTCCTCCGTTTTCCAACGTTTTCGCGCTATATATACTGGAAAGTTGTCTTTTTGTGTTCACCTGACGATGTAGCCTTGCCACGAAACCATGGTCGTGATTAATAAACGTCAGTGTCGAAACCGTAAAGTTGATACCTCTTCTCTTACTATGGTTAACTTCAGCAAAGTTTTTCCTGATGCTGCGTCCTATGGGATAATAAGCATTCTAAGGGAAGAGTTTGATCTTCTAGGGCTTCTGAATTACACTCTTTTATTCATAATTGATATTTTCTAAGAAATATTCTAAGACGTTTGACAATGCTTTCACACACACACTCTGATTAGCCAATTATCACGATATTTCGCAGGGGAAAATTTTATTCTCCATTTTTTTAATTAGAGTAGTATGTAAGGGTAGGAACTGTAGTATTGAAGGTTATTTCTTGTGAGAGATTTTAGATGGAGTCGGATGCTGTTATTTCGTTTTCATTACAGTTTTCGTCCGAAACAGAAACACCCAAGCCAACTTACTACCCTGAGGGATTCAAAGTAGAGAAATATAATATATTGAAAGGAACCTCTATAAATACAGATGGGTCAAAATTCTTTGTAGAAAATGGGTTATTAATTATCCAATTAATTGCAATCGTCTAAATTTTTGCTGGCCAAGGTGAAACAGTGTCTTAAATGTGACCAATATTTTATATATTTATTCCTTACTTCTTTTATCTGCTTGACTTGGAATCCAGTTGCTCTCATCTTAGCAAAATTTAATTAAATCTCTTATTAACATGTGTACATGGTATCTGTCTCTAAAATTAACTTATTTCACATATGTTATCCATCTCACTAGAATATCTTTTGGTGTTGAATTATTTATTCCCTTTCACTTCATTGGCATTAGGTATTTACCACGTAACTCCATCTGCCATTTGATTCATCATTTTCTGTGGATCGCTCATTTCTCTAGTCTCCTTGACTCCTCGTTGCCACGGTTACGTTTTCTCCACCGAGTTTTCTCGTGACATTTATTTCCCTTTTGGCTTTATTATTCAACTCTACTAAATTAATAAATTTCTCTCAAATTTCGTTCTTCCTACTCCTTTAATCAAGTAAATTTCTTACCACCTTTGCTAAAATAGATTGCCTCGTGTTTTTTTTTCTATTTATTGTTATGAAGACGCTTCGGTCACTCATGATTATGTGTAAAAATGCAAAATACAGGTTACGAGCCTTCTACTGATGCTTCCTTTGATTTTCATTTCAGTCAAAGATGGAATCATATCGTTTATTCTGATATAAGAAAAAATTATGAATTAAATTTTTACGGTCACACACCTCTCATATCCTTTCGCCGTTTCAATTTTGTAACGGAAAGCTGAGCGCTCCCTTCAGAAGCGCATGTTTTTTGCTGCAATCCTGAAAAAATCTACCCACCATTCCGCTTCCTCATCCATCCCTATTGTATTCCAACGCCCATTAGTATCCATCGTTCATATAGTTTTGGTAAAAATAGCAAGTGATTCATCTATTTCACTACTAATCGTATCTTATTATTCCTGCCAATTATCACTCCGCTTTGAATTTGCACCAAGCTATTTTTTGGACTTTCATTAGGCTCGGTAATTTTTTTATGTGACTCACAATTATCATCGTATGTATCGCACGTGTAGATAAAATTCGTAGTACATTGAAGAATACCGTAAACAAATTTCCTCCCCCTCATCCTCATTTCCTTCATCGGCCGCGGCTGTCAGGTCGGTAACGCGCCGGTTCAGCCAAACAGTGGTCGCGAGTTCTAGGGTCGCCTCAGGTATGAATGTTGTCTCTGTCTCAGGCTTAATATTAGGTTAGATATTGCGGTAAAACCTGTCAGTAGGAGCGTTCAAAAGTCAAATTCTCTAGCTGGAGTACCTAATTCTGCTATCACCGATACCTTCTTTCCATCCCGTCGTGAGATACACTATTGCTCTTACCACAGTAGTCACGGCTAACTTTCCTTCTCATTTGCCGCAGCCCTGATACATTATACCCTTCCCCTAACTGTATCTTAATGGCTCTATTTCATCTAAACCGTTCTAACATTCAGTTTTCGAATGTGCTGCATGTACACCCTGAATTTTCTTTTGCTTCCAATAAAACGGAGGAAGCATGTGAAATGGCGATTCCTGAAAATTTCACTCTCCTGAGGCACGCCTTGAGGCTGTCTTAGCAATAGCATCCGGTTGTCTTGCATTAAGCGTTTATTATGAACTAGGTAAAATGTGGGAAAAGGGTAGGTTTAATGTTCCCTTGAAAATATTATTTTCGGCGAGAAGTAAAACATGAATGGTTTCATATTTGAGAGCAGAAGAAAATCATCATTTGTATTTCAGTCCTATGATTGGTTTAGTACAGCCCTCCATTCTGCCCTATTAAGTGCACCTATTTCCTCACACCCGGATAGGTTTTCTCTTTCACGTCCTTCTTTATTTGTCCTATATACGAGTGCTTATACCCTGGTCGTCCTCGCCTTCTCTTAAATTTTCAGCAGAAGAAGCACAAGAAAATATAACCATCTTATTGGAGAACATATGCTGCGTGGGCTTTGAGGAATTCAATCTTTTCCCTTCGATGAATCAGATGTTAGCATTACCCAAGAAAGTCATCAAAGTCTCCCAATATACCTCCAAGGGCCATTGGAGCGTGCAATATATTCCTCCAAATAAAGGTTTTAGCCGTTGTGAGGAAATGAAGCTCGGAACGGAAACGCTACAATGCGGAAGTAAAATAGGGAAGTGTACTTAAAGTCCTAACCAGGACGCACGATGTCCATTAGCTCAGTAGATTGCTGCCATAACACGTAAGGGGGTTTTCTTCTCTCACCTCCAACCAGACGTTAGTCTTGTCTCCATACCTCTCCCCCTCCATTTTCCCGTCGTTTTGAGCCTCTGAAATTACCTGCGGGACGATTATAGCGGAATTCCTGGTGTAATTTGTTTGACGGGGTAACCTTTTCGTCGTAGGTAAGTGATAAAAATGTTACTTTAAGTATAAAATAGGTCATTTCCAAATACTACTTTCATTATCATCCTTGGTATTAGTTCCTCTATAAAAATAGTGGTATGTATTTAAGTTGCAGCATTTATTGCTGTATTATCTCGCATTAGTAGCAGGCCTCAAGGGGAGGCATTGAAAATCGGCAGAGAGGGAAAAAAGTTCAGGATTACATACAAGGAGTAATAGGAAAGTGTTTAACTAAAGGATATTGAGTCACATTCTTCATGCCAATTGCAGGTTTGCATTGCATTTCATATTTCCTTAAAATATACTTAAATGGCCGTGGCCATAGGCTGGATATTTAAAGGGCATTTGCCAGAAAGTGAGCTGTACTATCCACAGTCTATTACTAATCGATACGATGCTTCAAATTACTTTCATATGACAATATTGGAAACTGGTGAGTGCCAGGGTGCCAGGATGAAGGTATGCACTGCCGAGTCTAAGACTGGACGGATGAGAAGGGTGAGGGGAATTTTTATTAGACCGAGTTAATTCACACCTGTACTTATTTTCGGTAATAATAGCTGTTATTGCATAGGAATCAGTTTTATTTAGTGCACACTTCCATTTGATGAAAGCGGACTGGTTTGGTGTGGTGGCTAGGGTACTGGCCTCCCACCCGGAGGGCCCGGGTTCAAATCCCAGCTGTGCAAGAGATTTTTCAGTATAATTCAGTCCGCATTTGAGGGATGTACGGAGAGAGTTTCAATACCAGTGCGTACTTCGTCCGTCGGTATGGACGTCACACCATAGACCGCTTGGTGACTTACACTAATAGGCTAATGCCGACACCGCGATTTTCTTCACTCCTTCCACCACTCCATTCAGAATTCTTTCCTCTACCAAAATAGGTCCCCACCTATCTCAAATGGAGCAAATAACCTCGGTAGTTGGTCGCCGCCATCAAATAACACCTACTCTCCATTGATGAGCCGTACCCTTAGTATCCAGTAAACACAAGATGTTGCAGCAACGTTGCAGACAGGTTGTGCGAGGTTTCAGAGGTTGCAGCGTTATTTAGGTCGCTTTGCAACGTCGCTGCAACGTAATAATTACGTCTCCAATAGTTTCGAGGACAAAATTTTTTAAGTTCGAAATAGCTGAGACAGAAAGTGACCTAGAAAATGTTGTTTTGTGCGCGCTTCTTTGTCATATGAAGTGAATAAACAATTGCCAGAAGGATATATTTTTAACTCCCTATATGAGAAGTTAGGGTATTGAAAATATTCCCGTGGGGATATCAATAGAGCGTTCCGCTGTAAGCCTAATTTATTGTTGCATGAGAAACCCAGGCACAAGTATTTTCCACTTAAGTCGTTCATTTAATCTTGCATGAGAAACCTAGCGTCGTAATTTCCCCATTCGAAGCGCTACTCAGGTTGCATTGCAACGTTCCTGCTACGTAGTAATGACGTCTCCAATAGTGTTGAGGACTCAGAAAAAATTTAAGTTCGAAATTTTTGAGCCAGAAAGTAACTTGGAAAAAGTTTATTATACGCGCTTCATTATCATCTGGAGTGAAAAAACAATTATCAGAAGGATATAATTTTTGAAATGGCACAATTATGAGTATTATTTAAAGGTTGCAGGAAGGTTGCAATAATGTTGTGTGTCAGGTTGCAATAACGTCGTGAAGACGTTGCCAGGACGTAGTAGGGAGGACATTTGGAGGCTTTTACGACGTTGTCATAATGTTGCAGCAACTCCCAGTAGGTTGCAGTGAGACGTTGCTGCAGCGTTGTGGCAACATACATGGTTTAAAGGGAATATTGAAATATTATCTTTGCAAATAAAGTGCACATTTGAGCAGCCTTCAAATAATCGCCGAGTTACGCTTGCAAGTAACAGCTAGTCTCGTTCTCCTCTCGCAATAACCCTGAGCTCGGTGCATGGAAAGAAAATCGAGTAAAATAGATTACATTAAAATGTTACTCGCGAGACAGGATAATTTCCGGAACAAGACGGTTTTTTTAATCGAAATAAATACGGAAATTAAGCCCGATAAAGGTCAGAACAACTGAAATTGGCCCACAACACGGGGAAAACGAAAAAAGGAGAAATAGCCACCGAGACCACAAAGAAAAATGCCTTTATATTTCGATGAAAAGATTGAAAAATGGAAGGCTTCACAGGATATAAAAAGCTAAGAGACGAGAAGAACAATAGAAGACCAAAAAGTACTAACACTCATTTGGATAGAAGGCCAAGAGTTTGAAGAATATTTTGTTCACATAGACATGCCAGTATTCACAAGAGCAGGCGATGAATGAAGAAATTCGATGATAGTTCCCCACGTTTGCTTTTGATTGGCCATGAATGGCCCCTTCAAACTTCTTATCATTTTGCAACGGTAAGACAATGGCTAAGGAAAGCTAAGGCAAGGCTAGGTAAGCATTTTCAATTTAAAGCACATCACTGAATTCCCTGTGGATCTTTTTCACTGAGAGCAATCATAGAGAGATGGATTTGGTGCTGTGGCTGGAGTACTGGCCTCCCACCTGGAGGACCCGGGTTCGAGTCACGGAATTTGCAGATTTTTCAGTGGTATATCCCTCCCTGCTGCAGTGTTGTGTGAATATCACTTTCAGTGATCATCAAGTTCAGCACCCGTCCGTCAGTTGGGACATTACAAGGACCCCTAGGCACCTCTCCATACCCCTTTCTATAAGAGAGAGTAATGGGAACGCTAGGTTTCTCTCCACCCTCACTCCATTCCCTGAAAAATTTCCAACTTTACAGAGAGAACAACTTATCTTAAATGGTGGAAATGACATTCGCAGGCAGTACCCACCCTCGCAATGCTACTACAACGAGTAGATACCATTACTAAACCGCAATGCGAGTGGGGAAGTAGAAATAGTTGCAACTTAAGGATATTCTGTTTAAAATATTTTATATCGCACATAATCCAGATAATAACACCCCTGTATTGAGTGAGAGCACGCTGGGAATACGAACCTTAGTGAAACCTAATTTTATAAGCGCTGTTTTGGCCTATTGCATTGACATCCAATAAAGAATCAAAATAATCGATATCCCCGCAGTCATCATTAAACTTCAATGAAGATCCTTCCTATTTGTAGACCTTGAAAATTACCTCAGAGAAGATCATGGTCCCATAGCTATTCGTAATACTGGTCTTGATGGAGTATTTCCGTTTCTAAATGTTTAATTTGGGTTAATTTCCAAGGAAAAACAATTAAATGTGATAATTTTTTCATGTCTTAATTGATGATATTTAATTAAATCCTTAACTCCGTGAAATGAAGTTTTTGGAACCATCTAATGAATTTAAATCTCATACTAAAACAAAAGAAATATAGAATAACCTTTAAAAATGAAGTAAAACAAAGGACTTTAATATAAATGCTTTCTTAACACTCATAGGTTCCACGTGTTTCAAAGTAATTCACAAAAGTAGAGAAAACTTATTATTCACCGTAATCAAGCGAGCGCCGGACGAGGCCAAGAGCGAGTGCAAGAGAGAGAGAGAGACTTCTCCGTCGGTGTCAGCGGGTGGAGGGGGCGGAGGGGAAATATGTCTTGTCAGCCGAGTCTACCTCACCTGAGCAACCAGCGCACGAAAATCTGTGCAGAGGCAAAAGAAGGCGCCACACAAAAGTGAACCAAAAAATAGCAACACACGTTTATTACACTGCTAATTTCTTAGTTTCGACGAAAAGTGTCTTTTTTGGACTCACCTATTAAAAATGTTTTTCCCATTTTTTAATCCAATAGAACCCATAGTGCAATGTCGACGTCCAATTAGCTCTCACAGCCTGGGCTTCACAATCAAAATTTATGATATAAATTGAAATATCACTGTACACGAAGTTAATTATTAAATTTTAACGATATTTACAAATGCTCTCATAGGATATTATATCAACATCACTGGATTTAAAATGCACCCCTGATAGTTTTTACTGGAGAGCTCCGAATGTTTTTCATATCAGACTTTTCATATCAACTATTTTACCTAAATTTCATTCATAGAAACAGTCTTGAATTCTCTTAGCAGCAAGCTGGAAATCCTTTTTAAAAGCAGAGTATTATCTTTAATATTGAAATATTATCTTTGCAAATGGAGTGCACATTTGAGCCACCTTGAGAGAATCACCGAGCTACGCTTGCAAGTAACAGCTAGATTCGTTTTCCTCTCGCGATAGCCCTCAGCTCCGTCCATGGAAAGAAAATCGAGCAAAATTCGTGCCACTAGAGGAAAAACGTCCATGGAAAGAACTTAATAGAGGCCACCCTATTCACGAAGATAATGAAAATTTTAATTAAAATGTAGGAATTCAATTCAAGAAAGAATCCGTATCCCTAAATGTGGTTCACTTTATTTCTTCGTGATAAGCCAGCACTAATTCTTACTGGTAATGATAATTATCGTCCAATATTCAAATATTCCTCATGTGTCGTAGGGAGCTGACACAGCTACCCCTTTCTTTGCTGTATAATCATGTTTGTACGCCCATCAATGCAAATGTCTTTTCATTTAAAAAATTGATAAAATTGTATGAGGTTGGAAAAGGTCATTATCCAGTTCTCTTCATCAGCTCACCGATATACCCGCCTTCCATGTGCTCCACAACGCGTTCTAGAAGCCATACTGCACCAATCTTCCAAGATTCTCTTTCACGAAACTCTCCCCAAAACATCCTTTCCCGCACCTCCCCCTCTACTCTGCGCCATATTTTCCGGTTATCCCTTTAAAAAACATGAAAATTTGCTAGCCTCCGATGGTATATGACATCCTGTATTGCAACCATTGACATTGAAATAAATTGATCAGCGGATCTTAAAAGTTTTTCTTTACCTGTAAATCGTTATGAAGAGATTCCACTGATTAACACTCCAAAACGAATCAAATGATTTTTATTTTATTAATAAATATGCATAAAACTCAACTATTTAGTTAATGTATTTTATTTTTGAGACCATTGTTTTCGGTTGTGTCCGCGTTCTTTGTTTTTTCTACAACAGTTTCGCCAGCTCTCCTGCTGGTTTCCTCAGGTGAAGGATGTCGAGGGTGGGTTTTTGCCACTCATATATAGTCCTGGCAGACTGATTTTTTGGCGCCAAAAAGCGACGAATCAGCAACCTATCCTATTTTTGCACTAATTTTTATACTTTCGGATGCACGAAACCTGAAAGACATTACCGCCTTTCAGGTTCCGTGCAAGGGATACCGGTCCACTCTATTAAAATTATTGGGTGTTTTCTCGATCTCGATCACTTCTCTTATTATTCTGGGGAAATATCTACATTCTTTGGTTATTATTTTGGCGCCTTCGAAATTCACCGCGTGCCCTGGTTCACTCCATGCGTGCTCTGTGAAGGCCGATGCTTTGAATTTCTTTTTCTTGGTTGCTCTCTGATGTTCTTTGAGGCGTATATTGAGGAACCTGCATGTTTTGCCGATGTGATATTTTCCACAGGAGCATGGTGCATGGTAAACTCCTTCATAGAATCCATATAGCATTGTCCATATAGCGGACATTCTACCTGGGCCCAGGTAGAATGTCCGCTATTTTGGTCACGAAGTTGAACCTCGTGGCTACGTCATGTTTCCGTAGGACCCTCTAGATTTTTTTCGAAGTGTAGTAGACTAGCGAGTAGCTCAAGTAGTGGGGTATTGTTTCACGAACAAACATACGAATTTAATGTCAGGGAAAATGGTAGAAATTGCAAGAGGGATAAACTTATGCAGAAAACGTTCTTCAACACGGTATCACAAAACATTGCCATCTATTGAAAGCAAGAAGTCACAGAATTTGGAATCAATATGTACTTATGAGTCTAGTTATCATCATAAACTACGGCAGTTTCAAGAACATGTGAACAATATAAGATACACAGCACATAATTCAGGTCATTACCGTAACCATGGGTCTCCAACCGTCAACGAAAGAATGTAGACAATTTTCTTAAATTACAGCACTTGGCGTAAAAAAAAACTTTTGAACCCGTGTTATTATTAATTAAAAGGGGATATTGGCATATTTCAAAGGTACGAGCTCAAACACGACAAATAATCCAATTCTGAACAAATATAAATTCACATATCTAGCGGGATACTCTGCTTGCTACTGGTATTTTACATAAAATTATGTTGTATTTATGAACATAAAAAAAGGATCAAAATTGATTAAACACATTCCACTCTACTTCTAGCTTGAGCTATTGATTACTTCTTTTGTTACTGGATCCACAGGAAAGGTAATTTGAAATATGGTATTATCAGTTAAAATGTACTGCGAAGTTTCCACGAAATGCATGAGCTCATGGGCAAACTGATGATAAAAATGTGTCATACTGTTTTATGCACAAAAAATTATCATAAAAAATTTTAATTCCTTGCTTGATCCGCCCCGAAAATAACAACAGTTTATCATCGTTGGCACTCTGATTACGGGTAACAAACGCAAAATTAATCTTTGCGTGGAAATCGATGGGTGAATCAGTCACAAATATTTTTGATGATAATGGAATGAAAGGTTTCTGATACATAATTAACGGAACTATCCAGAGAAATATCGGAATTTCTTTGTGTTCGCGATCACGAAATTCTTATCCTGAGACAGTTCACCAAAAATGTATTAATATTTTCCGTTCAACAATCATGCATTAATATTTTCCTCAAAAAGCAACATGAGCGTGATTGTGATCGTAGAAAACTTGATTCTTTCAACTTTAAATTTCAGTATCGATAGTGTGGACAGAGAATTAAGAAATTGTGACCCTTTTCAGGTATCACTAAACACTCAGGTCATTGAATGACCTAAGGTGTTGAGAAGTTAACAAGAGGGAATATAACCCTCAAACTGTGACCTCGGTCTCACAGACCGCTACCCCTTAAATACCATTATTTTTTCACTTTGTCCTTTAGCGAGCGGCCTTTTACATTTCAGTAGCTTCCTAACTGTTGCCAGTGAACATTCGCCCAAAGCAAAGAGAATCTGCGTTGCGAAAAAAATATTTTATTTTTTACTTTTCTAGAAATCTCGGTCTGACAGACCGACGTCACCGTTCACGTAACTTTTTTGAAAAAGCCTACCTCTTCCAAGGTAAGATGAAATAATATTCCCTTGTAGCAATAATTCCACTGTAAACTATGTAAATATTTATTTTTATTGTTTATACTACTGTTTTTATGACAGTACTTCCTCACTTAGTTCAAGGAATCGAAGTCTGGGCCTTCAAGAATGTCATAAGTTGACCTAGGAAAACTCTCCGAACCAGACATTGCTGAAAAAATCAGAAAATATCTTCAAAAGCTCAGAAATGAATCAGATGTAGCAAAGAAATTAGCGAATTCCGATAGTGTACAGCACATGTTATGTAATTATTCGTGTAGGTTGGGTCGAAATCTAGACTAAAGTGTATCCCCATATTTATCGGAACAATACTCGTGGTTGTTCAGGGCAAATTGAGTTGAACAGGTCTAACTCAAAATATCCCAACATTACATCAATTTCAAAATAAACTTTTAATGAAGATTTTCTGATTGAACACTGGAGTTACGATTGTCCATGCTGATTACTTACTTCCTAGCCAACACATTAATTTTAATATCTTAATTCGAAAGGCGAGGAATAAGTTATGCATTCGCAATGTATTTATCGGTTTAAACATATAGTTTTCTATATAGGTATGCATTAACCCTTTATAGGGCAACATTATGGGAAACTTTTTTAATGGAATTTTTTTACATAATGTGTTTATTTGGGTCTCAAATGAGCACAGATAAGCAATATCATCTTTCGAAAAAAGTTTATAATGTTTATATCATGGTGGTCCCTCCAAGGGACCACTGGCCATTTGGGGACAAATCCATCAATTATTTTCGTTTTTTCTTCAATTTTGTCAAATTATACATATGGCCAATTGGACTTCGAAAATATATCCTCGCATGTTTAGGTAGTTCTTAGTTCGAATTTTACCTTATCCTTATTTAGTAAAATAATGTGATGGAAATGTCTAATTGAGTATTTTGTATATTTTTTATGTTCATACCATATAGTAATTATAATTAATAATATTTTTCAGCTAAACCAAATTTCTGGAGCACTGGTAAAAGTTCTATGCTTATGGTAATGCTACACTTTCAGGTTGGCCACAGTGCATTTCTTTTTTCCTGGGAAGAAGTCGTACTCTACGGGTACACACCCGACCCGTTCGAGGATCATGGAATATTTTCTCTGAAAAGGGTTTACTGACTTTTTGTGATGTTTATACCTGCGTATTGGTAGTCGAGCCATGGGTTGCGGAAATCCGCCTCCTCCCCCCTCCCACTCCGAAGGTCATTGTCCCACAAGGGCGCCGAGAAACACTAACACTAAAGAGAAACAGACGGAATTCTGCTGACCGAGCTCTCCGCCCACAATCTCGCGAACTAGTAGCCGCCCTAGCCAATACAATGAAATTTCACCCTGTTTTCACCCTGTTTCATCCCAGATCCTCGGCGCATTTTTCCATTACTGTCAGGTTATCAATGAAATTGTACACAATGGGTACTCATGTGCATAAAATATTTTAAAAATACCCATGAAAATATTTCGGAAAAAATGGAGCAAATATACTTATAA
Source organism: Platycnemis pennipes (assembly GCA_933228895.1). NCBI lineage: Eukaryota > Metazoa > Arthropoda > Insecta > Odonata > Platycnemididae > Platycnemis > Platycnemis pennipes. Next base: position 102,071,381 of record OW121846.1, on the reverse strand, counting down.
GAGTGGAAATGAAATAACAAATATTTCCTTTGAAAACTTTATTTTCCTGTTTTTTCTTCATTCTAGTCTAGTTTTCACTTTATTTTCATATATTTATTCATAATATGATACTTCATTTTTTGCGGGAAGATTTAGTGCTTGAAATATTTCGGAGGTTATATTAGGTTTTAGAAGTTATAAAAATACACTGTTAGAAAATAAAACGTAGTAAAGTGTATTACATAAAATGATTTTGGCAGCCTGATTTTACAAAATGAAGTTTTTATGAAATGGCATTTTTCAAATAAGAGTAATGCACTATATTGGGGAGATACCTGTAAAAATGTCTCAAAAAACATAGCATATGATGACAAAATACCTCATTAAGTACAAAATCAGCAATATACGAGTATATACATAATTATAATTATTTTTACAAAATATGGATAATATTTACCGATATTTTACAAGCAAAAATTATAACATGCAGTACATTGCATCAGTAAAATTGTGTTTATACATATCAGTAAATTATGGCACATTCAGTTTGAGTTACTTTGAGTGGCAAGGAGAGAATCAGTCAAAGCATTAGCCCACATTACACAGAGAACAATAATTTTTCAGCCAAAGCATTTCCTTCTTCACCTTTGACTTGGTGCTACAATGAGCACATCTTCTTTTTGTTCCCTTTTTTATTACGTGATCTCCGACATTTCTCAGTCTTATAGTATTTTCAACAGTCACGCGGCCTTTCAGGTCATTTCTTTTTCTCGCTCGCCCCTTTCTTCATTCTCTCTTACGCATAATTTATTAGTTCTTAGAACATTGCTCTTTTTCGTTGGGTTGTGCATTAATGAAGCTACATTCACCGTTCTTGTGCCCCTATCCTTCGATTTTACAGTGCTTATGACTTTTGACTTGGCATATTCACTCTCTGCTGATCTCAAGTCTTTATCGGATTTTAGTAACTCTCTAGGGAGTCTTCTGGTTCTTATTGTTCCACATGAGAAGACATCTTTTTTCAGTAGATTTTCCACCAAGCTGACACTGGAAAAAAAACTGTTGAAATAAGCACTATGTGCTTAGTCAGTGGCACAGGGGTTGATGACGAGCTTCTTGAAGTATTGTCATCGGCATCTAAAGCGCCTTCCACCTCAAAATCCACAGCCATATAATCTGTGACGCCAATCAACATATCCACTACTTCTTCTTGCCGATCGGTGGGGTCGTTCAAATTATACTTTTTCTGATCCATGCTGGAAATATACATTATTTTACCATAAATGTGAAGGCTTCTCATTGGCATCAGAGAAGAGAGGTTAGAGGATGAACTTACATTTACCCATGGAGATGTACAAGGGGCCCTGTTTTATGGCACTACCTGCCAAGCAGGCTGAAGAAGGGCAAAAATTTGGCCGGAGGAAACCGTGAAAATATTTTTTGGGTCGGCTCAACGGTGCAAAAATGCTGGAAAAAAATTAAGAAATCAAATATTTAATCATTTTTCCATGGGTATGTCTGACGAAAATATTCTTCAGCAAAATTTCATCAGTAACAATAATTCAGACACTCGGGGATTCATACAAAGCATATACATCAATGACTAAATAAGCTGTATTATGATTAAATATACGCATGATTAAATTTTTTAAGGAAAAAAATATTCAAATACACGTAATTTGATTAACAAAAATAAAAAAAAACAAGATAAGACACGGAAAAATTTTAAAATAAGCTTGGAAATCTAACATTTCCCGATAATCGAGAGAAATTTCAGATAAATATCACAAAAAAACTAAAATAACATGTTTTCGATCAAATATTATCCCAAATAAATGCCTCCATACTAAAATTTATTCATTTATTGTTGTAAATACTCACCTTTTGAGAAACAGTATGAGAATCGGGCGGAAAGAATCCAAAAGTTCAGGAGTGCGACCTCGAGCACGGCTGAATCCACTGTGGTCCGGAACGGACAGCGGTCCCTCTGAGGGACCACTTTTTCAAAGAAAACGCCACCAACGGAACCCAAGGCCATACCCCATGGGTATTTTTCTAGGTACTAACGCATGCAGCGGAGAGGGAAGAAACCATTCCCGCGTTTCAGGCGCCAAATTTAGAATGATGGTCCCTGGGAGGGACCAGTGCCCTATCAAGGGTTAAGATTGGCTTTTGTAGATGTCTGATTAATAAGATTATTATAGTTCCTTGAATTTAAGGTCGACGAAATATTTTTTCAGAACAGTCTAAAACTTTACGAAGGGATCGTGTCCGATGCTGATGTAAGGATGCCGACGAAACTTGGCAGGCAGGTATAGTCCCTGATTAATGATTTACGAATCACCCCTCGTATCGGGTTATAAATCCAATAAATTCAACAGAAAAGGTTTAAATATTTTGTTACAATCATAACGCTTAAAATTATGCATCTTCCATCATGGGAAGTTGCGTCAGGGGTAAAGTAGGTATTTTATTAGTATTGAATGCTTAAAATTACTCATTTTCCAACAAGGAGAGTTGGGTCAGGGGTGAAGTGCACAGTTCTCGATGTGAACGTTCATGGTTCGAATATCTCTCTCGATATTTTTTCCATCGCAGTTTTGTTGTACTAAAGTCCCTGTTTATTAAAATTTTTAACATGTTTATCCAGGATACATTTTACCTCTTAAGTATTAATTGCGTAAAATACGTAATTAATACATAAAATTACTTTTCTTTTAATACCAGATTTGACCATAGATGAGTATTATCCGGTTTGGGGCGGACATATAACCGTATTTTGAATGAATTTATTCCACTTGTGAACGTGTAAAAACAGATTTTAGACGAGATAATTCCTAGATATAAAACGGCTTATAGACTAAATTGCGGATGTTTGTGCTTTATGGGTAATGTTATGGTAAAATTCTTAGTGAATACAGCAGGGACTCTTCAATTGAATTTTATTCAGAGAACACAGAGAAATTAGTGATAATTTTCGCGATAGGAGAGACATTGTTTGTTTACGGGAAAAACAATTATGCCCGGAATAAAAAAGAGCCGAAGAGAACCATCAGAGTATCTCAGTGAAATATAATTGCGCAAAAGCAAGGACTGGAAAAGTTGAAATTATCAATAGGTGGCAATTCTTCAGTGCTTGAAGATTTCAATTTGATTTTTGACAACGCTTTTGAAATGCTTTGTTTTATAGTAAAGTTTACGAACTGCAAAATTGAAAGCACCAGAAATCTTACCAGCAGAACGGATCGTTAGGTGTATTCCATTGTTGATGCTTTTGAATTGAATGCTTTCATCGGCCTTCTTTTGCTTTCCTCAATTTTGAAATGTAATAGAGAGAAGACTTTTTTCCTCAGGTCGTACCTGAGGACCGATTTTTCAGCCTGTAAAATCGAGCAAAAGATTTGAAGTGTCAGTCCAATACCTTCGTTTTGGTGATCCAAATACTCGTGAATCCAGAAAGAAAATAGACCCTACTGAAGCCTTAAGCTGGATATTTTGTCGTTTCATTGAAAATTGTAAAAAATGTTTCTCTTTGGGTTCCGTGTTGATAAAATGATGGTACAATTTAGAGGCAGATGCTCTTTCAAAATGTACATGCCAAAAAAAACCTGCAAAATATTTTTTTTAGTAAATGCCCATGCAATTACTTCATGCGTACATTCACTATGGTAAGGATTCTGATGGCACTGGAGTACTTGCAAGCAGAGAAAAAACTGCTAATACCTTCTCAGGTTATTCTGAGTGTTTTTAAATCCATTTACACAACAAATACATATCTGACAGCTTAAAAAGGAGTACTGTCTTACCTGAGTACCTTGAAGAAAAACAAGAGAAAAATTCCACCTCAATTTCTCCCTACCAAAGACAGAGTAGCTGGATCCAGTATGTATGGATTTACTAAGGATAAAACTCTTCTCACATGTGCTACAAAGAAGAACAGAGTTGCGTTGTTTGTCTCCTCCATACACTCAAAAATAGACCAGGGTGAAATAGGATTATTGGAGATAAGTTCATTTTATAATCACACAAAAGGAGGTGTGAACATATCGGACCAAAAGTGTTCTATTTATAGTGGTATTAAAAAAGCAAGGTGGTAGGCTTTGAAGCGATACAAAGAACTAAAGTTACTAAAGCAGTGTCACATTCAAGGCTGATAAGTCAAATGCTCACTAGATGGGATATTTGTATTTTACATCCCTTCAAGAAGGAATGCCATTTGAAATTGTTTTGCTCATTACTGGTCAAATAGACAGTTTTTGAAAGTGTTTTATACGTACTGCCTACAGCTCCCATTAGTATACATGCAAGTAAACCTTGAATGGAAAAATGTGTATAACAGAAATTAGCCAGTTTCACAACTAAAAAATCAGTAATTTATATTCAAATTCAGGGTGAATTTTTAGAAAAATCACGACTAAAGAATTTAGATGGTCAATGGAAAAATTTACAATTGAGAAAGAAAGAGTTACGGCAAAAATCCCCAAAAGAAACACGGATCGAAAAACTATAAAACAGAAGAAAGAGAAAGATAATTTCGAAATGCTGGTCTGAGAGACCGACGTCACGGTTTACGTAATTTTTTCACGCCTAAGCTTGATATTTGAAACGCACATTTGAGAAACGTTTGGGAAAAAGCTCAATTGAAGGAATCGGATATTTGAAATTTATACATTTTAGGAGGAAAGGATTACGGCACACATTCCCCAAAGAAACATGGTTAATAATTCAAAAACGAAATAAGGAGGAAAATTGTGAAATGCCGGTCTGAGAGACCGACGTCACGGTTTACGTAACTTTTTTCACGTTACGGTTAGAGGGATAAACTAGAAAATTTAGTCACTATCCATTCTGAAATGACTATACAAATGTTGTTTTTTATAAAATCTGTCCCACTCAACTTCGAGACACGGCAAGGCACACGAGATAAAGAATAAGAGAACGTGCATTGACCAACCTTCCAGAGTTAGAAGAATTTACGGTTTCCTCTACGGAGTTAAAAAAAAATTACTCGGTGAATTATTGAAAAACCCTAAAATATTCTGGTCTTACCCTGGGGAACTAATGAGGAAAAAGTCAACCGTCAAGGTTAAAAAATCAAAATGGAAAATTATTCTATTGTGACACAGAAAAAGTAACTATTTAAAACAACTTCTTTGAAACTCTAGTCAACGATGAAAAAACCAAACCCATTACAATTGGTCTTTAAAATAGTTAGGATTATGTAACAGATAAAATTAAATCTCCAATTACCGTAAAAATTGGCAACCCTCGTCAACGTACACGACATCAAATTACTGTTTTGGTTTGCTGGAGGGTCAATTCCAAAGCAGTGACCAACCACATCCTCTCAACCAGAAACCCTTCTGTGGTGGTTTACGGGAATTTTACTTCCTTGCCAGTGACAAAACCACAGACACCCAACCCAATTAGGATAATTCACAGGGCTGATGGGACCCTGGTCAGGATGCCTGGGTTATGATCACAAACGCACTCACAAGCACTCAGAAAAACACTCACTCACACACTCAAATGGACCACTTCTGGGAGAATCGAGCTCAAAACGAGTGTAGTCAAGGGGCAAGGACAAGACGAGGATGTGCGATATTCTTAGTATAGCGTAAGGCCAATTTTGGAGATCGCTGTGGGCAAATGAAATGGTTTCGCCACTGGGGTCAATGTATGTTCATTCTCGCGCATTTATCGCCCGGCTGCCCCACATACTACCCCCTTGGTCCTGCTACTCGCCCCCCACCTCTTTATAAAGCTCTTCGGTAAGGCGAAGGTCTTAGGATTTTTATATCTGCCCGCTTAAAAGATAAAAATCAGGACCTCGCTCCAATGACTCCGCCTGGCGGAGGCGGCTATCCAAGGACCTCCGGCAATTTGCTGAAAGCTAGACGATACAGAGTGCGGGCGAGAGAAATTAGGAATGCATGTGAATTGCTTTCAAACTAATTTTTGGAGACGAGAGGGAGAGTGAGAAAAGGCAAGGAGTTCATTCTCCGAGGGCCATTTGAATTTATACTTGTCTCTGTGCATGCTGATGCTGGAGTGATCCGCAGTGAGTACCGTATAGCGTAAAAAAATGAATGACATGGAAAACTTCCCAAATGCTTGGACGGCTGTCTGTTGGCATAGTTTAAAGAAGGATCAATATAGGTACCCATTTTTAACTGATTACAGTGCGGGAAATATGATAATTTTATATTGTCTTGGTGTGATGCCTTGGCAGGAGGAAAAAAGGGCATTTGGGTGATGGTGAACAGAGGCAAAATTACCTTGTAGCGCTAATAGAAGTGCTACGTAGTTGTACTCACCTGTAGTACGATAAAAAATACTCACTGTAGTGTCAATACTGCATACTGACCACAGTACTGCTAACTATTGTTTTCACCTTTCTATCTTGCGGGAGTCAGCTGGCCATTTGAAAAATATATTTTAGGCACAAAAAACTAATCCCGAAGCAATGTCAGATATTTAGCTAATCATAAATCACAGCACACTTAATTTTAGCCTTTAATTTGATAATGGTAATGAGTAGAGTTTATTTCCAGCATATCTAGATCATGCCTTAGCTCAACATTTCTTCTTTTTTTTGTTTAGCGCTGCATAGTTGTGCAAGACGTATATCCAGAGGGCCTCATTGGACAAGATGGAAGGCTAAGACCTGGCGACCAGTTGGTAGAAATTAATGGTGTGGACATGACTAATACATCACATTACCAGGTAAATGTGTAGCATCATATCCACCCTATTATTCCTAGATATTGTATACCCCGTCCTCCAATTGTCTGCAACGGAGAAGCATTTTTCCCTCAATAGTCCTAGTTTCGTATTCTCAATTTTTCTCGTAGTAATTTAGAACCTCATTCAAGCAGTTACAGGTAGGTTAGGTATTCCATTAAATTGAGCGCTTGGTTACTCATCTTGGTTCGAATCCGGGGATGGTCTTTATACACTTTCAATAAAACTCAACCTGTGCGATTTTCTGGTCACGAAGGACGGGGAAAGTAACCGCCCCACCCACCACCTACCGTAATGTGTTACTTGTACATGCCATTGGTCATAATAGTTAGCAAACAATACGCTCGTAAACCAAATTTGCCTTCGAAGTATACTGTGTTTTTATGGCAATCAAAGGACATCCAATATCAGGAGAAAGTCCCTACCATATAGAGTGAATAGTACGGGAGGGTAATTCAGTAGAAATATTGGGACAATGCATTAGAATTTGACGTCTCTAGATACTAGTAAATATTTTTCCAAAACTGCACCATTGCGAGCATTCATCAAAATGCAGTTATAAATGTACAGACTGAACCTGGCCTGAAGGGAAACTGTGTAATGACTCTTTTTAATCAGTTGGTCATTCATTTACTACATCTCAATATCTCGTGCGCAAAATGAATCGTAATTGAGCAGAACCAAAAAATGCGATTCAAGTAGCCCTCCATTCGTTAGCGTCAGATCACTATGAATCGTAATGTGCCACGTATAACGATTTCTAACTCTTTCATTGGTTGCCCCTGCCCGCTGGCTTGTATGCATATATCCTGCAAGTCCAGCAGGGTGGCAAATAAACTAATCAAATTCAATATATAATGGAAAGAAAAAGAACAATGTGAAGTTTTCTGTACACCCATTAAATTAAGGAATACAGCTTTATATCTTACCTGATATCGAATTGGGAAATATGCCTTAAACACGATCGTTAACTATTGTAATTAAGCTACAGTGAAGCATTTGATTTTTTAGGAACTTAAAATTTTCACTCATTATTCGATAAGTATAATTTCAGGAATCGAGTGTAATGAATTTAAAAAAATAAAAATTACCAATTTAGCAATATTTTGTGGTACCTTCTCTTCAAATTAATTTCATCTTGCGACCGACCTTTCTTAGAATAAAGCATTTTAAACCTCTGGAACACATATGGCTTGCTGTCTTTATTGGTATCTCCAGCGCTATATTTGTCAGGGCATGCGTATAGGATTTATACCGGAGAAATTAACGTTTGTCAATTGTGAGGTAAAGCGAGAGTTTCTGAGAATTTTTATATGTTCTAATAATAAGTAGTAATAGAGATCTTTGTAGCATAAAATATTGTCTTAGCAGTGGTATTAAGCGTCTGATTAGAATTTAAATCACACAAAATATGATACTGATGGCCCGGAATGAGAACCGCTCATGCATGCTTAGCATCTTTGCATTCTGATCACTGGCGCAATAATGTGTGGAGTTTGAATCGGTACTTATCAAGTTTGCTATTATTTACATCCTTTCATAATATACTTAGTGCTTCAGTAATTTTAATGGCGTAAGTATATTAAAAGGCCCCTTTAGGAATGATTTCAAAAAGAGTTTATTTTGATCGCGTTTCGAGGGAGAAAACTGCTACCGACTGGTGCTTGACCAACATTTGAGAAACCTTTAGTAAGACTATTGGTGCCATATCGAGAAAAAGCATGGATGGTATGTAAGCGGTCATCGGAAAGACCAGTTAAAATCAACAACCTTGTTTTATGACATATGTCTATCGCGTTGTGATATAATTATGCGTTATTTTAAGGTCCTTTACGGCAGCTTTATATCATTTTCATGAATTTTAATTCATCAAATTTGCTTCAATAAATCAATTAGATAAACCTCTGCAAGAAATTTATAACAATTGATGATGATTAGCAATAATTGTAATATTTTTCAGGCCTGTCAATCCCTGAGGAAAATTACTCCTGTTCTTCGATTAGGGGTGTATCGAGAAAAAGTTGAAGCATACAACACTCGTTCATCAGGAATGTATATTGAAGGTAATAACTAATTTCAGTATTACAACCATATAAAATAATTTGTTAAATATTCTATAAACTCTACTAAATGGTGGAATTTGAATTTCACAATATATCATTGATTTCAAGATAGTTTATTTTCCATTTATTTTAAATAAACGATTTCGGTTGTATACAATTCTCTTGAAATTTTAAAATAAAATGACTGTCGTTGTTTGTAAATTTACAAAGAAATAATTTGATCCAGGAGACCAATAAAATCATGATCAAATAGTGTGTTAAAATATATTATTGCTTAATTTCTGCTTCTGTTGCCGTATTCATATAGGTATCATTCTTATTTTCTTTTTATATTATGTGAATACGATGCATTCAGTATTCTTTCCAATACTTGTGTCTCACTGCCTCGCTCAGTTTGGTGCTCGCAATTGCGGCTTTCAGTGAAAGTGTTACCGAGTAGTCCACTTACAACACGCTGAGATGTTTTTGACAACAACTGGAAGCAAAGCTCTTTCGGTACACTGGATACCTAAAATAGGTGGTGCTCACGTTCATCGAGAGCTTAACGAAGAAAATCAGGCTGTATAAATTATAACCTTTTCCAAGCCTGTAGCTTGTCATTGCTAAACTGTCTCTTATAACGTTGAAAATTCTGCTTTCCGCTCTCATCTGTATGCGCACCATTTTTACAGTTTTTTTTCTATTCTTATCATCTTAAACTTTGTAGGGAATCCACAGATCTTGTAATCTATGTCTGCATAAAAATGCCCTTCAAGCCAAATTAAGATGTGTGGTAAGGTAATAGGTTGGATTATATTTGAAAAATAGTGTTCCAGATTTTCCCCTTCAGCACGTCTCCATGTGTGGCAGACGTGAGAATAAGTGGCGTAACAATATTACCCTGCTCAAGCCCCAAGATCCCTCCCCCATTTGTATAGCCATAATAGCCATCGGATCTCAATAGGGATCGGGTTGTCAAGGAGGCCATTGAAATCCGCCTCCAAAAGAAGAATCTGAACGGGGACGCGGGCTTCCAGCTGAGCAACACAGCTGAAAGTGGGTCGATGGACCAATCAGGAGACAACTGACCCCAGGAGAAGGGTATGTAAGGAGGACAATTTCAGCGAAACTGCATTCAGAAGCTCTGAAGACGATGACGGAGTGGTGAATCGAAACGTCGGCGGACATGGACGCAATAACCCGGTGGAGGACCCGAGAAACCTTCACTCAGCAGATACGCCGGGAAAGCACCAGTTCTTTCTTTATGTAGATACTAGCCATCTAGCTACATGTGACCCTGTTGCCAAGCATGCTTCCGTGTAGCAGCCTAGTTTCGCGCGCGTTTGTCGTAGGGAATGGAAGATCACAGTGAAAACAATGCTTACATGCATGCACAAATTTATTCCTAAACGTCTCGGATCTGATTTGGCATGAATTTAGTTCTGTGAAAATATGGTACAGTAAATTTTAACACGGTCAATGACGCAAACATCGAGAACTCAAAAAGGTCAATATTTACGCGAACTAGATTTCCCGCTGATTCGCAACTTTGAACTTGTACCAGCTTGGTCGGGAAATCGTTTATTGCCAAGGGAAGTTTCCTGATTTTGAGAGGACGTGGACTCAGCACAGGTGAACAGTCGACGCACAGTGGGACCAAATAAAAAAGGCTACTAAAAGTCGAAAAATGAAGTTCGCGTAAAGTGGCCCACAATAGATAATAAATATAATTGATGATGTGCTCTTCAAGATAGTGTACTACATGGAGCACATAATATGTAATGATAATGAGTACGACCCTCTCAATGTATAGCATGTCAGTGTGATTTTGGCTGCCGTAACTTTCCGGTCCAAACCATGAATATTCTTATCTTCATTGAACATTTTCCATGCAATATTTTGTATTTTTTAAATTTTACACCAAATAAAACTTCCTTTGCGTACAAAATGAGTTTAGTGTAGTTTAACGTTTGTTTTAACGTGTTTAGATTTTTAGGTGTTTTTACGCTAAATTTAAGTTTAAATGGCAATTATCGTTTTCAACGACATCTGCCAACACAGACTTATATATACTGCGTGATAGAGTAGAGTATAAATAACAGTTTTTTGAAGAAAATTTTTGCAGATTTTTGCAGTTTTCATTTTACCAACTATATTTCTTCGAAAGCGCCTTGATCGCTTCGTGGCTGCCGCGGGGGCCGCCATTTGCTTCTATATGGTGAAATTTCCAAATATTCACGGAGAGGAATTTCATTTTAGCATCTTCAGTAAGTAATATGCATGTTGTATGCCTATATCACCCATACCTATTGAAACAAGTAACTGAATCGGCAAAAATTCGAGAATACTCTTGTCAAATATTTTCGTCCCTGTTAACCGTTTAGGTGTACATGAGATTGAGACAGAAGAAACGAAATTTCTATATGATCAGCCTTCCGTACAAATGGTTCTTATGAACTGACGATCGCCCATAGTCGCAAGGCGTGCCGTGGCTGGAGGGGAGTGGGGGTGGGCAGGGAAGAGGGCGTAATCGTGCACGTGCAACGACAGGCGCCAAGTGGGCAATAATCTGCTCTCCCAGATGTGCCTACTTACCCACCCTTCTGGGTTTTATAGTCCATTCTTCTTACTCTAATCCTCTGGTAACTCTCCATGGATCTCTTTTACAACTCTCTTGCCTCCCCTTGGCCAACCTTGTTGCCGCTTGCACGCACTAACGGAACCCTTCGCTGTACTTCGTTGGGGGATTTTCTGGTTGTGTTCGCGTGTTGTATTCAGTTGCCTTTGCGAGTGTGTCCAGAGAACATCAACTGAAATTTTTTCATCGATAAATGTTAACTACTTAATAGCTAACTATACTTTATTAACCATGAGTTAAATTTATTTACTAGTTTCTGATACCTTTAATGTGCCGAGATTTTAGCGAATGTAGGTACATAAGCGTGGAAAAATTTTTAAGCAAACTTTTAATTTGTAAATATCGATTAGCAGTTCAAATATATAAGTTTGTAAATATATTTTGGTTAATGTAAGGATGGAAATATTTGACGTAACAAGATCTCGTCATATGATTTAATGGAGTAGATGTTTACAATTCTATCCATTCAGTGCATTAATTTATGAATTAATATTGAATTATTTTACGTTGAATATAAAAATTAAATCTTTAATTGTATCCTATTAAACGTAAAATCTTATCCTACTCTAGTTGCTACAGCTGTAATTCTAACTATATATTCAATGAAATGCTCTAAAGGGATTCTGAACTGTTGAACGGATGTTTTTTTTTTGGGTTTTAAGTTATTATAGTTCCTTTTTCGCACAAAATGCATAAGAGATACCGAAAATATAATGACGAAATCAAGGTAGCTTAAATTACTGTGAGAACGCCAAAAAAAACGCACTAAAACCCGAAAACGACAGAGTAATTAATTTTTGCCAGTTTTTCCAATCGGTCCCACTGTGCGACGGTTGCGGTGCCCTGAATCACGGTTGGCGATGATATTTTTTTATTGCAAGCCTAGCTTACCAACCTATCGAAAGACAAACTCACGACATCCATGTCATGAGTGGGATTCGAAGTAGCGACTTGTGGGTTACCAGGCCGGCGTGTTGCAGATCTGGCTACCGAGACCGGCTGTCCCCCTCCCTCCGAACCCCCATTCTCAAATTTGCACCGGTCCACACAATTCAGGACGTTGCTGTGCCCTCGACAAGGATATGAATGTTTCACTTCATGGTTTATCCATAGTTTTTTTTAAGGTCCATATGAAAGGAACACTGCTTTATCTTGTTAGCATGTTCACTCTCCCACACTGGCCAATATAATAGACTTCATAACCCTACGACCAACCATCCGCTCTGAATACGATATCCTTTGGTTTAATTTGTTATTACATGTTTTATAAATTAATGTTTTATTAATTAGAATTGATAAGTTAATGTTTTTCCTAAGATAAGTTGTAATATGTCATAGGAGCATTTGGGAGTTCTATACCTTTAACTAGTTAGTATAATCGTAATATTTACGGCTCGCAGAATAATCCTCTTCAATGGGCCTTTTGCAGAAATACACACTGTACAGCTAGAAGGTAATGCTGGCGGACAAATGGGTGTTAGATTTTGTGACTCGTTGTTAGATGAGCCAGCCTTATTCATCGCCGAAGTTACCGATCCAAGGCTCCTTCCTCTCATACAACCGTATGACCGAGTCCTGTCCATCAATGGACAAGATACATGTGATATCAGTGCTCAACTTGCAACTCAAAGAATCCAGGTATGCCTTATGTATGTTTCACCTTCTTACATTTTCTGACAAACTTGTGCTTTTAAAATTTAAATATGGAAATATCAGACCTAAAGATATTAAGGAACGTCACATTTAATTTTATCATAGCCGCTGGAGATATTTTCTCCTAATTGCAATGCTGCTGCTTTATATTTCAAACAATTGCAGAATTTGCAGAAAACTGCCTTTAAATCAAATAAAAACTTGTTTCTCTCCTCGCAAGAATGCCATTTCAGTATCTAGCCATATTTTTATTTATTAGTCGTTCGAGTTGCAAAGTAACTTCATTTACCAATAACAAGTTTAAGTAACAAGTAATTTTATCTATTTTTGTAAATTGAAGTTTAGACTAGTTTATTATTAATAATCCTTTTTTATGCATGATAAGTAGTGAATTCACCCCCTGCCACACACCTTTATGGTGGCTTTCAGGGTGTTATGTAGATGTATATGTAACATTTTAGTGCAGTTTCCTAGAACAGTCAAGAAAATGGCTAGCTATATCTATTATTTATATCACAATTGAGAAACCTTCCCAGGGATTGTATATCCACGTTTCTTCAGTGAATACCCTCCTAGTTGATGAAACTATGTTCGAACGCAATAAGATGTGATCAGGGTTTACGAAACCTGATTGTAAAAGTAATATATTCAACGCGAGAGCGATAAGTGTCTTAAATTCCGAAAGACGATTAAACCGACTTTATGAATATTTTTTTGTTTTTTTTATGGTAGTAAAACGTCAACTATTAACAACTCTAGCATATTATTATAATATATTTGTATTTCACCTAGTTTCCAAGTCCTATTGGCTCATGGAATAAATTTTATCCGCGTAATAAATAGAAAATATGACTAAAATTATTTCTATCCACTCCTCAATTCGAACAATTCTTCCTCGGCATTGGTTAAATTAATCGCTAAAATCCAGTGTGACACTTCATGATATTCTGTGTGAAATCCATGTCATTAAAACTTGGGCGATAAGGGGCGAAAACTATTATAATGAATTGACTCTGGCAATTCAAAGAGAAATTGCTGACGAAAGGAAATGGTGGGAAAAATGGGATATAAAATATTGGCATTGCAGAAACTGCTGATGTTTCGATTTGTCCTCAAAGGTTTTTTGAGGAAACATTTTCAAGTCAGTGCAATTGGAGAGAATAAGCTGCCTGTTCATCAACAGGGCAGGTGAAATGGCCTATCAATTCATGTTGTTGATTAGTCAACCGATGGACTCCGTCAATTGGACTGCCATAACTGAATAACCTGGTTAATAGTTTATCTGGAAGTTTTCTGCTAATTTTTTTTTACCCAAGTAGCCTTTTAAACGGCTAATTGGGGGTACGATTAGGATATTAAGCATTCAAAAATTCGACCACTCAGCAATTGCTGTTTTCCATCTGGTTGTTTAGTGTAGAGGCTTCAACTAAGTTCAACTGTCTGAATCCCCGTTTCGTTCAGAAAATGCTATTAAACGGCCCACCATCAAGTTATATCACTCATGCAGAACATGTATGGAGAGCTTTTTTATCTTTATTATTTGATTTACGCTTGATGCATGGCTTGTAACCCCGATTGGTATGTTGGAGATTTTAAGTGCCTTAATATGCCTCTTAGTTTTGTGTAAATTTCAAAGCACTGTAAGGTCAAAATGCAACACATGTTGCATTTGTTGTGCATTTGCACAACATGCATTAGCATATGTTGTTAGTAATGAAAGCCATATATTGAGTGCTTAATCATTGTCGGATTTTTCGAGTATTATCTCTTCAAAAATTTTGTGCTGTCACTCATGGGATTTGAAAAATGGGTATTTGCGTGAAATATTCCCTGGATTGATAGAGATGCATTTGAAAATAAGTTCTCCCCGATTTCACTGATGCTTGAAACAGTAGTGTATTAAGGCTTCTGTCAGTGGTCTTTTGCGTTCTTCCATATTGGTGACCAATGTTTAATGGGCCCGACATTCATCTTCTTCAGGTAACGCCTCAAACAGAAGCCTACAAGGGACACTTTCATCTGCTGGCTACTCTGTCACAGCGATAGTATATACTAGTACATATGTGGCAGCGGAAATTCATTGCAGGGAAGCTGTCATGCCCTTCAGGCACATTAAAAGTGAAACTTTCTGAAAGCCGATAAAATAGAAAGAAAAACTCGAGCCAAACTTTACTACGACCCGGGTTTCACTGTATTACAGCATCTGCAGATCAGACCTGACGATCATGTAATACAGTGAAACCCGAGTCGTAGCAAAGTATATTATTTTTGTTGATTTGGCTCGTGTTTTTCTTTCTGTGTTATCATGTTTCGCTTCCACTCCATATCTCCTGAATCTTCAGAATCAGTTTCAGAAAGCCCCTGTAATGGATATCATGCTAGTTCAATACCGCGGTTACGTTTGTATCCTATTGATATCTTATTTTCTGGTGAGGTCTACAAAAAAGCTCTTATTCTTTTTTCCATGATTACCTTGAATTCCATGGTCTTTACATGAGTGGCTGTAAAGTTTGGAAATGAAAGAATATTTTGTAAAACTTGTGTTTGAGGTGCCTGTGAGTTTTCAAAAAGTTATGAGCATGATCACACAGGCTCAAAATTACTCCCATGAAAATGGGTAATTCTGAAATTTTTGATGTAGTATAAGATTGCTTCAATAATATCGCTCTAATTCTGTGGCTAATATTACAGAGTTTTTAAATTTTTGATATACCTTATCAATTGTGTATATTAGAGTTCATTGAAAAAGAGAACTCATTGCATTTACATTTTTTTTCAGGAGGCAAAAAATGTGATTTTAGTGGTATCAAGAAAGCGTTTAGATACAGAAGATAGTTTTGGTGTGAAATTAAAAAGCAGATCAAATGATAATTTTCTAAATAAAGAAGCAACAAGTACCTTTAAAAAATGCAACGAAGTGCTAAAATCTGGAGTTGATTTTAAAAAGACTTCGCATCTTCAGTTAACACCATCTCATTCAGTTCTCTCATATGAACATTCAAAGAACTATCACCATTTAGGGTTAAAGAATCCATCTGGAAACAGCAGTGATATATTATGTGACACCAATGGTGTCATTAAACTTGAGGAGTCAAACCTGAAGCAAAGGACTGTGATAATCAATAAGGTGAGTTTCATCGTAATAATTAGATCGTAAAATATGCATCGTATAATATGCACACAGCTTTTCTACTGTGTTACCTTTACCCATAAAGGACCTCAGCAACAACTGGTAATATATCCCGACCACTAATAATGAATATCCCATTAGCTAATGCATATATTATTACTGACTGCAGCCACAGGAATATTAAAAACTAATCGATTTCCTTATTTTTCCCTGTTCAGTATATATGCGCACGAAGCTGCTATATGTATACACAGGGCCGGATTTAGGAGTATGCCACCTGAAGGCTAAATCCATTTGCCGCCCCCCCTTTTTAGAGACTCACAGTTAATGGACTCATATGTTATACATATTAGATATTTTCAATTTTTAGTAAATTGCCAAAGTGCCGCCCCTTAAATTTTGCCGCTCTAGGCTGCAGCCTTTTCAGCCTATTTAGAAATCTGGCCCTGTGTATACACCTATTCCGTCTTCACCGCCTGCTTTGTGTTCGCCCTTTCATGCGTTACCATTCTATTTTCCTTATCCTATCCTAGGAATAATTTTATTCGAAGCAGAGCTTGTTTTCATGTTCGAATGCATATATGGCCACCTTGGCTTGTTTCATGCTTTGGCTTTTGTTGCCATATAGATAAACTATACTTCTTTCATTCAAATGCCTATCGGTCTCTTTTTCCTCTCTCCTTGTGTTTGACACTTCTTCTTCATAGTGAAATACAATAGTAATACTGCACACTTCATTTTTAATAATAACCGACCCGGGTTTCGACAACTCAGTTCCATTTTCTAGGTCAGAAAGAACCTAGAAAATGGCACTGAGTTGTCGAAACCCGGGTCTGTTATCATTAAAAAATTAAATGTGGTGTTCTACTATTGTATTTCATTATTAATATCACAAACTTCCACAAAGTGACGCCTGAAGTGATTTCTTATACACTTCTTCTTCTTGAGGTGGATCAAAAAGTCCCTTCATGCCAACTCTTGGTCGCCACACTTGGGCCAAGGATGATATAAACCCCCCCCCTCCCCCCTCCCCCCCGATTTCACTGAAAACTGACTTTGGCTCGGTAGTGTAATGGTAAGCACGTCGTACCGAAAATATGGATGCCGGTGGTTCAAGTCCTACCAATTGAAAACTTTTTCTGTTGTTATCTTGCTTGATTCCATCTTCACCACCTGTTTTGTGCCCGTCCTTTTATTTTCTATGGAAGAAATACTTCAGTGCGTATCTACAGCGCAAACCTCTAGCGATGAAGTTAATTGCACTTTAATATGCAAGTACAGGTTTGATGGAAGTTCGGGTCACGCCCAATATAAACAACTGTGGGAACGAGCAGATTCATCAGATGAATTTTTATTCATGAGCTCCCTAGTGCCACTTACTTTGATAAATAATGCTTCAGCTAAGAGATTCATGCGTATCTTTTTTATCTTTGCCTAATCCGCATGTAATGCAAACGGGCAATACTAATAATTTCCCTGTTTTGGGTGAGATTATCTTAGCAAATCCGCGGCCGTCGTCCATCAGATTTTGCCGGCCAGTTCGTCTTCAGTGGCTCAAAGAGGCGACGGAAATTGCCAAGGCAGAAAATGATTATTTGCAAAGGCAGATTGACGAATTATAAAATAGGACCCGAAGAGGCGATGGAGGCTCGCAATAAGGACGCCATGAAATTCCGAGAAAGATTCACGCAGGAACACTCCAGGATGGCCACCAATGAGGACATATTCAAAAGACCTTTGATCACGTCCGATCTATTGTTTTACTCCAATGGCTCCACTCCTTTGACTGCGAAGACTCATATGAGGCTTCCGAAGGAACTACGAGAACTATTACTAATAGAAGATAAAGAAGAAGCAAAAGTATCAAACTGCGATGAGAGTTACGATTCGTCAGAGGACTACTGTCCATGCAAAAAGTCGAGATACTCGAGTTTGAAGTGTTCTATCTCAATAAGATATTCGTAGATTGCAATGAAATAGACTGAAAATGAAAGGAAACGTATTTCTACGTTTTGTGAATACCATCGGCGATTCTTCACCGTATCAAAAAAATTTTTATTTTGCTTTGTATGAAAAAAAAAGCACGGTTTTTGGCGCTCAGAAATCGGAAGTTCCATTTTGAACGATAATTTCTTAAAAACTTCAGAAGTTATCAACATGAGACTTCATTAGGTGCAAGATCTATCTTTTTTAAATGTATCTGCTCAAGCAGAACCTCGTAACTATTCATTTACTAGCTAAAAGTTGTTGATAGATAAAACTCGACTATTTTCGTTATTTAATAACTTATAAGAAATTTTAAAGCACCGTAGGCAACGCATACACGCATTTTTTTTAGTAAGGTTTTGCTTTAAATGAAAAATCGGCAAAGGAAGTTGAGTCAACGGTGTTGTAGTGAAGAATCTGTGGGGATGGGTGATTGGTCAAGGAAAGAATAGTGAAAAGGCGATCGCATGGTCAGGAGACCGCTACCAACCACCCTTTCCTTAACCGCTCCCTTACCCACCCTTGCTAATCCCTCATTAGAACACCGCCGACGCAACTTTCTCTGCCGACCCTCCACCCTCCTTTCTTTTCCTCCAGGTATTCCATTCTTGGTTTTTCCCTGCATTGCCTCAAACAGACCTCTTCTCACCCTCATCTCTCTCTCACGGAGTGCGTCGGTACACGTGCTAACAATCCATTTCCTCTGACAGTTTCTTTGCCTTCTTAACCATTCCTAAATACAAACATGGTGTGTGCTTTCAGATGTTTGTCAACTACCTAAAGATGACTCGGTGAGTTAAAATAAGGATATTCTGAGGGTTAAAATCATTTGGAAAAATTATATTTGTGTTCTTTTCAGTATCTTACAATAATGGCATTTCATTTGAGTTGCTGAATCAATCTTTACCGGTACTGACAATATCAAAATGAATTTAAGTCATTCTCGTTTATCGACATCCTCTTTTCAATATTATACTTTCTCTTTTTAAGCCATAAGTAGGATATGGCGCAGCAAATTCTATGCAAAGGAATATCAGTTTCTCAGTTTTGTTCAATCTATTATTGATTAATCTAATTGTGTTTTCATCTACGAGGGCGGTTTTTTTTTCAACCTCCGATGGGCCATAAATGAAACACAAATTGAATATTAATTTTTTTTTTACTACCAAAAGTTATGCACATTTATGCTTACTTTTCGACATAAGCACCTTGACAATTGAGGCATTTGTCGTACTTGTGGACGAGCTTGACAATACCCTCTTCATAAAATGTTGCCGCCAATGAATATAAATGAGTCTTGACGTTGTCTTGAGGCTCCTCGTTGGTTTGGAAACATTGCCATCCTGGCCACTTCTTCAATTCAGGGAAAAGATGGAAGTCACTTGGCGCTAGGTCGGGACTGTATGGCAGGTGATCGAAAACGTCCCATTGAAATTGCTCAAAAAGTGTTTGGGTTGCACCAGCGCTGTGAGGACGCGCATTGTCATGGATCAAAAGAATTTCAGAAGTCAGCATGCGTCCTTGACCCCCTTCATCATGCACATCAGTTGGGCTGTCTTTGAATTTTCGACACCATTCACGGACAACACCACTACTCATAAAGTTTTCTTCATACACTCGGCTTATTCTTTGATGAATTTCTGCAGCACTATTCCATTCTGCTTGCAGGAAACGAATAACACTGCGCAATTCGCACTTGGCGGGATAATCAATGAGGTGGCCATGTTCATGTGGCTGCCACTCAGAATAGACTGACGACTTAGGCTCGGCAGTGATAGAGCATGTGATACGGGTGATGCACTGTTGCCTAATTTGCATACCACCCCCCTAGCGCTTGTCTGGCGTTTGTGCTGTGCGATCGGAGGTTGAAAAAAAAACCGCCCTCGTATATTACTTTACTTTTCGTCGAGAGCATTGTAATTTGACATTATAACATTGTGTGATCAGTATCATTTTTGTGATATAAAAATGCAAAACCACTGGAGTCTCAAGTATAAATGAATCCATCCCTCAAACATAATAATCCAGTATGTCATTCAACAGTGACCATAATTTAGTGATGATGAAATGCCATCTAAAATTCAAGAAATTGAAGAAAACAAAGAAGAATATATGGCAAGTAGAAAAACTAAAGGAGGCTCAACATCAGCTGGCATTTCAAAAAGCAGTGGGAAACAACATAGGAGAGAACCTGAATGAGAAATCGGTGGAAGAGCGTAGGGAAAACATTAAATGTGGACTACAGGAAGCCGCAAAAGAAGTTCTTGGAAGAAGAAAAGTTGCCAAGAAGAAGCCATGGATCACGGAGGAAGTCTTAGAATTGATTGAAGAAAGAATAAAGTACAAGAATGCGAAAACTGAAGAAGGGCAGCTCTGCTACAAAAGAATAAGGAACGAAATAAGTCGCAAAGCAAGGAAAGCTAGAGAGCTGTGGTTGAAAAATCTTTGCGAAGATGTACAAAGCAACCTTGCACTTGGAAAGGTGGAAGCGGCCTACAGCATAGTGAGGAACCACTTCAAGGAACGGAGCGCAAGAGGCAATGCCCTAAGGGACAAGAATGGAGGAATTTTGATTGAAAATGAGGACAAAGTGAAGAGGTGGAAAGAATATCTGGAAGAGCTATACAATGGAAAAAATCTCAGCACAAAAGCTATTGAAGAGGAAAGCGAAGTGGAAATAGATGATATGGGGGCATCAATATTAAGATCGGAATTCAACGCTGCAGTAAGGGATCTTCGGATGAATAAGGCCTCAGGTATTGATGATGTCCCTGCAGAACTAATTAAAAATGCAGGAGAGAAGACATTAATTCATCTCTACAAAACCATCTGCGACATGTATTCAACAGGGGAAGTTCCAAGGGACTTCGAGAAAAACATCATCATTCCAATTCCCAAGAAGAAGAGAGCGGAGAAATGCGAAAATTTTAGGACTATAAGCCTGACGACACATGCATCAAAGATACTGACCAGGATCATCTACAGAAGAATAGAACGAAAAGCAGAGGAGTTCCTGGATGAAGATCAATTCGGATTCAGGAAAAGTAAGGGTACAAGGGAAGCAATATTGGCCCTTTGGCTACTCATAGAGAAGAGAATGGAGAAGAACAAACCGACCTTCATTGCATTTGTGGATTTAGAGAAGGCCTTTGACAACGTGGATTGGGATTCAATGCTTGGAATTCTGAAGGGAATTGGAGTGTCCTACAATGATCGAAGAATTATACACAGTCTGTACAAAAACCAAGTTGCTGTGATTAAATCTGGACCCAGCTGTGAAGAGGCAAGAATAAGGAAAGGAGTGAGACAAGGCTGCGCACTGTCTCCCGTAATTTTTAATGTTTACATCGAGAGAGCCATCAATGAAGTCAAGGAGAAGTGTTCTGGAGTGAAAATCCACGGAAAAACCATCAGTATGCTACGATTCGCTGATGACATAGCTCTCATAGCAGAGACAGAGAAGGAGCTGAATAAGATGCTAACGACCCTGGAAAGGACTATGGCCAGATATCAGCTGAAGATCAATAAGAAGAAGACTAAGATATTGGTGTGCAGCAAAAGAGAAGAGGCGAAAACCAACGTTAAACTAGGAAAACAGAAACTGGAAGAGGTGAAAGAGTTCTGTTACCTGGGAAGCAGAGTAACCAACGATGGACGTAGCAAGAAAGAAATAGTGAGTAGAATAGCCCAGGCAAAGAGGGCATTCTTTCAGAAGAAGAATCTACTTACAGCAGGAAATACAAGCATAGAAGTAAGGAAACAGTTCATCAGAACATACATCTGGAGCATTTTTCTTTACGGCAGTGAATCATGGACGATGACAGCAGCGGAGAAGAAAAGGGTAGAAGCATTTGAAATGTGGTGTTACAGAAGAATGCTGAAGATTAAATGGATCGACCGAGTAAGTAACGAGGAAGTGCTAAGAAGAGTAGGAGAAAAGAGAAGTCTGCTGACAACTCTAAAAAGAAGAAGGGAAAACTTAATCGGTCATATCTTGAGACACGATGGCCTGATGAAGACTATCGTCGAGGGAAAAGTGAACGGGAAGATTGGAAAAGGCAGGCCTCGTATGAGATACATGGAACAGGTCGTGAAGAATGTAAAAGAGAAGAATTACGTCACAATGAAAAGGTTGGCCGATAGAAGAAACGAGTGGAAAGCTGCGTCAAACCAATCCTAGGATTGTTGACCAATGATGATGATGATGTCATTCAATGCAAAGATATGATAATACACACAACAGAGCTTTTTGTAGAAAATCATGAAGTCATCCTGATTAAACAGAAGCTTGAATTTCAATGTAAGAAGCTATAAATAAGGATATTGTGAAAATGATTCCGTTCAGCCAATCCTTAAAATTAAATATTAATTTTAATAGATTGTCAGTTTCGAGTTATTGTAGGAGAGTATCCACTAATATTATTTCTGGCGCATCAAAGAGTCAGATAACAAAGAGTGGCAACAAGTTGTAATTTACCAAGCAGGAATGTTTTTTTAAGGCTGCACATTGTCATAAATTGCGCCACCCTCCTCGGGTAGTAAAGGCGTAGGGTGTAGTTCGGGATGGAGGATGAGAGGGTAAAGGAAAAGAATGGAATCCCAAATGTTGCCTTTTTATGGAGAACATGTATGGTAACCCAAGATCCCGCATTCTTTCTCAAGAGTTGAAAGACGTTCATAATTTGCTGCATGATTCGGAAAATTATCCAAATAAAAACAAATTTACTGCTGTTACGAGTGCACTGATCCATTCTCTCGATCCAATATCCTCGCAAAATCTTCAGCATAGAATCTTTAGGAATCAGTGACAGCATGCAGAACCTGAAAAAGTTGAATTCGAGGAGTTTATGTCCACACAACATGAATAGTCCAACGGAGTCTCGGTATTTCCAGGTCCCGCTGCGCGGAGCCGGGCCGCGGCTCCATCGAAAAATCGAGGTTATTCTCGGCGTCTCAAACTTTTTTCAAATATTTTTACGGAATAAACTATAAATATCTTTAATTTATACTCTGATGAAGTATCCCAGAGACAATTTTTCGAATAAGGATTATATTGTCTACTTTATGTAAAATTTTGTCTAAAAAAATGGTCCGCCATTTTGTGACGTAATAGCACTGAAATATCGGCAAAATGTGTGAAACTTATGCATAGTATAGGCAAAGTACCGTTTTCACAATTGGTAATGTTTATTATTTCATAAAAATCCTTCAATTACTCCTGTATCTTCTCAACTTTTAAGATTTTCGAAGAAAAATAAGAGCGGGCGCTTTTTTGGAAATTTGGTCGTGTTTGAGCCTCTGAGAAATGACTTACCATTCCATAATACCTAATCATTTGTGTGTGCATGTGCCAAATTTCAAGACGTTAATTTAAAAAAGTAGTTTTGGACTTTTGCCAAGCGATCTTCGATTTTATCCCATTGTGCTTCGTCCCGAAATTTTCGTATCGTCTCGTCCCAAAATTTCTTCGTCCCACTTCTCGTTTCGTCAGATTTAGCACAATTTTTTCATTCTGGAAATATTCAAGCTGGTCATGTTTTCGGTATTCATCATGTTTTTTTAATCCTGAATGATATTTTTGAATTTTACAATATACACACTGCAAGGTCATTGTTGTAGCCAACCGCGTATATTTTAGAAGCATTATATTTGAATTTAAAAGTGTCCTTTTAGTGGTAGCCTTTTAGTTAGCTGATAATTGTATTCCACATTAGAGGCGTGTACCAATTTAGAAGCAACCAACCTACTGATAATTACGGTTTAATGGATTACGTTTTTTTATTAAATTCATGAAAAATAAATAAACTGCAGTTCATTTCTTCCATTCAGTCTATTTAGGTAGAAACAGTTAATTAATTATCCGCAAGCAGTGAAATTAGTTTTATTATGATGGGAATTGAAAGCAAGAATAATTATTATTTATTCTGGCCCTTACTTTATTAGTAATTATTTTGGGATATAAAAATGTGCATATCATGTATATTTGAAGTGAGTTATTTAGGATCTAATAAAATTAATGTCAAGTTTTTTCGTGTTTGACTCCAAACTTCGCAATAAATTCATCTTTACTTCAGATATTGTTAATTTTTCTGCTCTTTGTCAAAAGCTCGTCTAACGTGTAATTGTCTTTTTTTGCTACTTATATGTGCAAAAATTGAAAGGGACTTTGCGCTACATTTTTCTCGTTGAATGTTTCTTTCTCCCGAAATTTTCGTTTTCTCTTGCCGCACAACATATTTTGTCACGGCATTTTCGTATCTTCCCGTTCTACACAATGTCGTCGTTTCATAGTTTTCGTAGTCTCATCCCGACATTTTTTCGTCTTGAAAATTTAGTCTCGTCTCGTCCCACCACTTCTCTCTCTCAAAAAATTTTCTTCCCTTTTCGTTCCAGCAAATTCTTCATCTCTGGGACTTGTTTTTTCATGTTGCGCCAAATCTTTCCAATCCCTAGTACCTTTCCAGTCAAATAAAGAATTGTCAAAAATGAAATAGTTTGCCGTCACGTTTTCGTGCCTTTGAAAGTTTTCTCTTTTTAATTAATGAGGGAAAGTTTAAGTCATTTTAAAATCGAACTATTTCAAATACGTACTGTAAAGGTTATAAAATTTTCAGCAAGAGAGTAAAAAACAGTAAGCTACCTTAAACTCAGGCTATTGGCATGAGTGGACGAAGAACTCATTGCTAATAAGCCTGTGGAATAAATGAGATTTATATCCATTTGATGAACATGTAATGGAGATACCTACTATCAAGGAAAAATTATTGAAATTTTTCACTTGAACTTTATATGGCATTAGCAATCCGTGTTTATTTAATATATAGCTACATTTTCATGTCCATGGGAGATATATTTCAATAAATTTATCAAATAATTTAGTGTCCTCGTTGACAGCTTGAAGATGGAAAGTAAAATTCAATTGGTAAAAGGTGCATGCCTTTATAAAATTGTTTTCATTTTGAGTGACAACGTGTTTAGTCCAATAAATCTTAATGTAGGTTTCAGAATTTTGATTTAATAGAATAAAACACCACCATGAAGAATAAATGTCAACTGGATGGTTTATACGTATAACTTTTATTTCAAATGTTCATCTCATAGTTCGCGGTATGTGGAAATATATCGAATCTAAAGATGTAATCGATATAACCGCAAAGCAGAGCCGCAGAACGGCTTCGATTGGGTTCGATATTCAAAATGGTGGTGAGGTTACAGTGTTGTGGGACTGAGATCTTCGTGATTTCTCTTTGAAGCTCTTGACCGAATAAGCTCACTGTGATAGTAGAATTAAGATTCAGGTACGGTATGTGAACTTACGCCAATAGAAAACGAATGTGTCAATGATAATTCTTGAATTTCTGTTTGTTTTGCATTCCATATTGTTTTCATGAAATTTTATGATAAGTGACTAAGTTTCTCCATTTTCAGGCACGCTATATATACTGGGCCATTTGGAGTAGACACTAATTTCTATTGTTGTTAAGAAAAGAACTTCCTCGTGGGAAATTTTATTGGCACTGTCGAGACGAGCATGGATTTGTAATGCCTTTGGTTGGCGAGTACTCAGAGCAACTTTTCAGAATTTAACCGTGTTGTGTTCCAAGAACACGCGATCGCAACTCTTCGATTCTCATGTCGTGTGGTTTAGTATTGTATTTCGTATTGGCTGTTCATTAGATAACGCCTGGGATTAGAAAAACTTGTATCTTATGAGGCACATGGTTAAGTAGCCATAATCATTGAAATTTTATGTAGTTTTTCTAAATATTTCGATCTACGGCCGTTTTTATTTAAAATAATCACCATCTGTTATCATTGTATGGTTAAAGTTATTAATTCGTGATGTGATTCCAAGAAGCACTAGACACTCGAAAATTTGGTTTTGGTGAGTTGTGTTTAAAGTTCATGTACACAAAATCATGATTGCTGGAACTTGCGTGCAGGTATGCAGGCTGTGCCTAGCGAAGTGGCGCTTAGTCAATTGGGTGCCCCCATGAAAATGATCTGGACCTCTTCATGCTGGATTGTGTTGTACCTATTAAAACGCCGATTTTTATGTCTGTATGATTGCATGTAGAGTGATGTATGAATGCATTACCGTACGTGCACAATACCGAGTACGAGCTCAAATTCCCCTACAGTACAGTCTGACAAATAGAAGTGAAACATTCATCGTGTATAGTGTTCATTTTTAGTACGATGAAAGTGTGACTCAATGGCTCGTAGGTCCCAGTGAAAATTCAGGTTCGTTCTCCGTGAAACTCCCCGGAAAAGTTACTGTCCCAGTTCACTGAGATTTAACTACCATCTGAGTCAATGCCACTATCACCCTGTCACTGGGAAACTCTGTGCCAATTCATTGGAAGGGTAACTGTCATAGACACTGAGAAGTCCCAAGATACTGTTGACAATGTTACTGTTTGGTTTGCTGGATACGTTTTCAACAGAGATTGCCAGTGAATGTGATATTTGTTTTAGTATTTTTTTTAATTTATCCTTACTCTGTTGAGTGAATTTCATATGCAACTTAGAACCCAGTGAACTCTATTCTTACCAAGCACTCTAAACCCACATTTTGAACCCTGGTTTTACGAAGTGAAGGTACATCGTTTTACATGATAAATTTATCTCGTTGAGGACTCCATATTAAAATTAAATTCACATTTCGAGTCATTGATGGGGCCTAGATTTAATTTTCCTATTTTGTTTTAGAAAGGGCTCAAAGTGTCACAAACATACTGTTCGAATGGTGCTTCCACAATCTTCTAAAACTGAACAACAACAAGTCTGGTCTCATGTACTTTGCCACCAAAAATAAAGCCCCTGCCCCAATTTCCATGAACGTTGATGGTACCTGTACCCCACAAATCTCCAGCACACAATTCTTCGGAATATCGCTGACCCACACCATTTCATGGGATGAACCCATCTGCTAACTCTCTAGTAATCTAAGCTCTAAATGCTTTCTTTCTAGAAGAATAAGGTGATCAGTAAGTGTGGACGTGCTGTTAGCCAATTATTATGGTGAATTTTTCTCAAATGTGGTTTTAAGCATTCTGTTTTGGGGTTCCTCCCCACATGCTAGCATAATCTTTAAGATTCAGAAACAAGTGGTAAACCTAATATGTAATGCTATGGCTGATGCACCCTTTCTTCCTTTGTTTAAGAAGCCTGGTTTACTGCCAATTCCTTGTATTTACATGTAGGCTGTTTGTGTGTCTGCCAAGAACAACTTATCAAATTATATAACTAATGACGGTATTCATGGTCACAATGCCAGAAGGCATATGGACCTCCATCAAAAGTTTGTAAGGACCACCACTGCTATGCATGGACCAATGTCCGTGGGCTTAATGATTTATAACCATCTGAGCTTAAATCTGAAACTAAGGTTGACGTATTCAGAAAAAATGTATTAAGATTTTTCGCTCCAAAATTTTTATTCTGTGAAAGAGTTTTTGAACTCGAATTTTTAATTATCTGAGTGCATATTGTGTAATACTGAGTGTTCGTATAATGTACTGAGTCTGTTAACAATTCTGTGACATGCCTTCTATCTCTTACATATCAAGTGTAACATGATAATGGACAAATAAATAATTATTATTATTCGGAGCATGAAATTGATGATAGCTATCACACCCTTCATTCTTTCACATCGATTAACAGGTTTCTTCTACGAGGAGTGGCTTGTTATTTTTGGTTTGGTTCAGTTTTGAGTAGCCACTGCACCTTATGGAAGTGATTTTATATTATAATTTAACTAAAGCTTTTCCTCAATCAAATATTAAATGGGAATTATCACCCACTGGGCTTTTTATTAGGACAAGATCTATATCTGTTGAATATATAATTGTAAGGACATAGTGTATTTATTGTTTAACTTATCTTTATACAGAGTGTGAATGAAAGTCTTGGAATGAGAATTGGAGGTGGGATGGGAAGCAGTGAAGGCAATATACCAATTTACATTGCGAATATCCATCCTCAAGGATGTGTTGGGAGGACACAAGAGATTTTGGTAAGTACAGACAAAATGAAAATTGGTTATTTAATGATTAGCCTTGGAATGGAAACAACTTATTTGATGACAACTTACGGAGGATATTGATGAGTAAACTCATTTCAGCATTTAACTTATTTATCATGACTAGCAGCAGTAGTAGAAATGGTTTTTAGGTGCTCCAACAGATGAGGTTATACTACACTGTGTCACTTAATCTTAAGATAAGGGCAACATCTATGCTACGACCTTGTTTCTATTATTTTAGTATGTTAACCTCAATTTTTGAAGCATGGTGGAAGTAAGGCATGATGAATTTTCAAGCTATGACTTCAAACCTGCAAAAATATTACTCCTGTACCTATCCCCTGATTTTTTCATTGCAAATTTTGGTCTTTAAAACTTGAACTATACATAAGTAACTAATTTATTAAAAACTTGTTTATGATGTTTGACATTACTTCATCTTGATTGATGGACTATTCCTCATCAAAAATTCCTATGTTTTTCACTATGGTAGTTTTGTATTGGTGTTGCAGCCTAAGGAGCCAAAATAAAAAAAATTGAATAGGTGCATGCTATTTTTTCTCAGAGAAATCACGGATCAAGCTCTACATGAGTGCAAATGGGTTGCATGGTGACTTGGAAGCGGTCATAGAGAGCATGCCATTCCACCCTCCAATTATAGGCAAATAATTGACGGATTAATTTTCTTAATGATGTATGTTTTTATTTTCAGAAACAAAAACTAATTTAATTGTCTACTCATTCGGAATGAATCTAGGACACTTCATTCTCTCCTCTTGATCCCCTGTAGAAGAATCAACAATATTCTACTGGCCCATTATCTCCCACCTGTGTTTAACTTTGGGATTTTGTGATCAGTGGTCAATTTTCACTGTTGCTAAATTAGAAAATGATAGCATCTTGCAATGGGGGTGTTTACTCGGAACCGAAATCGCAATTTTGTACATGATCTTGTTAGATGGAACTGAAAAAAGAATTTTAGTGAAACAATTAATCTTCTAACCACTACCATTCACTCATAAATCAAAAATTTAAGTAAGCAAAAGGTGACGCCCACCGAAAATGCTGCTGTAATAACATTGACGTCATTTTCCTCCCGTCCTTGACTGCTTTTAGGGGAGGGAAGGGAGTGGAGGGGGATTCTCGGAAGGTCTGCTTGCACAGATGCTGTCGTAATCGCTCCCATTGGCCGAGTCAGCTGTGTCCCCCCCATTGCAATAAGGCAAAGTAGCTTTGCGGGCTCAGTTGTGATTGGACGAAGTCTATATACGTCAGAGTTTGCACCACGACCACTTTTCTGAAAGGGTTAATAACATCAGTTTTTCGCCGTTTATAACTTGGGAAATAATTGACAGATCAAAAAACGGAAAAATACGGGTCTTTTTTTTTACAAACTCTATCGGATTCGGCAATAAAAAAATATGGTAAACGACCCCATTAGTGAAACTGTGTTTTATGATTTAAAGTTCAGTGTGTGCTTGAACGTGCATGCTTTTGATAATGTCCTAGTAGCTCTGTCTGAGCAATAAACTTATTTCAGATCGAAACGTAGAAAGTATTTGGTGTCTGTTAAAAGTAAAAGTTGTAACACAAAAAAGATATATGTAGGTGCATATTACAGGCCACCTTTCTATAATGGAACTAGAGTCAGAGATAGGTTCATTACTTTCTCGGAACAATGATGGAGGAATAATAGTAGGCGGAGACTTCAATCTCCCTTCTATAGACTGGAATATGTGTAGTTTTATAACAGGAGGTAAGGATAAGAAACTGTAGGAATCACTGTTGAACAACTTTACATCACATTCTATACAACAGCTAGTAACAGAACCGACCAGGGGAAACAACATTCTAGACTTATTAGCAACAAATATACCCGAAAGAGTTCTAAATACAGTTACTGACACAGGAATTAGTGATCATAAAATCGTGCATGCAAAATTTGTTGTAGGCGTTGAAAGACATTATAAACCTAGGAGGAGGGTATACTTTTTTGGCAAAGCTAATTACGACGGTATGAAAGAGGAATTAAGGGATTAGTTTAATGTATTTAGCGAACAAAGCAAAGGATTAAATACAGAGGATTCGTGGAGAGAATTTCTTGACGTCACCCGTATAGCAGTTAATAAATACATGACAAGTAAATTCATAAGTGATAATACAGAGCCAAGGTGGTATAACGCGGAGGTTAGGAAATCACTAAAGCGACAAAGGGTATGCCACACTAGGATGAAAAATGCAGGACGGGGTCTATCGGTAGAGGAAAAAATGAGTTAGTTCAAAACTATAAAAAATTGAGACCATTAGCAAGGAGATCATGTCGGCAACCATTATCACATTTCAAGAGCAAAATGTTAGGAGAATATTTAGATAGCAATCCTAAAGCATTTTGGTCATATGTGAGAGAGCTTCAAGGGAAATAGGTCCACAGTGCAGGCACTTAAAAACGATAAAGGAATTATAGTCTCCAGTATTGTAGAAAAAGCCAATTCTTTAAACACCCTCCAAAGCATATTCAACTCATCATCACACAATGTAGTGGAACCACCACCGAACACATTCGGTGAGTAAATTCTTGAAATAAAAATTTCATGTCGCAGAACAGAGCAGCAGTTAAAAAAACATAAGTAAAAACAAATCACCAGGTCCTGATCAAATTCCTTCCAGAGTATGTACAACATTAGCTTCTGAAATAGCCCCCTCTCCAGAAATAATATTCAATAAAACACTAAAGAACCACACAGTACCCAAGGATTGGAAAGTACCTAACATTACACATATTTTTAAAAGCGGCAATAGGGAAGAACATAGTAAATACAGACTCATTTCGCTCACATCAATCTCTTGTAAGGTATTTGAGCACATTGTAGTCAGTTCGATAATGGGGATTTTGGATAGTCAGGGATTGCTCATAAACAGCCAACATGGGTTCCGGAAAGGTAGATCTTGCAAGACACAATTAGCTTTATTCGTACACGATATTTTACTCTACAGCGAAAACAGTACTGAAGTTGATGCGATATTTTTAGATTTTAAAAAGGCATTCGATAAAGTACCTCATGATAAATTAATCTTGAAGTTAGAGAGTTTTGTTATAAATAAAGACGTTTTATGTTGGGTAAAAGAATTCTTAAGTGGGTTGATATAGATAGTATCATGTCGGACACAATCAAAGTCACATCGGGAGTTCCCCAGCGTAGCGTAGTAGGTCCGCTTCTATTTCTTTTATACATAAATGATTTGGGTACCGTAGTTAGTAGTAAGCTTAGACTTTTTGCAGATGATGCGGTAGTGTATAGGGGTATATCAAAAGAAGAAGACAGGAAATCGTTAAGCAAGGATTTAGATGCAATTCAAGGGTGGTGCAACAAATGGCAGTTAGAACTTAACCTTAAAAGGTGTGTAGCTATCAATTTTTGGAGGAGAAATAATTCGATATAGCGATCCTATAAAATTAGTGAGACGAAGATTGAAAGCAATGAAACCATAAGGTATTTAGGTGTAACAATCACTAAAAATTTATGGCTGGAATAACCATGCGGGAAATATGCAGCTGAGCGAAGAGAAAGCTAGGATTTACAAAAAGAGTACTTGGGAAATGTGATGAGAAGACGAAAGAGCGATGTTACTTTTCACTAGTTAGGCCACCTTGAGTATCCAGCCAGTATATGGGATCCGAATGAATTAGGTTTGATCAGAGAACTAGATAGTGTGCAGCGTAGAGCAGTTAGGTTAGTTAACAGGTGTTACGATAGAGTATACTACACAACACGGTTAGTGGTGTTTCAGAATTAATATAAGAATTAGGGTGGGAATCATTATCAGAGCGTAGGTTATTGTACAGATTGATTCTGGTAGAGAAATTTCAATCGGGTAGCTTTACTGAAGATGTTAGGCACTTATTAAAAACACCAGCGTATTATGCTAGTTTCGACCAGATAAATAAGATGAAAGAGATTGATTGTCGTACTGATAGATTCAAAATGGCATTTTCCCCTGTACTATAAGAGAACAGAATAGGCAGCATAGCAAAGGGATTGGTAGGGGAAATATTTTAGAGTAGTCTGTAGTGCAAGATGCATGTATTAATCCCTTAAATACTATAGATACTAAAATGTAGTTGCATGCTTGGTGATCTTCGCCTTCTGCCACACACCCTCACGGTGGCTTGCAGGGTATTGTGAAGATGTAGATGAATAGCGGAATTCCTACAGCCTGCAAGCCATGGAATATTTGTAATGGATTATTATAGCATAGTTCTGATGAAGGTGTGGAAGCAAAGTAATAAGCATCTAATAATTTAATTGTTTTGTAAGTTGCCTCAACCGATTAGTACAGAATACCAAAAAGCCATTAAAAAGGTCATAAATGGAAGAGCATGAATGGGACAAGACACATCAGGTGACTTCACTAGCCAAATTGCTATCCAAGGCCATTTAAATCATAACTTTTTTCCCTGTTGCCATTTTTTCAGAAAGGAGACATCCTTCTTAGTGTTTGTGATACCAGTTTGATTGGGCTGACCCATGGTCAGGCTGTAGCCACTCTGAAGGCAACTGTTGAGATGCCACAAGTGAAGTTAACCATTCTTGAAGGGCCCGAAACATCTTTGGGGTCTTTTAACTTCATACCTTCCTGGATTTACTGGCAAAATTTGCCCAGGTATGTGCATTAAGATGTTAAATATATATCTTGTTAATTATGAGACCCCATCCGCTGTTAACTACAATTCTTAATCTGAATCTGTTTTAATTTTAAATATGATGAGATATGCTGAAATCTCTGGCAATTTTATGATTACAAAGTTTTACTGATTTGGCCCCTGACTATAAAAAAGACCTAAGAAAATGATGCATGAACTTAAAATAATTTGTACTTCCCCGCATATTATATAGGTTAAGTCCACTTCAGATTTCTTCAGAATAGGGTATAGTATTGTGGACTTTATAAACAAAAACATTCATAAATGGAACAGACTAGCAGGGGTGGTCTGGCTAGGTCGGCGATCACTGACGGACCGCAGACCGAAGCTGCTTAGGTGGGCCCCCGACTTGGGTTGTCAACAATATTACCAAGGACAGAAGTTTGTATAACATCGCACCTCACGACAGCTGACTCACTCGACAGCTAATTTCCCTTATAACCCGAGTATACCAAGCATCAGTAATTGAAAAGTAATGTTTGCTACACTCCTCATAAACATTTCACTGCAGGGCCACAATATAGTGAACATTACTAATTTAAAAAATAAAGGAATCCATTTGTGGTCTATGCTCTTAATTTTTATATAACATTAATGGTTAAAGAAATTGCAATTTCTGTTTTTACGGGAAAGTGATAAATTTTGGAATAGCTATTGAGCACTAAAAAAATCAGTGACTATCACCAATGTACAAGATTTTGGTTTATATATTAGTAAAATTAATTAGTAAATAACGAAACTATATTTCCAAACAGGATGGCGTCAAGGTTTTCTACGTGCTTGATGTGGAGAGTGAGTGCGAAATGTACTAGCAAAGCAAGAAAAATTTTATTTCTTGTTTTTTTTAAATTGAGTTGGCATGAATTTGAATACTTTTCAGCATATTTTGGAAAAAAAACTTGATACTAAGTCAAATTCCCATACCTACCTTCACCACAGCTCCTCGCCAAAGCTTAACACATTCACTGCAGGGCTGATTAAAGCCCTACCCCTCACAGCGCGGTGTGACCCACTGGTGGGTCACACTCAGCCTTTTGCATGGGCGGTGTGACCCACCAGTGGGTCACAGTACTTCCGAGCTTCTGGCCACTGCCGAGGGATGGTGGTTGAAGCGGCAACACTCAGCTGTTTCCTGAGATTAGAGGAAGGGTGGGGGAGGCAACTCCCAGCCTCGCCCCTAGCCCGCCCCTCCACCAGCCACGTGGGGCACGCTATCGGCTAGACCTCAGAGTAAGGATGGGGGAAGAGAGGGGCAACAATACAATGCATGTGGTAAAGATTTGCTGACGTTCGGAAAACCCAGGAGACTCCCACCCGTCTCTGTTTATTGCCCCTACCCTTGTTCGCGCCCGTCTGTGAGACGTAGATGCCCGTCCGTGCGTCACCGATTCCCCAGCCCTGCTCACACTATGAGAAAAGGGAAGGGGGATCCTTTGGAAAGAGTACATAGTGGTTTGTCTCACTCAGAAAAAAGTAGTGTCTGCATTTTGGAAGACGTTCACCCGGCAAGGGCACCGTCACTCATCCACCACTGAGGGATTGGCCCAAGAACGCTACGCGACCCTTTCCCAATTGCCCTTCCATAGAGGGGGGGGGAAGGGAAGAGAGAGTCTCGATCTCTCACACAGCGGGGCGAGTGCAGTTCGGACTGTTTAGTTCACGAGCAACTAACAGAAAGCCAAAAGGTTGAGGAGAAAAAATTTTCCTAAACATTGTCATTATTTTTAATAAGTTGATATGTTTTACTATATCAAGTATTGTTCATCCTTATGTATAAAAATTACATAAACTTGAAAAAAAAACAAAAAGAAAACAAAAATAAACATTTTGGATATAATATGCTAATATGTAAATTTGTTCATGACCCACCAGTGGGCCACACTGCTCACGCTGAAAAAAGTTTCGGGAGGGACGGCGTGACCCACCGGTGGGTCACACTAAGTGTCACATAGTAGTCTATTATTTGAACTGTGACTAACCTCTGGGTGAAGTCACTCAAGAAGTTCTCGATTCCTACTCTCACAATACTTCTCGAAAATTACGACAATTCAAAGAATTTTATGGCCGCGGCGCTAGACGGATTAGCATGACCCACTGGTGGGTCACGCCGCATTGAACGTGTTAAAGACAAATTGCTGATCAAATTGTAACATTATGCGATGAAACTTGCATCAGCGGGTGAATGTTGCTCAGTGTAGCGAACTTGACAAGGAAACTTATTAATCATTTTATTTTGAAAGAGGCCCAGCCATGAGCTAGTATGTACTATTGGTAGTTAGCTTCATAATGATACAAAGAAAGAATAATAAGAGTCATCATTAATTATTTGATTGATCTTCCCCTGCTGATCATGCAAAAATAAAAGAGAAAATGTCCCACTTCAAGCTGCAGGGTGGCCACTCGAGAGTTGGATACATCGAGGATATGATCCAAGTGTTAATGAGGAATGGTTTTAAACCTGTAGCACCTATATTGTATGTGAATATAAAATTCAAGTCGTATAAATGTTTAATGTAGTTTAAATAAAAAGTCAATATGAAAAGACATGAATATCAAAGTGGTCAAGATAAAAGGAAGCAAAAAAAGAAAAGAGAAGAAGATGCAGCCAGAGGCTTCCCATGCTTAATTAATGGTTGTCTGGCTCTAGTTCCCACCTGAAATTACAAAATCAGACATCTGGATGCACCGATAATGAAGGTAAGGGAAAATGTTCAAATACAAATACAGTCAAGCCCTTTTATAACGAAGTTGAGGGGGCCGAATATTTACTTTGTAATAACCAAACTTCATTATGTGTGGACCAGTTTTTCCCAGCCTCTCTTTGACAGGGAATAGTCTTTAGTTACTTCATTATAACCGGGACTTAGTTATAAACGGGTTTGATGTAAGTGGGCTTGACTGTATATTATTTAGTTTGATAAATTATTACAGCTTGTTTTTGTGCAATACCTATAATTGTAACTATTACTAAAATATTCCACTCTATGATTATTTAATTTATCAAATAATCATTAACCTTTTCCACTCGGGTGTCGAGTGATGCTCGAAACAGCATAGCTCACTACCAACGCATGTGTCCAGTGTCACACAACACTCGAAATCCAGGGGCATTTAAAATATAATTCTGAGTTGACTACTGGTATAGAGGGTGAAAAAATCTGAGTGCAAAGAGTTAATTTAGTTTAGTTAATTCAAGTTTTTAGACAAAGCATGAATTTTTAATTGTTTTTTACATTTCCTCTGGATTTTCTTCGTTATTGGGATAAATTTCCTTTATTTTCAGAAGTTTCAGAATGCCTTCAATTCCCTCTCCATCTGCGGCTGAGCTGTCTCCTCAAATGTTTTATTGTACCGTATTTACTCGTGTATGCCACACCCTCGTGTATCCCGCGCACCCCGATTTTCGGGCAGGTTCGTGAAAAAAAAAAATTTTTTGCCCTAGAGTCTGCATCATATTTTAATAACACAAATACTCATTCTTTAATAGAAATGCTGTGCCTAAATTACGCATATGTTTTTCTCATTAATTGATTTAATTACATGTTAATATCGTCACGATCGTCATCACATCGTGCATCGATGCATGGCCTCTTTTACTGTGCTTCTTTTTTCTTGTAGCATCTCACAGTAATCACAGTCACATCATCCAGTTATAAAAATGGCATCTGTTCAAAATAACATCCAACTGAAATAATTGCAGAAATATATACAATTTCAAGCCGTGATTACTCTTTTAATACCGAAATCTGTTGGCATATCAACAAATAAAAGCAGAATGCCATCCGTACCTGATAGCGGTGGTCTCGTCTGCTCTCTGCGCAGTAGCTGTGGACTGGGATGATTTAACGACACCGGAAAGTCTTGGGAACACACGGAAAAAACTAAGCTCAATGTAATAACAATTATAATTCTTATAAAACTAAAGAAAAACATTCGCGGATAAGGAATCATTAATCACTAATGAATATTCATATCATAACAGTTCTCATTTTTAGTTTTCGTCACTGCTACTATGCTCCTCTGAGAAACTCACTTCCTCACTTTCACTGTCCCACACCTCACTGTCTTCGTTGCCATCCATGTCATTTGAAATGCCACATTTCTTAAAGCTTTTTGCGACCAAACCTCTGGAATCATCTTCCATGATGCCAAAATCCATTGGCAAATCTGCGTCAACTCCTGTTTTTTTATTTTTCCCGTGGGAGTTTCTTCATGAATAGCGTTTGCCATCCACTCCGTGTATAGTCTCTTCATGTTCTCTTTGAATGGTCTGTTGAAGCAAACGTCCAATGGCTGCGACATAGCCGTCATGCCCCCTGGAATTGTCTCCTGGTCAGTATTTCCCTCTTGCAGCCTTTGTTTTACCGGTTCTTTAAGATGCCCACAAAAACTGTGAGCACTAACATGCTCCGCAGTTGTAGTAAGGCACCAGGATGGGATTCCCATGCACATTCAATCCAGTCTAAAACCATATTACTGTACATCCAACCTTTTTCTTGCACCCTTACTATTATACTGGCAGGAAATATCACTTTCTTGGGTAGAGTTTTTCGTTTGAAAATAACGTAAGGTGGGAGCTTTTTCCCATTTGCCATTACTCTCAACATAACCGTGCAATGCTGTTTTTCATAACCACCACTTCGTACTCGCACAGACTTCTGGCCAATTTCATTCACAGCTGTTTCTGATGGCATCTCGAAGGGTTTGGTCTGCATATCCAATTTGTCCCAATAAGTAGCAATGTGTTTTCCTCAGCTGAATGATATATCTCTGAAAGCTCTCCAGCTTATCTTCATATGCATCAGGTAAGCGCTGGGAAATCGTAGTTCTTCTCCTAATTGATAGTCCGTTTCTGATAAAAAATCGTTGCAACCATCCTCTGCTTGCCTTAAAGTCTGCCGGAGCAACACCTAATTCTCTCACTATTTCTCTTGCTTTCACCTGGCACATTTTTGATGAGACTGCATACGCAAACTGTCGTCGATCACGGATGTACGAAGCCAGTCGCTTTTCTAGTTCTGGGTATTTTGCACTTTTACCCCTAAATGCTCTTCTACTTTTTTTTGCCGATTGCAGTTTCTCTTTCATCTTTCATCAGTCTCTGATGCACGATTCAGATACACCATATTTCCTTCCTACAGCTTGATTTCCAATTTTTTCGGCCTCGCTTTTAAGATGTAGTTTTGTACTCACAGGAAATGATCGCAATTTCACATCAGAATTCATCTTTAGGGTGATGGTTGTAAATTATTTTATAATGCTAAACGATCGGTTCGTATTCGTATAGGTACTACTCTCACACACGATAGCACGGATAGTAAGAAGGTACAATCTCTGAGCATACGACTCTTGCCATTATGTAACAAATTCTTTGTCGCATCTTTGCAATGTAGCTTTAATGTGTACGCAAAATGAGCTATCTACGTGATACCAAAACAAACTCCAATTACGATTTGAAAAGACATAAATACGCTGCCCTCCCCCCTTGCAGCAGCTTACAGGATACAATGTACATTTAAATACATATCAGTGCTACAATGTGTTGTCCTACGTACGATCCATACACGATAAATCTATTGCTTTGTCAAGTGATGTTTCTGATCCAGCCTTTCTTCAAGTAACGTTGTACGGACTTTGTTAAACGCGGATTTTTATTACTAATTACTTAGAAATTTCAGGATATTCTATAATGTACGATTTACTACAAGATCATAATTACCAATTAACGTTGATATGATCACAAAATGCGAAACTGAGGAGAAAAAAAACATTAATTTGAGGAAAAATGATGCGTGGCCTACACGAAAATCTGGAGGATTTGTGTAAGCCGCGCACCCCCATTTTTTCACCGGCGTTTCAAGAAAAAGGGTGCTCGGCTTACACGAGTAAATACGGTACTACTGCTAATTCATCATCTGGGAGGGAAGGAGAACAGCCGTCTACATCTTCTCTGTTCCATTCGATTACTCCTGATACTTCGTCTTTCGTGATTTTATGCCGTCATTATTTCTCTTTGGAAATTCATAACGCCATCTCTGATTCTGTAAATGCTGCCAAACTATATTACAGCCAATCCAAGGGCACAATATAGCACTGTGGCATCTATCTATTGACAAGATGAGTGATACTGTTTGCTAAATAAAATATGCAAAATATTGGTTGTGACTGGGTCAAAGTGAATATCTTGAAGCAAACATTGACAAAGTTATGTACAGTGGATGGCAGATCTCAGATAGATGTTTATGTTGTTCAGTCGTGAGTTTTAGCAGTGTTGATATGCTCAGTTTTGAATTGTAATTGGTCTTTTATGTCAATTTTGATAGTTTGACAAAAGTTTCTGATAATAAATACATTTAAACACCTCATCCTGGAAAGTTTAATTGTTTTATAAATTAAAATAGTCGTATTTAAAGAAATAGCCCATTAAAATATTAGTACATAATTACATATTGAATGGGAATTTTTTTACTGAACCGATGTGCGTTAATTGATTGAAAAAAGTGTGTTAGGGTTCATTAATATTTTCTTGATAGTAAATGACAAATGGTATGAATGCTGAGAAGGATTTAAAAAGGGACCACCTGTGCCTTGAAGTAGAGCGGCTGCAAAGCTGAACAGCTGATTCTGTTATGAAATTTTATTAGCTGTTAGAGCTAAACATCTCAAAGTAATAATCAGCTGTACAGCTTCAGTAGCGTTGGAAGTGGGGGGCAGGAGGGGCTGAAGGCCCCCCCTGAATTTGCCCTGAGCCCTTTCAGTCAAAGCAGGTACTTTCTGACACACATTCTCTTACTTTAATATGCTCTTTTATCAAAATTCTACTCTCTAATCCCTCCTATCCACACAAAATGCAGGCCCTTTGCGTAGGAGCTGGGCCCTTTTCAAAGTTGGCAGTGAAAATGAAAAAGTTCTGATGACCCTGTACAGCTTTTAACATTATGCCTTTACAAGTTTGATTGTCACTATGTAATTAAATGGCCTATTTTGTATTTTCCTTTTTCACATTTTGTACCTGTTTATTATGCAAAATTAATTTTAATTCATTTAATTTATGTAGTAGAGATAAAAACAAAATTTATTTTTTGTGTATTCTATGGGACAAATCCAAATATAGACCACAATGTAAGAGGTTATAACCTATATTGGTAATCAGCTCTTATCATATATGTATAAATATATGCTCATGATTGCAGCATTTACGGCTTAGTTTTCGTCTTATGCCTTGCGAGGCGATGTAAAGTTTGTATGCAAGTCCAGGCTACAAGGATTCACTTAGATAAATGGAAATTTCTTTGGATATGCAGAATAATTTTGTTAAGTGGTCCTGTTGCAGGTGAAAAGAATTTTACACTTCCTCTCCAAACGAAACTGTTATGCCTTTCCTCCCAGTAAACTTTTAATATGTTACGTTTAACCAAATAAACATCATTTCTGTGGCTTGAAAATCAAATATGAACATGAATACAACATTTGTAGGTTCATGGCTCCAGTAAAATAAATTATGGCGGGGTTTCCAAGTTCAGTAATGTCATTGAAGGGGCTGCAAACTGGGATAGTGCGAGCCGAAGGTTTGTGTTGTTGTTGGTGCTATTTAGTGATCTCCCTGGGGCCTCTAATTTGCTTACAGAATCAGGATAGCATTATATTACACTGATATCTCCAAAATAACACCCTACGTCATAATAGTGCCGCCACAGAATAGCCCTGTAGTTCCACTCAGGAGAAGCCCTGTCGGTGAATACATAAAATGGAGGAATGAACAGTTTACCAATAGTAATTTGGATTTTCAGCACAATATTAATAGAAGAAGGCTCTAAATTGGCTACCATAAAGAAAGAAGTTGATGAAGTGTTGGGATAAAATTAAAAACCAACAGGAATGAAGATAAGGATATCCTTATGCACAGTGGCATTTAGTTCGGGTTTTTCTTGGCTCTTTGATCACGAGGAGTTTACTTTTCAAATTTTCTTATTACATACATCACTATGCCTTACATGCCTGTTAACTCCTTTTTATGCCTTTGCTTGGACTGGAGCATGCCTTTACACACGCCGTAGGCTTTTTTATTTGTGACATGTGTGGCGAAATATGCTAATATTATTGGCAGTAATCATTTCCAAGTTTCCAAGTCCACAGTAGAATTGTTTCAACATGGAATTTCACCATTATAGTGCACTACACCACTAGTGCACCTGAGCCATTCAAAACTCATGTGAAAATGTGCCTGTTGCAATAGGAAGTTTGAACCGTACCTTGTTTTCTCAATGCATTTAACATAAGTTTCAAATGACTGTACAAGACAAGTATGTTGCAGATTATCTATGAGAGAAACCAGTTATCCTGCCTTTTTGTTCCTGAATTTTACATAGTAGCATAGTCTGAATTTTTAAACCTAATTTTTTTGCCACACACATCCTCAGTGAATTTTTCACTATTCCTCCTCCTTCAACATGTGCCTTTTCATGTCACCTCATCTCCTTTCAGGGCTGTTCCTTACTAGGAGCTTGCTGTGCTGGCCTTTCTTCATCTTCAATTGCATCGTCATGGGAGAAGTCATGATTTTATTGAAGCACTAAGTTCAAGCTTTATCAGCTTTGGCATTCAATTTTTTTAAACCTATGCCTGCTCATTTCTTTAAATGATTTATAACACTAATTTGATTAAACTGAGCAGAGTCAAAGTGCCATGGATTTGATTCATCTGTCCTCTTCATAGTCTCCTGTAGTATGGAATACCTTCTGTGACAGGTACACCTTGGCCCTATCAACTAACTTGTTGTAATTTTTATTTTTAATTGTGCATAATGGCTTTTTTTACTCTTTGCCCTGTCACTTTGCTTGCTTACATGTCATCTATGCTAGAGTCGTGCATTTTTGCCTTCGTTTTCACATTTGTATACCCTTTTTGACCAGTCAGAAGTCCTTCAACATTAGAAAGATGTAGGCATTTTTCTCCTTGCCAAAAGTACATGTTTTGAAATTTTAATTACTAAATTACTCTTCTGTCATATAGCAGGTAAAATTATTAGTTAGATCCTTTGATTCCTTCACCTTATACTCAGTTCAAAAGAAGCTAATGAGTGGCTTAAGCATGATTGATTTAAAAGTAATTTTGTTTGTGTGCAGATTTATACCTTCAAGTTGTGGGTTAATAATTATAGGCAAGTAGTGAGGTAGATGAATAGATCTATTTAGTTGAGACAGTAGGCTCCCTTTCATTTTGTAAATCTTCATAAACTTCACATATTTAGGGTGTTGTGGCGTCCATATCTCTACACTGAAAGTGAATTTTTTTCTTGCGATTGCTTGAGATCACACAAATTAAAGCTTAAAATTTTGGAATTTTTAGGAACAATGTGTTTATTGATTGTTGCATTTTATGACTATTTTGTTATCCTTCATCTGCCTTGCTCACTGTTATTGTCATTAGGTCTGCTTTTGATTGTATCTGACAATGTCAGAGAAAACAATTTATCAATAATAACATTTTTGTTAAATGAATTGAGGATGTTAATAGTGGTGAGTATTCTGGAAGATGTGTTGAGTTGAATAACGAGGTAAGTATAATACATTTCAAGACTCTGCTTTTCTCTCATTTGGTAGCAAGTCTTTTTATTGGAGTGAAGTAATTTATGCTGCATTTAAACATTTAAATACCTTTCCCGCTTTTACTTTCTAATTGTAGTTTCTGATTACTGAGGTGTCTTAATTTTTGACAGTCTTTCTGTATTTTGCCAATTTTATTGATGGAAACCACTTTTGACATCTCTCTCATTGAAGTGTTCACTTATTTTAGGCAAAGTGCCAAAAATGCCTCAGCCTTCATCCTCCTAAAAATTTGAGGGTCACATGACTGGATCAGTAAGTTTTAAATTAGCTGAACAAATAGGGTTTTTGTTTACCAGTACTTATTTTTTTGTGGGAATCATATAGATTACAAAGTAGCAAGGTCAATTTAATCTCCCTAGATAATCCGCACGGTTATTTAAGAAAAATGTTTAGTCATGAAGTTTAGTCATCATCCATACCAGGAAATCTAAGTCTTTGAAGCATTGACATATGGGGATCGGGTTGGTGTGGTGGCTAGAGTACTGGCCTCCCATCCCGAGGGCCCGGGTTTGATTCCCGGCAGTGGTGGATTTTTCAGTGGAAAACCGGTCCCCACTTGAGTGCCTAGTGGAGGGCATTTCAAGTACAGTACTCCATCCGTCAGATGGGATGTTAAGCCATGGTCCCCTTGGCGCCTTCCGTTAAGAGTAGGCTAATGCCGACGCCGGGTTTCTCTCCACCCTTCCTCCGTTCCCAAAATCTCATACCATTACCCACCTATCCTATATGGCGCAAACGACCTTAGCTGTTGGTCGTCTCCCCTAAATAACCAACCATCTACTACTAGCATTGACATATTGTCTGTATTGTACCAAACTTCCATGTTTATGCACTCTACGAAAGAAATTTAACCAATACCCATAGGTTCCAGGGCAGGTGTTCAAATTAAAATGTTATTTGAGATGATATATATCATTATTATCATCATATATATCATATTTCACAATTTTTAGGTGTATCGAAACTTAAAATTATGCCTGTAATTTAGTGGATGAAGAGCAGGTGACCTTATTTGAATAGAACACAACTTAAGCTTTCGTAGAGTATAGTGAAAAACCTAAATTATGGATGTATGTTACCATCATTAGTAGCCTAACAAGTGTAAAGGAAATAATCACTCCTTCACTGTTGAAGTACGTGGCTTGTATAATTTACTTTTGAAAGGAGGTAAACATTAAGCTGACCTCCTTTTAAGCCCATGTAGCAAGCAAGAGACTTTGTTGCAGAAATAACCACGCAAGGATAAACTAAATACTGTATCCATGGGAGAGTTATGGTTGCCATTTCACAAAAGCAACGGGCATATCATTATTTGTACAAAATACATGAGTGACATAGTATCTCTGAAAGAATCTTTTCACTGTCTTAGCTTAATTTAGGTCTAAACTATTATGCCTGACGCGGAGCATATGATTTTCTTCTAG
Organism: Platycnemis pennipes; assembly: GCA_933228895.1. Lineage (NCBI taxonomy): Eukaryota > Metazoa > Arthropoda > Insecta > Odonata > Platycnemididae > Platycnemis > Platycnemis pennipes. Next base: position 102,027,445 of record OW121846.1, on the reverse strand, counting down.
CGGACATTTATTCCTTAAAATTCTATATCCTGAGCAGCATCTTATTGCAAATGATCGCCCAAATCACACACTTCCATAGTGTGTGCATACATCAATACTAGCTTAAAAATATAAACATATCACTCATGCTTACGTTACATGTTTTTCAGTACAGATTAAAGTAATATAGTAAATGCACTAACGGAGTGTCATAGGATTAGTCCAAACTGCGTGAAAATTTTGCAAAGATGCTTGATTGCCTAATGTCAGACTCATTGCAAAAAGGAACAAGTTAGTTGTGTTTAACTTTATGAATCCTGTTGGCATAAAAGATCATCATCATCAGTCATCAATCCTCAGATTGGTTTGATACAGCTCTCCAGTGAGTTCTTTTATCAGCTAATCTCTTCATATTTACATATTTCTTCTCTTTCATCCTTCATCACTTGTTCCATATACCTCACACAAGGCCTTCCTTTGCCATTCTTCCTGTTCACTTGTCCTTCAATGATTGTCATCATCAGCCCATCATGTCTCGTGTGGCCAATTAGGTTGTCCCGTCTTCTTAGGGTATTCAGAAGACTTCTCTTTTCTCCCACTCTTCTTAGGACTTCATCATTACTTACTCAGTCAATCCATTTAATCGTCATCTTTCTTCTGTAGCACCACATTTGGAATGCTTCCACCCTTTTCTTTTCCGCTGCTGTCATTGTTCATGCCTCACTGCCGTAAAGAAACATGCTCCAGATGTATGTACATTCTGATGAATTGTTTCCTTGCTTCTATGCTTGTATTTCCAGCAGTAAGTGGATTATTCTTTTGATAGAATGCCCTCTTTGCCTGAGCTATTCCACTGACTATTTCTTTCTTGCTTTGCCCATCATTGGCTACTCGGCTTCCAAGGTGTGTGAACCTCTTTCACTTCTTCAAGTTTTTGTTTTCCTAGTTTACCATTTGTTTTGGTGTCTTCTCTCTTGCTGCACACCAATATCTTAGTCTTCTTTATATTGATCTTCAGCTGATATCTGGCTATTGTCCTTTCCATGGTTATTAGAATCTTATTCAGATCCCTCTCTCTCTCTCTCTCTGCTCTGAATGAATGAATGTTTTATTAATCGTCCCGGGGCATTGCCCCTAAAGGACAAGAAACAATGTACATAGTTGTACGAGCAACAAAAGTGTGAACCTATGAGTGCTATGTCATCAACAAATGGCAGCATGCTAATTTTTTCTCCGTGGATGTTCACTCCAGAAGATTTCTCTTTAATTTCATTGATGTTTCTCTCAATGTAAACATTAAAAATTACAGGAGACAGTGCACAGACTTGTCTCGCTCTTTTCCTTGTTCTTGCTTCTTTACAGCTGGGTAGAGATTATATCACAGAATTTTTTCGTAAAAACATAATTTTTTTACAAAATGTGGATAATTCTTCGATCATTGTAGAACACTCCAATTCCTTTCACAATTCCAATCCGCATTGTCAAAAGCCTTCTCTAAATCCACAAATGCAATGAACATCGGTGACCATCTGAAGATATGTTCATGAATTATAGCTTAGTAAATCGTGCAAGTACATTGCTGGAGTGCATATATTTCAGGAAACAAAAAAATAGTTTCATGGCGATATTGATGAAGAATACGCACTCATACTATATTTGGTATTGCGATGTGTTTATTTTTCTGGTCCAGTTGACTTGACAGTTGACTGCTCTAGTTGATTCACTAACTCTTAGTGAACTACATTTTTATTTGTTACCATCTCTAAAGGAAATTTGCTAAGAAATTTTAACATTTCTTCTAGTTCTCCACATTCATTTATCCTCCTAAAAATCTCAACAGCACAAGCTTCAATCTACTTCTTATGTCTTGAACTTCAGTGAAAGCTACGTCTTAAGCTATGACAACAAAAGAACACAACTTCATAAGTTGTTCTCCGACTTCATGTCAAGTTTCAATAATTCATATATTTCTGAAACTGTGGAGGATTGCTGTTGCATGCATTGAGTGCAACTATTCTCTGTAGTATATAGTTTTGGATGCCAGCTTTGAAGGGGTCATTTTGAGGGAGAGTGGAGGGGCCTCTGCTACTCAGCGAGTTTGGTGATTTTTCTCCATACAGGGGGTGGGCAAAGAAAGCCATGAGTGAGGGTTGAAAATCAGTTTAGTAGGCCTTGGCTGCTTTACAACTCAGAAATAATATAAATTTGAAGACAATTTTTAACCTTAAGGGTAATGAGCCAACATACATTTGATGGAAAATATAGATATGAAAATTTTGGGGGGCATGCTACTTTTTGCTCTATACTGTATTTCCATAAGTATACTAGATTGAGGCTTTGAGTATGATCTGGTAATATCTCATTTGCACAATTCATGTTAAGTTTTTGGATAAATATTGTGTTCAATTTTATCCTTAATCTTTTTGAAAGTCTTCATAAATTTTCATCTTTTTAAATGAGCACTTCCAGCTACCTAATTAGAAATTATGTTAGTGATATTTCCAATTCTTACATACCAATCACTAATCTCACTCAAGGGATAGTAAAGGCAGAACAAAACACAAGATATTTGACCATTTGCAGTTTCTGTCATCAACGATCAAAAGGATAGGCCTGGAGACCCTATTGGGTGTTATGTCCACATTGACAACAACCTTCTCGGGGGAAGGGCATACTTTTGTATGATTTTTGAAAGCAATTCTCAATTTTGACTTTCTTTTCAGCATTATTTTCTTGTGGATATCATCTGTCATTCTTTTGGGTATTTTGGCTACCTTTAAATAATAATGAACTAGATTTAATGAAGACTCACCACAGAAAATACATTCAGTTTGTTTGTAAATAACCCCAAAACCACAGATGTATTTGTGATATGACGTCACAACCATCATGATTTATAATTATATAGTAGATCAGAATAGAGCCACTGCAATATATTTTAGACCTACAGTCCAGCAGTTTTTGTATATTAAAACGTGGCATGAGCAATGCAAACTTCTGGGTATTTCTCCCATAGACGAGTCACATCGGAGCGCATATAACGAATCTGATCTCATCCTCTTGCTGTTAATTCAGGCATCTTCCCTCGTCCTTTGGTCATTCTAAGTGTGACTGTTTCACTGTTTCTTTCCGCAAGCAAGATTCTGGGACAGCACTGGTTCCGAGAATGCTCAAAGGTATTTCTTCTTCTTAGCCCAGGTTCCCCATTAAACAAAGCACTTCCTTCTATTCACCCTTCTGCAGTTCACACATCATGTTCCTTCCCACCCCTTCTCCCCAGCTGTGTAATTGAAATTCACCAGCTCATTGGCATTTTTCACCTCCATATCGGTGACACTAAAATCAAATAGTATAGTATTCAGTGTGCACAGTGGGATTGTTCACATAGGGATGAACCCATACATTTTAGAAGAACCATAGGTTTGCAATCAAAACTAATCAGTCCACTGCCAGTAAATATTTTACCTTTTATATTATAGCTCCATCTGATACTGATACCCTACCTGATACCCCAGTCACTGTTTTGTGTAATAGAAAACATGTACATGGTTGAACATTTTCAAAATGGAATATTTCATTTTCAGAAAATTGAGACCATTAAGGCATGCTAGTGCCCAGTATTTCTACATTCTGCTTTGAACAATTTTAATATTTGCTTTTCTCAATTTTGAGAAGTGAGTACCATCCTACCTTGATTTTCTGGTCTATTATAGAGGGATGCATTACGTTATTTAGTGGTCAAGTATAAAAGTTTACAACTAAGCTAATCCAGAGTTGACCTCATATTTCAAAAGCAATAAATTAAAATTCATATTGAGTTTTTCTTGTTGATTAATTTCATATTAAGATTTCTCGTGATTGTACCATTGCAGATACATTTCTGTCAACACCTAATAGTCAGCAGTGTTATGTTATAAAAAACAAAATTATATATGATCAGCTGAAATCAGTTAACTTGCACAGACTGAAGGCATTCTGTATGAACTAGAAAATCAAGGTTTCACTTTGCTTACACTGTAATAAATGGAGATACCTTGTTACAGTAATTCCAGAGGCAGTCATTTAAAGTAAAGTTACTGTAGAACATATTTATGAAGTTTTTTTCCAATCTTAAATAATGATATAGGTCCTTATTCAATATTCTAGGCCATACATGTAGTTTTAGAGCTAAATGTGGGTAGCAGCTTCATGTTATTCTAGTAGATTAGGGGTATGTCAAAACTTTTGTTATAGCTGTAGATACCATTTTATAGCTTCATGGAGATAAATAACCAGGTGCATATTGTAATTAACATAGGTATAAGTACATTAGATGAACAGAAGAAGTTAGAGTGAGCTAAATACCTACATATATAATTACCATAGTTGGGATTAACGATTAAAAAATTAACAAATAAAAATATGGTTAACTATTTAATTTAATTGTTACTTTTTAGAATAGTTAACTTTTAATCCTTAAAATAATGCATTAACTGATACAAAACTAACTTGTAAATTTTTTTTGTTAATTTTTGGTGAATGTCAACCTGTCCGAATATGGGTGCAAAACTTGCCCAACAGACAAATGGGAAAATAAAACGGTATCTAAGAATGCAAGGGCAGTTGTGCAAGAATGCAATGAATAGGCCCAGACGAATGCATCCAAACAAAACTGGGGCTGAGGGGAGTGACCGCCAAAGTTTAGGAACGCACCACTTCTCAGACGAGAAAACATGAAACTACACGAAGACAATGTCCTGGAGGTCTCATATGCCTTACTCAGTGGCATCATGTCATCAATACTTCATAGTTGAAGCCGAGAAAGAAGGTTCGCCTAAAGACCTATGATGGATAACAAGGGGGAGGGGTTCATCCAAACTATCTGTTACATGCCTTACTTGGCCTCATTGCATCGTCAATACATCAGCCCCCAGTGATTCGCGAGAAAAAGTGCGCAGGCACACCCTCAACATCTACTTTAACTCTATAAAACTAAGCTGTTTCCACTGCAATTTTACAATTGTGAAGGGATACTTTACATCGCAATGTGGGGATCGATATCAAAAACTAACCTTAAAGAACTTTCTAGTGCTCAGAACAATCTTTTGAGGCAAATAAAAGACATACTATGGTTCATCAAAAAGTCTTACATTCATGGCAACTAAAAAATCCTGGAATTGGAGCTCCACCTCAGAAAAATCACTGAATGCTTTCATTTGACACTAGGAAACCTGACCAACGACACTCTGGACACTATATGGAATTACAACAAAAATCCCCTCTTCCAATTTATTTAAGCAAATGGATACAGATGGAAGAAACAAAAATGGCAATGACAATTTCAGTGTTCGCGTTGTTTGTCAAAGCAAAAAACCATGAATGCCTCTGTTACCACAGCATCTAATTTGCCAAAGTGACTGGAAAAGTAACTTTTAGTATCAAAGTTATTTTTTTTCCTTTAACTTCATTCGGTTACTTTTTCAGAAAAGTAACTTTTAACTTTAACTAGTTACTTTTTGCAGAGATTAACTCTAACTTTAATCAGTTAATTTTTTTGGTAACTTTCCCAACTATGATAATAACCTACTAGGGACCTAAACTCTGAAGAATATAACGATTTAAAATGTTTTCTGATAAAATTACCATTTCTCATGATTCAAAAATATTCCAAATGAATAATTGTTTGAATTAGTTAATTCTTTCAGATGTTTTTACCAACTAAAGTTTTACAACTGTCGCTGAGGAGTTGCTGAAAACCATTTGTGCAGCTGTACACTCTTTAAGTTCCTTTGTGTGAAATGAAAGTAGTTTTAAATATTATTCCCTGAAAATGAGAGATAAAAATGAGAGATGAATTGATGCCAAAATTTATCGATTCTCGAAACAATTCGATTCTTGATACCGATACCATTGACCTGTGCATGTCTACCTATTTTACCTAGTTTTCCTATACATTATTTTAAAAATGTTCCATGAAATCTAAAAATACAATTTTACGAAAAAAAATTTAAATATACTATTTACTTTGGGAAAAAACTTCTGATATTGCACTATTAGGACATTATGAAAATAAAAACTGTTTGATGCACCAAGTTATATATTTTTTTTACATAAGCATGTTTAGTATAAGATTAAAAATGTCATAATATTCAAAATATTATGACTCATGTCATAAGTTTAATTTTAATATGATTAATAATTAGTAATAAGAGTGATAAAAACACTAACCTAAATTGTAATTCAAACTTTAAACATTAAGAAATAAGAATAAAAGCCTACTTCAGATTTTTGTTCAAAAACCAACATTTTTAGCCTCTCTGGATCTGTTTCTGGTCACAAAGGTCTCCTGCTGTGCTGAATATGTTTCTCATTGTTGATGAGAAACTCTCATGTGTTGTGTAGGTATCAATTATTGATGGATAGATCCAGATTTTTTTTCAGATCCAGAACCAGGTCCTTGCCTTGGTTTCAAATCTTTATCTTCTTTCGAATCCTTAGTTACAGTTAATGGATTCTAAAATTCACTTCTTTTCTAATCCTACATTTTTAATCTATACAGAAAAAGAGCAACAATAGTATTTCCAAAAAAAAACAGGTGAATTTATAGTAAAAAAATCAACTTCCTATCATGTGGATAATATTTTCCTGGATCAAGATGTATGGATATGTTATAATGAAGGAATGTTTCTCGGGCATGCCACTGGTTAATAGGCTCCATTACTGCCAACATTTCAAAGAGTGACTCGCTCTTCATCTTCTGGGCTTCTGAGTGCCAGATTAGCCAGAGTGAGAAATCCGACACTCAAAAGCCCTGAAGATGAAGAGCGAGTTGCTGTTTCAAATGTTGGCAGTAATGGAGCCTATTAACTGGATTCAAGCCCGAGAAATATTCCTTCATAGTATTCATCAGGAAAATACTAGATCTTACATTTTGTTATTGCTTCTAACATGAAGTTCACTTTCCTTATCACATACTCATCAAACAATACATTTTTGAAACCTGTAGAACTATTCTTATGACTGTAGTTAAGAGAAACATTTATTCATTTCAAGTTATTTTCATTAATATTTGAATTATTTTCCAAAATATAAGATCCTGGTGATGCCATATTTTATCACCCTCTCTCCAGAAAGGTATAAATGTAATGATAAAAAATGACTTCCGAATGTATCACATGCCAAAAATAATATAATATAGAATATTAAATAATTAACGAAATCAAAAACCTAAAATTAATTCAGTGCATACCTATGGGTTTACATTAACTTGGGAAATCAAATCCTTGAAAGCTTTCAAATTCTTTTTTAGAAACAAAAACTTTTTAATGTGATCAGAAATTTGTTTATGGAATGTCTGGGGATTCCATTTTTTTAGACAATAAAATTATTATTGAATATCTCAAGCTGCTTAACTAGTAATTTAGCAATGTCTTATTAATAATAACCTTTAAAATGATATTTGCGAGTTTTATACCCATAAGGAGAGGTTGTGTAACTCGGATCATATAATGAGATGAGCCTTTTTTTCATGCTGCAAGAAGCAAAATAAACAAATATATGTCTTGGATTTTTTCTCCATTATTCGCTAGAAAAAAGGTAGAATGACATGCAGATAGCCTGCATTCTCTTAACTTGGGTAAGCCGACAATAGCAGAGTGGGGTAGTGTACTGCAGATAATGAAGTTCGATTCTTATTGCTGTTTAAAATTTTTCTTTCAGCGAATGAATCAAAAATTTTATCATCCTTAATTGGGTCATTTTCCATATTTTTTTCTTGCCAAATCTGATAGAGTTTGTAAAATAAGAAGACCTGTATTTTTCCGTTTTTCAATCCGTCAATTAGTTCTCGAGTTATAAGTGGCGAAAAACTGATGTTTTCAACCCTTTCGGAAAATTGGGAATGCATCGACCTCTAATGTCATCCACTTCGTCCAATCACAACTGAGCCCATGAAGCTACTTTGCTTTTATCCCAATGGGGGACATGCAGCCGACTCTGCCAATATTAACGGTTGCAACAGGATCTGTGCGAGCAGACCTTCTGATAACCCCCTCCACTCCCTTCCCTAAAAGCAGTCAAGGATGGGAGGTCAATGATCTCAAAGCAGCCTCTTCGGTGGGCGTCACCTTTTGCTTATTTCAATTTTTGATTTATGAGTGAATGACTGGTTAGAAGATTAATTTTTTCACTATAATTCATTTTTCGTTTCCATCTAACGATTTTGTGTACAAAATTGCAATTTCAGTTCCGAGTAAACATTTCCAACCCTAGTAGGTATGTGGGATACAGACTTTTTTGTATTTTTATCGCTTAAACTAGATTTACAAATTCATCACTCAAATATGCATTGTAAAGTCAACGTATTCTTTCCACAGTTTTAATTCTGTAATAAGATATTTTTCCAATCACTTTCATTATGCCAAATTTTATTATTTTTGTTTAATTTGTTGATATATATTGACATCAAATTTCTGATAATCTACTTTTTTAACTGCCTGCTTGCCTTACCCTAGGAATACAGTATGGCATTACTAGGCAGTGTTAAGGATTGAACGTGAGACCTGCAGCACACTAGCTTTCAGTGTTAACTACTGTCATCAGCTATCATCAGTGGAAGCGAGTCCAGCAAATGTAGGCGACCCATGTGACATTCTGCTTTATTTTTTTCCTGCACATCCCTGCCTGTGACGAAAAAAGCAAAGATAGGTACATATTTTGCTCTATTAGCACGGAAAATATTTTCATCTAATTTTGAGACCATATTTACACAACCTTTCCTTATCAATATCTAACACACCTATATTCCATTCATGGGTCGCTTCTGCCAGAAAAATTTAAAGTGTACGATCTGCCCATCCCTAGTATCGAAGGTATCGGTATCGACTTTAGGCGATCGATTCTCAATACTGATACCAATCCACAAGAATCGGTGGTATCGAGAATTGACACACCCCTAATAAATATTAATATAAAAAGGTGAGAATGATGAGAATAATTGATTTCAAATTCATTATGGCATTTTTAAGGTCTGCATTCTTCTGTATGCTATATTTTACATTCACACTTTTAGTCTTCTCCTTCTAAAATTCTTTGATGTGAAATGTTGTTGTTGGACATATATTAATTTGAGAGTATTTTATTCTCTATGGTAATCACTTTCTAAGCTAGAAGGAATTCAATACCATGCATGTTAAACTTGATCATTCTCAAACTTACAGATGCCTTCAGTACCCTAAAACAGTCGTTTTGCATAGAAGTTCTTCTGAAAGCCTTGGATTCAGCATTGTGGGAGGTGAAGATCCAATACGTGGACCAGAGCCCATTCATGTTCTGTATGTGGTACAAGATTCACCGGCTTCTAAGGATGGAAAACTCAGGTGATTAAAATGGTTGTTTTATTCTTATTTGACATCAAAGGGAAACATTTCATTGTTGATAAGGTCATGTTAATATGTCCATGATTTTCCATTCATCATGAAGGAAAGAGCTTTGAGAAGTCAGTATTCAAGTTTAGAAATGATGACACAAGAGGGGATGGAAATATTGTGTTTAACCTCTAAAACCTGAATTTCCAGTGATAGACCTGCTGGCTATATTTTTTCTGGGCATGTAATTTCTTCTGGGCGTTCCCGTTTTCACATCATTTTCTGTATCTCAACTTTGTTTTAAGATATCATGAAAAATAAAAGATACACTACAGAGGATGGTGTGCAATATAATGGTGTTTTTTGTTTAATATTTATTTGTTCAAAAACATTGCACTCTTTTAGTGGTAGCCCCTTACAGGCAGACTGTGCAAAGACTACCAAGTACATATTGTATTAATTTTGCAAGACTCTTGATTTTCAAAGCAACATTAAAAGTGGCGCAAGTAGAATCACCCATGGAAAAACCTCTGGTGAAAAAAAAAACATCGATTAGAAAGCTCAACCTCCTCTGAGAATTGACATAATTCCGTATGTGATACGCTGAAGATGCTGCTAAAATTAAAGTTCTCATTGTTATGAGTTTGGAGTGAAGACAGCTTACTCAGTGCTTACAGTTTCTTTTCTCCATCTCTCCTAACTTGTTTTCAAAATGTATAAAATTCAAATAAAATATTACGAAATGTTAAGTGTTATGACATTATTTGATTCACAATTTGATTATTAGGCTCAAAAAGCCTAGTTGCCTAGTGTAGGCTTCCCGTTATGCCCAGGACAGACTTTTGTATGAGTGTCCCGAGTTGATTCCAAATGTCCCACCTTTTCTGAGTGTCCTGAAAACTTGTATTAATTGATTTTATCCCGTTTTTAGCAACAATTTCCCTTTCAATGTTGAGAATATTAATAATCATTGCTGAGTACTATGATTGAATATTAAATGAAAAAGAATCCCTTGAACAGGTCCATAAATCTGATAAATATGTTAGTGATTAATGACCAATTCTAATTCAAATTAATGTCAATAATTGTTTATTGCTGACTTCAAAATTCAACTTAAATAGTAATTATATCTCTGGTTTTCTTAATTTTACCACTATCCCATTTTTTTATGCCCCAGGTTTTTTAAGTATAAACTTCAGAATGTCCTAGTTTTTGAGTAAGACATTATGGGTTATTTGCCATTTGTATGCATTTTGGAGAAGAGCGGAGATGGATGTATACATTATACTCTTAGGATTCAGTATCACATTTGATACCAGGGGCCGTATTCTGTAACTCGTCATCACCGGTGATGAACATCACCTATCACCGCTCTTCCGATTCTGTAACGCGACGAGGTGATGTTCTTCACCCCAAACAGGGTGATATCACATCACCTCCTCAATAGCCGCCCTTATCTCATCACCCCGTAAATATATCGAGGGTCCGCCATCATGTTAGCGAGAAACAAACATCGTGCGTTCATTAATAACGTTAATGTAGGGACTCTGACGCAATTTAAAACGGAAAAAATAACACATGCATATAATAACAATAATTAAAATGGTATATTTACTGTCATACAACTCTAAATTAATGTGTTTTGACGTAAGAAAGAAACGACCTGTGTTAACCTATCCCAAATTTTGCATACCATCCAAAATTTCAGGGGCAAAAAGACATTGACAAGCATTGAAATAAATATTTATAAAATTGCTAAAACAATGGCAGAGCAATAAAAACATCTCTAATTTACTTAGAAAAGTCAAAATTGCTTGTACGAGTAAAGTAATAAGATTATATGGACACCAAAATACATAATTGTATACATCGAAATAGAACCAATTAATTTCACTTCGACGAGTAATCATGTTTGTTTAAATTATTGCAAATATATTGGGTACGATTTTACGATCGAGGAATAACACACGTCTATATGGTTCTGATACACTGTATTCAAGTTCGGTTAACCAAGCCAACAATCACATTTCCAAGATACGATACGTACACAAACAAGATTAGATTCAGAGTATTTGGGCAATATTTTAACACAAACAATTTGAGCAATTAAGAAATTTTTTGGTTGCTCGTTATATATTTACGTTTGTTTTTCGCAGCTCCCTTTCTATCGACTTGTAAGATGATGATATACCTATTTATTACGCGAATGACAGTGTTGTTGTGTACATTTGAGTCTTCGCAAACAAGTGAAAAACACCATTTACTCTGTTCATGATTGATATTGTGGAAGTTGAAAATAGGAAACTGAAAAATTAATCACATTCACCGTGGTTTATTCACGTATCACGATAGAATATGGTGCAATTGTTTTTGTTGATGTTCAATAAAACAAAGTAATCTATTGTTCACTTCGTAATATTAATCCTACTGTTAATAATCACCTAGCCGGGTTATTAGAACATCATAATAAATATTATCAAACATATCATTACTCGAGAAACCATTACTACAAGCATGAACATACATGATCGTGACTACAAGCATTTAATTTGCACATTACTTGCCTGCCTTGCGGTCATGTGATACAACTGGCTCTCTTTATTGGCTAATCTAATTTTGCCAGAACTAGACGGCGCAATTTTTCATAACACCCTCATCACCGGGTGAAGAAACTTCACCACCCAGTTACAGAATCGGAAACGTCAAGGACGGGTGAAGTTTTTCGGTGATGTCAATCACCGGTGATAGACATCACCCAAGTTACAGAATACGGCCCCAGATGCTTTATGAGTTCCAAAGCGAGAGTTATAGTTGATGAGTACCTAAGGGGAGAAGTAGCCTAGGGGTAGCTAGTTGAATCGGTAAGCTGAGGGTCACTGGTTTGATTCCCGGTGACGCCAAATATTTTTCAGCTTTTGGAAAAATTATATTTTCCGATTTTTTCTGAGCCGAGACAACATGGACATCGGCTCCTACCCTAAAACACCTCAATACCCGACTGGTGAAAGGCAGCAGTTTCACCATGAGGCCCTGATGGTGCAGATCAAGTGGATCAATCCGGCATCAGATGCCATAGCTGCAGGCAAGAGTGTAGTTCACAGAATCGGCTACAGTAGTGCATTGTGGAAGGCAATGGGAAACCACCACATTATTCTCCCTAGAAGAAGCAGCCGTGACATGACAATCGGATCTCCGGGTGGGGACTACTGGGCGGAGGACATCAGTCAAGAGAGACAAATGCAGAATTGGGACGTGGAACGTAGGATCACTAGGAGTGTGTGGGAAGTTGGAGAACGTGAAGATGGAGGTGGACAGACTGGGGATAGACATTATGGGAATGAGTGAAATAAAGTGGGCTGGGGCGATGACTTTGCAGCGACGATAACAGGGTGATTTACTCAGGAGATGACCAGAAGATAGCGGGAGTGGGATTCATACTGAAGAAAGCTGGTCAAGAAGATTGAAGTCCTACTAGCAATATAATGAAAGGATTCTGATGATCAAGTTAAAAGGAGAACAGATAGATAGATAGATTGTAATAGAGGTGGAGTTCCTCACAACGGAGGCCCTGAGGCACTTAGACCCATTGGTCCATTGTGCTAACCACCCTTTTGAAGAAGTCACCCATAAAGGCCGATCGCCCTGCTAAAGGCCAACAAGTCCCTGATGGGGATTTCCCTTACCTCCCTGGGTTCCAAAAATGGGGAACCCAGGTACCTGTTTCGAGTCCTCATCACCGCAGGGCACTCGCATAACATGTGGGATGTGGTTTCATCCTCTTCTTCACACCACCTACATCTAGGGGAATCTACGATTCCCAGGAGGTGCAGGTGCCTCATCACCTGGTAGTGCCCCGTGAGGAGTCCCACTACCGTTCGTAGTTGACCCCTGTTTAGTGACAGGAGTCTTTAGGCAAGCCCAGGCCTAGGCTCTTCAATGTGTAGTTTGGCCTGTCTAAGGCCTGGTGCAGCTCGCCAGATCTCAGAATGTCGGGTTAGCCCCCACATTCTAATTTCTGCCATCCCTACCGACGAGGCAATAGGTATGATTGGCTCTGGACCAATCGGATCTCGGCTGGAACCAGCCCTTGCCAGCTCATCAGCCATCTCATTTCCAGATATGCCTGCATGACCAGGCACCCAGAAAAGTTCCACCTTGCCGCATCTGCCTATATCATTGAGTGCCTCACGACACTCCTGCAGCAGCTGTGATTTGCACCATAGTGATGTCAGTGCCTTTAAAGCTGCCTGACTATCCGTGCATATGTGTATCGGTCTGTTAAACATCCCGATTTCCTTAATAGCATACGCGCAGGTCAGAAGTGCATATACCTCTGCCTGGAACACCGTAGCATATTTTCCCAAAGGGATTGAGAGCTTCCTTGGTGTGCTACAATTGTAGACCCCTGCTCCCGCTCTTCCTTCTTTCCTAGAGCCGTCCGTATACCATACCTCGGCCCCAGAATGAAGTTCTTTCCCCTTTCCTCTAGCCCACTGTTCCCTATCCGGGAAGTGGGTTTTGAAGTAGGGGGGTGTTTGGTTGAACCTGGCTATCATTCCATCACTGCCCATCCCGAGAATGGGACTCGACTTCATGAGCTCTGTCCAAACTTGTCTGTGACCATAGGAACTTCCTTTGTCATACCACTGTCCCATACATTTGAGACGATAAGCCGCTGTCTTTGCCTGCACCTCAGCTTCCACATGGAGTGGAGCGAGGTTCAGCAGCGTTTCCAGCGCCAGAGTTGGGGTTGTTCTCATAGCCCCTGAAATGCCCATACAGGCCAATCTTTGAAGGTGGTTCAGTTTGTTCCCAGCAGTTTTGAGCCGGACTCTCTTCCACCAAACTATAGAGCAGTACAAGAAACTAGGTTTAATGACTGCCGTATAAATCCATCTAATGGCTTTTGGCTGAAGTCCCCATGTTTTACCAAGGGTCCTCCTGCACATCCATAAGGAGGCACAAGCTTTCTTTGCCTTGGTCTCCAAATGCTCTCCCCAGTTAAGCTTGGAGTCCAGAATAACCCCAAGATACTTGACCGATGGTGAGGGATATAAAACCTTTCCCTGCAAAGAGGGAGGTCTAAAGCCCTCCATTTTCCTTCTATTGGTAAACAATACAAGCTTAGTTTTCTCCGGATTTACAGTCAGCCCTGTTTCTGCACACCACCCCATTGCCTTATCCAGGGCTTTCTGCATGAGTCCAGAGACAGTATCAAGGTACTTTCCAGTGATGATTATAGCCACATCATCTGCGTACCCTTGAGTGTATGCGCCAGTCCTATTCAATTCTAAAATAAGACTGTCGACTACCATATTCCAGAGGAGTGGAGATAACACTCCTCCCTGAGGGCAGCCTCGAGTCACAGCTACCTTCATTGAACTGTCTCTCAATACTACTTTTACAGTTCTTTGTTCCAACATGTATCTAATCCAGCTCACAATGTGAGCATGGATACCATGTCTTCCTGCAGCAATGCATATTTGATCGAAGGATGTGTTATTAAATGCTCCCTCGACATCAAGAAATGCCCCCAGTCCGTACATTCCGTGTTCCAGCACTCCCTCAATCCTGCTAACAAGATTGTGGAGCGCTGTCTCCACAGATTTTCCCTTCTGGTAGGCATGTTGATACAGGTGCAGGGGGTGATCCCTTAATGGCCCATCCCTTATGTATCTATCCACTATCTTTTCTAGTGTCTTCAGTAGAAAAGACATCAGACTGATTCCTCGAAAGGAGTCTGCTCTTGTGTAGTCAGTCTTACCTGGTTTAGGTATGAAAACCACCTTGGTGACCCTCCAGGCTTTCGGAACATATCCATAAGCCAGGCAGGAGCGAAATATTCTTACCATTGGAAGGAGGAGCAGATCCTGCCCTTCCTGAAGGAGTGCAGGAAATACCCCATCCTCCCCAGCAGCCTTAAAGGGGCTAAAACTCATGATTGCCCATTTTGTAACTGTGTACGTCACGATGCTGGAGGAAAGTCTCCATTCCGTCCGAGCCGGACGGATGGGATTCCTCCCATGATGCATCTCCCTCAACTCCCTGGAGCCTGGAAAGTGGGTCTCCAGCATTAGCTTTAGTGCTTCCTTGTCAGAAGACGTGAAGTCTCCCGAGGGAAGCAGCAGAGAACTCACCCCCGCTTCTGAGTCTTTCGATAGGATCTTATGAAGTCTTGCCATCTGTGGAACAGTCTCTACGCTCTCACAGAAGCTCCTCCATGAGTCCCTTTTACAGCGCTTGATTGCTGCTTTGTACCTCCGTTGGGCAACCTTAAAGTTTTCCCAATCCCGAGGCATTCTTGTCCTCTTTGCTTTATTAAAGAGTTTCCTAGTCTCTCTGCGGAGACCGTATAATTCTGCTCCCCACCAGGGTAATTTACACCCTTCCTTCCTGGTCCTTAGGGGGCAGCTGTCTTCGTAGGATGTGATGATGCTTCTCTGTAGATAATCAACAGCAGCATCTACCTCATCCACATTTCTAAACTTGCACTGAGGTGCCCCCTCTAGGGCAGCTCCCAGCCTTTCTCGATATAGTCCCCAATTGGTAGTCCTCGGGTTTCTATATGTTATTTCCCTGTAATGGGATTCTAAAAGAGTGAAGAGTATGTGTCTGTGGTCAGACAAAGTTATCTCCCCTGACACTCTCCACCCATCAATCCTGTGCAGCAGAGAACTGGTGCACAGTGTAATATCTATCACCTCCTGCCTAATGCTATTTGCAAAGGTAGGTTGTGATCCTTTATTGAGTATTTGTAACTCCGTAGACATAAGATACTCCAACAGTGCCTCTCCCCTTCCGTTGGTGCTCCCACTCCCCCACACAATGTGGTGCGAGTTAGCATCACAACCGATCAGAAGATCCCACTTGTTGGTCTTACAGTAACTCACCAGCCTCTCCATCTCATTTGATGGTGGAGGAGCCGGTGCATCGTATGGCAGGTAGGAGGAGCAGATGACCACCCTCTTCCTGTTCTCACCTTCCCCCAGGGTCAGCAGAACTGCTGTCTGATCCCTAGTGGTAAATTCTGATAGATGCAAAGCACTTATCCCATTCACATAGATACAAGATCTAGGCCTATCAACAGTGGTACAGTAATATATTTTTCCGCCTGTCATGCTCAGGCCCCTGACTCTTCCCTGGAAAGCCCAGGGTTCCTGAATCAGAGCTATTTTGACCATACCTTCAGAGAGTATCCTTTGCAGAACCCCTGAGGCAGCCTTACTGTGTTGTAGGTTGGCCTGAAGCACGGCTATGCCAGCCATGGTTCGGCCCCGCCCACATCTTCTTCCTCCCTTATCTCCTTCTCTTCGAGGGGGTATGGAGCCTTCCCTTAGGCCACTACCCACAGGGGCTCCCGAGTCAGACTCTACCCCCATGGGGGAGACCAGGCTCGGTGCCTCCTTGAAGGTGGGCCCAGAGAGGTTGAAAACGATGTCGTCCTCCTCTCCCCACGAAGGATATGAGGGGCAACTGGGATGTGTGGGTCTCCCAGAAGGAACCCCCACAGGCAAGGTTAAGGTAGTAGAGGGTGCGTCCCGACTAGGATCCCCATCGGGGCTCTCCACCGGTATCGCATCCACCAAGAAAGAAGACAGACTACAAGAGTCCATGTGAAGAGTGCGCCTGTCAGCGCCCTCCATAGTTTTGTTTGAGGGTTCCATGTTTGGTCCCACGAGTAGCTAGGGAAATATGGTGTCCGCCCATGCAGAGCCCCGCATGCATGGGTAAGGCTAAATAAAACCGGAGGTCGCCCAGTATCCGGAGTCTCTCTGTTAGTGACTTCTTACCCTCCGCCCCGCAGATGCGGTCACCCTTAGCACAGAGACGCACCATGGTGATGGGAGCTGTTTATTGACCGCCAGGTCTAGATCCGTCATGTTCAGCGATACCAGGGGCACCTCGAGGAGGATGTGGCTCTTCACCACGCATGACGGTCTTGGTGGTCCATAGGCATGTTCTGCCCTTGTCCCTCCCTGGAGTCACTGACCCCTTACCCCCTAAAAGGAGAACATACGGACACAGAGATAGTGCAGATGTACAGGCCGACATGGAGCCACTCTGAAGAAGAAATGTATGAGCAACAGGTCCCAGACACAGTAAAAGGAAAGGAGAACTTAATAGTTATGGGAGATTGGAATGCAGTGGTCGGAAGGGTCAAGAAGGAAGTAGCGTGGGTGAGTTCAGTTTGGTAAAAAGAAATGCCATGGGAGAAAGGCTGGTAGAGTTCTGTAAAGAAAAGAACATGGTAATAGCAAACACCCTCTTCGAGCAACATTGGCAAAGAAGATATGCATGGAAGATGCAGGGGAACAGAAGACATCAGATAGACTACATCCTTGTCAGAACGAGATATAAGAACCAAGTTAAGCAGTGCAAGAGCTACCTCGGAGCTGATATAAATAGTGACCATAACCTGTTGATCATGGACAGCTGCCTACGATACAAGAAGGTGAAGAGAATTACGAAGGAACCAAGATGGAACACAAAGACACTGGAGGAAAAAGAAGTAAGAGAAAGGTCCACCTCAGCCATCAATACAAAACTAGAAGTGAAGGAGACAACCATTACGGAAATATGGACCGAAATAAAGAAGATCATTACAGAGGTAGCAGATGAGCAACTTGCGAGTAAAGAGATAGAAACAAAAAGGCCATGGATAACGACCCAAATAAGAGACCTCATAGTGGTAAGAAGAAAATACAAGAATCCAAGAAATGAAACTGAAGAGGCCCAATATATGAAGTTGAGAAACCAAGTAAATAGAGAGTGCAAGGAAGAATGGATAGAAAACTGCTGCGAAGAAATAAATAACAACATAAGAAAGGAAATGCAGAAATGGCTTATAAACTGGTGAAGAGACAATTCAGAGAAAGGAAAACAAGATCCCAAAACATAAGAGACTGAAATGGAAAGATACTCGTAGAACAGGAGGACATAGGGAAGAGATGGAAGCAATGCATCGAAGAGAACTATCAAGCACCCAAACCACTGGAAGCTGACGTAACGGAAGAAAAAATCTGGGAGGATGCAGATGAATGGGGGCCCGAGATACTGACAAAGTTCATGAAAGACCTAAGCAACAACAAGGCACCAGGAGGGGACAAAATAATGGAGAAATCATCAAGGCACTTGGGGTCAAAGCAAAAGATACCCTCTTTGGAATAATCAAAGATAGCTATGACAGTGGAGGACTACCAGAGGACTTCCAGAAGAGTGAAATGATCACAATCCTGAAGAAGACTAGAACAGAGAACACAGAACATTGAGCCTGGTGTCACACACAACGAAAATACTTACTTGGATAATTAACCCTTTCGCGACGGAGCCACATGTTAGAAAATGCTACTTCCCTCACGAATGCCAAAAATTCGCTTCGCTACGCTAGGATCCTCTCAGGTACCTGTTTCCCTAACTTGGGTCGTGGCCCAGAGGGGTGTCGAACCTTTTTCTTGGCCACCGGGCCGAGATAATCTTCACCCTTTCCCGCTTCATGACCCCTTAACAGCATGCCGTCGCGGTCAACCATTTGTTTATGCAATCGTTTTGCTAAAAACATTGTTGCTGTAGCGTCGATATTAATTGTATCGGAAACGAATTAATTTAGTTTTACAGTGCCATTACAGCTTTTAAACGAAATTCTACCATTAATATTAAGCTCTCTAGCAAAAAAATCGTATCAATGGTTAAGCAAATAATTTTGCCGTTTTATGTCACAGTCTTAAATTATTTTGACCACTTTTCAACGATAAAATTATTATGAATATAAAAAAGCCTTATTCATGCATTTGACATCATCAGAGCGCCAATCAAAGAAACGATACTTAGAAATCTTCAGCACGTTAATTCATGAGATGTACGGTCTACGGAACCCTTAATTTCGATTCGAAGGACTGCCAGAAATCACTATTCTTTAGGCGGAAAGCATTGACCAACGAAAGAAAGTGAAGTCGTCAGCTTTCATGATTATATTAGACTGAGTAATTACAGGGAAAAATAAACATTGAAACTCACGAAAAATATGGCCATCAACACATATGAAAAAATAGCATTCAGTTGTTGAACCTTAAAACATTATAACTTCCTAACTAAATAAAAACATAAAAAATCACTCATAACCAACTAAATAATTAACAAAAATTTGTTCGGAGATTCTTTTACTCACGAACTACGTTAAAAATAACGGTAGAGCTCCGTTTAAAATTTGCAGTTGTAGAACTAAACATAAGGAATATACTTATAATGCTCAATTTTCCAATTAAACAATAACTTCTCAGTTTGTTATTCTACTGCACCTACAAGCAACTGACCGCGGACCCCTGCGGGGATTGGGTCGCGCACAGCAACGAAGGGTCGGGATAATCCTCTTCCGCGGACCGAGAAAGGGTACCTAAGACGTCCCGAGAAGAGGGCCTTTAAAACACACACCTTTCTGGCCTGCTTGGGGCTAGCTTAGCGACTACGACTTGTTAACACGTCGTTCGTTCGTTTGCGTAGAAAAATTGACGCCGTTTTAACACGTCCTTCGTAGCGAAAGGGTTAACAGAAGAATGGAAGGAAAGATCAAAGGGAATCTTTCGGAAAATCAAGGCGGATTCAGGAAAAACTGAGGAACTAGGGAGGCAATACTCAGCTCAAGGATACTGGCCAAGAAAATGATACACATAAACAAGCCGTTGTATGTGGCATTCGTGGACTTGGAAAAGGCCTTTGACAATGTCGAATGGAACAAGATGTTCAAGATACTGGAAGCAATTGGAATAGGCTACAAGGATAGAAGAATAATCTATAGCCTCTACAAGAACCAGGTCACCACAATGCGAATGAAAGATGGGAGGAAGATAGAAGCCAAAATAAATAAAGTAGTCAGACAAGGATGCAACCTCTCCCCAGCATTATTCAATAGATATCTGAAAGAAGCAATAAGAGACGCAGAGAAAATTGGTATCAAGGTGAATGGCGAAGAAATAAACATGCTAAGCGGCTGATGACGTCGCAGTTGTAGCAGAAAGTCAAGAGGACCTGCAAGCATCCCTGACCACAGGGGACCAAGTGCTTCAAGAATATAATATGAGCATCGACAAGAAGAAAACAAAATTCCTAGTGTGTGGAAGAGAGAAGCTTAGGGCAAATACCACAATTCGAGGGGTGAAATTGGAACAAGTGGAGAACTTCACCTACCTCAGCAGCACTATAACTTGGGATAGAAGAAGGTCGATGGACATTAAGCGAAGAATAGCACAAGCTAAGGAGGTGTTTATGAAGAAGAGACAACTACTATGCTCAAAGAACCTACGGCTGCAAACAAGGAAGCACTTTATCAAAGCATTCGTATGGAGCGTGTCGCTCTATGGATCAGAGACATGGAACATCGGGAAAGCAGACCAATGAAGAATCGAAGCCTTCGAAACATGGTGCTGGAGGAGAATGTTGAAGATTAAATGGACAGATAAAGTGAGGAACGAAGAGGTGTACAGAAGAGCAGATGAAGAGGGGACAATATGGAAAACCCTACAGCAAAGAAGAACCAGATGGATTGGACATACCTTGAGGCACAATGAATTAGTTAGAAATATAATAGAAGGGAAGATTGAAGGGAGGGTCCTACGTGGGAGACCAAGGGACAAATATATAGAGCAAATAAAGAGGGGTGTGAAAGAGAGAACATACCAGGGGATGATGGAATTAACACTGAATAGGGCAGAATGGAGGGCTGCAATAAACCAATCCTAGGATTGAAATACTGATGATAGAAATTTTAAACATAAAGAAAAAGTGTTAGTTGCATGGCTCCAAGTGGCATAGTTATGAAGAACACCTGGTGAATTGAATGGAATAGCATGAAGGAATAAAGTAAATCATTGAAACTCCAAGGAGATCATGGCAAAAGTAAGACTGATATTCCATCAAAATTCCCTTTCATTTTTGCATTTCATATAGTGACATGTTTATGACCACTGAGGGCCCCAACTGAATCTAGAATGAGGTCCCCAATGTTATAGTCTTGCAACCTGGCAGCTTGGCAGTTATAGTCTTGCAACCTGGCAGCTTTTCCTTGCTTATAAAGACAATACATGAGTGCAAATATCTATCACTAATAATGCTCTGGTAGTAGGTGCCAGATTTCTTACTTACAATATTTACATTAAATTAAATAACTTCCAAAAATACATTAAAAACATGCCTCTTTGTGACTCTCACGAGGCCCCCAGTGCTTGCGAGACCCCCGGCGGATGCTGGGTACGCCAATATGGTAAATACGGCCCTGATCTAATATTGTTAAGGCAGACTGCCAGAGTGATGCTACCTTTTGTGACTCTTAACATAAAGGGTCCATTTTTCATTCTCACAGCAAAGTCATGCCCCAAAGTAAAAAAAAATTCTATTACCTGCATTAACCCCTCCAGCGTGTGTGACGTTGCATCCACTCAATTCCATGCCTCTAGTGAGACTTGAACGAAGGTATATAACCCTTTTGCTGCCAGCCCCTTTAAGGTAGACTGTGCGAAAACTGCCAAGCCCATTTCTGTGAATATCGTAAGATTAAGTATTTTAGGTATATTTGAAGCATTTTAAAAAATGAAAAAACTTAGTTCTTTTCCACCAATATATTTAAACAAATGTACCGGTTTTGGCCTTCTCAGGCCATTCTCAAGATTACAGTGTGAAAAAATCCATAAATAACACCCTCCGACATCACAACGCTCGGGGGAGGTCTGACAGCGACCCGCACACGCCGAGCGAGGGGAGAAGGGAGAAGGTCCCAACCGGAGGGCCGCTCCTCAATATAAGCGGATCTGGCGGGACAAAGGTTGCCGGTACCGCTCGGACTGATAGCGCGGTCATTGCCCGGGGAGGGGTTGAGTGGGTGACGAGTCAGCCCCGTCACATGAGGGGGGGGGGGGGGGGTTAGCCGGCTCCCGAGGTTTGAGCTATAACTACTTTCCGCGAAACCGAAGTTCCGCGAGTCACTCCGACAACACAGCTTATATATGTGGAGAGGTCAGTTAAAAAAGGGGGGGGTGAGGGAGGTGGGTGGTTTCGAGGTGAAAACTGCAAGGAAGGAACAAACAAGTTGATGCCAGGCTCAAGGACTAAGGGGATGGAGGCAGAGGTACGGGCACTGAAAGCAAGGGTGAGGGGTTAGTAGGGATTACATCATTTAACAGCTTAACACCATGCATTTTATGATACACTAAAATTTCAAAATTTTCCATAAAGTCCAATTTCCTACCCTTGTCACACTCGTGTAGGAGGTTGGGGGTAAAACTGGATGTGTGATCCTCATCAATCAATTGTTCTGCAAAATTTGACTTATTATCCCCGTTCAGGCTGGGTTTTACATCTTCCATTATTCTAACATTTAATTTTCGACCAGTTTGGCCGACATAAAGAGAGGTGAGAAACTGCAAGGTTAGACAGAGGCCAAGAACTAAGTTTTTTCATTTTTTATGACTTCCACAATGGAAACTCGCCAACCATTTCTTTTATATTTGAAGCACTTAATTTTAATATATAAGGTGATCAAGAGCATCAAGGTGAATGCCCTTAATAGACTTGAATGGAATAGCATGAAGGAATAAAGTAAATCATTGAAACTCCAAGGACATCATGGCAAAAGTAAGACCGATATCATGATCACAGGGTTAAAAGTTCCCCAATTTTTCTCAATGTTGATGATATATTTCAAATTTTATGAGGATGAAAAAATCATTATTGCTGTCTCTGATTTGAAGGAAACATAATGTTGCAAATATGTAGGAACCCTAAAAAGTGGTGAATAAACTTGAAGGAAAGCGGTGTAAAAATCATAGTCCCAGCAGTGCAAAAATCATAAATTTCATGCTCCAGCGGTGAAAAAAATATTTACATATTTCTCAATTTAAACAAACAAAGAATTGTATTAGAGACATAAATTGATATATCTAACTTATTGTATCTAACCTCCATTGATAGTTAACAAAATACACAGAGGTATAAGCAAAATACAGATCATAAAGGTGACTTAATGGCCACCTAGCCTAACAGCAGTGTTGTGTGGGTTGCCTAGAGCCAATTTCCTTGGTACTGCTTCACAACATGGGTGTTTTCAAGTCTGTTTCCGCACTAATAGGCACTTCAGGCCGGAAGGAAAGGTATAAGGATAAGGATGTGAGATCAAATATGCTGACAATTTTTGGCATTATGGTCTACATAGATACTTTTTCTGATGAACAGTAGCTCCGATTGAACTATAAACGTGTGGTGATGTTAGTTTATCCAGAGATACCAAGAATCGGAAATATATGCCTGCCCAGACTTGTCTTTTGTAGGTACCTCCCTGCCGCGACTTATTCAAAATGACAATGCCAGCTTGCCTTGACTTAGGTAATTTTTCTAAAATTCCTTTCCGGGCAAATAATACGCCGCATCATACGGAAATATTAGTGTGTCCCTATCTCATACTTTGTACCACCCTGTCATGCCAGCGACTCTCAAGCCGCCGACCCTCCGCCACGGGTGCCGAATCAGTTTACTCCGGGGTGAATGCCTTCGCGTTGGTGTCATATCATAAAGTTAGCAACAAATATTCTATATCAGTCAGTGAATGCGATGGTTTATCCTTAAATAACTCTTTTTGTCTACCCGAGGAGTAATTGTGACCTGTCAGTCACAGCTTAGGTGGAGCACTCTTTGAATGAAATTATTATGTCCATTTGACAACTTTGTCTTTTGGCCCAACAGCTAAACCATTTAAGATACTCTTGTTGAACGTAGTTATTGGTCCCATTAATACTGTGCGCAGACACTGAAATCATCTTTCACAAGCTAAGACTTCAGCTTCTCTGAGTTCTTCACTTCGAGAGTCAACTTCATGGCTAGGAAAAGTAAGTCATTAAATCTGACTCAAGACTGTTTAATTAATAAATAAAAGTAGTGGGGCAGAAGGGCATTATTATCAAAAATATCATGCAGCTAGTGCTAGAAGTCTTAACGGTAGAGAATATGATGCGTAACTCGATTTAATTCACTTTGGAACCTACGACTGTTTGTGTATGGCCTTGGATGCAACAATAATGATTTTGCTTGAATATCAAGTGAATATTCCACGATAGGTATGACAGTTTTCTGGTTTCCGACCTTTTTCCCTATGATAGTTCATCGTATTGCTTCAATACTTGTTGCCGCAATGAATTTACAGCTCAAGAAAGTATGGTAATGTGCAGGGAAAGTATGTGTGCAAAATCAACATTTTGTATTCCAAATAATTAAAAAATATCGTTTTTAATAGCTATCTTGATAATATCTTTTTGCCATTTACCCAGAACACCCACAGTATTGGTTAAACTAGAGTTAAATTTTTAGAAATTTCCTGTGGAATTATTATTTAAATATCTTCGGTAGCAATGAGAGTTCAATATAGTAAGTGGTTTTTTTGATTTCTGAGAGCTCTCATTGTACAGAGGGTCTACTGTACAACAAAACTGGCTAGGAAGTACCTTTCATCACCATTGGCAACACTGGACTCAGAGAGACAGTTCAGCATGGCTGGCATTATTTATGGTAAAATGAGAAATTGGTTTGATCCGGAATGTGTCAAAATACTCGTTTTTTAAATTAAAAAAAGTTAAAGCCGTAAAATCTTTTATATTTGTAGTTGGAGTCATTCATTCAATTGTATGTGTAAATTTAATGCAGTAAAACTCATTTATAACGATCATGCATGTAACGAAATCCTGCCTATAGCAAGGTGAGGTCTCGGTCCCTTGGACTTTCCTATGGTCGCAGATGTTAAATATCCCGCTTGTAACGAGTACAGATGAAATGAAATCCTCATTATAGTCAGCTATTCTTTGGTCCCTTGGCCCATTATTGCCTTTTTCATTATGAATTTCTGGTCATCTCCGTAATCTACGCTCCTTCCCACACCAAGAGTTGTTCTCATGCATACCATCACTTTAGCCTCCCTCAGAGTGATTATGTGCGGCAATGCTTCTGATCAACAAATTCTGCTCTTCAGGTATTGAATGCAAAGTAAAACTCTTCATTGAGAACTTCGTAATGCTCTGTGAAATAATGATAGTCATTTTAAAATACACAGAATCTTATCAACTAAATGGGCGAAAGTTAATGCCACAACACTGCAAAAAACTAACTGAAATCTAATCAACCTGTTACGAAATTAAACTGTAAAATATATCTAACTTGTTAAGAATTTGTTTCATTTTTCATTTAATTAAAAACGTTAGCAAAAAAGAGATTATTTTTGATTGACATCTCATAGTGTCTGAGATCCCACAGGCAGCATTTTCAAGGCGGTGAATCACCCTGAATGCTTCCTCACCCTAGCTTCTTAGCTGTTTAAATGGCAAATGCATTGCCGAAACGTTTCCTGTGGTTCCATCCCCTCATGTTAACATGAGTTACTGGCGAGTGTTCCTCATCCTGGATATTTGATATCAATCATATCTATGGATACTTGACAACCATCTTTGGATTTACCACATATTTGCCAGTACAAAATCGCTACCTTCTCCCTAAACCAATCCAGCCATCCATTGGTAGCTGCAAACCCTTGAAGATTCAAACGATTAGCTATTTTATCTGCTTCTTTAAGGTGCTGATCGCTGAGGCATATGTCATTGGCTCTAGCTAGATAAAACTGTTTCACTAGCACGTCCTCTAATTCATAATTCTTCGCAGTTTTTTGCTTCCTTATTTTTACGTTGCCCTTAACTGCAGTTTTTTCAATTACATCTCCTTGACCTTAATCAGTAAAGAGCGTAGAAGATTGGGTGTCGTTTTTCTTTTCTATTTCCTTTTTGAAATTTTAGGAATATTGTCCACGTCGTTAAGAATTTTTAACTTCATATGATAGAGATTTTCTCTAAGTTTTATTTTTTTAAGTTCACTTGCAGCCTGAACCGAAGACATTCGCATGAACCTATCACCACAGTTGTAAGCAAACACCACTTTGGAGGCCGATTTCCCAGGGTCTGAGTCCTAATGTTGTGCTGCGTAAATATATAGAGATGGAAGATGTGCAAGCTCAGTTGGTAATCTTACTCTCAAAATGTCAGCGTTTTTTGGTTTCTTCAGCTAAGATTTCTTGCACTCTCAATTTTGCAATTCATAAACTTATTATGACACAAAGCATTTTGTTGTCAAAATTAAATTGAAAACTTCAAGCAGTGAAGTTCACCTATTGATAATGTCGACTTTTTCAATCCTGGCTTTTGCACAATAATATTCCGCTGAGCTACTGTGATACTCTTTAGCTCTTTTTTACTCTAGGCATAACCATTTTTTCCGTAAAAAAACATTGTCACTCCTATCACAACAATTACAACTATTTTCTCTGTATCCACAGAATCAAATTCAATTGAAGAATCCATTCTTTGTTCACAGAAAATTTCATCACCATCTTTGCAGCTATCTGAATCCACTAATTTACTTGCTGTGTCTGATTCATTGCTGAGCTCTTGAAAATATTTCCGAATGTTTTCAGCAAAGTCTGGATCAGAGAGTTTTCCTAGGTCAACTCATGACATGTCCAGGCTTCGGTTCCAAGACATCATGAGGAAATACTGTCATAAAAACAGTAGTATAAACAATAAAAAAAAAATATTTACTCCGTTTACAATTACATCATTATTACAAGGATATATTATTTTACCTTACCTTTGAAGGGGTAGGGTTCTCAAAAAAATTACATCAACAGTGATGTCGGCCTGTCAGACTGGAATTTCTAGAAAAGTAAAAAATATAATATTTCTTCGCCCCGTAGATTCTTGTTGCTTTGAATGAATGTTCATCGGCAAAAGTTGGGAAGCTACTGAAATGTACAAGGCTGCATACAAAAGGATAGGGGGAAAAATAATGGTATATAAGGGGTAGCGGTCTGGGAGACCAACGTCACAGTGTGAGGGTTAAAGGGTATTTAAAAAAAAATGTATTATTGTTATTATTTTCTTGAATTGTGTGTTATTAATTATAATTTTCAAATCATGTTAATGAGCGAAACTGGCAATGAGAGTTATTTCTTTTCTCTTTATTTTATTTTATATTTAAAATAAATTTTCTCTTTAAACTTAAAATTATTCTCTTTACTAGGAGTGGTGATCGCCTTATTGCTGTAGATGACCATTGCTTAGCTGGTGTGAAGCATTCTACAGCAGTGTCAATGCTCAAACAAACTGGTGCATGTGTAACTCTTCAAGTGGTTTCATGGATGGGTACTGAACTTTAAGAGGAAATGTTGTGCTGCAGAAGAACAAGTCACTATTTTGTTGTAGTTTTACTTTATGACTTCTATCCCTGGTTGTTAAATGTTGAAAAGTTTATTTTTAGAATTGCTATTCTTATAAACATCACAACATCTGTCCGAGGTGTTTGTATATTTTACCACCTAATTGTCTCCTCTGGTGATTGCATTGGGCTACATCTTAATCCAAAACAGAATGGTGGATGATTTTTCTGTGAGCTGTAAATTCTAGTATTACTGCCATATGGTACATATGGTAGAGCCCCCACTTTAGGAAAAGCAGCCAAAGATATATAGAACTCTTAGGAGCCTGTAGCTTGCATTTAGAACTTCTTATGTACCTATGATAAAAGAGTCAATTAATGTATAAACCTTCAGTTTATACCTGTTACCATCATTTTTCTGAAGAAAAATTTCTGATACAGTGAAAATGATGGTCATCACATAAAGAGTTTTTGTAATATCTAATGCAAACCTTATAATATCTCAACAAGCTTCCTATGTTTTTTACTGTTAATATTATCTAGAAATTTTGTTTGTATTTCATATTTCTCAAAAATCATTCTGTGAAGGTTTATATCCATTGATACACTTCTTCTGCGAGTAGATTTTTTAACTTTCCCATGGTGTGGCAGCTCTTACCTTGGCAGATTTGCCTAGCAGCTCATGACCACAATTGGCTTCACTTTGCTCATAGCATAAGAAAAGGAGAATGCCAATTGACATAGTCTACAGTGAATGTATTAACCCTTAGTCTTTGAGCTCAGCTAAGACTTAATTTTACAGAAGCCTTGTAGAAATGAGGCTCATTGGCTTTCAAACAATTCAGCTATTTAATGAAATGAAGTTTATTTTCTTGATTTCTTTAAATAAGATAGAGCTCCATCCACTGTGATCATGAGTGCTAAGCATATTGACTAGTTCTTACACTCATTCTTAGGTTAACACATTCAGTTCATAGCATTTTTACTGTGGCACTTGGTAGGGTCGATTCAATTTTTCAAATAAAGAACCATTAATGAACATGTGACTGCTTAAGAATTCACCCGCCACTGATGGGAGTACAGTGTGACTTCTTAAAAAGTCATCAGCACTGAATGTGTTAATAGAGCTGCAGAAACATTGGTATTGATTAGATTTAGAGTGATAAATATATTGTAGGTATATTTACTCCCATGGTTCTGTTTAATCAAAGAATAAAATGGAATAGAAATACTTGTCACAATACACTAAAAGATTTAGAAATCTAGTTAAAAGTAGTGATATATTTTGCTTCTTATTACATGCAAGGATGACACAATTTTCTGAGTAAAGCCTTTGTTTCAATCCTAAGGTTTAGTAGTGAGAACATGTGAAAATTAAGGGTCAGTAAATGGGGTTTAAATTTAAAATATTCAGGTGAAGCGTGGCAAATGTAACAGTACATTTTGGTCTACCTGTCAGATGTCAGAAAACTGTCAGATCAGACAAATGCATTATAATACTAGTTTCTCTCAATTTGCAAGTGACATCAGAGTGGGAGAGTGGGAACCGGGGGTGCATATGGGTCATATGGTGCATATTTGGGTACCAAGAACTTAATTAGACAACCACTAGCTATCATTGCCTTTCTCCTTCCTTACCTCCTAGGTCCACTTACCTCCTAGGTCCACTTACCTCCTTATTCTTATCACCCACTCCTTTTCGTGTCTCTCTGAGGAAATTATCTCAGTTTGACTGAAGTTGCAAAAATGGCAATAAGTTTTAGTTTTGTTTTTTGATAGGGGATTTTAAGACAATTGATCTCTCAAAAAGGCTCTTATAGTTTGGATTTGATGGAAGTTATGGAAATGGAATTTTATGTGATAAAAATAATTCATGTAGGTAAGCATTTTAACTAAACATTGAGAATCAGTGCTCTATTAATCACGAAATATCTAAATAGGGCTTGAAAGCTCAAAAATCAAGGGTGAAAATTTAACTTCCTGAATGATTGGGAAAAACTGTCGTGTGTTTTTGCCATCCACAGCTTTTATTAGCTGTATTATTGCATATTACTTGTCTATGCTGCTAAAATGGTGTTTGAAGCTAGTGGAACAGAAGGATTACAGGTCAAAAAACACCAAAGGAAGCTTAATTAGTTAAAATAAAATGTTGGGTGGCCTTAATTTTGTATAGAGAGCAGATGAATTTGTCCAGTCACTTGAAAAATGCCCATTTCAGTACTAATTGGAACATATATGAATTGTTTAATTTCTTTGTGGAAAGTGGAGAGCCTAATAATAAGCATACCTGTAAGCAATAATTTCCTGACAAAGTTGAAATGAATAAGGAGGTATCAGGTGAGATGTGGAATTTAAACATATTGACGGTACCAATTGCAGCTTTTGACAACAAATATTCCCATACAGCACTAGTTATGTAATTATTCGTGTACATTGGGTCGAAATCTAGACTAAGGTGTATCACCATATTTATCTGAACAATACTCGTGGTTGTTCGGGGTAAATTGAGTTAAACAGGTTCAACTCAAATTATCCTAACATTACACCGATTTCAAAATAAACTTTTAGTGAAGATTTTCTAATCAAACACTTGAGTTACGATTGTCCATGCTGATCACTTACTTCCTAGCTAAAACGTAAATTTTAATATCTGAATACGAAAGGCGATGGACAAATTATGCATTCCTTTATTGTATTTTTCTGTAGAAACATATATAGTTTTCTATATAGGTATATGTATTATAAGATTAGCTTTTGTAGACGTCTGATTAATAAGATTATAGTTCCTTGAATTTCATGTTGACGGAAATATTTTTTCAAAACAGTCTAAAAATTTATAAAGGGAGTGTCCGATGCTAGTCTGATCTTAGGATGTTGACGAAAATTGGCAGGCAGTCCCTGATTAATGACGTACGAATCACCACTATTATCGGAAAAATATCCAATAACTTCAACAGAAAAGATTGAAATATTTTGTTACATTCATAACGCTAAAAATTACGCATCTTCCATTATGGAAAGTTGGGCCAGGGGTAAAGTGTACGGATCTCAATGTCAATGATCTTAGTTCAAAACTCTCTCTCGACTTTTTTCCATCGTAGTTTTGTTGTACTACCGTCCCTGGTTACAAATATTTTTAACATGTTTAGCCAGGATACATTTTACCTATGTTATTTACTAATTGCGTAAATTACGTAATTAATGCATAATTGTTTTTCAATTAATATCTAATTTGACCTTTCACGAATATTATCGAGTTCTTAGCGGCTATAAAGCCGATTTTACATCACTTTACACCCTTCTGACATGGGTATGAACTGTTTTTACACATTGTAAAAACTAGTTATTATCCTGTATCTACACCAACTCTGAACACCTTGTGCTGTATGGGTTTACTCACAACCCAAGCTATGAGTTCAACTTCAATCTTAGGTTCAACCGGATGATGATGATACGTACAATCCTTGATAGTTTTAAATCTTTATTGTGGAACAATTGGAGTTTTTTGTCAAAAGTTGATGCCTCACCTCAGGATTGGAACTACATGTCTGTACTGTTAAACTAGTGAAGTTCTCGACATTGCAAGAAAAAGCAATTTGCTTTCCCATTTGGGCACTGAATGCAGACTCGCTAGCATGTGAAAAGGATAGCACTGAATTTAGTGTTTTTTCATCCCTTCATGTGGATATTCTGCATGTCTTTCCAGGACAAAGTTGTATAGGTTTGGTCAATCTTGAGTCAATATTTGAATTGCTATAAAATATGAGTAGGAAGACAAATTTACATTGAATGATGACTGCCTTTAAATTTTAAAGTAGTTTTCGAGGCTATTTATGATACCTGTTCATGAATTATCAGTTTGAGAAAATGCTTTTGAACTGATTTGCATAAACTTTTTTGGTCATTCGTAAAAGCTATTGAGTCTCAGCTCTTGACAAACACTAGAATTCTTTTGAAAAATCACAAGAATGGCTCATCAAACTGTTCAAATCTTATATACAATAACATGTTTGCAACACATTCTGATACCACAGATTTCCAGCCTTTAGAATATCAACAAGAGCTGTTATTTAAACTGTTTTTATAGACTGAATATATCATGTTCTTGAAATTGCAAATGCTCTATATTCTGGCATATATTTGCTGTTTACTTACTATGCTGATTAAAAATTGGGCGCTAATGACGTACATTTTTGGGTGTCACTTACTCTCAAATCTTTTTTGTTAAAAATTCAAGTTTTGAAGTGGAATTTTGAGTCGAGGACAAAATTCAGTAAGATTTTCCATCTTGACTTAAATAAAAATCTGAAATTATGGTTTATAATTTCAGTTTATAATTTCAGTTAAGTTACTAACTTAACATTTATCATTTTAACTTGCTGAAATTATGGTTTATAATTTCAGTTAAATTACTGACTTGACATTTATCATTTTAACTTGCAGAGATAAAATGAATAATACACATTGGCTCTGCATAGTGAAGTTGTAGTTTGCTAATTTTATGATAATTAGATAAATTCAATCTGTTTTAACGTTTCATATTGCTGTACTATTTGTATGGTATTCCTGTACAGTGATTCATCTTCAGCTCTTAGAATGTGAGTGACTTAGTATTTTTTATGCCCATGACTAATTGTGCTGTGTTTGCACCGTGCTGTGATTTTGGACAAGATGCCAATTTTCTTTGTTCTATTAATGGAACTGACAACATATTTTACCCATAATTAAAAAGTAACAAACATAGTTGTGCCTTATGAAGACTGGAAATCAATCAATAACTTGCTATCTTTGATATCATGATGAAAGTGACTCACATTTTGTTCAAAGTAAAAAAATAAGTCAAGGACACAAAAATGAAATTAAAAATTCCTGTGCACTAGTGAACAGCTGGTAAATGGAACTGATAAAATTTTAAGGAAATTCTTTGGCATTCACAATTGAATTATGCATGGATAATCTTAGGAATTTGAGAAATTACTTTTTTAAGTGTTATAAGTAATTTTAATCGTTTTGCTTGAATCATAGTCTTCAAAAATGAAATCATTTAACTTAATACTTTCACTGCAGGCCCCAAGCATGAAGTATGTTTCTGCTTAAGGGGCTAGATTTAGATGGATGCACCGGTGCGTCCTCCGCAGCAAGTGTTAAGGAATTTATGAAATATTTTCTTACCCACACATCACTTATGGTATAGCCTTTGGTGGAGATCATGATGAAGGGGTTAGCAGCATGGTTTGATGAAATCTTCAGCAATTTGATTTCCCATTTGGGCACTGAATGCAGAGTCACTAGCATTTCTTTTATGTTATTTCAGCCTATATAGTGAATATATATTTCCCTGTGATGGTGCAGGAGGCAAGTCATCTGAGGATGGTTTGCCTCCAGCATTTCCAGATTGGGGCATTGATGAAGAATTGTCATAGATATTGAAAGTATTTCATGTCATCTGTATGAGGGTTGTAGATAGCAGTGTTGACCCTCAGTGAAAAATTGGGTCACATTCTTTAAAATACTGCAGAGATTGATGTAGAAAATGTTTGAACATGGCTCCAATGGGGTCGTTTACCATATTTTTTTATTGCCGAATCTGATAGAGTTGATAAAATAAAAGGACCCATATTTTTCCGTTTTCTGATCCGACAATATTTCCCGAGTTGTAAGCGGCGAAAAAATTATGTTTTTAACCCTTTCGGAAAAGTGGATGTGGTGCAACCTCTGACGTATATCGACTTCGTCCAATCACAACTGAGCCCGTGAAGCTACTTCGCCTTATCGCAAAGGGGGGGACACAGCTGACTCGGCCAATGGGAGCGATTTCGACAGCATCTGTGCGAGCAGACCTTCCGAGAACCCCCCTCCACTCCCTTCCCCCTCCCCTGAAAGCAGTCAAGGACGGGAGGAAAATGACGTCAGTGTTATCACAGCAGCATTTTCAGTGGGCGTCACCTTTTTCTTATTTTCATTTTTGGTTTATGAGTGAATGGTTGTGGTTAGAAGATTAATTTTTTCACTAAAATTCATTTTTCGTTTCCATCCAACGATTTCGTGTACAAAATTGCGATTTCGGTTCCGAGTAAACGCCCCCATTAGCAAGATGGGAGCATTCCCAGAATTCAGGGGGCAATTATATTTGGCCAAACATCTTTGATACCCAAGCATGTAAATGTTTACATAATTGTGTAGTTATGATTATTTATGTCATAAAAGCTAAACACGGAAAGTACCGAGTATCTGATGACTATTTTTAAAGCCTTTGTATGCTCCATTCAGCATTTTCAAAAGCCTAGCAGTGATCATTTTCAGTTTGGCAGCAAAATACTTTTTATATTTTTGAGTTTGAGCAGTTAGGCATAGAAATCATAGGAGTAGAATGTTGGCAATCATTTTCTCTACAGTTTGTATCTTTGAATTTCTTTCGTGGTGCTGTGCATTGAAAGCAAGTCTTATCCGTTGAGTATTTATTGAATGCCTTTCACTTCTTTTCCACATGTATCACTCAGCATTGCCATGGTTACCAATATGTTATCGGATTTTCACTAATTTTCTACTGAGAGCTTCGAATGCGCATTCAGTGATTTTTCATGCTGCCTGAGTAATGTACATAAATATTCATGTGTAAAATGTGACTATTGTCCTCAAAAAATATTGTCTCTTTTTTTCAGTGTTATCCCTCATGCTACATTATTTATTACTTTCCTTATTTTGCATTTGAATCTGTAACTTTTGTCTTTATTTATTTGGAAGGATTGATTGCCATTATTCTGCTCATGATACTGCATTTGTGAATCCTTGATAAGGTTTTCACCCTGTTTTTTATGGTCTGGTCTGACTGGTCAAATCAAATGTTTTGTAATTACATTTGTTGAGTTTCAGAAAGTGATACTATTAGCATAACTAAGGGAGTATCTTGTATTCATCTTGTTTTAGTAGCTGTGCAAGTACATAAATGAGTATCCTTCAGCAAAGAAAACAGAATTCATAAATTGCAATTACGGGCGTACCATAAATGTATTCATATTATGCAAAAAGTTTGGATTGAGAAATCCCAGTGTCAAATATTAGTTTTAACAGAATTAAATATTAATTTTAAGACTATTTGAAAAAGCTCAGAAATGGTGGGGTGTGCTGCCTTCTTGCTGACGTAACAGTTATATAGTTTGCATTGCGAGGCATAGGAAATATTATCTCCTGAACTTACCATTGTATTTCAGAGCCCCTCAGCTCTAGTAACTATGTATTAACGGTAGCCTATGAAACCTATCAAAGTTAGAAAAGTCTCCTACGTTAAACATGTCCTTTATTAGTAGTCTATTTATAGGCTCCAGCGCATCCTGCTTGTGGAGTCCTCTGCTATAGGCAAACTTCACATTATACTTAGTTAAATAAATACGGACTGTTTTTAAATGAATCAACTGCGTAAATAATTTAAATAAAAAGCAAGAGTTAATCATAATGAACTAACTGAATGAATATACCTCCGATACTAGTTGATAAGCTTTAACAGAGTGTACTGCCTGCTTGGAAGCATCTGCAGCACCACGTAGTGGCAAGTAGAGGAAAGAGTTTGACGTCACACAATTTACCGACATGCAATAGTTTGGCTGTTGCATGTTCGCACCTTTGAATTTTTTCACTATTTAATTAATGAGGAAAAGTACTTAACGTAATTTTAAAATCGAGCGACTTAAAATACGTACCTGCTCCAGAGGTAATGAACTTTCGGTCTAGATGATAAAAAAATAATAGGAAACTACCCTATTGTCATAACATATATGCCTCTTCATTCACCATTTCATCATGTTATTTATTTAAAGTGTGTATTTTCATGATTAGCCAATTCTCTTTATTGTTCATAAATGTGTTGCCTCTTTACTTGAAAATGTTACATAATGTAGCTACATTAGTTATGGTATAAAATATAGCATATCACCACACATTTAGTTTTTATGTAGGTGGTTCAACATTGGTCTTAAGCCCCTTTCACACCATACTTGATCCAGCACAAGATCTAGTGTGCTAGCTGCTACTTGATATCGAGGATGGAATCTAGCATGATTGGAACCATCCTGAAAGATTTCACTTGATCATTGACCTTGTGCTTGCTGTGAAGCTTACTTTATTTGGTTACTTTATGAAGGTTATTCCATATGATTCCATACTAATTAAAAAAGATCTCACAGCATTTGTAACGTAGAGTTGTGGCCACTGGGTCCTACTGGGAGCTAGTAGCAAAGTAGTACTGCATCAAGTAGCTTAGCGAGTATGCTAGCGATCATGCTTGCCAGCCAGTATACTTGTTCTATTCACACGATACTGGAAAGCTAACATACTAGCGAGTATCCTCGACCTTGTGCTGGATCAAGTGTTGTGTGAAATGGGCTTTATACGGG
The DNA here is from genome assembly GCA_933228895.1 of Platycnemis pennipes. Classification (NCBI taxonomy): domain Eukaryota; kingdom Metazoa; phylum Arthropoda; class Insecta; order Odonata; family Platycnemididae; genus Platycnemis; species Platycnemis pennipes. The sequence continues at coordinate 101,991,504 of OW121846.1, read as the reverse complement.
CAAAATAAATATGTTAATTGGCACCTATCAACAATAGTTAGGGTACAAAGAGTTTAGCAGTTTTAGACCTTAGAAACAAATGATTTTAAATATGAACAGGCATGTTGTAAAACTATTCAAGCATTCCTTGAAGCACAAGGACATGTCAATAATGATAATTTACTGTATTGTGAAATTTTCTTCCCTGAAAATGTGTAACTGCTTATTTTGCTTGCAATCATTTGCGTTTATGTTCTCCCATAAATATGATAGGAAAGGGGGAGAATACTTAGCCATTTTTAGGCAAGTGACTAGTCTAACATGAGTTTTAAGGTCAAATTTTAAGTTTTAAAAAAATGCAAGTAGCAGGTGTAATTTTAGCATTTCAAAATTATTAATGCCAATATTATTGCAAAAGCTATACTGAGAATGTAGAGTTCTTTAGGTTCTCTTAAAATGCTCACCTTTCATGCAGAAGGTTTTCATTGGTATGTAAATATTAAGACTAATGAAATCCTGTTAAAGAAGAATGAGGAAAATATATGAATACACCTCAGAAATCCAGAAGTAACTTCATTCTATTTAGAGACACATAAGGAATTTGCAGCTTGGATTCAGTCATGCATTGAGACTATCAAATTCACATGTGTATGATTCACAACTTAATATTTTCTCTGGTTAGAATAAAATAAAACAGATGTACCTACCTTTTTATGTATAAAACTGCCTGTATGGATTATTTATATTTTTCCATTGCTAGTGGAAGAGTAGGCTTTTTTATATCCGCCTGGAAAACTGGTAGTGATGTGAGAAAAATAAACCTTAAGAATACACTTTAAAGTTAAAGCTCCACAAAAGGAATTGACATACTTTAGAATGTCATGCACAAAATCTGATTTATACAAGAGTTTGGCTTTCTAACAAAATGCAGGATTTTTAATGTGATGAAAATCTCTTTATAGAGTTGGCAGAGTTTATTTTATTGTAAATATAGGAAAAATTCCAAAACTTTACTTCATTCTACTTTCTGGAATCTCCATTGTGTCAGTTGTTCTAGGAGAACAGTTTGACCTTACATCTGGGGGCATCTTCAGTTCAATGTTTATTCAACCTGAAGATGCTCTATGGATGTGGGGTGAGATGCTTACAAAACAATCTACGTGATGGGGCAGAATGAAGCTATCAATGTGATGTTGATGGAAACAATGGCATAGCAATATAGTGTAAGACAATTTCATGGTTCCAAAGGTACTTGTACCAAAGTGAATGTCTTTCTGGATTGAAAGGAGTAGCTATTAGATTATATTTTATTCAAAATCAATTGTTACTGATAAAGACTTTTTGTAATGCAGTGTATATATTTGCACATAGCCATTGATGGTGTTTGTATTGCTGCAAACAGTCCACAATAGTTTTAAATGAATAAAATATTGCTTTTCTTTATGATGTTTTTTTTTGATCCATGGTAACTGTATTTATTTTCAATATTCGGAAACTTTTACAGCAACAGCTTGCAGCTTGTATTAATTTTTCACCAGTATATTAAATGTAGTTTGGTGTGATATCTACCCTGATTCTTGACATGTCCTCAATATTTTAGGAGCAGTGGTGCATGGAGTGTGATATGAATTATTTATTTTTATTGCAAAGCATCATGAAATACATTGCTGTTGTTGAACAGACTCGGGCTTGATGTACTGGAAGGAATGATACATTCAATCAGACAACTCTGTCACCTTTCCACAGAATTTATTTGATCAGTCCTAAATAATTTAAATGCTGTGTGCCATTGCATGAAATGTGTCACTCATTAGAAATTCACAAAAATGAAAAGGTTTGAATACTCTTTTGGCTCAAACTAAACATTTATGGGATTATCATGACAATTCTGGTGATTAATTTGAGAGCTAGACAAGCCTTGGCTGGAGAGAAACTTGCCGAGGGCCTTCAAAACAAGGCATGACTAGCAGGAGGAAATTGAGCTTAGAGTAAATTTGCATCCAACTCCTAAACTTTCTTGGATAACAATTAATTTCTATTTAAATATTTGCAAATTTAGTAGCATTTATAAGGAATTCTCCTTGCTGTATGTATAGTTCATAATTGGAAATATTCACCTTTTTGTTATTCTCTCATGTTAAAAGTGTTATGAAAGGAAGGTTGTTTTTTAGACCAGTACCTCTCAAAGTAGTGAATCAATTTGGGATAAAATTTGAGAAGGAATGTGAATTCCTTCTATACTGGTGTAAGCCCTATATTCCCAAAAATCTGGTGAAAATGGTAAGGTGTGTGCAGCTTACACCAATCCTCCATATTTTCTTGCAAATCACTCCTTTTTTCTTCTAATTCCAAATGTTTTCATCATACACTTTCCCTAATTCCTATTTCTTGTTTTTTAAACCTCTTTCTTTAATTTTTATTTAAGAATGTGCTTTCAGGTTATGATGAAAAGTGGCAGGCTCAAGGCCAAAAAATTGATTTTTTTATCAAAATAGATAGTTTCTTCCTCATGAACCTGCCCAAAAATGTAGGTTTGTGGGTTACATCAGTAAATACCACAGTGTATGATGTAAATGTTTGCCATTTATATGTATTGGAATATCAATGTACTGAAGGGTGACTACATCCTTCCTGCTAAAACTTGTGGGTTCAGTCATCCACGGGCCGCCCACGGGAGAAATGTATAGTGAAAGTTGCTCCGTAGAAAAAACTTTGGGGGGGAATTTTAAAATCTATAAAGAAATTCATTAAATGTAAATATTTTTACCAGTTTACAGTAATGTATATATACATATCGAAAGGTTATAACTATAATTAAGTGTAAAAATGTAAATTGGAGCAGTGGGTGGGGGCCTTCTGGAGCCCCCCTGGCACTTAGACCTCTTTAGATCCATTGTGCTAACCCATATTTAACCTGCCCACCACTCGCAGACAGGGGACAAGAGCACCGTGGTAGAGGGGGATCACCCATCCAACCTCCATCCCGGCCCAACATTGCTTAACTTTGGTGATCTTACGGGAACCAGTGTGTCAACTTGGCTCGGCCCTTGTCCATAATTAAGTGTAGTGCAGTAAAACATGGTGCAGTTATAGAGAACACTGGTTTTGTTGTAGGGGTTTTTTATGCTTACCTTAGGTGTAATTGACCTCCTAAATCCAAATTCAACATTCGTTTTTGCTCAACAGCTCTAATTATTGAGATACAAAAATTTGGTTGTTTACCTCACGAAAGTTAAAGGTGTCAATTAGATAGGAATAAAAATTTATGGATTGTTAGTATTTTTATATTTTTTCGAGAATTGAAGAAAGAAATGCCACACAAAAAATATTGGGAACAATTATTTACAACTACAATTCACTTGAAGAAAAAAAAACATAATGAAAAAGATTCAGTTAGCACTTTTGAAGCTTCATTTCTGAGAAATTCTAGAATGTCTTTGGGCAGAATAGTCTCTCTGAAGGTTCCAGCAGTAATCTACCATCATGTGCATATCCCATCTTCCTTGGTAGCAGTCCTCCACAGTTTTCATATCCTGATGAAATTTCTCACCTTGTTCTTCGCTTGTGTCTCCTAAATTCCTTGGGAAACGATCCAAGTGGCTATGTAAATAGTGAACCTTAATACTCATATAGCATCCAGAGTTTCTAAAGTTTCTTAGCATCTCATCTACTAGTTCTATAAAATTAACTGCTTTTTAATTTCCATGGAAATTTTTCATAACATCAGCAAACGACCTCCAAGCATTATGCTCAGCCTCATTCATAAATTGCATCGGGATCTCTATTTAGCTGCCTAATTTTATGGGCTATCAAAAATTCCAGCCTTAAGTTTCTCTGAACTGATTTGTCGCATTTTTCTTCCCATATATGCAAAACACTGCCCATGTTTATCAAGAGACTTCACAAACTGCTTCATAAGGTCTAGTTTTATTTGCAGTGGAGGCAAAATGATTTTATCTCATTTAACTAAAGGATTGGTTATGACGGTTTTCTCTCCAACAATCATGGTTTCTTTCTCAGGCCACTCCTTTCTCACCCCGTGGTTTTCTCTGTCCCTGCTATCCCAAAGGCATTAGAAACAAGGTTATTTTGTATAGCCACTTTGTTGTCCAAGGAGAAAGTTAACCATTTTTAAATCCACACAAATAATCAATTTTCTGATTATATTTTTTCTTCTCCATGACCAATGCAATGATGATGTGTTCTTCTTTCATTTTTATTGAATGTGCAATTGGTATTGAGCCAAACTTGTTGCCATTGTGAATGAGGACCCATGTCTAACCCCCTTAGAACTGTCAATGAATAGACGCCAATCATCCAGAATATATTCAGAAAGACCCATATTCTTCAGGAGTCCTCTAGCATCTTAACAAAATACAAAATTGTCTTCTTGAGAGAAGAAGGGAAGCAAATCTGTTTCCCTTGTACGATGGAAAGTACCTCCTCACAGCCTCTTTGTGGCATGCATTCTGTTCTGTTAAAAGTCATGATCTGTAAAGCAGGTCACAAGAGAAATGCCTGCGGTACATCAGAATGTGAATGCTGTATCTCCTAGACCTCCACTGTACGTGATAAAAAATGCCATTTTTCCGAGATTTCTCCAAAGTATGCAATATGCAGAGCATTTTCAATTTATGTGTCTGGAAAATCATCATAGTGGAGCGGTTGCAGCAACAGTTCATTCCACACACTTGCCGCACCACCAAACCTCACGTTGACGTTGCACCAGTCTCAATTGGGCAATCGAAAACTGATGCAAAATTTCATAAATAGTCTCTCCTGGTTGAAACCCAGTTCTTGATGTCTGTTTCATACGCTCTCCTTAATTTATCAACTTTTACACACTAAAATGCCAAAGTACCTTACGGACGACTTTCAAAAACTCAGCACAGTTCATGGATCCAACACACGTGGGAAGTCTCGTGTGTTGTCGAACTTGTGATACCTCACCACCGAACTATCATATTCAATAAATCATGTACAGTAACTGCTTGCCGTGAATGGAATAACCTTGTCAGTACCATGAGAAATTCACCATCGCTCACTAACTTCAAGAAGCCACTACATAAAATTCTCCTTCAAGATCAACAGGGAGGCAATTGGAGTAAAACAAACTTTTTAAGTATAAATCCTGAAATATCGCAAGCAATCATTATTGGATACCCTAGGATACTGAAAGCCATTTAAAAGATGAATTATCCTAATTAAGTATAGCAAATGACCCAATACCTTATTGTGAGGAGGTTAAGAACCTAGGAGTAATCATGGATGAAAGTCTGTCCTGGTCATCTCATGTACTTAACTAAGATATGCAAAACAGTCAATAAGTCATTTTTCTCTCTTCTCAGATTGAGACACTTCATCCCTACCTCTCTAAAAAAAACAACTAGTTTCCGCCTTAGTTCTACCCCACTTTGGCAGAATATCTCACCTGATTTAAACAGTGGAAGCTTTGTAAAGACTTGTGATTCCTAGCAATGCAATCAACTATTAAACTACATACATGAGGAAAATGCTGGCATGCCATGCACAAAAAACTTAAAACACGTACAACATTATGTTCTTTTTGTTGATTTGGTATTAAAAAAAAATATTTTATGTTAGATAAAAGTTTCTCTGGTAATAATATAATAGACATAAAGGGAAAGTAAACAGGTATCGATGCTAAAATAATGTCAGTATAATATGTAATTGGGCGTTTATGCCAACAATTCCTAAATATCTATAAAATCAAAATGATTGAGGGATGAAAATGCTATATCTACCAAAGTAGAGATGATAGAAAGCAACTGATTTCATATATAGATTCAGCGCCAAAAATATAGTTGAAATCAGTTTTAAATTTTTCAGCACCGAAAACATTTTTTTTTAGACCTGTGGAATCATTCAGCCAGCTGAAGGCTTCTTTTATTTCGGTCACGTCTCTCTATACTCTTCCTTAGCTGCCACACCACTCCATCATCAAGACCACCATAAGATCCCCGAACGCAACTGATTAGCATAAGTGACTTATGTCTTATTCCACCCCTACAATACCACTCCTGCACTAGTCAAAATATCAGATGACTTAAGAAGATCCAAGGATAAGAAGGAAGTAACAGTACTTATTTTGCTAGATTTCAGCAAGGCTTTCGATTCACTAGACAATCCTTGCAGCAAAAATGAGTTGCAAGGGTTTCTCCTCATCTACAATTCACTGGATTACTTCATACCTAATGGGTCGAAAACAGAAAGTTATTAGCAATGATTCATGCTCCTCATGGGTCAAAACAAACAGAGGTGCCCCTCAAGGCTCTATCTTAGGGCCTTTAATATTCTCTCTTTACATTAACGATTGCCCATCAGTGCTCAGAAATTGCAATTGCAATCTATACACAGATGACCTTCAAATATATTTAAATTTGAATGTCGATAACTTGTATAACAACCTGAGACTCATAAATGATGACCTTAAATTTATCAACAGTTGGAGTAAAACAAACTTTTTAAGTATAAATCCTGAAATATCGCAAGCAATCATTATTGGATACCCTAGGATACTGAAAGCCTTTAAAAAAGATGAATTACCCTAATTAAGTAGGGGAGGGTGGGCCACTATGGAACAAAAATTACAAAATGTTTTTTATCTTTTTGTTTGTCTGTTTAATAGATACAAAAGGTCAGCCCACATCAAAAGGTGTTTTTCTTGTACACATTGTATATTTTTTCAAACTAATTACTGTACTTGGAAATTTTTTATTCATTTCTTTCTAAACTCATGCAAGTGTACCATTGTGGCCCTTCACTGGGCCACAATGGAACATATCACGGGCCACAATGAAACAAGGATTAAAAATGCAAATCATTGGCTACAATCAGTCTTGTATATCAATTTAAGCCTAACTAATTATAAAAATGAAACTTACAATAGCTTAGCATGAACCTAATTAATAGTAAGTAAGTCAAAGTTATAAAATGATTTTAATCGCTTTGTTGAACCAATCTCCTTTGGAGCAGGTAGTAACATCTTTATGTCAGCCAGTGTCACCAAAGACACATCTGGAACAGCAGGAAATGTGAAGGACCCTTCAAACTTGGCGCACTTCCTTAAAAAACTCACTTCTACTTATTTAGTCAAGTCTTCAGATTTTAAAACTTGTGCAATATAAAACACTTTGCGTGTAAGACCATCTTTAAACTCCACCAACACAAAATCACCAACAGCCAATTCACGGTCTAATTTTTCAAAGCAATCTGGGTTGACTTGCTTTAAACCCTCTTCTTTGTCACCATCATCTTCCATATCAACATCACTGCTGGAAGAAAACTGAAGCTCATCATTACTGCTTGAAGACTATATGAAATAATTGAAATAATTGAAATACTTGAAATAATTTTTTACTTATACGCCCAGCTGGTTTTTTGTTTGCTTGTCTTTTCAAATTTTTTCTTCTATCTTGTTTTTCTCTGGCGTGTCGGTTGCTATGCAAGTGTAAGACTTAGCTCGTCCTCGATTGGTTTGTTTTCGTTCCGCAGCCTTTGGGAACCCTTTGAAGACATCCGGGCTTATGAAGTAATCGGAATTTCCCTTAGGCTGACTGGTATCACTGATTCTAACCTGGTGTGCTGTGCTAGTTGATGGGGTCGCAGGAGGAGAGGTTGAAATGGAAATATCTGCATGGCTAAGATTTACATCATCTTTATCTGTTGGCTCACTCAAAGGTCTTTGCACAGTTAGTGGTGTTGGTGTTGTAGTTTGGTTTGTTCGATCTGTTACATAACTGCAAAGAAAGTCATCATTCGTAAATATTTTATCATCAAATGGAAAAATTCCAGTTGCCTTAAAACCGGTTTTGATGTTTGAAGGAGTTCAAGCTCGATCATGAGCTAACCCCACACACTGAGCTACTTGGTAGATAGTCATTGGTGTCCCAGGATGATGAAGGGGCCAAGAGTCTACAGCAGAGTTGTATTGTGCTTTAAATGGAGCATAACAACTTACATCAAGAGGTTGCAGCTTGTTACTACAGTGAGGGGGGAGGGTAACCACAATGACACCATTGCTCTTTGCAAGATTTAAAGACTCGATTGTCAAATGACTTTCATGATTATCCATGATCAAGATAATTGGGTTGTCAATAGAAGAACTGCTGTGCTTGATAAAATGCTTCATAACACTTACAAAAGACTCCCCGTTCATCCAACCTGAAGCTGTGGCCAGTCCTAAAGTCCCAGCAGGTGCACCATTTATCATGTGCTCTTTAAAAATTTTCCTTGGAAATACCATGGCAGGTGGCAGACTATTGCCAGATGCACTTATAATGCAACAAACGGTAACTAAATTACCCTGTTCGGCACTTGTGCACTGGCTGACTTGCTTGGTACCTTTTTCCGCTATAACTTTTTTAGGCTTTTGCACTGTTGTTGTACCGGTCTCGTCTAAGTTATAAATTCGAGTTCCATCAGCAAATTTTTCAGATCGATCAAGAGCACTTTTTAAATTCTGAAAAAACTTAGAAATATTGTGTTGGTTGAATGCAGTAGCTCTTGACAAGCTGCAACCTTCAGGTTGCCGAACACTTAATTTAGGATGTCTCTTAAAAAATCCCTACATCCAATCTATTCCAGCTTTTTTGTTGGTGTCCCAAGTTTCAGGCATTTTTTTGTTGTTAATTTTTGCCATTTCATAGGTGAGTTCCCTGAAATCCTTGGTGGATTTCCCATAACACATCTTAGAGTACTGTATCATATATTGTTCTAAGGAAATTTCCTCTGCGTCAGTGAATACTTGCCTGCTTCTGTACTTAGGAGTCATTCTTATGTCTTGCCCCTGAGTTTTGGCTTTGGTAATATACCTGTGCAAAGTAGTAGGTTTTAAATTGTACTCCCTTGCAGCTTGGCGAAGAGACATCTTGTTCTCAATAACATCCTTAACATCTCATTGTCTCTTCAGAAAATAATCCTTTATCAGTTTTTCTTTTTCTTCCTCTTGACATATTTATTTATTTATCTGATATATTTATTGACATATTTATTTATTTATCTGGGCCACAATGGAACACACGTGTTCCATTGTGGCCCAATGGTATAACCTAAGTAAAGCTAACCTCAACTCCATCTCAGAACTGTATATAAATATACTAACTATTCCAAAAGATTAAGAAGGAAATGTTACTTTTAGTGGTAAATAGAACTTACCTCTAATATCAAGCAAAACAATTAAATTAGGTTGATGAAAAAACTTGAAAAATTAACTTTACTCAATCAAAATCAAACTCAGAGTAATAAATCTTCTTCAGAAGGTGTCAACCATTTGCAAATAGGAACTCTGGGTGACAAAACACTTCTGAAATTTACTCGGAGAGTGCAGCTGTAGACAAGCAAACCAAAGACAGTAAAAAATGAAACGTTCCACTGTGGCCCATGTTCCATTGTGGCCCACCCTCCCCTATAGCAAATGACCCAATATCTTATTGTGAGGAGGTTAAGAACCTAGGAGTAATCATGGATGAAAGTCTGTCCTGGTCATCTAATATAACTAAGATATGCAAAACAGTCAATAAGTCATTATTCTCTCTTCTCAGATTGAGACACTTCATCCCTGCCTCTCTAAAAAAAACAATTAGTTTCCGCCTTAGTTCTACCCCACTTTGACTATGCTGATGTAGTGCAACAAGATCTATCTCAGGAACTTTCAGTAAAAATTCAACGCTCTTTCAACACCTGCATCCGATTCATTTTTAATCTACAAATATCTGATTACACAACAAATTTCATAAATAGTCTCTCCTGGTTGAAACCCAGTTCTCGATGTCTGTTTCATACGCTCTCCTTAATTTATCAACTTTTACAAACTAAAATGCCAAAGTACCTTACGGACGACTTTCAAAAACTCAGCACAGTTCATGGATCCAACACACGTGGGAAGTCTCGTGTGTTGTCGAACTTGTGATACCTCACCACCTAACCATCATATTCAATAAATCATATACAGTAACTGCTTGCCCTGAATGGAATAACCTTGTCAGTACCATGAGAAATTCACCATCGCTCACTAACTTCAAGAAGCCACTACATAAAATTCTCCTTCAAGCTCAAGAGGGAGACAATTAACATAGACTGTAATTCCAGCAGAGTGACATGTATCATATCGGCCAAATACGAAAGCTCAGTGCCTAATTCACACAAGATTATTTTACCACATTTTCAACTGTCATTTATGTACTATTTCTGTTCTTAATTTTAATCACATTAGCCTTCTCTCAGTAGGGTTTTCGAAGGTTTTTCACACCCCCCTTCATGTGAGGGTGTTTTCCTGCAGTGGGTTTTTTTTCCGTGATGGACATCAGCTAATATCCTCCCGTTCTTTCCCACAACTGTACATATCTTTTACACCTACCTTTAATATTATCATTTCCATCTTGTTGATTTTATATGCTGTATTCTTTATCGAAACCTTATATTCATATTGTATGACTATATTAATTTTTTTTTCATTGTCATATTATTTTAATTATTTTTTCCTCATTGTAATTTTAATTATTTTTCTATTGTTATTTTATATATTTTTTGAGTATTTAGAACAACTTTTATATTCATATATATATGCTATATTTCATGCATTGACGAGGAGTTAGATGGAAGTGGGGACTTTTAGTCTCAATTTCGCCCCAATGAAGACGCTTATCTGTCTGACCAGTCGTATTCCCGCCACCTCCTCCCAACATCTGCCACAAATACAAAGAATTGTTTTAAATGTTCCTCAGGTTGTTCTCATTATAATAGCCACACCTGTAAGTTGTTTTGGGGAAGAGCGCGTCTAAATAAATTAAAATCGTTTCCACAGAGTATTCCTTCCACAGTGAAGTTAGGTGATGATCCGCGGTTGGAGGCTCTCGAGCCGGCAAGCTGCTTATACCGCTGTTAGCCGGCGACTGACGGGGAGTTTTGGGACGTCCCATTGCATACAGGCCTTTCACAAAAGGCTCAGGAGAGCTGCAGAAATGCAGGATTCCTCGTCACTCTGACTCCGACTGGCGAACCGTCCGTTGTGTCTTGTGCTTTCGTGGCATCATTGTGAAAAATTATCGCTAGATTGGAGAAGAGCATCTCCGTATTCGACGCAGAAAGTTTCACTTTTGAAATTAGAGCGCGTCTTTGTCTTTGGAACAGTGAATGCACTGCTATCGGATGAAGAAGATACCGAGGCGAGACATAACAGATCGAGAAACGACAGGCTTCTAACTAAGGCACAAGTCATCGAAACAGTCCATCTACATTCGAAAGTTGTTGAAAAATTGTTCCCATCTTCTCGTAGTTGATGGCACAAGGCATGGAAACTCCCGTACATCAGTCCATCTCCAACAATGGGATGAACCCAGCGCCGCGAATAGGAGTTTTGCACCCAAAAACAGGTCAAAAGTCAAAATCACCAAGGTAAATTAAAATCTTTTCAAACGTATTAATCTTCAAGCTTGATAACCGGACCGTCTATTTGGCAGTCGATACCTTCCCCTCCGCACACGCCTATTGTTGCATAGTCAGTTGGAACCAAGACAGTCGACAGTTGCCTAGTTGTGCACCGAGGCCTCTCACTTTTCGGTCTTATTTTTACAGCCTCATTACCCTCCATATATCGATTGATCCATCTATCAATAGTGCTCCTATCTACTTCTGATTCTCGGGCAATAGCGGTCACTCCCACTCCTCTCCCCACCATCCCAATAATTTTGCCTCTATTTGCTTCAATTAGCGGCATACCGGTCTGACTAAAATGAATGACGGGCTACCGGAAGTTCTCCTAGAGTGAAAACGACAGTATAAGAAAAAGAATGACTTTAATTTCTCCATTTTACTCTAACCTGCCAATCTGCCGATAAGTGCGACCGCGGGACGGTGCTGCACGGCTATACCTGGCCCATGTTTAACGCGGCACACGAACTCACTAGTATTCCGATCACCATCCCGCAGACCACAGGGAGGGCTCAAGGGGCTCCCACCCAACTCCCTCCAAAACGCGGAATATTTTTTTTGGACCTAAAACTGAAAGCCTAAATAATTTTTTCCCTGCAAAGTACGGTTTTAGATATATTCTTTAACTAAATAAGACTTTCTTTTTTATTTTACGAGAGCCGCAGTACAGTAAAATAATAATATTTCATGAAAAAAGGTAACAAAATAAGCACACTGAAATGCGCCTTTTTGCAGATAGTTTATTACGAATTCCTGGGAGAAGACACCCGGACCACCTTTTTCCTGGGGTGTGCTCCATCCCCCAGAGCCCCGCAGGCAGAGTCACGCAGGTGCCCCAATCTCTGGTCTGGAACCGCCCCTGGCAGACCGGAACATGGACGTGAAATTTTTTAAGCGCTATCATCTCTAGTACCGAAGAAGGAGGAATTATTGGAATGCGATTGTGTGGTTTTCGTAGCACCGGAAAACACTTTCGGTAACAATTTAGGCAATGAACGATATTTAAAAGCATAAAATAAACCCTAGTAACAACACAGCATGAATACTGACAAAACTGAGCTTACGATGCGACGCACTGTGGGCTGAAATCGAAAATGCTTGAAAAAATTATTTTTTTCACTTTTATTTCGGAAAAATACTATGATATTTTCTGAATATGCAAGAATCATTGTTCAAAATACTGAAATAATTTTATTTCTAAGTGATTTTTTTAGACTAGCAGACGTCTGTGTAATTCATAAAAAATGATCAAAAATTATTTTCCATTTTTTTGGTGAAAACTAACGAAAGAGTTTTGCTACTGTTCCGTTATAATGTGAGACACGTAATTTTTAAGCATACCATCATAATAATATGTATGGTACAAACCAACTATAGTGAAAATTTAGATTTTGTTGTTATATTTTTTAAAAAATTATCAAACAATTAAAATATGCTATATTTCTCGTATTTTTACCATAAAGTAGGAAAAAACTTTATGTTAGCGGTCTTTAGTGACAAAAATACTTACTTATTCCAAATTATAAACAAAAGTGTCAACTTAAATGTTCAAAAGAAAAATCCTGCCCCAATCTGCCCCCCCCCCCCTCCCCACACCACTCCCATCAAGTTATGTACCCAGAGGTCCAACCGCGTGGCGCGGAGCTGAGATGCGGAAATTCGTTCAGAATTTGTTACAGTTATGGATTACTCAATAAAAATGAGACAACACTCGTGGATTCCACACCAGTATACATTATGCACTCTACGTAAGCCTTACTGTTCCATTTTTTCCATTATCACATTACGATTTTAATTAGAAAGATAACATTTGTAAGGTTCAACGCGTGCGCCGGCAAGTCGGAAACTTGTCTCATGAAGTGGGCGGCTGCAGGGGAATATTTCCTCATCTTTGGGAAACCCAATTTTTACCGTTAAGCACTCACATATATTGCTTTTCACACATTCCTGAGCCTTTTAACTATCAGCAGCTCATACATTCGAATAAGGAAAAGATACAGCAGTGGCCGCGGTCACTACCCGGCCGACAGCGGTAATCCCCTTTGTCCGATCACCCTACCTTAGTCTTTTGATTTGTATCTAGCGTTTGAGAGCTTTAATGCCTGTACGGCTGAGTGTTGGTAAAGATGCCATTCTATGCTTTGATATTCGTTTGTGGAAATGCCGCTCATTGCTTTATTGTCTCGTCCCTGAAAAGGGGTTTTTGCACTTTTGCGGATCGCTTCTCTTGGACACGTGCGGACGAATTCTACGAAGTAGATCGCATGGGTTTTTCTACAAATGCTTGTTTCCAATTGGTTGAAAAAATTCTCTTTTTCACGATTTTACTGAGCAAATTAGTTAGATTTTCGTCCTGAGTGCGAAAGGATCTCAGTGCTTGTACCACGGAATCCGAAAACCAAGAGTTCTCTGAAGCTCAGTTTCCCCAGAGCGTGAAATTTCAACGTGGATGCCGAACTAGAGGATACTAAGGATCGATAAAAAGTAAGTTTCCCTAACAAATTTCTCTATTATTGTGCGCGTATTACGGAGGGAATTTTATTCAAATTCTGATTTCCTTCTCCGGTGATTAACAGTATTGACATTCCGGATTAGAAAAAAATGGACCCCACGAAAGTGACCCGAAAAGAAATTCATGATAAGATTTTCAATGGAAGTGGAAATTTGGTGAATTCCAAAAGAAAATTAGCTCTGCAATATCTTCACAGTAAGTTTAACCTAGGAAAATACATGAAAATTAAGGAAATTTTGACGAATGTCATGAACGCAAATATTTTCAATTCATACTTCAAAAAATGGGATGAATTTAATAGGAATAACGACAGGTTTAAACAAAAATTTCGTTGTTGGTTAGAGAAGTATATACCGTTCCCAGCGGATATGTATAAATATCTGCTTGGAAATCCAAGTTCAGGTTGGTGTCATTCATCGGTTAACATATTTTCATTGGCTATATTTCACTCCAAGGCAAATTAGTATTGCTATTATATTCTAGTTTCAGGTTCTTCTGAGTTAAGCGGCAAAGGAAGTTCGAAAAAAGATTTTGAGAGGTCTAGTGAAAAAACTAAAAGAAGAAAAGTGGCAGATTTAAGAGAGAAAGCGTCTGCAGCAGAGCTATCGCTGGCCACATCCATGACATTGCGCTCCGAAGGGAATGAAGCGGCAGCGAAAATAATAACTGAAATGACTACAACAACCCCCACCCGAGGACAACGAATGTTAAAAAAATGGGGGTCAATGCCTGCACCTCAAAATGAGTGGACGCCAGAGGACGCTCTTTTGTTAATTGTTGATTGCAATTTAAAAAAATTGCAATATAAATTACTTCGCAAGACTGCCAAAAAATATGGACACAAGCTTTACCCTAGTTATGAAAGGGTTAGATTTCATAAGATGCTGCATACCCAGAGGGCATATCAGTAGGGGAAAAAATGTGAAGTGAGCCTTCAAGAACTGCTGAACCACACAGACTCTCGCATTATTAGGTTTTTTGAATGCCTACTCCGAGTCTCTCATCGCTTGAACGTAAAGAAATGGGTGGTGAGTAGAAAATTTGGTGACATATACTCACATATTCATATAGTGTACCATTTTTTTCCATTAAGGCATATTCATATCAATTTCGCGACCTCATTTTAGACCAAAGCTACCAATGGGAGAAAAACCGAATTGGAAAGAAGGGAAAAGGAGATTCAAGATTCGTTTAAAAAAAATGGGGCTTTTTATTGACGTTCCAAAGGCAGGTCAAGGCTTTGGAACTAATGATGGGAACACTGCCCGACGTTTTTTTTCTAATCCCAAGGTTACATCAGAAATTACCGGTACGTTAACCAATAATAACTTAAGATCTGTCTTTTTTGTTTATTAATTCCAAAATTTGGCATTCACATTCAGAATTTTTGTGGTAGATTACGTGAGAATATTTTTTTCTTTTTACCGAACTAGGTATTAACGAGGAACTTATTGCAAGGTTTGCCACAATTTTGAAATCACTATTTTGTGGGCTTGAAATAAATTACGATACTTTCAGCGATTACTGCTCAAAGACCGATTCCCTATATGTGAAATTGTATCCGTTGTATCCGCCCACGGTGCACAAGGTACTATTTCATGGAGCATCGATTGCAAAGGCAGCAGTGCTTCCCATTGGCCAGCTGTCGGAGGAAGCTTTGGAATCTCGGCATAAAGATATAAGAAGGTACCGAGCACACCATACGAGAAAATTTTCCCGTTTTGCTGAAATGGAGGACATTTTCCAAAGCCTCCTCCTAACTTCGGATCCCCTAATATCTGGAAGTTTTATTTCAAAAAATGTAAGAAGAAATGTTTTGAAAGAAACACGATATTTGCTTATGATGGAGGAGCCAACAACGGATGAGGATAGCGATGATTTGGAATCCGATGAAGACCTTTAATGGGTTGATGAATTAATTTTTCGGGTTATATCAATTGTAATATATATTTTTTAACTTTTTATATCATGTTTCAAGATTTAAAATACTTCTACAGTTATATCTTGTGTAGTTAGCAACAATACAATCGCTGACCCTTATGCCTTATGTTAATGAATTATTACATTAATATTGTTTATAAAAATATTTTAATATATTTAATGTGTAATATTTTGTTTAAAAAATTAAAATATATTTGAAACGGCTTATTTTTGTATTTAAAACATTTTATTAAAATAAAATAAACCCTCTGTATTGCAGCGGTACGCCTAGTCGATTTTTGGATTTTTTCAGTCTCCTCAAATTTGTTTCAAAAAAGGCCCCGGATCATTTTTTTGGCAGAATATTGTCATACTTATGTTTAGAAGACTAAATCAAAATAGTTGGGAAGATTTCGTCGTTTTATCTATAAAAATAGGGAAGATATGAATTTTGACCAGCTATATCCGATTTCAGCCCACAGTGCGACGCACTGTGAGCTGAAATCGAAAATGCTTGAAAAAAATTATTTTTTTCACTTTTTATTTCGGAAAAAATTAGGATATTTTCTGAATATGTAAGAATCATTGTCTAAAATACTGAAAGAATTTTATTTCTAAGTGCTTTTTTTAGACTAGCAGACGTCTGTGAAGTTCATAAAAAAATGAACAAAAATTACCTGCTTTTCATTTTTTTTGTGAAAACTGACGGAAGAGTTTTGCTACTGTTCCGTTTTAATGTGAGACACGTAATTTTTAAGCATACCATCATAATAATATGTATATTGCAAACCAACTATAGTGCAAATTTAGATTTTGCTGTTATATTTTTTAAAGTTTTTTAAATAATTAAAATATGCTATATTTCTCGTGTTTTTACCATAAATTAGGAAAAAAGCTTTATGTTAGCGGTCTTTAGCGACAAAAATATTTATACGAAATTATAAACAAAAGTGTCAACTTAAATGTTCAAAAGAAAAATCCTGCCCCTATCCCCCCACCACTCCCATCAAGTTATGTACCCAGAGGTCCAACCGCGTGGCGCTGAGCTGAGATGCGGAAATTCGTTCAGAATTAGTTCCAGTTATGGATTACTTAATAAAAATGAGACAACACTCGTGTTTTCCACACCAGTATACATTATGCACTCTATGTAAGCCTTATTGTTCCATTTTTTTCAATGAGCACATTACGATTATAATTTGAAAGATAACATTTGCAAGGTTCAACGCGTGCGCCGGGAAGTCGGAAGCTTGTCTCATGAAGCGGACGGCTGCTGGGGAATATTTTCTCATCTTTGGGAAACCCAACTTTTACCGTTATGCACTCACATATATTGCTTTTCACACATTCCTGAGCCTTTTAACTATCAGCCGCTCATACCTTCGAATAAGGAAAGGGTACAGCAGTCCCTAACCTGGACAAAAATGATTCTTTTCACTTTTTATTTCGGAAAAAACGATGATATTTTCTGAATATGTAAGAATCATTGTCCAAAATACTGAAAGAATTTTATTTCTAAGTGCTTTTTTTGACTAGCAGACGTCTGTGAAGTTCATAAAAAATGATCAAAAATTACTTTTATCGGTACAGTACTCCCATTAATTTCGGAAAAAAACGATGATATTTTCTGAATATGCAAGAATCATCGTCCAAAATACTGAAAGAATTTTATTTCTAAGTGCTTTTTTTAGACTAGCAACGCCTGTGAAGTTCATAAAAAATGATCAAAAATTACTTTTCATCGGTACAGTACTCCCATTAATTTCGGAAAAAACGATATTTTCGAATATGCAAGAATCAACGTCCAAAATACTGAAAGAATTTTATTTCTAAGTGCTTTTTTTGACTAGCAGACGTCTGTGAAGTTCATAAAAAAATGATCAAAAATTGGAAAAATGATCAAAAATTCATGCATATTATTATGATGGAATGCTTAAAAATTACGTGTCTCACATTAAAACGGAACATTAGCAAAACACTTCCGTCAGTTTTCACAAAAAATGACAGCGGTAATCCCCTTTGTCTGATAACCTTACCTTAGTCTTTTCATTTGTATTTAGCGTTTGAGAGCTTTAATGCCTGTACGGCTGAGTGTTGGTAAAGATGGCATTCTATGCTTTGCTATTCGTTTGTGGAAATGCCACTCATTGCTTTATTGTCTCGTCCCCGAAAAGGGGTTTTTGCACTTTTGCGGATCGCTTCTCTTGGACACGTGCGGACGAATTCTACGAAGTAGATCGCATGGGTTTTTCTACAAATGCTTGTTTCCAATTGGTTGAAAAAATTCTCTTTTTCACGATTTTACTGAGCAAATTAGTTAGATTTTCGTCCTGAGTGCGAAAGGATCTCAGTGCTTGTACCACGGAATCCGAAAACCAAGAGTTCTCTGAAGCTCAGTTTCCCCAGAGCGTGAAATTTCAACGTGGATGCCGAACTAGAGGATACTAAGGATCGATAAAAAGTAAGTTTCCCTAACAAATTTCTCTATTATTGTGCGCGTATTACGGAGGGAATTTTATTCAAATTCTGATTTCCTTCTCCGGTGATTAACAGTATTGACATTCCGGATTAGAAAAAAATGGACCCCACGAAAGTGACTCGAAAAGAAATGCATGATGTGATTTTCAGTCGAAGTGGAAATTCGGTGAATTCTGAAAGAAAATTAGCTTTGCAATATATTCACAGTAATTTTAACCTAGGAAATGACATGAAAATTAAGGAAATTTTGACGAATGTCATGAACGCAATTTTTTTCAATTCATACTTCAAAAAATGGGATGAATGTAATAGGACTAACGACAGGTTTTAAAAAAAATTTCGTCGTTGGCTAGAGAAGGATATACCGTTCCCAGCGGATATGTATAAATATCTTCTTGGAAATCCCCGCTCAGGTTGGTGCTAATCATTGGTTAACATATTTCCATTGGCTATATTTCACTCCAAGGCAAATTAGTATTGCTATTATATTCTAGTTTCAGGTTCTTCTGAGTTAAGCGGCAAAGGAAGGCTGAAAAAATATTTTGAGAGGTTTGGTGAAAGAACTAATAGAAGAAAAGTGGCAGATTTAAGAAAGAAAGCGTCAGCAGCAGAGCTATCGCAGGCAACATCCATGACATTGCTCTTCGAAGGGAATGAAGCGGCAAAAAATATAATAACTGAAATGACTACAACAACCCCCACCCGAGGACAACGAATGTTAAAAAAATAGAAGTCAATGTCTACACCTCAAAATGAGTTGACGCCAGAGGAAGCTCTTTAGTTAATTGTTGATTGCAATTTAAAAAAATTTCAATATAAATTACTTCGCAAGACTACCAAAAAATGTGGACACAAGCTTTACCCTAGTTATGAAAGGGTTAGATTTCAGAAGAATGCTGCATACCCAGAGGGCATATCAGTAGGGGAAAAAATGTGAAGTGAGCCTTCAAGAACTGCTGAACCACACAGCCTCTCGCATTATAACATCTTTATCAAGAATCAGAGATGATCACGGGACCTTTAACCTTTCCCACATATGCAAATGGGGGTTCGATGGCAGTTCAGGATACTCTCTCAATACAAGCAGGTATGGGAGGACCCGAATTCCACTGATGAAAGCTTATTAAGACCGCATCCCTATATGTGAAATTGTATCCGTGGTATTTCATGCCGCCCACGGTGCACAAGGTACTATTTCACGGAGCATCGATTGCAAAGGCAGCAGTTCTTCCCATTGGCCAGCTGTAGGAGGGAGCTTTGGAATCTCGGCATAAAGATATTAGAAGGTACCGAGCACACCATACGAGAAAATTTTCCCGTTTGGCTGAAATGGAGGACATTTTCCAAAGCCTCCTCCTAACTTCGGATCCCCTAATATCTGGAAGTTTTATTTCAAAAAATGTAAGAAGAAATGTTTTGAAAGAAACACGATATTTGCTTATGATGGAGGAGCCAACAACGGATGAGGATAGCGATGATTTGGAATCCGATGAAGACCTTTAATGGGTTGATGAATTAATTTTTCGGGTTATATCAATTGTAATATATATTTTTTAACTTATTATATCATGTTTCAAGATTTAAAATACTTCCACAATTATATCTTGTGTAGGTAACAACAATACAATCGCTGATCCTTATGAATATGTTAATGAATTATTACATTAATATTGTTTATAAAAATATTTTAATATATTTAATGTGTAATATTTTGTTTAAAAAATTAAAATATATTTGAAACGGCTTATTTTTTTAAAACATTTTATTAAAATAAAATAATCCCTCTGTATTGCAGCGGTACGCCTAGTCGATTTTTGGATTTTTTCAGTCTCCTAAAATTTGTTTCAAAAAAAGGCCCCGGATCATTTATTGGCAAAATATTGTCATACTTATGTTTAGAAGACTAAAGCAAAATAGTTGAGAAGATTTCGTCGTTCTATCTATAAAAATAGGGAATTTATGATTTTTGACCAGTTTTCCGATTTCAGCCCACAGTGCGACGCACAGTGGGATGAAATCGAAAATATGTAGCCAAAATTCAAAAAGTGATTTTTTCAAGCCAGGAAGCTGAAACTTTCCATAAATATTCTCAAAAGACCTGTGCATCCGATAATTCAAGGCATTTTCCTTAGTTCTCAACAATAAACAATTTGCATCAGGTCAAAAATGCACAAATATGCACAAAAATCGAAAATATGTAGCCAAAATTCAAAAAGTGATTTTTTCAAGCCAGGAAGCTGAATCTTTCCATAAATATTCTCAAAAGACCTGTGCATCCGATAATTCAAGGCATTTTCCTTAGTTCTCAGCAATTAACAATTTGCATCAGGTCAAAAATGCACAAATCTCACAAAAATGGTCTACACTCAATTTTCTCACGAAGTCTTCATAATCAAGCCCTTGCTGAACCTTAATGGGTAATTAATTGGTATAAAAGGTGATGTAATTTGATGAAACCGTTTTTCATCCTTGTTTTAATGTAGTCTACTTAAATTTTTGGTATTATTTACCGAAGATATTAAACAAAATGGCGGACCCTCATTTTTGGTCATTTTTTTAATATATGTAGAGAAAAAGTAGATTGCATCGCCGAGCATCACGGAGTAACTTATATGGAGAAACTCTACAAAGCTTCCATAGTGCGAATCCAATGAGTTATGCTGCGACCGTTTGCGACGCCGAATTTCACATTGGTTTTTCGATCGCGCGGTCGAGTCGGGTCCAACCCGCCTAAAAGTGATTTCAACGATTGTTGTGTAGAAGAACTTAAAGGCTGATGGGAAAATATGCCACGAATCTCAAAGCCAGTTGTTATCAAAACCCTCAGCCTTTAATTCATTGCTGGGCTTGATTTATGAGAGCTCAAAATGCACCAACTCTTATGACTTCTGGAGTTAATATGCTAGGGAAAGGGCTTTTCTTCCTTTTTTCGGTATTTTAAATTCTAACAGGAATGTCACAGCAAAGAAAAGAAGGAAGTAAGAGAGCCTCCTAGCTGCCATGGGTTCATGGCGGAAAGAGGCACAAAAGGTTAATGTAATATAAGATATTGCCACTGCCGTTTTGAGTAAAAAGCTCGTTGAAAATTACCAGATTATCTGTTATTGTAAACTTGTTTTTCTAGGATACTATTGTAAGCTGTTTTGTGATGGTAACGCTCACCTAATTATGTAAACCACATAATCACAAAATTAGAGAAATTGATTGCTGAATGAACACTTTCAAAAATCCTTCTTTCGCCGAACAATTAGGGATATGCATATGCATATATCCAATACAGTGTATCAATGGCATAGGTAGTCGCATGTTGACATAAGGACTTTAGCTAATGCAACTAACAACATTTTGTTGCATTCTTGCAATGCTATTTTTATCCTCTTTAAAATTGAAGTTTAGACTAGTATATTATTATTTATTCTTTTTTTATGCATGATATATAGTGTATGTTTGGTGAGAATTCACCCCCTGCCACACACTTTTATGGTGGCTTGCAGGGTATTGTGTAGATGTAGATGAAAAACGTTTGGGGTAATTGTAGTGGTACCTTATATGGAAGAAGAAAAATGAATGCTGAGCACAAAATAGATAAACTAAAAATGTTCATGTTGATTTGGCCACTGCAGCCTTCTACACAGTTCTAACGTGCTTGCATGATGATCTTTTCTTGCCCAAATTAGAAAAGACGCACAACAAAGCAAATATTTCCGTTCTAGTTGTTTCTTTACAATCTCCATCCTTTGAACGGTGGACATCAATAAATTTAGTTTTAATGTGCAAGTTTATTTTATCGTAATTGTATAATCACATCTACATCCATTCATTTGAGGAAAGCCGCAATCTCACAAGGTGCATTTCTTGCTCAAACTTTTTCCCTGGAAGTAGTTTTATGTATTTGCGTTTGTCCTTTGATGCTCCTGAAAATGCATTGCATATTCACTTGAAAGACTTATTTTCAAAACCAATAATTTGTATCACCATCAATTGTCTACTATTGTCAGCAGAGGTAGGTTATTTTTCGTCACCATTAGATGTAGTTTCTTCGGAGTTTCTCTTGTGAGAAATGTTTTCTCTCTCATCCTTGTCATCACCCTCACAGACGCCGAATTCTTTTTCTTCGTCTGAAAGCTTCTACGTACTCTAAGGTAGAATATTCTTTGAAAGATTTACCGTGGGGAAGACACACCCGGGAAATATGCGGTCGAGCGAAGAGAAAGCTAGGATTTATAAAAAGAGTACTTGGGAAATGTGATGAGAAGACAAAAGAGCGATGTTACTTTTCACTAGTTAGGCCCCACCTTGAGTTTGCAGCCAGTGTATGGCACCCGAATGAATTAGGTTTGATCAGAGAACTAGACAGTGTGCAGCGTAGAGCAGCTATGTTCGTTAAAAGATGATACGATAGGTTGAGTAGTGTTTCAGAAATAATACAAAAATTAGGGTGGGAGTCATTATCAGGGCCACGGGCGCCGGGAGGGGGGTGCAAGGGGGTGCACTTGCACCCCCCTGGCTCATGAAAAATTATGGGAAATGATTGTACCGACTACTTTTGTAATTTGAATAGGAACGGTGTATTTAGAAAAGGAAAACATTACAAATAAGAACAACTTAAAAAAAGTCCTTTTTAACAATACTATTGTTTTACTGTTTAAACAAAAGCTTCAACCTCCTTGATTCTGCACCAAATTTGTCTATAACTGAGTCAATAAAGTTTTTGAATCTATTCTCTTTCTGTGAACACTGATCATGCAAAGACCGCTTAATCTGCTGTCTCCCATTGTATTTCGGATCCCAGACTTGATTCGCCTTAAACGAACGATCAATTGTGCAGGTCGTTGCTGGCAGGGTCAGGCCAATCTTTATTGCATATACTATAGCTGGGAAGAATGGGGTGGCATGTATAATCAAGTCACCACAATCAACCTGGTTGGCATCTACTTCTAATTCATTTTTTCCAAATTTCAAACCATGTCACGGCTTCAGCTGTAAAATTTGGTAAGAGATTGCCGTATACACTTATGATGTTTTCTGTGTCACGTAAAAAGGATTGCTTGTCTAGCTTTTTCATTTCCTTTGGGTGAAGCTGCATAAGTGAGAAAGTCTTTTCTTGTAATTGAGAGAAGCAATCACTTAAGGAAGAGATGAGTGAATCCAAGTAGGGTATGAAGATTGTTATCCTAAAGAAATCTTCTAAATTCTCACACATGTGATCAGCCTTGTGAAATTGTCTAGCAGAAGCTCGATACCGCTTCATTTCAATACCTAGCTCATTGAAAATATCTTCTGCCTTCTTAAAAATTGTGGCAAATTCTGTCGAAGCATCTTCCCGGTAAGTTTGAAACACATTTGTTAACTTATTAATGTGCTCAAGCACGGCTTTTATATTCATATTAACTCCTTGAAGTTGTTTACAAACAGGTTCTAGCTTCATGGAGTACGTAGCAATCAGTGTTACTATATAGTTTGGGGTAGTTGCAGCTACGCAAAGTTGATAAGCTGTGGTCCTGGTTTGTTGATTGTTTGCATTTTGTGCGAGATCTTTTAAAGCTAGCACGATCATCAAAACGTTTTCAAAAAATATTCTAATGCTCTTATATTTTGAGGACCATCGTGTTTCGCACAAAAGAGGTTTTTTTTGGAATCTTGTGCCGTCGCGAAGTGCTTCCTCTAAAAAATGTTATTATTTCCTTTGTTGTACCCGCAGTATTTCTGACTTCACTAACAGTATTCAAATCATTTATGACAAGATTCAATACATGACTTGCACGATGGAAGAATAATGCCATCGGGTATTTGTCATTAATTAATTTTTGGACTCCGCCATGATGAACAGCCATAGTGGAGCAGCCATCATACCCTAGGCCAACAAGCTTGTTCAAATCGACATTACTTCTGATCAAGAACTGAATTATTGTTTCTGATATTGATTTAGCGTTCAGTTCTTTCAATGTTTCTTACCCAAGAAATTCTTAATGGACAATTGGTTTATTTCCTTCCATTAATTTCACATATCTTACTCCAATTAATAACTGCTCTGTCCCTCCAATGTCAACAGTCTCATCAGCTAACACGGAAAATGCTGTCGCACGGTTTACTTCCGCGATGATCTCTGATTTGACAATGTCGGCGCATGTTTGGATGAGTTCATTTTGGATCAAATGCGATACATACAGGCTGTGCATAATGAAACTCAATGGTAATACTCCACACTAATTTAATGAGATTATGAGTGATAATGAGTGTGGAGTATTACCATTGAGTTTCATTATGCATATTAATAACTTCCACAAAGTAACGCCTGAAACGACTTCTTGTATACAGGCTGTTTTCACCCGCAGATTCCAAATGGTCTTTCAACAATTTATCACCAGATTCGACTCTGAAATATAGCAGATCTGTAAAAACAGAGCCTGCATTTAATTTTCCTCGAAGAGGAAGCTCATGCATCCCACAAAACAAAATTGTTGATATTATTGAGCGAAGTTTTAACCTGTTTTCTTCTACTTCCTTATGATATGCTGAAACTTAGACTTCATGAACACTCAGGTGCTGTCTATCCATAATATTCAGGAAATGATTAAAAGATGAGATAGCTTCATGATGCCACAGGGATTTTGCGTGGGACTGAGCAGCTTCATTAAACTTGTTATATTTAAGGCAGGGAGATATGATGAATATTCCTTGTACACCATCCTGAACCGGACGCCGAAACAACACACAGAATCTACATAAAGGTCCTCTGGCGACAGCCGAATAAGCCAACCAAGGGAAGGTTTGCAGCCACTCCAAACGAAATACTCTTTTAGCATGAGGGCTTAAATCATTTTTGAAGTTGTATGTTTTATCAGGGGTCCATGGTTTTCTCAATAATTTAAGACGAACTGGGTTGAGGATTATTGCCCATGTATATTCCAATGTCCAATTCCAAACATCACGAACATTAGTTTCAAGTGGTGGCAGAGAGTTCTCCTTTTCTTATTGCTGTCACTTTTTTGAAGGGCCGAATATGAAACAAAGGATGCCACCATTGGTCTACCATAATACAACAGTTCACGTATATTGAGGCAAGAAATAATCTTCTGTACTATGTAATGTTTTTTATTTGTTAAGCAGTATGAAATTCATGAAATATAACATTACGATGCAAGTAGGTGATGCAAGTAGGTGATGCAAGTAGGTGATTCTAGTAAATAATTCTAATAAATCGCCACACCTGGCAACATAACGCCCCAGGGGCGGCACTGAATGCACCCCCCTAACAATTTTTCTACCGGCGTCCATGATCAGAGCGTAGGTTAAGGTACAGATTAAATCTATTCGAGAAATTTCAATCGGATAGCTTTACTGAAGATGTTAGGCACATATTAAAAACATCAGCGTATTATGCTAGATTCGATCAGATAAATAAGATTAGAGAGATAGATTGTCGTACTGATAGATTCAAAATGGCATTTTCCCCTGTACTATAAGAGAACAGAATAGGCAGCATAAGAAAGGGATAGGTAGATAGGTAGATAAAGAGATAGATTGTCGTACTGATAGATTCAAAATGGCATTTTCCCCTGTACTATAAGAGAACAGAATAGGCAGCATAAGAAAGGGATAGGTAGGGGAAATATTTTAGAGTAGTCTGTAGTGCATGATGCATGTATTAATCCCTTAAATACTATAGATACTAACAATGTAGTTGCATGAGACTATAGTTTCTTGTTTGCATTTCGGTAGTGCATGCTTGGTGATCTTCACCCCCTGCCACACACCCTCGCGGTGGCTTGCAGGGTATCCTGTAGATGTTGATATAGATGATGCATCTTCGAACACTAAGAAGAATTGAAATTACTTTCTTTTTTTTGAATCATTCAAAAATCTCAAAGTAACTGGACGGTAACTAGCAGAGTCCTAGCCCTCAATTTTTTCCTGAAAATATATGTACTCACAATAAAGGTCGTGAGTTAAGTTGTGCAACGAATATTACCTATCAACTTCTTGGAGTTTTTGGTCTTCGTATTCCGCTGTTCCACGCACAATAAGTGTCAGCCACTGTTATCTCAGCCAATTCCAAAGGAGGAATGGTGCTTATCATTCATTCTATCTCAATTCTATTAAGCGAAAAGAAATAATGTTGATAAATTAATTACCACTAAGCGAATAAACTTACATTACCAGGCGCGCGTAACACAGAGTGTAACAAAGACGGCCAGCCAGATACTATTTTATACAGAAAACGGCAAAGCATTGCGCGAGACATTTTACACTTAATAATAATACAAAGAAGGGATTATACGTGCATTAATGTCGTTGACCTCCCGCCTCTGATCACGTGAAAAAGAAAAAGGGACTAGGGGACAGTCCGACCAGGGAAACATGCCCAGAAGGGGAATATGAATAAAAAGGTGAGGGGGATGCAAAAATGACACAATGGGGTGCCAAATAATCCCTAATATTAGCCAACATTGTTTGTCTGCTTGCGTGTCTCATTATATGATAGATACATTTAAATTAGGTGATTATGTTATGATATTAGGTGACTGACATTAATTATATCATTATCTCATGCTGGTCTTTGCTATGTTGCAGAAGATTAGTAACACGGCTGCAATGGTTCCAGAATCTTCTAAGTTGAGAAGTTTCATTTTAACAATCATTAACATTTAAGAGAGTACTTGGGGGAGAGTAATGAAAGTTGCAATATTGAATGAAAGTCACAATCTTGAATGAATGTATTTCTTCGTTAAAATATATGTTGTTTATTCCCACAAAAATACCCATACATGCAACTTTGTTTAAACTACAGAGAAAAATGTTTAAATATTTCCTGGTGCAAATCTAAGATCATGAACATTTTTAAATTGAAACAGACTTAATTAGGTAAGCTACAAAAGTAAAAACAATGTATGAATAATTCATTTGCCAATTCTTATTGCTGCAGTCAATAACACTTAAAAAGTAATCAAATCAATATTAGTAGACATCAATAGACCAATTCAAGCATAAATGAATTGTGACAAATTAATGATGTGAGAATTACAAAATCCTACATGTTTTCATATAGGTTTTTCTAGACTAGACTTTTCAGGAGATTTTTTCACTCCTTTCCGTTCAGATTACATATGAAATGCCTGAAATGCTGGAAAAACCATGGATTGATGAATTTCTGCTGACGAACGCTACAGGCTGAGGCTGACTACAGGCGAGGTATTAAGTTGTTAGGATAAAGCTGATGTGATCGCTACTGGGAATTTGGGTCTTGCAAATCATCTCCACAGTAATAATGGAATGGGACATAATTATTTTCATCACTCCCGATCTGCAGTCGCTCATAGCGGGTCACTATTCGGGCATCCATTGCTGCTAAACTAGCAAAACCCAAGGAGAGGAGATAACGTGTGCTGGAGCTTAGCTTGGCTATGACGGTTCCTTCCCATTCGCCCAGTTTTACCGATAGTGATATATCTTCATCAAATGAACCATATTCCTCCAATACAGACAATGAACGTACGACAGACTGTTTTTTTGCAGTGCTTACAAAAATATGTGGAACATAATTTCCTTGCACATATCCTGACACGCATATGCATTGCATCTCAGCTACAGATGATGATGATTCACCTCTTGATGCCATATTATTTCTTGCTATGCCTGTGTTAAGAAGAGAAAATAGAGCATGAGCAGCGATATATTATTACAAATTAAGAACATGTGGTGAGACTTAAAAAATTAATTATATGGCATATTAAAAACTCAACTCATATCTTATTATAGTCTTCATATGCTTTTTCAGCATGGGAAAATATTTTAACAATCATTAAAATAAGTATAACCTTTTAGTAAAAATCATAGATTGAAGAGTAATCACAACTCGAGAATTGAAACACAGGCCGTGTAATACATTGAGATACCCAGAGACAGAAGATTTTGAAGGAGCAGTGATTCAGAAACCAAGTGAAATAAAGAAATATAAGACGAATCAGTGAGAAAAAAGATATACTCGGGTGCAAAGAAACCGTTTCATTGCATTGTACCCTAGCCAGCTTTTAAATAGCCTTCGGTGAAAAAATCTCTTCACTGATAAACTGACGTTTCCTATATTTTCGTCAATTATCTAATCTGAAGCTATTCGGATAATTTACTTAAAGAATTGGATCATAATTTGAGGAAAAAATATCATTTTGGGTGTAATTTGCACAAATAAGCGGATAATTTCATTCCAGTCCTTTCTTCGCACAAAAAACATTATAACGTCTTCGATTAGCATCATTAGCCCACAGTAACTAAACAGGTACCTTGAGTTCAATTTAAAAGTACATGCATTATATTCAGCTCGCGGCTGAGTTGCCGAGCCGCCGAGTTTGTCCACCGGGTTGCGGATGGTGGGTCGACCTCTAGAAATAGAGGTCAGCTGCGAGGTAAGCGAGTTTACTCTTCGAAAGAGCAATCGTGGACAAAAAGCGACGGCATTCCGAGGGGGGTCTAACCCTGGGTAACGTAGGCCTTTAAATAATACAGAATCTGTGAATATGCCGTGACTTGGCGACGGGAGGCCGCCAACAATTATGTATTTCATCACTAGGAGGAGAGGGCAGCAGCTGTTATTCATATGAGGGAAGGTGGAGACCAAGGTGGTCGGTACAGAGGCACTCATTTACCACAGGCGAGGTAAAATTTACTTTAACGGCTGTGGGACGGATGTGGAAGGCAAGGGGAAACTACCACATTATTATCCCGAGGAGTCGCTGCTACTTCACTCTTTTCTTTTAATCAAGACGTGATGGAACCCGATCGAGTAAAAGTATTCCGAAGGTAAAATAGTCCCTCATTTGGATCCGTAGGAAGGGAAAAGCCGACACAGTGCATAAGTGAAATTTGACAGACATTTTATTGCAGGAACATGGAACGTGAGATTGCTTCGGAATTGCGGAAGACTGGAGAACCTGAAGGTGAAAATGCGAAGAATGGATCTAAACATGCTAGGAGTCTCGACATGTAATGGCCCGAAGAAGACTTTTTTGAGTGGAAGCTACAGAATTATACACACGGGATGCGCTGGAGTAGGAGTAATGCTCAGAAAGAGAAATGCCGAAATGTGTGTGAAGGGCTTCCTGCAGTACACTGAAAGGATAATAATGGTGAAGATCGAGACCAAACCTGTGGATACCGCAGTGGTAGAGGTTTACATGCCTAGGACGGACTACGAGATGGAGATTTACATCGAGAGAGCCAATGAAATCAAAGAGAAGTCTTCTGGAGTGAATATCCACGGAGGAAATATAAGCATACTGAGATTCAGTTATGACATAGCACTCGTGGCAGAGAAGGAGAGGGATTTGAATAAGATTCCATTATCCATGGAAATGACCAGATATCAGCTGAAGATCAATAAGAAGAAGACCAATGTAAGTCGAGGGAAAGTACCTTAGGTAATGGTGTACAGCAAGAGAGAAGAGACCAAAACCAACATTAAACTAGAAAAACAAAAACTGGAAGAGATGAAAGAGTTCTGTTACCAGGGATGCCGAGTTACCAACGATGGACGAAGGAAGAAAGAAATAGTAGTTAGTAGAATAACCCAGGCAAAGAGGGCATTCTATCAAAAGAAGACCCTACTTACAGCTGGAAATACAAGGGCAAAAATAAGGAAAGTATTCATAAGAGCATACATTTGGAGTATGTTTCTTTCCGGCGTGAGGCATGGACGATGACAGCTGTGGAGAAGAAAAGGATGGAAGCATTCGAAATGTGGTCTTAAAGAAGAATGATGAAGACTTAATGGATCGACCGAGTAAGTACGAGGAAATCATAAAAAGAGTGGGAGAAAAGAGAAGTCTGCTGAAAACTCTAAAAAGGAGACAGAACAACTCAATCGGCCATATCTTAAGACACGATGGCCTGATGAAGACATCGTCGAGGGAAAAGGGAACGTGAAGATTGGAAAAGCAGCCCTCGTATGAGATGTATAGGACAGGTTCTGAAGGGTGTAAAAGAGAGAAGTTACGTCAATATTAAGAGGTTGACCGATAGAAGAATCCAGTCGAGGGCTGCGTCAAACTAATCCTAGGATTGTTGACCTATGATGATGATGTAAATTATATGGCCCCAGTTTGTGAAACGACATTTTTCCTATGAACCCATCTCCATTGTTAACTGTCCCACTGCCGAACCCACTCCACTCTCTTCTCCCCACCCATCTCCTCTCTCCGTAACCCCCTCCTTCCTATCTTCTTTCCGATTTCTTTCAGTTCCTCCCAAAAAGGGACCCCCCAATTGCACCCTAGAAACCTCACCAAAACTCGAGCCCACTTCCCACACCCCAAAAACTCCTCTATTTTAGAACTTGCCATACCCTGGTCTCAGGCCTCTTGAGATAATAATAATAACGTTCGTTTACGTTGAAACCGGTCGAGACCAATACATTTTAGGGGAATCATACAAAGTGCATTGGTTCTTATTTTAATCTGGAATCCAATGCTTGGAATATTGAAAGAAATGGGAGTGTTCATTAAATCTTGAGTCAGCTCTGAAGAAGTGAAAATGTGGAAAGGAAGGAGACAAGGTTTTGCACTGTCTACCGTAATTTTTATTGCTTATATCGAGAAAGCATCATTGATAGAGAAGGCTTCAGGAGTGAATACCCATGGGGAAAGATTAAGATGCTGCGATTCGGTGATGACGTAGTATTCACATCAGAGACAGAGGATATTTGAAGAAGATTCTGCTAACCATGGAAAGAAAAAAGGCTAGATATCAACTGAAGATTAATAAGAAATAAACTAAGATACTGGTGTGCAGCAGCAAAGAAGAGAATATGTTAAAAGAGGAAATCCAAAACTTAAGAGTTGAAAGAGCACTCTTACCTGAGAACCCGTGTAATCAAGAATGGACGAAAAAAGAAGGATATTGTTAGATGATTATCCCATGCGATGAGGTCATTCCACCAAAAGAAGAATCTACTTACAGCTGAAAACACAAGTGTTTTGAATAAATGGGAACAGTTTTTCCGAACTTACATCTCGAGGATGTTTCTTCAGCCGCGGAGAAGTCAAGGGTGGACACATACGAAATATGGTGCTACAGAAGAATGATGAAGATTAAATGGAGCTACCAAGCGAGTGAGTAACTAGGAAGTCCTCAGAAAGTTAGGAGAAAAGAGAAGTTTTCTAAATACTCTAAGAACAACACGGGACAACTTAATCGGTCACATCATGAGACATGATGGCCTGATGTAGACAATCGTCGCAGGAAGAGCGAACAGGAGGAATGGCAGAGGAAGGCCTCCTTGAGATATATAATATATACCAAGTGATGAAGGTTGTGAACGTGAAGAAATACGTAAATATGAAGAGATAAGCTGATAAAAGGATTGAGTGGAGAGCTGCGTCAAACCAATCTCAGGATTTCCGATCAATGGTAATGAATATTTTCAGAAATTAGGGTATATTTCAAATAGAGTATATGACTCTTACAGTAAATGTATACTAAACATGCACTGTCCCACTCGTTAGGCGACAAAAGCCGTTAAACAGATGTCTGCTGGTCGGTGAGTGGGGTTTTTACGAGCGCGAGCCTGCGAGGTACCTATGTGCGTGCCGGGGAGAGAGACGGCGAGCACGTAAAGGGTGGAGACAATCCAGCAGAGACGAAACGTGATGAGGGGTGGGAAATAGGAGATATGGAGGGCGGAGACAAGCGTCCAGTGCAATGGACGGCAGAAAACCAAATGGCGTTTCCCTAGAGGAGTCCAAAACGAAAGGAAATATCCTAATGTTTTGCCTGAAAGTCGAAAATTAAAAATTGAGAGATACACTAAAGCATCAATGACGTCCTTTATTTTTTTTAACAATAGCGTTTAAGCGTTATATAGTGGGTGATAAGTATGGGATGCTTTCTTTTTAGTTTTGGATGGAAAGGAATAAACAGCGGAGAGAGAAAGGACACCCTTTAACAATTTTGTGACAGGTTCCAGTGACGACTGAAATAAGTTTAATCAAGAAACACTTCTGTGAAGTGCTCCAGGGTATGGGAAACATTTTGATGATGTGGAAACAATAGCGAGTTAGAGTCTCTGGTACTCAAGAAAAACAAGAAAAGCAATTGATATAATGAAAGCAAGTATTTTTAGCAGATAAACTTATGAGAGAAAGGGGAAGGTTCCGGTACCCGGTTTTCGGTACTGCCGGTGCTTGACCCTCGGCACCGGTGTTAAGAACTGGTTGCATTAAGTTGGCACTTCGGAACGGGCAGTGTGCGGAGGCGAGGATTTGAATTTGGCGTGCCTACCCAAAACGTTCAAAAGTCGTCTTCAAGGACACAGCTAGTGCCTTGCACGAGGATCTTAAATTTTTATTTAAAGTTCGAAATGCTGTATTTTTATTGAAAAATGTTGTAGGGTGAACATGAAATAGGCAGATAAATATATATAGTGCACTAACCCAAAGCTATGGTTGAATATGAATCAAAAAATGTCTCTTGTTCTCCTGAGGGTTAATTTGACCCAGAAACAAATTTAGCGCATCTTTATTTCCAAACGCCAAAATGTTAGGGATCTGTATTTCATGACTTTAACTTTGTTTGTAAATCACGTTTTCTCACACATAAATATCGCTTAGAATTTCATTTTTTAGCCCTCAAAATAAAAGTAATAAACTTATTTAAATTGGGCCAATAGGATCCGACGATATTGGTAACCTATTCTTCATTTTATTTCGGGAAATCTCCGGGTGAAATACGTTATGTTTCTGTTACTTGTTAGAGGACAGAAGGAGGACAGCTCGTGTAAGCCCCACGTTTCATATTAAGGGAAGGCGAGAGCTCATGTAGGCCCACCCTAGCAGAGCGGCCAGTCAGTGAAGGTGTGAGGGTCTGCAGCATGCGCTGTGAGATCTTTCCACTCCAGCCCCTGCAGACTCAAAGAAAATTTCTTCTTTGTGCGGTAAAGATTTTCCTAGGGGTCAACCGCTGTAGAAACTCGCTTCCTTCTACGCACGTACATCTACATTTAAGCAACCCCATGCAAGCCACGGTGAGGGAGTGTGGCAGGGGATGAAGATCAGCAAGCATAAATACTCACTTAAAGGGTAGTTCCACAGAATGAGGCGAGGCAGCGGAAGCTTTACTGAATGCATCTGACAGTGAGGAGAAAGTTTAGAAAGAAGAAAATCAGAAGCATCCGTCCTACCTCGGAGTAATACTGCGATACAGCAGACAGCAAGATTGAAAGGGACAACGTTCAGACAAAAGCAGAAAAATCATTTGGAGAGCAGAACACTTTGCACAACAAGGGAGACCAGCTACTAGGAACATAACCAAATTGACACTTGAGATATCCTACCTTCAGGATGAATGATGTAAGATCTAACTTTGAAGGAATTATGAACAATTAATTGTAGGACATTGCATTAAAAAATGTTTGACATTGTGTCGAAGGGTGTTGGGTGACATTTGGGAGGAATTAGATATAGCTACATTCGAAGCACATATTACAATTATATTGCTGGATAGTGTTTATATATCGCATGGTTAATCAAGAACGATTTTGTGGAACACAGAAATCTATCTCAATTCCTTTGCTATTATAACACCAAGCCTTTTAAATGAATTTCATGTGTGTTACTTTTCGACACAAAGTCTAATCACCAAGCGGAAAGAACAATGAAAAACAAGCAGAAGCCAAGAGAGATTTCTGGGAGCCTTAGGTGAATATAGTTTTGAAGTTTAATTATCCTACTGCTATTGACAGTCTTGATGAACAGCTTGGTGGTTTTAGAGAACGTTGTCCATTCAATTTCATGACTGAATGGACAGATCCTAGATCAGAATAGTTGAATCGCCAGATCCCCAAACGGATCCCCTGATTTCCGACTAAGTGCTTTAGCCAATTAATCTACCGAGGCGTCATCTTTCACTCTTGAATTTTAGAACTAATTTTAGTAATTCTCACGAGTGACGGAAGAAGTGAACAGAGAATAACACATGGATATGGTAGATAATTATAGTCACTGTATATTACTCACAAGGAACTAGATGTATTCAAACTGCTAGACATATCGTGGGTTCGAGTCCCGGACAAGGCAAATGATTTTTTTTCTCTGTGGTATTGTGCAATTGTACTTGTGCTATTGTGCAATACAGCAGGTAACGCCGTTAAGGTTCTCGCGGCCAGTTGGCGGTCCTTCAGTTAGTTAATGACCCCATCAGCTTTCTTTGTGGAAGAGACAGGAGTATTATAAGTATCAGAGATGGCGTCTAAGACCAAGGATAGGGGTGAAGGTGAACGTACTCACGGAAAACGAAGACTTTGGACATGAAAAAGTAAAGGACGTCCACCACGATATAACTAATATGAAGAAACCAGTAGGTGTTAAGAAAATTTAAAAACTAAGGAAGACTGCTATGTGATCTTTAAAGGAGACCAGCATGCAAATATGCAGGAAAATATGGGATGGAAAAATGAAACGAATGAGGATCCCGTAATATCTTGTTTGCCGTAAATTCATTGTTTAAAAAATATTGGGAGAAAACACCTGTAGGAAATGGCAGAAGCCAGAAGGCGACCTCAAATAGATATCAATGATAATTTCCGCTCCCCATTTCCCAGGACGTTTAGGACAGGGTTGTTCTAGGAACGCTTAAAAGAACTCTGGAACTTGACAGGCTATGAAGATTGCTCTATAGCTCCTATGGCTGGCAAGCAGGCCTACGAGGCCTCCAGGCCTTTCGGGTCGTTATCTGGGGCAACCCTTTCAAGTCCCTCGTGCAAAGAACAGAAAAAACGTAAAAGGCGACAGACCCAGTTAAAAGACGGACGTCAAATGCTTGCCCAATGCATGTGACGGAGAATTTGAAAAATCTTAACTAAGGAATTAAATGTAGGAGATCTTCACGTGAAAGCCAAATGCGAATAAAGATGGAAAAACTGCGACGCCTCCTTGAGCATTATTAAAAACACAGTGAAGAGATTGAGAGTCAGAGGTACCTTAAGCAAAGTACAACAAATTGAGCGGGCTTAATGACGACGTACGAAACAGGACACGGTTTGAGGGACTAGGAGGGAGATGACATTCAGGGTTCTTTAAAGGGGCCAAAACTTCTCGGCCAATGAGTTATGTAGTTCTCACGAGTTACGGAAGAAGTGAACAGAGAATAACACATGGACATGGGAGGTAACTACAGTTACTGCATATTACTCACTAGCTCTTTTTTCCGAATATCAGTGAAGAATCGCGGTGGAGACTCCACGAGGACTCGCCGAAAGAAGTTGCTTTCACAATGACAACCGCAACACAACTGCAAAGAGAAGATACGCAGATCCATCGTGCCCTTTTTTTAACGGAGAGCAAACGAATAGTCGAGAACTTGGAGATATAATCAAGGTTCCGTTTAATTTTATCAGCAAGCCTGTATGCTGACTAATTTATTGAGAAAAATGAGGTGAGATAATTCTGCGCACCCTCCTTGTTATGAATCCCATTTTTCAGCAACAGAAAACATTCCGATAGCACATCCGGAATGCATGTCCTCCAGCCCAATTGTTATTTTCTGGGAATTGAGTCAATTAACAATATTCTAAACTTACCGGTTTGTTCGGCGCCACTGTGGTCTTGCTCTTGGAGACAATTGAGTAGGAGAAACATTCTCATCCGGAATCTTCATGGCTTTCAAAAGTGAATAATTTTCATTGAGAGACATTTAGAATATAAAATATATTTGTAGACGCCACCATTTAAAATCATGGTCCACGTACGCAACGCACTACATTAGCTTAAATAAGGAAAATATCTGTAGCATATATGAAACATTCTATCCATTTAGTGTGCTAAAAATTTTAATACCATTTTATCCTTTCAACAATTCTAGCCAGTATTAATTGTGCCCTATACACAGTACAGAGCTAAATTTAATGGCGACAGTAGCATTACTTGTCCCAGGGATTTAATGTTAGATATGCGTCTTGAACAATGTGGTGTAGGACAAATAAATAAGACTAACTTACAAGTTTACCATCAATATGTTCACAATCATTGATCGAGCATTCAATGAAGACCTGCAGACCAAAGGTCTCAATACATTTTATCACTTAAAAAGGTTACTCTTAAACTCGATAAGGGCCTGAAGTCTGCAAAATGATCCGGTTAGTCCCAACTTGGAATATCAGGGCTTGCAAAACTCAAAGCCAGTAGTACACATTGCTCATGATATTTTATGTATATATTTAACGCAACAAAATTCATAAGCCTGTGCGTGATTCAACATTCCTATTCTTTCCTTTATTAGGGTCTTCAAGAATTAGCCTACATATTTAAATCCCTTCTCCTTGATTTCTTTACGCACATGCATTGAATATTCATTCACGTTTTCCGTTTAATCTTTACTATTTTCCAGTCTCCAAAGTATTGTCTTTTATTCTCAATGAATGCGCAAAAAATTCCACTCTTCTTTTTTAATATACCAAATAGGAGACTTCTTAATCATTTAAAAAAGGTGGCAGGGGCTACTGAGGGTGTTATAAAGTTAAATGAAATATCCCATGTTTCCTCTACTACGTGTAGTTATAAACATTGACAATTAATGCATAAAATCTAGGAAAATGAATATGAAACATATTGAAAAATATGCAGCTTAAGCATTGTATCTCTAGGTAATTTGCTATAGAGAAAACTATTCGTCACGATTTTTTACCGAAGCAAAATGCTTCAAGCTACAAAGTCTAATAATGGCATCAAGTATTCCGTTGCATCAACATATAAGGCACTGGGCATCAGAAAAAAAGCTGGATCATCGGAATCTACCCACGGCAAGAGTGGCTGGATCAGTGGTCATTAAATTATGGCTTTCATTCACAGAATGTGTACACTTTGATTTAATCACGGCATCTGTCTATTATGCCAAATACTGAATAGATAACGGGTTGTTTAACAAATTTATTGAGAAAAATGAGGTGAGACAATTCTGTTTATGCGCACTCCTTGTTATGAATCCCATTTTTCTGCCGCAGAAAACATTCCGATAGCACATCCGGCATGCCTGTCCTCCAGCCCAATTGTTATTTTCTGGGAATTCCTCTTAAAACTAACGCAACACATAAAACTTTGACACGTGTAGAAGTGAAGAATAAGAGCACTGGAATTTTCCAGGAAAAAATTTCTTCCCCACACAAGCATACGCTTTTGAATTCACGTTTTAAGATAAAATTAAGTGTTTAAAAGACAGATCGGAACCGTAATTATATCTCAAAGTTCTCGACTATCGCTTAGTTCTTCTCTGATTCTCTCTTGTAAACCCTCATCACGTGCATCCTAATCATCAAAGTCGATGTCCGAGTGATTTGGGTCGATTTCGTTCAAAATGTTCTCAATTTCATAAACATTTAGATCTGTTACGAGCAAAATGAAGAGTAATATTTGGGAAAAAATACAGCCCACTAGTCCAATAATTAAAATAGAATTCAATGTAATGAACTAAAAAGCACGAAATTTGGAGATGTTTGCTACATTCTGCATTGTGCAGTGGGCATAAGAGCATGTAGCATATATGCTACATTGGGACTCAAGCTTGTCAATTTGTTCGTGAAAAATGAAAACACATTGCTCATAACATTAAATGTACATTCTTTGTTTTGCAAAGACTTATATTTTTACTCATGAACATCCATATTTGTTTAAAAAACGATTTTACATTATTTTTCATTGTAATAACATAATATAATATAAAAATTAGTCACTGCATTTTAAGAATTGCAGAATAAAGAAATCAACACCAGTTTAAAATTTGGATGTATTTTTTTTAACATTTAATTTTTGTTCATTGTCTTTCTGATCATTCGGGGAGCAATTAAATAAAAACAAGAAAATTAATTTTGATCGAATTTCTTGAAGTAATTGCGATCAGCATTCAAGCAAAGGAGTATTTTGCACTTGTCACATCGCACAAATGTAAAACCTTTACATCCTTCATGCCTACATCGTGACCTGTTCTTCTGTTCTGAATTCATGAATTCTGGTAGATGTTTTGCACTACATTTTCTGGCCGATTTCAATGGTAATGGTGTTGGAGCTCGTTGCCTCTTTGGTAGCAACCCTAAGCCACTTATAAGGAATTAAAGTTGATACCTGAAGCGTGAAATTGGGAAAGATAAGTGCCAATTCGCTGAATTTTTACAGAGGAGAGATTTCATTGTTTGAATTCTTTCTCACTCAAATTTCTATCAGTGGACACAACATTTGGTGTAATGATTCATCTGTGTCTCAATAAAGTTAACCAAGGCATAATACATTTTGATATGATAAAATGAGAACCGTAAAAATAGCCCAGAAAAAATATACCGCGTGCAAAATTATTTTGGTTTCTCCTCTCCTATAATGGGCGGAGACTTGACAAGGACAAGACATAGGGCAGGTTGAAAGAGAGACAAAGAAAGAAAATGGGACAACAAGGGGATTTGCAGCAACAATGCTGCACTGGGTAATAATTGCGAAAATTATCAAATACTAGTGCTATACGCTTGCTACTTGTTAGCTTCCCCTAAGGGGTCATGATACTCTTTAAAAATGTGTTTGGATTAAGTCAACATGTATAGACTTTGATAGCTTTATACAAAATAAAACAAAATCATTCAATTAAACTGTGATAGATCTCCATACCTTCGTACTAAAGACTATTAGTATTGGTTTAGTTTGACACGTCCTGTGATGCCCAGAATGAGTCAATTAACAATATTCTAAACTTACCGGTTTGTTCGGCGCCACTGTGGTCTTGCTCTTGGAGACAATTGAGTAGGAGAAACATTCTCATCCGGAATCTCCATGGCTTTTAAAAGTGAATAATTTTCATTGAGAGACATCTAAAATATAAAATATATTTGTAGACGCCACCATTATGGTCCACGTACGCAACGCACAACATGAGCTTAAATAAGGAAAATATCTGTAGCATATATGAAACATTCTATCCATTTATTGTGCTAAAAATTTGAATACCATTTTATCCTTTCAACAATTCTAGCCAGTATTAATTGTGCCCTATACACAGTACAGAGCTAAATTTAATGGCGACAGTAGCATTTCCTATCCCAGGGATTTAATGTTAGATATGCGTCTTGAACAATGTGGTGTAGGACAAATAAATAAATAAGACTAACTTACAAGTTTACCATCAATATGTCCACAATCATTAATCGAGCATTCAATGAAGACCTGCAGGCCAAAGGTCTCAATACATTTTATCACTTAAAAAGGTTACTCTTAAACTCGATAAGGGCCTGAAGTCTGCAAAATGATCCGGTTAGTCCCAACTTGGAATATCAGGGCTTGCAAAACTCAAAGCCAGTAGTACACATTGCTCATGATATTTTATGTATATATAACGAAACAAAATTCATAAGCATGTGCGTGATTCAACATTCCTATTCTTCCCTTTATTAGGGTCTTCAAGAATTAGCCTACATATTTAAATCCCTTCTCCTTGATTTCTTTACGCACATGCATTGAATATTCATTCACGTTTTCCGTTTAATCTTTACTATTTTCCAGTCTCCAAAGTATTGTCTTTTATTCTCAATGAATGCGCAAAAAATTCCACTCTTCTTTTTTAATATACCAAATAGGAGACTTCTTAATCATTTAAAAAAGTTGGCAGGGGCTACTGAGGGTGTGATAAAGTTAAATGAAATATCCCATGTTTCCTCTACTACGTGTAGTTATAATAATTGACAATTAATGCATAAAATCTAGAAAAATGAATATGAAACATATTGAAAAATATGCAGCTTAAGAATGGTATCTCTAGATAATTTGCTATAGAGAAAACTATTCGTCACGATTTTATACCGAAGCAAAATGCTTCAAGCTACAAAGTCTAATATTGGCATCAAGTATTCCGTTGCATCAACATATAAGGCATTGGGCATCAGAAAAAAAGCTGGATCATCGGAATCTACCCACGGCAAGAGTGGCTAGATCAGTGGTCATTAAATTATGGCTTTCATTCACAGAATGTGTACACATTGATTTAATCACGGCATCTGTCTATTATGCCAAATACTGAATAGATAACGGGTTGTTTAACAAATTTATTGAGAAAAATGAGGTGAGAAAATTCTGCGCACCCTCCTTGTTATGAATCCCATTTTTCTGCCGCAGAAAACATTCCGATAGCACATCCGGCATGCCTGTCCTCCAGCCCAATTGTTGATTTCTGGGAATTCCCCTTAAAACTAACGCAATACATAAAACCTTGACACGTGTAGAAGTGAAGAATAAGAGCACTCGAATTTTCCAGGAAAAAATTGCTTCCCCACACAAGCATACGCTTTTGAATTCACGTTTTAAGATAAAATTAAGTGTTTAAAAGACAGATCGGAACAGTGAATATATCTCCAAGTTCTCGACTATCGCTTAGTTCTTCTCTGCTTCTCTCTTGTAAACCCTCATCGCGTGCATCCTAATCATCCAAGTAGATGTCCGGGTGATTTGGGTCGATTTCGTTCAAAATGTTCTCAATTTCATAAACATTTAGATCTGTTACGAACAAAATGAAGAGTAATATTTGGGAAAAAATACAGCCCACTAGTCCAATAATTAAAATAAAATTCAATATAATGAACTAAAAAGCACGAAATTTGGAGATGTTTGCTACATTCTGCATTGTGCAGTGGGCATGAGAGCATGTAGCATATATGCTACATTTTGACTCAAGCTTGTCAATTTGTTCGTGTAAAATGAAAACACTATTGCTCATAAAATTTAATGTACATTCTTTGTATTGCAAAGACTTATATTTTTACTCATGAACAACCATATTTGTTTAAAAAACAATTTTACATTATTTTTCATTGTAATAACATAATAAAATATAAAAATTAGTCACTGCATTTTAAGAATTGCAGAATAAAGAAATCAACACCAGTTTAAAATTTGGATGTATTTTTTTTAACATTGAATTTTTGTTCATTGTCTTTCTGGTAATTCGGGGAGCAAGTAAATAAAAACAAGAAAATTAATGTTGATCAAATTTCTTGAAGTAATTGCGATCAGCATTCAAGCAAAGGAGTATTTTGCACTTGTCACATCGCACAAATGTAAAACCATTACATCATTCATGCCTACATAGTGACCTGTTCTTCTGTTCTGAATTCATGAATTCTGGTAGATGTTTTGCACTACATTTTCTTGCCGATTTCAATGGTAATGGTGTTGGAGCTCGTTTACTCTTTGGTAGCAACCCTAAGCCACTTATAAGGAATTAAAGTTGATACCTGAAGCGTGAAATTGGGAAAGATAAGTGCCAATTCGCTGAATTTTTACAGAGGAGAGATTTCATTGTTTGAATTCTATCTCACTCAAATTTCTATCAGCGGACACAACATTTGGTGTAATGATTCATCTGTGTCTCAATAAAGTTAACCAAGGCATAATACGTTTTGACATGATAAAATGAGAACCGTAAAAATAGCCCAGAAAAAATATACCGCGTGCAAAATTATTTTGGTTTCTCCTCTCCTGTAATGGGCGGAGACTTGACAAGGTAGGTCATAGGGCAGGTTGAAAGAGAGACAAAGAAAGAAAATGGGACAACAAGGGGATTTGCAGCAACAATGCTGCACTGGGTAATAATTGCGAAAATTATCAAATACTAGTGCTATACGCTTGCTACTTGTTAGCTTCCCCTAAGGGGTCATGATACTCTTTAAAAATGTGTTTGGATTAAGTCAACATGTATAGACTTTGATAGCTTTATACAAAATAAAACAAAATCATTCAATTAAACTGTGATAGATCTCCATACCTTCGTACTAAAGACTATTAGTATTGGTTTAGTTTGACACGTCCTGTGATGCCCAGAATGAGTCAATTAACAATATTCTAAACTTACCGGTTTGTTCGGCGCCACTGTGGTCTTGCTCTTGGAGACAATTGAGTAGGAGAAACATTCTCATCCGGAATCTCCATGGCTTTTAAAAGTGAATAATTTTCATTGAGAGACATCTAAAATATAAAATATATTTGTAGACGCCACCATTATGGTCCACGTACGCAACGCACAACATGAGCTTAAATAAGGAAAATATCTGTAGCATATATGAAACATTCTATCCATTTATT
The DNA here is from genome assembly GCA_933228895.1 of Platycnemis pennipes. Taxonomy (NCBI): domain Eukaryota; kingdom Metazoa; phylum Arthropoda; class Insecta; order Odonata; family Platycnemididae; genus Platycnemis; species Platycnemis pennipes. Next base: position 101,949,075 of record OW121846.1, on the reverse strand, counting down.
GTGCTAAAAATTTGAATACCATTTTATCCTTTCAACAATTCTAGCCAGTATTAATTGTGCCCTATACACAGTACAGAGCTAAATTTAATGGCGACAGTAGCATTTCCTATCCCAGGGATTTAATGTTAGATATGCGTCTTGAACAATGTGGTGTAGGACAAATAAATAAATAAGACTAACTTACAAGTTTACCATCAATATGTCCACAATCATTAATCGAGCATTCAATGAAGACCTGCAGGCCAAAGGTCTCAATACATTTTATCACTTAAAAAGGTTACTCTTAAACTCGATAAGGGCCTGAAGTCTGCAAAATGATCCGGTTAGTCCCAACTTGGAATATCAGGGCTTGCAAAACTCAAAGCCGGTAGTACAAATTGCTCATGATATTTTATGTATGTATAACGAAACAAAATTCATAAGCATGTGCGTGATTCAACATTCCTATTCTTCCCTTTATTAGGGTCTTCAAGAATTAGCCTAAATATTTAAATCCCTTCTCCTTGATTTCTTTACGCCCGTGCATTGAATATTCATTCACGTTTTCCGTTGAATCTTTGCTATTTTCCAGTCTCCAAAGTATTGTCTTTTATTCTCAATGAATGCGCAAAAAATTCCACTCTTCTTTTTTAATATACCAAATAGGAGACTTCTTAATCATTTAAAAAAGGTTGCAGGGGCTACTAAAGGTGTGATAAACTTAAATGAAATATCCCAAGTTTCCTCTACTACGTGTAGTTATAAACATTGACAATTAATGCATAAAATCTAGAAAAATGAATATGAAACATATTGAAAAAGATGTAGCTTAAGGTATCTCTAGATAATTTGCTATAGAGAAAACTATTCGTCACGATTTTATACCGAAGCAAAATGCTTCAGCCTACAAAGTCTAATAATGACATCAAGTGGTCCGTTGCATCACCATTTAAGGCACTGGGCAACAGAAAAAAAAGCTGGATCATTAAATCTACCCAGGGCAAAGAGTGGCTGGATCAGTGGTCACTAAATTATGGCTTTCATTCACAGAATGATGTACATTGATGTAATCACGGCGTCTGTCTATTATGCCAAATGCTACATAGGTAACGGGTTGTCCGTGCGTGCATTGGCCTTTATATGCTTTCGGATGACTCAGAGCGAGAAAGGAAGCCTTCGGTCATGCAAATGGTAGATATATTCTTTAGTTATACTCGGTAGAACCTCGTCCAGCACAATGAAAAATTATGTTATGCAATGCCTAGTTTCTTGCTTAAAAATTATTGTTTATAAACCTGGTTGGATGTGCCCGGACTTACGTACATTTTTCGAAGCTCTTGCTGAAGCTGTGGTGTTACCTCTCCCACGACGGCCTGCAGAGTATAAGGTGGGGAAAATTACATCTGCGCTGGGAGAATGGTGGATTCAGAGATATTAGATCTTTCTATTCATTCTTGGATCCACCTTGGATGTGATGTTTGGATCAAGGATCCACCTTGGATCCTTGGATGTGATGTTTTTGGGGGATGGGGAAAGAGGTGTTGAGTGGAGTGGGTGGTTGAAATCGGGATATACAAAAGTAGGTGTAGGTGACAGAGTAGGTGCTTCGATGTCAAATAGACGGGGTGTAATGAAGTATGGGAATTTGGAAAGGAAACTAATAATAAGGTGAAGTTTTTCACAAACCCTATGTTTGACACCCTCCTTGTGAAGGGAGTCTCTCACGAGATCGAAGTATCATTGAAGTATCATGCACAGTTGCATTTCAGCGAATTTCAAATGAATATTCCTCAGATAAATAGAAAATTCCAAAGCGTTATTGGTTGCATATGAATTACGTCATGTTTGATTTCATTCCTTTTATTCACGTAATTGTAAATTTTGACAATGTGACTGACTTTCCAGTAATGCTGAAGAATACTGAGTATATGGATAATGACTTTAAATAAGGAATAATAGCGGTCTCTAATGGTCGCATACTGGAATATCACGACCGCTTAGTTGCACTTAAAATTATGTTTTATTCTTAGTAGTGTAAGGTAACGAAATTGCTCTCTCAGTAGGCTAGTTCTCTGAAATTTCTGTGCTGCTTTATAACCTTAAAAAAGGGCTCATGTAGGCCGAAATACCGTCCTCTGAAACGAACTGAAAAACACAAAATTGCAACCACCAATTATAACAGTTTGATGCCTTGTGGACTCATTTGCATAAAGTGTCGCCGGCAACTTTTGCAACAACATTCTAGGGTACTCCATAATCAGCGCTTGAGCCGTTACCACGACTGTTGGTGCCCTCTTATGAGATCTATCCTCCGCTCATGGTATTTTGTTGGTATGTTTGGAGTCGTATTTTGTTCAGCAACATCATAGCCGTTTGATTTCTAGTATCCAGTATCATGTGGTCATCACGACTCATCAATTATACTACTCAATAACTTTCGAAGCACCAACAACTCTTATGAATGCTTGACCGTTTATAGTCCAATGTTCCCATTTGGGAACAGATTTTGAAAAATTCATGAAAATTATATTTTACATCTTTAATTGCTTTCATGCCTTTTTTTGTGTAGAAAATATAATTAAGTAATTTTCAGATGAAACACATAACTTCTGTATGCATAGGTCATTAATTGTACATTTTTGAAAAAGGGCTAATTTCAAACTTCTGTAGTGAACACACGATTTGTTCAATATGTTTTTCCTCATTCACTATTATGGGCTAAACGCTCATTATTACAATACTTTACGGTCTCTTATATTATTATGTAGCTTATTTGGCGATTTGATTGCATTAGTTTTTTAGCTACAATAAAATTTAATTCTGTGTTCCCATTTGGGAACATTGGACTGTAGGCACATCTTAGACTGCGTTTCTTGATAGACTCCGATTATGCTTCTCCGACCTCTGGTGGTGTCATATTTTACCTTTTCACCTCATTCGGGGGCATTGGTAAACTTTTTTGTTACAGTTTCCCATTCATATATAAGCTCTGAACTTGTGATATATTTGAAACTCTCTACCATATTGTAGTACGTTTTACTAAGCATTTGATAAGGGTGAGTTGTCACAGGTTTTCTTACGCTAAACGTTTAGCTGAGGTTAGTCTTTCAATGCACTCTGTTCGTTCAGTTCGTTGCGTCTCAAGTGTTCTGCTTGGTTTAGTCATTCAGGAAGTCCAGATTGTGTTCACATTCTTTGAGTTTCGAATTTCATTTTTTCAGTGTTTCAAAAAATATGCTCAAAGTAGAATCTTACGATAGAAAAAATAGTGGAGAATTTGGACATAATAAATGATGATGAACTGAACTGTCAAAATATGAATTGCGCCAGCTTCCTCTTGATGAAGACCAACGTTTGATAGATGCATTGGACGTTGATGAAAAGGATCTAGGAGAAATAACCCCTGCTGAATGTGGGAAAATCAGCCTCACCTTACCACATAGATTGACCACATGATGATTGGATTAGAGAAAAAACCCGTCTGCCTTGAGAAAAAGGGGTTTAGCAGCAAAACACTGCTGAGGGACTAAGTTAGTAAAATATATTTTTTAGCCTCATATGCATGCTTCTGTACTTCATAAAATTATGAATCAGGGTCTCTTAGGAGTTCAAAAAAGTTAAGTTTTTTTCAATTAATTCATAATTCCATAATGTAATTGAACAATTTATGCAGCCATAATTTGAAAGAAGGTGCAGCAGTTTCGGATAGAGACTTCCTCTGAGCCAATGCCGAGTTTAGCCAACCATCTGGAGAATCTGATTGCTTATAACCGATTGATCTCTTTATGAAGTATTTACCAGAGATTTGGGTCATATTGCTTATATGCCCTCGCTATTAGCTCTACAAAAGGTTCATCTCTTGATATATAATTTCCAACTCTTGCGGGATCCTACTCTACGCGGACGACTGCAAAATCTTCAAAAGGATTTCGAATATTTCTGACTCCCAGTCCCTACAACTTTCTCTTAACTCACTGGAGGCCTGGTGCTCGCGGTGGAGACTCAAAATTAATCCTTCTAAATCAAAATATATGTCCTTTTCTCTAAAATCTACAACAAATACACACGGCTACACCCTTTTTAATCAATTAATTCCAATATCATCCTCACATAATGACTTGGGTGTCACCTTTGACCCCAAACTTACTTTCGTTCCGCACATAAACAAAATTAAATCCAAAGCCATGTCTGTCGTGGGCATGCTGTACAGGTTTACTAGCATCAACCACCCACTCGCCCTTAAGACCATCTTCACTGGATGCGTTCTTCCGATTATTGAATACTGCTCCGTTATATACTCAACAGCCTGCCCATCCAACTTGAAAGTTTTGGAACGCCCCCTAAATTTCTTCTTGTCCGTTGTCCGTCACCGCGTACCACACCTCCGTTCCTCCTCCCGGTCTGAGATTATGTCTGCCCTTTCTTTAATCCCTCTGGCGACCCGTAGGAACATCTCTGACCTGTCTTTTCTCCACACTGCTATTAACGGTCAGTTCCGCTCCACATAAATTCTTCCATACTTCTCTCTCCATGTCCCAGTCCGTCCTTTACGTAGCAATCACCTCCTCTACCTTCCAAAATTTCGACTTTCTCTCTCCCAGCGTTCCCTTTCTTATAGACTTCCTAAATTGTACAATTCTATCTCATCTTCCCACCCTTCCCTTGATCTCTCCGCACCCTTCCGAACGTTCAGCAACCACCTTAAAAATATCTCCCCGACTCTTAACAATCACCATTAACAATTCTGTTTCTATATCTTTTAATACTGACATGCTGATTTTCATTTTATTATGGTAATTTATATTTCATTCTTTATTTTGTATACTATTTTTGTTGTTTTTGCAGATTTTATGTTAACTTGTTCACTGTAAAGGCCGGAACCGGCTGTTTTTGAACATTTTAAATAAATCAAATCAAATCAAATATGATATAGGAAGAGATTGGTCACTTTTTTGGAATCCATTTGTTTGGTGGATATCACATAGCCCTCCCACAAAAATATGTACTGGTGCTTTGCAGAAGATACCTATATCGATTCCCATAAACCCTCATTGATTCCGAGGAATTGTTTCAAGGAGATAAAACCGTAGTTTCACTTGTCAGACAACAAAAATATGCAGAAGGGTGGCCAATTAGGAAAAATTTCACCGTTGGACAAAGAACTAGGAAAAAATCACATGCAATTTGGCATCTTTCGTAAAACCTTGGATGAGTCTATGGTTCCATAATATGGTCATCAGTCAAGTAAAATGCTTATCTAATACCCATTTACTTTGGATATAAAGTCTGGATGCTATGCTCATCTTCAGGGTATCCATATGCAATGCAGATACCATTATGTGGGGAAGGAAAATCATTCCACTGGTCCGATAGGAAGTAGGGTAGCATTTATCTGATCTTTTGGCAATCATAGAGCATCCTGAACAGTTTGAGGCATATTTTGCAATTTCTTTTCTACGTATTCATTGCTGCTAGAGTGGAAATAGAAGAGCATAAAAGCAACAGGTATTATTCGGGAAGGAAAGATAGGCGAATGTCTGCTAAAACCTTCAAAGGTAATGAAAAAATGTATCCAAAGTGATTTTTACATTCAGTATGACGGAGTGGTATTTATGTGCCGATAGAATGATAATTCAGTAGTGTCATAAGCATCCAACTGCTACACTCGTGAACCACTATAAACTGTAAAGAGATTTTCAAGCAAGGTTGATAAGAAGATTGAAGTAATGAAACTTTGTAAAAAAAATATAATATCGGAATGCGGGGAGGTGATCTATTGGACAGATTTCTTAGTAACTACAGGCCAAAACTTCGAAGCAAGAAATGGTGGAATCTTTTCGTAAAGTCTTCTCGGGCTTTCCGAATGGTGGAATCTATTTTCTAATGGCCTAAATATGAGTTTTATATGTGCATGGCTTGTATGCACATCGGGAAATCCATGGGACGGGGGAAATAACTCACTTAGAATTTCTAAGTGATGTAGTGATGAGTTTCATGAGACCACACCCCAAATATTGACTCTTCCAGGGCCTAAGACAAAGTTTTAGAATACAGGGGGGCACATTTTAGATATAGCATCCCAAGGTAGATGTGTAGTCTGCAGAAAAAATACTAGACACCAGCGTTCCGAGTGGGAGTCCTAATGTATCCTATTTGTTTTCCAGTGTATCACGAGTAATTATTTATCCAGAATAGGCAATTATATTCTTTGAAATCAAAAATTTATTGCTCTTTAATCATGAAGTCACATACTATATACAGCATTGATGCTATTTTTTGAAAAATATGGAAACCTTGTCAAAAAATAAATTTTCAGCATTTTATTCAGTCCAATGTCCTATGTTCCCTTTTGGGAACATGCTCCAAAACACTTGAAAAAATTTTTGCCAGCATTTTCCTTTGAAATATATCTTAATTGGTATTTAAACTATACAGAAAAGCAAAAGTAATCATTAAAATCGGTTCAGAAATGAATTCTGTCTGTAAAATGTTAATGAAGGTTCATGGTTTAAGGTACAATGGTGGGAAATACATATTAAAAACTGTAGAAATTTTGGTGACCCGCCCTGTAATTGTCAGTAAAAGTTATATTAAATAGGACGGAATTACAGTAAAATACATTTATCTTCAATTTTGTTGCAAGGAAAGCAGCCTCGAAAGTGAAAGTAAGCTGCCTTTCAGTTTGGTCGAACAAAAGAAAAACTCAGGAAAATTGAATAGTCACTTATTTAAAGTCAATGGATGAAAACACCAATAAAAATATGATTACATTTATTATTTATAGTTTTAGTGATCATTGAGTCACTAGTAACTCGGCAAAGAATGAAAATCACGTTTTGGCCCATTCAAATACATTTTATTTTCACTCAATGAAGTTAAAATAAACAAATATGTAACTTTGAACGCTGATACTTCCATTCAAATTCATGGAATGACAGACTGAGACATCACACAGACTGAGCAATAAAGCAACTGCAAATTAACAAAAGTAATACAATCGGGATGTTTTGCACTCACTTTTGGAAAAAAATGAGCAATGTTGTGAACAATTGGATTATTTATCTCACACAGTGGCAAACAGTTCGATGGAATCCATGGGTATGGTGTAGAGACAATTACAGGGCGTGTGAACACGCCCTGTAATTGTCTGTAAAAGTTATATGAAATAGGAAGGAATTACAGTAAAATACATTTATCTTCAATTTTGTTGCAAGGAAAGCAGCCTCGAAAGTGAAAGTAAGCTGCCTTTCAGTTTAGTCGAACAAAAGAAAAACCCAGGAAAATTGAATAGTCACTTATTTAAAGTCAATGGATGAAAACACCAATAAAAATATGATTAAATTTGTTATTTATAGTTTTAGTAATCATTGAGTCACTAGTAACTCGGCAAAGAATGAAAATCACGTTTTGGCCCACTCAAATACATTTCATTTTCACTTAATGAAGTTAAAATAAACAAATATGAAACTTTGAACGCTGATACTTCCATTCTGTTCATGGAATGACAGACTGAGACATCACACAGACTGAGCAATAAAGCCACTGCAAATTAACAAAAGTAATACAATCGGGATATTTTGCCCTCACTTTTGAAAAAAAATGAGCAATGATGTGAACAATTCGATTATTTATCTCACACAGTGGCAAACAGTTCGATGGAATCCATGGGTATGGTGTAGAGGTGTGAAAACGCCCTGTAATTGTCTGTAAAAGTTATATGAAATAGGAAGGAATTACAGTAAAATACATTTATCTTCAATTTTGTTGCAAGGAAAGCAGCCTCGAAAGTGAAAGTAAGCTGCCTTTCAGTTTAGTCGAACAAAAGAAAAACTCAGGAAAATTGAATAGTCACTTATTTAAAGTCAATGGATGAAAACACCAATAAAAATATGATTACATTTGTTATTTATAGTTTTAGTAATCATTGAGTCACTAGTAACTCGGCAAAGAATGAAAATCACGTTTTGGCCCACTCAAATACATTTCATTTTCACTCAATGAAGTTAAAATAAACAAATATGTAACTTTGAACGCTGATACTTCCATTCTGTTTATGGAATGACAGACTGAAACATCACACAGACTGAGCAATAAAGCAACTGCAAATTAACAAAAGTAATACAATCGGGATATTTTGCCCTCACTTTTGAAAAAAAAATGAACAATGATGTGAACAATTGGATTATTTATCTCACACAGTGGCAAACAGTTCGATGGAATCCATGGTTATGGCGTAGAGGATGTTAGTTATTGTAAAAATGGAAACTCTAGTGATGATAAGGTGAGACGTGATGATCTGAGACGTGCTCCTGCCCGTGTAGTATGTCTTTCGCCCTGGTCTGCGGCGTCTGTTCCTGGTTTCTTCCATGATGAATTGAAGAACAGGAACGCTGTAACGAAATAAAAATCTTGATTAATTGAAATCTTGATAAATTGGATATTCGGAATGGAAAGTGATTCCATTCCGGTGTGGTAATAATTCTGAGAATTAAATCCTTAAAAACTCTATATTCTGAGAATGCATCAACGCAATTAATAAAAATTAGGGCAACAAAAATCTGGGTTCACACGAAACAATGTTGGAATAAAACACTAACTTTGCAAAATTCGCTATGTATTTTTATTCACAACACTGGTTTTAACAATGTATGCCATTGTCAACAAAATATAATACCTATATAGTCGGGTATCAACATCTGTATATTAGGTTGCTTAAATATTATTGGAAACAAAAGCATTTTAATGGACGGTTTCTATTTTCACAAAATATATACTTCAACCCTAAGATAAGACTTTTTGCATATGGAAAACTCAAGTGCTAACCGTATTAAGGTTATTTCGGAAACACATTGCGAACACATTGCCCATGATGTGTAGGCATTTGATAATGAAACAAAATTAATAAGCATGTGCGTGCTTGAGCATTTATCTTCATTTCGTTAATAGTGTCTTCCAGTGGCCACAGGAATATCCCTGCTCCGTGGTAATTTTCAGTAACTCCAATATATTACTCCAGTAACTCCAATTTCAAGTTTTCTCCACGAATCTTTTCTGTCTTCCAACCAATATTTTCCGATTTTGTTGTCTCTCCTACATACTTTATTTCTAAAACCATTCATAACTAATTCGTTAAAACTTTCGCGGTTCATGTTATCCGGCGTTGTTGTTTTTTGGGTAAACCCGCGTCACAGTATTAAAATAACCAACAGTTTCGTCTCCGCTGCTGGAGACTTCTTCAGGGTAATGACATTCCTTGGTTTGCGCATGGATTTATATTCTCACGGTGGTGGAGGTGGGGGAGTGGATGAGAGTTGAGGTGGGGGTTTCTCGATTTTTCTTTTCGTTCTCGAAATAACTGGAAGCCAGGATGGGCTTACCATTTGTCCTTGGTCTCTATTAAAATTTTTAGCATACTTCCTAATTTCGAGGGCCTCTCTTATTATCCTCGTCTTGAAGTGTTTTTTTTTCCCTTGCTATGACCTCTGCATCGGTCACGTCGATTTCGTGTCCTTCGGCGGCGTGTTCTGCGACCGCTGATTTTTCAAAGTGGCCCAGTCGAATGGAAGCTGCATGTTCTTTTATTCTCGTTCGTATTGTTCTGCCCGTCTCTCCTACGTACACCTTGTCACACGATCGGCAGCTTAATTTGTAGACTCCTTCCGTCTCTAATATATCTTTTTCTTTTACGCTGCGTAAGAAGTCTTTAATTTGCCTTCGAGGTTTGAATTTAGATCTTATGTCGTGCTTTTGTAAAATTCTGGCTACCTTGTCGGTGGTCCCTTTGATGTAAGGTAGGTATGCTTTTTTCTTGCAGACATTTTCTTCATCCAATGGCCGGGGCGAAGATTTTAATTTTCGCGAAATGGTTTTTCGTATTTCTCTCCTTTCGTACCCGTTATTTACGAGAATTTCCGTTATTTTATTCAATTCGTCTTCTCTGTGGTGTTCATCGCTCAGAAAAAAAAAATTAATAGAGGCCAAGGACAAATGGTAAGCCCATCCTGGCTTCCAGTTATTTCGAGAACGAAAAGAAAAATCGAGAAACCCCCACCTCAACTCTCATCCACTCCCCCACCTCCACCACCGTGAGAATATAAATCCATGCGCAAACCAAGGAATATCATTACCCTGAAGAAGTCTCCAGCAGCGGAGACGAAACTGTTGGTTATTTTAATACTGTGACGCGGGTTTACCCAAAAAACAACAACGCCGGACATTCATATCTAATGCTCTTCTTCTTTTATGAATTTACTTTCTCGGTATTCTCCATACCTTGTATCCAATTTGCCATTGTCTGTTGTCTCCAAATTATTTTAAAGATGTTTTTTAAACATATTGTTATTCAAAATGCATGCAAAAATGGGTTTATGATTTGCTTAACAACCTACCGAGCAGACTCCTCAGGTAATTGCATTAATGCGGCGTAAACCGTGGATGGCGGCCAAAAGTTAAGTGAAATATTTTATATCATTCCGTTTCCTGTAAATATGGCCAAAGGTAGAGAAATATAATAAAAACTTCGATAACTGTTCCTTATATTTTTTATAATGATCTGGCAATATATATGTTGATCATGTGATGCATCAAAATAGTCTTAAATTTATAAAAGAAATAACTAGCCCTCGGAATATAAAATGTGGAAATGATATCAAGTATCAGAAGATGTTTGCAATAACGACTCTGAGCACCAGAAGAAATAGCTGGATTACCGTTATGTAAGTAGATCAATCAGGAGCTGGATCAGAAGTAATTTATAGAAGGCTTTAAATGTAAAATACTGTTGAAGAAATGAATACATTTATATTAATGAACAGAAAAAGTACATCAAAAGCAACTATTTCGGCGAGCCATTTCTAATGTTTAAGAGCGAATGTCTCCAAGGCACCTGTCGTTTATTCCAAATATTCATAGCCAACGGGTTCTTACAGCGTGCATTGGCTTTCATAAAAATGCGGAGGATTAAGACCGAGAATGGAAGCCGTCGTTCATACTAGTAGGAGAGAAACATTCAATAATTATGCTCCGAAAAGAATCCTAAGCACCATGTAAAAGTATTTCTACAATGATTAGATTCTTCTGTAATAAATATATTTTCTGAATATTCTGGTATCATTCCGGATGTCATTAGATTATCGTATAGTTCCTTCCACTGTTGTGGCGTAACTTCTTCCGCACCCCCCGTGACAGCTTAGAGGGTACAATGTAGAAGAAGCTTACTTCTGTGCTGGGTAACAGTGGATACTGAGCTACTATTACTTCCAATGCCTACCGGATCTAACACCGGTCTGTGACTTTTATGGGGAATAGGGGAAGAATTGTTGAGCGGAGGGGTTGATTAAAAGGAGAATACTAATAAACCAGTAGGTACAGTGCCATAGTTCGGAAAGTTACCAAAAAAATTAGCTTATTAAAGTTAATCTCTGTAAAAATTAACTAGTCAAAGTTAAAAGTTACTTTTCTGAAAAAATAACTGATTAAAGTTCAAGTTAAAAAAGCAAATGTGAATGTTCATAAAATGGATTGTCAAAGTGATTGACTTCATACGTTTTGAATGCATCTCACGAATTTGTTTCGACGAAATGCCTTTAATAATGATCGTTTTATATGTTTTATAAAAATTGTTTTCACCGTCTGCAAATATTTTTCTTTTCTGGAAGCAAAATGCTTTAAAATTAATATGAAGATATGATTATGATGATTTTATAAGTCTTTTTACATGAGGTTTGAAATATTACGTCTTCATTGCTACTAGCCGCGTTCGATGTCTAATAGAGATGTTTTTTTCCACTGGTGTTCCAGCCAGTGTCTTCAGATCACAAGGAGGTACTCAAGTTTTGGTCGTCTTTTTTTTAGTTCTGGGTGCTGCCCTGGACTCGTTTTCTCTGTCCTATCTTGACGTAATAATTTTGATGAGGGGTTAGGCAGCAGAAGAAACAGTTTTGTCTTAATTTCGTCCCATCGAAGACTTTTTGCTATTATTATTGTACTCATTTCTTGCTATTTTATTCAGTGATAACTGAATTTTAAGTAAGGAGTGCGGGTTTTCAACAAAGTAACTCAATACTCTAGCACTGAATGAGGAATTTTCTTGTTATGTGACATGTTGAGATTATTATACCTTTTTGTATTTTAATGTGTTTGGATTCAGGTTGAGTGTTTTGAAACTGTTTTAAATTTGTTTTGGGATTCTACCAACCAATAGCTCATATGACTATGAGTACTAGATGAACCTTTTCCATATTCCAAATTCTTTTCATTTTATTGCTATTTTCTTTTCAGTGTTACTGCAATATCCCCTAATAGCACGATCTATTTTTCTTGAAAATTAGAATTATATCTGGTCTGTGATTGCTAATGGTTTTGTATGTTTAGACCGTCAAATCTAATAAATCTTGAACGAATCATTTTCGAGAACTGTTTCGGGGATGTATTTATAATATGCATAGTTATCCATTAATTTGTGTTGATGGGCCAGTTTTTGGTGCATAATTTTGAGCGACTTGGTTATGCCTATTGAGATATTCAGTGATTCCGTGTTTGCTAACATCTTACAACCGGATATGATGCGTTGAATTGTTTCCGGAGACTGAACAAATCTTTTGCATTTATCGTCTGTTGTATTTCGGTCTTTAAGTATTATTGTTGTCCCTTCTCGTGATCTCATAACATAACTTATATTCTGTTATCATATTGTTGGAAAAAAAGTCATTTCGTTTATTTTTTTAACGTTACAGTAAGGCCGAAGAATATAGGCTCAACAGCAAAACTTAATAACAATTCACTAAAATATCCCGATGTGTTAATAAACCTTTCAAATTCTGCTAAGTGTAGCAAGTAGAAATAGAAAGAATAACGACAAAATATGGATTGGAAGACCGAAATAAAAGAGGAATAAAACTACTGCAATTCTGCACACAATACAAGTTAGTGGTTGCCTACACATGGTTCAAAAACCACAACCGAAGAAGATACACGTGAAAACTTCCAGGGAGACAAGAATATTTCTTTATTAAGAAGGAGACAACACATTAGTGAAGCAGAGATTAAAGATCCAGGTAAAGGGCTGCAGACTACCCTGGGGCAGATACTATAAGTGACCACAATTTATTGATGATGAAATGTCATCTGAATTAAAAAGTGAAGGAAACAGTGAAGAACGTAAGGGAAGTACAGAAATTGAAAGAGGCTCAACATCACCTAGCATTTCAAAATGCAGTGGGAAACAGAAAAGCAGAGGACCTAACCTAACCTGAGGAGGATAAATCAGTGGATGATCAGGGTGTCCAGCAGCGGGGCATTTGAAAATTCCCTGAGATTTCCAGGTTTTCCAGGCATAAGTATTATTTTTCCAGAGGAAATATAGATTTTTTTCTTGTTAAGTATAAGAGAACGTTGGGTATGTTTTTGTGTGAATAAAAGTAAGTATTATCGCTAATCTTGCATTTTGGGCAAAATAAACCAAATCCTGCGTATTTGGAGGAAAATAAACAAAAAATCCAACATTGTACAGCAATTTCATTTAGTTCGTGAGAAATTACATCACCTTATTAGAGTTAAACATTATTATGCTGGCGCACAGGAACAAGGTGACATACAACCAGACTTTGCTGAATATGAATATCACTGATTCAAAATGATCAATAACTTGCACCTTCAGGTTCCAGGCGGAAATTCCCTTTTTCACATGGGAGGCCAAGGGCGATCTTTCAATGAGTTTCCCCACCAATTTCTTTAGGTTAGTAATCCATCCATAATTGAAGAGAAGAATATCCTAATACATCTTTGTGACTATAATCTCTTTAGGCTATCTTGGTTGCATATCCAACATGAAGATCTTTTGTGGGGATCAGATTTACAGCTTTACTCAAGTCAATATACTTCACGATTCCAGATGCCAAAACCTCCGGCTTTACCAATCTAGTCATCACAGTTTTAAACAATCCAGTAATTGCCGAAAACGGAAACCGAGCCATAGGCTTGCTGGATTGAAATTCCAAGAAAAATTGTTCCAGCTCCGCTGCAGCTGTGGCAAAGGAAGCCAGTTTAGGACCCAACATTTTCTCTTGGATGACGAACTTTATTAATCTGAAACTGTGACACATGGTCTTACATTTCTTGCACTTATGATCGCTTTTCTCTTCAACCTGAAAGCTCTTGACATAATTTGGCAAGGGTTGAAGAATATCGAGGGCTCAGAGAGCGCAATATTTTCATTGTCTAAACACCTAGCTACAGGCAGTCCCCGAGTTACTCACGTCACGACTTACCTAAAAATCCGTACTAACATAAGTGAAAATTTTATCTAAAGGGATGCCGTAGATTTACGAACGCGAGCGCCAAAAAGTAAAATGTTCGTTTTTATACTTGCAGGCGGAGAAAATATCGAATGGCTGTCGAGGTTTTAAAGAGGTACACAGAAGAAATTGGTTCATTTTTATCATTCATCTACAGTATTTTCATTGCTATTAATTAATTTTTGTCGCTGAGTCGCGTAAAAAACATCTAACCTTCTACGCAACTGACCAATCTTCGTAAGTTCATACAGTCGTAGCGATATCGCTACGACTGCATCAAATTATTGCGCTCACTCCATTACGATACGGCTTATTACGTAGTACGAAGCTACGTAAATACACTGGCCCCGATTGTCATCAGTTTTTAAATTGCAGCCGAAAGCCATGTGATATAAAAGAAAAAAAAAAGTTGGAACAAATGATGTTGCAGAAAACACTTGGTTAGTACCGTAAATATTTATTTCAGGACTTGATGAATTGTGACTGATAGCTGCTGCAATCCGCAAACCGCTGCATTGAGATGCTATGCCAACACGAAATCCAAGGACGCCAGTTCTACGTAAAGAAGTGAAATTAACGATCCACTTTAATAATTTACCTCTTAAATATTAAGTACCATGAAAGCGGCAGTCGGTTCTATTACCAAGTCACTTATTGAGAAAGAATGGACTCGTACATTCTCCAACCACGAACGTCTACATCGTCCTGAACTCATTTCAATGAGAACCGCTTAGTCTTCTGACAATTCAACAAGTTTCTACAAATTGGTGAAGCAAGTAACGAGTGGGTCAATCGATTTAAAAATCGTTTGAATTTGCATTGCAAGAAAAATGATGCATAGTAGCAAAAAAAGCAAGCATTAAAATATTGATAAATCCTTTCTTCCGGTCATCTGGAAATCAAACGCAAAATCTCGGGTTACATATGCCTTATTTGAGGCCTGGTACTGCATCTATTTAATACCTGAGTTCAAGTTGTACTGCCTTAAGGAAAGAATTCCATTTAAAATCTTTCTGTTGCTTGATAATGCACCCGTTCACCCAACACACAATTGGGAGGATTTAAATGACTGCATTCTTCGGCCTCCAAATACAACGGCACTTCGCCAACCCAATGATCAGGGAATCTATGCGTCCTTTAAAGCTTATAACTTGCGCCAGACATTTACTGATGCTATTGCTGCCACAGTTGGGGATGGTGGAAAGACACGTAGTGAGTTTTGGAACCTCTACAAATATGCACCATGTAACAGAAAACATAGCATCATCCTGGGAAGAAGTAACCACGGTTCACGGTCATATTCGCACAAAGAGTTGACAAACGAAGAAATGATAGAGATGGAGTGACGCTGGGCAGAAGTAGGGGATGGAGATGATGAATGGAGATCTCAAAACGACGTGTTTGGACAAAAAAAATGCTTTACAACACAAGGATTGTTGGAGGTCTTCGAATATATTAATTCGGCGGTGGAAAAACTTGAGCAAACGGATTGTAGCATCAGCAGGTTCGCTAAGGTCATCAGGGCACTTGGCATAGCACAAGGTGTCTTGCTACGAGGAAATTTATTATGAAGAAAAGAAGGCCCCCATACCAGCCTCTCTGTACAGTTACTTCACGAAAAAGTTGAAGCCACATCACCATCAACCTCATCAACAGCTGACGCAGAGGGCGACACCACAGTGCAGCGTTCGACCTCGCAGTGAGAGAAATAAAATGTCTCCGTGCGTGCAGGATGAAGTGTGTATGTTGGCGTGATTGTAAAGCGTTAATGTGGACGTCGCAGTGACCTAATCCTCTGCCCCCCTCTTATGAGAATAAACTGTGACAATGAAACCACCAGAGCCATTAGTCAACTCAACTTAAAAGGCAAAATATACAGTAATTATTAAAGGCTAGTAAATTACACAATACTAAATGGCTCCTTCAATGGAATGATAACATAAAAAATTAATATTAGTCGTCATTATAGTGAATTAACCTTAAGATACCGTGTTTTCGCAAATCCGTGGAATTGGTCGATTCGGACTAACAATATTACGCAATTTGGGGTGCAACTTCCAAGCGACATTATCGTTTACTTATGCAAATAAATTAAAGATAAAAATAAGAATTATTGAATTTCGCAGGGAATAACTGAAGGAAAATGTCCGAAAAATTTCCCCACATTTCTCCGCATCGATTGAAATCTCCGGAACACGGATTTAGTTTTGGAGAACGGACCTAATTTTCGGCTTACTTCGTAAACATTTGCTGTTTATTAGCAATCTTATTGAGGCTTTCATCAAAATGCACAATAAATTGCTGGCAGAGCAACCCTTTACTTGTTCCATTTAGGGTTTCGTTCGACATATAGAGATCATGAACAACTACTTTGTTTTTGTTGTTGTTGAAAGCCGTTGCGACGGGCTGAAAGCACTCGGGCGCTTCGGCGAGAAATGACATGGCCACTAAGAACAAAGATTATATATTCACGGGACAGGACTATGTATCGTACACAGTATATGAAGAAATCATTGCACTCTCGGTAATTGCAGAAATGCTAAATGCGACAACACAGGGGAAATTTCACTATGCAACTGCCGAAAATGGCACATTATTTCCGCCGCTGTTTTACACATTGACACCACCGGAAATTCCAGAGTCGATTACATACTTCCCTGAGATTTCCCTGATATTTCCAGTGAAAGTAAAATTCCCTGAGATTTCCCGGTCTTCTCGGTTTTCCAGAGTGCTGGACACCCTGATGATGTAGTATATTTCAAACCAGAGGAACGAGTGTTTGGAAAAACGTTAAAAATGAACGACAGAAAACAGCAAAATAAGTTTTTAGAAGAAGGAAAGCTGTCAAGAAAAAGAGACGAATCACGGAAATAGTACGTTTTACTCGGCGAATGATCGTGCGCATGAACTGATTCGCGAATGAATTTAAGTAATCACTGAATTCGCTTAAGGCGTTATACAAGGCGAGTGATCACTCTAATTAATGCCTTGAATTTTCTGCGCTAAAAGGATGCGCATTTGTAGAACTAACGATAGTACACACATATCGACCCACGGGAAATTTCCGACCAATATTTCGATAATCGGAATGGCAGATATTCCACAGCGAAAAAATTATCCGCCTTGACCGGGACTTGAACCCAAAGAGGGCATTCTACCCTATGAATAGTCTACACACAACTGGGAGTATAAGCGCTGAACTAAGGAAACTATTCATCAGAACCTAAATTTAAAGGATGTTTCTTTATGACAGTGGGGCATGGACGATGACTTTTGCAGAGAAGACAAGAGTGGATGTATTTCAAATGTGGTGATTCAGAAGAATCGTGAACATTAAATGGATTAACCGAGTGAGTAACGAGGATCTCCTAAGGATAGCGGCAGAAAAATGAAGTCTTCTAAAACTCCTAAGAAGAAGATAGGACAACATAATCGGCCACATCATGAAAGATGACGGCCTGATGAAGACAAACGTCGGAGGATAAATGAACCGGAAGAATAGGAAGGCCTCATTTGAGATATTTATATCAAGTGATGAAAGATTTGGAAGAGAAGAAATACGCGAATACGAAGAGTTTAACGTTTGAGGCTTAACTTTGTGGAACCACGAGATTGGGAAAGAAACGTCGCAAACGTGGTTTCGACATTCAATGCTGAAACAATGACCAAAGTCAACAAATTATGTGTGTGGAATGTACATAGCGACGTTTCTTTTCCAAGAGGTTAGCTGATAGGAGAGTTGAATTGAGTGAAGACCTGTGTCAAACTTTTCTTAGAATTCTCTATGAATGGCAAAATAACCTTTGTGTTTCCACGATTTATTCTCTCACACTACGGCCATGGTTTCGACGATTGACGTCATCCTCAGGTCGAATCGTGGAAACCATGGTAACCATTTAATGATATTGATATTCAATGTGAAAAAATCATCCGCCTTGACCGGGACTTGAACCCGAAGAGGGCATTTTACCCAAAGAAAAGTCAACTCACAACTGGGAATATAAGCGTAGAACTAAGGAAACTATTCATCAGAACTTAAATCTGGAAGATGTTTCTTTATGACAGTGGGGCATGGACGATGAGTTTTGCAGAGAAGACAAGGGTGGATGTATTTCAATGTGGTGATTCAGAAGAATCGTGAACATTAAATGGATTAACCGAGTGAGTAACGAGGATCTCCTAAGGATAGCGGCAGAAAAATGAAGTCTTGTAAAACTCATAAGAAGAAGATAGGACAACATAATCGGCCACATCATGAAAGATGACGGCCTGATGAAGACAAACGTCGGAGGATAAATGAACCGGAAGAACAGGAAGGCTTCATATGAGATATTTAGAACAAGTGATGAAGGATTTGAAAGATAATAAATACGTGAATACGAAGAGATTTGCTCAGTTTAACGTTTGAGGCTTAACTTTGTGGAACCACGAGATTTGGAAAGAAACGTCGCAAACGTGGTTTCCACATTCAATGCCGAAACAATGGTCAAAGTCAACAAATTGTGTTTGTGGAATGTACATAGCGACGTTTCTTTTCCAAGAGGTTAGCTGATAGGACAGTTGAATTGAGTGAATACTTGTGTTAAACTTTTCTTAGGATTCTCTATGAATGACAAAATAACCTTTGTATTTCCACGATTTATACTCTCACACTACGACCACGGTTTCCACGACTCGACCTGAGGATGACGTCAATCGTCGAAACAATGGTCGTAGTGTGAGAGAAATAATTGTGGAAATACAAAGGTTATTTTGTCATTCATAATGAATCCAAGTAAATTCCAAAAAGTGACGCCAGAATCCATCAATTTTATCTTAGGATTGTTAACTGATGACGATGACACATAGTTTCTAAGTACCTTTGACTTTTATTCTTATTAAGGTGACGTGAATACAAAGGCGTTTGCACCTATTTAGGCGTGATATTACCAGCAGTTTCAAAAATTCTTGTAGCCATTTGCGTTTTGTAACGGAGTAATCTGTGCATGTTGACTTATTCTTGTGCCTAGAGAAGAACATTATGCTGGACGCAAGAATTATTTTGGTGTGCATTTTTCATCAAAAGCCTTTTATTCATAGAAATGATGCGTGGAAATACTAACGTAGACCATCACAAAGACTATATTTTTTTTAATCTTTACATATTCCCCTTCTCAACTTCCCTTCTTGCCATGAAATGCGACGAGCACCATTAAAATGTGTCACATGTTCATCTCTGATTTTATATGCCTGATTATCTGTTCTAAGCTCACCCTGAACTTGCAGTAAAGGCATTAAACAAGTGCGTCCTCCATTATCTCCTCTTCTTTGATTGGTGTATGTCGAACCAGAAGAAAATAGTGCAAGTCCCTTACAATATTTTCTATTGCATTTGAGAGTAAATTAATTTTAGTTAGCCCCACCCTAAATGAATTGGCTAAAATGCCAAAGGAATTTTCCTCAAATGGAATGGACACAATTCCATTCCTCAAAATGATATCCTTATATGCATGGTGAGGCCACTGCGCAACTAAGCTTACCCGGTCTGATTGCACGTAGCAAGAAGCCATCTCAATAGATTGCAGACACGAGCACAATATCATACGGAAACTAGTAGCGCCGTGTTTAATTCACAACAGAGATTTCCGAAAAGACGCCAAGCTACCCTCCCTTTTGCATTGCCTGAATGTGTTTTTGGACAGCTTCAAAACCGGTTTTTCCTTAACATAAAATGACCTATTAGTACATTTCTGGGAGTACGAACCATATTATTATTAGTATTATACCGGTGAAGGTAGGTTTAAATGGACATTCAATTCCTCCCACCCCATAAATTTCACACGATGTCCCTCTTCAGCCCCTCATACCTCCTTCTACCCATCATTCCATCCAAGCTACCCGTTCTTCTCCTCCCTCCTCCCCGCTTACCCAACGCTCTTCCCTCAATCACCTCCTTCAAAACACTATCCTTTTTTATTACCTTTTCCATCCACACCTTCTGCCTTCTCCTAATTTCATCTATCAAATTTCTTTCCCCTCCTACCAATTCTAGCACTTCATCTATCGTCTTCCTTTCGACCCACTTTACTTTCTCCATCCTTCTCCACACCCACATCTCAAAGGCCTACTAAAAAAAGTAGCAGTAGATACTCTAGTAAGTCTATTCTCATCTTCTTTTCGCAAAACCCACGTTTCCTCACCATACAGTGCACCGCTCCATAGTAAACTTTTCACTAGTCTTTTCTTCTTTTACGAACCATTGCGCATGAAATATAAAACCCCGATATATGCCCTTTCCTTCTCGTTTAATTCACCTTCATGCTATTCTGGGACCACAGCCAACATCCATTAGCCGGAAGAAAGAAATCCATTAACTCCTAATAGAGAGCCCTATCCTGGGAATCATCAACCACCGTGGTGTGGCATACAAATGCTATCTCCCAAAATAATAAACCACGTGAAATGTTTATGACAGAAAAAGGACAAGGATGCACTGTAACGTCAATTCGTACTAAGCCGCTTGCGATATTGGGTAGCGTTCTTAAAATCGTAGTGAAGGTAACATTTTGGATATACATTATTCGCTGGAAGAAAGGGGGGAGAGGGAAACGCCTCAACATTCTGGCTGATACCAGCAAGGAAAGAACACTATAATAAAAAATTCAACGACTCTTCACCCACCACGACTGACAATGATCAATCTCGCGCAGATTTCGCGCCAACCATGAGTTCGGCGGCGGTGACATTCGAAAAAAGGCCAGCGTCAACGGCTCGGAGGCTCCCACGTCTAACGTAGACAATGGAAATCACGAGAGGTAACCGCCAAAGGGACATTTTGGAAACCGTGGTCTTCGGATTGTTGGAGGACCTTTTCTGCCATAATCCTTGCCATGCCAGCTCATCTTCTATTTTCCCACTGATATCCCGCATTCAGGCAAAAACAGTCGCATATTTATGTTACGTGGATGCTGGGAATCTCTCAACAACGTTTACTCCCATTTCCCAAAAGCACACAACAAATAGCATAATAAAGTTAAAATGTGAAGTTAACTATATTTGTTGGAACATCCTAAATTATAAACCGTCAAATTTTAATTTAGTATTACTCATTGTGTAATATGGAATATCACTGAAACGAAAGTTGAATAACAAACTGCTTAGCATTATAAGTGTCATTCACCCTGGAATTTCATTAAGCCATATTTTTCAGGGTACGCGTATTTTCGGTATCCGGAGGTTGCTTATGGTCAACATTTAGCCTAAAATCGACGCACAACTGCAACGCTAAGAAAAAAAATACCATAAATATCTCTTGGAGGATCCGTCCATTCGCAATGAGCTTGCTCTTATCTTTTTTTTGGGATCTTCAAATGCGCACTGGTATAAAAATCGGTGAATTTTAGCAACCGCACACCATTACGGTGGCTCGTAACATGCAGACCTACCTGGAGATTTTTTCCGCTGGTTTCTCCGCTATTTCTCCCTCTAATTCTGATCATTCTGCTGTCCGGGCTCTTGTAATTCGGGTTCGGATGCCGAATCCTCGGATGATATCTCCTCAGGAGTCCCCATCATTCCCTCAGATGGCTGATCCCCTATTTCAGGCTGTATGACACCGACCTCATCGTGCATTCTCGGCACAAAATCGTAAAAAATTGGGGCGTGAGGATTTTGCTGAACCAGGGTAATTCTCCCCTCCCTCGATTCGGAGACTCTCCAGCTGCCCTCTATCACCACCACGCCGTTAATGAGCGCCACACAATCCGACATCGTTCGACCACCTCGCACAATACTTTCAGCGCAAGTGACACGAACCATTCGAAAGAGAGTTGAGCGCGAAAGATCACCCCGCCACTTGTAGAACGCCACCCCCTCCAAACGAGGCCCTCCCCTTTTTCCCCTCCACACCCTCCCTTCCTAGTCACCGCCACCTGCTGAGCTGTAAACCGTGGTTTATCGCTACGTGCCTTTAGACGGAAAATGCGGTGGACGCTGTTTGCTTTGTTACCAAGAAAACGCATCGCAAATAGCTGAATGCTTATCTGTTACGAGGTTTTCGTGAAAACCGAAATTACTTGGGTTTTTACCCTGCAAACTAAACGTAATGAATTTAATCAGCTAATACTTATTAACTGTGATCATTTCTGTGTAAGTCATTAGCTGTGACATTATTTCTGTGTATTATTTCCGTGTAGTTAATTAACTGTGAGTTAACTTCGAAACGAACACTGACTCAATACTTGCTAATTTGGTTCATTAATAATACTTCTCATATTACAAATCTGAGAGCCTTATATTGATGTAGGGCTGTATTTATCACAAGGCAAAATAAGCATTTTAATACAGCACCGAAAATTTAGACGAACCACAAAAATTCGAATTCGAAAACTAAATGAAGTGGATGTCCATACAAAAATGAATATTTTTTCCATACTTGAGTAAATTTTGATTAGATTCGAAGCATAAGATTAGATTTGATCATTTAATATTTGGTGACACCAAAATGTCATAAGTTTTAAGGCCCTCTAATTATCAACAATAGCAAAGTATCTTTACATTGGACTAACGCTGCTCTCCACGCGATTCTCCTATCAGTTAAAATCTTTATATTTAAGTAATCGTTCTCTTTGGTGTCCGTCAACACTTGTTCTAATTATATCTTGCTATATCTTCCTATTACGATCTTAATCCGGCCCTGGATTTATAAGTAAAATAAAGCAGAATTTGAAGCCAGAAGGTGGGTCTCGATTCTGCTAATACACGCAATTAGGATTTCTTCTATAGATCTTGATGATTTTATGCTCATCAGTCTGCGAATATATTGGAAATCTCATTGCTAGAGATGGGGGCAATACCCATTAAACTGAATGCAAAAAGATGTAAGCTTTTTGGAGATTTATTTTAATCCATGCCTAGACGACGCACATGTGTCAGCTCGAATTTTATTTTTGCGTGGTTCTTCTTCTCATCCGAATATTTGTCATGCTCAGGCGTAAATGGATATGCCTGGTTCTGTGAAATTGACTGGACTACGACATCTCTGGTTATATTAACCTCTTTGATGCTTTGAGGTCTCTTTCGTTTTCCCTCTTTTCGAATACTTTTTCTGCATTTTTAACATGCGCGTTGCCCCTGACAGCGTATCACCACTTGATTATTTTTTTCTCACTTTAGTGATGCCCACAGTTGAAATTGAATTACCGGATAGAGTAAGTTTTTAGTGCAATGAGAAAGGTCCGTGATCCAGGAGGGAAATAGGAGGCAGAGTGGGATGGAACAAGCTATTCGGGAGATCTTGGAGGCGGTTATAGAATAAAGCGTGGAAAGAGGAAAAGAGTGATGATTTAATTAGGAATGAGGATTGTTGAATAGTATGGTAACAGCTTGAGAAGCTTATTGTAGGAAGCATTAGAAAAAAGCTGACAAGTTAAGTGATTATGATGATGAGTATCCTACTAAAATCCTCTCAAACTGGTAAAAGATTCAAAAACAGCAATATTTTTACCAAAACGGTCAGAAGCATTCAGAGGGTCGTTAATGTCTGCCGTGGGAGTCATTTCTGTGTTTTTTGCTAAACAAACGAAAGTCGTGCGTTGAAATCTCATTTCAGCCTAAACGTCCACTGTCCCGCTTCCCAGGCGACAGAAGTCGTAAAACGAATGACTGCTGGTCAGAGACTGGGCTTTTTACGAGCGCGAGCCTGCGATATATGTGCGTGCTGGGGAGAGCGGAGATGAGCCCTTGGCAAAGGCTCACGAAACAATGCGGCTGATATGAGACGTGGGAAGGAAGGGGGGGTGGACACAGGCGTCCTGTGCAATGGACGGCAGAAAACCAAATGGCGTTTCCCGAGGGCAGGCCGGAACGAAATGAAATATCCTCTAGTTATGTCCTTAGGGAGTTACTACGCCGAAAACTGAAAATTGAGAGATACCACAAAAATTGAGAGATACCGCGACATAATGAGGTTCTTTAAGTTTACTTTCATGATTGCACACAGTGGAGGCGAGGATTTCAGTTTTGCGCCAAAATAAAGCATACAATTCTCATAACTGTAGGTTGATGTACGAAAGAAAATTTTTAACGACTGCGCAAATCTGCCTCCAGTTCTTTTTTCCGAGAGTTGGTGATGCCATCTCGAGTGACGTTGCGTAGGAAATATGGGCTTCCTAGGCGTTTTCCGCGCCTTCACTGAAGTCCTCTCTTTTCCTTCTTCTCCTCCGACAAGCAGTGGTACGGCAGTCTGAAGGACACTCTTCCGGCGTCAATGACTTCCGGATACGTCGTTTCAGGTTGATTATAATTAATTTATTTCTTCATTTCTGAAATTAAGTACTTTATGCCTTGCTCATATTTATTGGAGAGTGATTGATTGGATAAGTAAATAGAATAAGAATAACTTACATTTTTTTCTACTCTTAAAATAAACTTTCATGTTCAAGAAAAATTCTACTTATATTTGCTATTGTATTCTAATTGTGCAAAATATCGCGGGCACTTAAGAATTTCAGTGATTGATACATCGATGATATAATTATTTACCAGTGTTCATTAAGTTCTACTTGTAATTAATCGAACCATTGCACAATGATTTCATTTTTGGAATTGAAATATTACAAGGTCCATTGTCGAAATATTGGTCTCTACTTACAACAAATAGATATTATAAAATGCCTTGTATTTATTCTTTGCTGACTCATCGCTCCCTAGAAGAGGAGGGTAAGAAAGAACCTAAGTTGAAACATTAAGTTAAGTGAACCTAAGTTAAAGTTTTAAGTAGCAGTAGATTTAATGATTTGTATAAAAAAGTAATAAAATGTAATTAAAAGTCCTTCAAATTTACCACATTTTATCCTCTACAAAAAAATACCTTTATATTAATGCGTGCGTCAACGCTCCCGGTATCCATTGCTCTCCTGACTTCCATCTGCCTTTCGTCGCTCCAATAATGTTCTCGGAAGATTATTTTAAGTGTCTTAAAGTCATGATATAGGTGCCGACGTTGCGGTGAACCACTCCTCCGCTTTGCCAGGCATTCCATGTGTAATGATGCGTAGCATCTCCGTTCCTGACAACTGATACATCTCTTGATATTCATTCAGTTCTTGAATACATTTCATTGGTCATTCTCTCATTCTCCCATCGAAATTCGGCATTTTCAGATCAGCCATTCCCGTCGTCTGTGACCAGCTAACTTGAACGCAATTCTTCTTCACTTTTCTTGCAATTTCAGTACATCTTGATCGAGTTCCGTCATCTTGTTATTTTATTGTTGCCGCATCTCTGCCGACAATTGCTGAACGAATGCTCCATTTTAGTCTACTTCTCCGCTAATTATTTTCAAATTCAAGAACATTTTTCTGCACCTCGTTCCTTAGCTTTCCTAATTCTAGATCGGACTTTCTTAACTTCGTCCCTAGCTCCTTAACTGCTCCTTTCATCCAGCTCTGAGTTTCAAAGTCTCTCTTCGAAGGCTCTCGAAGTCGCAGACTTCGGAGATCAAGCCGGAGACAGTCACAGCTTTGTCTCCCTCCATTCTTCATGCTTGCTTCTCTACTGCTGGTTTCTGATGGGTCCCTCTCCAGAGAGGGAGCCGGCACCACAACCTATTAAAAAAAACTTTAAGGCATAAAAGTATACTCCTCTCCGCGAAGCCTAGTAACCTGCAATCGATTGCTGAATCGAAGCCTAGTAACCTGCGTTTGGCTAGCCGGTGGCGGCTTAACAATCAAGAGGCTACTGTGCTACTTTGCGGCGTTTGCATGGCCGCGATAAATACTATTGTATAGGACTTAGCCATATTTAAGTGGTGAATCATGTTTTACGTAATTGAAGCCAGTTTTCTCGCAATTTTACACTGTTTATTGCGAAAAAAAACTGCGTGATATTTGCCGAGACCCCCCCTCTCCCCCACGTGAAATTGGGTGAGATTCGGCTTGACATCCTCCTCCCCTAAGCGCCTCTCGTTGGACGCCCCCTTACCCTTCTAAGCCATTCGGGCGAAGAGCAAAAGAACCGTAAAAGGCCATTTAAAATATGAACGTAAAATTCTTGGGCAACGGTTACTCAAGAAAGTTGAAAAATCTCACTTAAGAAACGTTTGAAGATCTTTACGAGTTTGGCTTGTGCGAAGAGAGATGGAAAAACAGCGACACCAACTTGAGCATTGATAACTATATTGTGAAGAGTCAGACAGCCAAAGGGGAGTACCTCTTTCGAACAACAGGATATCGAGCGGAGGATATGCTAACGTACGTGAAAGGACACTGTTGGAGGGGATAAAGTACGGAATCTACGTTGCTATGATAGAGACATGACATGCCATAAAGCGATTACACTGAAGGATTAGCATATAACGACAATAATTATATGTGGTAAATTATTATTATTGTGTGTAAAATTATTATAATAATAGTACGGGGTACTGGTGTGCATTGGTTGGTGAAATTTCAGATGGAAACGAGGTTGGAGAGCTGAGCTAAAAAAACCGAAGTGATTAAGCAGTCGAGATTTGCTGGAGGATTGGTTCAGTTATGCGAAGAGGCCGGTGAATAGCCCGCTTTTTACCATAATGGGTTAAAAGTGATTGCTACCATGCACGTGCACTGCAGTTTTCGTACAAGAGCTCCGGAGCAGGGACTGTCCTTCGAGAGCGCCCATGACTCAGGCGTGACGCCTAAAGAGGCCGAGGGGGACTCCGAGGTGAGGATCCTCAACCCACTCCCGTCCCGCTTGCTCGGAGGAAAGAGTTTTCCCGCGCCGCGGCGCTGGTAGCGAGGGAGGGGGTGAGAGTGGAAAGAGGGCCCCACATCAGAAATTTCCAGGGGACCGCCGAGCGTCGTCATTCGGAGCGCGGCGCACATCACGGTCGGTAGTGGTCGCGCGTGGAGTGAGAACGGATTGTCGCGATGCCCGAAGAGACAGTTCTTGGTTCAAAAGCCGCGGCAGGTCCTCTCGCCGCACTTGGTGAGGGCGAATTTGAGCCATTGCTTCACATTAGTAGTCTCACGGGCGGCGAGGAAGAGGGGAGCGACATCAGGGGTGGACGTGGCGTGAGCCAAGATGCCCTCCTCCAGAGCAGCCAAGCGGTGGTCATCCCTTGGCTGGAGAGTTCGTTGGCAGCACAGAGAGCCGTCCGAGCATCTGCACGTCGGCCCGGGCGCCTGGCTTTGAGGAGAATTCTTGCTTCGCGAGCCGCCAGGCTCCAGCATGAGAGGGGATCCACGTCCTCGGATGACGACGCCCCGGTTCAAATGCGAGAGGCCGGCGAAGACCCCGGGCCCCAAAAGGGGCGTGTGCGCAGGCAGCGTGGAGGAGAGGTGCGGCCGCCGACCCAGCAGCATCGCGATCCGGGAGAGCAATTGCAGAGGTATGTAGGCAGTGGTAGCCTTGTCAACTGCTTGAGTCACCTCCATTGCCAGCAGCAATATCTTCGATGTAGGTAGCAATAAGATTGCTTCCGGGTGGTGACACCTCTCCTATAAACCAAAGGTGGCCGACAAATCCCTCCCATCGTGACTCATTGAACCCTTGAATGCATAAATATTTATATTTATCCCTAAGCTGATAACAAATTCCGGAATGTACCCTTTTTTCTTGTGCATAAACTTATTTTAATCAGTTAAATGAATGTCGATATATGTAGAATATAATATGCCATACACACTTATATCCCGCGACCTGGTATTCGCACTAAATGACTAAATTAATTTAAAAACGTGAACGTGGCCGGAGAAAATGAGGACGCTCAGATCATCAAACTAAGGCTGCAATGCTATCAATGCTTTGAAAATATATTATTCAGTATTCTATGACGTCCAAAAGCTGCAGAATATTTTATTAGAAAAATAACAAATGTGATTCACGGAATCAAGTCCATCGTATGAAACTCCTTTACCTCTAAAATTGGTATTACATACTTAATAAAATATTTTCGAGAGAGAATGGAACCGTCATTACTTCAAAATAAGACTTCAGGTAAAACACATAAGGCAATCTGTGTTTGACTTGAGGCTGGGTACTGGGCACAATGAACAAAATTATTTTTCTTTCTTCTGCAGTAATGCTACTCAGCGATGTGACCAGAAGACTAAACCCTAAGAGATTGCGAGAGAGTTTCGGAGAGTTTGCGGCCATCGTTTGCGGGGATGAGGCGTTGCAGTCGGCTAAAGAATACATGAGCCTGAGCTGCTGTTCACAAGGTTGTGCAATGGGACTGCATTTATAATTTATATCAATTGAAAGCTAAAGTTGAAGCAATGTGTTTTTATGTGCCCCTCAAGTTAGTGCTGGTGATTTTCGTACACTCAGTGTTAAAAATTTTGTACTGAAAATACCATGGCAAATTATGTTCATATATATTAAACGTTGTTAAAAATGCTATGATGTTTTTCCATTGCGTGAATAAAATATGTGACAATAAATGTAAACAATGTATAATGTACTGCCGTGACAGCGGCGTTGGAAGTGGGGGGCAGGAGGGGCCGAAGGCCCCCCCCCCAGAAATTGCCCCGGGCCCTTTCAGTCTAAGCCGGTACTTTCTGACACATATTATCACACCTTAATATGCTCTTTTATCGATATTCTAGTCTCTACCCCCCCCCCCCCTATCCACAAAGGATGCCGGCGCTTTTCTTAGGAGCCGGACCCTTTTCAAGATTGTCACCCCCCACCCCCCTCCTCAGTGAAAATAGTTCCGACGCCCCTGTGCCGTGAGTAAATGATAACAATGTTTCTCCAATTTGATATAAACATTGAAAATGGACTGTTGTTCGTAAAAAATAGTTCAATATTTCACTTCTAACAAGCTGAGGAAACTACTGGTATTTTAGTAAACAACGGAGTGATATAAGCTTTAATAAGACACGAGAGCTAAAAAAACTATCAACTAAAGGAATCATAGCTATTAATTTTGCATTTGGTAATTGAGTTCCCCTTTCAAGGGTTACAGCACAAAGCAAACAATTGAATTCAATAAAATCTGGGGGTACAAGAAAACAATTCGTTTTTCAGCTGCGCGAGATATTATTTCGGTACTTCAGAGCATTGACGTAATACATACATAGCATAGGTAACGATAAACATGCATCAATTTCAGAAAACTCTAGATGACGAAACTAATTAAAAATACATGCAGGTGACTTAAAATTCTTCTGCCCTTACATAGGATCTTCCTGGCATACTACAATCCACCTCATTTGTTGTTTCCCTTACTCTCATTTTTTTTAATTTTACGACTCTTTTCTATTTTATAACCATTATTCACCAATTTTCTTTCTTTCTTCTTCCTTGGACCTCTCCAACTTCAACTCTTTATTTTTTTTATAATTGATTTTCAATGCTTCTATTATTTTGTGTTGTTTCTTTCCCGGGATTAATTACTCCTTGGGTCAAACGTGTTGGTATCTGCATTCCTCAAAGGAATTTTAAATACCTAAATATTGACCTCAATACCTAAATGAAAATATTGACCTTAAATAGAGATAAATAAACAAGGAACACTTAGATAAATATACTGCTGTGGCGATTTCAGTTGATCATTTGCGATAAAGAAACATGCTGTCGAATTCATAAAGCAAAAACCCTTATGACTTAAAATTGTGGCAATGACACCAAGTTATCCACTGCTACAGTGATTTATGTTATGAATTACGGCACTGAGCACCTTAAAAAATAGCTGTATCAACAGCGATCAAAGTAGATCGATCAATAGCGAGATTATAAGTTATAAAATGTTACTAACGGCATAAATGAATAAATTCATATATAGGGGAGACTGGGGCACAGTGGGACACGGGGTACAGTGGGACAATTGATTTATTTAACCAATTTACTTGTCCAAAGAGCAAATTTATTTCAAATTTGCCGGCCTCGGTGGCGGCGGGGTTAAGTCCTAGCCTGCAATTTCGAAGGTCACGGGTTCGAGTCCCGCCTGGGTAAAAGTCAAATGTCCAGGGCATGGGTGTTTTTCAATGTGTTGTCCATATATATATTAAAATGATCGTAATTGGGGTCACCAGTGATCATTATAGAAAGTATTAATATTATTACAAATAAGGAAGTCATATCACGAGAAATAATGTACAAAAATCTTGGTTCATAATCTTATGTAGCTTCGTGTAAATGTTACAAAATATGTTTTTTGCAATATTTTTCGTAACTTTCATGTTGTGAATATTTATGCAATTCTCCTAATTATAGCAAGCTTTATAAGAAAAGATATCGCGAATACATTATTTTGAGACTTTGTAATCTTTTTCTATATATAATTTACGAAAGTAACATGTTTAAAATTTTTGCTGTCAAGTATAACATTTCAGGACATGCGGGGCACAGCTGTCCACACAAGCTGTCCGCCTTAATAATACTTACCTACACCTAGTTTTTTTATACCGGAGAATATAGCCTCAACGATGAGAATATGCATTATTCCATAGACAGAGCCCATCCTTTTGATGACCATGTCATGCGACGCTTGTATTTCAATATTTCAGGTCTAAATACGGACACGATGCACAGGTATTGCGGGGAGCACTTAACCATTCGCTATTTCCGACCGAAAGTACCTATACTGTCAAAAAACATTGTTTTCGTACTCTACGCGTTCCACATTGGCCATTAGAATGCCATAAATATATTTTTTTAGGAATAATAGAACATTTTTAATATTTTGAAGAATACAATACCTATCCATTAAATAAGATAATTCAGTATCAGTTCAGTACAATTCAGTATCCATTAAATAAGATAAACTCGACCATTAAAATGTTTCCCAATGTTTTAAAACCCTGGAAGCAATGAGCTTCCAGAGAAAGTGCAAGTGTATGCAAGATTTGGTTTTTAAGCAGTTTTAATTTCACCATCCCAGGCCTTATCTCGTCTTCAATTACGATATTCTCATTTAATGAATCAAATCTACCTGTTTTAATTATAAACACTATAATAGTTTTACTAACTTTTATTTTCAGGTGGAAACTTTTAGAACACTAGAGGAGATACTTAAACTTCAAAAACTCAGCTTTCAATGCTTAGGTAATCATTCTCACCTGAATATCAAATGGAAACTTTTTTTTTCATTTGCTCCCGATCTCCAAGTACCTCCGCGAAGTTGGCCTCGTCATCCATAGTTTTCCAAACCCTCATCTAACCTCAGATCCAAACCCTGAGACGCATAAAATTACCATTTCCACTGCAAGATTCAAACCCACGATCTATAGGTTGCCAGACTTGCGCTTTACCAACCAAGGTGTGAACTTCGTAAAGGAAGAGGGGAGGTGGACGAGTGAAGCATGGGATAGAGATATGAGATGGTGGGGTTATCTCCCGAAAATTATTTTCAATTTACGGGCACCACCAATTCGTTGCCCGAAGACTTTTTCCATGCGAAAGGATCCTTTTAGTGAGAAAGGAAATTATTCTGTGAGCGGACAATCACAAAATGCTGGGTGCGTCGCTCATTTTCGGCGTCTGGAATTGGCTAGAGGCTAGATGGGAACTCGTCGTCTATCCAATGTTAGCGTAACAACCTTTTCATCCAAAATGCGCGTGTTATCTCGGGTGACGTCGCTCTGTTGCACCTGCGAGCCTCTCCCCTACACGCTCGGAGCCCTCCCCTCTCGCGGCCTGCCGCGGTGAGGTTGTTGGCTGGAAGGTGAGGGGAGAGAGCGCCGTCGCCAATAGCAACACCGACTTGCCAGTCGCCGGAGAGTGGGGGGGGGGCGTCATCGCATCACCTGGTTGGGTCGACCGTCGCGACGCCTCGCTGGCTCTGCGGCGACGCCTCGTATTTAGGGCGGGGTTGGCCCCAAACTGAGTGTTAGGCTTGATCTCCGGGCGACATGGGCATAGCGAATTGATTGAATTCATGCCACCTGATGCACGGGTATGCATAGCCAGCGCGTGAAGCCATGTTGCATTCAAACCCAGGCAGGCCATTTAGGCACAGGCAGAGGGCGGGAGAAAGTAGATGGGGGGCGTAGACAAAAGGAAGCGCAGGTGAGGTTGGGTCTCAATGGAAGCGCACGTGCAGCCGGGCGCGAGAATTCAGCCATTAGCTAGTCCGAAACACATTGCATAATGTGTCAATATGCTAACCTAATATAAATAAACAGCCAGAATATTACTTCCTCGCAAACTTAGTTTACCTCATCCTTATGCATGCGTTTTTTTTTCATACGAAAAACATAACATCTTTCTTGTTGCTTGCGACACTAAATTGGCGAGTTCACATCGCACCTGGTTTCCTTGTTATGTTGGTCTGAGCGTAAATGGTCTAGTTAGGCTACATCTACATCTATCTACATCAACACGATACCCTGCAAGCCACCGCGAGGGTGTGTGGCAGGGGGTGAAGATCACCAAGGCACTACTAACATGCAAACAAGCAACTAAAGTATCTCATGCAACTAGATTGCTAGTATCTATAGTATTTGAGGGGTTAATACATGCATCATGAACTACAGAATACTCTAAAATATTCCCCTACCTATCACTTTGCTATGATGCCTAATCTGTTCTCCTATAGTACGGGGGGAAAATGCCATTTTAAATCTATCGGTACGACAGTCTATCTCTCTAATCTTATTTATCTGATCGAATCTAGCATAATACGCTGGTGTTTTTATTTCTTGTGCCTAACATCTTCAGTAAAGCTATCCGATTGAAATTTCTCTAATAGATTTAATCTGTACTTTAACCTACGCTCTGATAATGATTCCCACCCTAATTCTTTTATTAATTCTGAAACACTACTCAACTTATCGTAACACCTTTTAATGAACCTAGCTGCTCTACGCTGCCCACTGTCTAGTTCTCTGATTAACCCTAATTCATTAGGATCCCATACACTGGCTGCATACTCAAGGTGGGGCCTAACTAGTGAAAAGTAACATCGCTCTTTTGTCTTCTCATCACATTTCCCTAGTACTCTTTTTATAAATCCTAGCTTTCTCTTCGCTCGGCCGCATAGGCTAGAGGGTGCAATGGCATTATAGTAACTAGAAGAGGAAAAGGCAATAACTTCAACACCCGAGTCGCGTAGTTGCGGATCACATGAAGCGCACGGTTATGTACAGAAGAGATGCGGGTTCGAATTCGGGTGAAATGATCTCCAAAGTCACCTACTTAAATCCCCGCGATGTGCTTTTCTGAGAGACAAAATGTTGCAGGAAATTTCATTCGACTCGATGAATTGAAATGCTCCTCCCAGAACCAATATGCAAATATCGTGACCTTTTAACGCTTAAGAGGTCGCGCGGTGCGGGACGGGAAATTTCCCACTGTCAAAAAAACCGTGTCTACTAACGGTGACAATATACGTTTTTTAGTCTACATCAAACATTACTCGTTTGTGTAATATTAGTAGATAATAATCTGTTAACAAAAAATTGGTTGTGCGAAACAATTAATTTTACATTTTTTCATTTATGTTTACCAACAATAGTAAAAACGAAGTACGAATTCACCCAATAAATTAGGGAGAAGTACACCTGGCCAAAATGAAATTAAATTTTTAATGAAAAAGGCATCAATTTTTCATTTTTATTGATTTCTCTATCAATGTTCTTTTTCGGACACTTAATTAACTACTTTGTTCATCCTCATCGAGTATTCCGTCAATAACTATTTCCCGCAGGTTCTGATGGTGTGCTTCCTTATTCTTTTATAACAGGGGTGGAATTATATCCCTGAAAGTATAAAAAAGGTAAAAGATAATTGCTATTTAGCTTCATGGTTAGTATAACAGATAATTATCATTTGTATACTGTCATACTTTGACCCAATGCTGAAATTGAACGTATACCTACATATATTCATAATATTTTATGGGTTTTAGTCTACATTAACATTTGTGAATCTGCATAGAATAAACTTAGATGCCATATTTTATCAGGTTTTTATTCTTCCAGCAACGGCTTCTTCGTTTAGCGTCGAATATTTCTCCCTTGTATCTGCACGTTCCTCAATAGTGCACATCTCAGCGTGAACTTAGGCAAAATTGGGTAATTTCTTTCGTACTCTGGCTACATTATTATTTTTTCCTTTTTTTTATTGTTTATCATATGAAACGAAAAATCCCGTCTGAAACTATTATATTTTCAATAAAAACCTTAATGTTAATTTGGCTTATTTTCGATTCGCAACTTAGTCCTACAGATATACTTGAGAGGCTGTAAAAACTTTTTCTAGCATACAAGATCAAATAACGTTTTCATTTTTTAAAATTTCATTTCATTTTGTACCTTTAACATCCCTCTTGTGAGAAGAATTAGGTAGATTTCTGGCAATTTATACATTAGTACAATTTAATAGCTTCACAATGGTAATAGTAGTGTAAAATAGCGCCGTAGATTTAATCGGGAATTTCGCTTCACACCACGATCTTTTCCCCCTGAATAACCATTCGCTACGGTCACTCTACTTGTTCGTATAAATGAGTTGGAGGAATAACTCCATTTATCTACTTCACTTTCCCTGTGTGCCGCTCACTAGTACACTATCACTGTATATCATCTTAGCAGTATTCTTCGCTGAACGTAGTGTCTTCACTTTATCCTGCTCCATCATTTCTCAGATTCAGATGAGGTGGAAGACCTCATCTGAATGGTCGAACTTTCCTCCGTTTCCGTCTCTCTCCTCAAAAGTAGGCTAATGCTATCAATCTCTTAATCCTTAAATTAAGGTGTGGCAAAAGATTAGGTATGTGAATGAAATGTAGAATAACCGTTTGAAATAAATACATCAATCATGAAGCACCTATGAAAAAAAAACATTTTTTTCATCTACCACTAAACTCCATATACAAGATACATGTACCTATAAATTTGGTAATAATACAGTAAAGGATAACTATAATTTTTACAATGCAAAAATATCGAAACCTACTCATTGAAGGCATTGCTCTGCCTATCAATTACAAATCTGTGTGGGGAAATAATTTTGGGCAGAGATGATGAAATTCCATCCTGTAATTAGCCGTATTGAGTAGTTAACAATATTCATTATTAAACTATTTATGAACCAGCAGTGGCTCAATTTCTAGACACTAGCATTTTTGGAGCCAACAAAAAGAAGTAATTCGTAAATGCAAATTAGATCCGGAGAACTGAAAGTCGAAACCATATCAAACTTCACTCAACCAAATCTGGAGACGCAAGGTCTGCACTATCGTTGCCACACGGACAACGACATAAAAAAGTCCTATGTTTACCCAAAGAAACGCAGAGACAAAAAAAGAAAGCATAAATAATACCTACATCATAAAAAATATTTTAGAAGTGTCATTTTGTGAAATTTGCATAAAGATTAAAAAGTATTAAACTCGCAATTTGTGCATTCAAGGAGTGGTAGCCCTTTCTGTTCACAAATAAATACTCCTCTTCTCCTGGCTTTATAATAGAAATATGTACGTCATAAAGCACCTATGAATGACATAATTTGTATCTGTTTATCTTGAGTTAGTGTGATTTTTACTAAGGAGGTATTTTTTAGTACTGTATATAGGAACGTGTTAATATTTTAAATTGATCTCAAAGTATGAGACTGGCGGATTCAGCCTTGTATATATTAGTTGAGAGAAGGTTTGAAGGAATGATTAAGGCTTAATGGACCAATCAAATGAGTAACGAAGAAGTCTTAAGAAGAGTTGGAGAAAAGAGAAGTCTTCTTAAAACCGTAAGAAGACGAAACAACTTCCTTCATCATGAGACATGATGACCTGATAGAGACAATCTTTCAATGACAAGTGAATGGGATGAACGGCAAAGGAAGGCATCGCATGAGATGTCTCGAACATGTGACGTAAGTTGTGAAAGACGTAGTTAAGAGTACGTAAAAATGAAGAGATTAGTTGATAAGAGAATTGAGTGGAGAGCTTTGTTTCACCACTATTGAGTAGTTAACAATATTCATTATTAAGCTATTTATGAACTAGCAGTGATTCAATTCCGCGGGGAGCCACGCAAGGCGTTTCCAAGGAGAAGCAACAGGCAATATATGTTTTCTGTTTATGGTTAGCTTGTTTTTTCGACAGATATTTCTTTCAAGAATACATGTGTCCATTTCATTATTGTCATTCATATATTTCTGCTGTTAACATCCCCGTTTCTCAACGTTACGTAGCCCATAGCAATGAATTAGGTATCAGTGGATAGGTTTTATTTACCGATGTTTATTACAGTATACTCAGTTTTTCTTGGAAATAAATAGCTTGTTTATAACATACGTTAAAAGAAAAATCTTTTAGGCAAAGCCGTGGCAAAAATAGAATGCCTATGGAGACTACGTAAATAAACAACGAAATATAAATTATTATTGTCAGCAGGAAATACTATGAATGTGGGTTTTAATCATGAAAATAAATTATAATTTTCACATTTCACATCAATGAACTGCCTTTGCTATTTTGTGTTTAACAACTTGACCACACCGCAACTGCTGCTTCGGTTCGAAATATGTGTGCCTCTCCCGCTAGAGGCCCCTCGCGTCTGCGCTGGGCATGAGGGGAGGGGGTGACGCTACGTGAATATGAGTCTTTCAGTCCGCCTTCCTTCACTTGAGGCAGGAGCCACAACGAGCGAGTCACGGTTCGCCCGATAATGGCAACGTTTGAGGAGCAACCAGCGGAGATGGTGGCGGACTGGATCATAATATCTGATGACCGGTACACCATCTACATAAAGAGGCACGACCCTTCTATTGAGATTGTGAATGTCACAGTCGATACAGTGCAGCTTCCCGGGAGCGATCAGAGCACGCCTCTAAGCAACGAGGACCCGAATCCTGAAGCGGGGGAGGCCACGCAAGGCGCTTCCAAGGAGAAGCAACAGGCATCCACGTCGGAGGAGGCAAAATCTCATCATTAGTGCTGAGTAAGTTTAAGGCATAAGTGCCAACCTGAGCAACATCCTTTCTCCTGACTCTACTCCCAGAAACATGTTTAGCATAACCGTTTCTCGATAGTCACGATTGCTATTATCACGCCCAACAAAGGCAAAGGGATGTGGTCAATGGGGTCGTGGGGTATTTTACTTTTTTATTGCCTTGCTCAGAATTATACAACCCCTAGAATATGTATTTGATAACGTTTGACTCAAAAAAGATGTTAATTCCCAATTTAATATAAAGTGAAAAAATATTAACGGCGCGAAAACGGGACGGTAAACTATTGCATGCCAGTGAATTCTACGCCTGACCTTAAAGGCAAAGGTATTCTCTCTGTCACTAGGGCGTGTTGCAAATGCCGCTTTAGATAATGCTCACCGTGAGAGCGTATTAGCATGTGTTTGAGAAACATCCATTCAGTTAATTTTGAGTTAGAGATTAGATGAGCGATTTTCAACATGGATTCTAGGCAAAAAAAATCAGTAGCAACATCTCGAGCTAATTTCTCAAATTATTAGGGTTAACTGTCATGGATAGTGGCTCTCAGGTAGATGTCATATATCTTGAGTTCCATAAAACCCTTAACACTTCTAACCATACCAAAAACTATAATACAGATAAACTACTGAGCTTAGGGTACCCTCCTCAATTTGTTACTCTATGTAGCTTGATTGAAAGCAATATGTGGCACATAGAAACTCAGAACAGTAGATGCCTAGAAACCTTTAGTCGTCAGGTGTACGTCGAGTTTCCCTTTTTGAGCCACTTCTTTTTCTATATTTATCAAGAGGAGAAGGTGCGATGGGAATTAAGGAGAAAGGTTTATTCGTTGGTAGCACACCTACAATAAACCGATTGAATTGCCATGTTCCAAAAAACAAATATTGCAGCACGATATTATTTTACTAAATGAATGTTGGCAGTAGCTGCCTTAAATATTCTCCCTTAAATCGCATTCGCACGATATTCACATCGGACCCCGCCAAGTGGCGGGGTAGCGTGAGGCAATCAAGAACGGGACCCGCCACTCGGCGGGAAGTCGCACCCGAGCGTACA
This sequence comes from Platycnemis pennipes, assembly GCA_933228895.1. Lineage (NCBI taxonomy): Eukaryota > Metazoa > Arthropoda > Insecta > Odonata > Platycnemididae > Platycnemis > Platycnemis pennipes. Next base: position 101,910,886 of record OW121846.1, on the reverse strand, counting down.
TTGTATTTCTTTGCCGTTTCCTTCACAATGTAACTCATTCCCTCTGTCGTGTTTCGTTACTGCGACAGTTGTCTAGTGGCGAGCTTCGTTTTTTATTTTTTATTTGGAACCATTCGAAATTTGCAGACAATGTAACGACCTCAAATTGTTAAATTTCACTGTCCTCAGGTATCATCTTTTTCTAACATTGTATATAGTGCTTAGCCTCTTCCCTTTCAATTTGGTGTATTTTTGCTGCCGTGTTTCACTACTTCTACAATTGTCTAGTGGTGAGTTTTTTTTATATTTTTTTCATTGAAACCTCGCGAAATGTCCAGACAATGTAACGCCTTAGGGTTTTAAAATTTTCTCTCCAATTATCTGTTACCGTACATTGTATATATTCCTTAGCCGTTTCCCAATCGATGTAATACATTTTTGCTGCCATGACTAAGGGCTACAGTTGTCGAGCGGTGAGGTTCATCTTTGTTTCTGGTTCGCCGTTCGGCGGACCAGGTTTAAAATTATTTAAATCAATCAATTAAAAATAAATAAAATTTTCAACATTTTATTGCAATTAACATATATCAATGTATGTAAATATATAGAGATAAAATCAATTACTCGCATCAGCTCACATTTTACAAGCCTTGGTGAATGGGTTATAAATGTAATAAATTTGTATTTATCGTAATTTGTTTAAAGATCGAAAGAACTTTTCTAAATACGCCATTTTAAAAAAATAGCAAAGACGTGATTCGTATGTGTCATTGCATAATGCATGCATGAAACGTGTTAAGCCAGCTTTGATTAATGTATATTATAATTAGATGCTGGGTGAACACTAAAAAACAATTAATTAATTAATCCGATTTATACGGTTAGGTGCAAATACGACTTTAAGACTTGGGAGTGTGGATTGTATTTTAAGATTTGACAAAGTTTTATTTAATAACTAAATAAACAATATTTTCAGCACAACTAAATATTAACGACGAAACTAATTCCATTCTATCAATTATTTTTTGACTGATTCCGAAGAGTAACATCATTCATACGTGTAAAGTATTGTTGGTAAATGATTACAAACATTATGTTTTATATATTTTATATTTTTATAAGAGGTGACCGAGTTAATTAACGAGAACGAGAGGAAAAGTAAGCGATTAAGGGGAGAAGATAGGCCCTGGAAGGAATTCAGTTGAGTTGTGATGAGTAGCACTATGCCTTTCCCGTTGTTTTCCCTGAGAGTTAAATATATCAAATGGATATGTACCAGCTCAAGAGTCCTAAGGTTGATTTCAGGAGAGGTAGATGGAATGGAGGCAATTATTATGATGCGAAAGCAACTGTCAAACTAACTATTGTGAGCAGAAGCATGAATGGGCACCGGGAGGTTGAAATTGAGGTTATTGATGGTGCAACGGGGATTATTAATACGAATGGCGAGTGGAAAGACACACGTAAAAATCGGAACAATGTGTACAGGTGAGTTTAAAAATTATGTTATTAGAGGTGCAAGTGGTATGGGAGTGAATAGAGTACGTGAAAGGCGTGTTGGGACTGGAAAATTGGGAATCATTGGTTAGGAGCGGAAAAGATTTACAACGATGGCGATTATAAGGGTAAGTTCCGGGGTTAAGGGCAAAGGAGAAGGGGGTTCAAGTGTCCTTGTCCTATTGAAAAGCATCTTTAGTTTATGTTGTCTACGGTATGTTATGGAGGGGGGTATGAAAGCTCTAAGTAATTTTAATATTACCAAGAATGGGATAAAGCTACGAGAGAAATGACTTTAATCGTTGGATTCCTGGGAAATAGTAGTAAAGTTAAAAGTGTGTGAATTGTCTTTCGGGCGGGGTTTGAAGTCAACAGTGGCTACTAAAATCCTTTTTTCAAGGTGTGAAGGATCATAGCGGTGGAGAAGGGCGGTGCGTAGCCTCGATAGGAAATAAGAACGCGTGTCAGAAGTGTTATAAATTCGGTAGCTACGGATCAAAAGATAGTTAGGTATACTTATACGGATATCATTGTCAATATTACCGATTTACGACTTAAGTTGGTGAAATTTCTTTGGCTCCGATGACTAGAAAGCCATTGTGATTCAATGAAAAGGTGGAGCTCTATGACCTTAAATGTACTTAATGAAAAGAAAAACTCCAATGGCCGTAATGTTTGACGCACCAAGCGTGGAAGGGTAAGGAAATTGGACCGCCCAAGAAAGACAAACAGGTACACATTCATGCACGCATTAAAGTTCACTCTGTCTGTGGTTGTTTGCGTAAAAGTTAATTTCTCGTCAGTGACAACAACAGACTACATACACACACCCTTCAGTGATTCCTTCCCGCGGATTTCAGGGGACCACGTCAAGCAACTCTAATAAGGTGGTATCTCCTATCACTCCTTCTCAAGGTTGCTTACGGGAAGATCCTGCACGCCATGGATAACTCCTACAGTCACGCACCCAATTGTAGGCCTTTCACTGGGTGCAAGGAGCCCCGATTAAGGGATACAATCAATTAGTTATACAATCACTCCCTCTGAGGCTGTTTACAGGAAAAGTATTTCCGCACCAGGGAGAGCCTCTGACGACACTCATACACCCAGTGGTATCCTGTCGGAGTTGTTAGGACTCACAAAAGGATAAAACACTTAAGGGAATACTCACTCACAAAACACACTTACTCAGTCACTTGCACACACTCACCCTGGTATCTCCGAAGAGAAGCTCCGGGAAACGTCACTCAGGGCTAAGCTCGTGACGAACAGAGTCAAACTATACCAACTAAGGCCTATGTCAATTAAGGGTTGGGAAGGAGAAATGGCGTAAGGAGCGAGGCGAAATGGCGTATTTTGAGGTATTCGGAGGTCGATGTATTTTCTTTTATGCTGTCTTGCATACCTGAGGCCAACTCTTGCAAAGATTATCGCGTCCGAATCGCAGTGAGAGGTCAGCATTCTGGCCAATTTACCCTTTACGCGATGAAATTTGAGTGATAAATGTGACGAAGGTCATCACGCATGGAATTACGTGTCTGGGTGCCAAAAACTTTCGCCTTTTCCATGCTGTATTCGTCGTATGACTACATATACTCGCCCTTATGATAGCCCTTTCTACAGTTTTTTCTCTAAAATTTAATATTATTCTTCAGCTATAACACTATATCAGATATATTATCATTATTGTATGGAAAAATTCGGTTTAATAAATCTCCAGCATTTTTGATCTACGCTATTTCCACTTACGCTTCTTCATCATTACGTGTAACTAATTTCATTATTATCCCTTTATGTTTTGGCAAATGCCTACTGCGCCTTTCTTGACGTCACCAAATCATTGAAAATAATACCTCTTTTATAAGTCCTCTCGCATGGAACAATAGCGTTTCTAACGAGGAATCGGGTTGTTTCCCAGTTTGATGAGTCAGAGTTGACGCCGAATGATTTAGTATCGTCTCAGCGCGACTTCCTCGGAAAAATCTCATAGCCGTGACCCATAATCGTAAAACGCCTTGGGGTCTTCATTCGCCTCTCTTCTTCCCATTTTTGCTTTCTTGATATAGAAGTCTCAAGGTCAGAGGAAAAAAACTTAAGTGACTAGTTGGGAAACTCATTTTTGAAATTAGAGTAGTCTCGTTCAACATTTCCCTATTTCCTCGATGTATATCATTCCAAACGATATTTTTCAGCCCTTAGCTCTGTTCTAGTTGTTAAAAGTAGTTATTTGAAGGTCGAGATCGATGGCTGAGGTACGTACCAAACAGTATCATCGCATCTCAAATGCCTTCATTCCTTTCCATCTCCGTATCGCCATGGGCTTGTAACGAAAACACGCAATGTAATCTTTCGTTCGCTAAGCTGCCTACTTATCTACGAGAGAAAAGTGGCCTGCCATAGGAAATTGATTAATTACGGCAATAAATAATTCGGGATTTATCGAAAGTAAACTAAGATCAAGCAAGACTCAACATTAATCGATATTCTCTTTACCAGGAAATTAATACTTTCTTGGAGTACGTAACCTGAAAAAATAAATGGTGAATAAGAAAAGGGGCCATCAAGGTAGCTAATCGTAGCCATTAAGTTTAATCTGAGGAGGTTTAATCAGGAAGAGATATTATAATTAATAATCGCCACCAAGTTCTTATCGATTACCGAGTACCCATGTTGTAACATAGTTTTTAAACCCAGATTTTTTGAAGTTTTCAATCAGAAGACAAGGGTAGCAAAACCGCGTACGGCTAAGTAATGTCTTCGCTGAGTGGTTTTATCCTGTCAGACATACACCCACTGTACACATACACATACACTGGGCACATACACTGGGCTGGGCGGTTTTCCGGTGCTGCGGTTCAGCAGTTCGGTTTTTCTCAGAACCGACAGGCCGGTTCAGATGTAGGGAAAAAACCAGTGCACCGGGGAAGCGGTTCTGAAACACGGATGATTGTTCGCTGCTCGGCTTTGACGCCGCCGCGGCGGCGTGACGTCGCGCTGCACAGTGGTCCGAAATCGGAAATATCTCGCCAAAAGTGAATTTTTCGACTTTTTGCAAGGAAACTTTAAATGGTGCTTTCGTACTGTAGAGGATATGGTCTACAAAATAGGGTAATAAATGGGTCTCTCTATAGCACACATTAATGTGTATCACTTGTGAAAGTTGGGTAAATCAAGGGTTAAACGCCCGTCCTGTTGAATCTGTCAAGTTTTGTGGAGTTCACCTTGATAGTAGAAGGCTTTAAGTACATAAGTGTCATTCACTAATTTTTTCACGGAATTTTGAAACGTCATAGAATAAAATCCGGTAATTTTGTTCCAATTGAGTCCTTGGTTGACCTTTTAAATTTTTTAAAAATATTTATCCGTTATTTAGTAATTTTTTTAATAAATGCATCATTATTGTTTTGTGCACGTTTTTGCTCCTCTGATATTTTCATATGGAAATCCAATTAAACATGATGAAGAAAAAAACCTTGCTTATACTTGCTTATCTGACCTCATGACGGTTTTAAGTTGAGCGTTACAACGCTCCGCTCCGAATCTTCGGCTCGCAGCGGCGGCGGCTGAGCTGCTGCGCAGTTACCCAAGTATTTTTATCGATAGTTACTCTCGTGGAATGTTACAGATTTTTCATCTTCATACATAATTTGCACTGTTTTGTACTTAATTATATTCTTTTCTCACGTATTGGATATTCCTCTAAACCTCTAAACCTAAGATCAATAAGGTATATCTCTGTTTTTAATGAGGGTCGGTTTACGTGCTAGCATATACCATGAAACGAATTATAATCCAAACGAAAAGCTATAGACGTTTACTCAGCAATTAATTGTTGTTTTTTATTCCTATATTTTAATATTTATATTACGCCTGAACCACCCTGTCCACCACTCGCTTCTGGAAATAGGATAAGGCCTTCCACAGAGCAAAAAAACTTTCAAATTACCCTTTCTGTTCCCTCGCCGCCCGAAAGAGATATTTTGACTGAAAAGGGCAGCTTTCGGTTGCACTTTTATTGCCTTCAAACCAAAAAAAACCAGCCGCGTACTCGTCATTGAGGAGGGGACGGATTACACTCAGGCCACCAAAGCAGAACTCTTTCTACACGTGCGTTAAAATTTCTTGGAATACTACGGAACAAGGATAACGGTCTCCACCCACGAACTTTGCCGTATATTAAGCACCGACACTTCGAAAGGATTCCAGAACTCATATATACTCAGTGTAGAAGCGTGAAGAGCATAGAAGCGTGTTCTGATCTGCTACGCGCAGAAGAAAGCTTGTCCTGCTCAGAGGAAAGAAACAACTCTCCTGCCTGACAACTAACCATCAATATACCTACGCCAGAAAAGAATAGATAAGTTTATTCTCATTCCTTGTTCCAAGTTTAATTCATCATTCTTAGTTTTGCACTTTTTATTGGTTTTATTTTTATTGATTGATCTCTTTTGTGGTTGGCATAGCATTTTCTTATATTTGGTTCAACGTTCTCGTTTCAGCCCTAAAAGATAGTGTATTTAGAGTTGTAATGGATGTCATCTGCGAACCTTGAGTTGAACGAGAAATTTATGAAACGACATAGATATTCATTAGCTTTAAAGAAACAATGCGTTCTTGAACAAATACTTGATTGCTGAATTGAATATGAAAATAATAAAATAATATTTTGCATTTTCGCAAGAGTATGCTGAAATAGGACGACGGCCAAAAAAATTATTTGAGAAGTCAAGCGAAAGAAAAAAGAGAAGAAGAACTCAGAGTTAGCACGTTGCCAGCTGAGTTAGCCCTAACTGCTTCAATTAACTATCGCAGCAAAGGTCTCGAAACGGCTGCAAAACTAATCAAGAGACAGATCTGAATGTCCAAATCTACGCACAGTATTACATGCCATCTACTGTGCATAAGATGCTGATTCACTTAGCAGCCATTTCCAATGAATCATTTATTCCAATTGGACACTTCTCAGAAGAAGTCATAAAGGCAAATAATAAGGATATAAGAAGATACCGGGAGTATTTACACAGGGAAATTGTCTAGGTTGGCAACAAATGAAGATTTATTCCAGACATCATTTTTAGTCTCAGATCGATTAATTTCAGTATCAGGCGTGTTGAAGAAAACTGAGGTAAACTTAGCAACTGAAGTTAAAAATCTTCTTGCGCTTGCTGATACGCACAGTGACAATGAGTCCGATACAGTGATGTAGGAATAAGACTTTTATTAGATAAAAATGATTAGGTAATCCAAAGTAAAAATGCCCGTATGAAAGCATCAAGTTTATCTTTTTTTCCTATTTTTACAGAAGTTATGTATCACTTATATCATATTATTTAACCTAAATTAGAGTATTCAGTTATTCTAAATGGGCAACTAACGCGCAAGCCGGTAGCTGAAGGTCGTGGGTTCGAATCCCGTGAACGACAGGGTTAAAGCATTGCATGGATCTCGAAGTACTATGCATTTATTAATTACGTAAATATTTTGGAGAGATATGATCTAAATAGTTGTGGGTCCTTTGTACCCAGATAATTAATTCCGTAGGATATTTGGAAATTGTTTAAATAATTATATCTCATTAAAATGTTAACATTTTGAGATACATAAAAAATAACTTGAAAATCGAATTCAGTACGTCAATATCCCTGGGATTCAACTATTTTGCTTTGTAAGTACGTTGATATAACGACGGTATTAATTTTGGTCAGTTTTTCCCATTTTGGACCACTGTGCGCCGTCTCTGCTCATGGCCAGAATTGCTGGCGACCATGCCTAAGAAACTTTCCTGTGCTATAGGTTGCTCATCTGGCTCTCATCTTACAAATAATCGGCCACTAGAGTGTACAGCGAGCACTCACCCATGTAAAGCATTGTTACGTACGTAACTCAACAGGATGTTGCGTTTTTTCATGTTATTTTGTTTGTTCGACGATAACAAAGAATAACAAAGAGTTAACAATCCTTCAGGTTAGTGCATTAGCAATTTTTATTAAACCAATTCTGATGGTTTTCTCTGATGATTTCTGTATGGTATACTTGTCCAAGAAGGGGATTTCCTTAGCCTTCGTATGGGTACGAGGACATACTGGCATTAGCGGACACGAGATGCCTGACGTCGCGGCTAAATATGCATTGATCAGTCCCAGTGAGATCCTATCGCATGTACCCGCAGAGAACCTACGGTCTACGTTAAGGAGCCAGGCACTGAAAAAGTGGAAGGATTTGTGGGAAAGCACCACTAACAATAATTCCCGAGCAATAAAAAACGATGTGTCTGCGTGGGCCACTTCTGTCCGGAATGTTCGCAGGGAGGAGGTCGCCATCACAAGGCTGAAAATAAGGCATTGCACCTTAATGTACCTGTTTACGAACGAGAAATTACAACCTAGATGTGATGATTGCGACTCTCCCCTCACCATTAGGCATATCCTGACGGAGAGCACAGTGTATCGGACTGCTCGTGAAAGACTAGACATCCGGAGAAACCTAGATCGTATGCTTGGAGATAAATCAGAGGAAATAACCAAAGTCATAAGCTTTTTACGATGAAACAGCTTTATCAATAAAATATAATCATCATTTTTAAAATTATTAATATTCGTCTAATTTTGTTATTTTATTTTCCACATATTCCGAAACGTTTTTCAATCTTAAACCCTGAAAGGTAAATTTTAAGATGTATTTAAAAATATATTACCTAAAAAAGGTTAGCAAGCGGTGGATTCCGGTTTAAGCGATAGTATTTTCAAGACAATAATTGTGAGAAAGAATTGTAATGTCCCATACAGTGACTGGATTAACGTATACTATTCATATGTAAAAATGTCCCAAACTTGTAAATGCCCATGAACAAATTAAGAATGCGAAGGTCAGTATTGTCACGAGAGTACTGGTGAGAATTCAAATTCCTTGATCATCAGATTCTGGGCAACGCATGCATTTTTCTTGCTGGCTAGAATGCTGACAGTAAAAACCGTGGTTCGATTTTCCCGTGCCTCCTTCATTGCATTCAGTTGCTTGGTAGGATTTCCGCGAGTCCCCTCTAAGGTCGCGATAGCATGGAGAGAATGCAGGTCTGGGAATGTGGGAGGATGCCTTGGGCGAGGAGGAATTTCGCATCGTCAGGAGATTAGATAACAGAACAGGCTTCGCTTGGATCCCTATGTTTTTTTCCTTTTCAATAACAGCAGCAGGAGATATCCCTATCAGCCCCTTGAGACGTGAATAGCCATCGCTCATATCTCTACACCAAGGCGGCAATGACCAAATCTTCAATCTTCTTCAAAGCAGGAACGTGGTTTGCATGGTTCTCCCCTTGAAGATTGAATCGGAATAGTCACATTAAGTTTTAATGTACTCCAACATTAATATTATATCGCTCCGTTTATTGCAACTCAATGATAGGCATTATCCTACGTCAAGCACAATGGGGCGGGGAGGAATTCGAAGCCTCATCCTCTAGTTTACAGAGCTGCCTAAGAAGGACGACGATTGAATCGTCCAACAATAGATTTCGGTAATAATGCAGTGTCATGTAATCATACATATAATTCCCGTTTTATTATGTGCCATAGATTTCATTAATTCCAGTCTGGATTTGAGAACGTTTTAAGGTGGAACCATATGCAATTCTTTAGGAGTACTGCAAATCGTATTAAGTTCATGCTTTCACATCACAATATCAGTGTATACTGATTCTAAAATTAGTCCTCACGTCTGGATATTATGTTTATACTCTCAAATTTCCGAATTTAGTTCAAGGATAAGGCACGCGTGTCAGGCTATTTTGGAAATTATTTACATTGTTAGTGTCCGCAATGTGCACAGGAATGAATTTTATCTCTATGGATATAGCTATACATGTATGGTTGCAAACTAAATCAATACATTCATAAGTTTTAATCACATTTTCGGGTCAGTTTCATATTTTTATCTCTCGTATCGCATTTGATTCAGACTGATTTCGACGAAATTCCGAGGTTTCAATGTAGCAATATATTTCGGTAATTATGACGCATTGAAGAACACAAATGTATTGATCAGTGATGTGTGTGTGTGTACACCACCAGTGGTCCTGAAATCCTTCTCGGGCATCCACGACACCTACGATATTTCAAAGTGTATGTATTCAAGTGTGAATTGCGAGACGATTAATATTTTGAAAATAGGAACAGAATTTTTCTCAACCAGTGGAAAATGGAAATATAGTGGAGAATGAAATGAGTAGCGATTCTAAAAAAACTAGTAAATACCTTAGAAGAAGTTTAATTCGCAGTTTAGATGTCCAGCTCACTCATCATCTCCCCTCGATTCTAGTGACTCGGAGTCTTCATCCGCCTCACCCGAGTCTCGTGGCCCCTCTGCACTCTGCGTGGGCGACACCCTTCTCGGACGGCGCTCTCTGCGCCGGCACCTCCCGTTCTCTTCGGAACTTGAATTTGATGGCTGAGAGCGTGGATTTGAGGCAGGTTCGCTTAGATTTGATGACTGGTCGCTTAGAATTGAGTCCAGGTCTTCCGAGGATTCTTGGTCTCTTTCCTCGGACAGGGGGAACCGGCAACCACATGGGAGCGTGTAATACACACTGTCCCCTTCCATAATAATCCTTCCCTCGTCGATGACGAAATTCATTAGGTTCGAGATATGCTCGCCGCTCACTTCCCTGCGAACCACCGCCATGACCGGATTCATTCTCAGATATCTAGCGTCACACCTTCTCGGGCATTGAACGCTGTAGCGGCGCTTGGGCGTCAACTGGTTCTCCTGGGCACTCATATTTGTCGGAGACGCTCTTAGCTTTGACGTCACCACCTGAGACACTTCTAACGCACTGCGCACACTGTGAGCGTCACTCGACGATAGATGGCCTTTCCGTGCTCTTCTGGAATTGGAAAGCCTCGACTCGCTCACCCCAGGCGACGCGCAAAAACGCTGGCCACTTCTGGAAGACAAACGCCCATTAAGAAACGGGTAACTGTCATGACTGATTCCTCGACTACTGTCTCTTAAGCTTTGTGAATGCCTGCAAACGCGATAATAAACGAGAGGAAACCATAAGTGGAGTAACCCACGCTCCGATACGACGAGCGTGTGAAACCGTGGCGAGCATCGCGCTCCGCTTTTGAAAGCAGAAGTTGCATTTCTCCGATAAAGATTCGTCTCCAGAAGGCTGTGCGAGGTTGTTTTACATGGACGAAATAATACTTCCCGCCCAACTTGTACGCTCATGCTTTAGTATCCTTTTCAGAGTCCTTTGGTATCGAATAATTATTGCCTCTCATCATTCTATTCTCATTCGTTCTACCTCACCTTGCAAATATTCTTCCTTGTTTTCACTCCATTTATAAATTTCCCTTTTTCTCCATTCCATCTACGCTCGTTTATCATCTCCTATTTTCTTGCATCAATCTTCCCTTCTCCTTTATCGTTCCTGTACCTTTCTCGTTCGCCCTTCTTTGCAATAAATGCATTAATTAGAAATAAACAGAAAGGAAAGACACATTGAAATGAGGACCCTATTTCATCTTTAAAAAGGAATCGCTTTGAAAGAGATATCAAGCTGCGTAGAGAGATTGAAAAAGGTATCATGATGTGTATTTATATTTTGACTTAGTATCTGGTGTTTTTACTTTCTTGAAGGATAACTACTAAGTATCCTTACCAACTGGTCCAATAACTCAAAATTCTCTTGAGCATTTTATTAAACCTGGAGTTTACTCGGAACCGAAATTGCTCTTTTGTAAACGAAATCGTTAGATTTAGTGAAAAAATTAATCTTCAAACCAGAGCCATTCGCTCATAAACCGAAATTTAAAATAAGTATAAGTTGGTGCCCACCGAACGAGCTGCGTTAAGGATATCTAAGTCACCGACCTCCCGTCCTTGAATGTGCTGAGGAAGAACGGAGGTGGGGATGGGAGGTCTGCCTGAAGATATTGTCTCGCATCCTTAAAATAAACCAAAACAACTGACCGCACAATACATTTTCACATGCTTATTTGGTGTGGCTAAAAGTTTGCTGTAGTGTACTTGCTTCACAAATTACGATGTAGTCGTATGTACAATGCCTTTTTAAATAATCCGATTGGAGTCTGAACAGTGGATGTGGAGTGGAGCGGATGACGCACGAGTCCTTTGCACGCACGCCTACATATCCGGAAGGATTTAAACACATCAGTTTTTCGCTGCTTTTAACTCGGGAACAACTCGACGGATCGAAGAACGGAAAAAACTGGTATTTTTAAATTAAAAATTCTATCACATTCGGCAATTAAAAAAATATGGTGAACGACCCTATTTCCCTCTTGTCCTCGTTCTTTAGGATACCAAATGGGGTTTCTACAAGGTCATACACCACTATGCACTTATCGTTGGTTGGTTGGTTATTTAGGGAGGCGACCGACAGTTGAGGTCATTTGTCCCATTTAGGATAGGTGGGTAATTGGGTAATGGTAGGTGTTTTCAGGGAACTGAGGAAGGGTGGAGAGAAACCCGGCATCGGTATTAGCCTACTCTTAGCGACAGGCGCCAAGGGGACCACGGCTTAACGTCCCATCCGACGGACGGAGTACTGAAGTTGAAATGCCCTCCACTAGGCACTCAAGTGGGGACTGGTGTTACACTTAAAAATCCACCACTGCCGGGAATCGAACCCGGGCCCTCGGGATGAGAGCCCAGTACTCTAGCCACCACACCAACCCGATCCCCCTATGCACTATTCTCTCTCTGCAATTCAGCAAACACCGCTAAAAAATAAATTGAAGCGAGGTCATAATGGAAGAAACCACCTTACTCGAGAATCAGTCTGAGTTCAACGTAGTGAATCCGTCGAAGATCAACCTCGGAGGAACTCTGACAAGACTGCCATAGCAACGGGCTTGAAGGAAGGCCATGTGGCGAAGTCACTGCCCCGTAACATTTCGACAAAACTGGCGATTCTCCTCTCTCCTCCCAGCCAGTATTTTGTCCTGGGTTCTCGACGATTAGAGAAGTGGCAACTAACGCGGTGTCGCCTCACTCGGTGGCCGAACTTCGTCTCCTCATCTGGTGGGGGGGGGGCGTCCACCCATTTATCATGGTGGTCACCACGAACGGCCCCCTCTTCCCGCGCGTGCCTTTTTCGTGTCTAAGTGCCTGAGAACCAGAGTATTGAGTTGCCCCCGCGCCTGTCTTCGCCTCGAGGGGTCAGAGAGAGTACGCCTCCCACACGAGGCATCGCGCTCCTATGAAGAGCAATCCTGTACCCTATTTATAATAAAGCCCTTGCACTCTCCCCGCGTGTTTTACTTCCTGCCAATCTGTCCCTTACGGGCGAACGGGGACGACCGTTTATATACCATAAAGGTATGCCATACAAAGATATTTAATAAAATAAATAAATTTTATTACATTGTAAAGAGAGAAGGTAGTGAATACTTTAAAATCGTAATTTACTTGTCTTGTATGCATGACGATAAAAACTTTTCTATTAAATTTTGCGACACTTGCACATACTACCTTCCCCTCCAAAATATTGATATAATTTTTTATTGGGTTATTGAAATGAAATCTTTAGGAAGCGTGTCTATAATGTATCAAAGTCAGCTTATTAATGAGAGCACATTTGCCACTTTACAATTCTTCTTATTTGCTTGCGCGATTAAGAACAACATAGGTCTCCTGCCGACAATAATCCTTTCTCCTCCGGAGTTCATTTACAACGTATCTCCATTGGGTAGTCCTTTTTCCTTATGACTTTACCTAAATGATTTGATTGCCTCAAATTATAAACAAGCAATGCGTTCTAACTTAAGCAGAGTATGCTATGCCAGAAGCTGATAAATAATACTTTCCATTGATTCTTCACTTTAGGCTTCGTGTTAGTTGAGGAAAAGGGATTTAGGCGACATAAATAACATGCATAAAAATTCATAACCTCTTAGTGTTGTAGCCTACCGCTCCGTATTTCCCATGTTATGGTGTATGGTGTATGGCGGCATTCTCCTTTGCCCTCCGCCAAACCCCAGGCGTTAGCATTGAGAGCGAAAGAAGGAGAGTTTCTCCGTTCGCCGAGCTTATCCACTGCCTCGGCCGGATGTTGATGAACGTACACACGGTGATAACGGCAAACCGAATGGCTCGACGTACTGCCGTGTATTGACTGCGGCGTAAAATGTCTGAATGATCACTTTTAGCAAAAAAAAGAGACCATTTGTTAATATTTGAGCGAATTCTAATGTATAATTTTTCAACGCAGCGTGGGCTAGCTCAGCTTACCAAGCTCACCCACAATACACGCTACTGGTTCATGCCATATTTCCTTAGTATTCTTTTAAAAAATTCCTGATTTTCTCTTGACCGCATAATTCCCGTATGTCTTCCCCACGATAAAGTGCTTTGTGGGTTCAGTGCAATCGATTGTGGTTTTCACTGATGCTATAGGATCGCTTCAGTGAATTATTCCTCATCCAAAAATGTAGGCCTACATTTTTTTAGGTTTATTTCTAACTGCCATTTACCGAACCAAACTTTAATTGAATCCAGATCCCATAAGTAAAAGCAAATCATAATACATATACTGAATGAATTCTCCAAAGATAAAGGGAAAAGAGAAAATCGAACACTGCAATTCCACAATATTTTTGTTTCGGCGCGACCATGGTCTCTCTGTAGGTGACAACTGAAGATGCTGCGCCGCAGCAAAACCATGGTCCTGTCGAAATAAAATTTTTGTGGAATTGCTGTATTCGTTTTTCTCTTCTCCATTATGAAAAAATTCCACCAAGTTACCCCCGAAAACAGTTTCTTATACCAAAGAAACCTTCATTGCACCGTCTGCTTAGAACCGCATCATATATGGGCAAGAAGAGGAAAGAATGAGCGTACCCCTAGCATCTCTCGTATAATTTACCATATTTCAATAGTTTGCCGTTGCATTTTCACGCCAATGAACTTTTTCAATTTTCAATTCATCATCATCATGGGTCAACAACCCTAGGATTGGGTTGACGCAGCTTTCCACTCGATTCTTTTATCGGCCAACCTTTTCATACTGACGTAATTTATTTCTTTTCCATCACTCACAAACTGTTCCTTGTATATCATACGAGGCCTGCCTTTTCCAAATTCCCGTTCACTTTTCCCTCGACGATTGTCTTCTTCAGTCCATCGTGTCTCAAGATATGGCAAATTACGTTGTCCCTTCCTCTTTTTAGAGTTGTCAGCAGACTTCTCTTTTCTCCCACTCTTATCAAGATTTTTCGTTTGTCACTCGGTCGATCCATTTTATCTTCATTATCCTTCTGTAGCACCACATTTCGAATGCTTCCACCCTTTTCTTCTCCACTGCTGTCATCGTCCATGCCTCACTTGCGTAAAGAAACATGCTCCAGATGCATGTTCTGATAAATTGTTAATGCTTATTACAGTTTTATTCAGATCCCTCTCTGTCTCTGCCACGAGTGCTATGTCATCAGCGAATCGCAGCATGCTAATTTTTTCCCTGTGGATAGTCACTCACATTAATGAGGAAAAATACTTTACGTCACTCGTACGTTTCATTTGAATCAAACGGATTCAAATTATAAACGTTTGACCAAGACAAGAAAAAAGGAGACTACCGTATTGTTCTGTGATTGCATCTTGTAATTAAAATCTTATCCTCTTTTCTGTGCTTCTCAATCTCGGAATCCAATTTGTGTAGTTATTAACGATATCATTTTACGTGCTGTCACGTTCAATGGCGTTAGTTTTTAACATAAAACCCTTGACATCCGTAGGGGTATTTCTGATTGCGAGCAGTGGCATAACTTCTGAGTGATGTCCACACTTTAATGTCATTTAAGTTCATGCAGTTACGTTTCGGACTTCAACTGCACGATCGCACCGAACTATTCGCCTTTTCAATGCCGTACTCAACGAAAGCCGGCCGCAATTTCGATAACCTACCGGCGTAGCAACCAGTTGTGGCTTTGAATCCCGCCTCGGACATCAATACTTAATTTTCCTAAGATTTAAGAGCACGTAACAACCAAAGTAGTTGCAGGATTCAAATACTGAGTATTGTTGGCCTTGGAAGTAATACGATTGCGGTATACCATGATCATAACGGGGAAGAAAGAGAAGTTTTTGAAGGGTTTAACTAATATACCTGGGTTCAATTTGGCTTTCAGTTTCTTATATCCTATATGATTCACTTAATATTCTGGAGGAAATCCCTCGGGATTTTCAATGCATCCAGTTGACGATATTTTTTTGCTGTTACAGCGTTCCCGTATTCCAGTTCACCTCGGAGACAACCGCGAACGGGATCACTCATGAAGTTGTATGCTTAAGAAGTCGACAGCTACACCTCACAGATTGCATCCATCCTCTGCATTGCAGCCTCAGATGTCAACCAACTATTTCATTCCCTGTGTAATGCTGGAGTCACTGTTTGAATTCATACATGTTCACGTTTTTTAGTTGTGCCAGTTGATATGGTTGATTTCATTGTTTGGTGCTGTGAAAGAGACTTTTTAAAAGATGTCGTTTAAGTTAATACCTGAAGTATTGTTTTATGAGAGTGGAAATTTTTTGTTGCCCTTTTTGTGTTAAATTTTTATAATTTCTCAATTTATGCAAAATTATATAGCAAAATGTGTTACTTAATTTTTCTTAAATCGTTGTCATTTCATCGAGTGCTAATAAAACTAAGTTGAATGGACTGAAACATCTTTCTCGTTTATTTCCGAGTGACTTGCGACTTCATGATATTTAATATAATGGGTAAAAGGCGTTTGTAACGTGTTTATAACCTGGTAAGTTATTGTGGTGCTTTCCTGTCTCAAGTTGAATATTTCTAATTAAAATTTACAAATGAAATAATTGCCTCAAGCAATAAGACATTCACATGCAAATCGTAATAGCTTTTCATTAAATCCAGTACAATTCATTTGCCTATTTATTGGCTGTTCTCTCGATTCTACTTTCTTAAATAGCAGTTTTCTTTCCTTGCCTGTAGCATAATCCTTTCAGTCTACTCGACGTGGAGTAATTTTCTTTAATTTGTTTCTTATTAGCAATATATATAATTTCTTTACATCTTTGTCTTTTTTTAGTAATAAATATTTAGTAATGTACACTGGAAAAAACAGTTAGTCTCCCCAAGTGCTGACCTTCAAGCGTTTATCTTAATCCATATTAGGGGAAGGATGATAAGCATTGCGGCAACATCCTACGCAAGCACAATGCAGTGCCCGGCGAGGAACGTCTGGATATTACGTTTGTTCTCTCAAGTTTCCGTAATTTGTGCAAGGATAAGGCACGCGCATCATGTTAATTTGGAAGTTATTTACATTCTTAGTGACGGCAATATGCACGGAAATGGATTTTATCTCTGTGGATTTATGCATATGGCTGTAAACTTAATCAACCTATTGATAAGTTTTTATCGCATTTTGGGGTCAGTTTCATACTTTTCTCTCTCATATCTCATTTGATTCAGACTGATTCCGAGGAACTTCTGCTGTTTCAATGTAACAAGATTTTTATGATTATGACGCACTGATAAACAAAGGTATTGATCGGTGATGTGTGTGGGTACACGACCAGTGGTCCTGAAATCCTTCCTGGGCAACCAGGACACAAGTGTGAATTGCGAGACAATTAATATTTGGAAAAAAAAAGGAACAGAATTTTTCTCAAGCAGTGGAAAATTACAATACATTGGAGTATCAAAGAAATAGCGTTACGAAAAAAAACTAGTAAATACCTGGGTCATTCCATGTCAATTCGATCAGGTGATTGCCCCTAGGATTGCCTTAACCGATTTTGACCAAACTTGGAAAATCGTCATCAATTGATTGTAAAATAAAAATCCCAAAGCCGTTTTGCAAAACAAGCAAACGTTTACGAGATATTGCAACGTTGCAAAATTCGAACTTTGCAAAAATTATTACTCATTTTAAAATGTATCTCCGAGACTATTAAAGCTACAGACGTGCGCAAGAGCTCATTTTGAAGGTTTCAATTTGATCAAATGTAACAAGGGATTTTATTGTAAAATATAAACATTTTTATAAAGTTTATAACAATTTTATACTTTCAAATCGATTCTTGACGATGTATCTATGCCTTCGATTTTGCTCATTTTTTTTATATTTTGTAGATACAAAATTACAAAAATTAATATTTTGCCAGAGGTAATGTTTCATTCAAGAAAGCAAAAAATATTTAGCATAGGCGTAACGCCTGCCCGTAAAGGAAGCCAGGTTCGTTTACGTGGGAAATTTATTGACGTTGACGAATGGTTCTTGCGCATTCCTCGTTCCACCACGTGATTGCAGGCCTGAGAATGTTTCTCACTAACTTACGAGCGATGAAGTTGGGAGCATCGGCGAATTTCATGGAGGAGGATGACAATCCCACGGAGACTGAAGTCCTCCCCGTGAAACAAAAGGAGAAGAAGTACCGTATTCGGCGCCGACCCCCCTGACTTTTTATCTAATTTTACATTAATTTTTTTTATTTTTTTTGTATTTAATAGATATTTATGGTAAGACCAGCTTGGCTAGTCCGGAGGGGCGGGGGATTGCGTTTTTTTCGCGCTGTTTCAGCGCTACTCCGGCCGATGATTTGGGGTTGTTTTCTTACATCTACATAATACCCTACAAGCCACCATAAAGGTGTGTGGCAGGGGGTGAATTAACACCAGACATGCACTACCTATCATGCATAAAAAAGGATCAGTATTTCTATGGTTCTAAACTTCACTATTTAAAAAAAGATAAAAATAGCAAATCAAACATCCAAAACTATGCTGTCAGTTGGGTTACATTCAAGTCCTTATACAAACATGCAGCTATCAATGTTATCCATTGCTACACTCGTATTGGATATATTTATCGTTATTCATATCTCTAATTGTACGAGGAAAAAAGAACATTTTGAATCTGTCAGTTCGGCAATCAATTTCTCTAATTTTGTGATTATGGTCCAGTCTACCATAGTATGTTGGGGTTCGCAAATATTTTTAATGTCATCACTGAAAGTATTATTTTTGAATTAATTTAGGTGATTAAGTCTGCATTTCAACCTGCGATCTGACAATGATTCCACTTTAATTCATTCAATAGACTGGTTGCGCTAATATGGCTACCGTACCGCCCCTTTACAAATCTTGCCAATCTTCGCTGCACACGTTCTTAGGAGAACCAGAGGTGGTGGTAATGTTTTTGTTTCGTGCCGGATTTGGTGCCTTAGCAGGCTTGGCTACTTCTTTTACTTCAACGTTTGTTTTGTTGTCATTAATCTCTGAGTAGTTTGGGCTGTCTTGACCACTTTTGTGATCGCAACCGATGCAAAGAAATTCAAAAAAGTAGGTGATGTCATGGCCCTATATTTTTTTCCTCGCCTCGAGGTACGGGATTTTTTCAACTGCTATTATTTACAATATTTTCCGTTATTCTACCATCTTGAGACATTTACGAGAATACGCTGGATGCGTACCCTCGCAGTTCACGCAACGTGGTTCCTTGTTGC
Source organism: Platycnemis pennipes (assembly GCA_933228895.1). NCBI lineage: Eukaryota > Metazoa > Arthropoda > Insecta > Odonata > Platycnemididae > Platycnemis > Platycnemis pennipes. The sequence goes on along the minus strand of OW121846.1, from coordinate 101,891,914 downwards.
AGCCCGCACACTCGTGATCTTCCTGGCTGCAGCGCGGGCAGGTTGCCTTGCCCTCAAATCGCGTAGCGATGGAAGCAGCGCATGGTCGCCGGTATAATTGACCGCACTGGAACCGATTCATAGCCGACGAATACCTTGCCAGGGAGACTATCACGTGCAAACCTTTAGTATAACGGTAGTAGGTGTTATGATTTCGCCGTTGCGCTTCGTGGTAAGCCGACGAGCATCTATGACTCCTTGAGATACCTACCATCTCGCTTTTTTTCAAGTACTTCCTCGTATATCAGGTCATAATGGGATATTACTCCCTGATAGGTGTTGAGAGTGCGATACAACTTCACCTTAACTGGAATATCATGGAGCCTCGTGAGTGCCAAAAGCTTCTCACTCCGGGCATGATTTGCCGTTGCGATCAGCAAGCTCCCGTCTCGTAGTTTTTTGTGGGTTACCGCTCTCCCGGAATTGAGGCCGACAGCACTTTACGAATGAGAAAGGGGGACACCCGCTTAAGTGTCTCCCTTTCTTTCACGAAGTTCATAGGTAAGAACCGCTTACAAGTGGGTATACCAGTGACTCCCACGCCCGTGTCCGGGCGGGATCTTTTTGGAGGTGGAAGACTTGTTTCCGCCATACCAAACACTTCTTCGTCCCCCAGGCTCCTCACTCAACATGGAGACACACATTCGGGACGCCGTGCCGCACCGCCAACCGTCGGGTCGCCAGGGCTACCCAAGGGATATAGCACCCTAGAGGTGGTTGTCTGTTTCGGGTTAGATCTTCGATGCGCGGGCCCACCAAACCCGTACATCTCGACCACCCTAAGCACACCCACGCCTCGCCATAACGACACGGAAGCCGATTAATCGGGAGTGGCTAGCTCCCAGCCTCCCGTTTACAGCGAATCCGGGGCCAAAGAGGGGTATTGGCCCGTAGTCCATACCGGGCATCCGATACCCGGCTGGGAACCACGGACCTTACTCTCCAGGATCCCCTCATCTTCCTTACAGATCTCCGCACACGGCAAACGTCATTAGTGCATGCTTGGTGATCTTCACTCCCTGCCACACACCCTCGCGGTGGATTGCAGGGTATCGCATAGATTTAGATGATGAAACGTGCGGGAGATCTCATCACCACCCCTACCAATACGCCGGCCCCGGTGGAGGTGGGGTAAATCCCTCGTCTGTCCATCCCAGGGTCGCGGGTTCGAATCCCGCCCTGGGCAGATTTTCACTTTCCGGGGCATGGATGTTTGTATCGTCCGATCTGTTTATTGGAAGTGAGGACTTCGAGTCCTAAATTCGCAGATAAAAATAAGACAATCTCTCCTACCTCCTTCCTTACTCTCCCCGTCATCTAGGCGTGATCGCAGACGGCTAGACTTCTGTCCTTTGGCCTTGGTGATTTTCGAGACCCCTAAGGCGAGGCTCTCAGACTTCGGGAGGGTAGGGCCAGCAGGTTTCTTCGTTGGTTCGAGAGCCGCCGAGGCAAGGAAGTATAGTGGGCATTTAACTGGACCCCAAAGTATCGCATTTGATTTCGTGACGCTTTGGGTTCCTTCTTATCTGTGTGGCTGCATCTCCGCAGGTGGCTGTTCGTCCCGCAATTGGTTACTTTCCCTCATACCATCGAGACTTTCACACGAGTCCTCGTGAGCGCGCTCACCAGAGCGCCTTAAGAGAGCCGGAAGGAAATGCGCAAGCTCATGTGAGCCGTGACATTAAAAAGTATGTAGCTATCAATTTTTGGGGGAGGAATAATTCGATAGAGCGATCCTATAAAATTAGTAACACGAAGATGGAAAGCGTTGAAACCATAAGGTATTTATGTGTAACAATAACTAAATGTTTATCGTGGGGAAGACACGTCCAGGAACTATGCGGCCGAGTGAAGAGAAATTTAAAAAAAAAGTACGTAAATGTGATGAGAAGATAAAAGAGTGATGATGCATTTCACTAGTTAGGCCCCACTTTGACTAGGTGGCCAGTGTATGGGATCCAAATGAATTAGGTTTGATCAGAGAAGTAGACAATGTGCAGCGTAGGACAACTAGGTTCGTTAAAAGATGTTGGTTGGTTGGTTATTTAGGGGAGGCGACCGACAGCTAAGGTCATATGCGCCATATAGGATAGGTGGATAAATGGATAATGGTAGGAGTTTTCAGGGAACGGAGGAAGGGTGGAGAGAAACCCGGCGTCGGCATTAGCCTACTCTTAACGAAAGGCGCCAGGGGGACCACGGCTTAACGTCCCATCCGACGGACGGAGTACTGAACTTGAAATGCCCTCCACTAGACACTCAAGTGGGGATCGGTTTTCCACTGAAAAATCCGCCACTGCCGGGAATCGAACCCGGGCCCTCGGGATGGGAGGCCAGTACTCTAGCCACCACACCAACCCAATTCCCCTTAAAAGATGTTACGATGGATTAGTTGTGTATCAGAATTAATAAAAGAATTAGGGTGGGAATCAGTATCAGAGCGTAGGTTAAAGTACAGATTAACTCTATTAGAGAAATTTTAATCGGATAGCTTTACTGAAGATGTTAGGCATATATTAAAAATACCATCGGTATTCAACCAGATAAATAAGATTAGAGAGATTGTCTTACTGATAGATTCAAAATGTCATTTTTCTCAAGTACTATATGAGAACAGAATAGGCAGCATAGCAAAGGGATAGGTAGGGGAAATATTTTGGGATAGTTTGCAGTGCATGATGCATGCAGTAACAACCAATTACTTAATTACTATGTACATACTAACAATCTTGCTGTCGAAGACCCTATCGTAGCATGCTTACATGTCTATTGTGCATACTAGGTTGTTTTCACCCCTTGCCATACACCTTCGTGGTGGCTTGCAGGGTATCGCGTAGATGTAGATGTAACCACTCTCATCTAAACCACTACGCTGTCGGCGTTCCTTGCGCCTATCAGAAACGGATTCCCTGTCAAGAATGGCCCTGTCAAATAGCAGGCGTAGACGAGAGGGATACACTTGGAACCACGGAAGTTAGGTCAACACTGGCACAAGACATTCGGGAGTCTCTTGGGTGTTCTCCTCTCGTCTCGCAAAAAGGCACTCCGTGTCTTGGTGTCTCGGCAACTCAATACCATATAAGAATGGGATCTAATGGCTTGAGTCTCTTGCAATTTAGGTTTATGTTAGGCAGGCATGTAGCCAGAAATTTGCTTCGGGGGGGGGGGGGGGGGTCTTGCGTAACTTGAAACAAATCAGCCTTGCCCATTCGGTGCCGACTATATTAGAAATCTCTTCCCTTAATTTTCAGTGCTTGGTATTTACTTTTACAGTGCCCATATTTATCTCTCCTCACTGCTAATTTCACGGCTAAAATCAGAACAAAAATATTGGGAAAAAATTTCGGGGGGTGGGGGGGCTGAAGCACCAGAAACCCCCCCTGGCTACGTGCCTGATCTTAGGTTGGGCTTCAACACCCAAATTAAGTAATGTCCAGTGTTTGATCTCCTTCAAAGATACGGAGATGAAAAGGAATGAAGGCATTTGGGATGCAATGATATGATTTGGCACATACCTCAATGGCTCGAGGCGGCTCAAAACTCTTCACGACAGAACGCAGTTACAATCGAGACAAACTTCTCGGAGGAAGCCGTGTTCCGCCGAGGGCAACCCCCTCCCTCGCATTCCATGAAGACGCGGTGCTCAAGGGGCGGCGAGCCGGCCCTGGCAGCCTCGTCTGCCCCGATGCGCACCTCGAGAACCGAACACTCGCAGTAGAACAGGGAACACTCTTCGCTCAGCACGAACTTCCCGCCAAGGACTTCTCGGCGTACCACGGCGAGCACAATGCTCATCGCGTCGACGTTACGGACGTCGGGCCGTCAAGGGGCTAAAGCTACGTTCTCATGTGGCCGTTTTTGCGTTGACGCACACTGCGCCACCAATCAGACGCCAACGTAGCCTGCGTTGCCGTCCGAGTTGGATATCTTTCATCTTTCAACGCAGCCTGCGTTGACGCAGCTGCGTCAGAGCGAGGAACAATGCATTCTGCCTATCATTTGTTCGTCATGTGATTCTTTTGCCACGGATCATCATCTATCACGGTTTACCACCGTCATATATTTTGGTGCTTTGCTGCTGGTGCTGCCGGTGACTTGAGAACAGGGTATTTTCCTGCCGCACAGCTCAGCGGCAACGCGACGCAAAAACGGCCACATGAAAACGTAGCTTAAGCCGATTTCCCCGCAAGTATGTATTGGGGTCAGCGTATTGGGGTCGGATTATATATATATACGATATATATATGTATATGTATACGATTCGGAGGGGAACTTGAGGGGCACTGGGATATGCGAAATGGGCCGTTTAGTAATGAGTTTCTTCCACGATTCCAAATGGGTCGTAAAACCTTCTTCTCCCCGGGTCTCTCTTGTCAAACTGATGGCAAATGGAATAACTTCTAAAAATAGCGGTCAGGAGTGCTAAACGGACACGGAGTGCGGGAAAGAGGCGGAAGAAATGGGTGAGAGCACAATAACGATATGAATGCGTTGGAACCGAGCGGAAGAAAATTATTCGGGGAAATGAGATAAAAAAATCACCAGAAGGAATTCAAAACAAAGATTTTAACGCGAACAGGAAACATTTATTCATGCTATTCATGGAGCGATTGTGAAAAAAACCAGCCAGAGAAATGCATTTTACGCCCATATTTACACAGCGCGTGTGTAGGCACGTAGTTATGAACTCGTTCTTGACGCCTAAATGTGTTGGAATAAACTAAAGTTCATGGTAGGTACCTAAGAAAAGACGCGAGTTCATTGTTAGTAAGACGCAGCGCCGAAGTGTCTGGGAACATCCACAATCATTTAAGCAAATAATATGGAAAATACTGCTATTGGCGTCCTCTCATGGGGAAGAATATCTCCCTCATTCTAATATGTATTAAATCGCAAGGTAGCACATACAGTAGGGGATTATCATTTATTTTAGAGGAGGGACTAATTGAAAATTTGGGAAATGGCACTAAACTGCTTTAACACAATTAACAGCAAACTACGAAAAGTAAAAATCCTCTTCATAAAGAGAGGAGTTACATGAGATATTAAAAATTCGAACACCAATCGACTAGGAGCATCTACGAAATAAGATATACCGCTACCACAGCAAAAAACTGGATGCATTTAAAACATACCTGGAGACGAAATTTTCGTAGCAACCAAATTTAAATATTAAGCATCTATTTTCAACAATTGGCTGCACGAATTATTGTAAACCAAAATGGAATAAAATATTCGCCTACCATCTACTGGAAAATAAAAATACGTCCCTTTTCAGCATTTGAAGATAGAGACTAAATGTGAAATAATGGTTATGAAGCTAGCAAAAATCGTAACCCTGGAGGTTCTTTTTCCAACCCCTAGGAAACACTCAGATAACTTAGAAATTAATGGGGGACAATTCATATGGAGGTAAATAACATGGTTTTGCCTTTCTATGAAAGTGCCAACACTCACTCGTTACTCACAGCCCCATAAATTTCTACTTATTCTTTCTATTTTGCTCTAAAGTATAATTATTTTCATGGGTTCATTCTTGAAGATCTGCGTAGGAGAGCGGAATGACAAAGCACACTCGCCCTACAAATTGGTTTCACTAAGTAGTACGTATTCATTCGGGGGAGACTACCAAGAGCAGAGGTAATTTGCTCCATCAAGGAGAGCTGGATCATTAGATTGAGGATGGAATTTCTTTCGGCAAAGAAGAAGAAAGGAGAGAACCCGGCGTCGAAATCAGCCTTCTATCCATGAAGGGTATCAGGGGGTTCACGGTTTAACGTCCCAACCGATGGACTGAATACTTCACTTGAAATACTCTCCACATGGCACTTAATTAGGGGCCTGTACACCTCCATAAAGCTTTTCCATTGTTGGAATTCGAAATCAGAGCCCTCAGCATGGAAAGCCAGTACTCTAGCCATCACAAAAATCCAATCATATGATCTCAATCTTGTTTTTCCACACTGTAATGTTACCGTATTATTTATGTCATTTCATAGCGACAATATTCAATTGCTCCGAGGGCAGGAATGACAGCAATGATGAATCAGTGTAAATAATTCGATGCATGGAAAAATTTGGAATTGGATTACAACCTAAGAGCTATATTACCCTTGTCGTCTCTCATTTTTAATTCGCTAATGCTGACGCGGATATTTCATCCACCCTCAATTCTGTCGCTTAGAATTGTAATGCACCAAAACTAGTCTTCTTCTTATCTTCATTGAAGGAAATAACCCACACTCTTTCGTGGTGGTCCTAGGGTAGGTGACATAAATAGAAGAAGCAACATGTAATCTTGGGATCATCATGGGATCCAAGAGTACCTGGAAGAATCCCACGATGTTTCCTTCGATTACAATATGCGCCAAATATTTTGCCTATCCGGAAGAGTACCTCTGCAATTTCTCTGAACAGAAAGGAGGATAAGAAATATGTGAGGAGAATTACCTAGAATGGAATGAAAGGTATTCTATTTCACGTAGATCCAGGATCGAATCCCGCCTAAGTAATGACAAAAGGATATCGAACTCATTTTGAGTGCAGCCTACGATGAAACGTAAGGACAATTCTTCGTTGCATCGGACGATGGACCGGGCAATGGACAAAATTTGAGCCCATTTATATGTAGAGTAGAGAAATGACAATGTGGAGTTACACCTCAACTTCCCTTCGATCCCATGTAAATTCATTCCATGGACAGCTTATTCGCAAAAAATGTTAGCTATCGGTCTCGTCCTTCAAATATATACTTCTATCACAACTAGAAGACAGCTAAGGGCAGAAAAATATCATTATGCGTCGCGAAAACTGGAAACTGTTGAACGAGACTACCCCCATTTCAAAAATGAGTTTCCAGACTAGTCACTTTTTTCCTTTAACCTCCAGACTCCTAAAACAATAATGGGAAGAGGAGAGCCGAGTGAAGACGCTCAGGCGTTTTACGATTATGGGTCACGGCTATGAGATTTTTTTCCGAGGAAGTCGCGCTGAGACGATACTAATTTGTTCGGCGATAACTCTGGCTCTTTAAAAGGGTAAACAATTCGATTCCTGGTTAGCTTCATTATTGTTCCTCGCGAAAGGACTTAAAACGAGGTAATATTTCCAAGGATTAGTGACGTCAAGAAAGGCCCTAGGGGAGAAGAAACGAATATCGTGAGGTAATGGGAAAAGACTTTTTTTGCCATGTCACAATAGGCATTTGCCAAAACATAAAAGGATAATAATTAAATTAGTAACACACAATGATGAAGAAGCGTAAGTGGAAATAGCGTAAATCAAAAATGCTGGAGATTTTTGAATGAATTTTTTCAATACAATGATGATATCTGATATAATGGTATAGTCGTAGAAAAAAATTAAATTTCAGAAAAAAACTGTATAAAGGGCTATCATAGGGGCGAGTATATGTAGTCAGTCATACGACGAAAACAGCATGGACAAGACGAAAGTTTTTGGCGCCCAGACATGTGATGCGATGAAGAATTACCTTCGTCACATTTATCACTCAAATTTCATCGCGTTCAAGATGCACTAAAATGTAACCAGTTATACAAAGAAAACCTGCAGCTAAATGTACAGTGGATTATGAGTGCAAAATCCTCTCAGTTGGATACTTTGATTTCATGCTTCATGTTTAATTGGTGAACGAATTTCCACAATGTACCCCGATAAGGAAATCTCTGAAATACATCAAGAGACACGTAAGAGAGAATAATGCTGTCAAGTACTGTACACTAATGTTCGGACGAAAAATCGTAAAGGTGACTTATACTCAATCGTATCAAATCCTTGAGACATTGAGGTGAATACGGGTCGATGACTGGACAGATGTGGCCACACCAAGTTTTTGCTTGCCAAAATCGTCTCAAGGGAAAGGAACAAACTGCGAGACCGACAGCCGTGGAGATAAAACTCCACGCAGACACAATGAATTCAATGAGTATCAAAATACGATGCGAGAATTCAGAGTTGAGTTCAATTCCCCTATACACGTTATACCCTATATTTTTGTCTCAGTTCCACTCAACCGTCTGCCTTACCGCCCCTAAATCTGACAGCCTTGCCTCGTGGGTCTCGAAGATCTCCGAGGCAACAGTGTGGGAAGAACGAGAAACATCAGTTTCCCTTGAGGGAAAAACGAGCGAAAACGCTTTATAGGCGAAGGCGAGAAGAGCGTGACTATATGATTGGGAGGGGGATGGCGGGAGTGTTAGGAAAAGGGGAGAAGGGCGTTGGAGGGGGAGATTGGGCGAATGGTGGAAGGGAGGTAGCTGTAAGCCGAAAAATAACATAATAGCAAATTTTCCACAGAGAAAAAATCATTTGCCTTAGTATAACCTCGTGGACGGTGGCGCCTTGCGCACAACTTCGGCTGCTTTGTGACATTAATATGTCTAGCAGTCCGTTTCTATCTTGTTACTTTAAGGCTCTATAATTTCCACAGAGAAAAAGGATGCCTTGGTAGCTCAACTGGTAGAGCACCTGGCCAGATATCAGGAGGTCCGGGTTCGAGTCCCGGTCAAGGCAAACTATTTTTTCTCTGTGGAAAATTTGCTATTGTGCAATATCAGCGGGTAACGCCGTTAAAGTTTTCACGGCTAATTCGTGGACCTTTTAATTCCGTAAAATGACATGATCGGATCATAAGCATTAAGTACAGCACGAATAAGCTCAAAGGGAAGGTAAAGGGTAAATTTACTGACCTTTCACCGCGATTCACCCACGAAAATCTTTACAAGAGTTGCCTGCAGGTATGCAAAACAGCATAAAAGAATATACATCGACCTTCGAATACCTCGAAATACGCGTATTCGCCTCGCACCTCACGCCATTTCCCCTTCCCAACCCTTAATTGACATAGGCCTTAGCCGGTATAGTTTGACTCTGCTCGTCACGAGCCTAGCCCTGAGTGACGTTTCCCGGACCTTCTCTTCGGAGATACCTGGGTGAGTGTGTGCAAGTGACTGAGTAAGTGTGTTTGACGTTGACGTTGATTCTAAGACGGGAGAAGCCTCTAAATACGAAACTGAATCATGACATTCACCCTTGTAAGCACAAATGGAGGAGGATGAGGGTTGTTCCTTTCCAGTAGCCACTTGTGGTTTTCCAAGTATTTCTGATGCCCAAAAAATGCCAAAGTCCACTAGGAAATACTTGTACAGAAACTATTTTATTTGAATCCGGTATTAGTAGTAGTACTGACTTAGGGGAGTTGACATAACTAAGATCATATGTGCCGTAACTGCCATCCAGGCAGGTCGTAGATGTCTATATTAGAATTGTATTTTAGGGCCTCCCGTGGCATAGGTTACTTCGCATCGTGCATACAAGATGTTATACCTAAGGTAGACAAAATTTATTTCCAATACGAGTATCGCACCGATGGTATTTGTTTTTTCCAGGTCGACAAAATACCAAATTGGCTACCGCAGCTCGCTATATAGTGAAGTTGTGACAAGAATATTATAGGGTGGGGATATACTCACACTGTAAAGGAAAAATATAGCGTTACCTTATAAATTTAAAATAATAAATTAAATTAATTTTTTACATTAAAATGAACCCATTGCATAAATTACCTTCTAGGATATCAATTTTTACTAAAAGTGAGGAAAACTGCTATTTCCTGTTAGCAGCTAGGAGCTGCTGCTAACCCGAATTAACAAATGGAAATAGCAGTAAATTTTGGCAACTGCTAATAGAATGATGGAAAAACTCGTATTTTTATGTACTGATGGGATAGGCTCAGTTAGCAATTGTGGCAAACTTTAACGCCAAAAAAATGCGTTTACTCAACAATGGTGAGGGAAAATATATTGTTGAACAGAGAAAGAAAGCACTGATTTGACATGGTAGTCTATCACTCACTCAGTGATTCAACCCGAGGGTTGGTTTTGACAGGTGAGGGTAGAGCTCACCCCGTACTAAGCCAAAGGCGTGTGAAAGTCATACATTCAGGGTAAGGGGGCCAGTTCCTTTCCCTGGGCCACCTGCGATTTCCAACGAAGCACTGACACGCTGGAAATCAAATCGCGAGGAATTTTAGATAAGGGTATCTCCCCCATGGCTCTTGCCCGAGATTTGAACCCAGGACCCTCAGGTCCGTAGCTCAGTGCTCTACTCACTACGCCACCACGACGACGGTAGTCTATAATTGGGCTAGTTAATAATAAGTATCGTTCTATTATATGTACACATAATTTTCAATTAAATTTTTTTGATAATGCAAAAGTTTTTTTTTTAAACAATTCGATGGTAGCCAACAGGATTTCTTTCCGCCTTTCTTTTTCGGGCTAGGCATTCCTTGAATAGACTCAGGTGGGGAATCCTTGCACATTTACCAAATGTGGCACACCGATAACTTGTTCTGGCAGGCGAAACAATTACTTGCCAAATTTAATTTTAATATTTTCGTAAAAACCTGTTTTTTTCTAAACCTGTCAGTTTAACGCGATTTACGTAGTCACTTTCAAATCAAATATCATGGTATCAAATAAAATTTTTTGTTACAGGCTGATGCAGATATTCTGTTACAGGGATGTAAAAAATCTTTATTTAGAGGTGTGCTAGCCCTTTGGATCTTGACACACGTAGCCGTTTTCCGGTAATTCTGCCTTAAAGATTAACTTTCATTGTTGGCAATTGCGGATATTTGCTAGTTCAAAGATAAGGCGAATGAGACGAGTGTACAATTATTTAAATCTTAATGTTCGCATACGTTAGCAAGTTGATCTATTTATTTCTCAGAAACCAACTCGCTGCAACATTGTTCATTGTGAGATTTTGAAGAATGAAATGTCCAAAGCCACTAGAAAATATTGCCAGCTTCGCAATTCATCTATTGTAGGTCTCATGCACTAAAATGATATTCTCTACCGTTACGTGTTTTTTTTAGGTCAATGAATACATTCTACATTCACAAGTAATTGTTAGTATTATAGGGAAACTAATCAACAAATGGGTAGCATAAGAAAAATACCCACCAGAGTGAAGTTTTTTTTAACTATTAGGAAAATATCAAGATAATACATGAACAGGTATTGAAGGTAAGTCCATTAATACTACGATGTGGAAGAATTGATCCTTATCAAGAGGAATTGACTGTCGAAGTTAATAGGACTATAGAAAAAATTAGATATAATATGAAGCCATTGGTACATTTCCCGTAACATGATACTATCCATTTGCAGATTATATAAATCATATATTTTAAGTGCGGGTCGTTGTGGCCTAGTGGATAGAGTACTAACCGGAGGGTCCCAGGTTCAAATCCGGGGCGAGAGCCTTTCTGGACACCCCCATCTAAAATCCTCGCGATTCGACTTTCTGCGTGTCAGTACTTCGTAGGAAATCGCAGGTGGCCCAGGGAAAGGAATTGGCCCCCCTACCCTGAATGTCTGAATTTCACACGCCATTGGCTTAGTACAGGGTGAGCTCTACTCTCACCTATCAAAACCTTTAACCTTCGGGTTGAATCACTGAGTGAGATATTTTAAATGCATGTTAAGAGCGATTTGGATGTGACCAATGTACCTATTCTTTTCCACGTAAGTAGTCCTCATTTAGAATTCTAATTCTACTGTATGTACGTCTCTACAGCGGTTTTCTCAAGTGACACATTGTGAAAAATAAGGGAAATATTTTCTGAAAACGTCATGTGAAATGGTGCATAGCCTAAACAACTACTTTGAGGGCTATAGTAGATCATCAGAATCGTATTTTAATTTAGGTAATTTCTTCAACAAAATTAGAAACTTTCTTTGACTCTCCAACTTCATGCCCCAACAAACTAATGGATTCAATTTTGGCACATGAATTTCCATCTTAACACTAGAACGTCGGTGCGGTCATTTTGACCTCACATGACATACTTTGTACTCGCTATGTTTTTTACCTTAAAATATTTTCCTCCGTAATTTTTCCTAATTTAACGAATTGATGGTTAATAAAAATTCATTTAATTAAAGCGGTAGTCTTTGGTCTTTCTTCTTTAATGAAGAGAATATATTGGTCCCTTTTTCAGAGTTTATTTTGGTTGCAGAGCATATTTCTGTTTCAATTGGAGAAACAGCCTAGTTGCATGTCAATAGTGTTGTTTGGTTATATTCACACCTGCCACACATCCTCATGGTGGCTTGCAGGGTATTGCGTTGATGTACTTATAGATGAACCCAAGTTCTAAAACGATTCCGTTCATACATTGTCCCACTGTTTAGATAATCATAAGAAAGTATGTCATCAGTAAATGAAGCAGTAACAAGAGCTACGGCAAGACGCAGTTGACCGGTGTCATGATTGGTACGTGTAGCAGCGGACAAAGAGAAACTAAATATTTGCATTGCTCATTTGACTGATATTTTTGAAATTTATTAGGGTATATGTGTGCCCCGTGTTAGTTTTCACAGGCTTCATATGGTGGAACTCTGAGGATGGATTTTGTACACTTTGCGAACATTTTCGAAAGATATAGGGGATGGTCCTCTAGTATGGGACAGCTAAGCCAAATTGCTAAATTGTTAAAGGCTAAATCATATTGAAATTTATACTAAAACTAACTTCAAAGTGTTATAAAAATACCCTTTGAAGGAATTACGTCACACCGGATCGATACCATTTTTTTTCATTTGAAAATACCGTTACATTTTGCTCATTTGAAAAATTGTAGGGGCTGTATGGGACACCTTTTATAGGCTACGGATTAATCCAGTCCCACTTGCAATTCAACATTCTACAATACAAAATGCAATAATTCATGTTTTAAGTTTATTAGTATAATTAACCTTAAAATTTTAATTTTAATTTTTATAAATTTAATTTTAAATGTTTAAAAAATTTAAATTTCATTATTTTTGCCACTTTAAGAAATTTAAATGGGTTATGAACACAATCTGTTGTCGCAAATGTTTCTTTATTTTGTGCACTTTGGTAATCAATTGGAAAATGGTAAGAAATTAGCGATTATTTTCATAAATGTATTATTTTTTACTTTAAAACCATCGCATTTGTAAAAAAAGACTGCTCAATATTAGCAAAATTGTCGTGGGCCCATCATAGGCTCTCACTTACGGAAGACCTAAGGTCCGTGATTTAATTCCCGGTCCAGGTGAATTTTTTCTCATGGAATTAATGTGAATTTCACCGTCGTTCACGCGACAGGATGGAAATATCCTACACTCACTGCACTATATCCAGTCTTCATTGAAGGATTCTCCACAATATAGACAGTAGGTAACTTCTTCGGTTTCACTGGTAACTTTCTTGGTTAGTGCTTGATTGGTTTCAGTCTTTGTTTCATCAGAATTACGTTTTTTTCGGGCTTCGGTAGATGCTTGTTGTTTCTTTGTTGTGTCGCTGGGTTTTCCACAGATAACTTTCATTCCTTTGGCAATCGTCACTATTTCCTTTTTATTTTTCGGTTTTTCTTCTTGCAACAACCTTCGTGATTCCGCAAGCTTTTGTTTCCTTTCCTTCTCCATTTTCTTTATTTCAAATTGTCTTTTGAATGGAGTGGATTTTATAATTTCACTAGAAGAGTGAAATTATAGCTTCCACTCCATTGTGGCTGAAACGAGTAAATATCTTGACTGGAACTACAGGGCAGTGGAGAAATAGATTCCAAAACATTTTTATACTTATTGAGATTTTCCAGAATTCTGTCATTCAACAGTCGAAATGGTCAACGGCTCAATAATTGGCTCTGCAGAAGAGGGTTTAGGTAAAGACATGGCTGGGGAAGATTTAGGTAAAGTCCTGGCAGTATATGTCTCAGGTGTCATGGTGGGTCCAGGTAAGATTATGGTAGTCGAGGGAATAGGTAAGGGTATGGAAGAAGAAGGCCCAGATAAAGGAGGATTGTTGGACACATCCAAATGTGCTGCATCAAAACTATTGCTAGTTGAAGGGGCAAAGTCCTAATCACTGGAAACATTTGGATTCAGCGGGAAATACCAGTACAAGCGAAGCCTGACTTCGCCAACTCCATCCTGCAAATTTTTGAGAAGGCCGTACCCACTAATCCAGCAATATCTTTCAAAGAGATCTTGGCGTTGGGATATTGACGCATCCACAAAGAACATGCCTCATGATAGGCATTTTTAAAAGGCTTCATTACAATTCTGTCAAGGGGCTGTGATGGTGTCAAAAATTTGCCTGACAGCCTGTGAGAAGTGTGCGGTGGAAGGCTCTGCATATGGATGTGATGATCTTTTGCAAACGTTATTACTTCCAGGTCCTTATGCCTTGCATGGTCGTCCAGTATGAGAAGGGCAGGTTCTTTTTCGATTGCGTTTATTCTTTACACGAACAGATTGAGCCACTTGGGGAAACCATCCTTCGTACTCCAACCGCTTGGCTTACCGTCGAAAATATTTCCTGCAGGTGCGTCTATCTTAATATCGTTGTCCATTTTCCTCGAGGGAAGACAAACAAAGGAGGTACAAAGACGTCCCCAGGGGCTTCAATGGATAGTAAAATTGTCACATTTCTTCCTTGGTGCGTTGGTGTGTACACTTGAAACGCCTGTTTCATCTGCATTGAAGATCTTTAAGACCCTGTTTGTCATCTAATGCATTTTTAGTAAGAGTTAAGGTGCTGGGGACTTCCAGATATTGAAATAGAGGAACAGTGAGATAGGAGGGTGAGTTTCGAAGAAAATGAACCATGAGGAGACGGGAGAGCGAATATAAACGACGTGAGTGGTTAAGCGGGGTTGCATAACTTGGAGCATACAGCCCCGCGACGCCAAGGCGCATGTTTCAGGGCGCGCTGGCGCGTTCGTCCTACGTCTAAATGTTAAGAATACCTTTTTTAAAAATAAAGAGGAAATACTCAGGCTTCACTTGGTGGAACCGCATGGTAGTAAATAAAATGATTACTTGGTAAGATTCCACAAATTCCAAAATCGTTTAGTTTTGATTTTGGGAAAAAATAATCAGATAATCGGAAAGCAGACAATATAAGCAACAAAAAAGGTATTGTAAATAAAATGATTACTTGGTAAGATTCCACAAATTCCAAAATTTGTGGAATCTTACCAAGTAATCATTTTATTTACAATACCTTTTTTGTTGCTTATATTGTCTGCTTTCCGATTATCTGATTATTTTTTCCCAAAATCAAAACTAAACGATTTAAAAGCCAAAAAAGCCATTTTTGGAGTGTTATTTTCAAACTTTGGGGGGGTTGCGGGGGGAATTTTTGGTGGGAAGTTAGAAATTCGGATTCAGCGACCCAAAAAGCATAGGATAAATCAATTTCCAGAACTATCTCTAATTTTTCCAAGTAAAATACCCTAATGCCTGGACTAGCATCTCTAGGCTCTTTTCTCCAACAATTCAGTTAAATTCAGCAACTTTCTCACGGAAATAACTCAGACTTTTGAGAGACTTTTTTCAAAAATATTGGTGACTTTTTAGGCGACTTTTTTTTGCAAAATTAAAGACTTTTTTTCCGCGCTCTAGTGATGATCATGGAGCTAATTCTATTAGGGTCTCGATATGTGCTCGCCGAAGCTTTGGAGTAGGCTTCTATTGGCAGTTTAATCGACATAATCGGATAAAATATATCCGAGTTTGGAGAAGGTGAGGCTTGAATAGAAATTATAGGAAATGCCGCAGCCGCTTCAGAAAGAAAATGCTTCTCACGCATCTGCTTTCCGTAGAGACTTTTCAAAAGCAATCCACGTGAATCAGCGTAATCCAGGAATGAAAGTTAATTAATATGTACCTACAAGAAAAAATTTATATTTTGACTTATATTTCACCAGATAAAATTGAGTGCATAGCTAACTTTAGTGAACGGTTGTGTCATATGTAATGCTTCAACTGCAATGAAAATAAAAGTTCCATACCATTGACCACAGAATTGATACCTAACCGAATGATTACTATGAAACAGAAGTTTGGTATTTAGCATTTAGTATTGAACGGATGAATCAAACGAAAATAAATGTTTAGATTGTAGTCAATGCCCGTAAAATTATGCAAGAGAACAAGAGAGTAATGATCGGGGATCGGGTTGGTGTGGTGGCTAGAGTGCTGGCCTCCCATCTCGAGGGCCCGGGTTCGATTCCCGGCAGGGAATTTTTCGCTGGATTCCCGGATTTTTCACTGGAAAACCGGTCCCCACTTGAGTGGAGGGTAGTGGAGGGAGTGAAATACCCTCCCCTAGTGGAGGGTATTTCAAGTTCAGTACTCCATCCGTCGGATGGGACGTTAAGCCGTGGTCTCCTTTGCTCTTTTCGTTGAGAGTAGGCTAATGCCGGGTTTCTCTCCACCCTTCCTCCGTTTCTTGGGAACTCCTACCATTACCCAATGACCCACCTATTCTAAATGGCGCAAATAACTTCAGGTGTCGGTCGCCCCACCTGGATAATCAACCAACGAGTAATAATCAGAGACCTGCAGAGAGATCTACAAGGATGCGTTGCCTTGACAGAGAATTCGCTCAGCATCATGCGACCCATACTGCGCGGGGAGCTTCTCACAATCCGAGTTCAAACATTTAAGGAACCGATATGTAGTGCTAGGTTATTCTTTCCAACCTCAAACCCCTGGGTCTTTGCCCAAGACGATAGGAAAGCGCACAGCCGCACGTCTGGCCCCACACCGCCGTCGCTCCACCGCCGTCAAACCTCCCCCACCCCCTTACTCAAGAGTGAGTCATTAGCTCTTTCAAGGACAGTCCTTCCCGCCACTCCCGCCTTCGCTACCCCCTCCCGCAGTCGTCTTGCACACCAAATCGCCTTAGCTGAGGAAAATACATTTCCGTAGCTGAGGAAAATACATTCCGTCAGCTGAGGTTAAACAATGACATCAGCGCGCGGTCAGATGAGTCGGAAGTACGTTCAATCGGTTAGCGGTGCAGATCATATGCAGTTATAACACTATAAGTATTCTTCTAGGGTAAAAATCAAACCACACTAAGCCATTGGCGTGTGAAATTCACTCATTCAAGTAAGGGGGGGCAGTTCATTTCCCTGACCCATCAACGCCTTCACACTTGTAGGAAATTTCAAGCCTGCCGCGTGAACGGCGGTGAAACTCACATTAATTGCCATGCGAAAAAATTCACCTGGACCGGGAATCGAACCACGGACGTTTGGATTTCCGGGCCACTGCGCAGAACACTACGTTACCCAGAATCCTTAATTGCCATGCGAAATTAGGGATCCTGGGTAGTACAGTGGTCTGCGCAGTGTTTCGGAAAGCCAAACGTCCGTGGTTCGTTTCTCGGTCCAGGTGAATTTTTTCGCATGGCAATTAAGGAGGTTGATCCGAAAAGTGAAAGTCATATCATTTTATTAATATTTTCAGCACTTATAGAACTAAAGTTCCTCTATCTAATAAAGTAAAGAAAATTATACCAGCCCATACTCCTTTTTGCACAAATTGCATTTGAAATTGCATACGATTAACGGCGAGAATGGCCATCCAACGTATTTC
This sequence comes from Platycnemis pennipes, assembly GCA_933228895.1. Classification (NCBI taxonomy): domain Eukaryota; kingdom Metazoa; phylum Arthropoda; class Insecta; order Odonata; family Platycnemididae; genus Platycnemis; species Platycnemis pennipes. Next base: position 101,874,428 of record OW121846.1, on the reverse strand, counting down.
TTCTTCTTCTATGACTTTCAATAGCTTAGGTAATTTTCTTTGTGAAGTAAGGACCACTTAGCAGGCATATACTCCTACTTAAATTAATAAGATTCCTTAGACAACTTGACTCAAGCAGTCGCGAGCCAACCTCCTTAATGTGAGAACGACTTCCCACGATATTCTGGCAGTCGAAAAATCGCAACGCGAGGATTTTAGGAGGGGATATTCAGGGAGGCTTCACCCGGGTTTGAACTGAGGACCCTCTCGGTATTCTGCCCATTAAACCATCACAACCCACGTAAAACTTACGTAACGCTACATTGGTGGGGAGGGGTGAGAACAACCGCTACTATGCGTTTTCGAGTGGGAGGAGGTTCAGCCTTTCGCTACGTTGGGGAAAAGATGTATTATGATACCATTCTTTGCTTCCATAATAATGACAACAGTTATCATGCATTGTGAATAAATGATTAATAGCATCCAGAAATAAATACGGCATTTATGAGCACATATCTGTTACGTAATTCGTAAAAGAGGCGTCACCTTGGCATCGTGGCGTATTTATGATTGTGACTACGAAAGTTTGACAGAGCATTACAGGGGGATGAGGCCGGGGAAATAAATGTTGAAAATGAATGTTACGTAAAATATGGATGGCCCTAGGTGGCACTCCAATACTCTCCCGCCAACCCTTATGCTTACCTCGTTTGCTTCTATCTTGAATCCCATATACTCACCCCACATCGGCCCCATCCCCTCTCCGACTCACCCCTCTCCACCGCTCCGCTTCTCCTGCCTTCTCCCACACTCCCCTCCCTCTCCTGCGCCCCCCTCCCCTTTCCCAAGTTCCCCTCCCATTCTCTGCTTCCCCTTCGCTCCCTCCCCTACGTCTGCTAACCCTCCCGCTCACCTTGCACCCCTTCTCAAGGGGCTGAAAACGTTCGCCATTGCTCTCTTGCCATTGGTCCCCCGCAATTTGAAAGGAATACCGCCGCTAGAGGGGCTAGGGCGTTCCACGCGTAATTGACGGTACGGGATCTTGTGGCGTTTCACTTCCCATGTAAATCTCCATAAGAAGCCTGGTGCGGGTTAGCCAAATTCAGCAGAAAAGTTAAACTGTCGCTAAGCAGCTTAAAAAAATATTTCTTGTAGGAAACAGAGATGCCGGATCGAACGCTAACATTTGCTGGTTATTGTTTTAAAGAAAATTCATAAAAAATATTTTTAACAATTTCATCGAGTATGGCAACTTTTCCGAGTTAAAAACAAACCTTTCTTCAGAACAGCTCCAAAATTGCATGGTTAATTTCTTGTATATTTTTCTTTACGACAGTAAAGTTATATACGGATTTTGAGATTACACGATTAATTTTAAACTATCTTTTGGGCCCCAAGTTTTGAAAAATGTATGTCTAAAACTGGTCGCCTGCTAACTTTCGTCTCTAAAGAAATATGTGCATATATGCGGCGTATGAAATTTTTATGAAATGTAAAATTATTTTTAGTGAAAAAACTAGAACTCTAACGTGACTACCAAGGGAGTTATGTGCTTGCTGTGGAGGTATTTAAAATTAAATTTTTTAATGATTGATTTCTACAGGTAATGGGCCCAGGTTACGTGCCTGCGCGAATTTATTTCGTTTATTTTTGCCAAATGCTCGTGAATTTTGGCGATAGCAATGAATCCGCAAATCAAGATAGAGAAGCTTGTCGGTGGGCCACGTGGGAATGACCGACGAATATGCACTTTTAGCTATACGATATGATCCCGATCATAGAAGGCACGCGAAAGTGACTTGAAATCGCGGATCCAAAAAAAAACTTGGGAGGCCGTCCTGAAAAGTCTGAGCGCCTGGAAACGAGACAAAGCGCGAACGGCAGCATTGATTGCAAATGCGCTGATTCAGCAGGAAGCAGATTTGGTGTTAAAGTATGCCAATGCCAAGGATATCTGGGATAAGCTTGCTAGCGTTTATGAGCAGAGCAACGTAAAGCGCTTGCGCCTGCTGACGACGGATTTCATCATGCTCCAGCACTATACGGAAATATATATATCTACATCTACGCGATACCCTGCAAGCCACCGCGAGGGTGTGTGGTAGGGGGTGAAGATGGGGTCACCAAGCATGCACTATATTGACATACAAACAAGCAACTATGGGGTCTCAGGGATTATGTAGCGGATAATGAAGGTTTGTAATTAAAAATAATATTGATGTAATTAAGCTATAGCATGCCGCAGCTTCACGTTCATTCAAAGGCATGGTATGTGAACTGTCATGTCTGTATGGTCATGAGTTACGTCAATAGCCGCTCATATTCTCGAGTCTTTTGGGCTATGGAATTCAGTTCCACTGTTAAAAAGATAGGTTGCCTGTTTCCCCAACTATTGGTGCTTGATGTGAAATATGCGTCACACATATTTATATCATAATCATACCTTTCTAAGTTAAGTTTTGCTAAGTTTTCGAAAATTGCATAGCCTTAGGGGCTTAATTAAATTAGGTAATACCAGAGTAATAAGAGTTTTAAAGTAATAAAAGTAAGAGTTTTGTTAAAATAATTATGATGATAACCATTCTTATTAGTAAATAAATAATTTTATAAGAAATTGATCAGTTGTTTTTTTAAGATTGACTGTTTGATTACCAAAGAACAAGCGTTAAATAGGGGAATTGCCAAAAAATATAATTATTCGTTCAATCATCCCCATATTGTTCGGCTCAGTTTAATTTATCGTCGGTTATGTCATCGAGAATGGTATTTTCAAAACGGCAGATGAAATGGGATTTTTATTTGCTTTGACGCACGTAGTCGTTATGTAAGCTCAATAAGTGAGTCTGATTATACGGAGTCCACCACCTCAGCGAAGTGCATCATGAGAATCCCGAACCTTCCCCCAATCCCTGCCGTGATGAATGAGCATGGACACGCCTTTTGATACGGAGGCATGTATAGAATTAGCATAATTTTTCACGGGCGTGGGGCCCAACGCGATCGCAACGTGATGGGTCATTCCACGTCGATTCGGCCAGAAAATCAGCAAAAATGACGCTTAGAGAAACCGATTTTGATCAAACTAGGCAAATTGTCATCATTCGAAGGGAAAATGCAAACCCCAAAGCCGCTTTGCAAAACATGCAACCGTTTATGAGAAATTACAACGTTGCAAAATTCGAATTTTGCAGAAGTGACTACACATTTTACGGTATATATCCGAGATTACTAAAACTACAGACGTACAAAAGAGCTTATTTTAAAGGTTTTGATTTATAAAAATATAATACAGGATAATATTTCAAAATATCAGCAATTTTATAAATTTTATCACAATTTTAGATTTTCAAATTGATTTTTGACGATGCACCAATGTCCTCGATTTTGGGTATTTTCTTCATATTTTGTGAATACAACCCTCATATACAATTTAAAAAAGTTTGCCAAACGTAATATTTCATTTTGGAAAGAAAAATATTTTTGAGTGCAGGCGTAACGCCCGCCAGTGTCCGCGGCTTCAGGCCAACGTTCGACCGCACGGTACTCTGGTGACTTCAGATCTCAGCACACAGTCTCTCTCATCTTCTTCTCACCTATTGCAACTGTATACATAGTCTTGAATCGCCTTTGCCTGAGCCATTCACCATTTGCTTCCATAGATGTTACTACCGCCCTGGAATACACGAGGGTGGCACCAGTCCTTGCGGCGGCGGTCGGCCTATGAGAATAACATACAAGCCAAGTTCCCTCTTCGGCTTTCAGTGCTAAGCCTCTATCCTACTTTCCTCGCATAATCTTTTAGTTTGCCGTCCAAAACCTCTTCCACTTCTCCTTTCAAGGAAACGGTGGTACTCATCTGTCACCCACCATTGCCCATTCATATTTTACTCTCAGGGCAAACAACGGGTTTGGCAGAGCGCTACATACATATCACTATCGCTATCACAACGTAACGAATAGTTTGTTTCTCTTCGCATGCGATAGCCTTCCCCGCCCTATGAACAACCTGTAATTCCTTTCTTTTCCTTTAATTTTCGTTAATTAACTCGGTCACAATAATGTTTGTGATAATTTTCCCTGCAATACTTCAGCCATATGAATGATGTAAGTCTTCGGAACCAGTCAAAAAATAAATTATGCTATGCGAGGCAATGGGATTGGTTTCGAGCTTAATATTTAGCTGTGTTGAAAATACTATATGGGTCATTCCATGTCAAGTCGACCAGGTGATTGCCCTTAGGGTCACCGATTTTGACAAAATTTGCCAGAACGTCTCCATTTGATAAGAAACTGAAAATCCCAAAGCCGTTTTGCAAAATGCGCAACCGTTTACGAGAATTAATACGTTTCAAAATTCGAGTTTTTTTTCAAAAGTTACTACACATTTTACGATATATCTCCGAGAATATTTAGGCTCTAGGCGTCTTAAATAGCTTATTTTAAAGGCCTTGAATTGAAACAATATAATAATTGATTTTATTGAAATACAAAGAATTTTATAAAGATTGTAATAATTTCAAATTTCCAAATCGATTTTTGACGAAGTACCTATGACTTCGATTTCGCTCATGTTTGTGTATGTTGTACACATAACTCTCCTCTTCAAATTAAAAAAGTTTACCTGAGGTAATATTTCATTTAAGAAATAAAAATATTTTTGAGTGAAGGCGTGACGTCTACCAGTGTCGGCGGCGTCAGATTAACGGCCGACAGCATGAAACTATGGTGTCTTCAGATCTCTGTATCTTTCTAATTCATCTTCTTCTCACCAAATTTTAACCGTATACCAGCTCTTTGCCCGTGCCGATCGAAATTTGCTTCGCTCAGGAGGGACCACAGCCTTAGAACCTATTAAGAGCGGCACCTGGCCTTTCAGCGGTCGGTCTCTGAGAACAATAGGCAAAACTTGGCACGGTTTCGGCTTCCAATGCTAATGATTGTTTTTACGGTTTTTAAATTGATATTTACTTCATCTAGAGCATTTTTAGTAATAGTAGATGTTTGTCAAACGATTTCAAGTCTTGTGTAAGCTGTTAAATGATGGTTTCCTCAGGGTGACAATCGTCAGGGAAAACCGGAAAAACCAGGAATTTTCAGGGAATTTAGCATTTCTGGAAAAGTCAGGGAATTCTAGTGACTGTCAGGGAGAAACAAATTGAAATTCTCGTTATTTATCTACCATTACGTTTATCGGCCAGTCTTTCTCGCCCTTTATTTCACCAACTAAAACTAATAACCGTCGCTAATGTGCATGGAATGAGCCCCATCAATTTGTGGAACATTCAGTTGTGAATCTTATTTGTTGCGTCTTTTAGTTACTTACAATTAGTGTGAATCAGACATACAATTTGTACCTTTTGTGATTGATGCGATATTTGCCAAGTAGTGTTAAAATTTATAATCACATGCATTCCGCTCATCATAAGGAATCCGAGGCTATGTTGTTCGGAAAATTTTACCTCGCGTTTTTTTTAACTTCTCAGACTCGGATCTAGAGGCAGGTGAAGCACACTAGCTCGTGGTAAGCACTTTGCTTGCAGTTATAAAAATACGAGACGATGATTATTAGAATGGTAATACAAGTACGATCACACGTGTAAACAAAATTTACGTAAATTAACAAAATTACGTGAGATAATCTTCGATTCCCATAGACAGTTCATGAGACAGTAAGAAGAGTCATCCTCCCGTCCCCACCTTTCACACTCGACGTAATTATTGAATAGTCCCCTTAGTTCCCTCTCGAAGCAATTTATTCATGTCACAAACCACCTCAAATATGATATTCCTGAATACGATGCTGCCGTTGCTAATTGCCTCGTTCGCAGTGGCGCGATTACGTTTTGTTTGTTTATACAAATATTTGTACATTTTTGGTTTCCTCTTACAATCAAAAGGTTATGACCACGTTGATCAAATTTTTATTCGCTTCTGAATGTCACTCGTCCCATCCGATTTTGATCCAGTCCAACAACTTGGCTTTGGTTTGTATTTTTCGCGCACCTTAGTGATACCTGTACCGGAGTCCACCAGTAAATCGGCCATTAACTTTCCCTTCGATGCCTTTTCAGTAATCCTCAACTTCCCACGACTACCACAACACGCTACCTCTTTCTTGAAGGATTAGACATCGTCATTGTAATTTTACACAAGGATACATATACGACCGAGGAAATACGAGACACGGCCTCGTATCCGCGGCCGCGAAATGTGTATGAAAAGGGCGTATAATTTGCATGAGGGTATAGCTTATGAAGGTTTAATATACTTTTTCATTAGGGGTATACTTGTTGCTTTTAATGCATTGATTTCAGCTTTTAACATATTCTGAATTTTGACGAAAATTTAATTCAGCAGAAATACATACGGATAATAGGAGCACTTTTGGCGATCGGTCAGGGAAAAGTCAGGGAAAGGTCAGGGAATTTAAAAATTGGACCTCAGTAGCCACCCTGTTCCTGGGCGTACCAACTCCCAGTTTTCTTCTCAAGATTTCATTAATCACGCTTTCTTTCGCGGCACTAATACATGCCTCTGACTGAGACCCTTAGGATTAATTTCTAAAGTAGCACCGTATGAAGGTGCAGCTGTGCCATAAATGGTCCTCTGGTAGTTGTCCTCGTAGGTATGCACTGATAATTAACTCATGCACAATTACAGGCCTATCACTTCGCCATCTTTTTCGCTTTGCTCAATTTTCCCACACCCACTGTACATGATGAAAAACGTTTCAAACAATAACTCGGGAAAATTCTGTACCTCAACTACTCAAATTAGATTTCTAAACATTTTGCGGGGCTTTCACCGACGATATTATATGAGTGCGACGCCATGACTATATTGCTCGTATGAAAATTGTATATTACTTGGAAGTCAGAGACAACCTGAAATCATGTGAATTTTTCAATATGGGCGATTTTTTCGAGAACTTTTCTTTTCTATACCAAGATTCAGTGAAAGGTGTGCACTGGAGTAACTGCAAGGCATGTTTTAATATAAATATGTACGATCAAGTGAGTGCCCCTCAGTGTGGTTATTATTTCCGACTGTATGAATAATAACGCCATATTTCAAATGACGATGCTCTATAGTGTAACAAGTGTACTAAACCTACTCAAAAATTTTACTTTTTCGACGTTGCGGGGACTCAATAAAAGATCCGCTACAAAATTTTGAAATTATTGCATCGCCAAGGTTTTGGAGTCGATGCTGAAGGGCATTTCTATACCACATCTCAGGGAAAGGGTACATGTGGCAGATATAAAGGGACACTGAAGACAAGCCATACGTGCCAGTCTGAAAATGAATTATAAGAATCTAATCCAGACTCTTGAGTGCCTTTACAAATGGGCCACATCGAACGTGAAAGGAGTTTAACACTAAGGAAAACTTCGAGTTTGTAACCAACGAGCAAGTGAAGGAGAAGAGAAGAGCCTGACGAGAAGATTCCGGGATACACCTGTCGTGGAGTGTATTCATACCTACCGTACGGCTATTCCACATTGGAAAGAAGACTTGCTGAAGAAGTACCTTTCTCAGTAATCCGAAGAACCAAATTTTGAATTTTTTGGTACAGATAGGATTAGGAGAGTTTGGAGGATAACAGGGGTTTTGGAAGGAAAAGTAAGAAGGTTAGAGTATTTCCGATGCCAAATTGTATAATGAAATATTAATGAACACGATTGTATTTTACTTTCATCTTTTAATTCTGCGGCAAGGAGGAAACCAACCTCGGCTATCCAATCTGCCAGTATAGCAGTACGGCATCAAGTTAAACGGAGACGACAGTGATTTTTTAAATTTTCCTTGGATTTTTACTGCACGTATTATTATTGTAATTATTTACACTGTCATAATATGAGGGATGCGTTGGCTGCAATATAAATTGTGCATGAAGGGATTGCAAAAAATTCCCTCAAAAATTTATGCCAACTTTTTGATACTATTCAAGTGAAAAGTATGTAAAGTTAAATAAGGAATTTAAGGCTTTATAATGCGAACTATGTTTAAAGATGTGAATAATTTTTATTTTTATTAATAAGGAGGGATAAAAATAATACTTTCAACTTATCTAAATACTAAATACGAAACTAATTCCATTGCCTCACGTATCATAATTTATTTTTCACTGATTCCGGAGATTTACATCTTCGTATGTGTGATGTCATGTTGGGAAAATGTGTAAAACGTGAGTTAAAAGGAGTGACCAATTTAATTAACGGATACGGGAGCAAAACTATGGGATGTCAGGTCGTTGCCTTAGCCTGGGAGGCTATCGTATGCGAAGAGAAACAATATATACGCTTAGATGACATGGGTAGCGCACTGGCTTCCCCGTTGTTTTCCCTGAGAGTAAAATTGGAATGGGAGATGGTGGGCGATGGAATAGTGCACCCGTTTCTTTGAAAAAAGAACTGAGAAGGAGGTTTCGGAGAACATGGTTAAAGGGTATGTGAGGAGAGTAGTACTGGAAGCCGAAGACGGGACGAGGTTTGTCAATTGTTCACCGTAGCCAGGTGCCGTTATTCATATATTCTAAGGCTGTGGTCACACCTGGGTGAAGCAAATATCGATATGCACGGGCAAAGAGTTGGTATACGGTTAAAATTTGGTGAGAAGAAGATGAATGAGAAACAGAGATCTGAAGACACCAGAGTACGGTACAGTCGGCCGTTAGCCTGGCGCCGCGGCCACTGGTAGACGTCATGCCTTCACTCAAAAATATTTTTATTTCTTAAATAAAATATTACCTATGGTAAACTTTTCATTTGTAGAGGAGAGTTGTGTCTACAACATATAAAAACATGAGCAAAATCTAAGTAATGGATACTTCGTCAAAAGTCTATTTGAAAATTTAAAATTGTTATAAACTTGTTATAACTATATAGATTGTTCCCTTTGGAGGATGTTTTGACCATATTTCTCTGGTAATATCGAAATATAATCAAAATAACTCACCAATTTTAACAAATGTAATAACATCACCAGAGAGATATCAGTTTTTTTACTTCACGCACGAATTGACCCTAAACTCTCTTCCTATTACCAGTTTATATTCACGACAATTTTTACGCTTTACTTAATCCCGTTTAAATAGGGTAATTAAATTAAATAGGCAGAAAAAATGGTCTTCGTCGGATTCAAATTACCATTTCCAAGAGTCTAGTGTAATTTATTACAACAGTTGGTGCTACGTCGATTGTGTCGCGGAACAACAAATACTGCATTTGGTAAACCTATTTGGTTGGTCACACGTAAACAATGCATTTCCGCGCTAAGATCTCACTTTGTCACGACGTAAAGAAAATTGCAGTGGATGCATCCAAAGATGAATCTGTATCTTTGACAAGATGCATGCTGAACGGTCCTCATCTGCTGGAATACATCCTCTTTTAGCCTTTTATTATTCAGGAAATGTGAAGTAAGCACAGTCTTTCCCAAGGTACTCCCGTACTCCTTACCCTCCCGTCTGCTGCATGATGGGATCAGGTTCTGCTTACCTTCCCTCTAATTCAAAGATGGGATTCCTTTCTTCTCACTCTCTTCCTATTACAGGAAGGGATTGTTTGACGAAACGTATACTTAACGGTGAACATCTAGGGGGTTATATTTTTTCTACGTAATATTATTGGGGGAAACACGAAGTAATCACAGTCTTTCACGGAGCATCCAACACGTAATCCTTCCCCTGATATGGATTAAGATTAACGCTTGAAGATCAGAACTTGGGGAGACTTACTGTTTTACCCTGTGTACATTACTAAATATATGTTACCAAATAGAAAGACAAAGAAGTAAAGATATTATTACATATATATTACGAAAAGGAAAAAAATTAAAGGAAATTACTCCACTTCGAGTAGACTGAAAGGATGATGCTACATGCAAGGAAAGAAAACTGCTATTTAAGATAGATGAATAGATGGAATAGCCCATACATAGGGAAATTAATTGTACTGGCATTAAATGAAGAGCTATTACGATTTGTATGTGAACTTCTTATTGTTTGTGGCAATTATTTCATTTGTAAATTTTATTTACAAATATTCAACGTGAGACAGGAAAGCACCACAACAATTTACCAGGTTATAAACACGTTACAAACGCCTTTCACCAATTATATTAATAATCATGAAGTCACAAGTCACTCGGCAGTAAACGAGAAAGAAGTTTCAGCCCATTCAATTTCATTTTATTAGCACTCGATGAAATCACAAAGATTTTGGAAAAATTAAGTCACACATTTGGCTATATAATTCTGCAAAAATTGAGAAATTAAACAAATTTAATGCAAAAAGGCCAACAAAAAATTTCTACTCTTATAAAACAATACCTCGGATATTAGTTTCAAACGTCATCTTTCCAAAAGTGTCGTTCACAGCACCAAACAATGAAATAAACCATATCAACTGGCAAAACTGAAAAACATGAACATATATGAATTCAATCAGTGCCTCCAGCATTACACAGGGCATCAAATAGTTTGATGAAATCTGAGGTTGCTATGCAGAGAATGGAAATGGATGCAATCTGTGAGGTGTAACTGTTGACTTCCTAAGCGTGCAACTTCATGAGTGATCCCGTTCGCAGTTGTTTCCGTGGTGAATTGGAATACGGGAACGCTGTAACAGAAATAAATATCGTCAACTGGATACATTGAAAATCCCGAAGGAATTTTCTCCAGAATATTAAGTGAATTATATAGCATATAAGAAACTGAAAGCCAAATTGAGCCCAGGTATATGTAAATCACTAGAGCTAATGGGGATTATTGGTCATCGGAGGTTTTATGCAACCGCCCAAGCCATACCAACTCGCCTTCCGATTATCTCGTGAATACGCCTTAGCCAGGCCACCAGTGCAGCAGTACGAGGAACTGGGAAAAATCTCATCAATGTTTGCTCCGCTTCCTCGAAAGCGCAACGAAATCGGTTGGATTTTAATCATTGATGGGCTTAAATTAACTATCACGAGAAGGCCATAGTAGTCGGCTCACGCATAAAAAAATTAAAAACCTTAAAATAACTATCACTCACTATTTTTTGCAGCATTTGGTAAATGAACACTTACTAAACCATCCCCACGACTCGCAAAACAAATTTTCATTCCTGCTGTCACTTCATGAAAGCCAAAATTGATCTTGACACACGTTTCTTAGGAGTCCGGGGGATATATATGGTCCTAATTGGGATCCAGCGTCAACTGACCGCGATTAAACCTGGAATGGATTTATACTTTGCCACGAAGATCTACTTTGCCACGAAGATTTACATGAAACTGCAGCGCTGATAAAATTTAATCGTTCACATGAATGCCCTTTAAAACATACCCCCCATTGCAAATGGGCCTGTGTATGCTTTTTGAGTTCCCCTAAGGGATTGCTTCGATCGCCAAATCACGGACCCTCCGGTATGCTGCTCTCCTGTACTCCTCCGAGCACGAACGTGTAAAAGACACGAGCGGTGGGTTCGCACGGAAAAGCGGCAATGGCCCCTGTATCTGGACGCACACAAACATTATCCAACGGCTCAGTAAATCACGACGGCTGTTGTGTAAATGCACGCTTTCCGAAGTGACGCGGCCACCTACTGTCACAGTAAGTGCGCAAATGACACGAACCTCTCGCGTGAGAATGCAGTGTGAACCACCCCGACACAACGCCTCTCCGTCACACATCGACTCGCGAAGCCGAACATTTTTCGCTCCGCTCGTTGAGGCGGAAAATATGGGAGCGGAGCGCGTTCACTCCCTTCTCAATGCAAATATTTTTTCCTGGGTTATCTTAACCATAACAAACACTATTGTTTTTCGTTGCATCTGGCGGAAGTGCCTAGTTAACCCTTCAAAAACTTCTCTTTCTTCCCCGTTATGCTCATGGTATACCTCAATCGTATTACTTCCAAGACCAACAATACTCTGCATTTGAATCCTGCAACTGCTTCGGTTGTTACGTACTCTTAAACCTAAGGATAATTAAGTATTAATTTCCGAGGCGGGATTCCGAGGTGGTCTTCACCCCCTGCCACACATCCTCGCGGTGGCTTGCAGGGTATCGTGTAGATGTAGATGTAGATGATTCAAAGCCACGACTGGTTGCTACGCCAGTAGGTTATTGAAATTGCGACCGGCTTTCTTTAGGTACGGCATTGAAAAGGCGAATAGTTCAGTGCGATCGTGCAGTTGAAGTCCGAAACGTCACTGCATGTAGGTACTTAAATGACGTTAAAGGGTGGACATCACTCAGAAGTTATTCTACTGCTCGCAATCAGAAATACCCCTATGGATGTTAAGAATTTTATGTTAAAAACTCACGCTATTGGACGTGACAGCACGTAAAATGATATCGTTAATAACTACACAAATTGGATTCCGAGATTGAGAAGCACAGAGAAGAGGATAAGATTTTAATTACAAGATGCAATCACAGAACAATACGGTAGTCTCCTTTTTTCTTGTCTTGGTCAAACGTTTATAATTTGAATCCGTTTGATTCAAATGAAACGTTCGAGTGACGTAAAGTATTTTTCCTCATTAATGTGAGTGACTATCCACAGGGAAAAAAGGATTCAAATGAAACGTTCGAGTGACGTAAAGTATTTTTCCTCATTAATGTGAGTGACTATCCACAGGGAAAAAATAAGCATGCTGCGATTCGCTGATGACATAGCACTCGTGGCAGAGACAAGGAGGGATCTGAATAACATTTTAGTGACCATGAAAAAGGACAAAAGCCAGATATCATCTAAAGATTAAGAAGAAGAAGAAGAATAAGATATTGGTGTTCAGCAAGAATGAAGAGACCAAAACCAATTTCAAACTAGAAAAAAAAACTTGATGAGGCGAAAGAGTTCTGATACCTAGAAGGCCGAGTAACCAACGATGGACGAAGTAAGAAAAAAATACTCAGTAGAATAGTCCAAGCAAAGAGGGCATCCTATCAAAAGATGAATCTACTGACAGCTGGAAATACAAACGTAGAAGTAAGTAAACAATTTATCAGAACATATATCTGGAGCATGCTTCTTTAGGGCAGTGAGGCATGAACGATGACAGCAGCGGAGAAGAAAGGGGTGGAAGCATTCGAAATGTGGTGCTGCAGAAGAATGATGAAGATTAATTGGATCAACCGAGTAACAAACGAAGAAGTCTTGATAAGAGTGGGAGAAAAGAGAAGTCTGCTGACAACTCTAAAAAGAGGAAGGGACAACTTAATCGGCCATATCTTGAGACACGATGGACTGAAGAAGACAATCATCGAGAGAAAAGTGAACGGTAAGATTGGAAAAGGCAGGCTTCGTATGAGATACAGGGAACAGTTTGTAAGGGATGGAAAAGAAATAAATTACGTCAATATGAAAAGGTTGGCCGATAAAAGAATCGAGTGGAAAGCTGCGTCAAACCAATCCTAGTCTTGTTACCCATGATGATGATGAATTGAAAATTGAAAAAGTTCATTGGCGTGAAAACACAACGGCAAACTATTGCACGATGGTAAATTATACGTGAGACGCTAGGGTACGCTAATTCTTTCCTCTTCTTGCCCATATATGATGCGATTCTAAGTAGACGGTGCAATCCGTGAAAGATTATTAACAAGTTTCTTTGGTATGAGAAACTGTTTTCGGTGTAACTTGGTGGAATTTTTCCATAGTGGAGAAGAGAAAAACGAACACTGCAATTCCACAAAAATTTTATTTCGACATGATCATGGTTTCGCCGCGGCGCAGCATCTTCAGTTTTCACCTACAGCGAAACCATGGTCGTGCCGAAATAAAAGTATTGTGGAAATGCAGTGTTCGATTTTCTCTTCTACCATTATGTTTTGAGAATTTATTTAGTATATGTATTATGATTTGCTTTTATTAATGGGATCTGGACGCAATTAAATTTTGGTTCGGTAAATGGCAATTAGAAATAAGAAAAAAATGTAGGCATACATTTTTGGATGAGGAATAATTCACTGAAGCGATTCTATAGCATCAGTGAAAACCACAATCAATTGCACTGAACCCACAAAGCACTTTATCGTGGCGAAGACATACGGGAATTATGCGGCCAAGAGAAAAAAAATCTAGAATATATTAAAAGAACACTAGGGAAATATGGCATGAACCAGTAGCATATATTGTAGGTGAGCTTGGTAAGCTGAGCTAGCCCACGCTGCGATGAAAGATTATACATTAGAATTCGCTACAACATTAACAAATGGTCTCTTCTTTTTTGCTGAAAGAGATCATTCAGACAATTTACGCCGTAGTCAATACACGGCAGTGCGTCGAGCCATTCGGTTTGCCGTTATCACCGTGTGTACGTACATCAACACCCGGCCGAGGCCGTGGATAAGCTCAGCGAACGGAGAAACTCCCTTTCTTTCGCTCTTAATGCTAACGCCTAGGGTTCGGCGGAGGGCAGAGGATGTTGCTGCCAACTACCATACACCATAAAATGGGAAATATGGAGTGGTAGGCTACAACACTAAGAGCTTACGAACTTTCATGCATGTTATTTATGTCACCTAAATCCCGTTTCCTGAACTAACACAAAGCCTAGAGTAAAGAATTAATGGAAAGTATTATTTATCAGCTTCTGGCATAGCATACCCAGCATACGTTAGGACACATTGCTTGTTTATAATTTGAGGCAAAAAAATCATTTAGGTAAAGTCATAAAGAAAAAGGATTACCCAATGGAGATACGTTGTAAATAATCTCCGGAGGAGAAAGGATTATTGACGGCAGGAGACCTATGTTGTTCTTAATCGCGCAAGCAAATAAGAAGAATTGTAAAGTGTAAATGTGCTCTCATTAATAAACTGACTTTGATACATTATAGACACGCTTCCTAAATATTTCATTTCAAAAATAGATAAAAGATTATATCACTATTTTGGAGGGGAAGGTAGTATGTGCTAGTGTCACGAGATTTAATAGAAACATTTTTTATCGTCATGCATATAGAACAGTGCATAAATTACGATTTTAAAGTATTCGCTACCATCTCTCTTTACAATGCAATAAAATTTACTCATTTTCTTAAATATCTTTGTATGGCATAACTTTATGGTATATAAACGGTCGTCCCCGTTCGCCCGTAAGGGACAGATTGGCAGGAAGTAAAACACGCGGTGAGAGTGCAAGGGCTTTATTATAAATAGGGTACAGGAGTGCTCTGCATAGGAGCGCGATGCCTCGTGGGGGAGGCATACTCTCTCTGACCCCTCGAGGCGAAGGCAGGCGCGGGGGCAACTCGATGCTCCGGTTCCCAGGCACTTAGACACGAAAAAGGCACGCGCGGGAAGAGGGGGCCGTTCGTGGTGACCACAATGATAAATGGGTGGACGCCCCCCCCCCCCACCAGATGAGGAGACAAAGTTCGGCCACCGAGTGAGGCGCCACCGCGTTAGGTGCCACTTCTCTAATCGTCGAGAACCCAGGACAAAATACTGGCTGGGAGGAGAGAGGAGAATCGCCAGTTTTGTCGAAATGTTACGGGGCAGTGACTTCGCCACATGGCCTTCGTTCAAGCCTTTTGCTATGGCAGTCTGGTCAGAGTTCCTTCGAGGTTGATCTTTGACGGATTCACTTCGTTTAACTCAGACTATATTCTCGAGTAAGGTGGTTTCTTCCATTATGACTGCGCCTCAATTTATGTTTTAGCTGTGTTTGCTGAATTGCAGAGAGAGAATAGTGCATAGGGGGATCGGGTTGGTGTGGTGGTTAGAGTACTGGGCTCTCATCCCGAGGGCCCGGGTTCGATTCCCGGCAGTGGTGGATTTTTAAGTGTAAAACCAGTCCCCACTTGAGTGCCTAGTGGAGGGCATTTCAACTTCAGTACTCCGTCCGTCGGATGGGACGTTAAGCCGTGGTCCCCTTGGCGCCTGTCGCTAAGAGTAGGCTAATACCGATGCCGGGTTTCTCTCCACCCTTCCTCAGTTCCCTGAAAACACCTACCATTACCCAATTACCCACCTATCCTAAATGGGACAAATGACCTCAGCTGTCGGTCGCCTCCCCTGAATAACCAACCAACCAACGATAAGTGCATAGTGGTGTATGACCTTGTAGAAACCCCATTTGGTATCCTAAAGTACGAGGACAAGAGGGAAATGGGGTCGTTCACCATATTTTCCACCATTTGGTTTATTTTCTATGAAAAGTATAGTAACTCATTTACTGATGCTAGATCAACTCCGGTCTTTCTGGTTTCAGCCAACAATTACATTTCTGTCTTCATCTTAGAAGGTCAGTGGAAGATAGTGAGTACCGGTTTGCTTCGTTTGCATTGCCTTGATGGTGTCCGTGGTGAAGAGTAATAAGAAGTCCCATTCATTTTTGGTGCTGTCAATTTCAACCAAAACTTCACTCCTTTTTTCACACGTTGGTAGAAATAGTTGCACGCCACTCTCTGACCAGGAAGAGTTGATTTCGATTGGAGGTGCATGTTGCGAATCTAAAAAGTTAATATGGATCTTCATTCAATAAAAACATCAAGCCTAATTGTGCACAAGTTCAGATACTGAAAGGTAAAACTCAGAAAATATATTTCCGTTTGTAAGTGTAATTTTCTCTCACTTGAATCCTTGCTGCTTCCAACAACCGCATCCCCAGCTGGAACAATATTTGCATCGTCTGAAGAAAAAGTACATGCATTTATGAACAATCAAAACATTTGGATTCCATTTCTATTTTTATTCCGGCAGGATAATAAAATATAATGAATATTCACAAACCTTCCTATTCCATGTCGTCATTGGATTCATCAATCTTCATCAAATTCATCAAATCACTTCCTGAATCCTCAGCTAAAATATCCTTATTTTCCGATTCGTCAATCTGAGTTCCCGCCGTATTACGCAAGAATTAGATAAAACATTTTACGATAGGAATAGAAAAAAATTAGAGAAACAATCTCTATGTAAAGATATAACAGCTGGAAAATCTCCGATCGTATGGTTGGTGGCGGGTCGAGTGAGTTGCATACATAGTGTCAGTACTAAAAATTGGACAAAATGTAGTAGGAAGGATCGAAATTCTGAAGTTGGTATACGACGAAAAGAAACATATTACATCGATAGTCGGTCCACAGAGAATAATAATATGTGAGGCACAAAAGCAATGGAAGAAAGCAACAAGAGTAATGAACGCGTGAAAAAGAGACGTCCCGCAGCACGTAAGGGGATCCGGTAATATACGGGAGGGAGCAATAGAAAACGACTGCTGATAAAAATCAGACATAGTTGTCATAGTGAGATTCGGTAACTCTGAAGTTACTATATGATACAAAGAAACATATTAGGCGAGAATGAAAGATAATCCCATGCGAAAACATTGTACACGACAGAAAAAAATGATGAACGTAGCAAATACGGGCATAGTCGGCATGGAAAAGTGACTGAGCCCGTATCACGTACGGGCATAGACTCGAAAGTGTTAAGATTTTTTTACGCAAATATGCTTCAATTTAGATAGCATTGGGTTCAAATCACTCCACTGTTGGAAAGATGGTCAGTATACGTACTGAAGATAATTAAAGAAAAACTATATAAAAGTCCAAATTTCCATCAAGATTGAATAAAATTAGAAATGTTGCATTGATTACTGAAAATAGCTAACCATTTACGATTATGTGGATGACCTCAAGTACTTCTGGATTTCAATAAACATTATTTTATTCTAATTGAATGTAGGAATACACATCATGGCTGTATCTAATTATGTGAAAATATTTTTAACAAAAATACATACTCTTTGAAAGACGTTCAAGATATTTAGCGATCGTTCACCATAGGATAAAATGATTGATATACATACCTTCCTCCACTCTTTCCACGTTTTATTCGCCCCGGGACAAGCATTAAGCTTCAAAGTAATCATCTCCCATAATTTTGCAGCATCTTTTGCCGTGAATCTTGGAGTTAACTTGCCTTTGGCAATATCTTCATTTTCTGAAATAAATAAAATATTTACATTTCTGATAGTGCTTAGCCTTTTGTAAAATATTTAAAATGCGGAGGTTATTAAGTGATTTCTTACCTTCGACGAATTCCAAAAGAATGGTTTTCTGCCCCTGCGACATTTTAGCCATTTTTGTAATGCTATGATTTTCTTTCTTCTTCAATTCGATAACACGCCGGGAACCACTCAAGGCAACGGAAAATGTGCTATTGTCATGAGTATCACGGCCTCGACCACCATCAGTCGCTGAGTTCAGTGGACGATTTAGAGGCGAACGAGAGAAGCCGGGGAAAAATTTCCATCGTGCGCCAGTCGGGAAAGGGTGGCAATGAAATCTAAGCAAGCGATGGTCAAACGTACAAAACTTTTTTTCCACAGTCATCATGCACAAAGTAGAAAAATATTCCCGCAGCATACATTGTATCACTGTGTAGTAAAAGACTACTTTTGAGATCGGCGGCGCTCCCGGACTCGAAGGGTACGTTTTTGCGACGTTGTCACACATTCAGCAACTCACTCGAGTGGTCCAAGTCGCACTCGATGGTTTACAGCTCAATCATACCATTTTCCGCTCGACTCGGGTTACCCTTCGACTTGATCACTCGTGCTCGGGTTCGACTGCCTGAGAAGTCGAGCGGTTTCCAGCATAGCCCCCCAGAAGTGGTCAGCGTTTTTGCGCGTCGCCTGGGGTGAGCGAGTCGAGACTTTCCAATTCCAGAAGAGCACGGAAAGGCCATCTATCGCCGAGTGACGCTCACAGTGTGCGCAGTGCGAGAGAAGTTCCTAACGTGGTGGTGGCGTCAAAGCTAAGAGCGTCTCCAACAAATATGAGTGCCCAGGAGAACGAGTTGACTCCCAAGCGCAGCTACAGCGTTCGATGCCCGAGAAGGTGTGACCCTAGATATCGGAGGATGCATCCGGTCATGGCGGTGGTTCGCAGGGAAGTGAGCGGCGAGCTTATCTCGAACCTACTGAATTTTGTCATCGACGAGGGAAGGATTATTATGGAAGGAGAGATTGTATATTACACGCTCTCATGTGATCGCCAGTTCCACCAGTCCGAGGAAAGTGACCAAGAATCCTCGGAAGACCTGGACTCAATTCTAAGCGACCCGGCGTCAAATCTAAGCGACCAGTCATCAAATCTAAGCGAACCTGCCTCAAATCCACGCTCTCAGCCATCAAATTCAAGTTCTGAAGAGAACGGGAGGTGCCGGCGCAGAGAGCGCCGTCCGAGAAGGGTGTCGCCCACGCAGAGTGCAGAGGGGCCACGAGACTCGGGTGAGGCGGATGAAACTCCGAGTCACTAGAATCGAGGGGAGATGATGAGTGAGCTGGACATCTTAACTGCGAATTAAACTTCTTCTAAGGTATTTACTAGTTTTTTTAGAATCGCTACTCATTTCATTCTCCACTATATTTCCATTTTCCACTGGTTGAGAAAAATTCTGTTCCTATTTTCAAAATATTAATCGTCTCGCAATTCACACTTGAATACATACACTTTGAAATATCGCAGGTGTCGTGGATGCCCGAGAAGGATTTCAGGACCACTGGTGGTCTACACACACACACATCACTGATCAATACATTTGTGTTCTTCAATGCGTCATAATTACCGAAATATATTGCTACATTGAAACCTCGGAAATTCGCGGAAATCAGTCTGAATCAAATGCGATACGAGAGATAAAAATATGAAACTTACCCGAAAATGTGATAAAAACTTATGAATGTATTGATTTAGTTTGCAACCATACATGTATAGCTATATCCTTAGAGATAAAATTCATTCCTGTGCATATTGCGGACACTAACAATGTAAATAATTTCCAAAATAGCCTGACACGCGTGCCTTATCCTTGAACAAATTTCGGAAATTTGAGAGTGTAAAAGTAATATCCAGACGTGAGGACTAATTTTAGAATCAGTATATACTCATATTGTGACGCGAAAGCATGTACTTAACTCGTATTTGCAGTACTCCTAAAGAAATGCATATGTTTCAACGTTAAAACGTTCTGAAATCCAGACTGGAATTAATGAAATCTATGCCACATAATAAAATGGGAATAATACGTATGATCACATGACACTGCATTATTACCGAAATCCATTGTTGGACGATTCAATCGTCGTCCTTCTTAGTCAGCTCTGTAAACCAGAGGCTGAGGCTTCGAATCCCTCCCCGCCCCATTGTGCTTGACGTAGGATAATGCCTATCATTGAGTTGCAATGAACGGAGCGATATAATATTAGTGTTGGAGTACATTAAAACTTAATGTGACTATTCCGATTCAATCTTCAAGGGGAGAACCATGCAAACCACGTTCCTGCTTTGAAGAAGATTGAAGATTTGGTCATTGCCGCCTTGGTGTAGAGATATGAGCGATGGCTATTCACGTCTCAAGGGACTGATAGGGATATCTCCTGCTGCTGTTATTGGAAAGGAAAAAAAACATAGGGATCCAAGCGATGAGCGATGGCTATTCACATCTCAAGGGACTGATAGGGATATCTCCTGCTGCTGTTATTGGAAAGGAAAAAAAACATAGGGATCCAAGCGAAGCCTGTTCTGTTATCTAATCTCCTGACGATGCGAAATTCCTCCTCGCCCAAGGCATCCTCCCACATTCCCAGACCTGCATTCTCCTCCCAGCTATCGCGACCTTAGAGGGGACTCGCGGAAATCCTACCAAGCAACTGAATGCAATGAAGGAGGCACGGGAAAATCGAACCTCGGTTTTTACTGTCAGCATTCTAGCCAGCAAGAAAAATGCATGCGTTGCCCAGAATCTGATGATCAAGGCATTTGAATTCTCACCAGTACTCTCGTGACAATACTGACCTTCGCATTCATAATTTGTTGATGCCCATTTCCAGGTTTGGGAAATTTTTACACAAGAATAGTATATATTAATCCAATCACCGGATGGGACATTAGAATTTTTTCTCACAATTATTGTCTTGAAAATACTGTCACTTAAACCAGAATCTTAAACTTCATCCAATATGGACAATACAATTCTTTCTCACAATTATTGTCTTGAAAATACTATTCATGTATTTTCAAGACAATCCTCCATCATCCCCAGACCAGTATGGGAGAATACAATTCTTTCTCACAATATTTGTCTTGAAACTACTATCACTTAAACCGGAATCTTAAACTTCATTCAATATGGACAATACAATTCTTTCTCACAATTATTGTCTTGAAAATACTATGCATGCATTTTCAAGACATTCCTCCCACATTCCCAGACCAGTATGGGACAATACAATTCTTTCTCACAATTATTGTCTTGAAAATACTATCACTTAAACCGGAATCTTAAACTTCATCCAATATGGGCAATACAATTCTTATCATCCGTGGCGTACGGTGTACGCCGCGCGACCGGCTGTGAGAATCATTTGCTTTGCCTTCGTTCTTTGAGCAGCTGCGAGAAATTGAGTATGATTAAGATGTAAAGTGTGATTTTTATTGATATTTAGTGAAAGTGGCTATTGTAATGTAAGCTATCCCACTTGTTTCTGTATTTTTCTGTAAAAAATTCCCTTTTTCCGCTTGCATTCGACTCTGTAATAGTCCGTCAGCTTTCTGACCGGGGAAGTGCAATATTTGGCTTACTTGGAACTTTTGTCGTTCTATACGTTTTTTTTTGTTCGCTCGTAAGAGTAAAATTAGCTTATAAAAGGATATTTTTCCGTAAGTAAGAAAGCATAACTATTTTGAGAAAGTCTGCACCGCAAATGAGACAGGAAAGCCAATCGTTAGAGCTTGCAAAAGCTACAGCATTCTACATCTACAAGATACCCTGCAAGTCACCGCGAGTGTGTGTGGCAGGGGGTGAAGATCACCAAGGATGCACTACTCACATTTAAGCATAACTAATTTTGTTGTTCTTGATATGGACTGATAGGCTTGCAAGTAAAAACACACGTTGTTTGCAGATAGAAGTTTATAAAGTACGAACTAAGAAATTGTCAGCTGAGAGTCCCTTTTTAGATCATATCGTGAATAAATGTAGAAGTACATTGAATATAGTGTGATTTGTAACAATCGATGATAAATGAGACACCTTCGTGGTTGATGTCTATTTAGCAATTATAAATTTCCAGTAAGCTAGCGAAATACGAGATCAAATTTTGCTCTATCTATTTTATGACTTCTACTAGCAATCGAGAAATATACCGCAGGAAACAAAATGAGAGTCATAGGACAATGTGATGAGATTGATTTGTGAAATTTTTGGGACAAATAGGCTCATTATCCTTGATAACTAGAATACCGGCCAATCCTCTATTATATCAAAAGATTATTTTCATTGGATTGTAGGTTGGTTATTTAGGGGAGGCGACCGACAGCTGAGGTCATTTGCGCCATTTAGGATAGGTGGGGATAATTGGGTAATGGTAGGAGTTTTCAGGGAACGGAGGAAGTGTGGAGAGAAACCCGGCGTCGGCATTAGCCTACTCTTAACGAAAGGCGCCAAAGGGACCACGGCTTAACGTCCCATCCGACGGACGGAGTACTTAACTTGAAATGCCCTCCACTAGGCACTCAAGTGGGGACCGGTTTTCCACTGAAAAATCCGCCACTGCCGGGAATCGAACCCGGGCCCTCGGGATGGGAGGCCAGTACTATAGCCACCACACCAACCCGATCCCCATTTTCATTGGAGTCTTCCGAAAAATAAAAAGAAAGTCATATACCATACTAATGCTAAAAGCAATTTCAGTAGATCCAGGTTTGAAGCCCGGTCAAGGTGAATGATATTATTCTTTGGAAATCTTGCTAAAATCCTTTTGTTGACTCATGTCCCTTATTAAAAAAAACTAAAACAATGTCGCCTAACGATTCAAGAAGGAATAAAGCAGTAACAATGGGCACATGTCAGACCCTGCGGACATGAAATTGAATGCCGACGAAACTGTTGTCTTTTCACCGTGAAAAACGAGTCAAAACTCATTATCATGCAAAATTTATCGCATAAACATCACGGTAACTTATGTTTTAACTTCCTGTAAACACTTTTTTTTCATTCCAGCCCTGGTAATCCGCGGCAATGTAGGAGACAGCTTTTGGTGGAATATTCATACGTACCGATAAATACTCACGCCTGAACAGTAGGAAGTTTTAAACTCACTATCATCAGATATGCACCTATTCTTTTCAATATATCCAGAACCAATAGCATACGAATATTCAAACCAACAAGAAATAAACTTTGCGGATGTGCATTATGCTTTGCCAAGAGTGGCATCACAATCAAATGTAAAATATTCAATCAACTTTTTGTTATATGCGTGTAAAAAACATGCATATTCAAAAAGAACCTCGTGTAAAAGACAGTAATTAACGTAGATGAGGAAATCTTCGCGACATATTACTTCACCTTTGCGTGTTGAAGAGTAAACCTTTCCGAAAAAAAAAATAAATAATGAATGTTATGAATTTATCGGTCAAATACCAATATGTTAGCAATTTGGCATCAAAACTTCAGAATACTAAAAATAAAACAATGCTACATTCAACGACAACATTTATTTATCTTTAAATATGCCATGGACAAAGTACGCCACGCGCCCGGTCATGATAAAAAATAGGACGCGCCCGCTCCAGGGTTGAGGATTAGAAAAGCTAGACATTAACGCGGAGGAACGCCCGACAACCAATATTAATGATAAGTAGTAGTTGTTGTAAGGGTGCGTCGACGGCTGAGGACATTTAGCACCGCTTGCTAACCTTTTCTTGCTATTCTATTTTCAAATACATCTTAAAATTTACCTTTCAGGCTTTAAAATTGAAAAACATTTCGAAATATGTGGAAAATGAAATTGCGAAATTAGACAAATATTTTAATTTTAAAAATGATGACTATATTTTATTGATAATGCTGTTACAGCGTAAAAAACTCATGAGTTTGGTTATTTCCTCTGATTTATCTCCAAGGATCCGATCTAGGTTTTTCACGAGCAGTCCGATACACTGTGCACTCAGTCAGGATGTGCGTAATGGTAAGGGGAGTGTCGAAATCATCACATCTAGGTTGAATTTTCTCGTTCGTAAACATATCGTGTCCGTTAATGCCAGTGTGTCCTCGTACCCACACGAAGGCTACGTAAATCCCCTTCTTGGACAAGTATAGGATACCGGATTGTATATCCTGAGCAATGGGGTGAGTAGGCGAGTAAACAGATGTGGACTGAAGAGCGCTGTAAGAGTCGGAGCAAATAAGAAATGAGGCATTACTGCATTTGATCTTACCTACGGCTAAATTGATGACAGTGAGTTCCGCAGTGAATACAGAGCCGTATAGGTGAAGTTTGGCGCTGATGACTCCATGATATGTGGAGACGATGCGCTTATGGTGCGATAATCGCCGCGGAAGCCTCAGATTAACTTAATGGTTAGGATTAGATACCTTGATGGCCCCTTTTTCTTTTCACCTTTTTTTCAGGTTAGGTGTTTCGGTTAAGTATTCGTTACCTGGTAATCGGAATATGCCCCTATACCCCTGCCACACACCCTCGCGGTGGCTTGCCGGGTATCGTGTAAATGTAGATGAATATCGATTGATGTTGAGTCTCGTGTGGTCTGAGTTTACTGCGGCTAACTCCCCTAATTTTTATTCCCGTAATTATTCAATTTCCCATGCCAGGCCACTTTTCTCTCGTAGATAAGTTGGCAGGTTAGCGAACGAAAGAATCCGTTGGGTGTTTTCCTTCCAAACCCATGGCGATACGGAGATGGAAAGGAATGAAGGCATTTGGGATGCGATGATACGGTTTGGTACATACCTTAGCCATCGATCTCGACCTTCAAATAACTACTTTTAACAACTGGAACAGAGCTAAGGGCTGAAAAATATCGTTTGGAATGATATACATCGAGGAAATAGGGAACAGTTAAACGAGACTACTCTAATTTCAAAAATGAGTTTCCCAGCTAGTCACTAAATTTTTTTCTCTCTAACCTTGAGACTTCTAAATCAAGAAAGCAAAAATGGGAAGAAGAGCCGAATGAAGACGCCCAGGCGTTTTACGATTATGAGTCACGGCTCTGTAATGGAATGGAAAGGAATGAAGGCATTTGGGATGCGATGATATGGTTTGGCACGTACCTCAATGGCTCGGGGCGGCTCAAAATTCTTCATGACAGGACGCAGTTACAATCGAGGCAGGCGTTGCACTTCTCGGAGGAAGCCGTTTTCCGCCGAGGGCAACCACCTCCCTCGCATTCCATGAAGACGCGGTGCTCAAGGGGCGGCGAGCCGGCCCTGGCAGCCTCGTCTGCCCCAATGCGCATCTCGAGACCCGAACACTCGCAGTAGAACAGGGAACACTCTTCGCTCAGCACGAATTTCCCGCCAAGGACTTCTCGGCGTACCACGGCGAGCACAATGCTCATCGCATCGCCTCTTCGGCCGTCAAGTGGGTGGCAAATTGACTCACCTGCAAATAGTCGAGCACGGAAGGGATCAGCGGATATGGACCGATGATTTGGAAGGGACAATAATGCAAAACAAATGTATTCTTTACGCGAAACAAACCGTAAATAGATTTACAAGTAATTCAGAGTGCAGAGTGCTCGTTACAGAGTGGTTTCATACCATAATTCTCGCTTACTCTGAGAGCAAAATTAACACGTACCCCGATAAGGAAATAGCTAATATTCCATGAGACATACGAAGGGAAATAGGGGATCGGGTTGGTGTGGTGGCTAGTGTACTGGCCTCCCATCCCGAGGGCTCGGGTTCCATTCCCGGCAGTAGCGGATTCTTTCAGTCCAGTCCCCACTTGAGTGCCTAATGGAGGTTCAAGGATTTAAAGTTCAGTACTCTGTCCGTCGCATGGGACGTTAAACCGTGGTCCCCTTGGCGCTTTTTGTTAATAGTAGGCTAATGCCGACGCCGGGTTTCTCTCCACCCTTCCTCCGTTTCCTGAAAACTCCTACCATTACCCAATGACCCACCAATTCTAAATGGCGCAAATGGCCTCAAGTGTAAGTCGCCTCCCCTGAATAACCAACCAACGAGTGATAATCACAGATCTACAAGGATGCGGTGCCTTGACAGAGAGTTCGCTCAGCATCATGCGACCCATGCTGCACGGGGAGTTTCTCACAATCAGAGTTCAAACGATTAAGGAACCAATTTGTAGTGCTAGGTTATTCTTTCCAACCTCAAACCCCTGGGTCCTTGCCCAAGACGATAGGAAAGCACACAGCCATGCGTCTGGCCCCACACCATCGTCGCTCCACAGCCGTCGAAGCCCCCCCACCCCCTTTCTCAAGAGTGAGTCATTACCTGTTTTTGTTGATAGTAGGCTAATGCCAACACCGGGTTTCTTTCCTCCCTTCCTCCGTTCCCTGAAACCTCCAACATCACCCAATTACCCACCTATCCTAAATGGCGCAAATGACCTCAGCTGTTGGTCGCCTACCCTGAAAACCAACAAGGGATCGTGGTATCTTCACTTATGTTCGGTCACAATTCATGGTTTCCACTTAGCCTCAAAATCGACATGGAATTCGTGATATAATCATACGTGCTTGCCATATTTCTTTCCATGCGAACTCTATGGAAACCAATTAAGTCATATATTTAAGTAGGATTCCTATCATTCTCCTGGAAGCAACAGACGACTCGCAGTTACCCGATGCGGCCACACCAACGTTTTGGATGCCAAAATCGTCTCAGGGGGAAAAAATTTATCTTTATTGATCTGCGAATTTTGGACTGTCTAGTCCTCTCTTACAATTAACAGATTACACAAACACGAACATCCATGCCCCGGACAGTGAAAATCCTGCCCGGGCGGGACTCGAACCCGCGACCCTGCGATCCACAGGCAAGGGATTTACTCCGCCTTCACTGGGGCCGGAAAAAAGGGGGCAGAAACAAATTTCGAGACGAACAGGCAGCCAACTTTTGGAGACTGAACTCCGCCTAGAAACAAGGAAACGCAAGGCGTATCGTAAGAGGGTTCAGAGTTGAGTCAAATGCTCCCAACAATTATACCCCCCTTCCTTGTCTGGTACCACTCAACTGTCTGCCATACCGTCCTGAAGTCTGACAGCGTTGCCTCGTGCGTCTCGAAGATCACCTAGGCAACAGTGTAGGGGGAACGAAAAACTCCTGTTTCCCCGGAGGGATGAACAAGCGAAAAAGCTTTGGTGGCGAAGGATAGAAAAGCATTTGAGTATGATTGGGAGGGGGATGGCGGGAGTGTTGGAAGAGGGGGGGAGGGCGTTGGTGAGGGAGGGTGGGAGCATGGTGGAAGGGAGGTAGCAGCAGGCCGCAGAAGGACGTGATCGGAGCATAAGCATGAAGCGCGGCACAAATAAGCTCAAAGGGAAGGTAAAGGGTAAATTAGCCAGAATGCTTACCTCTCACCGCGATTCAGCCGCGAAAAGAATTACAAAAGTTAGCAGCAGGTATGCAAGACAGCATAAAAGAAAATACATCGACCTAGACGGAGAGCCCAATCTATATCTCCCGATTATTGGCCGTGTGCATAATCAGAAACAAATTATAATGAAAA
The DNA here is from genome assembly GCA_933228895.1 of Platycnemis pennipes. Lineage (NCBI taxonomy): Eukaryota > Metazoa > Arthropoda > Insecta > Odonata > Platycnemididae > Platycnemis > Platycnemis pennipes. The sequence goes on along the minus strand of OW121846.1, from coordinate 101,846,943 downwards.
TGTGGAATCGAACTGTGGACATTTCAAAATTAAGATAAATATACTGGACATTGATCCAAATAGATGTCGTAATTGGGGAGTATGCGGGCATTGAAGAAATTAGCCGTTGATACCAACACAAGCATAGAATGCCACGAAGCAGCCGTAATTGTGAGCATTTCCCTAAAGCAGCCTCAGAGGCAGTGATTGTATGCCCAATTGATTGTATCCCTTAATCGTGACCCCGTGAACCGCGTCAAAGGCCTACAATTGGGTGCGTGAATGTAATCTAGAGATCTTCCCGTAAGCAACCCCTGAAGGAGTGAATCGAGTTACCCACTTATTCGTGCTCCTTGACGTGGTCCCCTGAAATCCACGGGAAGGAATCACTAAAGGGTGTGTGAAAGGGTGTTTGTTTGTAGTCAGAGGTTTTCACAGACGAGAAATTAACTTTTCCGCAAACAACCACGAATAGAGTGATTAATGAGTGCATGAATGTGTGCCTGTTTGTGTGAATCTTTCTTGGGTGGTCAAATTTCCCTACCCTTCTACGTTTAGTGCGTCAAACATTACAGCCATTGGAGTTTTTCTTTTCATTGAGTACATCGGCCTAGACAGAGATTCGAATCTATATCTCCCGGCTTTTGGCCATGTGCGTAATCCGATACAACTTTCAATGAAAATATCCAATCGAACTGAGGACACAATAGAAGATAGAATAGACTGGATATTGCTCCAAATAGATGTCGTCATTGGGGAATTCTGCGGGCTTTGAATAAATTAGCTGTTGAAACCAACACAAGCATAGAATTCCACGAAGCAGCCGTCATTGTGTTCACTGCGTCACTATAAAACAGGATGGCTCTTAGGAATTAATACAGCTTAGTCTCTATCGTATCATCTTGTCTAAGTTCTTTAATCCAAGGCATCAAAACATCCAGCTGGGATTCGAACCCACGAACATGAACGCCCATAATATTAATGCCAACACTGAACACTAAGATGCATACATTTAGCAAATTCAAAAATTACGAGAAACCCCTCGGGATTTTCCTGCTCACATGCTTACTATGTCAGGGAATTTTGGAAATCTGGAGAAGTCAGGGAATAGTCAGGGAATTCTCGTAACAGTCAGAGAGAAATTGGTATAGGAAATTCTCGTCAATTTTCTACCATTACTTTTACCGGGCTGTCTTTCCCGCCCTTTATTTCACCAAAATATTTCATCGATTAAAACTAATGTCCGTCGCCGAAGTGCGGAAAATAAGCCCCGTCAATTCGTTGAACATTCAGTTGTGAATCTTAGTTATTTAGTTGTGAATCAGTTTTACAATATATCCCTTGTGTATATCCTTAGTGCGATATTTACCTAGTAATGATAAAGTTCATGATCACTGTGTATTCTGCTCATCACAAGGAATCCGAGGCTATGTTTTTCGGAAGACTTTACCTAGCGTTTTTTTTTTAACTTCCGAGACTCAGTTCGAGAGGTAGTTGTAGCACACTATCTTGCAGTAAATACGTGCTTTCAGTTCTAAAAATACGAGACGATGATTATTATAACGGCAATACAAGTACGATATCACGTGTAAACAAAATCTTACGTCAGATCATCTTCGATTTCCATACCCCCCTTCGCGAGACCATAATAAGAGTTCTCCCCCCCTCCCCACCTTTCACGCTCGACGTAATTATTGAATGGCCCCCTTAGCTCCCTCTCGAAGCAATTTAGTCAGGTCACAAACCACCTCAAATATGACATTCCTAAATATGACGCTGCCGTTTTTAATTGCCTCCTGTTTTCCCTCGCAGTGGCGCGAACACGTTTTGGTTGTTTATATAAATATTTTTACATTTTTTGTTCCCTCTTACAATCAAGGGGTTATGACTAGAGCGCGGAAAAAAATTCCTCAATATTGCAAAAAAAGTCGCCTAAAAAGTCACCAATATTTTTGAAAAAAGTCTCTCAAAAGTCTGAGTTATTTCCGTGAGAAAGTTGCTTAATTTAACTGAATTGTTGGAGAAAAGAGCCTAGAGATGCTAGTCCAGGCATTAGGGGATTTTACTTGGTAAAATTAGATGTAGTTCTGTAAATTGATTTTTCCTATGCTTTTTGGGTCGCTGAATCCGAATTTCTAACATACCACCAAAAATTCCCCCCGCAACCCCCCCAAATTTTGAAAATAACACTAAAAAAATCGCTGTTTTAGTTTTTAAATCGTTTAGTTTTAATTTTGGGAAAAACTAATCAGATGATCGGAAAGTAGACAATATAAGCAACAAAAAAGGTATTCTAACATTTTGACGTAGGACGAACAGGGTCCTTTTCAGGGTTTCAGGGCGCCAGCGCGCCCTGAAACATGCGCCTCGGCGTCGCGGGGCTGTATGCTCCAAGTTATGCAACCCCGCTTAACCACTCACGTAGTTTATATTCGCTCTCCCGTCTCCCCATGGTTCATTTTCTTCTAAACTAACCCTCCCATCTCATTGTTCCTCTATTTCAATATCTGGAAGTCCCCAGCACCCTACCTCTTACTAAAAAGGCATTAGATGACAAAGAGGGAGGAAGTACACTCCATTGTAAAACCTTGGATACGGCGTTTTTTCAGTCAAATTTAAATGGGAAAATTTTATAATATACAATACAATACAAGTTTTTACATAGGATCAATAATGTTATAAGGCAGTTGAAACATGATTTAATAGTTCAAAACTTAGTTTTCGGCTCAAGAAAAACCGAAAATGAGAAAAAAGTACTTATTTGTTGTCCATTGTACAGGTCAGGGCCCCTATTTTCGGGGAAGCTGAGGACATTTTTTTTCTCTTGTTTTTCGCGATAATTTTAAAATCTTCTTCTCCGCTTGATCGCAGCCGAGGGTCCAGGTTCATCTACGTCATGCTTACAATGTACAATGCTCGCTACAATGTAGGCTCATTTAATGACCATCTGCACACAATGTGACGCGTTCACCTCGTCGGAAATTCTAGATGATCTTTCATATAATTGTATCATTTTTCCACTGATCTAAAAAAAAAGCGGAGTGCTAGCATACAGTGTAGCGCTGTCGGCTTGTCAGCAGACCATCCGGGTTCAAATAAGCTGGTTCATAATTAGATCAATGCATTCTTTCAGATCAATCTATCCCTATGTGAAGTCTCTGGATACCCTCAGCAAAAAAAAACTCGAAGTGCGAGGTGGCCCAGGGAAAGGAACAATATGTGAATTTGACATGCAAATGGATAAGTACGGGGTTAGCTCTACCCTCACCTATCCAAACCAACCTTCAGGTTGAAGCACTGAGTGAGTATGATTATTTCATGAACGGTGGAGCAATGGAAAGAATTCATTGCAGTTTCCGGAGCTATTATTAAAATTTCGCATTAACAATTGTTAGGAGCTTACATTTTACAGTACATCTCTACTCCGTGTAGTACCGCATGAAAAACACAGATGCGTCCAACACACAGTTGAACAAATGTGATCACAACAGCCAAATATTAACTTAGGCATGTGGTTTGAATAAAAAGGCCCATAAAAGTCTCTTTTAATCAGAAAAGTCCCGCCACGCCAAAAAAGTCCCAAAAAGTCTCTAAGAAAGTTATTAAAAACTGTTTTATTTGAGGAGATTGGTGAAGATTTGTATTTAAAACCACAAAAGTACCACTTTTACAAAAAGTCAAAAGACTTTTTTTCCGCGCTCTAGTTATGACCACGCTAATAAAATTGTTATTCGCTTCTAAAACTCGTGCCATCCGATTTTGATGCAGTCCAAGAAATTGGCTTTGGTTTGTATTTTTCGCGTAGGTTAGTGATACTTGTGCCGGAGTCCGCCAGTAAATTGGCCATTAACCTTTCCTTCGATGCCTTTTCAGTAATCTTCAACTCCCCAGAACTACCACGACATGCAACCTCTTCCTTGAAGAATTAAACATTGTAAATTTGTAATTTTACCGAAGGATACATACACGGCAACGGGAATACGATACACGGCCGCTGATACGCGGCCGCGAAGAATGTGTTAAAAGTGTGTACAATTCGTGTGAGGGCTTAACTTGTGAAGGTTTAATATATTTTTCATTAGGGCGGGGGTTTCATATATTTTTTCATTCTTATAGCTTTTAATGCTTTGATTTCAGCTTTTAACATTTTCTGAGTTTTGACGAAAATTTAATCCAGCAGAAATAAAATATTCCGATAGTAAGAGACATTTTGGCGATCGGTCAGGGAAATTGGTAAAGCCATCAGGGAAAAGTCAGGGAATTTGAAAATTGGTGGTCAGTAGCCACCCTGTGTAAGATCGAAAACATTTTTGAAAATGAGTGTTGGTATGCACGAAATATTTCACCCCGGCGAAAAAAATCATATTCAAATATCCTTTACAGCTATGGAGTAGCGAATATTCAGAGGAACCCATGATCACCGAAGCAGAAAATAACTTCTGTAAGAGATATCCGTTACAAACTATTGGAATCAGAGCAACATTGAACGAGGAATCCAACATTTCAAGCATTAACACAAATCACTTTTTTGAGCTCAAAAGAAAGAGTAAAAAGTTGGAAATTAAGTCTGCGAGAGGTCTTTTAGGGGCACATAGTGAGAAGTTGGATTAAAAATGAACGACTTGCAGTTCATCACAGGATATCATGGCATTAAAAGCCATAGGAAGGGAAGTTTCTGAGCAAGTAAGTTGGAGGATCCAAGTGTTGGCGTGCTCGGAGGGTTGACAAATGATGGTAGTAGTTGCTAAAGGGCTCAAACTGCTAAGATTGTAGTGCACTGTCTAACCTTAGTTCTTAATCATAAGATTGACACATTTCTGAGGTGGAATACGGACCCACGACACAGGTCGCGTGGCAGTTGAGATCCCGAGCTGGCGACCTCCTCGACCTCCCCTTTCCTCCCCAGGCATGATCGCATCACGATTGCAACATAGCTACCGTAACGGTCCCAACCACCAGGATAAGAAGGCCGGGAGAAAGTATGCAAATAATTGCGCGATTCCTCCCCTATTTACACGATACAATTTTTGTACAATTTCTTGTACAAACGCTTGTATAAACTGAACGAAATTGTATGTTTGTCTGAATGGAAATAGAAAAGGTTCCATTTCCCGTTCAGTCATTCAGACAATTGCACAAGCGTTCGTACAATTTGCCGCTTTACACGGTACAATTATTTCATACAAGAGTTTGTACAAAATCGTGTAAAGCGGCCTTAAGAGACGCACGTATCCTACCAGCGTCACCTGTTGTGTGTTGAAATAAAAATGAAATGCCTTCCAACATAAGAGCGTCGCGGGTGTTCCCTGAACACGTTCAAATCTTATCCCTATGGCTTTACCGCTTGGGCTAGGTGTCGTTAGGTAGTAAGGCGGGGAAGGAAATAAGGGATTTCCCACTTCTCGGCCCATAGGATAGTAACCGGCAATCTCAATCACACGAGAGTTCGATTTCACCATAGAACATATGTTCACTTTGACTGGGACAAAAACCACAGGCATATAATTTTCAACTGAGAATTGGATGCAACAGGCAAAAAACTTAGAAAACAAAAAAATCTTACCAGCTAACGAAGGATGAAAGACATGGGAGATGAAATATTGAAATGGGTACAGAGCAATTACGATGGAATGGATGGGAATGTCAGAAACAGACAATTAACAAAAAAAATATTGATGTAAAAATTACACTTTTGCAAAATACATTAGAGGTAATTATGAGTCCTTCCCCTTTTGATTGATAACTTTCCTTTAGAAGTATTTTGGGCGCGGAGTTTCACCGCGTCAAGTGGTTAACGCTCTTGCGCTGGGAATGTTACAGAGTGCTTAGGGAGAAATTAATGAAGACATGGGGGGGTTGTCTGATGGTGGTGATCTTACGTGACCGACGAGTTCAGGTGTCTCTCCTAGGAGTTGGCTCAGCCTTCTGGTGTCTGGCAATCTGTTCTCCCCAGGGTCGGGGGACGGCGACGAACGCTGGCACAACAACCGTTTGACACTGAGCGAGGACCTCTGCATCCAGGGTGGAGGGCAGGTCCTCCTTGGGACGAAGCACTGAGGATTCCAGTGTAATTATGGCTCCCAAGCGCTTCCTTCAGTTCCACTTTTCCAGTCGTGCAGAGCTTCCTCGTCTGATCGGATTTCGAGTGTGTCTCCGTCGTTTCACTTTCTTTCCACCTCTTTTATGTGTGTCCTACACTTGTCGGGGAAGGGGGGTTTCGTGGAAGAACAGTGGGGGAAACACGGGGCACGGGAGGGGCGTTGACGTCAAATGCACTTGACCGACGAAATAGTCAACTAACCTCCACGCTGGGACAACAAAACATTCGAATACACATCGCGATCTTCCGAACGCCGAACTTGATCGCAACATACATCCATTTCTCACTACCCTCCAAGAGGTGGCTAACAGGGTAGTTAGGAAATATAGATTGTCGAAGGGAAAAAGAGATGGATAGTTCATGTTCACTAGCCTTGAAATGTAACTGAGAAAAAGAAAATGAAGGCATCTAAGTCGGAGCCAGTAAATAGTGCAATACAAGGTATAATAAAAGCAAAAAAATGAAATAGGAAGTAATTCTTCGATAATTCCAACACAATTTTTTAAATCACGACAGTAAACTATATGAATTCCATCGATGATCGCAAAAAGAACAGCTTCTGGTCTACTGCAAGTCGTGCGTAAGGAATATCGGGTACTTGCATTGTTTGAAGTCCACGTATCGTAGGGTTGGAGAAATTGCATACTTGAGTTCCAAATCCATTTCCAAGCATGGAAAGATTTCCGAGGGGGAAAGTAGCTACTCTTTCTCCCCTTGGTACCGTGACACTGAAATTCAACAACATATTCATACCGAGGTATTGGGTTCAAATCCCGTACAGGCGGACTTATTGGGGTACCGCTCCCCAATTGATTGCTGTTAGCAAAGAACTGCAATACACCGACCACCGCAAAACCTTAATTAGTGAAGCCTTTGACAACTTTCGTTAAGAGCAAGCTAATGTCAACGGCGTATCCTAATCCAACATTCCTCTTTTCCCTAAGCAAAACCTACCTTTGTCAAATAATCCATCTATCCTAAATGGCGGAAGTGACCTTAGCGGTTGGTCGCCTCCCCCTATAATAATGAACCTACTAGCTTGATGATACGTGTAGTGTTTTAAGTACAATCAATTGCCGGCTTGGTCAAAATATTATTGTTGAAAAGTAGTGCATTGTTCGGTCTGCGATAATATGAATTACTAAGTTTCCATTTTGATGCTTCATTCGTACTGATGTTGTTTATATTGCCACAGAATAATGCCATTTACCATGCCAGGATTTAACTATTGCACACAGGGGCGGACGCAGGCGTCAAATTTGGGAGGTGTCGGTCACCAGTGTTGTCCTCCTACTTATCCCACCCTTCCAATGAAAAGACGGTCTATCTAGTTCAGCTCTCAAAGATTTTGGGGGGGTTACCGCCCCCCCTGGACTCGTCCCTGATTGCACATCTAACTGTTGCCACCAATGGGGTCGTTTACCATGTTTATTTTATCGCCGAACCTCATAGAGTTTTTTAAAATAAAAAGACGCATATTTTTCCGTTTTTTGATCCCTCAACTATTTCTCGAGTTATAAGCTGCGGAAAACTGATGTTTTCAAACCTTTCGGGAAAGTGGGCGTGGTCCAACCTCTGACGTCGTCCACTTCGTCCAATCACAATTGAGCCCGCGTAGTAATGTGGGTAGTAATGGCTGGTATTTCACATCGGTACAACCGGGGGTAACACTATTAAAAAATTTGCATTTCTGCAGCACTACCATCGAACCATTAAACTTTAAATACCAACGAAAACGAATGGTAGGTAATAATACAGTATATGCAACGGGATATATATCGTCATCAAAGAAAACAGAATTCTTTAATTTTTATTCGTCATACCCCACCATAAATGTATTCATTACACGTAAATAATTTGGATTGAGAAATCTTAATTTACTAGAAAATTAAATGTTTATTTTAAGTTCATTTAAAAAAATCTCAAAATGGCGGGACTGCGCAGTTTTGTTGTTGACGCGACATGTAGATGGTTTACGTTGCGAGACGGAATAATTGTCACCTGAAGTAATTATTGTATTTCAGAGCCCCTAAGTTCTAGAAAACACGTCTTAATAATATCCTATGAAAATTATCAAAGCTCGGAAAGTCTCCTCCATTAAACCTGGCATTAAAAATCGTTTTATATGCTCCTAGGCTTCCTGATCGTAGAGCCCTCTGCTACCGCAAAACATGTTGTGATCTTGGCACGACTTTGGGCCAAGTTCACACCATGCTTAGTTAAATGAATACTGCCTATTAAAAATGCATAAAGTGTATAAAATATTGCACATTAAAAAAATAATAGTAAATCGTAATAAATTAACTGAATAAATGTTCCTCAGACTCTTGTAGGTAAATAAGCTTTCATGGAGTCAACCGTCTGCTAAGAAGCGTCCGCAGCACCACTTAGCGTCAGGGAGATGAAAGAATGTACGCATCTTTGATGTCACATAGACCGACACATGCAATAGTTTGCCGTTGCGTTTTCGCGCTCATGAAGGTTTTCGCTTCTTATTAGTAAGGAAAAATACATGAAGTCACTTTAAAATCGAACGGCTTCAAATACGTACTCCAGAGGTTATAACATTTTGACCAAGACAATGAAAATAACAGGAAACTAGCCTATTCTTTCCCTTTCATATCCGTGGCCCAGTGCAGACTGTGGTGCGGAGCATTTTCAGAAATCTCTACCTGGATTGTTTGCGGTGGTTTACGAATGTGGAATTAAATTTCCAAATGCTAAGAAGGTTTTCCTTCTATTGCTCAAAGCATTCGTCCACTCAATCATTCAAAATTTTTGCCTTCCGTGAACCAACTTCAATCGTAGCAGTCAATGCCTCCTTTCATTGTAGCAGTGGTATCGTGGTATAGCTTTCAAACTGTAGTGGACCAATGGCATGAGAGCAATGGCGAACGTTTCCAGTCCCGTAGAAGGGATGCGAGCGGGGAGGGAGGAGCGGAGCATGAGAGGGGAGTAGTGGAGTGGGGAGTGCGGCGAAGGGGAGTGAGGGTTGCGAAGGGGAGTGAGGAGAGGGAAGGGGAGTGAGGAAGTGGAAGGGGAGTGAGGAAGTGGAAGGGGAGTGAGGACAGGGAAGGGGAGTGAGGACCGGGAAGGGGAGTGAGGGGCGCGAAGGAGGGGGAGGGGGAGTAGCGTTGGAGAGGGGAGGGGTAGGTCGGCAACGCGGTGGCGAGTGTATGAGTCGACGGGAGCTTACGGAGGGCCGTTTAGGGCCATCAATAGTTTACGCAACCTTTATTCTCCACTGTTTATTCCCCCCATTCACGCAATATTGCTCCGTTACATGATCTTAGTTACCACATTCAACTACGCAAGGCTGCTCAGAACTTACTTTTTTTGTGAATTGAAAAGTGATTGTGATAATTATAGTGTCCTTTACATAACATTCGCAGTTCTTTCATTAAAAGGAATTTTTGTTCGATGGGATCGTTTACCATATTTTTTTTGCCGAATCTTATAGAGTTTGTACAATAAAAAGACGCGTATTTTTCCGTTTTTCGATTCGTCAATTAGTTCTCCAGCTATAATCGGTGAAAAAGTGATGCTGTGGATCCAGTGCAGATTGATGCACCGAGTCCCTTTGGGCTCAGCCTTGAAGAAAATAAGATGCTGCCTTTAAATTGAAAACCCTTTTTATCATTTCATAGAGATACTTAATGAACTTATTTTATTTGAGGGATTGGGTTGGTGTGGTGGCTAAAGTACTGGCCTACCATCCCGTGGGCCCGGGTTCGATTCCCGGCATTGGCAGATTAATCAGTGGAAAACCGGTCCCCACATGAGTGCCTAGTGGAGGCCATGTCAAGTTCAGTACTCCGTCCTTCGGATGGGACGTTAAGCCGTGGTCCACTTGGCGCCTTTCGTTAAGAATAGGCTAATGACGACGCCGGGCTTCTCTCCACCCTTCCTCCGTTTTCATGAAAACTCCTACCATTACCCAATTACCCACCTATCCTAAATGGCGCAAATAACCTCAGCTGTCGGCCGCCTCCCCTGAATAACCAACCAATGAACTTATTTTTATTTTTACATAACGAGGATCTTCCTCCATATGTTAGTTACAACTCCCCAAGAGCGCGTGAAGACAGACATTATGTTCAACTAAAAGTCGAGAAACTCGTCATAGAGTTGCCTCCCTCTGAATCTTTCCATTAAATGATTTCTTCGGTGGAAAAGAAAATACAGTGCTACTAAAATATAGCTGATGCAAAAGCTGGTGGCAGGGGCAAGGAAGATGATTTTCGGCCAGGAATAGTTTTAACTAGCTGCAATGGGTGGAAGGGTAGTGACACCCCCTTTCATCACATTTTCCTGTTTGCAAGCTTCCCTTTCTTCTCTTCTCCCTCCCTTCCCTCCATGATGCAGCGTTTCCCGAATGAAATAAAGATTTCGTGAGATACGCTCGTTCAGGGGACAAAATTCTTTCCATGCTCCGGTGAGCAAGGTGAATTCAATTAGAACAAGAAACCAAATTCATGAATCTAACTATACCAGAAAATGTATTTCAACAAAGAGACAATACAACAAAGTACAAACCAACAACTGACTGAATAATCTTCCCTTCAGAGAAATCTCTAACAATTTGGAACGATATCGTGACAGATGTGATAACGTTGTTTGACATATGTGAGGGCAGATGTGACATGCAACTCCATATGAGGGAAGAAGTACCTACCTAGCCTCCTAAAAACCAAAAGTAGTAGGAGCTAATAATAAATTCTTGTAAAAACAGGAAATATCCATCCATTTCTAAAAACAAACAGAATTCAACCAATAAGAACCGGCAGTGGAAGTTGGACAAAAAGTAACGTCTAAGAAATCAAAATTTTGCGGGTTCAAGTACCTCCTGCGTCGCGACGCAGACGGTACGTAGGTAGGATAGGTAGGTTGCCCACGGATTTCCCCAGTAACATTACAGTGGGAGTGTTGTTTATGAGGGTTAGCCGTGAGGGAGTGCACATGACACGAAATAAAGCATTTTCCATTAAATTTGGTTACATTGAAGAGAAACTTTTTGAGTCACAGACTTGAAAGTTCATTAGCATGAAATGCATGTTTTCAACACGTATAATCCCGAAGAATTTCGTATTCAAATTTATCAATAGCTTCACCGGCTTTTAGAATCACGAGTTTATTAATAACCCACGCACGTACATTGTGTCCAATGGGCTTCTTCCCAGTCATTCGGAACGGATTCACTCAATACTTTGTTTTGTGCAAGACTACTCCCGTGCTAGGGACGACTGTCGAAGCCCATACACATTGTTGCGGCGCGGAGGGTGGGGGCAGCGTTTGGGAACGGAGAGAGGGGGAGGGCGGGCGCTACTTCGCAACTTCACATGTCGAAGTTAAGTCGCCGAACTGCCACGCTTATTGCACGGTCTACTCCGCGGGCAGCAGTGCTTCCTACCATTTGGCTCGAGAAAGGCAATTTCGTCTCCATGGCAGAGCCTAGCAAATGTTCGCGCGGTGGAAACCCGCAAGATGATTCAAGTGCGGGAGAGGTTAATCCAACAATTAACCTATGTGAGCGCACGGCCGGCTCCAGATCCGACGGGGAGGAGACGATGGACTTACCGGAGGGCCAAGCCGTGGCCCAAGACGCCCGCCAAGGGGTGAGCCAAGCAGTGGGGGGTCCTCGGCCGGCAGGTGTGGGTGAAGAGGAAAGGCCCGTGCGAGCATCAGCCAGCGGGTCTCAGCGCATGGCTTTGAGGAGACTTCTCGCCTTGCGAGCCGCCCGTCGCCAACACGGGATGGAAACTACGTCCTCCGACGATGACGCCCCGCCTCGGACACGCACGCAGGGGGCATTTGGGAACGGAGAGAGGGGGAGGGCGGGCGCTACTTCGCGACTTGACAGTCGCCAAACTGCCAAACTGGGGGGCCCTCGGCCGGCAGGTGTGGGTGAAGAGGAGAGGCCCGCCCGAGCATCAGCCAGCGGGACTCGGCGCATGGCTTTGAGGAGACGTCTCGCCTTGCGAGCCGCCCGTCGCCAACACGGGATGGAATCAACGTCCTCCGACGATGACACCCCGCCTCGGAGACGCAGGCAACGAGGAGGTGATCCTCACGGTGCAGGAGATGTGCACGGGAGAGATGCGGATGGGGGAGGATCAACAACAACATCCTCCGATGATGACACCCCGCCTCGGAGACTCAGGCAAGATGGAGGTGAATAGTGCCAAGGTGCAGGAGATGTGCCGATCCAGCAGGATCGCGATCCGGGAGACCAGTTTCAGAGGTATGTAGGCAATGGTATTCTTGTCAACTGCTTGAGTCACCGGTCACCTCCATTGTCAGCAACGATGTCTGCTATACGTGTAGCAATATGACACAGCTTCCCGGTGGTGACACCTGTCCTATAAACCAAAGGTAGCCGAGAAATCCCTCCCATCGTGACTCATTGAACCCCTGAATGCAGAAATAGGTATATTTATCCCTAAACTGGAAAATTCCAATGAGACTCCAATGGCAAGTCTCGTGCAAGAGGGCCTTTACGGCTCACGCAGAGAATACGTAGAATTGGGAAAAACGACACTTGGCCGATAGTTCCATGTCCATGATCCCACCATTAATTCTAGGTCAGCCGTTTGGAATTGAAGCACTTAGGCTCCACCGACACCACTGGGAGAAACACGCCTCATCCAACCCCATCCCCTCAACTCTACTTTCCCTATTCCCCAACAAATTGGCGGATTAGTGATTGAGTCGAGAGAGGAAGGAACGTGCTAGTGACTTAGATTAACCATTTTCCCAGTTCCTACGCTATCCGTATGTGCATCCAAATTTTACGCTGATGCCACTACGAGGATATGTGACAGGAGTAAATATCACACCACCTGAAAGAAATGCATGATTGGGCGCTAGTTATAATCAGAAATACCGTTAACAACGAAATAATTTTTTTATGCTAGTTCTTCATCATTTACTAGAATTTTAACATTGCGTTGCGTTAAACCAGGGTTGGGTCGTCACACGTAGAATATTATTTTTCTACATACACGTAGAGAGATCTACATAGTGTAGATAATGTATATTATGTAGAATATTGCGTAGATTATGTAGAATATTATGTTGATTCTTTTTTTGTAAAATAATGTTTTAAGTTTAATAAAATATAGAAAATTGCAATTAAAAAAATAAAGTAAAGTATTACATTGAAGAGGTGTTGTGGTGGCCTAGTGGGTAGAGTGCTCAGTTATTGACCGGAGAGTCCCGGGTTCAAATCCCGGGTGATGGAGATGGGTTGGAAAACCTAGCGAAATTCATGAGTCATAGCAAAGACAGTGTTTTTCGTGAGCTGAGCGACAAGGGCATCAAAAGTCCATCAACCTTTTGGGAGCTTACTCAATGCTCATTCAGGTTTAAGCAATCCTGGAAATAATTTACTTAATGCCCCTGCATCTTCTGCGCAACTTGAAAGAGTGTTTAGTAATTGGTCATATGTTCACTGCCCTGTACATGTAGAACCTTTAAGGAACAGCCAATTACATTTGAAAGATCTAAAAGGTTACCACATGTCTACCGCTTAAACTCAAAGATGTCAAATCTGATGAATATTAGCTATTGGAAAATAAAAACCTTAATAAACAGTAAATTCTTTTAATGGATTAGGTGAGTGTATGTAATCCCTACTTACCAGTATTTTTCATTATTATTCTACTACCAGTAGCTGATATTTAACAATATGCTCAAAAACATCTTATTTGGTGAATTTAGATGAGATTTTAGATAGGTAGGCCTACACCTCAAAAGGAGGTGATCACTCGAGAACATTCGATCGAGTGTCAATCATTTTGTGTTCATAGAATTAGAAATGAAAACATTTAAGCCTACTCAAGGAACATTATATATGCATGGCCCTAGTGTTTCCAGCTGAATATCTATCTATCCCACATAACTCAAGATAGGCATTAAAAACTAGGCAGGCCTACACTATCCTATACGACATCTCCAAATTTAGTACTATAAAACAATACTAAATGCCAATTTGTCAAAGATGAGACTTAACACGACAAAAAATTATAGTTTTATTGTTTTAATATTACAACTTAGAGACTAATCTTTTCTCCGTGTGGCTTTATTGTAGTCTTATTCTTGATGTTTTCTAATTGTATTATGTTGTAATCATCCCGTAGAGCTCCCAAAAATACATCTAAATTATAGTTTTAAAACAATAGAGCTACCTTCCTCTATCTGAAAGAGAAATGACCAGCAAAAAAGAGAGCAGTGAGCCCTGGAACAACTGGTATTTTAATTGAAGTGAAATTATGTTCATTGCCACTAAGTGAAACATTATAGGAAGTATATTACTGCACCACTATCAAGGTCAAGAGAAATTTACCATCAAAAAACAACTTAAGAGCTCTGGTTTTTATGGTAACTTTCTCTTGACCTTGATAGAGGTGCAGTAATATACTTCCTATAATTGTTCACTTAGTGGCAATGGACATAATTTCACTTCCATTAAAATACCAGGATAATCCTTAATCTATCCTACTGCATAAATAACTAAATGCAAGTACTTGCCATAGAAAATTTAAAAAATGATATGAAGTGGTTACAAATGACTCAGGCCTACACCAATCAATCTAGAAAATATTGCTTTGACTCGTAGATAATTTACCATTTAGACAGTTCAGTCTTAGATAATTATTGATTTCCTGGCAGGCCTAGCAATGGTAGGCTTGTAATAGGTTATTTAAGTTGAAACTGCACTAAATATTGGTTTAATTATTAAAATGTGTTGGTATAATGTTAAAATAATATTTTCCAATAATGGTAATCACTTCTTTAGCAGTATATGTAAAATTAATTTTCTACACGTAGAATGTGTAACTATTAGAAATATTCTACATTACATATTCTACCGTAGAAAATACACGTAGATTACGCATTTTCTACACAGAATATTCTACTAACCCAACCCTGCTTTAAACGTCAGTAAGAAACTGATTTATTACGACATCTAGGTTTCCAAGGAATTTACTCCATTTAGACTTGATTCTATGAGAAAAGTACTAATAAGTGTAAACGAATTAAATTAAATTACTTCAACTCGAGTTGACTGAAAGGACACTACTTACTGTAGAATATGAAAGAAAGCTGCTATGTAAGGATGTTGAATAGTCCTTAAATAGGCAAATACCTCCTATTGGCATTAAATGAAAGGCAATGGAGGAAAACTTCAATAAAAACAAACCAGGTTATGAACACGTTACCTATTGATTTACAAATCATTGAATCGCTATTCACACAGCAGTGAAAGGAAAACACTTTTAAGCCCACTCAACTGCATTTTATTCACCACTCGATGAAATTACAAAGATTTATTGGAAATAATTCACACACATGGCTAAGGAATGCTTTGCAAATCGAGCATTGAAATGTGTTTAATACACAATGCAAAAAATAGAAATTACCACACGCAGAGAAAACAATGCATAGAGTCCTACTTTCACATGACATTTTTTCAAGAGTCTGTTTCTTGAAATATCACTATTAGTTATCACTAGAAGTATCACTATCACTATTGAAGTTAAACCAATTATAACAATTGCCACAATTGAAAAATATGAATACAACTTGATTTAATCGGTGGCTCAAGCATCTCACATAGTGCCAAATAGTTCTTTGAACTTCAGGGTGGTACTGCAAAGGATGGAAAGGAATGAAATCCGTTTTGTGAAAAATTTCGATTTCTTAGACCGCAACTTCTTGAGTAATCCCGTTCGTGGTTGCCTCCGTGGTGAAATGGCAAGTGGGAACGCTGTAACGACAAAAAAAAACAAGACAAAAATGGATACATTGAAAATCTCGAAGGAGTTGCCTCCACAATATTAAATTAATTCATAGCACATACGAAACTCAAAGCCAAATTTATCCAGGAGATATGCAAATCACTAGAGCTAACGGAGATTAATGTTCATCGGAGGTTTTCTGTCACCGCCCCTGTCGTGCCTGCTCGTCTTTCGATTATCTCACGAATACGCTTTAGTCTATCCACCACAACTGCATGTTGAAGTTACGTGGGTACTGGGAAAACTTTATTAATGTTTACTCCGTTTCCACGAAAGCTCAACGAAAATAGTTGAATCTCGTGCAAGATGAAACTCGAGTTCAACGAAAAGAACTTCAGAAGCAGATATTGAAATTGGGCTGGTATCTATTTTTGAGTTTCCGTAACGCGCAGAGTTACGGAAACACTTGAATGCACTCGAAAAATGGTGCACGAAAAATCCGCCTCATACTCACAGAGGTGCAGTTGGTGGGTTCCGGGCGCAAGGGTCCATTAGCCGCTATGTATTCTCTCCACCATTTCGCGGCTAGGGCTCTCCGCATTCGGGTGGCGAGTCCTCAGCTTGCTGCCCCTCATGAATTCCGTCGATCGTCTCGTCAGTGTTCGAGGGCCTTCTGGTATACCGCCCTCTTCTAGCCCGACGAGATCTCCTCACCACAAAAACGTAATGAACACGAGACCACGTATCGCATGGAGAAATGGTTATGGCCCCTGTATCCAACCTCACGGAGATACACCAGTTGCCCACAAACTCAACATAGCCGCCGTTTATGAACACACTACTCGACATGATGCGACCAGCTTACGTCACTTCCAGAGCTCATCTAACGAGAGCACCTCGTCTGAGACAGATGTGTGAACCTCCCCACCCCTGCCTCTCAGATGCGCGAATCTCCCCACCTCTGCCTCTCCCTCCTTCCCCCCACCATCGTCCACACTCGCCAGGTTGGTCGCTCTGCGCATAGGGGTGGGGAATGGGGGCCGAGAGCGTTTACTGTTTCGAGGTTTTATTAACTATAACAAATAGTATTGTTTTCGACGCACTCAGGCGGAAGTACTAGTTAAACTCCAGGTAGCAGTTCTTTACTTTCCTGTCATGATAATGGCTCACCGCACTCTACTACTTCCAAGGCCTGTAATACTCCCGTGTTTGGGTGATGCGACTGCTTCAGTTTGAACATACTTTTAAATCTAAGGCAAACAAAACATTGATGTTCTAGGCGTGATTCAATGCCGCGACTGGTTGCTACGGCAATAGGTTATCAAAATTGCTACCACGGCCGGTTTTTGTTGATTATAGCGGGGTATTGAAAAGGCGAATAATGCGGTGAGATCGAGCAGCGTAACTGCATGAACATAGATAACTTTTAATGGTGGAAATCGCTTAAAGGTTATGCTAATACTCGTATTCAGAATTACTTCAACGGATCTTAGAATTTTCATGCTCATAAATCACGCTATTTAACGCCAAAGCAATTAAATGGATGCCGCTAAAAATTACACAACGTGAATGCCGAAATTAAGAAGCACGGAAGTAAAGATAAGTTTTATATTACGAAGAACCAACAAAGGCTGTGCGCTGACCGTCATGAAAACCTGTGGACATCATCGGCAGATGACGAAATAAGAATTGTACATGCGGATTACGAAATATTTTGAATGGAGGGAAAAAAACTACTTCCTACAGTACTGACACCAAAAATAGTAAAAGAAGAAAGGTCAGGACGAAACAAAGAGCCTTTGGCCCCAAATGAAATATTTCACCATTTTCACGAAGCGACGTTTTCTTGTTTCCTGATAACGCGGACAATTCCGCGTTATCAGGAAAAGGTCTCGCCTCAAAGGCGAGAGCAATAAGGACAATAGACAAAAGACGGTGGATTTCGCACGCCACCGTGTTCACCGCTGAAGCCCGCGTATGTATTCTGTCTCAAAGCAGGAGGATGAAGCAATGTACTTTCGTGAGACATGCATTCGCTGGAAAAGAATTTAAATGACAAATGCTCCCTTGACTTGCACAGTAGCTGCCCAAAACAGAAAGCAATAAGGAAAATCCATGCATCATCGTTATCTTACTTCTGCGCTTTCAGTTGCAGTCTGCTAAGCTTTATATAATGCCAATAACCGGCGGAACTTAATGACTAAATGGAAATCGAATGAAGATACCTTGGCCACAATAGTTTGGTTCTATACCACTATTTTCTTTTTCATAATTCCATGTCTATTTGGCCCAGACAACAATCTCTATGCCTGTCTCTTAGAGTAGAGTAGAGTAAAAATATGTTATTGCCAATTCCATTATGTCACATGGTAGGTCCAACTCCTCGGCTCTACTCTGTCTCAGTTTTCATATGCGTCATTAACACACAACTGTGTGTTAATGACGCATACGAAATTTAAACCAGGAGTTTACATTTTGTATGCGTATAAAAAGGATATTTTGGTAGAGTAACCATTGGGCGTAGCGATCTTTTTAATATAATTGCGTTTTTTATGAAATTCTGAACTGCGCATGGGGATATCCAGAAGTCTGTTGATGAGGGAATGGAATGCAGTGTGTTTGTGAGCGTGGTGGTCAAAGGAGGAACTGTGAATATAGTTGTTGGTATGTGTTGGTTTCCTGTATGTTTCGTATGCGTCTTACTCTACATTGCTATAAGGCATTTCCTTGGCAATATTGTACACTTCTTCCTTTTCTCATTTGATCTGTCCACATTATCTTTAGCATCCTACCCTACCACAAACCCTCCATGGTTTCTTTTCATTTATCATCAGCTCTCTTAGAAAATTTAAATTTAGTATACATGGAACAATTAAATGAACGTCTCTGCGGCTGTAAGCAATAAAAAGGAAGAAAAATATCTCCAAAGCCTTAGGGGGGGCTTTATAGCTCGGCGGCGGCGGCGCTTACGATGGATTTCGCCGCGGAAGGAAATCGGTGGCCCTTCGCAGCTCTGCTGCACGGCATAAAAAAGGAAGATCGCAATGCGTTGCAAGGCACTGGAACTTGTCGCCTTGTGCCTCTGATCACGGTTGTATCTAACTTGTTGAGTTTCGTCTCCTATTTCTTCCTCGTGCGTAGTTCATTTTAGTTAGCAGTAGGTAGTATATTTTAGTTGGGCATAGTATAGTTAAATTTAATATGGAAATAGTTCAGTTCATTTCAATTTTTTTAAACCAGGACCTTCAGCAATATATTAATAATTTGCGGTGTATTACTTATAATACTTTGAGATGGGATGCGTACTGCAACGATACATTAAACGACTATGAGATACTATTCCATGTATGTACGCGCAATTCAATAGTTACATTTTCACTAAACTCTTATTTCTGGGATAGATGTGACTTCTCTTCTTCGATTATAAATTTAACAGTTCATAACAACCTTTATATTCGTAATATATCTCATACGCGCTCATGAAAGTGCCCAATAGAAGACATCCAAAAATGCAGGGCAATTCGAATTAACCGGGCCTCCCTCTTCTTGCCGCTGGGATTCAACAAGGCTGAATATTTGCGGCAGCCACTAGCCGTTTAAGCGCTAGTCAGCGACGCTCAACGGTCTGACGTCATGATTTCCAAAGGCGTGTTCTCATTGGCTGATTTCTGCCGCTGGAGCTCTGCCGCCGAGCTATAAAGCCCCCCTTACTCTATATGTGGCAGAGGAATCAAAAGGGGGAGAGGGGGAAGGAAGGAGTATCTACAAAGTAAGGTGGAGAGGGGGAAGGAAGGAGTATCTACAAAGTAAGGGGAGAGGGGGGAAAGGGGGGAAAGGAAGGAGTAAGTAAGATGGAGAGGGGGAAGGAAGGAGTATCTACAAAGCAAGGTGGAGAGGGGGGAAAGGGGGGAAAGGAAGGGGTAATTTCATTGTAAGTAAGATGGAGAGGGGGAAGGAAGGAGTATTTACAAAGTAAGGTGGAGAGGGGGAAGGAAGGAGTATCTACAAAGTAAGGGGGGAAGGAAGGGGTATATATAAAATAAGATGGAGAGAGGGAAGGAAGGAGTATATAAAAAGTAAGGTGGAGAGGGGGAAGGAAGGAGTATCTACAAAGTAAGGTGGAGAGGGGGAAGGAAGGAGTATCTACAAAGTAAGGGGGAGAGGGGGGAAAGGAGGGAAAGGAAGGGGTATATATAAAATAAGGTGGAGAGAGGGAAGGAAGGAGTATCTACAAAGTAAGGGGGAGAGGGGGGAAAGGAAGGAGTATATACAAAGTAAGGGAACTCTCAATCATTTGTACAAAATCAAGCATGCAAAGAAATTTAATGGCAGTAAATGACACATTCGCTCACTCACTCACAACGTTACAATGAACCGTAACACTCAAAATTAAAGGAATCAAGGTAAAAAATAAAAACTTACTTTGCAGATACTCCTTCCTTCCCCCTCTCCCCCTTTTCATTCCTCTGCCCCATTAAGAGTACGGCTTTGGAGATATTTTTCTTCCTTTGTATAGTATACATAGCCTGAGGCTCTCCTGATTCTCCCTGGCTCCAGGAATTCCCATTGCGCTACCATTCACACGATGGCATTCATGTACTGTTTCTAACTCCATTCTCTTTAACCCTAGAACCGCGGACGGGACATTTTTGTCCCATTTAAAATTGAAAGTGTTCTCTCTCGTTTATTTATTTTCATAGGATGGTGGTACTTTTTGACTTTTAATATTTATGTAAGTGGTCCATTCTGAAAAATAATCATGACGTTTAAGCATACATATTTTGAATAATTATTAGAAATACCTAAAACTGCGAATGGGGCATTTAAGTCTCATGCCATATTCCGGCGTAATAGATAGCGGTAGTTCACCAATTTTGCTAATGCTTTATCCAGAAAACGTTATGTTTTGGCTACATGCCACATTATAGCCAAATAAACCTTTCTATTATTTTAATCACTTATAAACTTGTAACATTATTGAAGTTGTACAATTTACGTGGGGAGTTTTCGAGGTTTGAAGAATGAAAGGAATAAGAGAGATTTTGAAGAATAAAATTCATTTTTCGAACTTGTTGCTGCAAAGTAAAATAACACCTTTTGGCTATCTTGAGTTTTGACTTGTAAATGCAAGCCAGCAAGGCGACACATGGTAGCTGCGAGTCTGTAACTGAGGCCAGACAAATCGCGACCTTACGAACGCAAACAGGCCAACAAGTGCTTTCCAGTCAGTGTAGTATGTCTCTTCTTTGCGGTCTTTTTTCCGAGGGGATCGTGGCATTGCTCAATGATCTTCCGGTAAGTCAATCGGAAGGCATAGACGACATTTGTTGGAGAGATTCTGACATTGATCCAAGAGAAAGCGCAGTAACGTCTCTAGATTATTCGGAGAAGAATGACGACGAGGATAAAGGTTATCAGTAATGAAACAGTTCTGACGAACAGACTTGTTTACTGTTTTTACGTTTTTGTTTACGTTTTTGCTGTTCTTAGTCGCAAAAACAAAATGTTTCACAACAAACTTCTTTTGTTTTCTAATGACATAAAGCTGCTATTCGCGGTTTAGCAGTGGTGATAGTGAATCGCTTCTACTGTCACTGAGGGGCGCTTCCAAGAATTTCGGTGTACATTGCGTCGTCGACGCGGCCGTGAGGGCACTGGAGATGATTCATCCAAGAGATTTTGTGGTTTAAGTATCGTCGCCCTTCTGCAAGACGTCGATGCTGACCAGAACAAAGACGGAGTCGACGCCGATTATATTCAATGCAATTCTTAGATTGCATTTGTCTCAGAAGCTAGTCGCCCAACGACTCAACACGCTCAGAGCGTTTGGAAGAAGACAAGTTTGCTCTCATATCAGAAGTTTGGAAAGGATTTAATACAAACTATCAAAGCATGTGAATTCCCGGTCCATATATTTCCGTAGATAAGCAGCTTTTGCCCTCAAAATGCAGGTGTCGATTGACACAATTCATGGCTTCCAAGCCTGACAAATATAGGCAGAAATGCTATACGGCCCAAGATAAGATTCGAATTATATTATGAATGCCATCCCTTATCATGGGAAAGACGAAATTTGTCCTATTTGTGAACGTCTTAGAGAATTTGAAGTCTTGCCTAGGACTTGCTTGAAGGAAGAACTTGCCGGCCCATTCCTAAGCAAAGAAAGAAACATTACTTGTGATAACTTTTTTACTTCACTTTCACTAGCAAATTATTTGAAAGCAAACGATCAAACTTGTTACGCATAATGAACAAAGCTAAAGAGGATATATCGGACTGCATGAAGAGAGATCAAGAGCAACTTTATAATACTGTGGCTCTCAAACATCAGATGGATCCATCGAAAGTTGGCGGTCCCCGTTGCCGCTGTTAGGTGCGAAAATCTTGTAGAGAAGGAAAAAATTCTTATAATTGTGCATCATGTTATTAGCTAGTATCCAAGAAATGTGTCGCTGCTGTTTTTGCTGATGTTTTCTTATATTGTTGCTTCTTGTAACACACAGTGTAGTGACGAAGAACACATATAGATACCTGAAAGTAATTTAGTGACCTACTCAGAATGTTATATTAAACTATAGGTAAAAATGGTGCCAAAGATAAGATATGTCGTTGTATTGGTATTCAATATGGACATTTGATTGCATGATTATTTTCATATTTTATATGCTTCATTGTAGTTTGTTTTAATTTGCGAAAATATTTTCTACACTTGCAGGAAGTCATAAAAATGTTTCCCGTCTTAAAAAAATCAACAAAGTTATGCACCAACTATTTAAGATGATTTTGATCAATAATAAAACACCCTTGTGCTTGCCGCCGCATTAATTCAAACCATGCAGTTTATCCGCCCATAAATCGCGCTATCTCCATTGAATTTTAAGACGACCTACCATCCCTCCCATCAAATTATTGGTTCGGAAGCACCTCCATTAAATTTCCCTGCCCACCTTATGCTCTCAAACATCTATACGAAACCAAAAACACTCGCCGACGAATTCTGATTCTTCTATCTCCTTTCTACAAGTCACATCATCATTGTAATTGCATGTCATGAAACCCTCCATTGCCGAAACCCAAACCAATTATCGCCTACAGAGTCACTCTATTCCGCAAGCTTCTGTCACGAATTCTAAGGTTAATCCTTGCCGCGAACTTACTGACAAATATAGGCAGCTCTCAGATTGTTTCCTTTGATGCATGCATGTTACATTTCACTTACACTGGTGCATATAGCTAGGAGAAACTTGAGTTTGCCAACAATAAATTTAAAAATTTTTATGAAGTTCCTTCGTAAAATGTATCGAAAAGTAACAAGTTTACATAGACTTGTAGTTTATTAGTGTCCTTATCCCATTTTTCTTATTTCCCCGTCATCATCATCTGTCAACAATCCTAACATTGGCTTGGCGTAGCCCTGCACTCAATTCTTCTACCGGCCAGCCCCTTCATATTGACGCAATTCTTCTTTGTTATATCCTTCTCAACCTGTTCCATACATCTCATACGAGGCCTGCCTTTTCCATTCTTCCCGTTCACTTTTCTCTCGACAATTGTTTTCATCATTCCATCGTGTCTCAAGATATGGCTGATCAAGTTTTCCCGTCTTCTTTCTAGAGTATTCAGCAGGCTTCTCTTTTTTCCCACTCTTTCCTGCTGTCTTCCATGCTTTGCTGCATGCTTCTCCCAGTAGCATTTCTCACCATAGACACAAAAACTTTTTACTAGCTACTCTAGACGGTTATTACTTATGACTCTCTCCATTTCACGCTAAGATCAATTCCAGAAATTCCTGTGCGCGTGTTTCCAGATGTTTCGTGGAAAAAAAGATGTTGACGTATCTGCACCCGATGTATGTATCCACAGTATCATAAATACCCTTGATGAAAATCGTAAAATTCCTAGGTACATGGTTATCAGCCAAAAGGTACTATTTTGAATCGGCATTTCAAAGAATTGAATCAACCATAATTACCAATTCCAAATACAATGATCACGCATGATCAAACCTTGTTTAATACCTCTATTTCGTATTTCCAAAACACAAAGCGTTGAAGTTAGCTAGAAGTTCCTAAAAAAAACTGTTCAAAGTTGAATAATAAAAACAATTAACCCAAACAATAACGCATTTTTCCCTACCATGGTGTTACATTTCACTTACACTGGTGCATTTAGCTAGGAGAAACTTGAGTTTGCCAACAATAAATTTAAAAATTTTTATGAAGTTCCTTCGTAAAATGTATCGACCGAGTGACAAATGAAGGGGTCCTAAGAAGAGTGGGAGAAAGGAGAAGTCCGCTGAATACTATAACAAAGAGACGGGACCACTTAATTGGCCATATCTGAATTTGTGCAATTATATTCCAAGGTGTAAGTGCATTAATCTTCAGTTTTGAATTATGCTGAGACACAGAAACTTTAACACACATTTCCCTGATGGCTACATATATATGCATATGTGTTAGTCGTCGCATGTAAATATTTTAAAGGATTTCCCTGCAACTGTTTGGTATCTTAAGACACGATCGCCTGATGAAGACAATCGTGGAGTGAAAAGTAAACGGGAAGAATGGAAAAGGCAGGCCTCGTACGAGTTACATAGAACAGGTCGTAAAGGACGTGAAAGAGAGGAACTACGTTAATATGAAGAGGTTGGCCGAAAGAAGAATCAAGTGGAGGGCTGCGTCTAACCAATCATAGGATTGTTGGCCCATGATGATGATATGAAGTTATAAATTTTACGTAAAAATTAATGGACAATAAAATCGTCATAAAGACATGAATAAGTGGGTGATGTGGTAAAGACCTGATTTTATATCGCACTGATAACGAGGTAGATTAGGCTATATGCCCCTATTTAAATATTAGCCTCTCATACGCGTAAGGCGTAAGGCTTTTACATTCTGATCATAGATAATAAAATCATCCGATTAAGAGATACATAAACACACTTATACTCCTTTAGGGGATGAGTATTCTCCCGCTTGATAAATTTCACCTCTCGAAAATCCCGCGGGAGCCACGCTCACATCGGAACAATGAAAATGAGAAGCGCGGAGCAATGCTTCCTCTTCAATACTCTCGCTCTGCCCAGATTTTACCTGTGGACGCCACACCCCTGGTTAAAAAGTATTTGGTCACCCTTCAACGTCTCAACCGTTCACATAGAGACACACTGTAGCTCATCCCAGACGGGGTCATCCCGACATAGGTATCAAATGACAGCAACGCTGCGACATTTCGTCAACGGTCGGCGACTGTCTCCTCGAGTCTACGATGGGGAATGAGAGGGGAGCTCATGCGAAATTCGCGCGCGAAGAGGCGTTCAGTCCACTGGTGGCGTTCCTATCGCGTGCACGCGTTTCCGCAGCCAATCAAGTCCCAGAGGTGGTCCGTAGGTTAGTGAGTCGTGGGCATCTTTCGAGTCTAGTAAAGTTTCTAACCGACGACGAAATGATTATTACAGAAGGAGACCGTGTGTACTATGTGCTTCCCTCGGGGTTACGCGTCATCCTGTCGCCAAATCCTCGAGCACCGGCTCCAAGTGTAAGTGTCGAGGAAAACGTGTTGAGAGACATGCGCCGGAACAGAAGTCACTGCCAAAGGTGCCAACTTACAAGCAGGAGAATGAATCCTCTATTGGCGGTGTATCGTAGGGAAGTGCGTGGTCAGCACCTTTCGGTCCAACTTCATTTTGAAGTCGGCGAAGGAGGGTACATTTACGAAGGGAACAGAGTGTATTATGTTTTTCCTTCGGGGTTACGCATCGACTTGTCGTCGGGTATTGATCTAGAAGCAGTTAGAGGCATGTATCAACCATATCCGGAGCCCGACACCGGAACTGAACGTCTCCGCCCAAGGAACGCGTCGACACGTAGGTGCCGCTGCAGAGTTTGCTGCCTCGAGGGTAATCATCCTACACTGAGGCGTAGGACAAGGCAGACTAAGGTAGATGAGGAGTGAGCAGAAAGCCTGAACTGCAATTGAGCCTTTCTTCAAGGTAATTATCAATTTTTTTCTTCGTTGATTATTTGCCCATCTTCCGAGAAATCCAATACTGAGGAAAATGCTTACAACAATATTCGTCACTTCGAAATTCGTGGTTTGTTACCTAATTTTTTGGAATACGGTATGGATGCCGGTCGTCCTCCAGGGGAATATAACGTTTTCAGGGTCACTACAGACTAAAGGATATAAAAATATTTGCATAGTACCGTATAGCACTCCTTTTTTTATTCGGTGGCCATTTCCATCTCAAATCATGCAGAGCACTATGAAATGTGCGGGGTGACCATCATGGATTTTTCTCAAAAAACTCTGAATTAGTCCTAAAAGAGTTAAGAATTCATGACTTTAATTTAGTTATAACTTATTAGTTACTATGGTTTATTTAGTTTCCGTTCATTATATCTCAGATTGAAGCTCTGAGACAATTCATTTTCAAATGAATTGCCTTAATTAAAAAATTAACTTGATAACTCAGTTTGATCACTTGTTATATACGTAATAATGACATTAGAAAATAACTACTCACGCTTAAAAATTAATTTTGTGCATATATTTCTTCAGTTGCCTTCACTTCGTTCTTATCAAATTTGGGCAAACGTCCTGACCAACCACAGGGAGAAGGTGGTGTTATCTTTAAAAGAATATTTCTAAGTTGTATAATGCACTCATCCTTCTGAAGTGGCCATTTATATCCCTTGGCTGGACCATGAGGACTCATAAAAGACACAGTGATATCTCCAAGTTCATCTGATACCACTGTTATACAACCTATCCACCAGTGATTGTCATATATGCACGAAATAAAGTCGCCAGTGGTAAAATCACTTATTTTGTACACTAATCTGTCTGTCACTAACAGTGAGTTTCTGCATCACGTGGGTCACTGTTCTGGCTATCATTGTATCTCTTTTATCCACATACCAGTAATGAGTTGATTGTATTCCCACTACAGCTTTGACAATACTCCTTTCTTTTTTCTTCTCCTGGCAAAACTTCTCTACTATGCCACCATTTAAAAGGACAACACTTGTATTTTTAAGCAAGTTTGATACAGATCTGACAAACCCTCTTGCTTCTCTAATGGCATCAATACTGTCATTCTGCAGGTTGAACTTTGTAGCATAAAGCTTGCAAAGGCCTCCTACACCATCACATGCACTTTTACCATGACCGGTGGCAGAGAAAACCCATTTACTTGTAATATTTTCAGGAATCTTTGATCTTTATTCATACATTTGATACCTATTCTTGAAATGGGAAGCTGCTCCATCTGATATATATGTTACTGAATTAAAATTCTCTGGGTAACTTTGAATTATTTCTTGCTTTACCACATTCAATGCACAGAGTGCATGCACACTATCATAAATTAAGTCATCACAAACCACTACATATGACTTTGTTTTCCCAGAAAAGCTGCCAATGTCATCAGCTGGTATTGAATGCCCCTCATATGGATTTGGGTTTGCCCACACGCCTATTTCTTGCCTAATTTTTCTTGCTTTATCAATTAAGTACAATGAACTTTCTGGCCAAAGTTGATGAATTGCACTTTTAGAGTAACCGTCAGGCACCAACGTGAGAAGCTGAATTTTCTCTGAGGATATAGCTTTTGCCATGGCTGAGTTCAAATTTTCTAGCCACTGCTGGCAATTCAAACAGTCTTCACACTTTTCTTGACTTTCTTTCCTCGGTAAATGAACATGAAAAGCACTGCCAAGCATACCGGCAGCGGCAGCTGAGACACTTCCTTCAAATTCAACACATTTCCGTTTAATGTAATTAACCCTCCTATCAGGATTAATTTGCCATGGCCGCTTAATAGGAGTAATTTGAGGACTTAAAATATTTATGGTTTCATTTATGATGTTCACTGCTTCACTTGGAGGGACATAGGGATCTTCAAGGTCAGCAACAGGTAAAAACACTGGCCATTTCCATCTCAAATCATGCAGGAGGTGCGGAGTGACCATCATGGATTATTCTCAAAAAAATATATGTTATAGACCAATAAGAGACATTCAAAAATGTGCCTTTTTTATTTTTATATATTGATTTTTTATGAACTTACAGCCATTTAAAAAATCACCTAAAATGGTCGTTTTAACAAGCAAGGGGAAAACGGTGAATTTTCAAATGTCTCTGATTTGGCCAATAATGAAGCTAGGATGTTGAAGATTTTTTTGTTTTGCAGTGCTTTCTTTGTAGTTGTATTTCATGCTTTGAAAAAAGTTGGAAGTTAAATGGGAAATGGAGTATAAATTTCACAGTTGTTTAAAAATCAGAAAATTGTTCCAACTTTAACAATTTTTTTTACAGCTATGAAATGTGCTAAAAGAGTAAAATTCAGTTTTACAGGTATCATTTAGGCATATTAGTGACAACATATTTTTTTATAGCTCCAATAATGTTGCATTTCCATGAAATATGCCTTCAAAGTATGAACAACTGCTATTTTTGCATAAACAAAAGAGGCTATATTTCAAAAAACCCACCTTTAAAAATTATGAAAATTAGCTAAAATATACCAATAATGATGAGCATTAAGCCCATGCAAAAAGAGTAGGCAATATTTTTGTTGATAATTAATTATGAATTTTATAAGTTAGTGCATTACACCCATCAGCCAAATTGGCACATTTTGCCTGGTTATCATGATACTTCCAATTTTAAAAAGCAATGAGGAGTCTGAAACTCTGAATTAGTCCAAACAGAGTTAAGAATTCATGACTTTAATTTAGTTATTACTTATTAGTTATTATGGTTTATTTAGTTTCCGTTCATTATATCTCAGATTGAAGCTCTGAGACTATTCATTTTAAAATGAATTGCCTCA
This sequence comes from Platycnemis pennipes, assembly GCA_933228895.1. Taxonomy (NCBI): domain Eukaryota; kingdom Metazoa; phylum Arthropoda; class Insecta; order Odonata; family Platycnemididae; genus Platycnemis; species Platycnemis pennipes. Next base: position 101,818,283 of record OW121846.1, on the reverse strand, counting down.
ATTAAAAAATTAACTTGATAACTTAGTTGATCAGTTGTTATACATAATGATGACATCAGAAAAAAACTACTCACGCTTAAAAATTAATTTTGTGTGTATATTTTTTTAGTTGCCTTCACTTCGTTCTTGTCAAATTTGTACAAACGTCCTGACCGGCCACAGGGAGAAGGTGGTGTTATCTTTAAAAGAATATTTCAAACCCAAATCCATATGAGGGCCATCAATACCAGCTGATGACAGTGAAACTGCTGTCATACTTTCTGGATGAGGATAAGGATAACACCACCTTCTCCCTGTGGCCGGTCAGGACGTTTGTACAAATTTGACAAGAACGAAGTGAAGGCAACTGAAGAAATATACACACAAAATTAATTTTTAAGTGTGAGTAGTTTTTTTCTGATGTCATCATTATGTATAACAACTGATCAACTAAGTTATCAAGTTAATTTTTTAATTGAGGCAATTCATTTTAAAATGAATAGTCTCAGAGCTTCAATCTGAGATATAATGAACGGAAACTAAATAAACCATAATAACTAATAAGTAATAACTAAATTAAAGTCATGAATTCTTAACTCTGTTTGGACTAATTCAGAGTTTCAGACTCCTCATTGCTTTTTAAAATTGGAAGTATCATGGGAACCAGGCAAAATGTGCCAACTTGGCTGATGGGTGTAATGCACTAACTTATAAAATTCATAATTAATTATCAACAAAAATATTGCCTACTCTTTTTGCATGGGCTTAATGCTCATCATTATTGGTATATTTTAGCTAATTTTCATAATTTTTAAAGGTGGGTTTTTTGAAATATAGCCTCTTTTGTTTATGCAAAAATGGCAGTTGTTCATACTTTGAAGGCATATTTCATGGAAATGCAACATTATTGGAGCTATTAAAAAATATGTTGTCACTAATATGCCTAAATGATACCTGTAAAACTGAATTTTACTCTTTTAGCACATTTCATAGCTGTAAAAAAAATTGTTAAAGTTGGAACAATTTTCTGATTTTTAAACAACTGTGAAATTTATACTCCATTTCCCATTTAACTTCCAACTTTTTTCAAAGCATGAAATACAACTACAAAGAAAGCACTGCAAAACAAAAAAATCTTCAACATCCTAGCTTCATTATTGGCCAAATCAGAGACATTTGAAAATTCACCGTTTTCCCCTTGCTTGTTAAAACGACCATTTTAGGTGATTTTTTAAATGGCTGTAAGTTCATAAAAAATCAATATATAAAAATAAAAAAGGCACATTTTTGAATGTCTCTTATTGGTCTATAACATATATTTTGTTTGAGAATAATCCATGATGGTCACCCCGCACATTTCATAGTGCTCTGCATGATTTGAGATGGAAATGGCCCATGCTGTTGAATCTCCATCAACTGTACACGATCCAATTCTGAACTCCTGCACCTTTCTCTGGTAGCGAATAAAACAGTTTCTGCATACATCATGACTAGCTGATACAGTAGTACTAGGGCCAAGGATTGTTTGTAGAGGTTCGGCCAGATCACCAACAACTGTAAACTGCTTTACACACGATTTATAAATGATTTTTTTGTGTCGATTTTCAAAATCCACACAGCGTACTCTGTGACTGCTGTACTGTAATGATGACATGTCTCCTCAAGGTTACTTAGCTGCTTCTGCTACCTATGCCAATAAAACCCACTGATCCCCTCCAGTTCCAGAAAGGGAATGAGGTTTTTTGCCTGAGTTCTTGTTGATGGGTGAATCAGGCATGGCAGCAGATTAAGTGTTTACATTATAATTTTGTTACATTGTTACAGTGATAAAACTACAGTCATCTGCTGACCCATGCATCATTTATGGTAGTTAAAATGTGACTATCTGCATCCATTGTTTGTAAGAATATCATACTTTGTGTTTCAAACCAACATACTAATGTATTGCACGGTAATCACATTTATAAAATCAGATCATTTTATGGGATTAATGGAAGCAGCATGTGGTACATTGTAACATAACTCTATGACATCAACTTCATATTAGTTCAGGAGGGGTCAATTGCCTTCAGACTCCTCATTGCTTTTTAAAATTGGAAATATCATGGGAACCAGGCAAAATGTGCCAACTTGGCTGATGGGTCTAATGCACTAACTTATAAAATTCATAATTAATTATCAACAAAAATATTGCCCACTCTTTTTGCATGGGCTTAATGCTCATCACTATTGGTATATTTTAGCCAATTTTCATAATTTTTAAAGATGGTTTTTTTGAAATATAGCCTCTTTTGTTTATGCAAAAATGGCAATTGTTCATACTTTGAAGGCATATTTCATGGAAATGCAACATTATCAGAGCTATTAAAAAATATGCTGTCACTAATATGACTAAATGATACCTGTAAAACTGAATTTTACTCTTTTAGCACATTTCATAGCTGTAAAAAAAATTGTTAAAGTTAGAACAATTTTCTGATTTTTAAACAATTGTGAAATTTATACTCCATTTCCCATTTAACTTCCAACTTTTTTCAAAGCATGGAATACAAATACAAAGAAAGCACTGCAAAACAAAAAAATCTTCAACATCCTAGCTTCATTATTGGCCAAATCAGAGACATTTGAAAATTCACAGTTTTCCCCTTGCTTTTAAAACGACCATTTTAGGTGATTTTTTAAATGGCTGTAAGTTCATAAAAAATCAATGTATAAAAATAAAAAGGCAGCTTTTTGAATGTCTCTTATTGGTCTATAACATATATTTTTTTGAGAAAAATCCATGATGGTCACCCTGCACCTCCTGCATGATTTGAGATGGAAATGGCCCGCCGGTCTTTTCTGACGATTTCGCTCAAAATAACACTGTTATCAAATTTTCTTCCCCTTATTTATATTTATCCGAGAAGGCGAAAAAAGTGAAAATAGAGAATTACGTCATGCTTCATTGTCAGGAATTTTACCAAAATAAATTAACTGATTAAAATTGAGGTTAAAGAAAGGAATTTTTACGTTGTTATTCAGTTATTCAGTTACTTTGGCAACTTGGGTTCTGTGTTGATAGGTGAGACATAATAGACCGAGTAAGGTAATGGTACCAGTAATTGACCACTTAAGGTTTTTTAAATCGTAAATCTTTCATACCTTGATCATTATATGGTTTTAACGCCTCAAATTACTTACTATACTCTCTACTACCACACAGTCAATCAATATTTCAAAAGTACTACTCGGTCTTGTGTGTGTGGCTTTTTTAAAAAAGGACTATTTTATGTTAGTAATTGACCGTCTAAAAATATTTTTTTCTAGTGTTTGACCATGCATTGTTTCAGTGGTTGACCATATGTTCATGGAGGGAAAATAAATACCAAAGACAATATTTGTTATTTTTCTCCAGTTTTATGGCACTAATTAGCGATTGATGACACATTATTTTTGAAGTAACTGCAAAAAAGTGACAACATTTTCTTAAATACAAAATGACGAGTAAAAATTCATAACTGGAATAAGGTATGACCCACGGTGAGAACACAATTTTGGAACATGGATTTTCCTTTTTATCTGGTCCATTGTGTAGTAAAGCTTATCTTTCTTAACAGGCCACCGGTATGAAGAATGGCCACTCTTAACCATAGTGGCTATCTCATAACCATCACTCACAACTTCCACTATTTTTCCTGGAAAATAGCTCCCCTCACATTCAACTATCACAAAAACTTCCTTTTCCAGAGAATCCATATCATCCTCTTCCAAAAATTCTTTGTTCCAGTCAGAACCTTCACCATCACTCAGATCAGGAATGGAAAGAGACAATTCTGAATCAGACTCTTCATAACGTTTCTGTTTCTTAGTCTTCATCTTATTACTTTCCTTCTTTTTTCTCTCTCATTCTCTTTCATTTTCTCTTCTTTTTTTCTTTCCCTTTCAGCCACTCTTTCTCTTTTAAGTCTTTCCATCTCATTCTTTTTCTTTATTTTGTTTTCAAAATACTTTTTGCCAAGTTCCCCAGACACTATAGCGGGTAATCTTTCCTTTGGCATTTCCTTCGGTGGCTTTTTCTTGCCTACAGGTGGACTGAACACATATTTTTTAAATGAAGATGGTACATTTGATTGCCCTGGGATGGCAGTGTTTTCATTGCCTTCAACCATGGGAGACTGTGCACTAGAAGATCCTGGGATGGCAGTATCTTCTTTGCCTTCGACAATTGTATTTGATGGCCTTGTGATGGCAGTGTCTTCATTACATTCAACCATGGGAAACTGTACATTTGATGGACCTGAGATGGTGGTATTTTCATTGCCTCCAACTAAAAGCGTGCTTCTTGCAGGAGATTGCTCAGTTGAATCACTTCCCATTGATATGTCCATTGGTCTGGAGATCGTTGTAGCTGCATTCTCTTCAGGGGTGGAAGCAGTTGGTTCAGATGAGTCAATAAGGCTATTTAGTTCTAACTTAGTTTTCTTCTACAGCATAAAGAGTGATTGGTCAGAAAGTTCCCCTTCCCAATTACCTGTAGATCGCTCAAATAAGTCCAATTTTTCATTCCCCATCTCATTCAGAAATTGTAATCCCTGCTTGAAATGGTTCAAGCGTGCACAGAAGTTATCATTCTGCACAGTGTTCTTTGGTCTGACATTGCAATCATTATGTACTGGAACCCTAGGTACCATCAGATACCACCAGATCAGAACACGCTCATCCACTACCTCTTTCAGCTGTTTAGCAAAATCTTTTTTTTTTTCAAGATGGGGTCATCTAAATGGTTGATATGCCACTTATGGACATGTTGCTTCCAATTTTCTTTTAGAGTTCGAAACACTGCAACATCCATTGGCTTTGGTATTTGTGTAGAATTAGGATGTAAAGCTACCAATATGATACCATTTTTTTCACAGAACTGACTTGCTTGCAAACTCAAATGAGAATCATGATCATCAACAAATAATAAAACAGGAAGTTTTATATTATTGTCTTTAAACCAAGGGTGGAAGAAGTTTGCTATGAATTCATAAAATAATTCAGAGTTCATCCACCCTGAATCACTTTTTCCAAAGGCCCAATCAGGAGGGAAATGAAGTGTTATTTCAGGAGGTAGACGCTCATACTCATAGACTACTAAAGGAGTTACAACACTACCATTGGCATTGCCAGTAAGAAGCACTGTCAGGCATCCCTTGTCATCTGAATTAACTTATTGGTATATTTTCTTATCTCCTTTTCTTGCATGAACTTTATTACCTTTTGGTTTAAGGAAGAATGCAGTTTCATCACAATTAAAAATTCGTGAGGGGTCCATCAATAGTTGGAAGCAATCATTTGTTTTCAAATAATCTTCTACTTCCGCAACGAGAAATATTTTCTTGTGTCACCGATGCCCAAGATACTGTTAGGTTTTAGCTTATTCGTTGAGATATATTGCTATTTCTCCACAAAAAGCCTTGGATCCATGTCCTCCCTGGACGGTTGTCATGAAAGGGATTGTCTCTACCAAGGTCTGTCATCAGACGCTGAACACACTTTTGAAGTTGCTTCACAGTTACTGGAAATCTTGCTTCAGCCATTTTTAACACCCATCAGCAAGAATAGTTTCTTCTTCAGGACTTAGAATGGTATTGGGTCCCATTTTTCTTTCAATTGGTGACCCACTTTGTATAGTGTGATTCTTGGTACACCATATTTCTTTGCTGCTGTATGGACTGGTGAGTTGTTTTTCCTCAAATCATGGATGACTCCCTTCATCGTCGCCTCTGTGTAACAACGAAACTGGCCTTTAATAGTAGGCATAGTTAAGCTGCAATATTTAAAATAAAATAGATTCAGAAGTTGACACACCAATAATCTAGTAGTTGACCCCTGGTCATCTATTAGTAAAACCTAATATGTTACACAAATAATTATGTACAACGTTTTGGTATGCTATAAACATTACAAATATGTCAATTATGATGAGTTTAAAGAGAGGAAGGAATCAGTGAGTAGTTGACCATCTCGGCCAATTACTGAAAATTTGTACATTTCTGATTCAGAATTTGACCACCCCCATAACTGACTTCCAGGTAATAGTAAACAGATGCTAAACAACTTTTTATTAATATCAAACATCCCTATATCATAGTTAAATAACTATATTGAAATATGAAGGTACAAACCACTTTAAATCAGCCTCATCCACAAAGGCTCCTTAGCAAATGGTGTTAGTAAACTTCAAAATAAGGCAACAGCACTGCACACGAATACTGATTGTCTGCCACCTTAATTCTACATGCCACCCATGTGCACCGTGATTTGGTTTTTTACAGCCAAATGGCAGGAGTGTACTTTCCCGCTATTTTTACAATATTTGAACCAGAGTAAGGCTTATTTTGACAGTTTATATCCTAAATGGTCAACTACTGGTGCATGGTCAATTACTCCCTCATTTACCTTAATAACAGGCTTCAAGCATAGGCAGAAGTCAAAATTTTCGAAGAACGACAAGACATGAGGTGTATTGCCGGTGTAAGTGGCGTTGTGTTGAATTAGAACTTAATCACACATCTACATCTACACGATACCCTGCAAGCCACCGCGAGGGTGTGTGGCAGGGGGTGAAGATCACCAAGCATGCACTACTAACATGCAAACAAGCAACTATATTGTCTCATGCAACTTGATTGTTAGTATCTATAGTATTTAAGGGTTTATTACAGGCATCATGCACTACAGAATACTCTAAAATATTTCCCCTACCTATCCTTTGCTATGCTGCCTATTCTGTTCTCTTATATTACGGGGAAAAATGCCATTTTGAATCTATCGGTACGACAATCTAACTCTCTAATCTTATTTATCTGATCGAATCTATCATAATAAGCTGGTTTTTTTTAATATGTGCTTAAAATCTTCAGTAAAGCTAACCGATTGAAATTTCTCTAATAGATTTAATCTGTACTTTAACCTACGCTCTGATAATGATTCCCACCCTAATTATTTTATTAATTCTAAAACACTACTCAACCTATCGTAACACCTTTTAACCAACCTAGCTGCTCTACGCTGCCCACTGTCTAGTTCTCTGATTAACCCTAATTCATTAGGATCCCATACACTGGCTGCATACTCAAGGTGGGGCCTAACTAGTGAAAAGTAACATCGTTCTTTTGTCTTCTCATCACATTTCCCTAGTACTCTTTTTATAAATCCTAGCTTTCTCTTCGCTGTCTGCTTCGTCTGTCCAATATTAGCGTAATAACCTTTTTATCCAAAATGCGCGTGTTATCTCAGGTGACGTCGCACAGTGGTCCGGATCCGAGAATATTGGGACAAAAGTCATTTTTTCGACTTTCTTGAAAATCACTTTAAATATGCAGCTCTTGTAGCATAATGTCCGGGGAACCTTACTGCACACTTAGTTTTGCATTAAAAAATTTGTTACGGTTAGTAAATTGCTTCAAAGTAGAGCTAGTTTTTGCTAAACCACGCTCTTTTAATTTTTTCGAAAAATACACATTTTTAACAATTTTTTTGGTCGGTTTCGTATTAAAAATTGGTAAAATGACTATGCTCTATAATAATATGGACATTTTACTATCACAAAATGTAAGTTTCAATCTTTTAGTGATTCTGAAGTTCGCTGGAGGCGTTCCCCAAGAGGAATCATTTTTTCTCCCAAATTTCGCATAAATGTTGGATTATAAAATGAGTGACACTGAGTGACACGGAGATTCTAATGGTGGTTAAATTGGAATATATAAGAAAGATATTAGTAAAGGTTTCAGCTGCAAATATTTGCAAATAAATGAATAACAATGACTTATGTGACTCTCTGCCGCGGTAGTAAGCGTCGGCACTTGACGCGCGAGCGTAGGCACAGTGGAGACACATTGTACTATACGTCTTTCCCTATATTTCATTGATTAGGATTTCATAAATGAAGAAATATACTATTTTAATTCTCTATTATAACCTGTTCTTGCCCGAATTTACTCTAGAAAGAGGGAGAGAAAAAAAAAGTTATATTATGCAAATACTTCATATATATATGCATATTTAATAATAGTAATAGATGTTTTCTATGCAGTCTCCTCATTATCGGTTAATTTAGCATTAAAATTCTCAATGTTTTCTAAAATAATTATTTTTTACTAAAAATAACAGCAAAAATGAACTCAGCGTGTCCTAAAACATATGAAGGACAATTTTCAAAGTAATCCGAAAGAAATCTGATTTTTGTCCCTTATTGTCGCGATCCGGACCACTACGCGTCGCTCTGTTGCACCTGCGAGCCCCTCCCCTGCACGCTCGGAGCCCTCCCCTCTCGCGGCCTGCCGCGGTGAGGTTGTTGGCTGGAAGGTGAGGGGAGAGAGCGCCGTCGCCAATAGCAACACCGACTTGCCAGTCGCCGGAGAGTGGGGGGGGGCGTCATCGCATCACCTGGTTGGGTCGACCGTCGCGACGCCTCGCTGGCTCTGCGGCGACGCCTCGTATTTAGGGCGGGGTTGGCCCCAAACTGAGTGTTAGGCTTGAATTCCGGGCGACATGGGCATAGCGAATTGATTGAATTCATGCCACCTGATGCACGGGTATGCATAGCCAGCGCGTGAAGCCATGTTGCATTCAAACCCAGGCAGGCCATTTAGGCACAGGCAGAGGGCGGGAGAAAGTAGATGGGGGGCGTAGACAAAAGGAAGCGCAGGTGAGGTTGGGTCTCAATGGAAGCGCACGTGCAGCCGGGCGCGAGAATTCAGCCATTAGCTAGTCCGAAACACATTGCATAATGTGTCAATATGCTAACCTAATATAAATAAACAGCCAGAATATTACTTCCTCGCAAACTTAGTTTACCTTTTCCTTATGCATCCGTTTTTTTCATAAGAAAAACATAATATCTTTCCTGTTGCTTGCGACACTAAATTGGCGAGTTCACATCGCACCTGGTTTCCTTGTTATGTTGGTCGGAGCGTAAATGGTCTAGAGGGCTACATCTACATCTATCTACATCAACACGATACCCTGCAAGCCACCGCGAGGGTGTGTGGCAGCGGGTGAAGATCACCAAGCATGCACTACTAACATGCAAACAAGCAACTAAAGTGTCTCATGCAACTAGATTGTTAGTATCTATAGTATTTGAGGGGTTAATACGTGCATCATGCAATACAGAATACTCTAAAATATTTCCCCTACCTATCACTTTGCTATGCTGCCTATTCTGTTCTCCTATAGTACGGGGGAAAAATGCCATTTTAAATCTATCGGTACGACATGCTATCTCTCTAATCTTATTTATCTGATCGAATCTAGCATAATACGCTGGTGTTTTAAATATGTGCCTAACATCTTCAGTAAAGCTATCCGATTGAAATTTCTCTAATAGATTTAATCTGTACTTTAACCTACGCTCTGATAATGATTCCCACCCTAATTCTTTTATTAATTCTGAAACACTACTCAACTTATCGGAACACCTTTTAATGAACCTAGCTGCTCTACGCTGCCCACTGTCTAGTTCTCTGATTAACCCTAATTCATTAGGATCCCATACACTGGCTGCATACTCAAGGTGGGGCCTAACTAGTGAAAAGTAACATCGCTCTTTTGTCTTCTCATCACATTTCCCTAGTACTCTTTTTATAAATCCTAGCTTTCTCTTCGCTCGGCCGCATAGGCTAGAGGGTGCAATGGCATTAGAGTAACTAGAAGAGGAAAAGGCAATAACTTCCACACCCGAGTCGCGTAGTTGCCGATCACATGAAGCGCACGGTTATGTACAGAAGAGATGCGGGTTCGAATTCGGGTGAAATAATCTCCAAACTCACCTACTTAAATCCCCGCGATGTGCTTTTCTGAGAGACAAAATGTTGCAGGAAATTACATTCCACTCGGTGAATTGAAATGCTCCCCCCAGAACCAATATGCAAATATCGTGACCTTTTAACGCTTAAGAGGTCTCGCGGTATGGGACGGGAAATTTCCCACTCAGTCAAAAAATCTGTACTTTAATCTACGCTCTGATAATGATTCCCACCCTAATTCTTTTATTAATTCTGAAACGCTGCTCAACCTATCGTAACACCTTTTAACGAACCTAGCTGCTCTACGCTGCACACTCTCTAGTTTTCTTCAATCAACCCTGATTCATCAGGATCCCATACACTGGCTGCATACTCAAGGGTGGGCCTAACTAGTGAAAAATAGCATCGTTCTTTTGTCTTATCATCACATTTCCCAAGTTACTCTTTTTATAAATCCTAGTTTTCTCTTCGCTCGGCCGCATATTTCCCTTATGTGTCTTCCCCACGATAAATCCTTAGTGATTGTTACACATAAATATCTAATGGTTTCAACGTTTTCGATCTTCGTGTTACTAATTTTATAGGTACGCTCTATCGAATTATTCCTCCCCCAAAAATTGATAGCTACATACTTTTTAATGTCACGGCTCACATGAGCTTGCGCATTTCCTTCCGGCTCTCTTAAGGCGCTCTGGTGAGCGCGCTCACGAGGACTCGTGTGAAAGTCTCGATGGTATGAGGGAAAGTAACCAATTGCGGGACGAACAGCCACCTGCGGAGATGCAGCCACACAGATACGAAGTAACCCAAAGCGTCAGGAAATCAAATGCGATACTTTGGGGTCCAGTTAAATGCCCACTATACTTCCTAGCCTCGGCGGCTCTCGAACCAACGAAGAAACCTGCTGGCCCTACCCTCCCGAAGTCTGAGAGCCTCGCCTTAGGGGTCTCGAAAATCACCAAGGCCAAAGGACAGAAGTCTAGCCGTCTGTGATCACGCCTAGATGACGGGGAGAGTAAGGAAGGAGGTAGGAGAGATTGTCTTATTTTTATCTGCGAATTTAGGACTCGAAGTCCTCTCTTCCAATAAACAGATCGGACGATACAAACATCCATGCCCCGGAAAGTGAAAATCTGCCCAGGGCGGGACTCGAACCCGCGACCCTGGGATGGAGAGACGAGGGATTTACCCCACCTCCACCGGGGCCGGCGTATTGGTACGGGTGGTGATGAGATGTGGACGTTGGAGGGAATAACGCTGGGGGCGGGGGGGCAGTCGTAAAAGAAAGCGAGACTGAGAGTGATGAGTCATGAATTGGAGCTCGAATGAGCTTGAAAGGGTAGGGTTGGCACAGTGAATACTTTCAATACGATGGCCTGGGTCCGAATCTCGGCATGCCATTGGTAAATCTAACCTTTCATGAGTGCTTTTTGGAGATTATTCGAATTCAGCACTCCGTCCGTTGGATGTCTACGGTTAAACGCAGGCTAAGGGCAACCCCGAGTTTCAAACCACCCTGCTTCCTTACCCTTCCGCTTCCATCTTTTGTACCTCACCCCCCGGTCTCGTCGCATAATCATTTTACACCCGCGCGCGTTCATCACTACACTTCTACGCCTTCATTACATGCTTTCTCGTTGAAGGCGTTGCAAGTGATTTACTCATTGCCAATTCTTTCATTAATCCCCACATGGTACCTCTTTTTCAAGTTTGTGGTCCATATTCAATCACCACTATTTAGCCCACGAGAAGATTTACTATGGTAGGTACTTCACTATCTATCACTGAAGTTAAGTAACGTTGGGCCCGGACGGAGGTTGATAGGGTGGCCTCCTTCCATACCTCTACCGTGGTCCTTTTGTCCCCTGTCTGTGAGTGGCGGGCTGGTTAAATGTGGGTTGGCACAATGGATCTAAAGAGGTCTAAGTGCCAGGGGGGCTCCAGAAGGCCCCCGCCCACTCCTCCAATTTGCATTTTACTTCAGTCACTTCGTGACACACGCAATGTATTTAGTTTCTTTTTAATCATTTTATTCCTTTCGTACGAAATGTCACCATAGCCTTTTTCGATATATACAAATGCCGTAAATTTAAAATAATAATACCAGTGTTAATTGATTAAAAGAAAATTGATTCAAATCACGATTTAAATCCAGAAATTCTTGGAATGGGCATTCGTAAATTTATAAACAAATGTACAGCAGACAGCCTTGCCTAACCCCTCTTCACATTGCCACCTCTCAAATCTATTCCTAACTTCCGCAATAATAAAAAATTATTACCTGGGCAAGGGGAATTAAAGAGGCGCTGCTAGGCCATCAATACCCAGAGGAATTCCTAAAGAAAAGAGTTAGCTGCTTTTCCGTCAAGTGCTGCAATATCATAAATGTAACAGTACTCCGAAAAATCAATGGAAAGTGCTATATTTGTCTGCGTCAACTATTTATCTCTGTTCACCCTCTCTCTCCTGAATGTTGGCTGCACGTGCTGTGAACAGCTGCTCGTGGCGAAATCATGCATTTGCTCGTGATACGCAGATGTTTTACCTATTTGCCTTTAATAATTACCGGTTGTACCTGACTTAATATATTCTCTCCGACATCATACTCATAACTGATAACATAAATCCTTTACATTATCCTTAGTCCATCAAAATTTGAATTTAAGTCCTTTCAAGCTTAGTACATCAAAATTTGAATTTAAATCCTAAGGTCATTATTGGAATTTGGAAACCACTCGGATACCCAATGAACACTCGTCTCAACTGGTATTCATTTTAATCTACCGTTGATCTTTGTTTCAATGCGTTGGAACGTAGAAAAAAAGAATGCTTTAAAGGACCACTATACAATGCCAGTGCATATAAGTAATTATTATAAATTGGGCACAATAGATGAAAATTAATATTTTCAGAAACACAAAGGGGATTTGAAGCTTAATTCATCGCCATATGTTATCGATTAGAGTAGAAAATTTTTAGCATTACAAATATTCCGTAATATGGGAACCATGATTATGTAGTCTGTTGTTTTCTTTTCAGACGAATCTGAAGATGAAGGTGGTTGATGAAGATGATGGAGGTGGAGCCAATCGATATAAGCCATCGAGGATGATGGAGGTTGCCAGGGCAACGGACGTTTATTTCAATATTTTGTTTTTTTTTAATAATAACACTGGAAACAAGAGGATCATAGAGGTTGCCAGGGCAACGGACGTTTATTTCAATATTTTGTTTTTTTTTAATGATAACACTGGAAACAAGAGGATGATGGAGGTTGCCAGGGCAACGGACGTTTATTTCAATATTTTGTTTTTTTTTTAATAATAACACTGGAAACAAGAGGATCATGGAGGTTGCCAGGGCAACGGACGTTTATTTCAATATTTTGTTTTTTTTTAATAATAACACTGGAAACAAGAGGATCATGGAGGTTGCCAGGGCAACGGACGTTTATTTCAATATTTTGTTTTTTTTTAATAATAATACTGGAAACAAGTGGATGATGGAGGTTGCCAGGGCAACGGACGTTTATTTCAATATTTTGTTTTTTTTAATAATAACACTGGAAACAAGAGGATCATGGAGGTTTCCAGGGCAACGGACGTTTATTTCAATATTTTGTTTTTTTTAATAATAACACTGGAAACAAGAGGATCATGGAGGTTGCCAGGGCAACGGACGTTTATTTCAATATTTTGTTTTTTTTTAATAATAACACTGGAAACAAGTGGATGATGGAGGTTGCCAGGGCAACGGACGTTTATTTCAATATTTTGTTTTTTTTAAATAATAATACTGTAAACAAGAGGATGATGGAGGTTGCCAGGGCAACGGACGTTTATTTCAAATTTTGTTCTTTTTGAGATATATAAAACTGGAAACAAGATAATGGTTTCATTTTCTGCTCCACTATTTCCTTCCACAACCATAACCAGGGCTTCATGGACTAGAAGGATAAGTATTCAATATTCCTGTGTATACCTGGAGAGTAGTTGCAGCGAGTATAATAACAATAGTGAGAGATAGAGAGATATGAGGCACGATAATTAATTCCCGATGGAGGTCTCTCCCCCGACTCTCATGTTGACATCAAGGAAGAGCATATCGAAAATACTTATAATTGTACTATTAACGACAACCTTATTTAATTTAATGGTTGATTGAATCAAAAGAGCTAAATAAATCAAAGAAATTAAATTCAAAATAAAATCCCCACCAGTTGAAAAACATCACTCACATGCTCTTTTTTCACTTCCTTCTTGTTAGATTTGGTGTTAGCTGCCAAAGCTGATCCTGGAAGACAATCGACCTTTTTAATATAATTTACGCTTAAGGCGTCGCTCCCGAAGTCTACGCTGGGTATTTCAACTCGCCTAGTCATGTCAGTTCTAACTCTCCGATTTTTATTATACCTATATTACCTAATAACTTCTCTGTCCTCATAAGGGTTCTGCATCCCATGTGTGGTGCTGCATCCCATTTCATGAATTTGAAGCCATCAATTCACTGATTGGGTAGGAACTTACTTTACAAGTGAGTAACTCCATGTGTTTGGTTTCATTACTTTAAGATATGACTAGCAAGAATAAAAATTCAATTTTTAAATTAAACAACTGAATCCCCGTGGCATAGCACAGCATAGATTACTTTATTATAAGCAAAGAGAAAATAAATTTGTTAATGGATCACGAAAAATCTTTAACAAATTGAGCCTATATTCTGCAAAAATAAATTGATCACGTCGGAAAAGAAGCAAGGGGAGTTCTTAGCGGCCTGACATGAAAATCACCATATTCCTAAGGATGGAATTAAAAATCCTCTCAGAAATTGGCTCAAATTTGATAAACCTCATGGTTAGTATAATATCTTCTCCTCCCTTCTCGCTCTACAATCAATACAATACAATTTTGAGTTTAGGTGACAAAAATGTAGTTAACATATGAAAAAATATGACAGATAATTTTTAACATTTTCATTCACAGATAGGTGACAAAAATGTAGTTAACATATGAAAAAATATGACAGATAATTTTTAACATTTTCATTCACAGATAGGCAAGATAAACGCATTGAGTGCTTACGTCACTCTCAGCTATATCTGAACTTTTTTCCGAAAATGCCTCTTCATAAAAAAAGTGCGTATTGCCCTCAGCTTTCTGACGACTAACCGAGAACGTTAGGTGATACCGAGAACGTTACGACTTCACGTGGTACCGAGAAGGTTCCATGTCAACCAGTAACCGTACATTTTATAACCGACGCATCGTAAACGGACATCTCGGCATCATCATCATAGGTAAACAATCCTAGGATTGGTTTAACGCAGCGCTCCACTCGATCCTTCTGTCGGCCTACCTCTTCATACTGACGTTACTCCTCTCTGTTACATCCTTCACAACTTGCTCCATATATCTCATTAGAGGCCTGCCTTTTCCATTCTTTCCGTTCACTTTTCCCTCGACGATTGTCCTCATCAAGCCATCGTGTCTTAAGATGTGGCATATTAAGTTGTCCCGTCTTATTTTTAAGGTTTTCAGTAGACATCTCTTTTCTCCCATTCTTCTCAAGACTTCTTCGCTCGTCACTCGATCGATGCATTTATCTTCATCATTCTGCGGCAACACCACATTTCAAATGCTTCCAGCCTGGACTTCTCTGCTGCTGTTATTGTCCATGCTTCGGTCTGGTAATCGTGACAATTGGTAATCAGACAACTTGTAACTACCTATTTCGTAAACGGGACGACTAGTGTGCGATGATTTGGTAACCTTCACCGGCCTTAATCGACATTCATCCTTATCATCGGTAAAAAAATCCTAAAATTGGTTTGATGCAGTTCTCCACTCAATTCTCCTATCGGCCAAACTCTTCGTATTGACGCATAATGGACATTAATCAACATTTTAATTTTTATGTCAACCAAATTTGTCTTGTCGCATACTACAGTTGTATAGAATGTGTTCAAAAGCCTTATTTCACCGTTATTACCAAGTAAACACAAATATATTAATAATAGTTGTTGGAAAGCTGCAGATAATATTAACAAATTAGCTGAGGAACTGAGGCTCCTAAAAATTTTTTTAATACGATTGCAAGGTGATCACGTGACACAGAATTTCGAAGTACACTCAGAGTTTCTCATTGGGTTAATCTCTATATATTAATTGCGCGTAGTTGTTTTCTTTTTGTTGTTTGACCGGTAAGTGTGAAAATTTAAGCACGAAAAATGGTGTTTTCCCTATCTTTCACCACGGGAAACCAGTTAATTAGCAAATTTGTTAACGTTGCTAAGTAAATGTGTTTACGTTTTCGGTACTTTCTGTGCCTTAACCTACGATCTCATAATGATTCCCAACCTATTTCTTCTATTAATTCTGATTCTCAAACTGTACAGACTCAGAAGTCTGACAAAACCCTTAAGTCTTTGATTGCTATTTCTCCTCATTTTCTGTCGGAAAAATCTAAACATTTTCCTCAGTTGACACATTCTCTACCTCTTTTATACACCTTTTTCTAAGTAGATGTGCTTATAATATTTCCAGTGACAAGAAGTCGGCCTTCTGGCACCATTCTTAGAATTACTACTTCAATGTTAAACCAAATAAGTATTTAATATTTCTGCATTCTTTTTCCGATATAAATTCGATCTCTATTCTCGAGGCTATGAGGCTAGCGATAACCTTGCGAGAATCTTACCTTAGTGGTTAAATGTAAATTGTGATATTTATCCAGATGAGTACTCGGATACTCGCCGAAGTATTCATTTGGGTGCTCGTATTGAGGGGTATGTTCTGACATAAACGTTTATAACTAGGTATACAAGTATTCGCTGAGGTGGTCGTCCTTGTTTTCATTCGGGTACCCATCCAGTCATCGAGGTATTCATGTACTCATTCAAGTACTCATGCATTCATTCCTGTACTCATCTACTCATTGAGGTATTCATGGACTCATTGAGGTACTCATTTACTCGTAGGCTACGCATGTGTTCATTTGGGCACTCAAATACCTATGATTGAATACATATGGCGCACTCCTAATTAGAACTATCGCTGAAGGTGTACTTAATTTTTTCATTGCCGGCATCCGTTGCCTTCCTCTGTTGACCGGGAGATCTCGCCGAGGTTTCATATCGCTAATGTTTTGACATCCCAAAAAAAGCGATCCCTCAGCTGAAGCTAATATTTTCCTGCCGTTTCTTCGCTAACGTTGCCACATAGCCAACACTGACAGAATTCTCTACTTACCCGAAGAATTGCAGAGACGACAAAGGAATTCACCATGCGCTAACATGTAATCGGAAGGAAACCTTCAATCTCTATGGGTCCGGCGGGTGCCGTGATACCAGTATAATATGATACCAGAAATGGCGAGTGAGGCACAAATGAAGCATTCAAAGCGTTAACGTGATATCATTACGCGGTATAGTGAAATCGCGAAGTAGCGATTCGTCACCGAAAGATAACCAGGTTATCTTTCGCTAAGGGTATCCCCAAGATACGATCCCTCAGCGAAAGAAACTAGGTTTCACCTAGGAATAGCTGCTTCGCCATTCCACTACGTCGCGTTATGATATTGCGTAAACGTTTTTAATTATTCATTTTTGCTTCTCTCGACATCTCTGCTATTTTTCGGAGAATCATCACGCACCCTCCGGGCACAGTAGGTGGACTGGTAGATAGATCGTTACTTCTCGGTTCTGTTTATCGCATAGCGATCTTCATTTTCATCTCTGAAAAATTTTGGATAAGCAAAGTGTCTGTGTTGGCCATGTGGCAACGTTAGCGATCAGTTGTTCCTTTCCTACAAGAGCTAGTGCAGAGGATCTCTGCACTTGAATGGAAATAAAGCTTGAAACAAATTTCAGCTCTCTGCATCTAAGATATATTAGAAAAGTAGCTCGGAACTTTTGAGCTCCGACAACCCTCGTTTCTAATAACTCAGCCTCTGCTTCTTCAGAATGAGGATTGGTTATGAACGCTGGTAATTATCCAAAACGAGTAATTAACGCTTGAGATTTTGTTTCTGTCCGGAATTATATCCGCAACACATTTTTATAAATTAACTGCTTAGCACCGACTCCAATGCCTGTGTTTTGAAAATTTCAATTTAAAAAAATAAATGCATATCGTTCTCTGCGAATTGTTAGCATCCTCCACTCATGCGAATGAAATTAGCAAGGGGTTCAGTCAAATGTTGAAATGGAGAAAGAATTTAATGCTGCCCGGGCCATCGAAGGGTTGTTGGGGTGTGCTTATGTGGTACACGTCCCAGCTGTACGTTGGTAGTTTCATGAAGGCACCCCTTTTAGTTTCAGCTGAGAAATATATTCGCAATGAGAGGAAAAACCCTTGGAGATGTTGGGGGGGAGGGGTACCGAGTTGGTTTGAGAACTTTACTCAAACTGGCTCCCATGACGAAACGACCAAAATTTCACCTGGATAAATCCATCTCACACTAACTATTAACGTAAAACTTCGGAACTAAGGAAAATATTGCCAATTTTGATTTCATCTCGATTTGATAACATTTCCACTTTTCACTCGCGGGCTGGAATATTGCTCGATCATAAGAGCTGCGTACTCGATTTCATTCATCCACATTCAAATGCTTACCGCATTCAGTATTCGTAGAGAAGGAAAAGGAATAGAAATTTAGATAGGAAGGGCAAGACTTCGAAGTAGGTGTCTTACTCTTTCTGTCCCTCCTTAGTTTCCTTTCGTTCATCGGAAACAAAAATGAGTTTCTATCTCAGATATCTCCTGGATAAAAAGCTACTGTCAAGTCAATTATTTTAAAGGATTGCACTGCAATTGTTTGGAGGAGTCATTACTTTCATCGCCTTAGAGTGCAGCATTGACTATAATAACGGTCGGAGTATAATTCAGTGAAATGCAACCTTAAAACTTTATTTATGAATAGAATCTATTTCAAATAAGCGCCAGTACCCTAATACCGATTTATTTAGTACCAACAGTCGCCGATGGTGCCGTTCGCGTACTATGTAGTGAGCTGTCTGCACCGCTGGGATGGCAGCACCACTGCTGAGCCTTGCTCTAGGTACACGGACCTTGGCCTTGCTTGCTTGCTACCCTTGCTACTATCCGCGCCAAAATCTTGTTGACTCGAGTTTAAATCTAAATAACTCCGAAACCGTTCCTCGGATTTTCACGTTATTTACGCATTAATTTAGATAATTTTGTTGTAGACTGAATGGCCCCTTTTTTACTCTAACGTAAGAAACAGGTCCAAATTTTTTTTTTATTATTCTAACAATGTATTCAGTCAACAAAAAAATTATCTAAATTAATATGTAAATAACGTGAAAATCCAAGGAACGGGTTCGGAGTTAATTAGGTTTAAACTCGAGTCTACAAGATTTTGGCACGGACAGTAGATGTTGCTAACCCGTGGATAGATGAAGAGGCTTTTTAAGGAATCGAGAAAGGGAGGACAGAAACTCGACGTTGGCATGCACTGACGGACTCCATGGGTCTAATATTGAACATCCCATCCGACGGATGGATTACTGAACCTGAATTTCTCTCCCCACCACACTTAAGTATGTTACATTACTACACTATAAATTGGCTCGAAAATTAATTAAAGAGAAGGATACAAAGTTTTACTGCTAAAATAACTAGACCTTCTCTCAAATCCCAAAAGCTTCCTCCACCCTCTGTAACTGGGGAATTGGTAAGGTTTACCTTTGTATTACCATTGGTAATAGGTAAGGTAAGGATTAGATAACTTAGATTACTGGTTTCCTATTTCAAGTTCCGCCAGTGGCAGAGTTTTCAATGGCTTACCGGTCCCTATACCTGAGCGCGATGTGAAGAGTAATTAAAGTTCAGTACTCCATCCATCATATGTCCTGACCTCATGCCACCTTTCATTAAGTTTAGGCTGTTACCGGTACTGGGTTTGTGTCCATCCTCCTCCATTCCCTAAATTATTCTTACCTCTACACAACTACCCACCTATCATAAAAGGTGCAAATGACCTTAGCCTTCCATCACCTCCCCCAAATAACAATACCTAACTATAAGAGTAATTCCATTGCTACAACTTCGAAGACACAACCTGCATCCTACATGAATGCCTGAAAACTATGAAAGTTGATATTAAATTTACATGTTGTCATAATCAAGTTGGTCACAACTCTCCACTTCCTGGAATTTTCCATGTACATGGTGAAAATAAAGTGTGCAGAAAACCGTGCAAAAAGTGTGCACACAGTTCTGTTCACACTTCTTGCACGCTCTTTGCACGCTTTTAGCACACTTCTTCACCGAACGCTTTCTGCACACTTCTTGCACACTGTTGATTCACACTTTTTGCACACCCTTTTCACACTTTTGTCACACTTTTTCACTGAACACTATCTGCACACTTCTTGCACGCTCTTTTCACACTCCTTCAATGAATGCTTTCTATACATTTTGTAATGGTTTTTTTTAATTGCATGCACACTTCTTTTAAATTTACCCATATTTTTAGTGTATGTTAAAATATTTCCTTCAACAAGTACCTTATTTTCTTGGCCGGTGACATTACATTGGCCATGTTTCTTTTTTTATTCTGTTGAGGTGCTCTAAATGAAAGTTAATTTTTAAGAAAATAATGGAGGCTGGTGATACTCTGAGGAATTTTCATACGATGAACATGGTTAGGAGTAAAAACTGTGTACTGTGCTATGCAAACTAGAGGATAGAAAGGAGGGAAACTTTACTATGCTAAGGTAAATATGAGATTTTTAAGGGATTGCCAAAGAAATGGCCTATTACTCATAAAAAAATTGTAGTAAAAAGTGAATTCTATACATAACATAACACTGAATTTTTTCTACTTCAAATTTTTCAATGCATTCCAGTGGACAGGTTTTGCAACTAGCTACATATATATTAGGACAATAGGACAGAAGGTGAAAAAATGAATACACAATTTAAAAAATAAACAGCTTTTATTTAACTGCTAAACAAGCAAACATACCACACAATTTGAAATGCGATGAGACAAAACAATGAAACAGCTGTCACAATACCCGTAGCAACAAAAGGTTTTGAGCGTTATTTCATGACATTTAGGATATTTTATGAAAATATTTTCAAATTACAATTCGAGCATTCCTAGAAATATTTTCACTTGATTTACGGAGGACATAATAAGATATAATGCATATTGCACATTTATGGCACTATTAGACAGACATATCGTTGACAGTGGAAAAGTGTAGATTTCACAATTCATGTATGAATGCATGAACATATTTTCATCAGTTTATATTTCATGGCTATGTATATATACACTCATCCAAGTTTTTGAGGTGACACGATGACTTTCTGATGTGAAAATTAATTCGTACACATTGCTGAGACAGGCACTTAAATATTACTTATGTGTGTTCATGTGTGACCGGGCCTTGAAAACTTGAAACATTCTCAACCTTTAGAAAATATGCTTGGCTTATTTTATGCCTTCACATCCTCTGCACATGTTTGCCAAAATATGCTCAAAAATTCCCCGAATACACTTTTCCAGACATTTGTGCTACCTCAAAATATTTTCATAACTTTCTAAGTACTTAGCATATTTCCCATAAGAATTGTGCAGCTAAGTTCATGATGCAAAAAATCAAGTGATTCACAATATAGGAACAAATACAATAGCTAAAAAGTCACTCAACACTTTGCAGCATAGCAATGTGGTGTGGTGTGTGAGAGTTTCCGTGGAGAGGGATTCGGTAAGTGTAGAGTCACTGTCCTTAGTTAGCCGCTTAAATCCCGCATGAACCGGGATCAATTGTTTAAAATAAAAATTAGCAGTTACTAGTGTATTTTCCCAATAAGGCATGATGTTTCCCGTTGATACAGAAAAATGATCGGGAAAAGAGGAAGAGGGACGCCGACCTGGAATGGGCCTCTTTCACTATGAATAGAAGGCTGAAGGTGGATTCAGTTGCAAACAAGTCTGCTACTTCTCAGCGTGGTAGGTGTGGGCCCAGCACTGAGGAGGAGCTAAGGAAAACAATTAGGAGTCTGGAGCGAGAATTGATTTCAGAGAGGAGACGACGAATTGCCGCGGAGGAGCGGTTAACGGAGCTGGGCGCGTTGTCCGAGGTTACGAAGAAGTTGGAGAGGGTGGAGGAAAGACTAAATAAAATGTGTGGTGAGTCCGATGCTGCGGAAAACGACGTTTTCATTGCAATATGGGTACAACATGTATTTATTTCTATTTATTTTGCAGACAATAAATGGAGAAAGAACGCCTCCCCCATCAGCTCCGTTACATCCGTGATAGCGCCGGACTTGGAAGGGTCACATAACAGCACAGAAGCTGAGATTTCAACTGTGTCAACGGTTGATGTGATTAACAATAAGGTAAGCCACCATGACTGGGAGTGGGATATGGATATCTAGGTCTCATGATTTTCTAGACAAGGGAATTCTAAATTTTGGGAATTTCTCACAAAGTCACTCCAAATGTTCCAGTTTTTAAATACCATGGATAACGGAACATATCAAAGTTCGATGACTAATCTACCTCTTATTAATGTTTGGTTATTATCAGTTAAAGTACATAAGTAAATGGATTCCTGTGAAACATGGTTCATCGTACTTCTGTTGCTCTCTTGCCTCTATATGTGGATTAGTTATTATTTGCCTAGTTTTGGAAGCCCAACACATTAACGTTTTGTTGAATACTTTGCATGAGAAATGAGGTAAATTTGGTGAGCATCCATGAAGGGGAAGTAAGTCAAATTGCGATTTTCCCCGTCGAGATGCAATCAATAAAAATTAATCAATGTGGGAAAAACCCTTTTGCACAAGACCTCAGAGTAACTTGTTCTTCAAAAAATCGTGGACAATGGAACACTACTCCATGGAAAACCCAGGGATATATTTATGACCTCTGAGGCCCCCGGCGGAATCTAGAATGAGGGTCCCAATATCATAGTCTTGCTATCTGGCAGCTTGACATAGACTTTTCCTTGCACATTACGTCGGTAATGTGCAAGGTAATTAAAGCCATATGCTAAATACGGCTCTGGGAAGACCTTAGGGTCACAGCATTAAGCTAGGTGATCATGAAATAGTACTTGAGAGGGCAACTTGGTGTGGTGCATAACTATAATTAAGTAGCTGGTTAAGAATTTTCCATGGCAATTTTTGGTGTAAGGATGGCATTTTGAATATGTTTTGGGTGAGATGACTTACAGCTGTTTCTTACTGTGTATTTCTGTCAGATATAGGTCAGAGAATAATAAGCTGAAGCATGCCATAGCATGTTTTTAAAACAAATTTTCTCTAAAATATCAATGACACATTGACCTCATTAGAACAGGAGACCAATAGTAGTTACGTGTAAATGTCTTCAGTATGATATTAGTGATCAAGATTTGTTGTTTACATAGCATGGCTCAGTCATATTCTGCATCTGTATCTGAGAAAATATTCGTTTGGTTATTTCATTTAATTCTTTACACTTCTGCAGGTCGCTCTGGGTGAAGGTTTTTTTTGCCTTATCGCATCGTGGAATGCAATGAAGGAGGCAAAGTGTGTGGTGGACTGGTGTGTGGCCATTTTGCAGGGGGTGTTTGGGGAGGAGGCAAAATTGTACCGAGTCCAGCCGCGAAAAACGAGTAGCCACTTAAAACCCTTCCCCAAGGCTTTCCTTGAGGTAGCTAAAGGTAAGACTGCATGGTTCTCCCTTTTTCAAATTTTGGTTCAAGTTTAGGGTGCAGTTTCTAGAATTTTGTTTGTGATTTTTCAGTGCATTTCAAGTGCTTCCTAGAGAAGGTGAAATATGATCCTTCAAGAATAGAGGTTGCTGTCAAGAAGTTGCCAGGGATGTTGGCTGACAGAGCCACAGACATGAATGGCAGGCGGTCGAAATAGAATGTGTATTTTTCATTGTCAAATAAAATTTTAATTTTACTTGATTTGTATATCATTTTTAGCATGCTATAAAGTGAAAATTTATCCCTGTGACCTTGTACTATTTCCAAATTACAGGGCAGCCTTGCGCTTGAGCTCAGAGAGTTCAATAAAGTTTATGCTAAAGTTATTCATTTTTAAAATTTGATACATGGTTGAAAGCATGCAATTATTACCGCGACAGCCACTTTAGATTGCACTCTTGTGACGAATTCTAGTTAAACCTGGACCTAGCAATACCAGTTATTTTTGTATGCAAGTCTTCCAGGAAATAAATGAAGCCTGAGTAAACTCTTGCAATAGTGGACATCTTGCTGTTACTTTTGTGCCCATTCCATGGAAATACTATTTGTTTTAGAGGGAGGGTAGAAAAAGGAGATTAGGGGGAGGGATTAAGGGCCTCTCAAAGAAACTTCTGTCTAAAAGATTGATAGATAATCCAAAAAATGTATGTGCCATCTTTTTAGAATTTTAAGGAATTTTGGGGAATTTTCTTGCACACTTTCCTCACATTCTTTTCACCCTTATTGCACACTCATTTTCACATTGCAGTTCATGCTTTCTGCCAACTTTTGAAGCAGTATGCATAATTTATGTACGCTTCAATCACATTATTTAGTTTTTATCACATTATTCGCATGCTTTTTTCACATTCTTTTCACGCTTTCCTCACACTCGTTGCACACTTTTGGAGCACTATGCACGCTTTTCTCACATTTTTTGCACACTCTTCTCACATTATTTTCACGCTTTTTGCACACTCTTTTCACATTCGGGGCACTATGCACACTTTATGCACGCTTCTATCACATTTTTTGCACGCTTTTCTCACATTTTTTGCACGCTTTTTGCACACTCTTTTCACATTATAGTAGTCGCAATTCACGCTTTCCTCACACTTTTTGCACACTTTTGGGGCACTATGCACACTTTATGCACGCTTTTTTCACATTTCTTGCACGCTTCTCAGATGCTTTTTGAACACTTTTTGCACGCTTTTCTGCACACTTTATTTTCACCAGGGGTGTACCTACGACTAGGATTATACTGAAATAAAGTGTTGGCAATTAGCTAAGCACCCATAACAGATCAAAATCTAGTCATCGAGTAGGGGTTTTAAAGTTTTAATGGTCCCAGTAACTGAACTAACGTCAGCAATGAAAGTACAAGGAGATCAAAGGTAGCTATACTTCATTCTCAAAGATAAAATTTCAAAACCATATAATATGGCACACTCTATACTCTTTCAAAATCTTAGCCTTTAACTTTTTGACGTATTTACTTAAGAGTCAAAGGAACATTTCTGATTTCATAATTTTCCAAAATGCATAAGCGATAACTAAAAATATTCCTAATGTAATAATTGTTTTATTTTCTTGTAATTTACCCCGATTGTCCAAAACACGATGTATCTAAGTAAAAGTCTCCTCCACTCAAGTAACCCCCAAACCATTTATGGCTAGGGCCTTAGGTTACTGGTTAGGAGCATGGAATGAGGCCCCAAAAAAATTTTTTTGGGAGCCTGTTCAATGATTTGGAGGTTTCAACTGCCCCCATAGATTAATTGGTCAAAATGTGAAATATACCTACCTATTCTTTTATTTATTTGAAAAGGGATATTTATAATCTATTTTTATGGTAAATATTTTAATATAATTTTTAGGTTTTGTTAAATGTAGTGCTGTAACTTGCATATTATTAAAAATAGGTCGATAAAATATAAAAGGATTGTTTTTAATCTTGATTCAACACTTGTATTTATTTTTGCATGTACTATTAATAAATGTAGTACATATTCGAGTATAGTGTGACCACCCCCCACTTCCCGTAATCTTCTCCCGGCTGAACTTTTCTGAAGACAAGAAAAAAAGGGGTAGAGAAGGGGGAAGGAGGGCTGAAATACATTGTAATCGGGACTGTTTTAGGGTTCCCGCATGACTCCACCAAAAGGCGTCAGCAAAAAGAGAGACATAAATCCGAAAGAATTCAATTTCTCACAACAGTTTATTGTTCACAAATGAATATGGGATGAATGTTATAGTACTTATAACGTCACTCCTTTTCCTTTGCTGCACGTAGGCAAGCACAACTCTAAAAAACCTTTACAAGTCCACTTTCATTGAGCTTGACCGGACAAACTGCCATTGCTACAGCCTTGACTGGAGATAGAGAGTTAGAGGTAACGTTTTAGTATATTGGTAACCCTTTACGGATATTGTATGGATATTAGTTGCTACTAGGGTTCCAATATCTCCCGCCACTTCGGTATCTTCAAAAATACTTCCTATCTATCCTCCTGCAAATGGAATATAAGATTCCTAAAATTGACCAGCGGATATCTCTACTCCCCATCCCGTCAGACATAACTTGTTCACGTTCAGACAATAGTAGGGAAAAATTGTTTTAACATGTGAATGCCAACAATGGAACCGAAATCGCAATTTTGTACACGAAATCGTTAGATGGAAACGAAAAATGAATTTTAGTGAAAAAATTAATCTTCTAACCACAACCATTCACTCATAAATCAAAAATGAAAATAAGCAAAAGGTGACGCCCACCGAAAATGCTGCTGTGATAACATTGACGTCATTTTCCTCCCATCCTTGACTGCTTTCTGGGGAGGGGGAAGGGAGTGGAGGGGGGTTCTCGGAAGGTCTGCTCGCACAGATGCTGTCGAAATCACTCCCATTGGCCGAGTCAGCTGCGTCCCCCCCCTTTGCGATAAGGCGAAGTAGCTTCGCGGGCTCAGTTGTGATTGGACGAAGTCGATATACGTCAGAGGTTGCACCACACCCACTTTTCCGAAAGGGTTAAAAACATCAGTTTTTCGCCACTTATAACTCGGGAAATAATTGTCGGATCAGAAAACGGAAAAATACGGGTCCTTTTATTTTACAAACTCTATCAGATTCGGCAATAAAAAAAATATGGTAAACGACCCCATTACTACTCTATAAACTTCTTGTAGTGTCATAAATGAAAATCAATAAAGTGATTTATCCATAAAATTAAAATAACACATGTACATACTTCTGACGGTTCCAATTGTCTGGCACAAGTGACATCAGGTTCCTGAAGTCGCTTTAAGTTGGTGGTTTGCTTAGCTCATCCAGTGTAATCCATTAGCCTACACTTCATTGAGGCAGCAGTACACTTCCTTCAAACACCACCACACTAATATTGCAGTAGCGCATCACTGCACAATTGTGCAGTGATGCGCTAAGTCTTAAGACTTGTGTGCCTAGTAGTCTATGACAGTGATTGAATCTGTACATTTGAGGCACTAGAACATTGTAGAATATTTAGCAGACTTGTGATCTTGTGGGAGTGGTAATGTGAACAAACTTTAAGAGTGCCGAATAATGGCATATGTTTAAGACCGATTCCATTTCAACTCAGGCAGGTACCTCCAATATTTGTCAGGTGACCCTCTTCAAATTATGTGAAAAAATTATATTAGTTACATGACTGAATAAGCATCTCACAAAAAGTTTTGGGAGAAAAATTTTTCAACCGATTTACAGCATTTTGAAAATCTGCAAAAAAACACCCCTAATTGTGAAAGGAGTGCAGAATGCAATTTTTCTAATCTCTATTACTCTGAAACTATTTGGACTGGAACCTTATAATTTTCTTTGTTTTGAAGCTCTTGAAGTGCACCTTGCCTTAAACACCTGAATAACAGTCAATTAATGTTCAAACAGTGAACAAATAATTTGTTTTTGGATGGAAAATTTACATTTTTCTCAAAGTTCGGAATTTTTTCAATAACTAAACTAAAGAGGCATTTAATCAGCTAAACAATTGCACCATTCTGTAGGACTGTTTAGTTACTTTTAAAGCATACCTACAGTTCCTGAAATTGTTCATCAAAAGTATGTAAAATGCAAAAATGTTGCATTTTGAAGGAGAGATACCTCAAAAACTCTATCCTTAAAAATTCTGAAAGTTTGTTTAAATAATTTCCTGATAACACTCAAGAGATAACTGGATCCAGGCCTTAAATCATCACTGTGAATTTTTAAAAAATCTGATTTTTAAAAATTTTAATGATCATAATAGTGCTACATTCATCCTTAGCTATTATAATATTCATCAAATATCAGTCAATTACATGTTTCCCCACAGAATGTCCCTGCAGCTGCTCCTAAAACTGAAATTCATCCCTTCAGAAAAATCAAACTAAAAGTGTGGGCAGATGTAAAATCAATACTTGGAATACTATCTTGTCATTACTGGCTAGTGCAACGAAGAGCGAAGTTCATGGCTAGAACAATAAAGCATTCACTCCACAGATTTTAAGTGGTGAAAAGACTCAATGTCAAACTAAAATAAGTTTAAGTGAGACGTACATTTATAGTCAGGGCAAAATTTTCAGATTACATAAACAGCATTAACATTAGTATGGGACTGTGTCACAACTAATTCTGAACTTCCAAATACAACAGTATCATGCATGCATACATGGGTGCAGCAAATATGTGCAATTTATCAGATGGAGGGGAGTGATAAGAGTTGAGTGTTCAGCAGCCTTCAGGAATGTGCTTCTGTAAGAGAAGGCCCCGACTTCTGTGGACTTTAATAGTGACACATAGTAATAATAGAGACAAATATTCGGCAAATACCAGGAAACACAGTGACATCCAGGACAAGATTTTCTCAGCATATGCTGGCATGACAATGAAGTAATATAGGTAAATTATATTTCTTTGTTCATCAGTGTACTGAAATAATACCAAGCTTGGAAAAGGAATCTTAATACAAATTTCTTAAGAAAATTCAATACGATAAACAACGTAACTATGGAGACAGTTAATGCTTCGAGTGTAGGCCTTGAAAATTGATGCATGAAATTTCAAACCTGAAATGCACATTAATTGCCATGTGAAATGGTGTGAATTGCCATGTGAAATGGCGTGAATTGTCATGTGAAATTTTTCACATGGAGGTGAAACAGCGACGATTTAAGGCAAATATCCAGTTATCTGATTTAACTAGTCTCTTGAGTGTTATCAGGAGATTATTTAAACAAACTTTCAGAATTTTTAAGGACGAGGTTTTCGAGATATTGCTCCTTTAAAATGCAACATTTTTGCATTTTACATACTTTTGATGAACAATTTCAGGAACTGTATGCTTTAAAAGTGAGAGGTAAAATTTTTGGGGAGAGTAACTAAACAGTCCTACAGAATGGTGCAATTGTTTAGTTGATTAAATACCTCTTTAGTTATTGAAAATATTCCGAACTTTGAGAAAAATGTAAATTTTCCATCCAAAAACAAATTATTTGTTCAGTGTTTAAACATTAATTGACTGTTATTCAGGTGTTAAAGGCAAGGTGCACTTCAAGAGCTTCAAAACAAAGAAAATTATAAGGTTCTGGTCCAAATAGTTTCAGAGTAATAGAGATTTGAAAAATTGCATTCTGCACCCATTTCACAATTAGCGATGTTTTTTTTTGCAGATTTTTAAAATGCTGTAAATCAGTCGAAAAATTTTTGTAAGATGATTATTCTGTCATGTAACTATAACTTTTTCACATAAGTTGAAGAGGGTCACCTGACACCCCCTGCCTGAGTTGAAATGGAATTGGTCGTAAGTTAGTTATAGACCCCCTGTGTCCAACTATGTAAACCCTTCGAAAACACCCTTGACTGGTAGTTATCATTACTTTATATAATAAATAAAAAACTGAAATAAAATGTTTCATTAGGTTTTTAATATTTTGTGCCAGGTGTTTCTTTCAATGCTGTGCTAACCACTAATTTCATTTTTCAAATCGTTAGAAAAAGCTGTTTCATTTTACATTTCTGTCCACAAATTTCTGGGAGGTTTGAAACCCATGACCTCTCTTGTCCCCTGTCTGCGAGTGGCGGACAGGTCTGTGGGTTGGCACAACGGATCTAAAGAGGTCTTAAGTGCCAGGCTCCAGAAAGTTCCCGCCCATCTCTCCAATTTACATTTACTTTCCGTAAACTTATCCCTCATGACCATCTCTTCCCATGCCTTACTCACTATCTCTTACACGAGTATCCTACGTAAGGAGAATCATCTTCCTCCTCTGCATACTGCTTCTGACTCTCCATTCTCCACCATTATTTATGTCCTCAGCCATGCAAAGTTTTCATGGGAAGCCTTTCTAATGCTGCTTCTTATTCCAACAGATATGTATTTTTTGTGACCTTACACCATACTATACTACAAAAAGTGCTCTCTAAACCAACTCTATCAGAGCTCATTTTCTCTTTATTTTTATTGATATTCCCATCACAGCTATTGTGTCGAGTGGCATCTTCCTTATACTGCACCCAAATTAATTTCTTCATTGCTATTAATAGCTTATTTCTCTTATATACAAATCATTACATTTTCTGCATGAGAAATTAAGCTCATCGCTATATCTTGTTGGATAGTTTTTCTTACCCACTTTTAATGATTATTATTGGAATTAGTATTTTCATTATAAAGTCCTTGACCGTCATACTTCCTTATAAAAACATAGAAGAAAATAACTTGCTGTCTGCTAAACAAATTGACTTTGACTCCAGACACTGTTGACTCCTTATGTCCTCCACATTCGAGGGAGTGCAGCCCTTAACCAAAATGATGTACTCATTTTGACTCAACAACATTTTTTTGTGGACCCTATCCAACTTTTATTTACCAAAGTCTCGACGCTGATCAGAGACTAATTTTTTTCAGTTTGACTTATATCAGTTTTTACATTTTTTTTGCCCAAAATTTGGCTACAATCGAGCTATTTTGTTTTTGCTCTTATTTTGTAATTATTCTCAATGCCGAGTGAGAAGCGAGCAAAAATATTTTGAGTCCAAAATGTAAACCAAGGAAATGTGCTAAGTACAGAGTAAAAACAATGAATTGAGAGTTGACAAACTAATTATTGGATCACATAGCAAAGTACAATGACACAAATAAATGCAACTAAGTATCAAAAAAGTAAAACGTGAAAAAGAACAAGTTGCAGTTTGAGCTAATGCATGCAGCCATGCTAACTAACTCTTTAAAGAGTTAATAATAATTAATTATTGGCATGGCTGCATGCAGTGCATGAGAATTATGGTGGGCAAGGCGACAAAGTTTTCTTGGAGCATGACAACCAGAATTCTTGAGGCCATCTTGTAGTTCCGGAGGTTCAAACACTTCAGAGATGCATTCTGCCAGTTCAGTCAGCTGTGGCATCTGAAGTTGTCATCCCGTGAGTTCCAGTTACCACAAAAAAAGGAACAGGTAGTGCAGCACTCGGCCAATATCATCAGCTGGAGTGGGAAGTCTTCATACAATCCAGGGGTATGCCCCACAATAACTGCATGTACAACAGCAAGCTAGCGGCGCTGAGGAATCTTGACAAGTTCTGTACAGGAATACAGCAAGTATGGTTGCAGAATACATGAAAGAAGACAGTAGAAAGTGAATATTTATTTTTTAGTGAGTGTTTATTTTTTAGGGTTGAAAAATTAATTTTGGAAACAAATACTTCTATATATCCAGAAAACGTTCAGTAATCTCACATCCATGTTCCAATATTTAAGCTTCAGTGCCACTGAATAGCATTCACTATCAGGTATGACATATGCTTCCAAGTCCACATTAACTTACCAGATTCGACTAACAAGTTTTGCAGATGAATAATAACTAGCCATGAGCTTTCTCAGACTTTGTTTCCAAAGTTAGTAACGAAATGAAAAACAATTTGATAACTAGGGGAGCTTAAATTGTGATCTAATGACCCAAGCAGCAATCGATATCCCTACAACATCCGGACAACATTGCCGGCGTTACCATTATGACATCCGTGTAATATCCAAGTTAATCCAATTAACGTTGCATGGATATCTGTCAGATATCCAAAGGACCCGCCAAACAACGTTGCAGAGATGTCCAACAGTGGACATCGAGGTCCATATAACAACATCTCATAGATATCTTCACAACATCTAATAAGTAGATCACGTCCCTGGTGAAAATGGCCACAGAGAGCCACACAAGTTTGAGGCCACGGCCACACAACTTTGAGGCCATGGCCACACAACATTGTGTGGCCGTGTGTGGTTTTTTGGTCATAATATGTGGCCATTAGCCTGTGGCCACCTGCGGCCCTGTGTGGCCAGTGGTAGTACCCTACCCTACTCATATACCCATAGTTGGGACCAATATACATTATTATTACAGTACTCTATTATTACAGTAATGTATTATTACAGTACTGTATTATAAATACAGTATTACCATAGACACATAGTCCTAAGTGGGTAAAAGAAAACATTTATTGGCCGATAGGGACCTGTAGCTGTGGACGTCCACAACAACATGCGTAGACTACTTAAACTAAATCCAATATTTAGTTAAATACAATAATGAAATTTTAGGATACGGAACACACCACTGTAATCTTTAGAATATGTAACAAACACCACCTCTGATCCCAATATTTAATGAGCAGATACTTTTGTGCAACCGAATTACACCCTCTACATCCACCTACTTCAACTTTTGCATGGAATACCCAAACACATGAACCAAATTTAACTTTCAAAAATCAGGTACAGCATTAGTAAACAAAGCTACAATCCCCTAACCTCAAAAGATTTCATATTGAAATTTCTTATCAAGGAAACTCCAACAACTAACGGGCATATGCAGGCAAATGGAATAATAGATGCAGCATGAATACAAAAAAAAACAATAAAGAATTCTCAATAATCAAACAAACCTTAAGGCTGCACTTACTGTAGTCTTGGTTTTACTAACTAAAGCTAACATGGCTGAAGATCAGGTTGGATTTAAAAGAATACTGATATTTTAGTACGACATCAGACAGTAAGGAACAGACGACGGAATGGACTTCCACAAAGTGACGGCTACAACCAATAATCGCCATAATATAACTTCAAGGAACAACTCGAAAGCACCATCTACGATTTTAAACAAAAACAGCAGTATATTTAAATATTTATTGGCACTACTTCAAATTTCAATGACTGCATTCACTTGCCTATATAGCACACAATTGAAACACGATTTCTTATTTCAGGCAATACCCAACGCGACATAAGCCAAAGTCACACCACATGGCATGGGAATCAACAGTTGCAATCTAGCTTGCTTCTTGCACAACACTGCATTTTAAAAGGTTTATCAGGGTAATATTCAGTAACCAAGTCTTTTAAAAGAACAATGGTCCACTCAAAGTAAAAGTATATTTTTTGAAGAAGGAGTTCTTAGAAAACTCAATGAAAGTCATAACTGCACTGAGGAAGACACAAACACAAAACATTTTCGCATTAATCGCAAAGTTGAATTGTGATCTTTTCCTAATTCCTGCATTCGTCCCAGTATGTTATTGATATAACGTGCCTG
Organism: Platycnemis pennipes; assembly: GCA_933228895.1. Lineage (NCBI taxonomy): Eukaryota > Metazoa > Arthropoda > Insecta > Odonata > Platycnemididae > Platycnemis > Platycnemis pennipes. The sequence continues at coordinate 101,785,210 of OW121846.1, read as the reverse complement.
TAAAAAAATAAATGCTGTCACTTCTTATGTTAAGAATTGTGAAAAGAAAGACTATATGAAGGGCAGATCTAAACAAAAACATAGAAAATTCGTGAATTTTCTTCAGCAGTCTCACTTCGTAAAGACAAAAATTTACTCACCGTATCTTATTCGACAATTCCAATTTTAAAGTAAGCTTCTATGTGACGAACTTCATAAAAACGCTATGCTTCGAGATCAATTTCATTCCAGTTGCTTGCCTGCGAGCTGACTTTGCATGATCAAATTATTCACAACCATTCATGCATGAACGTTGAAACAACAATTCGCAACCGCCATTTTGAATGTAGAAGCCGATTAGCATTGCGATTATATCGATATAGTTGATACCTTACAAAGCCGCGAACTTTTGAATGAATATTCTGTTAAAGTTGTTCGTGTGCACCAAAGTTGTGATTTATTGTTGATGATGGTGCTCTTATTTTAAAAAAATAAGTTTTCTAAACTGTAGTGTGTTTGAACGTATGTACTTTGAATTGTATCATTTAAAATTAATTTGCACTTGTTTAAAGACATCAAATTTTTTTCCTAGAACTTTATTTCTTGTATTAATATTTTAAAAAAGCAATGGTTTTAAGTTTAACCAGAACTGAATTTCCTGTCCGTAGGTACTGAATTCATTAAATGATTATCAAGGAAGCGAAAATTAAGTGTTTCAGCTCTTCGGCAAGTCCTTTACTATAACTAAACTTCTTAAGAGTTTTTGTTCATCTAAAACATCATACCGGAGTTGAGCAAAGCAAATGTGCTTAGTGAGATGATATACAGCTTGTGTGTGGCCATGTGCGGCATGCACAGCACTGTAATCCAGTAGCCCTCCCATCACAACCTTCCAATAATGTTGGCCCAACGGCTAAGAAATAACCGTGCAGGACAAACGTAGGAAAAATATCTTCCAAAAATGAGGAATATCCAATGGTAGATATGTACATACTATAAGAAATGTGTATCAGTTAGAGACAGTGGCCATGATCTCAGGTGGCAAAAAGTTCTGTGGCCTTGGCCACAGGTGCCTCCTATGGCCACGGGTTATTCATGTCCATGACCACAGAGATGGCCACAGACTGGACACAGCGGCCGCAGACGGCCACAGGATGGCCGCAGATGGCCACAGGATGGCCGCAGACGGCCACATAAATTTCCTGTGGCCGTCTGTGGCCATTTTCACCAGGGACAGGTTCGCTTATTATGGTTTTTGGTAATCCCCAGACATACAGACAAAACATTTGTGCTCTTCAATTCTGTATAGAACATATGTTACCTATGGATACTGTTTGGAATAACAACTTTTAAGGAAATATGTGCCACTTCTTGAATTGATGGTAAATGTGACAAAAAAGATGAAGTACATTAACCTTTTCCACAATATCTTTTTTGTATTAACCCTTAATGTATTACACAAAAATCAATCAAATTTCCACTGCATCATGCGATATTTATATATTTTTGAAAATAATTATTTTAAATTTTAAAATAATGATAATATTAATATTTTGTTTGTCTTTCTCATTTTAATACGTGGTGTAATTTTAGTTTAGTTTCAGATTTTGTTTAACATGCATGGACTATCTATAAAATGTCAATTAAGATTATAATATCATTGATAGTACAACTTGGATATCTATGTAATGTTATTTTTACAACTTAATATGGATGTTACAAACAGGATGTCTATGTAACGTTATTCTTACGACTCGTCGTGGATGTTACAAATAGGATGTCTATGCAACGTTGTCTAAATATCCCTCGTGTAATAACAACGTGTTTTGGATATATCAACCTTATTTAGATATCCGATGGATATCATCTGCTGCTTGGGGAATGTATACTTGCTTCTAACTATCCAAATTTGTACTATCTTGAAAGATATTCACTACAAGATTTTCATGTCTTGAGTACGCTTTGTCTGAACGTCAAACTATCGTAAATCATTTTCTTCACATAAGCTGAACTTATTTACTGCAACACTGGCTAATGAGTGTGAGTACAATGTTCAGTTCACAGAAGTAGGAATCGTCCAGAAAGCTCAATTGTCCTTATCTCTATATCCCATGAATCGCCTAATAAATTTCCTTTAAAGTGACAAGTTCCGACCAAAATCTTCATTAAACCTAGGTCGTTCATGAGTCATTACCTATGGTAAGGTACAGTGCAAGAACAATTAACTTCCTGCACACTGATATGAATAATTCGTTTGAGAATTTCTTGTCATATTTAAAGTTTGTTTTTGACGATTTGACGAAAACCTAATTTTCCAACTTCATATTCAAACATCATATTTCCAACATCCATGTATTCTAGTTATCATAAAATTTCGAATTAATTCCTAGATTTGGCAACTTCCCCAAAAAACTAAGCATCATGTTTAGAGGATGTCAATAGTTAAAAAGCATAGTCAACTCAAAAAATATTAGCAAACTATTGGTTACATAGCCATTTCGTATTCGATACCCACGTCAAAACAAAGTTATTAGCTTAAGGCTACTCGCAGTTGGTGCCACTGTGAATTACACTGCTGACGTATAAATAAACAACAATTTCCTTGAGCTTTCATTGTGCAGCAAAATTAATACAGATGAAGCATCTTACCACAAAAACTAACTTTCCATTTGTAATTCTGGTAATACTTCTATAGAAATCCTGCAGACTATTTGGATGATTAATTATTATCATGTCTTTCTTCATCTCATGGCCTCAATAGAGCTGGAGTAAAATTATTTTCGATCATGGCTGGAAGGACAATTCTAACACAAAAAGAATGTCTAGTATGATGGCTCAATTCAATGTGTTAAGTGCAGGTATACATTGAGCATTTCCTTATCTTGCCAGAAATATTTCTGTACTTTGAGTTTTTTAAGTAACCTGAACATCGTTTGAAAGATATCCTGAGGAAATTCTTCCATGGAAACATTTGTATGGGCTACATTCTTTGAGCTTTCATTTATATTAATGGCAGGCTTCAATTCACAAATATCATGATTGAAGAGTAATTACTGATACATCAAAGCTAAACTACACCTGTACTGAAAGAAAGTAACTTTTATGCAAAACAAGATGCAGTAACTGGTACTGAACCTCAATCGTCTCCATTATAAGTCAAATACTGGCTGCTAATTTTGTGTAAAACCTCTTCAATATTGACCATAGATGTGAGAATATGCTAAAACTTCAGATTACGTAAATTATAGGGACTCAGGATCAAGAAAATATGAGCTGAATTAAAAGTATGAAAATAATTTTTACGTTTTATTTCACAACAAATGTCACATACATAACAATTTAGCACACGCAACGTCACCTTACACACAATGGTAAAGAGCATATTACTTTTGGCACAGAAAAATCCAACAAATTCAAATAATTAACAAAACTCTCCATCACTTTGAATGCATTAATTTATAAATTATATACCTCCATCACTTATTGCATAACTTTTACGACCATTGGGGAAATTTAACTGTGCTTGATATTTACCATTGTGTGCAACCTAAAGAGTGGCAGGACTGGATGAGTGCATAAGAAAACTTGACTGATACCTATGTACTGTTTTACTAAATTTTTTAATCTGATTTGCATTACTATTTCAGAGATCAGGGAAAATGCTATGCATTGAAAAATAAGAAGGAGCGTGCCTTAGAAAAAACAAAGTAGTGATCAAGAAAGTTGATTTGAATATTGACTGCAAAAGGAGACACCTGAAATCAACAGAAACAACTGATGCAAAATGGTCAATATTAGAATGGAGCAATTAATCATGAGACCGATAACTAGAGTGCGGAAAAAAAGTCTTCAATTTTGCAAAAAAAAGTCGTCTAAAAAGTCACCAATATTTTTGAAAAAAGTCTCTCAAAAGTCCGAGTTATTTCCGTGAGAAAGTTGCAGAATTTAACTGAATTGTTGGAGAAAAGAGCCTAGAGATGCTAGTCCAGGCATTAGGGGATTTTACTTGGAAAAATTAGAGGTAGTTCTGTAAGTTGATTTATCCTATGCTTTTTGGGTCGTTGAATCCGAATTTCAAACTTACCACCAAAAATTCCCCCCACAACCCCCCCAAATTTTGAAAATAACACTCAAAAAATTGCTTTTTTAGTTTTTAAATCGTTTAGTTTTAATTTAGGGAAAAACTAATCAGATAATCGGAAAGTAGACAATATAAGCAACAAAAAAGGTATTCTAGAATTTTGACGTAGGACGAACAGGGTCCTTTTCAGGGTTTCAGGGCGCCAGCGCCCTGAAACATGCGCCTCGGCATCGTGGGGCTGTATGCTCCAAGTTATGCAACCCCGCTTAACCACTCACGTCGTTTATATTCGCTCTCCCGTCTCCCCATGGTTCATTTTCTTCGAAACTAACCCTCCCATCTCATTGTTCCTCTATTTCAATATCTGGAAGTCCCCAGCACCACCTCTTACTATAAAGGCATTAGATGACAAAGAGGGTGGAAGTACACCATTGTAAAGCCTTGGAAACGGCGTTTTTCCAGTCAAATTTAAAGGGGAAAATTTTATAATATACAATACAAAACAAGTTTCTACATAGGATCAATAATGTTATAAGGCAATTGAAACATGGTTTCATAGTTCAAAACTTAGTTTTCGGCTCAAGAAAAACCGAAAATGAGAAAAAAATACTTATTTGTTGTCCATTGTACAGGTCAGGGCCCCTATTTTCGGGGAAGCTGAGGACATTTTTTTTCTCTTGTTTTTCGCGATAATTTTAAAATCTTCTTCTCCGCTTGATCGCAGCCGAGGGTCCAGGTTCATCTACGTCATGCTTGCCTCACTACAATGTAGGCTCATTTAATGATCATCTGCACACAATGTGACGCGTTCACATCGTCGGAAATTCTAGATGATCTTTCATATAATTGTATCATTTTTCCACTGATCTCCTAAAAAAGAGCGGAGTGCTAGCATACAGTGTAGCGCTCTCGGCTTGTCAGTAGACCACCCGGGTTCAGATAAGCTGGATCATAATTAGATCAATGCATTCTTTCAGATCAATCTATCCCTTTGTGAAGTCTTTGGACACCCTCAGCAAAAAAACTCGAAGTGCGAGGTGGCCCAGGGAAAGGAACAATATGTGAATTTAAGATGCAAATGGATAAGTACGAGGTTAGCTCTACCCTCACCTATCCAAACCAACCTTCGGGTTGAAGCACTGAGTGTGATTATTTCATGAACGGTGTAGCAATAGAAAGAATTCATTGCAGTTTCCGGAGCTATTATTAAAATTTCGCATTAACAATTGTTAGGAGCTTACATTTTACAGTACATCTCTGCTCCGTGTAGTACCGCATGAAAAACACAGATGCGTCCAACACACAGTTGAACAAATGTATTCACAACAGCCAAATATTAACTTAGGCATCTGGTTTAAATAAGAAGGCCCATAAAAGTCTCTTTTAATCAGAAAAGTCCCGCCACGCCAAAAAAGTCCCAAAAAGTCTCTAAGAAAGTCATTAAAAACTGTTTTATTTGATGAAATTGGTGAATATTTGCATTTAAAACCACAAAAGTCCCACTTTTAAGAAAAGTCAAAAGACTATTTTTCCGCGCTCTACCGATAACAGTTTTCGACCTTGTAAAAGGAATCAAATGTATGTACATTAACTTCAAACCTGTCCTGAACAATAACATCGGGAAAACGGAGTCATAAGACACTGATCTATGGAATGGCAGTTAGGTCAGATATACTTTAACTACACTCAACTTCTTTGTAGTAAAACAGTTCTTATTCTGTGAAAAACACCAACCACACGCTACTGCTGGCATTGATGATAACTTCACTGCCTATCACTGAACTCTGGATGTATAAATTTATGAACTACTTAATTTACATTCCTGTCGACTATCCAGAAATTCCATTAACTCAAGTCATAAGTATAGGGATTCTCTCAAAGATTCTCCATGTCTGTACAATGTGAGTAATGTAAGATAATAACACGTGTCAGCTGAGAGCAATAGAAAAGCAAGCAGGACAAATAAGAGATTGAATGTGGTCCCAAGCCAGTTGTCAGTAATATTCCAACCCAATATTATCGACAATCTTATCTTTAGCAAACTGTAGAAAACCCAGGCACGGAAAAAGAAAGTTCACGGTCATCTCAGATAAATAACAATGAGACAATTTTGGCTGTATGGTGACATAATGATTCTTTTTCCAAATTCATATTTTTCAGAAAATATGGATTAAATGGAGGATTCACCTAATGCAGACCGACCAACGTACACTATAATGCTGTGTAGAATGTCTGAATAACAACAATCTGAGGTTAGCAAAGTAACTTCACTAAGGAACTGATCATGGTTTGAATGTAGGGAGAGGATATTCATCTAGCTTGATTGACTGGAATTCATATTTTTCTGTAACAAGAGATTAGAATACCTAACCTAGTGCATGATTATTGTACACACTCATGCACCATTAGATTCAAAAAATTAGGTCCCTGACTAGAGTAATTGGATTCATGACTCATTGACTAATTTATCCCGGTCGACTGCATTGGTAACCAAAAACTAAATACTCGTTTATCAAGCTAATGACAGAGGGACATCATGGGATTGAAACAAAGGGGATTTTAATTTATATAACACATTTATTCCGCAAAGTATTAATAAAGATGGTGAAGATTCATAAAACCGTTCATCATACACTTAGATGTATATGTTAATTCTTAAGAAATTGAAAGGGAACTAAACAAATCAAGATAACCCGAAGGTAAGTAGGTCATTAACACATTAATGCCCAGATCTTTTTTCTTTTCGAATATACTTTTTAAGTGATTTTTTTCATTAGCATCCAGCCTAACTTATTAGAAAAATAATTTAAAAATTCTAATAATATTATTTAAATAGTTATAGGGAGGGTTGTTAACGACCCATTGGGCACAACCCCCATGAGTATGTGTGTACATATTATCGAGAGTTTTTATCGAGCATTTTAAGTTGCTTAACTTCAATATTGGTTTCAACTTACAATTGTACCTATTTATATAGTTGAATTAATACATGTGTAATTATTGTAACTTTTTTCATTAATTATTGTTTTTAATAATAATAAACGACCTAAATAAAAAGGTATAACTCCAATGTATTACGGACAAGATTTTTTTTTTCATGAAAATTTTGCTCAGAAAATATTACTCCAAAGTTAACGAATAATATATTAATAACAATTGATGTTTGGTATATTTTTCATGAAAGAACATTATTACTTGTTTTGACATAGCAAAGTATTAGTAAGAGTTTTTACAAATGCGTGAATATTCAAAATATGTTCCTCACACTTGACTTAGGTACTTAAAAAGGCATGTAATTGTTTAAACGCCGGTATACTAACATTCTACAATGCCTTTCTGTATAGATGCAAAACAAAATGAATCTGAGACATCTGAAAAAAATTTAAATTATGCAACAATAGATGGACTAGAAATCAATAAATATCTCCCTAGAAGATACAAAACAACAGGATTCTGACACATTTGAAAAGGCATGCAGTTGTGTTGGTACATATAACCCTGAGAATATAATGCAAAAAAAAAAGAAATAATTAAACTGTTTAGTTTTTATCCATATTCCTAATCTGACAATGTGTCATATAATCATGCACAATTATGAGGTTAACTATCAGCAAAGGCTAGGTATTGTGAAAAAAAATTCTGACTTTGAATAGGAAAATTATATATTAAATTAACAGCTCCCACTTGAAAACTACCTTTGAAAATTGGTCTTAAGACATTTGAGGTCACGTGTGATAGAAAAGAATGAATTTCAATTAACTACTCGAGCAGTAATCCTGCATCTTCGGCATGCCCCGACAGTTTTGCTGTGGCAAATTGTACATCGGTGCCTAGGTTGCCCTGTAATAATCAAATGACCACTGTGCTGTAACTGGCCTGGCTTCCCTACTCTCTCCACAGAACTTGTTGGACCAGGAAGCTCAGTACCATATTTGTGAAGAATGCTCTGGACTACTTGCCTCCTAAATGATAAGGCATCGAAAACTCTGCCATGGCTTTTACTCAGAATCCATGCATTGATCATGGCCACGTCCAACAACCAAAATAAAATAGGGATATACCATTTCTTCCCTCTTATCACAATTCTATACTCTGCTATAAACCTATCTAGGAGGTTCGCACCCCCATGTTTTGGTTGTGCTGATCAATTAAATGTGGTTGTGGTATGCTAAATTTACCTTTTTTTGGTACTGAATATCTAGACTTGACAAATTGGGTGAATACCGTGAGCATTAGACATAACATTCACCAGATTATTATCCATCCATGAACTATATTTTCCAATCTATTGATTCGTGCCTCAAATTTTCCCATCTCACATTTTTCCATATCTTTTTTACCAGGCAAGGGGCAGTGATCCATTATATTTGATTGGACAGTACCTGTTCCCAATATGCTGCGAGATGCTAATGCTGACAAAAGCTTTGAACTAGTAAAAAAGTTGTCAAAATAGAAAAAGAAATTAACCTCAGGAAAATTTTCCTTAAAAACATCTGCTTTCTTTAGGCCAACGGACTCACCAAGCCCTACATTAGGTGGTCGGATGTCCCCAGCCTGTTTTCCCTAGTATAAATCTACGTCAAGGCAGTACCCCTGATGATCGGCGGCTACCCAAACTTTTAAACCGAAATGTATTGGTTTTCCCCTCATGCATTGTTTGCACCCATGCCTTCTGAAATAATTAATCATGGACTCATCAACTGATATGAGTCTATCATCTGGAGCATTTGCAATGAAAGATTCATTCAACTTATCTAGAAAAGGTCTCACTTTAGCCATTCTGTCGCCTAGCGTTATTACATCATTTCTGCATACCTGTAGAAATCTTAGAATCTTCTCCAATCGCTTTTTCCTCATTGAATTCACAACTAATGAATTCCGGACATCATCTGCACCCTCCCAATACATGCGTCAGCGGGGAAGTGGGACATATCCAATCAAATATAATACACCAATGAAACAGTACATCTCCTCAAAAGTTATTTGAAAATTCGGAAAATTCTTCGACTATACTTGACTGCCTTTCCAAAAAACTACATAGCATGTTCGGAATGTCTGGAGGAACAAGGCATAACCCAATACCATACTTTACGAGCAGAGAAAACTCAGAAGCTGATCTAAAATGTTTCAAATACGATATGCAGAGGAGTTGAGTTTCTTTTCCTGCTGTATCACAAATTTTCATTTCATAACACTTGTCTCATTACAAGTACATTGTTTCATTCAGACATAATGTACGTGATTCGTGGAAAAGAATCTTAAAAGACGTTACTCACAAGTCACATATGATACAATGACAAAATACTCTATAAAGTTCTGAATTGGGCATTTAAACCGAAACGCCTGCATGTGAAATAGAGCCAGGGTCGGGAAACATGGACTTCGATGTTGTGCCCAATGGGTCGTTAGCGACCCACGCAAGTTTGAACACCAATATTTTCGTCCCCCCTATAGTTATATGAAAAAAAGCTGATCATTTACTGTCTTTGAACTTATACTAGATAATAATGACTATTGGGGAAAAATATTTCATGGATAACATTTAAAAATTAATTTTGCAAGTAGAGGCACGGTTGCATTACAATGTGGTTTTTTAAAAAATACTGTAAATGTTGTTATGCACTTATTTTTGCAATTTCGCTGAAAAACATATGCTTTAGGTTTTAACAAACTAATAAAAATATTGTAATATTAAATCCAAAAATATTTTGAGTTATAATTTTTTTTCAAAGTGGGTCGCTAACAACCCAATGGGTTAAAGTGACAAGGAGTATGCGTGGTTAGAGTGAAAAGTGCCAATAAAAAGAGATAATTCAGAATTCCAAATAAACTTTTGGATGCCCGAAGCGTTCCGAAAGAAAGCACGTAGAACATCTTTAGAAAATTTCCTGAGCACAATATGGCCGAACAGAGAAATTTTTATTCGTTTTGGTAATATGTACAAACCCAAGGAAATAGGTTATGCATTCACTGAAAAGTGAAATAATGACCACTTCGATTTTATATAAGAGCAATGCAATCAAATTCTTTCTTCAAAGTTTTTTCACATTCCCGCAAAATATAACCCCAATCCCAGAAAGTTAATCCACATATGCCCGAAGTTTTATATCATGCCATGAAGGAAAAGAGCTGAATAGATATAAACCAAATACATTGCCGATTCCCCATCAAAATTCCGCACCCCAATATATAAATCTTTAGCATCTGATATGGTTCTTTATTTAGAATGCTAATAGATACAGAATTCAACTCAATCATTCAAGAATCACTGGACCAAATTACTAAAGAAACCAGCATTGCTCAGTATCTACAGTGCTCTGTCTTAAAATTTATCTACACTGGTTTCAGAAGGGTAGACCACAACAGCATATAAATAGGCCACATGTATATGGTATATAATACAAACCACAATGGATATAAATAAGGATAAACTGATATAAATCCAATATTCTGGTCTCTAGTGAAAGCTACTATGAGGTCGATGCTCCATTCCCATATCTTAAACAAAGTATTCAATTTAGTTCATTACAGTTTTCTTCCTGAAGTGTTGAAGTTCTAGATATCGCTTGAAGCTTGATAAAAAGGAAACCCAGGTATGTAGCAGAAAAAAAGGTCAAGACCATAAAAAGAGGTGAAAGAGTATTGCTAAACTGGGAGCAGGGTAAGCAATGAAGGATAAGGAAAAATTTTCAGAACAGCGAAAGGGCATTTTACCAAAAGAAGATGTTGCTTACAGCCACAAATACCAGCGTGGAAGAAACATTTCGTCAGAACTACTTGTGGAGCAAGCTTCTTAACGGCACTGAAGCATTGTCAATTACAGCAGCAAAGAAGTCAAGGTTGGAAGTCTTCCAAGTGTGGTGGTACCAAAGAATTATGAAGATAAAATGGCTCAACCAAGTGACAAACAAAGAAGTTTTTATGAAAAAGAGAGAAAATAGAAGCCTTCTAAAACCTTTGAAAAGAAGATGAGTAACAAAATTGGCCATATCTGAAGGCTTGATAGCCTCTTAAAAACATCCCACGAGGGACCAGTAAATGGGAAGAATGGTAAAGGCAGGCCCTGGATGAGATATATAGAACAAGTTGTAAAGGATGCTAAAGTGAATAATTATATGAATAGGTTAGCCGATAGGAGAATCAAGTGGAGATTTGCATCAAACGAATCTTATGATTGTTGACCGATAAAGATGTTGAAGACCGTTAAAGATGGTAACCACTGGCAAGCGATGTGGAGAATATTATAGAAAAATGTAAAACCAAAGTGACACTTTGAAAAAGCTAACCAAAGCGATATTCAAACACCAGGAAAAGCAAAATTGTTAACATGCAGGTAATCAGAACAGTTCCAACTTGTAGCGATAACCAAAGACTTAACGCGAGGAATTAATGACCGGAAAGTAAGTGGCCAAGCCAAGAGGAAACCATATTCACCAAAAAAAACTTTAATATGGTTTTATTGGGCACTAGCTAGACTCAATGTAAAATGTGCAGGTAATGTATTGGTTACAAATGAACTACGTTGGATTTTGGAACCAAACTGTGAATCGTATACCAGCATAGTTTATTAAAGGGTGTAATAAAATTGTTGTATCGAATTGAGTATTAAAGTTAAGAATCACAATCAGGATTTGGTTCAAGAATCTATGCATGTGCTGATGTAACTATTTTACTGCACTTAATAAAGTATACCCATGTACATCATCCATTAAATTCCATCACATAATTCAAAAAACAAATCACAATTGGTATGAGGGCATATATTAGAAAAAATACTGTGAGCAATGTACATAAGGAATAGAATGTATTATTAATAATGATAGCGACAACAATAATGAAGTACCCATGATCCCTCTTCAGTAACAGCTTGAAGAACAAACCCCACCAAGACATTTAAAGCTATTCATCAGTTTGTTTAAAAGTATATGCATAAGGATATTTACTCTCAATGTTATTAAAATATTCTTCAAATTCCATTGTATTATGTTTGTTGAAATCAAAGAAAATGCATGTGAAGTATGATGCATGAGTATCTAATTTAAATTTATTGGAATATTTGTCATGTAACCAGAAATATTTGCTTGAGAAGTGTGTATTGCGTGTCATAAAGGTTGGAACGAGGTAGGAGGCTGTCACTCATGTGAACTCTCTAGGCTAATGGACTTAGTAGAGGAATACACAATGTGATTACTAAATAGAGGATTGTTTCTTCAATGATAGATAGCCTTGTGTGGAGTATTCATTTACTATCAATGGTTTGCGAGCTTATTTTGTAATAGTTCAAGTTCGAGAGTATTCACATTATTCACACCAATAGAATGTACTTAAAATACTTTGTACATGTAAATCAAACCCTGCAATTTAGTATAACAATACTGATCCAAGCTAACAGGTAAGACAGTTCAAAGTTTGAGGTGCGATATACTTATACTTTCCCCCCCCCCCCCCATGGGAGGGGGGGGAAGTGGTATGGAGTTGGGAGAACTGTGGTAGGTGAGAAATCCTTGTTTTGACTCTTGGAGAGTGGATCTAGTGGGGGGGGGGGGGGGAGGAAGAAGGCGAACTCCCCAAACAAGGTCAGCAATGACGTCAATGCAAGGACAGTAGTCAAATACATGGTATAAAACCGTTACAAATTTAAGAGTGGTGAACGACCATCAAATAGAACATCATTTACAATGTTGACATTAGACTTCTTCCTGGCTTTTGTTATCTCATATTGTTCAAGAAAATCTAATTATTTACCCTTGTTCTCCACATGTAGAATTTCAGGATCCAAATTACTGGAGTGATTACATTCTAGTAGATGTTTTACGAACATTGAAGATCTATCACCAGTTGCAAAGCATTTTGCATGTTCACTACATCTGATAGAAAACTTTCTTCCCGTTTGGCCAATGTACCTAGCGTTACATGAATTGCAATTTAATGCGTACACACCACTTTTGTCCCTATTTTTAAAAGTATCCTTCACGTTAAATAAAATTTTTCCAATGGTCACGGGGTTATAAAAAGATAGGTTAAAATTATTCACCGGCATGGCTTTTATTACCCTGCACGTCAAATTGCCTAAAAAAGTATTTTACACCACAGTGATGGTTTATCATTACCAATAGGAGATAATTTAGTCGTTGACTTAATAGCTTTTTGTTGAAGTTTTTTGTCTAAAATTTTAAAAATAATACCCTTATCATCTTATCATAACCATTTCTTCCTGCTATTTCTAGAATAGTATTTAGTTCTTTTTGATAAAACTCTTTACTCATAGGTACATTGACCAAACGGAAGATCATGGCATGGAAGGCTGACAGCTTATGAGCATGGTAATAAGACGAGTCCTGTGGAATTATTGCGTCAGTGAAAGTAGGTTTTCTGTAAATGGATAAAACATGATTATTCTCTGCAAGAGCTATTGTCAAATCTAAATAATTTATCCTATCACCACCAATTTCCACCGTAAAGTAAATTGAGTCATGTAGGCTATTTAGCAACTTAACCAAGCTGTCCAGCTGTCGAGAGCTACCAAGCCACAAACACAGAATGTCATCAACATGTGATGCATATTAGTCCTGCTTAGAAATAATTAGAGGACAATTTCTTAAAGTTTGTTTTAAAACAGACTGGTATATTGCTGTTGGGTCATGGAGCACTATCCATTCGCAATAACAGTTTCAGTGTCCTAGCCAAAGATCCAACAGCAACATACCAGTCTGTTTCAAAACAAACTTTAAGAAATTGTCCTCTAATTATTTCTAAGTAGGACAAATACGCGCTTCTTAATATGAACCCTTTACCTCCCAGATTATATGGCCTCACATAAACTCACAAAATTGATCATCCGATTAGACCGGTGGTGTCACATGTCACGGCACCATGTCATAAATGAGCCATGAAATTAAATACGTTGTTAAGGAATTACTTGGGTTTCAAGCCTAAATATGGGGAAAAGAATTCTTTGGAATTAGCTAAATTAATTGCTGATGTTAAACCGCCAAAAAATGCCAAACTAGTTTCCTTTTGATGTTACTAATTTATTTACTTCTGTTCCTGCTTCGGAAGCGGTTATAACAGCTATTAATTTGGTTAGGAACCGAGGTCATACTAAAGAGCTGGTTGAATTTAAAGACCTACTAAGTTTGTGTGTCAATCAAAATTATTTTATATTTAATGGTAAATTTTATGAAGGGACCCATAGCCTTGCCATTGGATCTCCCTTGTCACCTATTTTGGCAGATATTTTTATGGATCACCTAGAACAAAAATTGTTTGACTCAAATCACCCTTTGTTAAACAATTGCTTTTATTGGTATCGCTATGTTGATGACATTCTGTGTTTGTGGCTTGGTAGCTGTTATATTATGTTATAGGAATGGGGATGCTAGCCTACAATAATCGTTCTTGTAGATTTACACAGACACGTTTTTAATAGTGTCCACCATTATCGTTACACTGATTTACTATGCCGGGTTTGCCGGAAGTACACAGGCACAGGGTGGCAACCTCACACCTACAACATACATGTTAGCCAACCTACTAGGTTGGCTACAACACCTCCCCCTTTATAGGTCTTTGATGTTTCTTCCACTCCGGGTGATCCCCATTTCCACTCTGGTGGGCTGTGTCGCTGTGGGCTCCTGACTCCTGAGAGGGCCGGTAGTGACCCTTTGCGGGGAGCATGATGTAACATGATCTCCTGTCAATAAATGTGGTTTATTACAATATTTATTTCTGTTACTGATAACATTATTATTACAAGAATCATTTTTGTTACTGATAACATCATTTTCCAGCAATAAAAGAGGGTCTTGAAGTGATACATTTCTTGAGACGTTAGGTCGCAAATGGTTTTCATTACATCTTACAACGTTACCTTTATTGTTCCTTATTAGGTAAGATCTGGGACAACTGTGTACATCGGTAACAATACCAGGTTCCCAACGCTCCTGTTTAGTTGCTTTGACCCATACCTTGTCCCCGTTACAATAGCTCTTCACCTGCCTCCTAGAGGTTCTATCATAAAGCTCTTTCATTTTCTCCTGCCTAGCACAGAGTGCTTCATGTATGCCTTCAGGTACCTTAGGCCTTAATGTTTCCATAGTAACTGGAAGCTTACCTCGCAGCTGACGACTGAACAATATTTGTGCCGGGGACACATTCAGCCCTTTAATTGGGGAGCTTCGATATTCCCTCAGCAAATCTCTGAAGTCCGCACCTGCTGCCTGACTTTTCAATAACAACTGCTTACCTATGTGTACTCCCTTCTCTGCAAGACCATTGCTTTGTGGATAATGGGGACTGCTGGTCCTTAACTCTATCTCCATCTCCTTGAAATACTTTCGGCATTCGTATGACAGGAATGGCATATTGTCAGCAATGCATATTCTTGGGATGCCATGAGTGGCAAATATATTTTGCAGTGCATCTCTTATTGAGGAGGCTGTTTTATTCGGCAATGGGCTTAACTCCAACCATTTTGAATAATAATCTACTACAACAAGATAAGAGCATTTGGCAAAATCTAAAATGTCACATGCAATCTTCTCAAAAGGCAACTTTGGTACTTCATGAGGCAACAAAGGTTGCTTCCTGTTGGCTGGCTTAAATCTATTACATATTATACACTGGTTGATAACAGTCTCAATGTCACATGACATCCCTGGCCAAAAGAATAACTGCAACTTTGATACATGTTTTTTCAATCCCACTATGACTTTCATGCAACAATTTAAGCACATACCCAAGCAACATCAACTATCGGCCCGGTGTTGGCCCAATGTCGGCTTTGTGTCCGCAAAGTCGGCCAACCTAAGCCGACATCGGCTATGGTTGGCCGACTTTGCCGACATTGGGCCAACACCGGCTTAAAGTAGCATTGCCGACACCACTTGCCGACATCGGTACGATGGTGGCCCGATGTTTCATTTTTGAGTTCTTGACAATCATATCATGGCCACATGAGCGGGGGTGACTTGCCGATGTGCGGAAAGACTAAATTTTCACCTCCTTGACAATCATTAAAAAAAATCAGTACGGACTGGCAACTCAGTTCTAGTTAAACTTAAAACCATTGCTTACTTAAATATATTAATACGAGAAGTAAAATTCTAGGATCAAAAACTCCCATGTCTTTAACTAGTGCGTTTTAATTTCCAATGATGAAATTCAAAGTATATACGTTCAAACGCACTACAGTTTAGAAAACTTATGTTTTTTTAATTAGAGCACTATCATCAACGATAAATTACAACTTTGGTGCCCACGTACGACTTTAACCCGAATATTCATTTATAGTTCGCAGCTGTGAAAGGTATCATGGCTAATGAAAAGCTATATCAAAGGCTAATGAAGATTCAATTCAACTTTGTGATGAATGTGAAACAAAAAGTGTATTTGTGTCTTCCTCAGTGCAGTCTTGACTTTCGATAAGATTTCGAAGAACTCCCTCTTCAAAATATCTACTTTTAATTTTGAGTGGACCATTATTCTTTTAAAAGACCCTTGGTTATTGAATACCCAGATAAACCTTTTAAAAATTAGTGTTCTGCAAGAAGCAAGCTCGATTGTAGCTGTTGATTCCCATGCTATGTGGTGTGACTTATGTCGCGTTGGATAATGCCTGAAATGTGGAATCTTATTTCAAATGTGTGCTACATAGGCAAGTGAATGCAATCATTTAAATTTGAAGTAGTGCCAATAAATATTAAAATAGGTACAAAGCTGTTTTTGTTTAAAATCATACTCTGTGCTTTCGAGTTGTTCCTGAAAGTTATATTATGACGATTATTGACTGTAGCCGTCACTTTGTGGAAGCCCATTCCGTCATCTGTTCTATACTATCTGAGGTCGTGCTAAAATATCAGTATTATTTTAAATGAAAACTGATCTTCAGTTATGCTGGCTATATTAGAGAAAGGTGAAGGTAATTATAGTACAGGGATTTTCGTATTTGCATATTCCAACCAATGCTATGCCTAATGGCAACACAGGTTAATAGGAATATATGGTTTTATGATTGTTAGTGAATACTTGGGTAAATGTTGGGCCATAACGGTTGGAAAAACGGACATGAATACAAGTTGAAGTAACTGTTACCCAACTGTTGGTGCTACATGGGGTTTGTGCAAGTCTACTGAAGTTGCAACTTCATAATGGTTGAATTTAGCTAACTGCTCTTCATAACACTCATATGATGCCAAGCGATGCTACTTCAGAGGTTCATTTCTTCAACTTATCAGCTTTCAGTGATAATTTGTATTCCCGTTTTAAAGCATGTATAGTCATAAGTAATTATGTGAAATACATAGTTTTACAATCTAGGTGATACAAGAGTACATATTCCTTGGATGTCTCTGACTGAAATTGTTTTTAGTATTAATTTGTGTACCCATTTCTTAGGTTACATACCCTAATCGTAGTCTGACTTAATTTCTTTTTAACTGAATATGTGTATACATATGTATTTCTCCTGGTCTTCTACATCTGCTATAGATTTCCTTTGTTATTTAGTTCCTAATTTGAATTTAACACTAGCCAACCTTTCAAACACAAGGCCAGAACTTTTCAAACACCAATCCTCTAAAATTGTCATTTCACCATCTTATGTTGTCCCAATGCTATCCTGATGTTGGTAACCAATGCTGGGCTGACATTGGAAGCCGTTTTACCACTGGCAAATGTTAGCATTCCAACATTGGGCCAGCATTGGTAGCTGGCATTTGGCCAATGCCAACAGCCCACATTAGGCCTGTGTCAGCAGCCAACATCAAGCCAACACATAATCGACATCAGCCTGTGTTGGCCCAACATAACCCTGGCACTGGGCCGACTTCATCCCGACATCATGCCGATGCTGGGCTGACATTGGAAGCCGTTTTACCACTGGCAAACGTTAGCATTCCAACATTGGGCCAGCATTAGTAGCCAGCATTTGCCCAATGACTACAGCCCACATTGGGCCTGTGTCAGCAGCCGACATCAAGCCAACACATAACCGACATCAGCCAGTGTTGGCCCAACATAACCCCGGCACTGGGCCGACATGACCCCGACACAGAGCCGACATGACCCTGACACAGAGCTGACATCATGCCAACACTAGCCGACATCATGCCGATGCTGGGCCAACATTGGCTGTCAATGTCAGTTTTCCACCGGCAAACATTATCATTCCAACACTGGGCCAATGTCACCAGCCGACATCAGGCCAATGCATAACCGACTTTGGCCGGTGTTGGCCCGACTTTGGGCCAGCGTCAAAATGCTGCTTGGGTAAGATTTCATATCTTTTGGTACTACAATTTTATGTCCCAAGAAGACCAGCCCATCTTCATAATACAAATCATCTCTCAGCTTGAAAAAGAGTTGAAGTTCAGGTGACAATCTACTGTAATCTGACCACCCACTAGTACATGCTTTGACAACTTCATTTAAAACATTATCAGTACTAGTTTTTTCCTGAAATTGTTCCTTTCTGTCTTTTGACATGGGGAGATACTTACTTACTGTATGAACCATCTCTAGCAGTTGTGGATCCTCCTGGACTTCATCCCTAAGGTAGGACCTTGATAACATATCTGCAACATGTAAGTCCTTTCCTGGTACATAATAGATATTTAAGGAATAGCGTAAAGGTTTAAGTCTTAGCCTTTGTAGTCTTACTGACCCTATTTTGGAGATATTTTTCTTCATGACTGACACCAGTGGTTTATGATCTGTCTGAACATTTACGTTAAGCCCATATATGAAGTTATGAAACTTCGTGGTGGCAAAATGGATGGCAAGAAGTTCTTTTTCTATTTGGGCATAGGTGTTTTTCTCACACTCGCTCAACCCTCTGGAGGCATAGGCTACAGGCTGTAAGGCTTGACCAACATTTCCTTCCTGTAAGAGGCAACAACCCAATCCTGACTGAGAGGCATCACACTGAATTGTTATTTTCTTAGCAGGATTAAATGATGCCAGTACTGGGGCAGATGATACTCTTTCTTTTAATTTTCTAAAAGCCTCACTATGAGAAGGGAGCCACTCCCACTCCGATTCAGTTTTCAGCAATTCCAGCAAAGGTGCTGTTAATACTGCCATATTTGGAACAAAGCTACGGACATAGTTAAACATGCCCAAAACCTCTGCAATTCCTTCTTATTATTTGGGCACTCCAAGCTTACCAGCGCCTTTACCCTATCAGGGTCAGTTTGCATGCCGGCCTCAGAAAAAAGATGTCCCGCATATTTCATTTCTGATACCTTGTACTGAAGTTTACCAGAATTAAATTTGATTTTTAAGGCCCTGGCTCTTTCTACCACTCTTTCAACAACTTTATCATGCTCATCTTCAGTTTTGCCCATGCATAAAAGATCATCAAAATAGATTATAGTTCCTGGAAAGTCACCAAAATTTTGTTCTACCATATATTGAAAGATTTCAGCAGCACAAGCTATGCCATAGGGCATTCTCAAGTACCTGAAGCAACCAAAGGGACTTGAAAAGGCACACTTAAGAGATGACTTCATATCCAGCTTCACCTGATGGAATCCCTCTTTCAAGTCAAACACACTGAAATATTTGTTGCCAATCAACTTTTCAGAAATTTCATTAATTGTTGGCACTGTGTGATACTGGTGAACAATGGCTCTGTTTAGATCAACTGGATCAAGACGAAGACGCAAGTTGCAACTTGGCTTTTCAGTGATTACAAGATTGCTGATCCATTCATTACCAGTGACATTCTCTAGATTAGAAATTACCTTCTTGGCCTGAAGCCGTTCTAATTCTAGTCTTAATCTTTCTTTTAATATAGAGGGCACCCTTCTGGGTGGCCTAACAGTAGGCATTGCATTGTCCATTGTTCTAATTGAACACTTTTGAGGGAAGCATCCCATTTCATCAAACACCTCTTTGAACAATTTTACAAAAATTTTTCTTAGGTGATATTTCATTTACATTAAATTCCCTTTTTACACTATTAAGTGACACAACCTGGCAACCCTAAAAGAGGTTGCGAATCATTTTTTACAATCATAAACTCAATATCACAATAGATATCCTTATGGTGGCAAGTTAGTGTGGCAATGCCCTCGGGCTTTATTTTCATTCCACCATAAGATTCAAGCCTCTCACTAGTGGGCTTGATTTTGTTGCACTTCCCCAGCTGATAGAATAATTTTAGTGGCAACACATTAACTTGGGCCCCAGTATCAAGTTTTAGCACTACGGGTACCCCTGAAATGGAAATTTTCTCCACCCACACATTAAGGTGGGTGCACTGATTCTCACCAATGGCATCAACACATAAATTAATAGAATAGCACGACAATGACGACGTATCTGAATCACTATCAATCACTTCAACCTGGCACACGTTTTTCACTCTGCACGAGATTGCGAAATGATTCATTATGCCACACTTTGCACATTTTCTCCCAAAAGCTGGGCACTCACGCGGGGCATGTGTCGTCTGACACCTGTTGCACCAAAACTTTTTAATTTCAACCCCTTTTCCACCACTTTCACCTCCGCTGGAACTTTTTCCCACGTTACCTCGATTGTGGTGTCCTTGCCTCTTCTTTTGCACCACGTCAATCTGGACATCCTCTCTGGTTCCAGCTGTGGAGTCTCTGATTTGCTCGGCCTGTCTTCGACTCTGCTCCACCACTCTGCAATGGGCTGCGGCTTTATCCAGGCTGAGGTCCTCCATTCTCAACAAAGCCTCCTGCACCGCCTTATCTCGGACCCCAAAGACAATCCTATCTCGCAGCACGGAGTCCTCCTGTGGCTCGGGTCGTGCCAGTGGTGTAGCCAGGTATTTCGTTCGGGGAGGGGGTCCATGGGAAAATGTTTGAAAAACAGGGTACTAATTGCAAGTAGAGGGTTTTTAACTAATTTTAAAACTTTTCATAATCGAAAAAACTTCATTTTTCAATGTGGCTGGAGTGCGAACTAGGCAGTAGACAGTCCACAGTCGAAACTCGGCCAGCTATACAAACACCGCCATTACACTACCCGAACGGCGAGCCCTAATGTATCGTTTGATAATTTATTATTTAAACAAAAGGACAAACCTTTTTTAACAATGGTATGATAATTATTTAATTATTGTAGACTTTCCCCTACTCCATGCTTAATTAATTTTTTTATATGTCTTAATATTTCGGGGGGGGGGGGGGTCCGGACCCCCCGGGCACCCCCCCTCGCTACGCCACTGGGTCGTGCAAATCCACAATTCTTTATCAGCCTTCGGCAGTCGGCGAAGAGTGTTCAAAACTTTCACCTTCCTCTTGGACCCGCTGATTAAATACAAAGCGCTCAAACGTTTCATTTATCTTAGGCACTACATAGTTCTCAAATGCTTTTTTAACGGCGAGGTAAGATTTTCTTTCTGCCTCAGTGATCGTAAAGGTATCAAACAAGGCTAGCCCTTTTACTCCCAAAATATTGAGCATAAGTGCTATTTTCACTTTTTCCTCCTCCCCATCTCGCTTGGTGGCTGCGAGAAAATTCTCAAATTCTCTTACAAAATTGGTGCAGTCAACATATGCGTGCTGACTATCCAAGTCCACGCTAGTAGGCAACTTCACATACTCGGCCATTACCTTAGCGTGAACTCTCAGTGGCGTGGTTTTCTTCTTCTCCCGTATGGTTAAAAGTGGAACTTTTCGAACAGTTTAATCACTCCACACGACTGCGCAATGTTATATCACGTTATAGGAACGGGGATGCTAGCCTACAATGATCGTTCTTGTAGATTTACACAGACACGTTTTTAATAGCGTCCACCATTATTGTTACACTGATTTACAATGCCGGGTTTGCCGGAAGTACACAGGCACAGGGTGGCCAACTCACACCTACTACATACACTTTAGCCAACCTACTAGGTTGACTACAACAGTAGCTCTCGACAGCTGGACAGCTTGGTTACGTTGCTAAATAGCCTACATGAATCAATTCACTTTACGGTGGAAATTGGTGGTGATAGGATAAATTATTTAGATTTGATAATAGTTCTTGCAGAGAATAATCATGTTTTATCCATTTACAGAAAACCTACTTTCACTGACGCAATAACTCCACAGGACTCGTCTCACTACCATGCTCATAAGCTGTCAGCCTTCCATGCCATGATCTTCCGTTTCGTCAATGTACCTATTTATAAAGAGTTTTATCAAAAAGAACTAAATACTATTCTAGAAATAGCAGGAAGAAATGGTTATGATAAGATGATAAGGGTATTATTTTTAAAATTTTAGACAAAAAACTTCAACAAAAAGCTATTAAGTCAACGACTAAATTATCTCCTATTGGTAATGATAAACCATCACGGTGGTGTAAAATACCTTTTTAGGCAATTTGACGTGCAGGGTAATAAAAGCCATGCCGGTGAATAATTTTAACCTATCTTTTTATAACCCCGTGACCATTGGAAAAATTTTATTTAACGTGAAGGATACTTTTAAAAATAGGGACAAAAGCGGTGTGTACGCATTAAATTGCAATTCATGTAACGCTAGGTACATTGGCCAAACGGGAAAAAAGTTTTCTATCAGATGTAGTGAACATGCAAAATGCTTTGCAACTGGTGATAGATCTTCAATGTTCGTAAACCATCTACTATAATGTAATCACTCCAGTAATTTTGTTCCTGAAATTCTACATGTGGAGAACAAGGGTAAAAATTTAGATTTTCTTGAACAATGTGAGATAACAAAAGCCAGGAAGAAGTCTAATGTCAACATTGTAAATGATGTTCTATTTGATGGTCATTCACCACTCTTAAATTTGTAACGGTTTTATACCATGTATTTGACTACTGTCCTTGCATTGATGTCATTGCTGACCTTGTTTGGGGAGTTCGCCTTCTTCCCCCCCACCCTACTCCACTAGATCCACTCCCCAAGAGTCAAAACAGGGATTTCTCACCTACCACAGTTCTCCCCCCCCCTCCTTCCTCAGTTTCCCTCTCCACCCCTAATTTGAGGGTTATTAAGGAACGGAAATTTTTTTACACCTTGCTAATGACATATTTTGCCGAAACCATTGTCGAACCCAGTAAAATCTTTGTGTGGAATGTACAAAGTGATTTTTCATTTCCTAACAGGTAAGATCAAAAGGACAACCAAAATTGTGAAAATGAGCATTATACCTCCGAAGCCTGTAGAATTCTAATATTATTAAAAACCATTGGCTACTAAAATTTTTTCATGAGAAACTCCAGGAAACTAAAGTATTGGCAGAGAACATAGGGGATGGTAACATCCCAGAAGGGTCCTTAACTCCACAAAACACATTCGATGTAGTGAAAAAAAGTTTTTAATTTATTAGATCATGTGAAAGACTTCACACTCAGGATAATTTCAAGGACCAAAAGGATTTTCACAAAGAAATATGATACGAGCAATCAATGATGTGCTATAAACATAGCTATTCAAATTGAATTAAATTTATAGTAATCATTAAACTCAAACCGTTTAATTTAAAGTATGAGTTCTCATCATTAATTAATATATTAGATAGATTCTGAAATCCCTTTCAGCGAGCCAAATTTCGTAAATTGATTAAAATTATTTTACCATTTGTGATACCTAACAGCAAACTCGTGGAAATGAGAATATCTCAGTTCTGATGATGAAAACGCAGTTACGTAGAAAAAAATGTTGAAGCAGCTTTTCTAAGTTACAATGGAACCAAAAATCACCTGGATAAGATAGTATTGAGGACTACTTCAGAATAAAGATGACAAAATCAGGAAATTATAAAGCAAGGAAAGAATAGGAAGTGGAGGTATCTTGAGTCCAAAGTTTAGAAAGGGCATATGGATAAAACACAGGAAACCATTCCAAGTACCATATTAAAAATTGCTGCAAGTATCCACAAAAAAGTTATGAAGAATGAAATACCCAAAAAGATGAACGAATTCTGAGAAGTGAGTGAGCTAGCAATGACACTATATTATAGTGAGAAATTATTGAAAAATCATTACTTTAATACCCCTGTGTGCATTTGTTATGTACAGACGCAATGCATTTGGCAGCGTATAGCAGACCAATATAACTAACATACAACAGAAAATAGGAGCAGTAGGAAAAAATAATAAGAAAAATTAAAGATGCATACTTATTAATAAATTATCATTTGACAATTTTTATAAAATAGACAAACAATAGCCATGGAGATTCAGTCCACTACGTTAACATGCATTAATAGACCAGCAGACCGATACAACTAACATACAACAGAATATGGGAGCGGCGGGAAAAAATAATAAGAATGTAAAGATACATTAAATTAAATTAATACTTTATCATTTGACAATTTTTATAAAAAAAAACAAACATCAGCCAGGGAATTTCAGTCCACTACATTGCCATGTATTAAGAGATGAAATAATAGCAAATAGAAGTTATGAAAGGATAGCGAATGGGTGCTCACAATAAAGGAATTATATCCTATGCCAATCAAGCTGTACTTGTTACTGAAAATAAGATGAGCTGCAAAGGATTCTTCTTAAATTTCATGAAAATGTTCAACAATTTGGACTCTTATATCTGAGAAAACTATATGTGTGACAATACCGCTCTATCCATATAGAAGTATGAAATGAAATTATAGAACTAATAATGAAAATTAAGCAACTATGAAAAAATTCCACAGAAATTGGGAACAAATTGTTAGATTTTATATCTGGCAGGTTAACAATTAGCATTCTGGAAATTAACAAGGATTAAGTTATGAAACAAAATTGATATTGAGACCAATACTAACACCCAGCAGAAACAAACACGAAACTTAGAAGATAAAACCAAAAATGGAGATTGCTGAAATAAGAGTGTTAAGGGCACTGAAATTATCTGAGGGAGAACGGTCGAGGAAGATAATCTGAAGAGACGAGGACCCAAGCCTAATATATAGTAAATAAAGAATCAAGCTAGCCATGGTCCTACAAAGGTCACAACGCAAAAGAAGAAGTTTCAAGTATTATCAAAGAAAAAACGGAAAAACCAGTGAAGAAAAAAATTAAGACAAGAGAAAATATAAGAAGGGATAGAAGAGGGGATAAAAATTGAAGAATAATAATTTATTACTAATTAATAAGGCAAACCTATTAAGGCAAAAAGCCAAATTTTAAAATTGATTTTCCAAAACTGTCCAATAAAATGTCAATTTGTGATAAGGAACTAATAATTTGAATTCCACTGTTTGACTTGTTCTAAGATTAGGATACATTTAAGCCAATTTGAACAGAAGATCATATCACAGTGATTGCTCACTAAGAAAAATTCTCTTTGTAAAATCTTTGGTGTACGAATCGAAGCAACCAGATTGAACACAATAAAGGTATAGGGAGACGCACATCGACAATGATAAAATAGTTAACATAGTTAGAGATGACACTAGGCGGAATAAGATAGGATCGCGGAGGAAAACAAAGACAACCATCTAATTCATGAAAAAACCGAGCTTAAAAAGAAAGAAAATTTTGAATGACATACACTTAAATCTAGACTACTGGGAAATTTGTAAGCTACCAATTTACTAAAACTTACTACCAGTCTTCAGTCTCGACACATCGATAAAATTTTATCCACTGCCTGGGTATGAACTACTTTTTCAGCGAACATACGAAAAAAGCTTTAAATATTGAACAATTAGCAAATGTGAGCTATAAAATCAGTGCCTCCAACTCTCAGTATTCCAAGTCAATTATATACTCAAAATTTGTACTTTTCCACAGATTTTTGGATAATTACATATTCCCATTTTTGTTCACATAAAGACTTTTCTACTGGTCATAAAAGTGGTTCGTAGGAAGGAATCAATACATTGATCTTATTGGTGGTGAGCCCCAGGAGGTGGTGGTGTAAGTTTAAGGATCAAAAAAGAGTAATAGATCCAACAGTTGGGACATTGACAGCGCTAACATTGGTCCAAAAGTTGTAAATCCTTTAAAATGTCATTTAACCAATTTTCATTTTTAATCAGCAATAATTCCTATTTATCCATAACATCAATTCTTCCATCACTGATTTCTAAGTGAAGGTACTCCTGGAATCACTCAGTCATGTGAAAATACTGCATTAAGTGTCTAGCTAAGTGTGGGATATCAGGTTCATTTTCCCCACTTTGTGTAAGAATTTTAGTCAATCCTAATTGGAACATGTTTTAGAATATTAATAATAATAATTTTATTTGTCCAGAGATCACATTAGAGTGGATACACAATGCATTGATATAGGACACGTCAATAAGTTAAATGGACAGAGAAATACATGTTTCATTAATGCATAAGACTACAATCAGAATTTCAGAATATTTCAAAAAGGGAATTTCATTCTTTCATATGTGTAGCAGGTTCCAGAGGAGTATCAATTTATATGTTTAGGCTGCTAATATATGGGGCATCGCGTATATTTGACCCGAAGAAATGACCTGGTAAATTGAAAAGTGGTGCCCATTTCCCATTCTAGCTTGAGTTGAGTCAAAATTAATGGAACTCTTCCTTTTCGATTGAGTAATTAATATTTTCCTGCTAGGTATTTAAAAACTTTTGAAATTAGTGCAATTGGCAGAAAGTTCATTTCCAACAGTATGATACAAACTTAACAATAACAAAAAAGTACCTATATTCATCAATAAATGATGTTCAAATTAAATACTTTGTCTTGAAAATCGTTAAAAATGTTCGATAACCCACACAGCAAAGTTCTGCAAAGTTCATGACGGATGTCCATAGACTGTCGGCATTTTGTCTGGTGGACGTCCGCAGGATATCCGCTGCATGTCCAGACACCAGTAAAACTGACTGCCAGCGGATTTCCGTAAAGTGTCCGCGGCGGACACAGTATGGACTGTTATAGGACACATTCCGGATAACATTATAATTATTATAAGGCACTGATGGAATAGGCGAAAGCAAAAAATAAGGCACTAGTATTTTTTCAAAATAATATAATTCAAAATATACTTTACAAAAGTCCCCCCTTCACAAATTACTGCCCTTTTTCTTCCCATGAAGGTGCTCCTCTGAGTGCCTTGACCAATTCCTTATGGCAGCCTCGATGTCTTTTTCGGGGGCAGATATGGTCTCCTGCACTACCCCTATAATGATGAAGAATAAATTAATGGCATGTTATTGACTGTGGAATAAGGGCTGTTTAATTTTAAGAGATAGCATTATTCACAATAGTCAAGCATTTGAAGAACTTAGGGCCATAAATTCATATGCAGTAAAATGTATCATTTACCACAAAGACACTTTCTCCGACAATCATTTGCAACGACTCTCTCCACCAACATTCCCACAAACTGTCGGCCCCCATGCTATGCTGCATAGACTTGTTTCTATCCCTTTGAGTGACGATTGTTTCAGTAAGGAATTAAAAACTATCCAATTCATCGCAAAAAGAAATGGATATAACATTAACGTAGCTCATAAGCTACTCAACCAAAAATTATATCACAAGGCCATTAATTCCTTAACAAACCTCACTAAGATACCACCCGATAAAACCAAACATTGGTGCAAACTTCCATTCCTGGGGAACATGACTAACAATATCGTTAAAAGACTGCCTCAGAATAACTACAGAGTCTGTTATTATAACCCCTCAAATTTAGATGGGTCATTCCATACCATTTCACCAGATTTTTAAAAAAGTTGTTGCAGCACCATTTCAGAAAAAATTCAAATTTAACACACTTACTACTACATGTCTGTAAGGCTCAAAACCAATTTTTGTTAATTTTTTTCCATGACCTCAAGGACTTACAGGGCCGCGAAGGTCACAGCGCACTGTAAAAATGACACTTTCAGCGAGTATCGGTAATTAGAGTTACTCGGAAACTACAGGTTGTAGTAGAATGGTTCAAATACCATTTTGATGGTCATAAATTGAGCTTTCATTTGAAATATTTTTTAATAACCTTACTATGTAACATCTATGAGAATGACGAGTACAAAGTTTTGATACAAAATGCTGTTTTTTACAACATTTGCTATTTATTTTCTTATAGAAGGGTTGTGATCACAAGGTCTATATTTTTGTTATAGTATATTTGGGTACCATAGTAAATGTGTGTAAGAAAAAAGTTGTGTGTTTGTTAAGCCTTTAGCTGTTACAAGCTTCCGCAAATAGGAAAAATTGAAAATTTACCATTTTCGGGCCCCTGTATCTCTGGTGGGGGACTTATTAAAAATTTGAAATTTTCAGTACAATAAGCTATGATCCTATTAAGAATGTACTAAAAATTTGGAGTATGTGTTTTGGCTCATTGGAAGTTACACCAAACTGAATTTTCAAAAAATTTTCTCTCGCTCACCTTGTAAAAGCAATGTATAGATTGTTGCATATAATTAAATGTTGCTAGAAATAAGTCCAATTGTGATTGATAACTTACAAACCAGTTACTTATTCATTGTGTTGGTAGTTGTAGATTTCATGTATCATTTTGAATAAAAATGTCTTAAGCAGAATTTTGGCAAACTGTTAAGCCTCCATTGGTTTTTCCACTGAAATTGCTCTATGATTGCTCTGTTACCAGTAGGCTGATAGAAAAACAATCTTAAATAAAATCTTAAAATCTCAGTCGTTTACACCTACTGTTTTTTGAACAATATCCCAAAAGAATTATTGTAGTGATTTATGTAGGTAGCTTCAGGGAATTGTCTGATGTCTCTATTTCTCTGCCTAAAGTGGCACCTTCTGCCTTAAAGTGCCTTCTGATTGGTTCTCGTAACAAGTGACCTTCTCCATGGAGAAATGCACCGCAGGTCCTTGTGATGGTATAGGAGGAACTGTTAAATGTTTAGTGTCTAAAGCCAGTTTACAGAGAACAAAAGACAGTCAAATTTTGACTCCATGTTTTTAATTTAGCAATGCTAATATTCATGGCATAACATTTAAGAAGCAATGAGATCACAGGGGTAGAACATGGTTGAGTGATTGGTTTGATAATGCCTTAAGGATTCCTGACACTTGAGAAAAACACTGCTTTATTCTGACTGCTTGCAATAATATAAAATGCTTTGTAACATCTAATTCAAATAACGGTGAAGAAGTCCAAATAGCAATATTAAAATCCAACACACAACTTAGTATCAAGGTAAATGATTACGTGGCATTATTTATGACTCAAAGTGGTAGCTTGGATTTGCTGAAAGCATAGACATCAATGAAGGAGACAACTTTGTGCACTTCTTCCATCCTTCAGGACCTAACACATCATTCAAATTATCAAAAAAATACAAGGCGTGGGTACTTAATGAAAATATAATAAGGGTTCTTTTTCAGCTCGAATTATCAACACAAACTGGTCAAGTGCATAATATTACGGAACAGCTGACCCAAGAACTTTCTTATATGTTGACAAAGAAGTAGGCACTCATTTAGCCTTTATTATGTGAACAACCTAAATAGTGATATTGTCATAATGGTAGCATGCTGATAGCAATTCTACAGCAAGTCCAGTGGAAAAACAATTGAAAATAAATAGTTTGCCTACGTTTCAATGTCCGCTTACATATTTTGTTCTTAGCAGGCACATAGCCAGGCGCTGGGAAGGGTGGAGGGGGGGGAAGGCTCTGTGGCTTCAGCCCTCCCCCGAAATTTTTTCCCAATAATTTTGTTGTTCTAATTTTAAGTGGCCATGTTAATCTGGATTACACTGCGTATAATTCAAGTGTTAAGTGTCTTGAAATGTGATCATTAGTTTGATGCATGTGTGTGGTTAATACAGTCAAGGCCATTTATAACGAATCTGAGGGGTCCGAATATTTACTTTGTAATAACTGAACTTCGTTATATGTGGATCAGTTTTTCCGAGCTTCTCTTTGATGGGGAATAGCCTTCCCTTAGTTATAAGTGGAACTTCGTTATGAACAGGTTTGATATAAGTGGGCTTCACTGTAGTTGTTCTTTTCAATCTGATATGTTTGAACTATGTTCTGTGGCCGGTCAAATTAATGCTTCATACAGGGTAAACAGTGAGCTTTACAAGTGAGAAAAGATAGGAATAGCCACTGTGAAAGTAAATACAAAGCACTGAAAATTGAGGGAAGAGATTTTTAACATGTCGGCACCGAAAGGGCAAAGTTGATTTGTTTCAAGTTATGCAACACTAGACTTAGCCCTCCCCCCCCCAAAGCAAATTTCTGGCTACATGCCTACTTTTATTGGCACTGAAATATACAACTTTCAAGGCACTAGTTTAATAGTATTGTTATAACTATTATTTGAATTTATTTCTGGCAACATTTAATTATGTGTAACAATATATACATTGCTTCTACAAGGTGAGCGAGAGAAAATTTTTTGAAAATTCAGTTTGGTGTAACTTCCAAACGAGCCAAAACACATACTCCAAATTTTTAGTACATTCTTAACCCTCGTGCGGTACAGTGGTGAGAGACTAAATAGAAGGTACGGTTGGGTCGGATCCGACCCGAACTCTTTTTGATGAAGTTTATGATACAAATAAGTGCGCAGATAGCATTTTTATTGTATAATAATATTTACTGACCGAAAATTATGAAGACGCACCTGTTTCTAGTTAAGAGAAGACTTTGTATTTCCAGTCAGTATTTATTTCGTCGACCGTGGTCATCACCCTTCCCTTTCCATCCACCTCTCCCTACTCTGTGCATCTGGATAATAAAATCTTGAACAATGTTGTTTTGAAAATGACGCCGTAGCGTCGAAACCGCGGTGGACTACATAAATACCGTGTGGTTGGGTGTGGAAAGCTGCAATTCCACTACGTACAGCCTGAAACCTTTGAAGACGTCCAAACTCCTCCACTCACTAAATATGTGTCTGAGAACACCGAGTCAATTTCCACCGAAACGACCGGCCACATCTGTGAATTATTCGCATCTTTTTTGACATTTTATGTCAATGTAACATCAGTTGTGCAACTGAAAATTCCATGCGGCTCCAAGTGGTACATAGTCGACCATCGAACTACCCTCATCCCCTCTCGTCACCTTCTCAGAACATTGTCTTATTTGTATCGTTTACTCCGATATGAAGACCCATTCATGATATTTACAGACGAGAAGTATTACTCAAAACGACGCCTTACCAAAAATTGTGGCAAAGATTACACTGATAATAACGCTTAGCCATTTACCACGTGTATGACCCGATTTATCGACCGATACAGCCGGAATTTTTTTAAATAGATAATAAGGGTACATAAGTAAAAATTGTCGGAAGAATGAAGAAATTAGATGCTAAATAAGATACCAGAGTAGTGTGGAAATCGTATTTGCAGAAAAGCGTCCATTGCCTATTCCTTAAATCACAGGACGTAATATTACGTCACCTATTGCCTTTGTGAAAATTCATGTGGACGTATTATTACGCTTTTAAACCTAAAAGTATTGAAAATAAAGTCACAGTGAGTGCCTACCTTTGAATATAAAGATATAATTATCAATATAAATAGCATCTTCCTAAAAAAATATGTCTTTTGAGGGGTCACATAAGTTTCATCTCCTTCGTTTCTTTTCAAATTCCGATTTGTTGTGACTGTGAATTGTTCCCGTGGCTCCTCTTCTTTTCTCACGGCCTTAGCAATTACCATACAAAGAGCCCTCAGAATGCGTGGACTGCATTCTTCTTTCCATCAAAGGTTTGGCCAATGCCAACGCGAGATTTTTCAGGAAAGTGGAACGTACAACTTTGGAAAAGGCACCTTGTTTCGTATTAAATTTAAATATTATGAAACTGTTGACAGCTGCAATATCTAATATTTCAAAGAAGTATCTCACTGGCCACATT
Source organism: Platycnemis pennipes (assembly GCA_933228895.1). Lineage (NCBI taxonomy): Eukaryota > Metazoa > Arthropoda > Insecta > Odonata > Platycnemididae > Platycnemis > Platycnemis pennipes. The sequence goes on along the minus strand of OW121846.1, from coordinate 101,753,377 downwards.
CTGGTTTCCTTTTGGTAGTTTTGCCTTGACAAAGTTTGTCCAATGCATCCACACCGCCTTTTGTGAGGTTATAAAAATTCAATTACCTCTGGTTTGCTTGACTCATCGCTATTTGTTCCATCGTGGTGCATTGACGACATTAAAAGAACCTTTTTACCCTTTTTAGGGTTGAATGAAAGCAACATTTTCTTGTCCTGGTACATGAACTTTGATAATCCAGCTGGGCCCGGTTATAACATGGAATGGGGAATCTGACGCTTCTTTTTACGTATTGTACCAACTAAAGTAAGTTTTTTCTCACATAGTTCCTGTATCAACTCATGAAGTGAACCAATTATCGGTTGCGACATTTCGATTACTCCCAGTAACTGATTCTGTGATCCGTAGAACATACTGAGTCGGTAAGGGTAAATCGCCCCTCTTTTTCGTTTTATCTTAGCCAACATTTGGTATGCCTGAGACGAAAATGAATGTTCTGGCTTCACACAGTGACAATTTTTAAACCATACTTGTCGGATTCAAAGCTCGCGAGCTAGCCGCGAAAACTTTAACCAAGTCACCCGCTGAGGTGCACGAATGCAAGATATTCCACAGAGAAAAAATCCCGGTCCCGGTCAAGGCGAATGATTTTTTCTCTGTGGAATATCTTGCATACTTGTCGGGTGTTGATGGTTTGAACATCTTGGAGGGGCATCGACCTCGGAAACTAAGCAATGTTTCATCCACCGTCAAATATTCTGAAGGGCTATAATACATCAGACAGTGGCTAACAATTGTATTCCATGTCTCTCGACAAGCAACAAATTTATCTTTAGCCATCCTTGATTCCTTAGTCTTCTTATCATCAAATTTCAAATTTTGCAGAAGGAATGCAAATCTCTTCTGAGACATAGTGCAACGAAATATAGGTGGTCCATAAATCTCTAAAAACATATCATCTTTGTTCAAACCAGAATCCTTCAAGACACCACTCATAAGCAAAAGACCTATGAGTGCTTTCATCTCAGCCACGTCTGTAGGACGTAAAAAGGAAAGGAGGACGTCAGAATAATTGAGATGAGAGAGCTCTATTTCGTCATTAGTATGACGAGCAATATTTCCTATCATTTCATCAGTTATGAAATATAAAAATAATTTTTTTTCATCTGTTACTCCTCGAGCATCCCCTTTCGGCCCAGGCAAATGAGTAATCACGTTCAAAGATGAGGTTCGCGAAAATTTTGAGCGTAATGGCTCATCCGTCCCCAACGTTTCTTCGTCTTTCCTTAACTCAAAATTCCTATTATCTGACATACCTTCGTCATTATTTGTTACTACATTTCTCTCGAAGTTCTCATTCTCCTCAACACAGCCGAAAACATCATCTTCGATATCACTGTTCATCAGAATTTCACCCTCCGATTCTGGGACAGATTCCTCCAGACCAGGTACGTCCTCTCCTTCATCATCAGAGTCTATGGTCTGCTGACGAAGTCACTCGGCTAGCACATCCTCAGCGGTTCGAAATATTTATTTTGAAGCGATTTTGTGGGCAGAACTACGAAAAAGATTAAAGCGTATAAAGAGAAAATTTTGTAACATTAACGGTACGGTAGGGTCGGATGCGACCCAAAACAAGAGAGCGCATGGGAAAACTGAATGTAGGTAGCCAAAGTCACTTACCAGGTCGCTGAAACCACTCCTACACATTAAGCACGAATAACTGATAGGGTTCCTGGCCAACTAATCCTCCTACGAAGAGAGGGGGGGACAGGGGCGCGGAAAATTAAATGCTCGGGTCGGATCCGACCCCCACCGTACCGTTTGAGGGTTAATAGGATCATAGCTTATTGTACTGAAAATTTCAAATTTTTAATAAGTCCCCCACCAGAGATACAGGGGCCCGAAAATGGTAAATTTTCAATTTTTCCTATTTGCGGAAGCTTGTAACAGCTAAAGGCTTAACAAACACACAACTTTTTTCTTACACACATTTACTATGGTACCCAAATATACTATAACAAAAATATAGACCTTGTGATCACAACCCTTCTATAAGAAAATAAATAGCAAATGTTGTAAAAAACAGCATTTTGTATCAAAACTTTGTACTCGTCATTCTCATAGATGTTACATAGTAAGGTTATTAAAAAATATTTCAAATGAAAGCTCAATTTATGACCATCAAAATGGTATTTGAACCATTCTACTACAACCTGTAGTTTCCGAGTAACTCTAATTACCGATACTCGCTGAAAGTGTCATTTTTACAGTGCGCTGTGACCTTCGCGGCCCTGTAAGTCCTTGAGGTCATGGAAAAAAAATTAACAAAAATTGGTTTTGAGCCTTACAGACATGTAGTAGTAAGTGTGTTAAATTTGAATTTTTTCTGAAATGGTGCTGCAACAAGTATTCGGTGAATTGGCATGGAATGACCCAGATAAGTTATTTTTAAATTCTAAAGATACACTTGAACCTTCAAAAAACAGTGGTGTTTATATGTTAGTGTTCAGACTGTAATGGTGCATATATCAGATAAACTGGACAGAAGTTTTCCACTCGTGTGAATGAACACAAGAGTGCAAAAAGCAGAGATGATAAATTCACCTTTGCCAAACATTTGACAGACACTGGACATAGTGCAGATTTTAATTTTAATGTGTCGGATTAATGTAAAGGTTAAAGATGGAGAGGCTTCAGGCAAAGAAAATAATTTCCAGAATAGATATTAATCCCAAGGCTCAGTAACCTTGTTATTACTGAGAAACCAAATGGGGACTTGCGTCTTTGTCTTGACCCTGTTGACTTAAACAAGGTTAGACAGTATCACACTGTTCCAACTGTGAGTGACATAGCTGAGAAATTGAGTGGCAATAAATATTTCAGTGTACAGTTGAGCATCTTTAATCCGGCACAGTCAGGACCGAAGTGATGCTGGATTAGGGATATTGCCGGACCATGGATTAATAAACAGGGTTAATTAAAGGGCATAAAATTTGATATTTCTTACGCTGTGCTATGCATAACATAATTTCCTGCCACGCTTGATTTATCAGCTGATTCAGCGCGATGCCAACACGTGGGTGTCGTGTGTACGGCCTAGGGATTGGAAATTTAAATCCAGAATCTATTTTAGATTAACCCTTTTACTGCCAGTGGGCCGATATATCGGCCCTCTATGGTTGTGTGAAAACTGCCAAGGGCCGATATATCGACCCACGTACATTACATCATCACGTCTTTGTAATGGTTACAATCCCTTTAAATCAGAGACAGCATGAATAATTTTTTCATCCTCTTAAAAAGTGAAATATATGATCAAAATTGAGAAAAATAAAAATTCATATATTAAAATTGAGTGCTTCAAATACATAATTTAATGAGCTTGCCCATTGGCTGGGCTAAATGGGCTAGGCAATTTACGCATAGTCTACTTTAAAGGGGCTGGCAGTAAAAGGGTTAATCGAATTTCGATTATGGTTTTTAAAATCGATTTTTTGCCCAAAATAATCGAAAACAATATTTTTAATTAGTAAGGTTATTGCCCGCTGAAATACGGATGTGCTGTTGTGACCAAATGCAAAGTATGGGTTAATGGAAGGACTAGGGATAAGAACTGAATACGGTTAAATTTATTAATACAATATATTATTTTAAAGATATCAATAAGGTATGCAGGAATGTACAGTAATCCATACAAGATACTTATATACATATAGGTAATATAGCAAGCAAAGTACATGTAATTTAGCAGCAATAAGAATTGTATATTGAAAAGTGGGCATACAACAAAATGAAAAACAGAATTTTATTTATTTCTTGTTTGCAAAGCCATGGAAACAGTGTTCCAATGGACCTTAGAAAACTAACATAATTAAATGATTTCTGGATAATCGATTTCGCACCCGAGTTGCAATTAACCCGACGTGAGATAATAGTCGGTCACACGGAACGGAAGAGGCAACTATAGATAAAATCCTGCTGGCTACTTCGTATATGTGGGGATATTCTCCATTAATCTCCTGCCGTGCTTGTAGGGTTGGACTTGCGGTCGACTGGAGGGCGGTTTACGAACTGGCTCAGCTCGATTGGCACGCCACCAGCCCGATCCTGATCAGTGTTAGCTTCAACACCCCACATCATAGTGCGTTGTGTGACAGAAAGCTGAGTTTGGAGTATATACACTTGAGCATCTTTAATCCGGCACAGTCGGGACCGAAGTGATTCCGGATTACGGATTTTGCCGGACTATGGGTCATGCATGGCAACTAGTCTATTTCTGACGCCCGTGATGTTTTCATTGAAAGGAGTCAATTATTTAAAACAAAATATATTCGTTTGCAATTTACTGAACATTATTTTAAAAAGAGTTACTGAGAATAATAAGAAAGAAATGGTTTCTTAATACACAGAGTTATTATTTAAAATTATCGAAGTTGCACAGTGAGTGAAAATAACGGAATCTAAGCATTGTGCATATTGCTGCACATGTAAAGTTTCATATTGTTATTGGAAAGGTCATAAAATTTGATATTTATTATGCTGTGCTTTGCGTAACATAATCTCCTACCATGCATGATTTATCAGCTGATTCAGCACGATGCCAATGCGTGGGTGTGGTGTGCACGGCCGCCCATCACTATGTCACCGTGGGGGATGGACTGGATTATTCTTTAAAGACTTTGGATTATTCTTTAATCAATAGTAGTCTTCCTTCAACAATTTCAGGCTTATCATCTTCATCCCCACTCAAGTTTATTGTTATTAATTACCATTCCAATGATTTCATCATCTATGATATGTTGTGTGGTGAGAATATCGTGGCCGCTAACTATCCTTTCGTCTAAATTTACCACCATTTCCTTTAATTCAGGGTTATGGATGATGTTTGCAAACTCCATCATCATGTTTTTATCCTCAGAAACATGAAAGTTTTTAAATCCCCACTTATTTCGTCTATATCACACTTTAAATAGGCAACAATTTAAACCACGCGTGTTTTAGAACGGACGGTGAAATGCTATTGCCTTCACGTGAAATTTCCCGAATCACGTCTTTTGTATTGATCACGTCTATTTCTGAAATAGTTTATCCAGCTCCATCAGCATTTGGCCAGAAATAATAACTAAGCCCTTCACATCAAGGCAATCGAAACCAGGCTATCTAAATCAGCACGCAAATCTTCTTTCATAGTTTTTCTCTCTGTTATCTACTTCTTCGTGTCACTTTAACAGTAAAATTTTGATGATTTTTCTCTTTCAGCTTCTTAATGTGCTATATTTTTGAAGATCCCACGTAGTATATTTCGGTCAAATGCTTTACTGATGCAACAGTGTCAAGCTTTTTCACAACTTGCACTTTTTCTGCGATGGTTACTGTTTTGTGCTGTTGCCACAACTACATGGATGTGACATGTTTTGGGTGAAACAAGAATATAACCAATACTTTTATCAAATTACGTCTTATGGTCAATCAAAAATTCGCGCGCCATTGAAAGTGGCCGATCTGTAAATTAGTCGTGGTCCGTCTCGGTGATGTCTTCAAATTTATATGTTTACTTCAACTTCCAGAATAATTCCAGTGTACACGAAGTACCAGAAATTAATACGTTTAAATTATTCTGATTCTCGAAATGGGAAAATTAACGTTAAGAATGGTATCTCGGTATTAATATAAGAATTCTTATAATATCTCGGCTGGTTATGAAGCCATGTTCCGGTTAAAAATGTTTCGGCATTTTCCACCAAGTACCAGGTCATGGCAAAATTGCCGGATTATTGGTGTTGCTGGATTATGGGTGTTCCCGGATTAGGGGTTCCCGGATTAAGGGTGCTCAACTGTATTTGATTTGAAAGAAGGGTTCCATCAGGTAAAATTAGATGAGGAGTCCTCCCTAAAATGTGCTTTCACAAGTCCCTTTGGTTGCTTCAAATATCTAAGATTGCCGTGCGGTATTGCTTGTGCCCCTGAAATATTTCAGAGAATGGTGGAGCAAAATTTTGGTGATATTCCAGGTACCATTAGGGTCATTCCACGTCAAATCATCCAGAAAATTTTCAAAATGTCACCCACCGACTCGGATTTTTATGAAATTTTTGTCACTAGCTACTATCTCCAACGTGATAACCCATGTAAAGTATTTCCGCTCTCACCCTCATAGTTTGCAAGCTATGAGGGGTCAAAGTTTGGGAAGTCTGCTCAGAAGTGCCAGTAGTGGGGTTCAATTTTCAGAGTACAGGGCACCAGTTAAAAATTCAAAGCTCAGTAACCAATTAACATATCACCATGAAATTTTTACATCTTGTCTAACAAAGTACATAGATTCCATAGAAATATTTTCTATCACCCTTGCATAGCTATGTTAGCCACTATTATGTCATTAGTTGTCAATTAACCAAGTTTTTGAACTCAAAAACTTTACTTCATATTTTCACAAATACCACCATAAGGCAGAGTAGTTAACTCGTCCAGTATTTTTTTTAATTGTACCTAAATATGTTCTAATTGACTGTGAAATAAAAATGGTGGTGTTTTGACTGCCACTGTGAGTATTTCAGGTTTTACTTTTTTTTCTGACTCGGTGAGGGGGATTTTGGACACACAGGTATTATACAGATCCTAAGCATGACTGTATCCAAATGCATACCTTCATGAGGAAATATTTGAAATAATGGTCAGTGAATGAAAGGCCCTGGCATCTATTTTTAGTGACTGTGACTTTTGTTAATATAATTTTTTTAAACAATAATTCACGACTCGTGGCAGCCGAAGAGAAAAGAGCCCAAATGTTTAAGCAACTATGAATTGATGCACTTTTTCAGGCACTTACCTTTTTATACAAGTGTTAAGTTCATTAAAATGTGGAATTAACATTTATTAGACCCATTTTATCCATTATATCATAAATGAATTATTTACATCATACACTAAATTTGTAAAACTTACTTTAATCTGTGGTTAATTGTGCCATGCTGTACTGGCATTGCACAAAGACAGACTCACTTTCACTAAAGTAGTACATCCTCCCAGAACCCTTGGTGATGGGAGGGCTGACAGAGATGATACTACTTATAGGTATGTAGCAGATGCCTTCCTTCTCCTGTGAAGGCCAGTGGAATGATCTTGCTAAGCCATAAAGGGTGCATGAATTTTACTTTCACATCACCCTCCTCCTCATGCTTAGATATTACTAATCCAAAAAACCAGTGATCGTCATAGGCACATGCAATATATGAGTTTGTTATGATTTGTGGCAACGTAATTGCAGGTGGTGGTTGGTCATTGGCAAAATGGATTAATATACATAAGTTTTCATCCGAGCTGATCCTCTTAGCTCCTATGGAATTTTTAGACACAGACGTGAAATGGTGAAACGTACATATGCCAGGAATTGTTTTTGCATTGAGGAATCTGTATTCTAACTGTTGATGGGTTTCTGAAATAATTTCCTTCTTAATCACCTAGAATTTATGTTTTCAACTCTAGAACTGCAGAAGTTCATGATCTTTTCCACAGAGTTTAAGAAATCTCCTGAACATCTCTGAAGGCTCTCTCGGGCTACCAAACACTTAACTGTACCACCAATGCCAGCAAAAGGGGATTTTCCATGGCTTGTAGCAAAAAATGTCCATGAAGCCATTAAGGAGAAGTCCGGGTTGTGGTTGCAAAGGCTGAGAAAATTTTTGCAGTTCTTATATGGTCCAGCATAACCATCATTAAAATAATATACTTTTTTAAATGATGGAAAATTTTCAACATGAACTGAGATATTATTTTTTGGCTTTCATATACAAAAGCTACATCATGCTCCAAATCATCTGATGAGATGCATTAACTGGAAACAAGTTTACTTGAGTGTAAATCACAACAGGGTGCAGGGTACAACTATCACTTGCCCAGTGATACCCTAGTGCCTCATCTTGGATAACATATGAGTAGTTTTCACTGAAGTCAAGGAGAGCAATTGCTTCATGGGGTCCAAGATTTTCTTTCATTTTTTATGATAGTTTGCCTATGCTTTTGTAATAAATGAATGGGGCACCAGTTTTTCCAGTCTTTCAATTAACCCTTAACCAGTGACGTGTAATTTCTGTTACACAACCAGTGACGTGCGGTCTGGGAGACCACAATAAATAAAATATTCATAAAATGTCGCAACGCCATTTTTAATGCTTAGTTTAATGTTCCTTTATCTGCTTAACTATTCTAAAACTTATATTTAATTTTATGCATTACCAATACGAACCAATTTTTCGGTAAAAATAGTTATTTGAAACAGGGTCAAAAAACTTTTGTCAAAAACACTTGAGTTATAATTATCGTTTTTAAGTATCAATATTTGGCCAGATTTAAAAATAAGGCCTTAAATGTTAAAGTACGATGGCTAAATAATAAGAAACAATTGAATTTATCTCGTTTATTCCTTTTCTTGATGCATTCTGCAGGTGATTAAAATTACATTTTTTCACAATGGCTCTCATATCTCCGTTGTCACACATTCTTTACGAATTTTCGTCATGCATTCCAAATACACAGGCTTTTTGCATTGGAAACATAAGAAAGAGGTTTTCCGTATTTTTTATGGCGAGCACAGTCTACATGTTGTCCGCTTCCCGAGCCTTTCTACTTATTCAGCCTCTTCCAACAATAGATGGAGAATTTGTGCAATACTTAATCGTACCTGTCTCGGGAGTCTAAGATTCGACATTCTCCTTCTTATATGGGGTCTAACAAGATCTGCAGCTATCGATTTAATGAATTAAATCGTGTCATATCTTTCTTATCTTTCGTAGACTGCTGAAGCACAAAAGAGTTGACAAAGGAAATGCCTAATATTCTGAAAAATACTGCCATTGGCCACCTCCTTGTCCTTCGGCCGGATGTGTAGCTACAGCACATTTTGTCTAAAGTATCTACGCCACCCTTAGTCGCATTGTGAAATGCAATAACCTCTGGTTTCGCTGACTCTATATCGTCACTCACCCTGTAGTGCATCGATGAAACTAAGCAAACAACCGTATTTCTTTTGGGGACATGGGATACTAGAGTCATGTTGGTCGAGAACCCGTAAAGTGAAGAGCCCACTTTGCGCCCTTTGGATGGCGCAAAATCATTAGGTATTTCCCTTTTATTTTATCTGATTATACCAACGTACGTCAGGCATTTTTCTTTTAATTTTTGTACCAGTTCAATAGATGTGAACCAATTATCCACTGTGATATTCCTGTGGGACCCCATGATTGGCTCAGAGAGACGAAGAACTGACTGCGCTGATTTTGATAGCTTTTTGTCTTTCTCTGACAAACCTATCCCATCTGTGTCTTTCCATGCGTACAAATATGCGTTAAACAAGTAACTGTTTCGGCGTCAGTCAAACACAACATTTTCAAACCACACTTGGCGGGCTTGCTAGGAATATACATTTTGAAACGGCATCGGTCCCTTTATTTCTTCTGCCGGTAAAACTCGATGTTTACATGTTCTGTCCCCAAATCCCCCAAATACTTAAAGGGAGACCGACAGCCAAAAGAAAGGCACAAATGAATGTTGCACTCCAGGCGTGGGCGCGCGAAATTTCGGGGTTCAATGGGTTCCGTCATTTTTAGTAAATACATTACATGCGTACTGCCTGCAAGGGGTAGAAAAATTAACCACTGTTTTATTGTAATTATTTATAAAATCTATAAGAAGCTTAACATTTAAAGAACAAAATATGTAATATTTCCAATAAAAACCGGATTTAATTTGTTTTGCGTTGGCCTTCAGCAACGACTTGAATAGTCATTTATTCATACTGAATGTATTTTAGAAAAATTAGGTACTTTATTATCCACGTTGTGCAACAAAAAATGCTTCCTAATAAATTATTAATTATTCTTATACTTGAAAAATCACTACGAATTGTTTTTAACAACTTTTTGAATCATGTCCACCAGCATTAGGTTTACTGATTTTTTCCAATTTAGTGACGTGCGGTCTCTCAGACCGCTAATCGAATTCAGTTGCAAATTTACAGAAATAAATAATACAAACGTTAAATTTTAAGAGTGTTATATCCATATTATACAAAAATATGAAGCTAACGAAAATTATAGACATTTTAAAATAGTCGTTTTGAAAATATTCATAATTTTAAAAACACAGCGGTCTCTCAGACCGCACGTCACCGGTTAAGGGTTAAATTTGATGTGTACTCGTGAAATGTAACCGTGAAGTTCACCAGTTGTGATCTGTCAGTGGAAACCCACTGACTGTATGACACTTCATCTCCAGGGTCACACTCTTCCAACTTTTCAGCAGAAAGCTTTTCAAATTTTCATGTGATGGACACTGAGAGCAGTGTCGCAGCATACAGTCTCTATTATGCGTTGAACACACTAAGTAACCAATCAGGTCCTGGCATGTTTCCTCTATATTACAGGCATGAAGCAGTAGATTGACATTTTGATGAATTGTGCAAACACATAAAGAATGTGTTCCAGGAGATCCCGCTAATACACACCATTTTGGACGCAGTTTGCAGAATTTAGAAAAGCCAATTTTAATCCAGGGAAAGTCAAATTTAAAAGCTGAATACAACTCCTTCAAATTAGACAGTAATTATCTCTTCTGAACATGTACATTCATATACAGAGATAATAACGACATCTTTTTTTCCTGGCATCATTCTCAGTATTCATCACTTTCATAGAAAGTCCTCACTAATTCTAATGTTTTATCACAGATTGCCTTTCCTTTTCTCAATTCGGGTACAGCTAATATTCCTTTTTCTCTAAAATGTTCTCTTGCTTGGCGGACAGTGTATTCACTAACATGGAACTATTCCACAACATACTTTCTTCCTGCCCCATGAAGTAGGTACCAATGTTAACAGTTGTACCTTTTCTTGATGCATGTTTGCAGCATTGACTTTTTCTTTAATTAAGTCTATGAGCACATCCATATCATGGACTTTCTGAAGTAATTCTTTTGACAGTTTTGGGGTCATCCTTTTTAGGAGATAACTCTTTATCAAGAACTCTTTTAACTTTAGTTTTAAAATTAAAGCATGCTGACTCCACTTTTCTTTTGGCATAGGTTGATCTTCTGAGAGACAAAATACAATGAAATTTCAAAGGTGACTCCCCCATCTCTTGCAGTGTCCTTTTAAGTACCTCAGTTGTTTTTTCTTTGGATATTGACGTTTGTATCTGGATTGACGTTAGTGGATCTGTATAATACCTGTGTCCAAAATCCCCCTCACCGAGTCAGAAAAAAAAGTAAAACCTGAAATACTCACAGTGGCAGTCAAAACACCACCATTTTTATTTCACAGTCAATTAGAACACATATTTAGGTACAATTAAAAAAAATACTGGACGAGTTAACTACTCTGCCTTATGGTGGTATTTGTGAAAATATGAAGTAAAGTTTTTGAGTTCAAAACTTGGTTAATTGACAACTAATGACATAATAGTGGCTAACATAGCTATGCAAAGGTGATAGAAAATATTTCTATGGAATCTATGTACTTTGTTAGACAAGATGTAAAAATTTCATGGTGATATGTTAATTGGTTACTGAGCTATGAATTTTTAACTGGTGCCCTGTACTCTGAAAATTGAACCCCACTACCGGCACTTCTGAGCAAACTTCCCCAACTTTGACCCCTCATAGCTTGCAAACTATGAGGGTGAGAGCGGAAATACTTTACATGGGTTATCACGTTGGAGATAGTAGCTAGTGACAAAAATTTCATAAAAATCCGAGTCGGTGGGTGACATGGCCTGGATGAACTGACGTGGAATGACTCATTATCTACATTGATGATATCTTTTGCATGGGTAATACAGAAATGGAGCATGATAAGGTTGTTGAACGAGTTGTTGAAAGAGCAAGGGCACTGAACATAAAGTTCAATCCAGAAAAGTTGCAATATACGGTGAAAGAAGTAAAATATGTGGGCATCTTTTTTCAGAGGCAGGGATGAAAACTGATCCTGTGAGGGTGAAAGCACTTGTAAGCCTAGAATTCCCATCTAATGTGAAAGAATTGCAAAGAGAAATGGGAATGTTTAATTATGTGTCCTATGTTTCATCCCAAACATGGCAACATTAACGCAAATTGCTCTGCACGAATTGCTAAAAGCAGGGACAGAATGGAAATGGCTCCCCTCCCACAGCCAGGCATTTCAGAAATTGAAGGAAAGTGTGCCAACTGCCCCAGTTCTGGCATCATTTGATCCGTCTAAAAAAATAACTATTCAGTGTGATGCCTCTCAATCGGGTCTAGGCTGTTGCTTGTTACAAGGACAAGTTGGGAGTAAGGGGTTACAGCCTGATGCTTTTGCCTTTAGAAGCTTGAGCGAGTGTGAGCAAAATACTTACGCTCAAATTGAGAAAGAGTTGCTAGCCATCCATTTTGCTACCACTAAATTCCACAATTATATATATGGGCTCCATGCAGATGTCTAAACTGATCACAAACCACTTGGGTCAGTCAGAAAAAAAGAGTAAGTACGATAGGGTCAGTAAGACTCCAAAGACTAAGACTCAAACTGCTGCGATACTACTTGAATGTGTACTATGTCCCTGGAAAGGATTTGCATATTGCAGATATGCTATCAAGGTCATACATCAAGGGGACTGATGAAGATGAGCCTGAAATACAAGAGATGGTTCATACCATCAGTAGGTATCTTCCCATATCTAGGGAACAGAGGGAAGAGTTTCAGAAAAACACTAACACTGATAAAGTTTTAAGTGAAATAATCAGAATGTGCACTAGGGGGTGGCCAAATTATGGAAAAATATCCACAGCTCTTCAACCTTTCTTTAAGCTAAGAGATGTGCTCTACACCGAAGATGGACTAGTTTTTGTGGGGCACAAAATTGTAGTACCTAATGGTCTTAAATCCTATGTGCTAAAATTACTGCATGAAGGGCATGGGGGGGGTATCGAAAAGACTCGCATTAAAGCTAGGGAGGTATACTATAGGCCTGGAATGTCAAGGGACATTGAAACCGTAATTAAGAAGTGTGAAGTAGGTATGTAATAGGGATGTGCGAGTACTCGAAAATTTGAGTCGAGTCGAAGGTACTCGACTCGAGTGCTTCGAGTAGTTTTACGAAAGTCGAGTCGAGTAGTTTTTGTCGACGGAGCCGCCAAGGCAGATAGGTTCAGAAATCTGCCGACAGGAAGCGCTATCATCAAAATCGTGTAAATCTCTGGTTACACGATAAATTATCACGTACGAACATGTACTTACGTACCTTTATTTACATTTGCGTGAATGGTTTCATGTACGTTTATGTGAACGGATCATGTGCGTTTACGTGAACGAATGGATGAATCGGTGGGTACACGGTTCATGAAACCGATTATGTACCTAGTTCCTCTGAATATTTCTCTCAATTTTGGCCGAAATCTTCGCGGAAAAAGTCTGGGGGGGACTATATTCGAGTTCAAAGCACCTAATGTCCGTTGTAAAATTCCATTCCCTGAGTTTGAAGGTTTATATCACAAAAATGGGTAGTAGCTCAATTTTAAAATAAAGTATATCGAACTAAATCTTGATTATTTATACGTTTAATAATGTCAAAAATATATTTTTAGTTGATTATATTCATTAATTTTACTATTCTATTTTTTTATTTCCTATTTAGGATTATTAATTACATCATTAATTGCCAAGTTCCTACTCATATCTTTTCTATAATAAATATTTGTTCCAATATATTTCCTTAGAAATCGAAAACTTTAATTCACAGGACTCTATGCAAAATTCATATACCAGCTCACATTCATCCGTGAATGAAAATTCATTGTTCAAACATTATTAACTTGCGTTAATGGATATCCGAAATAACAAGGCATGACCGTGCCGAAATTGGGTGTTCATGCATCGCGCAAATGATCGGGTGATTGACCCAGGTCCTCTTTACTTTTCTAAGTTCTATCATGTGTAGGCAGAAATCATCGATTTTTAAGAGATGGTGTATAATTGGAAGAGGAAGAAAAGTATATGTTAAAAAACTAACTATGTAATTAACGGTCAATCATAGATTTGAGGCACGAGCTTATCAAATATTTACTGCACAAACAAGGCATTTTGTATGAAATGCACTGCACTGTTGGACTAACCCCGGCATACACGATATCGCTGAGAAAGCGTTTAGCTCTGAAAAGAAATACATAGGAATACGAAATACAAGGAATGGTCTTTAAATTAAGCTTATGTATTCCTTAAGAAAAAATATTTTGCTTCAGGCTTACTTTCATTGCAAGTTAATAGGTCATGTCACTCATTCAGGCCTCATATTATGCCTAAGTACACTGTAGGTACCATACTGCATGCTAATTTACACATTTTTCAGTAATCCTAAGATTTGAAGGTAATTTTATTATTTCGAGGGCTACCGGAAAATTTCCATTAGGTCTTTTGGCCTGCGCTACATGCCATATTAATTTGACTGTTTATAATTATGCATTAGGTAGGTAAACCTGCCGATGTAATAGTCGGATTGCTGGCTAACTTTAATTACGATGACTTAAGTAAAACCTGGGTCTCTTCACCCATGTACAATAATGTACAAACTCGACTCGACTCGATACTCGCGAGTACTTTACAACTCGACTCGATACTCGACTCGAGGTCAAAAAGTACTACTCGCACATCCCTAGTATGTAATAAGTTCCAGCTCAGAAACCGGAAACAGCCATTACTCCCTCATGAGGTACCTAAGTTGCCATTTGAAAAAGTTGCATGTGACATTTTAGATTTTGCCAAGAAACCCTATATTGTCCTTGTTGACTATTACTCTAAATGGTTGGAATTAGTTCCTTTAGCAAGTAAAACTACAAGTGCTATAATAAATGCATTACAGAGCATTTTCGCGACTCATGGCATTGCAGACAACATGCCTTTCATGCCATATGACTGTAAAAAATATTTCAGAGAGAATGGGATGGAGTTGAGGACAAGTAGCCCCCATTACCATCAAGGTAATGGGCTTGCAGAAAAGGGTGTGCATATTGGCAAAAAAATTCTTCGGAAAAGCCAAGAATTACGTAAAGATTTCAGGGAGCTGTTGAGGGATTATTGGAATTCTCCCCTTAACACTTTCGGTGCGGATGACTCACATGTGTGAGTCATGGCTGTGCGCTTTCCAGGGGCGGATGACCCACCATGTGAGTCAAGAATAAATCATACTTCAAATGTTAGATGGCACACTACACGTACAAGGGAGTTATTTTTTATTATATACCGGCTTTACCTGTGACCTAAACATTTACCTAGAACAATTAGTTTGGAATTCAGTTCATTTTTAGTTCTTCGTGGAGAAATAATTTCACAAGTTAGTTCCGAATATTTATCTTATTTTTACTAATATAACGTTAAGAGTTACCCTTTAATGTGTGTCCTTTTTACTCTTTATCATCTAAAGTTCCATTCTCGAATTGGTGATGGTTGTTTTCTTGGTGCATAAGACCTTTTTTTCACATTGATATTCTCCATTGATTGGGCCGTAAGAAATAATTATCAATAAGTTCCATTGCCTCTCTTACGGTAAGTATTGGTTTGAAAATTCTTGGGCCAATTTGTGTTGTGAAAGCTTTTGTGTTGTTAAAAAGTATTATGTAACATAATTGGGAAAGCTTAAATGTTTTGTGGATCTTCATGAATAGATGACCGATTGTCCCGAATTTTCCTTATCACGTCAGACACAAGCTAGGAAAAGGAAATCGCAGTCAAATTGGAATTTAACTTCTGCTGCAGTAAGTGAAACTAAGTGTAATTGGCGTTTTGAGCTATTAATTCTCCAGTAAAATCCCCACAATATACGGGAGAATACTAAATGTTTTTTATCTTTACATCATGCAATATTTAGGCAGATGATTCCATTGCATCGACATCACGTACTGGGCCAAAACGTCACAAAGGCGAATTGCACAGAGATTTGGAAGTGCGATGTTTGTCAGAAGACATTATCCGCAACACTGTCCTGGATACCGATGAAGAAGAAGACATTATGTCACATAGTAGTGAGGAAGAGAGCTTTGACTCAGGAGCAGGTAATGAAGTGATCATTCCTCACCCGGAAACATTCACATTAGAGAATACTGTCGCGTCCTCACAATTAGTTTGGTCGGAAAACAGACAAAATGTTTCACGTATTCCCTTCACAGGGAACCTGGACTAAAAGTAGCTAATCCAGGTGAGAATCCTTTTAGTTACTTTTCCTTGATAGCAAACGAGGAGTTTTTTGATTTGATTATAAGAGAGACAAATGCCAATGCACTGGAAATGCTTTCAAAAAGTCCATTACCTCGTGCAAGAATTTCTGAATAGAAGAATTTAACTTGAAATGAATATGAAGTATTTCTGGGTTTGCTTTACCTTATGGGGAATGTACAACTAAACGGCATCCCACATTATTGGAAAAGGTCAAATTTGTACGATTTTCCCATATTCTACCAAAATATGTCACGGGATCGTTTTTTGGTTATACTGAGGGCAATGCATTTTTGCTGGAATCCGAAGGAGTATGAACCAAAACCATCTGATCCACTCTATAAAATTCGCCCTATTGTTGATTTATTTGTAAAAATCATGAGTGAAATTTATTATCCTGGGAAAAATTTGAGTTTAGACGAATCGATGGTTCTTTGGAGAGGACGCCTAATTTTCAGGCAATACAGTGGAACCTCGATCTATCGTTTTTCAAGGGGATGGACGAAAAAAACGATGAATGCGGGAAAACGAACAATCCGGGAAATCATTACCACGGCATCCAATGAGCAGAAATTTATGGGAACTTTCATTATTCTCGGGAATTATACAGGGATGTTCCTTTAAAGCTGGAAATCTTTAAATTAATGCCAATAATACGTTCACACACTAAATAAAATTCCCATGTCGGCGGTCAGAAACAATAGTTCGGAGTTTTATTGATGTACAGAGAATTCTTGATTATCCTGTTAAATTTCACTTTTATTTCTTATAATACTCATAATTTACGTAAAACAAGCAATATATATATTTTCGTGAATAATGCGTGAGTTTAGACTGCTTTAAGTACTCGCCGGGGGCTCTCTTCACCTGATCGCGAAGCCTTTTAGCAGCGACTGTATTCCCGTTTCCATTATGCGCTGACTTATGCGTTCACTAGTCCCGTCGCCATTGCCTCCACCAATTCCCCTCCCCTACTTCCTTCCTACCTACCTTGGCCAATCAAGGTGTAAACAATGCCCTTATCTGTCGTACACTGGAAGCCTGTTTCACTTTCTTCTATTTTTTTTCATCATACACATCAAGACTGTGGTCGACCCTCTGAAACTGGGCGGAAATTAATACATTGTTGTCTACGTCTACTCTCCGTTGTCGGTAGATTAATCAAGAAATTACAATGTTTTGGGTACAAGCTGCAATCTCGGGATCTTTCGTGTCCGACAGTGGGCGAAGATAACCTCCACCTCCTTTGGTTTGAATTCAACCACATGTGACTCGACGTGGCAATAAAAGCACTTATGCGATACAGTACACTTACCGTTAGTAACAATTTATTTTTTACGATTGGTTATCATTTGAAAAAAACACTTGAAATCAATCTAGAAGTTTCTTCCATTGCTCATCGTCTCGTGAAATATTAGAGCAGATGGCGAAGTAAACGTAACACGTTCCTTTTGAGTAAGCACGAATGAGAATTACTTTTTATGAGGTGAATTTGAATGTCATGAAAAGGGCGCAAGTTCCACTATAAGCTCCACGAAATATGAAAATCCTGTATCAGATTGTTTTCTAAAGATTGCGGAAAATATTGGTGATGGGTAAAAAATCATGCACGGATAATATGAAATTTAATGTAGGTGTATGAGCACCAGTTCTTAGAAAAAATAAATCAATATTATTCCTAAGCCACGACGAAATACTCGAAAATTTTTGAATTTTATACCCAAAACTGGAAATGGAGCTGAGCAAATATTATCCTAAGGTAAAGTAAGTAATAATTTGAGAAGAAACAGTAAGAACAATCAGGTGACAAAACGTGAATGAAACGTACTATAGGTATAAGGGGAAAAAGGGTACGTAAATATGGAGAAAATGGGAAATGGAAAGAGCACTGAATGAGCCTGTATTATTTAGGAAATACTGTGAGCAGAGTCACGATATTGACACGAAGGAGATGCAAGGGTGACTGAAATCGACTAAATTCCAGCGACGCTTAGTCAGGCCCTCTTGCCTTTGGTCGGTTGCATGACTTCGCCTGCCCCCACAAATTTAAGGCCCCCCTCTCACAGGACTACATGGTATAGTTTCCCAAATGTTGGAAAACTTTTATACTGAGTGGCATAATAATGTGGAATGCATTAAAAGAAATTCGATTATACATACGATCGGCAGGTTATCCTCACGTCCGGGTCCCCAAATTCCCCGAAGTCAGCATCTGATTACCCTCTGTTGTCATTCCGTTTGGTCAGATGATTATGATGCTCCACCCACCCTTCTACATCGCTGGAATTTTACTGGTACCACACTTCTAGCAGCCTACGTCACTCATCGTAAATAAATAACACACACGGAAATGTTGGCCTTGTTTTTTTTTACTTTTAGCACGAATACACTTTAAATATTACATTTTTTTAATTATCTTTATCAAAGAAGTCATGCATGGTCCTTTGCCTCTTGGCAGATTTTTGTCTTAGTTCAAAATATGATTTTTCGAGACCTAAAATGTTTTCCCGATCCCCCTCGCTTCCACTGTGCGCATAGAAAAATGCTTTAACTTTTTGCAAAGCTTCGTAAGCCTCGACGAAGCTTGGGACCAGTTCGTTTTCATCTTCTTCTTCTACATTACGTGAAGATGTCAATGCTTCGCACAATTCTTCGACCGTTTCATTGCCACTTGTCACCACATGATGATCCACTGAGACGTAGCTCGAGAAGTCGCATTTCTGGGCTCTACATAGTTCTTCCCAGTCCCGGCCGAAATCATCATCTCCATCTCCTATGTCATTACCACCTGACTCACATCTGTATCCAGCTTTACGGAAACAATTCTGAATTGTTTGTGGGCTTACTAGTTTCCATGCTGCCGTTATGTAGTGCAGTGCTTCGAGTACGTTGATTTTTTTCTTCATTTCCTTTCCCGACTCCATAAGGCAAATGGAGGTTTGGACTAAGCGTTTTCTATAGTGCGATTTTAAACTATGAATGACTCCTAAGTCAAGAGGCTGGAGGGTACTAGTACAGTTTGCCGGAAACCGTACCACTTTCACATTTCTGAGAGAGGATGTATCTTTGGGATGCGCCGCACAATTATCCACAAAAAGGATGATTTTTCTGCCCTGCCCACCCATTTGAGCGTCTAATGAATGGAGGAACGAAGTAAAAATCTCTGTCGTCATCCACGCTTTTACCATTTGCGTGGTATTTCGCCGGCAATTTTTTGACGTTCTTGAAGCACCTTGGCTATGGTGATCTCCCAATCACCAGCGGCACTTGTTTGTCACTTCCATCACTGTTGACAAAAAGTAAAACAGTTAGTCTGTCTTTAGAATGTTTCCCACCATGGCAACATTCTCCTTTATACGCCAAGGTTCTATCGGGAAGCACATTGAAGAACAATCCAGTCTCATCTGCATTGTACACATCGCGTGGGTGGTATCCCTCTAGAAGGAACGGTAGACTTTCCAGCCATGCATCAGTATTTTCAACACTTACCGCAGCACTCTCTCCCACCAGCTTCTTATACACAAGTCCATGACGATCTTTGAAACGACTTATCCAGCCATTGGACGAACTAAAATCATCAATGTTCAGCTGGATGGCTATAATTTTTGCTTTTTCCCTCAATGTAACTGCATCAACTGGTATGTTCGACGCCCGTGCCTGCTGGTACCAAGCAAAGAGCACTTTTTCCATTTCCGCGAATGTCGACTTCCTGGCAGTTTTTCTCTTCTTGGACGCGTTACCACATTTATCTATTTGCTCTCTGATCTCGTCCTTTTTTGCAAAGATTGAATTTAAAGTGCTAGCCGACAACCCGAGGCATTTTGCTATGTCCACACGTTTCTCCCCCGGATTCTTTTCTACTTCTTCAACTATTTTGAGACGATCTCGCAAAGTTCTAACTTTCTTCTTTGGATGAGCCATGATCGGAAGAAAAATTAACCCTTTAGCTGCGGCAAACGTACAAGTACGTATTCTCGGGCAACTGCGGGAAAAACGCTCTTGTATGTGTGACCGTGTCCTACTTCCAGGGCCCAGAGCCCCTCCTTACTTTTACGACCCAAACTCTTTGTTTGCAGAGGGGACCCATTTGCCACCCTCCCTCTTCACGTAACCCGGTCCCTCCCCCACCCTTTAGGGTTCGCTTTCCAACGCCATGAGGTTCGATCTTTCCCTCCTTATGCTCGCTCAGTGAGTTTCAGTGGTCATAGTTATCTTACATTTAGGGGGTAAGGGGTCAGTGACTCCAGGGAGGGACAAGGGCAGAACATGCCTATGGACCACCAAGACCGTCATGCGTGGTGAAGAGCCACATCCTCCTCGAGGTGCCCCTGGTATCGCTGAACATGACGGATCTAGACCTGGCGGTCAATAAACAGCTCCCATCACCATAGTGCGTCTCTGTGCTAAGGGTGACCGCATCTGCGGGGCGGAGGGTAAGAAGTCACTAACAGAGAGACTCCGGATACTGGGCGACCTCCGGTTTTATTTAGCCTTACCCATGCATGCGGGGCTCTGCATGGGCGGACACCATATTTCCCTAGCTACTCGTGGGACCAAACATGGAACCCTCAAACAAAACTATGGAGGGCGCTGACAGGCGCACTCTTCACATGGACTCTTGTAGTCTGTCTTCTTTCTTGGTGGATGCGATACCGGTGGAGAGCCCCGATGGGGATCCCAGTCGGGACGCTTCTTCCTTGGGGGATGCGATACCGGTGGAGAGCCCCGATGGGGATCCTAGTCGGGACGCACCCTCTACTACCTTAACCTTGCCTGTGGGGGTTCCTTCTGGGAGACCCACACATCCCAGTTGCCCCTCATACCCTTCGTGGGGAGAGGAGGACGACATCCTTTTCAACCTCTCTGGGCCCACCTTCAAGGAGGCACCAAGCCTGGTCTCCCCCATGGGGGTAGAGTCTGACTCGGGAGCCCCTGTGGGTAGTGGCCTAAGGGAAGGCTCCATACCCCCTCGAAGAGAAGGAGACAAGGGAGGAAGAAGATGTGGGCGGGGCTGAACCATGGCTGGCATAGCCGTGCTTCAGGCCAACCTACAACACAGTAAGGCCGCCTCAGGGGTTCTGCAAAGGATACTCTCTGAAGGTATGGTCAAAATAGCTCTGATTCAGGAACCCTGGGCTTTCCAGGGAAGAGTCAGGGGCCTGAGCATGACAGGCGGAAAAATATATTACTGTACCACTGTTGATAGGCCTAGATCTTGTATCTATGTGAATGGGATAAGTGCTTTGCATCTATCAGAATTTACCACTAGGGATCAGACAGCAGTTCTGCTGACCCTGGGGGAAGGTGAGAACAGGAAGAGGGTGGTCATCTGCTCCTCCTACCTGCCATACGATGCACCGGCTCCTCCACCATCAAATGAGATGGAGAGGCTGGTGAGTTACTGTAAGACCAACAAGTGGGATCTTCTGATCGGTTGTGATGCTAACTCGCACCACATTGTGTGGGGGAGTGGGAGCACCAACGGAAGGGGAGAGGCACTGTTGGAGTATCTTATGTCTACGGAGTTACAAATACTCAATAAAGGATCACAACCTACCTTTGCAAATAGCATTAGGCAGGAGGTGATAGATATTACACTGTGCACCAGTTCTCTGCTGCACAGGATTGATGGGTGGAGAGTGTCAGGGGAGATAACTTTGTCTGACCACAGACACATACTCTTCACTCTTTTAGAATCCAATTACAGGGAAATAACATATAGAAACCCGAGGACTACCAATTGGGGACTATATCGAGAAAGGCTGGGAGCTGCCCTAGAGGGGGCACCTCAGTGCAAGTTTAGAAATGTGGATGAGGTAGATGCTGCTGTTGATTATCTACAGAGAAGCATCATCACATCCTACGAAGACAGCTGCCCCCTAAGGACCAGGAAGGAAGGGTGTAAATTACCCTGGTGGGGAGCAGAATTAGACGGTCTCCGCAGAGAGCTAGGAAACTCTTTAATAAAGCAAAGAGGACAAGAATGCCTCGGGATTGGGAAAACTTTAAGGTTGCCCAACGGAGGTACAAAGCAGCAATCAAGCGCTGTAAAAGGGACTCATGGAGGAGCTTCTGTGAGAGCGTAGAGACTGTTCCACAGATGGCAAGACTTCATAAGATCCTATCGAAAGACTCAGAAGCGGGAGTGGGTTCTCTGTTGCTTCCCTCGGGAGACTTCACGTCTTCCGACAAGGAAGCACTAAAGCTAATGCTGGAGACCCACTTTCCAGGCTCCAGGGAGTTGAGGGAGATGCATCATGGGAGGAATCCCATCCATCCGGCTTGGACGGAATGGAGACTTTCCTCCAGCATCGTGACGTACACAGTTACAAAATGGGCAATCATGAGTTTTAGCCCCTTTAAGGCTGCTGGGGAGGATGGGGTATTTCCTGCACTCCTTCAGGAAGGGCAGGATCTGCTCCTCCTTCCAATGGTAAGAATATTTCGCTCCTGCCTGGCTTATGGATATGTTCCGAAAGCCTGGAGGGTCACCAAGGTGGTTTTCATACCTAAACCAGGTAAGACTGACTACACAAGAGCAGACTCCTTTCGAGGAATCAGTCTGATGTCTTTTCTACTGAAGACACTAGAAAAGATAGTGGATAGATACATAAGGGATGGGCCATTAAGGGATCACCCCCTGCACCTGTATCAACATGCCTACCAGAAGGGAAAATCTGTGGAGACAGCGCTCCACAATCTTGTTAGCAGGATTGAGGGAGTGCTGGAACACGGAATGTACGGACTGGGGGCATTTCTTGATGTCGAGGGAGCATTTAATAACACGTCCTTCGATCAAATATGCATTGCTGCAGGAAGACATGGTATCCATGCTCACATTGTGAGCTGGATTAGATACATGTTGGAACAAAGAACTGTAAAAGTAGTATTGAGAGACAGTTCAATGAAGGTAGCTGTGACTCGAGGCTGCCCTCAGGGAGGAGTGTTATCTCCACTCCTCTGGAATATGGTAGTCGACAGTCTTATTTTAGAATTGAATAGGACTGGCGCATACACTCAAGGGTACGCAGATGATGTGGCTATAATCATCACTGGAAAGTACCTTGATACTGTCTCTGGACTCATGCAGAAAGCCCTGGATAAGGCAATGGGGTGGTGTGCAGAAACAGGGCTGACTGTAAATCCGGGGAAAACTAAGCTTGTATTGTTTACCAATAGAAGGAAAATGGAGGGCTTTAGACCTCCCTCTTTGCAGGGAAAGGTTTTATATCCCTCACCATCGGTCAAGTATCTTGGGGTTATTCTGGACTCCAAGCTTAACTGGGGAGAGCATTTGGAGACCAAGGCAAAGAAAGCTTGTGCCTCCTTATGGATGTGCAGGAGGACCCTTGGTAAAACATGGGGACTTCAGCCAAAAGCCATTAGATGGATTTATACGGCAGTCATTAAACCTAGTTTCTTGTACTGCTCTATAGTTTGGTGGAAGAGAGTCCGGCTCAAAACTGCTGGGAACAAACTGAACCACCTTCAAAGATTGGCCTGTATGGGCATTTCAGGGGCAATGAGAACAACCCCAACTCTGGCGCTGGAAACGCTGCTGAACCTCGCTCCACTCCATGTGGAAGCTGAGGTGCAGGCAAAGACAGCGGCTTATCGTCTCAAATGTATGGGACAGTGGTATGACAAAGGAAGTTCCTATGGTCACAGACAAGTTTGGACAGAGCTCATGAAGTCGAGTCCCATTCTCGGGATGGGCAGTGATGGAATGATAGCCAGGTTCAACCAAACACCCCCCTACTTCAAAACCCACTTCCCGGATAGGGAACAGTGGGCTAGAGGAAAGGGGAAAGAACTTCATTCTGGGGCCGAGGTATGGTATACGGACGGCTCTAGGAAAGAAGGAAGAGCGGGAGCAGGGGTCTACAATTGTAGCACACCAAGGAAGCTCTCAATCCCTTTGGGAAAATATGCTACGGTGTTCCAGGCAGAGGTATATGCACTTCTGACCTGCGCGTATGCTATTAAGGAAATCGGGATGTTTAACAGACCGATACACATATGCACGGATAGTCAGGCAGCTTTAAAGGCACTGACATCACCATGGTGCAAATCACAGCTGCTGCAGGAGTGTCGTGAGGCACTCAATGATATAGGCAGATGCGGCAAGGTGGAACTTTTCTGGGTGCCTGGTCATGCAGGCATATCTGGAAATGAGATGGCTGATGAGCTGGCAAGGGCCGGTTCCAGCCGAGATCCGATTGGTCCAGAGCCAATCATACCTATTGCCTCGTCGGTAGGGATGGCAGAAATTAGAATGTGGGGGCTAACCCGACATTCTGAGATCTGGCGAGCTGCACCAGGCCTTAGACAGGCCAAACTACACATTGAAGAGCCTAGGCCTGGGCTTGCCAAAAGACTCCTGTCACTAAACAGGGGTCAACTACGAACGGTAGTGGGACTCCTCACAGGGCACTACCAGGTGATGAGGCACCTGCACCTCCTGGGAATCGTAGATTCCCCTAGATGTAGGTGGTGTGAAGAAGAGGATGAAACCACATCCCACATGTTATGCGAGTGCCCTGCGGTGATGAGGACTCGAAACAGGTACCTGGGTTCCCCATTTTTGGAACCCAGGGAGGTAAGGGAAATCCCCATCGGGGACTTGTTGGCCTTTAGCAGGGCGATCGGCCTTTATGGGTGACTTCTTCAAAGGGTGGTTAGCACAATGGACCAATGGGTCTAAGTGCCTCAGGGCCTCCGTTGTGAGGAACTCCACCTCTATTACAATCTAATCTATCTAATCTATCTTACATTTATGTCCGGCAGCATTACAAACACTCGTCTATTGTGATTTCCACTTTTTGCATGTTTGAGAAGTTATTCGCCTTTATGATGGCCGATGGATGTCATATTGCAACGCAAAGCAAAGGAAAGCTATTGCTGACGAACAAGTCCTTGATTTTTGTTTCATTCCGATAGTGAGATAGAAAATATTTCTGAATCGTCTAAATGAAAATGCGTTAAAAAATAAAATATTTTTAATGCATTTTCAAAAATACAAATATTAAAAATGAATATGTTTACCTTAATTTGATCTACTTCCCTAAGGAAACCATTAATAGTTTAATTCAGTGTTCTAAATTTCAGGTATTTAAGACCACAAAAATTATTGATACGTAAGAACCTATTTAGGCGAAAATCGTCGGATTTATGCGGTGTTTGGTATCAAATTGAACAGAAAAACGCAATGAAAATTCATATCAAATATTCTATCAACAATTCGGAAATGTTAAAAAAAATATTTCTGTAGTTTACACCAATCCACCAATTTGCCCACACCCCGCGGTCACCAGTGGCCGAACGAAGGGGGGAGAATAAAGGAAGGGTGGCGAGAGGACTGGAAGGGTTCTTTTACCTGCTCCCGAATGAGGAGAAGGACAGTCTCGAGCCCCTTTTCCTCCACACAGAGTGGTCAACAAAAATTCTAGCTGCCACAGCTGAAGGGTTAAATGAAACTTATAAAAAAAAACAAATTGACGGCAGTAAGTGACTGAAAACAATGGATGAATGCACACAGAACCACTCGCAATGAAATGAACTCGGGGAATGACATTATCCCGGACACAGAGTCGGCTACAAAGTACGCAATGTGATTGTGAGACTGTGAGTCGACTACAGAGTGTGCAACGTGATTGTGTGGCCATCTCTCCAACATTGTAATCTTAAGAGACGGCAGTGCAAATAAAACAATGTAAATTCTTGGTTTTATATTTTTTCAAACGCAGTGTGCGGGAATTGTTGCGGAGGGAACGTGATATACAAACGATCGTTGCGGGAAAACGATACTTCGGAGATAAATGCATGTGAGAATAAATAACGTTATCTATATGGAGCTTCATACGGGACTAAGGATAGCGAACGATAGTTGCGGGAAAACGATCCTTACGGGAACAATAGATCGAGGTTCCACTGTATATAAAAAGTAAAAGGCATAAGTATGGTTTGAAATTATATATGTTGACTGAACCTTCAGCATTGGTACTAAATTTTTGTGTATACACTGGGGCACAAGACAACGTTATTGGTGGCTGTGGCCATTCGGAAAAAGGGGTGAAATTTTTGCTAGAAAAATATCTCAATTCCAGGCATGCAGTCTATATGGACAATTTTTATAATTCACTTGGCTTGTGTAAAGAACTTTTACAAATGAAAACTTACGTCACAGGGACACTACAAGGAAATAGGAAAAATAACCCTCTTGACGTGGTAAATAAAAAACTGAAGAAAGGAGAATCATTCTCTATGAATTCTGAGGAGGGCATATGCGTTATGATATATTATTAATATCTTCTGAACATAATGCAGACTTTGTGACCGTCAAATCAAGAAGTGGTAAATTACGCCAAAAGCCAAGGATTGTATATGTGTATAATCAATTTATGGGTGGAATTGATAGAACAGACCAACTTTTGGCATACTACCCCTTAGAGCGAAAGTCTCTATGGTGGTATATGAAACTAGGCTTGCATGTCCTTCAACTAACAATGAATAATTCTTATTGCTTATTTAGAAAGTATGGTGGTAAATCAATGAATTTACTTGAATTCTGTGATAGTGTCATTGCATCCTTGATTTATAACAAGCCGCCAATAACACGCACTACACCCGAGTCTCTCAAGGGACAGAAGAAGACCCACTTGCCCTCCCAGACTCCCGACAAAAGAGTCCAACGCAAAAGATGTAGGATTTGCTACGAAAAAGGGGTGAGGAAGAATGTTTCCACTTTCTGCCCTGACTGTCCAACACAACCTGGATAATGTCTGGAGCCCTGTTTTAGGGAATTCCATTCCAACTTTAAATTAAAATGCAATAAACTCTTGGAGTTTTAGTTATATGCCATCTGTATTTATTTTCCAAGCATATGCAACACTTCCTTTTATGGTTATTCGGTGAAAAGTTTTTAGATACTAATGACATAACTAAGGGTAAGGAACAAACAGAAACGTAAATAAAGTAATGCTTAGCATAGATGAAAATTTATAGGCTCATCCTGGTTGTTGTCTGTATAATAACCTCATACGAAAAAATTCAATACATTAAAAAATGTAGAAAAAAATTCTTAGGTAAGGAAACAAAGTATCAAAGTGATTTCTGAAATTATTGCTACTAACTCCAGATATTTTAGACATATTTATGCAAGGTACCGATCCAAATACTTATATCCAAGCACGAATGAAAACATCGTAAAATAGAGATGTGCGGGTTGCCTACTTCTGGTATCTTCTGATAGGCGGATGACTCTCACGGTGAGTCACGCAATAAACATGCAATAAATCAAAATTAATGTAGTAAAAATATTTCATGCTTATGCATATGATATTATGCGTATGTAAACATATGAAATAGCTGAAAAAAAAATTCTGCCCCTGGTTACGAATTTATGCGTCAGCTCCTGCACTCAACGTGTTAAAGGGCTCAATGTGTCCCCAGCCCAAATATTGTTTAGCTGTCAACTGCGCTCCAAGCTTCCTGTCACAATGGAAGCTTTGAAACCAAGGGTACAAAAAGGTATATATGAAGCACTCCAGGCTAAGCAGGATAAAGTTAAGGAATACTATGACAGAGCCTCCAGGAGGCTGGTCAAAGAATTCAGAAGAGGAGATGATGTATGGATTAAGGCAAGAAATAATGAATGGTGGGAGCCTGGCACTGTTATGGAACAGCACAGTTGTCCTAGGCCTTACTTAGTTAAAAATAAGCAGGGTAATGTTGTAAGGCATAATGATGTTCACTTAAGCCATAACCTCTCTAGAAATGTGTCATTACAAAGCCCTCTCATGCTATTAGAGGAACATATGGCAGAAGAAATAGTGATACTCATAGAAGCCCTCAACTTGTCAGAGAAAAAAGAGGTACCTCAGGTGTTCTCAGGGGGCCTATGTTCGAAAACGCTCGAGTTCCCCGCCAGTCGTACACGAACTCGAGTGGTGAAGTCACATGCAGCCAAAAGCGCGCGAAAATTGGTATGCTGGAACTGAAATTCGTCGTATACGAAATCCACCACTCGAGTGAGTGGATGAAGGTGTGGCAACGTCGCTGGAGCGCACCCTTCGAGTGCGAAATGGCCGCCAAATTTAAACAACGAATAATAATTTGATAGAGTACTCGTATGTTATGAGTGTAAATAGCGATGAACTGCATTAATATTACTTTGATGGTGTAATCTAGACCTCAATACTTGCCTCTGAAGGTCATGTGTGTGTTAAAACTGCTAAGTACTGTAAATGTAAACTCATGAGACCTCGCCACTGTTATCCAATATTCATAAAGCGTAGATATGGTGTTCAGCATCTTTTGGGATTGACAAATGGCATTAATGTATTTGTAAATATGATCAATTACTGAAACGGTATCTACCATCACCGCCGGAAATTTCTAAACCTTCATGTAAGCATGATCACACTCATGGCATTCATCTTCATCTACATAATACCCTGCAAGCCACCACAAAGGTGTGTGGCAGAGGGTGATTTCTCACCAAACATGCACTACATATCATGCATAAATAATGAATAGTATTAATATACTAGTCAGAACTTCACTATTTAAAAAAGATCGAAATTGCAAAGCAAACATGCAAAAACATTCTGTTAGTAGGGTTAGCTTTAAGTACTCATACCAACATGCAGCTACCAATGCTATCCATTGCTACTCTCCGATTGGACATATTTACCGTTATTCGTATCTCTATTTGTATGAGGGAAAAAGGACATTTAGAATCCATCGGTTCGGCAATCAATTTCTCTAATTTTATGATGCAGCGAAGATCGGGAAGATTTGTAAAGGGACGATACGATAATTTTATTAGCGTAACCAGTCTATTACATGAATTAAAATGGGAATCATTGCCAGATCGCAGGTTGAAATTTAGACTTAATCTCTTAAATAAATTCCAAGACAATATTTTCAGTGATGATGTTAAAAATATTTTGCGAACCCCAAGTTACTATGGTAGACTGGACCATAATCATAAAATTAGAGAAATTGATTGCCGAACTGATAGATTCTAACTAGGGATGGGTCGGTTCGGTTCTTCGGTTCTCAGTTCCACCGGTTCTTGAGCTTAGAACCGGAACCGAGGCAAAAAATAATCGGTACCGAAAAAATTGGCGCGAAAACCAGTTTGAAACCTATTCACACTCCGAAAGTGGAGGCTTCACATTAAAACCTGTTGAAATAGTGTACTTAGATCCTTCAAAGTCGCGAATTATTCTAATTCAGTCTCTGAAAATGATTATTGATTACCTTATCTTACCATTGAGCAATGCAAAGTAAGTGGTAAATTAAGAACCGGAACCGAGAACCAAAGTTAAGAACCAAACCGGAACCGAAAAAAAGTGGAACCGACCCATCCCTAATTCTAACCCTACTAACAGAATGTTTTTGCATGTTTGATTTGCAATTACTATCTTTTTAAATAGTGAAGTTCTGACTAGTATATTAATATTATTTTTGAAAATAATTAATAACCTTTTTTATGCATGATATGTAGTGCATGTTTGGTGAGAAATCACCCCCTGCCACATCCCTTTGTGGTGGCTTGCAGGGTATTATGTAGATGTAAATTATGGTCCAGTCTGCCATAGTAGTTTGTACACGGTAATGCGTTTTATCATTTTAGCTGGTCTTGTCACTATTGTAGTGTTTATGCCACAGTCGTTCAGTCACAGAGAAGAGGTATTCTCTATTGAACTCTAAATTTGCTAGCGAGATTCAGTGAACGATATAGAACGGAGGGAAAGGCAGTTATTATATGCGAGTCATCAGGATGATGAATAAGAATACATGCTTTCCGAAAGGTCGCGAATTGATATTTCCAATCGTTAAGGGAAGTAATTAAATCTAAAAAATGTAACGTTATACTACTCACTTCCATCGTAAAAATTATAGACTAGTGTAAGGTGAGTTACAAACTTGTTTGCGAATCGATGAATACAGTTGACTGAGGCTTGCCGTCTATTTTAGTCCTTTCGCAAAATAACATAGAATAACTTTTATTCATTGTGACTGCTTGATTCAGTACCATTATCTTCTTTCAATCATTTGTCGTATTGTGATCCTTATGTAATACATAAGAGTGTGATTGGGTGCGATACTAGACTTTACAGTCGCCCCTCTACAATGTCCTCTACACAATGTTGAACGTAATCGATCGTTTCAACCTCTCATCATTTCTTTTTCTGCTTGCTTAGGAAGTATAATCATATAGTCAAGAGACCTCGGAAATATTGCTCTTCCCCCTGAGAATGACGCGAAAGCGTTGAAACCGATGAGGGACATTAAAAGTAGTGGGGAATATTACAAAGTTTATTTCGTTTCATAATGATCTTTACTGACTTTTAGAACAATCTATGAATGCATTTGTAACTTAACTCTTTCTCCTCTTCAAATGATTAACAAGAATAAGTTGCATGCTAAAAGAATAACGGATATGGTTTAGGCCGCTGAGACCTCTGAGTAAAAAGAAGTACCAAATTAAATACGAGATGAGGGAGATGAGTATATAGGATCGGCACGAAATCTACCAGCGAATAATCGACATCAAACTTAGAACAAATTAATTACCGTGAAAAAACTCACACATTTAGAATTAGGGGACTAGATCATTAGAAAAATAATTCCTTGTTTTTAATTTATATGTTAAGTAATTACTTGGAAGAACTTGTGGCGTCACACATTGTAAGAATCAAATAACTTTGCATTATTCCACTTAAATGTTTATACAACCGCTCGACTTCAACGTCTTAGCGTCATTGTCAGCGTGACAATTACTTGAAATTGACACAAAAAAATTCAAATTCATTGGTAAAATAAAACTTAAAATTTAATTGTACAAGGTACAACAATTCTAACTACATTGAACGACCATGCAAGATTTTTCCTAGTTATTTTCTTCGAATCACCATTGATGGAAAATGACTTTCGTACTACATCTACGCGATATCCTGCTAGCCACCATGAGGGTGTGTGGCAGGGGGTGAAGATCACCAAGCATGCGCTATTGACAAGCAAACAAGTAACTATAGGGTCTCAATGTCACTACTAATGTCATCGAATCGAGTATTTAGTTGGTACAACCGTGCCAGTCTCTTAACTCATCTTAAATATATTTCCCGCTTCCGGGGAGGACACATAATTCCTCTTTTGCCATGTTTCTTCAGCTACTAAATCGTCAGCACCCGCCATTACGCTCACTCGAAGGGTAAGTCGACTGGTATCCACCGCTCGAGTAGCCGGTAGCCGTATACGGGTGAACTCGAGTGGTTCGAGCATAGCAAATTCGCCGAGCACTCGGGTTCATACCACGTGACTCGAGTACGACGGCGAAGTCGTGCACGACTAAAATTTCGAACATAGGCCCCCAGGAGTCAGAGGACACCTGTTGAAAAAGGACACTCAGAGACCACCAATTCCGAAATTGGGACTACAAGAAGTGGCAGAAGGGTGAAAGCTCCTGTACGCCTCACCCTGTAAAGGGGGATGTGTTGTAGTATACTCTCATGTGGCTGGTACCCCTGTGCTCCTCACATCCCCCCCCCCTGGAAGTGATGTATGTCAAGCTGTTAAGATTTACTATGTGTGAAAGTGTCGGGAATAGACTTGAAAGAATCCCAGTTACACTCTATTATTAATAAGTTAATTGACTAATCTCAAAGCTTGAGATACAACACTTATGGATAACAACTCTTGCTAATCTAATGCCCAAAAAGTATCTCTTACTGCCCGCTCCAGTCAACTGAATTCTGCAGCAATGACATCTGTAATCAACCTTCATAAGAAGTATCCTAGTTATATCTGCCACAGTATTCCCCCCTACTCCACTTAAGTAGGCAACCTGCTAATGACAACCATCACTGTACTTATACAGTAAAACCCTGTGTTTGCATTATCGGAATTTACGTTTTCCCGCAAATTGCAACATTTTTTTTTGGGGTCCCATCAAATTTCCTCTCTCTGCAACGTATGTGGAACCCTGTATTTACACCGTGTGTTTCTCCATTTTCTCGCTATTTGCAATACGATGTCCTGACTAAATGAAATAATTTCCCTTCTAAAATAGTTACTCATGCATATCAGCCCTTACAAACCATCTTTTGGCGTGCTTTCATACGTATGTACTTAAAAATACAAGAGAGAGCAGTAACGAGAACTATTTTCGGGAAGAATTTGAATGTGGCAGGGCTCAACGCCACTAGCGTCAGAAATTTGAACTACATCATCTTGTTATCTTCTGCGAGGGATAGATTCATGATATGAAATGAATGTATTGTAGGACTACCCAGCTAATAATAAATACAATGTTAAGAACTCCTGTCAGAATGTTGAAAATATTTAGTACAGAATTTGATATGATTAAGAATGGAAGCGACTTCTGAACCAGACGTGATGAAACATGATAAATGCCGGAACTATAGGTATAACGTGACCGATAACTGGGATCAATTACGCTGACTTGATTCAACAGTTATAACACTGATGGGTTACTTTAATATAAAACTTATTGGAACTTGCATTATCCCATTCAAGCCACACTACATCGCAAATAATTATAATATTTATAAATTATGAAGTTGCATGACAGTTTGCACTAGTGGAACGGCGAGGTAGCTCGTGTGTGGCTAACTTAAGGGTAATTCCATACTAATGGAGGGTAATTACCCCCAATTAGTACGGAAAATAGAATTTATCCTGCTTGAAAATGGAAAGGCGAGGTGAAAAACGTGCATTTTCAATTGAGGACAAAATGAAAATTTTAGGGCAAGTTGATGCTCATATTAGAACCCGCATTGATCTGGCAACGCAACTCAGATTGCCGGTCTTGACATTGAATACCATAGTGAAAAATCGTGATGCAATTGTAAAACATGCAAACCAGTGTGGACATTTGTCAAAAAAGAGAAAACATGTAAAGAATTCCAGGTATGAAGAATTGGAATGAATGCCGAAAAAATAGTTTTTAGGTGCAAGATCATCAAATGTCCCAGTGAATGGCATCATCTTACGAGAAAATACGTTGCATATCGCCACAAGATCGGGAATCGAAGATTTTACGGCATCCAATGGTTGTTTGGATCTATTGAAACATAGGTACAATCTTGTATTCAAGACTGTGAGTGGTGAAAGTAAAGGTGTGTTAACATGGAGACTGCAACTCAGTGGAAAGTATCTGAACTGATTTGACTTCTGGAAGGCTACAGCCCAAAAGATGTTTTCAATGCAGACGAGACAGGATTATTCTTTAATGTGCTTCCAGCAAAAACACTGTGCTTCAGAGGGGAACAATGTCATGGAGAGTCCCTTAGTAAACAAACACTTACTGTCTTATTTACCACAAATGCAGACGGAAGTGAGAAACTTCAGCCACTAGCGATTGGCAAATCAAAAAGTCCTAGGTGTTTCAGGCATGTAAAACAGTTACCCACTAGATACACCTCAAATACCAAAGCATGGATGACCTCTGCAGTATTTAAGGATCAGCTTCATGCTCTGGATGCGAAAATGGGGTTGCAGAACAGGAAAATTCTGCTGTTTATTGATCAGTGCCCAGCCCATCCACGGAATGTACACTTAAGAAATGTAGTTAAAATGTTTTTCAGCAAACTGTACCAGTAAGCTCCAACCATTGGATTTAGGAATAATTCACTCATTTAAGGTGCATTATGGAAGACTGATTGTACAGAAATTGATACAGTAGAAACTCAAAATTACGAAGTCGACGGGACCGTAAAAATCGGCACTTCGTAATATCAAATTTCGTATCAACGAGTATCTTTCAAAAACATCGCGATGAAGCTCTTTTTTGTTTCCAAAAATTAAGATGAACTCTCACGAAGTACTTGCATAATTTACGAAGTTATAATTCATAAAAGTATACTTAAATGTGTGTTCATGCCCACAAGGTGCAAACAGTCTAATTTGTCGGAGGTTGATTCTTCCGATTTTCGGGATTTCCACCACATCGTTCCATCTTTTCACGGCGGAAATCCCGAAACTCGGAAGAATTAAACTCCCATCTAAGCCCCGCGGAAATTTACATCGCGACAACTAACTTGCCGTTCTTTTTTTCCAATGAATGATTAGGCAATGAAGCGTCTTTGCAAAATTTTTTGTGCAGTTTGGAATAAGCCTATGAAGCTTCATAGTGCATTTTTCTATATTATTTCCTAACTGGAGAACTCTTTAACTGAAGCGTGAGCGATGTTTAATCATCAGTAATACTGATTGATGCATTCAATAAGGAAGTGTGCGACTTGCGTGATCATTGGCACTGGATATTGAAATTAGAGAAATAAAATTTCTTTAGAAGATGGTCCTTTCTCCGCGTTAGGCATAATATATGTATCTACCTACGTTAAGCTAAGACAGTGAAAATAAGATTCTCTCGCGGATGCTATGCGATGGATACACGTCATGTATTTCGTATAAATAATGATAAGCCCATTAATTTCCCGAAATAGCAATCGTTTTTCTCCCTTGGATTCAGCTTATTTGTGCGTGGTTATTTCCGAGATAATAGAGCTGAAAGAAGAGCTTATAGAAGAGTCCAGCTGTGTACCTTCTTTCAGAAGTAAGGTGTACAAGCCACGCACTTCAACGGTGAAGGTGGGATAGTTCCTTTTACACTTCATCGGCTACCTACGATGCTAACATTACAAATCAATAATTTTCGTTTTTCACTCTACTACACGAAAGCTTAAGTTGTGGTTCTATTCAGATTAGGTCTGCCTGCCTGCTCTTAATTCATTGTATCTCAGAATTCTTTTAAACATTCGCTATTGAATTGAACTGTCGGATATTTTTGCTTATCGTTTTTCCTTTGCTTACGATCAAGCAAGGAGACTTGCGTTCAAGCATTGCAGCTCCAGGTCAGGCCACGCATCAAGCTGGAAGCTGCCTTTGTTCCCTTCTTTCCCCCTCGCTGTGGGTGGGGGTTACTCCATTCGCCCGCTCACAAAAACAGCTGCGAGGCCCATGGTCTCGTAGTATCCTACGTTTGTTGTGAGGGTGATCCACCTGGGATTCAAGGCCAAGGGCTGCGCGCGAAGAATAAACCTCGAATGAATCATCAGCTTTACGCCGAACAGTCGCATTTATCTTCCTCCTCCCTTACCTCAATTTGCTGCGTCGGCGGAGAGGGAAGACATGACTCTGGCGAGTGGAGCTTTTACCATGAATCAAGATATGCCCGCAAAACAATATTTACGCTGAGTTAGACCCATCGGCGTGCACAGATTCCTTGAGATTGGGGAGGGAACGTCTTAGAGGGCCCAAGAGCTGGTATGGGGGGCCTGCAAAGTCAACGTGGGGCATCTCATGCTAGCCTAGCGTTGAGGGGGTGGGACGGAGGGGCACTCGAAGGGGCCTGATATCCCGGAGGGCGGGCAAGGAGGGGGGGCAAGGAGGGGGGGCTTGGGTGTGAGGGGGATGGCTCTCATAGAGCGGGAAGGGGGGACACGGAGGGTCACTTGAAGGGAACGACAAAACACTTAAAAGTTTCTTTATCGATCTGCACGAACGCAGCAGATCTCTCTTTTAGGATATTTCTTCGATCGCTATGTTGGAGTGAAAGGGGAGGAGGGTACACCATTTTCCGATATAAATGAATATATATATGGGTGCTTGAGCGTATTTCCCATTGATTATGCATGCGCCCAGAACTAGTCTTCCTTTAGAATTAACGTGCGTTAAACTAAGTGGCCCTATGAACCATGCGAACTCATACTTTCTCTGATTTTCTTTGCTGTTGGCAGTGGAAGAAGGGAAGGGAAATGCATATGAAGAGCCTTGCTTGATGACTACATCAAAACGCTCAATGAGGATGGTAAATTAAACATTAGTCCTTCGATGATAACTATTGCCAGCCGGAATAATTATGCCGTCGAACAAGGTTGAGTGTAATCAGTCTGAAATAGTCAGTAAAAAAGCTTCCTTGGGTTATATTCAAGACTGAATCTACCGCTCGTAGATTCGTTTTTAGTCTAGTCTTCGTAATTAGTCTCTCGCCGGCGAGTGTATCTGTACACGACTACTTCATATTTTTTTACTCGTTGGCAACTCTGTGGACTCGTGGTAACAAAGCAAAACGCATTTTTTGTCCGATTGGTTCCATATTTTATGAGCTACGATGCCTACGATTCAAAGTCATCCTGAAGGTCTGGTTTCACTGGGGTGTCCAGCGGCCACGTCCAACTGTCGCGTCTGGATGTCGCGTCTGGACGTCGCGGCTGGATGACGAGGCCGGGTGGTTTCATTCAGGCGTCTACATCCTGTTTCCGAGGCTGGGTGATGTGGGAGAATGCGTATTTAGTTTAATTACAAATTTATTATCGGTTTGTGTTTCCTGAGAGTGAGTTGATTTTATGCTTAAATGGATGGTGACGATTTAGTTTTGTTGGAAGACGAAGAAATGGACGACCAATGTTGCAAGTAGTTTTACAAAAAAGAGCTGGAAAGGACGCGTAATATAATATGCGGAGAGAGGAGAGCAGAAAAATCCACGAAAATTGGGACTGCCCGACTAGGCGTCCGCATCTCGACTGCTCTCGAAACAGTCGAGATGCAGACGTCGGGCATCAGCCATCGAACACGACGGCCGAGATGTATCAGTGAAACCGAACCCATTTGATATAGATTGGATGAGTACGGCAGTGACTTCCGGCTGCTGATCGCGGACGCCGCACGAGGCCGCGGGATGCCCCAGCGAAACCACATCTTTACTATTGTAGCATTGAAAAATGAGATATCGTTCAGGTAATACATTTAGTGCATAATGTATTCGGCGACGACGATTAATTAGATGTTTAACTCTGACAAGGAGCACCGGAAAACGTGACTGTGATCCATCACTATTCATATAAACGAGTAACTTTTTCACGTCTGGACCAAGATCCGAGGTTCCTAATTTTAAAACTTCGTTATTTCGTAATATTGCATACTGTTACATACACTTAGATACCCTTTTGGTCGGGACCGAAGATTTTGCTTCGTAAAATCAAATTTTCATAATTTCGGAGTTCGTATTTTCGAGTTTCTACTGTATCTCTGCAATTGTGGTAGGGATATAAAAACAATAATATTGAGTTTACTGGATGCCTTTCACTACATATCATGGGCCTGGAAAGAGGTTAAGGACTCTACAATATATAACTGCTTTTGAAGAGCAGGATTTAATGTTGATAGTGGTAAAGAAGAAATACCAGTTGAATTTACTTGTGATGATGATACTATAGACGATGACTGGAATCTTCTCAAGACAAATTATAGTTTCACGGAGTTTGTCAAATTAGATTCTTGTGTTGTGAGAGCTGGCGTAGAGTGTGTAGATGACATTTTGGGTAAACACCTGGAGGAGGATGCAGATGAGGAGGGCACAGAGGATGAAGAGACTCCCCACATAGCAGAGAATGTCTCTGAGACGTTTCTTAGAGGTCTCAAATGTCTCAGATGTCACAGATGTCTCAGAGACGTCTCAGAGAGATCACTACGAGACATTTAAAAATGGTATTCACCTTCAAATTTCTATAATCATCTATTTTATTATTCCTAAACAAGCGTAATTACTTTTCATATGAAAAAGAGGACAATTCATTATAAACGGAAATAGTGATTATTAGAGACGTCGCTGAGAGGTCTCATATGTAAACAATAATAAATTTAAAATATTACCATGATTACCCAAATTTTATTTCTTCACTTCGCATCTAGTTCCGATGAGAGACGATTACGATCGCACTTCAGACTCTATGCATTGATACTTTACATACCCAGGCAGCATCAATTATCGGCCCGGTGTTGGCCCAATGTCAGCTTTGTGTCGGCAAAGTCGGCCAACCTAAGCCGACTCCGAGCCGACGTTGGGCCGACATCGGCTATGGTTGGCCGACTTTGCCGACATTGGGCCAACACCAGTTTCAAGTAGCATTGCCGACATCAGTGCGATGGTGGCCCGATGTTTCATTTTTGAGTTCTTGACAATCATATCATGGCCACATGAGCGGGGGTGATTGCTGATGTGCCGAAAGACTAAATTTTCACCACCTTGATAATCATTTCAAAATTTGGTACGGACTGGCAACTCAGTTCTAGTTAAACTTAAAACCATTACTTGCTTAAATATATTAATATGAGAAATAAAATTCTAGGATCAAAAACTCCATGTCTTTAAACAAGTTAACTATTGCGTTTTAATTTCCAATGATGAAATTCAAAATACATACGTTCAAACGCACTACAGTTTAGAACTTGTTTTTTTTAGAGCACTATCATCAACGATAAATTACAACTTCGGTGCTCACGTACAACTTTAACCCGAACATTCATTTATAGTTCGCGGCGATGAAAGGTATCGACTATATCGATATAATCGCGCTGCTAATCGAATTCTACATTCAAAATGGCAGTTGTGATTTGCGTTCTTTTCTGTTCATAGTTGTGAATAATACAAGAACACTGTATAATGTTCTTATATAGTGTTCTTGGAATAATATGATCATGTAAAGTCAACTCGGAGGCAAGCAACTGGAATGAAATTGATCTCGAAGCAAAGAGTTTTTATGAAGTTCATCACCAAAGAAGCTTACTTTAAACTGGGATTGACGAATAATGTACGGTGAGTAATTTTATCTTTACAAAGCGAGACTGCTGAAGAAAATTCTCGACTTTGTCATTGTTTTCATATGCCTGCCGTGTAGTCTTGATTGAATTCTTAACGAAAGTACTGAATTTATTTATTTTTACAGGCACGTTATACAATTTACGTGCTGGGAAATTAGGAATGACCTAAACTTTGTGATGAATGTGAAACTTTTTGTATATTGTGTCTTCCTCAGTGCAGTCTTGACTTTCGATGAGATTTCAAAGAACTCCCTCTTCAAAATATCTACTTTTAATTTTTAGTGGACCATTATTCTTTTAAAATACCCTTGGTTACTGAATACCCAGATAAACCTTTTAAAAATTAGTGTTGTGCAAAAAGCAAGCTCGATTGCAGCTATTGATTCCCATGCCATGTGGTGTGACTTATGTCGTGTTGGATAATGCCTGAAATGTGGAATCGTATTTCAAATGTGTGCTACATAGGCAAGTGAATGCAATCATTTAAATTTGAAGCAGTGCCAATAAATATTAAAATAGGTATAAAGCTGTTTTTGTTTAAAACGTACTCGGTGCTTTCGAGTTGTTCTTGAAAGTTATATTATGATGATTGTTGATTGTAGCCGTCACTTTGTGGAAGCCCGTTCCGTCATCTGTTCTATACTATCTGAGATCGTGCTAAAATATTAGTATTATTTTAAATGAAACCTGATCTTCAGTTATGCTGGCTTAGAGAAAGGTGAAGGTAATTAGTACAGGTATTTTCGCATTGGCATATTCCAACCAATGCTATGCCTAATGGCAACACAGGTTAATAGGAATATATGGTTTTATGATTGTTAGTGAATACTAGTTAGTGAATTAGGGTGTCTCTGAAATCCATGTGAGACCTCTCAGTGATGTATCTGAGACCTCTCAGAGACATCACGTGATGTCTCTGAGACTACGACAAAAGCAGACATAGAGCTGTCTCTGAGACATCTCAGAGTAGTCTCAGAGACATCACGGAATGTCTCTGAGAGATTCATTGAGACATTTGAGACATCTCAGAGATGTGTTTCTGCTATGTGGGTCCTTTACCTTCATACCAAGACACAGTATGTGCTGTTCACACACCAAGGAATTACTTGTTAGGTGGAAACTGCAGTGAGCAAATGCTTGATGAACTGCAAAAAATTGAAAAAAAGTGCATGATATCAATACACAAAGGAAGCCAAAGCAGTTGAAAATATCTAACTTTTTTATAAGTAATATATATTACTTAACATAAAAGTCATAATCATTAGATTGTTTCAATAATTCCTGATAGCAAACAATACTGAAATGACACTGCCATCGTAATTCTTGCTTATATTTACAATATTTTCTTTCAGTATTCTCAACTCGATACCATTGTGTGTAGGATCCACATAACCTGATAATTGCATTTTCATTAAGTTCTTTTTTTTTACATTTCATCATTTTTTTCTTGGTTTAGTGCAATATGACATAGTCCTAATTTATTTTATGTCATGGCAATGAAAGTGAAAAATAGTTTGCTTTTTATTTTATTAATTTAAAATATTTTATGTTATGTTATTCACAGTAAATGAAGAGAGCTGTAGTTAAAGAAACACATAATACTAATCCTCTGTTTCAGATTATCAGCCTGCTTTTTATTTTTAACATTTACCAAGCTAGTACGTATGTAAAAGTGAAAATTCTCCATTTCCCACTACAGTTGAGCACCCTTAATCCGGGAACCCCTAATCCAGGAACACCCATAATCCGGCAATTTTGCCATGACATGGCCATCTGGTACTTAGTGGAAAATGCCGAAACATTTTTAACTGGAACATTGCTTCATAACCTGCCCAGATATTATTCTTATATTAATACCGAGACACCATTCTTAACGTTAATTTACCCATTTCGAGAATCAGAATAATTTAAACATATTAATTTCTGGTACTTTACCTACACTGGAATTATTCTGTAACTTGAAGTAAACATATAAATTTGACATCGCCGAGATGGACTAAGACTAATTTACAGATCAGCCACTTTCAATGGCGTGCGAATTTTTGATTGACCACTGGACGTAATATAATAAAATTATTGGTTATATTCTTATATTTCACGCAAAACATGTCTCATCCATACAGTTGTGGCAACAGCACAAAACGTTAACCATTGCAGAAAAAGTGCAAGTTGTGAAAAAGCTTGACGCCGTTGCAACAGTAAAGTGTTTGACTGAAACATACTACAAGGGATCTTCAACAACATAGCACATTAAGAAGCTGAAAGAGAAAAATCATCAAAATTTTACTGTTAAAGTGACACGAAGAAGTAGATAACAGAGAGAAAAACTATGAAAGAAGATTTAAGTGCTGATTTAGATTGCGTCGAAGTGAAGGGCTTAGTTATTATTTCTGACCAAATGCTAATGGAGCAGGATAAACTCTTTTAGAAATAGACGTGATCAATCCAAAAGACGTGAATCGGGAAATTTCACGTGCAGGCAATAGCATTTCACTGTCCGTTCTAAAAACACGCGTGGTTTAAATTGTGGACTGCTTTTAGGTTTGATATAGACGAAATAATTGGGAATTTAAAAAATTTCATGTTTCTGAGGATAAAAATATGATGATGGAGTTTGCAAACATCATCCATAACCCTGAATTAAAGGAAATGGAATTGGTAAATTTAGACAAAAGGATAGTTAGCGGCTACGATATTCTCACTAAACAACATATCATAGATAATGAAATCATTGAAATGGTAATTAATAACAATAAATCCGAGTGGGGATGACGATGATAAGCCTGAAATTGTTAAAGGAAGAGTACTGTTGATGATGGTCTTTAAAGAATAATCCAGTCCGGTTGCCCGCTGCGACGTAGTGTAGGGCGGCCGTGCACACGACACCCATGCGTTGGCATCGCGCTGAATCAGCTGATAACAAATCGAGCGCGGTAGGAAATTACGTTAAGCAAAGCACAGCATAAGAAATATCAATTTTTATACCCTTTTCTAATAACAATATGAAACTTTTACATGTGCAGCAATATGCACAATGCTTAGATTCCATTATTTTTTCACTCACTGCGCAACTTCGATAATTTTAAATAATAACTTTGTGTATTAAGAAACCATTTCTTTCTGATTATTCTCAGTAACTCTTTTTAAAATAATGTTCAGTAAATGGCAAACGAATATATTTTGTTATAAATAATAGGCTCCTTTCAATGAAAACATCCCGGATGTCAGAAATAGACCGGTTGCCATGCATGACCCATAGTCCGGCAAAATCCCTAATCCGGCATCACTTCGGTCCCGACTGTGTCGGATTAAAGATACTCAACTGTATTTGCATTTTCCCGCAATTTGCACTTTTTTCTGGGGTCCCTAGAAAGTGCAAATAAGGAGTTTTACTGTATATAACACAGCACAGGACAAGATTGTAAGCCAACATAGCACATTACTTGCTTATTTGCAATGTAGTATCTTATAAAATAAAAATGTCAAGTTATTTTGAGGGAATTACATATCATACCATCTTATCAGCAAAGGAATTGTTCCTTAACTGCTCCTCTGCAGTCTTTAAATCATCTTCCATTGAAATATTTCGTAGCTCCTCTACAGGAGGAAAGGTAGCATCAGTGCTCTTTTCCTCATGCTGTCCCTTGTTGCCCAATTGTTTAACAACTGATTCCAACACCTCAGTGTTGAGAGCTATCATGCTTCTAAGCATTGAGAACTGTCACATGGCATGCTTCTTAAAATCTGTAAAATAATACAATTTCATTGATACACACATTTTTCAAATTTTAAACAAGAAAACTCAAGATGAGCCACACGATTTACTGCAACTGAGAGTATAATTTCAGTTGCCATCTGAAAAATACTATATTCCCCTAAGAAAGGATGTGGTATTTACCTTCTTCAGATACGCATGCTTCTGAGGTTTTCGGGGTTTCCTCTGCCAGTTGATTCTTGATGGGGAGTCAGGACGGTTGTGGGGGTGGGTATAATCAGGCAACGGCAGCAAAGAAATCATGCAGCTATTAAGGGAAATGAAGACGTGAATGATGCAGCAATTTGGTTTCTTCTAGCTGTGAATAGCACGTTTTTATATACCGCATAGTGATTAAAATATTTCAAAGATTTCACTTAACTCACGTTTCTCACAAGGACACCTTCTACAGGGGAAGACAGCTATCTGAATTACCAGACTGCTTCTCACACCTCTCAAGACAAGGAACGATGTACCCGATGCTATTCCTATGTTACCGAAAATCGTTTTTATTGCCACAAAGGTTTACCCACCTGACCCGCCTTTTGCGCGGTCTCTTGTACGCATGAGAAATATCGATGCTTATTTGTCGAGCGCAAGGCGGCAAGGCGTAGACTGGAGTCACCTGACATTGCCGCCAAACTCAAACTATCCTTTTAAAGTTGCGATGTGGCAATACCAAATTTGCATCTTACGTAGGTTAAAATCGATTCTTAAAACCTAATAAACGTAGATAAGCATGTACTGTTCGTTTCATCTGTCATTGCCGAAACCTTGTAAAATTGTATTACAAAAGCTTTTACGAAAACTGTACCATGTATTTTTATTTTTCATTACCACCGAAAACAGCACCTATGGCCTTTAAATATGGGTATTTATCACTTAATAACAGACGAGCACACACATCTATGCCCTGAGTGGTGAAAAATCCACTCAGGCGGGACTCGAAACCGCGACTCTAAGGTTAGCAGGCGAGGACATAACCACGCCGCCATCGGGGCCGACAAATATAATTGTATAAGAGATTTTCAATTTGTATCCCTGCGGCTGTGCTGTCTGGGATATTGGAGGTTGAATAACTAAAATCTGGAGTAGCCGCAAGACAAAACATGTGTCCTCACCTAGTCCACTGAAGCCACCGCGAGGATGCTCTTCGGCTGCCAGCGCTCCTTATTTCGCTGTCGTGTCCTTATGTGCATTGCCCACCTACGCACCGTGGCGGTCATCAAGATCGGCCTTCTCTTCCCTCGCGTGCTTTTTCGTCTCGGAGCGCGGGGGAATCAATGAAATGGCTGGCTACACTTCGTTTGATCACCGGTACGCGAGGGGTTTGAACGGCTGGATCGTAGTCGAAAAATCAACATTGGTTTCAAAAATAGTATATCTCATGAAATAAAGCTCAAACTGTAATCTGAGATGTAAAAACAATATGTGGAAGCTAAAGAAAAACTTGTGAATGTATTGTCATAGACTCATTTACAAAGTTACAAAGTCTCGCACAGTAAACGTTAAAAAAAAGCATGATCATTTGGATATATGTTATAATTATTATAGTTTGTTAACTTGAACTATACAGGAGCGTATAAGACTTTCGGATGGATAGGACATAGATCGCATGTCTGCTGGATGCACGAAATCAGACGGTAGGTCACGGACGGTAATGGAAGACTGTGGACAGCAGCCGGACGTCCTCTTACTGTCCTGAAAATCCGCGGACAGCATTCGGAGCGTCGGACATCAAGCGGACGTCCTGCAGACGACCGTGTGCTGCGTGGGAAGCAATGGAGGAAAATGGTATTCCTAACACATCCCTCACTGGGTTAGAGCATGGAATATAGTTTTTTTTATAATGATATGACAAATGCAATAATTGTACTGAAGTTCCTGAATTCTTTTTCCTTAATAAAACATTGTTCTGTTTTCTTTAATTCTTTCTCTGTGGACAAACAGGTTTGCAAGATAAAACTATCAATGGGGTCGTTCACCATATTTTTTATTGATAAATATAGTAGAGTCTGTAAAATAAAAAGACCCGTATTTTTCCGTTTTTTGATCCGTCGATTAGTTCTCGAGTTATATGCGGCGACAAACTGATGTTTTTAACCCTTTCGGAAAAGTGGGTGTGGTGCAACCTCTGATGTATATCGACTTCGTCCAATCACAACTGAGCCCGCGAAGCTACTTCGCCTTATCGCAAAGGGGGGGACACAGCTGACTCTGCCAATCGGAGCAGTTACGACAGAATCTGTGCGAGCAGACCTTCCCAGAACCCCCCTCCACTCCCTCCCCTTCTCATAAGACGGGAGGAAAAT
The DNA here is from genome assembly GCA_933228895.1 of Platycnemis pennipes. Classification (NCBI taxonomy): domain Eukaryota; kingdom Metazoa; phylum Arthropoda; class Insecta; order Odonata; family Platycnemididae; genus Platycnemis; species Platycnemis pennipes. The sequence continues at coordinate 101,708,484 of OW121846.1, read as the reverse complement.
GACGCCAAGTGGGCGTCACCTTTTGCTTATTTTAATTTTTGATTTATGAGTGAATGGTAGTGGTTAGAAGATTAATTTTTTCACTAAATTTATTTTTTCTTTCCATCTAACAATTTCATATACAAAATTGGGATTTCGGTTCCGAGTAAACGGCCCCATTCCTTACTTCTTCACATTAATTTAAATTATTGTAAATCGTACAAATTACAATAATGTGGACCCACGGCGACAGGTGATATGAATTGGAAAGCGGAAAATTAATAACCCATAGGATTGATTCAATGCCATAGCTATGTCATACCAGCCGCAAACTCTCCAAAGAGATTTACTTTGTGAACATTCAATACCACACGAAACAACAGAAAAATCAAGATTTAAGCCTTATACCACAAGGCATGGACGAATAATCTTACTTCACACGGGGATTTTAATGTAGTACAACAATTCAGATACACGACATTAGAAAAGGGATAGGACCGGAAAGTATTGGAATGTAAAAAATCCAAGGTCTTAACTATAAACTGATGTGCGATAGGAGCGAAGAATACTACTACAGTAAACTCTCGATAATACGACGTCAGCGGGACTGGAAATCGGCAATTCGTAATTTCGAACATTTTAAAAAAGTCGTGAAAAAACTTTTGTTCTCTTCGGCAACATTCTTTATGTTTTGTGGTCGTTCGTAAAAGCATTCTTAAAAGACGCACATCTTAACAGATCGTAAAGTAAGTACCTACTGTGTCAATAATTTTAAGTCGGCTACCGTAGGGTTGGCAAAATTTCTTCCCAGTATCGAAAAGTATAGAAAACAAAAGTTGAATATTTTGTAATAAGTATTTTATTTTCGGAATAGTCAGTAGAGACGGGAATCTAGTATGAACGCTAAAAATAGACATATGCTTCAAACATCTACCCTGTTATGATGGCAGCTGGCCCAACCGCGCTTTAGTTGTCTTCTATCGTCCAATCAAAGCTATAGAAAAGCACCGAACTAAGCCAGGTTTCCAGAAAAGAAAATCATTCACAGGTTATCACTTGTAGGGTCTTTCGTCTATCGTCAGCAGAATAAATGATCTTGGGAGGTAATATTGTTCCTTTTCTACTATTAAGACCTTGATGACAAATGGGGCGTGATTCGGCATATTTTCTGCATCGTCTCCCCAAGGATATGACAGCCGGCGAGTTTGGGTTTCCGCGTGCGTGGGCGGTTGTGGAGAGGAATGATCCTAGTTTCGAGTGTATCTTTATCTGTCTTGCTGAGCTTAAAGTGGGAAGGGGGTGGAGGAATAGCGTCGCGGAACGTCTGTGACATTCCTTTCTCATCTTTTGGGCAAATTTGGGGGGCGCGTGCAGGTGATTACGGGTGGATCTTCGAGGAATATCGGGGGGGGAGAGAGAGAAGCGAAGGGGATGGTCTAGAGGTGTCAGAGTGTGAGAGGAGGGGTCGAAGACCCTCCTGATAACAAGGGACGCCGCATCTCTGACCCTCCCCATTCCACTCAACTCCCGGAGCGTTTCCAATCAGCCGCCACGCGCATCCCAGGTTTGCCCAGAAGAAGGAACCTCACAGACGTTCCATGACGCAATCCACCCATCCCCCTCCCCTCCTTCAAGTTCGGCGAGAGAGATAAAGATACTAGAGGCCTGCACACTGGCGTAAAATAAGGGTGAGGGTCGCCCACCTGTCTGTGAGAGAAGAAGGAAGAAGAGAGAGGCTCAACCCGAGGACATTTGACGGACTTTTCCGAAGTATCACAAATGTGACCTAACGGATAACTTGCCGAGTATATACGCTCACCCGTCGGCTGGGCGGGCGACCGCCCTAAGATCGTCACCGCCGCATATCTTTCTCAAGGGTCTTTGCCATTTACAATATTTTTCGTTCGCTCTTTTACCACCCCTCCCCTCAGTTAGGGCGAACAACCCAGGCACCCGCCTATCCAACATGTTTTCAGGTATTGTTAAACGGAAATGTGTATTATGGACAGGACGGGCAGTGCTGCAAATTGACCATAACACATTCAACGCAATTAGAAGGAATACCTGGAATTACTGAACTACTATGCAAAGAGGCCGGAGATTTTTATGGGCTCGTCCGTAGGATATGCGAGGAAAATATATTTTTGGAGGATTTCGTAGAAAAAGTATTGATAGCTAAAACGAAAATGAAAAAAGAGAGTATCAAGGGAATGCGAATACTACTGAATTTCCACTAAGTTGGTGATTAGAATCATCAACCGATAAATGGAAAAGAGAGCAATGAATTTCAAGGCGATGATCAATTCAGATTTTGCAAGGGGATTAAACACGTGATGTGAATGCAGTGATAAGAATTATTATAAGTTTTAGTTTCACACGATATCCCTCTTCAGCCCCTCATACCTCCCATCATTCTATCCAAGCTACCCGTTCTCCGCCTCACTTTACCCCGTTTACCCAATATTCTTCCCTCAATCACATCTTTCAATACACCCTCGCCCTTTTTACCTTCTCCATCCACATCTTCTGCCTTCTCCTACTATATCAATCAAATTTCTTTCCTCTCCTACCAATTCTAGCAATTCTTCATTCGTCCTCCTTTCGACCCACTTTAATTTCTCCATCCTTCTCCACACACATATCCCAAAAGCCCTGAGTATATTTTCATCTTCTTTCCATGAAACCTATGTTTAAACGCCATATAGTGCCACGATCCATACCAAACTTTTCGCTAGTGTTTTCATTACTACCCTACTTAACGCCCCTGTACATAGTTCACCTCTACGATTAAAAGCTTATCTCGCCAATACCATTTTCCTTCTGTCAGCAATGCTGCCATACCCCTTTTTCTCCAATACACTACCTAAATAGCGGAAGGTGGAAATGTGAAGAAATGGAGAGCCTGCCTCCACTGTCAAACCTTGCCTAAGACATCACGTAGAACAGCAACTTTGGAGTTCCGTGGTTGAAGTCCCGGATAAGTTAAGTTTTTTTTCTGTTGTGATCTGGCTTGATTTTTTATTTCACCACCTGCTTACTGATCGGAGTTGTGGGTGTCATAAAACGGGTCGGGAATGTTTCTGAGGGTGAAAACATACGCCGACCGATTCCGAACGTATCGTAATAATTTCTGAGGGTAGGATATCGGCAAAGTTCCAACGGCCACTCTTCTCCCTTCTCTTATTATGCTGTTTTACGCAACTCTCTTTTGGAGAGAGAAATGTAATGAGGCTGGGAAAACGTAGATACTTCTCCTCTGCAAGAAACTTGGTCCAGGTAGGCCGATAGCTGTTGATTATCAGAAATTCATTGCTTTTGAATAAAGTTCCAGGAGTTCTTACTCAAGCGTTACAAAAATACTAAATATTCTATTAGCAGATGATCTAATTCCATTTAGGCAAAGTACATGAGCAGCTGAAGCAGTGATCAATTGAAAAAAAACAACGGAATATTAATCCTATGGCTTTATGTTTACACCTTCCTCACTTGGCGAGAGGAACGTTGGACGAATCAGAGAAATGGTGAGATAGTGAATAATAATGTTGGCCTCCTGAAGTAATAAGGTCACAGGATATAAAATGCCAACCAGGACATTGAATTATTCAAAGGCCTTATAATGTCTGTGGAAACGCTACTACAATTCAGCACGTTAATCATTACCCTCGAAAAATCGTCCATATGTCACAGAACTCTAAAGTGACATGGATATAAAAGTAGGTATTTTCGGTGGAGGCAGAGAAAGCGAGTGTAGTTTTCGATGATGTAACTACTATTAATGTGGTAAGCAGCGCTTTGAACTTATTTCGTGCCCCTTCTCCCGATCTGTGGCCACAGGGACCTATGCGGCTCGGGCTTGTTCACTTGAGAAAGGGCGAAATCTTACGGCGGAAGGATACCATCAATAAGAGGCTAAGAGCTCTGGGTAGATATAATACAGCTAGGGCTGTATTATATCTAGCTGGGTATGTAAACTCTCCGCGCCAAGGGACAGTGTTGTCAGATCTCCTTCAACTCGGTACTCAGAAAAATTCGGCCACCGAAGTGGTAACATTTTATTGTGGACGGGCTAATGCAATCGTAATATATACTTTATTTCGCTTTCGTCAACGTACACAAATTGAGCGCACTTCCTTTTCTTTCACTTCTGGGATCCCTAATTTTGCTAATTTCGGAAATTCGTGTATCAGATAGGACTGAAGGCGTCACTTTGTTGCATTTAGTTACACTATTCATTGTAACGAGGCATTGCAAGCCTTGAGAATGACAAAATTTGTCGAAACCTAGGTCGGTTATTTAAAAAGTGTGGAATAGACTAAAATCTTTTATCTTATTCGTTCGGAAATTCGGCCAAGGACGCACAATTTCCCAACACACCAATGGCTAAACTTTGTATAAAGCGGCGGTGAATTTTGGGTAACGCACTGGAAATTCTTTTGCATATTATACTGAGACTAATCTTTGTAGATAATTCATCCTCACTCCATTCAAGGCCGTAGACAGATAATTTTTTTCGGGGGATGGTTCAATTATTACAACCCCCAAAAGTATTTCTGGCTAGGGCCTTAGGTTACTGGTTTGGAGCATGGAATGAGGCCCAAAAAAACTTTGTTGGAATGATTGGAATTCAATGATTCGGAGCTTGAGATCGTTCCCACCGATTAATTGGTCAAAACATGAAATATTCCTTCCTATATTTTGACATAAAAATTCTTTTATTTATTCGAAATGGAATATTTATAACCCATTTTTATGGCCACTATTTTATTAGATTTAAGGTTTTGTTAAATGTAGTGCTATAATCTACATATATTAAAAATTGGCCAATAAAATATAAAAGGATTATTTGAATCTTGATACAACACTTATATTTATTTTTGGATGTACTATTACATAAATGTACATATTCGTGTATAGTGGGGCCACCTTCGCGTTATCTTCTCGGGGTGGAACTTTATAGTATCTACTATCTCGGGGCGGGACGAATTTTATAGTACATACTTATTACGTCAATCCCTTTCCTCCGCCGCACGTAGGAAAGCACAACACTAAAAAACATTCAGAAGTCCACTTTCACTGAGCTTGATCAGACGAACTGTCATTGCTGCAGCCTTGACTGGAGATAGAGGACAAAAGAGACCCGCCTCTCTAAAAACACCTTTTATAAAAAAAAATCTAACACTTTCCCGGCGAATAATATGAGTGAATTCTTCTCGGGCTCTCCACCGGTTTTAACTATTTAAAATTGCCGACGTTTCGAGAGACGACTCTTCACTCATTCTCACATTCCTGCCTTGAGAAGGAGTGACGAGTTGTCTCTAGAAACGTCTGCAATTATGAATAGTTTTAACCCGTGGAGAGCCCGAGAAGAGTTTACCCCCTTTTATAAACTACCTCTGACGGTTCCAATTGTCTGGCACTAGCAACATCAGGCCCCACTCTCGCTCGCTAGAGTCTTGACTCCATCACATGATCAGAAATAATTGAATTGGGATGTAATATACTCTACATATATATTGAGGTATGTAATAATATGACAAGTGACGGGTCATGTAATAATAGAAAATAGAAAAAAAACATTTTCACACGATAATTTAACCCTCCGTTAGTCACGTCTCATTTTGGAACACTATTTGTTACGCGGCGTCTCACAGACACCATTTAGCAGTGGTTAAAGGAAATGCATGCGTGTAGAAATAACTGTTTTAACTACAAAAAACCCTTCATTGATTGTTTAATTTCATGCATAGGTAACAAATTTATGCATCATAATGATGGAGATATTCGTATTAATAAAAGACGTAATCCTACTTATTTAGACAATTATTAGAGTTTTTTACATCGAAATTATATCAACATGTTTTACTTGAACAGTAATTAAAGATATTTTCTGAATGCTCTGAGCAAATGAAATTTTTATATGACATTGGTATTTAGTCATTCTATTCTTTTTTCGCTCACAGATGTAACAACTCTTCAGTTGGAATTTTCTTTTGTTCCAATTTCCTTGTCTTCTTTCGCAAACGTTTAGACGTTCCCTTACACAATTCATTCTCTTCAGTTTCATTATTAATTATTACACTGAGTTCTGTTGTTTTCCTCAACTCTACTGGTAAAAAAATGACTTGAGATCTCTTCTTTATGTGTTCCGCCACTAATTCTTTTGCCAGAGTTTTGATAAAATATCATCATCTGCTAAATTTCTGGGAATAGATAAATTATATGGGCATTTATTGCTCTTACATTGAGCATTATGTAGAATACTACCATTGGCCAGCGATCAGTGTTTCTCGAAACAGTATGTCGCGCGTAACTTATCCATAGCATCCACTCCAGAATTCGTAGCATTGTAAAATGTCACAATTTCAGGTTTATTGGCTGTACCTGTTGCTTCATCAATATTGGAATTGTGATGCACTGATGATAACAGTAGGACATTTTTTCTTGCTTTGGGTATGTATGGCACTAAAGTGCACTCTTTCTGAAAACCAAAACAGGATGTAAATTTTTGCCGACCTTGTGTGGATGTGAAGGAGGGCGGTAGCCGCCTTTTATTCTTCCTGATTGTGCCCACATATGTAAACCATCAATTTTGCGGCATTGCTAGTTCTCCGGGCAGCGCAGCGGGTGGTGTAGCGAGTGAAGAGACAGAAGGGAGGGATTAGCAGGGAACGCATTATCACAATATAGTTTCTGAGAACTTCTATGTACAATAGCCAATGAGGGTAATCAGCAAGTCTACTAGCAGACTACTAATAGGGCTGCAGATCTTTTGGATGGAATTTTTGCTAGTTGGTAGGAATAACGCTGGTGAAAGGAGTTGAAGGAATCGCACTCGGATTGGTGAATACTATTCCTTGGAATCTGCTATGGCTCACTGATTGTTCAGCTACTGGAAATATCGGTGTAGAGAGAAGGAAGGAGTCACTGTTGATGGTATCACTGATGAAACTTTTCGTTTATTGGGATGAGGATAAGAGGAAATAAGGAAGCGCATTCTCGTTTGCAAGGGGAACGTTGCTTTTGAAGCGCTGGATGATATCAAACATTTCCAAGGCGTCGAGTCTCCTCATATTTCCTTATGAGTGCAGGATTTACGGCAATCAATCAGTCCGATGATTCTACTGCTTTTTCTACAAAAAAGAATACCGAAGTCTCACCATACCGATTTTATTAAGAACCTAGAAATTAATTTTGACTTTAACGGCAGAATTATTGATTTTGGAAACATTTTATTTTGAAAGCGCGTTCAATTGAACTTGAACCAAAACTTTTTCTCCCATCAAATTGTTATTATTCAAAGCAACTACAACATTATTATATATATTTACGGTTAATGTTATACATGTACATCTAAATAATACCCTGAAAGCCACCATTAAAGTGTGTGGCAGGGGGGAAACGGTGTACCCAACGGTTGGCCGCCCTCGTCCTATAATACATATGAACTTGAACGTGTGCAGCGAAGATCAGTAAGATTTCTAAAGGGACGATACGATAATTATATTAGCGTAACCAGTCTATTAAATAAATTAAATTGGGAATCATTGTCAGATTGCAGGTTGAAATTTAGACTTTATCTCTTAAATAAATTCCAAGAAAATATTTTCAGTGATGCTGTTAAAATACTCTGCGAACCCCAACTTACTATGGCAGACTGGACCATAATCATAAAATAAGAGAAATTGATTGCCGAACTGATAGATTCAAAATGTCCTTTCTCCCTCGTACAATTAGAGATACGAATAAAGGCAAATGTGTCCAATCGTATGGATATCGCAATGGATAGCATTGGTAGCTGCATGTTGGTATGAGTACTTAAATCTAATCGTACTAACAGAATGTTTTTGCGTGTTTGCTTTGCAATTTCTATCTTTTAAAAATAGTTAAGTTCTGACTAGTATATTAATACTATTCCATTTTTATGCATGATATATAGCGCATGTTTGGTGAGAAATCACCCCCAGCCACACACCTTTGTGGTGGCTTGCAGGGTATTATGTAGATGTAGATACAGTACTCTGGGGTGGGTAATCAGTCTGGTGTCGCAGTCTTTCGGTAGTTCGGTCCCGGAGAAGAAGACTGGATTTATAACTTTGGAAACTCGGCCCCGCATTCGATTGCGGGGGCTCGAACCTGCATACATATTTGAGGGTACTTGCCCTTGTTGTCAGTAGTGTAATGATGTCATACAAGTAGCATCTTTCGGTATAATAAGGAAATGAGCACTGTCTTTTCCTACCGGTGTCAACTCTGGGAGAAGGAAGGAAGGCGGAACGCAGGGGCAGCTCTGATGGAAAAAGGAGATGGCTGGAAGGATGGCACTCGACGGCTCGCAATTCACGACTGGAGGACCCGCGATGTAGAAATGGCAATTGGTCAGCTAATGACGGGGTTGTCCCGTGATGAAAGAAGGCCTGAAAGGCTTTTGGTGGAGACTTCTCGCTCAACCATTTCACGACCCCGGATCCGCGACACGCCTTCTAAGTACTCGCTCGGGCAGCCTGTCGCGCGGCACTTCTCACATGCAAAGAACATTTGACAATGGGCTACTCATGTCATTCATACCTTGCGTCTCGCCGCCCCAGTAGCGTTCCTATCGGAAAAACAGTAATGCCCGAATTTAGATTGTAAAGATCGGGTGTGAAGTTGAACTTTTCAGGTCGTGTTGTCGCTATTTCTATTATTAAAGGGGAATTAACAAGCGCGCGTTCCTCTCCGTACCGCCCTTCCTGCCGCCTGCTTCCGCCTTAGTGGTGCAAATAATCCAACTCCTAAATAGCCATATTTGCGCTCACAACAGTATTTCCTCCTTCGCGGAAATTGAGCAGCCTCCCACGAGTCTGCTCATATTTTAAGTTCATTTTACCTTGTTTTTGACACCGTTAGTGCGGGTTAAGGCTCCGTCCCATTAGTTTATTACAAATTACAAGTACAGGCCATGATAATGTAGACACAAGACATAACACAACACACAGTACGTACACAGATCCCCATAAGACAAATCACATACTACACAAAAAGAAAAGAAAACAAAAACACGCCCTATCTCTCCCTTTTTACAACATAATAAAAGCTTTACAAATGTTGCCCTTTATATGTGTAATATTTTTATTGCACTGTTACTCGTACATTGATAAGTTGGGACAATTATAATTTAATTGTTGACACCATACGAAGGATGGCAATGCTTAACCCAGGTCGTTGGGACGAATCCGGAACTCCATCGGTAATACGTCCATTACCGCCCAGGGTCGCACGCGGAGTTTTGGCGCCTGCGGCTCCGGGATGACGCCAAATAGTAATGCCGTGTTCGCTTCCTCTGCATCCCTGAAGCGGAGATACGCCGACGTCGTCCTAGTGTTCGTGTCCCGGAACATGAATCTCTCCATTACTTTTCCTGCCGCCTCCACGTCCTCCAGCCAGCCGTGTATGATGGCTTCTGTTATTCCGTCGGCTCGTACCCAGGGACTGTGGAGCATCTAAACGCCCGTCGGAACGAGCGGGGAAAACAAAACAATAGGAAAAAAATTAATAAGTGGCTCCGACACAGCCTTTTTTTTTCTTTTTCATCCGCTCCTCGTCCTTTCCCCAGTTCGTTTAACGAAAGGACGGTGAGCATTTCCATTTCCTCGGGGGCCGAGGGCACCGGCGCCGGTGGGTGGGACATCTCCCTCCTCCGGCACCGACGATAAATGAGTCCTGCCGCCACGGCGCCCGCTATGCAGAGGGTGAGTGTTCCCCCGAGGTACGAGAAATGCCGTTTCGGGAGACCCCATGACGCCTCCTCCTAGGACTCGGCCCCCCGTATGTACTGCTGGAGTTGTGTGATCGGGATACCGTTGCCGCGGGTGTCGGCCGCCTTTGCCTCTTTCACAATCTCCTCGAGTCGTCGCCTCATATCCTCCGTTGGGTGGTCGCGGTAGGTTAGTAGTGGTCCTTGCAGCAGCTGGGAGAGGTCCGGGATGTGGATGTCCTCCTTGGCGGGTATGAGTGCCTCACTGCGGTGTAAGTATGAGGTGAGCACCTGGCCCTCCGCTTACGCCGAGCACCCTGCTGCAGTTCCAGGATCCCAGTCCCCGTCAGGAAACTCTCCGTGATGTCAAAGGTCTCCTACTGCTCCGGACATCTCTGAATGAGCTTGCTGCGGTGTAGGACGCTATATACCCAGCGGTTGGTAGCCCTCGTCTTACAGTATAGTGCTCTGGGGTGGGTAATCAGTCGGGTGTCGCTGTCTTTTTTGGAAATTCGGTCCCGGAGAATATGTCAAACAAACAAGACATAGGGATACTCAGTTACTCGCTGCCTCGGTCACAATGCTGCCTCGGCATGTGGTCATATCCGGTGGCACAATGGGGTCGTTTACCATATTTTTTTCATTGACGAATTTGATAGAGTTTTTAAAATAAAAAGACCCGTATTTTTCCGTTTTCTGATCCATCAATTATTTCGCGAGTTATAAGCGGCGAAAAACTGATGTTTTTAACCCTTTCGGAAAATGGGCGTGGTGCAACCTCTGACGCATAACGACTTCGTCCAATCACAACTGAGCCCGCGAAGCTGCTTTGCCGTATCGCAAAGGGGGGGACACAGCTGACTCGCCCAATGGGAGCGATTTCGACAGCATCTGTGCGAGCAGACCTTCCGAGAACCCCCTTCCACTCCCTTCCCCCTCCCCTGAAAGCAGTCAAGGACGGGAGGAAAATGACGTCAATATTATCACAGCAGCATTCGGTTGGCGTCACCTTCTGCTTATTTTAATTTTTGATTTATGAGTGAATGGTTGTGGTTAGAAGATTAATTTTTTCACTAATATTCTTTTTTGTTTCCATCTAACGATTTCGTGTACGAAATTGCAATTTCGGTTCCGAGTAAACGCCCCCATTGCACAAGTCGCCGTTCGACAGCAGCATGTATCGAAGGTGGTGTTAAGCCCGGACTTCGCCGGAAGGGCTTAGTTCCGATAATAGCTTAATTTTTTATCGTAGGTTCTTGCCCTTGACGTCGGGTGTCAATTGTAGCACACAAGACGGCATTTCATAAAACAAAAGGTATTTACCTTCGATTTACCTTCGGTAGAGAAATTTGGCTGACTCTTCCAAAACTCGGGGGAGCTGCTCGGTGTTGTCGTGGACCGCAACGAGGAAGGCGGTGAGGAGCGGCGACTGCGGAGGGCACGGGTTGACTAAACACACTGACTTGGAAACAGGTTCGCGAAGCTTACTCAAGGAACTTCCCTTAAGGGTAGAATTCGGATAATGACTTCGCGAGAGGAAAGGCAACGAAAAGCAACGGTTGCTAAAGGCGAAAGGACAGAGATGGCTCTAAAGGCTGTATTCTACACGCACTTCCTTCATTCGACACTCTCACACCAGCAGAACGAACAACCGCGCTGCTTTCCATTGCCTAGTTTAAATACTCCCCTTGTTGACTGTATTACTCCCTAGTCATCGTGCCAAGGGGGGTGTGCGGCGAGAAGCACTCGCGGAAAAGTTCCCGGACATAGACTTTAGAAATCGACCTTCTATGGGACGACAACCGAGAAAATAGCCGAAAAATAGAATTTATTTATGCCTTCCTCTGAAAGGTCACCTCGCACCTCTCCAATGCCTTAGGTGCTTGCGCTTATTGTCAACTTCGCAAACACCTGCGATTTGGTGCGCCAATTGCTCGCACCACAGTGGTTTTTCGATACGGCTACATACGGGGCGTCCGGAATAATGGTCAGTGAACCGTTAAGTTTGTCAATACTTGCGGGCAATGGCACCACGTGGCCCATTTCTATTTGCCATTACCCGCTAGCTAGATCCAAAGTCGAAAAATACTTGGCTCCTCCGAGTTCGTCAAAAGTATCCTGGATGTTAGGCAACGGATATTCATCTCTCCAACGTGACTCCGCGATTCAATATCCCGTAAAAGAGCTATGTTATTTAATGAATAAATACCGATCCAGAAAAACACCTATATGGAAAATCATCTACAGGGTGATAACGAATACACAATAATTGTATGAGTATGCTATTTTATAGCACGTTGTAGTTACATTCTATTTCTTACAATCTCTTTTAACTCATTTTGACTTCGGAACATGACTGACGTGTTGTTGCCACGTTTAATTTACAAAGTGAGGATACATGCTCAATTCCGCTAATACGTATTCTAAAATAGGTTAAATATTTTCTTTCTTAGTTTTAAACTACTCCCTTGCAATTACAACTCTTTGTTTTGAATTTTATTAATATTCGTATTTTTGAAAATTGCTTGGCAACAATAACGCTGCTACCATTTGGAAGCATTGGCTTTAATTACAATACATCAATAACAAATAAAATATTTAAATTACGTAAAAAATATAAGAAGGATCATGGTAAGGTATGTTCCGTAATGAAGTCGGTAAATAAACCTGTAAGCACGTTCCGTCACGAGTAGCGTTGCCAATGATAACAACATACTGTAGCGCCACTTTCACGTAACTAAGGCTTTTCTGCTTTTTTTCGAGCAAACATTTATTAATAACAATTAAACAAGTGTGGTAGGGCGAGCAATTTTTTATAATACTAAATGGGGGCGTTTACTCGGAACCGAAATCGCAATTTTTTGCATGAAATTGTTAGATGGAAACGAAAAACGAATTTTAGTGAAAAAATTTATCTTCTTACCACAACCATTCACTCATAAATCGAAAATTAAAATAAGCAAAAGGTGACGCCAACCGAATGCTGCTGTGATAATATTGACGTCATTTTCCTCCCGTCCTTGACTGCTTTCAGGGGAGGGGGAAGGGAGTGGAAGGGGGTTCTCGGAAGGTCTGCTCGCACAGATGCTGTCGAAATCGCTCCCATTGGCCGAGTCAGCTGTGTCCCCCCCTTTGCGATAAGGCGAAGTAGCTTCGCGGGCTCAGTTGTGATTGGACGAAGTCATTATACGTCAGAGGTTGCACCACACCCACTTTTCCGAAAGGGTTAAAAACATCAGTTTTTCGCTGCTTATAACTCTGGAAATAATTGTCGGATCAGAAAACGGAAAAATACGGGTCCTTTTATTTTACAAACTCTATCAGATTCGGCAATAAAAAATATGATAAACAACCCCATTCTACGTAAAATCACGCATCTTATATTAGTTTTTCATCAAAACGACATTTCTCCTTGCATTATTAATCTGCAAATTTTACTGCAAGAGCTATGCTCTGCCGTATAACCACGTATAAAAATCCGATAACCAGCGGGTTTTTTCTTCAAACATATTATGGAAAGGCCAAATTATTTTATTGCCAATCGATAGAAGGACCAAAAAATGATGTATCCTGAAATTTTCACAAAAATGACATCTACTTCATAATTCGGTGGAGCCACCTTAACGCGCGGAAATCCGTCCAGAAGCGGAGTTTTCGTTCTCCATCCTCCGACTTCTTTTCGACCAGTAATACAGGGGCGCTCCAGGGTGAGGTCGACCCTTGAATGGTCCCTTGTTCCACCATCTCGGTGAGGTGCCATCTCATCGTTTCGAGCTGGGAGTGCGGAATCCTATAAGGTGGACGACGGATAGGTGGGTGGTTGCCCGTACGAATTTCTTGACGGACGCACGCAGTTTTTCCCAACGGGGTTCCGTTCACATGAAAGACATCAATAGACTAACAGCAATGCGCGTAACCTTTCACCGCCTTCCTTCGGCAGGGCATCACACCCTGCTTTCAACTCCGCCGGAAGTCTTCTCTCTCCTTTCCTGTATCTTCGGGGTGATGCGTTTTGCGCCACAAAGTCTCGTGTAATTACTCCAACCACGGTATTTACGGGAATTTCCAGCTCCTCTCCGGACACAATGGGGTCGTTTACCATAGTTTTTTATTGCCTAATATGATAGAGTTTGTAAAATAAAAAGACCAGTATTTTTCCTTTTTTTTATCCGTCAATTATTTCCCGAGTTATAGGCGTCGAAAAACTAATGTTTTTAACCCTTTCGGAAAAGTGGGTGTGGTGCGACCTCTGACGCATAATGACTTCGTCCAATCACAACTGAGCCTGCGAAGCTACTTCGCCTTATCGCAAAGGGGAGGACACAGCTGACTATGCCAATCGGAGCAGTTGACGTCAATGTTATCACAGCAGCATTTTCGGTGGGCGTCACCTTTTGCTTATTTTAATTTTGGATTTATGAGTGAATGGTAGTGGTTAGAAGATCAATTTTTTCACTAAATTTCTTTTTTCGTTTCCATCTAACAATTTCGTGTACAAAATTGCGATTTCGGTTCCGAGTAAACGCCCCCATTATTAATTTAATTGGGATAATATTGTCTTCCATGCGGTTAACTATCGCTCTTCCTACCATAATTCCGTGGACCGCGATTTCTGAAGGCTCCATCAGCCATGCTCCGGACTGTGCAGCGGCCTCAGGGAGGATACCTCTTGTAATTACTTCACACCGTGTAGGAAGTACAACCTTCTCCTTCAGTCTTCCAATTTCCTCCTTGTCGGTCAATTTTTTCTGCACCGGTCGGGCGGCATCCTCGTTTTCTTCTTCCTCTCATTCCGCTGGGCTCTCGTCCGTCTTAAGCGGCGCTTTGCTCCGGCGCCTCTTCTTTCCTCTCCCGGTCCCTTTTTGTTTCTCCGTTTTTGAGTCTTCCCCTGACTCCTCCTTTCGTTCGGGTTCATGCCTATTTCCTCGCCTCTCGCCCCCTAACTTTTTTCCTACTCCTCTTCCTACCTTCCTTTATGCGCTCACATACTCCTGCCCTCTCGTCGTACGCTATAATTTCCAAGCGAAATCCCTCATTACCCACACCTAATGTTTCAGAGTTTAAGTCCAATCTCACTCCCAATGTCCGGATGAGATCTAACCCGATTAAGCCATCGGCGGGTAATTTGAATTCCGAACCAGCCACCTGAAAATCGTGTGCGAACTTTCCGTTTCAGAATCGTACGGGCAGTGTGACGGAACCTATGAGGGCGAGTGGACATCCAGCGACTCCACATAATCGGGTAGTGGGGGGAAGAAGGGGGCGGTGGGGGCGGGGACTTCTTCTCGGATAAGAGACAAGGTGGCGCCGGGTGTCGATGAGTAGCGTCCTCCGGCTGCTTCCCACCTCCGCGGTCACGGCGTATCCCGCTCCACTCTGTGGCCGCGCGTCCCTCGTTGCTCTCCCCCTCTCTCTTTCTACCAGCGTGGCATCCTCTCCGCGCAGTGGGGGTGGGGCGTGGAGGCGAAAGCTTGTGGGTGAAAGTATCGCCCGGCTGCTATATACCTGCCCACGTTCACGGGTTCCTTGCTTGCTGGCGGGCGGGGGGTGGTGATCTTCTTGTGCATCGGAAACACTGGGCCGTGTTAATTCCAGATTCGCGAACCACATGTCCTAACCGATTGCATTGAAAACACCTCAGCTGGGAGAGGGATGGAATATTGGCCCATCGAAATTCTGCTAGGCTCCGGCTCCGCAGTGACGGCGTCACGGGCCCTTGTTGTCAGGAGTCAAATGATGTCATACAAGCAGCATCTTTCGGTACAATGAGGAAAAGAGCACATTGCATTTTCCTACCGGTGTCAACTCTAAAGGAATGAAGCAAGGCGGGACGCAGGGGCAGCTCTGCTGGAAAAATGATACGGCTGGCAGGACGGAACTCGACGGCTCGAAATTCACGACTGGAGGACGCGCGATGCAGAAATGGCAATTGGTCAGCTAATGACTGGGTTGTCCCGTGATGAAAGAAGGCCTGAAGGGCTTTTGGTTGAGACTTCTCACTCAACTATTTCACGACCCCGGATCCGCGAAACGGCTTCTAAGTAGGTACTCGCTCGGGCAGCGTGTCGCGCGGCACTTCTCACATGCAAAGAACATTTGACACCGGGCTACTCATGTCCTTCATACCTTGCGCCTCGCCGCCCCCGTAGCGTTCCTGCTAAAATCGGGAAAACAGTTATGCCCGAATTTAGATTGTAAATATCGGGTGTGAAGTTGAACTTTCCAGGTCGTGTTGTCGCTATTTCTATTATTAAATGGGAATTTACAGGTGAGCGTTCCTATCCGTCACGCCTTTCCTGCGGCCTGCTTCCGCCTTAGTGGCGCAAATAATTCATCTAAATAGTCATATTTGCGCTCATTACATAATGGTATTCAGTTACCTGCTGTCGGGGAAAACATATCGTCATGGGTCCGGTGGCACAGCTGCGTAAGTCACTGTAAGACAGCAGTATGTGTCTAAGGTGGTTTTCCGACACAGCCACTTACGGTGTGTCCGGAATTATAGTTAGGGAGTCGTGAAGTTTGTCCATACTAACGGGCAATGCTAGCACGCGGTATGGTGTAAAAAACTGATTTCTCAATTGTAGGGGAATCTCCACTATTAGGCGGATTTTATTGCTCCGGATAGCATAGGACATCTTGCCTAAAGCGTAATAGGCGTACATGTTTGCCGCCGTTAGGAGAAAGGGAAAACGAGTCCTCGGGGTTAAATTTTGTTGCACCTGTTTGACTGCTTCATGCAATTCCGAAGAAGGAAAAAAGAAGGGGCTCAATCGTTGGTGGATTGATCCTTCCCACGCGTTGGCAAATTGTGGTAAATCCACTTTGAATTCTCCCACAACGTCTGCAGTTGTCTAAACCCTGAGGATTTGGAGAGAGTAATGATCACTCTATTCGATAGAACTCTTTATGTTTTCCCCGAATTCTTTATCCATGAGGGCAACCTCTTCTGCCAGACGGTCAGTAACTTTTCTGACCTTCGCGACGGTCAGCTCGCTCCTGCTCGCTAGCTAGTACGTGGTGTTTATCAAAGTCGCCTGTAACATCAATAGATTCAATATTTTCTGATTAGCCCCTCGGTTTAAGTCCATCTCCCGGTTAAGAGCGTCTAAATCTGCGTCGGTCAAAGTACTAAATATAAATTTAGGGCCTCGCCCGTAAAATTTAATTTAAGCACCAGTACGCGGTGCGAATCAGCCCAATGGCCCAATGTAGCCGCCGTATCCACGGAATTTAAAAAATACTCGACTCTACTCTCATCGTCCCCGCCCGAAAAGTTATCTATTTCGTACATCAACCCGGTAACATCCGGGTGGGGAGGGGGGGGAGCGGGGTCACCACAGATGTCACGCCAGCCGGGTCAGGCATTTTGCGCAATTTATTTATAGGCTGCTCCACTGAAAAAGAGGACAAATCCTACAGGACCCGGAGGTACACGCAATCAACACACAAAAAGAACGATACACTAGGGGCGCTTACATTCAAGACTCGATAAAAAAAGGAAATGGAACTCGAGCGACACTTTTAGACAACTTGCACAAACATCACGACTCTGACGCCTGTAAGATAATCCGTGGGGTCTCACAGTACCTGGGCGGCTCCTAATTTGAATGCACAGCTTACCATTACGGAACGAGACGCAAAATAACATTTCCCAAAGGAACACAACTAAATGAAATCTCGTCCTCGGAAGGCTAATAGTTAACAACAAAATTAAACAACTGACAAAATGAAGGAATTACGTAACACCCCACTTAGCATGCAACAATTACCGTTAACAACCCAATCAACTCTCATTACACTTCCCGAAAAGCTGAATTTAAGTTAAACTACATTATCCCTTAAACAATTAGCACCCCGTCCGTTTTGAGCACAATGAATCCCAAACCACTGCCACAACTGTCGAACTTACGACCATATTTGTGGGTTCTTGCCCTTTGTATTAAGAGTCAGTGATGTCATACAAATTGCATCTTTTGGTAGTACAAGGAAAAGGGCACTTTACCTTTGCTACCAGTGTGAATGACTCGGGAAGGAAACGGTGGATCACAGGAGCAGCTCTGCTGGAAGGAGACGGCAGGCAGGAAGGCACACGACGGCTCGCGATCTCTCTCGACTGGCGGGCCACGGACTCGCGACTCGAATCGGCGAAACTCTTGGCTAACGATGGGAATGTCCCGAGGTGAAGGGTGGCCTGAGGCTCAGTGGGAACTTCTCCCTTAAGGTTTCCATGACCCTGCATTCGCGACGCGGCTTCTGTGACTACACTCGTGCAGCGTTTCGTGCGGCACCTCTCGAATACGACAACGACGCCGACCATGAACCACCCGAGGTTTTCATACCGCACACCTCGCCGTCACCGTCGCGTTCCTACAAAAAAATCGAGAGAAAACGGCAATGCCAGAATATAGATTGGAAAGTTCGGTGTGAAGTTAAACTTTTCGGGTCGTGTTGTCGCTATTTCTATCTGAAAACGGGAAATTAACAGGTGCGCGATCCTATCCTCCCCGTCCTTCCTGCGCCTGCTTCCGTCTTCGAGGGCGCAAATAACCAAACTCATAATTATCCATATTTGTGCTCACTACATAAGAACTCTATCCCTAAGCTGTCACATATAAGCTGTCACATCAAATCAAGGAGGATGAATATTTAAAACATTTACCTCCACCGATATAACAAATATTGTAAACAAAAGCGCGAGTTGAGTCATGCAAAACATACCCTTTCTGATTCCATGCTAATTTTTGCTGGGAATCTTAGCTATCCTGAGTCCCATCTTCTAAGTGGCTGTTTCCTGGGGATTATGCAGATCCCCGACGTTATGGATCCACATTCGGTATTACTGCTACGAGCATTCCAACGATGGCTTCCCCAGGGTCGAAAATTTCCAGCGACCACTGCAGCGCAGGGTCTTCCCTGGTAAAAATCGGCAGCTCGCTTGGGCGTGACGGTCGCGTGAATGGAGAGGTGATAAAGCGACGGGGAGTTTTCATCGCTCTCCGTTTACTCTCTGATATTTCGCTCGCTCGGATCACTCTTCCATTATTCCTCCATGAGAGTGAAAGGAGCGCTCTTTCTCGCTTCAATAGCGCTTATTTTCCCGTTCCCCGTTTGCTCTTCCATCTCTCTTATCGGGACGCATACGAAGACTCCATGTGCTACTTCATGTGCGCTTCGTTGAAAGTGCTGCCACAATTATGAATTTTGTGAAGAAAAATGTTGAATACTTAAACAAACAATTACACGGACCGTTAAGTGTCAACAATAATCATCCAATATATATGTTAATATTATTTTATGCCTTTCTTTGATGGACAACTTGAGTTTCAACGAATGTGACTACGTTCACTTAGAAATATTTAATGTGGTAACAATGTTGTATACAAAGGAAATATTTTTGCTTGCTCTCGAAAATGACAGTCAGTATAAAGAAGTAAATGCCATTACTACATTTGGTAGGTATATAACTGACTTTTAAGGAATATAACTGGGTGGACTTTGAAAATTTTTCACAGACATTTCGTATATGCTAGCTGTATAGCGAGTTCTTTAATTAATATTATCCATATTTTTCATTTATGAATTTGTGCGTCAATATATTAATAATAGTTCATATCTACAAGCCAATCGCCATAGTCGGCATTAATCTTGACCAAAGATTGTTACTGACTTTGTTGAATTAATACATATAGGTTCTGATAATATGTTGTAGTATCATGTAGAAATTGATACTTACTCCTGTTAAAGCATCAAGAACATTAAATATGGTCATACTGTAATTAATCATTACATTACAGGCTTGAATAATTCATGCATGTTAATGATGTGTAGTATCTAGTTAGTTTATTTGCTTGGCTCTAGTTATTCGAACGACAACAACGTGAAACCGGATGTTTACATAAACAAAGCACTCCCACCACCTACTACTTAAGCATTTGATAGATTGAAACTCATTCATATAATAGTACGAGTAAATAAATATGGAAATAAAGCAGACAATAAGTATTAATATATTTAAAAATGAGAATAAATGCTTAAAAATTATAATTCTGAGTACATAGAAACCCTATTTTGAATTAAGATGCTAACTTGACTCTAAATGCAGTGCCTGAAAACCTCCATCTTGGTTTTTGTGATGTTATATCACGGTGGTGTTTATTTTCCGTGTTCATCATTTCGTGAAGTTTTGGTGGCTACTGCATGTGGAGCCGAAAGCCATCTCATGTGCTTAAAATAGTTAATTGTTACAAGAAGTGTTATCTGTGGTCACGTTTAAGTCATTCAACATCTCAATGCCTTGTGTAGACCATGAAAAAGGAAGTTTTTTTTTGGCATTCGTTCCGGGATTAAAATTGAAGGAATACTGCGACGAAGCGAAAGGAACGGATGGATTTTGTGATGTGAAAATCCTCATTCTAGGAGGTATGTTTTGAACTGGATAATGATAATGTGTTAATATAATATTATTGAGCAGAGAATGTTCGCACACTGCATCACTGAAAATATACAAATTTCTCTTACGAAATGTTTGCTTAACAGTTCCGTTTTTTTCGTAGATGAGTCTATTGCCACTAATACTTCGCAAGGTTCCGGGACTACGGACGAGATTTTTATGGCATTGTTAGCATCATAGCATCGTGCATCTTATTGTTAGTGACCGAGGAGGCAAGGGTGAGTTCATTTGTTCAGTGAACTTTCATATTTGTGCTTTGTATGCTTATACACATTTATGCTTTTTGTGCCATGTCCTGACGGAAGGTCGTTGAATTGAAAGGAGCGGCTGTAAACTATTTGAATTTAACTGTTAATAGTTCCTTCCTGCTTTAAATAATAAATAGTAACATTTGTTGTTATTGCAATATTTAAGCCTTCTGATCGTGCTGCTTTCAGGTGTCTTTTTGTGGAGGAGCCAAGAAGAAGACAAAAAGCCAAAGAATGTATTTCTGAGTGTCACCATTGGATGCAAGATAATTATTGATTCCTCTTGGAAATGTATAATTAATGACTGATAATAAATGTAGAGGTAAATAGATGCAAAAGAGTTTAAATTGTCCACCCTCTTCTTGTTTTGTAACTTTCGTAATGAATGTTAATCGGAATTATTCTAGGAACGAGTGTGTTACGAAATTAATCAGAAGTGTGATCTATTTCCTTTGCTAAAAATAAGTAACCGTAGTTGTGAAATTTTACCGTTTGAGGTAAAGGTTTTCATGTAGATATTTTGAGCAGTTAGTCGTGTCGTTTAAAGTCGCTCTGTTGTTACAGTGATGGCAATAAAAATCTGGAAATAATATTGTCTGCCGTGGCACCTCTATAATGTTCATAAAATTTAGATGGGAAAAATTAGATATTCTTCGCCGCAATATTGAATATTTCGTTCACGAAATCAGAATTCCTTTGTTTCAAACTCGTTTAAGATTTCAAAATTGTGTTTATTAACTTCGATTGTATTTCTTGTGTTTGAATTTTATTTCAATTTTCATAGCGTATTATCTTTAGTGAACGTTGACGTCGAGATGTCAATTATAAGCATACGGCAAGATTTCCATACGCGCTTCGTCATGGCTCAAGTTCCATTTCCATTACGAGTATATCACTTTCCAAGTACGTTCCGACCATCCGATGCACTCTCCATAGGCTCTCGTATCACTTTCTGTTTGCTTCCGCCCGAGAAGAACGCGTGCTTTCCGTTTGCGCTCCGTGACGCTCGAAATCGAAACTTAATTTACACTCCGATGTTCCACTTTCCGCTTCCTTAAGCATCCGTTATCTCTCCGTTTGCGCTCATCAATCTCTCTATTAGCGCTCCAATTGAAACTTCGTTCTCGCTTCCTTCACGCTATATTTTCACCAGGGTTCCAGCGACGTGCTTTCCATTGTTGGGATATCTGGCGACGAGAGTTCCATCGCTGGGCTCCCCAACGACTAGTGTTCTAACGAAGAATAGTCCGTCGCTGCAGCGCTCTCGGGAATCAGCTGGCGGTTTTTTCATAAGACTGACGCAATGGCCGGATCTCATTTGATCAATTATTGGACCTGAAAACGCAAGCAGAATTCGGAGATAAAATATTTTCAAAATGAAATCTATATAAATCAATACGCAAGAGTTGTTGCATTGGTCTATTGCTTAATCATCACATATAAATCCTAGACCATAACATATTTATAAGTCACAAGCTGACCCGGCCACGCGTTGCTGTGGCTCAATCTGGTTAAATGGAAAGCGCACGTTTATAGTATGTTTAATTTCACAATTCTTATGGGTATACAATATATCTCAGTTGATCGATTGTTTTGCAGCTGGACACGCATATTTGTATATAATTTTAACGTCTTTACATGTCGTCACAAAGTAGAATATTTCAGGCAAGCATTTATTTCATCCGCTAGTGTCGATCGAGGAATTACAGGTAATGTTTGCCTGAAATGTCGTGCAAGCAATATTAATGCGTTCTCAAATGGTCTCAGGATTCAACGGAAATCTTGCAATGATCGATCCAGAGCCTCGAGCGATGCTTTGTGCACCATTGTGCATTCATCCCAAGCAATAAGTTGGCATTTCTGAAATATTTGCCCCATGCCGGATGATTTGAATATGTTGCACGTGAGTGTTTCAATGAATTGCAAGTTCAATGGGATGCACATCCCGTCTCCAGTGTAATATTGTATTCTCGATATTGTACAAACCTTCATGGAGTGAACAAAACAACTAACCAAAGCTTCACGGAAATTGGATGAATGTTGTGGTAATGCATGAAGTTATCAATATTGTATCGATACAGTATCGATATTGTAATGATACTTTATAAAACTAAAAAAAACACCTAAATAATTTCACCTCAATTTTGTATCAACAATGTATCGATGTATCCATATTTTATCGATATTATATCGATACAGTATCGAAATTGAATTATCGATTTTGTAGAAACCTTCGCGGAGCGTACTCAATAACTTTCCAAAGTGTAATGGCGATCCGATGAATGGTGTAGTAATGCATAAACGACAAACACATTATATACATTCGATACAGTATCGATATTGCAACGATACATTCCTTTTAAAAAACTAAATAATTTCTCCTCAATTTTGTATCAATAATGTATCAATTTATTGATACTTTAGCAATATTATATCGATAAAGTATCGATATTGAAATGTCGATTCCGTAGTCCTCTTTTCGGGAATGTACTCAACAACTTCCCAAAGTTTCATGGCGATCCGATGAATGGTGTAGTAATGCATAAAGGACATACACACACACACACACATACATTCATTTTTATATATATAGATATATACAACCCGTACAGTGTACCCGTGGCGCGTTGATCGGCACGGGTAGCGATATAACTAAGCTACTCGGGAGCTAGAACCTCGGATTTGATTCGGCATACCTTGATACTCTCTGCCCCGTCTGGTAAATTAGAAATAAGCTGATTTTAAATGTATTTGCCTAATATAATTGGCCGAAAAAAATTGAAGAATCGCAGAGTTCTAAACCCCGTGGAGTTAATAAACTGGGTTACATGCCATCAAACAATCATTACTTGTACTCCCTTCGAATACAAATTCATTTTAACTACCAAAGAAGTCTGTTAGGTAAAAAGATTTTTCAAATGGGAGTTGGCACTTGAAACGATAGTGTAAAGTCCATTTTATCAGAGCAGCTTAAGGGCCATTTTTCCTGGGCGTTTATTGACCTGTACACTACTTACTATACTTGGGCACTTGACCCATTACATTACAATGGAATAATGTTGGTCCCCGATATGACTAAAGTGGATGAGTTTTCATTATACTCAGATTAATTTACCAAAGTATGGGATAATTTGAGGTAGCCTATGGTAAAGTCAGAATGTTTGCGTAACAGCTCTTTAACGAGTAATTCCTCACGTCTGAAGGCGAAAACGCCCAGGTAAAATGGCACTTAGCTGCTCTGAAAAACTGGATTCTACGCGATCGTTCCAAGTGCCACCTAATATTTGAAAAATCTTTTTACAGAAATAAATTATATCAGACGAGAAATATTTATTGATATTTACGGGTAGGAGTGGATAGTCTCAAAATGCGATAATGTTAAGCACGACGTTATGCATTTGGTTTCCGATCACAATTCCGAAAGAATTAGCCAAAGTTCTTCGATCAACCGTCGTGTTTAAATCCGTACGAGATAAAGTAAACGCATAAAAGAGCCTAACAACATCACTTGAGGCCTAAGGGTAAAGTCACTTCCCCGGGTTCCACTTTCATCCCCCATTAAACGCAGTGACTCACTTCCCACCGAGTAGCTACGCAGACTAACTTTAGATTTTACATCGACATTTTGCTGATAAGAAGGGAAAATTTAAAAAAAATTTCTCAAACTCAGATGACAAATACTTCGTTCAGCAGGGGTCTTGCTCCAGAAGTTGTCAATGAGCATACGTTTCACAGCAGCAACCTTTCACAGCGGCGGCTTTCACACAATAATTCCAAGGATTAATTTCAAAAGAATGCGGAAAAATTGAAGAAATTGTAATTCATCAGCTTACGTGAATAGTGTTGGAATACAGACCTACATCTACATCAACATAATACCCTGCAAGCCCCCATAAAGGTGTGTGGCAGGGGGTGAACTCTCACCAAACATGCAGTACATATCATGCATAAAAAAGGATTAGTACTTCTATAGGTACTGTTCAAAACTACGCTATTAAAAAAAGATAAAAATAGCAAAGCATACATGCAAAAGCATGCTCTTAGTTGGGTTAGCTTCAAGTCCTTACACCAACATGCAGCCAGTATTGCCAGCAGCTTGAGTATGCAGCCAGTGTATGGGATCCTAATGAATTAGGTTTGATGAGAGAACTAGACAGTGTGCAGCGTAGAGCAGCTAGGTTCGTCAAAAGGTGTTACGATAGGTTGAGTAGCGTATCAGAATTAATACAAGAATTAGGGTGGGAATCATTATCAGAGCGTAGATTAAAGTTCAGATTAAATCTATTGCAGAAATTTCAATCGGATAGCTTTACTGAAGATGTTAGGCACATATTAAAAACACCAGCGTATTATGCTAGATTCGACCAGATAAATAAGATTAGAGAGATAGATTGTCGTACAGATAGATTCAAAATGGCATTTTTCCCCCGTACTATAAGAGAACAGAATAGGCAGCATAGGAAAGGGATAGGTAGGGGAAATATTTTAGAGTATTCTGTAGTGCATGATGCATGCATTAACCCCTCAAATACTATAGATACCAACAATTTAGTTGCATGAGACCCTTTAGTTGCTTGCTTGCATGTTAGTAGTGCATGCTTGGTGACCTTCACCCCCTGCCACACACCCTAGCGGTGGCTTGCAGGGTATCGTGTAGATGTAGATAGATGTAGATGTAGCTACCAATGTTATCCATTGCTACACTCTTACTGGATATATTTACCGTTATTCATATCCCTAATAGTACGAGGAAAAAGGACATTTTGAAAGTCAGTTCGGCAATCAATTTCTCTAATTTTGTGATTATGGTCCAGTCTACCATAGTAAGTTGGGGTCCGCAAAATATTTTTAACATCATCACTGAAAATAAGGTCTTGGAATTTGTTTAAGAGAGTGTCCAAATTTCAACCTGCAATCTGAGAATGATTCCCAATTTAATTCATTTAATAGACTGGTTACGCTAATAAGGTTATCATACCTTCCCTTTACAAATCTTGTCGATCTTCGCTGCGTCCTCAATCAATAGTGCCCGTTGCCGTACCCACGTTGTCATGAACCGCAAGTAGAAGCCGAAGTCAGCAGAACACCGCGGAACCATCTCGGGAGTCGAGCGTGTCCGCCGCCGGAGAATTCACGAACGAAACAAATCCAGATTTGCTGAGGACGAAGAGAAAGGGAGAGCTCGTGACGTCACTGGAGGGGTGGAATACGGCGAGTTGAGTGCTTGGAGGGGAATGAGGGGAAAGGCGAGAAAGAAGAGGGGAACGAGGGGAAGAATATTACGAGGTGAAGGAATGTGGAGTCGGGGAAAGGATGTCCAACATTTGGCCTCATGAGCATAAAGCCTTACCAGACCTCTCCTATCGTTGCAAGCTAAAGTGAGAGGCGGGTTTGCGTTTGACGACCACAATCAAATGACAGAGCAGCCAGTGGACGTTTTACTCGGTAATAAAGTGTATATAAGTATAATTTTTGATCCCATTCCTCGTGCAGAGAGCAAAGAAAGGGAGGGGGACATCATATCAATCATCATATCGGTGGGAATCAATATAATAGCGTAGGTAAAGTACAGATTAAATCTATTAGAGAAATTTCAATCGGATAGCTTTACTGAAGAAGTTAGGTACATATTGAAGACACCAGCGTATTATGCTAGATTCGACCAGATAAATAAGATTAGAGAGATAGATTGTCGTACTTATAGATTCAAAATGGCAATTTTCCCCCGTACTATAAGAGAACAGAATAGGCAGCATAGCAAAGGGGAAATATTTTAGGGTATTCTGTAGTGCATGATGCATGCATTATTCCTTTAAATACTATAGATACTACCAATCTAGTTGCATGAGACCCTATAGTTTCTTGTTTGCATGCCAATAGTGCATGCTTGGTGAATTACATCTACATCTACACGATACCCTGAAAGCCACAGCGACGGTGTGTGGCAGGGGGTGAAGATCACAAAGCATTCACTACCGACATGCAAACTAGCAACTATAGGGTCTCATGCAAATAGATTATTAGTATCTATATTATGTAAGGAAATTATACATGCATCATGTACTACAGACTACTCTAAAATAATTCACATACATATCCCATTGTTACGCTGCCCATTCCGCTCTCTTATAGTACGGGGGAAAATTGCCATTTTGAATCTATCAGTACGCCAATATATCTCTATAATGTTGTTTATCTGGTTGAATCTAGCATAATATGCTGGTGTTTTTAACATGTGCCTAACATCTTCAGTAAAGCTTTCCGATTGAAATTTCTCTAATAGATTTAATCTGTACCTTAACCAACGCTCTGATAGTGACTCCCACCCTAATTCTTTTATTAATTCTGAAACACTACTCAACCTATCGTAACACCTTTTAACGAACCTAGCTGCTCTACGCTGCACACTGTCTAGTTCTCTGATCAAACCTAATTCATTTGGATCCCATACACTCGCTGCATACTCAAGGTGGGGCCTAACTAGTGAAAAGTAACATCGCTCTTTTGTCTTGTCATCACATTTCCCAAGTACTCTATGTATAAATCCTAGCTTTCTCTTCACTCGGCCGCATATTTCCATACGGAGAAAGAGGACCATAATGAAAAATTAGAAAAATTTATTGCCGAACTGACAGATTCAAAATGTCCTTATTTCCTCGTACAATTAGGGATATGAATAACGGTAAATGTATCAAGTACGAGTGTAGCAATGGATAACATTGGTAGCTGCATGTTGGTAAAGGACTTGAAGCTAACCCAACTAACAGCATGTTTTTGCATGTTTGTTTTGCTATTTTTATCTTTTTTTAAACAGTGCAGTTTAGAACAGTATATAAATACTAATCCTTTTTTATGCATGATATGTAGTGCATGTTTGGTGAGAATTCACCCCCTGCCACGCACCTTTTTGGTGGCTTGCATGGTATTATGTAGATGTAGATTGTTGGTGGCAATCTGTTTGATAATCAATAGTTCTTTGTGTTTGTACGTGTCTGGCATACGATTAGAGTATAACCTGTGTGTCATGGAATGGAAGGACGCTAATTTTTGGGAACTGTGGTGCCTTGATTCTATATGTATAACCTGGTACGTGTTACACGTTTTCCGGAAAATATAGCAGTCAAGTTTCTCGTCTACAATTTTTACAGTCAAATCCAGGAAATTAAGGCTACCTTCACATTCATTCTCATGATAAATTGAATATTTCCATCTAGGGAGTTTAAACACGTTAAAAAACCATTTACATCTACATCTACATAATACCCTGCAAGCCACCACAAGGGTGTGTGGCAGGGGGTGATTGCTCACCAAACATGCACTACATATCATGCATAAAAAAGGAATAGTATTAATATAGTAGTCAGAACTACACTATTTAAAAAAGATAGAAATTGCAAAGCAAACATGCAAAAACATTCTGTTAGTAGGGTTAGCTTTAAGTACTCATACCAACATGCAGCCACCAATGCTATTCATTGCTACTCTCCAAGAAGCAAAACGCGCGGTCATAGTCATCACTTGCAGGCTTGGCACCGTACTCGCATTGAGTACATGCATCAGTTCGGGCTCGTTACAAGAGTGGAAAATGCCCGGCTTGCGACTGGACACAAGAGACATGCGTCAGTTCAAAATTATTGTGTCTCCGTCCCTTTCCAAACACAGAACACAGCGTCCATATAGCGTTGCCAATGTAGAATGTTCCTTGTCAAAGGATGCCTTGAGTCGAAAATGCGGTGCTCCAAATCATCCATGTAGACATCCGCGAGAAGTGGGGAGAGCGGAGAGCCCATGGCTAGCCCGTCCAGTTGGTCGAAGTACTTGCCGTTGAACAGGAAACTGTATTGATCAACGTACAATTTCAATAAGGAAAGCAACTCACTTGTAACTGGCGCGGGGGCCCCCGCCTTTACAAAAAGAATCTCAGCCAGGTGGAGTGCTTTCAACCTGGGAACACTCGTGAGCAAAGTTTTCACGTTGAAGGACACCAGAAGACACTTGGGGGGGGCACACTTTATTTGATAGCATTTCTGCGAACTTACTCGAATTTTTAATGCCATTATTGGGTATGACAGATCTTGCGGCTAAGCTTAAAGCCACCTAGTGTGTCCACCGGGTTGCGGATGGTGGGTCAACCTCTAGATATAGAGGTTAGCTGCGAGATAAGTGAGTTTACCCGTCGAATAAGCAGTCTTGGGCAAAAGGCGACGGCATTGCTAGGGGGTATTGGTCTATCCCTCTAGTAGGCCTCCAAAGAATACAGAACCTGTGAAGATGCCGTGACTTGGCGACAGGAGGCCGCCAGCAATTACGCTTGTCATCACCCGGAGGATAGGACAGCAGCTCTTCTTCATATGAGTGAAGGTGGAGACCACAATGGTCGATACAGCTACACCCATTTCACTACAGGCGTGGTAACATTTACTTTGACAGCTACAGTACTGCGACGTAGAAGGCAAGGGAAAACCACCACATTACTATCCCGAGGAGTCGCAGCCGCTCCATTTTTTCTTTTAATCAAGACGTGATGGAACCCTCTCGAGTAAACCATTCCGGAGGTAAAATAGTCCCCTATTCGGATCTCCGGGCGGGGAGTACCCGAGAGAGTACATCAGTCAAGTGTGATAAGCAATTTAGGGTAGGAACATGGAACGTGAGATCGCTACGGGCCTGCGGAAAACTGGAAAACCTAAAGGTGCAATTGAGAAGAATGGACCTCGACGTATTAGGAATCAGCGAAATTAAGTAGCCCGAAGAAGGAGACTTCTAGAGCGGAAGCTACAGGATTAAACACACGGGATCATTTAATGGCAATGCTGGGGTAGACATAATGCTCAGAAAGAGCGCCCGATTACGCGCCAAAAGCTTCCTGCAGTACAATGAAAGGATAATAATCGATTAGGTCTCGATGAAGATCGAGGCCAAACATGCAGATACCGTAGTGGTGCAGGTTTACGTGCCTACGTCGGTCTACGAAGATGAAGAAGCAGAAGACGTCTACAAAGATATCACGGAACTCATAAAACATGTAAGAGGAGAAGAAAACCTAATTATTTTAGGAGATTGGAACGCGGTTGTCGGCGAAGGTCAAGATGGAAGAATAACTGGGAAATATTGATTGGGAAACCGAAATGAAAGAGGAGAAAGACTTCTGGAGTTCTGCACACAAAATAAAATGTTTAAAACGCCAACGATTTAGCCACACTAAACTAAGAATTATGAAGAAATGTGTAGCTAATAGTGATTTAAAAAATATTATCGGACATTATAAAATTTGTAAAGCAGCCGCAAAAACCATTAGAAAAGCGTTTAGTGAATTCAAGAGAAAAGTACTCGGAGAATAACTGGAGGGAAATCCGAAAGCATCCGGACTTAGCCGAAGGACTTGCGCGAAAGGCATCGACAGTTGGAGCCAACGACGCCAACAGTGCCTACGATTCCAAAATGCAACGATTCCGGACTGCACCATCCGGTCTGCAGCATTTTGTCCGCACTTTTCGTCTGCGCATTCCCTCTCCAGTTCGATCGTCGTTTATATAGTCCCCTGAATGCGCATGAAGACCAGAAGTTTGCCCAGCACACAGGCCATCAGTTGGTGTCTGATGTTGGTGTTGGTGTCTCAGGCAGTCAGTTAGGCCCCACCTTGAGTATGTAGCCAGGGTATGGGATCCGAATGAATTAGGTTGGATCAGTGAACTAGACTGTATGCAGCGTAAAGCAACTAGGTTCGATAGAAGGTGTTACGATAGGTTTTGTACAGTATCAGAATTAATACATGAATTAGGGTGGGAATCATTATCAGAGCGTAGGTTAAAGTGCAGATTAAATCTCTTACAGAAATTTAAATCGGACAGCTTTACTGAATCTGTTAGGCATATATTAAAAACCCAGCGCATTATGCTAGATTCGACCAAATAAATAGATTAGCGAGATAGATTGTCGTACTGATAGATTCAAAACGTCATTTTCCCCCGTAGGTACAATAAGAGAACAGAATAGCGAGCATAGCAAAGGAATAGGAAGGGGAAATATTTTAGAGTATCCTGTAGTGCATGATGCATGTATTAACAACCAATCCCTTAATTATTACGTAGATACTAACAATCTGAGGCCAATCTGCCTGAGACCCTATGGTAACATGTTTGCATGTCTATAGTGCATGCTTGTTGATCTTCGCCCCCTGCCACACACCCTCGCGGTGGCTTGCAGGGTGCCCCGTAGATGTAGATCTTCTCCCGCCGGAGTCAGAAAAGAGTTCCTGGTGCTCCAATGATAAACTTACACCTCGCCCACTTTACCCATACCATTTTCCCTCCCCTCAAAATCTATCTATCGACTAATTCCACGCTCACCCATACTCCACCATGACCTTGGCGAAAACACCCCCTCCTTCACTAATTGAACTCATTCAGTGATTCAACCCGAAGGTTGGTTTTGTTAGGTTGGGGAAGAGCTCACCCCGGACCAAGCCAATGGCATGTGAATTTCACACATTCAGGGTAGGGGGGCCACCTCGCAGTCCGAGGATTTTTCGTTTGGGGTTGGACAAAGGCAACCGAATTTGAACCCGGGACCCTTCTATCAGTATCCAAGCACTCTACCCACTAGGCTACCACGCTCCCCACTCCCTCCTTATACCAGGAAAACCTCCCTTCTCAAGCCCTCTGTTCGAGTTGAGACGGCAAGGTACTCCCTTCCTGCGTGTGTACTGTGGCTTCGAGTCATTTTTCGAGGCTGTCCTAGTCTTTCCAAATTGTCAGAGATTTCCCTGAAGGGAAGAATATTTAGTCAGTTGTTGGTTTGTACTTATTGTCTCTTTGTTGAAATACAATTTCTGGTATAGTTATATTCATGAATTTTGTTTCTTGTTCTATGTGACCATTAAATATCTTGGAATAAGACTGACAAATTATCTTTCCTTGGGTAAACACATTCGTGAAATAATGGGTCAAGCGAATCGCAAACTGGGTTTCATTAAAAGAGTATTGGGTAAATGTGACGATCATGTACGAGAAATCAGCTACTTTTCCCTTGTTAGACCTCATTTGGAATATGCTGCCAGTGTATGGGATCCCTACGAAATCGGTCTAAGTAATGAACTTGAACGTGTGCAGCGAAGATCGGCAAGATTTGTAAAGGGACGATACGATAATTATATTAGCGTAACCAGTCTATTAAATGAATTGAAATGGGAATCATTGTCAGATCGCAGGTTGAAATTTAGACTTAATCTCTTCCACAAATTCCAAGGCAATGTTTTCAGTGATGACGTTAAAAATATTTTACGAACCCAAACTTACTATGGCAGACTGGACCATAATCATAAAGTTAGAGAAATTGATTGCCGAACTGACCGATTCAAAATGTCCTTTTTCCCTCGCACAATTAGAGATGCGAATAACGGTAAATATGTCCTATCGGAGAGTAGCAATGAATAGCATTGGTAGCTGCATGTTGGTATGAGTACTTAAAGCTAACCCTACTAACAGAATGTTTTTGCATGTTTTCTTTGCAATTTCTATCTTTTTTAAATAGTGTAGTTCTGACTACTATATTAATACTATTCCTTTTTTATGCATGATATGTAGTGCATGTTGGTGAGCCACACACCCTTGTGGTGGCTTGCAGGGTATTATGTAGATGTAGATCTTACTCACCGGAGCTGGGAAGGAATTTTGTCCCGTGAACGAGCGTATCTCATGAAATAAAATCTTTATTTAATTTGGGAATCACTGCAGATGTGTCGTGAGGCTTATGGTCCTAAAATTTTAACAGTTCTCCGCTCTCTTCGTCTTTGGAATAGGAGTGTTGATGTTTCTCTCGAAGTCCCTGAGTATTTCTCCTGTTGTGAACATGTCGCAGATGGTTTTGTAAAGATGGGTTATTGTCTTCTCTCCTGCATTTTTAATCAATTCTGCTGGAATTTCATAAATTCCTAGACGCCATATTCATCCGAAGGTCTGCTGCGTCAAATTCCGATCCAAATATTGATGCTCCTACATCATCCTTTTCGACTTCGCTTTCCTCTTCGATCACTTTCGTGCTGAGATTATTTCCTATGTAAACCTAATTCTGCCAGATATTCTTTCCATCTCTTCAATTTGTCTTCATCTTCAATCTAAATTTCTCAATTTTTGTTGTTTATGACATTGCATATTGTGCTCCATTCTTGAAGTGGTTCCTTACTATCCTAAAGGCAGCTTCCACCTTTTCAAGGGCAAAGTTGTTTTGTGCATCGTCGCATAGTTTCTTCATCCTTATTTCTCTGACTTTTCGACTAATTTCATTCCTTATTCTTTTGCATGAAGCTGCACTTCTTCAGTTCGCATTCTTGTACTTTCTTCTTTCTTCAATCAGGTCTGAGTTTTCGTCCGTTATCCATGACTTCTTCTTGATAGCTTTTCTTCTCCCAAGAACTAACTTATTTTGCAGCTTCTCGCTGTCCACAATTAATTTTTTCCTATCGCTCTCCCAATGATTTTTCAGTGAGAACCTCTCCTATGTTGTTTCCCCCTGATTTCTGAAATGCCAGCTGAAGTTGATTCTTATTTAGTTTTTCTACTTGCGATGTGTTCTTCACGCCGTTGCATACGTCCGTAACGCCGCTAAACAGACGGTTCACTATTTTAAAGCTTATTTACAAATGATGTGAACTTGGCCCATAGTCGTTTACATCAACCTAAAATTAAAAACCAATACGAGTGAATCAATGCATAGGTAGCGGCATGTTGATATAAAGACTTGAAGGTAACCCAACTAACACCATGTTTTTGCATGCTTACTTTGCTATTTAAATATTTTTAAATAGTGAAGTTTAGACTAATATATTAATATTAATACTATTTTATGCATGATATGTAGTGCATGCTTGGTGAGAGTTCACCCCCTGCCACATACTTTATGGTGGCTTGCAGGGTATTATGTAGGTGTACATGAAAATGACTATTCAATTTTCTAAAGAACTCTGATTTCACAATTCAAATTATTAGCGTAAATTGATTGCATTTTTGGTGGGGCACGACTCGCAATTAATGAATTATGTTTTCTCTAATAGAGAGAACTACAGTTGATTTACTATTTTTTCAATAAAATGCAAGTTTAGAGATAATGTTTAGAAGTCGACATATATGAAAGTTTTATAACTGCAATTAGACGTAATTAGACAAATCACAATCAAAGAGCCCCTAATAACGTCCTGCTATGTATCTGCCTACTCATATCCTTAGGGTAGTCCTCGTCTCTGATCGTTCGGTTATCTAGCTACATCTGAATCGTAAACGTAACGTTTGATAGCGATTCGAATCTGAGGCAATAGTGTCAATAACCATTAAAATTAGAGAAATCATTATACGAATGCAGTTTTTATGGTATGTGATAAGGAAGGTATGTGGCTCTTACTATGGCAGACTGGACCATAATCATAAAGTTAGAGAAATGGGGGCGTTTACTCGGAACCGAAATCGCAATTTTCTACACGAAATCGTTAGATGGAAACGAAAAACGAGTTTTAGAGAAAAAATTAATCTTCTAACCACAACCATTCACTCATAAATCAAAAATTAAAACAAGCAAAAGATGACGCCCCCCGAAAAAGCTGCTGTGATAACATTGACGTCATTTTCCTCCCGTCCTTGACTGCTTTCAGGGGAGGGGGAAGGGAGTGGAGGGGGGTTCTCGGAAGGTCTGCTCGCACGGATACTGTCGAAATCGCTCCCATTGGCCGAGTCAGCTGTGTCCCCCCCCTTTGCGATAAGGCGAAGTAGCTTCGCGGGCTCAGTTGTGATTGGACGAAGTAGATATACGTCAGAGGTTGCACCACACCCACTTTTCCGAAAGGGTTAAAGACATCAGTTTTTCGCCGCTTATAACTCGGGAAATAATTATCGGATCAGAAAACGGACAAAATACGGGTCCTTTTATTTTACGAACTCTATCAGATTCGACAATAAAAATATATGGTAAACGACCCCATTGATTGCCGAACTGACCGATTCAAAATGTCCTTTTTCCCTCGCACAATGGGGTCGTTTACCATATTTTTTTAATTGTCGAATCTGATAGAGTTTGTAAAATAAAAAGACCCGTATTTTTCCGTTTTTTGATCCGACAATTATTTCCCGAGTTATAAGCGGCCAAAAACTGATGTTTTTAACCCTTTCGGAAAAGTGGGCGTGGTGCAACCATTGACGTATATCGACTTCGTCGAATCAGAACTGAGCCCGCGAAGCTACATTGCCTTATCGCAAATGGGGGGGACACAGCTGACTCGGCCAATGGGAATGATTGCGACAGCATCTGTGCGAGCAGACCTTCCGAGAATCCCCCTCCACTCCCTTCCCCCTCCCTGAAAGCAGTCAAGGACGGGAGGAAAATGACGTCAATGTTATCGCAGCAGCATTTTCGGTGGGCGTCAACTTTTGCTTATTTTAATTTTTGATTTATGAGTGAATGGTTGTAGTTAGAAGATTAATTTTTTCACTAAAATTCTTTTTTCGTTTCCATCTAACGATTTCGTGCAAAAAATTGCGATTTCGGTTCTGAGTAAACGCCCCCATTAGAGATACGAATAACGGTAAATATGTCCTATCGGAGAGTAGCAATGAACAGCATTGGTAGCTGCATGTTGGTATGAGTACTTAAAGCTAACCCTACTAACAGAATGTTTCTGCATGTTTGCTTTGCAATTTCTATCTTTTTTAAATAGTGTAGTTCTGACTACTATATTAATACTATTCCTTTTTTATGCATGATATGTAGTGCATGTTTGGTGAGCAATCACCCCCTGCCACACACCCTTGTGGTGGCTTGCAGGGTATTATGTAGATGTAGATGGGATGAGGAGGTGAAATATACTTTTTCCAAGGTTTTAACCCCCTTTTTTCATGAGGTACATTCGCACAACGTACATAATATAGTTTACCTGAAAAAATCCATGCCTCCCAGGGACGAGCTTCTCTCGTAGCAGCGCCATTCCTACCAAAATACTGTAGACCAATGGCATGACAGCAATGGCGCACGTTAACTCGCATGAGTAATGACTCGGGGTGGGGCAGAGGGCGTTGCTGCCAGAAGTATGTTGAGGGGAATTGGAAGTGGTGGAAGTTGGGGAGGGAGCGAAGCAGATGGAGCAGCGTAGGGGAGGCAGCTTAGGAGAAGGAGCGAGGGGAGGGGTTCCAAGGGGAAGGAGCGGAGGAAGGGGGAGTAGGGGAAGGAGCTTGGGGAGGGGGAGTACGGGAATGAGCGGGGGGAGGGGGAGTAGGGGAAGGAAAGGTGCGAGGATGAGGGGTAGTAGGGGAAGTAAAGGAGCGAAGGGGAGGGAGAGTAGGGGAAGGAAAGGAGCGTAGGGGAGGGAGAGTAGGGGAAGGAAAGGAGCGTAGGGGAGGGAGAGTAGGGGAAGGAAAGGATCGTGGGAGAGGGAGCGTAGGGGAAGGAAAGTCAGGTAAGTGATGGGCATTGGGGAATGTGTGAGCGAGTCAGCTCCCAAGAGCGCCTTTGTAGATTGAGCTGCGAGTCATGAGAGTCGGATTGAGCGAGTCACAACTCCCTCCGCCACCATCACCACACGCAGCTCGCAACGCAAAGAGAAAGAGTCGAATTATCTAAAGTCTTCCAACTCAACAGCTCAATAATCTTTGAGCTCACCGCTATAAAGAGGCTTCATTTCATAGAGTCATGGCTGTGGTCCAATAAAAGGAGTCCTTTGCGATCGAGTAATATGAAATGTTTCCATGAGTTCTGTTGGGAACTTGATGCTTGGGCAATGATAACATCAATGGCTAATAAAATCTGTAGCAAGCCAAATTGCTACTGATAGGAGAAATAAACTGGCAGGGAGAAAAGTGTGGCAGATTTTGTTTTTAAATGCTTATTTGTAAAAAAAAGTTTAAAGATTTCTATGCATGTTGTGCTATTATACCTAAATCAATGCTGTTAGATCATATTACCGCCGGAAATCCATTTTCATTGTTGCCGCTAGTCCCTCTTTCCTTTCCTCCCCTCTCTCCTCTCCTCCCACGACTCTCCCCTCCCAACGGTGTCGTTTACCATATTTTTTATTGCCGAATCTGATAGAGTTTGTAAAATGAAAGGACCCGTATTTTTCCGTTTTCTGATCAATCAATTATTCATCCAGTTATAACCGGCGAAAAACTGATGTTTTTAACCCTTTCAGAAAAGTGGGCGTGGTGCAACCTCTGACGTAGGTATAACGACTTCGTCCAATCACAGCTGCGCCCGAGAAGCTACTTTGCCTTCTCGCAATGGAGGGGACACAGCTGACTCTGCCAATAAGACAGTTGCGACAGCATCTGTGCGAGCAGACCTTCCGAGAACCCCCCTCCACTCCCTTCTCTTCCACGAAAAGCAGTCAAGGACGGCAGAAAAATGACGTCAATGTTATCAGAGCATCTTTTTCGGTGGGCGTCACCTTTTGATTTTTAAATTTTTGATTTATGAGTGAATGGTTGTTGTTAGAAGATTAATTTTTTCACTAAAATTCTTTTTTTGGTTCCATCTAACGATTTCGTGTACGAAATTGCGATTTCGGTTCCGAGTGAACGTCCTGTGAAGGTTCCATGTTTCACCAAGAAATTAACCCTAGATTTTCTTATCTAAGGCCTAAAGCCTTATCACCATATCACAACACCGGAGAATAGAAGATGTATTGTTCATGAAACCTGGACCTCAATCACAGGCTCTCATTTGGACCTAAGAGTGAGATGTGACAGGGCCATCTGCACCGAGCCTCCGTCGCGAAGAGGCGGACAAGGAACGGATAGTTTCCTTGATCATTATTTTTACAACGGCCTGAGATTAGGGAGGAACACTCCGGATGGGGCCCAACCGAAAGTTCACAATCAATATGAGTCTTATCCATCAGGATGGCTAGTGAAGTATTGTGTAGTACAGGTAGTGACATGAAGACCTCGGCAACAGGTCAGGGGGTAGCGAAATATTTTGCGGTACCGCACAAAAGGGCCCTCGCGTCTTTCTACGCGACAGATTGTCGTGTGAAACCGTCATTGGCTGAGAAAAATACACAGATGATTCTTAGCTCTTAATCCATCAGACGACTCTGGGTAGAACGTGAATTGTACCCTCTCCTATCCTGCCCTTCAACGGGATGGTCACCGAGAGACAAGTATGAGTTCAGGACCCGCCTTCTTTGTTCGAGGTAGAGAATGGTATGGATTGCTATAATCTTTTAGTATCACATTTGATAGATTGAAAAATAAAAAGAATCACATTTTTCGCGGGTCAATTTATAGCCTGGTTTCCGATTCCACTGTAGTTCATAAACCTATCGCTGAATGAGTAAGCTGTAAGTTCAGTCATAACTATTTGTTAATACAATCGCCATGGCGGAATGGTGAATGCGGGCCTTGAGCGATTAATTTTATATACTAAAATTTCATCTGTTGGCAGAAAAATTGCGATATTATACTGCCAACTGAGGTAAACAAATGTCTATTAATTTCCCTCAAAAAATAATAACACCCTATTCGAAATTTTGAAAATTAATGTAACAGGAGATACTGAAGTTTTGATAGATAAAATTCCCACATCAAATATTCCCTCACAAAGAGTCAAGTGCATTTACTTCCATTCTTGCAAACATCTTATCAATCCATCTCCTGAAAATTAAATCGAAATATTTAAAACTTCGCGATCTTCAAATACAATACATTTTCCAAATTTTTGCATGCTTAAATTCTGAATTCTTTCACTCTTTAAACAACAACATTTTGTATTTTTTTGGCATTTAAATTTATTCATACTTTGAATTTTTATTTTCAATCAATTTTTTTGGGCCTGATCATTTGGTTGTGCATTTGCCCACTTCGTCCACCCTTGTCGCCGGCCCTGGATGTGATTTCCGGATCGCACGAGCAATGCGCTTGACCTTCGGCGTAAAGGCCCGGCCGGAGGAAAGGTAACCCATCGCACACTGAAATGTCGACACCTGTTGTCTTGCCAACGTGATTTTGGCATTAAGCTGTTTAAGCCTCTTTGCTGCTTTAGTCTCCCAAGTGGCAGACACTCGGGGAGAGGCCGACAGTGTGGCGGCAGCATATACCAAGTCACAATCGGAGTTCCCCAGGGTAGGGTAGTAAGTCCGCCTATTTCTTTTATACATAAACGATTTGGGTACCGTAGTTAGTAGTAAGCTTAGACGTTTTGCAGACGATGCGGTAGTGTATAGGGATATATCAAAAGAAGAAGACAGGAAATCGCTTAGCAAAGATTTAGATGCAATTCAAGAGTGGTGCGACAAATGGCAGTTAGGACTTGACCTTAAAAAGTGTGTAGCTATCAATTTTTGGAGGAGGAATATTTCGATAGAGCGATCCTATAAAATGAGTAACACGAATTGGCCGTATCGTCTTGCAAACATCTTATCAATCCATCTCCTTTAAGCTACCCGTTCTTCTCCTCCCTCTTCCCCGCTTACCCAAAAAGAGGGTCTCTTGCAAAATGACCATGCCGTCGACGCACCCTACAAACTAATACTACCAATAATACTACGAATTGGCCGTTACTAGGTTTAAAGTTACTAGGGCCCTCATCCGAGAAGGGCCGGTTGTGGGTGGCGTTACTGGAATTCTTCGGAACCCAGGATTTCCGCGAGTGGGGAGGTTCACGGCACAAGCAGACGGCCAACTTCTGCGCCATGTATAAATTCTGGAACAGTCTCCTGTGTCTCCAGTCTACTCCTATCTTTCGCAATATTTCCATTAACTTGTCCCACCTCACTCTGTCAAATCTCTCTCATTAGCCGGCCGAAGCCGCTTCCAGGGACGCCACGGTTGTCCGTTTTTGACCCCGTTTATTATTACTATTAGTATTCTACCGGTGAAGGTAGGTTTAAATGGAGATTTTATTTCTCCCACCCCCTCCCAAAACTTCACACGATGTCCCTCTTCAGCCCCTCATACCTCCTGCCACCCATCATTCCATCCAAGCTACCCGTTCTTCTCCTCCCTCTTCCCCGCTTACCCAACGCTCTTCCCTCAATCACCATCTTCAAAACACCATCCCCTTTTATTACCTTTTCTATCCACACCCTCTGCCTTCTACTAATTTCATCTATCAAATTTCTTTCCACTACTACCAATTCTCACACTTCATCGTTCGTCGTCCTTTCGACCCACTTTACTTTCTCCATCCTTCTCCACACCCACATCTCAAAAGCCCTAAGTCTATTTTCATCTTCTTTTCGCAAAGCCCACGTTTCCACCCCATATACTGCAACGCTCCATATTAAACTTTTCACTAGTCTTTTCTTCACTTCCCTACTCAACGCCCCTGTCATTAGTTCACACCTACGAGTAAAAGCTTCTTTTGTCAATGCAATTCTCCTTCTCAATTCAATGCTGCCTTTTTCTTCCAACACACTACCTAGATAGCTGAATTGCTCTACCTGATCTAGCTTCTGACCTTCTACTTTTAACATAATACTGTCCCTTTTTGTTTTTGAAAAATCACATTACTTTCGTTTTTTTCTGATTTATCTTCACCCCGTATCTTTTGCACTTTCCCTGCAACGCATCCAGCATTTTTTGCAAGCCACGGGTTGATTCGCTGACTAGCGCTTGGCCATCCGCAAACCTCACTGTTTTTATCTATTTCCTCCGACCTTTACTCCAGCCTCCAACTCATCCCAAGCCTCTCTCAC
This sequence comes from Platycnemis pennipes, assembly GCA_933228895.1. NCBI lineage: Eukaryota > Metazoa > Arthropoda > Insecta > Odonata > Platycnemididae > Platycnemis > Platycnemis pennipes. The sequence continues at coordinate 101,668,399 of OW121846.1, read as the reverse complement.
CATTTACTCCGAGTATTTATTGAAAAGTACCGGCGATAACGGACAGCCCTGCCTACATCCTCTCCCTATTTTGGCACAATCCAATTTTCCATCGGCTACTCTCACCTGCGACTTCTGCGCCATGCATAAATTCCGGATCAGTCTCCTATCTCTCCAGTCTACTCCTATCTTCAGCAATATTTCCATTAACTTGTCCCACCTCACTCTGTCAAAGGCCTTTTCGAATTCAACAAAGCACGCGAATACATCCTGCTTGTATTCTATATTCCTTTCCACTAGTATTCTCATCCCTGCAATCGCATCCCAAGTGGCCCTCCCCTTCCGAAATCCAAACTGATCCTCGCCTAGAAATTCGTTTGCTCTCTTTTCCATTCTCCTATTGATGATTCTAAGCACTGCCTTAGCCGCATGAGAAATCAAACTTATCGCTCTATAGTCTTCACATTCTTTTGTCACCCTCTTTTTCGGTATAGGTGTCAGCACGGTTTTTACAAAATCCTCCGGCCAAGCCCCCTCCTCGTATATTCTACGAATAAGTTCAGATAATCTCTCCCTTCCCCCTCTTCCTAGGATTTTCAGAAGCTTAGCTGGGATGTTATCTATCCCCACCGCTTTACCTGCCTTCATTTCTCGCAATGCCTTCCCTATCTCACTATCCAGTATTCCGGGGCCCACGTCATCCTGATCTACGTCCTTTTCTTCTTCTTTGTCCAAGTTCCTAGGTCGATTTTCGCTATCATACAGTTCCTCAACATTTTCCCTCCAATGACGCTGAATCTCCTCTACTTCCATTGCTAAATTTACCCTTCTGTCTTTGATGCACGGGACCGTTTTCCATTTCTTGATTCCCGATCACATTCTAACCTTTGAGTACAGACTGTCTACTTCTCCTTCTCTCTGGAGTCTCTCCATCTCCTCGCATTGCCGACTCCACCACTTTTTTCTAGCTCTCTTTGTTTCCCTTCTAAGCCTGTTGTTAATCTTCTTATAACGCCTTTTGCCTAGCTCTGTGTTTACATTTTTCCATTTCCTTCTTCCCTCAATCCTTTCCATCATTCCTGCTGTTACCTATGGTTACTTGATCATTCTAGCTTCTACTGTTAGAATTGTTTTCTCAGCTACTTCTTTTATGCCCATCTTTATCATTTCCCACCCTTCATCTATGGTTCCTCTTCCCTCCTCTTCCCTCATGCATCTATCCACAATCTTCTGATATTCCTTCGTCTTCCCTCCAATCAGTGCTCCTACATCCCACTTTTTATTTTCCTTCCTACTTTCAACCTTTTTAGTCTCATCTCACATTTCATCACCACCAAGTTATGGTCGGAATCGGCATCTGTACCTGGGAAACTATGCGAGTTCTTTACACTTTTCCTGAATCTTTGCCTAATCATGATGTAGTCTAGTTGGTACCTTCCAGTATCCCCCGGCAATTTCCATGTGTATCTACCCCTAAGGTGGTGTATAAACTACGTGTTTATAATCACTAAATTATTCCTCCTACAGAACTCCGCTGCTTTCACGCCCCGGTCATTTCTTCACCCAGCCCATACTCCCCTACTTCACTTCCATCCCTCCCTCCCCTTACTACAGCGTTCCAATCTCCCATTACTATTAGGTTCTTCCTGCCCTTTACTTTCGTCTACTTCCTCTCCTCTATATCCCCCTGTCGGCATGTAAACCTGTACTACGGCTACATTCGCCGGCTTCGCTTTGATTTCGATAGCCAGTATTCTATCGCTTACCTGTTCCACCTTCAATACCCTTTTTCCTAATGTTGCATTCAAAACAACTACTACTTCCCGCTGGCTCTCTTCCCCTGTACTTGTGCCCTTTTTCCCTTACCCTGTACTTTTACCATTTTTCCCTTACCCTGCACTTTTCACCATAGAAGTATCCAGGGGGATTTTGGGGGTTGTAACCCCCCCATTGATGAAAAAACGTAAAAATGATGTATTAAACACATGCTAATAGTGCAGTTATATCACACACTTTTGTTTATAATTTTTTTATATATTTGGTTAGGCAACAAATCAACAAATAAGACAACTACCAAACTACTGCATAACACTTCGATTTTACACGCTCCATACACTTTACTAGGCTTTACATTGTAACTGTAATAGTAGACAGACAGGCAGCACAGGAATTTCCTGAGAGTAATTTTTGCGGAAAGACGAGTCCATCGCTTAAGTCAGTAGGAGTGTACTGTATAAACGTGGGCGCCGAATACGTTTTCGTCGGCGGCGGCGGCCGACACTCTTTCAAACCCGGTGGCGGCGGCGTAATGGGGGCGTTTACTCGGAACCGAAATCGCAATTTTGTACACGAAATCGTTAGATGGAAATGAAAAAAGAACTTTAGTGAAAAAATTACCACAACCATTCACTCATAAATCAGAAATTAAAATAAGCAAAAGGTGACGCCCTCCGAAAAAGCTGCTGTGATAACATTGACGTCATTTTTCTCCCGTCCTTGACTGCTTTCAGGGGAAGGGGAAGGGAGTGGATGGGGATTCTCGGAAGGTCTGCTCGCACAGATGCTGTCGAAATCGCTCCCATTGGCCGAGTCAGCTGTGTCCCCCCCTTGTGATAAGGCGAAGTAGCTTCGCGGGCTCAGTTTTGTGATTGGACGAAGTAGATATACGTCAGAGGTTGCACCACACCCACTTTTCCGAAAGGGTTAAAAACATCAGTTTTTCGCCGCTTATAACTCGGGAAATAATTGTCGGATCAGCAAACGGAAAAATACAGGTCCTTTTATTTTACAAACTCTATCAGATTCGGCAATAAAAAAAAAATATGGTAAACGACCCCATTGACGTGAACCTCTACGTCGCTTACACTTTCGTGTACGATACTTTTATCTTTCCCTATTTTATGTACTTTAAACTGAATACTTAAAACAGAAGGAAGATTTTTTAAAAAACCACTTGGGAGGTTGTTCTGTAAATGCATGCTTTAATATGCTAGTATTTTGCAAGACTGTGTGGACATTACCATGTTATGCTGTTACTTAAAATTTTCAGCAACTTGTTTTACCTTATAACCTGCAAGGCTAATGGTCATCTTCAATTCACTCGATTTCACGGACTTCCAACGGCTCATCAAATGATGTAAATACTTCATGCAGATGTATATCTTCAAATTGTTACTGAGATAAAACTATTTGTCTAATTTACAAATCCAACACCTTATTTTGTTGGCTAATGATCGTCCCTTGGATCACTGGTGAAGTGAAGTCAGTGATAAAAATTTCCAATTTTAAATGTCTTACAAAGACATTTTATAGCATCCAATTTTTTTACATGTTTATTCTCGAAATTGTTATTCCTACATATCTTGTAACTGATATAATATTTCTTAACAATTCTCACAACGTAAATTTTATTTCATGTGCAAGGTATTTTGAATATAGAAACAGTTAAGGGCCTATAATTTCCGAAAAGCAATCACTTTCTCTAGGTTCACTTGGTGATATTCCATCATAAGAGGAAGAAAAGGCATCTTTTACTAATACCAATAGATGCGAATCCGGTGCTGCCTTACGTCCCTGGAGACATCGAGTCCGTCGTGGAGAACGGTAAGTGTAAGATCTGGTGAAATTATTCTTTCTCCACCTCTAGGCAGTTGGAGGCGACGAAGCCTGATATCGTTCTCCTCGACAATCTCTCGCATGCCATTTTCGGAACATGGCAGCGAAGGAGATTGAAAAAAGGACCAAATTTCAAGATCTGCTGTGCGAACTCCGGCAGTGAAGAAAAAGCCAATACTTTAAACACCTTCTTCCAAAGCGTATTCAACTCATCGTCACAAAACGCAGTGGAACCACCGCCGAACACATTCAGTGAGCAAATTCCCGAAATAAAAATTTCATGTCGCGGAATAGAGCAGCAGTTAAAAAGCATTAGTATAAACAAATCACCAGGTCCCGATCAAATTCCCTCCAGAGTATATAAAACATTAGCTTCTGAAATAGCCCCATATCTAGAAATAATATTCAATAAAACACTAAAGATCCACACAGTACCCAAAGATTGGAGAGTAGCTAACATTACACCTATATTTAAAGGCAGTGATAGGGAAGAACCTAGTAACTACAGACCCATTTCACTCACGTCAATCTCTTGTAAGATATTTGAGCACATTGTAGTCGGTTCGATCATGGGGCATTTGGATAGTCAGGGATTACTCATAAACAGCCAACATGGGTTCCGGAAAGGTAGATCTTGCGAGACACAATTAGCTTTATTCGTACACGATATTTTAGTCTACGGCGAAAACAGTACTGAAGTTGATGCGATATTTTTAGATTTCAAAAAGGCATTCGATAAAGTTCCTCATGATAAATTAATCTTGAAGTTAGAGAGTTTTGGTATAAATAAAGACGTTGTGTGTTGGGTAAGAGAATTCTTAAGTGGACGAGAGCAGAGGGTTGTCATAGATGGTATCATGTCGGACACAATCAAAGTCACAGACAAGTGGCAGACACTCGGGGAGAGGCCGACAGTGTGGCGGCAGCATATACCAAGTCACAATCGGAGTTCCCCAGGGTAGCGTAGTAGGTCCGCTCCTATTTCTTCTATACATTAACGATTTGGGTACCGTAGTTAGTAGTAAGCTTAGACTCTTTGCAGACGATGCGGTAGTGATAGGGGTATATCAAAAGAAGAAGATAGGAAATCGCTTAGCAAAGATTTAGATGCAATTCAAGAGTGCGACAAATGGCAGTTAGAGCTTAGCCTTAAAAAGTGTGTAGCTATCAATTTTTGGAGGAGAAATAATTCGATACAGTGTACCTATAAAATTAGTAACACGAAGATCGAAAACGTAGAAACCATAAGATATTTAGGTGTAACAATCACTAAGGATTTATCGTGGGGAAATGGGAACACATAAGGGAAATATGCGGCCGAGCAAAGAGAAAGCTAGGATTTATAAAAAGAGTACTTGGGAAATGTGATGAGAAGACAAAAGAGCGATGCTATTTTTCACTAGTTAGGCCCCACCTTGAGCATGCAGCCAGTGTCTGGGATCCTAATGAATTAGGGTTGATCAGAGAACTAGACAGTGTGCAGCGTAGAGCAGCTAGGTTCGTTAAAAGGTGTTACGATAGGTTGAGTAGCGTTTCAGAATTAATAAAAGAATTAGGGTGGGAATCATTATCAGAGCGTAGGTTAAAGTACAGATTAAATCTATTAGAGAAATTTCAATCGGATAGCTTTACTGAAGATGTTAGGCACACATTAAAAAAACCAGCGTACTATGCTAGATTCGACCAGATAAATAAGATTAGAAGATAGATTGTCGTACCGATAGATTCAAAATGGCATTTTTCCCCCGTACTATATGAGAACAGAATAGGCAGCATAGCAAAGGGATAGGTAGGGGAAATATTTTCGAGTATTCTGTAGTGCATGATGCATGCATTAACCCCTCAAATACTATAGATACTAACAATCTAGTTGCATGAGACACTTTAGTTGCTTGTTTGCATGTTAGTAGTGCATGCTTGGTGATCTTCACCCCCTGCCACACACCCTCGCGGTGGCTTGCAGGGTATCGTGTAGATGTAGATGTGTTTCCAAGTTTCGATAGAAACTTCCATGCATGGGCGTCTTGGTATGCTTGCGAAGCAGGGTCTTTTGATCCGCATTCTTTATTTCGAGCTTTAACATGTCCGCCTTCAGCGACAAGATTGATTTATCGCACGATTCTCCGCTGAAAGTAAGGTTCACGTCCAAACCGAGGCCGTCTGCTGCCCTTTTCGCCGCCTGGAATAGGAACGCCCCTTTGCCGACACTCTAGTGTTTCTTTACGAGCAGCAAAAGGGGGTCCGTGCTGTGGAACACGCGGCAAACAGTATTGCGGACTACTCTGTCATGAAGGCACTCCAGGCTTATCAGCCCTCTACCACCTGGCTGTCTCGGGATATACAATCTGGCGACGGAAGACTTCGGATGAAGACTACGATAGATGGTCATCATTTTCCTCGTTCCCCTGTCGAGGTTTTGCAGCTCGTTGACATTCCATTTGATACAACCGAAGATGTAGAGCAGTGTTGGAACCGCGAAGATGTTGGTCGCAAGGACCTTGTTCTTACCAGACAGGTCAGAGCTCCAGATTCGCCTGAGAATCTGCCTGTACTTGGCTGTAAGCTGTTCCTTCACTGCTCTCACCTCCTGCATCCGGCGCTGGGGGACGCCGAGATATTCATGCGCTTGTCATCATCAAGATGACGAATAGCGTTTCCGTCAACGATCTGCACGTCTTCATGGTCTTTCGAAATCTTTCCTTTCGCCAGATGGATGGTCGCGCACTTGTCCAATACGAATTCCAACCCTATATCCTCACTGTAACTGCGTAAGGTGTCCAACGCCAAGCGCAGGTCTTTCGCGCTTGAAGCATAAAGCTTCAGGTCATCCATATAGAAAAGATGGGTGACCTTATGCTCCCTTTTTGAGGGGATATATGTGCGGTGTACCTTCCGGGACACCGCACATATATCCCCTACCTCGTCTTAACTGAACGGATAGTGGGAGGATAGATAAACAGAACAGGAGGGGACTGAGGCTATCGCCTTGAAAAACGCCACGGTGGTATTTTACCAAAATCCGTGTAGACGGTCTTCTTGCCAGATGGTATGGCGATGCGCGTTTTCCACAGTGGTAACAGGCGTTCAATGCAGGACACAACCTCTGGGTGGACTTTCATGTACCTCAGCATGGCTATAATCAGCTCATGAGTGGTGGTATCAAAAGCCTTCTTATAGTCCACCCAGCCCATTGACAGGTTACGTTTGTATTGACAAGCGTCCTGGCTCACACACCTATCAATGAGCAGGTTGTCCTTGCATCTCGCGATACCTTTATCCGAGCCCTTCTGCTCGTACACTTCCTCCCATACCGGTTGGACGTGGCGGAGGATAAGGTCGTTCAAGATGGAAGTGAACGTCTTTTATAGTGTTGAGACAGGATATAGGGAGGTAGTTCTTCGGATCGGATAAGTCTCCCTTTTCCGGTACATCCATGCCCCGGTACTCTTTTGTTCAGTGTGTGATGTGCTCTCCGGATCGCACGAGCAATGCGCTTTCCTCCGGCGCCGGCCTCCGGCCGGCCGGAGGAAAGGTAATCCATCACACACTGAAATCTCGACACCTGTTGTCTTGCCAACGTGATTTTGGCATTAAGTTGTTTAAGCCTATTTGCTGCTTTTGTCTCCCAAGTGGCAAACACTCGGGGAGAGGCCAACAGTGTGGCGGCAGCATATACCACGCAGTCTATTTCCCAGAGGCTGGTCGTTTCCGCCAGGATCATATCTACGATGCCATTCAACTGGGACAGCTGTTGGTCCCGCAGAGAAATTTTATGATGAATCTTTCTCTGCCTGGTAGTCGTCTTATCGCAATTTATCGTGCTTTCCAACCGCTTGAGTAGATCAGAATCGGCCTTCGGCTCGTCTCCCTTCACCGAAAATCGGCGGAAGCACCGGCAGTAGGAGGAGGTACATCTGCCTTTGTAGGAGATAGAGCCTTAGCCGGTGGTGTACTACTCTGAACTTGCGGTTGGGGTGTCGTTTTCTTGCGCTGGTGATTGGCGTAGTCGCGCAGATTCTGCTGCGACAAATGGTTATATTCAGGATGTATCTCACGCCACAAAGAGTGCATCATCACCATGTATCCCCTGCGACTTGGCTCACTGGCAGCATGGCAAGCTAGAAGCTCTCCCCTCAGGGTCTCCGTCCACTCCATGCGAGCTCCCTTCTTCGATGGCATAGATTTGCCACACCCAACTTTACTAGGGCCCTCATCCGAGAAGGGCCGTTTGTGGGTGTCTTTCCTGGTACTCTCTTTAAGAACCAGTAGAGCCGCGAGTGGGGTGGTTAGCCGCACAAGCAGACGGCCACCATTAGCCGACCGAAGCCGTTACCGGGGACGCCACGAGGAGGCTGGTGGTCCGTTTTTCACCCCTTTATTGACCCTTATTATTATTAAGTGAACATTCAGTAATGACACGTATGACAAGTGAGGGACAAGTATGGAAGTGAGGTAGAATTCATGGGAAACAGGAGAGGGAAACTTTTTACAAACATTACACAGTAAATTAAATTAAACATTCTCATTAATATGGAACTCCTTTAATGTAAAGATTGACATCTTTATAATTGAAAACACAGGTGGCAATGACCCATGAAAACCATTTAAGACACTTCATTACATATTATGCATTAATTTTGATATTGGCAAATGGAAAACGAACGTAAGAATCACCTTCAACATTAGAGGCCAAAATACACTTTTTCTTTACTTCTGTGGAAAAAACTGTGATAAAATGGCTTACAGGATTTTCTAAAAAAACACTTAAATATACTTAAATGACTGCTTGGTAATGGCACTGAAAAGAAATTAACAGTATTTTTTATAACTGAACAATTTAAGTCAAAAGTATTGAGGGGATTAATATTCCTCTTGATGCCATGAATAAGCTAAAGATTATTCTCCATGGTCAAAAAACAATTGCCAGCAGGATTAACTCCGCAGTTAAGGTTTCTCAAGAAGACAAAAACTATGACTCCCTGCCTGACAGTAACATCTCTCAACTAAAATCTTGTTTGAAACAAGACTAGGTATTATTCTCCCCCTACCTCTTATCAATTTGCTGCAATTTTTATTGGGACCTCGAACCATTTTCTTTATCTTTTGCATATAACTTTCAAAAGATAAGATAGAGAAATCATCCAACGGACCATAATTGAGTTCATCATCAGCAATTTGCAGCAAATTAAGAATATTGTACACTAACATTTCCCTGCAGTGGAAATGATCTACAGACCTGACAAATGCATGCAGCAATTCATTAGTATACTTTACCAACAATGAGCAGTGCATAGTTCTGGGGTACAAATATTGCATGACACGGAGAGGTAGAGGAAATGTACATATATACTGAAAGGGAGCACAATTTTCAGTACTACAGGGCACCAGTACAACAAAAAGGACCTGCATTCTGTAACCTTCCAAAACTTGAAGAATCATAGAGGCCTTGGTTTTCGAGCAAATTCTTTAGGCAAATAACGAGCCAGAACCACCAATCTTTCAGATAATTGAATAACATTGTTTGCTCTAAACTTCACACACTTTGGTCCCATCTCCACCAAATAGAAAATAAATTTTTTTCCAACACCAAGACATACTAGATGCATCCAGTCTAATGGAACCTGTGATATCAATCCAATGTTCATTGTTATCAATATGCTCCTTTGAAGCTGATGATTATCGTACAAAAACTGTTCAAAATCATTGTCATTCCTTTTCAGCAACTTCTCTGTATGGGGCCACACTGTTCTGCCCAAATACACCCCTCCTGTACACACTTCTCGCACCCATTCAAAGAATTATGAGATGCAATGTTTTTTCAAAATGCACTAGCAGGAGCATCTGGAATAAACAACTTAATCTGAATTGATACTTCTCCCCCTTAAATTCTATTCCATCTTTTTCAACGATAAGCATTCATCTGTGAAATCTTTCAAAAACACAATTGCATCAGCAGGCTTTGATTGACCTTGGTACAGTGCTATAACAAATGGACTGTTACACTTAGACTGGTCTAAAATACCCAAAATAGGCCAAAAACTAGGGATGAACTCTTATCCATCGGAAGTCCATCAATGTTAACAGTAAGAGTGAGTAATTTAGACCAGTTCGGGCCAGACATGTACCTTCACATGACATTAGGGTAAACTGAATTTGTTAAACCATAATTACTAAGAATTTCAAATATTCCCTTGCATATTCCCAAATAAAGTAATGACCCTGCACAGCACTGTTTCACCTCCAAGGAACGTGGAGTATTCATTAAAGTGCAAGTGTCTAAAGGGAGAATGGAATCAGATGGTTGTAATATCTGTGGTAGAGCAGACACTGCACTGTTGGTGACATTGAATGTTTTAGCCCACAACGGAAGTTTGTAAGGCAGAGTTTCAGTATCAGATGACTCAGAAGAATTGTCAGTGAAACTAGTTAATGTATTTCACTACTAATAGGTGAACAGTAAACATTATGACTAGACGAATTGCATTCATCAATAAAAGTAATCTTCTCTTAACAGACAAAATTTGCTCATTATCTCCAGACATTTCAAGGAAAATTTTCTTTGCTTTGTCAGCCACTAATCGCCTCGTCTGCCAGTCACTAAATTCCTGCTCCATTCTGGTTGGTGACTCTTCTTTTTTCTTGTCCCCCATTGTGGTCCCTAAAAATCCTAAACCAGCTGGCTATTGCAGACTCAATTTCACTTCCAGTGCAGCTGTTTGTTTCCCGATTGTGCCGTATTAGTTCTTTAAGAAAAAAGCAGTTATGTTTTAAAAATATATTCACTTTAAAAAGGTTATACTACATATTTGTGCTCACCACTCAGGTTTTCCTCAGAATCCACACAATATTTGCTTTAATGTACAACATTTTTAAAAGAAATACTTTTGAACTACATTTAAAATGCACCATTTGGCATATCAAAAAAAAATTTTAATTTGACAAATTGCTAACATTCAGCATTTTACCTAAAAAGTTCAAGCTACTCTACACCTGAATACTAAACAGTGCCAACTATAAAAAGAGTTCAGAATGAGAATAATTTAAATAAGTAAAATTACCTATAATAATCTTGACCAAATGAAGATCCTTCAATGCAGTCTTCTGGTATTTTCCAGTCCAGTTACATAGGATTATGATTTCTTTGAAAAAATTTTTTTCCAATATTCTATTTCAAATGGCTTTCAAGTTCTTTCCACCAATATAATTTATGTGCATTTTCTGTCAGGAAAAATAACAAAGTTTATAAATGAATAAATAATTAATAAAAACATTTAATTATTAACTGTCAACTCAAATTGCTAAATTACCAGAGGAAAAGTAGAACAGTATGAGAAGCTATGGATTAATATGATGTTTACATATCCCTTAACTGATCAAGCCAGTGAAATTATCCACAAGACAAATAAGTGCGCATAGCCTACTTTAATGAGCTTGATTATGCATTGAAAAGAGTAGATGTGATGAATTATTTGACAACTGAATTACGTAAAGGGTACATTCCAATCAAAGGCTCGCATATTTAAGAAAGATTATAAAAATGATAAGTACAGAAGATGCATAAAAAATTTCATCAAAAATAAAAATATCTTAAATTCTTAACCCCATTATGCCCATCAAGATTTTCCTAGCAACTGAAGGATCTTAAATGAGCTTCACTCCAAAGGAAACAAACAGAAGAAGGAAAAAATACTTATAATCCACTTACGGCACATTCACCAATGTATGCACATTTTCAGGTCTCTCTTTCAGTCAATCCTCAATATGCAACAATTCATTGACTGAAGAGCATGGTATTTTTTTATCCTTGGGCAGTGAATCAACACTAACAATGGCCTCTTCAGCTAACTTCCAGTATGCAACCTCCAAAGGCTTTTTATCTGAATTCCCTACAAGCAAAGCATATTTGCAGTTTTCTATTGACTGAATCGTAATCACTTTAATGTCAGATTATGACTCAGCTTGCTTCAGCTTCTGCTCTGCTGTAAAGAAGTTGTCTAAAAGATAAAAATTGACATGAGGCTGATGTACTGCACTTTTGGTACGAGGAAAAAGAAGGCCTTTTTTGGCTTAGTGAAATTGAGAACTATGGATTTTGGTAAAAATTAATTTTTAAATTTTGAGATGAATTTGCTAAAAAAATAATTAAGATTGATCCTACCATTGAATTGCTTATATGCCGTCTTTGAACCCTTTGCAAAAAAAACAGTTGGCCCAATTTACAGTTGCATATTTACACAGTAACTATTGGATATAACAACTGTTGGCCCAAATTACTCTTGAAATTTTCAACAGTTTCATGGCATTGGGAAGTTTAGGCTGTAGGTACAACAGTAAGAATTACAGTTTAAGTGTATACGAAAGTGAAACAACAATTGAAAAGAAGAAAATTAAAGGTGAAAGGTTACCCGTGGTGTAATAACTCCTGGTTATGGCAAAAATTTGCCATTTTTCTGAAACATTTTCCTTTTCATAAAGACATCTCAAAATCCTTACTCATCTTATAAAGAGGCCAAAATGTTTCCTTCTTTCGAGGAGTCAACCACTCCTCCCTGATTATCCCTAACGTTGAGTCCCCAAATTCTACTACTTGGTACATTCTACAATGAAACCATGGCAAATGACCAAATCTATTAAGAATGGATGAAGAAAGTTCTGGGGCAACTGTGAACAACTGGCAACAGTTACTGTGCAAGTTATGGGGCAATAGAGGCATTAGGAGGTGATTCTTCCTTCCCCCACACAAGGCATAAAAAAATAGAAGACACACTCTAAAGAAATACACCTGTTGGAATGGCGCTGACTCAAGTAACTCTATCGGTCGACAGGAAAATTATCTTCACCCTCAGAAGTGGAAAAAAAGTATGTACTGTGTACTCTTAAGATTTTTCAACTAAACAAAATTTTAGTATAAATATGTTCTTAAATCGTGAAATGTCCATAAAAAAGTATCAAATGAAATATTAAGATTGAATAAAATATTGTTATGATTACATTCATTTTTAACTAATGTTAAAAACCTAATCCTTTGAACTACATTTTAATTTTTTAGATAAATCTGCTTTTCACGTTTTCACAAATATAAGTGTAGAGGAAGCATTCAAAACCCAATTAAAAAATGAGATCGTTCCTTAAAAGTAAAACTACAGTGTAATAGCCAATGCTCAATGCTCTAGAGCAAACACAGTCTGCTCTCTCTGGACTAGGTGTACTGTGTTTGCTCTAGGCCAGTACCTAACATAATCCTACAATATGATTTATGTACGTGGCTCTACAATCTGTCTTCAGATAACAAAATCACGTCTCATGTTGACACAGTCATATAACAAAACAATTTAATTTACATAATAACTCTTTCACACTCATAAAACTTGTTATCTTCAACTCAACACAACTACACAACAGGTGATGAGGTGAATGACACACAACACTGAACTGAGTAGTGGGCTGGATTGATATTGGTTAGATAAGGTGAGGGGTAGGGGAAGACAGGAAGGAAGCGCATGAGTCATAGGCTATATTTGGACCACTACAATACACAACCAAACCTCAACGTACAGCAGGGGCATAAAGCTATGCATTGCAATCCCACCCAGCACATAGTTGACAGTTACATCAGTCAGGACTTGGCAGAAATGCTCAGTGGTCAGTTTTCAGCTGGCACCCTGGAGAGTCTGGCCTGGTTTGGCACCCTATTAAATCAAGTAGATGACTTTGCTGTGTTTTTATACCCAATTATTTTACACTCTCTGAGTGTCGAAGTGATTAAATAAATTATAAACAATCTCTCACCCAAACCAAATTATTTTTAAAAGGGGTGCCCTCGCCAAACTATGACCTTGGAGCCAAGTTTGGGGAGGGTGCCCCGGGAAATTTCCTATTACCTTATATGGTTCACCCTGACTTGCACCAATACAGGGTGGCATTATAAATATTTTTAAACTGTCAGAACTTAATTTATATGGAAAGCTTACAATGTCATAAATTCTCTTTGTGCGAAGTTAGAAATAATTATCGCAACAAGCACAGTGTGTGCAGTTAATCGTTTGACATCTTCAAGGTAATTTTCTATTCAATGGTTCCATTACTCTGTAACCATTCCGTAAATAACAAGGCTTGGTATTTTTTTCTTTGTTGTGAATTCAAAGATGTTAATATTCCAAAAAGATTTTTCTTTCTGGTATTTTAACCCTCCCTACCTACCTGGGTTTTTTTTGACCCCAGCTCATAGAAAAAGTTGAATAACTTATTAATTTTCAGTTTTATGCATCATATTTTAGGAATTCTCCGATTAAACACTTTTGCATTGACTCCCTTTCTCATTTTTAAAAAATTCCTACAGTAAGCCTTTAAAAAAATAGTTTCTTGACCCCAGGTAGGTTATGTAGAACTAAAATATACCCGAACGTACTTCAATACTAGGAGATGAATTTTCATCTTCTTTTATAAATAATTGAATGAAAAATAGGTTTTGTCATGACTCTGTCATGAAAGGAAAGAATATTAGCATTTTTTATCATAAATTGAGTAATTAACTAACAATAAGTGTTAAAATTATTAGAAGAGAAGAAGATCATAGAGAATGGATGTATTTCCCTCCTATGCGACAACGAGTTAGATATTCTGGAAATATACACCTTCGTATCAAAAAAGCTATATTTCAACTTAGTGAAATAAGTAGAGGCTAAGCTATTCAAGTGCAAAATCTATTACATATCAGCAGTTTCCAAATAAGCAGGTAAAAAGGAAACAAAAAACAAGGCAGAAGCTGTGTCAGATATCATGAACTTATTTTCTTATGGATGTAAAAGTTCATTCATTCCAGGACCCAACATCACTGTTGATGAAAATTTACGTACTTTTAGAGGAAGGTGTGATTTAAAAATACATATTTGCTTGAAATCACGAAATTCAGCATTAAAATTGCGATATCTGTTGATTGCAAAAATATGTACATTATAAATTTGCAAATTCGTGAAATACAGTAAGGGAAGCAGGTAGTAATGGATTTTGTGTCACTTGAGTGGGATTGTTCGAAACATAAGCACAAATAATTATTGTTTCAACTGATCTTGGACAAGATTTATTAAAATTATCCCTAACACTCATGGGTACTACTAGAAAAAGTCACACGTGATTGCCACCAACAACAGCAAAATCCAGTAGATTAATTCCTCAAATTTTGAATTTTTCAATAACATTCTCTAGACTTCATACATCCCCAGCAAAGGAAAATCAGTGGTTTTATTGTCTACTCAAGATAAGGCATTTGAAATTTGTTCCTCTGAGAAGAAAAAAATGGGAAGTGATTCTCTACTACACCTCTTCAAAGTTCAATGTGGATACAGTAGATCAAATTATTCTGTAAAAAGAAAAAAAACCAAATCCCAAACAAATAGATTTTGGACTGTGATCGAAAATGCTAGGGTTGGCGGTATTCTACTAGTAAATGGCTGAGAAATTGTGTCCAGGAAAAGGGTGGAAAATGTACCATTTGCCCTCGTAAGGGAGACCAAAAACCAATATTCTTTATAATGTTTGCAACAGATACGTGTGCGGTGATCATGTTCAACAAAGAAGCATCTGTATGCAATACGACATTAATGAGTGTGGAGATGAAAATTTCAGATTAAAATTCGGCACAATTCTTTTGAGTCATGAAATTTTGTAAAATTTTCTACTTTTACTACAATTTGTTTGGAAATAATTATACACAACAGTGGTATATTCTTTAAAAATTTTTGTTGGTGCATTACAATATTTGAGTTCTTCTGAAAAAAGTTTTGGCACTATGTTGCAAATGTTTAAGTATTTTAAATATTATATTGTATTCAGATAATTAAACTATATACTTAAATATGAAGTTATGTAAATTTAATCCCCATTATTCAAGACTTTACTGTGAGTTCCATCTAAAAAATTATAATATTTTTTATAAATTTTTCAATATATATTATACTGTGGTATTTTTCTTTTAATTGACCTGAATTGTAATTAATAAAAATAAAAATGAATATAAGTTATTGGAATGATATTATCACTTAAAAAATTCATATCCACGATGGGGTCAAAAAAGACAGCAAGTAGGTAGGACATAATATTTTTAGTAACAGGTGGCGAGGGGGGACTATCTGCTTCCTCCTTCCTAACTTCAAAACACAACTTTACCATAAGGCATAAATAAGATAAACATTATGATATAATAATTTTCTGAATTATCAATTAATCAATCAGAGATCAGCATATAATGAATTTGCAATTTGAAACATAAGTCAAAGTAAAATGGTACTCTAACGGAAAATTAACTTTCTTTTAGTCTGTATCATAATCAAATTATAACATATGTCTGAGTTTTCAGCATTGTTGCTCCATTGCATAGCTGCACCACAGTGCTGCTCATCAATCAGTTCCATGACTTTTGCATTCAAGTGAAATTTTCATACAGCAGCTCTGCCAAAAGAAACCCTATCAAAATTTTCCTATAGGCCACTCCTATAGGCATTCCATTGGATTTTGGCTTTAAGACCTATAGGAAATTTCTATCAGACCTATAAGATTCCCATAGGAAATATATGGGACTTATAAGACTCCTATAGGGATCTGATAGAAAATTCAACCAGACCTATAGAAATCCTATTGGAATTTCATTGAAAATCTGAGGACCTTAAAAAACTGGTAATATCCCTTAAAAATATAACTGTAAGAGAATGAGAGATAGGACTTGTCCTCAATAACACTGCTACTACCAATAATTGTCCTAATATAACTTTCAGGAACAACTCGAAAGCAAAACAAAAACAGCTGTATGTTTAAATATTTTTTGGCACTACTTAAAATTTCAATAATTGCATTCACTTGCCTACATAGCAAATAAGAAATACGATTCCACATTTCAGACATTATCCAATGTGACATAAGCTAAGGTGACACCACATGGCATGAGAATCAAAAGTTGCAATTGAGCCTGCTTCTGTCACAACACTAAACTTTATAAAGTTTACCTGGGTATTCAGTAACCACGGGTCTACAAAATTCTAGTGAAACCCAAAAACTTGTTCATCACTAAAATGATCCATTTGAAATAGCGAATAATGTCATATGCCATATGGCATATGACATATGTCAGGTGATTTTATTATACTGACTACATTTTACACAAGCAGTGATTCAATAAGTAGGCAAAGTACGGTAAAAACTACCTGGATGTACTGACAGTTATCAAAACTCATGGATCATGAAGTGTCATGTGAAGTTCAAGAAAATTGGAAAGCTATGATGACTGGTTGGAGGGGGGGACAGAAAAACTGAAGGTGGCCAAGCATCAGCTGGCCTGTCAGAGTGCATTGGAAAACAATTTGGGCAAAGATACAGCTATATAGGCTCAGTCCCAGATAGCAAGGCAAGCTGTAATCAAGCTTGATTCCCACTTGACCTAACAAGTCAGTCAGGCTTGAATCAAGCTTGACAATTCAAGCCGGAAAGCTGGATTCAAGCTTGAATCATATGGACAAGTCTCCACCATGCAAGCTTGCCACAAGCTGGACACTAAGCTTGAATCAAGCTTGACACTAAGCTTGAATCAAGCCTACCAATTCAAGCTTGAATCAAGCCTACCAATTCAAGCTTGAATCAAGCCTACCAATTTAAGCTTGAATCAAGCCTACCAATTTAAGCTTGAATCAAGCCTACCAATTCCAGCTTATATATGTATACATACATTCATCTTTTTGTTCTTACTTGTGATTATCATAAGCACTTAAGCAACTTGATTAGGATACAGTTCACAGTTCAGAAATAAGCACTGCAAAAGAAATAGTTCAACCCTTTCACCATCAAAATAATTTAGAAATGACTGAGGAAAAAGGAGATGAAAATATGGGTTTTATTGGAAATAAAATTAGGTACTAGTGATCAGTCAGTTGCCAGTAAAGGTCATATGAATGACGATTAACATTCAACCAGCTGAACAAGTAACTGTGACTGACGTATGTTATAAAATTTCCATTTACTTTGAATACCGATGACGATTCACCAGTTGGAAAGGATAAAATGAGTTAACCAAGTGTTTGGTATAAAGTACACTTACTTTATTTGCAAAAGTATTACAACACAACAGATGGAATTGCAAAAAAAGCAAGATTTGTCCCTTTTGTTCTCTGTATCCACCAAACACATGCATTCAAATTGATCCAAAATTGAAGAAGTGAATTGAAGATGTCATGGGAATCAACAGCTGCAATCGAGCATGCTTCTTGCACAACACTAATTTTTAAAAGGTTTATCTGGGTATTCAGCAACCAAAGGGTCTTTAAAAAGAATAATGGTTCACTCAAAATTAAAAGTAGATATTTTGAAGAGGGAGTTCTTTGAAATCTCATCGAAAGTCAAGACTTCACTGAGGAAGACACAAATACCCAAAAAGTTTCACATTCATCACAAAGTTGATTTGAATCTTCATTAGGTCATTCCTAATTTCCCAATACGTTACTTGTATAAGGTGCCTGTAAAAATAAATAAAGTCACTACTTTCGTTAAGAATTCAATCAAGACTACACGGAAGGCAGATCAAAACATTGACAAAGTCGTGAATTTTCTTCGCTTTGTAAAGACAAAATAACTTACCGTACATTATTCGTCAATTCCAGTTTTAAAGTAAGCTTCTTTGGTGACGAACTTCATAAAGACGCTATGCTTCGAGATCAATTTCATTCCAGTTTCTTGCCTCCGAGTTGACTTTACATGCTCACATTATTCACAACTTATGAACAGAAAAGAACGAAAAACACAACTGCCATTTTGAATGTAGGATTCGATTAGCATTGCGATTATATCGATATAGTCGATACCTTTCACAGCCGCGAACTATAAATGAATATTCGGGTTAAAGTTGTACGTGGGCACCAAGTTGTATTTTTATCGTTGATGATAGTGCTCTAATTAAAAAACATAAGTTTCCTAAACTGTAGTGCGTTTGAACGAATCTACTTTGAATTTCATCAGTGGAAATTAAAACGCAATAGTTAACTTGTTTAAAGACATGGAGTTTTTGATCCTAGAATTTTACTTCTCGTATTAATATATTTAAGTAAGCAATGGTTTTAAGTTTAACTGGAACTGAGTTGCCAGTCCGTACTGAATTTTTTTAATGATCGTCAAGGAGATGAAAATATAGTCTTTCGGCACATCGGCAAGTCACCCCCACTCATGTGGCCATGATATGATTGTCAAGAACTCAAAAATGAAACATCGGGCCACCATCGTACCGATGTCGGCAAGTGGTGTCGGCAATGCTACTTGAAGCTGGTGTTGGCCCAATGTCGGCAAAGTCGGCCAACCATAGCCGATGTCGGCCCAACGTCGGCTCGGAGTCGGCTTAGGTAGGCCGACTTTGCCGACACAAAGCCGACATTGGGCCAACTCTGGGCCGATAGTTGATGTTGCCTGGGTTCATGAGGCAGTAGAACAGCCAACCCCAAATGCACGCGGAGTGACCGAATCGACCGAATCAATTGGAGTCAATGCGATGCGTAATATCACGTTTCTTTGTTCATTTGGAGTCCACATCTAGCGGATAAATGGAGAACCGCAGAAGCTAGCCTTGCCGGATTGGCAAGCTTGATTCAAGTTTAATTCAAGCTTGCTACTCCGGCTTGAATCAAGCTTGCCAATTCAACCGTGAATCAAGGTTGCCGATGTCAAGCTTGCCAATTCAAACTTGAATTAAGCTTGCCAATGTCAAGCTTGACATTGCAAGGGAAAGTCAAGCTGGACGCAAGCTTACATGCTATCTGGGGTGGAAGAGTGATATTTACATTGAACAAAAACTCCTCTAATTTAGCCCATGGGAGAAGGTATGATTGCAGGAAGAAGCTCTGGATCACAAAAGAAATCATACACTTATAAATAATTGAACACAGAAGAAAATACAGGAACATGAAAAGTGAAGAGGAGCAACTCTGCAACAAAAGAATAAGGAATCACATAATATATCATTAAGTGAGATATGCAAGAAAATTAAGGTCAAAGGCTATATGAAAAGATGTATTAAGCCACCTTGCACATGG
Organism: Platycnemis pennipes; assembly: GCA_933228895.1. NCBI lineage: Eukaryota > Metazoa > Arthropoda > Insecta > Odonata > Platycnemididae > Platycnemis > Platycnemis pennipes. The sequence goes on along the minus strand of OW121846.1, from coordinate 101,648,744 downwards.
AATTTTGGAAGCTGCCTATCTATAGCTATAGATAGCAATCCTATGATTGTGGGAATCCATATCAATCTATATCCAAGAATTGTCAAAAACCTCTCCAAGGAAGGAGGTGAAGGGTGGGATTCTATAAGGAAAAGGAAAGAAAGTAAAAGACCTATAAAAAAATTAGCTCATAGATGGCAATGTTTCCGCCGAGTTAATTCAAAATACAGGCGAGAGGACTTTACTCAACCTTACTGACCCATCTGTGTCATGTAATCAACTGGAGAGATACCCATGGACTTCAAGAAGAATATTATGAACCCTATATTTTCAAAAAGGAGGCTGAAAATGAAAATTTTAGAACCTAAAGGCTGATGACATATTCCCCGCGAAGGATCATCTACAGATGAATAGAACAAAAAGCTGACTTCATTGAAGTCCCATACAAAACAGCGAAGAAAAATGGTAAGGTATATCATTAAAGAGCACTTTGAACAGCTTTGGACAAAAAACAACAACATAAAACAACCTTCACCTCTAAAGTTGTTTTCGAAAATTCATTAATATCTGGTAGAAACAATTGTTCCGATCAGGTACGAAAATTTGAGGTTTCATTCCTGGTCGACATTGCTCTGAATTGTATTCTACATTTATTTAGTTGTTTTTTAATAGCATATTTTAGCATCATTACATATTTTCCTTATGAGAGAGGCGTGAACATTGTTGCCACCAAAAAACAAGGCAGAAAAGAATTATTTGCTGACTCTTATGCGTTCAAATTGTGATCAGTATTGATGATTACTACCCTAGTAATGCAATTAATGCTCACAATATGCTGAGCACACTTCCATAAAGTATGTTCAATATGTTGAAAATGTTTCTAGCATATGCTGAGCATTAACAAATGTCCAGGTAACATATGCTAGAAATGTGTTGAAAACATTGTCAAAAATATTTTCAGCATGCTATCAACACGGGCATGGCATACTTGAAAAAACATGCTAAGCATTTTTCAATTATGTTTTGTAGCATATTTTATCTATCACCGTTCAGGGTCATTTTTTAGGAGGAAGAATTGGATGAGCACCAATTAGCAAATAACCCTGCCTGTTACGTATAAACACACATGTTATGCTCCCTGAATATACCAATTCTTCATGCCATACTCTCGACTCTCTGGTCTTCACAGTAATGTTAATCGATGTACAATTCTTCGTTCCATGCAACTCAGACAGGGTTGCAAACTCCTGAAGAATGAATTTCACAAGTTGTTTGCTTGATAAGAGAAAATCCCTGGCGATTCCTGGCTCCATAAGCATGTACAAAATATATGTAAACCTACGGATTCTGTAAAAACATTGATAAACATCAAGAAAACATGTTGTTAAACCATAATAGTTCTGGGTACACTATGAGATGTTATTTTGAAGGACCTGATACAAATTTTGTTACGTAATCATTAACAATGGCTGGAAAAAATCAACTGATTATTGAAATGACTGTATAGAGAACCCCATTAATCTCCCATCCACAGTATTGTGATTCCTTTTTGAAATCCAGCCCTTCTCAAGTTATCGATCTAATATTTGCAACCTGATAAGTCTTATTCAGTTCATGCAGGAGGGAAATGACCGGGAGACGGAATGTCATAGATCCGAAATAAAGGAGATGCCTAGTTGGCATAAGCAGTAGGGTTGGCAATCCTAGTTGTGGTTGAACCTGCCTAACCAAAAACATACTCATGAAAAGTCATAATTTATCGTATTATAAGAGACTCAAATCACCGATGGCGGTACTGTATGCACTGACGTCAGAGTTCAAAGTGGCCACTACAACGAGGTCACTTAACAAACAGTGATGGGGTAAACAAGTGTGCGTACTATGCAATGAAGAAAGTAAAGTGAAAGAAGATGAGTGAACTGTTGTCCTTATCATTTACAGAAATCTTAATACTTGGGAATACCAGAAAAGTCTTGGGCAATAACTGAAGGAGAACGTGTCCTCTACGTAGGATTAGTAATTGCTGTGGGTTATTGTGGGCACACGGTATGATGCAAAAAAATTGTGGGTTTTGTGCTACAGACCAGTGGGGAACCAGACAATCAATGGGAATTGCATAGGGTACCAATTCATTTATCATGTGATATCATTTATCATGTCATATCATATCATTTATCACCAAACTGCATTGGTATGTCATGAGATCTGCTTATAATTGATAAATTTCTGAATGAATCCAAGTAGTGGTAATAATGTATTGTGAGCAATATAAGAGAAAGTGACCTAAGCCACAGAGGTCCATATAATGAGCTGTGGAACTGTTTCACTCAGAGCAGCACTCCCCTCCTCGCCCTCTCCCTTCATCCTCGGCCCAAGTTTGTATGTATCCGGATTGTCCTGGGAAATACTTTGTGATTAGAATGATGCCTTAGCTTGGAAATGCATTGCACCAATAAAATGAATTCTGTGAAAATTTACACAGGTTGTAAATCTTCATTCAGCATGAATTTTCACCAATTTAAATCCGAATCTTTAGATTATACCCAATCATTAATTGCATTTAGTAAATAATTACTTGAACTGCCATATCTAGTGTTCAACTTCCAGAGTTCTGGAAGTTGAACACTAGATGGCCATAAATTTCACTAAATGGTCATAAAAACCCACAATTTTTTTTGCATCATACCGTGTGCCCACGATAACACGATGGCCAAAAATATATTGGAGATGCTCAAAGTTATTTAATGATAGCCTTAATGCAGAGCACAATTTTGGACTAAAATAAAGAGTGGAATCCCAGCATGGAGGGAAAATGTTTCACCGAGGAACATGTTCTTCTATCGCTTTTCCTTTTCCATTCAAATGTTAAATTAGAAACCTTTAATCCTCCTAATAGTTTGCTTCAGTGTTGATAAGTCATTACGAAGAATAATTCTAGCTGACCTAACTGACACAAAAGGTGAGCTCTATCACAGCAGCATGTTATCACGGTGCAATGTTACTGCCACCTATTTGTCTTACTGAGAAGCATTGTAACCATGCATTTAAATTAATTAGTCCCACACTCATCAGCAATATACCAAGTACAGTTCTATAATTAAATACAATAACATGTGGCAGAGCCACAGCAGGAGGTAATCATCATCATCATTGGTCAACAATCCTAGGATTGGTTTGACGCAGCTTTCCACTCGATTCTTCTATCGGCCAACCTTTTCATTGTGATGTAATTCTTCTCTTTTACATTCTTCACAACCTGTTCCATGTATCTCATACGAGGCCTGCCTTTTCCAATCTTCCCGTTCACTTTTTCCTCAACGATAGTCTTCATTAGGCCATCGTGTCTCAAGATATGGCCGATTAAGTTTTCCCTTCCTCTTTTTAGAGTTGTCAGCAGACTTCTCTTTTCTCCTACTCTTCTTAGTACTTCCTCTTTACTTAATCAGTTGATCCATTTAATCTTCAGCATTCTTCTGTAGCACCACATTTCAAATGCTTCTACCCTTTTCTTCTCCACTGCTGTCATCGTCCATGATTCACTGCAGTAAAGAAAAATGCTCCAGATGTATGTTCTGATGAACTGTTTCCTTACTTCTATGCTTGTATTTCCTGCTATAAGTAGATTCTTCTTTTGAAAGAATGCCCTTTTTCCCTGGGCTATTCTACTCACTATTTCTTTCTTGCTTCGTCCATCGTTGGTTACTCTGCTTCCCAAGTAACAGAACTCTTTCACCTCTTCCAGTTTCTGTTTTCCTAGTTTAACGTTGGTTTTGGCCTCTTCTCTTTTGCTGCACGCCAATATCTTAGTCTTCTTCTTATTTATCTTCAGCTGATATCTGGCAATAGTCCTTTCCATGGTTGTTAGCATCTTATTCAGCTCCTTCTCTGTCTCTGCTATGAGAGCTATGTCATCAGCAAATCGTAGCATACTGATTGTTTCTCTGTGGATGTTCACTCCAGAACACTTCTCCTTGACTTCATATATGGCTCCACATCTGCAAAAATCTCCATTTGCTCCTTGCTGAACTGCTTTTTGTTCAGGAATGGTGGATAAAAGATTCCTATATCATTTCCTTCACATAGATTTTTTATTAAAAAACCTTTTATTAACCATGACATGGCCAGAAAATGACTCTAACATATCCATTAAACCAATATCCTCAAACATTTTTTCATCTGAGGCCCTGACTCCATACCCTGGGGAAAAATGTAGTCGTTTCAAATAAAATGGATTGAGCATGCAACCATGCTTTTCGAAACGTTTCCAAATCTTGAGATCATCATCATCATCATTGGTCAACAATCCTAGGATTGGTTTGACGCAGCTTTCCACTCGATTCTTCTATCGGCCAACCTTTTCATTGTGATGTAATTCTTCTCTTTAACATTCTTCACAACCTGTTCCATGTATCTCATACGAGGCCCGCCTTTTCCAATCTTCCCGTTCACTTTTCCCTCGACGATAGTCTTCATCAGGCCATCGTGTCTCAAGATATGACCGATTAAGTTTTCCCTTCTTCTTTTTAGAGTTGTCAGCAGACTTCTCTTTTCTCCTACTCTTCTTAGCACTTCCTCGTTACTTACTTGGTCGATCCATTTAATCTTCAGCATTCTTCTGTAACACCACATTTCAAATGCTTCTACCCTTTTCTTCTCTGCTGCTGTCATCGTCCATGATTCACTGCCGTAAAGAAAAATGCTCCAGATGTATGTTCTAATGAACTGTTTCCTTACTTCTATGCTTGTATTTCCTGCTGTAAGTAGATTCTTCTTTTGAAAGAATGCCCTCTTTGCCTGGGCTATTCTACTCACTATTTCTTTCTTGCTTCGTCCATCGTTGGTTACTCTGCTTCCAAGGTAACAAAACTCTTTCACCTCTTCCAGTTTCTGTTTTCCTAGTTTAACGTTGGTTTTGGCCTCTTCTCTTTTGCTGCACACCAATATCTTAGTCTTCTTCTTATTGATCTTCAGCTGATATCTGGCCATAGTCCTTTCCATGGTTGTTAGCATCTTATTCAGCTCCTTCTCTGTCTCTGCTATGAGAGCTATGTCATCAGCGAATCGTAGCATACTGATTGTTTCTCCGTGGATTTTCACTCCAGAACACTTCTCCTTGACTTCATTTATGGCTCTCTCGATGTAAACATAAAAAATTACGGGAGACAGTGCGCAGCCTTGTCTCACTCCTTTCCTTATTCTTGCCTCTTCACAGCTGGGTCTAGATTTAATCACAGCAACTTGGTTTTTGTACAGACTGTGTATAATTCTTCGGTCATTGTAGGACACTCCAATTCCCTTCAGAATTCCAAGCATTGAATCCCAATCCACGTTGTCAAAGGCCTTCTCTAAATCCACAAATGCAATGAACGTCGATTTGTTCTTCTCCATTCTCTTCTCTATAAGTAGCCTAAGGGCCAATATTGCTTCCCTTGTACCCTTACTTTTCCTGAATCCGAATTGATCTTCATCCAGGAACTCCTCTGCTTTTCATTCTATTCTTCTGTAGATGATCCTGGTCAGTATCTTCGATGCATGTGTCGTCAGGCTTATAGTCCTAAAATTTTCGCATTTCTCCACTCTCTTCTTCTTGGGAATAGGAATGATGATGTTTTTCTCGAAGTCCCTTGGAATTTCCCCTGTTGAATACATGTCGCAGATGGTTTTGTAGAGATGAATTAATGTCTTCTCTCCTGCATTTTTAATTAGTTCTGCAGGGACATCATCAATACCTGAGGCCTTATTCATCCGAAGATCCCTTACTGCAGCGTCGAATTCCGATCTTAATATTGATGCCCCCATATCATCTATTTCCACTTCGCTTTCCTCTTCAATAGCTTTTGTGCTGAGATTTTTTCCATTGTACAGCTCTTCCAGATATTCTTTCCATCTCTTCACTTTGTCCTCGTTTTCAATCAAAATTCCTCCATTCTTGTCCCTTATGGCATTGCCTCTTGCGCTCCGTTCCTTGAAGTGGTTCCTCACTATGCTGTAGGCCGCTTCCACCTTTCCAAGTGCAAGGTTGCTTTGTACATCTTCGCAAAGATTTTTCAACCACAGCTCTCTAGCTTTCCTTGCTTTGCGACTTATTTTGTTCCTTATTCTTTTGTAGCATAGCTGCCCTTCTTCAGTTTTCGCATTCTTGTACTTTCTTCTTTCTTCAATCAATTCTAAGACTTCCTCCGTGATCCATGGCTTCTTCTTGGCAACTTTTCTTCTTCCAAGAACTTCTTTTGCGGCTTCCTGTAGTCCACATTTAATGTTTTCCCAACGCTCTTCCACTGATTTCTCATTCAGGTTCTCTCCTATGTTGTTTCCCACTGCTTTTTGAAATGCCAGCTGATGTTGAGCCTCCTTTAGTTTTTCTACTTGCCATATATTCTTCTTTGTTTTCTTCAACTTCTTGAATTTTAGATGGCATTTCATCATCACTAAATTATGGTCACTGTCGATGTCTGCCCCAGGGTAGCTTTTGCAGTCCTTCACTTGGTTTCTAAATCTCTGCTTCACTAAAATGTAGTCTATTTGGCATCTTCTTCTGTCTCCTGGCATTTTCCATGTGTATCTTCTGCGGTTGTGATTTTTAAACAATGTGTTGGCAACCACTAACTTATGTTGAGTGCAGAACTCCAGCAGCCTTTCTCCTCTTTCGTTTCGGTTTCCCAATCCGTATTTTCCAGTTATTCTTCCATCTTCCATCTCCAATTCCATCTTCCATCTTCCATCCTCCATCATCCAATCTTGAGATGCTGAATCCAAATTTCCTTTGATCACAATTCTCTCTTACTCCCCAGAAATTTTCATTGGAAACAAATTCACCATCTTTGGGGAACTCGTGAAGTCGAACGTTGGAAGTCGAGATTTGGAAAATCGTGTCAAATCAACGCGGGACACGAAATCATGAAAATAAAAAGTTCCAAAGAAAGATAATCGAACGTCTAATTTAACAAATTACGATGATGCAAGACTCATGATGAAATCTTCATAATACTTAAGGTAGGTTGGGGCAAGTGCATACACTTAAAGTTTCATCCCCTGACAAATAGGTTAAATGATACTTAATTGAACCAAAACTGTTAGAAAACAATCTTCTGGTACTTGGTAACCTAATTTAAGTTTTATCTACATTATTAGCTTTGGTAGAACATTTTTGAAAAAATATGTACGAAAAAGTTACATATGCGAACTTTTGCCCCGTGGGAGGGGCAAAAGTTAGCACATTGTGGGTTAAAGCCTAAGTAAGGTCCAACTGAGTTGAACAAGATTTTATTAGTACAATTACATATTCAACTATATGTTACAAAAATCTATACCATAGCATTGTCAAAGGTAATATCAGTTGTTTTTAGCAGTATTCCCATGTGAATTTCATGCCACCCTAATAATGGGGTTGTTTACCATATTTTTTTACTGCTGAATATGATAGTTTGTAAAATAAAAAGACCCATATTTTTCCGTTTTTTGATCCGTCAATTATTTCTCGAGTTATAAGCGGCAAAAAACTGATGTCTTTAACCCTTTCGGGAAAAGTGGGTGTGGTGCAACCTCTGACGTATATCAACTTCATCCAATCACAACTGAGCCCGCGAAGCTACTCCCACTTATCGCAAAGGGGGGGACACAGCTGACTCTGCTAATCGGAGCAGTTACGACAGAATCTGTGCGAGCGGACCTTCCGAGAATCCCCCTCCACTCCCTTCCCTCCCCTTAAGAGCAGTCAAGAACAGGAGGAAAATGATGTCAATGTTATCACAGCAGCTTTTTCGGTTGGCGTCACCTTTTGCTTATTTTAATTTTTCATTTATGAGTGAATGGTGGTGGTTAGAAGATTAATGTTTTCACTAAAATTCTTTTTTCGTTTCCATCTAACAATTTCTTGTAGAAAATTTCGATTTCGGTTCGGAGTAAACGCCCCCATTGGAACAAGCTTCATGCCACCACTTTTTGTATTTACTGCATTAAATCCAGTCCTCTTCCGGAGGTTCAGGGAATTCCTCTTCACACACCGGACAGATGATTATATTGCTTGAGGTACTGGGTCATTCAATTGTTCGTTTGCCTTTGGGTATTTTAAATGATGTAAGGTCCAACTTCTTTTTTTTTCACCTTCAGTTTTTTTAATCGCTTGTCTTCTGCTTGCCTTTTTTTCTCTCCGGCAGCAATTAACTGATCCTTAAATTGTTTATTGCTTTTCCTTTTTTGAGCTTCTTGCTGTTTTGGAAGAGGTATCACATCAGTGGGTGAGGTCCAATTGTTAACAGTGCATTTTCTTACCAGAGTTAGCATTGCTTCAAGAAGCTCTCCTCTGTTAGGTCTATTAAGCTAGATTCTGCTTGGTCGGTGACATCTGCTACACTCTGCTATGTTGACATTTGTTCAGTTAGACCTACAATGTCATCTGAAGTTGAAGCAATGATGTTGGTAACATTTGGAGGGATGTCACACAGATGTGCTCTGTGATGCATTATCCACAGGCATTAGTTGGTCTGTTACTGAACTTGGAAGGAAATCATCATCTGAGAAGACATTCCAATTGCCAGGGAAAATTCCACAAAGCTTGAAGTCCTTTATTCCCTTTCCCATTGTCGCTGTCCTTTCATATGCTTGGCCAAGAATTTCGGCTATTTGGTAATTGGTTATTATAGTGGCCCCCACTAGTTAATGTTACTAGTTAATGACAAGTTAATGTCCTATTTTAGGGGGTACCTTGCATTTTCTGATTAAAGAATGCCACTTTGCACACGTGTTCCTGGGACCACGTAGGACCATTTAAGATGTGTAGCCACTGCCGGCAACAGTGCAGGGGGCGTGCATTGCGGGTTGCATATCTCACCGGCGAAGTACTGTTTTTCTGTCATACACGACTATGTTGCGTGATTTGCACGCAGAAAGGATGGTTTCCGCGTATATCTGACGTGTATATGACGAATATGTATGCACAAATTAAGTGTTCTGTCGCTCAAAGTATACATTTTATATACTTAAGACACAGTAAAAATACTCAGAGGACTGGCTCCCATGTCGTACGCTGGGCTTGCCGGACGCTTGCGCTGTAGTAGCGCCGTTGCAAGTCACATACTTCCAGTCGTGTTTTGAGTGAAAAAAGTGGTGTTGACGGACAATAAGCTGTAAGTTCAGCGTGTGCGATAGTGTGCGTTTATAAGTTAGGTGTTTGTATGGATATTCCGCTATAGTGTTGTGTATGTGTTGTGAAGCTCTACTTCGTACATGTAAGTAATAACGATCGATATTCTTCCTATTCACAGAGGTTTTCTGTGTGGCGTTTGGATTTTATTAATTGTTGATGGTGACATTTACGAATCATGCCTTCTTTTTTCCTTTAGTTTAAGGTGGAGGATACTTTAAGTTTGAAGGGGGTTGGGTGTTATTTGCATAGTTGTATCATGTCAGGCATCGAGTGGGAACGCTGCATGCTGTGTCAAATCATCACAAATGAAAGGCTGATTAATCCTAACAGAAATACACGGTGAAGGTTATGATTCACTAGCGAAAAATCTACTTGCTTTCTACGAGATAGGAGAACTTCCTTTTGATCCGGACATACCTTCCCTGAACAGCGACGCAGGTTTAAAGAAAACTATGATTGAAAACAAGGCATCGTGGCACAAATCATGTTACGCAGAGTTCAACAGCACAAAGCTTTAGAGAGCTCAGGAGAGAGCTAACAAGAGGAGAAAAGAGGCAGGTCCTTCGCATGCGTCACCAGTCAAAACTCGAAGGTGCCACTCTACCGAGTACAAAAAAGGAACCTGCCTCTTTTGTGATTTGCCGGGCTCCAGATTAAATAACCTGAGTAACGTGAGGATGACATCTTGCTGTCAAACTACTACTGACTGTGCCCTTGTACTAAAAAATTCGAAGGTTTTAGCAAAAATTTCTGAAGGCTGTGGCTTAATATCATTAGAGACACAATACCACAATAAATGTCTCACTGAGTAAAAAAATAGGAAAAGAGCCAGTGAAAAGAATGACTCAAGTGCTAACAACTCACGGCGCAAGATTCTAAGCATCGATTCCGCGGGTCTCGTGGCTTACATCAACGAAACTCGCGAAACGGCCGGAGATAATGCAGTCTTCAGTATGGCAGATATTGCGAAGCTACAGACAGGTGCTATGAAAGAACTCAGGTATAACTACGACGTACATTCAAGGCGACTTAAGGACAAATTATTGGAGGAATGTCCTTATCTACAATCTTTCGACCGGAAAGGATTGGAAAGTCTCATAACTTTCAGGGAAAATGTCGACTTTGCAGCGCGTTCTATGGCTGCCCGAGATTTTGACTCAGACGGTGCCACTTTATGTGAATCTGCGAAGATAGTGAGATCTGACATGTTCGGCGGGAATACTGAAGACGGTAGCTGCAAATGCGGTGTACCTGCGTCTCTATTAGCTTGGCTGAGAATGATTATCAACGGCCCTTCCTCGGCATCAAAGCCTGCCCACAGTGATCACGATGAGGAAAAGCGTATAGCAGAGCTCATATTCTACCATTCAGTCAAGAATACCAAGAGGGGCGAGGCAAAGTAACACAACAGAAGCCAAGAGACTGCTACCCCTGTTTACCTAGCGACGAAACTTTATGCAGTTTATGCAGAAACTTGCAAGGGACTTATCGACAGCACGTATCGGCTAGGTACGGGCATTTCCTATCACCGACTGCAGTCTATCATTACTGAAAGAGCTAATGAGGTGTGCGCGACTTACCATCGGGATAGTGTGGTCTGTCCTCCAAAAATCAAGAAAGGCCTATTCACAACTAGGGCAGTCGATAATGTCGGCAAAAATACGTCATCGGCTTCAGCGCAAACTGCTTTCCACGGAACAGCTATCACTCTTATGCAGCACAGACTGCTTGGAGAAATAGGTTAGGTGTTTTTCTGTGAGCGTAGAGCACCCAATATTTATTTGATGTGGCACGTAAACATTTTTTCTTTTTTTAGGTTTGCCGCGGGAATCGGCTCCAGAAGATACAGTAAGGAGCACGAGAGTTAGGCATTTACCTGCAGAATATGCATCCAGCGAACTCGCATACTTAAGAACTGCTTTTCGACTGTCACGTGGAAATTGTCTAATCATTAGCTAAATTTGTGCATTCATATTCGTCATATACACGTCAGATATACGCGGAAACCATCCTTTCTGCGTGCAAATCACGCAACATAGTCGTGTATGACAGAAAAACAGTACTTCGCCGGTGAGATATGCAACCCGCAATACACGCCCCCTGCACTGTTGCCGGCAGTGGCTACACATCTTAAATGGTCCTATGTGGTCCCAGGAGCACGTGTGCAAAGTGGCATTCTTTAATCACAAAATGCAAGGTACCTCTCACTAACTCCCCTACTATTACCCGTCCAGGATGATTGAGAAGCCAACTGTCAGACATTTGACTCAGATAATCCTTCAAAGGTTTCAAGAAAACCTTGTACAAGGGCTGCATTTTGTGGCTGCTGTGTGGAGGTATGGAAATTAAATGAATACTGTGTTGTCTGTAGAATAACACAGACTCGATACTAATATGGGAACCATGATTATCTAAGATTAGTAGAACGGGGTTTGATTCAGAAGAAACAACATGCTTTTGAAAGTGTTTTAGCCAAACTGGAAACAAATCAGAATTGCTGTATCCACTGTCTGAGCAGAGCATCATTGAGTCCGGAGGCGATCCATTCATTAGTTCTGCTTCCATCCTTATTTTAGCAAAAATTAACACTGGGGGCACGTAGTTGCCACCAGCACTCATAGTGCAAATAACGGTAGACATTCTTCCTCTTTCAGCTGAGGAAACCTTTCCAACTCCTTTTTTCCCTTGAGCTGACACAACTTTAGCAGATTTATTAGGTAGTGCTTGTACTAGATTCATCCATATTGTGAATTCTCGAAGCTGGAAATCCATACTTTTTCATAAGGTTCTCTAAGTTGCTGAAAAATACATCAACTTGTGCCTTATTGAATCCAGATTGAACCCGTAGTGTGAATAATAAATAAGAATGTGAACACTAAAACAGTTTTTGGGGCAAGAGTACGCATGCGAACTCTAGCCCCACAGGCAGTATTTTGACTTGTAAGGAGCTGCTGCTCTCCATGAGCATCAATAGAACTAAACGATCCCGTTTGAGAATAGAGCATTGAATGGCCTTTGAAACAGTTATACGATGGAAATTTGTTGAATTGTGCTTACACTAATTCCTAAATGCTTAAACATTAGATCAAATTACCTGTAATAAGCTCTTACCTCATTGTGAGTTGAGTAATCACAGCGAAGACACCAAACTAGGTAGCAATGGCGTGTACACTTCCTAGTGCTTCCTAGCCTTCCTAGCAATGGCTGACACTCAGTAGTACCAACTAGCCCAGGTGCAATGCAAAAATTCCCGCCTTGCGTACACTTACCCCGTGCGCACTCTTACCCCGACCTACCCTATGACTAAAAGAAATATAAAAATGTTTAATGAAACTGGTGAAATTAAAACAGTTTAAGGGAAAAGGGAATCTATAACAAGAAGCAATATAAACCTAACTGAAATGCACAAAAGTTAAACCATAAATAAGCCACGAGCCTGCATCTTGCGGAGTAAAAAACTAATGCCTTATGAATTAAATCAGTATTCAAATAGAAAATGAACTAATATCAATGGAATAAAATAATTAATATTGAAATGAGAACAAAGATACAAAAGGTTAAACTGGAACTACTCCCTAAGAAACCAAGCCACAAAAAAAGAAAGAAATAACAAACAAATGTTAAATGTTAAAAAAAAATATCCTCCAAAACTAAATTTAGCGCCTAATAATAATTAAGATTCAATAAAAATAAAGAAAATAGCTGAAAACTAAGTAAAAAACGAACGTCATTACCACAACTCTACTCTAAATCGAAAACTACCTCAATAATACCAACATTATTGCTCAGTCATCATTAAGGGTGTTGATACGAATTCAAGCCAGCGATTTAACGGACGTATTGCAGCTAGCTTCAGATAGTTCGGAAGTTCGCCACCACAGGACCGAAGCACAGGCGAAGGTGGGGGGGGGAAGGAATTGAAGGGAGGGGATGGAATGGAGGAGAGGGGAAGGGTATTGAGGAGAGGGGATGTAGGGGAGATCTCCAGTGTGTCGCAGAGAATTATGACCTTGCAGTTTCTCAAATCGTGAACAAGTGTTGGGAAAAAGATGATCCTAGAGCTGAGTCGCCTTGCAAGTCTGCTATGAGAATTTGATTATGGCCCTGTAATATTTTACTCTAGCATTTTTACAAATTGTAATTATGAATGTAAACCATTGCACAAAGTCAAGGGTGTTGACTACGAATTTAAACTTAAATTAAAGTTTTAAACGAAATCAACACTAAATAAAAATTTTTCGCGAATCTGTAGAATCATAGAAGGCTTGTCGTATATAAGTACTTATTTTGATTCGTAAATAATAATTGTGCTAAATAGAACAAGCGCTTACATGAAATACGAGTAAAAAGTTATCAACAACCATAAATGCAAGACCAAAAGATATGGGTATCCAGCAAGGTAACTATTTGTTGGATCGATTTTAAGTTATGTGCTATTATATGCATTCCATAGGGATAGAAATCTTGGAGAATGCAAATAGAGGAACATATAAACGGTACTTTAGTATACTCCCTCAACTCATTACCAAAAACCATAAAGCTAATCGCAGAATATTATAGTCATCCTCATTATAAAGATAATTTACGCATCTCATATCTGCTTCAGGATTAGTACAAAAATACCTTCCGAACTTGACGATACTAACAATAAGATCGATAATAAAGTAAGTTTCCCTAGACAACTGTCTCGGTGACTTTGCGTGTATTACGTAGGGAATTTTATCCTAAATTTGATTGCTTCTCCGGTGATTCATACAATTGCATTTCTGAATAAGAAAAAAATGGACCCCTCGAAAGTGACCCGAAAAGAAATGCATGTCATGATTTTCAATGCAAGTGGAAATTCGGTGTATTCCAAAGGAAAATTAGCCTTGAAATATCTTCACAGTAAGTTTAATCAAGGAAAAGACATGGAAATGAAGGAAATTTTTACTAATGTCATGCACACAATTTTTTCAATTCATGCGTCAAAAAATGGGATGAATGTAACAGGACTAACGACAGGTTTAGATAAAAACTTCACTTTTGTTTAGAAAAGGATATACTGTTCCCAGCGGTCATGTATAAATATCTGCTGGGAAATCCCAAATCAGGTTGGTATCGATCATTGGTTAACATATTTCCATTGGCTGTATTTTACTCCAAGGAAATTTATATTGCATTGCAATCTAGCTGCATGTTCTTCTGAGTTAAGAGGTACAGGAAGGCCGAAAAAAGATTTTGAGAGGTCTAGTGATAGAACTAAAAGAAGAAAAATAGCAGATTTAAGAAAGAAAGCGTCAGCAGCAGAACTATCGATACTCAGGTAAAAATATCTCTTTTGCTATTCATTTTAAACTGATTTTCAACAGATTTTCTATACTCATTTGCAATTCATCTGTAATTGCTTTGCAATTTGAAACACGAAGCATATCAGTTGAAAATCAGTTGCAGATGACCTCAAGAAAAGGTGGAAAATGAGTTGCAAGCCAGATGAAAATTAGTTGAAAATCAATTACAATTGATTTTAAAAATAGTGGAAAATGAGTTGCAATGCAGCTGCAAATCTGTTGCAAAATAGTTTGTAAGTAAAAAGCAGTTGCATCACAGTTTTATTTAATATGACCCTGAGAGCACAAAGTTTGCAGTTTCATGGTAGTGCGATAATCAACACAAAAATGTAACAAGATAGTAAACTTTGGTTTTCCCCACAGAATATTAATATACCTACCAACTACGTAGTTTAATATTTAATATACTAACTACGTAACGTACGTTTCTACGACACTTCATCATCAGGCAAACTAATAATTACGCTGCGTACTAGTCGAAACTTATAGTGGTACAGTACTATTCTGTGCATAAAAACAATTTAGTTGACTATTACAAAAAAATGACTTCGACAAAAATGCCTGAAAAACACCAAATCCAACCGCTTCTACAGGAATTACGCCAGAAACCATCAACATATAACAAAAATATAATAATAAATACCTTTATTTACCAGAAGTCCAGTTCAAATGAATTATACAAAATTTACACAACAGCACCTCAACACACAATCAATCGATTCCTCAGCGTTTCCGAAGACACTGTCTATGCATTACCAAAATTTTAAACGAAAAGAAAGAGTTCATTGATATCACATCATTTTGTTGCCAAACACAGTTATTCACTCGGCAATATAATGCAAACCAAACAAAAGGGAACCTCACTTGGCATCAATTACAGGAAAAAGGTCCAAATACCCCACTACAGTACCATATCTGCTAGCAGTAAAGTAACACACGTTGAAATTTCAAGGATCCTTCGTTCAACGACGTATTTTTTTAACAACTTCGTGACGTTACTGGTAACTTCGGAGAACAAGTATTCTACGGTTGAGAAAATCTGTAAAGACAATAAAACGCAGACGCTACAGAAAAAAAACGATTTCTAAGCAGACATTATTCCATTGCCTTTAATTTCAAAGTACACTTACCACTACGATACAGCCTCAGTACACAAGTCCCTAGCGGATGAACCGGAGCCTATTTATTATTTAGAATACAAGAATGCATAAGACAACTGAATATTATGTAACTAGAGTGTGAAAAAACACTGAGATGATAAATTTCAACTACACTCCAATAAGATTCGGCACATGTTTACGTGTGTTTATTGCGTTTCCATGCGCGGGCACGATTTAACAAAAGAAAACTGCCGAAGCAAGTGCAGCCAACTTGGCCATATGAGCGGAATTTCTACCGGATGATATTGTTTAAGCTCAGTAATGGGCTAATAATGACGAAAGAATGTTTGCCGATGTACGAGTAATTCCGTTTTCTATAAATATTTCAACGGGTATCATGGTGAACTATTGAAAACATATAATGTTAAATTTGTTTGTTTTCAAATTTGGTCGACAGCATCCGTCATAGGACTTTATTATCGTGTCTTGGGCTGCAGCAAACTTCAATCAGTGAAGTTATCTGTAGACGTTAAATTGATCAAATTTAGAAGTCTACAGTTTTTAGTGTGCTCTCAGGGGAGTTGTAAAACAGTTTTAAATCGGTAGCAAAATTGAGTGAAAATCAGTTGCATAAGAATTAAAGAATAAAAATCAGTTGCATAACAGTTTAGCAGAAAATCAGTTGAAAAATAGTTTGAAAATGTGTTGCAAAATTGAGTGAAAATGGGTTCCAAATGAGCATGACACTAAAAATTGGGATACAAACCAGTGCAAATCAGTTCAAAATCAGTTGAAGATGAGTTTAATGTGTTTAAAAGAGTTTCAAACCAGTTTCAAATGAATTGCAAAAGAGATATTTTTACCTGAGTAGCCATATCCATGACATTGCGCTACAAAGGGAATGACGCGGCAGCGAAAATAATAACTGAAATGACCGCAACAACCCCCACCCGAGGAAAACGAATGTTAAAAAAATGGAGGTCAATGCCTGCAACTCAAAATGAGTTGACGCTCTGACGTTGATTGTTGATTGCAATTTAACGAAATTGCAATATGAAATACTTCGCAAGAGTGCCGAAAAATGTGGACACAAGCTTTACCCTAGTTATGAAAGGGTTGAATTTCAGAAGAATGCTTCATGCCCAGAGGGCATATCAGCAGGGGAAAAAATGTGAAGTGAGCCTTCAAGAACCGCTGAACCACACAGCCTCTCGCACTATAACATCTTTATCAAGATGTTACATCAGAGATCAAGGACCTTTAACCTTTTCCTCATTAGCAAATAGGGGTTCGATGGTAGTTCGGGATACTCTCAATACAAGCAGGTATGGTAGGACCCCAATGCCACTGATGAAAGCATATTCGCTACATCTCTTATACCACTTCGTCTGCTGGATGATGTGAGTGGTAGGTGAACAAGAAATTAACATTTTCGAGCAATCACTAGCCAGCTAAATAACTTTTTAATTTGTTTATATTATTCATATTTTTCATAAAGGTGAAGCTATCTGTTCAAATCTATGGCCATCATCCAGGGAGATTTTGCAGGCCATTAATATTATTTCTAAAAAATCATTTTATGTGCTTAATATGTAATATTTTGTTTAACAAATTTAAATATATTTAAAACAGCTTACGTTTTCATTAATAACCATTTATTAAAATAAACCCTCTATACAGAAGCAGCTTACGTTTTCATTAATAACCATTTATTAAAATAAACCCTCTATACAGAAGCGGTACGCCTAGTCGATTTTTGGATATTTTCAGTCTTCACTAATTTGTTTAAAAAAAGACCCCGGGCCATTTTTTGCCTAAATTCCGTAGTATTTATGTTTAGAAGCATAAGCAAAAATAGTCGGAGAGATTTCGTTGTTCTATCTGTAGAAATAGGGAAGATATGATTTTTGATAGCTTTTTTCGATTTCAGCCCACAGGTTTTCCCCATATCTAAAAGCGCCGGCGGCGGTAATTTTAATCGGTAGGTGTTATCTCTTGATTTCGCGGTGTATATGAATAAATTTATGCATATATTCAATTTTGAGGTGATATCGTCATATTATCAAATAATATTTACATTTTAAAAGTAATTAATAAGATTTATAAGCAATTTATTTATTTTCGCTTTTACACAAACTTTGGAATTCAAGGAAATATCATCAATTGCGCAATACACGATATAGATAGTGGTAGTTTAGTGCATAAATATTATGTTGAGCAATTATATATCCTGTATTTATAATCAGGAATTGCTTCCAAATTAGGCAACAGCATGTAACCATTTATATAGCTATGGAATACCAGCTCTACCGCGCTACACTTTATTTTTCACGACACGGAACACACATGATAAGTTTTTCATTTTTCATTTAATTTTCTTTTCATAAGATTCTGTGAATTTTCCGTACGTATATTTTGGCATCTTGAACATTTTATATACTTTTGTTTCCTTTCCATTTTTTACCTGACACTGATGTCTTTTTCTAATTTCTTGTATCTGAAATGAAATGAGATGGCCCCGGCTGTGACTTGATATACTCGCTACGCAGTTCTTCAGATAAATTCAAAATGAATTTATTGCAGCTGATGTTTTGTGAGGTGATCTCTTTCTATATCACTCATGCGTTAATTGCAGCTAAATCTAGGGGAGTTGTGTTTGAAACTGTCGGAATTATCTCAAATAGGTAACCAATGAGTCACGTAATACCTACACGAATGGTTTCAAAATTTAATGTGTCTGAATCGCTCTTTACAACACCATTAATTGTTTTCACTTGAGTTTTTCTCATCTATTCCAACTAAAGGGCCCCCAGTTGAGATATAACACAAGTGTAAACAAAGAATGAGGTTTCAATCAGCGGTTTTAACACACCAAATTTGGGAACAGTTCGTGTGTATATCACGTGACTCCTTGGTTACCTATTAGAGATAATCCCGACGGTTTCAAACACAGCCCCCTAGGATACTGAATAAAATTTGACAGGCCATCGGCGAGATACTGCGCACGTAAGTGTTATTTCTTGTCATTTGGTCCGGTATATCTACTCCATATTTTGTGGTGTCGTAGAAACTGACTGAATCTGATTATCTTTTTCTGTACATATAGTATTTCAATGCTGGGATGTATGGTTCTCAGCACCAATATGTTTTTTTTCACCTTGGTATACTGTCATTGTAATGTCGTCATGTTTTATGACTGTGGTATCGTACAACTTGACGCCTTAGGCGAGGAGTCCCTGAAGAAGTCCAAACGTTTGATTCTTTTCATTCTGCCAACAATGTCAATGCCACTTTCGTTTAGTTTTTCGTCAAATTCATTTACATGAAAACACTATCTGCCGTGATGTCTTGTCCTGAATTTATGTACTATGTCCGAACGTAATAAGCGTAACACAGCATTGTCAAGGAGACTTTCGTTGGGCGGACGTAACTTATCTTTCTTCAGATATAGAAACCCATTGCAGAAATTTTCGGAATTTACATCTGCTAACCTGATGGAATTTACATCTGCTAACCCAGAACTTGATTCCAAATTTTACTGGTTTATTTTTATGCATGTGACCAAGTACCTACTGAGTGAATCTACGCCTAGCTTTAGTGGGAAAAAGCTGCTCATTCAAGGATAGGTATTCATTAGGACTATAGCAGGCTATACAGTTTCCCTCAAAATTGCTCCATATTTCGAACACCAATGCAAATTTATCTGCATTTAGACGCTGAGATCTTGATCCGAGAATATCGAAACTTAGGTACTGCATGAGCTGCATACATGTTTCGTGGCATCCTCTGAGGGAAAAACGCTGGCTAATTACTAGATCATAGCATATCATAATCTAGTGAACCACAATCATATGCTCCTCGTTCAGGTATTAGTTCAATAATAGCTTCAATTTCTTCAGCAGTTGTGGTCCAATATCTCCCACCCATCTGCTTCCGCTTCAGTGCATATTTTGCAGAGATGTTTCAATTACGATTTGTGTATCGTAAGAAAGACAGCAGAAAATGAGATATTTTCACCTTTTTCGGCGCCTGTTGTATTTGAAATGAAATATACTCGAAACATGTGTTCCATTCTCCCACATTATTTGTCCTTGTTCTAGCGAACTGTGAAAACAGGTCATCTCTATGTGTCATATTACGCTCGTAATCTTCGATCTCGCAAGAGTCTGCGCAGCCGTTTTCCGGATAGGTATTCAACACCCTTAACTCCGTAACCATTCGGAACTCTACAACCTCGGTTCAAAGCTTCCACATTTCACCGATAGTTGGGGTCTTTCTTTTCTGGAGTCTCGGTACGGTTGCTCATGAGTGAATGGAAACTTCGAGAACTTCGGGAAGAAATATCAATTACCCAGGTAAGAGATAACCGTATATGATAAAGAACGTGTAAATTAGCATAATATCCCCTTAGTACCACGGACAGGAGAAATATATCTGGAGATTCTGCATGATTAAACCCGAGATTGAATCCCTTAAATATGTCGTCGAGATCTGTGTTGGAAAGAAATACTTACTTTAAGGATTTTTTTAATAACCGATTAATCATTAACTACCGAGGTGCATATCATTCCCCTCACTACTTCAGGATGTTATAAATTCGGAACCAAACAAGTACCATACTCATTAATGACAGAAACAGTAAAATTAGCCACTAAAGTTACACCAAACCAAAAATTTGATTCCACTGGAGCAACTTATTGGACATTATCTGGTTCTGCCATTTATAAATAAAGTAACTGTAATCCTATAAAATTGCGGTAAATGTAATTGCCAGATATGGGTACCATTTGAGCGGTACCCGAAGTTTAGCATAGGTATTTACATAATTTGAAGCGGAGAATATTCAACCAGATAGATGCAGTTTGTTGCCCTCGCGCGATTTACTAGTAGGTATGAAGTCGTCCAAAGGCTTCACACGCTGCACAGCTGTCCTGCAGGAAGCGTAGAAAATATATCCTGCGATGGAATATGCTGGAACGTCCGAAGTAATCACGGTGCATAAATTACAAAAGAATTATAGATCGTGATTTTTAATAATTGGAATTGGTTCATCGAGCATGCATAATAAGGGTATAATTTACAGGACAGTGTTAATTCCCAATTAGAGATTTTATTTTAAAAAGGCGAGAGCGTCTTTCTAGCCTAACGTGACGCACGAAAAATAACTAATAGGAAAAAACCATGAGAGTCTTTCTATATGGAGCTGTTTTACTATTTTATAGTTGTTTACTTGACAGTAGATATAATATTACTGCAATAGCAAAACCAAACGGCTGCCGATAGGGCCATATTCACCATTTGATATTCAAATGAGGTAAAAATATGGTGCATATATTCATTTTAAATTTCTGTGAGTGGTCCTGAATACTGCAGTATAGCGATTTAAAGTTAATATGCACCATATGGAAAGTTAGTAGGCAGGTAAACTTTTAAAGGAATAATTCTCATAGTTACTTTACATTCACTTGTTAAGAAACGAGTGGTGGATGATGTATAATTAGCTTCAGCTCTAAATTGTGCGTTCCTCTCGATAATAGAGTACGATTTGGAACGAAGGAGAAAGCGATTGTCAGAAATACGAGTAGTTAATGATTCTTTGTTTATTCTGTTGTCGGGGCGACTCATCATTTCTAATAATCCTCTCACATGCCGGCAATGAAAACAATACTGGAAAATACGAGTTGACAATTTTCAAGTTTCCTTTCAATAAAGGTTAATTACCATATGCATTATCGTGTCTCTGAATTCAAATTTAACGTTGCTGATAGGGCTCAGGTATCGGTCTTTTCCCGACAAGGGATGCGGATGCATTTGAATGATTTTGTGTAGGTATATGTTTCATGTGATGACAACTACACGAAAATTTCAGAATTGACTTTGGGTTTGAAATCATTGACCTCGGGAATGCCGAAGACAAAATTTCATGCATCTTATGTGATTTCTTCAATTTATACTTATGCGCGATTATGGAGACATGATTTGTTTATTTCAAAGGGTTTGATATATCATTTTTGTCATTACTAACGATTTAACAACCACTATACATTCCTGTATTCATGAATACCTTTGCGAAGTGTCGTATTTTGACCTGCTGCTTGGGATTCGGGACCATGTAGCTGCAAATAGATCGAATTGTACTCACCGCCATTGCGCACGTCGAACTATATGCGCTTAACCATATTCACGTACCAAGCATATTTTATAAATATGCTGTGCATATTTAAAAGTTTCCTCAGAAATATATCCTGGAAAACGTTTAAGAAATAATTTGAGCATATCACATCAAAATATTTTCAGCATATTTTATGAACATATGCCAGAAATATACTGACTGCACGCTATGAAATTTATGCCTTCAGAAATCAAATGAAAACATTTTTAACATATGCTCAGGTAATGATTTGAAAATATTTTCCATGGCATATTGAACATACCCTGTGCATATGCTGAGCATCTTTTGTGCTACTAGGGTAAGGGTACATGTGATACTTAGTTGATATGGTTTTATGCCTGTATTTATAATAAATAAATGATTCGAAAATTGACTGTTTTGTGAGAGAAGCGAAATTTAAACTGGGAGCAAATTCAGAGCCGTTCTCATCTTCAAATAGTGCGCCTTGATTCCACTAGGTGGCAGTTAATGCATGGAAGTTCAGGTAGCAGTGCATGCAAGAGACGATAAGTAAGATTTCAAATTCACAAAGGATTCTGCAATAAATAACCAATGTACATATATTGCTATAGCTTATAAGACTAGATGTGGTGACATTGATCATTTTCATGTACAATGCATATATACTGTGTACGTTTGCAAAATTACTTTTGCAGTAGTATCTTACACGTAAAATGAATAAAGGTAAAGATTAACATGCAATGAAGGGTATTAGAAAAATCACCAAGATTAAGCACACCACGAAAAAACTTCATCCGCATGGTACATTAAATTCCCATTGAGAATTGGTCCTATAATATATGAGCATTTAAGTAATATGATTGATCATGCTACACAATGGGGTAGCATCTTTCAGTCTTAACAGAATAACTGCTTATCATAGCTCTCCTTATTTCTCGTGTTTTTAGCATGGGTTCAGCACATATTGGTACAATTGGTACAATTGCCATACCTCTAACATTTATTTGTGATGTAATTCAATTGTGTAGTAATTTCATGATTATATAGGCTTCTTTTCACAAAACTGAATTAATTAAGGCTGTATGGAGGCGATGACTTAGAGATTTCCCGCAGGTGAGGCCAAGGGTCAGGGAGGTCGTCAGGCTCTAGGGGATAGCGATGGATCCACAGCGGTCACCATGGTCATCTTCCCCCGAAGATGAAAGTGGACACATGACGGTATCTCCCACTTCGGAGTCTTGGATGACGCAAAAAAAATGAGAGTGGATTCTTGCTCCAGCGAGACGAATGTGACAGCGTAGTAAAAGGAATGGATCAAGGTTTAAATTAAAAAATCAAAAAATATAACTTTTTCAAATGTGATATTCATACGTGCTGACTTATTTCCGGCAAAACAGGGAGCATAAGGAATGGGAAAAAATCTTCATATGAGAGATAGATATTGTCTCGATGGTTTTCATTTTGATCAAATATTAACAGCAATACATATTATGATGTATTAACAAGGTAACTGGCAATTGCTGACGGACTTAGTTCAATACAAGATCAGGATGGTATTTGTTCCTAATTAAGTACCATAATTTAGCAATGCCCGTATTTCACAGCCAGGATTCCCAACACATGGAATACTCAACCTCTCCCCCTCGTTACTTTATTTTGATTTAAATAATCGGCTGACGGGGAAGGGTAAACTTATACACTTCTTAAGCTAAAAGTCATGAACTTATATGTGACGGCATGCCTGCATTTAAATTCCAAACCAGAGCATGTTGTGATGTTGGGAATCATCTAGCGGAGAACTGCCAATGGGGGCGTTTACTCGGAACCGAAATCGCAATTTTGTGCCCGAAATTGTTAGATGGAAACGAAAAAAGAATTTTAGTAAAAAAATTAATCTTCTAAGCACAACCATTCACTCATAAATCAAAAATTAAAATAAGCAAAAGGTGACGCCAACCGAAAATGCTGCTGTGATAACATTGTCACTTTCCTCCCGTCCTTGACTGCTCTTATGGGAAGGGGAGGGTGTGGAGGGGGATTCTCGGAAGGTCTGCTCGGACAGATGCTGTCGTAACTGCTCCGATTGGCAGAGTCAGCTGTGTCCCCCCCTTTTCGATAAGGCAAAGTAGCTTCGCGGGCTCAGTTGTGATTGGACGAAGTCGTTATACGTCAGAGGTTGCATCACACCCACTTTTCCGAAAGGGTTAAAAACATTAGTTTTTCGATGCCTATAACTCGAGAAATAATTGACGGATCAAAAAACGGAAAAAATGCGGGTCTTTTTATTTACAAACTCTATCATATTCGGCAATAAAAAAATATGGTAAACGACCCCATTATACCTACGCCGGCAGTGGAGAACATGCCAAACCATTATGGATCATTTGAGGGGAAACGGGTAAACATATGTGCATATTGCTACTCAAGCACCTTTTAAGGAAATTATTCCCTTCTAAATTACTAAGGTCGTTGGTCAGGGTGGCATTTCACTACATTTCGACTCACCTGAGTCGGATATTGAAGTCCTGATTTGGGCGAATCAATTTACATTTGTTTTTAAAGGCTTGATTCTACTTCACAGTATAATTCACTAAGCGCCTCGAAGTCTGAAAGAAGGATTTGGTTGGTTGGTTATTTGGGGGAGGCGACCGACAGCTGAGGTCATTTGCGCCATATAGGACAGGTGGGTAATTGGGTAATGGTAGGAGTTTTTAGGGAACGGAGGAAGGGTGGAGAGAAACCCGGCGTCGTCATTAGCCTACTCTTAACGAAAGGCGCCAAGGGGACCACGGCTTAACGTCCCATCCGACGGACGGAGTACTGTACTTGAAATGCCCTCCACTAGGCACTCAAGTGGGGACCGGTTTTCCACTGAAAAATCCGCCACTGCCGGGAATCGAACCCGGGCCCTCGGGATGGGAGGCCAGTACTCTAGCCACCACACCAACCCGATCCCCGAAAGAAGGATTTCCATTTGTGTTCATTAAAAGCAGTGCGAAGCCAAAGACTAGGGCTGGGCAGTGCAGGAAACACTGACCCGCGTCTCGGTTCTGAAAAATACAGTTTGAGACAGTGGTGCACCGGTTCAATAGGTCGAACCGGTGTTTTCTGCTGAACCGGTTTTTTCTCCTGAACCGGTGTTTTCTACTGAACCGGTGTTTTCTCCTAAACCGGTGTTTTCAACTAAAACAGTGTTTTCTACTGAACCGTTTTTCCTACTGAACTTTTTTTTCCTCGTGTACCGCGTCTTCTGTCATCCAATAGGTTTTCCCCAACATTTTTATTTTACCTGTTTTATTTAAGACGTGTTTTTTTCCTATAAGAGGATACTTCTTAATAACACGGGTACGCTTTCCTAAACTGAACAATAAAAGGTGAGAATGTTTGCGTCAGCCAATGGTTTTTATGCGAGGCCTGGGTGTACATATGAATTGCCTTTTGTAATTGTAACGGCGATGAAATTCGCATTATTGTTGAAGGAAGACATTGCAACATTTCCATGGATATTTATTCATTTGGCACTACGCGTTTCGTTGTTAAAAAAATATTATCAAGTGCCTTGATCAGCCTCGATGATAATGCTAGTTGTAACAACAAAACGCGTCGAGCTAAGTTACATACTTAAGCATGGTGAATGAAAAGCTCTCTAGAGACAGAGCGACCGGTGTCTGCATACGGACGAAATCTCTCCAATTAAGATCTGATTTACGTGCTTCCAAAGAGTTGATATGTGTGGAGAGGTTGATTGCTTTCGTCTGTGGCTCATAGTTATCTGCCTTTCTTTGTCAACATTTCCTTTATCTTTCATCTTGGCTACGATTATGGGGCGAGGGTCTATGAGATCTTTTTTGAGGCATAGTAAAAATTGGCAGCCCGCAAACCACCTGAAATTTTCTGGTGACATAGGGTGTCACATCAAATTTTGCCTTAGGTAACCGTATTTTCCTTAAATTTACTATTATTTAAATATTATTCATTTAAAAATATCTCATCCATCCTTTGGAATCAAATAATTCTTTGAAAGAACTTACAATATTGAGTATTAATAATCAACGTCATAATGTTCAAATTTTTAAAATTTTTTTTTATTTTCCGCTACCGCCGAAAACAGCACATGTGGCCTTTACATCGGGGTATTTAACATGTAACAACGGACGAGCACACACAACCATGTCCTGAATGGTGAAAAAACCCACTCAGGCGGGACTCGAACCCGCGACCCTCGGGTTAGCATGCGAGGACCTTACCACGCCGCCACCGGGGCCGACGATACACCAAATTTCATTTGTATTTGGCGTATCTTATGCACGATAATTCCCATTCAAGTTTGTTCCTGCACTTAATGGTGCTTCATACCGGGAGGAAAGGCTCAAGGATGGGAAAGGAATAGTAAGGAGAAAGGGAATGAGTTCAGCGTTGGCACTAGCCTGCTCTTAACAAAAGGCGCCAAAGCTTAACGTCATTATCCGACGGGCAGAGTACTGAACATACGACCAAGTAATTAGAGGCAATATTTTTTGAAAGCCATTATAAGAAATAGAATGCTGAGAAAGAGAGGGTGAGGGGAGAAAGGAAAGGCTTTTGGGATGGAATGAAGGCAGAAGGTTCCAATGCTGAACTAATAAGAGAAATCATAAAGGAAAGGAAACGTTGAAATAAGTACGTTGGAAAAAGTAGTAGGTTAATCATAGGGAGTAAAAGTGGTGCAAGAAACCTATCATCATCCCCACTATTATTTTCTAAACCGGCCGTAATAAGTGCTCATAAAGCTAACACGAAAAATACCAATGTCAATTCATTTTAAAATTTACTTTATATTGCAACCTGCTATCAGACAACAGTTCCCATCTGAATTCAAAAATTTTGCTCTAGACACCAGCAAAATTGTCAGAACTTTTCATAAACCTCGTAGCTCTTCTGTGCACACGTTTTGATTTCGCATTCAACCTGTCTCGCACTGACCAAGCATTCCAGCGACGCACGCTAGATGAGGTATAAGTAGCGTCTTTCCCTCACGTTATCATCTGATTGACCAGTAATATAATAATTTAATTATAAATGCTAATAGGCTGTTATTAGGATTGAGAATATAAGTTTTGAGAGGAGAGGATACTATTAACTAAATGAATGCCAACGAGGTTTCGCAAGGGGCAGGCAATTCGTGATGCTAATGCAGTATTGAAAATATTAGCCTAAAGGAATCTAGTCAGTACATTGTTGTGCGTTTCTTTGATATCAGAAAGGCATTTTAATACTCGAACAGCCGAGCTTCTCTACCACCCTAGAACATACCTAGAACGTACATGGCATTTTTCAGGTATATCTTCTCCGTTAGTGGTTTATGAACAGTGTATTTGCCACCACCAACTTCTGTTGTGTGCAGTATTCTATTAGTCTTTCTCCTCTCTCATTTCGATTTCCCAAGTCATATTTACTCTTCCATCTTTACCTTCTCCGACGACAGCGTTCCTGTCTCCTAAAATAATTAAGTTTTCTTCAACCTGTTTTATAACTTCCGTGATATCTTCGTAGACGTCTTCCACTTCTTCATCTTCGTAGTCCGACGTAGGCATGTTAACTTGTACCACAATGGTATATGTAGGCTTGTTTTCAATCTTCACCGTAACAATTCTCTCACTGTACTGCCAGAAGCTCTTCACACGCAGTCTTGCACTCTTCATGAGCATTATGCCTACTCCAGCGTTACCATTCAGTGATTCGGTTTGAATAATTCTGTAACTTCCGCCGCAAATGTCTCTTGCTTCGGGCCAACTCATTTCACTGATTCCTAATACGTCGAGGTCCATTCTTCTCATTTCCACTTTTAGGCTTTCCAGTTTTCCGCAGGCCCGTAGCGATCTCACTTTCCATGTTCCTACCATAAATTGTTTATCCCACTTGGCTGATGTACTTTCTCGAGTAGTCCCCACGCGTAGATCCGAAAGGGGGACTATTTTCCCCCCGGAATATTTTACTCGAGAGGGTTCCATCACGTCTTGACAAGAAGACAAGAGTGGAGTAGCTGCGACTCCTACATCTACATCTACATAATACCCAGCAAGCCACCATAAAGGTGTGTGGCAGGGGGTGAATTCTCACCAAACAAGCACTACATATGCATTTAAAAGGATTAGTATTTATATATTGTTCTAAACTACACTATTAAAAAAAGATAAAAATAGCAAAGCAAAAGTGCAAAAACATGCTGTTAGTTGGGTTAGCTTCAAGTCCTTATACCAACATGCAGCTACCAGTGTTATCCATTGCTACACTCGTATTAGATATATTTACCGTAATTCATATCCCTAACTCCTCGGGATAATAATTTGGTGGTTTCCCCTTGCCTTCTACATCGCAGTGCTTCAGCTGTTAAAGTAAATGTTACCACGCCTGTAGTGACTGCGGTCTCCACTTTCACTCATAAGGAGAAGAGCTGCTGCCCTCTCCTCCGCGTGACAGGATGCATAATGGTTGGCAGCCTCCCATCGCCAAGTCACGGCATCTTCACAGGTTTTTGTATCATTAAAAGGCCATCTTACCCAATACTTAATGACTAATACCACCTCGGAGTGCCGTAACTTTTTCTCCACGACTGCTTATTCGACGAATAAACTCGCTTATTTTGCAGCAAACCTCTTTATCTAGGGGTGGACCCACCAACCGCAACCCGGTGGACGCACTCATGTTTTTTATAAATAAAAAAATTTCAGTTCTGGGGGCGATTCTGTAACGTTGAATTCGAGATTTCAACCTCACTACTATACCCGTGTATGGAATAAACGTCATCTTTGGCAGTACAATCCATGCTCCCTTAATAGCGCGTCGGTCTTCCCGGTCCCGAAGACGGAATTGGATCATTTTGCGGAGCATTTCGTTCATAACACAGGTCTTCAAATTTTTTTCAGCTTCATGGGATGTTTTCGGAAAATTTTGTTTTTCAGGGTGCTGAATCCAAAAATTACCTCAATTTTTCTTCATCACATGGATTTTTTTGGTGAAAATGGGAAGTTTTTATCAAAAACGCACAACAGTGATGAAAGAATGACATTGCACCTAACTATGCGTATTATTTGTTGTAATTGAAGATGAGAAACAAAAATGTATTCCTTCATGATATATTTACACTACATGTTTACTATTTCTACCTGAGAATCCCCTTCTACTTCTCTTTGATGCTTCTCCGAACATACTTTCCCTTTCCATCTTTTTCCCGCCTAAGAATTCAACACTAATCAGCTAGCATGTTGACGTCCCATCTTCCTTGGTATCGTCTCTCGATATCACGGATCTCTTGGTAAAATCTTTCACCCTTCTATCAACTATAGGCTCCTAAGTTTTCGGGAAAAAAGTCAATATGGGAGTGTAGGAAATGAACTTTCTAGCTCATCTTGCATCCTTAAGCTTCATGCGCCACCAACATGAGTTGTACAATGGTTTTGTAGAGAGGGTCTTATTCCCCAAAAACCTGTGGACTACAACCTTAAAAGAGTCCCTCGTTTCCTTTTCTTTTACCCTAATTGTTTCTGAAAAGAAGGGTTTGGATAACAATTTTCGTATGTCGGCGTCAGTTAACATGCCTTCTTTCAACTTGGCGTCTGAACGTTTGGCAACTTGGAACACAGATGTCTTAAGCAATCCCCATCTTTAGGCAGTGATTTCATAAACTGCTTCTTAAGCCCTAATCTCATTTGGAGAAGTGATAGTAAAACTTTTTCTGGTGGAGCTAAGATTGTATTTATGAAATTTTTTTCGCCAGGGGTTAGCATCTCGAAGTAGCCAGTCAGTTTTGGTTCAATGTAGGTCTCAGACACGACTGTCCCACAAGCATAGGAAGGAGGGATATATTGTGTAACCTGCCTGCTGGCTTTTAATATTTAAAGTCTCCACAAACCATCCAATGATGCTCTTGATAGTTGATTTTTTCAAGTATCATAGGGAAATCATTATAGTTTTCTTCCAGCCTTAATTTCTTTCATTCTTCATCCTCAGAATCACTACGGATAACATCCAAGGTTGAAGGTGGCTGAGGAACTGGTTTTTCTGGCACTGGACGAACAGCTGAACCAAGGTAAGATATGTTCTTTTCAGTATTAAATCCTCTTGCATCTGCTGAACAGAAATAGCAATCAGTAGTGCGGTTTTGATGTTCACCCCACATCATAGGAACGCCAAACCGAAGTGAGTTTCTCGTACCCTAAAACCACAAACTAAGATATTCGTCACATCTTCTACATACCTTGTTTGACCCATGGGTTACCATGATCCCCAAGTTTCGAGTTGAAGTAAGCAAAATAGATTTTCTTCACAAAATCACTAATGTTCCTTTGTTGCCTTTTAACAGTGTATTCACCACAAATAAAGCAAATATTGTACAGAGAAATGAGGGCGTTTACGCGGAACCGAAATCGCAATTTTGTACACAAACTCGTTAGATGGAAACGAAAAATGAATTTTAGTGAAAAAATTTATGTTCTAACCAGGGTCATTCACTCATAAATCAAAAATTAAACTAAGCAGAAGGTGATGCCCACCGAAGAAGCTGCTTTGAGAATATTTACGTCATTTACCTCCCGTCCTTGACTGCTCTTATGGTAAGGGGAGGGAGTGGAGGGGGATTCTCGGAAGGTCTGCTCGCACAGATGCTGTCGTAACTGCTCCGATTGGCAGAGTCAACTGTGTCCCCCCCTTTGCAATAAGGCTAAGTAGCTTCGCGGGCTCAGTTGTGATTGGACGAAGTCGTTATACGTCAGAGATTGCACCACACCCACTATTCCGAAAGGGTTAAAAACATTAGTTTTTCGATGCTTATAACTCGAGAAATAATTGACGGATCAAAAAACGGAAAAATACGGGTCTTTTTATTTTACAAATTTTATATATTCGGCAATAAAAAATATGGTAAACGACCCCATTACACAACCTCTTGGATCTAGTCCTTGACTTCACAGTCACGATTGAATGCAGGATGAAAACTGAGTGTTCCGGCTTGAATCACCTTTCCCTAGTCTACGACGTTAGCTATGGCCACCGGTACATGCGCTCAGTCGTTCTGAATTAGACTTACTCTTTTGCTTACTTTGTAGTTCTGTAGATGTTATGTGAATCGTTGTAGGAGATTGTGACTGAGTGCAGCTGTTTTTGTTCGTGTTTCGACCGCAAATAAATATCCTACAGCAAACAAAATCCAGAAATAGCAATTTAAAATATGAAATTAATGTAAGTATCTAATGAATATTTGATATGGTATTTTGACTCAAGAATAAGATAACAGATTTCAGTTTAAAAAGGGAACTTTTACCCTTCATTAAATTAAAAACATGAATTTTGCAAGAAAACCTGATATGATGGATTAAAACAATATTTTTCTCGGTTTCAACGAGAAAACATCTATTAGAAAGAGTCAAAAATCCTATGCAGTTTTGTGGTTGCAGACCTGTGTAATCGGTCACCACACATTTGCTGGAGAGCAGGCGCTGCGATTGCGGTGGACGGCTGTCGTAGCTGCGATAGTAACAGACGACGTGCTGATTTTTTTCTCGCGGAATAAAATGTGAGAGCATCTTAGTCGGATATGGGGCCGTATTCTGTAAATAAAAAAATAACAAACATGACATCAAGACCGGCAAGTTATGCGCAAATTGAATACTTGCAGTCATGAACATGCAAGTTCATGCTTGTAGCAATGGTGTCGCGAGTGATGAGATGTTTATTAGATCGAAGTTTTCCGCGGCGTTGTATTTTTCACTACTTTTTGCATACTTCCGGGTTTCCTTACGCCTAGATTGGGAAGATGACGACAGTTTCGCTGACTATCGACCTGAAGACACTGGCAGGAAAGTCAGCGAAACTGTCATCTTGCCAATCTACGCGAAAGGAAACCAAGAAGTGTGCAGAGATGATATATTTGACAACATTTAATATGATATGCTAATAACCCAGCTAGGCGATTAGCAACAGTAGAATTAATAATACGCAGTGAACCATAGATTACCTTTATTTTACTGAATATCAACAAAAACAATCACACTATTCTATCGTAATATGTGTAATCATCCACGGTAAATTTAATTAATTTTTCCCTGTCCTATTCCGCAGAAACTTTCCACAACAATGTCAACTTCCACCATATCAATCATGAACAACTGAAATTGTGTTTTTCACTTGTCTACAAAGAATGACAGATGTGCGGGTATACCATTCGCGTAATAAATAATGTAACACAGAAAGAAAAATAAGAAAAAACACGAGCCAAGCACGAGTGGATTTTGTGGATTTGGCTCTTGTTTTTTCTTCCTGTGTTATCATATTTCGCTTCCACCCGATATCGTCTGAATATTTAGAATTAATTAATAAATATTACATCATAGTTCAAAGCGATAGAAAGCAAGCCGCTAAAACAAGCGTGAATACATAATGGGCAATTAAACATTTCTCGTTCATTTAAATTATTTGTAGCTATATAAACAAGCATAATTACTCGTCGAAAACAAGATACGTAAAATTAATTGGTTCTATTTCGCTATCGAAAATTATGTATTTTGGTGTCCATATAATCTTATTACTATCCAATCAAATAATTTTGACTGTTCTCAGTAAATTAGAGATGTTTTTACTCCTGTTGCATTTCTTTAGCAATGTCATAAACATTAATTTAATTGCTTGTATTCGCCTACTATTTCACCCCTCAAATTTTGAAGGCTGGCCCACGTCTTGTCTTACTTAAAACCAAAATATATGAATTCACTGTTATATGACAATAAATAAAATATTGTAATTATTATTACTATTATATGAACGTGCCATCGTTTCCATTGCAATTTTGTCAGAGTCCCTATATAAACGTCATTAATTAACGCACGCTGTTTGTTTATCGCAAACAAAATGTCGGAACCTCAATACATTCAGGGGGTGATGAGAAAAGGGCGGCTATTGAGGAGGTGTGGTGATATCACCTTGTTTGGGGTGATGAAAATCACCTCGTCGCCTTACAGAATTGGAAGAATGGTGATAGGAGATGTCTCATCACCAGTGGAGGCTCATCACCGGTGATACGAGTTACAGAATACGGGCCATGGTGTGGTTGAGCTCTGTCGACGAATTCTGATCTTGTATGGATATCCATACTTCTTCGGATTAGAAGTGCATCTTATCGCCGGATGTTTGACGGGTGTTCCATATTTATTACCTCCTATTAAGGTATCATCTATTCCAAATCAAATTTATATAGTAACAAAGGCGGACAGAGGAATGTCTTCACGAAGATGAAATCATTCACTCAAGAACACAGTATCATGGCAGAAGCTGTCGAAACAATCCAAATGATATCAATGAATTAATGTATTCAATTCCAAAGGTGCATTCAGTTTCAATTTTTAAATATATCTCATTCTCTAAGAAGTCCGCCTTTATTCCATAACAACGTATTTTGTCACAGTTTAAATCGAATTGATTGATTACATGATTCTTTAATAACAGTAAATCATGTTTCTTTAGTTATCATTGCTAACCTCTACGTGTTCCTTCCATTATAATAATATTGCGCTGGGTGGACTCAAATTAACTGCTCTACGTCACTCGGCGGTGAACGATGGGCCGCGAATCCTTCTCCACGTGGAGTCACACCTCTCCATCTCAGCCGAACTTCTTCCGACTTTAAAGAATTGCCCCGTTTAGGTTTTATGAGGGAAATAAAGTAGATTCGTAATATTATTTCTTGTTGTCCTTGCTATAGCTAAACTTTGTCGCGAAAACTTATATCGTAATGGGTGGCACAGGTGCCCCGCGCAATCACTCCAGGAGTATTTTATAGCGTGCGAATTCTAGTGTTAATGGCACAAATAACCTTTGTTATCGGTCACCTCCCCGACGCAATCTACGAACCTCGAGCATTTTCACAAAATGGCGTCTAATATTATCTACAAGATCTCTAGTGCTCCAAATAAATAGGAAGAGACTTTTGACGCATTTCGAAAGCAATTTCATTTAAAAATGAAAAATGGCTCAACCGTGATGCATACCGTTGTCATCATGTCTCCTTAGCTTCTACTAGTGGAAAAACGTACATGTTATTTAAGTTTCTATGCTAAAACTATGAGGCTATTAAATACATCTCATAGTGATGCTTAACCTATCGTTTGACAAAATATATCGAGAACGCTTTGAGTACCCGCAGTTTAGAACCCCGTAAGAATCGTTTTATACACGCGAATTAGGCTCTCCCAAAAAGGTTCGGTTTTTTTTGTAAAACATTTAAGATTTAGGAAATCTCTTTGATCTGGCTCTCGTAGCCTATCTTTTAAAAGTTCGGTGTGCTAAAAACCTCAAGCGTTAGACGCTTGCGTTAGCGTTAGCGCGGGGATAGACGAAGCAGCTGCCCTTGAATCTAGAGGCAGTTTAGTGCAACAAAGCAGGTGATATGAATGTCCCATGTTAGAAATATAGCTTGTTTTCGTGATAAAGAAATAAGGCATAAAATATCTATCGCTTCACAGTAAAAGATTTCTTCAAGCCCGCCAAGCACCATTCAAAAAGTTTCAGATTTGGAGTCCGGCCCGGCTGAATGCAACTGCGAGTAAACTAGTCACTAAAATAAACCTGCTAGAAAATATTGGGGATAAGTTTTTAAGATAAAATAACTTTAAATTGCAAAAATAGTAAGGCACGCTTACAGCCTTGTGAAAGAGTTTCTGCGATAGGTCCAGGGGATTCCAATAGGTAAAATTGGCCGCCATTAAACTTTCCACCTAAATATAGTAAATTTTTCAAGCTTCCATTACTTTCAGACCAAAATCAGGAAAACACTGAAAGAGATAATTGTATTCAGCTCGTTAAAAAATAAAAGATTCCAGCTTATTATTGACTGCTAAATCCTTAAAGGCGATTTTCCTCTTTGCAATTATTACCAGGGGGAAGGATAACTACATTGAGCTGCCACATATTTTTGATAAGTATATCAATGTCACTTTTAAATAACAAATTAGCGTTTTCTATACTTCTCATGTATAAATAGCACTTAAAGGGGTAAATAGCCATATACTACACATTCAGAAGGATCAACTCGCGAGGTCAATTGTGACTGACACTCCACCATGTATAATGACTTAAGTAACTTCATTCAATACTTTGCATACTTCATTCATGCACAACTTCATTCAATACTGCGCATACTTCTGAAAATGACTCTTTCGAAAACGATTTAAAAAGTAATCAAAATATTATACAGATAAATGCTGCAATTTGGTTATATTTAGGTTATTTTACTTTGAAGGGAAAAAGCAACTACCTTCGGGCATTGGCATTGGATGGCCCGTGGACTTCTTCAATAACCTCTGACGCAGTGAGGTGTTGGGCCAATATCCTTTTGTTGAGCGATGCCGACATAAAATATACACCCTGGCAGTCTAGTTTAATCACCGGTGACCGGTACCGCAAAATGGACCAGGAAAAAATAAAAAAAAGACGCCTGGTATTTTTCACCCTTGTGAAAAATACCAGGCGTATTTTTCTTCCCTCTTTATGAGATCCTGTATCCGTATTTTCTAGTTACTTTCCGATCTTGAACTTCGTCAACAATTGCGTTCCAATATCCTAAAATGATATATATTTCTTCTCCTCTTACCTATTCATTGTTTTTGTGAATATTATTTCTGTGAAATATCTGTTTCTGTGAATATTGCTTTTGTCAAATACCTTGGGAATTGCAAATGGGGCCTTGAAGGGCACCTTATGGGCTAAGGGTTAGCTCTTTTTATGAATGGATTTTATTCTCCGGAATGTTGTAAATACCTCGGAATTAAGAGGATATAGTTTCCGTGGAGCAAACTGTGACTTATGCACCTTCAAGATAACTCATCTCTGTCACTGATAAAACTCTCAATTCCACCTCTCAATGGCTGAGTTCCCCTTTGCGAAAGAAAAAAGAAAGTATATTCTGATAATTTTTTGTCCGACCGCCCGCGACGTGTGAACCCGTAAAGAGCTCTGATGCCGCCCTCACAACAATATGCGTATCCATGTCTCTTACTCATGCCTATGGATCTTCTTCAACAGAGTCTTACTTCTTAAAAAAAAATGACAAATATAAAACAAAACAATTATAATCTCAAACTTAGCTTTATTTTATTTGTTATTTATGCCGACAAGGAAAGTAAACTTCAATACTAAAGCTTGATTAGGGAAATTATTTATTTTCCATGCATAAATTTTCTTTCTCGGAAGAAGCATTAATATGGGCTGGATAGTGAGAAAAGAGAAAACAATATTTTACACCGTTTTTGGAGCTATTTCGGTCTCTATTGCGAAAATAGACGCCATTTGAAACAAAATAATGACTAATTCAGAAATTAAATAGCTACTGTCTGATAGTCGCATCTGGAACTCGGGAGTTATAGTACAATAACTTTTATGTATTATATTTTACATAAATATATAAAAGATATACATATATTTTAAAATATTTTAAGATTTATGACATTTATTTTATTTTATATTAAATAATGACAATAGTAATATCAGTAATTCATCGTAGCGGCTTTAGATTAGGACATCTTAGTAGTATTATTGCATTTTATCCGAAGGGTGAACCGGTGCTTATATATTATTATATATATTTTACATACATTGCAGGCGTTTGCGTATGTGTACACATATAATGTGCGCTTTCCAATGTTTATTTTAAGACTTTTTAAATAATATTCCGTTATCAGTATTCATCATAGCGGCTTTAGATTAGGACATCTTAGTAGTATTATTGCATTTTATCCGAAGGGTGAACCGGTGCTTATATATTATTATATATATTTTACATACATTGCAGGCGTTTGCGTATGTGTACACATATAATGTGCGCTTTCCAATGTTTATTTTAAGACTTTTTAAATAATATTCCGTTGTACATCTCACTTATAGTAGTGTTACTGCAAAATAAGAATACCATGGAAGACAAATTGAGCTGTCTTTGGAAATAGCAAAAAATCAATACATTTCAACGTGAATAACACTTTTTAGGGAAATCTGGGTTTCAAAACATAATATAATTGAATTAACAGAAAGTTAGATGATTTTTCTATAAAATAAAGAAAAGGAATTAGATCAATTAACATTAAGATATTTTAACGAATGAAATTCCTTTCGTTCGGTAATAGTTTAATTCGTTAATTCTCTTGCATTATTTAATAATGGAAGACCTAATTTATTAATGTAATTTAGAATTTATTGTGTGATACGGCTAAAAACTTTGTATCTAACAAATACCAATAAAAAAGTTTCATAGAAATTCGTCAACCAGTTTTTCGTGAAAAGCACACAAATTGTGCAACAGAAAAGTTGCTATCGTTTTACTTATGTAGGTTTAAAGTGAGGTGCAAGTGTCATAAGTATAAGTTCTCATACCAAGCTTATACTGCAGTTTCCAAGTAAATAAACAATTCCACTGTAGAAGTACACTAATTTAAGATTTCCGAGCCATAAACTCAAATTTTAGGAAAAAATGAAGCATATACGAAAATAAAAATGTAAGATAAAAACTTTGTTCTTTTTGTCATCCGATCTAAGAATACAAAGTCTATATCATGATTGTAAGTAATTAAAAAAAAACCAGCAACGAAACCTCTGCACCAAATTCTCTGTTTTTCTTATGGAAACACGAGTTGGTAATAAAGGAACACACAGAGCCATGGGACCCTGGGGCCTTTTTAATGCAGCTGTGTGTGTTGTAGTACTATTATGCATACGAGTTTGAAATTTCCAGACAATCGCTCGGGCCATTTGGCTGTGATCTTGGAAAATACGCACATATAATGATATATATTTATAGAGAGTTATAGTAAACAAAAGGAGTAGATTTACATCAGCATCATCGCTCGTATCAGCATATCGCTCGGTCTCAATGTATTTTTACTTCGCTAGCCAATCGAATGTCTAATCATTTTTATTTACATATGTTTCTTCTTTGTTGCAGCCAGTATCTGCCTAGGTATTACATTCCGCATTACCTGCTCGTCGAGTCTAATTTTCAGCCAAGAGCAGACCGTTCATCCACCACGCATAATCTGGCTCATTTAACCTAAATCTCAGCTCTTTTATTCAAGTGAGCTTGTGCACGCTGAATCGGTGGCTGATGAGTATGATAGTAATTATCACATCTCATTACTTTAGGAATAATCTAGCTACTAGTTATTTCCAGTATTCTTCAAATCTTTTTCCTCCAGATGAGAGCAAATTTACATGTGATATAATGTATTAATCGCCTTTTTCATAGATTTGCTGATTTAGTCTATGAATTAATTTGTAATGAATTAACATGCGTGCATGAATGTGGGTAAGTCTTTTGGGGTAAAAATATATCATCATTATCAGTCAATAATTTAATGAAGCATTCCCCTATTGTCTTACCTTTTCATAATTTCACAAGTCTTTTTATTTGAATTCCTCACTATTTGCTCACTTATTTTCATACGAAGGCTTTCTTTCCCAGTCTTCCTGCTCAAATATTCCTTCTTAAGATATGGCCGATGACACTGTCCGGTATTCTCGTCCAACTTTTCATCAGACTTCTTTTCTTCCACTAATTTCGGGGCTGCCTCGTTTTCATCCCATTTTATCTTCATCAAGTTTCTATAAGAAATCATTTCAAATGCTTCCAGTCTTAATTTCTATATAGCCGTTATATTCAATGTCTCGCTTCCCAAAATAAAATGCTCCAGATGTAAGTTCTAATAAAATATTGTACTACTTCCAAGCACAAATTAGTATTTTTAGTATTTCCGAATATCTCATCTGCTGAGTCCATGGTATGAGAGCTCTCTTCCATATTTCTTTCCAATGTCCTCTAAAAGGCCAGCCGAAGGCTTCCACATTTTTCCTACTTGCCATACATTCTTTCTAGGTGTCCTAAGTTTCTTATATTTCATATGAAATTTCACCATCACTAAATTTTGATCAATATCTCCCCTCGGGTAGCTTTCGCCGCCCTTCTGATTCCTGATGAACCGCTTCACTAAAATATGGTTCATTTGAAGTCTCCAGTCTCCTGAATTTTCCAAGTGATTCCTTTTCGATTTTAGTTTTTAATTACTATATTTGCCACCACTAAGTTTTGCTTAGTGTAAAATACCAGGCGTCTTTTTCCTCCCTCTTTATGATTTCCCGAATCCGTATTTTCTAGTTACTTTCCGATCTTGACCTTCGTCGACAATAGCGTTCTAATATCCTAAAATGATATATATTTCTTCTCCTCTTACCTATTCATTGTTTCTGTGATGTTATCACAGACGTCTTCGACTTCCTGATCCAAGTCATTCACCTCCGGCATGTGCACCTCAACCAAAACGGTATCTGCGAGCTTGATCTCTTTACGCCTTTCTCCACCATTACTATTCCTTCGCTATATTGCAGGAAGCTTTTCTCACCCATTCCGGAGCTCTTCGAAACATTATGCCCATTTCCAGCATTCCATCATTCAGAGATCCCGTGCACATGGTTAGGTGGCTTAGCTACAAAAGGATCGTTCTAGCCACTTCATTTCTCTGATTCCAAGTACGTCGGGGTTAATTATTCGCATGGGTTAATTATTCGCATATCCATCTTTGGGTCCCACAATATTCCGTAGGTCAAAAGATATCTTATATTCCATATTCCTACCCAACTCCACACTGCTTATCATACTTGGCAGAAATGCTCTTTAGGGGTGGTCTTCGTCCGAAGATCGGAATGAGACTAGTGAATGAGTGGGAGACTATTTTACAACCGCAATGAGAGGGTTCCATGAGGTCTTGATAAAGGAAAAGAGTGAAGCAGTTACGAATCCTCGGGATAATAATGTGGTGGTTTCCCTTTGCCTTCCACACCGCAGTAAAATCACTGCTAAATTAAATGCTACGACGTCTGTAGTAAAATCAGTGATGCCGTACCGACCACTGCGGCCTCCACGCTCAATCAAATGACGATGAGCTGTTTCCCTCTCCTGCGGGAGATGTAGTGCATAATAGGGTAGTTTCC
Source organism: Platycnemis pennipes (assembly GCA_933228895.1). Classification (NCBI taxonomy): domain Eukaryota; kingdom Metazoa; phylum Arthropoda; class Insecta; order Odonata; family Platycnemididae; genus Platycnemis; species Platycnemis pennipes. The sequence continues at coordinate 101,609,060 of OW121846.1, read as the reverse complement.
TTCATCAAAGAAAACAGAATTCATCAATTGCGAACGGTGCCCCACCATAAACGTTATATAACATGCAAATTATTTGGATTAAAAAGTCTTAGTTTCCAAGAAAATTGAATGTTTATTTTAAGATCATTTGAAAAGGCTCGGAAATGGCGGGACAGTGGCAGCCTTTATGATGACGTAACAGGTAGGTAGTCAAAATTGCGAGGTATATGGAATTATCATCGACTGCACTTACTATTGTATTTCAGATTCCCTAAAATCTGGTAAACATGTATTAATATTCCTCAATTAAAATGCTCAAAGTTTGGAAAGCCTTCCCCATTGAGCATCCCATTAAAAGATATTTTCTAAGCTTTTACGCTCCCTGCTAGTGGAGAGCTACCGCGAAGGCGTTCTACGTGACGAGCGTCGCATGCGCAGTGACATTGAAACTTTAACGTCAACTGCGAAACTTCGTACCTGTGACTTCGAGTTCCGTGGTGTTGCGCTTGGTTGTTTACGTTTTGATCACTTTCGTTTTTACAAACATTTAATTTATCTCATCTTTTATTCCTTTCATTTACCATTCATATCATTCATCCCTTTCATATTCCATTAGTTCCCTTTCGTTATCAGTTTCTTCTGCTGATATACAAAGCCACAAGGTTTCAGGAGAGCAAGCTCAATATCTCCTCCATATCCTTTTGAGATATAGTTTATGAATCCATGGGGCTCACATGAAACTAGATATTTAACCATGTTACATTTATTGTATTCCGACCATGTTAAAGCTTGATGAATGAGATTGGACTGCTTTTGTATTTGTATTTCAAAGCAGGCTATTATAGATCTAACCTTTGGGAAGTTTGCCCTGAAGGAAATGGGCAAGCAGAGTTTATTAGGTACTTCAGTGAAGAAAATGAGGGTTGATAGGAAGTGAGACGATAATTTTTGAAATCATCTTCCAGCTGAAGGTCATATAAATAACATTTCATCTGATTGCATTTACTAATAAATACCTTCTCTTGCCGTATTATTTAAATAAAGGAAATGCTTAAGTGAACACTAACTTAAAAATGGTCTGTTGATGGGATGTATGCTCTCTTCTGGCAGCTTTGAACCCCAAAATCCTCCTCTTCTCGCTTAGTGGAACCGCGACGTAAGCTTTCTTGTCATCGCTAATTGTTGTTCTGTGACACTGCGGCGCAAAAATTTTTATTTAAACCAATCTTCTTCTCGGAGGCATGTTACTGTTACTCCTTGGGGAACATGATGCTGATCAGCTGATGCAGTGAATCACGAGATCCCAACAATGGTCTGTGATCACGGTTAGGGGTGATTTACGCATTTTAGTTATTTTAGTATTTGCTCGTACATAGTTTGCTTAGGGATTTTGCCATCCATAGTGGTATTGACGGTCAGCCTTTATTGTTAATTTTATGCTCTGGCAATGACACCTGGACAAAGTGGATGTATTAAATTAATATGTGTTCGTATCATAGCTGTGGCATAGCACCTGCTCTAGTTATTGACTGACGATTTCGTGCTTCATCCTCTCAATATTTTGTGTACCAATTTCATTATTTTCCATCATTAGTACTTTTCATTTCCCTCTCAAAAATTGGTTCTGAAATTGCACATTGTAAGAAACAGTCGCCGTTTTGTGTACCAATTTCATTATTTTCCATCATTAGTACTTTTCATTTCCCTCTCAAAAATTGGTTCTGAAATTGCACATTGTAAGAAACAGTCGCCGTTTTATAATGAATTCTTCAGGCATATCTTATTTCTGCTGTAATTATTATTTACCGACTGGCCCTCTGGAACATTTTGAAGCAAAATATGTAGTAGTAGATGATTATATTGGTAAAATATACGTCAGACTTGTTTCTTTCAGAAGTTGGACCAAACTATTCGAGCAATTTCACGTCTGCATAAGTCTTTCAGGGACTAAAATAATTCTTAAGTTCGTAAGCTTCTATCTTCTGTAGTATGCAGTGCAGTGTAATTGTTTTTAATAAAATTTATTCTCTTACAATGTACGGATAATGAGCACAAAAATAGAGTGAAAATAAGTTCATCATGTTACGGAATGGAATTCAAGTTCGGGAAATATTTCGAAATGAATACGAACAAAATGGTTTATTTCACGCCTTTCATACTAACTTCACCTAACAAATAGGAGCTAGCACCATTAATTCTGAATATATTATAAAACAATTTTCATTCCCCACACCGTAACCATAAATGTATTTCATTATTTGAAGAGGTTTTTCTATGCGACTAAGCTTTCTCAGTGGACGTCGTCTGCAGATAAGCAGCTTACGCCGTACCACCTAGCGGCAGATTGCGTAGTTGCGTACGTAGGTACCTTTGACGTCAGACGTAGGATTAACTGACATGCAATAGTTTGCCGTCGCGTTTTCGCGCCGTTGAATTTTTTCACTTTTTAATTTATAAGGAAAAATACTTAACACCATTTTTAAATCGAACAACTTCAAATACGTACTCCAGGGGTTATAAACATCATGGAAAGATGCCACCTCTAAATGCCGTCGCTTTTTATCCACGACTGCTTATTCGACGGGCAAACCCTCTTATCTCGCATCTAACCTCTATATGTAGAGACCGACACACCATCCTCAACCCAGTGGACACTGTGTCTGCAATCGCAGCCCCAAGGAACTATGAGGGAGGGGAATACATGTTGGGAGGGAGATCATGAATACTAATAAAAATGTTTTTTGCGTCCTAATCGCAAGTGAAAATTCTCCCGTGTGCGAATCTGATTTATTAGCCTTAAGACCAACGGCCTCTACAACTGTGAGATTGTATATGTACAATGAAAAGTATAACTTGGTGACAATTTCACAGAAATTTTAATTTTCAAGACCAGTTTCGTCGAAGAGTCGACATATTCAGAACACCTGACGATGTCAACTCTTCGACGAAACCGGTCGTGACGATTAAAAGTTTTGTGGCATTGTTACCAGGTTGTACTTTTTATTGTGGAAATGAAATTTTATAATACATTTTATAATAAATTCTGATATTACTATTATCTTAATATGCATGAATTCTTGACGAGAAGCTACGATGAATTTTGGGAATGAAAATTCTGATACTATCTACTATTATATTTAATGCAAATGAATTCTTGATAAGAGGCCATAGAAAATGAATGTCTTAAGGCGTGGCGGCAGGAACTAATTCTTCCGAAGCGCCACTTCTCTCACCCGTAGGATGGCATGCGTATTTTATTTTATGGATTTAACCTTTTCCCAACAAAGTGGGAAAACGTTAAACTTCATATATTGTAATGATAATCTGACCCATTTTGTTTAAAATGTTTTCTGTGACAATACTTTTTCTTGATTTTTGATTAAGTCAAAGTTATACCACAAGGGATATTTTTATTTCGATGTTTGGCATTTTGGAATAGATTGGTCCATTGACTGATACAAAAAATCATAAAAAATATCCAAGCTTTGATCAACGCTATTCGCTTTGGTGACTAAATCACAATCTTTACCTTGTAACTCCTCGTATAATTTTATTAAATCTCCCCTTTTGAAATTATATGAAGAACCTGATATTTAAATTTTTTTCTTCAAGACATAAGCGGACAATTTTACTTTGAATTCTAGAGCTGGGTATGAATATCTTATTTTAAAATTAACGAACTCTTATTTACGGGATCAACGCTAACGCAGTGCAAATTGGTCAGTACTAAATCTACTATTTTACCGTTTGCGTTTCATACATAGTGAAATTGTTTTAAACTCTTGACATTTTGGAATAATTCAATTTCTGTAACCACTGCATTATTTTTTTCAAAAGAAGGCAGAAATTCAGGGCAGTTGAAATCACCTGTAATTATTACATCACAATTCATAACATCCCTGTAAGTACTTTTTAATTGACTCAATTCCAGCATTAGGTGGAAAGTATAAGGCACAAAGATAGAGGTATTTGCTTCTACCAACAGATAACTTAATCCATATATTTTCATCACTGTTTTCAAGTTCAGGTAGTCGACAAGATTTATATTTATTCTTCCATTGCCAATACACCACCACCTAATTTCTTTCCGGCAAGACCTGCGTCTCTATCTTTCCTGTAAACTTTATAATTTTCATCCGTGCATACTTCAGAGTAGTAGGTATATGGAACTATTAAGCCATGTTTCAGTGAAACATAATGCTACTTAGAGTTCAACATAGATAAATTAAACTTGCAAAGTTTACATCTCATGCTTCTAACATTTCGTAATAAAATCCAAGGTATTTGAGGTTACTATTAACAGCAATATTATCCGTACGTTTTGGGATGTTTTCAGCCTTGAGTTTCACAAATTGTTACCTGGCTCAAACTCAACTCCCTATATCATCTGAATCTATTTAAATCGTCCTCGTTTTTAATAAGAATCCGTTCACTACCTTCCCTTTTTCTAGCGAAGATGCGCCCTCCACGTATCCAAAGGTATTTTATTTCCCCCTTGCTTTTCAAATTTCTTACTATAGCGTATATCTTTCTATTTATTTGAGTTATTGATTCATTGACATAAATAAGACTTTCGCGAGCACTTTCGCTTACATTAAGGTTAAGGTCACGCAATGACCCCTACTCTACCGTGGTTTCTCGCTACACGACAGGTCCGAAAACTATTCCCAGTTTTTAAAAGACGTGGGCTCCACTTCTGCCATTAGGTATGCGTTTACATTGATTTAAAGTAGAATAATATCTCCAATGTAGTATTTCATTATACAAGTGGCTTCAGTATACAAGTTCGTCATCGACTCTTATTGGAAAATGTCAAAACTCCACAAGGCGTATTTACAATGTATCTCCCTCCCTTTCCATTTCAATGGGCACCTCTGCTAGCATTTGTAAGTATTTATTACTTTTATTATTTATTTATTACTATTAACTAAAATCTATTGGAAAATTGAAAGGAAGAATTATCAAGACTCAGAAGTCAAGAGGAATTGGGAACAACAGGTACATTAAAAGGAAAATGCCTGAAGATTAACTGATGCTCCATTGGCTGAATGGCAAAAATCGCCCAATAAATGAAAGTGATGCATGGAAACGAGAGAATCAACTCCAGGCAAGAAGATGCCTCAAAAATTTCTGTTATGTGGTTCAATTAGGCAAGCGGTAGCGTTATGTTGTTTTCACGAAATGATAGGTCTCAAAGGTGAAAGCTACCAAAGCATAATGATCAGAAGAATGGTTTTGCTTCAGAGCAAAGACTTCTCCCTCCTTGAAAGACCTCCCACTGGATATACCCCTCCCACTCTCTGTATTGAAGACCCCATTTCCAAGAGGGGAGGTTTCAGGGGTTCGAGGGGTGAGTGGGAAGCATGAAGGCAGTACCCTGAGTCGGAGCCGCGCGCCCCACGCTAAGCTTCCGGAACAGCCACACATACACGCCGAAAATTTCTTTTTTTTTACCAGAAAGAGTACACATAGATGAGCGAATGAAGCACTACGGAATCATTTTCTTACATTCTGAATTTTGGCTACTCCTTTTTAGTGGAATTCCAGCAATATTCACGCCCACGACTGAAGTACAATTTCTAGGGAGAACTTGATTTTGAAAGTTACCACTGTCACCTATCACATTATACGCAATCATGCCAAGCAAAAGAGTGAGCGCATCAGTAGTATGCCAGTAAGCACGCATGCATGAAACAATTGTTGCATCGTGAATGAGCAAAAATTAATTCTGATTCCCACATATTTCAAAGATGAGATTGCGCACTATCCGATAGAAAGGTTAAGTTGCGCGTTGGCTGCATATATACGCTGATGATTCAGCTGTTCGGAGGTAGATGTAGCAATGCTTTCCCACGTTCTCGCGTCAGCGGACATCAGACGTCAAAACATGGGGCGGGGAGGTGACCAGCTGCCACAGGGGTGTGCCGCGGGACCCTGAGAGCGAAAGGATTAGCAAAGAGAAGGGGTCCCATGACTCATCGGCCCCCTCAAATGGCCTCCCACGCACAAAAGAGGGGCCGCGGACCCCATTCTCCCGCGGGCCGGCGTCGTGGGGCTCGGGATGGACGGAGTGCGGGAGGGGTCATCGCATCAAGGGCACAAAGGGTGAAGCGGGGGTGGGTGAATCGATCGCTTCTTCCCCCGTCTTGTCGCCCTCTCTCTCCTTTCCGCTCGCATCCGTCTTCGTCGGGGTGGCGGGGCGGGGAGGGGCTGCCGCCCTCCACCGCCTCCAGAAATACCGCCCGCCCCACTATCGGCGTTGCGTGCGTGGAGAACGGGCCTCGGCTTCCTCGACTGACCGCCGCCCCCCGAAATCTTGCCCCTCCCCCCATCCCTGACAGCGCCTGCGAGCCCTTCGCAGCTGAGGACTGTCCTGCGGCCGGACTGTGCCCAGCCGTCAAGCCGTTTTGTTCAGGGCTCTCCCGATGCTCCTAACAGCCATGCATCTTCTTCCAGTTTCCGCCCGAACATCACGTCACCGCTCTGGGACAGAGGATGGCGTAATTGACCTTTGGAGTCCACCTAGAAAGACGCATCTAACAGGAACGCTTTCTTAAACCGTCGCCCATACCTTTTGGGTTTCCCAAGCCAAGACGTATGTCGCTGCACTACTGTCGTGGAAAAAAGTCATGACACTCGAGTTTACAAGTCAATGACAGTTGTACGCGTAGTCCCACATGAAAACAAATTATATAAAAAATTAGCAAATTTAATTCTGCGTTCAACTGTGGAAAGTGAAAATTTTTATTTTAACTTGTTAAAATTTTATTGTCTGTGAAACAAAAAAAGTGCCGGTTTTTTCACCGTTTTAAACGGAGTGCTCACTTTAAAAATGCATAACTTTTAAAGTATTCATTGGATCGTAACCAAACTTTAACACAGCATACGGAAACTTGTTGTTAAGGTATGTACAAAGTTTTAAGATAATCGAAGTTTAAATAAAATTGTTCTTGTAAATTTTGTAAAACAACTTTTTCTCAGTACTGCGTGGTCATATCGATACGAATCTTGTCCTGTCATGGAGCTTATGGTAATACAGGGCTAATCGGTTCTCGATATTTAGAATTTACTTAGTTGTTTATTTTAAGTGTGCTTACATTTAATTCGGTGTTTCTTACAACATGAGGAGTGAAGCCAGCGAGGGGAAACGGACGCATGGCCTTCGAATTCCGTGCGACGTTGCCGCGTTCGACACCATCCCCGCGCTCCATGTGTAGAATCCATACATTTTTGTTGCATTGTAATTTAAAAAGGTAGGATTCTTTTCTTTCGAAAGAAAAGTAACTCCTTTCCATCTCCTTTGTCCAACAAAATGTGTAGAATCCAACAAAAATGTATGGATTCTACACATGGAGCGCGGGGATGGTGTCGAACGCGGCAACGTCGCACGGAATTCGAAGGCCATGCGTCCGTTTCCCCTCGCTGGCTTCACTCCTCATGTTGTAAGAAACACCGAATTAAATGTAAGCACACTTAAAATAAACAACTAAGTAAATTCTAAATATCGAGAACCGATTAGCCCTGTATTACCATAAGCTCCATGACAGGACAAGATTCGTATCGATATGACCACGCAGTACTGAGAAAAAGTTGTTTTACAAAATTTACAAGAACAATTTTATTTAAACTTCGATTATCTTAAAACTTTGTACATACCTTAACAACAAGTTTCCGTATGCTGTGTTAAAGTTTGGTTACGATCCAATGAATACTTTAAAAGTTATGCATTTTTAAAGTGAGCACTCCGTTTAAAACGGTGAAAAAACCGGCACTTTTTTTGTTTCACAGACAATAAAATTTTAACAAGTTAAAATAAAAATTTTCACTTTCCACAGTTGAACGCAGAATTAAATTTGCTAATTTTTTATATAATTGGTTTTCATGTGGGACTACGCGTACAACTGTCATTGACTTGTAAACTCGAGTGTCATGATTTTTTTCCACGACAGTAGGAGTCCCTACTTTCATCAGGATTAATTCGAAAAAATTATATCAAAATCGTCATCACAAATCACTGATTTAAGAAATGCCAAAGGAAGCTCGACACCAAAGTCACGAAACTCTCATCTAAATGTTTTCGCATTAACATAATGTCTCTCTTACACTAATAGTCGATGTCCCTCACCCGAGGCTCTCCTGTAAAGTTTTCCCTTTCCCCGAGCTCTGTCTCTATTAGACCACCCCGTATAGACGTGTCGGAGAAGGATTTTTCCGTTATTTAAAAAACTTCTACGAAAATTCATTTTTTTAATTTTCTTAAAACCTCGAAGTTAGTTAATCCGTCTATAAATTTATTCTTAACAATTTTTTGATAATACTACGGCTTAAATTATTCCACACTTGCATTTTATGTTGATGCTACTGCACTTGTCTCACCACCTTAAGTAGCACGATCCCGATATATGTTGGGATTAGGTGTTTCGTTACTTGCAAGACAATGTTCTCACGTGAAAGTAGCATTTCCTTTGAAAAATTGTTCCTCTACACGTAAGATATTTCACTATTTATTTCCTTCTTCGTTTTTCCATCGCTGGTTATTTTGCTTGCCACATTAGTATGTCATAAAATTCTGCAAACTCCTTACCTATAGCAAGAATATGCTTTTTTCAGAGCTCTTCTTAAGCTTGCTGGTGTTTATTTTCAGTTAATTCCCTGCCATTCTTTAAGAAAATATGCGTATTTATACGCATTGTCACGAGTTCACATTCCGCCTCAGGTATGGATTTTGTGCTTGAATTAGGATCAATGTTTGCTCTAACGTAGCAATTTATCAGTTGGAGCACTTAAAATCAAATTCTACTCTTGAAACTTCTAGCAAAAATAAATTTCTCCGCGGTAGTATGGTTTTAGAATACTTCTTCGTAGTTACCTCTATAAAGGAGCAAAAAGTAACAATTTATCCACTGAGTATTTGTGGTTAGAATCAACGATGAAGCAATTACATATGGAATTTCAGGAGTGAAAATATAAAATGCAAAACCCCAAGCAGGTATCGATAAAATAATGTTCCTGAGTGCCCTGAGTTAATGCATATTCATTATTAAAACAGGGATTAGAAGAAGAAGCAGATGCTCGGTGCTCCAGTTGCGAAAGCTACATTGCACCGCCTAATCTAACAATAAGTTACTCTTAAACGTTATTCAAAGACAGACAGGACATGCAAGCTTAAAGCGGGATTTTGATTTGGTTTGCCTGGCCGGCGAGTTTACCAACCTTGCTACCTACCTGTTTTAGCATTTTTAGCGATGCCAAAAATCCGCACGGCCGTATGAGAAAGTTCGCGGTTTAAGAGGTAAAGGGTGACCCGTGTGGTGGAATGTACGTGGGTCGAAGGTAGGAATTTTGAAACGAGAGGAAAGGGACACTAGCTGTGTTTCTGTAATATTAATTCCATTACCCATTTGGCCAAAAACTTAATAGAGAAATGCCATCGCTCCGATTTCAATTTGGAGATCCTCAACTTTAAAATAAAGTAGAAGACTGGTCTCCTATAAGCAATGGGGAATCATGAACAGGAAAAATAAAAACGTCAAAATGTAAAATGATGTAGAATTTGATTATCCCTCCTTCATCCTATTCCTCTGTAACCGATAAACCACAAACTTCCCCTTTTAGTTTGAAATTCGTTTCCAACTAATTCGTGAAAATCCCTTTCTGGCTAGTATTCATGTCACTGGAATTCATAGATTAATGTGTATATCTGATGATGACACCTTATTGTGCTGTAAAACATGTAGTTGTTAAAATAAAGCAGCGGACAGTGCCAATCTTCTATTTCCTCACACTGTATGTAGTGTATTTCAGATAAAATATTTAGATCCACAAATATTAAATAAATATTACACCTCACACCCTCATAGTGCCAGCGATTTTTGGTGGTACTAGCGAAGCATGAATTTTAGAGATTTTTCATTCCTTGTGAAAAATATAAACAATATGAAGTTACTTTTTAGATATGAATTTAACGTTTTTCATTTAAATAAAAATGGATTAATTTTTATTTATAGTATTCTGATACATTGCATAAAGCATAAATGTAATTATTGCAACAAAAATATTTTAAACATTCATTTGCTCCTCGAGCCGATATGTCGGCCTGTGGCACAAATTCGGTGGCATACCCCTATGATGTCTGTTTACTAATTTTCCTCTGGGAACAGGGGAATTTTAAGCCATGATCTTTGTGTACTGAGAAAGCTGCACTGACGATTATAACCGTCTAAGGCTTAACTTTACGGTCTTACCGAAACTATTATTAGCTTGTGTCACCTTTTCAAGTTTTTTTGGACTTTAGCTTGCATGCTGCTTAATTTCTCATTCCGTACCAACATATTAACTCATATATTGTAATTACTCTGATTGTATGAACTACATTATCAGTAGGTAAGCAGCAATACCTACGCGTAGTGTGCCTCCATTGAGAAATATTGTAAATAATGCCATGAAAATAATCATGAAAAGGATTTTCGTAATTGACCATTTTTCTTTTACTAACCATCTAAAATGTGGCACTAAAAGAAGCATTTGATATGCGTCCATCGAAGTTGAGCTAAATGAGAGAATAAGCGCAGATGCAATTTGTGTAGCAGAAACGGAAACGTTGTTGGATTGGTCTCAAAAATGTATTCAGGCGACTCCTAATACGTCATCAGATTAGTCGTCGAAGGTTTCATGGAGAGAGCGGAAGTGAAACCCCGGATTGCGTATGTGGTCCTATGAAAAGCTTTTAGATTTAGGGTTCTTAGCAATTCAGTGGTGGCAGCCGCACTGAATTTCAAGAGTAGTGGGGAACTCTGATGCCGTGTTTAAGTTCTGTGCTGAGAGATTGATATCATGGAGCTAAAGACCCGTTCTTTCTTAATATTGGGCGGCTAATCACTGAATCAGTTGAAGTAGCAGTGATGGCTTCCAAATTCACCAAGAAGGCTTCGCTTTTCGGAAAACACAAGTCCCTGCACATGCATAATGGTAGTATAATGACACGTTCATATTTTTCTTAAAGCGCCATTTATTTTGCTTTATTTTTATGCATAACGATAATAGTGCTCCAGCAGAAAGACAGCCAATTATCATTGTATTATTATCATGAAATAAGGTACACGACTATGTTACTATACCTATATTAAGGGAACCCCAGGATTCCTTTTCTTATCACGTGGTCATTCGGTCAGTCATAATATTCATACAGTCGACCAGGCTAGTCGTTCGATAAATCTTTTCCGGGCAATCATCTCTACTGTGCTGACCACTTAGCATGGGGTTACCTGTTGATTACTAAGTTTGATTCCCCTGCCTTCATTTGCACCTTATGACTTAATTACTCCATTATTTAAATTAAGACGAGAGCAAAGAACGGAATGACTTGGTGTTACCCAGGAAATATGCAATTGCTATTATTTAATATTTCAACAACCGTTGTGGTTAAACGCCAATTTTCAAGCCTCCCTTTTTCATGAGGATAGATTTATTTGAGGTTTTTCTGCCATGTTGAGCTATGTGTGCTGGTTTGTTGAATTCTATGCAAAGTAGAAGAAGAAATCAATTACGATGGTATCAATGAAAACAATGAGGTACTCTCCTTTTTATTTTAAGTTTCTTATTCCCTAATCTTCTTTTGTGCTCTTATCCTCATCTTTTATGCTTCTCTCAGGTCACATGGAGCGTGAAAGATAGAGGAACTTTCCATTTGATTGGTCAGATTTAAAGGTAATGAGGGAAACCCGATTAAAATTTCCTTGCATTTTTGGGTCTAATTGTATTTACTTAGTATTTGACCAAAGATATTATGTATCGTCATGAAAATTTACGGAATGTAAATTTAGGGAATAGGCTGATGTGGAAGATAAAGTATCGGCCTCCCAGCCTGATTACGCAGAATATTTTGAGCATTTCTTCACACTTAAAAAGAAATAAGAATAAATTGTAAGAAGATGGTTATCGAAGATAAATATCTAAGCTATCATAATTTGAAAGAGATTTTTTGCGGGACAAAACCTCTTGGCGTCATATATAGAATTAATTTCTCCGTAGCCCTCGTACATCCCTCCATATTACTTGAAAACCTCCTAGAAAAGTTTCTTCTTGGTTTCTACGGTAAATTTCTGCACAAATTACACTTTGGCCTGATCTTTGATTTGTTATAATACGAACTTAAACTTTTAAAGCTATAGTTAAGCTAGACCCTCATAAAATATGGAATTCATAGAGTTCAATAATAATTTTGTGGATCCAAACGGCAGCAAGGAGATCTTAATTTGTAATATGGTAAAACATGAGTCGTGGGAAGTATAGCAAGGGAGTAGTTTACAAAAACCTTAGGTGAGTAGCTTTTACTTTCATTGGTCCCAAATACGTACAGCTCGTGATATAAGAAGAGTTCTCGTTTTTTAACCACATTACGCAAAACACTGCATTTTTACATCGCTGAATGCTGGTGAAATTTCACCATCAAATAGGCAGCAATAATTCAATGCAATCGTACCAGGCAGTGATGATATTACTTAATTGTGGTCAGCAGACCCTATTTAATGCATTCTCTTCGCAGAAGTTTCAAGAGAAAATAACCTCAACCCCGCCCAAAATAGCAGCAGAAGATGCCTCTTTTTTAAAATAATTATTTTTAAGTGAGCGCATTTATTTAAGATGATTGTATTAGCAATTATTCATCGATTCTGCTGAAAACGGTACCAGTTTACGACGACGTTGCCTACGTAGCAGCGGAAAAGCGAAATTAAAGTGTTTTGTTAGATAATATGCTAATAACATATCGCAATTGTCATTAAATAACATTTCCTTCTTTTCCTGCCATCAATGTTATTCGAAAGACAAATATCTACTCTTCTCCTTGTCTAACTAAGAGACTCTCTCGTGGCGGTGGTTTAGTTTCGAATTTCCGAGCAATGTCTCATCTCGAGACTCATGGCTAACGTAACTAAAATTTAACATTTCAACGACACACACCAGAAATTGGAATGAGTGCGTTCTGAAGACTTCCAGTAGCATTTTTGTGAGTTTTCACTCATATTTGTGAAATCAACCATAAATGCAAACATATTTCTTCCAACTTTGAGTAGGGTTGTGACGTCACTATCTATAACTAACCAAGATGATGCTAGTAGTATAGATTTGAACATCCGTGATCAGGTATAAAGCATCTGTAACTATGAAGGCAAAAATACGCTAGAGACTTGAGATATGAAAATCCGATCTAGAATCAACAGAATTAAATCACCAGAGCGCATATTCTCTACGGATACGTTTGACAATACTTCCATACTGATAACGATCTTTGCCCCTGAAGGCCCTTCCTCTGGCTCTTGCCCTTCCTCTGGCTCTTGCCCTTCCCTCCTAATTCTAGCCTACTTTAGTATCCGAGTCAGAGTGAAAAATATAGTTCCCGGTTCAATCTCAGGTTCCCGCGGCTTTGAACAGTTGAGACCAGCATCCTTATGAGTTGCGCCATCGTGTATTAATTTTCCAGAACAGTTTCGCCAGCTCTCCTGCTGGACCCCTCAGGTGAAGGATTTGAGTTTGAAGTGAGTTTTTGCCACTCTTATGTAGGCTTGGCTGGCCGATTTTTTTGATGCAAAAAAATCAACGTATCAGGGGCCTATCCTGGTGCTGCACCTCGTTTATGCGGGGCATTAATCATCCTTTTCCAAGTTAAGTGTTGGGGATATCAATATTCTCTGTTGAAATTTTTGGGAGTTCGATGGCTTTTTTCGATGGCTTCTCTTATTGTTCTAGGGAAGTATCTGCTTTCTTTGGCTATTATTTTGGCGCCTTCAAAATTGACTGTGTGCTCTTTTCACCTCATGCTTACTCTGCGGTGGCGAATGCTTACAACTGCCTGTTCTTGGTAGACCTCTGGTTTTCTTTGAGTCGAACATTGAGGAACGTGCATGTTTCGCCAATGTAGTATTTACCACAGGAGCATGGTCCATGGTACACGGCTTCATAGAATCCGGATGGCTTGTTGTCTTGAAGCCCTGGAAAGTTGGATCTCTTGACTACGTTATGCTTCCGTAGGGCTCTCGAGATTTTACCCGAAGTTTGGATGAGAGTAATTATATTTTATCTTCGCTTCCTTTTACCTTGACAGGTTATTTTGCTATCCTTGTGCATTATTTCCTGAGCCCATTTCTCGACGTGCAGTAAGGATTTTAGAGTCATAAATCTTTATCACGAAATACTATGATTCTGAAAGTTTTGCTTGGAGAAAGCTGCATGGGAAAATCTATTACATTCTGGGAACAACTCTCGGACCGAGAGTGCCTTTCTCATTTTCTGTACCAGAGAAATCGTCGCTACGAAAAGAGCCTTTAGGGAATTTTTATATTTCAGTTGAAATTATAAGTGCTTGGTTATTTTTCATAGTAAATTATGAGTGTAGGAAACAGTACATATGTGTGTGCATATATTTAGCATTACTCACCTGTCGGCAGTTAAAACGTGCTAGGAAAAAACGACCAGTGGATTTGTGGGTACTAATATTTATCGTCATACCTTGAAATATCTATTTCTAATTAGCTAGCAATCATTGTTTTGATTATTTTTCGTGAAACTTGTCTAACATAAAATCTAACCAAGAATTGGAAAGTAATATTTTCATGGAAATAGTATTCTCTACATTTTAAAAAAATTTTAAAAATTTCCATTAAAGACAAAACATTTTTTAAAAATTCTGGGTTTAAAGATAATGAAAAAAATAGTTACTGAGATATAATTTTCTACACAGGGATAGGCTATAACCATCAAATTTATTAAATCTCCGTCTACAGGGTTATAATCCCTTTGAACCCCCTCCTTGTTTGAAAGGTAAGATCATATGAATACGCGATTCCCCCTTTTTTTAATTCTCCTCTATCAAAATGCTTGCTCCTTTGCAAAGTCTCCTCTTTTAAACGAATACGAAGAGACTCAAGTTCTAAGCTGACTTTACGCAATTTCTTCAAGCCTCAATCGCAGCTATTGCGGTGGGCGATATCATTATCAGCTTAGTGAGTTTGGACGATGAGTGTCGGTCATTAAATGTTTCAAAAACTTCAATGGCAGAATGCCTACAAAATCTTACTCTTCAAAATAGGAGAAATTTAATATTTCACTCTTATTTGCTTGTTTCGTAAATAATAGACCCAACCATTGTTGTGTAAGATAGGAGGGTCGTAGTAGAGTCTCTAGCTATTGGCGTTCGTGAAATTTTAAAATGTATTCTAAGTATGTGTAGACACTTCCAGGCTGAGAGGAGGGCTCTAATCATAAAAATTTTTTCCAATATTCTTTGACGTTTAGGTTTTTTTATCAAGTGAACATTTGTAAAATTTATATTTGAAATCAACTGTCTCCTTCAATTATCAACGTTTTCCGTTTTGCGCAATGTCATAGAATTTCATTTTATCCAAAACACCTTATAGCCAATATTTCCAGCAAGAGGAGTGAGAACTTTTTCACAGTGAGACAGCCTGGATTCCCAAATCATTTCAAAATACTCTCGCAGTGGAAGGCGAGGAAATGACCTTTCTCCGACGAAAAAAACTGCGAGAGACTTTAGTGCCGTTAGTTCTAGCAGAAAAGCTCATTTCAATGTAAACCTTTAGATGACTAGACTAGAGTTAGAGTTAGTTAGAGACTAAGTTCAAAAGCAATATTAAACCACTAGTCTACAAACTATAGGCTCTAAGCTCGAAAGTGATTCGCAGTTTGGCTCAAAGCATTCAAAAGAGTGCTTTAGAGTGCTTTTAAATCTTAAAGTGATTTAACTGGGTGGTTTTACTTTCAGTCACACTGGTTCATGATTATGTACAAGTGTCATACTTCTTGTTTAACTACATTAATTTGGTTACTATAAAAGTCGTTGTTATTTGAATGCTATTCCTATTCACTTCCATTTAGTTAATCATAAACGAAGGAATTACTTTCAGATTTACGTTCATATTCGAGGCATAAATATTTTGGCTATTAAGTAACTTTTGGGGCATGTGAGTGCCCCAATGGGTTATTCTTATATTATTCGATCCAATACTCCCCACTTCGGAAAACAAACATAATCCCTGGACATACGATGATTTTCCTAAATTTTTTGAACGGAGCGAGACACAAGTGTCGAGTACAAAACTCGAGACCGGGATAGTACTCGGCTTCGCGAGGCGTGACGAGAGTTCAGAAAATAGACGAGACTGACAAGCAGTTTCGTCTCGTCTCACGAAAGCCGTGTAACTCATGAACGTAACCTTGGAATCAAATACTTTCATGATTCGTCTCCTGCAATGTGACTTTGGTGGTGTTGAAAGAGGGATAGCGTCCCCGCGTCTGTAGTTGCAAGCGAACCGTAGGAGTATTCTTGGAGGGCACGGGGGCACTCGAGAGCAACAGGTTGGGAGGCCCTGCTCTATAGTCAGCCCGTTCACTTTTATTGTTAAAGGCGATAACGAGTACGCCCACGGCCGTTAAACCTTGACTCGAGAGACGCATTGAAAAGGAGCTCAATACTCTCCTATGGGGATTACCGAGTAGGTGACGAAATCAAACGGTGGAAGCTATCAAAAGAACATCTTCTAACTTGCCGACTCATATAATTCCAAAATCTGCACGAGTTGTGTCTTCGATAAAATGGAGTTACCGTATCCACCACTTATTCAGGTGAGACGGTGAATGATTCTTTTCTCGTTGTGTAATGAAGGCCTTCGTTGTGGAACTACACCATAATGACCCACGCAGCACAAAAAGTTTTATTCACGGTTTTTGTTGTTTTATCAGGGAAAAGACAGTTTTTTCAAGGTTTAAATTTCCGCATCAAAAACATTCGTTTACGATTTTAAGAACGTGTTATTCCTACTCCAAAAACGTTTTTTTCCGGTGATAAAAACGTTTTTGTACTGCGTAGGAAACGTTTTCTCTAGGACCAAAAACGTTTTATTCCGTGCTAACGATAAGCGTATACCTGCTGTACGCCGTGAACTACGCACCAAAAAGCTACTAAACAGTGTTGTCTTTTCCATTCATGGGGAAATTGACATTGCAGTAATTTAATCCCTATTTCTTAGATATTTTCTTCTGCATGAATTCCTTGGGTTTCTTCAGCACAGTTGTATGGCACACTTTAATCAAAAGGGGCATTAAGTAAGGATAAAACTTCTTTTTTATAAAAATTAAATACTAATACATAAATAATTGTGCTGGATAGCAATTGTGTTGAGAAATATTTAGTATATTTCCAGACCTTTTACCTATTAATATTTTAACTATTATGGCTGTTTTGTATTTATTCTTAAATTAATTGTTGTAGTTAAAATAACTGAACTTTACCGAGGGCTCATACTATCTAACTAATAAATAAACCAATACAAAGGGTTTATATTCACGTAGAAATAGCATCACGACCTAATGACTTCCAAAACGACAGTTAAAAATTGTTTAAACAGTAGTAATATACCATAAAGCGAGTAACCATACTGGCCTCAAAGATTTGAGGTAGCCTTTAGGCAGTTCTCAAAATTTTTCTTCCGTTCACATATACCTTTCTCACGTGATAATGGCTGAATTCACTTGCGCGTAGTAGCGATGTAGAGAGCCAAGCTGGCCGGTGAGTACAGGAATGGGGAATTGTGGGATGGTTTGTTTTCGCCAGCAGAAAAGGTATTTTTAAAACGTTTCGTTTTCAGAATGCGGACTGAAAAATGTGTCTGCTCATTTTAAAACCAGGAAAAACATTTCATTTCCGTGCTATTTCCCCAAAAGGCGAATAACAATTAAGTTGACAGGGAAATTCTCAATTTTGAAAACAAAATCGAGTGACGAGAATTTGAAAGGTGAACTAATTGAATCACGGGCTTATATAAAAATAGATTCCCGTAATAATATAACACAGTAAATTAAATATTTAATCAGAGATGGAAGAAGTACTATTGAAAAGTTACTGGACTCAGTTACAGTTACTTTTAAAAAATGGTCAATAGTTTCAAATACTGATTACATTTTTTAAAAGTAACTAGTTACAGTTACAAGCTAATTCTGTCACTTTTCGAAAAATACAAACATTTATTCGCATACTACCGATAACTGCCTGCTTGAGCAATGGTAGGTATTCGATGTAATAGGTACTCTTGTGGTGGCTCTAAGGAATTCATAGGTCATATTTTTCACCAGACAAATTTCCAATCTAGACAGTTTGAACGATGAATTAAATTATTTAACCCAGTTACTTACTAGGTTTTACTATATTAAAACTCATGGAGGGGGCATCCTTTCATTTTTACTGATAGGTTAAGATTGATTTTATTAGATGCACAAATTCCGTTAGTTTAAAAGTAGTTAGCCGTGCGAATACTTAAGAACCTTAGCTAAAATGCAAATTTTATATCTCACAGCCTTTTATTCGGTTTTAGTTCCTTCAGTTAACTGAACCCCCATAAAACCAGGTTATAAATATCCAAAAGAGAAGTATTTTTCAATCTAGGACATGACAGGAGGGAAAGGTTCGTTAACATGTAAGCATGGCAAGGAACGATTGCAAACAGGGAGGTTAGAGGAGGAGTAGGTATTGCTGGAGCTGATTAGAGAAACCATCCTGGTAGGCACGCACACACGGGCATCTTACTCACAATACTCGTACGAATGAAGTTGTTTTTGCACGATTTACACTTTTATAAAATAGTAAGATGAATACTGGACTGCATTTTTGAAAGTCGGCAAAAATACAGAGGAAAGGGGTAAGCATGCGCCAAATATGTAGTTTTAATAGGCTAAATTCGAGCCAATTTTAGAAATAAAATTAACTCCCAAGTGAATCAAATGCACCAACTTTTCACCATTAAAATAGCCTAAGGAAGATTTACTGACACCTCTGCAGTAAAATTTGAGTTTAATTTCAATGTTATTTATGTTTTAACGTGCTGGTAGGTAAGGGGTTGTATTTATCGCAATGCTCGCGATATTTTTTACGGATGAGGCGGGAACTATTCGTCCCCAAGCACCCCCATTCTGGCTTCATTGTCGCTCATAGGCTTGCTTGTCTAAACTTATTCTAGCCTCTTTGATTGCATATAATTTTGGGATTCACAAAATATTGGACCAACTTCCGGCTTAACTATCGATAGTGCTCCAGCCATTGACCTCCAAAAGCAGAGGACCATCTGCCAAAATTGAACTTGACAGATAAATAACAAGAAATTAACGGTAGCCTATAAGTATATTGAGAGAGTAATAGTTTTTTTACACACAATGATTACAAGTAAAAAGTACCAAAAGAGTAATCGTTACGGGCAACTCTGTTACTTTTACTTAATTACTCCTCGTACTGTATCTAATTACACTAGAAAAACATATGTCAACGCTTTTTTTATTGGTGAGAAGGCAAAATAAAAACAACAATCAAAAGGAGTGGGTGATGTTACCGAGGTCGTTCTTTAGAGAAGGAGTGGAAAATTATTATTCCAATGAGCGTTAAAGGATTCACTCTCAATATGAAAGGTCCGAGTCAGAGTGAAAATTGGAAACATAGGTTCTCAAACACATGAGATCTTTGAACCCTACGAGCAAAACGTTAAAAATAGGAAAAACTGTTTTCCAAATTATAGACCTCGGTGCCAAAAAAACAGTAATCACTAAGTATATTCGTACACATTGACATATATGTTATAAACTTATTCACTTGGATTGAGAAATTACGCCCATAAAATACCTTGCTAATGGGGGACAAATTTGCCACCACTCGCTGAGCACGTGGGCATACGTTGTACATAGGCACTCTAGTACTCTAAATGTACTTCTAATATCTAGGCTAGTAAAATTTATCTCGCGATCTAAATTAGCAGAGAGTTAATTATTGTCATATAGTGGTAAAAGAAGTACTTATCATTAAAGAAAGCAACGAACAGAAACGTGTAACGCAAGGTAATTCTATGCACATATTCAGCCTTTGCAGCTAAGGTGCATTTTACTTTAACAACTTAATTAATTTTGACTTGGCAGATGTTCACGTAATTCCTGAAAATGCAGTTGAAACTAAATGAAAATCACCATTTATCTTAGCCGACGTTGTTCTGCCCTGGAATGCTCTTCTCACGGCCTCTCGGCCATTGCTCCCAACTCCTCGATCGGAGTATGTCTCTGCAAACCTCTGCCAAAGCCAGAAATCGAGACTGTGCTCTTGGGGTGAGAAAGTACTTCATCACAATAACCCTATACCATTAGCACTGACCTTATATCCATTAATCGATACGCCGGCTGGACCTACAGGATAAGTACACCTACTATGTAATTCGTTGATTAACTTAGTCATGAAAAACAAGGGTTATCTCAGGAGGTTTTTTAAAAATCATGAGCTTTATGAAATGTCAACTGAATGATTTTCTGAGTGAATCACATGTAATTGTCCTAGAGCTTTTCCAAAATATTTCACGAGGTGAAATTAACAATCACGCAGAGAATAAATGTCCATTGGAATTCCATGACCGTTCAATTTCGCGAGCCAGAATGGATCCCTAGCTTTCAATGAGAATTTGGGCAAAATCTTTTCAATGCAATGCCGTCTGAGAAAGAAATTACAAAATAGATTCTTCTGGCTTAAAATTAAAATTTTAGTGAACTTCTCTCTAATTCAATTGCTAAACCGGAAGGTTGAATTCACGGGTGAGGGTAGAGCTTGCCAACTAATAATATATTTCCATGTGAAATACACACATTCAGTGAAGGAGGGTCAATTCCTGCCTTACCTGCGATTTCCCTTGCCTATCTATCTATAGGCATGATACACAGAAAATCTCATCACGAGGATTAACGGTGGTGGTTCCCATAAAGGCTTCTAACCGGGATTTGAACCCGGAGTCCTTCGGTCCGTAGCCGATCGCTCCACCCAAGACATTACTACGACACTGAGAGCTGCTATTTTCGCAATTTATTGCAAAGTCTTGCATCTGGATATGATGTAAATGTTATTGAATGCTCAACATATGTAGCATCAATAGGTTTTCTTCAGTTATTAATAGCTTATTTATTAGCATATTTATTCATTGGATTGTGGATTATTAAAAAAAAAAGAAATTGGGTTGGAATGGTGAAATGAAGGGTTGAAAATGTTAAAATGACTGGGATTAGTATACCTATTACGTTTGCAAAACTCTTAATTCCGGGAAGTTAAAGTGTTTTGTCATCATCTACAGTAATAAAGATAATATGCAAACTTAGTAATGTTTTTAGTCCATTTTAATGTGAAGTAGATTAATGTTAAAATTCAAAAGTATTTTTTAGAGAATAAAAGTATGACAAACCATTAATTAAAAATCTACCAATTGCCCAAAATCATTAACTTCGATTCGTACTTTTAGCAAAGCAACGTTTATAGTTTCTGTCCAATGGTTCCAATCACTCATTCACAATATTCCATATCTTCTTCGAAAGTAAATGTTAAAACATCATTGTATCAAAATACGCGGATATATCCGTCTGAAATCCTTTTTTCGAATAAGAAGCGTTTTTTTGGTGCTTTATTGATGTCCGTTACCTTAGTATTCGATTTTAAATAAAAGTATACTACATATTTTGGATATTCACGAACTCCAAAAGCCTTGGCTGGGGTCCGGGAACCTAAAACATATGAAGTAAAAATCTATATTTATCAACCACGTTAAGTCATTAAGTTAAAGAGACAATGGTGTAGTGTCCTCAATACCTTTCCCATATTTATTAATTCTGTTTTGATAGACTGCTTAAAATTTAGGCGTTCTTTCCATAGAATAAAAGGTCCAACCATGCACAAATTCTTCCCCAGGTAATTAATTTCATTTATAATTTTGATAAATAAGGTGTGAATTCCAAGCAATTGTATCGGAAGTTTCTACAGTGAACTTCTTTTCTCCTCAAAATAACAATCAAACTTTACTAATTAATAATTTGGAAGGAATTGAGTGAATAACAAAAATATTGCCTTTTCAAATGATGTAGAACGCGATTATGGAGTAATATTCCCAATTCCATGAACATCCAACATTAATTTCCCGACAATTATTCCGATTCAGAAATTCCTGCTCGAAGGAATGGACATATCAAAAGCATCGGGATCACATATTATCTGTCACTTTGAACTAAGTGTCAAAAAATTATTATTTACTGGAGAGAAATTGGAGGAAGCCTAAATGTGTTCTCACCTAGGTTTTTTGTGTTCATGTTTAGCATACTTTCTGACAAAAACATACGGAGACTAAGACTCTCGGGTGTAAAATTTCTTGTGGAAAGATATGATGAATACCCTACTAGCTTAGGTAAATCTACCTACTGGATCAATACTCGACTCCCCGTCACTGATTGAAACAATGTCATCCAATATACACAGTACCCTGCACGCGACCACAATGCTCACAGTACCATCGTGATACCAAACTAGTCATACCTTAACTTCAAGCATACTACTTCTTCTTTCGTAAAACTCTACCTATACACAAAAGCATAGACAATCTACATGATTAGTTTACACATAATTATTAGTGTGCGCCTGAAAATGAGTAACTTCTGCCATAAATCAATCAAAAAAACAATGAAACAATAAAACGCGTTCTTGTCGTGCATATTTTCTGCACTAAGGACGCTTTATGATCTATATTCCTCCTAAATTCCTTTCTAGTTATTATCACTGTCATGATACATTATATCCATACTTAAATGAAATGGCATAATGACATCGAAGTGTATTAGCAAATAGTTAAAGCTTTAGGAAGAAAAAAAATTGTAGTAAATTACATTGTTACATTAAGAGTGTGAGTTTAATTTTAAAAGAACTAACATAAGTTGTTTTACTGAGTATCTATATAGGTCTGTAAACCATTTATGCTTATCTAATGCCATATTTAATTTGAACTTTTTGCCCTTACTTAACTTTTCAAATGAACTAATTCTGAGAAGAATCAACCGAAAAATGGGAAGTGAGCATGTTAAAATTGTAAGAGCGTAAGTGCCCGAAGAGGAATCTTTTGAATTATAAATACGCCATGCTCACAGAAAAATAACCTGAATAACAGGAAAACGTCATGAGCGTAATGTCACTAGTAACTACTTTTTGAATTGGCCTTTTTTCGACTCGCAGAATAGCTTAGTGGGAGTATTTCAAGTAATTATTCAAGAGGATAAGTGGACCCTTGCGTGTTTCATGGGCGCACGGAAAAGAAAATAAAATGACCGAAATGATCTTTAAAAAGAATCAAAAGCGGAGATTTTCTTTTTATGTATACGAGATATTAATGGTAATCGTTATCAGAACGCGAGCAAACTCTATTTTCCACAGTCATTTCCAACTTTCTTATAAAAGAGCAGAAATAAAATATGAAGCTCTTTCTTGATACCTTCTTCATCAGCAAAGATTTTGAAGACATTTTTGGAAACACGGTAAAGTTTATCGATCAAAACGAAAAAAGTTTTTTGCCAAAATCCACATTTTGAAAAATAATGCAGCGCTTGTCAGAGAATGATGAAGTCCCCTAATAAGATACCATTGATTAGCTAAATGGATCACGTGACTGCGTAAGGTATGACTCATATATTTCAAAGGAATCAGAACATCGAAAGCAATTTTTTAAAGAGAATGAAGCTCTAACGCTAAAACATATCTCTAAAAACTAATTGGCAGTTTCTTCGAATTTAAGATATGGCCAAAAACTCGAGTTTAATGACTGTATATGGTAATAATCATTTTACAATAAAATGAAATTGCAAAAGTGTAGTGACTAATTTATTTCCGAGTCTTTTAAAACCAAGTACTCTCATGAAGTATTTGGTCTAAAAGAATCAACGAGAAAATTATTTTCCTTTCATCGCTTTTCATGATTTTATCTCCTCTCAATCACAAAAAATTGGTTCTTATTTTTTAATGATGATTCATAAACATGCAAGCCCGTTTTTGGTGCCAGTATTTTTAGACATTCAAACTACACTTTCAGCATTTTAGTTGTTAGCTCCTTGGCTCAGAGGTGTACAAAGGTGTATAAACAATTCTGGAACTAAAATATATTATTCAAAATAATCTAAGCTATTTTATTATTTGGCATTTTCTTGGCATTTCCTCTATTTGCGTTTTAAGCAAATAAACTCAATTAAAGCCTTTTTAATTCCTTTGTTTCCTAGTTACTTTGTTAAAATAAGTTTATATATTTAACTACTACGAATGAATTGCGTAGGTTTAACATGACATAAGAAGATTGCCTAACTTGCAATGAATTAACAATTGGTGGAACAGAGAACGATCATAAAGGCCTTTTGGAACATTATTAATCGACTATCGAAACCTTTGAATGTTTATCGGTTTTAAGGATCGAAGCCTCAAAATGTCTGCTTATCATCGAGTTGGCTATCAGATTGTTGTGCAGCGTGACTTTAAACTGTTCACTCCATGATAAGGTAGATGATTGCACAGAATAAAAGAAATTGTACAATATCACGCGTTATAGAGGAACGTCACTTATTTGGCTTGGTGACAAAAACTCTTGCGTGAGACATTTTCACCGGCCGGCTCTAGACAATGATATGAGTGGATATTCCCAGCACTGCGAATATTCCCACCCTTCAATTACAAGTAAAGGTCCATAAATGTCATTGTACTCGACTGAACGCATGCCAATAGCTAATGAAGGCTAATGTTGCCATAAAATCACTTCGTCAGGTAATTAACAGCTGCCCATCCATTTGATTTCAACATACGGTAAACCTCAGTCATCCTTTAACTCTGTATTCGTCTCACATTCAAAGCATTTAGTTTCGCGTATGAATTGACATCTCAAAGAGGGGATTCCTAAAGTAACAAATATCGCTAGAATTCCATTTTGTTCTTCTTTTTTCTGGGGTGAATTTTCATTCATATGTGAGTGAGAACCCTTAGCAGTGGATTTTTTTCTCGCACTTCTCCCGAGAATTTCTGCATCATCACAGAGGGAGAAAGGCACCAGAACATCCTCCGCGCCACATAAAATCACGCTTGATGAAATCCCTCCTCACTAACTGCGTGAGACTATTACGGGAGCGAAGACGAAGCAGTGAGGTAGATCACTCGACTGCCGACTTCGGAAATCCTGCTCAAAATCTTTTGATACCCAGGTTCAATTAAATCGCACAGAACTTTGGCCAGGATTGGGAAAGTTAAAATGTTTCTGTAACATAAAGCCTCTGAGAAGAAACAGTACGACAATATCGAATTGTATAGCATAATACCATGTGACAGAACCCTTTAAAAATTTAAGCATTGCATACGGAACTACGCTGACAAAAAAGAAGATTAACAAAACAAAAAAAAAATTTAAAAATTCCAATTAAGGTTAAACTGTATTCATTTGAAGCTAAAGTACCTTTTAAATACTTTGCATGACTGAGAGACATAATCAGTCACAAAATTCATAACACATAGATTTCAAGATAATACCCTTATAAATTTCAATAACTTAGTACAAAATCTGTCAGGATTACATCATCAACCACATTAACAAGAAAACGAAAGACTATATCGAAGTATTTAGACAAATATTACCAATAGCTATGGCATTTGAATAAAAAATAAAATTAACTGCAACAACAAAAAAAGAAAAAGCTTGAAATATTTTCCTAATTAGAGTCAAAACTTTTGTAAATGAGCTAAGGTAACTTTTAACTGCCTAGCAAGACTGGAAATCAAATACCTTAACTATGATTGAGAATATATTTAAATTATTTGCTCGGATTGAATTAATGGATGGTGTTTGACGAATATTTTGGGGGAGAGAGTTCCAGAAATTGACAGCTTCTACTGAAAAGGAATTATGGAAAATTATACTTTGGTGGGATGGAGTGTAAAGGGTGTCTTCAAGGGTGCAATTATTTCTTTGACGGATGGTTGATGTGAAAGAGAGGAGCTGTAGTAAATATTCAGGCTTTTTATGTTTGAGAATTTTGCATACGAAGCATCCTAGGAAGTAATTCCTTCGGTTATGCACAGCAAGAAACATTGCTTGTTTGAGCGCATGAGATATGTGATCGTATTTTGGGATGACGTAAATGAAGCGCGCACAAACGTTTAATTTTCTTTGCAATTTGAAGTTTAGGTCCTCGCGAATATTACAGTAAGTCACACATCAATGGTCAAATGTTGATAATATGAGTGAAATTACAAGTTTCAAGCGAATTTGGGTGGGTAAATCCTTATTATTTCGTTTTGCATGGTGGAGTACCTTGAACACTTTACGAGAAACCAGAGAAACTTTTTCGGCACAAGTTAAGGTTTCGTTTATAATAACACCCAAGCTCAGCATCGAAGATCTCCAAGCCGAGTGCATTAATTTTGGGGATGCTGTAGGGGAGAATTCTAATAATTCTTGAGCTTCGAAGAATAATGGCCTTCGTTTTAGATTGGTTGATTATTAGTTTATTTTTTAAGACCTACGAATAGACATTCTCAATATCCTTATTGACTGATTGGACGGTGAGCCAGCTCACTAGGTTTGAAATAGTAGTATATTTGAATATCATCTGCGTACAAAAGGTAGTTACAATGCCCCAATGCATGTGGGGAGCTCTCGAATGAAAATGGTAAATAAAAGAGGGGAGAGTACAAACCCTTGAGGGAGTCCAGATGTAATAGTTTTCCAGCCGGAAGAATCTCCGTGCCCAGTTTGTACGGCTTTTGGCGGTCGGATGGATATGATTGAAAACAGTGTAATGCGCTGATTGAGAATCAAAAGTTTTTCATCTTGAGCAATAAAAGCTCGAGGTCAACCATATCATAGCCTTTTTTAAAGTCAAAAAGTACTAATATGGTCAATCATTTTGTGTCGATATTGATTTTGATATCCTCAACGGATTTTTCTTGGGCTGACTGCGTGCTATGCATGGCCCGAAAACAGGATTGTACAGGGTCAAAAAAATTTTGCGTTTGTAAGTAATCAGAAACTTGTGACAACACTATCCTCTCAAGAGGTTTTGTTAGGGCACATAATAATCATGGACGGACGTAAGCTTTTTTCCATTGAGAAGGGAAAGTAGAATGTAGTAGGGAATATTAGTATGGTTGAATTACCGTAGGAAAGATTACCGGCAGACGAAGGTGAATGAATTGTACGGGTAAGTCCTCCAGGTCGATGGATTTCGATTTAACACGTCTTATTTCCTTTAATACAACATCCGAGACAGGCATTTTAGGTAGAAATTGTCAGGGTTGAAAGGCACCGTCAGACTGAGAGACAGTTGGGGAAGTGAGCTAGGTGTAATAGGGGTAGGGCGAGATGAGAAAAAAATCATTGAATTCCTCGACTGAGTGATTTTTGGGCATTAGGTATTTGGGAGGGATAATTTGTATTTGACGCAGTTCGGCCCATTCGGCCCAGTTCAGTAAAGTACGCGCTTTTAGCCTTCCGGATACCTGTTTTTGCTTTATTGCGCAAATTTTTGAGGGCCTTGTACGCTTCGGTATTTCACGTTCTCGCAAATATTTTGCGCATTCGATCTCTTTTCCGCAAGATAGCTCTAAGCTTAGGAGTAATCCATGGGGCGGGATGGTGTCTGGGGAGAAGGTATTCAAAGGGGCAAAGAAATTTAAGAAGTCAAGTAGCATCGATGATAAGGCACTGACCTTCTCGTAAATTGTTCTCTTTTCGAAGACTTCCCTCCAGTTCACCGAGTCCATTTGATTTTAAAAAAATTCCTGGTTGATTTTTTTTACGGCTCAGTACGAAAATTGAGATTGCGTGAACGATTGCATATCAATATTATAAAGAACTGATATGATGTCGTGATGAGAGAGAAAAGAAACCGGATCCGACCTTATGCCATTGCTCATCTTGGAGACAACAATTTGGTCAAGACATTTATGACTGTTAGCCATATGGTGAGTAGGATTAAAATTGAGAAAGTATACGTGAAAAAATAAATTGTATACGCACGCTTGGTCCGAATGGCAGCTATTGAAGTCAGCATTGAAATCCCTGAGAAAAACGACCTCCTGATGAAAGGGAATACGCGAGAATGATTTGTTTTTCAGTTTTCATTAGAGAATACAACTTTAGGCGGTTGATACACAATCACCAGGAGCAATTTACTTCTTTTGGAAGAGATTTCGAGGAACAAATATTCCTTGATAGTTAAAGGATCGATGAAGATAATACTCAATGGGAAGAATGGCGCAACAATCAACTGCTAGCTGTATGAAAGCCCTTTACCTGTATTTCTTATGGAGACTCTTTTGCCTTGACTGGGGTCGAACCGAGGATCATTAGTCACAAGAAACTAGCCTATTACAAATGAAGTTACGAAGTTAAAATAAATTATGAATTAAACTTGTCGGTTTCAAAGTTAATTTTATATGCCCTATTTAAGTACACAAGACTTCTTATACATTCTCGTTCTTTTCATTTATCAGCCGATCTTTTATGATGCCTGATGTGCCACTGCCTGTAACCCCTGGGCTGCTTATCCTACAACAACTTTAAGAGAGAAAGAATAATATTTAATCCTAATTACGAGGACAATGATTAATAATTTAAGCTTTCAAGAGCGTTCAGCCAGAACTAAGAATTTATATTGCGTCCAGTACATATATTGGTCACAGATAAAGATCAAAATCAGACTGCCATCACACAACAGACCACAGACAGTTACGTTATAAATTAACCTGTATAAGCTTTTGTATGAATGCATATCCCTTCTCTAGCCCAGAATTATGTACCCTAGCATGCTCAAATTCCTAGAATAAGTCTACTTTCTGTGGTTTTCAAGTCCGCACCCACTATTAAAGGCACCTCAGATTGGGAGGAAAGGCGCAGGGATGGGAATGGAAGGGTAGGAGATGGAACGTGGAGAGAAACCCGGCGTCGGTTTTAACCTGCTCTAAACGAAAGGTGCCAAGGGAACCACGGCTTAAAGTCCCATCTGACGGACGGAGTACTGAATTCGGATGCACTCTCCATAAAGCACTCGCTCTCAAGTAGGGGCCGTGTTACTAATGAAAATAACGAGAATGAGTGGTTATACCATAAAGTGTTATAATTTCTTATTATATACACGGTGAATGATTTTTCAATATTTTTCAGAATTTTACCGGAATACTTTATTCTATTACCTTTTATTATCTCTGTAAATGTTAAATGTTTCAGTAGCAATCAACTACTTGGAAGCAGACATAATTAATCTTAAATTGCCTTTTCTGTTTTCTGATGTAGTGTACCATGTGAATATCTTATGATAGATAGCAGAATCGCTGTATTCTGTACCATGTTGAATTGTAAGTTTGCTTATCTGAGACTTGGCTAATAACATTGATTTTGACCACTACTTTGTTTAGACTGCATAAATTGTTTGATCTTTGCACATCCCGGACTACTTCTATGGAACTAATTTATAACTCGATACTATTCCTGGGGTTGGAGAGATATCATTTATAAAAGTTAAGGTAGTAAGATCATAAATGCTTCATGCTCAATATTTCATATTTTAAACATGGCGCCGAAATTAATTCAAAATTTTTAGTTATTACAGAATGTTTCATGATATTCATGTCTACAATATTCCTTGGGCGTAATCATGGTTTACTGCATACTACTTACAGATGATAGGATATAAGAGACCTACAACAATAAACTACTAAACTAGTTTCTAGCTCGATGAATTTATGTTTTTCTTTATGAGGTATGAATGATGGATCCGAAATTCGTGCCATCGTAAGTCTTGGAATAATTGGGATTTAACAATAAAGAAACCCCAAATTACACAGACAAATTTGCCCGAGATTTCCAGTGAAGACTTCTTTCCTCTCACTATTGTGAAACCTATTTTCAGCTTTATCCATCAGCAGCATCCTCCCTTACATTGCTTGTATCACTCCCTTTACTTAAAATGTTAGTATTTTTTGGCTAAAAAGCAAAACATCCCAGCTATGCTTAGCAAATATCCTACAATAAAATAACACAATAAATGCAGCCAAGGGTACATGTTCTTTCTCCTAAGTCAATTCGAAGGATTATTATTACAAGGTAATTTCATTTCATTTACTGCTTATAATGTGAGGCTACAAACTACATTTATATCTTATAGCACTGTCAAGATTCCCTTTCGGCATGTCGGAAACTTCAATACTCTATGTTCACTAATCGGAGGTAATGTATATTCTAATAGTGCATACACTGATACACTATTTTAATTATTAAGTACATGAATGTTAATAACTTACCAAAGATACTGATTATTTTGATAGTTCATTAGACTTACCTAAAATTTTAAGTTCTGAGAATAAGTTTGCCAGCAAGAGTCACCAATTCGTATTATTGCCTGGAGGATATGCAACACTGCACTCAAGAGTCAAATCAAAATCAAAACAGAATTTCAAAGGTCAACAAATTCAACTAGCAAACAACCATTGCCATGCATTTTTTCAATCCAGCCAAAAGTAACCGTCCAAAATATTTTTTAGATTGTCTACATTTGAGACAAAGTAGACATTTTGCAGATGTTTTGTGCAATGAGGGACATAAACTAAACCAAACACATAAACACCCACCTATTTAGGGGGAAACTCCAATTATTCAACACAAAACGTAGTTTTCATTTTGGCTCCGGAGACATTATTACCCCTAATGGAAAAAGAAAAACAAAACATTACTCGTTATTTTATCCTAAAATTGTGGAGAGAATAAAAATCAAAGGTGCTAGAAATACTGAAAGACAGTAGTGCCCCTAAGAAGAGTATTTAAAGTTATCTGAATTAAAAAAACCTTAGGCCCTACTTGGCCCCGTTGAAGTGCCACACTCATTAATTTAGTTTACCAGTCATACTTTATAAACCGTTTCGAGTGATCGTCGAGTCCGTAAGCTCCATTCCACGGATGATTTTCGAGTATATTCACGGAATTTGGTTGTACTTTTTTCCATTGAAATTTCAAGGCTCTTATAACGCAGCTTTAGTCAACCAACAATTTCTCGGGGGAAAATAAAATGTTGAAACAAGCGCAAGTCAGTTAAATTTGGTGAGACTGGTGAGATGTGATTTTATTTTGAAGAGAAAACTCCGGCGACGCATGTCCAATCCGTGAGAGACCGCGGGGAAATCAGCCAGCCGCGCGTCATCGCCACTTGGAGCACGCACGTGCACGGCGCTGCCAGTGTCACGCACGTATTGAGGCGTTTTTCACGGCCGGCCAGGGGGGGGGGCATGTCTAAGGCGCCTAGGTCTCATGCCGTCGCAGAATTGCGCGCCAGCCCGGCCCTCAAAATCGCCCCCGTCCACCGAGGACTCGCTCTGGGAGGAGGAACAACACGAGGCGGGGGCGGGAAGGGCCACCTGCCCCCCGCCTCACTCCTACGCCCACCTTCAAGATGTAAAATAAAATTGAATTCCGTTCGTCCCCTCCCCAACCTCCTGCCCCTCCCTCGGCCCCACCTATCATATCTCCTTCGCCCCCACGAACGCGCCCCTCCCGTGCTTCCCCCAACACGTCACCTCAATCGATAGTTAGCTTCCTCGGTTGGCCGCTGGAGGGCGATGCGCGTAGGGGAGCCATGTGGCTGAGGGCCCCGTAGGCCGAGGCGGCCACACCGAGACAAGATCCCTCCCCGGCGACCCCTAGCTCCGCGGACCGCCGGAGAGCCTCTGGGCGCCTGACCGCCCTCCCGTCGCCCGGACCCCCCACCAACCGTCCCTCCTCCACCCCTCCCCCCGCCGCCAATTTCCCCTTCCCGACGGCGGCGCCCCCCACTGAATTCCCCGCCAGCACGCCAGTTCGGTGTCGGCTGCTTTGGCGATCGGACGTGTCGAGAGAGGAGTCGACGGGGGTTGTGCCGAGAGAAGCAGAGATAGGCCGAGAGAGAGAGAGGAAGGTGGACAGAGGAGCGTAGACATTGGGAGCTGAGGAAGGGCCGCTGCATTCTTGCTCCGAGGAGGCGGCAGCTGTTGTCAGCCGACACGACGGCCACGAGGGATGACCCCGTGAAGGACAGCTCTCATGGCCAGGTGAGTGGGTTTTTGCGCGTGTGAGTGATTGACCCGTGATGTTTCCCAAACGATCCGACCTCCCCCGTCGTATCAGTGAGACTGGCAGTGAAGGCAGCCCTGCCCTCATCGGCGGCGTTAAATTGCCAGGCATTCCCTGTGTGGGCACCGTTCTCGGTCGCCCTCTTCGCCGTGACATGTGCATTGCGCCGCTTTGGTGCGCGCGGCACTCCGCTTGCTCCGTCGGCGGAGAGCGTGTAAACAAAAGGGGAGGGTGGTAAGGCGAGTGACCCGAGTCCGCGAGTGTTTATATGGCCCGTGTGTCCCGACCGGGCGCAGAGTGTTCACTTTCGCTTTGGCATCGACTCGCCCACTGCTCCCCCGGCAATGAGTATTTCGGAATCTTAGCGTCGGGAAGGCACTCGTCTGCACCACAATGTTTGTGCGCCGAAGCGACGCTGCTCCCATATATTGATAAACAATTAGGTCCAAGAAGGTACGCACAAGCGATGCTTTTTGCAAAATATGTATCCATCCGTTGCAAAGCTACTACCTTGGCACTATGCATGTAAGACTTATGTATTCACGTTCAGAAGGGATCACGTTTCTCAACGTACTGGTTTAAATTCCCACTTGTGAGAGAAGAAATGGTAGATGTTAAATACGCAGTAAAACACCTTGAAAAACATTTACCGATACCATGTAAATCCATACATGCTATGGTTATCCTCATTTATGATCCTGTGCAGTAATTGTCGCAGAAACACGCATAGTATGTCTCACACGAAAAACATATTTGACACTGATGCTGCGGCCCATTTGATACCGATGCTGCGGTCCAGGGCGATTGGGTGGGGAATCACACATGGCTGCATGACACATCACTTTCACAACACTCGGGATTCAACGAATGATTCGGACTCCATCGTTTTAGTGATTCCGTTTGTTTCGGTAGTCAATGTTCAACGCTCCGCACGCGGTATTCCCCGTTTTTCCCGGAAACGAGTGAAAATTCCAGGTTCACTTTTACTTTTTACGCTGCGTCCACACTTTCCTCTCTTCCGTTCGTCGATCCCTCTCGCCCTCCTCCCCCCTCTCTCTTCCCCTCGGAGAGTGAAAACGGCCAGCATTCTCAGGGTCCGCTCTCCTACGCCATGATACCGTACCCTCCCTTCCTTTCCCTGCTCCGCCCCTCGTCCAGCTCCACCCCTCGTCCATCCCTTCATCCGACAGAAATGATTTCCTTTTCATCCGGAGCGGAGGGGGGCGTGGAGGAAGATGTTTAAACTTTTCTTCCGGGCGGAAGACGAGATGATTGCGTACCGCAAAGACATCTAATTGAAGGGATCGGGCTGGTGCGACAAATTTATCCTGCGCATTGGGCATAGGTTTGAAATTCGTGTATATAGGAACTTTGACTGCCACACTTTTCCTAGCTAGGGTGTTGAGTAAGGAGTACCCCAAAAGTAAAACTTGGTGCGTTGATACACGCGAAAAATTATGGTGAATTGTTGGCCCCGTTACCCATGAGAGTTGGCCAGTGACGCAGGGTTTCACACCAACCTTCCTCAAAATGTACTTACGTCCCAAACTACTCAACAACCGTCAACGGTGCAAGTGACATCCACTGACGGTTGCCTCCTAGAATGAATTCAAAGACAATAACTGCTTGGTGCATCTGTTTTGCGTAGGATAGAAATCTGTGGCGCCCCGGCTGTGTGGAGCAAGAGTGCCGGAGATCAAAGGGAAGGGAAAAAAATCAATGGATCATGTTTTCGGTCAACTCGCCCGCCTCTTCTCTCTCTGCTCCTTATTCTTCTCCCCCTCTTCCTCCTCCTTCGCACACAAAAATTCCCCCGCCTCTTCCTCCAGGCTTCCTCCTCCCTCTCGGGCGACGCAGGCAATTGGCGAGTTTGTTGATGCCTCTCATTGCCGGCCGGCTGCGATTACCTCACGACAGCACCTGGTGCCTCCCGTCCACTCTTAGTGATATAAAGAAATCACGGATATAGCCGTTCGTGGCAACCACCTGGGGATTTAGGGCCTGCGTCACGGGCTTATCACATAATCACTAAATGAGACGACTTCATGAGGGTGACTCGAAAAAATCCTAAGCATTTAAGGGATGTCCAACACCCTCCGCCAATTTAGTGAAATGAAAAACATCATCCACCAAGTTTTCGAGTAAACGGGGCGCGTATTCCTCCCATTTTGGCTATTAGAGTATTTTCGGTAGAGATTAATGTGTGATGCAATAGTTGTGATAGGAGTATCTGATTTCCTCAGTATTAATTTATTTTTACCTAAAATGCATTTATGGTACTTAAATATCAATAGTCATTCCAAATCATTTTTTGAGCTTTATGAGCTAGTTGCGAAGAACAATAGATGTTAGTTTGGATGCTTCAAATAATTATAATATTCAATTAAAGCTTTACTTCGTTTCTATGATTGAAAGCTTGTCATTGATACCATTACTCATTTTATCTTTCTCCTCTAGATCTGGTGTGATAATTCCATTACAGCAAACTAAAAAAAGTTGTATTTGGGGAAAATCCGGCGTCGGCGAAAGTAGGTCGCTTGGAATATCTATTTAGTGGTAGCGATAACATAAACTATTTAATCATTGTTTCTTTACGTAATCTACCAATATATACTAGATGGTCTAGGAAAATATAAGAAAATATTCATGCGTTTAGGTTCTACAAGTCGAATCTAAAATTGCAGCCGTGAAACCCTTCGTGGTTATATTCTCCTGCTCACCATACTTTTACGCCCCTCATTCCCAAGGACGCAACTTAAACGGCGTTGCTGTCACATTTCCACAATCTCCCTTCTCTCGTGTCCTTAAACATTAGATCAAACTGCCACCTGTCTACTCCTTTTCCTTCGATTTCCCTTCTAAATTCTCACTTTCGTCACGACCAATTCTTAAATGACGACTGAAATGAAGAAATAATGATCTCCCTTCCTTCACTCATTATTTTGCTTTTTTGTTACTCTGAAGAAAGACACTGAATGCGTACACACAAACAATCCAAGCAATGTGATCATGTTACGTGCTAGCTACCTTGGAAACCCTAAAGGCCCGGTTACACGATACATTAAAACGTACGATTTAATGTGTAAATGCATGAACGCGAGAATGAACGCGAAAATGGACCGTGTAACCACACCAAAATGTACAAATGAATGAATGCGTGAACAGAAAATAGAACCTGTTCTATTTGGTTCATGCATTCGCACAAGTTGCGCTGAAACCATTCACGCAAATGGACATGAACCCGTACGTGTTAATGTATCGTGTAACCAGGCCTTAATGAGTTAGTTCCCCGATAGCATTTTCCATCGCGTAGTGCATTGAACAGTGTTTTTCGTGGCAAGCTTGAGATCACTTTTTCTTCTCCCGGGTCAGTCCTTAGCCATGCAGCCACGGGTGGCGGAGATGAGGGTGTAGGACACTGCTCATCCTTGCTGACACTTTTCCGGCCACGTCTTTTGATTCTCGGCATTCTTAATTCCGCTTTAAGCGCCGCGCCGGCGATTTCGCGTCGTCTGCTTTGTGAATGAATGGGAGCGTGGGGGAGGGTCCGCCTGCGGCACCCTGACCCAGGCCCCTCCCCCTCCGCGGGGCATCCACAGTTCGACGTCCCGCGGGGATAGGCCCCGACGACCGCGAAATCATCGCTTCTCGTCGCCCTCGGAGCGTTGCCCGTGCTCGCTTGTCGGCCTAAGCCGCAGGATATGCGAGATGCAACGGCCGTCACGTCCGTCGACTGAAAAGTCACATTGCACGCAGAGCATGGCGACTGGTCAGGATGAAAAGGCGAAGAAATTGTTTGGAAATGCAGGGAACAAGTGAGTAGAACACACCGTGTTGAACCGATGGGGAGGTAGCATTGTATTAAGAAGGGAATTGTTTTTCGGCCTCATAGCTGCTGTTTGCATAAACATGCAGCATGTTTCAATTCATTCCACTTTCTTCGCACAGATTCGGGTTTGCAAGAGAGGAACACATTATAGAGTTGACGTTCCTAATACAATGGCACCTTATTGTCCAGTCACTCCCCATTCTACTAATTTTAACATTTATTTCCACAAAATATAACAATGCTTGTCTTAACATAAATAAAAATGAAGGGTGTTTGTAATGGGATAAGTATTCTTTAGGAGGAAGTTGAAATCATTTAAAAACATCTTCTAAATCTACTTCATTCGGTGATTCATGCGGCATCATACCTCTATACCTTCAGCTAAGTTAATTATCCACCCCCTATTGTGATAGACGTTTCCAGTCGCATCTTGTTTATCCAGTGCCGTGCACAGCAATGGAAATCCCAAATTTCATGCTTTGATAAAAATATTCGGTTTACCCTGAAATTATGTGTATTTTACATGTTTTATTTGCAAGCTTGTTGCGTATGCATTACCTTGCATGTCTATTTTGTCTTTTAGAACACGAAAAGAGTCCAATTTTCTCATTAGATGTTTCTTCTTTGGTTGACACTTGTTCACTATTAATGTAAGCATCCTATTGCCACAGTCTTCATGTTCAACTGCCCAGTCGGAAGGATAGCTAGTTTCGCCCTTCGCCTACTCTTGAAAACCTGCAAACATTGAAATTTATAGAATTACAAAAACACGGCCGCCGGACGCGCAGGGCAGGCCATAATTGCATTCATTCAGAGTAATGACAGGGGGAATTATTTGAGGGCAGTGGTTTCAAAATACGTTACATGAAACTCCTTGAACTCAAATTTTGAAAGTTTTGCAGATAGGAGACTCCAGTGGTGCAACAAAACAATCATAGTATTGTCAACCAATGATGATAATGATCATAAAACTACGTACTGTTTAGGCGAATTATGATGAAGGGGCACCCTGAGATTGATATTGAATATTTAATATGCAAAATAAACTATCACAGCTTTAGGACTTGTAAAGTAGAGATATTCCAATACAGGGAAGCTTTTGACTGATTATTCACCGATTTCATGCAAGAGTGTATATGACAAAGTTTTATAAATTCACCATTGCTCTTAATTCAATAGATATTCAAGTACAATTCAATTTAAATTCTCTTATTGCATCACTTCCCGTGGCAATTTCATTCAACGGGACTCGTGAAATGAAGCCGTCGTCTCCAGTTTAACCTTTGCCTCGATATCCATCTAATTACGCTCAGTAGACATGCCAACAATATTTTAACTACTAATTCCTTTACAATATGAAAACGCCACTTTTGCGCTACATAGGCTCAGAATCTCTATAATTTCCTGTTTAAAATCAGGAAATTATCGCCTTCCATTCGTCGAGAAATTTTCTTGGTTCTGGAAGATGGAGCGATCTGAGAGGAAAAATCCACTTCATAAAATATACCGGCAATGGAAAATTTGAAGTCAATGCGTATCATATTTCATATTAGATGACTTTGACCATCAGTTCCCAGAATGGTAGAGATCGTAATAACTCTGGAAGTCCGGCAGTCCGTATTATCTGAAAGAAAACCCCGTGATTCACCAATGAAACAAAATTTCTTGCCTGTTGTGTATTACATTTTCATTGATTCCATGTTTATCGAGCGCATCAGTTGCAGTGCCACCTTTTTTACCGATTTCTTTCATTAAAAATATACCATGAGCGATTCGTAGGAGCTGGAGAATGGATTCATTACGAACTTCATTATCCCAGGCGTTGTAAGCCAAGAATAAATAAGATTTCAGAGTTCTTACCACGGGTAACGAATCATCCCCATATATTCCCCTACCAACGTGTTGACTAGCGTGTATAATTTCGAATTAAGCTGGGTTATTGCCTGGCAAAGAGCCTAACTTATACACTTGGTGGCTTCTAGTTCAGCTTATTGCAAGACAGCTAATTTCTTTGGCTTATCAATTCTAAATTTCCACCCGGTATTTATAAGAAAACGTCAAAACTATTGGTGACGTTCAACTGTTTTACATTCACATTAAATTGTAATCTATGGTTCCTTTTCCACATTGCCCATTCCGGTGAAAAGGAAATGGTTAACGTCATTATAGCCCAAATCAAGAATCGGTGTTCCAGGCTCCAGCGAATTCTGTTTGGAAAGTCACCCGGCATCTGAATTGAATTTAATTCTGGTTTTCGATGAGTGGGATACGTTTGAAAGGTGCCGTTCATGGGCGGGGGTGGGACGAATGCGAGAATCGTTGCTCACGTTGGGGGAGGGCGGGAAAGAACGGTTGTGGGCCGAGTCACACCCTCTCCGCACAGTCCCACCCAACGGCGCGAACTCTCCCCCGCCTCCGCACACCCTCCCTCCAGAATCTCACCCTTCCCGATCCCATCCTTGAATGTGAGAACGACCTCGAAACAATAGCTCTGCGAGAAGGGGCCGAGGTGTCGGACGGATTGGGGGAATATGAACACTCGAGCGAGCCTTGTCAACTCCCAGTGGACCAGATCCACGCGTTCAGCGCGGACGAATAGCGCCGAGGTCCGGCGTAATGGGGGTAAGCAGATTAGCGTCCCTAATTAACGCTCCCGCTGATTCACGCGCTCGACTTGCATGCATAATAAAGGAGACAGTTTCTTGCCAGTGATTTCGAGACCCATTAACTGCTCTTCCATTAAACGGTGTCCACACGACCATCCCGTCCACTCGACATTTTCTCATCATCCACGAAGGAAGTTCGTTTGTTTCATGCCGCGGACCAACTCGGCACACCTTGCACGAGGCAGTTGAGGAAAAACGCGAGGATAATGTAAGCCATGCAGTATTCCCCCCTCCGTTCATACTTTAGAATTCGAACAGGGAATACATAGAGCTAATTCCACTTGGTTGCAAGAAAAATGTCCGTTAAATATTTAGTCGATGTCGGTCACAATGCGAAAGAAAACAAAAGAATTTATAATTGAATGAATTTATAAAATCTATAGCGAGATATGCACGAGAACTGAGGTAAACACGTGTAGAAATTCATGAGCCGGCCCCGTTGCTGGAGAGGTAAAGTCCTCGTCTGCTAATCCTAGGGTCGCGGGTTCGAGTCCAGCCAGGATGGTTTTCTCTCCACCCAGGGCATGGATGTTTGTCAAGTTCTGTTGGTTCAGTCCCTGGGAAACCTAATGACAGACCAATGACTATTGGGATCCCAGGGGTACATGGGCCAATATAAGGGTCCGGATGCAAAAAAATAAATGATAGAAAAGTGATATTGCAAATTTATATTGTTGACTCATACACACTTAATAAACGTCATGTTATTATTTATTTTTAATTAATATCTATTGACTTTAAAACTGGTGAATTTAGAATATTATAATATTTTAATTGACAATTATGCCATAGTGAATTTTATTTTTACGTTAGAACAAAAATTAGTAATATTTCTTATTTAATTATATATAATTATGATATATATATGTATGTCACTTTGACCAGAATCTTGGAGACATATTTTAAAAGAATCGTGGCTTCCAAATTCCT
The DNA here is from genome assembly GCA_933228895.1 of Platycnemis pennipes. NCBI lineage: Eukaryota > Metazoa > Arthropoda > Insecta > Odonata > Platycnemididae > Platycnemis > Platycnemis pennipes. The sequence goes on along the minus strand of OW121846.1, from coordinate 101,569,692 downwards.
TATTGTATCATTGGGAATGAAAAGTCAAATTTAGGAAACAGGGAAAATGAAAAAAACCTTATACAATTCAATTTGACATCAAAACTGAGCGATTTTAACAAAGGGATTTTGTATGAATGGTGAAACGTAAGCAAAATAATAAGAAAAATACTGAAGCTGAAATAGAGGTATTCCGTAATAAATTCCATTCAATCACTAATTTTTGGCATTGAAGGACAATATTTGGTGCGTAAAATGGCTTTTTAAATTTTTTTTCTTTCTTTCCGCAATATCCGTGAGGTGATCTCGGGGCATCTACAAAGCGCCATGGATGTGGTAGAAAAAACTGGAATCACTAAATATTCAATATCTTAGTCTACTTATTTAGCAGGCATTTCACAAACCGGCGAATCCGCCAGATATTTTCTATTTGTTGCCATTCACATATTTGTGTCATTGTACTGGCCTGGCCCTCTATGCAACATTTTACTAGGTTTAGACCCTCAACTGATTCCATACAGCCCCCATTTTAGCGGAATTTTTAAATGTAACTCCTCATCTAGTTCCACTCATTGAGTAATTCGTATCACATGCGTAAATGGACATGGCAGAATATATATTTGGTCCACCTTTTTCTCATTCCCCGAACTTCATCCTTTGGCCTGACTTACAGCCGGTTATACCTACCTACCCACCTTGAAAAAAACGATAGTAAGGATCGCAAAACTTACAAAGTGGGATTTGATACTTAGGTTCCGATTGAATAGGTTTCATTATCATAATTTGGTGTGTTTTCGTCAGCAGGTAATTTTGTAATCCCACTCATTTTGCGCGCAACTGTTTCGAGGAACATTGAGCGATCGGAAACTTTGATAAAACTTCCTAAAACCTTTCCGTGATAATTGACTAGCTATAAGAACTTTGTGCTGTCAAACAGTTTGCTCTTCCTCCATGTAACAGATCCTAAATGTGCGAGTACTATTCTCAGCTACTTATTGCTCATCAAATCCACACGTTCTTTGTCACCTATTATGCATTCGATAAAAGCAATGGTAGGCATAGTGAAGTAGGACTAGTTTGCACGCCTCGCGTATGGCAATTAATCAAATTGTTGATTTTATACTAAAAACCTTAATGAAGCCATGTTTAAGTTAGCTCCTCTGAGTACCTTTATAGATATCACCTATTTCTCGGGGATGAGTATTACCCTCATCATCCTTCAAGGCGTTTGTAGTGGATCGGAAGAAGTAATGCCCAGGGAAAGTCGCCTCAAATCTCGGGGTATCCGGCTCAGACCGATATAATTCTGAGGCCAAGAGTGAGAAATTGCGATTGAATCGCGTTATGGACAGGTTGGGTAATTATTATGAGATAGTGAAATAATTCATTTTTCGCACCATTTCAAGGATATGGTAACTTCGACTCAGAATATGAAATAACGTGAAAGCTAGATGACACCCTTGAAAATAATCTTTTATATAATCCTCCGGAGAAAGCAAAATATATTCCTTCCTGTTGGGAAATTTCTTTCCTTGCCAGATGTATATAAGGCCCGAAGTATAACGAAGACAAGTTTTTGATAGGGAAAGTATTGATTCACATCTAAATAAGGCGAAATAATAAAAATGTCGTGTTAAGCCTCTCATTTATTTGAACTACGGTGCTGCTTATGATAATCAAAGAACGGTAGCTTTTTTCAGGGTTAGTTGTTAAATTGGTAACCTACAACTGGTTACTACTTGCAATTTTATCTGCAATTCCCAACACTGAAACTGTTACGGTGCATTAGTGGACTCCCAGTTATGTGAATTAAATTGTGGAAAGAGCAAAGGTCAATCAATTCATTTATTATACTGTCACCAAGTAAGTAACAGCATAAGAGATTAGAATGGATCACTTCCAATTCCCTTAGTGCCAATAGGTGCGTCATGTATGTGCCAATGTGCCAATGATGTAGCTTTCATTCCTAATCACGAGATGGATTTGTGCCAGAAACGACGTCCATAATTCAAATCTGAAATAAACCAGTTTTTATCTAGGTCTAATATTATAGGCATTAGCATATTTAATTGCCATTTCTTAAGACGCGATGGCCTTATGAAGACAATCGTCGTGGAAAAAGTGAACGGGAAGAATGGAAAGGGCTGGCCTTGTATGAGTCATATAGAATAGGTCGTAAAGGACGTGAAAGAGAGGAACTACGTTGACATGAAGAGGTTGGCCGATAGAAGAATCGAGTGGAGGGCTGCGTCAAACCAATCCTAGGATTGTTGACACATGATGATGATGTTTAATTGCAGTCACGGAAAATGATTTTTCCACTAGTCTCTTAAAAACATGCTCATTTCGAAGAAGGGGAGCTTTCCATTTCTAAATGACTGGAGCCTAAATTTAAATTATCACCAAATAAGATTTTGGTCTACCAAATTTTCTTTCACCACGGTTTAGTCTCCGTATTATCTCTTCCATTTCATTTCAGTGCCACAGGGAAGTGATAAAAATGATTCACCCCGAATAACGATTTTCATTTCCGGCAAACCTCACTGGTTCTCCGAACTCCGAGCTCAAACATATTTAGTGGCAATCATCCCTCCAAAATGATCGGGCTCCAGCTCGGGGATCGCCACCCCGACGCGTGCCGTTCTCTCAGCAGTTAGAACTGACCGCGCCGGCAACAAATAAAGTGGCGGATGTAAACTCCCGTCCCTCCAGCTTATCACTCGGCGGAGTGTTCTATGGTTCCCTGCGCCACCACCGACGTCGCCATTCTTCTCCCCTCACACCTGCGGGCGGCGAGCGTCCTTCTTCGGGTCCCGTGACGTGCGAGAGCCCACCCCTGTTTCAAGGTCGTACAGACACAAGGCACTAGCGAGCGACGGCGGGAAGTCACCTTTACGTTACTCTCCCAGTGTGTCCTTGTGCTATCCAAGACTGAAATACGCTCAGTCTGGGTTATATTGCTACCCTCTTATGATTTTTCTCCATCAATCCTGATGCTAGGGTACCATATAATCCTTGTGTAGTCAAGGTACACTCAATCTTTAAGTAGGAAAGAAGCACAATGAAAAGAAAAGGTAAAAAAAGCAAAAAATTCGAATCATCAACCTTCCGCCAATGCAATGAAATTGTAGGTATTACCTCATCAACCGAAATAATCCGATATGCCAAGAGCCGTTCTGGATATTTGGATCACATATTACACTGCAAATTGGACCATGGATTATTTCAACACATTTCATTGGTGCGCTGAATGTACTAAGAACACTGCTCCGCAAGTACGATATTCACAACTTCGGGAAGGAATTACAAATAATCTTCTCCTCTGTAACTATTCCACCTTTCATCTCGTAAGATGAACTCCGCGGTTTTTTTAGTTTATCTTAATATTTTCTCTGATTTCAGTGTCCACCTCACCAGATGCATAATGACGAAAAAAGTCCATTGCCTATGAAAATAGCTGTATTGTTTCCATGAGGTTAATTACTCGACCGTTTGAGACCAATTAATTTTTACGACAAGTTCTTGCGACAAAAATTAGGGTAATTATGTGATAATGTTTCAATGGGGAAGATTATGCGTAGAATCGGTGCATGGCATGTTACTGTTATTGGGAGTAGGTACATAATTCGAAAAACCACTAGAAATTTAGAAAATTGATTATAATTTTTGAGAGGTTCGTGTTGGGTGTCGAAGGGGACTGTAATGTGAGGAGCTTGACATCCAGATTGAGCCAGGCGGACGAATTACCAACTCATCGAGCTTTTCCGTTAGCTCATTAGCTCAATTAGCTCATCCGACGGGGGAGTACGGGGGCCCTCACTAATTTTCGGGTAGAGCAAATAAGGGGGATGTTCGAAGCGTTATGCTAGTAACAATAAAGTTGTAGGTATTTTCTTAGTATCTACCTACGTTTCTGCAGTCAACGGAGGAACGGTGTGAAACTCAAATAATACACTCGATGCATGGAATTTATAATGAATTATCTCTTGCCTATATAGGTTTCACTCTGACTACTGAGTGATAATTCCATATCCAGTCGATTACAGTAAAAAGACAAAACTGCACAGTGAGTTGCACTGCTGCGGAAAATAAGCCATAGTTGTCTTAGTTCAGGAACGTATTTAGTAGATGAAATATCCGCATACGTCCAATACAGAGAATTCGAATGTTTTCATGATGCACTAATAATTAACTGGGGTAAACTAAGATAGGGATGACCATGTATGAATTAATCGTGATTATTTGATTGCCATTAAGTGGACGGTAAAAATAAGTATTGCAATAAATGATTTTTTTTTTGGAATTAGGGAGGTTGAAATCAATTATCGAGGACTATTTATATTCGCATATATCGCACCTACTAAGAAACGTATCAGCCGTTTAATTATATTAAATACTCCTTGTTCTCCTGCCTCACGGTGGCCTAAATTTCTCGCTAAAATGTCGTCTCAAATCACAAGGCTTCTGAAAATAATAGCCCTCACCAATTTCGAGAGGAAATAAGTGGGATGGTTGACCAATATTGCACGTAGCGATAAAGTTTTTAGATATTTTCTTAGTATCTACCTACGTTCCTAGGTCACACCCTTAGGTCCGGATCATAGAGGAATTGAAAATATCTTTTCCTATTGTATTTATTTTTATTTCTTTATTTTTATTTCCTATTTATTATTGTGAACACTTCTAACGTATATTAATTCACAAGAAAAAAATGATTTCCCGGCCATGGTAGCCAGTTATTTACGTGCCATCTTGGCAGTCTAAAGGCCACGAGTTCGAATCATGCCGCTGGAATTAATGTTGTTTGTATTAGGTTTAATATCTAATATGTACGTGGCGTTATAATCTTATACCATGTAAAATACGCCTTCCTTTAGGAAGTGATTTCATTTCAGGGCATTTATTCCTAAAGCATTAAATTATTTTGCATATTATCTTTGGTTCACATTCTCTACAGCTCAATTCGAAGTTAAATAATATTATGCGCGAAATTTTGATCTCTGGCTGGCTGGCTGACTGGAGGTCCCGGACCCGAACCCGGGACCTCCAGTCAGCAGACCAACGCCTCACTCACTAGGCTACCACGCCATCTCACCTGACATAGCCGACATTATTGCAAAGCTGAGAGCATTCTTGCTCTCGACTAAATATTGTCCCAAATGGAAGTATAGTGGTGTATGCTTAGACTTCTGCATCATTTGGGAGGGAATAATTGTTCCTGATCCAACGGAGAAAATGTACACATAAACCGCTACGACGCGAGGTATCCAAGGTTCGCATATGGCGTGGCCACCCGTCTCGGGCAACGTTCCATTCAAATATTTTCCCAAGAATTCGCTTGGGACTCAAGTAACCTGGTCTTCCGCCGACATGTCACTCTTCCCAATCGCCCACTTAAAAGGAGTTTAAGGAGTAAACTACACGCTTGACTCGGCCGCTCCAAAGCTTGATTCTCAACTCTTACAAATACGCAAAGGTCGCTCTTGAGAATACACTTGAGCTGAAGTGTATTCTCGGGAAATGTCTGCATAACCTTCATAGCCCTTCTCTATCTCTGACTCCCATTCTGGTCCAACATGTCTAATTTTCCATTCATGGTCATTTGATTTGATTACATAAAATTTGATCAGTGTACTAGCCATTCGAATGCAATTTTTTATTTCATTCTCTTCATCAAACATCTGCGAATACAAATGTGAACAGTCTGTTAAGTGGTGCTGGATGAATACATAAATAAATAAATATTAGAAATGTTCACAGGAAATTCGCAGTGCGAGATACAAATAATGTCGCACAAAAGAATACTAATAATAAGAGACCGCTGAACAAGTAGTTGTAATTCTTTCTTCAGCCCCTCTCTCCCCGAGCAAAATTTCTTTGCTAAGCAAAGATCTCTCCTTTTCTCCGACTCCTAAAATCAATCCTGTTCATATCTTAGCCAACGCCCTCAACTTCTGTCGTAACATAAAGTGGCAATACTTCTGGAACTCCCAACCCACACTTCCTTCACCCACCAACTCAATACACACAGCACTTACCAAACCCCCCCTCTTTCCATGAACCCAAGCCTCTCCCCTCCAATTACCCTTTCGAAATATTTTGTAACCTCCTCTCTAAGATTTCCAATCCCACCTTCATCAACTCTCTTAAACCTAAATCCAATCTTTCTCCGCTGAAGTCTCAGCCCTTCATAACCTCACCTCTAATCCCAATCTTTTCATCACCCCCTCTGATAAAGGATCCACCGTTGTGGTCCTTAATCCTCCGATTACACTAATGAGGCTCTCAGACAACTTTCGGACACTTCTTCCTATAACCCGATACCCCATGATCCTAACCCACAATTCCTCAACGAAATTGTCGCACTATTAAACGAGAAGGGCCCAAGTGAAGGACTCACCCAGCACGATATTTCCCTTCTCACCCACCCCCCATCCCCGCACCCCCATTTCTACATCCTCCCAAAAATTCACAAACCCAATAATCCTGGCCGTACTATAGTCTCCTCGTAGTACTCACCCACCGAACGAATCTCCGCCTTTGTAGATTTTTACCTTCAACCTCTCTACCATGGCCTCTCCTCCTACATCAAAGATACCTACCACTTTCTCGACCGCCTCAATACCACTCCACTTCCTAATGATCAAAATATCATTATAGCCACCATTGACGTTACCTCTCTCGATACCTCTATTCCTCACTCGGAAGGCTTCTCCTCCCTCCGCCATTTCTTAAACCAACGTTCTACTCCACACACTCCTAGCACGGACTTCCTTCTTGCCATTATCTACCTCATCCTTAATCACAATTCCTTTTCGTTCAACGACGAATTCTACTTTCAAACTAGGGGCTGTGCCATTGGAATTAGGTTTAATCCATCTTATTCCAACCTCTTCTTCGGCCTCCTTGAAGAATCCTTTCTATCCACATGCCCCCTCAAGCCGCTCCTCTGGCTCCGCTGTATTGATGATATTTTTCTCCTTTGGCCACACGACACCGATTCCCTTAACTCGTTCTACGCCTCTCTCAACGCTTCCTCCTCAATTTCCTTCACATTACATGTCTCCTCTTCCAACATTACCTTCCTTGATGTCGATATCTCCCTTCCCATTAACAAATTTAACACATCTGTTCACGTCAAACCCACTAGTAAACAACAATACCTCCACTACAATAGCTGCCATCCCTACCACACCAAAACATCCTTACCTTACTCCCTTTCCATTCGTGGCCACCGTATATGCAATAACCCAGACTCCCTTAACAGATTCCTCACTAACCTACACCAGTCTCTCCTCCGAAGAGGGTACCCTGAGCACCTTCTCAACAAAAGAATCTCCAATAAACCTTACTCCCCCATAGCCCCTCCTCGCAAAACCAAAGACAACCTCTCCTTGTGCGCAACCTACTTCCTGGTATTCAGCCCCTTAAACACATCCTCAAAGACCTATTCCCTATCCTGTCCGATAACCATACCACCACCAATATTTTCCCTAAATGCCCATCTCTTACCTTCAAACGTCCCCCCCAACCTCTCTGGTATTCTGAGAACCACCTCTGTCTAAATCCCATCTTCCTCCCAAAACACCCCATTTCCCCTGCAATCGCGCTGGATGCAAAACCTGTGCTATCCTTATCACTCAGCCTCTCCCCAAACAATTCCTCTCTTTTTCGCTTCCCTCCATGCCTTCTCTTTCCTGCACCACAGAAAATACTGTCTACCTTCTACTCTGCCAATTTTCTCCCGCTTTCTATATTGACCTCTTCACCGCCCCGCTATGCATCCGCATGAATGGTCACCGCTCTTCCTGCAATAATCCCTCCTCTTTATTCCTCCTTCCTAATCTCCTCCTCATTCTTATTCTCTCCCGGTAGCCATACATGCCTCCTCCTACGAATCCAACTTCAATAATTGTTTCAAGGTGGGCATACTGGCCTCATTCTCACCTTCAGCGTCTTCCCTCCAACCTGCGTCTCCCCTCCTTAAACCTGGCGTTAGATACGTTCTTTATAACCAGATACTCACGAGATCTCACCTCAACACTAGTGGCATTTTTGGAAAGAACTTCTACTATGGCAAGGGAAGCACAATTGTCGAAAGTCTGATTGTGGTGCGCAGTATGTTTAGGGATAGATTCATAGAATGGAGGAATTTTGGTGGAATGCCGGTGGTTATTCATCCTGATAGTTAATGGTGTAGTGCACTCTGCAATGTAGAAGGAGGGGCAAAAATTGCAGGAGAGGCGACAAACTACGTTGGTGGAAGTGCAGGAGGGTGTAGAGTAGGAATTGTTTAGGACCGATGAGGAGGCTGAGAGGAGTAGAAAGCAGCATTTGCATCTCGGGCGTTTGCAAGGTGAAGAGAAAGAGGAAGGAAGGGGAACATGTTGAAGAGTGGGTCGGGCTGATCTAAGAATATTTCTAAGTTTGGGTGCTTTTTTGTATGTTACAGAAGGGCAGGCGGAAAGGAGACGTGGTGTAGTTTGGTTTTTGTTTATGATGGGGTAATGGTCTCTCTGGATACTTTTTATTTTGTGTGAGCCGAGAAAAAATGTGGTGGTGAAATTTAACCACCCGGTAGGGTTATTTTTGATGCGGGGTGTGTAATTAGCGGTAGGGGATAGAATTTTCTTTCTGAGGAGATGCTCTGGGTACCCACGTTTCTGGACGGCGTGATGGAGGTTATCTATAGCTTGGTGTAGAGCGGGGGAATTGTTGCAGAGACGGTGATCCCGGACGGAGAGAGATTATGGGATGGATTGCTTAGTGTGTGGCGGGTGACAACTAGTATAATGCAGATATTGTTCGTGGTTGGTAGGCTTTTTGTGGATAGAGTTGATGAATTTGTTGTCTTCAAGGAAAATTTTGATATCCAGGAAGGTGGCGGAGGAATCAGAGATGGAGGACGTGAAGGAAACTAAGGAAGAAGAGTTGAGGGAAGAGATAAAAGAGGTGAGGGAATCGCGTCCGTGGGGCCACAGGAGGAATATATCATCAATATATCGGGCCCCCAGGAGGGGTTTGAGAACTTGGGAGTTTAAAAATGAGGTTTCTAGATGGCCCATGTAAATGTTAGCGCAAGAGGGTGCCATGCAGGTCCCCATAGGGACCCCTCGGATCTGTAGATATGTGTTATTATTGAATGAGAAGGCATTTTTTGTTAGGACAAGTTCTGCTAGGCGAGTGATGAAACTAAGGAAGAAGAGTTGAGGGAAGAGATTCAATATCGAGATGGGGAGTGGGGTGTCGGACGTTGTGAGAGCCATGGTGGGGAATAGAAGTATAGAGTGATACCACATCTATCATAGCCATGAGAATATTGCCGTCTCTGGGAATGGGGGGTGGAATTAAGGATGTCGAGAAAGTGGTAGGAGTCTTTGATGAAGAAAAGGATGGAGGCAACTATTGGTTGAAGGTAACGATCGAGTAGAGCAGAGATTCTTTCAGTGGGAGCATTGCGACTGGATACGATAGGGCGACCAGGGTTACTTGGTTTGTGTATCTTTGGAAGCAAGTAGGAGTGAGGAGTTTTGAAGTAGGTGGGTGATAGAAGATTGAATAAATACCAAACAAAGCAGACAGGTGACGGAAACATAAAAGCACGAAAAGGAGACACAACAATTTGGAAGTTTCCGCGGGCATGCCACCTTTTTCAACGGAAGAGTGTCTCCTTTTCGTGTTTCTATAATTCCGTCACCTGTCTGTTTTGTTTTGTGTGTATATATATATATATGAATGCCACGCATATTTTTCATAGTGTTTTAGTCCATCGCAGACCGAGTTAATGTGTGTATATTTCAAATGCAGCTCTTGAACTGTAACGGTACTCTTTCAATAGAAGCATAATGAGGCCGAAAAATACTTCATCCAATTAAATTTGTCGACAGTTAGCTTCATACATTAAAATACTATGATTAAAATACTACTCCCATTAAAACCATTAAAATACGACTTACGTTAAAATGCGTCGAAAGATGCCAATAAATTCCCTTCTCGCTCCAAAACCTCGTTTTCCTCGAATAATATAAAAGCATACTGATTGCTAATCTTTCCAGATGATTATCAGTAAAATATTTAATTCCTTTTAAAGTGATTTGACTTTAATTTATAATTAAAAACATAAACCCATTCCTTTTTGACCCATATTTTTGCAATGATGTGCCAGTAATAATTAAATATTTAATACTGTACGCAGGACTCTGGTTTAATTTAACAATGTTTGGAAGTTTTATTAGCAAAGTTATCTAATAAAGCAAAAATAAAAATGTCATAAATAAAACAAAGAAAACTTAAATTTTGAGGCATGATAAATATTTTTCCTGGAATAAAAGTTTCAATTGCTAAATATTTAAGACTCCATAAATGTATACATGGGGAGCGTGATGGCCTAGTTGGTAGAGCGCTTGGCTACTGATAGAAGGGTCCCAGGTTCAAATCCGGGTGAAGCCTTTGGACGCACCGAACGAAAAATCCTCGGAGTGCGAGATGGCCCAGGGAAAGGAAATGGCCCCCCTACCCTGAATGCACTCACGCCAATTCACACGCCTGTGGCTTAGTTCGGAGTGAGCTCTACCCTCGTCTATCGAAACCAACCTTCGGGTTGAATCACTGAGTGAGTGAGTGGAATTTATGCATGCAAGTAATATGTCATCAAGAAGTTAACTTACACCTCAAAAGAGCTTAGATCACTTTGTGACTTTTTTATCTCCCAATTTTTTTTGGATCAACTTTAATTGCAAGGTCATACACATCAGGCATAACCGTTTCTAGTAGTTCTCAATGGAAAACTATAAAATTAGAAGAAAAAAAATTTCGCTCTCCTAGAAAACTTTTACCACATTTTGGAAAATGGCAAAGTAAATGATTATCTTCGTCAACGTAAGATTTTAACTTGGTACAGGCTAAGTCTTTCAATCTCTGCTAAATCGTGCATTTATTATTGTCAGCAGGTGATACGATGATGAAAAGCATCCGAAAGCACACTTTCGGAGGAGAGGATAATGTTCTACATAAGTGAAATTTCTCTGAAATATTTCATAGCTACATAATTATGTAGGAATTAATATAAAAATACGTCGAGTTGCTAATATTTGTTAGTGAAATATACAGGGATCGAAAATTAGTGAGTAAAATGAAAAATCAGTAGTCATAAAAAATATGTAACATATTTTTGAAAGGATGATCCGGCAAGTTACTTGTTGCGATCATTATGCATCCAAATATTAGTTTTGCCCGAGAAAAGAAATGAAAAAATCAGGATCTTCAGTAATTTGTCTGTCAGAATTTGATTTAAACAAAAATATTGCCTATTTTACTGGGTGTATGACAAAACATGGTTACAGTGGACTTCCGAGCTCAACTATATGCCATGTAATCAAAGCGTAGGTAAGTGTGTGGCCGTCGTATACTGCGGCGAAGTGGTCGGCGAAAGGTGCTAAGGGCCAATAGCCCTTTAAGGGAATGATTGCCCTCCAAATTGCGCGTAAAAATGCCTTACAGCGCCATCGGTGAAGTTGATCTTTCCGCTCACGTCTTGAGAATTTTGCTGTCGTTCCAATCTTACGTTATTCTTCGTGTAGGTTGCCGGCCAGTGGAATCGTGGATATCCTATATTGTTCAGAAAATTTCCTCATGGTTTCATAAATTTTCAGGGATATTCACATGAAATGAGGACAAAACTTGCTATGTTTTGACCTTCATGACAGGCCTTTTTCATTCATGAACTCATGAAGCACCGTTTTGAATTGATACCTCAATAATAGTTTCAATGCGTCACATTTAAATTTCTAGAGTGGTAGAGTTAAAAAAATGCTTATCCCATTATAAATTATTTACAAATTTTGAGAGAGGTTTTTAGAATACAATTTGTTACTATTCGTATTTGTTGCACAAATTGACTTGGGGTCTTAACAGATATACATCAGCCACTCGGTAGTAGGTGAAGAGCTTAAGTATTTTATTGGGAATGCACTCACGAAATGGCTTCGATGTGATTAATTACAATTTTTGGCTCAGAAAGTAAACGGCTATCATTTACCCAATCCTGCACATTTTCGTGGTGTAGTGGTGTACAGACGCTTTGCCACTTTACTCACGGGACAAACAGAAAAACATTTGTGTCAGATGAAATATTTAAGGGCGGAGGTAGCAGGAAGTAGAAGTCTGTCGAAACCTAAATCAATCCAGAGAAGTAAAAGCTCTTGATAGAATTTTCTGTTCCTCCTGTTTTATATCGCTCTGGGTATGTGCAATCCGGTAACGGTACGTTGGATTCAATCACATTTCAACTCATAATGACGAAGTCATGTAGTTCCCCATAAGGTCCAATCCTCTGATAAGGATAACAAATGGTCCGGAAGAGTTAGCTTCTCACGGGATTTAGCGTCTCTGTTCCAAGTCCCTGGCCTCATCAACAATTTCCTATCCATTAGCAAAACAATTAAAACCGGCGTACGAATCAATATTTTTAGTGTTTACTCTTATTTACACCTTAACTTAGTGGAATAATTATCCGCCTGATCACTTCGAATCTCAGCGGTATACGTCGTTACTCCCGCAGTAAATTCCTTTTTAGAGCCAATGCCCTTGCTAGAGGAATCAGCGGTACATCTACATAAATCCCTGAAATCCACCATAATGGTGGGTGGCAGGGGGTATATTCTCATCAAACATGCACTAATTGTCATGCATAAAATAGGATTAGTATTAATATACTAGTCTAAACTTCAATTTTTAAAAATTCAGTAACCATGAGCACTGTGATAACACGGATAATTGTTCCACTAAGTTAAGGTTTAAATAAAAGAAAATACTAAAAATATTGATTCGTAGGCCGGTTGTAATTGTTTTGCTAATGGATAAGAAATTGTTGATGAGGCCAAGGACTTGGATAAGACACGCTCAATCCCATTAGAAGCTAATTTTCCGGACCATTGTTATCCTTATCAGAGGATTGGACCTTATGGGTAACTACATGGGAAAAGAGTTTTTGGGATTCTACCTGTAATAATAGCTCCCTTTAAATAGAGCTGGTCGCACCCAACAAATTATCTTTTGATCTCTTTTGCATAAGATAAGTGTTTTGCACTTATCGTGCTAAGTTTACCATTTTGTCCACAAATTCGGTACTCAATTGCAGAAATCATTGCGTGCTCACCATGGAATAAACCAATAGATTTACTATACGTTGCTTTCTGTCTACACTCCAAAATAAAATAGGTATATATCTCTTGTTGTCTTTGGCCTGTTCTCACTGGGAGTAAAGCATTTGAAACTTATCATATAATTCCTATATAACTTGTAAACGCATTATTCATTATTCATCGCATGGACGTAAAATGCAACCATTGCTCAGGGATGGGATGAATGTGAATCCTCTCTAATCTTAATGAAGGGCATAATAGTTTCGCGCCCCACATATTATACGTTGCTTGAATTTACGAGTGGCCCTCTTTTCATCGGGTCATTTGAAATCCTGAGGGCATGACCTACGTGACGGAACGTAAATACTCGCGAAGGTCCCGCCACTGTCATCAACAAAGGCCCGCTACACATCTCCGCCCCCACATTCCTTTTCCTCAAACGTCGCCGAGGTGCAAGGTCGCTGTGCACCACAGCCCCCAAGCACCGAGAGGAGCGCTCTCGTGGAACGAGCCGTCCGAATTCTCAGGGGATAGGGTGAAGGTGCTTCGAACCCCGCGCCCAAACCGACTTCTTTTGTTTTTTAATGAATTCTAACACCGCCATTTACTTACCCACGAAGCATCGATATTCTTGGAAACAACAAATGTATCGATGATCCAATGGAGAGGGGAGGGAATGAATCTCTTAGCAAGATATGTTGGTATGTCACCGACCAACGCGGCAACTTAACAATGAACCATTACTCTCTTCACGTGCCCACAGTACTTTCACCATCGTAAAGCCGGTCACAACCCTTTACTACGGGCGCCATTGGCTGTTTTTGATCGAACCACCAATATTGTGTGCACCTCAATAATTTCGCGTAACTTAGTGACAAAACTCGTGCAGTAAAAACATTTCTGTTAAAATGTTTGGCATGGGTGTCCTACTACTACATTTCACGGCATATTCTGCAGAAATGGAGTACATATGAATAACCCTACCTAAAAACAATCACATAGCATCAATGGGCTAACAGCCCAGATTGCATAAATTGCTTCCTGCGATCTATTTATTGAACATGTTAATTGTGAACTTAGCCACCAAAGGAGAGCTTTGTCATGTCGAGGGGCGGGATATTACGCCAGCCTCTTTGGGAGGTCAACATATTATCCATAGCAGTCAAAGATTGTGAACTACGTTGAAAACTACATTTACAATATTTTGCCATGTGAAGGTACTCTCCCACACAGATTTTCACACTACATTTAATGCTTATTTTCAAATGCTGCATGGCTAACTGCATGTTAATTTTAGCTGTAGTTTTTTTCTATTGTATTCAGTTGCTACACTTGCTTCCAGATATAAAAAAATATGTTTTAATTATCCCAGGTTTTGTCCTCTTTTCATGAAGTTGTATGCACTCACTGCTAATTGAACTCCATTCACATCAAAGAATTATTGATGTCGTCAAGAGGCATCTCGGATGATAATGACTCACAGATAAGGATTAATAGCCACTTATTATATAAGTGTTGAGAGCGAGGACATCATCATTGACATAATACTTTCATTTTGAGTCGCCGCTATTTCAAGTGCTTGCGGCCGGAACATATTCATGTGTTAGAATCACTTTGCTTTCGTTTGACGCCGGTCACGGTAAACGAGGGCGAAGGAAGGCACAAGCGCGGCACTCCGTTTGCGGCACTATGAAGGCGGCCCATCGATTAAACGAGAGTGGGATACCCCATCCCTCCGATTGCCACGAATCACAACTCGTCTACCACTTGTAGATCGTCGCATTGCAAATTATTTAACGTTGTTACTGGCGTGAAACCAGCCCACCGCCTCCTCAATCCCAAATGCACATCACTCAATCCTGTAGCCTTGAATGCCTCTGCACCAATTGACCGGAATTCGATTGATATGGGTCCGTCATTGGATGAGTCATAGTAAAGGAGGCACCGTGTAATATCCACACAAGCATGCGTACAAAACTAATCACACATTTTCCCACCCCAGGCAAGGAAAAACATTGCGTGATTAATATCGATACAAGTCCTCGCGTATTGCTGTTCACTACGGTATAATATAGATCTTGAAACGGCAAAGAGAATTCCATGTCAACGGTTTCAATCCCGCTTAGCGCAGATGTACACACAAATGGGTCTCCGAAAGTATAGTATTTAGAAAGTATGAGGCTTGAAATCGGAGATGCATGCGTTTTTTTAAGATATGGTTAACTCATTGAGCTTGAGCTAGTGTGTGATTGGCACCAATGGTTAGCTCACTACGCGGTGGGATTGGATTTTACAAATTAGTCAAATATTTGATCATTCTTCATAGGAATGATTGTATGCTAGGATGTACCGCTCGTCGGTCAAGTCAGCACAGGTATAAAGGGTAAAAGACGAATACTAATAACCTATAATAGGTTAAAGAATTGAGGGTGGTGTCGGTGGGATGGAACATATTGAAAGAGACCATCCTGGCGGTATCACTTTGTGTTGCAGAGCGTGAGAGCATTGCAAATAGGAAACTTCTATTATAAACGAGAAATGATAGAATGACCCTGCAAACGTACATCATTTACTCAGGCGCACCAATGTCAGGAGATGCTCAAGGATAGCATTTTTCTTCGAGCATCAAGACAAAATTTCAATCATAAAAACGATTCAACATATTTACATATTTTCATCGGTGGCATTTTTTGGTAACCCTGAGCTAAATAGTTAATAAATTATGATGCAGACATTAACTTATATGAACATTAACTTCTATGTGCAGACATTAACTTATATGTGCCATCACACAAACACGTCCTTACGTGCTGGATTCTCTCTACCATAATTGATGATCTTATGAAATAACAATTGTTTTAGGTACCTAATCTTTCATCAAGAAATTTTAACGCTAAGGCCTAATCAAAGAAAAAAATGTGAATGGATATCTATTTGATAAAGTAGCGATAACGATTTTACTTCATTTTTAATTTAATGGTTGAGGGCATATTGTTTTCCGCCCTTAAAATACACATATATTAATGTGTATTTGAAGGATAAAATACGCAGGTATGTCTCTGTAGCAATAGTTTTCCTAGGCTGACTTACATGAAACAATGAATTGCTCAGTTTGGAGCAACACGTTATCACGTAAATTAAATTATTGAATGCATAGAAATAGTACCATGGCTATAATATGCTCCCATGAATTTTGACTTTTCCTTACATTTCGTTGCTTTATATGAATTATGTTTTACTATGTATCTCTCCATGCACCCAACTGAACAATGAAAACTCTGGTGTAAAACGTCCTTGAAGCTGTTTTTTTATGTTAATTTTTTAAATAAGAAATTAAATACAAGTAAGTAAATAAAGGGAACAAGTGGTACACCATAACAGGTTTGACCTCATGTAATTATGAAATATTTAGATAGTTAAAATTTGAAAGAGCATTTCTCCACCCTGCTGGTTGGAAAAACAAAAAATTTGACCTTGCAGTACGTATCAGCAAGTGGAGAAGATATATATTTACTTTACTTTTAAGGGTACCTATCCATTTTTTATCTCCAAGTTCATTTTCAGCAGCTACCTACCTGGGAGAGTGAACGATAGAAACATTAAGTTTCTTTGCTCTTCAATGCATCTGCTACATCTACCACTCATTCATGTTGTACTCTTGCATGTGCCAAGTATTTTAAATATCCTTACTAATAATTGAAATTCGGCTCTTTAGAATTGAAACTTCTTTTAAATCATTAAAAATACAGAAACAAAATATTTTCATGGTAACGGATAAAATAAGACCTTTAGTCAATTCCACACAACTTTTAATAAACCGACCTAGGTTTCAACAGTTGTTGTCATCCTCAAGCTCATTTACTTTATTCGTTACCATGAATATAACTACATTCCTCAAAGTGACGCCTTCAGTCCTATCTGATATGCTAAATATTGTATTGAAAATTTTCGATTGTAAGTATATTAACTAACAAAAGTTCTTCTATCAAGAAAAAATTTAAGGAGCTGATAATATCTACCCAATGCATGTTTTAAAAAGAACCAGTATTACGTCACTGTATTTCAATTGTACTCACCGTGTATGTGTGTGCATTTTTAGTTTATTTAACGTGATACACCCTTCAAACAATGAGTTATCCTTCGCGTAAGCGTTTTCCATTGACATGTTTATTCGAAATAGGGTCAAGGTGACCTAGTGGGTAGTGCTAGGCTACGGACTAGAAGAAGTCAGAAACCCTGGGCCCTCTGGTCTGGGCGAAGCTTCTCTGGACATCTAAAATCCTCAAGCCGCGTATTTCTGGTTGCCAGAACTTGGCAGAAAATCGCAGGTGGCTCAGGGGAAGGCACTGGCCCACCTACTCTGAATGTGTAAATTTCACAAGCCAAAGCATTAGTACGAGTGAGCTCTACCCTCACCTATCAAACCAACCTTTGGGTTGAACACTGAGTGAGTGATGTATTCAAAAGCTTACATGCACCTAAGTATTTACGGAAGAATCTGTTTTAATCGTTCATTTTACCATTTATTTCCATTTTCTAGTTTCCGCTTTCCACAACCTCATCCTAAAAAAGTCCGCAGAGGAAATTGCTTTAAAAATTGCTGTCCATTCCCATGCGCAGATATGTTTATATCCTTGGTTATTATCGCTTAAGGGGACATAAAGCACTTAGTAATCTACAAAGTCAACAACTTTTGCTTGTATTCATATTTATGTTAAAATGAGTAGTATCTGCGTTTTTAGGTGCTTAGAGCGAATTGATGAAATCTTTTTAGGCATTAATTGAAATTATTTAAGAAAAAAGTAACAATTTTTCGCTTCTCTGGATGTCGAAAAATCCCCGGCTGTGGTGTAGGGATAAACTTCATCTCTTTAGTAGAGGTGGTCACAGAGGCTCTTTGTAGCAATCATGTGCAATAAATGCAGCTGCAAGTATTATCAGTTTGGAATTGACAGACTTGAGAAATTAGTGTTTTTTGGCACCCAAAAAGAATCTGTTATATTTTTAGTTTTTTATTATGCCAATATTGCATCCTTGCCGTATTTTACCAGAATAAATGGAATAGATAGTTATTCCTGAGATATTCAGCTCATGTTTCAGTTGCAAACGAACAGTCCATGATTCAAAGCATTACAATATGATTTAAATGCATTGACTTTTGTTTGAATACCTCTTTGATTACCCTCCCAAAGTAACTTCCTGAAAATATTTCTAAGTCGAGTTCCTTTCACTCTAGTTTTGTGCTGTATTCATGCTTCCTGTGCTAACTTCTCTCATCCCAGTCTAGAGCCAAAGTAGACACCACTCAAATGTGAGTGGTTCCCACTGTTTTAGGAACTTGTTGTAGTGAAATTAATTAATAACTCAAAGTTATTATATTACTTCAACTATTTAAAACGTTTTTGGACAATTAATGTTTTTAATAGAAAATTCAAACATGTTGTCATATTCTACAATGTAGAGACGTAACAATTTCTCATCATTAAATCACTGAAGCTGGAAACCAAGTAAATCTCAATGTGCACCATGGCATATATAAGGAATAAATAAAAGTACTTAAACATTTAGAATCTGCAGAAAAAGAGGAATCATGACGGACCCATTACAGATATTAGGGACCAAAGGGGCCACTGGCCAAGACTGCAAGCGCTCTGATCAAGAGGTATGACGTTCGTATGATAGAGAGTGGTAGAAGGATATAGTGAGCTGATTTCTGTAATATGATCGAACAGTGTGCTAAAATATATTCGTAGTCGCTTCTTCATCGCATATGTAAAATCCCCTCTAGAGAATCCGGAGTTAATTCTAATTTTTGTGGATACTTCCATTTCTTCTCTTTGGCCATTATGCGCCGTGAGATTTATTGTTTATTGTCCCACCTGACGATCGGAGTATTGAACCCTAGTTCCCTCAAAGCAATACTCTTGTGGGGACCGACAAACAGCTGAAAAAACTGCCTCTTCTAGCTTTCAAAGCCGGAGCCTCAGCGTGGGAGGCCAGTACCACCAGGGTTGCCCCTCACTAATAAATACCAATAAACTTTGAATGGTACGGCCACAGCCATTTTACCCTCTTAAAGCAGAAGTTTATAGTTGAAAACAAACTGAGAGAACTCTTGAAGTACTTCATACCGTCCGCGATTTTGAAGTGTTTATCAACCCATTTTCAAGATGTGGTCTAAATATTACGACGGATAGCTGGAACTGTACAACATGCGCCACCGATAAATATGATTTTAGTATAGCATAAAATTTCGGGCGTAGGGCTCTTGCTGTTTTAATTCACATGAGAACATTTAAACTATTACTGCACGAACTTATTTGGCTCTAACTATAAGTCAACCAAAAAATAATAATCCTGAAAACTATTTTCGAAAAATTTAGCAATTACTGTGGTTTAAATACTGATAAAAATATGAAATCCAAAAAAAATCATTTTTACAATCTTTCATACGCTTCGTAAGTATATTGTATGTATTATTTCATAAAAATAAATGAAATGGGAATAGGTAAGAAAAATCAAGGAATAGGAATTGGGGTAAGCAATGCAAACAATAGGAGTTAAAATCAAGAAAAAAGGTGGGAGGTTAGCAATAAAATCCGGAGGATTCGTGTAAGCACTACCTTTTTTCACCGGGGTTTCAGGAATAAAGGTGCGTGGTGTATACGAGTAAATACGGTATTCTCCACAGGGAGACTTTGATGCATTTGATGATTGACACGGATGTGTTTTATATGCTCATAAAATATTAAAAATTATATATATTCATATAATTACTCGGAACCGAAATCGCAATTTTTTGCATGAAATTGTTAGACGGAAACGAAAAAAGAATTTTAGTGAAAAAATTAATCTTCTAACCACAACCATTCACTCATAAATCAAAAATTAAAATAAGCAAAAGGTGACGCCCTCCGAAAAAGCTGCTGTGATAACAGTGACGTCATTTTCCTCCTGTCCTTGACTGCTCTTAGGGAAGCGGAGGGAGTGGAGGGGCATTCTCGGAAGGTCTGCTCGCACAGATCCTGTCGTAATCGCTCCCATTGGGAGAGCCAGCTGTGTCCCCCCCCCCCCCTTTGCGCTAAGGCGAAGTAGCTTCGCGGGCTCAGTTGTGATTGGACGAAGTCGATATACGTCAGAGGTTGCACCACACCCACTTTTCCGAAAGGGTTAAGAACATCAGTTTTTCTTCCCTCGTAACTCGAGAAATAATAGACGGATCAAAAAACGGAAAAATACGGTTCTTTTTATTTTAAAAACTCTATCATATTCGGCAATAAAAATATGGTAAACGACCCCATTCGTATTATTTTGTAATTTAGAAATATAGTTGTTGCACGCATTGAAACCAAAGATAAATTACCCCGGGTGTTTGACACCCACTGACCCGAATGCTCAACCGGCGACTGTAATGGCCGGCTAATTGTGCCGCGTTGATTTCTAACTGAAAGATATCTTGGTAGGCTTTATTTTAAATTACTATATTCCGGCACTCTATACTGCTGTAAACGAAAGGGGCCAAGGAGACCACAGTTTTACCTTCCATCACATGGACGGAATACTGAACTCGAAGTGCTCTCCACAGAGTACTCAAGTAGGAGCCAGATAAAAAATCCTGATACCTGCCACTGCCGTGACTCGAATCTGGGACCTCGGGGTTGGAAGACAGTAACCTAACCACGAAATAGTGCGGGAAGTCGTCATTTCTTTGCTGAAGTGATCGAGAGAAGAAGTTCTAGCTTTGCATGGCAGCTAGTAATTCATTTTTTACACACGATGCTCTTTTAAATTTTCATACAAATTTTTACGAGGGAGGAGTTGTTACAAGTTATAGAAAGCATTATTTTCGGGTTGTAAATAAAGGAAAGGAACCGAGAACTTTTGATGACGCCTGAGTACTATTTTTTCATAATAGAACTCTTTACCGACATATTTACAAACAAATTTTACAAATTTCATGTAACTTTCAATCTGCGCGTTTATTTTACTCCGTGTTGATTGATCTCCTTCATGCTCTAATGCGCAATACGTTTGCTTACGCAAAGCCCATAGTATTTTTCTTCGTTGTAGTCACATACGAGTGTAGAACTATCAATATCGTTGATCATAGTTATTCGAAATTCTCACGTTACCAATTGATTAGAAAAACTAATAACCGCCCTGCTAATGGTGGAGAAGTATTTATTGTTTTATTTATTTTATGAAAAACCCCTCTCAGAGACTATTCCACTTGATTTAAATGTCTTCATAGTCCTGAACAAATCCATTTCTTAACGTGATATTATCATCTAAATGAAAAACTTAGAAGATTAGTTTCAACCTTACTAGCATTTGCAAATACTTGCATAGAAATATTTATGAATATGTGTGTTGGTCGGAAACGGGCCTTTTTCATATAATGACAATTGCCTCAAAGGTCAGATTCATATCCGTGAGGTGGATCGCCGACGCCAATGCTTTTGACCTCTCTTTTGAATTCCTAATTGCCGCGATTCGTATGCTTTCTAACTCTCCCACTTGTATTAAACCATGCTTGAAAATTAGAGAGTAATATTGTTTTCCATAGGTAAAGTGGGGTGCAAAAAAGTATCTTTATATCGTGCGCGGTTTTATTGCCGTAACTTCACTCTGGTCTTAGTAGCGCGAAAATGCGTTCCTGTTCTCCTTCGAGATTTGATTAATTCCTTAAAGCGCTCATTTCAATTGGTAGGTGCCAAATGATCGTCCACCTGCATATCATATTTTGAGGGATCAGCGTTATGGATAGTGACAGAGATAAGGACGTAAGGTATTATTTTTCAGTCATAATTTATATTCTCCAGGCTGAGGAATGGCTTTCTGGAAAGTGTTTGAGAATGGGGTTTTACGTATTAAATAAAGCGGGCACGCCGCTTGATATCATGTAGTTACCATAGCATTGATAGTGCAGTAATATAGCGGCGTCGTCCTATATCACAGTATTTTTCAATTTCAAAAGAATCAAATAAGCATCCGTGCGCTGGAATCATATACTTGCATTTTAAAAGCATCGGTTATAAGTTTGCACAAAAAGTAAATGTTTAATGTGAAAGAGTATTATACCAACTTCTGATATCCGTATTGAGGTTGATTTAATGTATGTTAGGAGGCAAAATATTACCACTGCGGGGTTCTCAGCCGGATGCAAGACAGTCTCAATCTCTTCATTATGGGATAGAATGACACCTCACATATTTTTTTATGTACACAAAAAATATATTTTTCACCATTGTATTCCATTTGTCTGAAATTGTATTTTTTTAAATTTTGGAATATATATTACAATAATAGTTGCATGTCTCTTTCGACGTACATAACTAGATTATACTGGAATGAATACACCGAATGAATAACGAGTCATGAATGTAGTCAACGGTATACACCGAAATGCTCTTATTTTGTATTCAATTGATGACTAATCCAATAGCGTATTCCAAATCAATCCACGTGTTGCGTATTGCTGTTCGAGTTTTTTCAAATTCTCTCCTTTCCGTTACAAAAAATTTAAGGTAGGCAATGTTACCGATACGGAATTCTGAGATTTTTCTTGAATACAATGAACTCCACCCACTATAAAACATTAAGTATTTCCCTCGTGCCATTATTCTACAACTTCGAAGCATAGGAGATATCACAATAAACGCTGTGTGGAGAAGACAGCAAGAGATCTGGTCAGTTGGTAACACTGAAATAGAGTGAAAATGTCCCTAGTCTAAAACAGCTCCATCGAGGACTTTCAATTGCTGTCACAGCAAGTCTCCAGGGAATGAAACTTATTCTTGAATAGAAGGTGACGTCTTCCTTTCGACAGAATTGGCTATCTAAGAGCGAAGGGTGATATATCGCTTTAGGTTCTCGAGTCTACCATGCACCTTAGCCATAAAAACTGTTGGTTTTATTTCAGAGAATCGTATTTTCAAATATATATAGAAAAATTAGGGTAAAATTGGATGTTTTTTCATCTTAACCATTAGTGTCTGTAGAGTTTTTTCCGTTGTTTCTTGAGGTAGTAAAAATTATTTCATTCAGAGTTTGAATTTCTTCCAGCCATTATACTCGTGATTTCATCGATTTTTCAAATAAAAAGTATACGATCGATAGAAAACCTGCCGAATGGGAAAAATCTTCTTATTATTAGGATGAAATATATCAGCAAACTTTAGAATTTTTTATCAGAGATATACACTTTGTATATCACTAATTACCACATTTGATTTTATTGAGCGATAATAGAATTTCCTGTGCGACTCTCTCAACAGAGCACAAGGATCTTATCAAGTGGTTTGCAATTTGTCAATTACACGTAGGAATTTTGTGGAATAAGTATTTTTATTTCCAAAAAAAAAGAAGAGGTCAAAATTCTAATTTTTGTCATCATAATGTGATGAATTCATAAACAATCGGTATAATTAAACAGGAAGGAAAAGTTATTATATCCGGTCTTGGAGAAAGTATTATAGTAAGTTACCATTCTATAAATCTAGGAAGAACAAGAGACAAACTGCAAGTCGAAAGAGGGAAATAATCTTGGTTTTTACCCTTAATCTATTCCTCCTCGTCCCCACCAGTCTATTTGTTATGTAAGAACTCTCGCGCACCATCAAGTCTTCATTCCTCCACAAAACCTCGGGGAATTGGAGGTCCTAAAATGACTTTTCCATTTGCGCATAATTTTGTGATTTATAAAATATTATGAGGTAAGAGTGCGGTGACTAAATTACAGCGCCATAATTTTGACTTTAAATTAATTATTGTACAAATATTTTCATAGTAAACACACCCTCGCCCATTAAATGAAATAAACCCTATTAATTAATTCATTAAAAGCTGAGGAACCCGACAGCTGAGGTAATTTGCGCCATTTAGGGTAGGTGGGTAATTGGGTAATAGTAGGAGTTTTCAGGGAACGGAGGAAAGGTGGAGAGAAACCCGGCGTCGGCATTAGCCTACTTTTAACGACAGGTGCCGAGGGGACCATGGCTTAACGTCCCATCCGACGGACGGAGTGCTGAACCTGAAATGCCCTCCACTAGGCACTCAAGTGGGGATGGGTTTGCCACTGAAAAATCCGCCACTGCCGCGAATAGAACCCTTGGGATGGGAAGCCAGTGCTCTAGCCACCACACCACCCCGATCCCCGTCTATTAATGAAGTCTGGGCTAAAAATAAATATGTATAAGAAATAAAAGAACGAAAATTACTTCGGTAAGAAAACTTTTTTAAAATCAGGATACGGATAAATTACCGGATAAGCATAGAGAAGGTCACAGACATTCTCGCCTTCAACAGAGCATAACATATTGGCGAAGGCTCTTCGGTTCACCGGGTTTCACTGCATTTCTGCCGAGGTTTCAAAGGGCGAGTCTTCCATCGTTTTCAGGGACGTCTAACCCTGAAGATAAATCGCCTATTGAAGCGTCGGCAGAAATGCCGAGTGTGACCCTGTGGAGTACCCGAACAGCCTTCACCAACACCATGCGCCGGAATAGCATCCGAAATGTCTTCGAGCATAACATAGTTAACGTTCCGAATTCAAGTGTAAAAATTTCCTCTTAACTAACGTAAAAAACAGCACTTCAGGTTTAGTTTTCTTGAACTCGGATTTACGAAGGAAAGCACTAAAGGGTTCCGGATGCATATTTTCACCACATTCAGTAATTCACCTTTAGTTCCAAAACTCACGAAGTTAATTTTCAAATCTTGCGCTGGAACCCTGGCCCAAGCTAACAGGCCACCAGAATTGTTACAGATAGCATTAAATGGTTCCAAGTTCCAATGGTTCCAATAGTTGATTTGGACTATGCTCATGCACCGTGTAAAATTTAAGCCTCAACATATGAAATGTTTCACCTTACAGCAAACACTTTGAATTACAAAGGATTACTCTTCACTATCACTAAAAAGGAGATTATCCTCTAGATTATAATGTTTCTCATCGAAAAGCCAAATATTGCCTGTTAATGTAGGTCTAGTATTCTCGTGTACTCTAGTATTCTGTTTTGTAAAAGAAACAAGCCGCTGAATTTGTGTTATACATGTAAAGCATGGTCGGTTTCGCGTAAGAAGCTGAACAATCTAAAGCTACCTAGAGTCTGACTAGGCTCCGAGCTATCGTAGCCACCAGAATGATATATCTACAAGATAGACGTGAAAGATGCCGCGACTCTCAGCTTGCGTTATTGCAAATGTCCGATAATATTCGGGGAGTAAGTCAGAGCTCCCCGTACTTTAGTGATTGTTGAATCCATGTATTTTTACTCTTCCATCTTTATCTTTTCCGCTGCAAACTACATAATGAAACGTTATTTTCAATTGCTGTAATGATAACTCTTGACTACGCTAATTAATTTGGTTGTGATATGACGGCGCAGTCCACTCCACGAGCGTTGACTACTTCCGAGAACCGATTCACGAGAGATAAAGTTTCAATAACCAGAAGTTCTGCCTTTCATTTTATGTATAAAAGCTGTACGAAAGGGTTTTCCGATGAGGATATGCTCAACAGTAATTTTTATTACTATTATTTTTTGGCATATGTAGGTAGCCCCCAAATACATCATGCCCCATGTCATGAATAGAGTCATGCTTAGTGTTCTTAGTTAAGTGGCTCTCCTGTGCTTGATGATGCACGTGCATTAGTTCTCAGAGTATATGCTTTTTGGATGCTCTGAATTACTAAATAATTATAGGTCTTAATGTAATAGAAGTATAAACAATTGATGCACATCCTTCTGTATCCTACTTACTCCCCTTAAATTAATTTCAAATTGTTTATTTTTTTCCCTAATAAGGATTAGCTGATTGATCTTGAATTTCTTGGAAGCAGGGGGTAAATAACCCTTTTAGCTCTTGCAAAATATAAATATTATCACATGAAAAATTAAGGTGACAAAAACACGAGTTATTTCATGCTCGATAACTGCACCCGTTTGCTAGCTTCAAGAAGCAGCTAATCAGATACAGGCGAAGAGAGTTAAAACACCAAACGGTGGTAGTAAAATGTGACGTTTATGAAACACCTGTAGATCGCCTGGGAGACCAATAATGAGCGTAACGAAGGACACAATTTGCTCTAACGTGAAGTGATACGTTTTTCTCTCTGTCTTATGGAGCTCTCCTTGGCCCCATGCCAACGCTATTTTTGCTATACATTTCAAATGGAAGCAATACGCTGTTATTTGCCTCCATCAGCAAAATTGAAACCGCCATCCATTATATTTATTGAAAAGTTTTATCAGAAAAAAAAATATTTAAATTTTCATGCTTACGTTCTGAAAATGCACACATCACACAAACTTTACGGATAAATTATTTGCATGACGAAAATATTAAAATTCCCGTTTAGCTTTCTGCAGGAAAAATCCACGAGTAAAGATGAAAAAAATGCATATATATGCTAAAACAGCATAAAAACCTTGCAGATCGGCAAAGCAGGGCGGGCGCAGCACTTAGGTGATTTTATAGTTGTTGATGAGTATTAAATATCTATCCTCCTCCATGATGAGAAAGCATATGAGCCTTCGCGACTAACTAGAAAAGCATGCGGCCCTACTCGGCGGTTAGCGGCATTGAAGAACAGTCAATTTTTCAGTCACAGGCAATATTTTGATTCAAGAATAAATTAACGTTTTGGAATATTATCGTAGGATATTAAATTGAAAATTTCTAATAACTACGAGCAAACGAGAAGAGATACCCTGCCCTATTTAAATGAATAGAATCAACACCACCACTAACTGATTACTCAACGTCTTCTTACAGCCTACCCCATTGGACGAGCCACGCTAATCAGACACTTCCCTAGCCTGTTAGGCTCTCTGCTGCTTTGCCACGCGTCCCCCGAAAAAGTTCAGTTTGGACCAAGAGAACCAAGTATTCCAACGACGCTGGGCGTAGCGCCAAGTTTTTCTTTTATCAGCCTTACTCTACTGCAGCAAATAAATGGTTAAGATTATATAATTAGATTTTAACTAAATAACTATGTAGCTGATGAAAACGATTGATCACTCAACTAAGGAATATATCTGGCTTTTTTTACATTTTTTCTCACTCAAGAGTATTTGCTACATTAGTATAAATGCAAAGAGAAACTGGTTTTTAAACCTCACTGACGACATTAAAAAATAATGTACCCAGAGATAAAACAATTAGCATATGCCTACTCCTGGCCTTTGACGGATATTTTCTATAATAGTACCACCGGTGTACAGGGTTGGATTTGTCAGACGGTGAACACCAATGAAAACGGTATCACAGAAAATAAATGTTCCCCTCTAATTCCTATCTATTGTTCCTTTTGTCCCTACGCTATTCAGCCATGTGAAATGCTGAGTGTAGTATGTGGCAAGCTATGAGCAATAATGTTTCTCGTGTGATAATGATAGACGCAGAGCTATAAAAGAGCCTTTTGGAGAGCCGAGCGAAGCGTACTCATAGAATCTGTGGTACGTAATGGAAGGACAGCATGGGGGCACTTGAGTCCAGAACAAACGTTTGAAACTCCCGAAGTACAATATTTAAGGAAGAACTAGTTTCACGTTATCGGTATTATCTGACACATTATACATTAGGTACATTACGAAGGGGTAGAGCAAAAGTTATATAATATTCAGCAAAGAGCCAAGGCCATAGCAAAATAAATAATGGAAATGCTGACACTAAATTCTTTCCACGACGCTTGAGAGATGAAAGTAATGTTTGCCATCGAATAAGCGAAATGACTCATGAAATACAGGCATTTGTTCAGGGAAGGCTAGTTTATTTCTTCGTGCGGTCCGCGGCAGTCGAAAATTAGTGCTAACATTTTAACATCAGTGTTAAAATAAGCAGAGGGTGGGGAAGCATTTTGATTGCTGGATCATGTATGATGCATTATCGCGTATTATTCGCAGAAATAAGGTGCAACTGCATTTTATAGTTCAGAGTGTTACTCCCGTAGTTTTGAGGCTATGGTCAGATAGTCAATTTGAATTGTTAATAGCCATAGACGTGTAACTCAATTGCGGAATAAAATAATTTTCAATGGTTGTTGCGATGTAACCATTCTTTTACTTTTACCTGTAGAAAATTTCCGGCGATTTACTACTGATCAAAATTTAATAATTCCACTTAGTACTGAGCATTATACTACAACTTACTCTGAGAGCACTCACGAATCGCATAGTAGCTTTCTCACATGCAAATACTTGCACCTTAAATAATTTATAAAAATTGAGGTTTACTCTGTAGCCTAAAAACACCACTGCATGACGCCTCGATGAAAATATTCAGTTTGGAATTAAATATTTAAAGAAAGTATAACCTTGCTTGGTAAAAAATGTGATAAAGTAGTTTATAAAAATTTATGAAAGACTTCATTACGAGGAAGATGTGGAATTAAAACAAGGTCAATTTACTAACTTCGTATGGATTGTTGCCATTCCAATTCATTCATAGCCTATTTTAGAGTATTTAGCAAACATTCATAGTAACGAATAAAATAAAACCTTTATTCAACCATACACAATTTTTAATAAACCGACCTAGGTTTCGACAATTGTTGTCATTCTCAAGGTCGAACAACTCAACTCGAACTCAAAACAATTGTCTAAACCTAGGTCGGTTTATCAAAATTTGTGTGGGATTGACTAAAGGTATTATTTGATTATTTACTATGAATATAAATGAATTTCACAAAGTGGCGCCTTCAGTCCTACCTGATATTTAGCAAACTATGAAAGAGTTAGAGAGCTAAGACTAACCAAGTGTCGAGATGGTATGTGTGATAGAAACATAGGCGTTAAAAGTTGCCAAAAGGTTTCTTGGACCGGAAGTCCAAGTACGGACCTTTAGCTTTCCGGGGAAACGATTATAACTCCACGCTTTCTGGGGTTTCTGATCCCAAATGATCTCAGTCACCATTACCGTCATGATGACGGATCACAAGCAAGGCGGAATTGAGCTGTAGCTAAGATACAGGAAGTCCTGGGAAGATATGCCTACAACCAATGATCCTAGCGCAGACTGCCGAGGGATGCTGGCTATCGACAGGCAAGGGCAAATCCAGCTTTGGGCATGGATGCTGTGTCGATCTTAAAATTTTAAGGTTATACATAGTGATACAGCCTTAGCAGTTGCAAGACATACAAACCGAGTTACAACTGCTAGTGACGTGGGTCCGTCTCGAGCTTACTACAGTCGATTGTGTTCTACCTTTCGATCACTATTAGCATTTAGGATTTAGTTTCCATTTTATCCCACATTAATGATAGCTAGACCCTTTCGTAAACCCTACGAAAGTTCTTGAAGGGCCTAAGTTGCAAATTTTAAGATGTTTTCAAAGAATATACGGGAAGAATTAACCCTATTGGAATACTCGTGTCGAAGTAGAGTAAAATGTAAAAAAGGCTTTTCGTACAAATGTGCGAGCTTGGACTATCATAGTACTACTCCTGATATCAATTTTTATTTGCCTACTTCTGTGCAGGCGTCTGAAAAAGATGATTGTCCTGATTAGCGTCAACCCCCGTGGTCAGCTATCTTTTAAGCCATTGGATCAATCAAACTTTTATCTCGATGACTTTTTATCGAGGTCAAAGCTCAGGGGGAGTTAATATTTCAAATCGAAGGAAGGCCGACCACCTTGGCCGTATGTCAAACAGCTGCGTGAATTCATCTCGGGCCTTCACCCAGTAAGGTCGCTCTATTCGTGACAAGGGGGGCTATGTTTGAAGCCATCGGGATTACCTCGAATAGTTAACCAAGGAATCACGTGGTACAAACAAGAATGACTCGAAAATGTTGATGTGTTTTGAACCGTTCGTTGCAATCCCACTCATTGTTTTCACTTGAGTTTTAGCCATCCGTGGAATCTATGCTCGAGACGGATGGCAAAAACTGTAATGAAAACCATGAGTGAGATTGACAAGAGCGATTGAAATACGCCGAAATTTGCGAACCATTCGAGTTTGTGCCCCGTGACTTTTTGGTTACCTATTCGAGTTATTTCCGACGGTATCAAACCCACCTCCCCTGCGTGGATAACTCTGTGTCTCGATGGTTTTTATCAGTTACTCTAACTGCAGCTTGAAGATACATATGGCTACTATGTCTGAAGGAAACTCACGTAAAGAGAAGGGAATCCATTGAGAGACCCTTACGAGGTTGCCAAACGCAGAAGTGTCACGAGAATAGGCAAATCGTGTTAGAATGCATTCTTTTCCGGTTCAGAAATTTACCAAGTAGCAGACAAGCAAGGAGCAACCAGTGTGCAAGGAGAGTCTTCCAGTCATAATAAATCACTTTTAATGTAGTAAAATCCACTCGTAGTTAACCGCTGATGTCACTTAGTGGAATTTTGTATGGTAAAACAGAATAAAAGTAAACTTTTGTACCTTACCCAATTAGTTAACTGGATTTTACCACCGATCGTTATACCATCCTCTGATATACTCAAGTCTTCCCAAGACCCCGTATATCGACACTCTTGTAATCGGCTATGTTGCGTCTCTTCAGAAAAAGTTTACTACCAAGTTTAAAAAAATGTACCTGAAGATGACTTTCAGTCTGAAACCGGTGTAATGCGATAAATAATTTGCAAAAGACTCGAAGTTAATCTTTGTTCTGTTTTTCATGCATACAAGCGCTTCTGTGCATTATGAGATCGCAGTTTTATTTTCCAGACAGTTATCTAAACAGACCATGCTAGACAGTTATCTAAAAGACTAATGGACATATATTTGCTGTATTCATTGTGTTTCAAGAGAGGATGACCAAAGAATCAATGATCGTAAATTGAAAACCGTGGTAATCACTAAATTTCCTAAGGCAGCCGTTTAGTTTACACCCAAATTATAATTACTGCACACAAAATACAGCCATGTGGAATTATTGCGCTGTTTCTCAGTTGCACTGCGAGTGCATATTTTCCCATCAATGAATTTAAATCCTTGAAACATGAAGGAT
The DNA here is from genome assembly GCA_933228895.1 of Platycnemis pennipes. Classification (NCBI taxonomy): domain Eukaryota; kingdom Metazoa; phylum Arthropoda; class Insecta; order Odonata; family Platycnemididae; genus Platycnemis; species Platycnemis pennipes. The sequence continues at coordinate 101,538,610 of OW121846.1, read as the reverse complement.
TTGAAATTAAAATAAATCTGATTCCGAAAGTTGTAGTCAGATTAACGTCGTCTGCGTTAAAACACAGTGAAGCAAGGGAGAAAAGAAGGGTGAAATCCGCGTCTCTGTTGCCACCCTAGAATTTGGATTGTATGTAAAATCATATCAATTAAAGTGAAAGATTGCATAAAAATAAATTATAAGATGTTGTTCAGGTATCAATAGCATTAACAGCAAAGGCAAGTTAAGTAAGAATTTACTGCAATTAAGGGTCATGGCTACGTAACAAAAAATACATGCAAGATACCTCGTAAAAAAACACGATTCATGTGTCTGTTAAGGAGGTAGGTAAACTTAACTTACTTCTATCGAAACAATCATGTGTTGAGGAATTAAGGTCTCGTTGAAAAAAATCCGAAGATATCTGCACCAAATAATATTTTCTCTTTGGATGGAAATTTTTATTACGAAACCCATCCCACCAGTCACATAAAGATTCCTGAAGTCTTGCGAAAAGTTTAAACGTAAATTCGTCGACTAAATGTGTGCTGTGTCGTTGCGTAGCCTCGTCCTGATTTTCTACTAACTTTGAAAAAGTTTCAAAGCACCCTAACTTCAGTCGCTTTACTGTACCACTAGGCTTATCGCTTCAAAATTCAGCCAGTACCACTTACCTCTAACAGTATGAAAAGGTCACGTGTTCAGTAATGAAGGTCCCATTAAAAAACGGAAGGTATTTGCACAAAATAATATTTCCTCTTTGAGTGGAAATTTTTATGTGCATATACTCAGGAAATTTCAAACTTTTGTTATTTTTCTCATGATAAAATAGCGGGATTTTCCCTTGAAAAGCAAATTTTCGTGCAACAGTATTGTAAAAACATCTTGTTATTGATCATACAATTTCCCACCGGATGTGAAGCCTTTTATTGTCATTAGCAAATATTCAATGGAATTAATTTCCATATTGAATGAAAGAATCCACAAATTAAAATTCCACACCATAGTTTTTGATGTCAAGGTTTGACGCCTTGAAAATAACGCTAGGTACCGAAACCATGATCGGATTAAAATACATGTGGATTTTGAACTTGTGTTTTCCTTCCTGCAATAAGAAAATTACTCATTTTTCACAGAATAAACGCCTAATTCCATTCATTACATAGACATAAACTTCTATTCAATTATTTTCACAGGCTTTGGAGGTAGTTGTTGCGATAATCTTCCTTGGGCCTAAGAGGCAGGAGACGTAATTTGACGACCCACGCAAATAAGGTCTCATACACGTCCATAGTATTTGAGGCATTAGTGATATGTTACTCATTGACTCGTGTCCAAATTGTAAAAAGAAAGCCTTCACGATGATTAAACATAATCAGGAGAGACCTGAGTCAAGACCAGAGGGTATACCCAACCTTTTTCTCCGACTCAACACTCGACGCCCTGAGGACGATGGCAGAGTTAGCCATCGAAACGTCGGCATTAGCCGTTTCCCTGACCCAGTGGAGAACCCGTGAAGACTTCACCAGCATTATGCGCCGGGAAAACACCAAATCATTTGGCACTATTGAAGTTACAGACTCCATGATTTATGCACATAATCGGTTACCTTGGCTTCTGCAGGCCAGGAAAAAACTGAGTTCAGAGTAAATGACGGAGTTTGCCTCAACCAGTAAGGAAGGAAAAGTTTCATTCCCCCGAGAGATGTGAGAGATTCGAAAAATACGTTGGACAGTCTTATGCTATCTAAGCTTATGAACCACGAGGGCAAAACCAGCGATGCCTCAAACCCGAGATTTAACGCTAAGTAATCGCATTAAAAAGCGCATTTCTACAGGCTGACGTTTGTTTGAAATAATGATGTCGAAGTTGCAAAATGGCTCGGACGAAAGTCACCTTGGACTCTTTCATCGACATCCTGAAGTTGAGGCATATGCCTCCTTCTTTGACATATGGCATTATTTTCATCATCCACGCACCCACCCATAAAAAGGTAAACAATTAAGTGGGGATTAATGACTCAAGCTCGAATTCGGGGACGGACCACCCACCCTCTAAAGTCTTATATGCAAGCTCCATGAGTATCTCCACCCAACCAACAACCCCCTGATTATCTCATCCATCCTCAAATTCTCCGTTCGTAATCTTTAAATCAGTTTTTATTTTCTGAGTTCATCCACTTTCTCTATCTCTTGGCTTTCACTCCCTCATAGTTTCTTCATACTTCATAGATCCACCGCTGAAATGCCGTCAGTCTTCACTTCCAATCTTCTTCATTGGTATATATTTATGAATCAATAAATGTCTTAATATGAGTAAAAAACCGTTTACCTTATGCAACTACATATCACTCAGCATTTTTATCGTATGGCGCATGCTGCAATTGCGAAATATTCAATTTCACTTTCCTCGGAAGTAACCATAATAATGCTGCACTTGACGAATCTCAACCCTAACATTCCTTATTATACCTCCACGCTTAAACCTTTTTTCCTGGCTGTTCCTTTGTCAAGCAAGAATTGTTATCAATAAAAGAGTTATTCTCAATTGCTAAAGCCAGTCGTTTGAGTAAATATTATGTTAAGATAGTGATATTCCTTTCTTTGAATAGAACATACACCAGTGCAATAACTAAATGCCGAAATTTTTTTCTCCTCTCTCTTTATTCTGTTCTTTACGGAGAAGTCATAAACTTGCATGAAGCATACACTCATTTAGGAAGATGGTGGCACCATAATTCTCATATTGATTCCGCGGAGTGGTACAGTAGGCGAGGCTAGTTTTTGTGGTTGTCCTCTTTGAGATGATAGTTTTGCCGGTGTTGCAGAAGGCGTCTTCAGGTTTGAAGTGTTGGATGCAAGTTGTTGCCCGTCTTATATAGGCCTTGGTTTTACCCAGGGGTGTCCTGATTGGTCGGTTTGGGGAAAAGTCGCTTCCCGGCGTTGGAGATCAAATAGCTGTCCTCCTTGTTGAATGTGGATATTTTGACTATTTCGATACCCCCTCGTATGAGTCGGGGATATTAATTCTTCTCTCTAGCGATGAGTCTTGCGTTATCGAAGTCTACATTTAGCGTTGGCCCTTCCCATACGTGAAGTAACTCATGAACACCTACTGATTATATCGGTTAACGAAGGCAATGCGACCGTTGTGATGGGTAAAGAGGACTACATGCACAAAATGTCAACCCTCTTAGTAGAGACACTTATCAAGTGCTCAAATTGGATCCTACGACTAAAACCCAGAAGGAGACGAAAGCTATGTTATACCAGTCCTTCGTCCCGCTGGAGGAACGCCGACCACTCGAGCCTGCGCCGAAACCTCCACGGTTGTACGGACTACACAAAGTGCACAAAGAAGGATTCCAGCTTCGACCTATCGTCAGTACCGTAGACTCACCCATACACAATCTAGCAAGGTATCTTGTCAAGCAACTCCACCCATTTTCTGGAAGAACGCCGACTTACGCACGCAACTCCGCCCATTTCATCGAGTGGATCAGAGAGAACCGAGAGTCTGCGACACTGACTCACTTCTCAGTTATGCCGTGGAGTCTCTATTCACCAACATTCCCATAGAATAGTCCTTTGAAATCACCAAGTCTCTCGTCACTGAAGGATTGGCAATTGACATGCCGAAAATAGTAGAGTTCTACCTTAAAAACTCCTATTTTGTGTGGAACGGAACTATTTACAGGCAACAGAAAGGATTTGCCATGGGTTTACCATTATCGCCCGTCATGGCCAACCTTTTTATGGAGAAACTCAATAAAAAAACCCTGCGCACATGCAACAAATCTTTAAAAATTTTCATGTGATAATGTTGATAACATCTTTGTCGACTGGTTGCATGGAAAATCTGAATTGAGTAATTTCTTACGGCAATTGAAGAACCAAAGCAGCTCCATCAGTTTCACCGTGGAGATCGAAGAAAACGGGTGGTTACATTTTCTGGATGTACTTGTTGGCTTGAAACACAACGGAAGGCTTGGCCACTCCGTGTACCCCAGGCTGACGCACGATGCCTGAATGCCAACTCCCACCACCACCCACAGCAGAAGGGAAGCCACCTTTACCAACGTGCCTTCTTGATTTGCGACGGAGATTCCATTGAGAAGGAGAAACGCCACCACATATGCACCTTCAGGAGAAATGACATTCCCATCAGCACAATTGATAAGATGGCTGCGAAGGAGGAGGAAAAACACAAAGAACTAGTTCTAGAAAGGACCGTCGAAGAAACGGAGCAAGACATAGAGGAGAAGAAAAGCTCTTCCATCTCTGCTCTGGTTCCCTATGTATCCGGAACATCGGAAAAAGTCGCGAGAATTCTCGTGAAACACAATCTCGTGAAACACGTATCAACTGTGTCACGAAGACAAGACTCATCGCTAGAGAGAAGAATTACTCTCCCCGACTCATACGAGAGGCTATCGAAGTAGCCAAAACATCTATATTCAACAGGGAGGACAGCTATTTGCTCTCCAACGCCTGGAAGTTACTTAAATCTATCTCCGGATCCGACTTAAAACCCATGGATATGTCCAATGTCCAAATGTCCAATGTTAGAATCGATTTTTAAGTCTGTTTAAATGCAAATAATTACCGAAAGTAAAACTTTTGTACCAATCACATTAAAAATAGTGTATTTCGAACAGAAACATCCCATGTTTTTTCGTTTACTTTTCACTCAATCACTCTAAAATAGTTTCTTTCAACCCCCCTAAGCTACTTTGCATGCTAAATTTAGCGTCACCCTTCAGCGTTAGCTGAAGTTGACCAACATTTCATCCATCAACTATAACAGTATGAATGATGCTTCCGGGATATCTATGGCCATTTACTATTTTTAGAAAACAATTGGCGCGGTAAATAATGCACCTATCACCAAACAGTGAACTAAAAATATCAAGAACAGTGGTTCCTACTCTGTTAAAGGACTTCGCGTCGGAGGATTCGAGTTAATATCCACATATGAATGCTTATGTTTTCTCCCACTAAGATAGGAAGAAAATTGATGGTTAATGCTATGGCAGGGCAGAGTAACATTCTCAATGGGTCCGTAATGGGTATTTTCTCAATTAAATTATATTATTAAGGTATCAGTAATGGCAGATTGTCATTAGTGTATGAATTATATCATGGTCCTAATCAAATCCTCCACCGTTCCAGCAGTAGTAGGTGAAAAAACTGTCCTAGATAGCGATCAGTGTCACCAGTTTCTCCAATTACGACAATCCACGCAATTTCGATTATGTGTATCCTATTGGAAATCAGCAAAGCGTTTCATTTTATGAACCTCTGCACACAGCTAGCATCAAGATCTGCAGTGCATGATGCTTACATTTAACTACCACCCCCTCGAATATTTTTCTCATGCCGCGGAAGTTGTAGGTATATCCAACGAGGATAGTTATCATTGCAAGCACCATCTTAATTATTACAATTTGGCTTAAAATATGCCTTAAAATCTGTGGCAGTATACATTTTTAATAATAGTTTCAATTCACATATTTCAATTTTTCGTAAAGAGTTAAAACCAATTATGGACACACTTGTGGCAAACATTTTTAATTAGGTTTGATTTCGTCCATGGAAGCTGAGACGCTACTTATAGTACATATTTTCAAGCAAAACCAATAGCACTAAGGTGGGAGGGCTGTGGTACTTTTAAAATAAAAAGTACCCAGCGAATTTCGGTTTTGTTGAATTTTGAAAGATGTAGTTGAGTCATGTGTTCCTCTTTCGATATTTGGTCATTGATTACTAAGTCAATATCTATGAAAATTTTAGTTTGAGTTGAAGTAAATGGCAGAGTAATACTATTGAGTTATCTTCACATAGGGTGAAATTTTAACTACATAATTATTTTCCTTTTTTTGTTTTCCACTCTTCAAGAAATTATTCAAAGGGTTAATGTCTTGGGCACCTTTTCTTCGAAACGTCGACCTACGACAGGAGCTCATAATTATCAGGCCTAAAAGAATTCCAGTGCCTCTTATTTTGTTACCTTAATGAGTGTAATGCGATTTATACTATGGGATGTTATCACTTCTTGCGTACTTTTACATCTCCTTCTCCATTAGACTGACTTCATTTCTCCTTGTGCCGTATTTCTTAGTAAGCTCAAGATTTTCGGATGTTATATTTTCGGCATTGTACTTTCATACCTAAGGTCAAATCTTTGGAATGACGAGGTAATAATATATTTCCATTTAAAACTTGCCTATGACCAATGAAATAGATATGAAATTCCCTGTAAAATAATTAAAATAACTTGTTATTGTATCTCAAGCAAATCGCATTTTTGGTAATGATATCGACTCTAAAATGGGATATTTATTCGTACATTAAATTTTTTACTCGATATAATTTTAAATACTTTACTTATTAATTTTTATAAGAGTTTTAATAGAGTTCATGCAGAAAATAAAGCATTTTTCTTTGTGCATAATAAAAATTTAAGCACGTGAAACAAGAGATTATCTGTGTCGGAATACATTTACTAAAAACGTTTGGAATATTTGGACCCTGAAGCCCATGCAGCTTCTTTTTCTTCATAACACCTGTAAAACCAAATGGAATTTAAGGTATAAATAATTTATTTCTTACGGTTTCTTCCTAGGGCAGCGATTCAGTTAGACTCAATGCTGACCATCTCTTATAAAAAGCATACATGCTCTTCCATCATCTGCCATATCTATTCATCATTATTAAAGGAATTAATGATAACTTACAACTTCTAGTAGATGAAGAATAAAACAATTATTTCAGTCGTATATACATAGGCAGTACTCTGGAAAATGTAATGGCCGTAATGGGAGATATCTTCATTTGTTAACGTCTTATGAATATGAATGCATTGAGAGGCATAACATCACTGGACCCCTCCTTCCCGTGGGAATAAAATACCTTGAACCAATCCCTAGTGAAGGGCGTTATAACGTTTTATATCAGCGTCACTTGGGACTGAGCACAAAGTGGAAGTGGTGCATGCTCCCACCACTTTGAACCAATCGGTAATCGAAGGGCATTGCATTCGGTGGTGAACAAGATTTTTGAGAAGAAATGTGCAACGTTAAGTGAAAGTTGGCGCCTCTTCATTTGCTTTTGTCGTGCGCGTGAGGCCATATTTGTGGTACTTAACGAAGTACCCAGTCTATCTGTCAAAGTATCTGATAGAGCATTAAAATAGATGAGAATATATTTTTAAATTAATTTCATATGTAAAAATGTAAGAGTTAGCCTATATGTCTCTATATCACTTATGCACACGAGCATGCCCAAATGAGCCATTCATCGTGGCATCCACATGAAAAGTATATGATTTCAGTTCTACGTTCGCACGTTACTTTGAGGTACCGATCTTTTCCATGTTCCGCGGTAGTTTCCGTATTGATCGGAAGATTTAGTAGAGAAACACGAAATTAAGGAACCATGACTTCAATTTTTATAATTTCACGAAACTTTTATTAGTTTACGGACATGACGTTGACTTCATGGCGGGAAAATTATACGGGGCAAGGATGTCTGTCGTCTCATTATCTAAAACTCAACAGATGCCTCGCTTGGCAGGCCTCAAACGAATCTCAGTATGAAATACATGCAATATTTGGAAAAAATATTTTTTTTAATATAAAGCAAGTTATGAATTGATCAATAGCAAACAGAAAATTAGGACAAATAGTTAAGAATTTTAATTTATTAAGTAAATTATTTTGGCGAATGGGCATGTATGCCTTTGAATGCATGCTAAGAAAGAAGTAGATTGTCCACTGAAAAATACTTGTAAAATGCATAGTATGCGGGTCAGCCAAAGAAATACAATCGTTTTTACCGCTATAAAAATCAATGTGTTGGGTTTGGTGTGAAAATAAATCGCAATAAAACTAAAATTATAAGATTTTCAAGGGAAAAGAAATCTAAACATAAATATGTGTGTAAGATGTCACTGGCTGGAACATCACACACAGTTTCCTTACTTTTGTATCATATTGCACGAAAGTGGACTCAGTTATTGTAAGAGATATATTAAGAGTAGAATTGTTTTGGCTCTTCAGGCGTTCAACAACAGAAGAGCGTTTTCTTCTTTGAGGAGAACCAAGAGAAGAATATAAACAGTAGGTTAGCAAGGAGGAGGCGACAGTAAAATGGAGCCTGGCTTTGCATGGATCTGAGACCTGGATTCTGGGAAAGGAGGGCAAGAGAAAATTCGAAGCCTTCCAAATGAGGTAGTGGAGGAGAATCAAGGAAGAGGCGATGGGCGGAAAGGCGTACAAATTAAGGGGTGTTGAACATAATGTAGGAGGAAAGGAAAATGTTGTTAGAAAATAGGAGAAGGCAGAGAAGCTGAATGGAACAGGTATTAATGGAGAATGAAATGTTGATGGTAGAATACTGGGATAAGCGAGTAAGAGTGAGGTCGAGAAAGGGAGAGAAAATATATTCTTGATAATATAAAGACGGATAAGAAATATGCCGACTCTTAAGAGAGAATAACGTAGAAATGGAGTTGATGGGTAAATGCAATGCAAGGAAGATTGGGGACAAGTCATCAAAACCTACCTTTACCGGGGGAAAACTATCATGAGTTATCAATAAAACACATTCACCGGGAAATTGTGCATCTATTCCCAGTTGATGGCCTACGCTTCAACTATCAGCCATTTCAAAATAGTAAAATTTTACTTTCTTGGACTTAGATCACAGTAGGCGAGTTCACTGGTGACATAAATTGATTGCTGTACTTCCCAGAAAACGGAAGAGAATTTGTGATTTTTTTGGGTTTACCTAGCCTTCCATTACCAGGCGTTGATGCCGATTATAACTATTGGCGCAATAAGATATGCATATTAGATGCATATAAAGAAAAAAATTTACACTGTTGGGAGTGATTTGCTCTACTCAGTGTGCATGAAGCAATGGCGTAATGATACGATGGTGACTACGGTGACTACCCAGAAGAAAGGTTCATAGTTCATAAAAATCCTCTTCGTTATTTGCTTGCTACTTAAAGTATTTATATACCATTTTGAAAGCAAATATAGAAATAGCTATCTAATCCAGTGAATTTCAAATCCAAGTTACAACGTACTTTACTCGTCATCATCATCATCATTGGTCAACAATCCTAGGATTGGTTTGACGCAGCTTTCCACTCGATTCTTCTCCTGGCCAACCTTTTCATTGTGACGTAATTCTTCTCTTTTACATCCATCTCAACCTGATACTTTACTCAAGCGGTTCTTATATACGAATTAAGAGAAATAATAAAAACATGAAGTAATAAAACCGCAGACCCTCAAGAATTAGAAAGCTGATCTAAATATAATACTATGCTTATATTGCCGTAGGTTAATCTTTATCGTAATGATCGTCGATAATAGCTGTATGCCAATGATTTTGAGATGTAGTCACACGTGTAAGGTATCAAAGGATTTACAAAATTATTAGGATATAACCCAGTAAGTTCTCTTCCCCTTCATTTCTCTGTTGAGTTGATTTCATTCTAGGATCCCCCATTATTTCAACGATGGGAATTTCTCCACTTACCTCAATTACGATAACTTACTATCTAGGGATTAGTGTGTGGGATCGCTTACTGGAGGTGCCACGGTTGAATCCCAGGAGAGGCCTTTGAACAAATTCAGCCAAACCCAAATTAGGTTATTTTCAAGGGACTCGATCTGGGTAGGTAGGCGCAGGAGGCACAGAAAACTGACTCCCCTACGAGCATGATATGTGAACCTCATATGCAGTTGGAATTAGTATGTGGTGAGCTCTACCCCCACCAACCAGACTACCTTTTGTGTTGAACACCACATAACAATACTATACCCTTGGTTATGGTGCAGTAGTCCGAAGTTTACAGAGATGGTTTTCTGCCCAGCCTCGTGTTTGAGCCTTGTAAATTATTTTGAAAACCCGAACAAAGTGATTTTCTCGGAAGAAAAATGTTTTCACCAAAGTTTTAAAAAATATTGACACAATAATTATGTTCCCACTCTATGCTCTTAAATCACATGTCAGAATTATCGCTGTTGTTTTGTTTCTACAGAGATTCAGATGCCAGTTAAATGCCTATTAAAGAAATAACCTACTCCAACGTTTGGAATAATCAAATTTACAGTCAGTTACAAAAAGGGACGGCTGGTAACTAAATTGTTTTCACTACCATATGGACTTACCTATGGACTACGGAGTGCATATCTAAAAAAAACGGAAAAATGCAATAACGTTGGTGGATTTTTTCACTTTTTTGTGGTGATATAATACACATGAAAACGGAAATGAATTCAAGAGCATTCAAAGGAAGATTACGAAAAACTTGGGGGACTGGATAAATGTCGTGATTACTCCCCTAAGAATACAAAATGAGGACCAAGACATATTTTTCAAACATTCTCATTAGATTATGCAACTCGAAGAAACATGTTTTATCGCTGATCTGAACTTCGTTTGTGTTGCAGGGCTCAACGGAATGCGGCATCGTCGTAATTGAAATTTCCTGATGCTAATATCAAATGCTTGTGTTAATGCTTAATGTCGAGGATCATCAACCTCGTAGTTAGTGGTGCATATGGGAAAATATCTTTAAATTCCCGAAAATATTATTTTTAAGTCATTATTAGAGGAAAATATGATAGTCTGAAACAGAGTTCTCAGAATTTCCCTCTCAAACTACTCCCTCACCACTTCACAGTTATTGTATGGTAGTCCGGAGGACTCTGATCTCAAAAAATTAAATCCAAGAATGACTCCCATGATTTTATGTGGTGTTTAGGGCTTTCTACTCCTTATAGGGTGCTTTAACAAAGCAAATTGCAGCGAAATACTCAGTGATAGCAATGACCTGTTCACTTGAGAGGTAAAATCGATGCCGTAGATGTACCTAGCCATATAACTACCTTTCCCTGGTTCCAAGGAACAACTATTTTAATCATAATTATTTGAAATCATTGAAAGGTTTTTATCCCATTCACCCAATCACCAAATAAAATCACTCAATCTATTTATATTTACAATCACGTCTACATAAAAACGAAAAATAACGATTGTATTGCAGCGATTGATTGTGGAGTTTGAAGGGAATGAACAGCGCAGGAAATACAAATCAAGCACCCATTTATCATGTGGATGAAACTTGCTCTAACAAATCAGCAAAATTCATTAATGCAGCTGCTATTGAAATACATAATTTGGTAAATTGTGATAAGAAGGAAACTGCTCAGCATATTTAAAATTTTTAAATGTCGACGCTAAAAACTTGAATAAGTGTTACGTAGGGTTTTATATTACTGTGACAGCTGAAAACGCTGGCGAAAACAATTACTGTAGAAAAATCAATTTCTGAAATAGATGCTACACCTTTAATTTCTGAAATTCATGGGAAATTTAATTTAAGAACTTGATCGCTAAACAATACATCTACATTTCACCCTGCGAGCTGCCGTAAGGGACAGGCGATGGTAGGTCACCACCCGTGACCTACCACCGCTTACGTGACATAGCGTTGGTATTCATACGCTACAACGATGTTCTATTATTGTTGCCTATTTTCATGCACATAAAATTGTTTTACCATTGCTGAAATATGATTTTTAGTGCAAGGTTTTAATATATTTTCTTAATGTGATTTCAGGTTATTCGACTCACTGTCCTCAAATCAGGCGGACTACCCCTGTATGAAGACCAAGTCAGATAAATATATTAAATCGCACTTTAAGGGGAGGCGGTAAGAGTCACAACTTGACTCCCCAGCGCCCGAAATGGCTTCCACCACTGTGTCCGGTGGAGCGGTGAGCGTGACCACTCCATCAGTTCCATCGACGGCTACAGGGAGCTCTCCCGGGTCCTTTGTAGACGTCATGGCCATAGGAAGTTCCTCCGACCCCCAGTCTGAAGATGGAGAAGACCAAACGAGGAGGGAACATCAAAACACCCACGAAGATGGCGACATGGACGATCAGCGACCTCGGATGTCACCAACCAAGAGGCGACTAGAGGATCCAGAGATGGATTTTGGCCAAACTGCCAAGAAGCGCCGGAAACAATATAAACCAGTCAGAATCGCTCTCCCCGTTCCTTCAAACATTGGTGAAGACCCAAAAACCCTGTCAACGGTCTATGTACAATCAGGCCCTGGAATTGTAGGCCCTGAAGACGAAGGTTATGAAGGCGAAGAAGATGGAGAATTTGCGATGAAATATGATGACGTGAGGGAGGGCTTACAGGCACGTCTTAGTGGGGGGTCCAAGCCCTTGTCTTCAGGAAATTTGCAGCAGGATTTTGAAAAACCTGAGAGCTCCTTTGATTACAAGTGCTTCGACTGCTCGGAAGTGTTCCCTTCGTCCGAAGCTCTCGAGGAACACGAAAATATGGTTCATCGGCGGAAAACACGACAGGACATGCCCGTCCAATTGGCGCCATCCACTGAGGCCGTCAACCAAACTAAGCGAGACGCGCCACTCGACCTCGCTCAATGCCAAACTCCAAACCCCACCCCGCAACCTGACTTCCCTGGAGGTTCCTGGTCATCGGGCAATCCTGGTAATTCATCCTCCGATAACCTCCCGGTATCCATAGCTTCCCCGTCTCAACTGCCGCCAATTCCTTTCCCAATGAATCCCTTCAGTGACGGAAAAATCCTTATTCCTAACCTCCTAGGCCTAGCACCACCCTTCCTATTACCGCACATTCCTGAAAAATCTCCTACTGCCATGGCATCCCAAACGCAGTCTTCGGTTTCGACAGGGAATCCTGAGAATAGCTCTTCCACTATAAGGATATTTAATCCAGAAGCCTACTGTGAATTGTGCAACAAGGAGTTCTGCAACAAATACTTCCTGAAAACACATAAGGCAAATAAGCATGGGATTTATTCAGATACTCACGCAATAACTGCGGGAAGCAATTTGCCTGGGGTCTCATTCAGCAGTTCCTTCACTCAACCTATGCCCAGTGTAATTCCATCCAGAACGGTTGGATCAAACGCCTCCTTTAGTACACAGAAAACCCAGACTGAACTAAACAATCTTCCCAAATCAACCAGCATTGTGCAAATAAAAATCAACTGTGAAGTGTGCCACAAAAAATTTAATAATCGTTACGTTGCTTTAAGGCATAAAGCAAAAGTGCATGGTTTAGTTGAGGATAGTTTAATTGGACCTGAAATGGTCGGAAAAATTGGCGTAGAGTTTTGGCCGAGGTTTGAGAGAGACGAGCATGGTAACACATCAACAAGCTCTGAAACTGGATCACTTCCATTAGACACTGGCAACGAAGCTAATACGCCTGGGCAGATGGATATTATCGGAGACTCTCGTCCATTTTCAAGGGAGAAATCTAACGTCAGCCCACAAGTGTCCATGAACAAATCCAGCCCTTCCATGAATTTTAAATTAAGTCCTTCAAATTCCGTCTCCGAGTTCAACATGGACGTAGAGGAAACAAAGCAACAGTTTCAGCCCGATTTCTCTGCCAATCAAAGCGTATTGGAGGCCAACAACTCTACGGCACAGACTCCCATGCCACCAAACACTTGGGCTCCCTATCAAGTGTCACCGTCCACGTCTACAGCTAAAATACCCCACTTGTCTCAGAACCATCTGAGAAAAATGGGAGTTGTGAATGCTGATGCCTTCTGTGAGATATGCTGCAAGGAATATTGTAACAAATATTTCTTAAGAACTCACAAGTTAAAACGTCATGGCATAGTTACACCCGAATTCGATGCTAAAAGTGGAGTAAGTACACCAGGTAGAGGGGCTTGGAATCAAGTACAAACTAGTCCTCTAAACTTGATAGTAGGCGAACAGAGCGGAAGTAATTGGAATACAGTGGATAGAAGTGCCGTTTCAGAGAGACCAATCAACAATGATGAAGTGAAGAAAGAGGGGTTTATATCCAACGGAACAAGCAGCACACAAACAGATCTTCCAGAAAGTGACAAACTAGAGTGCAATGTTTGTGGTCGCCATTTTCAAAGTCACTACCTAATGCAAATGCATAAGGCTTACATGCATCCCCCACCATCATCAGAGGGAAACAATGAAGAGATTAACTTTTCTGAGTCCACTTCAACAAAAGCTCATACCTCGAGCAGTAACAGTAACGGAAGCACAACTAGGGAAGATCAGTCTCCAAACAGCAACAACCAAGGTCCAACACTTCCGTCTGAGAACAGCCCACCGCCTGAAAGCAACACCGTTAATCAAAATGACTACGCCAGTGGCAATCTACAGAAGATACAAACGATGATAATGCAATTGAACAAACTGAATGAGGGCAAAACTAATTGCTGTACAATATGCAACAAAGAAGTGGAAGACAAATGTATCTTACGTTCGCACATGGTGACAGAACATGGGGTAGTGATTGAAGATGACAAAGACTTAAGGGATGAGAATTCCTCTGAAAGTTCCGGACAGCAAGGATTCCCGTCAGCTTACTGTTCGATATGCAAAAAAGACTTTTTTGCGAAATGTTTCTTGAAAAAGCACATCACAGAGTTTCACGGAAATATGTTGCCAAAAATAATGAAAGAAGAACTAAAGGATATTCCTGAAAGAGTATCTAACTCCACCGTAGAGAAACGAGTGTCCGTTACTCCTACGAGCAGCTACTGTGAGATATGTAACAAGGAGTTATGCAACAAATATTTCATGAAAACTCACATGCAGAGGATGCATGGCATAGAAATTGAAAATGGGTCACAAATAGGTGGAGTTATTTGTGATATATGTAACAAGGAGCTTTGCAGCAAATATTTTTTACGAGTACATAAACAAAACACGCACGGTATTGTCGAAGATTCAGGAATACTTCAGCAGGGAAAAGACAACAGCAGCTCCTCACAAGGTACACCACCAGGGCCTGGCATTGGTGCTGCTCTCCAGGACTCAAATGACCTCTCCCTAAAGCCATCTGACGCAGGTGATCTTACTCATCGCTATTTCACCCATTTTACTGAGGTTTGCCCGATATGCAACAGGCGTTTCCGGAGCACCAAATGGCTAAAAGCCCATTTAATGAATGATCATAGTGAAATAGGAATCGAGAAATGGAAAGAAATAGAAATGCAATATCAACTACACTTGCAGCAAACTCGGCAAGCAATGACTAAAACGCAAACTTCCTTGAACTTCATTGGTAAATCAAACCAGTCCCATGAAAATGACGGAGCCAATACACCTACTCAGACGTGGAAAGCAAACATTGGGACCCAATCTGAACTATCGATGAGCTACTCGGAAGCAGGCGGATCAAGTGGAATGAGAAGGTATTCCAATGAAATGGGTGTCACTGTAGCAGAAAATATAGTGCAGAATCCAGGAAATTACGGATGTGATCAAAACAAAGAGCAGAAAAAGTCGGAGTCAAATTCCATCGACGGAGGAAACGAAGGAGAGAAATTAAAGGCTTCTCATTCAAGTCTTTTTAATGCTGGTGAATCTACTGCGGCTAAAAATTACCACTGCTCGTTTTGCCCATTTCGGACTCCTGTTCTGGCATACTTGTTTGTACACGAGAAGACGCATGCCGGTCTTTCACCTCCTCCAATGCCAGGAGCAAAGAAGCAAATGGAATGCCCCATTTGCCACATGACCTTCGTCCATTCCGACATGTTTCATCACCACTTAGTTAACCATCAGTATTCGGGGATCATAGGTTCAATTACTACAGGAGTCCCAATGCAGCAAAACTACAATCAGTCATCGGAGAATTTTCACAATTCTCCAGGGTCTCAGCAAAAGCAAGGTGACAACGCCCAAGATGATGACTTTCAAAATTTAAGGGAGCCCATAGTTGAAGTTGTCGTCGACGAAACAGGTGACGTACTCGGAGGAGAAGAGAGTAGCACATGCAAGTTCAAGTGCCCGAAATGTACGAGACGCTTTAAATCCCAAGAACTCCTACTGATACACGCACAGAATAAAGAAAGCTGCTTATGCAAGGAGGTGGGTACTTCACCACCAAATCAAGAAGCAACCCTCTCACCTTACTCCCCAAACAACAACGAACCCAGCAATGCCTGTCCCATTTACACAACTCCGTCGGCTAAGCCATTGCCGGTTGATACGGAAACGTTCAAATGCATGCAGAGCCCCTTTGCCACGGAACAAATCGCGACCCTAAAGAAGCATATCATAAAAGAGCATCCAGAAGAAACGGTGCAGGCGGAGCCCACGTGCCCTGTAAAGGGATCCGAAGTGCCCAAGGAGGGGAGATGCAGTGATATTAGGGAGTCGGACAGGATGGCAAAGGACTGGGTGACCGAGGGGGAGATGCGGGCCTCGCCGAATGATCCTGTTGGCTTCGACAGCGGTGAGCTGGAGGCAGCAATGGAGCTGAGGCGCCGTCTCGAGGAAGCAGCGAGGCAGTCCCAAGTCCCAGCGTCTTACGCGGTGCCTCAGCGGGTGCGCCTGAGAGAGGAAGGCCTGGGAAGATCTTCCTTCATCATGCAGCCATTCCTCTTAGAAGAACCGGAAGAATCAAGGCGTTCCCCAGGGGATGGAACTTGCTTCCAGCCCCACTCTATTAACGGTAAATTTGTTCCTTCATTAGTGTTCCTGCCAGTGAGGGAAAAACTATCAAAGCCCCTCACTGTTTCTTTCTCCCTGACCCCAGCCTGAGGAAAAATACGCACTTGGAGATGTGGAGACCTTTATAATTGGGTACGGTCGGGATCAGGTTTTTGAACTGTTAAAACAGGTGTTGATGAGAAAAAACTCATGTCTTAAGCGTTAAGTCCCTTGAATTATGGCGATGCCTGTGATTTTTAACCGTGTGTTATCATTGAACAGATCAGTTTTAATTTTCGTTTATTTTCCGCATCAGCACGAGATGTTGAGAAAAGACTGATAACACTTCGCTTGTGTTTCCTAGTGCATTGTTGGCAGAATGTTGTTACAACGTAAAATTTTAAAAATTGGTGATGTGTATTCAAGTTCCTACTGCCCCATTGCTCTAGGATCCCAGTCGTAGTGACAAGTATCTTCACCTCGCTTGCTCAAGACTTAAAGAACATTTATCCTGAATGTAGCTAAAAAGAAACAGCTGTGTTTGTGAATTCATATTCTTCTATATATTATCCTACTTAATATGATGACTTCCATTTTGTCCTTATCCAACTCAGGGTCACATATAAAATTTCAAGTACAATCAAGCAATGTTGGCTATCATCGCTGGCGGTGGGCATTGTTTTGATGGTTAAAAAAGTAAATTGATTTTTTTTACCCTCACTTCAGAGTACGATGTGAGGGCAATCTCTAATTGAAGGAGTAGTTGGTGCTAGAATTGGCTCGCGTGTGGTTGTAAGTTTGAGCTAGAGGGAAGAGGGGATAGCAAAAAATACCTTTCCGAAGAAAACGGGAAGAATGGAACACTTATGAACCCATAGCTGAAATCCTAACTCACTCAAATTTACCCTTTATCTTACAAGTTTGAAAACATTAGCATGGCATTGATTTTTTCGTTATGCAGATACAGATGAATGAGTTCAGGTGATGGAATATTTCATCAAAAATTCAATGAATTATCCTTTACTTGTTTATGATGTTAAATATTCTAATATCATAAAACTAATGTCAATCAAAAAATGAGCTGGGGAGGGCAGGGGGTACTGGTTGTTATGGCCAATGTTGTTCCCGGGGCCTTCCCCTGATCTCAACCCCCAGCTCATATTACATTCAGGGAAGAATAATTATTAAGCACGTGTAAACGGGAGTTAGTTGTATAGTTAGATAACTTAATTACTTCTTATATCACTGGAACTATATAAATATATATATACATATATAAATATATTTAAGTAAAATAATTTCAAAGGAAGATTAACACTGTGTGATGTATATCGTAGAGTAGTTTTCTCTGTCAGAACATTTTGCCCGTGAAACGTAGACCGCACCTATTCAAGGGAAAACGAGGGATGTATTGGGTGCATCGTTACTATTTCTCCTAATTGCTCCGAGAAAAAAATATAACCTGGAGTTGAGGTATTAAAGACGTTTTAGAAAAACATCTGTATGAGAGTAAAGTATAAAATATTATGTTCACACATCAATGCTTGTGACGTGCTATCGTTGTTGTTTCAAAGTCCAGTTGCGGAGTGAAAGTAGGGAAAATTGACATAGTTTTCTACACATAATGTGGTCCGAGCCATCTACTCTTGAAAATCAAAACATAAACGTTCCTGAAATATAAATAAGTACAAATAGCTATTTTTGTGTTCTTGTGCCTTTGAGGAAAGTTTATTAAATCTTTGTTACGACTGTAAAAATTACTCTTCTTGCGGTTCGAATTTCTCCTCCTTAGCTGTATAATATTTCTAAAACCATTATAAAGGATAAAAGAAGATGAATGTCCAATATTATCAGGGCATTCTACTTTTATATTTTGCTCTGAAACTTAAGCTTTTCATGTATGGCAATTTGCCACGAACATCATCGCAGTTAACTGGAGTCGCAGAAATAATTTTCTCCCAAATGCCTGTCCGGCTCTTTCATTTCCTTTTTTCAGTTTCACGACAAGAACTACATCCACAGTCCAATTTGGTACGGCGGAGGATATATTTCACTACCAGAGTGGCTGCTCCCAGTATTATTGTAATTACTTTGCGTGGGAGATGGTCTTCAAAACCGGAAATAATGAGGAAGTCTAGTGTACCGAGCATTTACGTTGTCACACTCCGCTTCTTAATGCCTCGGGAGCATACAAACACATTTTGATTCATGGCTCGTGGGTCGGAGGAGGCCACAGCACAGCGGTCGGTGGCACCAGGCTAGCCTCCTTCCGAGGAGGAGCCGGGGGGCAAGCATACCCCCTCCGCCGCCGGGCCCTCGAAAACCCTTTGCAGTCACCCGCTCGCCCAGTCCCTTGTTTTCAGCCACCTTCCCGCCCCACCCACCCAGGCCTCTCCCCCACCGCGCGTTGCTTCCGTCCCTTCTCTCATAACTCGACTGCCACCTCCCCTCAATCGATAAGAACATCCCCGGCCGCCACCCCACGCAGCCCCAACCCCTCATCGCCCTCCCCTCCCCCACACAGGCGCAACAACACCCCACGCCCGTCTACACATGAACACACGGCCGCCCCCTTCCTTCACTCGCGTTTTCTCCAGACGAGGGGTTGTGCGGGAGGAGCGGGGGAGGAGAGGGGATGGGGGCGGGGGAGGGGGGGGAAGTGGAGGTTATTACGTGAGGTGGGGATATTGCGCCAGGGGGGTGGGGGCGGGGAGGGGAGGGAGTAGGCCGGGGGCAGTTTTGAAGGTTTTTTTCTTCCCCTCCTCTACACCCGCGCCTCCAAGAGTGAGGAGGGATGGAGAATGACAGAGGGAGAAACTTACGTAGAAGCCGCCATTTTACAGCGGCAAAGATTTCTTCTGAGGAGGTGGAAGAGGAGAGTGTTCTCAGATGGACCCCTCTTCCATCTTTTTTTCCCGAACAAAGTCTTGGGTGAAAGTTCCCTCTGCCCGAGAGAACTCGACTTTTCTGTTCGACATGACTAAACCAAAAAATATCCGCTTCAATGAGGAGAAATTTTCCCCTTGCTTACTGTGCATTGGTGTTGTGGGTTTACTTTCTTGTACTAGTTCCATACCGTTTCATGCACGGATTAATACATTCTATATCAGAATATGGGGATTCGTTTGTTCGTTGGCTTTACAAAGTTCTCTCCTCACATGGTTTCTTAAGATGTTCCATGTTCCGAGTTTTTTAAAATCATTGTCCAATGTCAGTTTTTAATTCATTAAAGTTGGCTTTCCTTCTGGATAAAGTCTTCCTACGAAAGTGAAACCCTGCATATTTATGTTGTGCCATAGATGTTTCACTTGCATTATTTGTTTTTTTATTTCATTTATGATTATTTTAAAGTTATTTTGCCTGTTTGACAAGTTTCACGAAATATATATTACTTAATAATGGAATATTATTTATCAGAACTGATAATGGATAGGCATTCCACTGAAGTGAATTAATTATTTTGGTGGTTTTTCCTAGTCCTAAAGTTAAATCTCTTTTTATTTATTTTATTTTTAATTATGATTATGTAAAACATGTCATATTAAATGTTTATCCAAGGGGTTATTTTTCTTTGGTATTTTGTTTTCTTTATTTCCTAGATTATCTTGAATTTTATGAAATGTAATGCCATTTGTACATTGCACTGTTAACAGTGCTCCACACTGTTGTTAACCATTTTCCGTAGCATTTGCGAGAGTATCATACGAATGTATGCCTCTGGTGATGTATTTCTTCTCGATGAGAATTTAAATTTGGATCATTTTTACAGCATGTTATTGCAAATGTTATGATAATATGTTTTAGATTATATCAGATAAATATATAAATAAGAGAAAGCATACTCGACCATAATAATTTTTTCCATTATAACAAAATTTATTGTGCTGTCATAAAGTATGACTCTAATTCCCTTCATGCATTCATTTTATCACATGTATAATGTCATTTTCTTTTGATAATACTGGATGAGTGTCAATTACGGAATTATCTGATATACTATTTGAAAAAATATTTTCCTAGTCACATCTAGTTACTTTTGTAATTATGTTTCATTTATCATATGTATTATTTGTTTCTTAAGATTAAAGGGATTCATTTGATTTTGTTTTTGTTTTTTAACCTTTGTTTCCTTTTTAACCTCGAAGCGTAACGGGCAAATGTTCCTCGGAAAATATTTCCGTCTTTCAAATAAGGCTAATGGCAATAAATGTCTCCCGCCTTTTGTCAAATCCTAATGCATATATGAAAGTGTAAGAAACAAGCTTATTTCATTTGCATAATGAAAAAACCAGTAGCATATTTGTCCTCTACAGGATGCTGTAAGGCAAGTATACTATACTCTTCCCTGACGCACAGCGTATTTAACCATCCTTTCGTTCAGGTTTTTTTTATCAATTGTAAGTTTCTTTTATGTAGTGTGGAAAATATTTAAAGAAAAATCCTCTAACTGATTATTTTGTTACAATTAGTAGTAGCATTTACGTGCTATTAAATAATTACTTTCTTATAAGAATCTTTATCTCTTCTGAACCTAACCGCAGCCGCGTCCAATAGTGGTAATCATGTGTCCGAAGTAGACATGTCAGGCTTGAAATTGCCATATAACTGTGCTACTTGTTCTCTAAGCCGTCCACCCGTATTCCAGTAAACTTAAGTGAAACATTACAGGACCAGAATCTGAGGGTTGAGGTAAACAATTCAATGGTCGGGTACGGATGCCAGGGGCGGGAGGGGGGAGGCATTCACCATGCCAGGCAGCGAAGAAACCGGGAGGCACACATCTCCTGCAATCGAGCGTCGTGACTATGATCCAAGGAAATAAAAGTAAGAAGGATGCGGTTTTACCCTGGTAGTTCACCGTTATTCCGCGGGAAGTGCAGAGACTTGAAGGGTCGGATGTGATGGCGGATGCTTGTTCACGCCTCTCTACCAAGTCGACACGGCACGTTTGACCGCAAGGATGAACGGCAAAGAAAAGCCATCCGTAGTGAGCAACGAAATATATCGCAGGCATTTTTCTCAAAAAAGGTAATTTACCAACCGCCATTGATGCGTCAAACTGTCAGTTAGCTTACTATTAGAGTGGAAACAATGCGTAGAAAATCAAACTTTGGCACATGGGCCGAGCAGTAAACTATGCGTTGGCACTATTTTCAGCGGCACGGTGAATAAAAGTAATAAATGTTGAGCGACAATTAGTGCCATCGGTTTTATGCCGGTATTTAATTGTTTCAGCATTCGTATCAGTGTTTCCAAACTGAAATAACGGCGCAAAGATCAAGCGCAAATTAATGGAGAGGAATTGCAGAATGGAAGAGGAGAGAAACAGCAAAGGAAAACGCTTCACCTGGAAATATTGGCAGAGAACTTTTGGTGGTTACTACGGAGGGGATTCAGCTCCAATTAGCACTGCACCCGGGATGTGCTCACTCGCTGCTCCTCTCCCCAACAGATCACACGCCCCGTACACTCCTCGCCCCGTTCTACACCACTCACGAGAATGGCCCATTGCCGGTGAAAATGCAAGCCCAAACTTTGTATCGCCCAAATTCGGATGGGGACCCCAGAAATTCCGCAAAATTACCAAATTTCCATATGTATGCCCACGGGCCACTCGTCTCGCGTTCAACCCACCACACACCTCCCCTCTGAGGGGAAGGAGAGCCGATGGCGACCTATACTCCCCATTTCGAATGCATAATTTATGGTCTTGGAGTTGACTGGCTTCACTTTAAAGGGGACGGGGGCAGAGGTAGGCTATCTCTCGATAAAGGCGGCAGTAGGGGACATGACGAGAAAGAGAAGGCGGGGGTAGATGGGAAGGTGGGCCGGGACGAGAGTCTTGACCGTTATTTATTTAAATGCGCGGGATTGGGGGGGGGAAGGAGGCTGGGGGTGGGGATGGACACCGAGGTGGAGGCGGCGGGCAGAAAGAGCGGCTGAAGAAAAGCAGTCGTGACCCATAACGCACCGTCCACCCCGCGACATTATCAATTCATGCCCCCCGTCCCCTCTTGTCTAATTTCGGCTCTCCCACTGCTTTCATTTGGCCGAGCGGGAGACGCCATCGCTCGCTGGCCGAGGAGAGAGGTCCCATGAATCTGCCCCCGTTTGGAGGCGCCAGCCGCCGCGTGTTCGCACGCCGAAGGTTTCCGCGTCCTCGCCGCCGCGAGGCGTCTTGTTCCGTCGCGACGCCGCGGTGGCAACCAGTCGTCCACCAACCAGCAACACCCGACACGATGCTGACGAGGAAGCGAGCAACTCCTCAGTCTCCCGATGCCTTATGGGGGGGGAGTTGGATTTAAATACGGAATAATCGTTCTAAAATCATGACGGAGACTGGCGTAAGCCGGTCGTTTGTCAAGTCACCGTCGACGTGAAACAGTAACTCCAATGCTTCACCGTAGCTGTTATGTCCAGATTAATGTGCCGCAGTTATTTACCAACAATTCAGTAGTGGTCATTTGATTATTGCGAACGTATGAAATTTTATCATTTCTACGGTCGCATCAAAATAAGATTACTGAATATCGCCACCATAATAACATACATAAAAAAACATTTAAGGAAAGGATTTTAATTGACAAGTAGACGCATTTGAATCACACCTAGCTCTAATCTCTCTACCTTCGGATTGAAAACTTATACAATATTTCATTTTCAAATTAATCTTTTCACTAATTAATTACACGTGATTGGCGTTTCTGTAAGATCTTTCTGTAAGATTTTAGGAGGGAATTAAATGATCCAAGAGGATATCATGCATATGTTTCTGCTTTATTTTCTGCATTACAGCCTCGCATGAGCCCCAAGCTGCAACACTTGACGGGGATTCTAAATCTAGTTTCGCGTAATTTCCATAATGAATATAAATCCGGACTTTTCATTTGATGAACTTCATTTGGAGAGGATGTATCTATATTGCTTTCGAATATTTGTCATCACATTATCAGCAGTGCCTTTCAGGTGAAGAATAATATGTGCACCCACTTTCAAATCTATCCGTAAGTCTCTCCTTTCTTCTAAAAAGTCGGACTTTTCTTCTAAAAGGAAAATATAAATGGTTGTTTTTCGGACGGACGGCGTGATAATCCAGGATAGAGCGCTGGGGAACAGAACTTAAGACATGTCTCTTTGCACGCATCCAGCAGAAGCCGTACCATATCATTTTAGAAATACAGAGATGAGATTGATGGGAACCGTGATGCGCGGTCTTCAAGCTTAGTGAACTCAACTCTCACTCGACCGCTCCCATATACGGGTTAAGAACTGTGGACAACCTGCCGATAGAAGGATTAAAGCAATGTTGTTGAAGTGTGCACGAGCACCATGCAGCCGTGTCTCCTCCGCTGTGGAGG
Source organism: Platycnemis pennipes (assembly GCA_933228895.1). NCBI lineage: Eukaryota > Metazoa > Arthropoda > Insecta > Odonata > Platycnemididae > Platycnemis > Platycnemis pennipes. The sequence goes on along the minus strand of OW121846.1, from coordinate 101,514,751 downwards.
TATTTAATTCAAATGCTAACCATGTTTTGAATTATAACGCTAGGAAATAAAGAGAGGGTTATCTGGTGCAATTATCAAGTAAGATTCGACAGGCTACAAAAAAGAGTTTCAAAGCAAGATTTCTTGTAATTTTTCGCCTTGTAACATATGCAGCTAAAGTCCCTCTTTCCTTCGGGACAGAAAAACAGTTTTCAATCTGAGGGTCGGTCTGGCTTGAAAAGGAAACGTCACCAAGTAATAAGCCGAACTAAGCTTGTTTTCAACACATTAGAGGGATAAAAATGGTCAAAAAATCATATAGGTTGGGTTTAGCTGGACGTGTCCGAAGGCCTCTACAGAACTGAAGACTTCCTTGTACTCCACCCACTGTGCTATGGCGAAAACGTTTGTTATCCTTAATATATTACATAAGTTCAAGTCACTTTCTCATGCTGTGACGTACATTAATAAAAGTCAATGCCTAACCAAAAGGGTATAATATATTTGTGGTACACGTGCAACTAATAATCAAGGTTCATCATAAATAGCTTACAAGATTTTTTGTCATTGGGTATTGATGGTTTCAATGACATTAGAGAAAACTAGGACCAAATGCAAAGTAGAATGATACGTTGCAAATATACTATCACCATGAAACCATCACGACGTCATAATTGTCATGAGCCGGTTTTATGTAAACGGTTCGATAATTAATGCTGTGTGCACATCGTTTCTAGGGACCTATTTCGACAACTTCGCCACACTCATGCGTGAATGAAATAATATGGGGAGTAAAATAAGCGCCTAATCTGAAGAAGCACAGAGACGAGGAAGCTTTCACTCACCGCACTGCGGCGTCGACTTGGCTGAGGGTGCAGTCAGTGCCATCGTCTGCCTACCTAAGAGGGAGTATCCGCGCGCTTCCCAAGTTGCAACGGCCGCGGCCTGCGGCCGTTGAGCACACAACGATAAAATAAATTTGCGATCGTGTACTCCTTGCTACTCAAGAGAAACTTAGGAACCACCGTGACGGGAACCATTGGGATGGTTTTTAGGGCGTAGGTGGAAATGAAGGGAGGGGCAGGGTGGACCAGGGGGCAGGGGCGCGAGGCGTTGGGTTTTTTTTATCTCGGGAGGCTGCGCGCGACGAAGAAATAAAGCGACGGTTTTGCGTGGGAGGTAGACAGTGGATATATGTGTCTTTGCACACAGCCCCAACCCCTCCGTCTCCGAACCCATCCCTTTTCCTCCGCCTTGGCCCGGCTTCGAGACCGAAAGCATAACTCTTTTTTATGTGCTCCGTGGTCGCTTATTGCCAGTAAAAAAGTTGGGTATGCTTAAAATGTACGGTTCGAGGGTTGAATGCCTAAAGTTGGGTCCACTTAAAATGGCGTGACCGGAGTCCAATGGCAACCGAATAACTCGCCCGCGTGGATTTTTTGATGTTTTGAGAAGTTACAGCGGGAATACTAAGCGTTGCGTTCAAAATTTACTTCGCCATGCCACATTTATTTGTGGCCCATTCTTGCCATGTACGGGTAGTTTCCATCATGTCCTGCGGAATTATGAACGATAGCATGATCCCTATCCAGAAAACCTCTCCCCGAATCATCGGCTCGCATTTCCCCTCCCAACACATGGGTATTCCGGAGAAGGAGATTCCATTAACGTCTTCTTGCAAGAATACGGAGACGGTATAAATCTCGGAGGTAATCCTTCGAAAAGATGATCATTGTAATTTACCACTCCAAGGGAAAAAACATCGAGGAGAGGGAAGACTTTTGTTCCCGGACAAAACAGCGTCAAAACAGAGCCTCTGTCTTGCCGGGCGTAAAATATTCCGGATACGGATTCCGATTCCTCGCGGAGCTTCTAATTATGAGTTTCTCTGCGAATTTCAGCGAAGCGACTTCGCGGAAAGGTTTAGCGTTCGGGTCGAATGCAAATCTGGAAAATACGGCGATACGTAGTCGTGCTGAGTCTCCTGATAAAAAGCAGCGTAAAAAACACTGCCCGTGTTTACTACGGACATAGAACTAGGATTCATCCCCTCTTGCGCCCCCTTAACTCCGCTCTCCGCAGCCTCATGGAAACTCACGTTTCTGCACCGAAGAGGACGCATGTCACATTTGAAATTGATTTTTAATGGCGGGAACGTCATTGACATTTTAAAGACAGGTGAGTTTTTTTCTGATGAGATATAACCAGGGAAAGAGAAAACTTCTTTTTTTTTAAACATAGGGAAGCTTGAAGTTAGTCCCAAAAAACACGGACGTTGCCCACGAATGTGTGGAACAGATTGTCGACCCCTTCGCACGTAAAGACATATTAGTTCGATTCCTGGCTCTCGTTCCCATAATTTTAAATAAAATGCATAATTGGATTAGTTTGAGCACAGATCAAAATATCAGGTTAGCATTAATATGTTTTACAAGGCCGAGTAATTTCATCTCTTATCCTAAGACTTGGGACGGATGAAGTTTAGGTGAAAAGGGGTAGGAGAACATGATTCTGGCATTATTCCCTTCTTCACTCAGTTTTACGACGCATTAAAATTAGTATTAAACGTTGTAAAATTTCAAATTCAAGAGTAAAAGTTCGCTCTTAACTGTAGTTTATATATCTATTTCTCTTTACACTCCTCCACCAGTATTAGAACGAGCAAAATATTTTCCCATTTTAATTTTTCCAAAAATATTTATTCTTCTCCTGACTGTAGCTCAGAAAAAGAGATGGGAGATAATTTTTATGACTCGTATTTCTTTATAAGGAAAGTTAGGCTATCGATTTTCGTAGCTTCGTGTCCTTAGAAGGTCCATATTTCTTGATTTAGCATGGAGTTGAGGATCGTACTGAAATGAGACGGGCCGAGAAAAACGTGACTTTTGTCGTAAGCTGGCTTGGTGAGTGCTTAGGTAATGGACATTGAACTTTTAATTTTCCATGTAGTTGGATTTTATTCGTCGCTACGTACTCCAAAATTGTTTTAAAAAAAGTACTCCGCTTTACTTCCCGAAGAACAAATGTGACCACGGTATATTTTTCCTCAAATTTGAATATCCCAGGAAGAAGCACCTTGGCCCGGCGCATACCTGGTTACCCTCACATTATTTCGTCGTCAATAATAATAAGGCTTCAAAATTCAATTACTTTGTAACGAACGTCCTTAATAGCTCCCTACAGGAAGGGGTTCGACGGCAGGAGAAGCAACTGGTTAAATCCTCCCACCGTCAAACCTATTCCCCACGACCTCCCCCCACACAAACCTCTGTGCCACACGCGCCGACACGCCACGACACATTCAGCGGGAGTCAACGTTACTTAATGCGAGCCGGGCGGGGACCTTTGAAATGGCGCCCCAAAGAGGCTTAAGGCGCTTCGAGGCCCGGGGGCCGCGCCGGGCCCGGAATAGGGGTCCCATCCCTGCTCCCTTGGTGGGTTTCATGCGGAGGAACGGCTCGAGAAGTAGGCAAGGGCGCTGAGCAAGCGGTGCGTGATGCCGCGGAGCCAAACCGCCCGGCGATAAACGAACGACCCACGCCGCGCTCGTCGCCGAAAAAGAGTTTCCCTTCCATTCGGACACTCCTCCCGCTCCAATCGCCCGCAATCCTTTTGTGCGCCCTTCAAAAAGCGTTTCATATCGTCACCTTCGATGTCCCCAACCCGCTCCCCGAAGCCCAGGACCAACACCACCACCTTCCCTCCTCGCCTCCGCCACCCGGCCCCACTCTCAATATTTCCTCTTTTCCCGACCTTTTTGGCCCATGTCGGGAGGGGGGCATCGTCAATCGCGGGGTGGGTGGGGCCCGGGGGGTAGCGGAAAGGTCGCGTGGGGCCCTTGCGCGCCTACCACCCACCCTCCCCACCACTGCCCTCAAACACGTCTTCTCACTCCAAGCCCTGAGCGCATTACTATGGAAATTGGAAGAATTCGAAATAATTCATATCCCTCCACGCTTTTGTTCATTCTGTGTACATTTGGACCCCTTCTTGCCCCACAAACCCCTCGCTACTCTCCGCAAGGGAGGAGAAAAACCTCCTCTCCCCTCCACCATCACACTCCCCCATTGTGCATTCCGAATTTTCAGATTTCTGTGAAAAACATCTGTCCCTTTCTTTTTCCCCCGGCCCGGCCCGAGAGCCTCTCTCCCAGAGCACACCCTCGCTCGCACGCCCTCCCGACCCCCCATCTCCCCCCGCGAACACAAAAGGCCCCTCCGCACAGCCTTCCCCCTCTCATTGTGCGCCCGCCGTGGCCCGCCCGTCCCGGATTTTTGGAAAATGAAAATTTTTGGACAAAATGAAAATTTATGCATCCTTTGTAGTGGGGCAGGGTGATGTGGTAGGTGGGGGTGGGCTGCGTTATGGCTGTGGGAGGGCCCTTTCCAGGAGATTAGTTCGTGGAACCATTGGGCCTTGCGCAGTGGCAAGAGGAGGGCCCGGGCCTCGAGGACAAAGGGAAGGCGATGCAAATGAAGGGCGAGGATCGGGACGCGCGGGGCGGGGATGGTCGCAGTTTTTGGTGATTTGTCCGCGGGCGAGGCATTTGTCCGCCACGCCAAGTGGAAATGAGCAGATAGGCTGTCTGAGAGCGTGACTCAGTCAACCGCTTGCAAGGGTAGCAGTTCGGTAGAGAACGATGCGAAATAACGCTATTATTATGCCCTAAAACTATGCTATCATGTCCCAGTGCGAAACGCTTGAATGTTGTAACATAAGATGCGAATGTGCCCAATATACTTTCTCACTCGGGAAGGAAATATGTTCATCAATTTTTTCGTTTGTTTCTTTTAGTTTACTTTCCGGTTCTGGCTCAATTACATACTACTTTTAATGCAAAAATATTATACTCCGTATTTACGTTTTACATTGTTATCTAAGTTGAGGCAATAAAATCTATTCCTAGGGTCACTTTCCTCACTCTAAAATATTTATGGCTATAACGCACGCTTTATATGATGGGGTATTGCTATTCTAAAAGGAGGAATTAGAGTTCATTTATTTTTGTTAATGCATCTTATCGAGGACCTTTCCGTGCAGAGAAAACATTGAATAATATCCCCATGAAACGGCGATTTCTGACGATATACGCAAAGTCATGTAACTTTTAAAGCAACTTAATTTGTTTTATCCAAAATTGTGTCAGTATTTAAAATGAATATTGTTACGTTTCTGACAAATTTGCTCTAATTGGCCTATTTATCATAGATATACCCTAACTAAAAGTTTTTACCGCATATTTGCGGTACCATTCTTCTATTTTGAGAATAATTCCTCTTCCTAAAACAGTGGAAAGTCAACAAACCAGAAAATCAATTACTTAGGTTATAATTTGTGCATTTCTATCCACTACTTATGTGAAACCCAATCCATTTCTCCCGATATAAATGCATTTAACGATCCCAAAATCAAAATTTTGATTACAAACTTTTAGATATGGTCCACCTTGTTATGCATCAAACCAGAAAACACGCAGCTGAACAAGGGTTTAAATATGGCAGAAGGGAATGTCCTCAAGGGATTGAGGAGAGGAAGTGAGGGACTAAATCATACTGTGCCGAAGCGGCGCCGTTAACTAGTAGCGGTGCAGCAGCAAATATGCTGCTTGATAATTTTTCGCTCGGGACCACATGTGGAGGGAAACATCGGCGGTTGGCGGGCCACGCTGTGTTGTTCGCGACGGGCCGGGCGGGTGCTCGGAATGAGGGCAGCGGCGGGGCGATTAGGGATTGGGGAAAAAAGGCAGACTTTTGAAATCGTGGCGACAGCATGACCCTCGCCTGCACCCTTTTCCCCAAAAATCAAGCGGGGAGGGGAGGGGTTATGAGGGTCGGACGTGGATTTCCCTCGCTTTCGGGGAAACTGGAAAAATACCCGGATTATGTGAGCGTGAATGAGGAGGGGTAGAGAGAGGTATGGATACAGTGTCGCCCCAGTATAAAAGGGTAAATGTACGCCATTCGCCCGTTTCCGTTTTACTCGTCAAATATTTGATGTGATTACGCCTCGACTCAATGCCTCGGGATCAGACTCCATTCCTCTCAGGGTCATGCGCTCTCTCCCCATGCAACAGTCCGGTACACAGTTCCACGGATTTGTTCCTTTCACAGTTTTTTTCCTCTTTTTCACTAAAAGGGGTCCGGGCTGAGCTATTGTCTGTTCCTACTCATGCCAGGAGCTGTCCTTCGATTACATCGGCGGGATATCCTTGGCCCGTTCTCTTCGTCACCGCGCCTTGTCAGAGGATTTGGAGCCCCGAGGAAGCATTTAGCACATTTCGGGAAAATTGTACGGAATTTCATCACGTTATGCTACCAAAAAATATTCGCATGCTATATGTTCCCAGAAAATGCATTTTTATCTACGCTAGAAATACTATTCTGGTTTTTTTTTGCAATTTCATAGTTGCGTCTAATACGGAAACCGCGAGTGATCCCGGCAAAGAAATAAGAAATAAAAAGCGCATCTCTCCTTTAGTTCGGCGTCCACTAACCAATTGCATGCTGAAGATGCGCAGCGCAAGGTAAAATGTCCTTCCGTTCTGAAATAGATGAGGGGCACATGTTAAATTCAACGGGTGAAATATGATTCCAAAGCCGCAATTCCCTTCACCCTCCAGCCGAACCGTATTTTTGGAAACCTTGATACGGGAATTTTTTTATCGAACGCTCAAATGCCCTTATTCCTACGTTCACTCCTTGAATGAAAAAGTTTCTCGCATATTTTTGCTGTTTTCCGAATTACTCTGCTCCCTATTTGGCATGCGAAGTATGTACCTCATTTTCTCCCTTTTGAAGAGTTACGAGGGGGAACGGCTGTATGATTAAAAAAATACGGGCGAAACCTTCTACATCCCCGAGAGCTGGAGGGATATATTCTGGGAAATATTTACGTTGTACGCTAATGTCAGGAAAAATTCCACCCGCAAGATGAAAACAGAATTTTTGTTACGAATAAATATAACATGTGTATTATACGCATTAATTGCCAATTTTTTCCTCTTAATTTCATTTCGAATAGCTACATGAAAAGCACACTTAAATTCCGATTTCAAAGCACTAAAATGGTTGCGAAAACTGGAATGCATCCGATACCACTGAGACATTTACTATGCTAGCTTATCTCATTCCTAGAACACCTGGGGGAATTTCGGGCATCTTCTTCCGAGAGAGCCACTGTACACGCTTCTGGAAAGAGATCAGGAGTGGTGAGTCTGTCGGCAGTAAACGCAGGATTGGAAGGCGAGATGCTTAAAGCGGGAGAGACGACGCCACTTACCACGTTAAAGAGGAAGTGCCACGACTTCGATTCCCTTTCGGCCATTTGAGCGCGGGAGCACTAAAGTAAGCCCCTCCGACATAAATCTAGTCTAAGTGCTCCCATCCCCCGTCCCGATCCTCAATGAGGCAACCCCCGAGCGGCGCTCGTGCACAGCGGCCCGCCGGCCCACGGCGGGCACGCGACGAGACCAGGTCCTCGCGAGGCCTATTAACACCGCACGCGTATAAACACCAGCGTCCTCTCGCCACCTTGCCGCGCGGGACGAACGCGTTTAATCCACTCGTTCTGTCGAAGAAAGAGGCAAAATTTTAGCAGGCCGCGGTCGAGGTCTGCGCAGCCGCGCGCAGGTTGTGTGAAAGGTGAATGCGACAAACATTGAATCTTCCTCCTCGGTGGGTCAAGTACTTGATTTATCGTTGGGCGCTAGAAAAAAAATCCAAATATTTCGTCGCGTATTAAAAAATCCATTGAACTATAATGACCTCCACATGCTCCGGCACGAAAATGATTCTGTATTTCTGAAAACTGGAAATATCTTACATCCATATTTTCCAGCCTAGTTGATGGTGAAACTTCGACGCTTCTCACAAACCGAGATTGGTACATATAATATAACGACGACTTCGAGCTTACTTACTTCGAGCCCGAATTACATCCCTTTGTTTAGTTTTCTGAACTTTCAGAGAAATATTGCACTTCGACACAGTTATGACCCATTTCAATGAATCTCATCATAAATTTGCTAATCTTAAAAAGTTATAAAATGGTAGATTTATCAATTCACGCTAACCTAGAAAAATCTTAGGGACTGATAAAATGGTTTTCATATTTCAGCTTTCTATATAATTTATAAAAGGTGGTGATTCACTGAAGGTGTGGGCAAAGTTTTTTCTTACAAGGCACTGATACTTTTCATGCCCTTTCGTAAATATTAATTCAACATTCAAGCATTTGATTTGCCGCGTGCGAAAAATATGTGGCAATGTATACTTCACACTTTCCGCATTTCCTTTATGGATTTGCCGCAAAAATGTTAATTTTTTAGCCAAAATTTTTGACCACCAAGGGATGAGTTCAGCACCTCTCAATTGGAACAGCGCGTGCTGAGCGGAGCAGGGGTACTCGCAATCGGTCAAACGGGAACAACTCGATGGGATGGGAGGACGAAATTGTGTCCGCGTCCCCACGTGCCCCCGCCACCCTTGCTTTATAATGGCCATCCTCATGTCCTCCTAGGGACGGACTCTGCCATGTGCTCCCGACTTCACCGGGAGCTCAAGAGGGGTGGAGGGCCCCATCCCCACCCCCACACACACAAAAATAGTCCCTTTTTGCGGGTTTTCGTCCCCAATTCGGGGGTCCCCTTTTTAGGGCCCCGAAGGCCAGGGTGGGCGAGGGTCGATTAAGGGGGAGGGTGCCGCGGGGACCCGGTGGGGATCGGAATGGGGTCGAGGGTTACGGGGCCCACACGCCGCTTCCGGACCACGCGGTGGGCCCCGAGAAGCGTGCCCGCACGACTGAGGGGAAAGTCGCGCGCGCGCCCTCGTGCTTTCTTTCGTCGCCGATCGGACGACAGCGATAGAAAAAGTTGCACACGAGTCGGCCCGGATGGCTTGGGTTTTCCCTCTTTTTGGAAGCGATGAGATTTTTTTCTCCGCTTTAAGTTCCGCGGCTGTTTCACCATTATTCCGGTACAACTGGGGAGGGGTGTGGATGCAGCGGGCATGGGGGTCGTGTGCTCGACGGCCACCCCTCTGGGGTGGAGTTTTGGAGAAAAAACGTCATCCCCTCGTGTAATAATTTTATCCCATCGTGGCCGCGGAGAGGTAAAATGCCACATCAAATGTTTTTCTCCCCAACTTTGCTTCTGTGGTAGGCCGAAATTCCTAGCGTAAGTTGCCGTAGAGCAGACGAGAAAATTGTCATTGTTAATCAGGAAGAGGACTCATTCATATTGGTCTAATAATTGCAGTTTTGCTTTAGCCTTGATCATATGCCTATGGTATGAATAAGTGTGTGGCATAGATACCGTTAAATTTTATTTATCATTTCCGAATCACCCTTAATGCTAGTTTGTGTCAATTGCGCAGAGATCGTTTTTCTTCAGTTTCTCCATGTGCCCTGCAAGGTTGTGTAGCTGTTCCCTATTTTTATTCATACTAACGGCGAAATATTGTTTTTGGAGCTAAATAATTTCAATACGTCTAAGATTTTAGCATTCATAAATCTATCCCTACCCTAGTCATCTTACCTGACTTCGCCATCATGAGAGTCGAGCATAATTTTTGCTACCGTAGTGAGGGCAAGAAATTAAATCGCTTCGATAAAAGTAATGAGTTCAGTCGTACATTTACCCTTGAAATGCCGACTATTCTGAATCTCTCAACTTCTTTCCGGAAGAGAAAGGATTTTTCATTTAATAGTCACGGGTGCACATTTTTAAAATATACATTCATTTCAGCATGTTTTCCTCCGCCACATTGTGACTTCGCTAATTTCCCTCATTTTTAAATTTACTAACAATTCATCACTAATTAGCATAATAAATAATAGCATATATAACGTAATACATAATACACATGTGCGCATTATATAATAATAATACACATAAATCAAGATATTTTTTGTTGCTGGTATCATTCTATTTCGAAATTATGAAATCGGGATACAAAATAATGCGAAACTTTTTGTGTTGCAATGAACAGAGTTTTGCTTAAAAAGCTACCGAAGATCTAAACCTTAGTCTTAAATTCTCAAAACATTCCTAAAATGATAGTGAATCAATGTTTACCGTTTTACATAAAAAAGGCTCGCGGGGAGATAGGTCATTATTTTTTATAATCAGTATTTTGTTCTACTCTGCCTGTAACTGTACCTTAATAGTTACTTCTCACATTAATAAGTATGCATATATCCTTGCATTCCCCAAATTCAATAAAAATATCTGTCAAGAAGTTATATTTAGGTATACAGGTTGTTTCTGTTTAAAAACACCTTGCAAGTTTATCCAACATCGTTGGAAAACTAAGTCTTAAATTATCGTTTAATATGAGAGTTGTTATCCTTTCACTAACCTTCATACGAAAACCATAAAAATTTACTTCCGAGTTGATCAAGTACTAGCAAAACGACCAACGATTTTGATATTTTGAGCCACGAGCAATGCTAATAATGAGCCTGATCCGTAAAATAATCAATTTTTACTGTCAAAAACATAGAAGTTATCGGTAAAAACATTTCATAACAAATATGGTAGCATTTCAGAAACTTCAGTGACTTCCTTATGCATAATTTTTGTACTTTTATGGTAAAACTTCCAAAAAGGGAATTGATTCATACCTTAATAATTTCTGCAATTGAAAACGATATGAATCGTAAATGCATGGCTCGATTTTATCAGTTATGCCTCCATAATGGGAATAATTTCGTAAAAGGCTTTTCGAGCAGACAGAAAATAATGTCTTTTCCGCACGTTAGACAAATGAGTATGCTCTATTACTTGGTTTTATTTTAACCAATATCGAAGGACTAAATAAAGTGTAAGGTACAAGCATGGAACTAATCTCTAAGCAAAGTCTCTTCAAGAGCAGTTTCCTCCGGGAGGGCTTTCTGCCACGCGCAGTTATCTGTGGACGGTGAACCAACAGTACTTTTTCAATTTCCCTCAAATGGAACGCCAAATGGTTCCTTTTCCGTTTTTATCATTTGATACTCACCATGGAGATCCGTACGCCACTCTAGACTTCAATTTTTTCCATTCGGGTGAGGACATAATAAAAATGTCCAATTATCGATGCCTCAAGACTGGGTTTATTGCCCTTTCCATTTCGTAATGAGTGCCAACTATCATTTTTTGTGTTTGGCTGGCGTAAAATTTGTTAATAAAAATTAAAATGAAAGCCAACAAACTTTCCGATAAGAGAAATTTATAAAAGTAACCTTGGAAGAAGTGGAGAGCCATAAAAACACGCGTTAAGAAATCAGTCTGAGGATAGTTTTGCATTGCGTGAGCCTGTATGGAGGTAGCGGAAATGAATTCCATAAATTTCCAAGAAGTATTGATTTTTCAAAGTCTACCATTACTGTAGCGGGGACCGATGAAGCTAGGAGGATATTATTTCTTCTCCTTCTTTCTTTTCGGATACAAAATGGCGGCCATAGGTTTCGGCATTGGCGTTAGCGTGCGTCTGGAGGGTGGCGAAGGGGAATTAAGGGGAGTGAGGCAAAAATGAAGCAACAAAAGGCTTCCCATTCAAAAAGGAAAGCGACGCCGCCTCGTGCTTCGAAGTGACCCATTCAACTCGCAAGAACTGTGCCCATGTGTGTGTTCGTTTGTTGCGCGCACGATGGCGTGCTCGACGGCGAAGGTATTATAAGCGTCGCCGCCGCCGCCTCCCGGCCTGGAATCATGGAGAAAGAGCATTTGAAGGCGTGCCGCGTTGAGGGGCGCGAAAACACGATCCGCATCCGGGAAATGCGGGGGGAGAGGTGTGTGAGCGTGCGGGGAATATGGGAGACAGAACGATTCCTGGGGCTCTTTTCAAATATATGGGTTTGAAATAATGTTTCCCTGAATTCACGTAAATGGGTTTCTTAAAAATGTATTTTTTTTATAACACGTGAAATTAATCGATGGACTATATATCCCATCATTGCCAAAAGAGATTTCCTCGAATTGGCTTCTGGCGTCACCCGATGGAAGTGATTTAGTACTCGAATTAGCTAGAAACGCATGGAAAATTGAGACGCAGATATTTATTCACCTGTGTTCAACCAAGTGATAGCGCTTTCAATTCTAGTTTTGTTACGAAGAGAACAATAATTCTAGCTATTTTACGAAGAACTAGGACTACATGCGTCAAGATGTTCACAACAAAATCTTTGTTGCCCAGCTTCATTATCGATCGAACTCGCCAAAACTATTCGAACAGTTATGCCTTGTTTTGTTTCTATGCCTCATGAAAGGTAATAAAATAAAAAAAATATTTCTGCATTTGTACGTCTGCGGGCCCCGACTATAAGTCATAACAAATATTTGCGTGGCATTTCTGCGGTCTAGCGAACAAGAAATGACCTAAATAATGCTGTATAAATCCATGAAATCAAATATCAAGAAGTTGCTGGATCTAATGAAAATTTGCTGAAATATGAACCTCTTCTACCGAGGCACTTTTTGGGCTGTTACCCGCTTGGCTCATCGCTTTCGAAAAGGATGCCAAGCACGGGGATGAATCAGTGGAGCCAGTCGGAAACTCCCCAACACGGTTGACAACTGGCCAGCGAGTGGGAAAAGTGACCATCCCTACCCGAAAACCCCCTTCCGTCTCGATCCCTGAATTTTCAGAGTGGACCCCGCATCCCACCGAGGGACGCCACCAAGCATGGCAGCATCACGCCCTAATGGCACACACTCCGTCCGGCGAGACCGATGGGCTGGCGTGCGATAGAAGCATTTAAAAGTGACGTCTTCGAGTACTATTTTGTCTCGTCACACCTCCCCCGCTAAGAGCTCACGGGGAATATAACGTAAAATTACTCTTGGAAAAATCCATCACGATAAATCCTGCGATACCCTGTTCAAAATCCTTGACCTCAAAATGATCTGTAGCTTCCCTGAATTCTCGCCGACAATTATGAAAATCTTATTTAACACAGCAAACTGGGTAGATTACTTTTATTATCAATTCGCTGGTTAGCAAGGATGTCACTGACTATGATCCCGCCTTATATATTCCGTAATCACCGACTAAGTGGATTAAGACTATAAAAAATTATTGTCAGCGTCATCCATGAAAATACCAAAAATAACAGAATTTGAAATCAAAATGTAAATTCAATGTTACAAGCATTTAATTTTTTTCATGAGGAGAAATGTAGATTAGGTGTTAGTTACAGCAATTTAGCATCAATCAATGTCATTCATTACACAAACTGTTCAATAATTTTACTAGGTACCAAGAAAATACTAGCATACAATACAAACTTTTATTTCTATTTTAATATTTTCGGACGAAATTGGCATTGTGGAGCAATTTTCAAGAACGTTTCGCGTTTGAACGCGTCAAACTTTGAATTAAGTTATGTTAACACTTGAGCAAAGTTAAATTCAAGGATTACCACTATTTCTTTGCCATTCTGCGAAGGAAATATACATTTATTACAACGCAAGGAATTCATCTAAAAAAGCTTCTTCCCCAATATTAGCTTAAATGTCAAAGTGTCAATGGATATGAAGAATAATTTAGAGCCTCAGAAGTTACAAAGTGCAGATGCAAATTTATTTGAAATAACACTTGGAATGAAAAGATCTGAAGAATTGTTACAAAACTCGGAAACGGTTCATAAGTTGAGGCGTGACAAGTGATAGGAAGAACACTCATTCACTGATGTTGCTAGTTAAAATTTTAACGTAATACACACTGTCGCTCTCCGTAAAAAGTCCCGTGCGCTATTTTTACACATCAAAAGAGTAATTTTAAAAAAATCTCTCGGTAAATATGAAAAGGGCATAACTTAAATTCATTGTAAGATGGAAATGTTTTTTCCGTTAGTATAAGATAACTTCGGCGTCGGTGTTTTCCTGGCCCTTCAAATTCGGTAACATACACCATATTTGTTAAAAGTTGATTGTCAAACTTCATGACGAAAGCATGTTCGGCGGTGAAAACATCATAGGCAAAGTGACATCATTTAAAGTTACCCATTTTTGAGAAGATCTAAGGAGGAGCTCAAATCGCCCTCCGACATGTCATCGTCATTCGCTATTTGATCCCCTTTCAAGTCCCACTCACGATGCCAATGGACGCGCAAATGGACGAACACGGCGCACTTCCCTCGCTCCCTCCGTCCACAATGCGACACATCCCGTGTTCACACCGTTAGTGTCACATTCGTGACCCCGTCCGCAGCGTGCTCTACCCCTTGCCCACCACCGCATCATAATTGCTAATCCCTTTAAAGGAGTCCACTCGCCTCTCCGTGAATTAAACATCAATTTTTAGACATCTCGGGCGCGGAATCCTGGTTCAAAAGAAACCGCTAGCCGGAGGCAGCTCGCCCAATATGTGGGGAATGGAAGCGAGGGTGGGGAGGCGGCGGTGACAGCCTCCCCCCCTCCGGCCGCCCTCCCCTCCTCTCCTCCCCACACTCTCTTTCAGTTTCCAGCCTTTGGGAAAACCTCTCCCTTCCCCCCTCCCGTCCCCATCCCTGTTGGGAAACATCTGCCCATTGTCGCTGTGGAATCCTGGCTCACTTTTTCCTCTCTACTTTTCGATCGGGATGTGAATTTCCATCGGTGACGTCACTGGGGGAGAGCGCAGGTGTCCTCCCCCCCCTTCCCTCGGCACCCGCGACGCCCAAGACGCCCCCCCCTTCCCCCCTTTCCCCTCCCCGGCGCACGTGAGCTGCACAGCTGACGGTAAGGCTTGTCGACCCCACTCTCAATCCAACCCGGGAGGTGGGCGTAGTGAGGGTTTTACAGAGCGGGTGGGGGGAGGGGGCGCGGTTCACGTAGAACGACGGTGGAGAGAGTCCACGCTCGCCCCCACACACAGATGCTTATCGCACGGATTACTTTATCGCAAAACTGCCGCCGCCGCCTCCTCTTTCCCGATGGTGAGAGAAACTTCATCGGCTCTCTCAGATCAATACTCCCGTTAGTTTGAGGTGGGGCGGGACCGGGGGAGGCTGGGGGAAGGAGCGGGGGTGGTTTGCGAAGGGAGGACAATTATGAAGGAGGATGCGAACGGAGGTCTTGGGTGGTGGCGGATGCCCGGCCTCCTCCCCCTGCCCGCCCCTCGGGGGGTGCCAGGGGGAGGGGAGGGGGTGGTGGGTGGCTCCGCATGGGTGGCTCTGACATCGACTCGCTCCGAAATCGAAAAGGAAAATTCAGTGGATATAAGGCGGCGAAGACCGTGTCCATTTCTGTAAACAAACGCCATAATCACGATTTGGCGTCATCTGTGCTGGTGGGAGCGTGTTATCAGCGGCGTGCGGAAATTCTATATTTTCTCTCCTTCTTCACCCAGTGAGTGAAGTCGGTTTAGGGGCAACTTCCTCCCTTCCCCAAGTACTCACACCGTGGAGGTATAAATTGAAGGCCGGGGGATAAATCGTTTTCGAATGTACGGGCACTCATTCCCTGGCCATCTCTGAGACGATGGAAAGGCATCGCTACGTAATCTTTGCTTTCGAAGGACGCCATCCCTCCCATGTTCTCACCTGGCATTCGAATCAGAAGGGTGTCTGTTGCGTCAACACTTGGAACCTAAAAACTTTCATTGGCGTTTTGGTCGCTGCGTTTTGGAAGGATAAACTCAAATCCGTTTCAGTAATTACCGCTAGGTTATTTACTGAGGAATATTGTGAATACTTGACATACATTCCGCTCAAAACACTTGAACTTTAGTGTTTACATATTTTTGTCTGGCAAATGATGAGTCTGTTTAAAGTATCTATCTAGAGTTCCTCGCAAGTTCAACCATACCTTCTGGAAATTTAAATCATTCCCTAACGATTTTTAAGCGAAGAATCCGCTGCAAAAGGCTATGTAAATGGTACTTGGCTCAGATCACTCCACAGTAACGCCAATGATCATCAACGAAATAATCTGGCTCCTGTACACAGAAATAGTGACTACTTAATTCTCTTCTTAAAAGACCAATAATATCTGACTGCCATAAGTGTTTTACGTAACCTAAATTTTTTCAGAACAATCTTAGCGTCAACTGTTGGCATCGTTGCTAAATAATTCAATTCTCATGCCCATTTTCATTTCATGAAATAACTGTAACCATCCTCCTTGGCTGTGTACCAAAGTTCCAATCTGGTGCTCCACACGGCGTTGAAACGACAATTATTATTATCAGTTTGGCCCTCAATTTCAGTTTTTATTAATGTAAATAATGCTTCCATAATCGACCGGCCCTTAGAGTTGGGACTAGCTTGATTTCTAAAAATCAATGTGAGCAACACGTTATTATTAAGTGGCATAATTGAATAGCGAGTATAAATCATATGTTAACACAAGAAAGTAAATACAAAAATGTTTTCAATCACATTCATTTTCTTTGAAAGCAGATTTGAGATTTGTTTCATTTATGCCTAGCATTTGTTATTATAATACTCTGTTCATCATCCAGCATGTTAGCAGTTTAAATTACTGCTGTAAGTACCTTAGCAACATTATAATCACCAGTAATAATAAGGATGAATTCGGACATCTTATTTAAAAATGAGGACTTTCTTGAGTTTCTAACCCTAAGAGATCGGAACCGCACGCAAAAGAAATATCATGTCAAGATACCTCCAACTTGCAACCTGTAACTTGCGTGATTTAGATATGAAGCACGATATCGTTCACGAGAGGAGTAAAAACAACCATTCATAACACTCAAGAAACGTATCACTCCATCCGCAAATTAGCATGGGAAGCAAAATTCTTTCCCTCAATATAACTGATGACTTAGTTCACTCGCTAACGATAACTCACTCTCGTTCAAGGTTACCGGTTATATCGCGAAATTCGTGAGCAATACGAAATACTAATCTACTTCTAGTTTCCAAATAAACCAATCTAAAGGAAGGGAAAGGAGGTGAGGGTGGGGGAGAGAGGAAGAGAGGAAAAAACCTGAAGATAGAATTCCATCTCGAAGTTACGTCTCCTCCAAGACAAGCAGTGGATGCTTTGATAAAAGGGAGCCATTCTTGCTCCCGAAATTCCCACCCTCGGAAAACTCCCTAAGCCCGAATTCTTCCTTTTTTCCTCCTTTGCCCAATCTAACAAACCCCGCCGACGTCAGGGGATGGACGAAAGGGGCGGACACTGGTCGGCCCCGACCCCCGCCGCCCCCACCGCCCCCACCCGCGCGGGCCCCCGACCCCCTTTGCCGCGCCTGCCAAACTTGATCTGCTAGTATTGACTGCGTCCTCCCCCTGCCTCCCACGAAACAACCCCGTTGCGTTTCACCCTCACGCCCTTCCAACGCCACATGCTGTCTCACACTCGAACACACGCAATCCACACACACACCCTACCGTCCGACTCCCTCACCCCCCCTACCCGTCTCCTCCCCTCCTTTCGAAGAGCCCCGCACCCTCTGCCAACTGCCGGACTCCCCCACGGCGGCAGAATGGAACTGACCATATTTTTCGAAATCCACGTTTTCGGCGAATTTACGACCCTGGGTTGTGTGGAGGGGTGTAGGAGGTCTAAGAGGAGGAGAGAGAGCGCGGGTAGGAAGAGACGGCAGGGGGAGACCGGGTGGGTGAGTAATGCCCAGGGCACCCTCCTCCACCCACCCTTCAGCGTGCGTTCCCCCCTTCCTCCCCCGCTTGCTTCTTACCGGGTAAATAAGGATGAGGGGGGGGGCGTGTGGGTGGGGGAGGTAGAAGGTGGCTTTCCCCCAGCGATAAATGAGCGCCCGCAGCCCTCCACCCCCCGCACACTTCATCGCTCTGGCCCCAACACAACCGCTCCCCCGGCTTCATATCCTCCCCACGCCCCTTCATCCCCCCCCCCAACTCCCAATTGAGCAAAATTCGGGATTCGTGTAGTTTCACCCACCCCCAACCCACCCACGCTGTTCCCACAGGGCAGCGTGGCCCCGTTCGAGGTCCCCGGCCGGCGAGAAGAAGCCCTCCGCCGACGATCCCGACACTTGGGGCCCTCCACCCACCCCGAGGATGGAGGCAAAGGGTTGAAGGGGACGACCGGGATGAAACACGAAAATAAGGGAGAGGGACGCGGTAGGGGGCGACTCTCACCGACACCGGCAGCCCCCACCTATCCCACTCCGTGCACGTTACGGGGCTTTCTTTCTCCACGAGGAGGGAAACCCGATCCCTTTACAAGTCATCCGAGCGACTGAAATGGTACAGGCTTCGGGAGGGAGAGGGAATCCAGAGTTGATGTTTTGCGTGGGTGGACAGGAGCGCGTTTGGTCTTTGGTTGTAGATGAGCACGGTGCAGACGCCTCAGTGGAGCTTGAACTGGCACGAAAAACCCCTTGGGCTCGGAGTTGCCAATACAAGGGCTTTTACGCCACCGCATCCAGCGAGCTTAAGCGCTTGCAGCCGCGAAAGGAAACCTGGCTGGTGGAGGATCCCTTGTTGGATTGTTGCTAAAATCAAAATCATCACTGAAATCAAAATGAATGGAACGTTTCGGAAATTCATCGAGTTACGATATGTTGGATGGATCCGAGCACTCCAGCTGTTAGATCTGTTAATGCCGATAGTAAATTACCTTGAGAGAGATTATAACATTATGTTTAGATTAGTTAGATAATCGCTCATTTCAAAGTTGCAATGGTAGGTTACATATTGTGTAAGCGCTAATAATCAAAAGCTTAATCCTGAAGATGTTTAAGATGAATAGTTATAAAATAAATTTATTTTATTGGAGAAATTTAATGATATTTAAATTAGGTGAATTAATTCGGTTCCTTTTGTGGTTAATTTGTGTCGGAGGATGTCTTTGTAGGGGTATAAAATTAATTTAGAGAGTTGAAGTTGTCTTAAACAAGTAACTATCCAGTGATTGACATTAAAATAACAGACAGATGGATATGGGCAGGCACATTCACAGAGTATGAGCAGAGCATTCATAATTAGCATACCTAAAATGTTCTTCAGATTTACAAATTTTCTTCGGTTGCAAACAATTATAAACATTTCCTTGAAAGGAAATTTCATTTTTAACGCTTTTTAAGGGCGCAAAAAAGTTAAAAGATAAGGTGAACTCCAGTGTTCCGGCAGTCAATTGATTTGATGAGAAAGCTCTTTTGGAATACAGTTTTTAGTTTTCCTCATCTCACCATTTTATCTTGAACCAATTTAGGTTTGAAACTCTAGGAGATACCAATGTTTAATCAATATACGCATTAATTGTGTCATATATTAGGGAATAAGCGTTAATTTTTATACCTAATTTAGCAGGAAAATGTTCTGGGTGTATAAAACTTATTTACCTGTTCCCGCATATATTATGAATCACTATAGACATATGAGTCTTTACATGCGTTTATATCATAAAATTTCACTCCTTATAAGATCGTTTGGTTTTTGAAAGGGGGAGAACAATTTTAATTTAAAATAACGGATAAAAGCAAATGTGTTTGAGTCTTTTTCAATACCTCCTCCCAGGCACCACCCTTTCCTCAAGCTAAAAGTTATGATCTCCTGGAAAAAGCATGCTCAAAATATTATATGAAAACATGGAACTTAGTCCTCGCAATTTCGGCAATTCCCACCCAAGCGTTTAATGCGACGCAAAATTACACAAAAACCCATTGTTATTAAGGTAATTGAAAAAAGTATTGGTCGATAGTTGAATTGTGAGACTTCGAAAAACAAAATGGCACGTTTGTTACCTTATGTGTTTTACGATTTGGGTTAAGCGGTATGCACAGCGCAAAAACCACTCTAATCGCAGTGCATAATCATCAAGCTCTATCTGAACATTTTTCTGAAGTTAAATATTTCATTATATTGATCCTCGGATGATGAGAATTCCACAAATCTCTGGAAGGTCAAAAAATAAATGACCGCTAAATTAAGATATTAACGGAGGGATAAGGTTTCGAGTATAGGTTTCATGATATATTTTCTTCTTCCAATTATCGACTTACGTTTCTAGGAGGGATTATTTGACTCTAAGTAAAATCCAATTATCATCCTCAATGATGAACACCTAAAGTGGCCAAATTCATTCCCAAGCATTCTGATGCCTGCTTACTTATTACCGGGATTGTGAGTTAGCAGAATCAGCTGAAACCGGGCATACGCTAATGAAGGGTATGAAAATTGTGGAAAGGTATGATAATAGGATACATAATATATTTCCTTATGACCTTGTTTTTCAAACGGGCAACTTGAAAAACATCCTAAAGTAATACTTGTTTGAATGCTATCTCGGAACTTAACACAAACCTTCTTACCTCCCAATGAACAACATTTTTTGTCATAATTGTTATTATTTTTAGTCTTTAAGATAAAAATCAGTATAGTAAAATTTTCACGTTGTAATTGGAGTTGACGTGAAATCTTATTATCGTGAAACCGTTTGGAAGTTTTAGTGTACATATATATATATACATATATATGTGTGTGTACACACATATATATACATATATTAGTTAAATGTCTTGTAGCATATATTTCTTTTTCTATAGAATTTCCTCCCTGTTATTTAAGGTACACCAAACTATGCATTGTTGACTTTATAAGATGAAATATTATTTTCGCTAAAACCTAGGGCTATACCGTATTTTTAACGTTGAGCTCTAACTACTCTCGCATTAATTTTAGAGCGTGTGCTACAGTCTGCCAATGATGCAGCCATGATTACACAATTAGCAAGAATAAGGAGTCCTTTTTGCACACGTGTCTAATAAAAGGCAAGATAGAAAATTATTTACACAAGTATATTGGCTTAGCCACGCAATTTTATTCATTTGCGGTATTCCAAAAATAACTTAACGTTGAGCATATTAGAATCGGAGAGTTTGTAAACTTTTGGATATATATTTGCGATCATCGTGAGTCCCAGAGAATGGCTATTATAGCATAGCTTTTCGTGGCATAATCAAAATAATATTAGCACGCTTATTTCTGTCTTTATTTCTATAGCTAATATATTTTTAATGAAGCAGTTAGCAGTGTTGTTATATCAAGATTTCTTTGAAGGCAAAATATACGTAACGTTTTCTTTATAATTAATTTAACTTGGCCTTTATAGTAAGTCCGCAACGACTGTAACATTGATAGGTAAAAATTTTAACCAAATATGGAGTTATGGATTATATGGCTGGGTTAAGCTGTAGACGATCATGTTGGAAAGTTCTTGATCGCCAATGTTCGGTAGATTCCATTTTAAAATCTGCGGTCGCATTCCTAGTGGTCGCACAATACGATGATTGGCAGTCTACCGAGCACTGATTTCATTCCGATGCGTCTCATCAAGCGGACAATAAGGCATTGAAAAAAGGGTAACATACATCTATCCTCATTTTTAGACCGATTTCAATGTCAATGGACTCGCAGAGTCGAATTATTTGGTTTCCTGCATTTGGTGGGGTGTAAAGTTGGTAGTTGAGGTAGAAAAATTGATGCCACTACGTCTCGTTCCCCCTTCTGCCCTCTACCAACAAGAACAGCGAAGTGCAAACATTAGAATGGCCATGCGATGCTTTGAAAGGGAACGGGGATTAATGATAAGGCTGAATAGTCATCTTTTTTTTACAAAAGAAATGGTAGTTTCGCTTCCGATGCTAACTCGACCATTGAGCATCGATCGATTGGATTGGAAAGGAACTCCCTTGGAGGATTTAAGGTGACATTCCATAGCTGGAGAGTTATTGGACTGTCACCGGTATTTACGAATAAACTGCCAAAACACGCACTAACTCTCCATGTAAACAGTTCCTTAGCTTTTCGCCTCCAAATATAGTGGGCTAAAGAAGACTATAATCACAGTCCCATTGAGAGTCATTGGAGGGAAAGGGACTTCGATTTTCCCTCCCTTAGCCTCATGGGGAAAGAAAAGAATGATTGTTCCTGAATGGCGCTGCGCGGGTGATAGCCTTCTCAATTCGCCCATTGCGCAAGTGCCGAAAAAAATATTACTATAAATATTTTGTGTGATTTCAAACACGCGGAGCTTATTGTATGAACTATAATAATAATGATTATTATTATTATTATTATTAAAAATTATGACTATTAAAATAGAATGTAGCCAGATTCTTTATATATGAGATTGGAAACAGAATTGAATCTGGTGTTACGGTGATGCTTTAGCATATTTAGAATTCCCAAGGGTATATTGTATTTCTCGTGTAAGATTATTGCCCCATCTCTATCAAGTTCTCTTGCTGATCAGATTCATCGTGATGTGTGACTTTGAGCGAAGGTCGTCTGTTCTGAACTCGTTGTTGTTGAGCTTTAAGATTGAGTTTCCATGCGTCCAGAACAGGGGACAGGTCGGGTTTTGTGAATATTTTGAAAAAAAATGCAAGAAAGTCAAAGCACTTTTTCCTGAAAAATGTTGTTTGTGGTTTTGCACCATAGATTTATTCTTGTAACACAAATTGTTATACGGTAGGGATTTAAGGAGACAGAAATATAGCTTTATCTACCGTGTTCACTTATTTGGTGAATGACCTTTTTACTTTAAAAATACAATTTTCGATTCAGCAAATGGGCTGTACGTTTTTATATACATGAGGAAAAAATCAAAATGGGTGAAATCCGAGAAGAGAGTGAGAAGATAGTAGAAAAATGTAGGCCCAGTCTTATCTGCTTGGTCGTCGGGCATTGCTTGCAAATATGGTTACTATGTTATATTGATCTCAAGTCTGCCCGGAGAAAGATATTTTTTGTATTGAAGACAGAAAAGTCCAGGGAATACACTCACCATGCCTCCTAATGTTACATTGTACATATTGTATAGTTAAGACGTCCAGGTGGATTGATGCTGTATTGTCTGGACACTACTGATAGTATTAAAAATTTATAAAATTAGCTGAAAACGAAAGTATTTTGATAACAATTAAGGATTAAAGGTGGGAGGTGGAGGAGAAGGAGAGAGGGAGGGGTCGCAGGAGGGGTTAGGGGCGGGGGGAAGGCCGATGATGGGAGGGGGCGGGATCCTATGCAAATTCCTCGACCCCGTCAAATATCGTTCCTTTCCTTGGTTCATTTGTTCGTTAATGTGAGGCGCAGCAAGCTCATGGTCTCCAAAGTAAAATGAAATTATATCGAAGTGCCAAGGCCACGAGCTGTGCTCTCTTGCGGTTTCATTTGTAGCGTGCTTATAAAAAAACAATCTGATTCGAGAGAACTTGAATGGTGTTTGTATGGTGTTTTTTGCTGTACCAAAAATCAAAATAAAATTTCCCGTGCTCATGTGGGCGGGAGGTGAATTTTTACATTTTGCATATTGTGTAAGAAGAGAGTTAATGTTGTCTTTGCCATGTGTACAACATTGTATGTGTGTCAGTAAAGTGTAAAAGAAAATAAAAAACGCTTGTATCTGAGTGGGAATCAAACAAAACAAATCTCGCTTTTATGGATTTATTTAAATACACGTGAGTAGTTGAGTTTTGTTAGAGAATGTCTCTTTTATGTTTATATACCCATTGATTCTATGGTTTCGCAATCTTCCATATTTTAATATGTACCTTTAATTTTGGCAGAAATAAAGAAAAACTTTTTTTTTTACTTCTGTTAAGATACACTTTCGCGTATATGTATGAAGAAATAACAAATAAATCTTGTATTAACCATGTATGAATTCACTGTTTTCCTTGTTTGCACCATCAGAAAACAAAAAACTTGAACACTGCATCAACATGGATATTTTGCTCATTTTACGAGCTCACTTCACGAGCACAAAGCTATTTGAATCATATTCTCCCATATTGCTACACTCAAATACATAAGCCCGGTGCCATGAGAAATATTATTTACTGCTGCTGCAAATTACTTTAGCCTCTTAAAAATCATTAAAGTAATAGTGTACCCAATATTATTGTTATTGTACAATTAAATACATTAATAATAGAAATACAATTCTATGTGCTCAATTTAAACAAGTAAAGCTATTCCTGTAAAAAATTCAACAATTTCAAAGTTCTCTTCACTGTACATTTAAAGTAGCAGGCAAATATTCATTGTGATCGTTCTCACTGAGCACCTCTATCTTCTATTTTGGCTAATAGCAAAATTTTGAAAAATATTTGGTAAATTGTGTAGGAAAAGGGATGTTTATGATTGCAATGGCATTTTCTAATCAATTGAAAGGCATCTGTGCTATACAGTGAGTTTACTTGAAGGGTGACGACGGCTTCTCACACTAGCTCAAACTGCTCAGGTCAAAGCATAAAATTCATCAGTATCGCAGTCCTCAAATGCCTACAAAATCTTCCAAAAATAATATTAACTTTTTTACACAGTGATAGAGTACCCTGCAAACAAATTAAAAATTGGATGAAAGAAAGAAACAAATTTTCTGTGTGAACAACTCAAGCCACATCATGGTCACAGAGTAGTTCCAGTCGTTACTACTTACAATTAATATTTGCAAGAAGTAACGACTTTTTTGCTAGTAGTAAGGGCCAAAGAGTGGCAACGAGCTCATGGGCAATATTCACGTGGATATCATATATCCGGTAGGTAATTATCAAAGGCTTATGATGAGGAGAGTTGCTAACAATACGCCCCTAATAATTAATAAACGTTGGGGCGTTTACTCTTCATCATCTACATGTACATAATACCCTGCAAGCCACCATAAAGGTGTGTGGCAGGGGGAACTTCTTACACTCCTTCCGAGTATATGTAGAATTTTAAGCATAATTTTATTATTTCTCTCTTTTTTGCTACACAGGAAAATAAACTTTGCAGGTATTATGCGGGAAACCATCAGAATTGAAAATGCTCTATTCAATTTAAACTACAATATATATTTTATGGACATGAGAACTGCAGTTTCACTGCGACAAAAATACGATTATACAGCTCACGTACTCACGAAAATGTGTTAATATATCCTCTCCATGGTTAAATATGTTATTAAAAAAAGGTAGCCGTATTAAAAACGCCGAGTATCTGAATCAAATGGCACTGATATTAAGGGTACTATTAGACCCGGGTTATGGCTCTTCAGTTTTAAGTCAAAGAACCACAGATATAATGTAAAAAATCTCCATGGCAGAACTGCCCACAGCAATTGATTCATTACTGATAACAGGAGACTGTTGCGCGGAAAATACTCCCTTGCCGGAGATAAAGTATCGGGGCTATGGGAGTTCACCTTTGGAGTTCTCTCTCTTTCACGATGCACGGAAGTCTCCTGCTCCGAACACCACAAGACCTTCACGGCTGGAAGAATGGCACACGCCAGAGCAGGTGAGTAGAACAGCTGATGGAAAGGTGGATGAAGACTAGAGTGGTATCATCGAGGTAAGATGAGCGTCGACGAGGAGCGGACAACTTGTGATAAGGTACGTCATCAATTGCCAGCTTATCGAGAAGCTTTGCGCCAGTCACTCGCTAGTCCTGATCAGGTTAAGGTTCAAATCGAAGGTCAAATTATCCTCCTTATCTCTCCCCATCCTTTACTTCACCCTTTATGCTCCCCTTTGAAATGTACTCACTAGTTTACCATTTCAGCACCATGTCTCCTTTAGAATTAATTACGAATTATATCAATTCATGAACTAAGGAGCTTGCAGTCGAAGGCAAAGCGATCACTCACAAAAATGTTCTTGGGAACGAAGAGACAGTGTCGTAAAATCAAAGTTCGAAGCATTGACGTGGTGGAAGGTTGTCATGATGTCAACTAATAAGAAATCTTAGTCACTTCCACAGGATTTTATTTAACATACGACCAGTTTCGGCAGTTACCGGCTGCCGAAACCGGTCGTATGTCAAATAAAATCCTGTGGAAGTGACTAAGATTTCTTATTAGTTGGCATCAGACAGTGTCGTGGCTATTGGTGTGTTTGAATTCGGCTATATCGGTGATCACCATCGACCACGTTTAAAATAAGTATCTTAATTACAGAGTATACAGCGTTTTGGGAATCTGCTCGTCTACACTGAATTTCAGTGATAGATTTGATGCGCTTATAATAGTATTAACATCAACTCTATGAATTTTCCATGCTGTTATTCTCAACACCGCTGACAGAAAATGGTATACTTTATCTCATAGTTTATTGCCAAGACGATCACCTATTTCCAAGAACTGTTTGCTTAGGTTGAAAAATAAGGCCTAATTTTTCAACAAAATAATTCAGATCAAAGTCATATATTTGTAATAGATGAAGATAAATTAGAGAAATGGTTGCATGGTAGCGCATCATTTCTAAAGACATTTTTATGTGCAAATTAAACTTGGCCTACCGCAGTACCTAATTCGGTATCACAACGTTCTAGCGACTCGACACTCGTAGCTTCGAGTCCGGCCCCGGAATACTACACAAACTGCAGTTAGAATCCAAATTTTTCTCAGTAATTACTTCAGTTTATTCAAAGTTTCCAAATCAGAACTATGGAGACTCAGATCTCATCACAAATTCTTTCTTTAAATGTTCGGTATCACAACGTTCTGGCGACTCGACACTCGTAGCTTCGAGTCCGGCCCCGGGAATACTACACAAACTGCTATTCGAATCCAAATTTTTCTCAGTAATTACTTCAGTTTATTCAAAATTTCCAATTCAGAACTATAGAGACTCAGATCCCATGACAAATTGTTTCTTTAAATTTGCGATAAACGCCTCAATTCCTTATATTACGAATATTGAGCTATCCTGAATATGTTGATGTGGAAGCAAAAAGGAAAGGAGGGTAGAGGGAAGGAAAACGGCTGGGCGGGCGGATTACGGTCGATAGAAATGAGACGGGTTGTGCTGTAAGATGAACGATGAGGAGGAAAGGACAATGGGAGTACAAAGCTCGTAAGTTAAATAGGAGAAAGGTAAATCTAGAATGAACTGATAAGCAACATGATAAAAGGGTACAGTACAGGCTGACTACGCGGAATACGTTAGCCAGTTCATCATAAGTAATGCATTTTCCGGAAATCCTAGAAAAATCCCGTATTTTGCTCAAGAATGCCTGTAGGAGGAACTGAGATGAAAACCTCTCGTCTCGATTTTTGTATATATCCTAAAATACAGTATGAATTCAAATCGTAAAAGTCCCAAGCGATCTCGGACGAAAAAAATCGGCCCAGCTTTAAATTTGTGAGCATGGCGATGAAATGGATTTGAGAGAACTTGAAGTGCTGCATTTCTAGAAACAAGTAACCATTCCGCGAGTCGCCAAGGTGCATATAAATAGGAGATTGATAGATTTAGATTGTCTTCTCGGGACGATAAACGCACTAAAATGATACTGATACTGAATTATTTGCAGCCGTAGTATCGTAATCAATTCATCATTGACCATCGGCCATGACGCTCTCTTTACGCAGCTACTTTTATTATGCAACCCTGCTCTCGCGCTGTTGCCCTATCTTTTACATTCAACCTTTCTCACAACTTCTTTCGCTATCCACGACTTAATCAAGGCTCCGTCTGCCGTTTGATTCGTTTGAGCCTTCCAATAGTATTTTAAATATTATTTAATTTATCTTCCTCTGAGCTCGTATTCACCTGCCCTTTCATAATACTCCGAATTTATTAAAATGAAAATCCATGCTGTGCCTTTCTGACTGTTTCATGGCTAATGCCATGGCCTTCATGGCTCATTTCAATTTGTTTGATTTTATCTTGAATGATCTGTGCTATTTATGTGGACCGGGGTCTTCCTTTCTGGTTCAGGTTCCCAATATCAGCATTATTGTTAAGTAATGAATTTGAAAACGTTCTCCTTCACCTGGAATTTTTCTGACATCGATTTATGCAGTGATTGTCCAGCAATGCGCTTACCACTACTAGCTGAAGCTTCTTTCAAAATTCCGGCATTTTCCCTCACTTTCCGATTCTTATCTCCAACCTGTGTTTTCCAAATTTTCCCGTCATGGCCTTCTCCATCGATTGTGTTCCAATGCCTTAGAATTTTGAATGGGCTGTTCAATCCCTGAGTCACTTTCTTCCCATCTCTCCTGTCTTATTCATTCCATGATATTATTATAAATAACTTCTCTATATCGATATTCATCGTCCGTTATCGGCATGTAGCCTTGAAACACAACATGATAAAGCCTGACATATTGCATACATTATTTTTTAAAAATTTGATTATTGGTGTTCTACTGCACGAGACTACACGCCCAACGGTTAGCCTGAGGATTTTGGTATATGGTATTCAATGTCTATTATGGGTGTTTACATAAAAATATGCGAGTCCCTATACATGCATTGTGGCATGATTTAGGGCTATGGACATGAAAGAACAAAGGGCGGGTTCACTCATATTTTGAGTAAAAGAGTTTCTCAAAGTGGGTAACATGGGGAAATTGTCCTCCTTTACCTTCTTAGATATAATTTATTGAATGACATATGATACAATCATGATAAAATGTTAAATTTGTGCCACCAAAATCGAACTTTGCAAAAAAGAGCATGCTTAGGGATACAGGCATGGAAAATGTTTATCCTTTTAACAGAAAAATGAACTAACTCCCTCCGAATAACAATAGCAAAATAACTTGGAG
Source organism: Platycnemis pennipes (assembly GCA_933228895.1). NCBI lineage: Eukaryota > Metazoa > Arthropoda > Insecta > Odonata > Platycnemididae > Platycnemis > Platycnemis pennipes. The sequence continues at coordinate 101,486,322 of OW121846.1, read as the reverse complement.
ACGATTGCAACTTGACCCAGTCGTTGGAACTGTATCTATTCTGATTTCCCTTGAACGTCTCTTTTAGAGCGCGGCAAGTATGTAAAAGTTTGATAAAAAACAAATAGTTACTCAATACGTATAAATTTCCAAATAATGCATTCAAATTTGATAACCTTGGAGAATATATTCAGACAAAAAATCTGCAATCGATCAATAAGTATTGTTCAGTATTGGCGGTGTAGATTCATCCTTACGCATTTGATTCTTCCAAAATTTTAAATGGCTAAGTACTCCGCTCACACAAATTAATGTTTTGGCGTGAAAAGTAAAGGAAAACGCTAATTAAAATGAGAATATGAGATGCAAGGTGTACGTTTAAATAGTCACTGCCGAACAAAAATACATTTCAGAGAATATAATACAGATACTATCCTAGATGAAACTTCCATTCCAATAAAGGAATTGCCGTGAAACAAGCGCAGTCATCCGGGGAAAAATTAGTACTAACGTTATTATTACGCATTGGGCTCTTCTTTGCCATAGTCGGAAATACCTAAAATATTAGAAACTGGCTTCATCAAGCAAAATACCCATGACTCTTGTTTTAGCACAATCTCATTAATGCATCCAGGCCTTAATTCTTTTGGCAATCCCTGTTCAACGATTTTATGCCGGTCCCCTACAATCTCATGCGAGATTATTTCTCTTTTCATCCTCTCATCAGAACCTGAAGGTGGGAATGCGAAGAATGGATCTCGACGCATTAGGAATCAGTGAAATTAACTGGCCCAAAAAAGAAGACTTATGGAGTGGATCCTTCAGGATTATACACACGAGATCATTAAATGGTAGTGCTGGAGTAGGGATAATACTCAGAAAGAAAGCTGGAATGCGTGTGAAAAGCTTCCTGCAGCACAATGAAAGAATAATAATGGCGAAGATCGAGACCATGCCTGTAGATACCGTAGTGGTGCAGGTTTACATACTTACGACGGACTACTAAGATAAAGATGTGAAAGACGTCTACGAAGATATAACGGAAGTTATAAGACAGGTAAGAGGAGAAGAAAACCTAATTATTATATGAGACTGGAACGCTATCGTCGGCGAAGGTCACGATGGAAGAATAACTGGAAAATACGGATTGGGAAACCGAAACGAAAGAGGAGAAAAAGGGTGGAAGCATTTTAAATATGGCGCACCGAAGAATGATGAAGATAAAATGGATCGACCGATCGAAAAACCAAGGAGTGGGAGGAAAAATAGATCTGCTGAAAATTCTAAAAAGAAGACGAGGCAACTTATTCGGCCATATATTAAGGCACGATGGCCTGATGAAGAAAATCGTCGAGGGAAAAGTGATCCGAAAAAATTGAAAGGGCAAGCCTCGTATGAGATATATGGAACTGATTGTGAAGGATGTAAAAGAGAAGAATTACGCCGATATGAAAAGGTTGACCGATTGAAGAATCGAGCGGAAAGCTGCGTAAAACCAATCCTAGGATTGCTGACAGATGACGATGATCTTCTCTTTATATTTATTCTCCCACCTTTCATATCGGAGATACGCCACATTAAAATAATATTAGGTACTACAATAGTTCGACAAAGCGCCATGCACACCAGACAATCTCATCAATGCATCAAGTCTTCAATTATTTTGTCAATCCTTGTCAAAAGATTCTATGCAGGCCCCCTACAATCCTATAAACTCTTTCCTAAGTGAGAAATGTCAAGGTGAAAAGTTCACCAAAAAAATGAATTACAACATTTGCTTGGAAGAGCGCTATACAAAAAAATGACCCATCCGCTTTGTTAACGATCGAAAGTCTTAATATTCTGGTTAGATTAAAATGAAGTAAAAATTTGGTTATTTCTCATCGGTCAACAATCCTAGGATTGGTTTGATGCAGCCCTCCACTCGATTCTTCTATCGGCCAACCTCTTCATATTGACGTAGCTCCTCTCTTTTACATCCTTCACAACTTGCTCCATATACCTACCTCATACGAGGCGTGCTTTTTCTATTCTTCCCGGTCACTTTTCCCTCGACGATTGTCTTCATCAGGCTATCGTGTCTTAAAATGTGGCCTATTAAGCTGTACCGTCCTCTTTTTAAGGTTTCCAGTAGACATCTCTTCTCTCCCACTCTTCTTAAGACTTCTTCGTTTGTCACTCGATCGATCCATTTTATCTTCATCATTCTTCGGTAGCACCATATTTCAAATGCTTCCAGCCTGGACTTCTCTGCTGCTGTTATTGTCCATGCTTCGCTGCCCTATAAGTAGAATGCTCCAGATTTATTTTCTAATGAAATTTTTCCTCCCTTCCACACTAGTATTTGCGGCTGTAAGCAGAATGTTCTTTTGGTAAAATGCCCTTTTTGCTTGTGCGATTCTGCTGGTAATTTCTCTTTTACTTCGTCCATCGCTGGTTACTCGGCTTCCCAAATAACAGAATCTTTCCACCTTCTCGATTTCTTGTTTTCCTAGTTTAACATTGGTCCTGGCTTCCTTTCTTCTGCTGCATACCAATACCTTAGTTTTCTTTATATTGATATTCAGATAATATCTGGTCATTGTTCTTTTCATATTTCCCAGTGTCTTCTTTAAATCTCCTTCTGTTTAAGCCATGACTGCTATGTCATCGGCGAATAGTAGCATGTTGATTTTCTCCCCGTGGATATTCACTCCCGGAGACTTTTCCTTGACATCTTGGATGGCTTTCTCGATGTAGACATTGAATAATACGGGAGAAACAGCCTTGTCTCACTCCTTCCTTTATGCTTGCTTCTGTACTGCTGGGTCCTGATTTGATTATGGCCACATGGTTTTTATACAAGCTGTGGATAACTCTTCGGTCATTGCATGATACTCCAATTTCTTTCAGAGGCTTTAGCATCATGATCCAATCTACGTTGTCAAATGCCTTCTCCAAATCCACAAAGGCAACAAACATCGATAGATTCTTCTCTCTTCTCTTCTCTATAAGTAGCCTGGGGGCCAAAATCGCTTCTCTTGTGCCCTTGTTTCTCCTGAACCCGAATTGGTCCTCATCCAGGAACTCCTCGGCTTTTCGCTCTATTCTTCTAGATGGTTCTCGTCAATATCTTCGAGGCATGTGTCGTCAGGCTTATGGTCCTAAAATGTTCACAGTTCTCAGCCCTCTTCTTTTTGGCAATAGGGATGATAATGTGGGTCTAGTACAACTCGCGCAGCCACTCGGCGTTGCCTGGCAAAGCATGATCATTTTCAACAGTAGCTTTTGAAAAGTTGTCTGTTGAAGAAGCAGATAGTCGGTGCCATAGTATTTTAACATGAGCATCTGTCCCGGTACATAACATCTCTGTTCTCCGCGCCGAGGTGGGCCTGCGCCGAGATGGCCCGCGCCGAGGTGGCCCGCGCCGAGACGGCCACGCCGAGGTGGCCGCGCCGAAGTGGCCGCGCCGAAGTGTCCCATTCCCTGATAATGTTCTTCTCAAAGTCCGTGGGTATCTCTCCTGTAGAGTACATATCGCATAGGGTTTTGTACAGCTGAGTACATGTCTTCTACCCGGCATGTTTAATTAGTTCGGCAGGAATATCATATATTTCCGAAGCCTTATTTATCCTAAGGTCCCTTACAGCTGCGTCAAATTCTGATCTTAAGATTGGGGCTCCCAAATCATCATTATCGACTTTATTTTCCTCTTCGATTACTTCCGCTCTAAGATAGCTTCCACTGTACAACTCTTCCAAGTATTCCTTCCATCTCTTCATTTTATCCTCATTTTCAATCAAGAGTTCTCCATTCTTGTCCCTGATGCTGTTACATCTTGCAGCCCGTTCCTTGAAGTGATTCTCACTATCCTATAGGCAACTTCCACATTTCCTTTTACTAGGTTGCTTGGTACATCTTCGCATAGATCCTTCATCGAAATTTCCCTTACTTTTCTCGCTTTACGGTTTATTTCATTCCTAATTGTTTTGTAGCGAAGTTGACCTTCTTCAGTTTCCACATTTTTACATTCTCTTCTCTCTTCAATAAATTCTAAGACTTGTAGGATATTTCAAGCCTGCCGCGTGAACGGTGGACTTCTAAGAACGGAGGATTCTAAGACTTCTTCTGTAATCCATGGCTTCTTCTGGACAACTTTTCTTCTCCTCAGAACTTATTTTGCTGCTTCCTGTAGCCCGATTTTGATGTTCTCCCATCTCTTTTCCATTGATTTCCTAGTCAAATTCTCTTCTATTCTGTTCTCCACTGTCTTCTGAAAGGCCAGCCGTTGTTGAGGTTCCTTTAGTTTCTCTACTTGCCATACGCTTTTCATTGATTTCTTCAATTTCTTGAGTTTTAAGTGGCATTGCATCATCACTAATTGTAAGTTGTGGTCACCGTCGATATCTGCACCCGGGTAGCTTTTGCAGTTCCTCACCTGGTTTCTGAATCTCTGCTTCACTAAAATGTAGTCAATTTTAAATGAAAAAATAAAAATGACTTTGTATATGATGATTCATTCATGATCTTTTTTCATGATGATTCAATTCCACAAAGTTACGCCTGAAGGTATTTCTTCAATTTTAAATCTTCTTCTGTCTCCGGGCATTTTCCAGGTATATCTTCTCCGTTGGTGGTTTTTAAAGTTTTCCACCATCAACTTGTGTTGCGTGCACAATTATAGAAGTCTTTCTCCTCTCTCATTTCGATTTTCCAATCCATATTTTCCAGCAATTCTTCCATCTTTACCTTCGCCAATGACAGCGTTCCAATCTCCTAAAATAATTAAGTTTTCTTCTCCTTTTGCGTGCTTTATTACTTCCGTGATATCCTCATAGACGTCTTCCACTTCTTCATTTTCGTAGTCCGACGTAGGCAGGTAAACTTGTACCATATTTGTATCTGTAGGCTTGGTCTCAATCTTCACCATTATAATCCTCTCACTATACTGCAGGAAGACTTTCACGCGCAGTCCTGCTCTCATCCTGAGCATTATCCCTACTCCAGCGTTACCATTTTTTGTGAATAATTCTAGAACTTCCACTCCAGAAGTCTCCTTCTTCGGGCCATCTCATTTCACTGACTCCTAGTATGTCGAGGACCATTCTTCGCATTTCCACCTTATGGATCACCAAACTCCCGAAGGTCCGGAGTGATCGCACGTTCCACGTTCCTACCCTAAAATTACTATCACACTTGACTGATGTACACTCTTGGGTAGACCCCGCCCGGAGATCCGAATGGGGGTCTATTTTACCTCCGGAATATTTTACTCGAGAGGGCTCCATCCATGATAAGAAAGGAAAGAGTAGAGTATCTGCGACTCCTCGGGATTATAATGCAGTGGTTTCCCCTTGCCTTCCACATCGCAGTAGCGCAGCCGTTAAAAGTAAATGTTACCATGCGAGTAGTGAAATGAGTGTCGCTTTACCGACCACTGTGGTCCCCACCTTAACTCATGTGAAGAAGAGCTGCTGCCCTCTCCTCTGGGTGGTAAGAAGCATAGTTGTTGGCGGCCTCCGGTCGCCAAGTCACGGCATCTTCACGGGTTTCATTCTGTATCATTTAAAGGCCTTTCCTACCCAGTGATAGACCAATACCACCTCGGAGTGCCGCCGCTTTTTGTCCACGACTGCTTATTTGACGAGCTAACTCGCTTATCTCGCAGCTAACCTCTAGAGGTCGACCCACCATCTGCAAGCCGGTAGACGCACTTGGTGGCTTAAAGCTCAGCCCCGAGATAAATTTATGCCACTACTAATATATATAGCACAATCATGCATAATTTTGTAAATTCATATAAAAAATATTGTGAGATAATTCCCTCACTTTGGCACATGACTACCTAACATATTGCGAAGTTCAAACTGGATTTTATGAAAGTTTGCATTATAGAAATTGTTTCACCTGCATAGTTTTTAATCATGTTATTTTCAGCTAATATCCCGTACTTTATGCCAGAAATTCATAGTAACCCAATGCCTTACATAATAAAGAGTTTCATCCATAACATGTACGAGTTGGCAGGCATTGGAAATCTATACGAGTACCGTTGCGAAAATGTTTAGTTTCTCTTATGAAGTGGAAAAAATGAGTGCAGAAAAATAAATGGAAGATGTTGTGTACTTGCAAGGTATATGCAAGGTACCTCATAAGGTGAAAGTCGTAAACAAATTAAATAGTTTTGGCTATGCCACCTTTTAGTGTATTGTTATTTTCTTTCCTATTGTTTTGCGCACTTGAGCATATGAAATCAAATAAGAAATATTTTAGTTTTTACTACCTCAACTGCCTACTTCTTGGTCTCGTAGCTCACTGCCTATCTCGGTCTCGTAACGTCCGTTCATTTTTCCGTTTTCCACACAAGAAACACCTCAATGTGGAGGAGAAGATGATAACGGGGTTTTTAATTGTAAATTTAGTTCATGGTTAATGAGATGATTTAATGGTAATGAAATTTGAGGTAGGATTGAAAAGGTTAGACAGAGGAAGAAGAATAACTATTTGGGACGCAAGATTTCTGACTGGCTAGAAACGTAGTGATTTTCAAGTGCTGGTGAATTTAATGTTTCATATTTCATTGTTATGGATGCAGAACCAATTATTCTTGCATCATCATGAAGTGTTGCATATTAAATTTACTGTAAACAGGTGATTTGGTTCTTACGTTGAGCTCTTTAGAAATGCAGTCCAATGTTGAAGCGAGTGTAATAATTGCTCAGCCTCTATTTCTTAATCAAGGAGAGCTTAGAGGAGAAGAAGTTTTAGAAATATATTCTGTGGCAAGTTATAATTCATGCCGAGAGTTAAGTATAATATATTTTGATTTAATATTTTACACAAACCTCCCTCTGAGTTGTTCCCTCACATTGGCAAAATTATTCACTACTGCAGTGTTTTAGCCAACTTTATTCAACAAGTTATAAAAAATAACAAGGATTATATAACTTATTAATATTCATATTCGCATTTTAACCTCCATTCCATCCTTTTAAGTAATGCTGCATGCCATGGTAAGCTCCAAGCTCTTTTGACTGACTGGAATGAGAAAATCTAGAGATTATTTAATGAAGGATTTAAGTGAAGATGTAGAAATCAAAGTCACGGAAAGATGGAAATTGCCTATGGATGGAGAGGAAACACTTTAAGCAACGGTTGCAAGAAATAATATCATTAGAGACAAAAATGGAGAACATTTTATTGAACATAAAGATAAAGTGAAGAGATGCAGGTGAGAATATTTGAAGCAGTTATAAAATGGAAGCAGCATCAGTGCAAAGGCAATCGAAGAGGAAGGTGAAGGCAAGAAATATGATTTGGCGGCGTTGAGATCTGAATACGATACAGCAGTAAGAACTTGCGGTTAAATAAGGCTTCTGGCATTGGCGATATTTCTGCCAAGATGATCAAAAATGCAAGAGAGAATAGATAAATCCAGCTGTACAAATTCATATGCGACCAATACTCAATAGGAAAGATACCCACATGCAACAAAAGTACATAAAAATCTCGAAACCCAAAAAGAAGAAGATCTAGAACTCCCAATATTTTAGGACCGTAAAACTGACCGCATATTAGTCTCGAAGATGTCGACAAAGAGCATATAGAGAGGAGTGGAATGAAAACCTGAAGAGTTAATGTAGTGGTACCTCTTGGGATTAAGGAAACTTAAGGGCACCAAACAGGTAATTTGCCCTAAGGTTACTCATAGAGAAGAAAAAAGAATAAAAACAAACCGACCGTTACTGCATATGTGGATTTAGAGAGAGCATTTGACAACATGGATACGAATTCAGTGCTTGGGATTCTAAAATACATTAGATTGTCGTAAAATGATCTAAGTTATGCAGTTTGTATGAAAAACAGATGGTTGTGATTAAATCTGGACCTAGCAGTGAAGAAGCAAGAATTAAGATAGGTGTGAGACAAGATGTGAGAGAAAGAGATAAAAAGACTGCTGTTATGCCTCTCCCATATATTTAACTGTTTGCATAGAGAAAGCCATTTAGGGAATCAAACAGAAGGCTTTAGGGCTATATATCCCCAAGAAATAATCATCATCCTTTATAAATTTTCAAATAAATTCCTTTAACATGGATTAGAATATGGAAATCCCTAAAGTGTGATTACAAATTTATGTAGTGTGGATTAAAACAAAACTGCATCGAGAAACCATACTTAAATGTATGAAAATTAAATAAAATCTAGTTAATGATATAACGAAACCCTCAATTAAAAAAACACTGTAGACATACGTTTCTCATGGGTCAGTTCACACTTAAATATTACCGGTAGTGGAAAAGAATGCGACGGAAAGCAAAATTACTCTGTTATCATTTTCACTTTGAAATGTCACCGCTCTACTGAGCTTCCGTCTCCCGCCATTCTCAACTCATTCTCACCGCAAGTATTCAGTTATCTACTTTTCAGGCAGTTATAACGGAAGTAGACCAAGTAGATCTCTTCCCCTGCCAATCTACCCCAACGATAGCTCTCAAATCCATTGGTGTTGGGCCTGGTATTGCAGATTTGGGTTAATCATTTCAAAAGTTGGCATTGATGACAAAAATCTATCAAAAAAATGTCACTTAGCACCTCCCTTTATTTACACTTAAGTGAAACCCGCTAGAGAAAGAAGTGGTAAGGATCGGGTTGGTATGTGGCTAGATGACTGGCTTTCCAACCCGAGAGTCCGGGTTTGAATCTCGCAAGGAATGATTTTTCGATGGTATAGTTTCAGAACTGCGTGGAGGACATACCAACTTCAGTATACTCTCCGTCAGATGGTAAGTCATACCATGGTTGCCAAGTTTCTCCACATCTTCCATTTACTCCCTAAAAATCCTTCCTCTTCCAAAAAACACTTCATGGCGCCGAGATCTATTTCTTCCGGAGTCCCTTCCGCGTCTGTCCATGCAGAGGGGACAAGGTTCGCAAACGTTGCAGCATGCGTATTCAGGTCCAGAGACTACCTAGACTTCAAACCTGAAGATCCTAGCTGCAACGTCGTCGAAATTGTTGTTCCCACAGCATGGACAAACGCGGTAGGAACCCTGTAAGAAATGGATCTCCAAACCCAGCACTTAGTGGAAGCCTTAACAAAGAACTTCATGGCGAGCAAGACATTTGCTGTCGTTCATCTCCCTTTTTGATAGCAAGAAGTAAGAAATCTTACGAATGTGTTAATTATTGATTTTTCAAAAGAGAGGAATTACTTTTAATACGCAAATCTGCTCGCATGAATTTCATTTATTCAATAAAAGAATCATTACTCAGGGATTCACCCGTTGATTTCAAAAAGACAACGGAAATATTAGCATGTGGGGTCTCCCACGTCATAACTAGAGATTTCTGCCAATTCTGCCATTCTTTACGGTGGCTCTATAGGAAGAGCTCGGTCTCATTCACCTTTAATTACATTCCTCTAAGGGTGGCACAAACAAGGCAGGAAAAATATTCATAGATATTTTCAATAAATGAAATAGAAAAAAATACCTTTGGGATTGGATTCCTGGGTAGCGTGGAGGTGTGCGCATAGTCCCGCCAGGCCAAAAGTCCGTGGTTTGATTCCCGGTCAAGGAATATGTTTAGGCAATCGTAAACACGCTTGCTGTGCAACGTAAAACCTTACAGAGGATTTAAATATAGGTTATGATTGATGAAGAAAAACATTTTAGTGTCATTCCTATCCTAGCGTATTTTAGTAACTGAATGAGGTCACGTCACCGTCGTCACTACGGGGGAAAAACGAGGAGGCTGCGTTCATGCCTCAATGCTGCACGGCTTGGATAACAACCAAGATACTAACTAGGAAACTTATCTCTCCCCTTAAAAACATTTTCGTAATTATTTCAAAATATTACTTATGAAATCCTCCGTTTAGTCACCGAAAATATATAATTGTTAATTCCCACACATTTCTCCAAGAACTAAACAATAGAGTTTTCATTCCTTAAAATTAAATTGTAAAAAATTAGGAAGTTGATATTTAAAAATACTTAATGTTGCCGCACAGGGCAGTTGTGTCACACCAATGGAACGAGTAGGCAAAATGGCTGGATTGTTGAATCATAGTGGCGAGGGTTGATTTTCTGGGGGGGCGAAGAACGCCTAGCAAGATCATTGGCGCCTTTGAGAAGTGGAGGGTGGTTGGGTAGAAGTAGTATTAGTCCGGGAGCAAAACGTGATCAAATAAAACCAGGGTCACGTCTAAAACAAATGGCTCCAAGCGGTCCACGGTTTTACGACCAGCGGAAGGTATATTTTCCGTTTACTGAACAAACATCACCCCCAACCCTTTTCATCTTATATAACCCAAGATTTTCATGCATCAAGGATTACCCATGCGTTAAAAAAACTACGTGCCTCCACATTAAAGAGCATTCACATAATTTAGATACGAGTAAAAAAACAGGGTGCACGGAATGACTGCCCAGAACAGAGGTATGCTTGCGTTAACATTACGCCCTGAATCAAAGATTTTATGCCGCATGCGTACAGTATTGCTCCCCATGGTAAACCTGCGCTGGAAAAAGGACAGCAGGCAACAAAGCATTGATAATAAATGGTTTTAGACTACGTTCATTCAATCCACCTCCACTGAGGTGAAATGCACCTCGTAAGAAACCCTAGCCTTTTAAATATCCTATTCGCATGCGTACGTTTAACTACTAGATGAAAGATACGTTAGAGACAATCGTAAACTAGCCTTCACGGTGGAAGCGTTTATGAACCATTCGCCATCTAAACGACTTGATCACACTATAAGACGGGGCTGAAACGCACGAGTACGAAGCTTCATCGAGGATATTTTTCTTTCGCTCTGTCATTAAATATTTGAATATGATAAACAAACATCCAGGCACACACCGAATTCTGAATTGAATTATACTTAATTTTTGCTAGATAAAAAATGTATACTTGAAACCTAAAGGCTTTGTATTACCACAATGTGTGCATCCCATTTCAATTTACAATTGTGTAAATCGATAAAGAGAACAGCACCTAAGAAAAAGTTGTTTGGTTATTCAGGGGAGGCGACTGACAGCTGAGGTCATTTGCGTCAATTGGGTAATTGGGTAACGATAGGAGTTTTCAGGGAACGGAGGAAGGGTGGAGAGAAACCCGGTGTCGGCATTAGCCTACTCTTAACGAAAGGTGCCAAGGAGACCACGGCTTAACGTCCCATCCGACGGACGGAGTACTGAACTTGACATTCCCTCCACTAGGAACTCAAGTGGGGACCGGTTTTCCACTGAAAAATCCGCCAGTGTCGGATTTTTCAGGCCGGCCCCGGCAGGCGGCCCCGTGCAGTGGAATCGGCGTGAAGTGGAAGTGCAGTGGCATCGGCGGCCCCGGAAGAATCGAACCCGGGTCCTCGGGATGGGAGGCCAGTACTCCAGTCACCACAACAACCCGATCCCCACCTAAGAAAAAGTAATTATCACTAGCTATGAGAATTTTTCTGCTTTTCATCACTTTTGCCAATGACACACTTTTGAATGAACCAGCTTATGTTTACAAAACCATTTTTGGTAAAGTGATGACAGTCTATAAGATGAGTTCCGGGATAACTATGATGACTAACGAGACTGATAATTATAAACGAGTTGGGAGGGTCCTGCCGGTCACAGCAGTATAGTTATCAGGTTCTGTAGATTCTTACCTGCAGCCTCTCATTATGGTAAATGCCTGTAATTATACCTGGACAAGAAAACGTAGCGCGTTTAGAAACAACACTTAGCAATGAAAATGTGCGCCCTCGAGGTATTTGAATGAATAAAGAATTTGAGAAAGAAGATATCTTCGTTTAAGCTTTGACGGCGTAAAAACAAATAAGTTACGGCGATTCAGGATATATTTTGTAATTCATAGGAAAAATGTCCAATACTCCGATGACAATGCAATGGTATTAGGCATACCATTGTGGAAAGGATTCATTACGAAATAATGAAAGCTGAATTCGTTTTTCTAAATGATATCCATATGGAAAAATGAAGTGAACATTCATTATTTTGTTATGCCAAGAGCATACAAAAGAGATGAGCTAATTGCGAAATGGAACGCTTTTATTTTTGGAAGACCAGGTAATTAAACTGACATTTTATATTAAAACCTGAAGATCTTACAGCGAGCCCTAAATAAGATATTTTGTGAAGAAATATAGGATAAACGCAAAATAACTAATATTTATAAAATAATAAATCAATCTCAACGAAATTATCATCAGAAAAGTATTAGCAAAATCAAGTAATATAACTTACAGATTACACTTACTTACTTAAAAGTGTAATGCATCTAACTTACAGTTAGATGCATTACACTTTTCAGAACATTTAAAAGTGCAAACAAGCTTAACAATGCAGGAACGGCTGTTGGAATCTGTGGCAATGGCATAACAATTTTTTAAATGGTTCTAATTCCATTAAATACCCATAACCCACAATAGCTAACCGTACCTACTGAAAATTTAGTTTTAGTAGTAAAAGGTACAAGCAACTGAGTTAAACTGAATCCATATCGCACTGGCTATTTAGTGTCTACTCAAATTAAGATAGAGTTGTAGTTTACCAAGTAGCGAAGTCCTGTTCGAGAAAAGGCACTCTTCCTTTCAATCAATTTTGTTTTCTTTGAACGCGGCCCTCAAGAAAGAGTTGGGTAACGATTTCAAAATCCATTGATTGATCCAGTGAAATGGTTTCTCCCAATTCTTTATTCAGCAGCATTATTTATTTAGAATAAAACGAAGACATCAATCGATTATAGCTGCTTCCCAATAGCTAGCATATGCACTTGATTAATAAAGTAGCATCGCATGCTTTTCACTTCTTTTGAACAAATCCCAAAGCGAATACAGATTATAATATTGACTTGATGAATATTGTTACCACTATTTTTTTAAATTTTAAATGCTAATGATGATTTTGGTGCGTATTTTGAATTAAATTTCTCGCTAGTGCACGTTTTTATGAAAAAATTGCTGCCGGTGGTGTAAATAGTGCAATTTTCGAAGTCAAAGTGCATAATTATTACAGCGCACTAAAATGATGAGTTCGTTTGTTCTAAGAGGGTCATTACAGATTGTGGTTTTATTTTCTGCATGCTGACCAGTGAGCGTGTTCTGAATTATATTTCTAATTGTTTCAAGTCATATTGCGCATGGAACTGGAATGGGTGATTTAAATGTAGCATTAGCAAAGGTAGTAGATATAATTCATTAAGCGATGCCAGTAAAATTGGCCATTATATGTGTGCTATAAGAGCAATAAAGCGCTAGCAATAATAGTTTGAAAGTCTAATACTATTGTTTAGTTATTTTTGTTAGGATTGCTCCGTTACATCATATGCATGAAGAACCAACCTTGGACGAGAAAGCTTTTCCGTGGGAAGGCTCCATTTGCATTTAAAGTTAAAATTTCCAATTTAAGGATTTTGAACTAGCAACGAACACATTGATGAAGTTACTCCCTTACATGCGTAATAGCAGAATTTCCACGGAGATAAAATTATTCTCCTTCACCGTTTCCTCCGAATACAGGTCAGATGCTTTACTCAGTTACGCTACCAAGACGTCCTTCCTCCCTGTGTATTTCTAATGACGCAAAGGAACAAGGTGAACCTCCGTACACTATATAAGGCCACCATCTCATTCTACGGTGCCTATGTTATGAGGAAGTGATGAGAATTTACGGCAGCTCGTCTAACATCTCGTTCCTATAAGCCATTGAAAATACGCGTAAAGGAAGTTTATCTGGCTAAAGCAAAGCGAGCATTAAGGGGATCTGGGTTCAAAGCCTTGACGAGACGAAAGAGTTTTACCTGCATAAATTCTGCTAATGTGCATATACATTTGCATTTTAGCTTTTACTCACTAAATGTTAATCTGCGTTATTCTCAACAAATATTCATATGCTGTTCTTAAAGTAAGACTATCTCGTTCATAAAACATATTGGATTAATTCACACAGTCTAAATTTACCTCTGCTTCGAGGAACTTACAGATTATGAATTAAGTAGCTACGCATGGTAGTGAATGTAGAACTCATTGTGGTGCATATATATATATATATGCAATATGCCTCAAGTAGATACAATATTCCCTTTTTTGTCATAATGATCACAGCAATAAACAGCAACAAAATTGGGAAAATCCAATGTCAAAAGAAGATTGGAATAATTTAGTCATTATAGTGGGTTTTTGGTATTTAAAATAAATTCTGATTTACTTGAGTCAACAGCGTTCAGGCTGTTGCAATAAATTACCCTTTGAATTAATGTTACACGGAAAAGTAGCAAAGCATCACTGCCTGTCGCTCGAACCCCAATCGATATAAATGGAAATTTTTTCGATGATGACATAACGTGAGAAGACGGGTGTGATTGTCGGTCAGGCAGGATAGAAGGAAAGGTGCTGTGAGAGGGTGTTGACGAAACCGAGTGGTTATATTTTGTGGTGCGCGGCAAGTTTAATTGAACTGGTGACCTTCGGGACTCTTAAACTGCGACCAAAATCTTACGCGGATAGTCGTCGAGGGAGATGGGATCCGTTTTCTCAAGCAGCTACTGCGAATCGTCCACTCGGAGACGCGGGAAGAAGTACTGGGGGGAAATGTCGAGGCCTCCGTTGAAAAGCAACATGAAACACGATTATGAATTTAAACGTATAATAAAATGTTCCACGATATAATTATTTATACATGAAATATAAGCCTTTTTTTACAGCTCATTTACTGATATCGATATTAAAGTGAGTGTTAAAAGAAGTTGCAACATTGCTATGAGACAAATGAACAAAATAACATTTTTTCAGCTCATTCGGTCATATTGAGGCGCAATCGGACACACAGCTTTCACTACAAAAAGAAATACCTCAGGCTTCGTAGTGGTGAACTATGCATGTAATATTTTGTAGTATCTTCCACCGTCTAGAGGGGCGTAATTTTAAGAGTCTTGTCCTCCCGTCTCGAGGGTCAGGGTCCGAAACCCCGAATTATCCACCTATCCCAAGTGGAGCAAAATATTTCCAATTGGTAGTTTCCTTCAACAACAACCAGTTAACCAGAACCTTTCATGAAAGTTTTCTGTTCTCGTGGCTCCAAAAATATTTAAGGGCAGAAGAGGATACCGTTTCCAAGAGGAATTAAATCTGGTGGCCACATGGGCTATTCTATGAAGTTAATCATGGGATACTAACTTACTAATGGTAGTACGATCAAATATATTATGGGCCTCATATCCTCTCGACACAAGTGATAAAAGCCATGCAGAAAAGTCGCACTCTCACCATTTCACTTCGGTTATGGAAAAAAAATTTGTTTTGGTAAACTGCTGAAAAGCGTTGAAGGGTTGGAGTGGTTGCTGGTGGAAATTGATCATAATTTAATCTATGCCTTCAAAAATTGCTCAATCTTGATTTACTTGGGAGAAAATTCCTTCTAATTAGCAGTAAAATCATGATAAGGACTTGTAGTCAACACAAGGACATGAGTCATGGCATGATGGCTTATGATGAAGAAATGACTGATATTTTTCACATTAAATATTTTTTATTTGAAAAAATATAGCTCAATAGTTTGACCCTGATATTTTGCTTCATAGGCATTGGTTTCCTCATAAATGTCAATTGACTTATGCTGCTGCTTACTTACACATAGAGCTCCATTATTAGTTTACAAACATATTTTACATCTTCATTACTATTGTACACTCGAAAAATCTTTCTTTTGGGGTTGCAAAAGTATTGAATATAATTTAATTGTATCATTTTACATCTAATCTTTACACAGCCCAGTTTCATCTATTTTGAAAACTACAGACTAAGAGCTGAAAAATGAAAGAATTAACTGACGATAAGACATTAGTGATAATTAGAAATAAATAATGAAATTGGCCAAACATGAGAAACTGCATGTGATAAATATTTCCCTAAGGTATAAAATCAACTGTCAAAACGCATTGGCTCAATTTACCTTTTCTTAACATTTTGGGATTTCACTTTAGGGATTGACGCACAGCCCTAGATCTTGCTGTTGCGGATCATTAACATAAGATTATTAAGCTTTTGGAGATTTGGATGTGAAATAAAATGTGAAACGTGAAAAAGGGGAATGAAAGAGGAAAATTGCTTAAATTTTTATAGTCGTGGGGGAGGAAGGAAACGTTTTGGCGGGAGCCATAGCATGTGGACTGAACAATTTGGGAATTTATACTTCGAAATCCGTTTTGGAAGGTAGAATTTTGTGTGCAGTGGAGGAGAAGATTAGAACAAAGAAAAATTGGTCAATATAAATCGAATGAGGAAGAATATATGTGATTCTTAAATGTATAAATAGGAGAAGAAAGAAGCACTTCGAGCAATAAATAGCGGGATAACAATTCTCTACTAAAATATGGAAATAACATTCCAAAAGAACAGAAAAGTATATTATTTGCTTACATAAAAATATACGCTTTTTTGTGGAGACCATTCACAGTTTACCACAAGGTTTATTCCTGAGGTATGACATGCATATTAGCATATTGAATAAAGGTACATTAATGATTCAGGCCAAAGGCGTGAGACTGAAAAGTGTGTCCCTCTTTGATCAACGCCTCGATATTTATTTCATCATTATGAGTCCAAATTTATCAACATGGAACAGTGGTATGATTTTATTTTGTATTTTAGTGCAAAGGTCACGAAATCGGACTTTATTTCCAAATTTTTACTCAAATAATGCTACAAAAAAGCATATAACGCATAATTTAGTGGGTAACTTGGCGATTACTGCTAAAAAAAGGAATAAAACATCACTTGAAAATTAACAGAAATACTTAAAATATTTTCTGAACAGTTGATGTTTATTTTTGCATGGTATTGCATCAATTTTTAATATATCAATTTCAAGCAGAATTTGCAAATAATGTTTTACCAATAATGCGGATACTACTTATGGGTGAAAATACAAGTGTAACAGCATGGAATCAAAGAGAGATTTCCGTTTCTTTGCCAATCTGAAAGTCGGCTCCTCAGTGAATGCAACACATTCTGCCGCCACTTGCTTATTCCTTACTATTGCGCCGTAGCGAATTAGGGCGACATTGACCGCAGCCCTGTTCCCAGTTCATTTTTAAATTCAATCTCTTAGCTCGGCTCCGAACGCCGTATTCAATTTCACAGCTCCCTACAGAACGAAACGCACCTGTAGAATATTCAAAAGATCGATTAGAGGGCTTGACCCCGGAGAAAAATTTCCCTCCGACTCAACTCTTCGAATCTGAAAGCAGCCGATGGAAATCTTTCTTCGCGAAGTTTTGAGGCCTCTCGGTGCTTAACCTGGCGTTGAAAGGCAACAGGGAGCTAACTTGTGGATCAGCAAGTGGACAACGGTTGTCTACGGTGAGGATCGGGCTTCGTGTCCCACCGATATTTTCTGCTCTGTGGACGTGGTTCCCATCGGCGACAGGAGGGGAAGGAGTCGGCCCTTGACAGGGAAATCAATACTTTTTTAACGACTTCAATCAATTTCATGCCGTGAAAACTTGGCTTTGGAGCGAAGGAGTGCCGCATAACAAGGTTGCCGATAGGGTTGTAGCACTGAGCCCCCACCCTCACAGGAAATTACGCTGACAGAGACGCCAATATGTGGAATTCGTGGACGATACAAAGAACACTGCAAACAAACACCGCATAATAGCCATTTCCCGGCATCAGCAATTCAGTCCCATTTGAAGTCTCGTTCTTGGAAATATATTTTAAAAATATATTTTTCACTTATGGACACAGCTCGGAAAGTAGATTTTATTTTAGCAATATAACTGGACCGTTGATAACGTTATAACGTTGATCATCAACGATAATAATATAACGTTGATCACCAACGTTCCTTTTATGATGATTCAACTCTAAAGTATTAAAGTCGTAAATTAATTCAATAAAATACTATGCAAACTTGTTCTGACTCACAATAAATATGTAAGCCAGGCCTAAAGAAGTCATATACTTGGCGAGTTTGCTTTCTTGGAAAACCTAAAACAAATCGCTACGAAAAATCATGTGTCTTCATGTAAATGTGATAACGAGAATTATTTGTCAAATATTTCACTTATTTTTTAGAAATGCACAAGGATTGCGGTAAATTAGTATTAGGCAAATATAAACATATGGCAACATAAACATATCTCTACAGTACTATCGCGAAACGACATTATCGTTTTAAACAAAAGGAAAATACCAGCCCTTTTAGTTATCATCTACACTCCCAGATAATTCATCTAGAGGGTTTGGTAATTGATTGACATTTGATGTTATAGATTGACGTTATAGGTAGACAGGGACTGAAATTTACATCTACATCTACGCTATACCCTGCGATCCACCGCGATGGTGAGTGGCAGTGGGTGATCATCACTAAATATACACTACTTACGTGTAACTAAGAGCTACATTTCCACTACTACTTGGAAACATGTTAAATATGAGAATCACGTTCAACTAGATAGTTAGCACATACATAGTAAAGAAGTGGTTAGTGGCAATAAAGATATTAATATAAATATATGTATCCTTGCATTCCGAGCATGAATGGTTAAACATGCATCACGCACTACAGACTAACAATGTTTCTTATAGATTTAAAAGAAAATCACGCAGCGAATATTTTACCAATTCATTCTCAATGTGCAGGAAAAAGAGATTGAATACAGCCGAGGAAGGTGTTTTATTACTGCCAAGGGTTATTATGCCAATGCCTGGAAGTTACCTTATGAAGAAAATAAAAAACGTTTACGGTGTTCCATCAAAGGTAAAGAAGTGGAAGGTTCATCTACACATATAACAAACTGCCAGACAACTAACCCAACTTATACTTACAGCTATAATCAGGGAAAAAAACACTAATTTTTTCGGTCAATCAGTGGATAATAATTGGTGAGAACTTTAAACATCCATCTATAGCCAGGAATACGCATGGTTAGGATAGATTAGATAGGAAGATTAGCCACGGACGAGGATTGAGGACTAAAGTAATGCATGCCGGTAAACGTTTTTATTACATCAACAAAATTCATTGCTGGCCAGTGGAAATAACATTTCTAGGTTAAAAGAAATAACACACCCAATGTGGCTTTAAATGCACGCTGAATTTACGATCATAGAATAGTATATCATTAATAATCTTCCCTGAGCATCGAAAAACAATGCAAACCAAAGATAAGAGTCTATTAGTTAACACTTTTTACAATGTTCCAGCACAGGAGTTCCGGGAATATTGTATCAAAGTTAAGGAGCACAGCAGAAATTAGAGACAAATGTCGCGGAAGGTAATTACTGAAGTTTCATGCTCAGTAGTGAACAAACGCATGCCACGTAAAGAGAATCCGGAGTCACGATGGTAAAACGTTGAAGTAAGGAAACGATTTTTAAAGAAATAACTTTCTTAATAATGTCACTTAATTTTAAGGGTGTACATATAAAATTGCTATGGGTTCCAGGTCACGTAGGGGTTCCTGGGAACGAAGCAGCCGACGCATCTGCAAAAGCGGCCCTTAATAAAGACAATATTGATATAGAAATAGTCCCTATAGACCACCTGAAACTATATCTACGAGCAGCTATCATCAAAAATTGGAATCTGTCATGGCGTAATCATAGCTTCCAATAAAGTCCACCATGTGAAAAGTGACGTAAGAGTTTGGAAGTCCTCAATGCGGGATAGCCGACGAGAGGAATTTGTATTAACAAGGTTGAGAATAGGAATAGGAAAACAATGGTTGACGTGAAAGGTCACTCATAACTTTTCTCTTCTGAGAAGGAGCCGCCAACCTACACCGACTGCAACCTCCACCTCACTGGGTGCTTTCCATTCAAGCGACTCATGCGTCGTCTTGAGTTAACTCGCGGAAACTCAAGTCGACTTGTGTCTTCGCGAATGGAAAGCAAGTTTCAGTGCGCAGAAGCTGATGCGCTAAGGACTTTCACGGGGACTCGTGATTGGTGCGTTTTTGTGGGAAGGAAATTGAATCCACAGATATTTCCTTCTTGTTATAGCAAGATCGTTACCAATAAACAAAAAAATGAGTTGTAGGATGATTAATTAAGAAAATACTTAACTTAAACATTTGTTCTGATTTATCGGTTATTTTCAATATGCCTCTTGCAGACGTATTGCGATTTAGAGCTTGCGCCGTCCTTCTTTCTTTTTTCAGTAACTCACCATTACCGGTGTGTCACCGTGTGTCGACTCGCGTTTGACACAACAGCGACACACACTGATTGGAAAGCACTACACGCGACACAAGTTGACTTGTGTCGACTTGCGTCGATGATTGGAAAGCACCCACTGTAGCACATCTTTTAACCAACTGCATTAAATATCAAGCGCTTCGTGACAAATTTAGAATCCCAGCGGATCTCAGAAATATATTGGGCGATAAATCCGTAAATGTAGACAATCTTTTTATGTTCCTCCGTGAGACCAATTTCTTTTCTAAAATCTGAATAGCTTTTATCCGCATATTGTTAATATTCGCTTGAAAATTCCGAAAGTGTGAAAAATATTTTTTACAGTAATGGAGCTTATGGAGGTGCGACATGACCCTGGGCGTAGATGCACCTCTAAATCAATTCTACTACTACTAGGAAACGATTTAGCGAGAAATAATACATCTCATTGTGTGAAGAAGCCCCGTACTAAGTAATTGGCGTGTGAAATCCACACATTCTGAGTGGGGGGTGCAGTACCTTTTCCCAGGCTACCAGAGATTCACCGCAAAGTTCTGAGAGAATGTTTTCAGCGAGAAATCAGCGGAGGACATTAGGTGGTGAGGTCCAGAGACACTTCACCCGGGACCCTCCGCTCCGTAGCGCAGCGCTCTATCCACTAGGCTACCACGATATCCCTACAGTAATCCTATCGTTTGAGAAAGGCATCAAACTCAAAATGTTGAAATATTCTAAGTGATAGGTAACAAAACTTGTTGAAAACTGAAAAGTTCGAAATTAAAATTTCGGTCGAATATTCAAACTCACCCTAGCGTTTTGGAAATGTTTGTAAGAAAATTTCATGGAAAGTAACCAGTACATTCACTTAAAAGCGACTAAAGAATACGCTTAAGTATTCATTAACAAGAAAACGACTCATTCAACTTCTTTTTCTAAAATGTTTCACCATATGCTTATATATTTCACCCGATTAGCTGCCAAGAGATATCCGGTAACAAACACCGAAATTTTAATTTCAATACGCAAAATATAAGGCTTGAATAGCCTCATATTTCGCGATGATCGCTAATTCACATATGGATGAAATTAGGTGGATAGTAAATTGGGGGCTGAAAATTTATTTTCAGGCGCACAATAGAGACAACAATAGGTTAAATCAAAGCTTTCAGAAAAATCATTGGGATAGCGAAAGTATGCTTAGTAAAGGACAAGGAAGTCACTGCCTACATTGGAGTCCAAATATGAATTGCAAAGGTGTAATTGCTATCGGAATTTCCTTACCAGTTTCGCATTCAACCACGACTATTGAGCAGTATGCCTCCCGCGTGAAGTTGGTTTAAAATTAGGTGATTTACATGCAACTCTGCCTCATTCCCTTGGTTATCATGGTTAAGAGTACAACTGGTAGTGTATTTATTAATAATTGGACCGTTTGCTCGACAGCAATGCATCCTGAACTGGAGTCACCCCTACCTAATATCTTTTCGGAGCGTCTTCTTGAAATGTCCTATGTAGAAATGCATAGATTAAGGAGTTAACGTGTTCAGACCGGACATCAAACCTTAATAATGTCAATGTCTGATGTGAATATTTGTTTTTCTTCGACTATCACTGATGCTAATACTATGCCAAATTGTGAATTAATGAACTTGGGAACTTTTCATGTAGGCCAACTTGGTAGAGCTATTGTGTGCAAATAGCGCTATCATTAACCGTTTTGAGTGATAAGTAAACTTTAATTCCGATTTAAGTTCTAGTTTAATTTCGAGATTAAAACGCCTAGTTTATTTGTAATTCATCCCAATAACATGTCCGTAGAAATACTGTAGACGATTCCTTCTGACGCCTAAAACGCAAAGCTGGTCATCTTCAGAACATAGAGAAATTACAAACCAACGCGTTTTAACAAAAATCGAAACGGTTCTTCATCTGTGAAATAGAATAGAGAGTAGTAAAAGCTAATGAAATATGCTTGTATTTGAGTCGAGCCCTGCCACAGAATACAAAATATTATAGGCGCCCTAATATGTTTTCATTTACTGACTTCAACCTGCGTTGTCCATTAATAACAAAGGCTCACGCTCACATCGATAGGTTCGCATTTTCCCGTATCCGCCGATTCTGGGAAAAGCCTGGCGTACTGTGGAGATGTTAGGCCGAAAGTTGCCCCATTGTCACTGCCATAGGTATCAGTTATCAATCTGCCCCCATCACCATCATATGTCCCCAATTCGTCAAGGTGGAGGATAACGCTCCCCGACATTTTGCGGTAGAGGGCTCTGCAGTGGGATGAGATGAAAGCCAGCCCCAACAACCCAAGACAAGGCCTCCATTAACTATTTGTTACGGCACAGATGAGTCGGAGTTGAGTGGACGACGCCGGTGGATCAGGTAGGCGGTTGATGGGAAGGTGGACATGGACGTCGTTCGGCGATACCATCTTTAAAATGCTCCGCGTTCACCGAGCGACGACGTGAGTTGAGTAGAGCTCTCGCAGCAGTTCTTCCTCTAATGTTGTTGCATTTTTTAATTGGTGCATTTTCATAATTTGTATGCATAATTATGCAATTCTGTGTCAAATTCTGTACCATGCATAAATCTATTTCTTAACCTATTTTCTCCTTGTTTTATCATAAATATTGTAAAAACTATGTAAACATTTTGACAGTTTTGCTCCAATCTCACCCGAATTTATTACTATTCCTCCGTGGGGGATTCCGAACTAATGATTTCTTACTTTTGCGGTGCAGCAGGTGGACCAACCAGAGCCTTAGTGTTGCCGCAAGCAGTCAACACCTGCGCATCGAAAGCCGATCGAAATTCGCGTTAAATATCCCTGAAGGGAATGTCATTTCGCCTTATTATCCAACTCAGGAAACCTATAGATGGAACGCTCCGCTTCGGAGGGAAGTTACAAATAAATGAAACAAGAATGAGGTCGTTCACTCTAAATATTTCTTTAGTTCATAACTTTAGCAAATAGATGAACAATCATTTTAATTCCTTATTTTCACCTTAGCTATCCTTAAGTTGAGGATAAATATGAATATGCGCAAAAGTAGCTATTCATTTGTGGCAATCACTGCACAAACTTACCTACGTGTACACTATCTATACAAAATTGTTATTGCTTACTAATTGTTATTCTAGTTTAAAATATTATAAAATTAAGAGGGATAGTTATATTCAAAGTAACAATAATCTCTCCTTTTCTCTCATTCTATAATCTCTATGTTTTGTAATTATGAAAAAACTCATGATCCGAATATGTCAATTGCAATGACAAATCCAAGGTTTGAATAGCTCATGTATAAATAGAATATTGGTAACCCGGCAATAGCCTCTTCTGAGGAAATAGGGTGAAAAATCCTTAAACAGGTAACAACAAAACTAAATGAGACCATACACGCCTACACTGATCCTATTAAATTAGAGGTACCTTCAAGCAGGGAAAACAAAATTAAAATCACAGTGTTGAGGTTAAAAATATAGCTGTAAACTGTTGCAAAAATTGGGGTTTAAAATTGAAGAATTACTAGCCTCTGGGCTCTTAGATAACTTTCAATACCACATGCAAGAAGGTTATTTTTATATCATAATAGATTTATTTCAACCTTGGGATTTTTGATAAAAGCTGTGGTACAACCATCGAGTCCAATTATATCGCCGAAGGAAAGGAAAGGCGTCCACATGGGGAGAAGTTGTCTTAGAAAAACATAACATTCCTGAACTCACTTGCTTAAAATAATTTTTTTTAATAAAAAAAACGGGCCCTCTAGTTTGGCATACTAAGGATCTCTTTAGCATTTTTAAATCGTATATGTGAATGAGGAAGTGAATAAAGTGAAAGGGTGTGAAAAATTGTACGCTGGTGTTAAAAAATGACTATAATGTGATGGCATTCAACTTACAACCAGAACCAGGAGGAAGAATTCACCTAAACATGGCCCATAATACTATATAGCAGTGACCCATAATAAGCATGACGTGTTAGTCAGATCGGGAAAGCGCAGACTTGGTAATACAAAGGTCGCAGGTTCCATGCTGACCTATGTAATTGATGTTCTTTTCCTTAGATTAAGCTTAATATTAAAATGAGTTTTATGGTAGGCTACGATATAACCCATGGAATTGGAGCAGCTTCAAAATCGTGACATATTTTCTTCATTGAAAAATAATAACTATATCTCAATTCACTGGTGTGCGTTTATAAGTTACAATCTTTTCATGTTACGGACTATAGGTCTATTCTTTACAAAAACTTGTTGCTGGTACTTCCAATGACCTTCTTAAATATAGTAAACATGCCAGCAACTGACGACGACAGAGAGACTTACCATGAAACGCATTTACTCCCCAGTGATGGCAACAATATTCTAAAATTCTCCTCAGTTTAGATTTAATACCTTAACGCACTTATCGTTAACCTCATGATAATTACGGTTTAATGGACTATTTCTGGAATATTTGTTGACATTGCTATTGCGCGGCGAAAGATCTTGTCTCACGCCTTGATTTTCCTTGAGCTCCACACGCTGACCGCTGGGCCAGCCACAAATGAGAGCCCCGCTGAATAATTCTTTTCCGCACTCCCCACCCCCCTTGCCCTCACACGCCCCCTCGCGCCCCTGCCCGCCCCGGGCGCCGCGCCACTTCCTGGAAGGCCTTCTGGCGCCTACCTGCCGACCGAAGGAGAGAAACTGCCCACCTGTGTGTCCCCTGCCAAAGTGTCGGATTTACAGCTCCAAATCATGGACCACGAGGAAGTTCTTTCTTGAACACCAAGGAAGCGAGCTATTCATTCGGTCTCCTGGTCGATATCATGAGCCTTCCTTTTCTCCTGCGGGCACCAAACTAGTTTTTAGACAGTGAAGAATTCTCGGTTCATGTTATTGCAGCGGGTTAGCGGAGTAATGCCATGTTGAGTGGTGCAATCGTCTATTTGCCACAGGTTCAAATTTGGATTGTTTGCGATTCAACAGGACATGTTTTGAAAGATAATCCTTATCTCAAGGCTATAAAACAGTGGGATAGATCCTTTGCATACAAAGGTGGTTAGCCATACGGTACTCTCCATCGACGTTTCCTAATACTGACAACTGAAGTAGAAATGTTTCAAATTGAAAATCCGGGATAAAGGCAACGGATTAGGAACATAACCCTCTGATAGGTGGTTCACAGATATAAAAATATTCTGGAATGATTGGTAGATTCGCAAAACATCCCCTTCAAAGATTTAAGCAAAGCTCTGTAATTTTCCACTGTGATTGACACAAAATTTTACAGTATAAGCTATGAATAGTGGAAGACCATGGGCTGCTATGAATCACAAGAGCATAACAGAAAAATGTATTTTACAAGATAAACTGCTTTTGAATGATTCTGGAAATTTGTGTTAGATCCTAGGATTTATTGTTAAGTAGCAGCATTTCATTCATGCATCTGAACGGAAAGGCACAGCTTTTACACATTTCATACTCTATTATAAAGCTATATCTGGTTCATAAAGAGATAAAATGAAAATGTAGGCTTTCAACCTTTGGCCATCAATTTGATGAAAAATAATTTCTTCATCATCATCATCATTGGTCAACAATACTAGGATTAGTTTGACGCAGCTTTCCTCTCTTTTGTTCTGTCGGCCAACCTTTTCAATGTGACGTAATTCTTCTCTTTTACATCCATCACTACCTGTTCCATGTATCTCATACGAGGCCTGCCTTTTCCAATCTTCCCGTTCACTTTTCCCTCGACGATTGTCTTCATCAGGCAATCGTGTCTCAAGATATGGCCGATTAAGTTGTCCCTTCTTCTTTTTAGAATTGTCAGCAGACTTCTCTTTTCTCCCACTCTTCTTAAGACTTCCCCTCGTAACTTACTCGGTCGATCCATTTGATCTTCATCATTCTTCTGTAGCACCACATTTCGAATGCTTCTACCCTTTTCTTCTCCGCTGCTGTCATCCTCCATGCCTCACTGTAGTAACGAAACATTCTCTAGATGTATGTTCTGATGAATTGTTTCCTTACTTCTATACTTGTATTTCCATCTGTAAGTAGATTCTTCATTTGGTAGAATGCCCTCTTTGCCCGGGCTATTCTACTTACAATTTCTTTCTTGCTTTGTCCATCGTTGGTTACTCGGCTTCCAAGGTAACAGAACTCTTTCAACTCTTCTAGTTTTTGTTTTCCTAGATTGACATTGGTTTTGGCCTCTTTTATCTTGCTGCACACCAATTTCTTAGTCTTCTTATTTATCTTCAGCTGATATCTGGCCATTGTCCTTTCCATGGTTACTAGAATCTTGTTCAGATCCCAAACTGACACTGCTATGAGAGTTATGTCATCAGCGAATCGCAGCATGCTCATTTTTTCTCCGTGGATAGTCACTCCAGAAGACTTCTCTTTGATTTCATTGATGGATCTCTCGATGAAAACATTAAAAATTACGGGAGACAGTGCACAACCTTGTCTCACTCCTTTCCTTATTCTTCCCTCTTCACAGCTGGGTTCAGATTTAATCACAGCTACTTGGTTTTTATACAAACTGTGGATAATTATTCGGTCATTGTATGACACTCCAATTCCCTTCAGAATTCCATTCATCGAATCCCAATCCACGTTGTCAAAAGCCTTCCCTAAATAAATTTCTCTCTCTGTCTGCCACGTTTTTTCAATGGCTATCCAGTTGTATAAAAAGTTATTAGAAATTATTCATTGAAAATTTGCTAAACTTCGTGAAATTCACGCCACCAAAGGCTCAGTATACGGAATATATGAGATTGGAGAATAGCAAGAGATTGGAAATATCATCGCTAAGAAACTATTTTTATGTATCATACATAATATATAAATATATAAAAATTATATAAGAAATTGTTTATATTATATACAAATATATAATAATAATTATAAAATATATAAAATAATTTCTTAGCGATGATATTTCCTATCTCTTACTACTCTCCAATCTCATATATTTCGTGTACTGAGCCTTTGGTGGCGTGAATTCCACGAAGCTTAGCAAATTTTCAGTAAATAATGTCTATTAATCTATTTCTTTTTCATGCAACTGGATAGCCATTGATGAAACTAACAGAATGTTTTTGCATGTTTTCTTTGCAATTTCTATCTTTTTTAAATAGTGTAGTTCTGACTACTATATTAATACTATTCCTTTTTTATGCATGATATGTAGTGCATGTTTGGTGAGCAATCACCCCCTGCCACACACCTTTGTGGTGGCTTGCAGGGTATTATGTAGATGTAGATGTAGATGAAACATGACAGACAGGTCTGAGATCGTCGTAGCAAAACCACAACGATGTCACTGTATATAACGAAAAAAGCCTTACCCAAAATGCAAATGACCAGGACCGTTGCAAATAAGTTTCCCTTTATCATGAAACGAGTGCTTACTTCGCCAGTATTACTTTCATAATTACTTCGGAAGGATCTTCCTTCCAATCATCCTTCAGCATCTCAAAAAATTCTGGATGAATTACTTACAAAAATAACAACAGGTATAATATCATTATCGTTATTTCAATATTTTTCATTCTCTGATGCGTACAGTTTTCTGAATTAATTTTTAATAATTTTACTCATGCTTCATTACTAACCAAGTAGAAAATTATGGTAACTTTTTTTTATATCTTACTAGAATTGAAATCTAAGGCATATATCGTTCATTCTTTTTCTAGAACCTTTTATCACCAATATTTATCAATCCTAAGATTACTTCGACTCAGCTACACACTCCACTCTACTATCGGCAAGCCTCTTAATATTTAGATAAGTCCCATCTTTACATCCTTCAATACCTGCTCCACACGTTTAACTCAAGGCCTTCTATTCTTCATTCAAGGCATTCACTTGACAACTGTCTTAATCAAGCGATCATGTCTACCTAATATGGCGTATTACGTTATCCCGCACTTTCATAAAACTCTTCGTATCAAACTTACCTTTTCTCACATTTTTCCTAAAATTTCTTTTTCACTCGATCTATCATTCATTTTATCTTATTGATTCTTCTCCACATTTCAAATACTTCCATTAATTTGTTTATTTTACGACCGTTACCATATTCCATGCCTCATGGTCATATTTTATGACAAAATCCATGGAATTTATGTTCCGACGACGGGTTAATTTTAAGCTTGTTTAAGTTCCTTAATTTTAAGCTTTTTTTCCAACTTCATGTAGATTATTCTACCCGAAAAATTCCGCTAAACCTGGGCTATACTACTGATCTTCTTGTTTCGTTAATCGCTGGTAATTCTCCTAACCAGATTACATACCGTCTCTTTAAGTTTTTACTTCCCGAGTATAATATTCGTCCCAGCCTCTGCTCTTGTCTGCATGCCATTATCTTTGTGTTTTACGATGAAATTCGTGAGATAGTTGGTCAATCCGCTTGCTTTGTTAACTGGAGTTAATTTACATCCTTATCCGTCACTGCTGTGGCCACTGCACTGGACATAGCATGAGCAGTTATATCAGACAATAATATTTTACCTATTTTAAGGCTCTCTTAACTTTTTTATTGATTCTTACTTCTTCATTACCTGCTCCAATTTAAACACGGCCACTGGGCTTTTATGCATACCATGGATAACATTTCGGTTACACCACGATATTCAATTCCCGGTAGAATTCTAAGCCTCGCATTCTAATCAACGTTGTCAAGCCCTTATTAAAAAACAACAGATACAAAGGACGTCGCTTTTCTCTTCTCCATTTCCTCCTAAATGCATAAAAGCCAATATTGCTTTTCTTTTACCCTTCCTTTTCCTGAATCCATATTGGCCCTTTTCCATGAATTTCTAAGCTTCTTATTTTCTCTTTGTATTCTCTTATAAATGATCCATGTAAATGCATTCAAATTATGTGCCATTAGGCTTATAGCCCTAAATTTTTCCTTGTATTTACTCTCTTGTTGTGTAGATGTCTCGGATGGTTTTTACGGTTTTGTTAATGCCTTCTCTTCTGTATCCTTAAATAAATCAACAAGAATATAATCTACCTTAAATATCTAGGTTTCCATAACTCTGTGTTGCATTCAGAATGAAATACTGATTTCCCTATATCATCCTTCTCCACTTCTTTTTCTTCTTCGATTACCGTCACTCTGAAATTACTTCAGCTGCGTCATTGCTCCAAATATCCGTTCCATCTATTGACTAAATCTTCATTTTCAACTTAAACTTCTCCATAATAGTCCCTAATAGCATTATCTGACATTCCGTGAAGTGTATCTAACCACAAGTAAGATTCCACCTTTCCATGTGAGAGGTTGTTCTGTGCACATAAATGCCGTTAGAAATATATTTTCCCTCGATTATTCCCTGCGTTCGGTGATTAAATCCCATGGGAATAAATAAAGTTAACTCATAAATTCTACCACGGAGTCGAGCCGCTTCTCTATCCAAAGGAGCTTCTAGCTATCTACAGAGCTTCAGATATTAACATGTCTTTTTTATCGAATTCCTGAATCATAAACCTAACAGTATTGAAATACCCTCATTCATAATCCTTTGAATACGGCCACACGAATTCATTTGGCGTGTTCAGTAGCAAATATCATTCCCAACACCAATATATTCCTCTATCTTCACTTCCTCACACCGAGTCAAATGGTAATAGCGATTGCCGGAATGAAATGCTAAAGCCTCACCAGTTACCGCATTTGCGAAATAAGAACTTCAACTGCCGCCAGAAATATAAATCTAGTGTTCCTTCCAAAAGGCTAACAAATAATTGTAATTGCATTTGTTCTAACATTTTGGATGTTTTATGCCAACAAGCCTGGCTAAATCAAAAAGAGAATTAGTTTGAACTTCAAGTCGAGAAATTCAAATGGAGTTTCAAATTGTGGGCCTTACATGCGACTACCTAGATTCCCTGACTTTTGGATACAAATCGAGTGCATTTTGAATCAAGTCCCCAAAACTTAAGTGTATTTGAAGGAAATTGTTCCCTTAATAAGCGTGATTTGAATTACTGATTGGTAAAGCGTACTTTAATAAACATGGAAATTATTGGGCTGAACACCAAAAAATACTTATTCAAATGTTATATCAATATATCAATTATATATAATCCAAACGTAAGTGATGAGCAGAGAAGAAATGACATTGCAGGAGGACGAAGAAAATACAACGGGAAGAAAGAAAAAAACGCTCCAGCAAACGAAGACATATGTGTGAAGATCTCTCAGGTTTCACACCGGGTCAGGTTCTCCATATCTTCCTCCGACGTTTTGATGCGCGACTTGCCCATCTCTTCCGGGATCCAGGAATCCAAGTGAAACGTCGAAGCGTCGGAGGAAGATATGGAGAACCTGACCCGGTGTGAAACCTGAGAGATCTTCACACATATGTCTTCGTTTGCTGGAGCGTTTTTTTCTTTCTTCCCGTTGTATTTTCTTCGTCCTCCTGCAATGTCATTTCTTCTCTGCTCATCACTTACGTTTGGCCAATGATTTTCAACGCCATTGCTGTGCCCGCTTTGATGCTTACGGCCTCTGTGCACAGAGAGCGTGCCAGGTGGCCACACACCTTCCGCAATCGGCGGCTTCAAGAAAAGCGCGCGCCGACGGCTCACGTGCGACTCCGCCGCTCCGTGAGTACCGCCCTCCCTCCCCACTCCGTCGCCCCTCTTCAGAAGGTCTCTCCGCCCCACCGTCTCTCCCGGACTAAGCCACCCCTCCACCTCCCATTCTCAACCCGCAGCTCTCGCGAACAAATCGCGTCTAGGGGGTATCACGCCTCATTTACCCACCGACTTCAATTCCAGGCCATCGTCTCTATCTCAATTACAGACGCCGACGTGCCCACGGCCCCGATGTGACAGGAGGTCGAGACAAGGAGACAAGACATAAAGAAGACTCGTGAGGAGATGAGGCTAGGCGAAGAGAGGTAATCACATTCCGCAGACGAGACTCGTCCGTGAGAAGCAGCGATGGGGACACGAGAGGACGAGGTGATAAGTCAAGAATGGGACGAGACAAGGTTTAGATGAGACGATTACCGAGAGACTGTAGCGAGGGTGGCTCGAGACGCCGAGGCAGGCGGCCGAGAGATGAGTCAGAGGGAGGAAAAGGCGTGGTGAAGCGGATTTGAGGTGAAGGGAGTGCGAGAGGCGGAGCGAAAGAGATGTTGGAGTGGTTGAACGAGAAGAGGCTGGGAAGAGAAGGTGGCAAGGTGTGAAGGGCGGAGGAGAGCAGTGGGGAAAAGGAGGTTGGTCGTGAGGCGTGGCAGAACCGAGACGAGGCGAGCACGAGACGAAATGGAAAACAGTCGCAGTCAGCGCGATTCAATAATGGCCAAGAGGAATGAGAAACTTTTAAGCGTGGGTCAGCTTGTTTTCTCGTTTCCCATTGAGTACTAGACGTTATTTCTTTCCACTGGTCCCAATTGGTTCTGATAACCGAAGTAACGGAAACACAATGCAATTTTCAGCAGGTATGTTTTTCTGAAACTGAAAATATCATCGGGATTTATTTCGGACATTGCATTCAGTACTTCAATACACCTTTATCAACTAATGAATTCGTCAAGAAAACATCCTCACATTTCTTTGCTGTAATAAAACCTCTCTTTACGTTTTTTACTAATTCCATTGGGCTTTTTCACGTATTACTCTGCATGAAATACCATTTTTAACGCCCAAGGAGCAGCTGGTCACATTTCGGCTAATTAAATGTATTTTCCTATGTCTAAAATTTCATTCATTTTAATATTGACCCTTTTCCCAAGGCTTTTATTCGATAGCCTATCTCCTAAAAGCTCCCGTTCCTAACGTTTAAACTTTTTTTTCCTCTCCTTAACTTCATTAATTATCTTCCGAAAGACCCACCTGCAGTCCCTTGAACATACCTACATGCTTGGTGTGCCCATCTGTGTCAAGAATTTGACAAAACATCCTCCTTTTCCCTGTTTTTCGGTAACTTCAAACGGGAGATAAAATTTATTATTTTTAGCAATATAGCCCTAGATCAGAATCCCCACGAAATGCTTATGCCTTATTTTGCCAGCAACCTCTTCATGCTGCTAAATACAGACTCATATGATCTGTACTATGATTAAAATTTCCTATTCATGAAGTAACATACTATTTTCATTGCTTGGGATGCCAAAATACCACAGAAGCTATTCACAGTTTTCATGAATCGAGAATACTATCTACGAGTTATCTTCAGATTCTCGTAAATATGGATCAATTCCACAGTGTTTTATCCTAGATTGTCTTAGTTTTTGGGCACTAAAATATTTAATATTATTTAAAATTAAAATTTTAATATTATTATATCAAAATATTTAATAATAAAAAGTTAAGCAATGATTTAATGGACTTAAAAACCCATACTTCAACACAAGTGACAAGGATATATTTTACTACACATATAGCCCAAAGCGAGTGAAATTTTGCCCTCGGGACAAATATTTTTCTGGTGGGTGGTCATATCTTCCTTCTCTTTGTTCTGAAGAACAATAATTGTTGAGATAATGAGAATGAATGTTAACACCTAGTTCACAAAAAGCCATTCACCACCCGAGTCTATTGCCCTCTGAATGGACTGGGAATTTATATTGATTAGGTTGCAATAGTTTACAGCTATTGGGCTGTCAAAACCAATTAAGCAAAGACAATAGAACTACCCTCTTGGCGGATATGCATTAACGGTTAGTGATTGAAAAGGAGAGAGAGAATCCCGCCTGAGTACCACATCATAAGCTCATACCGTTGACTCCGTGGGAAACGGATGCCAATCCCATTCGAAGCCACCGGCATCGAAGACTGGCGCGCTGTAAGAAGGGCCAACGCATCGAAGCCACGTGCATGAATAGCAATGCCTTTCACGGGAGGTCCTGCCTCTCTCGGAAGACCACAATAGCGTGATGATTATGATTCAACAGGAAGTAAGAACTACGGAAATGAGCTCCCTTGTTTTTTAGTGCCTTGATCCCGATATGATGCTTGTGAATTACAAAATGGAATGGATGGCTTCGCGATCCGTTGCCAGCATGCTCATTGATCGGTGGGCGGCCTAATTTGAATTTCAGTGACTTCTCGACTTCAACGTGCACCCTATTTCAAGTCCGTCGTAAACACTGAAGCTATAATACCACATGTTAATGTTGAAAACTGGGTATGAATGAGAAACGATTTGTAAATGAGAGTCTTTAAAAAAGACGGTAATGTCCACCATTAAGTGATATTAATGTGTGTGACAGAAGATTGATTAAAAATTAATTATTATCTGTATATAGTGTTTCTTTTTAAGTTTAGCTGGAGATCTTTTATAACTTTCTTTCGAGGAACAAACTGTTGAGATTCACTATTCTCTGCCAGTGGTGTAGAGTAGCCATATTTGCATTAAACCCATTCTTCAGTTTCCTAGAATGTAAATCTTACGTTCCTCGTGGATGCATGATGTCCTTAGCATGCATGCCAACACGAAGAACCTCTCTGAAGCTTAAAGCACTGCCGCTACCGAACTGATTTCAGTAATTTTTGTACTCCTTAAAGTCACTGAGCATTGAAGAATAGTAGTATTCTGAAATGCGGCATAAGTTTTCAATAATAAAACACTAGTGACGGATTTTTAAAGGCAATTAAATTAAACACTTTCAAGCCATACATTTTAAATTAACGTTCATCACTTGATCAGCCGCGGTCTTATTCTTAAAATCTAATTTTATCCAAGGATTTACCAGTAGATTCGGTAAAGCCAAAATAATACGTTTCTAAGCATACTCTTGGCCCTTGTACTGATAGCCTTTCCGAAGTGTTGCTAATATATCCCTGAGTTGCGCAGACAAATTCCAATTGGAGTGATGATGATGAATGGGTTAAGGTTTTAGTCGTGAGTCAGTAACAAAGTTCACACATTCCTTTGTCCTGGCTAAAATTTATTTATGCCTTAATTTTTCTGACAATCGGCATGAAAGCGTAAAAGAAGTGGCCAAGAGACAGTTGTGTGATCTCGAGTATCCGATCACTGACGTTTCGTCTCACAATACGTATTTCATGAAAACAGAATGCCGCCACCGTCGATTAAGGCAATAAAGTGCTATTTTTTATGTTAAGGTGACTTCCTCCTCGAATTACTTAAGTCCCATTTGGTGAAATCAATGGCGTTCTTATGTAATGAGATTAAATAGTTGCTCGATTACTGCAGCACACACCAGGAGGGGTAACGAAATTTCCAGAAAATTTTTATGACGCCGTAAAATCCAAAAATGTATGAAATATGCTTATCTGAAAGCACATTTTGGGGAAACAACCTTCGGGAAGGAATTTTTTCTACAGAAACATAGCAGATTTCAGGAAATATTTATTGCCTATTTGCACAGCATACTTGAAATGTAGGATTCACAATGGTTACTGAATAAAAATTTTACATTCTAAAAGTTGGTAATCAGTTTAAACTACAGAGTAGTGGTAGAAGTAGTAATTTAGTAGTAGTGTAGTAGTAGTTTTTTCGTAGTAGTGTAGTTTTAGTAGTAAATAAAAATGCTTAAACATCTGTTGTTTACATATTTACTAGCCAGCAGACCGGGAAAGTCTCAGTTATTGGCTATTTTTTTACTTTATTGTTTTTCCTGCCAGCCAAATCACTCCAAGGCATCTTCAATATAAGACATAGAAGCGCGTTATATAACGAACAGCCAATGAGATGAGTTTTTTGATCGTGTCCAAGGAACTTGCCGGAGTAAATATACTCTCCGGCAAACGAAGTTTTTCAATCGTATCAAGTGATGCTCTCCGTACTCAAGTGCCTCATGCTTCACTCGAGATCGCTCGGAAAGAACGCAGAGTCTACCGTAGACCTCAGATTGCGGTCTTTCCAGAAAGGAGCCATGATATCTTCAACTAGGTATAGTCCTTGCATCCTTATTATTTAAGCACCTAAATCACGCATGTGTTACAAGTACATACCCAGGATTATTGCACTGAAATTAGATTGAGCCTCAGCGTAATGCTTTACTCACCTTCCCGATCTATGGCTGCAGTATTTACTGCACTGAGCACTATACTTGAAATGATACTTATTCCCTATTATAAACTAATAGCTAAGATTTAAGAGATAGGCTAGATGAATGTGGTATATCTAACGTGAAAAGAGTATCTACAAAGCGGGTACATGAAAATACTATTTCCTTAATAGACCAAACTCTAGCTTCACGAGGAAGAATATTTTAATCTCTCGACTACTGCCTATACACTTACGCAGTGACCGTTGCAATGGAGTGATGATTCAAGTATTGAGAGCGCGACTACTACCAGAGTCAAATCTACCCAAATATATTCACAACAAGGTGGTATCTGATCTTAAAGTTCACGGCTCCGAGCCTCGATTCCACCTTAGCAGTACATAATAAGCTGCAGTGTGTGAAAGAGGCGCTGGAATATTCTATTTTCTGCACTAAATTATTCCTTTTGTTAAAGCTTCTATTTCTCCGTTTTTTATCTTTATTTTGCAGGACAATGCGATACATCTGCTGCAAACTCAATAAACAGCTACTCAACATTCGCCAAGCATTTAAAATCCGTGAAAAAGTGTTTCGGTTTTGATGTATCTTCCCACAGGGTGCAAGAAAATGTTTTTAATTAACGCACATATGTATCAATACCCTTCAATGTAATTATGAGCAACTTTACACTATCTTACGCACGGTATGCTACATATGGAACCTCGTTTTGTTCCTGTCTACAAACGATGTTCACGCACAACATTACCATGTAAACAAAAACATATATAATCACGACAATATTGATGCTAGGTATTTCACATTGTGAGAAATAAAGGTGAATGACTCAAAGATTCCGCTATAATTGATGCCAAACTTTATACGTCGACAGATCTGAAAGAGTGCTCAAACTATTGTGTCTGCATGAAAGTCTTTATGTAAGAATTACTATCGTCCTTAGACTAACAGGAAAACACCGACCAAGGATACAGCACCCAAAGGTAAGGAAGTACCTTTAATGTCATAACACTAGGGCATCAATCTGATCAATTCTTCTAATTAATGGTATGTAAATGAAAACACCCAGCTTCATCGGAGAACACTCACCGATACGGATAACAGCAATCGTCACCATACAATAACATCTCAATTCTTAAATCTTTTAATCGGCCAATTCCGGAATTTACCATAGTTCAGAAAAATAATTTCTCCAACTATGCATGCATAAATGCAATGGCCGCTGGGGCTATCATTAGAACAAAGGCCATTGCTAAACCCATTCAAAACTAAGTTGCTGCATGATGAATTTGAGGGCATGCATTAAAAAAGCATATTGCATATACAGGTGAGTAACAATTATAAAGGCTGGCGGATAATAAGGAAATACATACACCTTTTCGGCGTACTGCGCATGCGTAAATGACATGTGAAATCACAACAGGAGCTTATTTCCACACATGATATGAAGGTGGTATATTGAATTCACGAAAATATACGATATGGAATATAATGAAAATAGACCATATCATACAATAAGTGGAATTAAAGAATGAATAATGATAAATCGAAATCCTGAAGCATAGAATACCTTGAAATGCCATTGGCTTCCCCACGGCACTACATGCCGGCATTTTGCGATATCATGCATAGTTGCGAAATCAAATGCGAAACTGTCCATAGTCGATATATCTATAGTTGTGCAATGCACCTGCATCTCACATTTGCATTTCGTATCCTCATTCCAACATAATGGGTCCCTAGGAAATCAAAATTCTCCGAAGTTTGGGCGGATTTCAGCCGAAAATGAAGTCATCGCACGTGAGAAAACTCGTACAAAAACCGATTCGGAATAGGTCATGATGAGGAATGGGAAGGAAAATGATGTGAGGATAGCGGGAGCGATCAATTATTCCTCACCCTCCTCAGTGCCCCACTGACAGGCCAAGCAGTGGTTGCTACACTCAGATTCATTCATACGATGACCGTTGGATGTGAGAAAGCAGAAAGAGAGGTGGCAGGTTATAGAGCTAGACTAGGAGTACGCGATATGTGGTCACCAATTTTGAATCTAGATAATATGAAACGAATACTAAGGGCAAGTCGATACGATGTTCTTCGTCCTGTTTCTCGAGTGTCACCATCAATATCGCCATAATGACAATAACCATGGAAAATATTGACCATAGGAGAAATATTATGATAACTGTCACCAAATTAGCGATAGTATTAATGGATTCCACCCGATTGAGCCACATGAGACCCAGGGAATTGACCCAAATGTCCTGAGAAGTGAAATCCAAACACGCTGTTGGCATAGAACAAGTCTTCTTCTTCACCAACCAGACTATCTTTCGTGTTGAACTACTTACTAACTATCGTGTGGTTTATAGCACTAATAACTGAACCAAGATTGTAACGGAAACTATGAACACCATTTATTTCGTTCAACGTGCTCAAATGAATGTGTGTATTGTAGAACCAAAACAGGAACTCTCTCCACCGAGAGCCTTGCGTGTGCCGGTCACCACGAACGTCGAAGGACTCTTGCATGGATTTACTAAACGGGGAACACGATCAACCGTCTTGCTCACTCAGACTGCTCTTCACGTTGGCTCACATTATAACTTCCGGTACCACTTTGGCAACAGGTTTTAATCGGGTCACGCAAGAGGTTGCTTATTTGGAAAAGTAAAATTGTGAGTTATATTGACTGCAGACCCCTGAGAAAAGACCTCAGAAAGCAGCTTAAACGAGAAGCCAAAACGAAAATTACTGCTACGTAACACGTATAAAGTTTTTTTGATGCAAGGTGATAATGAGAATGAATGATTAACTTCAATTATATAAGATGGAAATTATGGGGAAGACAAACGTTTTTATACTTGGATAATTCCTTAGTAACACGCATTAATTGAATGCAGCCAACAATTACCTAAACGCTTCGCCACATTCGGCCACTTCATAGCGATTGTTTATATTATGCAAAAAATATAATATATTTTCAGTGACTGTAGCATAACAAGCGAAATTTCAACTCTTCATCACCCTTAGCCCCTGATGGTACAACTCAGCTACCACCAGTCTCCTGCTACGCGTAGAGGTCCAATATAGTGACGTACTCTTCACACACCCACGCAAAATACTAACAGAAATTCAGAATAAAATGTGTTGCTACACACGAAATATAGAAACTGGGCATGGAGATTTTTTGTCAACAGTCATTCATCAGGTACTAATGCCGATAAAATAATAGCTAGTAGTTGCTTTTTGATAGTCCACAATAAATAATACCATACGTAACGGTTTCAATTTTAAATTCATATCGCAAAAAACTAAATCAATAATTTTGGGCAGGGTTTTTGAAAACTGCGTCAAATAAATGCTTTGACCAGGGGTTTCATTTATAATAATGTTAAAATAATTTTTATTGTCTAATTCACAAAAGTAATTTTTTTAGTTGTAGATAACTGCAAAATGTGAATTGCAATATACTGTTAAATACGATCTAGGAGCAAAATTGGGCATATTTGGATTGAGACAGTATAAATAAAAATGATATACATTTATAATAGCTTAATTATTTTTTGCTCCTAAGAAATAGACGTTGGCTCAGATTTTCATTTTCATTTTTTTTAATAAATGCAACTATTATCATTGAATAACTCAACAATTGATGAAAATCATTTCTAAAATTCCAATGACAAAAGGTTAATATACAAGAATCTGAAATCGCACTAGGAAGATTTCTAAGGGAAAAAATCAATTACCTGTATCGTTTTTGTACGGCCGGTTTTAAATCCTTCAATTTAATATGAAAACACAAAAAGAAAGTACAGGCGCGTATTTTCGAACTGGAGAGAGCTTAAAAAGTGGTGTTCATGTTCTCGATTTCCTCACATTATACATTAAATCAATGCAAATCTCTGGCATCGTGGAAGTTGCGGATGGCATTGCGTCTCCCGTTCATCTACATCAACATAATACCTTGCAAGCCACCATAAAAGTGTGTTGAAGGGGGTGGATTCACACCAGACATGCATTGCATATCATGCATAAAAAGGGTTAGTAATAATAATTCTGGTCTAAATTTCACAATTTCAAAAAGATAAAAATAGCGAAGCAAGCTTGCAATATAATGCTGTTAGTTGGGTTAGTTTAAAGTCCTTACACCAAACATACATCTACCTGTGCTATCAATTGATACACTCGTATTGGATATATTTACCGCCATTCATATCCCTTATTGTATGAGGAAAGCCTATCAGGTTCCTGGTGCAGGCCTGGAGCCGTTCCTGTCGACTGGAAGTCATTTCACAGCAAACATGGGAAAAAATATAGGAAAGACATTTCCTAAGATATTTCTGTGTGAGAATGTAGTAGCATACATATTGGAAAAAAAACATTCAAAAAAAATCTGTAATAGCAATTACATATATGATTACTGACTAAAATATTTGAAAAATTTGCCCCACGTGTGTTCACCTGACATAAGTATTTGCTCAGTGGTTGGGAGGAGAGGGAAGAGAATTGTGAGTTGGATAGAGTTTGCCAGAGGTTTGATTTCATTTCTGGATCTCAGCCCGGAAATGGAAGGAATATATCGAAGACCCATACAAAGGCTGAAACCTTTGGAAGACGATTGCATTGAAAATAAGAACCAGATGGATGAAGACGAGCGTGGTCCATGCATACCAGAAAGGGAACTTGAAAGTAATGAGAGGGATAAGGTATTAAGAGGCACATCAAGGAGACACAAAATTAATGAAGGGATCATAAAATTAATCTTAAATCAGGCCAAGTAGGTACATCATGAATGGTATTGAATTTTTTAATTGTGATGGCCGTGGGAATGAGGATTTCAAGGTGACATGTAACTGTGACGGTGCCGATACCGAAAAAGAATATGGCAAAGATGTAGAATATAGGTTAAAGAGTGATTTCTACACTCTAAGCCTGTTCAAATGTGTCCATTTTCAGAAAACAGGTACATTGTAATAAAGCTATTTTTAGAATAAGCAGAATTCACTCTCTGAAATAGCGCCAATTAACGTATTTTTCGGCGCATCGATTTAATCACTACGAGAGACTGCCGTGCTTCAAAAGTTATACACTGTCCACTGGAGAGGAGGGTTACGGTGGGTGGGGGCGAAGTTGAGTCCTGCCGCAGATTGCTGGAAGAAGTTTGGCCTCAAGCCCCTATGGGGATGAGACGGTGGCTGAGGAAAGAGTTGGCTCCAACTAAGGTGGCGAGCCCACAGACTGAGGACTTATTTCTCGAAAAATATCATCTTCGGACTCTTCAATAGAAGGGGAATAATTACTGCGCCACATTTTCAGTGCATTTTGAGACGGTCGCTCTCGAATGAAAATCATGAATGCCTAACCTCACCTTCAGAGTAAACCATGTTTTGAAGGGAATTGAAATGGGTAATGAAATTGATACCATGGTCGGTAGTAAAGGTCAACTATTTTCTGACGTCGCGAAAGTATACAGAGAGGTTAGTAATGACATCTACATCTACGTAATACCCTGCAAATCAACATGAGAGTGTGAGGCAGGGGGTGAATTCACACCAAATATAATTTATCTGTCATGACTTAGAGGATTAGTAGCTACATACAAGGGGAAACATAATTTATTAATTATGCGAAAAGGAAAGCAGTCATGCATAAACTTGCTATTAGTTGGGTTAGCTTAAAGTCCTTATACCGGCATTCAACTTATATATTTAGAGCAATTCATATCCCTAATTTTCCGAGGAAAGAAAGACGTTTTAAATCAGTCGGTTCAGCAACCAATTTCTCAAATTTAATATCTGTCATATGGTCCAGTCTACCATAGTAAGTTGGAGCTCGCAAAATATTTTTTAAGTCATCAATGAAAATTTGTCTTGTAATTTAGTTAAAAGGTAAGTATATATTTAAACCTTAGACGTAGCTATGGAATCAGTGACAAAGTATCGCCATGCTATTTAGGATTGGTGCGAAACATAGCACTTAGAACATAATCTAGTAAATCTGATATAATAAATTTTGGAAAAAATATCGGTTCATTCAAACGATGCAACAGTTACTACATCAGGGGATCAAATATTGTTTGTATAGACTTGTTAAGCACTAAGGTATCACGATTGCAAATGATCAACGGAGGGGAAAGCTCATCCTTAAAATATGCTGACAAGTGGGTAGGAAACTGGGATTCATAAAAAATACTTGGAAATTGCGATGAAAATAACTAAGAAATGCGTTACTTTTCAATAGCGAGGCCCCACATAGAATATTCACATAGAATATTCACATAGAATATTCACCTAGTATATGGGATCCAAATAAAGTAGGCACAATTACAGAGCTAAATACTAAGCAGCGAAGAGCAGCAAGATAAAGAGGTTGATTCCCGGCAGCGGCAGATTTTTCAATGGTTTACCATTCCCTATTTGGGTGTTGTATGGGGAGCACTTGGAGTTCACTGCTCATTCCGTCAGATGGAACAATAAACGTGGACATCTTGGGGCCATTTGTTAAGAGTATGAGCTAAAGCTTACACAACTCCTCTTCATTTTGAAGATCTTCCGAGATTGCCTTACTTTGGGCCCACTTTTCCTTCTTCACGCCCTTTGCACAAGCTACTTAGGTGGTTTCTTCTTTCATTCCTTGAATTCCACATTTTGGAGTTACAAAAAGCCCCTCTCCGAATCAGACTTTGTCTCGTCCTTTTATTAACACCCAGAGACAACGACTTTGTCATTAAGTTTCTCTTAGGAGCATGCACATCTTTCGCCAGTGTGATTCTCCTACCACCTTCGAAGGAGCTGTGCCCTTTTTCCTCCAATACATACCTAGCTGAATCTGACGTAGCTGAATTTCGCCACCTTCTTTAGCTTGTTACCTATTACTTTTAAATTTAACATGGTCAACATTGTTCCAGATAAATCCCATATCATCCATTTTCGTAGTTTTTTATCCCTTCCACCGTTTTTGTATCATGTCAATTATTAATGTGTAATCCCCGGGATTAGTCGAAGATTGTTGATGGTGACTGGGCAACTGTTGATCTGCCACAAAAATTAGTGAATTTTTGAGCTATCCCTCATCTTTATTCCTGCATCAAGCCCATCCCACACATTTATCCCCATTTCCTCGGAATTCATGTTCAAAAGCAACGATGATAAAAGGCTAACCACAGCCTTGCATCATCGCATTCACAGGTCTTTTTAAAATATTTATACAAATTTTCAGCTTTCTCCAAGATATGGGATAAAGTCTTTACGAATAATTTTAAAACATGGGTTAAATACATTGAATATTTTACTCATCACTATTTCAAGTTAATATCTGCGGCAATTGGCAAGATATGGTTTCGTCTGTAACAATGTTATGCATTTTCTCACCATTTCACCAAAGAAACCAATCCAAGGAAGACGTAACCATCCTAAAAAGAGGCAGGTATCCAAGGGACGAGAGAAATCACAACCACTGGGTCTCCAGGCAGGTTCTCTGACTGCATTCGGAAATGTTAGAAGGACTTCATTTAGCGGTCGATCAAATATCACGTAAATTTAAATTGGTGAGAAGACGAGGAAACTTTGACGGTGCACTATCTACATGAGGGGGTCCAGTTTTCCGTCACGTTGGGAGATAGATACATTTTGCACTCATTCTTCGCTCAAATAGTAATGATAGTGGAAATAACAATCAATGAACAAATTATGGTATTGAGAAATAAATATAGCATTTTGTAAATATCTATGTTTCATCGTTGTTAAAAAAGAGAGGTTCATTGAGAGCGTGACGAAGTTAAGGGGGGGATCTCAGAGATTGCTTCT
Organism: Platycnemis pennipes; assembly: GCA_933228895.1. Taxonomy (NCBI): domain Eukaryota; kingdom Metazoa; phylum Arthropoda; class Insecta; order Odonata; family Platycnemididae; genus Platycnemis; species Platycnemis pennipes. The sequence goes on along the minus strand of OW121846.1, from coordinate 101,443,358 downwards.
AAGCGTTATGGGGGAGGGAAGGGGGTGGAAAACTGGGGAAAATCAGCGCTACTTAAAATATGGATTTTCCCTCAAATTTATTGGTCCGTCCGTGAATGTCCCAATTTCGGTGTTGACATTGAGGAAAAATAATTACCTGAATGTTTTAAAACTTGTCATTATCACCAATAATCAATCATGAGTTGGTTTGACGCAGCTCTTCGCTCCATTATTTCTCTATTTTATAAGAAGTATAAAAGATAAACGTAATTCAAGAGCACATAAAATTGTAAACTGCATCCAATCCACATTATTCTGGGCCATTGCTTTCTAACGGCGGGGGAGGGGGATTCACGGACATCTATTGAGGATTAACATTATAACTGCTAACCTATTAATATTACCACTATTCTTCTCCCTACTTCCTTCGCTTGCTAGAACTATTTTACTCGACGTCTTCCTTTGCCATTATTAACATCTCTTTTCCATCTACGACTGATTGCATGAAACCATAAGTTTCAAGCCATGTCCTATGAGTTTTCATGGAATTTTTTATGTTCCATTATATTTGGAATCTCTTTTTTTATCACTCAATATCTTCATCTGTATGTTATCTGTAATACCTTTAAAATGCTTCCAATTATAATATCCATGCAGCTGTTGTTATCCATGAATCACCGCCTTTAAACATTATAGCCTACATGGACGTCCTAATGAAATGCTGCCTTACTTCCAAGGTTATATTTCGCGCTGAAAGTAGGTTCTTCTTCTGATGAAATACACTCTTCACCTATGCTATTACACTGATTATTTAAGCCCTTGTTTATTTCATGGCAGTTTATTATTGTTCCAAATAGAAATACTCAACAATCTCTTAAAATTTTTCCCCTTGTTTAATCCTGCTCTAACGATCTCATCTTTAACTGCATTCTACTCATTGTGATTTTTAATGATGGAAAGATATCCCCAAGAATTTTTTTTCGTGACCATTGCCCCGATACCTTCTATAGGCTCGTGGTGGTGGATTCGCGTCGCGTCCTCTGAAGCCGGTCCCACCCAGAAATTTAGACCCCGGCCTCGGCTCTAGTATCGCAACAGCACGATTTGTACACAATGCTACGCAATAAAGAAACACTAAAATGCAGGGGTACTACCACTGGGTACTAGAATTTTAAGGCGATTTAATTAATTAAGGCTAAATTTTTTTTTAATTAAATTGTTTATTATTATTTAAAATTAAGGCTATTTTTACGGAGTATAAAAGTTAAACGTAATACAAGAGCACTTAAAATCGTAAACTGCAATCAATCCACATTATTTTGGGCTATTGCTTTTTCACGACGGGGGAGGGGGATTCACGGACATCTATTTAGGAGTAAGAATAGACTTATATGTGACTTTGAGCTTGTACGAAAAAATCAGACTTCAGTTTTGCTGGCAAAAGTTGATCAAGAAATCGGTCGTATTTAAGAAAAGGTGTTGTATTAGAAATAAATGACTTTATTTAACTAATTTTCATTGTTAACATATGAATTTTAGCACAATCCAGTTTTGGCACCTACATCATCTGGTGTTCCCTCTTTCCTTAAGTACGGAAATGCTTTGCACAACCTTATTTGTCCTAAGTATAAAATGGCGGTAAATTCGCTAATTTCTAATGGTTTACATACATTCAAGAAACTCATAGTTCATAAAGTACGTAATTTTTGTACATTGATGTGTTATTTTAACAGGCAGGAAAGAGACATATGTCATGAAAAAATTACGCACTCCCAACCCACAGGACCGTGTCTACCACATACACTGTTTCCAAAATTCCCTTGCCTCACGATGGATGAGCAGAAAATAATATGGAATGAGTGAGGATACCCAATTAGAATTCGATACATATTGAGCGAATTGCTTGAACCATAAAGGTTAGCAGACGGTGATTCTGAAGCTGGTATTCTTAAAGGACAAACTTGAGCCAGAATAACGAGGTGACTACTCTTTCAGGAGAAGATAAATGTCATGATATTTTTCAATGGGTCATTCCTGGTGAAATAGGAAGCATATATTCATCCATTTTCTCTTGATTGAAAGTCTTAGAATTTCCCATTCGAGATTGGAAAGGTTTCATTTCACGAAGAAGTGACCATCGTTCATTCGCCCCTTCGTGTCGTTCACACCATTCTCCGCTTATTATTCCATAAATTTCCCACCCGCCTGAATCGACAGAATTCCTTTTCGTATCTCGTATGGCTTCCTAATAAATTTAGCATTTGGTGCCAAATGCTATCGAAATGCAACCCCGCGACGGCTATTTGACAGTAAGCGGACAATTATTTGTTAAGCCGTAGTCAATGTACTAAACTTTAAAACTATTAATCAATCTTCTTTTTCCTTCACAAAATAATTAAGTGTGAACCACACATCAGTGATCGTGACTTCTCTTGACTTTACGTTTCGTTATACGATGTAGTACCATTCTCTTATTTAAAAACTAAACTCTCGACTAAACCCAAGCCTGGAATGATGTAAGCAAGTCTGTGCGTATTTCGTTCGGAATGAGCCATGAAAATCTGAGGCTTACAAGACGATATATTTTACGGTTTTATTTCCTCAGATACTTAACCACCCCACCATGACACTCACGTGTACAGCGGCTGATGGCGTAGACGTAGATAAAGATGCACGTTTATATAGATTGGGTTCTCATCAATTACCGTAAGTAGCAATGTTCCGTGAGAATGGTCATTGGTCATGGAGGTAGGTTATTAAAAAGAAAATGCAATACAGTCAATATAAAGTAATCAAGCTCAACCTCAACGAGTAAAATTAAACAAATTTCATAAATTTCATTTCTTGACTCTGCAAAAGAAAGTCATCAATAGAACTGAGTCTCTTCATGAGGGCTTCTGCATCGAGAGCTAGATAATTTCAAGGGACAATTGGGATTAGATACTTTATTTGAGAAGCAGCATAATGTGAGTACATATTGCTTCAATTAATGTGAAAGCGCCCAATACCGTGGTATTAAAAATTGCAGACTATTCAGACTGATGGCCATTATAAATATTATTCGTTTCAGGGACTTGATTGCTAATATTTGACTAACTGAGGTAATAATTTTTATCAAATCATAGAGGTCATAAAATGAGGTAAAGATTTTGCAATCTCGCCTAGTTATAATTTCCTACGCAGTGCTGCAGGAAACTAAACGCTGGTGGTTGTCTTTAGGTTTTTTTGTTTTCCTGTTAATATATTGCGACTGTTAGTCGCCATTTACTTGATAGCATTATCGCACATCACTATTTTTTGCACGTATTCCAGTGCCAAGAAGTGAAAAAATAAAATTCAAATAGGGAAGCCCCACGGGGAAAATCACCATTTATAAACTCACAATTCTCTCTCGGAGATTACAAGAAACCGAATGCGCTGGGCAATGGAATGCTGGCACGAAAGTCTTCCAAAATGTATGTGGAAAAAGTAATGTGCTGTCGACAAGGAATTTCCAAGCGGAACCTTACAATTTCACATATAATGTCTGATTGTTTTTAAGAAAATAGGGATGCTCATCAACGGGTTTTACACAAGTATGTACTCATCTAATTAATGAGATGAAAATTTTCGGAAAATCCGTGACTTCCTCTTCTTCCTATCACAAGAAAAGAAATTAACGACGCGGATCGATGAATTGTCATTGACAGCAATGAAAAGAGCGCTACAGAAAACGATATAATTCAAAAGATTCTTTAACTCCATAAGCTCCTTAAATGAAATTTTGCAACTGTAGTTTTCTGAAACTAATGAGTAAATTTTTCACTTATCCAAATCCAAATAATGATTTCAGCACGAAGTGACAGTTCAATGCGTGGTCTAGCAATATTTTGGCCTTTTTTTACACTGACATTTTGGCGAAGTGACAGGGTATTGGTATATTCTACCATTACCCTGAGTCTTTTTCTGATCAGAATGAGAATATATACGCTTAATATTAAGAACAGGTTTTTACCACAAATACAATCCCGAGAGGTGTAACAATGTCGGAATTCATATGGAACCTCATCCACAAATTATTCATCGCAGTGACACAAGACTGGCCAAAAATTAAGTATTCTAAAGCAAAATAAAATGTTGCACTTTTTTCACAGCAGCCACTCGAAAAATAAATAGCCAGAGCAGCCTCGGTCTGGCAAATCAGTACGTAGTACTACACAGTTATTATCACATACCACCATTTGGTCACTGACGAACGGCGATAGAAAACATACAGTGAACATTGAAAATTGATAATTTATAATAGGTAAAGAAATACAAGGAAGCACGAACGGTTTTCATATGCGTGAACGGAGTTATCCTTACAGGATTGGAAATTATTTGTGGCACTGTTAGGTGATTTGTCAATCCATTGTAATTTCAAATTCCTAAGAAATTCACTGGGATGGATGTTGGATAGTAGGTTTACTTTTGAGTGCGTGAATCAAAACAAGACACTCCTTCATTTGCTCTATTCTGTTTGAAAAAAACTTCAGTGTTACGGAAAAATACGATAGCCCTTTAAATAAGGATAGAGTTGCCTCCTAGATGAAGCAAGGCCTTACATTGCAGATGAGTTGACTTTATTTAGAAAACGTATTTACAGCCTTAGGTGATTACAGCGGCATTTCTGTGGAACAATTAACGTATTTTGCCTGCAGCAATTGAAGTTCACTGTTAATATCACGAAGACTGAGATGGATTGGTACCTTTATTTTATCATTTTATAAATACGGACCTTAAATGCCTTGCATGGCGTCAGGCACAAACCAATGCCAAACATGGCGTCAGGCTCTGAAGTTAAAAAATCGTATTTACCTACGTTACTTTGTCTTACTTACGTACCAGCTTATTATAGATCCACTGCTAACTTAGCTACCTAAGTACATGCGCCAATTGATCTGATGCGTAGTGCATCTATTATAAGTATTCTTCAAGCGCAAGAGGAAAAATATTTTCAATTTACACATTTGGCAATCTGCCTGCAATAACAGCGTGACGCTTAAAATGCTTTTCACTTCGTGGGAATGCAAAACAGATTCGAATCTCCTCGAAAACTCCAGTCTCTATCGTAACCTACGGTCCAATAATAATTCCCATTCGAGTTCTTGGAACAGACTTGTCACCCAAACAAGATTATCATTACGACCTTTCACGCACCTTGTCTATGTTCTCTACTTCGTTCTAATTTGTCATTCAAACCTACACCATACGGATTCCAAATGCTGCCTCCGTATTCTAAATGAGGTCTAAAAAAGGGAATAGTGGCATTTTTCTACATCTAAGTAAGCTACCTGAGTCCATTTTAGGCTTGCTATTTTATCTGAGTTGTCTGTTATGATTTAGAAAAGAGACACTCATAAAAAAGTCATTACCATTGTTTAAAAAAAAATTTTTGATACAGCATAGGAAATTTATACGTTTCTACGAGGAATAAAATAGTAATATACACGAATTTGCAACTGAATGGAAACGAAATTTGATCGCTGGGGTTTGCATCCATATGAGGAAATTACGAATACCGCGTAATGCTTTGAATTATTATAGTATTAGTATAGTATTATAGAATTAATATAGTAGTGTATTATGGGAGAAGAATGCGTGGTTTTTCGAGAAATATGCATGAAATTCAGGTTGTAGAAGAGTGTGCAATGAGTTAACATCCTTGCTTTAGTTTTGTAGAGAGAAAAGAAGAGAGTCTAATAACTAAACGCGCATGCGCGAGAGAAGCTAATGGCCAGAGAGGGAGGGGTAAGTCATGGGTGAATGCGGTCAAAGAGACTGAGGAACAGGAGAGGATGTATGAAGCCATGCAAGAATATGATAAAAGCAAAAGAACTATGCAAGGATCAGTATTGAATAAAAGAAATATAACCTTATATCCTGCGGCTACACCTTTGCAAACTCAACACGAGAATGGCAAGAAGCATAAGTGTGCAGTGTGAAATGAAATAAACTGGTAAAATATTAGTGGTAGTATGATTAAATGCATTCCACTAAGCAATAGTTTTCACCGTTTATGCAGCCTACTTGGTAATAAGTTCTAATTTTGTTGTTCCTGCTGCTCCTTAGCATAATTAATGTTTACCTACTAAACGTCTTCCATAATGTAAAATTCGGAACCAAAATATTTTAAAATTTTGATTAACATTGATTTCTAACACCCATGGATAAAAGAGAAACAAATTATTACTTATAACGGACCGTTTTTATGATCACCCACTTGGCCCGTTGCTTACAATTATATAGCATAACCATTATCCGGGGTGAAGAATTAGCGGGCAGCAAATACATTACCAATAAACTTCATACGAATCGAATAAAATACCATATTCAAGGATTTGTTATTCATTCCAGTGAATGCGTCCATTGCTCACTGTTTCTGTTTTAAGAGAGCTATACAATCCCTTGAGCATAATATTTTTGTCCCATATAGGAGACCATATATCCTAAATCAATTTAGGTGAAATATGCTGCATTTATACAGCATGGCGCTGCACTACACACCCAAAATTCAATTAAAGTTCATAATTATATTGTTACGCACGTGAAAATCTGGTTCAAATATTTCCACGGTGAGCGGCGTTTCAGAATGTTGAACGAATTCAAGAAAGCACTGCCTGGAAGCGAGTCACAGCCCGCCTAATTCATTCAAAAGTGGGGGAGATATTTTAAAGGGGTAAGCCAAGCAAATTGAAATCCAATTATAGGAATCCATCATTATTGAATTTAGTGTGGGGCGAGGGGGTTTGTGGCGATCGAAGGGCCGAAGGGAGCGAGGGGCCGGGAAATTGAGGGCCGCCGGACGCAGTGCTATTCATGCCGCGGATCACTTTCCACAAGGTGGGGAGCTCACTGGAGCCCATTCGATTCCGAGACACGCAATTTCCCCGGACACCTACCTGACGTTTTTTATTCCCGGAAATCAATAATACTATAAATTAAAGCGTGAGTTTTTACTACTTAGAACACACCTTTCTTTCAAAACAAGCTAAACCCCCACTAACAAAATTAGGAACTTAGAAAAAAAGCTCGCTCGTTTCCCACTTCGTTTAAGAATCGCTGCATGCATTGACAAAATTAGGCATAGCATATTCTGTCCTGATTTAAATTCTTTATGGATCTCATAATCCATTGGATCTCGTAATATGGAATTCAACACTTTAAATGTTGTCCTAGGGACCAACAAATATCAAATTTGTCACTAACGTGTCATTGAACCAATTTCTGGAACAACTCAGGGTTGCTGTTCGCTTGAGATAAGTACAGATTGCTCAGCAAGATTTAAGAAAGTTTGAAGTGACACAAAGTCATACATTTAAATAACGAAAAATAAAGATAAATAGATAAATTTCAGTCTCCAAATGAGTATTAATAAACCTTTTAACATTGGTGGTAGATTTACTCAGTAAGGTAGAATATAAAGCCCCCTTATTTCGACTGTGCTCGAGTCATTGAAATTTAGTGAATAATGAAAGCAACAAAAATGATAAGTGCAAGACACCTTATCACGTATAAAGATATCCCTATGGCGAAGGTCTGCGGAAGGAATAAGGGTTTCTCCCCTTGACATTATTTTATAATCTAAATATTACTTTCCAGTTAAGGAACACCTTTAACAACTAAAATATTCCTTTAGGAAAATTAGATTAGGAATACTCATGACCGCGCAATACGACCCTCACCAGCGAGAGACCCTTATTTTACAGTGAAGATCGATCAATGATTTGAAAACAGACGTAAAAGTGCAATTTTTTTTTCAAGCGTTAAAATAATCTGCAGCTGTTTCACTTACTTCTGCCGTAGGTTGTAAACAATCCGAATTTTTAATTCAATCACGAAATACTGATGAACCTGATATCCTCTCATAGTTCCTATATAGGGATCCCAAATTCTTATCAGGAAATCATAACAAAAATTAAATTTAAAAATAACGATTGCACAAATAAAATAAACTAGCAAGTGCTCAAACCAGGTGTCCTAGAGTGTAACAGGAGGTGGAATGCAATGAGAAGGTCATGAAATGTCTCATATGAACGATAATTTATGAAAAATGTGCAGGAAAATATGAATAATATGATCAAAAATAGAAAATGATAAAAAGAAAGCCATGGATATTTCATACCTTCTTTTATGTAAGCCAATAAATTCTGCGTGCAATTTGGTTATGTCAAAAGCTTATTTATTTTTCACGCAGCTATGTTTTTCTTACATTAAAATTTGCAATATTTTGGAAAAAAATTGAATTAAACCGTGGGAATACTATAAAGTCAACAAAGACATTCTCCAGCATTTCTCTTACACTTTATGAGAGTCTTAGCACTCCAAAATTGATACACACACGAATATGTTTAGAATTAGCAGGGAAAAAACGGGAATTCTGAACTGCTGAATTTTTTTTATTGATAAAATAGCCTTTGCGAATGAACTGCGATCATCGCCATGATTGTAAAACGCATGGCAACGGGATTTGAAGAGCTCACACCAGCGAGCCCTTATTGCAAGAAATGAGCTCATGAAGCCAAATAAGACTCGTCGCCCCCTGTAAAAATGTCAAAGCACCAGACTACAGCACGTAAGTAATCTCAGGGTGGGTAGAGGGCACGAAAAATTATTATTGATCATGGCAGCACAGTCACATGGCTTTCATGAAGAACATACATCAATGCTGATCTAATTTAGCAGGCCATTTGATTTCACTAACGTATCCCCACACCCTAAAATTACAGAGAACGCTGAAGACATTAATAAATATGTGTATTATTTTTTCAGGAACTGAATCCCTCGATAGTTTTAACAACCTGGTCAGATTAATTACGATAAATAACAAATAAATAGTACAATCCTATATGCATCATATGGTAAAAGAGATTATACTCTATATTCCATGCCAAATAACTGTTATCTGTACAGTCACATGCCAGTATATGCAGTTATGTACAATTTTGCTGAAAATTTATAAAAAATGAGCTCAACAAACCTTCTCCACGTTTGATGGAATTATTGCAAAAAAACAGTTTTTGATGGCCAAAAATTCTCAGATGATGATTAACAAAGGATTTCATGGAGCGTAAAATCTAATAACTGAATTTCAGCCAGTTGTGATCCGTATCTTTCTGCTTTATTAGGTGACTTTTTCGCGAATTTCAAACTACTACATCTCCGGGATGACCAGAGTGTATCGAAATTTGTAATACACAATAACTATGCTGCAGAAGGTTTCATGAAAATGTCAGCAAGCCTCCACATAAAATAGTTTTGACGTCTTGAGGTCATTAACGGTAATGATTCATCTGAAGCTAATAATTCAATCTGCACCCCTTATCTGGCACATCCAATACTTCACACGGTTTGACGGCTCTTCTCACACTATAGCTCCATTACGAAGTTGATATGATCCGATAGAAGACATTTTTATGTTATGTGGATAAGGATTTTCCTGAATGTTTTCGCTGCTCGTTATTTAAATTTAAAATTACTGGCCGTCTATAAGTATGGCAATATTATGCGCATAATATCGCCAGAAATATTTTAGACATATTTTCTTTGAAATAAGGAAATCAGAACACGCTATGAGTTCGAGCGCAAAAGGTCTCCCGCTACCTAATTATATCATTTCCCTTGCCATCCACGACGTAGACATGAATGCGTTACATGCATTTCACCCAAGGAGGCTCAGTTTCGCTGAATCGCCAAACCGAATCATGCTACATCAAGACCACAATCGGATAGGTCCGAGGTGGGTAATACCATTATATACGGGAGTTTTCAGTTGAAAACTGTTCGATGAAATAAAAGGATTGGTGTTGATTGGATTCAACCGAAGCCTTTAAACGTCTCGACAAAACAGCAACACCAAAAAAGGGGCAGCGAGGGGAGGAACTTAGTGTTTTTCTACCGAGTTGAACCGATATGGCAACCTTGCGTTATATTAATGCAGGTTTGCGTAAGTATTTGAGTAAAAGTCTGCCTGAGCCGAGGCACGACTCCTGTCGTTCACAGTCCGCTCGCTGGTGGAGTGACTACGGTGAGAGCCTGGGATTACAAGCCGGACAGCGGGAACTTGTTTGGGAGCTGATGGATGTGCACGGTATGTACACATAAATGGATGCACATATTGTGGACGGAATCACATGCAATCCCCCACAAAAATGATTTCCAAGAGTAAAAGGTGCTAACTCCCCACGGTCCGTGTGATGCTCTTGCTCCAAACATTTAGTTTATTATCCGACTGAGAAAAGAGGTAAAAACCCTATAACAGTAACTTTTAAGTTTTTCATCATTTCTACTCGTGGAAAATAAAACAGCTCTAACTTTAGATATAGACCATTTTCATTTATGAGGAACAGGTGACAGAACATCTACTTTGTGAAAGCATACTTTTCTTGACCGAAGTTCTTCATTCCGCCTATGAATTTTTCTAATTTATCCGGTCAAGGTGATGGGAGGTTCGAATCCCGCTCAGTGTATGAATGCTGCGCGTTCGCCTTAGAACTAAGATCTTGTATTAGACGGTGCGATATAACTATTACCGTTGGAAAACGTGAAACCGAAATTAACTGCCACTATTAACACTAAACAATGATAGTGCAGCCACTATGGTGACCTAATGAAAGCCCCAAAAATATCATGGTCTTTAAAGAGATCTCCAATCACAGGGATGGATAACAGAATTTTGAAATGAACCAGTATTTCATTTGCTCTTTTCCTCGTACTTCTCAAAGGAAACTGGTGATATCGGTTGGTATACAAATAAAATTTCAAAAATCAATAAAGCCTTAAGTGATTTCCTAGGAGTTTACTTGAGTCCCGCAAGTTAAAGTATTTTCCGCATGGAATTACAAATTAATGACATTCCTTATGACAAAAATATACAGTCCTGTAAAAGCTTCTGACGAAAATTCTGTTCTAACATGTTGAGAGTATTTTTGCAAAAAATAAAACATGAACAGCTGTGGACTCAAAAATAGAGGAAACATTTCACTTTGAAGCCAAAGAAGCAGTCATATAAGCCTCTTTGGGGCTGTAGGCTTGCTAGTCATTTTCTCTCTTGATCAAATATAATTTTGTTCGATCTTCTCTGGTTAAAAAAACTTAATAATTGACAAACGATACTCGGGGTAAAAATACAAATGTCTCAACATTTGTATCGTATAATTTGCAAGAAATAAATGCAACTTAGCTATGATTTACAATCTATTGGAGGGTGATGAATCATTTGAAGTAAAATAATTATTTTTAATTATTCCAATATTTCGGCACGACTACAATTGGGAAAGCTAGTTATCTACCAGCGCAGAATATGAAACTACAACGACTTTGTATTCAAGCATGAATTTTATTTTACGGATATTTTGTCCACGGAAGAATCCTTAATTTTAACTAAAGTCAGTTAATTTCTTTTCATGTTAGAAGTATATCCTGAAAATATAACTCAAGAAAATGCTCTTGAGATGCACAAACTGCAGTTAAGCGACATGCTCTTCTGATTGGAAAAGCATTCCTACGCCAAAATTTCATTCACCATCTCCCAAGATAAATGTGACGTTGAATCAGAAATGCACGTCGTTAGAACCATGTGTATGTTTAGTAGAGAGATAATAGTGCCATACAATAAATCCTTTTCCATATGCCCCAATTGATTACCAAATTTCCGCAGTTATTTTTTCCCTCTAATTGCAATTCTTACACGCAGATTCACTCAAAATAAAGTGATTCATTATTTCAGATGGACTAATATTCCAATTCGCCAATGCAATTGTTACTTGGCTGGAGGTAAGTTCTAAACGATTTTAGCTTACTAAGTATAAGATAAAAATCTCTGGTGAAAATTTCTCCCAAGTGATTACTCACTTCGAATACTAATGGTGCATAGGATGGCTGATGTTGGTCCCCGAAGAAACACTGAAACAGGAAAAATAGACATGTAATACTCGACAGCGCCGAATAAGAACGTCTTATACCGTGAATAAGCACACGGCGAAATGAGGTAAACCGGGTTCACACAAAATAGATGCATCGACAGAAGAAGTATCACACGCAGAAAAATTGTATTGCTTTTATTATTCCTAATGATGTATGCCATTCTAAAACAATGAACAAAAACTTTCGAGCCCAACATGGATTGTCAAACAACTTGCTAGCGACAGCCATGTTTATGGGATAATATTTCAAAATATTTGGCTTCTCTACGACGCGTCCAGAGCCATCTTTTTTCTTCATATTCCCATCAAATAATTTTGGAAAAATAATACCAATGCAATGAGAGATGATTCAAGAACCAACGTGTCATTAGCTATCTTAGTCAGCCTCTTTCAACCGGCAGAAATCCAAATAAAAACAAAGCAATTTCCTCTCGTCTTTTTCACCAGAGTCCATTTTGCTAAAAATGGCCTTCAGATCTTCAAATATGTCCACGGGGCCACGGAGTCTTTCCTTCCCCTTCCCCTCTCCTCCCCCTCCGCTCCCACCCCACCCCCCTCCCCTTCTCTTCCCCCACCACCGCTCCAGGCCGCCCCCTCCCCAACGACCTCCCCAGAATTGCCTCTCATCCTCTCCGTCTCCAATAATCTCCAAGTTTTTCATTTCCTTTGATTTTCATTAGCGAATGAAGCGTACGTGCCTTAATATCAGCGTCTCCTGGCAGGAGATGAAAAATTGATCACCCTGTTAAACACACAATTATGTTTATGGACAGCGATGGGGCATTCGGCGAAACATGGCTTTGTGTCGTCCGAACCCTTCAATTCCTTTGCGTGGATGCTCCTTCTCCGGCACCCACTCCCTCACGGTCAGCGGGTTTTCTTTAAAGTGGCGTAATTGCAACACATCCCCGTTCCCTCTCCCCACACTTCGCTCCCATCCCTCCTAATGTGACCTCCTCAAATATCTATCCGCGCAAACGGGACAGAGGACCTTCAACCGGATTCTTAGAAATATTCTCGCATTTTCAGCCTGGAGAAGCGCTGGTTTCCATGGAAACGCCCCAATATTATCCAAGGCGTGAGAGGAGCAAATTGTAGATCCGCATGAGTTCCCATAAAATCCAAGAGCAGGTACTCTCGTCGGAAATTGTGCGAGATCCTTGCGACCTGCTCCGTCCTTCTGTCTCTTAATGAAAGCATTTTAGCGAGTTCCTCGAGTATTAATTTTTCTATGGATCTCACTGCAAAATGATTGGTGTTACGATAGTGGCTGATTATTTTTTCTATTATTTCTATATTTTGCTGCCATTTCATTAATTTCGTCTCATTAACGTCGTTTTTACCCTCTCCAGTTGATACGTGATTTCTCCGGGGAGAAATTTTTCATTGTGTCCAGATAATCCACATTCTTCAGGATGGAAAACTCAATTCGTGAGCTAAAATAATGGTTCCTAAGAAGAAGTTCCGGACAGAGATTGTGCCAATGGACATTTTCTAAACCCTAACTCTACATTTCGATTAATTATCATTACCGAAAATACATTAGAAATCTCCAAAAGGAGCAAATGTAACCAGCCCTAATTATTGCAATTCTAACGTATTATGTGTCAATTATTTTTAGCCTTTCACCTCTGTGCGTATTACGTTATGAATTAAAAGGAGTACATTTAGTTAATGCCTCGGGGAATGAAAACCCACCTCAGCAGGAATCTAAGCACGAGATCTTGAGATTCGTAGGCGAGGGATTTACACCGCCACCAATGAGGCAGACAGCACGCTTAGCACAACACAGAATATTCGCAATGAATTCAAAAATATTTCCACTTTCATATTCAGGAAAGTCAGATTTTACGCTAGGAGTCGCTAGGAGAAGGAGCACTATGGTATCATAATATGTACATACTAAGTCAACGGTATAGATTTTGACTCATATTTCGTTGAAGAATCAACGGCTAAAAAGTGTATCTATGAATAAACCCCGGTGCCTTGCAACGCAGTGCATAGGTTTGCAAACTTAATATTTCAAAGGAAACGGTCAGTAACTTGGGCATTTAACTATTGATGATTCTTACATTGATCATTGAATTTAACAGCGAAGAAAACGAAAAAATAATTTACTCTGCTGAGGCGAAGTTTTCCTCAGATCTATTCACTTTTACTCGGTACGATCATAATGGCTCTTTAAAAAGCATCGAAAGTTTTATTGATAGACCTACGTGATATTGACCAGAATAGGTAGGATTACCTTCCCTAAAGCTATAAAATTTCTTGACTTTGGAAAACGTTCCGAAAATGTTCACATTTCAGTGCTAACTCGTTTGTTATGTAAAAAAAAAACTAGCAGACTGAAGTGAGAGGAGAGAGCAGGGAACCCGGAAGCCAGAGCACTGAGATACCGATAACCCCAAAAAAGCCTTATACTACTTTCCCAAGTTAAACCTTGCACCGTACTCAACAGCGTGTGAGCAATCCGTGTAACGAGGCTCTGTTTTTGGGGTTAGTGGCGGGGTATAAGTGCCCCCGCCCCACAAACGACACCGTTCCGATGAGACGGTGCAAGTGTCCGCCGAGTTGGAAGCAACGCCACCACGCCGGAGTGTCTTCATTAAGGCTGCTCCGATATCGGAGAAGGTCAGCGGTTCCAGAAAGCCTCGCTCTCTCCCGTCCACCACCAGCGCCGGCCCCTCCTTCGCCCAAAATCTTCCACCTCTTCCACCCACCCCCCTCTTCCTCCCCCTCTGCCTCCCCCGCCCAATCCGAGCGAAACCAGCCCTCTTCTCAGACCCACCCGCAAACCGCCAAACTCCCTGCCGATGAGAGACACCTAGAGGAAGGAGGAGAGGTGGCGGTGGCCGAGGAGGAAGTGGGAAACTGTCCAGCCGCCTCACCACCCAAAGGGAAAAAGACTTGCCGGTGGCGTGGATATGTAGCGGGGGGTGGGGGGGAGGGAGAGGGTGGCTACGGGGCAGGGGGGGAAGAGAGGGAGAGGAGAAAAGTTATCTGTTGACGCCTCCCGCCCTCACCCTCTCTCCTCCCAAGATCCACACCGGCTCCCCCGACTCTCCCCTAGCCACCACTTCCCCCACACCATGGAGTCGGTCAAATGAGACGCCTGGTCGCCATTCCCAATCAATAAAGCTACTTCCTCCACCGCGGACGGAGAGAGTCAGCCTCCGTAGGGAGGAGGAGAGAGGTAGGGACAGGGAGAGGACGAGAGGAAGAGGGCGAAAAGGGCTAGCCAGAGCCGCGGACGCTCCCAAGAACTCGCCTCCCCCCGCCCCCCTCCGCTCCCTTTTTCCCGGCATACCCTCAATCATCTCCCTTCTCGGCCCCCCCGTCGGCTCCCCCGCCGCCCCCGAGGCAGACCGCCCGCCACAGAGGAGAGAGAGGGACTCGAAATCGCTGCTGGTGAAGGGGCGCCTCGGCCAACACACACGCACTGCGAGCGCGGGAGCGTTGACGCTTTGGGGCCGTGTCGACGGAGACTCGAGGCGGGACAAGCGACGAGCGGCTCGGAAAGATTGCACAAATCCCTCGCCAGCCTCCCGTCACCATCATGAGTAATCTAAGTTGGTCTTGAGGTAAATTACGCAACTTTGGCCCAATGGTCCTCAAATAATTCCTGTCACCCTTCAAAATGTCTCCACCTGGGGTACCTTCAACCCATCTTCATAGTCTCCCGTATTCCCTAGGTTTTCTTAAAGTATTTCAACACCGTACTGTCTCCAATCCCACCCTCATCCACTGCTTCCTCGAATCTTAATTTCGTATTTACATCCGATCTACAATGATTTTGAAAGTGACCACAATCTTTGTATGATTCCCGGTTTTATCACAAATACGCTGTTTCTATTCTAGCAAAAGAGGCAATTTCGATCATACCGCCTTTATACGAGCGGCTCGGAAAGATTGCACAAATCCCTCGTCAGCCTCCCGTCACCATCATGAGTAATCTAAGTTGGTCTTGAGGTAAATTACGCAATTTTGTCCCAATGGTCCTCAAATAATTCCTGCCACCCTTCAAAATGTCTCCACCTGGGGTACCTTCAACCCATCTTCATAGCCATGTCTCCCTTATTGCCTATGCCTCCCGTATTCCCTAGGTTTTCTTAAAATATTTCAACACCGTACTGTCTCCAATCCCACCCTCATCCACTGCTTCCTCGAATCTTAATTTCCTATTTACGTCCGATGTACAATGATTTCGAAAGTGACCACAATCTTTGTATGATTCCCGGTTTTATCACAAATACGCTGTTTCTAGTCTAGCAAAAGAGGCAATTTCGATTATACCGCCCTCCAATCCATCCATATGACCCATCCTCTCCCTCGCCGCTCACATATCGTTATCGTTTTTACCGCAGACGCCACTACCATGCTGCATTTTTATTACCTCCTCTCTCCACCTATTCCGCCTTCTTCGGATTTCCAATAATAATCTACTTCCCTTCCTCAACAACGCTGCCTAGAAGTTCATATTCCGCCTTTCCAACTTTCCGTCAAAACCCATAAAAAGGCAAATTTTTCTTGATCTCTTGCGTAAATAAAACACTTTATAAATGCTACTCTGAGGCATCGATTCCTACTCCAATATATGCAATGAGCCACAGTTTTCGTGAAAATTATAATATAAATTTGAAATCAGATTGAAAGCATGATAATCATATGAAAGAGTAGCAATCATTCCAGACTGGATTTTATGGAACGGAAAACCCTTTGTTAATGTAAAAGTAGAACACAAATAAAATTTTCAATTGCGACGTTGTTTTTGGTGATCAAGTGAGAAACAAATACAGATTTCTCCACATTCCGGGGGTGCGTTATTTCAAGGGCCCCCAGGATCACGGCCACTACCCCACAAGTCCTTTCGCTTTCACGCAATACGTGGGACTTGGGTAGTAATTCCTAGCTCCCCCCGAATCCAACGGAAGGGGATTCGGCATGACGACGGCGACCGGATCCATGTGCATAATTCTGCAGGGCCGTTGACGCTGTGGCCCCAGATGAAAATGAATGAAAGGAGAGTGCAACTTAAAAGAGTCCATGACGCGGAATTCCTTCATCAAGAATCGCATCGCGCGGAGGCGTCAGTTTCATCCAGCCACTGGGGTATCTCATCACTGTCACTGTTTTATTTACCGCAGGTATAAGATAACTGGCGCTATATCTCTAAGCATTCAATCAGAATTATTCCACCGAAAGTGGAATATAAATATTAAAAGTCTTTTAAAAATATAACGAGAAGAGCTATTGAATTCAATGAGTTCTCGCTGCGGTGCCAGAGGAAGCCAAGAAAAACCAAAAATTTGCCATCTCAAAGTCATGCATCGCCACACCTCGTTCTCTGCATATCAAGCCATTAGAAATATGGCGTTGATTAAGACAGGACAGTGAAAAGGACAAGAAAAGGAAAGACAAAAGTAGAATTTGACGAGGAAAAAATGTAAAAATTCACTGTCCTCTACGGAATTTAGTGCTAAATTTATTATATGAGAAGGTTGTGATACAGGTGAGAAGAAATTATTTGCGAAACAAAGAAAGAGATGAATGGAGGGATTAGATATAAAAATAGAAGAATGAAAAATGACTCTTTAGAATACATTCCACCCTTCACAAAATGTTTCACCAGGTACCTGGGAGTGAGATGCTTTAATTCGTCTCTATCTAGCATTTGTGAAAGAACATTGGGAACGTGGGAGCTATGTTGCTCTTCCGGATAGGTATCTCAAAAAAAGAACCATTATCACTGATGTCATCACAAAGTTTTCTGTTAGATGTGAAAGTAAGGTAGTTAAGAACCAGGAAGTAAATAGTTTTAATTTCGTCATAAATCGCATTGTAAAAATATACAGTGCCCTCTAGTGCCGGAGGCAATCCTATTGCATTGCACATTTCGCTTTACTGCAAAAGGCTTCTACATCGCCTTTACTCTTATGTCACCTTATGACAAAACCATACGCTAATAAACAGGAGACTATCCACTCCAATGTAATCCAATTAATACTTCAACACAGAAATGTTCATTATAAATACTAATGCATTCAACTTTGGCTTTCGAGCAGTGATGAGAGATTGATATTTATCGATCAATGGTAATATTCACTGCTGAAACATCACGAGGCCTATCACACATCAATGACTACATTTAAAGCATTGAAAAACGTGTTGCCATTTACAGCCAATGATAACAGTCACTAAAAATGAAATATTAATCCAACAATGACGAAGAAGAACGATAGTGACTTTTTCTTGCTAAATAGTGGCTTTACATGGAAGAACGTTACGAATCCCATATTGAACAGTTAGGATGTAAAAAACAAACCATGAATCAAATTGCTGGCGCCAGCGCCTCATCCGAAACGTCCGCTGTTTAGTGCATGAAATCAATATATCGGATAACCCCAAGAGAAAGATGGCTCATGAAAGTGGAGGATCAGGGAAGCCTTAGCGGCGTCAGGAGGGTTAGTAATTTCTCTTCTCTGTTTTGAACTTCATCGGTTCACAGAGAATGCTTTGCCATTGTACGGCGTGATCGTCTCATTTGAAAATTCCTGAGATATTCCGTATTCTGCATTAAAATATGAAATACGCGACGAGCATGGCCAACGACGGCCAACTAATAGCAACGGCAAGGAAGTGAGCACAAAACGAAAACAACAAGAGCTCAACCAGGAAATTCTGTCTCTCATGATAAATAGTTTCTCCTTGTTGAACTGATTCGGAATTTTTCATTATTATATTTGATGAAATTCTTAAATTGATCATTCTTAATATTTTATATTATTGCAATGCAAATAAATGTGTTAAACTATAATTTAATAATAATGTATACGTTTATGAGGTTTCACTCACGTAACTCATAGGTATATAAAAAAAAGTTTCGCCCGACATTAACCTGAATGAACTTGAAATAATGAAATCGTTACAAAAGCTAATGTATTTCCGAGACTCGAACGGCAACGATGAGGCCCTCAACGATGTGCCATTCACTTCTTTTACAAATCTAAAAAGGAGAAAGTGGAATACTGGAGTCGAGGCGTTAGCTATTTTCGGACCATTGCCGATCATCATCGCCGAAACCGGAATGCGACGACGATGAGTGGCCGGCAGTGTCGCCACTTGGCGCGGATTGAGGCGAGCAGCTTCCTATCGACGCGTTCGCGGGGTCATGGCACTCGGGAAGGGCGGCAGTCCCTTCATTTCAAATGTCGGCGGCACAAAAGGCATCCCACCTGGGCGGCGATCACGTTGCAATCCGCGGCGGTTCAACTGTGCCGCCGTCTCGCGCGCTCCCACCCTCATCTTCATCGGCGGAGCGGCAGTTACGCTCTCACCTTGCGAGCAGTCACCTCGCCGCCCTTTAATGGCCAGGGTGGGAAATATAACGGAATGCCCATCCACCCAGTCACCATCACCCTCGAGTAAGGCTTTCTACTCCATTCTCGGTGTCATTGCAGCAGAGGAATATCGAGGTGTAAGGAATATTTTATGATTTCTGGATTTCCTAGGAAATTCTTTCGCGAGTGATGTTCATGAAAACCATATGGCGCTACTCACAGCTATTTTGAAGGAAGGGACATAGTAAGAGGCGTAAAAAAATATTTAACAGATGCGATTACATTGAACAAATGGCTGTAATCCTAGGTCGTTGTGATCATGTACTTAATGATGCTTTCGTATGATTTTAATACTTTATTGCACGCCGTTTGCGATCTTCATGAAAAAATTGAAATTGATCTTCATGAGAAACAATGAAAGTAACAATCACTGCATAGAAAAAAAATTAAAATAAATCCTAAAAAGGGCGATTGAATCAAGCATCGTGCATGCATTGGCTCCATCGGCATTTCAAGACACGCAGCGAAGTGAGTATAGGAATCGACGCAGACACATATGCAATCATTGTTTTCCTGAAGGAGGTATGAACAACCAAAATATACTGAACTTTTTCCCCACCAGTGAAGTATAACAGTTGCATCTTCACTGGCATTTATAGGTATAAACTGATTTACCTAATGGACTACTTAGTTGCCGAGATAAAATAATTTCAGAAACCGATCGGTGATTGATGGGTAATTTGACGCACGCAGTAACTAGAAAATATTTTTACTATCTATCTCATTTATTTAGCTTAGCATTTTTCAGCACCATTTCCAAAATCTATTGTTGATTCGAGCGATCGGGTAAGTAATACCAAAATCAGCGTGCCTTATGGATTACTTATTTTTAAATACTAATAATTTACTAATCCTAATGATAAAATAATTTCTCGTCCAATTAATGAAAAACACTTAAGTGGGAAAAAATGCGTATTGCCACAAGGATACTAAATCAAGGTGATGATATTGAGGGTGCAAAATGATGCCAAGTAATGGGATCCATTGCAAAAAAAGGGAGCCTAATCAATTGGTTCCATAAACACTTCTCTGGACGCACAAATATTGTGTGGTATTTTATCTTAATTATCAGAGATTACGCGTCATAACTGAAACTTTACAATGGGAATTTGATTTGAATTGAACCTAATCTCTTTTTGCAATACATCGTAGGATAGAGAAATTTTATTTCTATAAGCAATTTAAAGGGAATCCCTGAATCATTACTTGGCCATAGGGAAAGAATATTAGAAAGAATATTTCATGCTAAATTCCAAGTATCAGTTACTGCAATGCTGAAATGAATAAAAATTGTTTGTATGATTTTAACTCCACTGAGACTAAGGTCTGCATATATCATGGCTAAACCTCTCGCTTCAATTGTATTCTATTAATGTTTTTGGAGTTATTTTACATTTTTGGTCCTTTTTACCACATATTTCATTATCAAACTTAATCTCTTGGACATTGCAACCACTCTTTCTTCAAAAATAAGACTCACACTCCAAATGCCATGTTCTGAATGCTACCAGAATTGTAATAGATAGCAATAAAATACTCATAGTATACGCAATTTAAAATCTAATTCAAAATAAGATCGATAAAATACACAAATGTCACATTAGCGGCATTGTAACATCCGTTGATTGTTTTAGACACAAAAAAATGTATGCCTACGGTAACTTCAAGGCCAGCCTGCAAATGATTATGTGTAAGGATTTTATAAAGCTCATACGATAGCACATTCATTCGTCTGCGTTCACCAACATCGTTTGCGATCATTTTGAGTCTACAATTTACCTGATGAACTCTGTTGGGAGAAACATTCGCCTACAGAGGCCTACACAGACAACTGAGGTAAAACCTTGGGGGATCAATTTGTGCTAAGATCCACATCGTTAATACTGTTTCCGCACTTGTGAATGCTTATACCTCTTTTACACCCGTTACATCAACTCAAAGTTATGAATATGGCACTTTGAATTGCAAGCAACTCTATCCAGCGAGATGCAGAGGAAGGATACCATACTCAAACACTAAAAATATTGCGCAATTCCACAAATATATATATATTGTATTAGCGTATAACGCTTTTCAACCGTTAGGTTGTCATCAGATACAAATTATTGCAATGCTCTTTATCTGAGGATGACCTAAGTGTTGAAACGCGTTGTGCACCAATAGAAAGTATATTTTTGTAGAATAATGATATTATTTTAGTGGTTGACTTTGTACTGCCGTTGCCTAAAGAAATTTGATAATGGAGTACAAACTACTAATATAAATGCCACGCAAATACCTATCAGATCCATGATGCGCCCTCAGGCACGTCCACTCAGGTGGCGGGAGTAAGTACGGTCTCTGTTGGAAGAAAGTGGAACACAAAGATTCACTGTGGTGAGACCCATTGCAAAGGCGAGTCGCATCCGTAATCGTGCTGGATGTGGAATACGGGAGAAAGCTAATTATCTCCCGAGTCGCATTCCTCGCTGAGGGTGATCGATAAAAGGAAATCAAATGACGGAAACAGGCTTTCACGAAAGATCTGCAGCTCAGATTTGAAGCCGTGCGGGAATAATAAGCAATTCATTTTTCAGCCAGAGGGGAAAGGTTTATATCCGATATGAAGTGATACTCTTATTGGTTGTCGAAACGAAACGCAAAATACATTCCGAGAAAGGAATGTAATATGTTGGTGAAAAAATAGAAAATTATTCGCGTTTTTAATGAACGCAAAGAGATGGTTATCAATGTCCTCATAAATTTCAGTTTACGCAGCAACATTTATCAGTAATCTGATACAAATAAACTACCAATACGTATGAATTGGGTCCTACGACAAAAAATCACTAGGAGAGGTAATCAAACATGCAGAAGCGAGTACCGACGAAAAAAAAACAAATCCATTGGAGGAGCAAATGAAACTTCAGGATTCGGGAACTTTATGCGCATTAACCTTGTTTGAACCTCATCATCAGTATCATCAGTATTTCATTCCTAGGATTGGTTTACTGCAGCCCTGCATTCTGCCCTATTCAGTGATAATTCACTCACGTCCTGATATGTTTTCTCTTTCACGTCCTCCTTTATTTTCCTTTAATATTTGTCCCTTGGCCTTCCATTCAATTTTCCCTTCTATTATATTTCTTACCAATGAATTGTGCTTGATAGTATGTTCAATCCATCTGGTTCATCTTTGCCATAGGGTTTTCAATATTGTCCTTTCTTCATCTGCTCTTCTGTACACCTCTTCGTTCCTCACTCTATCTCTCCATTTAATCTTCAATTTTCTCGTCCAGCACCATGTTTCGAAGGCTTCAATTGGTCTGCTTTTCCAATGCATCCATGTCTCTGATTTTAAACCCCAGAGAGTAGGTACTTTTTAAGAGGCAATAAAGAAGGCCCTCATTATGACTAAACAGTTGTCTAGCTTCAAACCGGGTCGTAGCAATGACGAATTCCATCGTGTCCAGGACTAATATTGCCATTGTTATCAGGGCGATTTCCTATAAACATTAATGTTTGAATACCGTCACGTGTTTACTCAATTCACAATATTTCACAGTAACATCGTCATTTTTTTCACCAGCATTGGTGTAATTTCAGTCAAAATTCCGACCAACGTATTATGATAATTAAAATACGGAGATATATGTCATAAATAATATTTACATTAACATAAGATACATCTGTAACCATATAAAGGGGTTGAATTTTATAGCCTCTGGAGAAGAGATCGAGTTTCTATTGGGAGAAAAAGATGAACAAGTGGTGTCAAAGGTAATATTTTACACAATTCTTCTTCGTCGTTTTAATTTAAATCCTTTCTTAGATATTAAATCATTACTAAAGATGACGTTCCAATTCCTTAAATGTTACGTTACCGTTTTCAAGACGACTTCAGCGCCATTTGTACTGTTCTGAACCATTTTTTATTATGCACATTTGCATCACTAAAAAATCCCCAGCAGTCTGCGTACTCGCACGCAGTAGGTCACGGGGAGCACAGGCGATTCAGCTTTCCTCGGTTTATGAATCCCTAAAATGATTCGAATTGAAAATAATAAGGCCTTTGTACCCGCGTAAACTCCAAGTGCATTTTATTCGCGTCGTATCCGTGACCAAGTTCACGACAGATGCGTTTTATTTAGATTGCGAGGCGCAGTCGCTTCGCCGTAAAATGACTTCATCACCTCAAGTCACATTCCCTCTTGCCGGCGAAGCATCGCTGATTTTCCGCTCTTCTCCTCCTAAGGGCCTGCCGTCTCTCTCTCTCTATTTCGAGATGATTCCGCCCGCGCCGTGCAAGTGCGGTAGTTGGCGGCCAAATCCTCAGCGGGCCTCGCAGTGGGACAAACTCACTGGCAGGGTTCAAGTGAACCGTTCCAACATTGTCTGCGTACGGCACGCGCACTGAATCACTCGGACTTTGAGATCAGCCAGGTTTTGGGAAACTGTCATGATACTGGCTACGCATTCCTACAAATTCTCATAGTCCTCCAACTTCGCTGCAAAGGGTTTTTTCAGCAGAATCCGCTTACCTACAACATCTCTTTGTTCAAAGGTCGCAACAAGGTTATCTCAGGCTTCTTTAGACGTCTTTGCAGGCTAAAAATTAACGTCCCGAAAATTAAATCAGATCGGTCAAATTACGCCTATCTATCGCAGTAGCGAATTTATATTCTTTCAGCAACGTACTGGGTGATCGCACCGGGCCCATAGCCTGTTGTTGCATTTGGATGTAGGTCGAAGTGGCACAAAGATATAGACGCCTTGAGCAGGAGGAAACTTGAACTTTATTATATAAGTTTCTGAACGGAACTGCACACCTTATACAGTCACGGGCAACAACAAAGATAAAAAGAACAAAAGAATAACTAATTGCAATTCGCCTTTTTTCGCGAGGGTACACTAAGAACAGAATCCGCGCAGTCTAACATTTCTGCATTGATTGTCAAAATAGACCAAATAATTTTTAAAAATACGTCACTTTTTGATAGAATAAATGACCTTGAAGCAAACTTAAAAGCTTCAGAACAGGAATCATTAAGAAATACGGTTGAAATTCATGGAATACCGTTTTCTAATGCCGAGGTCCCTGCAACAATTGTTCTTAAGACAAGCTTGGCGCTAGGAAACAAACTGGAAGCAAATGAAATTGAAGTAGCATATAGAGTTGGACAGAAACGCAGTGCTCAATCAAATAACCAACCACTGGTGGTTAAATTTGCGCGGATGAGTTTGGCCGAAGATTTCATACGGGCCAAAAGAGTGAAAAGAAGCCTTGCACTCTCTGACCTTCATTTGGGCATTTCCGTTAGAGGTGGTAAGCCAGTTTGCGTTAATGAGTCCTTAACACAAATAAATCGGAGGCTATTCAAACAACCTAGAGCCCTAAAACAAAAAGGGAAGTTCAAATACGTGTGGGTTAGAGGCGGCCGGCTCTACGCTCGGAAAAGTGAAGGAGGTGAAAAGCTTTTACTGCGAAACGAATGCGATACTGAAAAATTAAAATGAGACAAAAGTTCCTGTTCAACTATTGATAGTGAAATTAATTCTTTGCCGTGTACATCAGAAAATGGATTAATTTTTTACCACCAGTAAGAGGAATGAGAAGTAAATTAAATAAGTTCACCACCCTGCTATTGAATTTCAATATTCACGTAAAACTGAAATAAAATCGTCTTGCATTTGAAGCAATTCGTATAATTTTAAAAGAGGTGATTATTTAAAATTATATCTCGAACTAAACTATAAAAATTGGAATGCAATAATTTCAACTAATGATATTGACAAGGGTGTAGAAATATTCTATGAATATATGTACGAAGCAATGGATGTAGCAATTCCTGAGTGTACATCATCAAGATATAGGTACCCGTTCTGGTACCGGTACCTGGTTCTAGTTATGACTTAAAAAAGAAAATCAAGAAAAAAGACAGGCACTGGATATTTTTAACAGAAGTAGGTCAGTTTATCATCAGACGAAATATCTCGAACTTGGAAGTAAGGTTGGAAGTAAGAAGAGTTGTAATGATTGTTTTAATTTATACTTAGAGAATATTAAACAATATGTATGCCAAGGTAATTACCAAAGCTTCTGGAAATTTTCTAAATACATTAATTCCGTTAAGAGCACCCCAAAAACTACGAAATTCAATGGATTGATGACAAATCCCCAAAATTGCAAATGCTTTTCGAGATCGGTTCATGTCAGTTTACGGAAATGAGAGTAGCGCTGTTACAGTGGAGCAATATGCAGAGGAAGTTTTTGGAAGTGTTTGTAGTAGTAAAATATTTCTTAATAATATTGAACCAAAGAAAGTGGTAGATGCAATAAAAATATCAAAACAGCAAGATCTGTTGACCCTGATGATATACCGTGGTATATCATAAAAGGGTGTAATGATATCTTAGTGCCCACCTTATGTCATCTATTTAATCTATCGTTGAAAAATGGCATCTTTCCAGCAAAATGGAAAATGGCCAAGGTTTTTCCTGTGTTTAAAAAAGGAGAACGCGATGACGTTAAAAATTACCGCCCATTGACCATCAATTTTTCCAACTTGTTTGAGTCAATAATATGCAACCGTATCAAATTTCAGTTAAGAAGCCATATTAACGATGTCCAGCATTGATTTATGGCTAATAGATCAGTAATTACAAATTTATCTGTATTCACTATTACTGTATGTACTATTTACCTCGGTTCTAAGAAGGTATTTGATACTGTAAATCGCACAATTTAAGTTGAGAAGCATCAAGCTGTGGGCATATCGAGGGTTCATTTCTAAAGGAAAGAAAATAGTACGTGGTATACAGGCACTCAAAATCTGATTTGTACACAGCCTCATCTGGAATATGGCAAGGATTTATTCTTAAGTTCCTGGGTGAAGATCAATTCGGATTCAAGAAAAGTAAGAGTACAAGGGAAGTAATATTGGCCCGGCTGCTCATATGCTGGCTCTACACGCTAGGATGAGCGGCCCGGATCAGCCGACAAAACGGCTGATCCCACCGTGCACAGGCGACACCATTTTTCAGCCGAGGGGTAGGCTCAGTAGGCCTCGGGACCCCAGCTTAAGTAATACGCTTCGTTTTTGTTCGGATGAAACAACTCGTGTGACGCGAAAACGCGGTTGCTGTTAATAAAGCCTTGATAAATAAGATTCTCAATCCAATGGAAGGAAACGAGTACAAGTTCCTAAAAGTACTGAAGGCAATAGAAAGTGAAAATATGCCAGTTGAATTATCTCATTCTCTCAATAATTTTCTATGCCAGTACTATTTAGTGTTTACAATGTCATTTGTAAACTTCGGCACCTGATGGCGAAGTTTCGATTTAAGTGCTTCGCGTAGAAAGGAAAGCGGCTCAGCTTTCAGGCTGAGCCAAGGACGCTGAGCGCTAGTGGTCGTGTAGAAGAACAATAGAGAAGAGAATGGAGAAAAACGAAGCGACGTTTTTCGCAATTTTGGATTTAGAGAAGGCTTTTGACAACGTGGCTTGGTATTGTGAAAGTAATAGGAGTGTCCTACAATGGCCGAATAATTAATAATCAAGAAGCTGTGATAAAATCTTAGCTGAGTTGTGAAGAAGCAAGAATTAGGAAAGGAGTAGACAAGGCTGTGCACTGTCTCCCGTATTTTTTAATGTTTACATCGGATGAGCCCTCGATGATATCAAAGATCATTCTTCTGTAGCGAACATCCACGGAGATAAAATTACCAAACTGCGATTCGCTGATGACATAGCACTCATATCATAGACAGATCTGAATTAGATTCTAATCACCATAGAAAGTACAATGGACAGATCAGAACTGAAGATCAACCAAAATAAAACTAAGGTACTCGTGTGCAGTAGGATAAAAGAAACCAGGACCAATGTTAAAGTAGGAAAATAAAAAATTGAGGAGGTGGAAGAATTCTGTAACCTGGGAAGCTGAGTAACCAGCGATGGTTACTCGGCTTCCTAGGAAATAGTCAGTAGAATAGCCCAGGCAAAGAGGGCATTCTATCAAAAGAAGAATCTACTTACTGCTGAAATACAAGCGTAGAAATAAGGAAACAATTCATAAGATCATACGTCTGGAGTATGGTTCTTTACGGCAGTGAGGCATGGATAATGACAGCTGCGGAAAAGAAAAGGGTAGAAGCATTCGTGAGACAGGAGAATGATGAAGATTAAGTGGATCGACCGAGTAAGTCCTAAGGAAGTCCTAGGTTGGTTGGTTGGTTGTTTTGTTTGAGGCGCGTCAACATTGTTGTTATTAGCGCCTGAACACTGAGTAATTTTAGCTAACAATGAATAAAAGATTAAAATTATCGCTTTTCATTATGCGTATAACAGCAAGGTATGAGCTATTTATTTAGGATTAAAAGTTATAAATACATTTACAGTCATAATTTATTAAAAATGTCAATATGTTTTAAAAAATTTAAAACTCTGTCGATCATATGCGGGTCATTCCCTAAGGCTAGGTCAATCTGTTCCGGAATATTAAAAGTTCTCCTCATCTGAGTGAATTTGTCGCACTCGACCAGGATATGCTTTACTGATAAGGTTGCGCCACAAGGCTCACACATAGGAGGGTTCTCCTTGCGGAGGATATAGTTATGGGTAAGCCTCGTGTGGCCTATGCGTAGTCTTGCAATTTTAACCTCCTCCTGGCGACATCGTTCATTACTGCTCCCCCAATACTCCAAGTTCTTTCGTATTTCCTTCAGCTTGTTATTCTGGACGTGGTCCCACAGCTCTTTGAATTTTTGGCGGAAGGAGGCACGGATTAGCGCAATCATATCCGTTGGTGGCAAGATTTGGCTTTGCTGTATCCCAGAGTGAGCCGCAGCTTTCGCAGCGGTGTCTGCAAATTCATTTCCTCGGATACCCACGTGAGAGGGAATCCACAAGAAAACGATCGATTTTCCTATATGGAATGCCTCGTAGAGTAGACGTTGGAATTCAAGTAGTAGGGGATGGACTTGGTACATCCTATCCAATGACTGAAGGGTGCTTAACGAGTCACTGCAGATTGCAAAAAATTGGTAGTTCTGGTTTAGAATGTTTTTCAGCGCCAAGTTTATCGCTAGAACCTCGGCAGTAAAGATACTTGCTGAAAGAGGGAGGCGGGCTGTGCAGATGAGGATACCATCCTCCACTACAGCACATCCTACTCCGTCCTTAGTTTTTGACCCGTCGGTGTAGAGGAAATTATAGTTATGATAGGAACTTTTTAATTCTAAAAATGCCTGTTTATAAAGCTCAGGTTGGGTCCCTTGTTTTAAGAATTGTCTGAGCTTAAGGTTTAACCTGGGTCTTGGGAGTGTCCAAGGGGGTGTTTTGTTTGTCTCTATTATTTGGATGGAGGACAGGTCAAATGAGTTATTGGCGGCAATATCCTTCAGGCGTATCCTAAGGGGTCGACTGCTCTTGGGCCGAGCCTCAAATCTTAGGTCTATTGGTTTCGAAGTTAGGGCTGAATAGGCAGGGCACCCTCTAACAGAAAGTATGCGAGTAGAAACTGTGGTCGTCAGGTGCTGTCGGAGGAAGTCCTAATAAGAGTAGGAGAAAAGAGAGGTCTTCTGAAAACTCATAAAGGAAGGGGGGATATATTAATCGGCTGCATCTTAGGACACAGTGGCCTGATGAAGACAATCGTCGAAGGTAATTTGAAAGGGAAGATTTGAAAAACAAGAAAACTAATAAAGAGCACTATAAATGAACAAGCGCTTCACATACGTACCCTGGGTAGAAGAAGAGAAAAGAGCCTATTTCCGAGTTATTCCGAGGAAGCTTCAAGTACAGTCAAAATTTTATTGTTCACTAAATTAGTCTTTCACCTTCAAAGACCGTTCTCTTTATGGTAAGAGGAAATAGTTATGGGCTCGAGCATAAACTATCTTAGTAAAACAGAGGAGGAGGGGGCCAACAAAAACCCTACGGTTGGTTAGGAGTGAATGACGGAGTGGCGGGGATTACTTCAAAGTAACGCACCTAGTTTCTGCAATTGTCTGTTTCAGTTTCTATCTCATCAATATCATCAATTCGTCAATGAATGCACGAGAAAGAACCCGCGGTGTGCTTCTGACAACTCAAGATTCTACATGATCTCGATATAACTTAGCCATTCCATCTGCAATGTTGCAGGCCTTCATAGCGTTACATTGCTTACATTTTAATAAAATTTGAACCCTCTATTAGGTTGACTTAAGTAAAAATGAGAGAAGGGTAGCGTACAAGGAAGACAAACGCAGCACCTGGCGTCCCTGGTATACTATTTGTGTACCATTTGTATGTGAGTGATTTGTAACGTTGGTAGGCGCAAGACCCGAACGCTGAAAAATATTTTTTTGCGTAAAATTGATCCATTAAAAAATAGAGGTTTTTTTATTCATACGATATTTTTATAAGATAAAGTATTTCGTTTGCTAAACCGTTGGGGTCTTTAAAGACCCCACGCGCCTACTTAAGGGCTAACGGGAGAAATACCCAGGGACTTCGAGAAAAACATTTTTATTACAATTCCCAAAAATAAGAGAGCGGAGAAATGTGACACTTAAGGAATATAAGTCTGATGACCCATGCATCGATGATATTGACAAGAATCTTCCACAGGAGAATTGGAGGAAAAACAGAGGATTCCCTGAATGAAGATCAATTCGGATTCAGGAAAAGTAAGGGTACAAGAGGAGGAATATTCGCCCTTAAGTTGTCTCCCGTAATTTTTAACATTTACATCGAGAGAGCCATCAATGATATCAAAGATAATTCTTCTGTAGTGAACATCCACGGAGATAAAATTACCATACTGCGATTCGCTGATGACACAGCACTCATATCATAGACGGATCTGAATTAGATTCTAATCACCATAGACAGTACAATGGCCAGATCAGATCTGAAGATCAACAAAAAGAAAACTAGGGTACTGGTGTGCAGTAAGAAAAAAGAAGCCAGGACCAATGTTCAAGTAGGAAAATAGAAAATTGAGGAGGTGGAAGAATTCTGTAACCTGGGAAGCAAACTAACCAGCGCTGGTTACTCGGCTTCCCAGGAAATAGTCAGTAGAATAGCCCTGGCAAAGAGGGCATTTTATCAAAAGAAGAATCTACTTACTGCTGAAATACAAGCGTAGAAATAAGGAAACAATTCATAAGATCATACGTCTGGAGTATGGTTCTTTACGGAAGTGAGGCATTGAGAATGAGAGCTTCGGAGAAGAAAAGGGTGGAAGCATTCGTGAGACAGTAGAATTATGAAGATTAAGTGGATCGACCGAGTAAGTCACTAGGAAGTCCTAATAAGAGTAGGAGAAAAGGGTCTGCTGAAAGCTGTAAAAAGAAGATTCGGCAACGTAATTAACCATATCTTAAGACACGTTGGCCTAATGAAGACAATCGTCGAGGGAAAAGTCAACGGGAAGATCGGGAAAGGTAAGCCTCGAATGAGATACATAGAAGAGGTTGTGAAGGATGTAAAAGAGAGGGTTTGCGTTAACATGAAGAGGTTGGCCGATTGAAGAGCAGAGTGGAAGGTAGCTTCAAACTAATCCTAGGATTGTTGACCCATGATGACTATGATGAGATAACCACACTCTACTTTCACAGACCGCATGGAAGCCAGCAGGAATTAATCGGAAATTGCAGGGAGGAAAGGGGCGCAGCAGCACTGCTGTCGATCAAAGGAGGACCACTTTCCATTAATGCCAGCGTTTGCCATAATAATCACATATTCTAATTACGGAGTAAAGAGGTCCTGAAGTTTGCTTCGATGTTTCAAATATCCTCATCTCAACTGCCTCATTTTCATGTTCAGTCACCACCTGTACCTTCCCAACCCTCCTGTCCATGTCTTTACATGTAAGCGTTCGCAAAGACATGGAGATAGGAAGCGAAGAAAAATTTTGGCACAACATAATCAAATATATTGTAAAGATCCGTAGCAAACAAGTTCTAAAGGCCTTAGTTGTTGTCCAGCATTGACTGTTTGTTCTGAAATTAAAATATGAAAATACAATAGAATCTAATCATATTTTGTGAAATACGATTCAATTAAAATTGTTGTCACGCGAGGAAATCATTTCGTTGAAAAAGTATCACAGGGTGCATTTTATCCAGAAATAATTTTGGCCTCTTATATGGAAAGAGGATTTATCATGTTCAGGAGGCAATTCTTCTGCGGGTGAAACGTAGAGTTGGTAAACTCAATATGGCCTATCGCAGTCTTTATTCTTCTGAACCATCGCGTCCCAAGTTTTCGGCTACTAGCGAATAGTTTTCTGACTCTATGTTGCGCGTTTACCATGTCCTCGACTATTTTTCAGAGCGGCAACGTTCAGCCTCGATGGTTGCCTTGAAACATGGTCAGCATGCCACCTAGCAGGATTTATAGCTTGCCAGGATCGTTATCCGCGAGCCAAATGCGGGCAAGAGGACCAGCACTCTTAAAAGTTAGGGCGGAAGGAACACAGCATCGGCGTCATGGGCTACTTCGTTAAATTCACTTAATTAGGACTCAAATGCCATCGCCCTACAACCTGAGAACGAAGCACGTTTATCCGACGACTCTCCGGCAAGCGTGGCGTGGAAGTGAGTGAACAACCCCTACGCCGCTCTCGAAGAACAATCTCAATCATTTCCAAGGCGGAGGATGCCAGTTGAGTGGAAAAGCTAATTTCCTGGTATCCATGTAATTTGTCGGATGCGTTCAAATATTCAGGGTCAATAACTTTACTGGACCAAATACAGAACCACTCCAGCCTGCTTCGTTCCACTCTGTTTTCACAAGGCCACACAT
The DNA here is from genome assembly GCA_933228895.1 of Platycnemis pennipes. Lineage (NCBI taxonomy): Eukaryota > Metazoa > Arthropoda > Insecta > Odonata > Platycnemididae > Platycnemis > Platycnemis pennipes. The sequence continues at coordinate 101,411,265 of OW121846.1, read as the reverse complement.
AGCAATGCATTCACCCTATCGTGGATTAGAGATTTATAATTCTGAATTTATAGTTATCCGCGTCGACGAGGTCTTATTTCGCTCAAAACCCATCGCCAATGCCTACATGGCATCTACTTGAAAACCAGTCCTCCCAGCATATTATAACAGGCTTGTGATTATGTCGCTGCATATTGTGTCAGTGTATCAAATCTACAAAAAATGTTGTTTATATATCAGCCTACCAGAGATTATAGCAGGCTGCTATCATCTCCAGTCTCCTCGCCAGTAAGCGAAAGTTAATAATAAATGAATTGAATTACATTATTTTGTTATTTATGCCATGCCAATTTTTGGTTAAAAATGCTACTTAACTTATATTTATACCATCGTATTTGAACGTGGATTAGACGTTCCGCACCCGGGTATAAATAATTGACAAACAAGTAGGTAATTGGAAAAGTTGGAGATGGCAGCGAAAGTGTAAGGATAGCCGTTAGTTCGTTTTTGAATTATTAATCCATATTTCAGTTATTTAATGAGTGGGATTCATCTTCTCATGAGAAACCGCAATATATTGCACATATTTCAAGAAGTATTTAGCGAAAGCTGGGTGCAAGTGAGGACTAGAGCGATTGCTCTTATTAATCGACTTTCATTATGATCTAAGGAGGTAAGTTTTGTTGACAACTCCGACGTATCTAATATGATGTGTTAACTTCAGAAAGGAAGATGGTGAATGTATAGCAGAGAGCCACTTAACTTCTCATTAATACTACGAACCTATTTAGACTCACTAACTCTCATCGAAACTCTAGTGAACTCATTTTTTTTAAATCTGGTTTGTAATTTTCAAAACAGTTAATTATTTCGAATTATTGTTAGAATTTTCTGTATATGATACTACGCCAGTGTTGAATAAAGCATAATTATGATAATGTGATCTGTTAATTCATTCCTGTATTGGTGGTGATTATTTATTTTTTCTATATGCTATATTGGTGGTGATTTTTTTTCAGGTACAAATATTGCATCTACAGTTGTTCGCATATTAATTTATAGCGTGTGAATTATTCAGTGAGCTAGATTCATTTTATCCGATTGGTATTTTTATACATTGACTCACTAAAGGGTGATGTTTCTAGCGAATGGAATTTCATGCATCGGGCTCTTATGGGATTGTCACTGACCTGATTCTAATCACGGGAATGAGCTAACGATCGATTCGCAACCCAACACTCGATACATCAAATCGCAAGCCAACAAACTTGCAGCAGGGCGCGTGGTAGGAGTGCAAGAATACCAGACGCCATTAAGATTTCCATAATACAAAAGAAGAGCCTTAAGAAATATTTATGACAGAGTCAATTGTTTTCGTTAAGCAGAGAGATCACAATTTCAATATCCATATTTACCACAATTCTAAATGTTAATATTATCACGAGATATTAGAAAATGTATTGATGCGGTTCTTAAATTCATCTTTTCATGCTCCCGTGAGCTAATTATAATTAGTAAAATTTTAAAAATTAGTGTTCAGCAGCTTTACGCGATTTTATGTCATTCCTGATGTGCCATGAATTTTGCTGAAGATATATTTCATAATTTATTTCGTTTTCCGGGGTATTAAAAACAGTTAAGACCAATTTCATCCACTGTTAAGAATAACGGCAATCCGCCGAGTCGCTTCTACGATTCGTTAATTTTTTTCTGCAACTCGTAATTTCATTATAATCAATATTTTTCTCCAGAATATTGAGTCTGTAGGTAAATTGTGGGCCCAAAGCTGCAATACTGATGGCCATACGTAACTATTTCCAAATACCCTTATTCTACAAATCCTTATGCTGAAGATGGTATTACAACCCACAATTCAGAAGAAATTTTACATTTTCAACTTTGGACTTAATACAGTATACGGAAAGTTTAAAACTTGACCGAAAACTCTAATGGAATATTTTCGGGTTAAATCAACCAAATTAACTAAATTATTAAAGACTCATGTACTCCTCCTCAACATCTTAATTCTCCTCTTTAGCACTGCCGTAAATTCTAATTGTAGAAATTCCGAGACAGTCTTAACTACATTTCACCGAAAAACATTTCTATCATTGACGGTATTCCAAGACATCTCCAGGTTTCTAGGCTGGTGGTTGATGAGGCCGCTGGCAATGTTTCTTCATTCCTCTTTTCCTTTCAAAGCACGGCTTGGCAATGGAGAATGGTTTGCTCATCGAGCTGTGGCCGCGCGGAGAGACGCAATAAAGTGAGGGGAAATTATTTTGACGGGCGACGAGTAAAAATGAAACGTGGGAGGGAGAGTGGGGTTAGGTGAGAATGGAAAATAATAAAGAAGTTCCGGAGAGCCTGGCAATCAATCCAATAGCGACACATCTTGCCAATTTAAAGAGGTCTCCGGAAGGTCAACTCGGTCTTTTCCAGAACCTCCGTTCCCCCATTTTATGGATAATAAATATGTCTTTCACCTCGGAGGGAAAAGGGAATGAAAGAGGAGAGCGCTGAGTGTTCTTCATCCCACTGGTTCGCTCGCACACCGCACGCACATTATGGTGCATACCGTGGAGTGTCCGGCCTTCGAGAGAGAGTTCCACCTCCCCGACCACTATATCTCGCTTTGATACAACCCCGGGCGGCGAGCCATGCTGAGCTGCTGGGTGGTTTGCCACACGGCATGTACTAATTCTAGCGCGCCGTTGCAGAAATATTTCAACCACATGGTTTATCAACCAGTGTAACCACCTAAAAATGCTAACTAAATCGTTTGAGCAGAGCGCACCAATTTTATGAACTGTGAAAAATTTCCTTCAGCAACGCTTGCTCCCTAGATCGAAGACCTTAAGAGAGCTGAGTATAGATTAATTTTTGATAGCAGTAGTTACTGGGAGGGCAGGTATGATTGGTGACAATGGATTGTTGGTCTTGTTGGCATAAAAGAGAGATGAGTGATTGAGTGCAGTCATGAACCGAGGAAGTTACGGCAACCGACGGAACTTAACGCAACCTGGTGAGGGATGCAAGACAAGAGGTTCATAGAGTCCACACTCGGCACATCACTCGAGTTTGGAGAGGAGTTCTAATGAAAACTTTCTGCTACTTCCTGGACTCGACCCATACCAATATAAATGTAAAGCTAGTACACTTGTAGTAGCTATGCCACCCTGATTCCCCTTGATTACACACCCACACAGATTCTATGGCGGAAGTGGACGAAAATGATGACACAGGAACCTCCCAACTTTCAAATACGCATTGCATTTGATGGGTCATATAAGCGTCAAACCTCGTTTCAGATATAGGTAGGGGCAGATGAGTGTTTCCAAATCTAAATTGAAGAGTATCCTCTTCACCTACTCTTGAGATTCGACGAGCAAGTAAAATAACCATAACACGTTGAATATTTCAACCAAATTTCAAACCAAAAAGATAGTACAGACGCGAAATGACTCCCGAAAGTCATCAGTTGTGAATGCACAGCACCCGCTGGACCTAAAAAAATAACAGCATACTAACAAATGGTGGGATTGGAAGGGAGGGATGAGAATGTTTTTGCTCGCATGTACTGGTATCAACGTTCCAACGCTCTGCCACCAATTCGAGAGATGACTGAAATACGAACTGAATAACTCGGGGCTAATAGTTCGACAAATGGGGGAAAAGGGGCAAAGTTCATTTCCTACAATCTTGTTAAAATGGTGCCATTAGGATTTAGGAGTTAACACCGCCAGCCAATTGGTCGTATACCACCCCGACTCTCGGCAATGGCACCACCCACCGCCTACCCTGCACTTCCCTCCCCATTCCCATCTCGCTTGTGCTATTACCCGGACTTTGATTCCGCTATAAAGCCAGGGTATATAGCGTCTCTATTATTCACGCAAAAAATAAGGGTTTGTATAAGTCTTCAGAGGAAGGGATAGGCATTATCCGGGGCGAGTGAGTTGAGTAGTTACAAGAAGGATGGAGGGATGAAGAGGCAATGGGATGCTGCAAACTTTATCCCACGAAAGCCAAGAGAGTGGCGCAAATTTGGTGCTTATAACAACTTGCACAAACCAGTCCTTTGATTCATTTTCATTAGCTATGGCCAACAAGAGAGTCCACATCATTTTAAGCATGCCTCTGAGTGGCATAATTTAGGGCCTCTAACTAATGAAAAAATATTCATGGAATAATTTTACTTTAGTGCAGCTCATGGACATGCCTAAGCAATGCTGTAGCGCAGACCAAATATTCAATATAAATACTTGTTTAATGATTTTCACTCAGTCCAGAAATAAGAGAGCCTCAGCCCCGTATTTCATTATTATTTTCCATTAGTCTCCAGCCGAACATATACGATCCTTCCGTTTTTGCATACATTACTTCTAACAAAATAATCAGTTGCTAGAAAATTCCAACTTTGCCCATACATATATCACCATCACCTAAAAAGATTACCCAATTTCGAAATGACGCTGCGATGATATTCGCCTAAATGGACACATCCCACAAAGGCCATGCTCCCGAAGAGTGTCGATCGACCGTTGGGAAATGACAGCGCGGTTCAGCGAATATGAACCAAGAATAGAGAATGGAAAAGGGAGAGGGGAAGACAGTTAAGCATAAATAGCCATCTAAATGTGACCACTATTTTTAGTGAGAGCTGACCCGAGTCTGAAGTGGATAAATACGTATCCCTGAATAGAGCCCGCGACATTTTCATTTCGTGGATTTAAAAAAAAAACAATGGCATTTAGCCCGGTTAACCTTTGGATATCACAAGCATTTCACATCCTCTTGAGCTTTTTATTATTTTACATTTATAATTAGCCTCTAACTACTTCCATTTTCCATCAAAAACAATGGCATGCTCGAATTACGCAAGCCGGAAAATTATTTTTGAACCATTATGGGATCGCTACACGGTGCAAACAGTATTAAATGGCATATTTTAATTATGTTTGCCTTCGGATGATGATGGTTATAACTGCAACGCATTTTTAACACAATTCCTGTTCTTAATGCTTTCAGTATGAATAAGCATTCAGAGCTTTTCTTTTTCAGTTTTAAGAATCATTAAGTCTTGGGGAAAAAGGTATCCGAAAATTTTGATAATTAATAAGCCATTGATGAGAGAATGGGATCTGAACACCAGGAATCCGGATCAAAGTTATTTGCCATCAGAAGGGAAACGCCGAATGTCTTCTTTCTGTTCGCTTTGAGTGCATTTATGTCTAATTTCATTATCAGGAAGTGGCAAAACGAGGGGTAATGAACCTCATTTCGAAAAACATGACCGGAAAATATGGTACCCACGAACAAGCTCAGAATACGTTATTACTGGCACATAGTACCAATTTCTCTGTGCTTTTTCACGCATTCACGAACGCATGTTAACAGAGAACAAAAGTATTAGCTAAATGCCTCACTTTCTTGAGTAACAGATTTAAGCGAGACTTCAATATTTTTCCAAACCTGCTTGTATTTGTAGATTTTCTGCATTTGTACCTTTTCAAAATACAACAATTCAAACCGCACTAAAGAGCGGCTCTTTCGGCATCACAGCTAGCAGGTAATGTGCACGGAATTTTAACTCGGGTATCGCTCCTCTAAAGATAGCTTTTTGAATTCGCACGATGGTTAAAAATAGACTAAATCTATACTGACAGCATTTTATTTGCACGTGTACATTTTTGAATTTCCTCAGTTGTGATTTTTGATGATAACCAGGATGTATAATGAATCCCTCTGCGCAGATCGGAGCTTTTTCATAGCATGAAAATATGTATGGGATAGATGCGAATCAGTTTACGATACAGTCCAATAAAAAGTATGAGTATATTAGCATCTCAAAGTATTGGAGGAATGTATATTAAGTTAATTTATAATTATTATTTAAGTTATAAAATAACTGTTATTCATTTCACTACACATGGTAATAAGTTTCACCGCGACACAGCCGGGCATCGTGGTGGCAGAAGACCAACTGCTAGAATAGCAGAGAGCGTGGGAGGCTAGAAAACTATTAAAAATGCCATCTTCAATGGAGGAGAGTTTCCGAGATTTGAAAATGTTCGTAGGTGATGGTTAAAACATATTAACAAGATCCTTGTGGAGTCAATGAAATAAAAGTCAGAGCTTAGAAATAAAATTTTAAGTTTACACGATGAAAATTCCTGACGCCTCGGCATGTGAACTTCGTACCTGCGACGTCATCAACATAGCTACCAAAATACCACCATTTCTGAGCTTTTTCAAATGAATTTCTCTCTAACATTTAATTTTCTTTTACGGATTTCTCAATCCGAATTACTTTCGTAACATATTTATCATCATCACTGGTCAACAATCCTAGGATTGTACGATATTCCAAGCCAATATTTAATGCGAATCCTAGAATTGGTTTGACGCAGCTTTCCACTCGATTCTTCTATCGGCCAACCTTTTCACATTGACGCAATTCTTCTCTTTAATATGAATACGTTTATGGTGGGTTGCGAATCGTAATTACTGAATTTTTTTTCGTTGATGAAGGAAACTGCCCTATAGTGCCTAGGAAGGATTCCCCGATAAGAAAATACCGTATGAAAAGCGCTCCCTTGCAGAAGCTTTTCAAAAACCACTCCTTTGACCATTTCTCAAACTTGAGACGCATCAGTACGAAAAAGAAATCAACTCACTCAACCATAAGTTTGTCGATGAAAGTTTAGACATTCATGCAAAGTCATAAACAATTCCCACCGTATTCGAGCAAATATCATCTATTTTAGTATCGCTGGTTGGTTGGTTATTTAGGGGAGGCGATCGACAGCTGTGGTCATTTGCGCCATTTAGGATAGGTGGATAATTGGGTAATGGTAGGAATTTTCAGGGAACGGAGGAAGGGTGGAGAGAAACCCGGCGTCGGCATTAGCCTACTCTTAACGAAAGGCGCCAAGGGGACCACGGCTTAACTACCCATCCGACGGACGGAGTACTGTACTTGAAATGCCCTCCACTAGGCACTCAAGTGGGGACCGGTTTTCCACTGAAAAATCCAGGGATCACTGAATCGAACCCGGGCCTTCGGGATGGGAGGCCAGTACTCTAGCCACCACACCAAGCCGATCCACCGTTTTTAGTATCGCATTTTGAAACTTTTACTCTGTGCCCCCTACTCAAATGCGTAATATCCCATGATGTATTTAGAAAATAGTGTTATTTATAATATGTGAAGGTAACGTTAGAATCGAAACGGGTAAGCCTGTTCTCCACAGTCTTCATGCGCTAGCAACTTTGATATATTTTGCTATATGTGTATCAATAAACTGTCCAGTTAGTTGCATGTCGGTAATATGCTTACCCAACTAACAGCATGTTTAAACATGCTTGATTTGTACTTTAAATTTTCATTAAATTGATATAGCTCGACTTAAGTATTGGTACTAATCCTCTTTAATCACGATATGTGGAAGAGGGAGATGCCTCGCACGCGCCGCCATGTCGTAAAGTTGACGGGGATACAACTTGTGAGCGAGCTCCCGTTGAAGCGAAACTTAATGCACTCCAACTATTTCAATTAATGACAAGATTGGGTTTGAGTAACTTGCAAATTTAATTTTAACTATAGGTATACAACGTGGCGTGAAGCGCGCAAGCTCTCTTCGAGAGCCAATGGACGACTACTTTTCTTCCGCCGCGCCGAATCCGCCCCTCCAAGCCTTCTTCGCGGCTAGCTGTGGCGGCTACAATTCCTAGTATGGCAGCAAGGGGGAGGGGGGAGTGCAAAGAACCCACAAACGCACGACTTACACCGTGGGGATTTCCCCCTGCCCCTGAATAACGGGCTCTACCTGCTGCTGGACTCATGCTCAAAAGGATCGAGCATGGAAATGAGACACAAAAATAGTTAGTGCCAATTTGGTTAAGATTCACCCCTTGACAAACAATTTTACGTGGATTTCTGGGTATTATATAGATATACAAGAATACGACTCAAATAAAGCATATTTTTAAAACACATTACACGTCCCTTCATACACAATGCTTCATTAACAAGTTTACTTAAAATAACTCAACAGCTTCACGGCTGGTGACCTACCACCCCCTGCCACATGCCCTCGCAGGGCGGCTCGCCTCAGGGTAAAATGTATAAGTACATAGAGATGAAAAATCAAGACATATCAGTTAAGGCAGATATCGTGCTTCGACATTCATCCCATTAGCCACCAGTTCAGGCTTTCATTCAATTCGTAATTTTCAATGAAATTTGTGGACGACGGTAAGGATCTCTCCCTGGAAAAACAAAAAGTACAAAATAATGGTTTCATACATCAATTTGATCAACCAATGACTGACAACTTTGCTTGTAATCAACCTGGAGGTAAAAAATCGTTCATATAATCATTACGAATTATTAGCAATATATTGATTGAGGCGAATGAAAAGTAATTGTTTAGTTTGAATAGAGAAAAGACAAGAAAAGACGTTACAAAGGTGACAAAAGTGGTATAATACAAATGAAGAATTACACAGCTTACGGTGAAACTCCTAAACTGATGTTAGCATTCCGAACGCTCAAGTGGCTATCCTCAACCTTGATTTTCCTGAAATAAATATTTGATTGGGGAAGAACGATTCATTTTAAATCGAATCTACGGTAGACTGCCTCAAGCTATTTTCAGGTGCTCGTGAGTGGATACCAGATTTATGCAAGGGGGTAATGCAGCATCAAAAAACTAAATTTATAATGCAGTCATACAAATACAATGCTCCACGTACCACTAATATTTAAAAACAATATTTATTTCTCTGCAAAATCCAACATAGTATTTTCTAAATAAATTTTTGTAGCCTTGTCTTAACGTGCTTGCTCTAGCATTTTATTATATCTACTTTCATTTTTTTGTGCAAAATATTTTATTGGAAACAGTAGCATCAAACCCACTGTAGTAAGACCGATACAACGGATCGAAGAATGGCAGAGCTCTCCACAGGCCACTCAACTAAGGACTCGTATTTTAATGAAAAATCTGCAATGTCTGGGACCCAAACCTGGGCCCTTGGGGCAAAAGGCCGATAAATCTAGGCACAAAAGCCATAAAATATTCTGCAATCCAAAAAAATATTTTGCAAAAAAATGAAAATAGATATTAGAAAATGCAAGAGCAAGCACGTTAAGACAAGGTGACAAAACTGTATTAAGAAAATACTATGTTGGATTTTGCAGAGGAAAAATATTTTTTTTAGAAATATTAGTGGTATGTGGAGCATTGTATTAGTATGACTGCATTATAAATTTAGTACGTTTTACATCATCCTATCAACACCTTATAGAATGTGGCAAAGTCATCAAGAGAGTAAACGGTTCTATTTGTTTATGAATTCTCGGAATCCACTTTTTCTCTTTGAATCCAGCCTAGGGTCCTCTTTCATCCCTCAACGAATGGCCTATAAAAATATTTCACGAGGCACTCAGAGGTGCTGCGAGGGATTTTGGTGCACGCTTATGGCAAGGGAATGAGGTGTCACGGGTGCAGTGGAAGGGCAAGACCAGATCGGCTCTCGACTACTTGTCACTTGTAATCAATACGAGGGATGGCCTTGCTGGGGATCGGGCTGCTTTTGTGCCTAGATTTATCGGCCTTTTGCCCCAAGGGCCCAGGTTTGGGTCCCAGACATTGCAGATTTTTCATTAAAATACGAGTCCTTAGTTGAGTGGCCTGTGGAGAGCTCTGCCATTCTTCGATCCGTTGTATCGGTCTTACTACAGTGGGTTTGATGCTACTGTTTCCAATAAAATATTTTGCAAAAAAAATGAAAATAGATATAATAAAATGCTAGAGCAAGCACGTTAAGACAAGGCTACAAAAATTTATTTAGAAAATACTATGTTGGATTTTGCAGAGAAATAAATATTGTTTTTAAATATTAGTGGTACGTGGAGCATTGTATTTGTATGACTGCATTATAAATTTAGTTTTTTGATGCTGCATTACCCCCTTGCATAAATCTGGTATCCACTCACGAGCACCTGAAAATAGCTTGAGGCAGTCTACCGTAGATTCGATTTAAAATGAATCGTTCTTCCCCAATCAAATATTTATTTCAGGAAAATCAAGGTTGAGGATAGCCACTTGAGCGTTCGGAATGCTAACATCAGTTTAGGAGTTTCACCATAAGCTGTGCAATTCTTCATTTGTATTATACCACTTTTGTCACCTTTGTAACGTCTTTTCTTGTCTTTTCTTTTTGCAAAGGCATGGCAAACCAAACAACGGCCCCATGGCACCTTTCTATGGCATTAGGCTAATACAAACACCGGATTACGCCCACACGTTTCTTTCCATCCTCTCCTGTACCCAACATAACTCCTGCCTCTTCCCAATTACCCACCAATCCTCAATCGCGTAAATGGCCTTAGTTGTCGATCCCCTCCCCTAATAAGAACAGCTATTGCTCCTTTTCCATTACCAAACACACTTCTCGGCCAAGGAGTGAGGGCTCCTCTATTCAATTTCGGCCCCACCGAGGAGAAAAAAATGCATAAAAATGACACTCGTAAAGTATCGTCGCTTGGATCATTAATAGTTGTTATCGAAAAGGGCAGTCCACCTTCTCTCAGCCTGGGTGTAAGGCTGAGGGCGAGGGTGGTCGGAGGGACACCTCGGGGCACGGGGTGCTCGCGGTAATTAATCAGCCCTTCCTCCGCGCCCCCTTCCCGCTTGTTCCAGCCCTCACCTTCTCCAAGGCATCCCACCCCCGCGGGCCTCCTTAAGGCCCTCCCCAGTACTCCCATGCCCTCGAACAAGGCCCCACTCCCCGCCAGGGGGCCCGGCCCCACCCCCGCAAGGCGGAGCCGCCTTCGTCACGCGTTATGAAATTGAAATGCCATGTCCGGGGCCGATCTACAGGCCAACTTCATCACGGCCGGCATCGTTACTCGGCCGATAAAACCGCATTAAAGGAGGGGAGTTGATGCTTTATGATACCAACTGCGCCCTTCAACTAATTTTCCATCCCGTTGTCGGCGCCGCAGTCAGAGTGCCACACACCTCCATGTGCTCCTTCCTGTCTCCTCCGTCGAGCTGAACTCCACCCACACTCTCCTACCTTAAACACAATGCCCCATTCAGGTCCACACCACACACTCCGCACGCCAAACTTTCGCTCTGCGTCCGATTCAGTGCCAGGAGTGCTAGGAGGTTAGTAATTTGACGCCGAGAAAGGTCAATCATTATCCTGGCCTTGAGTACCCATACTTTTCTACATGAGTTTCGTTATTCATTTAACTTCGCCACACGGAATATGATTCTGCTACCAATTTACGCTGCTAGCTAACAATAGAGCCGGTAGTCGTAGCCAGATCGGTAACACACTGCCCTCGAAATCGGTCACTGGTTCGAATCCCTCCCAGGGCATGCATGTCGTGTTTGTCCTAGTCTTTAGAGCCTGTGTTAAACGTTGTAATATAACCACAGCCGTTGGGGTACCCAAAACCCAATATTACTACCATTATTAGTCTCTTTTTTACAGAGAACATATATGTTCCCCTTTATGCCTAGCTCACACTAATTTGTTCTGAGCTATTAATATATTTGTGGGAAATAGGTTTTAGGGACTCCGACATATGAGGTCATATTCCAAAATTTATTTATTCCAAAACATTAATCACAGGAAAAACGCAATATCTATTCCCAGGGCAGGATTCTAGGCTGCGACCTTTTTGTTAACAGGCCTGCGCGTGACCTACCTGGCTATCACGGCTAGCCTGAGATTCATGACTTGATTGCTGGTGCGATCTCCACTTCCCTCCTTGATCTAAACTGGGGCTTTTTGATACAGTACAATAACGATCACTTTTTCAGTTGTGATCTCAGCTGTTTGCTCAATCTAACATTTATTTTTTTAAGTTTAATATTGTCAGTATGTGGTAAATTAAATAATTCCATGGATGGCATTTTCAAGCGAGAAATTCAAGAAAAAGTTGGATGAAGGATCTGTGCCAAGATGCCCAAGGCAACATCAGGCATAGAAAAAAAGATGCTGCCTATTTAATAGTGAGGAACGGTACACAAGATATAATACCATAGAGGACAAGAATGGAGAACTATTAATTGAAAAGGAAGATAAAATCAAGAGATGGAAGGAATATTTGGAGCAGTTATACGATGGAAGGAATAGTAGTAATTAAAGAAAGTGCGATAATAATCAAAGAGGAAACTGAAGTCGTAAAGGATGATGGAGATTGGACATTGAGATCGAAATTGAAAGCAACAATAAGGGACTTACGGATAAATGAGGATCCCGGAGTCAATGCTTCCGGTGAGGTAATTCAAAATGTAAGTGAAAAGACATTAACTCAACTTTACAAAACCACCCGTGATATGTACTCAACAGGAGATATACCAAAAAACGTCCAATAGCACATCATTTCCCCTAAAGCGAAAAAAGGGCAGAGAATAGTGAAAATACCAAGACATGTACCGAAAATATTGACAACATTGTCGATAGCAGAATGTAATAAAGTTCTGACGATTTCCTGGATGAATACCGAATTGGATTTAAAAAAAGCAAGGGTATAAGAAAAGCAATTTTGGCCCTTAAGCAACTTGTAGAGAAGAGAATGGAGTAAAACAAAGTGATGTTTATTGCGTTTGTGAAATAGGAGAAAGCTTTTCACAACGTTGATGATTGGAATGCAATACTAAGAATTCTAAAAGAAACTGGAGTGTCACGCAGGGACGGAAGAATTTTCCACGGCTTGTATAAAAATCATATGGTTGTAATTACATCGGCAGCCATCAATAAAGAAACGACAATAAGAATGGCTTGTGCAAGGGGGTTCCATATTTTTTTTATTTCTACATCGAGAACACTATTTAATAAATCAGATATGAGACTTAAGGATTAACTATTGACGGGAAAATAATTATAATGCTACGTTTAGCCAATGGCATAGCGGTCAATTCGGAGGCTGAAAGAGATATAAGCGAGATATAACTTGAAGGTCAGTAAAAATAAAATAAAGATGGCGGTACGCAGAAGAAAAGAAGTCCAAAGCAAATTCTAAACTTGGGGATGAAATAGCTTGATTAAATGAAAGAGTATTTTAATCTTGGAGGCCAAGTAACCAGTAATAAATGAAACAAGAACAAATTAGAAGATTAGCTTCGATGTAGAGGGCATTCTACTTCAAGGAGAATCTACTTACGGCGAGATATACAGGCTCGGAAGTAAGGAAGTATTACAACTTAGGTCTGGAGCCTGTCTCTTTATGGCAGTGAGGTATAGACGAATGCAATGCCAGAGAGGTCAAGGCTGAAAAATTGTAAATCTGATGTCACAGAAGAATAATGAAGACTAAATGGATCAACCGAATAACTAGGGAAAATGTCCTGAGAATAATTGAAGCAAAGAGAAGCTTACTCAGAACTTAAAAAAAGAAGAGGTGACATAATCGGCCATATCTTGGGACATGATGGCCTGATGAAGACAATCGTCGAGGTAAAGTAATGTTAAGAATCTTTGTAGAGCAATAAGGGAGTGCTTCTGGTTTCATATAGTCTAAAATTCTACGATTGGTGAAAATTATTCTCTAGATATAATCGAAAACAGGTCACTCAAATGCACACAGGTCCATAACCCGTCACCCTTTTCACGCAGAAGTTTCCAGTGGCTGCTTTCCATTTGAAATGGAGGCACCAACATGTAAGAGGAAGCCGCTCAACGAATTCCAGAAGACTAAAGAGCCCGTTCGAGTGCCGGAGAGTCGAAAATAAGGCGCGCTTTGCGCGCGCCGGCATCACATCTGCGCTACTGCCAACATCGGTAACTGAAAGCGGTCGCATTCGGGCAAATGACCTTCAGGCACGGCGGCGCTGAACTTGCATAAGAATGTCCGAGAGGTAAGCGGTTCGCGTGTTCTACATCTGCGGCAGCCCGGAAGCAAAGCAACAATTTACTCGTTAAAACGCTGTGATCTTTCATAACAGTCATGCATTCAAATCTCAAAAGGCATAAAATGGCCGTTGAGATTTTTTGGCCAAATGCTACGTACACACGAAAGCTTTGCCTGGGAGAGAAAACACATCTTTCATTAGTGCCAAGTGGTTAAATTAATAATGGAATATGATTAATTATCACCAGGCTTTAGCATCAAAACAACGAAATGAATAACATACATTCACCGTTCGTTTCTCGAGAGCCCATGACAATCAATTTTTAAGGACGCGCTACGTCTAAATAAACAGATAAAACATTGATCCACTAAGATGGGAGATATTTCTGACAAAAAATTATTCACAGATTGGGGTCCCCCGATCTTGTCCAGATGATATCAGAGTGGCTTAATTTATTTTGTACCGGAAAACTCAAATCCTTATCACAAAGCTAAATAATAACATTTTTGACAGAATACAGGCAATCTACGTCAAATCTTTTATCCGTTTAATTGGGATAATCAACGGGCAGCGCGACTAAATTTTAGCCAGGTCGCTGGGTAATTATAAAAGTATTCGTGATAATAAAAAGTGGACACGCAACGTCAGATGAGGGCGGTGTCCAATAAAAAGCGAAGCGAAGGATCCTCATCCCCGTCGCCGACCTCTGGCACGCTACCGCTCCCGTCCGATTCAACCCCTGCGTGTTTTAAATAAAATCGACCCACGTGTTACACGAATACCACCCCCGGTCGCTGCCCTCGCATTTCAGTACTAGATCACGATTAAACCCCGTCTGGACCTGGAAAAGAGCAACACTTCTCTCTCAATGCATAGATGAAGAAAGGACTGAACCATAAGGCAAAACACGTGATCTGAGGAATGGTGGTGTTACGCTTTGAATAAATCATGACTAACTTTCTGCGTGTTCAACAGAAAAACAATACATGCTACTTTTTGCCTAAACCTTATATTTTTCTTAGTCCGTGATATGGGCACTACAGTCCTATTCGGACTCCATGTTCTCGGTAAACCATGAAAATCACGCCGTAGCACTGGAATAGTGGTCGTTAAGAAATAACTCAACGTGGAAACGCACAATGATTCAAATCCAGTTAAGAAAAGACCATATTAGGTTGACCATTTTTCCAGAACATGTTCATAAATATAAAGGACGCTATATGAAGAACAATGTTTAGGTTATTAACATTAATGAGTAAAAATTTGGCAGTTCTTGAAGACGACTCTCACATAAGAAGTCATTCATCGACGGAGAATCGAGAAAAAGGCTAGTTCTATTATTAGCGCACCATAGCAGGAATCACCATCACTCGCCATGACTCCATCACCGAGAGAATAGACGGATCCAAAGGACATATGCCCATCCATGCTTTCAACCGATAAAGAGAGGCTACCTACAGAAGCCAACAAACTAAATAATTAAGTATAAAATAGCAACATATTACTTTCCTTTTTGTTTTCACTATAGTTAAAATAGGCAAACCTGCTAGGGATAAAATACATCAAACGCATCATTCTCGGTGAATTATTTCTTGTACTGTAAATATGCCGAAATGAGGAGTTACAAGAAGAATTTGATTCATACCATAGCGATTTTTCGCAACACGAGTAATCTTACCAGAACACACCAAAAATTTGATGCAATTTTCTTCCAAAAAGGCACGATTGCAGCTTTGATTATATTCCGCGTACGTTAAAACAGAATTCCTAGCAAATTTACAACCCTTGGGACAGAGTAGTGGTACAGCCTCAGCTTCCACTTCGGCTTCAGCTGGAGGGGTGCGGGCTGCCGCGAGCGGCGGCGTCCGCACCACGACGCGACGGGACACAGACACCTGCTCTCCCCTCAGCGGCCACCTTGCCCTCTTCAAACGAGGCCCAAAACGCGGCCTCGGAATCATTTATCACCGCGATTTATCAGCAGATCATCTCGCCGATTATCTTCCCCACTCTCACATTAAACGGACAAAAACCCACTAGTCAACGAAAACACAGGACACTCGGGACAGGTCGTCACGCGAGCGGCAATCGAAAAATATCCCCCAAGCTCGTATATTTTAAAATATTCACAGTGGCAATGATCATTCATTGCACAAGGCTCCCCGCACTCCCCCTGACCTCCCGATGCGATTTTAATGAGAGTTAAAAAAAAGTCGAAGTGAGAACGTACGACTTTGAAAGCTCGGGGAAGCAGGGTCTCGAATGGCCCAAACCCATGAAAAGGGAGCCCAATCCCACCGCCGCCCGTCCAACTCCCCACTCTCGAGAGGAAACTTCTTTTTATTTCCAGTTGCACGCAACTTATTCGATGAAAAATCGCCGTGGTGGCCATCGTGAGGGACCGTAAACACCCCTTTTACTCCCTGCCCACCCAACCCCGGCCTCCCCCAGGCACAACCCACGGCCCACACCGAGCCCATCAACTTTTACGAGGTACTCGAACAAATTAAACAGCCTCCCTCTTGAGCGGAGGCGCGCCGAACGCCATGCCATGCCGAGGAGACGACGCCGCCGCAGCGATGCTCTTTACGAGAGCGGCCAAGTGTCCGAGCCGGCCCTGATTTCGATCCCTTTGGTAAAGGAGGTGCCCCGCCTCCGGGCCGGGGCACGCGTCCCCGCTGCCCGAGGCGAACTCGTCGGATCGGCGGGGGCCCTCCGAGGCCTTCCCGAGGGGCCCCGGGCCAGCCGGCACTCAATTCCTCGGGAGTCGCCGATTAGTACTCTTTTACTTCGATCGGAGATTTTGCGGAGCGCTGATGATTTTATTAATTTTCAAAGCTCCTCCCTCCTCCTCAGTACCTGGTGAACATGTGGAGGGAGGATTCCTTCAACTTAGTATTTCGTGCGAGCATATGTGCCAGAACGAACCGAAACAAAGATCGATCTGGTGGGCAAGAGCCGAGTTCACAAAGAACTAAGTCAAATTCAGCCAGTTTATACTATTTACAACCTTTATTTGAGCACCGCGGTATTGCTGGGATCTCTGCAGGTAGAAGAAAGATAGGGATTTAATATTCCCTTGTTGCTCGCAGTCATACTATTAGCATCTACCACTGAATGTTTTAGATTATTACAGCATAGGTAAAAATTATACATAAGCAATAAGGGTGTGATCACTGGTAGGAGAGCAGCGATTGGTTGCCGTAGCTCTATGTCAGTTGTTCTCTGAGCAAAAATATTCCATCGTGAAACTGGCAATAGCGTTCAATATTGAGGGGTCTCTTTTGCATCGGTGACATGTAAAAGATAGCCTAAAGGTCATATTTAATGTATTAATATTTAGGAGAAGTATACAGAACTAAAAACTACGTAGCAAAACATGAATAAATTACCACCGGAAACCTTTCCCTTAGCCATAGACATAAGTGCGACAATAATATCTGGGCTCTAATTTAGCCCCATTCCCACCATATACATAATTCCCATCCACTTCAACTATAAAAAACCAGGGACGTGCTCATAATAATTACTCGTTTGCATAAATCCGCTCCTAATAATTTCATATATTTTTGGTATCTCGGAGTTATGGCGCAGATGCTATATAGAACAATAGATGTAAATGACCATAAAGCGAAAGGTTTTCTGATACCATAGTCACGGTGTGAAATTTATGATGATGGTTACCCTAATCTCTTGTATCCTATTGAGATTTCTTGTTCAGTTTCAGTTTGTCGAGAATGATCGCATGATTTCATGTTGAGACGATTTAACGTTTTACTGCTTTACTATGAATGGAATACAGATTTCGTCCAAGGAAGAGGCATTAACCTTAACTTAGTAGTAAAGCAAGAAGAGAGCAAATGGCTGACCGTCACTCACGACCAATCAACAAGGAAGACTAAAAGTGTACCAATAGATTTTACGCACAAGGACGACCGACAATGGCAAGTCACAGATCCACGGTTAGGTATCAGAGTATTTTCAATTAGCTGGTGAAATACAATTGAAACTACTGATGACTGCATTTTACATCACGTTCTAACGGACATCGATACTGAAAACACCTCCAACAACGATTTTTATTCCAGTTCAACTATTTTTTCAAACGAATGGTAATATGAAATTAATATTCTGTATTTTCGAGAACTTTTTTCCGTGCGGAATGGTATAGCGAAAACCATAAATCTCTAAT
This sequence comes from Platycnemis pennipes, assembly GCA_933228895.1. Classification (NCBI taxonomy): domain Eukaryota; kingdom Metazoa; phylum Arthropoda; class Insecta; order Odonata; family Platycnemididae; genus Platycnemis; species Platycnemis pennipes. The sequence continues at coordinate 101,393,214 of OW121846.1, read as the reverse complement.
GCAAATAAAACTTATGGCTTTCCACCTTCCTCTCACGAAAAATCCATTTAGATTTTGATTCATTTTTTTCTTCCGCGGCTAAATGGGAAAGAAAAATCATGGTAATGCAGGAAAATTCTTTTTTTCAACCTCTTTGCATTTCGAACTGCCTCAAGATGGTTGCCTTGGCGACCAAATGGAGTTCTGTGGAAAATCAATATGATCCAATGAACGCATTATTTCGCAATACATGACTTGTCTTCTCTGTTATTTGAATGTAATCATTCTCTAGATCTGATCAGACTGAAGTTCTGGAATAAAAGTACCGCTTCCCATTTAGAGACAAGTTGATTTTAAAGAGAGGCCACGGGATTCATCATCATCATCATTGTTAAACAACCCTAGGATTGTTTTGACACAGCCCTCCATTCAATTCTTCTATTGGCCAACCTCTTCATATTTTATTTTTATTTTATTTGCGTAATTTATCACACACAGCATATCTGCCAATTTAAAAAGACGCAGTATCTAACATGCAATATAAACGTAAACAATTAATCAAATTTGAGGTAGTGCCTCTCTTTTACAACCTTCACAACCTGTTCCATATATCTCATACGATGCCTTATTTTTTCAAATTTCACACTCAAATTTCCTTCGACGATTGTCTTCATCAGGCCACTGATATGATATGGATTAAGATATGGCCGATCAAGATATCCCCCCTTCCTTCAAGAGTTTTCAGAAGACCTCTCTTTTCTCCTGCTCTTATTAGGACTTCCTAGTGACTTACTCGGTCGATCCACTTAATCTTCATTTTCTCCTGTCTCACGAATGCTTCCAACCTTTTCTTCTCCGAAGCTCTCATTGTCTATGCCTCACCGCCGTAAAGAACCATACTCCAGATATATCACTGGTTACTCAGCTTCCCAGGTTACAGAATTCTTCCACCTCCTCAATTTTCTATTTTCCTACTTGAACATTGGTCCTGGCTTCTTTTTTCTTACTGCACACCAGTACCTTAGTTTTCTTTTTGTTGATCTTCAGGTCTGATCTGGCCATTGTACTTTCTATGGTGATTACAATCTCATTCAGATCTGTGTATGTTATGAGTGCTATGTCATCAGCGAATCGCCGTATGGTAATTTTTTCTCCGTGATTGTTCCCTGCAGAAGACTTCTCTTTGATATCATTGATGGCCCTCTCGATGTAAATGTTAAAAATTACGGGAGACAGTAAAAGGGCTAATATTCCTCCTCTTGTACCCTTACTTTTCCTGAATAAGAATTGATCTTCATCCAGGGACTCCTCTGTTTTTTCTCTAATTCTCCTGTGGAAGATCCTTGTCAATATCATCGATGCATGGGTCATCAGGCTTATATTCCTTAAGTGTCACATTTCTCCGCTCCCTTATTTTTGGGAATTGGAATGAAAATGTTTTTCTCGAAGTCCCTGGGTATTTCTCCCGTTAGCCCTTAAGTAGGTGCGTGGGGTCTTTAAAGACCCCAACGGTTTAGCAAACGAAATACTTTATCTTATAAAAATATCGCATAAATAAAAAACCTCTATTTTTAATGGATCAATTTCACGCAAAAAAATATTTTTCAGCGTTCGGGTCTTGCGCCTACCAACGTTACAAATCACACACATACAAATGGTACACAAATAGTATACCAGGGACGCCAGGTGCTGCGTTTGTCTTCCTTGTACGTTACCCTCCTCTCATTTTCAACTAAAGTACTGGACGTGAGATCGTTACTCAACCTAATAGAAGGTTCAAATTTTATTAAAATGTAAGCAATGTGACGCTATGAAGACCTGCAACATTGCAGATGGAATAGCTAAGTAATATCGAAGTCAAGATGAATCTTGAGGTGTCATAAGCACACCGCGTGCTCTTTCTCGTGCATTCATTGACGAATTGATGATATTGACGAGATAGAAACTGAAACCGACATATTGTAGAAACTAGGCGCGTTACTTTGAAAGAATCCCCGCCACTCCGTCATTCCCTTCTAACCAACCGTAGGGTTTTAGATGGCCCCCTCCTCCTCTGATTTACTAAGATAGTTTATGCTCGAGCCCATAACTATTTCCTCTTACCGTGAAGAGAACTGTCTTTGAAGGTGAAAGACTTATTTAGTGAACAAGAAAACTTTGACTGTACTCGAAGCTTCCTTGGAATAACTCGGGAATTGGCTGATTTCCTTCTTCTACCCTGGGTATGTATGTGAAGCGCTTGTTCATTTATAGTGCTTTTTATTAGTTTTCTTGTTTTTATATTTGCTGTTTATTTGTTATTAGTCTCATACCAGCATCGAATTGGACCTCATACTCTAAAGATATTTGAGTTTCCCCTTCGCGGACAAAATGACTGAGCAAGAGGAAGGAGAAAGAGAAAGAAACCGCATCCTTGACCTTCTTCGGGATGTCCCCTCCGAGGATGAAGGAGATTCTACTCCTGCGGAGGAAGAAGATCGTCGAAGTGAGCCGGAACATGACACGGGGACAGAAGAAAGTGGCTCATCTGATGATGAAGTGTGTAGTGGCAACGACTCTCCCAATAGGTCGTCCTCATTAGATTTTTTGGAAAAGACAAGGTAACGCGTTGGAAAAGGCTTCTACCTTCACGCAGAGTTAGGATCCCACAAGTGAACATTGCGTCTAGTTCGTCGGGACCATTACTACAGGCAAAAAATGCAAAAACCCCCATGGAATGGTACATACAGACTATTTTTAGGTAATGTTACTGTACGTATCGTTACCATGTGCACAAATATTTATATCCCCCAAATAGCTTCGCTATTCTGTAGAGATCGAGATGCAAAATTGTCTGATGAAGAGGAAATGAAGGCTAACAGAGGTATTCTTATTCTGTCAGGTTCCATTCGTTCTGGACATCAAATTATTTTTATGGTACAGAGACTGGTTTGGAATCGAAATATTTTATACTACAATGAGTATGAAAATATTTTTTATCCTCTTGCTTTGCGTCCGCTTCGAGGACGTAACAGACAGATCGCAAAGACGTGAGCATGATAAATTCACTGTTTTTCGAAATATTTTTGAAACTTTAATCTCTAACTGTGAAAAATATTACAAAAGAGGAGAGCTAAATTGGTTCCTTTTCGAGGAAAATGTCCCTTTCCTCAGTTTATCCCAAGCAAACCGGCAAAATATAGGATAAAAGGATTTACTTTGAAGGATCAATATCGATGCACCCAGATACTATAGAAGTTTATCTTAGGACACAGCCAGAAGGACCTTCCCGCCTGTCATATCGGCCATGCGATGTTGTGTATCGATTAACGAAAAGAATGGCAGGCACTGGACAAAATATTACAGATGATAATTGGTTCAGCAGTATTCCCTTGGTAAAAGACTTGTTAGAGAATAGGATAACTTACCTAAATAGGTACCCTGAGGAAAAACAAGGTTGAAAGTCCACCAGAATTAACGAACGCTAAGCATAGAGCTGTAGGAAGTAGCATGTTTTGCCTTTTAGGAACACTTGACACTCGTATCTTACGCTCTGAAGAAAAACCGTAACATTTTAATGATTTCTTCTGTGCATCATGATAGTGCAATTGATGACAGATCTGGAGAAATGTGTCAGTCTGAAATCATTACTGACTATAAATTTACAAAGCCAGGAGTGGACACTGTCGGCGACATGTGTGCGCCATACAGTACCGCGAAACGTTGTAAGATTTGGCCATTAGATATATTTTTTTAGGATTCTAAAGATCGCAGGCATCAACGCGCAAGCAATTTATATGTCCAATAGTCCCTAAAAATAAGCTGGTTCGGCGGTTATTTCTCAGAGAGATTGGTCGAGAACTCGTTCACACGTAGATTAGAAAAAGAGCAGCATGCAAATCTTTACCAAGAAATCTTGGTGAGAAAGTTCCAAAAATGTCTGGTTCAACATCTTTGGGACATAGTAAGTTAGATGTGAAAGTAAGCCTGGTGCACCATTTGCCCAAGAAATATGGACAAAAAAAACCAATTTTGCAGGCGCTGTTCTAAAACTATATGTTTAAAACATATAAAAACTACAGCAAATATTCCACAAAGAAAAAATCATTCGCCGTGAACGGGACTCGAACCCGGACCCCCTCTACGAATGATTTGTTTCTCTGTTGAATATTTGCTGTAGTGCAATTTCAGCGGGTAACGCCGCTAAAGTTTTCACGACTAGTACGTGGTCTTTGAATTCTAATTCATATAAAAACTGTATTCCCTCATTGCTTTGATCATTTCAATGAACATATTAACTATGACACCAAAAATATTCCTTAAATTTTATTTTAATTAATATTAATTAGCTCAACTAATAGGAAAAAATTAAAGGTATGTATGTTAAATTATCCGGCTTTGAATATCTAGTGAAAAAATATCAATGTAAAAAAAACAAATTTTGCGAAGATATAAACAATTCTGCATGGGGTATTAAACGACCTCACGCGCCCAATTACGTCACAAAGTGAGATGCCCTACTTAAGGGTTAGGTATATGTCACAGATGATTTTTTAAAGATGGATTAGTGTCTTTTCCCTTCATTTTTAATTAGTTCTGTATGAATATTATCAATTACAGAAGCCTTATTCATCCGATGATCCCTTACTGATGCGTCAATTCCGATCTTAATATTGATGCTCCCTTATCATCCTTTTCGACGTCGCAATCCCCGACCACTTTCGTGTGGAGATTGTTTCTGTTGTATAACTCATTTAGATATTCTTTCCATCCCTTCACTTTGTCTTCGTTTTCAATAAAAGGTTATCCATTGTTGTCTCTTATAGCATTGCAAATTTGCTCCGTGCCTTGAAGTGATTCCTCACGATACAACAGGCAACTTCTATCTTTCCAAGGGCAAGGTTATTTTCTAAATCTTCGCATAGGTTCTTCATCTACATTTCTCTACTTTTCCTTGATTTGCGACTCATTCCGTTCCTTATTCTTTTGTAACAAATCTGCCCTTATTCAGTTTTCGCATTCTTGTACTGCCGTCTTTCTGCAAATAGGTCTAAGACATCTTCCTTGACCCATGGCTTCTTCTTGGCAATTTTTCATCTTCAAAGAGCTTCCTTTGCGGCTTCCTGTTGTCCACACTTAATGTTTTCTCAACGCTCTTCCACTGATTTCTCTGTCGGGTCCTCTCCTTTGTTGATTCCTACTGCTTTTCGAAATGCCAGCTGAAGTTGAGCCTTCTTCAGTTTTCCTGCTGCCATATTTTCTTCACGTTTTTCTTCAATTGCTTGATTTTTAAATGTCAATCCATCATCACTAATTTATGATCACTGTCCATGTCTGCCCCAAGGTAGCTTTTGCAGTCCTTCACTTGATTCCTATTTCTCTGCTTCACCAAAATGTAGTCTATTTGAAATGCTATATCTTCTGTCTCCTGGCATTTTCCACGTGTGCCTTCTTCGGTTGTGGTTTTTAATCTGTGTTGGAAACCACTACCTTATGCTGTGCGTAGCACTCCAGTAGTTTTCCTTCTCTTCCGTTTCAGTTTCCCAATCCATGTTTTCCAGCTATTCTTCCATCTTTAACTTCCCCGATGACAGCGTTCCACTCCCCTAAAATAATTCGGTTTCCTTCTCCTCTTACCTGATTTATAACTTTCGTGAGATCTTCGTGGACGTGTTCCACTTCGTCATCTTCATAGTCCGACGCAGGCATGTAAACCTACACCACAATGGTATCTGTAGGCTTGTTCTCAATCTGCACCATCATGATCCTCACATTTTACTAAGGAAAACTCTTCACACGCAGTCCTGCACTCTTCATGAGAATTTTGCCTACTCCAGCGTTACCATTCAGTGATCCGGTGTGAATAATTCTTAACTTCCGCTCCAAAATCTCCTTCTACGGGCCATCTCATTTCACTGATTCCTAGTATGCCGAGCTCCATTCATCGCATTTCAACCTTCAGGTTCTCCAATCTTCCACAGGTGATCACACGTTCCAAATTCCTACCCTATAATGTCTATGACACTTGACTGATATAGTCTCTCGGGTAGTCCTCGCCCGGAGATCCTAATGGAGGACTATCTACTCAGAAATATTTTACTCGAGAGGGCTCCACCACGTCTTAGTGGGGAAGGTTACGAAAAAAAAACTAATTAAAGTTAAAGCTAATCTCCGGAAAAAGTAACTAATTAAAGTTAAAAGTTACTTTTCTGAAAAAATACTGATTAAAGTTTAGTTAAAAAGTAACTTTTACGTTAAAAGTTACTTTTAGCGTAAAAACTTAAAAGTTACTTTTACAAATTGGATGCTGTGGTAATAGAGGCCTTGATGGTTTTTAGCTTTGACAAACAAAGCAAACTGTCATTGTGGTTTCTTCCATCCGTATCCCATTGTTTAAAAATATTTTAAGTGGGGATTTTCGTTTTGATTCCGTACAGCGTCCAGAGAGTTTTTGGTCAGTTTTTCAAATTCTGCTGAAATGATAGGCAAGTTTTCTGAGGTGGGGCTCTAATTCCGGGATTTTTAAATTGTCGTGAGTGTAAGGCTTTCTGACGAACCATGGTGCGTCTGTAATTTGCCGCCAAAGATTGTTCTGAGCGGTAGAAATTGCTTTAAGGTTAGTTTTTGATATCGATCCCCACATTACCATGTGAAGTATCCCTTCACAATTCTAAAATTGCAGTGTAAACGGTTTAGCTATATATAGTTACAGTAGATGCTGAGGGTGTACCTGCGCAACTTTACTCGCGAAAAACTGGGGGCTGATGTATTGACGACGCGATGTCGCCGAGTAAGGCATACGTAGACTGGCGCATTCTAACAGATACGTTAGTTTAAATGAACCCCTACCCCTCGTTATCCGTCATAGGCTTTTAGGCGACCCTTCTTTCTCGGCTTTAACTATGTAGTATTGACGACATGATGTCACCGAGTAAGGCATACGAGCCCTCCAGGACACTGTCTTCACGTGGTTTTGTGTTTTCTCGTCTTAGGGTGCGTTCCTAAACTTTGGCGGTCACTCAGCCCCGCTTTTGCTTGGATGTATTCATCTGGGCCTATTCATTTCATTATTCCGCAACTACCCTAGCATTCTAAAATAGCCGTTTATTTTTCTATTTGTCTCTTGGATAAACTTTGCACCCAAATTCGGACAGGTAGACATTCGCCAAAAATTAACGAAAAAAATTAACTGAAGTTAGTCTTGTATCAGTTAATCCATTGTTTTAACGATTAGAAGTTAACAGTTAACTCTTCTAAAAAGTAATGATTAAATTAAATAGTTACCCACATTTTTAACGATTTATTTTGATCGTTAATTTGTTTAATCGTTGATCCCAACTATGCACCACGTCTTGATAAAAGGAAAAGAGAGGAGTAGCTGCGACTCCTTGAGATAATAATGTGGTGGTTTCCCCTTGCCTTCTCCGTCGCAGTACTACAGCCATCAAAGTAAATGTTACCACGCCTGTAGTGAAATGAGTGTCGCTGTACCAACCACTATGGTCTCCACCTTAACTCATATGAAGAAGAGCTGCTGCCATCTCCTCCGCTTCATTGAATACATAATTGTTGGCGGCCTCCCGTCGCCAAGTTACGGCATCTTCACAAGTTCTGTATCATTTAAAGGCCTACCTTACCCAGCAATAGACCAAACCCACCTCGGAATGCCGTCGTTTTGTGTCCACGACTGCTCAATCGACGAGTAAACGACCATCCACAACCTGGTGGAGGCACTCGGTAGCTTTAAGCTCAGCCGCGAGGGGATTCATCAATGAAAAAATATCCACGAGCCTTTGAAAATGAAAAGTTTCTCTATAATTGGACCTGGTTTCGCAAGCGGAAAACAAATGTCTCGGATGAAATAAATGCCATTGAATAAAGCAGGGAAGGGGTCCACTTCCACCAAAACAACTCCACAATACTCTCCCTTCGTTCTATTAATATTTTTCAGCACTGTCAGGTTGCACGTGCGTGGTTCTTAACGACTCAATACTGTATGAAATATAATTGCAACTCATAATATCTCTTGTTTCTTACTTCTCCCTTTATTATGATATGTTTTAAGCCATTCAACACAAAAATAGCAAACAAGTATCGATGCATCCAGAAGATTTAATTCAAGTAGCACTAATTACCTTATCTACCATCTCTCTCTACGTTTTCCTTGATGATTTTGAGGAGGTGCTCGGCGACTTATCGACGAAAAAGCAATTCTGAGTGTGTCCTCTTATTATAAGATCTTTCATGGCTCAGAAGGTATGAACTTGACTATTGCGTAAATTAAAATAGAGAGAGAGAGGCGATGAGTTAGCTCGAGGGAGCACTATGATTGCGCGAGGAGCTTATTCATCTACATAATCAGAATAACCTGCAAACCACAGCAAGGGTATGTGTCAGGAATCATCATGAATCATCACAAGTTATGCATCAGAGAGAACAAAATAAACACTTATCATCATATAGACATGCACAATTATTTACTTTTATTATAAACTTTTATGTACCTGAGAGTTACAATGCTATTACTTTGAGGGAGATGTTAATGTATTCACGAGACACAAGTAACTAAATTGTTACTGCAAATTGTAAATACTAAATTGTATCTACAAAATAATATAATAATTATTGATAAGTCAGGTATTTCTATAGATATATTAAATAGTTAACTTATATTTTCTGGCACATGCAAGAGTTAGTAACGCTAAAACATGAACGTGTAAAAAATTACTACACGCTTTTCTTCTACATCAAAAGCTACAATAACTATTCTAATTTCCCCATGCTTTTCACTGTAATCTATATCTGCCCCTAATTTTTCGTGGAAAATATGAATTTCTGATCCTTCCTTTCTTGCTTACTTATCCTATCTCTTTTATTCTCTCTCCATGCTCAAACTAGTTATCAAGTTATCATAAGCTGCTGATTTTAAATGTATTTTTAATGCCTCCAGAAAACCATTCACCTTAAATTTCTAGGGGGCATTTATTGTAAATTAATCTACGACCTAATAATGACTTTAAATGACCAACCTATCCCTCTAATAATTTCGATACTGTGCTTAACCCAACGCAGCACATTTTGACAAACCTAGTTGCTATTCATTCGTATCTGTCTAGTACTGAGTCCAAGCCTAATTCATACCGTTGCAATATATTCGATGCCTATTCAAGGTGGCGCTTGACAATTAAGAAAAGTAACACTGCTCTTTTGCTTTTCGTCATATATCTCTAGTAATCTTTTAATGAATCGTAGCCTTTCGTTAGCTTTATTGCATATCTTCTTGATGTTTCTTGCCCTCGTCAAATCTTTAGTAATAGTAATACCTAAGTACTTCACGAAATGAAAGCTAACCATCGTGGTTTTACTGACGTTATTATATCGCTTTAGAGAATTATTCTACTTCCAAACATTCATAGCTACACACTTTTGATTTGGAATAGGTTGGAGAAGGGAATCTTTTAAGGGAGAAAAATAACGGCGAAGTATTCTGCGTGGTGTGTGAGGAAAATAAAATGGTGTGTGAGGAAAAGAAAACTGTTGGAGGGGATTTGAAGGGGAGAGAAATATGATAGCGGAAGTAGTTTATGGTATGATTGCAGAATACTGAGTCTGTCAGGATAATAATTACCAATAAGTAAAGACGAAGATATGAATAGGGAACTAGGAAAGCATGCAAGAAGGCAAAGTTATAAAGAGTTTCAGAGGAGTATAATGAACGGAACTGGAATCTAGGTTATAGAAATGAATTTGGAAAGACACTTATACGTAACATTTTCAATCCTTTTTGGTGGTGCAACCACATTCTATAGGGGATGGAGGAAAATAAATGACCAAAGGATAAACTGGAAATATCTTTACCATTGATTTTGTAATCGAATTCATGGGTAAAAGTTCTTTAAAGTCATATCTGAGGGACTGTTTGTCCAGGAAATGGGCAGTACCTACAAATGAAGTGGTTGGTGTGGTTTTTGGAAAGGAAATAATTTTCGGGAAGCTTAAAATTTGCATAAATATTTCCAGAAGACCCGTTCATTCGATGAGGAAAGGCATTTTCCTTAGCATCCAACTATTTAGAATTTGTATAAGGTCAAAATAGCACAAATTTCGCTCAAATGGTCTACACTCCATTTCCTCACGAAATCTTAAAAATCAAGCCCTTGCTGAACCTATATGGATACATAATAGGAATAAAAAGTGATGCAATTAGATGAAACAGATATTTATATTTGTTTTAATATAGTCTGCTTACATTTTGTGATTATTTATCAAAGATATTAAATAAAATGGTGGCCCCTAATTTTTGGTAATTTGTTAAAAATATATGTAGATAAAAAGTTAATTGCATCGCCGAGGATCACGAAGTAACTTATATAGGAAAAATCTACAAACCTTCCATAGTAGGAATCCGATGAGTTATGCTGCGACCGTTTGCGACGCCGAATTTCACATTAGTTTTTCGATCGCGCGGTCGATTCTGGACCAACCAGCCTGCAAAGGGGCGGCAAGTGCGTGGAATGGATTGTAGCCGAATCCACTCCACTATGGAGATTTTCAAGATAAAAACATTGAAAAGAGCCTCCATGTATTATATTTTGGTGAAATCGCGGGAAACATTACGCATTTTATCACATGGGATAAAGGTCTAGGAGATACTGAAAGACTGCTTCCTTCGGGTACACCGCGGAGCAGGGAGCTCATGAACAAGAATTCATCCGACATCGGTTCTCAATGCCATCGTTGGTTATACTGTGAATGGCCTGATATTCCGTCAAAGTCATATTAACAAGTTAGTGTGCAATTTATATAATGCGCGGTTGTTGAATCTCTGGAAATGCTTTCCAAGATACGCGGGGCTGTATGATCAAGTAGACTTAGAAGTTTAACTTGACATGAGTCCTCTAAAATAGTAACTTCACCTGGATAGGTAGCACTTTTAGCTATTCGTATTCTTTCGTAATTAGGATGTAATTTATGGCCCTGGCAAATTTTTAATACTTAAGTATTCAGGGAAATGCCTTGTATCATCGAATGCACAGGTATTTTAAAAATATATGTACAAAGTTTCAGCTTCCTGGCTTGAAAAAATCCCTTTTTGAATTATGGCCAGAATTTTCGATTTCAGCCCACTGTGTGACGGTTGGAGAGGAAGACGTTTACGCATAGGAATCTTGTTGAAAGTGGAAGTAGGTGAGGTAAAAGAGCCGGAGAATATGTTGAGGGAAGAAATGGAAGAGTTACGAGAGTTCATGGTAGGCGGTCAGAGATGGAATGTATCACCTATATATGTTTATCAAAGACGGCGTTGAAGAGATTGATTTGAAACAAAATTTTACTTAGGAGGCAGATCGAAAGATTAGCATTAGAGAATCTAAGTCTACTCCCTATGTTGCAACGTTTGTTTTCCCAATACACTCAAATTAAATTTATTATTGCTTAATTTAAACTTAACTATGTTATTGAATGAAAGGCGCAGTGGGTAAGGATGAAGAGGGAGAGATTGAGGAGGATATCTCCACCTTTCCCGCAGCACATAGTAAACGATTCGGTTTGGGTTTAACTGAACGTGTTCTAAGCCCCTCCCGGACTCGAACCCGGGCTCTCCCGTCAGCGTTCCAACATCCACGTACTGGGTTGGTTGGTTGATTATTCAGGGGAGGCGACCGAGGTCTGCTGAGGTCATTTGCGCCATTTAGAATAGGTGGGTAATTGGGTAATGGTAGGAGTTTTCAGGGAACAGAGGAAAGGGTGGAGAGAAACCCGGTGTCGGCATTAGCCTACTCTTAACGAAAGGCGCCAAGGGGACCACGGCTTAACGTCCCATCCGACGGACGGAGTACTGAACTTGAAATGCTCTCCACAAGGCTATCAAGAGGGGACCGGTTTTCCACTGCCGGGAATCGAACCCGGTCCTCGGGATGGGAGGCCAGTACTCTAGCCACCACACAACCCGATCCCCTCCACGTACTGTACTACCTAGCCGTCACATGTAGAACACAAACATAAATGTGTATTAATATGTATGTATTTATTTATATCTATCACGTTCATGCCCGCGTGGGATATGGCAACAGAGCCCTGCATTTCTCGTCGGGTGAAGAGGCCCATGCTCTCCGTGACCTCTCTCCCCCCTGCGCCCTCTCACTACCGGAGAGAACTTCCGCGCCAACTTCAGACATTCAATTCCGCTGACTTCCCAAAACCCCGGAAATTTTCGAGTTTGGGCGGGGTTCTGTGGGCGGGCAGTGGGAGGGGCAAGTTAAAAACCTCGCATCCCGCCCCCCATTATCCTTCAGGCTCTCGACCCATCCCGGCACCACCCTGTTCTCCTCCAAAGGGGTTCGGGGGGAAGGGGGCGGGAGGGGAGTAAGACGCGAGGCGAGCTCGAAGTGCAAGGGCAGCGGTATTTTCAATTTATAGTGATGTGAAGGCGAGGGGGGGGGGGTGAGTTCTAGGGGCGGGGAGGGGTGTCAAGGGTGGGGAAGGACTGGAGTTCTGGGGCTGCAAAGGTGGTGGGGGAGAGGTCAGCCTTTTGTCATCGACAGAACTGGCTCCGCTCCCTGTGACTCTCATTTCGCATCCCCCGAAGAAAGACGAAAACAAGGCCTGGGGCGCGATTTTTGAACTCATACGTACCCCAAGGACCTACTTCTGGAGCATTCCTCGTCTCGAACGCGGTTTAAAAACACAATTTCCTGCAATATTTTTCACGCGTTGCTAGCGGATGCACCCCAAGCTGACTGGGTGCGGCAAATCAGTAAACATGGCGGTCCATACTTTGGACCAGTAAACATGGTATCTGTAAACTGTATCAGTAAACTGTATCGGTAAACTGTATCACTGTATAAGTAAACATGGTAGCCTTGGAGCCACTGCAAGGGATTCAATTTTCTCTTTCCAAAACTTTGTTCAATGTTTTTACTCAATGTACTTCTCAGCGCGTTAGTGATCAAGGCCGTTGGATGTTAAGAACCAGAAGTAACCAAGAAAAATGAGGCAGTCTATGGCATATTATTCCAATATTCCATGTTTTAAACCAATGCTTAGTGAAAAAAATAATAAGGTTTCAGCTGCTCCCTCGACTCGGGCCCGCAGCCTCACAGGTCCGTTCGAAAAATACATCTGTTCCAAAACTCAACAAAAATATTATTATATGGGGAGTTATAGTATGTATATATACATATAATATATACATTGTAAGTATATATTATGTATATATATACACATATATATACATACTATAACTCCCCATATAATAATATTTTTGTTCCATTTTATACCCTCATACGTCCGGGGCACCTATCATTTTCTCTCCATATTGAACTCCATCACCCTTCCCCCCAACCAACTCATCATAATGGCTACCATAGATGTCACCTCTCTCTACACCTCCATCCCACACCATGAAGGCCTTTCCGCACTCCGCCATTACCAATCACAACGCCCAACGCCCCACGTACCTAGCACTGACTTCCTACTCGACCTATCCTACTTCATTCTCACCCACAACGCCCTCTCGTTTAACAATGATCACTACCTTCAAAGTAAAGGTTGCGCCATGGGAAGTAGATTCAGCCCCTCGTACGCCAATCTGTACCTCGGCTTCCTTGAAAATAACTTTCTTTCCCACTACCCACTCAAACCCATATTGAGTTGAGATGCGTAGATGACATTTTCCTCCTTTGGCCGCCTTCCTTCTCTCCAATTTCCCTCTCCCTTTCCCCTTCCCAGTCTAGCCTCTTCTCCCTCCCTCCTTTTTTCCCTAGCCAATCCCCTTTTCACACTCCAACCGAAATCCTTGACACCAGTGTGACACCCCAGAGTGATCTCCTCCAGCTGAAGAAGGGTTCGTGACTCGAATGCTTCAAAGCACAGTGGCATGGGTCAGCTACTGGTAAGTGTCCACTGATTATCCTTTCCCACCCTCAACACCTTGTTGCTAGCATTTATATGTATATATATCACTCACTCAGTGATTCAACCCTAAGGTTGGTATTGGATAGGTGAGGGTAGAGCTCACCCCGGACTAAGCCACAGGCGAGTGAGTTTCACACATTCAGGGTAGGGGGCCAGTTCCTTTCCCTGGGCCACCTCGCACTCCGAGGATTTTTCGTTTCAGGGGCGTCCAAAGGCTTCACCCGGATTTGAACCCGGGACCCTTCGATTAGCAGCCAAGCGCTCTACCCGCTAGGCCACCACGTAAATATGACGCACTAGCCCTCCCCCCACCCTCTCCCCCACGCCATTACTTTTCCCTCCCCCCTTCCAACAGTCCCTCTTCTCACTAGTATTCCTCTTCCCGTTGAGAAAGGTGGCTGTGAGCATCGAAATATTCTACAATACGTGTGATTGTTCATTTTGACAAGCTATACTCCATGAGCATGGCACTGATAGGTCTATATTTCACTATTGTTTTAAGGTATGGCTATTAAAAATGTTTTCAGGAAAGTTTTAGTTCCGTGTAATTTGGACCGAGGGCATGTCATCTGGTCCAGCTCTTTGCGCAATTTGGAGTTGAACCAAAAATTACGTTCTGTCATGAGAATGCTTGCAAACCAACATGTTTTACTTCATTTTACTATTTACTTACTATAAATGATTTACAAACCATTAATTTGATCAGTATTCTCCATTCAACATTCTATGTATATATACTAAACTTTAATCGGTATTCGTTATTTAAGTAATGTATCATCATCATCAAACAACAACCCTATGATTGGTTTGGCGCAGCCCTCAACTCGATTCTTCTATCGGCCAACCTTCATATTAACATAAGGGAGTATTTGCGTAAGTGAGATACAAGTGAGGTTCGTTGCAATTTATCATAGCGAGTGACGTTTGGTTTCGAAATGTCATGTTCAAAATAACAAGGTATAATTCCAACTAATAAATTTAAGAAATAACTCATAATATTCAATGTTTTAGCATCGAAAATGCCTAGGTCTTAGCGCCCAAATATTGGTTCATGGTAGTGTGACGTCATCTCCCATGCTAACAGTAGCGAAATAGCCTAGCTGTGTGTTGAGAGTGAAAATACTCTCTTTGCCTTTTTGATGTTATTTCGTTATTTGACATAAAACTGAGTTTGTGTTCATCATGGAAGTTGGATTCGCAGAGGCAAGTTCCAACACTCGTGGACGCGATAATGATCGGACATTTTCTGAGCAACAACGCAGACTATGTTGGATGTGAGCAGCGAGGCGTAAAATTATCTCGCTCGCCGTTGTATTATTATTTTTCTGCGTAGTTTTAACGAGAGCTGTAGTGTTCCTCTATATCTTCTGAGTAGTAGGACAACAAAAATTTCATAACTCAGTGCTAAAAAGTTTGAAACCTCGATAGAAACTTCGAATACTTTGCCTGCTGTAACCCAAAATTAAAGGTTCATGAGTCACAGGTGTCACTTCTCCACCCTACATGGTTACGCAGACATATTGAACTAAAAACAAGATATCATTATAAAAGTGAGAGGGGAGTGTAATTTTGTGGGTTATTTTTTTCTCGCATTATCTGAGCATTCCAAATCTCCCACGGCTGAAAATCCTTATCATCCACAATCATAATTGAGTGTTGAAGAGAGATCAATGTTCCGTATGCCAAGACGCCGATGCTACTGTAAGTACGCCTCATTCCTTAATGAAAATCATAGGAAATGAAACTCTGGGAGATAACTGGAGCCCCAGAGAAAGGTAGGAGAGGGAATGCTTGGGGCAGGCGAACGAGGCAGGTGGAGAACAGAGGGAAGTTATGGGAAAGCAAAGCTGAGAAGGGGTCGGGGAACTTAACGGCTTGCGGGAAAGGGAAGACAACAGTAGAGAAATTAAATTTGTGTGTAACACATGAGTGAGCGGAGAGAAATTGAGTTCCTGAAATTCAAACCAAGCAATACCACCGAAGAGTTAAATTAACTACCAAAAAAACAATGCATGCCATTGTTAAAAGGTTAGCTTTTGCCTCACCTACGGGTTTTTTCGTCGAAAAAAGGCAATTTACACGTGTCCATTGCAACCACTTACTTTTATTCGTCACCCTACGATGAAGAGCCCGAATTGCCTTTTGCATGTGGCAAACCGTAAAAGGGTAAATTAATCAAATTCATCAATACCTGTACGATCGCTGGAATGAAAAGAGTACTAATAGGTGTTAAAGCACGTCACCTTCTGATGGATAGTCTCGCTCTAACCATCACTTTTGAACCTCATAATGACAATAAATTAATATCGGGGGCAGGATTTGAACCCGTAGACTACTAATTAAAAGATAAGCTTGTTATCAACCAGTCACTATAGTTGGAAAGCACGAATAAAACTCGGGATGCATCACTTAATGAGAATAATACGAATAAAAAGTAAAATGTGCAATGCAGAAGCCTTATAATACTTTGGCAGGGAAAAAGTTTTTAGATGATAAAGGTCACGTGAACGTCTGGTTTTAGATAACGAAAGTGATTAACAGTCATTAGATGAAATCAGGACAAAATAAACAGAAAGTATTTGCTATGAGTACAAGTTAAAGGTTTTTGAAAAACACGCGAGTCTGAGTGCTGATATCCTCGAAGGGAATAAACATTCAGAAATTACATGAAGCTTTAACAATACTTACTACACAAGAAGAACTACAGATGCAACAGATAAATTTTCCGGAAATAATATTGCTTCAGTTCAATATCAGAGTTTACGATTTTTTCCTGGCTCATTAGGTGAATAGTAAAGTTCTGTGAAAGTTTCAACCCTCTTAACTCTGCCAATAAATACCTCCAAATGGCAGGCTATGATATGTGAGACACTTTATCCAGTTTCATAGTATCAACTTACCACTACGTATAACCAAATATCTACGTACTTGGAACACGGGGGCACTAACTTGAGTAATTAAAATATGGCAAAGTGGCATTTCATGTACAGTTCCAGCTATGGTAAAATGCATGGAAAACCTATGCCACATTAAACGCTGATAATGAATTATTCGGCGGATCGGGTTGGTGTGGTGGCTAGAGTACTGGTCTCCCATCCCGAGGGCTCGGGTTCGATTTCCGCCAGTGGCGGAATTTTCAGTGGAAAACCGGTCCCCACTTGAGTGCCTAGTGGAGGTCATTTCAAAGTCAGTACTCCGTCCGTCGGATGGGACGTTAAGCCGTGGTCCCCTTGGCGCCTTTCGTTAAGAGTAGGCTAATAACCCGACACCAGGTTTCTCTCCACGCTTCCTCCCTTCCCTGAAAACTCCTACCATTACCCAATTATCCACCTATCCTATATGGCGCAAATAACCTCAGCTGTCGGTCGCCTCCCCTAAATAACCAACAAACCAACCAACCAATGAATTATTCATACGGATTATATGAACAAAGGGTCGTAGAAAGTACACGAAAAAAGTAAATAATTCTAGGTCACCCTTATATGGAGAATTTTAACCGAGTTTTCTCAGAAAACAGAATAATGAAAGAACACGGAAGAATTGAGAGAGAAGAAAGATCCTTTCGTGCCCACCTCGCCCGGGTAAGAGGCAAAAAAGAAACTTTGGCAGCTCAAAAATGGACCCTTCACGATCACCTGAGCATCGCGTCAAAGCAACTCGCTGTCGGCACTCGCATTGCCGAGGGAAGTCAAGGAGAGATCCCGCAACGAAGGATTCGCGGAGCGACCACCCCTCATCCGATCCTCGACACCCACCCCCTAACATCTCCCCCCCCCCCCCTACCGCCCCGCGTTTTCAGCTAACAACTATTCCTTTCGGCGACAAGTCCTGCCCCCGGCGTATCATCTGCCGCCCCCCCCCCCCCCTCACCCGCCCTCCCGTCACCGCCCACCCCCCCCACACACAGTCACGCGAGCCCGACATTAAGTGAATGAGTGTGGGCGTATATAGGGGACCGGGGGTAGGAGTGCGGGGGAGTTGACTCGATGAGGCGGAGTGGGAGAGTGCACTTATTTTTCAAATAAGATATTCAACCTATTCAGTGGACTTTTTTTCTTTTCAAACGGCACGTTTTCTTTCCATATCGTCGGCCGGGAGCGTCCAAGGGGTAATGAGAAATCGACGGGTATCCACAGCGTAGTAGTTACACGAAGAGTTGAGTGATATTGGATTTCTATATCACATTACTATATATAGAGCATAGTGAGTGATTAACCATCTACCTACAGCGATGAAAGAGGACAGCATCGCCTTCCAATATGGCATTATGTAGGGTTCATACCGCATACCGCTTTTCATACCACATATCGCTTGGTATCCTTAGTGCGCCGCATTAATTCAGTTTTTCTTCGAATAAAATCTATGATTTATCAATGTAAAATACAAGCCTAAATATTTCATGGACTATCAAATGCTATATCCACATCTTACGTCATCCAAATGTACAGCAAGTTTCTCACACGCATATCTTGTGGTGAAGCACGAATTGTCAAATCATCGCAAAGATACAACATAACAACTTATCGAACTTCCTGGGTAATGATTACAGCATTGCAATATTACATTAATATCGCGCATTTTTTTCTGATGCAACGCAAATTTTCACGGCTCAGAGGTCATGATCGGAGTACAACGACTCCTTACGCCCGAGGATACTTCTTTGTTGCTTTTACTGACCCACGGCGACGAAGGAGGGAGGAGGGGGATGAGGAGCTCTACCCGACTTGGACGAAACATTATACGGATTAAATCCTCCATCGTCGAGGGGATGGACTTTTACAGAAAAATGAAGACGGCCGATCAAAGACGGTGGGGAATTGCTGGTCCAAGTCCCAGAGGCCGGGCCGTTCCTTCTCATTTTATGGACTTTATTCTATGCGTCATGCACGTTCCCCATTCTCCAAAGTGGAGGCCGCTCTTTGGACGGCTTTTTATTTATGACGTCGCATCATATACAAAATGGACTCCCGCTTTCATTTGCTTCTAATCTCACTGCGAATGTATTTCGAGCTTTCGGGTCCTCGCTCTTCTTAAAGCGGCGCTGATGACAGATGGCCTGATGGTTAACTTGCAGGCCAGGTAACTCTGAGACCGTAGGTTCGAATGCCACATCGGGAATCACAATTATGTATGCCTTTTTGTTACTTTTAGGTAAAGTGATATATAATCTAAGGAGTTGGAGCAACTAAAAACCGAAGGGGTACCTCGCATGAGAGAAGGATTCACATGCATTATGCCTAACGTGCTTGATTTTGCAGGGAAAGTTTTGGACATATGTAAAGAGGCCGTGAGCAAAATTCTGAGATAGAAAACCTACAAATTCATAAGAATATAAGTCCTTGGGTTTCTTTTTATGTGAGAACACAACCAAGGCTTCTGTGTCAATGCATCAAAAATTAACGTGTGGGTGAATTAAAGCCCTTAATTACAGTATATATATATTACGAAGATTATCATGCTTTCTCGACGCCGGTGTCATATTTTAAGCTAGAAACATAGTTTGAGTTGAATTTTTCGACAACTTACACGACGAAAAACTGCAAATATTTTTATAAAGACAGGGTGTCATAATGTCATTGTTTTGTAGAACTCCCTAGGCGAATGTTTTAATAACCTTGAAGTTCAATCCCTCACATCAACTGATACGAATGCGCTGACTCAGGTTCTCAAATTTACTCTTCTATTGTTTGTTCTTCTTAAAAGACCATATTTTTCTAAAATATGGTCATAAAAGCCCTCCGATTCTAATTGCTTCCTCATATTAGAAAAATTGTGAAAACAAGACTTTTAAGTTTCCTAAATAATATATTTTTTTTCAGCAACAACCAATTTGGATTTAGAAAACGTAAAAGCACAGAAGATGCTCTCTTAAAATTTTTTTCAGGTATTTTTCAAGGATTTAATGCAAACAAAAATTCTAGCGCTTTAATTTTTGTAAATAACTTATGTTCTGGATTATTCCATGGAGAACTGATGATACAGCATTGTTATATTCAACATCTAGTATTACCGACCTTGCACAAAAAGTGCAAAGTGATCTCAACAGACTTAAATATTGGTTTCTGGCTAATAAAACGCCCCTAGGTACTAAAACTAAACATATTTTATTTACTTTCAAGAATGTACCAGTTCCAGATATAAACATTTTTACAGATGTTCTTGTTGTATATTTTTGAAAGGAAACATCTGTGACAGTTGTATGAAAATAGAACATGTGGACGAAATTAAATATTTGAGATTGATATTAGACTACAATTGTGACTTGAAACAGCATATCATCAAACTCAAATCTGAATTAATTCTGTGCTAAGAAAAATTTATTTGTTAAGATTTAACTGCCCTTTATCTGTTATGATATCAGTTTATTTTTCTTTTGTGAACTCGGGTCTACAATATGGTGTTACTTGTTGGGGTGGCACGTATCATACGAATATTCAACCTCTAAGTGTAATCCAAAATAAAATTATATGTACCATTCTTCGGACAGCGAGTATGGATACCCCCTTTCCACAATATATAAATTTAAATATTTGAACTCTCAGGCATCTATTTATTCACAAGGTACTCAGAGTATTTTATAATAGGGGAGATCAAAATAATAAACCGTGCTTACATAAAACAAGGCAAAGAAATAACACCAATATTAGAGTACCGAGGCCCAATGTTGAAGCATGTAAACATTCATATCCCTATATTGCACCTAAATTACTTAATAACTTTCCTAGATAAATATCTTCTCTACAATGTGAAGCCAGTTTTCTTAGCCATCTAAGAAAATGATTATTTAACCAAAGAGATATAGACAATATTCTTTAATGTTAAAGTACCTACTACCATTAATATCACTATGTCATATGTAATTGATATAACCATATAATATGTATTTGATATAACTATTTAATATGTAATTGATATAACTAAGTCATATGTAATTTATATAAGTATGTTATTTATAAAACTATCTCTAAAATTGTTACTTGTTTTGTATTGCTCTATTGTGTAATGCATATAGTCTATGTATTTTAGTTTATTTTTTATTGAGCATACGTTTTGTGTTTACTGCAATGCCCATACATATTGGTATATATTTCTGTTGTTAAATAGACTGCTGCACGACACAGCGTAATTAATTGATGGCAACCCCAATACAGATTTCCTTAGGGGTTCCTAATTTCACAAAAAAACTGTTAATAATATTGCATAATTTTGTGAGTGAAATAAAATATATTATTATTATATTGTAAGGCGAAGTTATCAAATATACCATCAGCGGAAAGACAGAACTATTGTGAGATAAGCGAGACTGCCATTGGCTCTTTCAACAGTCTTCATCTTTTCAGACACGCATGAAACCTTTTCTTTGTTGCTCTATAAAAGCTAAGACACTAATTCAATGGTTTATCTATGCAAAAAGAGCTGGCTCTTTTACAGCCTTATTTCCTTCATTCTATGACTGTTTCACGAGAATTGCTCTGAAGATTAACCATCATTTCTTTCCCTTTTAACAACAGGCAAGTCCTCACGCTTTGCTCAAATTTGTATTGGGATACTCATATAATTGCTTTTACCAGAAATATCATAGTATTTAGCAATGAAACATTATTATGCTGTCTCAAATTCCCTAGTATATTCAACCTTGAGTAAAATAAATAGAAAATGAAGTCTCCAATCATCCTTTTCACACCATGAATAAAAATCAATCAATTAGAATCGTCAGATATTAAGATTTTTCAAATGTTATGTTTAATTCTGGTTGAATTCTAAAATGGCTGAATAGTGAAAGAACCCTTAAGTAGAAAACTCTAATTGATATAGGCTGTTCACAAAGCTATAAATGACTAAAGATCGAAATATCCAAAGCCACTATTCTCTCTTAAGCGAATTAGAAGCTCGCCTTAATTCATTTAATTCATCTGTCCACAAAGCTGTTCCAATTGCGCTTAGTCAAGAAATGACCACGATCTATAAAAGCCACAGCCTCACAAATACCTTTTTCCTGGCCTTTTGTGCTTGTTAGTAAGTTAAATAAGTGCTTCGGAGGTCAGATCAGCATCAAAGTACATTTCAAAAAATATTTACCTGCTAAACGCCTTCGTATGAGCTACGCTGCAGAGAGATAATGATAATCAGGAAATATTCAATGAAATTCTGGGTGAATGTCTTTCATATCCTATATACTTGCTATTCGACCAGTTTTGGTGCCCGTAGATCATTATTTAGGAAGGAATTTACTAAATTTGTTTGAGATTACTTGGGCAAGAAATATCTACCGAGTCAATTGAGTGATCATTCTCGTATGAAATTGAACCCGGACTAAACTCACTTCCGCCGCTTCCTCCGTGCAACTCCGGTAATTTGAAATTATGACAATTTAAGCTCGTAAAATTACTTACGATGTACATAAGTATTTCGCGACGAAGCTAAAGTAATATTAAGTAAGGTTCAGGAATCTATATTTGCTTACATGCGGCTGAAACAAGAAAAATACCAGAATTTGGCCGGTGGGAAATGGATGTTTCCAGAGAGCAAGTGCATATCGTCAGGGATTTCCAAAGGAATCACTCCCACTCCGTACTTAAAAGACACTCTTTGAACTAGGGTATAAATATTACCAACCTCACTTTACACAATCTCAAACAGCTCTTCTCTCCTTCTTAGCTCACCCGACTCTTCAGTCACTGTCCTCACCAGTCCACCTCTTCTCCAGCCATTATGCCCGTCATTTCGTACATTATATTATTAAGCCTTCGTCTTTTGCTTGAGTTCCTCTCCACCCAGCTTATTTTCTGGGCCTTACTACATGTCTTCAATCAACGCTCTCATTTAAGCTCCGCCTATCTTCATTTTTATTAGTTTCATTTTATGTATAAGATTAATATCAAGAGTGAAAATTTTGAATTTAATGAAAAGTAGAAACATCTTTGGGCAAATATTAGTGTTTTGGGAGACAGAGCAACAACGACCAGTCATTATCTTTACGATTCAATAAGAGCATCCCTTCTTTTAACAAGTTAGAAGAATAATATAATTTCCAGAATCCTCTTCTTTGAAGCATTTTCGAGGAATTAATATATTCAAAATTAAGAGCTGAAGAATCATTATGGCTTCAAATAAGCTGCGCTCGTTGTTCCTAAGGAGGTTCATCTTTTCAAGATGATTCTATTTTATTTCTTAATTCCCCTTTCAAAATTCTCCTTCGATATTGCACCTCTTATCTACGGAATAAAAAAGTACTTAATAACCTTTATTCAGGACCTCTAATATTTCCGGATGGCGAATAAAGTGGCCTCATTAATTTCATTTCATTGTCGTTACATTTTTCTACCTCCTTCCCAGAGATTTGAGCCCTATCGTTCCTCAAGTTGAATAAAAATGATGGCAGAAAAAAGAACGGTAACCAGATGAATTGTGAAAATCAACTCGCCTAGGGGATAAATACTCATGTTAGACGAAGATGGGTTGAGAGTTGCTAAGGGATAATCGGTGATAGGACCTCGGATATTTTTTATTTGACAATATTCTGCTGTAAATATTGAGCTCAAGAGGCTCATAAGCTACAAAACCTTAATTTTGATTCATTCTAAAGCTCTCAACGTAATATCAGATACTATTTCAGGGAGGATAAACAGAAATGTAATGTGCGTAGAGAAACAGGGAGGAGTCGTAGCCGGCCGCTGTGTCAAGGTCGGTGACTATCCGAATTGGAAACCCAAAGGTCACGGTTTAGAATCCCGCCTTGGTCAAGATAATGTATTTGTCTCAATATTATGGGCCGATTAGATAATACGATGCAACTGCGGCCGTGGAAACACCTAAATCAAATTCTCTCCTGCAAATGAGGTTTCAGTTATAGTGAGACAAGTGCCGAATATGTAATGGGGATGCTAGACTAACTCTTAACAAACGATAATCTGGAAGAATGGAGTCGCTAGGAACGCAATCCATAACACCAATCAATCGAAGCGTGTATAAATCATTCATTGCTGTCTTCTGATTTAAGTAGAGCAGCTTAAAAAAATTCTTCGTGTGCTTGTCGGAAATGTATTTACTAAGACGAAAGAGCAGATTATTGAAACATGTTTTCAAGAAATGTGCCAATATCGTCAATCTTTTGTTCCACTTTTACCGACCGTTTGGCACCTTAAACCACCCTACAGCTGTAATACATCTTTCTTTACTCTTCGCACAAACTATCATTCCTAATGCTGTCCGTCATCCCAATGTTTCCCTTCTTCTGCACCACAAATAGAGACTGTACATATTTTGAGTCACAGAGAGTTCATAGACAGCATGACAACACCCTTATCACCATGAGTTTCAGAATCATGATCAGAGAGGTTCTCTGTAAAGGGGAGACTTCGATCACGCAATAAATCGTGCACCTTGAAAGTTATTCATTAAAAACTTCATAATCAAATGTGAAAAATGTTTTAAATCAGCTTCCCGTCGAATACGCTGTCTTAAGAAGAGCAAATCGCAAAAATAAATTATGTATCAGATTTTATCAGTTGTTAATCTTCGTGGAAATGTATGGAATAATTGAAGCATTGCAGTGGATTACTGAAATTAATATACATAATGACATACTGTCTTAAATATGCAGTAAAATAATGGTTACATGCATATTTACGGTTTTAAATAATACCAATTTTGCAATAATTGTAAGCCTTCATCATCAGCCTTTCATGAACTGGTCGTAATGATAAGCTTACGAGAATGTTAGTCAAACGATATCATTTCGGATTCCTGAAAGGTATTCACTTTCAAAAACAATTCAAACATCGAGAAAAAGACTTTTATGTATAAAAATTTTCAGTGCGTTCGAATTAAAATATCCACAAAAATACAGAGATTTGGGAGTAAAAATCACTCTACCATTATTTTGATATTCTCAAAGAAAATTGAAAATTTTTAATTGGCTGTGTATGCACAGAAAGAAGAAGTGCAAAATATTTCATTAAATGTGAGACTGAACATTTCCACGTATCGGAAATACTTTTTCGCGCATCGGCTCAGTGAAGTCCAATGACTTTCTCTTTGTAAAGTAGATAAACAAAATAAATAAATACAATTTACAAGGGTATAAATTAGGGCAGCACCTTATTCAAACCGATTTTCACTCTTCTGTGCATCAAAATCCGAGTTCCCACGTATTCGCGGAGGATTTTGCTCCGAGGTGGACCATTTGTAGCCTGGTACCTAGGACGGATCGGGGTTTTACGATTTTGTGCCGAGTCAAATGCATTCACCAGAGACTCCGTTAAGACTGTGGAATCGCGGGAGTGGAGTTCTTGGGCCTTAGGCTGGTGCTTGACTCGTGTCGGTGGCACTGAACTGCTAGGGTGTCCACTAAACGGGCGAGGGGTCGCAGAAGGCGGCACGTGGAGACATGAGCACACTCGTAGGGTATAGCAAGGTGGTAGTCCAGGGAGTAGGTCATATTCTGGGATGGGTAATGAGTTATTCTCTGCAAATTAATGGGCATTCATGGATAGTATAGTATAGTTTATATATATATAATTCATGGATAGTAATTAATGGACAGTAAATCTGAGAGTAGATACTTCTACTAATATAGCACAGAACATGTTGGAGAACACGTGCAATGGGGTCGTTTACCATATTTTATTGCCGAATCTGATAGAGTTTGTAAAATAAAAAGACCCGTATTTTTCAGTTTTTTTATCCGTCAATCATTTCTCGAGTTATAAGCGGCGAAAAACTGATGTTTTTAACCCTTTCGGAAAAGTGGGCGTGGTGCAACCTCTGACGTCATTGACTTCGTCCGATCACAACTGAGCCCGCGAAGCTACTTTGCATTATCGCAATGGGGGGGGCACAGCTGACTCTGCCAATAGGAGCAGTTGCGACAGCATCTGTGCGAGCAGACCTTCCGAGAACCTCCCTCCACTCCCTACCCTTCCCCTAAAAGCAGTCAAGGACGGTAGGAAAATGACGTCAATGATATCAAAGCAGCTTCTTCGGTGGGCGTCACCTTTTGCTTATTTTAATTTTAGATTTATGAGGGAATGGTAGTGGTTAGAAGATTAATTTTTTCACTAAAATTCTTTTTTCGTTCACATCTAACGATTTCGTGTACAAAATTGCTATTTCGGTTCCGAGTAAATTCCCCCTTTGATTGGAAGATAAAACTAAAACAACGCTTTAAAAATAATGGGAACAAAACCGATTTCAAATTAGTTATAACAAACTTGCAGAGTTAAATATAAAAGAGCCAATGTACAACATGCATTCCATAACACGGACATAGTAATGAGAATAGAGAACAGACTTACTATCAATTTAATTTAAAGTTTTTTCTCCGGCTTATAAAATCTACTGACGATAAAGGCCGAATAAGATCGGTGGAGGAGTATTCATAGCCGTTAAGTAATATTTAAGAAGCACTGAACATATATTCTGTGACAATAAACTAAACAGTGTCTGGTGTGTCATAAAAGAATGTGATCAAAGGAATACTCATCTTTGTTCATTCCGTGGACTACCCGATTCCAAGGCTGATGAAGTATCTTGGTTAAAAACTCAAATATCGCCATTCACTTCTAAAATCAACAAAAGCGTGATAGTCATCGAAGGAGACTTTAACCATTTGTCTATTAATTGGAAGACGTTTACTGTGGAAATAAGGGAAAGGTATCGAGATTCAAACGGGTCACTACTGACAGCGTTTTCTAAACACTCCATACCCAGTTATTTAAATTCAAATTTATCAAATAAATATAACTTACGTAAGGGTTTTTGATGTATTTATAGCTGTTTTAGGAGTGGCGAATATTTCTCTTCGGTCGCTTATTCTGTCTAGAACATCAATATGTGTAATTAATTCTGAGTGGTTGGTTGTTAATAGATGTATAAGTCTTTTACCCCGGGTCGGTTTCTTAAAAAAGTTCGGAGATCTGCTCAAAAATATGAATAATATACGCGTAATAAATCACGAATCGCGTTTAAGAATAAAGTACTTAATGAACTATTGGATGAAAACCCGAAGGTACTTTGGTCTTAAGTTAGGGAATTGCATGGAAAACATAAAATGCTCGGATCATCGAAAGATAATACTAGGGCAGTAGCTACTAGTAGTATAGAGAAAATCAGTATTTCAAACAGTTCCTTCGAAAGTGTGCTCATTAAGTTTCCCCGTCTTCTTTTTAAAGTTTTGAGCAGACTGCTGTTTTCTCCCATTCTTCTTAAGACTTCCTCGTTTGTCACTCGTTCGATCCATTTTATCTTCATCATTCTTCGGTAGCATATCATTTCGAATTCCTCCAGCCTTGACTTCTCTGCTGCTGTTATCTTCATTTCTTTATACTTATCAATAAATATTGTAATATATATCCCACACATATCAAAATCCACAACGCCGAAAGCTATTAAGAGGAATGGTGCGACAAACCAAGACTAAGGTATAACTATTCTTTAGTATATTCCATGTGCGATATAACTATTGCCTGGGACGTCAAGATAGTTATTTGTATAATCCTGTCGATAAACGATAACAGCTATGTGCACCAGTGCCTTACATAAACAGAATTGGTAAAAGTGGCGAGTCTATGAATACGAGTGAGTATAAGCGTTGCACCTATAATTAACTGAAAAATACTTCCTCCATTTATACTTTTCATTGTCATAATTACAAAAGGCAGTTCCGAATAAACTCGTTTGAACCTCCACCGTACTCATATTCTCAGCACGTTTTAAAAATTCAAATGAATGTTTCGTACTGCCATTCGGTTGTGAAGAGTTGAAGGGTACCTACCCATCAAAAATTATAAGAGAAAGAGCTAAAAGCTATATTTGAGCTTGAAGTAAAAGTACAAGTTTTTCATGCATGCAGTAATTAGTTAAAAATTTAGGAAAAAGATGTTGTTTTACTTTTACTTTTCTTTTCATGCTTGCCAGCAGCTCTCAGTCGAAGCCGGAAAATCTGTTTTCCTTGAGCACTGACTGCCAGTCATAAGACAATCTCTTCCAGATGAGGCGGTATTTTCATGGAACTGGCTATGTTAGCATTAAATTGGCTACCTCGTTTTGCATGATTTTACCTGACGTGGCCGTATTCTCGTCCGCCATACGGATTTGCTGGGCAATTATTGACTTTTGATGATCGGATAAACTTTTTGATTTTCTTCGTGCTTATAAAATGGCATAACCCTATTTGTAACTGTATAACACATATTCTACCATTCTGGAAGTAAAAAAATGCGTAAAACTATCTTTGAAAGCATATGTTTCAAAATAATTCTTTTGTCTTAATTTTCATCGCAAGAACTTCGCTATATACGTAAATAAATAAATAGCTAAATACTTTTGCTACTGCTAAATGATGGGTAATAATCGCTGGTGAAACAACGTCGTCGAGAAGAGTTATCAGCCATATTTCTTTTGTTTCGAAGTATGGAAATGGCATGGACACCGCACTTTGATGGTGAGCGCCACTGGGTCCATCAAGTGCAAAGAGATTCATCTACAAAATGATCGCTTAATCCTGAAGAGTCATGAAGCGCAACTTAAGAATTAGAGGCTTCACAAATGACGTACGACTGAAAATGCCATTTTTTCATGTCTATTTTCTCTTCCTCAAAAATAGGTACGAAAATGATAATATGATATGTAATGTCTATATTAAAAATGTGAAATAATTTCAAGTAATCAGACAATCTTGTGTACATTGCAATAATTTCTGTACCACAATAACTATATCTTTCTCGAAGTCTCCTCACATCACTAATACTCCACCATTCCAAAGCTAATGACACAATTGGCTTAAAGCTGCACAGAATTCTGCAGTCCATGCTAGGACAAAAGGGGAATCAGACAGCACTAAACAGCCATAATATCCTCTCGAACTATCTCCGTCATATCTCTAATCTAAGACATGAATCCCGGTTTGCCATGGCCCTTCCATCAAAAATCCCACTTGAGCTTTATATTTCATGGCAACCTCGAGCAATCATGAAAAAATCCACCTTTTCAAATAAACCCATCTCTTAGCCATCGCCGTACCCAGGATGGAATGGAATCTTAGACTAGACCCAGACATTTAGTATGTACCATATAATACTCAATTTTGTATATGGATGAGTTACATATTTAAATTTGATAAAACGGGAATATTTACAGAGAAGGCTAATAATCACCGATGATGCTCGGTGTCATTTAAAGAGAAAGTCACTGTCGCCTAGAATACCCTAGTGTTGAACTGAAATACTATTTAGGAGTGGGAAGTAATTGAAACAAAAAAATGAAAGCCTTTAATACATGAATGTCTTAAGGCCGCTTTACACGATACAATTTTTTGTACAATTTCTTGTACAAACTCTTGCATGAGAAAATTGTACCGTGTAAAGCGGCAAATTGTACGAAAACTTGTGCGATTGTCTGAATGATTGAACGGGAAATAGAACGTGTTCTAATTCCATTCAGACAAACATACAATTTCGTTCAGTCTATACAAGAGTTTGTACAAGAAATTGTGCAAAACATTGTATCGTGTAAAGCGGCCTTTATACATGAAAAATGTTCAATATTCTAGCTAGCCACAATATTCTCCAACATTAAATCGGCAATTGAGAAGCCAATCCATTGGATATACCAGCATAGGAACTTAACTGAAGTTAAACCGAAAGAAATTCTATGAAAATCGCGTTTCAGTAACGAGGAGCTGAACCCGTTGGAGGCTGCACGAGAGTAAGCTAACTTGAGAGTTCAATGTGCGCTATGAAAAGCTGTCTTAAACGAAAGTGGCCGCACGAATTACTGTTACGTTTTCCTACCCGCAACTAGTCTCCCTCTCTCGCGAGCATAGTGCATGTAAGATGAACAGGCGATAGCGAGAAGGAGGAAATAGACGAGGGCAGTAACGCTAGCAATCTCAGACGGGTGCGCACAGGAGGTCGGGAAAAATAGGAAAATAAAACGGGGGAAGGCGAAGGGACGAGGTGGGATGGGAATGGCCAAGGAGTGAAGGTGGTTTGGGGGCGGGGGGGGGGGGGGTGAAGTCGCTCCTAGCGGCCGCAGAGGGAAATACAGACAAAGGAAAGTGAAAGCATGACTCACGGAGAAGGGGCAGGGAGGCGTTGCCCCCTCCCCCCCCTGGCCCCGCACAGCCTCCACGTCAAGGGGCGAAGGAACTAGGGGAAGGACTTGCGCCGCGCGTGCCGCGAGCCACCTCTTGGGCGGCCAAGCAGGCAGCAGAGCACCGGGGGCTCGCTCTACAAGCGGCACCACATCCACGCACTCCTCCATCCACCGTCTCCACCCTCGCCCCACGTCATCTCCCGCCCCTCCCCGCCCTTCCCGCTCCCCCGCCGGAGATACTTCGTCCCCCCACACCCCTCCCCGCCTCCTGCCAACGGCTTCTCGTATTGATTTCTGATTTCGGTGGCATTTCCAGAAAAATTATATTTGGACCAACTTGACCGTGTCCCTCTCCTTCCTCACTAAACGGAGGAGGCCTCCCGTTTGCACGTCGCCGGACTCTTTGCCGTCACCGGAGAGGAAGATACCGAGCGGCGAGAGATGGGGGCCTCGCGGCAGGGCGATGCACTTCGCGGGGGCCGGAGGCGCGCATGCGGCCATTACGTTTGACGCTGAGGTTCCGGGCGAGCGGCTAATTGCCGCCTCGCCTCTGGCTTCTCATCACCGGGTGTCAGTATTCAACGTTACTGACACTAACTGACGGAAGGGTACATGATAGAAAAGCATTGAAACTTCTGCGAAGTACTAAATAAAATAGAAGGCAAAAAATAATATAATCACAGGAGGCGAAGAGAAGTCGGTCGAAAAATAGCAAACAGAATTACATCAACCAAGTGTGGACAGAATTAAAGGAAGCAGAATCGTATTTAGAGAACAATGTCAAACACAGGTTGGGTCAATCTAAGAGTCCATTGTTTCTAGGGGACGAGGCATTCGAAATGAGAAACAGTATTAAAAAACTCGTGGAAAGGTCTTCAAAAACTAAGAGATCTTCCGTGTTAGTTCCGCGTAACTTCGAGTTCGTCGCGAAAAACAGGTAACCATTATTGAACAATTCAATTAGGGAACTTAATGCAACACAAGAAAGCCTGCGCACTCCAGTAAAGTGCCCAAAAATGAAAAAAGGTGGCTCACGGGTACCTGAAGGCTGGAGGACGGTGGACGGAATGCTGTAGGAATAATTTTATCCCAAAAATAAATTGTCAGGCATGGCCATATATGTTAAATTTTGCATCACGATACATTTTTCCACATTATTTATCGTAAAAAAATATTCTTCACTATAAATAACGAGATGAAACTTCAGTAGCCAAAATAAGTAAAAGTTAGGAGAAAGGAAAACACTGATAAATCCAAAATTCGTGGTCAGCCTTTTTCACAGCAGAAGTAACTAAAAGCTATTACCGATGGTATAAATAAACTCTCTGCCACACGTACTATTGCATACTTTCGAAGTGTCAAATAAAAATAGCATATGGAGATGCTGGGTAGTCAATTATAGGTAGGATAGAAAGGGTGTACCACCTCACCACTGCTTTTAAACATGCACGCGGAGGAAATTGTAATGGAGGCAATGGAAACCTTAAGGTTGGGATGAAAAAAGATATCGAGGGTGCGGACGATCAAGCTTCAGTATAGAGATAGCACAAGGGGTTTCAGCTACTGTAAGACGCTGTGAAAAAACATTTGATAAAAGCTTGAAATGAGGTTAGAGCATTCCTAGGCGAAAGTTGACTTCCTTGGCTACTACTTGACCACTTGAATAAGTCCTTAAAGTGCATCTTCCCGAATGCATATGATATAAACACGCAAAAAGTAAAAAATTTAGAATGCCATTCATAAGATTAATCAGGTATTAGAATATGATTTTCTCATAACCACTACGAGTAGCGTCGCATGAACTATGGAAGTTAAAACGCTATCACCATTAGCTAGAGAAGTTAGTTCTCACAATAAAAATGACTCATGAATTGGAGAATAACAATTACTTAATGCGGCATTCGCGTGCTACGAATTCATACATGCGATTTGCATAAAGGATGGAACCGTTTAGCATAAATAAAGTTGACTTCAGTAAAATCAACCTTGATGCCGTTTCATGATAACGCTCTCTCTATATCAATTTATGAAGAACGATTTCAAATAGAACATGTGCGCGCATATACTGATAAAACAATTCATACAAAAGGACTGAGTCAATTAATTTAAACACTCAAAGTTGTCTCTTAGATCGCAAAATAGCAAAAACCTCCGTTTCATATGACCGAAAAAAAGATTTCAAAGGCCATTCAATTTCATATTTCCTTTCAATAACTCTATCAACTTTTTTGCTTACTTCCAAAGTTCTCCAACTTCTTTATTCCTCCTTTAAATACTTTTGTTGTTGATTCATTTTTCTATCAACCAAGTCGTTTCTTTGTATAATACATTAATAGCCTTCAACCTGCACCCACGAAGGTTCCTCAATTACTAAGTTATTCACATACTAACGCTATCTACACTTCAAATATACATATTAATCAATCAATTTTTCCTGCAGGGTGGGAAATAGACTAATATGCATGGTGGATGTATTGATTTAAAGTTGTTCTTATGATACACTACTCTTATGGTAATTTTCACTACCAAAGGATGGGCCTTTAAGGTAGGACGTGTAATACAGTCCAAACATTTCATTCTCCGTGCCAGTTCCTCATACTCCTTGACATTTCTCAAATCATTTATATTTTAATTTTTCTGATAGCTATATATTTTCCCACCTTACAGCCATCTACACCTTAATGCCTCATTAAATTCTGCATCCAGCTGGTTTTCATTTCCTAGTTTCTCAGAATTTCCTCCAGCAAATTCCTTTTCTTTAAGACTATAAAGAGTACTTAATATTTGTTTGTCTTCCTCCATTTTTCCTTACACCGATGCCAAAATGGTACGAATTTATTGTCAATTATTGACACTATATCCACTAGATCCAAGTTTTACAAGAGATCGACACCAAGCATATCTCTAAATCACGTCACACTCCTTATTTCTTTCCACAAACACTCACCCTCACTTTGTGTTATCCATCACTCTTTCACAGTCATTTTTCACGGTTTCCCAAACATGAGAAGCTACCATAGTGTCTCCCTAAGCGCTTTACATACTCCATTTATGCCAGCACTCGAATTTTGTTATTCGTAAAAAAATATTGAGAAACTAACAGCGATATTTTTAAGTAACTCATTGAATTAAGTTTATTTAAGCTGATCAAATCTTTAATATTTTACGCCGATGCACGATATTTACTGACAGCTAAATTTGAGACCAATCCTATTAATAATTTCAAAGACAAAAAACTTGTCGATAAATTATGCACTGTGTTCACCCAAGTAGTTGCAAATACTTAATGGAAACCACAATCCCCACAAGTCACCAATGCACATAACTGAATCGTAGAAGTTAATAAATTGTCTTCCATGACTCTTTTGCCCTATTCAGGTCAGTTGCCACGGAATTTCCTTAATCAATGGCAAAATATGCCAGTTTTCCAATGCATTAAAGGTACCAATGAGCTAATTGATTTTTCTTCAAGGTTCGCGAATAAGATGATGTTGATTTTCAAGTTTATTGAGTCAATCTCTCCTGAGAGCACATCCAAGTATTTTTGAGCCTTAAATGCTAACTCCACACCAATGAAAACTAAAAAAAAAAACGTTTTTCACAAATCGCTAATTTAAATTAATAGATTTTTGTCAAGTAAGTGCATAAGGTTCACTTGGGCCCAGGATTTTCAAGTCTCAAACTTACATTTTCCAGTTTGTGAAATTCAACCAACCTTAAATTTCAAATAGTATTAGATAAATATTGCATTAAAATACAAAAAGAGTTTAATAATAACCCACTTCATGTTCGGAGGGATCTATTTGCATGCAGGGTCATCCGGGGCACTTGAGCGAATGTTCACCCTCCAATTGGGTTGAAGACAGCGTTGGAGGCACTAAATGAAAGCACCGCAAGAGACAGCGAATTCAAGTGTCCCGATCAAAGGAGACAGATGTGTTAGAACCGCGTCCCACTTCAGGCTCCTAATTTCATGTCCCAGGGACAGACACGTAGCCAGAAATTTGCTTCGCGGGGGGGGGGCTAAGTCTAGCGTAGCCTCACTTCAAATCAGCCTTGTTCGTTCGATGCCGGCATGTTACAAATCTCTTCCCTTAATGATCAGTGATTGGTATTTACTTTCACAGTGCCTATTCTTATCTCCTCTCACTGGTAAAGTTCACTGCTCATCTTATTATGAAGCACTTAATTTGACCGGCCTCAGAGAAGAAGTTCAACTCATACATATTAGATTGAAAAGAGCAATCCACACACATGCATCAAACTAGTTATCACGTTTCAAGACAATTATCAGTTGAATTACACGCAGTTTAATCCGGATTATCATGCCCAGTTAAAATCAGAACAACAAAATCGCTGGGTAAAAACAACTTTCTGGGGGGGGGAGGGGGGTTAAGCCCCAGACCCTGACTACGTGCCTGCCAAGGGATGAAAGGTTTTTAGGGACCCGGGAGTCACAAACCCTAGAATCGCTCACTAGGGTAGCCCGGTCTTGTTGCAACTACGACACAGCAACTGGCTCATTTGTCCATCCTGGGACTCAATGTAGTCGTCCTTACTGCTGTAGAACGATCATCACGTTTCCTCACGTGATTAGCCGTGGACTTTGCCCTAATCTAGAACATATCATTTTTATTCAAAACATGGTGAACCAGTAGTGGGCGAGGTTCTGTATCAGATTAAATGGCTGTACATGAGATGGGGGTCAAAATAAATGCTCACTAAAAAAGTGCTCTATGCAGCAAAATAATACTGAAAAGGTGTTTTGAAAGAATGAATGAAATTGTGCCACTCACTCACAAAAAGTCATTGAGACTTACTTTTTTATCACCCAGATGTTCTTGAAATAATATTACTCATAAACACTGGTAATTGCTGAATATAGTAATTCTCATCTTCCCCGTCAAATGCCAAAAAAATTCAAAAAGGAAATTCTAACTCTTCCATAAATTCTGTCAAGACTAGATGTATAAAAATATATTAAAAACATGCGTGACAAGTGAGAATACCACGAGCATAAAGGTGAATTGTTCACTGCCAAATTATAATAACGCATCGGTCTATTGAGCTTAAGTTTCCTACAATCTTTAAAATTGAATTGGGATGGGGACTTCGCGCTGGATCTCTCAAAATAACTGAAATTACCTACTTCGTAATCTTGGGGACTAGATCAACTTAAGCAAAAGAAGAGTTAAAAAAATTAACTGCCAATGATTCCAGAATTCCCAGATGTTGCTCCTTGGCTCTCTTCATCGCACTGAAGGAGGAAAATACAAAAAAGCTCAAGGTTAAGCGTAACCATATGGTTCAACTTTCCACCTTGAATTGTAAGCGTAAATATCTCCTACAGTGCGCTAGAGAGTCTTGACTTTGTGGTCGAAATATGAGTATTCACTCATCATCCACTCATTTACCTTTTCTTTAAGGTATTTTCCCTTTTGAACAGTCTTCAGTCAATTGCTTATTCGCATCGCTCTATTCCAGTCAGCCGTATAGCCACGTGATTGCTACCCCGAGATAGAATTCCTCCTTTTGGCAGTACCTCCCGGATTCCGGATGCGTGTGAGTGTGTGTGAATTTAGGTTCCCGGAGTGAAGTATACTTTTCTGCTAACCTGGAGTATTTTTCAACCTTACGATACCGATTCTTTTCCAACTACTCGAACACTCAAAAACGTATTGCTGTTGGGTGGTTTTCTTGCTTTCTGTGCTTGTCCCTGACAATAAATCACACTGCCGTAAATAACCATCGAATGTGTGTTTGAGTCCTAAACTGAGTCCGCTGATAGCCCTGTGTAGAAACGGCCATTGAGCTGAGTGAATCTTTCCTGTGGTTTGTCCCTGGAGGGGGAATAAAACTTTCCGTACACTAGGGCAGATAGAGAGCTTGAGGGTTTTGTTGTTTACGTGAGAGACCTGGAGTGTGATCACAAATATATAACGCTCCATAAATTCATACCAATTTCTTTACGTGTTGTTTGAAAGCTTTTCACGGTCATTGAAGTTATAATTTTCCTATTACTTATCTTTGAGACTGACGATCAGAATTACTTCCTAGGGTAACGATGTTCACTACTTCCCTTGCTCGGAAAAACTGCACTCTCTCTCCAAATGCCTTGAAAGAAATTCAGTTTTTCACATTCAAAATCGACAATTGATAAAACTGAAAATTTTCAAAAAAATCCGAGATGAAAAAGAAGCCCTTTTGGAAATTCATGATTCAATTATTTTAGTATGGAGAGGTCTATCGATATAAACATCGAGTGAAGAGATGCGTCCAACCAATTTTAGAATCGGTGACTAGTTTTTATTTTGAGAGTGTTTTGTGGCATACTAAAAGACCTCTTGTAGCTCGAAATTTTCAGAACAGCATCCATGTAACGGAATACTTATGATTACCTACTTACTGCATTATGCATCGGGTCGGGTCGATGGAGGTCACGAGTTGAATCCCGCCGAATGAATGGGTGTTACGTTTGCCTCACGACTAAGTTAGGTTGGACGTAATATATAATGTAAGCAAAAGCAAATCATCTTAAAGGCAAATTATCCCAATGCTACTATGTTAATCGCCTATGTACGGCCGAAAAACGTTGGGCTCCATTACCTGCGAGATAATGGGTTACGCTAATATCTCAAAAGGCGCGGACCATGACGAATCCCGGCACAGTTGGACTGTAAAACGCTGTTCACGCACTCCTGGGAAATCTGATGACCGAAAATATACATAATCGAACCCCACTGGGCACGCAAACTCCCACTCTCTGTATTGCAGGAATTAATAAGGATAAAATTACTTCAATGACTTGTTCTCATGCTCTCCAAAACGATTAAAGCTCACCAAAACAGTGTTATATCTACGTAAAAGCCTGGCATAACATAGGTTCACGTACGGCAACACTATTTTTCGATAAAGTATGACGTATTTGGTTTATATATGATGTTATAAAAGATGAAAACAGACAGTTCCAGCCAGCATTTAACAGTAGATTTTCTGATGAGCCTCACTGTTTTTACTCAAGCGGAAGCTTGATGACATTATTTGATAAAATGCCGGGCTTATTTAAAAGAGTTATACTCCATATCAATGGCACATTCACACTCCGAAGCCTAAAAGTACAGTCCCGATTCATGAAATGTCTCTCAATATCCAATCATTAAATCGAAATTGTTGCACGAAATCGCAACCTGTGATGACTATACGAAAATTTCGATTAAAACAAAACTTAATATTCGCCTGGTGCCTCTTTTCTGAACAATCTAGATTATTAAAAGTAAGCGAACCGTAAACAAGCAAACAAAACCGTAGATCTTAGTAGATAATCTTGTATCTTCTGGTGAATGCTCAAGAATACTGACTGCAGACTATCACATTTTTTATCATTTTCTTATCGATTGGACAAGATGTTTTGATCACTTTTCAAATACTGATCGCCATTTTCTGAGAATCAAAAACGATATTGTCGCATCAGGAAACGTATAACGTCAGGAAAAAAAATCACCGCACTTGATTTGGTTTTGCACTTTTTAGTGATAAATATTATATTCCATTACCTGTCATATTGTATAATAGTTCGATCTTTGTCATTAATATTGAATGGAAGACAAAAATTTGTATGCCACCACATTTAAAATTGACTACATGTCTTGGATACAATCACGATCGTATGTTTTTATTTCAAACGACCTTCAATTCTCAATTTACTTTGCGGCACAAGCTAATAAAATTTACTGGTCAACAATTAAACTAAGGGTGGGGCGTTCATTGGATTCGTGTTTGTCAACTGCATATTTTCTACGTTCCTAAGACAAATTTCCGTTATTGTAACCTTCATTTCTAATATATATTGAATCACGATCCCTCGAGTTTATTTATCAAATGCTGGGATGGAACCCTGAGCAAAACATTTTATACCTACTTAACCAAATTACATTTTATATGGAAAGCATTTTTCACCAGATTTCAACCTCCAGATGCACATTGATAACAACCATTGATAACGCAGACAAATAAGTAGTATTCCATCATGCCACTGTTACCTAATTAGCACATGTTTCCTGACACTAATAATAATCTCCGCGTACTCTCCACCTCTCTTGGTGTCTTCACGAACCCTTATCCTTTTTTCGTCTTCCCCGCATATAAATACCCCTTTCTGCCATACCCAGCAGCGTTCTTCTTCTAAACACTTATAATAATAATGTATTCTTCCAACACAATTCATATAATAAATTTGTTTTTACAATTTGTAAATTAGGAAGTTAGGCAAGGCAATAGGCCTGTTTTTAGTGTATCGTCAGTTCATTTTCACATGCATTGCTCTGCATAAATATAAAAAAGATGTTTAACAAAAATGACACTTCAGCAAAAAAAAGGCATTTCATGTCAACGAACCACAATTTTCTCCACACATTCTATCTACCACCAACAGACTTCCTACGGCAATCTGTCCTCCCCATCAAATCACCACTTATCTTCCTTTCTGCCCAATCTCTCCACTTTCCTCCTAGCAAATAACTGTTAGTTTGCTTCTCTCGCCTCCAAATCCAGGTTTTAGGCCCATAAAATTTCACGCTCGTTGGCAGTCTTTTTTAATTTTATTTTAATTTTTAAATTAGAAAAGCTCTCTCCTTTTTGTAAGAGCGGTAATTCTGCTGATGTCTCCCCAGCTTATTCTCCTTCAAAGTGCTCTCTATGTACATACGTGATATGTCCACCTACTTCTCAAACATTTGTATGTGATATGCTCACAATTCGCCACTTGTTTAATTAGGCAAAGGATCAACTATGAAATGACATAGTAATATAAGCTTCTCTCTGTAAAATTCAAAATGTCGTGTTATTCGGTGAGACATTCGCTGCGTGGAATGAGGAACCATTTGGTAAGTATATAATGGCTGCAGTCTGCATCAAACACTGTCCGTGCTTTTTCCCCGTCTTCTTCCAGATTTTATTTTTACCTTATGATACTCTCGATGCCAAATGAACAATCAGTCATCCATCGTACCTCTTGACTGGGATGATCTCAGATCGCAGCCTCACTCTCACCTCTCAATTATATGTTGCGTTGTACACTGACACTAAAGACTATCACCTTTTCCCTTATGCCTTATTTCTCTGGCTCTGCTTGCCGAGCATAATCCCACTCCAGAGAAAACCCGAATTTCCGGAATCAAAACTGAATAACAGCAGCAGAGATCCTAGCTTCATCTACGGAGGACTATTTCTGGGCGTATTTAGGAGCTAATGCACCTTCGTAACCCCTACATTCCGTTTATGTTTCAAAATTAATAACAGCCCAATTATTATTCCGATAACTATTTCATCGACTAGAGGAGTTTTCATGGAGTGCCCAACTCTTCTTTGCACTATATTCTCCATTCTACTTCTTCCCTCCGCTATTTCCCCCTCTCGATCAGGATATTTTGTACCTCTGTTAGCATTTCTCAAAATTCCTCGTCCTGTATCGCCCTTTCTCGGAAATAAACCTTCGATAATAGTCTTCACTTTTTGATTTCACCCAAGCGTTTATTGTATCCACTTGCTCTACTTCTCCTGCCTTCCATCAATTTTTTTATTTCTACCCTGCCTTACTCAATACCTCATCATTAGGCATCCTTTCCGTCTATCGCTCTTTTTTATTCTCCTCCATGCCCACATCTCAATAGCCTCTTTTGTCATGTCTCCATGGGGTTCAGCACCCAGATACACACAACGTTACCCTCCAAATAAAAATTTACTAACTTTTTTTCCGGCCTTCGCACAAGAATCTCGTCAGGGAGGTTCTGTTGGGAATGCATGCTTAGCCAAATCAATTCTTCATATAGCTTCATTGCTGATATGCTCAATGTCATCCTTAATTCTGCTCAAGGAATAAAACATTCCCACAGTGCCAGTCGTTGCTGTCCTAATTTACTATTTACCTTAGCCTTGCCTTTCGTTGAGAATCTAATAATTTCAGTTTTTATGATGGATCTTCATTCACAATCTATCGCAACGGATTTGTAAAGGGTCTACCAGCGATTGTAATCCTTTGGCTGACTGGCTTATCAACGCTTGGTCACCGGTAGACCTGACCGTTTGAATTAATATTCCTTCCGCTTCTATGCGTGCATCAAGCTCTCCAGTGCCTCCATGGTCACTTTATTCGTATTTATCGTAATACGTATTGGCATCAGTGGACAACCCTGCCTACTTACTCGCCTTATCTCAGCCAACTAGATTATCCATCTCTTATCCGTACTTTTGCCTTCTGCTACATGTACAAGTGTCCAATAAGTCACAAATCTGCCACGTCCAATTGTATATTTTTCACTGCTTAGATTATATGTTATTCACTTATATATGTTTCACTCCTTAGTTCATTCTATCAAACACCTTGAAGTCAACGAAGCATGAAAAATATATAATTCTCAGAATTCAGATTTCTTCCCAAGTTTTCTTTTTTCCTGAGCACAAACTGATTCTCCCAAAATAACTCGTTTCCTCTCTTCTCCCGCCATGCTTTGTTATTAAAAGAATGAAATTTTTCAGCGCGCAAAATCAAGCTAATCACCATATTGCCTTCAAAAATATGTGATTTCCTATTCTTAGTTTATTTATTTTTTTACGAAGTCCTTACATCAAGTTTCGACCCCATGCATCATACGGCTGAATCTATAATATCTATTCTAGTTTTCCCATATTTGTTAGCAAACCTACTGGAAACGTATCTGTTCCATGTGTTCTGCCACAGTATGAATTCCCGCAACGCTTTCTTGACCCCACAATATAATATATTCCTGGACCAACCATTTCATTTTCTACATCCATCCATACATATTATTTGTATCAGATACTATCATATCTTCCACGCATTCATCTATCAAGTTTGAATCTCTTTTCGATCCATCAATAATTTTCCTGCTTTGCCCTAAGTGTGCTGAATTGTTTCCCTGCGTTATTAGCAGATTAAATATTTTACTTTGGCGTAGAGTGTGGCAATTTCTCTCCGTAGCTTTTTCATTTCAACGCATTGTCCTCACCGCCATATCTCATTGGCAGTATTGTCTCTATTGAGAGTTGACTGTTCAATTCGTTACACCTTCTCTTATACAACTCAGGGGGATCGAGTTGGCGTGGGGGCTAGAGTACTGATCCCCTATACCGATGGCCCAGGTTTGAATCATGGGGTTGTTCATTGTTGGTGCAGACTTAAAGAAAAATTAGGCTAATTCCGATGCGAGATTTCTTTCCAACATTCTCCCGTTCCCTAAAACATCCTACCTCGACCCAATTACCCACCTATCCTAAATGGTGCAAATCATCTCAGCTGTCGGTTGTCCTCCCCGACTAACTAAAACTGTATAACTCAAAATATTGTGCTTCCAATTTCTTCCCTACTCAACTTTCATAATCATTTTTCGTTTTTCCTCGGCTTCTTGATGTTCCTCTCACTGCATGGATAACTTCTCATCTAGTCCCTTACCTTTGACTCTCTGCAATGAAAAGTCCTACCAGAGACAATTTTTGGGGCTCCAAACGGTCCAACCACGTCAACGTTACAGTTTATGTGGATGGAAACGTCCCATAAAGTTCTGTATTTGAAATAATAGATAAATATATATTTCAGTAATAAGATTAAGAAAATTCATCTTCACTCTCAGGCGTGATGTTATGGAGGACAAACATGATGAATAAAAGGAATGCATTTTTCCACTAGATAATTTATTGGTGACGTAGGTTTCGACGTGAATCATCATCACCAGGTAACAATTAGGTAACTTAATGATGGTAATTCACTTAGAAACCTAGGTCGCCAATAAATTATCTAGTGGAAAATTACATTCATTTTATTTTCACGTGACTAATTGAAAGGAATTTTTAAATTTTCTCTCTATGGGAATAAAAATTATAAAATTCTAAGTATGTTAAATGAGAAGTCGTTAAATTAATGTCAAGAGCACAACCCTTAAAGCGTATCCCTTAAAACTAAAATAGACATAGCTACCAAAACAGCATGTGTGAAATAGTGGAAGAATTTCATTATGATAGTGACAGAAAACAGCACCTAATTAGTTTTTTCGACATTTTTTGGCGGAAAAATTACGTAGTCACCTTTTCAAGCAAGACCCGAAGGTTATGAAATCTATGGATTGTACACATGCTGTCGTCTTCACAACTTTAAAGTCTCTCTATATTCATAAATCCCGACGTAAAAACAAAATGAGTGGTAATACATGAGTATTATCTTTCCATATTCAACCTGAGTTCAAACGGGTATTACGTATGAAAATCAATGGAATATGTAGACGTTTATTCACCATGGAGAATGCAGAAGAAAGAGCCACAAGAGTTACACAGGAGAAGAGGAATTACATAAAATACAGGACATAGTTTGTAAATGACAGGCGCGTAATCATTGATCTCAATCGCAAACCAGGTGTTTTTTTTAGTGCTTGCATATTACCTTACCACGTTACGAACCATCCGGGGAATAGAAACCCTCTGCATAATATGAAATGCGATAAGATGAACGCCTTTCACGATTCAACATATCTCGTCATTCTGTCGATACTGCAGTTGTGCAATTCCAAGGACACGTTTTCCATACGTGCAGTCATAAAAGATTGACTCTAAAGTTCTTTCAAGTAGTTTCACGTAATTCCACGAATTTTCCAAAAATTATCCATTTTCGATGAAATTTCAAAACATTTCCCGGTTTTCCAGGATTAATATGTCAGCGAACAGCAAGACTTACACTCTTTCTCTCTAATTATCGCTTTTTGATGCCAAAGAACCTTTCTCTGAATATCGGTTGCCCATCGGTATGTCCACGTACGCTATCATGTTTCACATAGAAACAGAAGGAAAACTCCAATGGCCGTAATATTTAGCGCACTCAACGCGGTGAAGAAGGGGATAGTAATTTAACCCGCCCAAGAATGATTCACCCAAACAGGCGCACAATCATACACACATTAAAAATGTTTCCTTTTAACCCCAGAAAGCTTTGAATTCTCATTAATATTTTGATTGAGAAAAAAACTTTGGCCCCAAAATGCATGCAATCTCTATCCATCAGCATGATCTATTATCAATTCTGAAAATGCAGCCTTAAGAATTAGGAAGAAGCGATGAAATTCAAACCCACCCGGCCCGAACGAAAGAGTTGAGATAGTGTAATTCAAGCGCCTAATTTTTTAAATTCGCAACCCGCACAACACATCGAACTTGATATTGCGTGGAGTCGCGGCGCTAATGTGAATTCATTCGGGCGCGGCCCCCTAACTGAATAAGTTATCACCGGCATCAATAACGCATCTTGGCTGAGAACAAAAACTGGTGTTGGGAAATTTCTATTCTGCGGGATTGGGGAAAAATAAAAGGTAAGCGCGAACAAAGGAAAACGGCGCCACATGATTGCGCATTCTTCATTCCCATCCA
This sequence comes from Platycnemis pennipes, assembly GCA_933228895.1. Taxonomy (NCBI): domain Eukaryota; kingdom Metazoa; phylum Arthropoda; class Insecta; order Odonata; family Platycnemididae; genus Platycnemis; species Platycnemis pennipes. The sequence goes on along the minus strand of OW121846.1, from coordinate 101,349,822 downwards.
TTCATCGTATGCCATGCATAGCGCTCAATGCATCGCTATTTCCATCATTGGCAATCGTACTTTTGCTGATGAGCGTGACCTAATGCCTCGTGAGTCCATTGCCAAATCATACATCGAGGAGTTACACGCTAATAAAGGAAAGGAAAGGTAGCATTCTCTTAGGGAGTAAAAGTTTCTCCAGGCTTCATTATATTTCCATTTAAGTACGTAATTACTTGCTAGATTACCTTTGGTTCACATAGAATCTCATTACGCATGCATTTACGCAGAACTTAATAATTAAAACATGCAAGGTGAGTCATGAGATTAAAATAAGTAGCTAACCTTGAGATTTGAGCGAATAATCCTCAATTACAGTCAATGGCCGAGTCAATGAAGGCCTTTCACGATTCAACATCTCGCGTCATTATGTCGATACTGAATTTGTGCAATTCCAAGGACACGTTTTCCATACAGGCAGTCATAAAAGATTGACTCGAAAGTTCTTTCAAGTGGTTTCACGGAATTCCACGACTTTGCCATTTTCGACGAAATTTCAAAACATTTCCAGGATTAATATATCAGCGAACAGCAAGACTTACACTCTTTCTCTCTAATTATCGCTTTTTGATGCCAAAGAACCTTTCTCTGAATATCGGTTGCCCATCGGTTATGCTATTTTTCGAGACGCTTCTATCGTAATTCAATACATGGGTATGAATTTGTATACACATGAATGCACCTATTGGGACTAGATAGAGATTAATGCAGAAATAAAATTGCAAGTGAGCCTAAGGGTAGAGATCCGTGCTGCTTATCAAAATTCTCGGGTTGGAACCCGGATGAGACCTTCGGAGACGTCGAGTTAAACCCAAGCTAAGTGTTTTCTGAACCAGATCTATCACCAAAGGGGCAACTAAGAAAGGAATTACATTCTTCCCAATCCTTTTGCATGAATTTTACTCATTGTTGGATCTTTGGTTAATCCTATCCTCACTTACCAGGCTCACCTCCGGGTTGAACAAGTAATGGTACAGGAAGTAAGATGAATGAGGATGTTCTTGATGTGGTGGGAGAAGAAAGGATGTTCCTGAATGAAATTAGGAGAATGAATAACAGAATGAAGGAGTATATTGCGATGCATGAATGGCCGAAATGGTATATGACCATTATTGAGCATTGTACCTGGATATTGCGATGCATGAATATTTGCAGTAATGAAGAAAATGGTAGCAACGAGTAATCTAATAAGGACAAGAGGATCGGGTTGGCGTGGTGGCTAAAGTACTGACCTCCCATCCCGAGGGCTTGGGTTCGTATCCGGGCCGCGGCGGATTTTTACTGGTATCCCGATCCCTACTTTACTGCTTTGTGGAGAGCACTTCGAGTCCAGTACTCCGTCCGTCGGATGGTCGGAGTCCGTTCGTGAAGAACTTTCTCTAGCTCTGTTTTTCTCCTCTATGGCCTGTCTACATTCTTCATCGAGCCATTCCTGGTTTCTCTCCCGTCTCTCTTCACCAAACGTTTCTTGTGCCCCCTCCATTACCACCCTTTCAATCATTGCCCACTCTTCCTCAAAACTTCCCTGCATCTCAGTTTCCATCGTAGAAAATTTTTCTGTATTTCAGCTACATAGTCATCCACTAAATTTCTATCCTTCATTTTAACCATATCCCACTTTTTTCTCTTAATTGCCTTCTCCCTCAGTGCAGCAATTAATTTCTCTCTTATTGTTGCTTTTACTGCATAATTGTTACTATCACTATTTGGCCCCTATGGGATCTTACATCAATAACCGATGATGCATGTCTCGCCTTGATCAATGCATGTTCAATCTGATTTATCACTCCATTTGGTGTTTTCTATGTCCCTAGGTGGACTCGTCTATGCTCAAAACATGTACTTTTTATGATCATGCTCTTTCTCTCTGCAAACTGGCATAGTAAGGTCCTGTTTTATTTGTGTTATCATGTAAAGTGTGTTTTCCTGCTACACTTTTAGATATTCTTCTTTTCTCACCTGAGCGTTTAAGTCTCCCATCACTATTAGCATATCATTCTTCCATATCCTTGCGTATGCTTGTTCTAATTCATCATAAAAAGCTTCCTTCACCATCCCTTCTTTCTCTTCTGTTGGGGCATGGACATTTATTATAGTCACATTCCCAAATCTTCTTCTCAGTCTTATTCTACGCATCCTTTCACTTATCGCAACAAATTCCAATAAACTTTTCTGTATTTATTTCATTATTATAAATCCAACTGGTAGAAAAAATAGGTGTACTTTTTATAATGTAAGTTATCACGTATAACGATCATTTATTGAGACACCTAATGCTGATTTATTCTACAAAAATCCGAAAACCTGACTTCCAATCCATAAATACCGACCCCCGTCATAGCTAAACTGATTTTAGTTCCAGGAGATAAAGGTCAATTTCATGATCTACTTCAAAGAGGATCGCAATGTAAAAGCCCTAACTCAATACTTGCATACCATGAAATTATAGACGTTGGATGTAATGAAGGCATTTTCCATTGAGTGAAGAACGTTTATTTCGCGTTTCATGCAGATAATAGGTATTGCAGGGGAATAATACCTTGAATTCAAGCATTGTTTTCTGACACTCATTTCCCTTTACATTGGAAGGAATATACAAAACTGCATATGATGTTTAAAACTCGGTCAGATGAAAGTCACTCACTGATGTTGTTTACATAATACTACGTGTGGGGAAACGATCAACGTTTGTGGTGACAAATAACACATTTTAGACGAGAATTGAGGTGATTTGAGCCAAATAATACATTTTTACCTAATTAATATCTACCAGTCTACGTATCTACCAGTCTTTCTCTCCGGTCCGCTATATAACAATGTATATTCCAATTTCTCTATTCTTCCTTTTCCTTGCCACCTAATTTCTTGAAGTTCTACCAAATCAAACTTGTATTAAGATATCTCATTTGCTACCTCGTGCATTTTTTCAGGTTTTAATCAAGTCCTAACATTCCACGTTGCAATCCCTAAATCGTTATTCCGTTATGTTCGCCAAGGCCGTTTTCCATTATGCCCATCCATCATCCGAGGCTTTTGTGTTGATTCCACAACAATTGTTTCTTTTTCGGCGTGGAGTTGTTAGCCCCACGCCCAACCTGGAGGATCAGGGTATTTCTATTCATCTGGTCTATCTCCCTTGACCTGTCCCGATTGGGTAGCCCTACCAGGAGCTTACGCTCCCGACGGCATAGCATCAAGATAGCCATTAAAAATGATATTTTCGCTCACTTCATTGACCCGTGGTTGTATTTGCTGTCCATGACATTAAATTTCATGTCATAGGTAATTATTTGGAATACAAAATGTTGAATTGAATGGAATATGGCGATACTTTATGAAAAAGTGACATCGTGTATGAAAAACTAAGCTTTGTATTTTTTACACTTTTACTGAGAAACCCTACCGGTTTCGGCACTCCCGTGTCATTGTCAAGAGTGTTCTTACCCTCCCGTGTCATTGTCAAGGGTGAGAAAACTTTTGACAGTGTCGAAACCGGTAGGGTTTCTCAATGAAAGTGTGAAAAATACAAAGTTGTTTTTCTTACACTACAAAATGTTGATTTTGCACACTTACCCCCGCACATTGCCGTACTTTCTTGAGCTCCAAATGCATTGCGGCAACAAGTATTGCATCATTATTGTTGTGTGCTCCTCTGATACTTTCACATGGGAGTGAACAGGAAAGCTAATTAAACATGAAGAAAAAAACCTTGCTCATACTTGCCTATCTGACCTCCACACGGTTTTTTGTCGAGCGGTACAACTCTCCGCTCCGCATCGTCGGCGGCCAAGCTGCAGCGCAGTAACCCAAGGGGTTTTGTCAATAGTTACTCACGCGTAGTGTTACAAATTTTGCATATCCATACATAATTTGCCGTTTCATTCTCCTGTATATCTAAGGTTCATCAATGAGGTCTATCTGTTTTTTTAAAGAGGCTCAGTTTACGTGCTAGGATATAATTTTATACCATGCTACAAATTATATTCCAAACATAAAGTTACAAATGTTTACTCAGCAATTAACTGTTGCTCTGTATTCTCTGTATGATCCTATATTTTAATATTTCTATTACGCCCGAACCAGCCTGTCCACCACTCGCTTCTGGAAATAGGATAAAGCCTTCCATAGAGCAATAAATGTTTCCAAATACACTTGCTGTTCCCGCGCCGCCCGATTGTTGGTTGGTTATTTAGGGGAGGCTACCGACAGCTGAGGTCATTTGCGCCATATAGGATAGGTGGGTAATTGGGTAATGGTAGGAGTTTTCAGGGAACGGAGGAAGGGTGGAGAGAAACCCGGCGTCGGCATTAGCCTACTCTTAACGAAAGGCGCCAAGGGGACCACGGCTTAACGTCCCATCCGACGGATGGAGTACTGTACTTGAAATGCCCTCCACTAGGCTCTCAAGTGGGGACCGGTTTTCCACTGAAAAATCCGCCACAGCCGGGAATCGAACCCGGGCCCTCGGGATGGGAGGCCAGTACTCTAGCCACCACACCAACCCGATCCCCGCGCCGCCCGAAAGAGATATTTTGACTGAAAAGGGCATCTTTCGGTTGCAATTTTGTTGCCTTAAAACCAAAAATATCCAGCCACGTGCTGTTCAATGAGAATGGGACGGATTGCACTTAGGCCACCAAAGCAGGACTCTTTCTATACGTGCGTTAAGATTTCTTGGAATACTACAGTACGAGGATAACGGTCACCACCCACGAACTCTGCCGTAGTTTTAAGCACTGACACTCCGGAAGCACTCCAGAACTCATTTTTACTTATTGCCTTGCATAGGAGTGGGTGTTCTGATTTTCTACGCGCAGAGGAAAGCTTGTTCTGCCCAGAGGAAACATTTCTCCTGCCTGACGTTAACTAACAATATACGCTAGAACAGAATAGGTAAGTTTATTCCCATTCCACTTCCAATTGTAATTCAAAATTCTTAGTTTTCTACTTTTTATCTATAATTGATTGGCATAGCATTTTCTTATATTCGGTACAACGTTCTCGTTTCAGCCCTAAAAGATTATGTATTAAGAGATGTAATGGATGTCACAAATATGACGAACCTTGAGGTGCACATGAAATGTGTAGAGCGAAAGAAATATTATTTAGCTTCAAAGAAACAATACGTTCTGGAATACTTGATTGCTAATTTGAATCGAAACGGATATGATGCTGCAAAAAACCTTCTAATGAGCTTCATGCATATTTTTTCCCCAAAAATCTGGAAAAAGGGGAACAAATCTCGCGTGCGGATAAAATTTTCAGGAAAAAGTTCAAAGCTGGTTACGGCTGGAGTTTAAACTTCCTTCATGTACGCATAGGTAAATATCCTCCCAGCACGCACGGTGAGTATCCATTATTAAAATTATGATCAATTGAGAAGACGTCTATATTTTATTGGTTAGTAATCAAATAATATTTTGCAGTTTCGCCAGTATGCTGAAATGGGACGACGACCAAAAAAATGATTTGAGAAATCCAGCGAAAGAGAAGAACTCAGAGCCAGCACATCCCCAGCTGAGTTAGCCTTCTCTGCGTCTGTGGACTATCGCTTCAAAGGCCATGAGACGGCTGCAAAACTAGTCAAGGAGCAGATCTGTATGTCCGAATCTAGGCATGGTATTGCATGCCATCTACTATGCAAAAGATGCTGTTTCACTAAGCAGCCATTGCCAAGGAATCACTCATTCTAATGGGACACTTATCAGAAGAAGTCAGAGGCAAAGAAAAAGGACATGGGAAGATACCGGGAATATCGCAAGGGGAAATCGTCTAGGTTGGCAAAAAATGAAGATTTATTACAGAGATCATTGTTAACCTCAGATCCACTGATTTCCGCAGTATCAGGAGTACTGAAGAAAACTGAGTTAAACTTACCAAATTAAGTGAAAAATCTTCTTGCCCTGGCTGATACACACAGGGGTAATGAGTCCAATATTAGTGATGTCGGAAGAAGACTTTTGTCAGAACAAAATGATTATGCCAAAATAAAAATGCCTTATGAAAACATCATATTTATCTTTTTTCCAATTTTTACAGCAGTTATATATCACTTATATCATATTATTTAGCATAAATTAGAGTATTTAGTTATTTTAAACGGTTAGCTAACGCGCAAGCCGGTAGCTGAAGGTCGCGAGTTCGAATCCCATGAATGACAGGGACGAAGCATTACATGGATCTCGAAGTAATATGCATTTATTAATTACGTACATATTTTGGAGAAATAGGATCTTAATAGTAGTGGGTCCTTTGTACTCCGATAATTACTTTCGTAGAATATTTGGCAATTATTTAAATAATTATATCTTATAAAAATCTTAACCTTTAGGGATACAATAACATAACTTCAAAATCGGATTCAACAGGTCAAAAACCTTGAGATTCCACTATTTTACTTTGTAAGTACGTTGATATAACGACGGTATTAATTTTTGCCACTGTTTTTTTTGAGACCACTGTGCGCCGAGGCATGACACTACCAAAACATCCGATTTTTCGAATTCAGAATCAACGACAACGCTAGAGAAGCATCTGGGTGCAAGCTTCCATCTCATTTCATTGGCAGATACATTTCACCTGTGGTCTGCAGTTATTATAACGGCGCAGAGGTCTTTTTTTAGCGCACAGGAGCAAAAAGTTCATTTCAACGCCGCCAAGAGAAAATTAGCGACTACCAGTGCAGACCATTTCGCGATCTTTGACCCCCACGAATCAAATCAGCGTTGTACTCGGAGACAACTTCCTTTTCCCATGCACTCGGCCAAACGAATGCGGAAATTCAAGCGTAGAAGGAGACAATTTGCCATAAATAAGGGCGTGTGAGGCTACATAAACATCACCATACGCAGAAGCCAAAGGAAATGTTCTCGGTATTAACGAAGAACCGAAGCTTCTCCAACTATGCCCAGACGTGAGAAAGAATACGTGAGCAGTAAGTCACCGAGTCTATGGCAGTTTACTGGTGAGTCGAACACATCTAGAAACAACGGTACTTTTCGCCGTTCAATTTGCGGCCCAGTAGTTACCGAGCTACATGCAGCTAACACGAGAGAAATGAACAATTAAGGGCGAACTCCTCTTTCCTGGTCATAACTTTCCGATACGGAAGTGCGGTGCTAAGTCTTAATTAGCATCCTCCATTAAAAATATTGATTCTCTTCCCACCTGATGAAAAGACTAACCGGAAAATGGCAATTTGCCAAGCCGGTGATTCACGTTTCGTGAGTTCAAAGAGACGATACTTGTTTCAACGATACGATGATACTTTAGGTTCAGGACTCATAACTGAGATGAGAGGAAATAAACTTTCAAAAATCATGATTAGCGATATAAAACCATCCTTAAGTCAAATCAACACTCGAGAAGTAGCTAAGTCGGGGCAAAACCGAAGTCTACCAATGCAACTGAAAAATTGTGGCAGCAACCTCTGAAGATACATATAGGTATGCATTCATTACAATCTGAAATCACAAAGCGAAAGATTCAATAGGTACGTCAAAAGATATAAAGGAATGGAACGGATCTCTGAGATTCAATGTTCTTAAATGCTATTCTGATTGACACCCAAATTACCGATTTACTACTCGTGAGATTGGAAGAAGAACGTCCCTTTCATGCATATAAGAAATCACAAATAGCTCATTTACCTTTCTTAGTAACAGGAAATAAATTTAACCACTTAATGTGCACTAATAAACAGTAATGAATGTCAGAAAGACAGCAATATTTATATGATTAATGCTCCTAATGTTCAGGCATCAAACAAGGCAGAGTGTAGAGTTTGCCAATGAAATACCTACCTAGCTTAATTGTGCGTAACAGTCACACACCAAGGTACAGGTTACAGATTTTATTCCCTGCGTTTTCCCACCAAGAGCCTATCGTAAACAAATTCACAAGGTGGATATCTGGACGTGCCCTGAAAAGTATCTCCCAGTTATGAGCATGGGTCATCTCATTAAGAGATGAATGCTATAATTAATAGGGCCACCACAACTACTATTTTTGCATCGAAAAAAATTATTTTGTCCCAATATGATGCAGTAAAGAAGATACTTCATCAGTGATATTAATAATATGATAAAAAATGAGGTAGAATATAGCTACATATTTGAACAATTGTACATTTTATTAAATTTCCACAAAACAAGAAGACATTACTACTACTGTCATACGCAAATATACCCTCGTTAAACACTCACACTTAACATCTAAATATTTCTGCCAATACGTGTCCAACTATGCCAAAGAAAATTAGGAATTAAACGGAGCCCCAAACGAATAAAATGAAAGATTATTAAAAGAAATTTGTACTAGTATACAACTGGTATTTCAAAAGAAAATGAACTAGGAGGAAGAATTTTTGGGTTTTCAAACAAGTCGGTGTCGTTTTGCATCAACGTTTGGAATCCAGTTCCCGCCATCATCTTCAGGGTGATTAGTGGAAAATGGTGAACACAGCCTTCAAGCCCACACCATGAAACCACACTGCGACCCAAAGGCAAACATGAGAACCGTTCCGCCAACCTATGCACCACGGAAACCTGATACCCTACATCAATTACTTAATCAATCCATTACTTTATATCTATAAGACAAATTTGCAGACTTTCAACTAATTAAAATGCTAAAATTACTTCCTTAAAAGATTTAAAAAAATATATATTGTAGTGTATATAGTGTAATGACATATATCATTACACATATCTAACCAATCCAAACCAGAATGATTTTGGCAAAATCCATATTTGTATCACTTTCTTGCATCCTTTTTTTAAATGAAAAGAGGTTATTGAGATAGCTAATGTTTTATTCAAATCAAGGTAACAAATTAGAATAATCATCAACTTGCACCTTACTCATGCTGAAAAATTTCAATGTTCTCAATCCAGCATATTTTAAGATGAAATTCTTAAGATTGACTAAACGATTCGCAATTTTTCAACTTTCCTTCTGGAAATTCACATACTTTTACTGTGCAACTGATACAATTTAAAAATAAATCCATGATACATTTGAGCACCCTTAATCCGGGAACACACATGATCCGGCAATTTTGACAAGACCAACTACCCGGTACTTCGTGGAAAATGCCTTCACATGCTTCATAACCTGCCGAGATATCCCATTCTTAACGTTAACTTTCCCATTCCAGGAATCTGGTACTTCGTGTATGCTGGAGTTATTCTGCAACTTGAAGTAAGCATATAAATTTGAAGACATCGCCGAGAAGGATTAAGACTAATTTACAGGTCAGCCACTTTCACTGCCACGCGCATTTTTGATTGACCACTAGACGTAATTTGATAAAATTATTTGCTATCTGTTATCTGCTGTTTCTCCCAAATCATGTCTCATCTATACAGTAATGGCAACAGCAGAGGAAAGAGTCATCAGTACAAAACGTTAACGACCGCAGAAAAAGTGCAAGTTGTGAAAAAGCTTGACGCCGTTGCATCAGTAAAGCGTTTGTCTGAAACATACTGCGTGGGGTCTTCAACAAGATAGCACATTAAGAAGCAGAAAGAGAAAATCCTCAAAATTTTACTGTTAAAGTTGCACGAAGAGGTGGATGACGGAGAAAAACTATGAAAGAAGATTTAAGTGCCGATTTAGACCGCGTGGTTTCGATTGCGTCGAAGTGAAGGCCAAATGCTAATGAAGCAGGATAAACTATTTCAGAAACAGACGTGATGTGGGAAATTTCGCATGCATGGAATAGTATTTCACAGTCAGTTCTAAAACACGCGTGGTTTAAATTGTGGCCTGCTTTAAGGTTTGACGTAAACGAAATAAGTGGGGATTTAAAAAATTTCATGTTTCTGAGGATAAAAATATGATGATGGAGTTTGCAAACACCAACCGTAACCCAGAATTAAAGGAAATGGAATTGGTAAATTTAGAGGAAAGGATAGTCAGCGGCCACGATACTCTCACCACACATTTCGCAGATGATGAAATCATTGAAATGGTAATTAATAACAATAAATCCGAGTGGGGATGAAGATGAGCCGAAAATTGTAGAAGGAAGACTACCATTGATGGTTGTCTTTGAACAATCATCCAGTCCGATCGCCCGCGACGTAGTGATGGGCGGCCGTGTAGATGATACCCACGCGTTGACGTCACGCTGAATCAGCTGGTAACAAACCAAGCACGGTAGGAAATATGTTGCGCGAAGCAATGCATAAGAAATATCAAATTCTATACACCCTTTTCTAGAAATAATATTATACTTTTAATGTGCAGCAAAATGATGCACATGATGCTTAGATTCCGTTATTTTCACTCTCTGCGCACCTTCGATACTTTTAAGTAATAACTTTGCGAATTAAGAAACCATTTCTTTCGGATTATTCTCAGTGACTTTTTTAAATAATCTTCAGCAAATCGCAAATGAATATATTTTGTTATAAATAATTGACTACTTTCAATGAAAACACCCGGACGTCAAAATATAGACCAGTTGCATGCCTGCAGGCAAAATCCCTAATCCGGCATCACTTCGGTCCCGACTGTGCCAGATTAAAGATGCTCAACTGTATTGGCAAAAATAAAAGAGCTTCCAACACTCAGAATGGCTAAAATAATTACTTGATTTCTTTTACAATAATGAATGCACATCTGAGGAAATGAGTGGAGACCTTACCTCTTGATGTGACCCAAACTCCTTACAAAAGTATGTTCAGATGAATAACGTAAATAAATATTAACTAAAGTAGGAAAAGTTATTTTTTTCATGTCTTTGCTACTTGCAGGGGAAGGTAATCTATACTTCTACGATGTGCTAATATTGCATAAATGCAATGCAATGTGTAGAAAAAAGGTGATTCATGGTACTACTGTTAATGACGTGAATGACCTACACAACTATCTTTCTTTTTAATTGAAACAACTCTTTCCAAAATGTTTCTACTCAAAACTGAGGTGCAACCTTAACACCAGAAAATACAGTAATTGCTCTTTCCTCAACGAAAACAATATGCTTATGTAAAAATGCCACTGCCAGAGATTCACATGAACAAAAACTAAACTTCGATATGTGACCAGAATTTTAATAGGTATTTTAAAACAATTATAAATTACCCAACAGAAAAGGGAAATACAATTCAATACAACTGCTTGTATTGAGTAACAAAGTAATAAAAATCTTTAATTTTGAGAATAATTTTAAATTGCTTACAGACATCAAAGGTAAAGCTTTGTTACAGAGCTGCATTTATTATCACCATCCTTCATTCAATACCTTTCACCAATCTTTCAAATTTTAGTTTTGACTTTGATCTGATGGAAATTTTATTTAGGCACGAGTCCTTCCACTGATGATTAATACATAATGATGCAACAGATGATTGATAAAATTTAAAGTTTCCAGTTTTGAAACCAAGATTATAGTCATTTTGAGCCAAACACCTTTTAAAGGGTTTTTGTAGAACATTTTGATTGCAATGGGTCCATTTTTACGTGAATTAAAAAAAATGCCCACCAAATATACTGAACAGACCACAGCTACATTGAACATTTACAAAGATGTACAATTTCATCTAGCAATAATAAAATGTAAATTGTAGGGGTGGGCAGGGGCCTTCTGGAACACCCCTGACTCTCCCCTAGACCTCTTTAGATCCATTGTGCCAACCCACATTTAACCTGCCCACCACTCGCAGACAGGGAACAAGAGGTAAGGAGGGGTCACCCATCGCACCTCCATCCGGGCCCAACATTGCTTAGCTTCGGTGATCTCATGGGATCCATTGTGTCAACATGGCAAGGCCCTTGCCCTCTAGCAATAATAACTACCATCAAATTGGCTCATTTTAAGGGAAAGCCATAATCAATGGTAGTTTAATTCAGACTTTGGTAAATTTCAAAACTCACATGACAGACCCAGTACCACATGACCTAGCTCATGAGTCAAGACAACAAAGAACGTGCCAATAAACAGCTTGAAAAATCCCCAACCCCTACATCATCAAATAAAGCATGGCCTTATTTCAAATATTTTACACTCACGCTTGCCTGAAAGAAGAATAATTTCATACCTATGCCATCACTCTGCTGCATTCAAACTTGCACCAAATGGGGCATTCGTCAAACTAACTTGTTACGAATATTCCACAGAAAGGACGATGAGAGCTTTGCTTCCACCACAGCATACACATCAAATGAAGGATGGTAAGAACTACTACCTATACAGTTAAAGATTACTTATAATCTTCCATTTCATTCTCGCTACTACCACAAGAAAAATTCCACCACCATAAGTGAAACTAAATACAAGTGATATATGGTCACTTCTTCATGAAAACCATTCTCACAGGCCTAATCTCCAGCTTTTGAGGCATTATGACAGATAAATACATGAATAATGATAGGGACACCGAAAAATGGTAAATAACAATCATCAAAAGCGGTGTTTAAAAATGACAAATATGGCAATTAAATTGTTTTAAAAAGATAAAAGATGTGTTTAATGTTGGGAAAAAGGAGTCTTAACGGAAGGGTTTTTTAAAAATATTATTAATAAAGACTTCATACCAATTTGAACAAACAATTAATAGTACATTTGAGATCCAATACAGAAGTTGTGGCTACCCTAAGCAACATAAAAAACACAGTAGGCAAAATGAAGTTAAAGGCAAATTAATGAGATAGTGTTCATTAAAATTAGCAGATTTCGGTGCTTAGTAACAAAAGCATACATCGGTAAATTGTGACTTTATCTGTAATTAATAATAATATTGCCTGAAGTAGCATATGAAGTTCTGTCATTTCCAAAGACTATGCTAATTTTACACCTATTTCCAATTCAAATCAAATATAAATGAAATTTCATTTCAATAGCAATATTTTGATTTTATTAAGTTAAATTCACATTGAAAGATGTAATGATAACATTACTTCCAGTTTTCAATTGTAAGGTTTTGCAATTGTAAGTCCCACCCAGAACTAGCTGAATAATTTCGGCACTCCAGAAGTACCATTTCGAGCGCCATGTATGAAAAAATTGCAGCCTTGTCTTTACTTTTATCATTACAAACCGGGCTGCTAATGTAACTGGGAGCGAATGTGTGCATTCCGCCGACTTTTTGTGTCGCATTGAATACGACCGCTAACAAAGTTACCAGCAACACCATGGATGAAATCAATCTTATCAAAAGATAATCTTACGTCAATGGGTGCAACCCAGAAAACTTTGCCGGGCCACCTGCGACCGGTGCGGTTGCTGGAGTAAATGTAACTAAATGTTACCACGTCCTCGACTAGCCAGTCAACTACTGGGCAGCATACTTTTTGGAAACTATCTTTCTGTATTCTCCTTGACAGAGTAATCCCGATTTTCCATCGCCGGCCTGCTATTGCTATTAAAATCTATTTTATATGTGTAAAATGTGTCCATCACCATTGTGTAGCTTTGGTATCAATGAACAAAGAAATAAGCTTTTTTAAATACAATGTTATTACACGGATAGAATTAATTTAACCTAGCCTATGTGAACATAATTCAGATTACAATCATTACTACAAATCTTTATTTTATAAAGAATCGGCTCGGCGGCGAGCCATCATGCCGTTTCGCCACACTTTCATTTTTCGTTATTAATTTCCACAAAGTTAAAATTTAATTATACCTTTGTTTTTTTTGACGCAAATAAATATAAATTAAGAATAAATAAAAAAATATGGGCAAAACCATTATATTCCTGCCAAATAATGGAGCCTTTAAAATTTAAAAAAACATTTTGGTATTTGCCCTTAGAAGTTCTCATGCTGTTCTCAGACGTCGCGATAGCGTTATTAACGTCCCCGAAATCGGCAGAACATAATGGGGTGGAGTTTACAGAATAGGCCCCAGAAAGCAAAACAATTGCAAATGAATGATGATCGTACAGAAATTGTAATAAGCAAGAAAATATTTCATGCTACAAAAATTCGGCATTTGCAATATATCTCAAATTTCGTTAAAAAAAATCGCGTTTCAAAGAAGACACGGTTAATTTCATGATAAAACCCTAAAGTCGCTTATTTCGTGAATCCTATCGCAAAAAACATTTCGCGAAAATGTCATGTCCCTAATAATGAATATCTATCAACAGCAGAGGGAGAGCTCTATTATTACCTACAGCATAGCTAATATTAGAGCTCTCCCTCTGCTCATGCTAATGCCACCCATTAAATGAGAGCTTTTCCTTCACTTACAAACACCAGGGTTAAGTAGGTAATTAAGGGTTGAAGAGTGGTGTGGTTTTCATGACTTTTCACAATAATGTTAACTTCCAATTCCAATATCCATTTTCAGGAATAGTTTTAATCATTGCAGTCACTCATGGCACCTGACCTTGAAGAGGGCACATGATATAAAGGTAATTTCTAACTCCAATCGAGGAATTGTAGAATGTAGTTGTTGACTGACCAGGCACAGCAGAAATGATAAGGTGTATAAATACAGACAAGTCATGCAGATAGTGTGGCATAGTGATCCAAACCATTATCATAATATAGATGTATTCGATCAGTGGTCACTTCCACCAGGAGTAAGCAGTATGAAATTAACGTAGTTCCGAAGTGAAATTGTGAATATGCATAGTAATCAATACAAATTACTCCTTAATGATATTTTTAGATGTCTGCTGAAACAAGTAGTTAAATCCATAAATTATTACTGTACTAGTTAATGGATTTCTCCAAAACCGGAAATAATATTTTGAGAAATTTATTGATAGTTTGGTATTTTCCAAATGTGATATCACATTAGAAACTCGCTGAGGCACTTGTTGTCAACTTTGAAGAAATTCCACACCTCTTATCCACTCTGCTCACTTTTCCCAACAGTGACATTAACATTTGTAATTGTATTTGGCCTTTCCATAAATTCACTTTTCAACAGTGTCACATAAAATACAATTGTGCTCAAGAATGAAAGAGCAACTGCAAGAAACTGTAATTATTTCTATTAAGAATGGAAATTTACACAATCCACATGATCACCATACTACATGAGTCTGCACAACTCCCTCTACTGACTGGCGATGCCAATGTGTGAAGTAAAGATGCAAATTTTGAGGAGGGAAGTAAAAACTAGAATAGTTTTTCATTTATTAAAATACTAAATAAGAATTTCATCAGTGAATCAATTATAAAATATGCCCTAACTGGGGCTTCATTAGGATGCATTTCAAGCACTCATATATGACTAATTTGAGGTTACCCACGTCTAAAGTTAAAAAGTAGCCGACGTTTCCTCTCCTTTGCCAGAGACCTCCTCAGGGCTAATGTGTGACCGGAGCGTTATACATCAATTTATATGCTCAAGGAAGGGGGGAAGGGAGGGGAAGGGAGTCGCAGAAAATTCTGGATACTTTATAACTTAAGACGCAGGTAACCCCAAAAATCATTTATTAAGTCATACTTATGGACCAGGAATGTTTTAACAACTTAATTTGGGTTTGCTGCAGTAAAATACAGTAAAGAGGAATGTTTAGGCAACTATCAGTAGTATGTAGTAGGTTAAAATGGCCCATTTGCCAAGGAATCCCACAAGAGCATTACATATATGCATAATATTTATGCAGGCACCAATTCTTTCAAATACTGAGCAAACAAGAATGTGGTCACCCAATGAGTAACCTCAACCGCTGAGCATCATGCATTTCATGAGGCAGGAAATCTGAATCCTCAAGTGTATTTTCCACAAATTAGATAATTAATGGGAGAGGATCCATCTACCCTTTCAGTATTCATATGGATAGAACCTCTACATGAGAGATATGACTGAAGAATTTCAAGACAAAAATAATATTTGTGGGCCTGTGAAGTGGCACTGAGTTTGGCTGTGAATGAACTCAATGAAGTATTGCCCCGAGTAATTTCATGGATAAAGAGTATACTGCCAGGCAGCACAAAAACACCAATTTATCACACAACACACGAATATCGAAAATGTAAAACAAACTAGAGTTTACTACACTTGGTGGTTGGATAAGCAATTGGAAGACACAAACCAAAAATAAAAGTAACAACAAGAGAATTCAGAATGGTAAGTAAAATATTATTTCCTGAATCTTTGATTTTCTGTTTCATATTTTCACATCTAAATGTTTCAACGACTGGTATTTCTTCCATGAACCTACGTTTTCCAATTCTGCAATAATTAGCAAAAATATTAAAAACACCAATATTGAACAATAACTATTTAGTTACATGACTTTTACACACCTAATTAACAATATAAAATTCAGTCCCTTCACTTTGACTTTGACTTTTTGTTTATATCACCTGGGTCAGATAAGGCCACATGACCTCCTCTTCCCCAGACCTTAGTCCAAAACACTATTCATTCACATTCAGGCATCAGAGATTTAATCATTAGATCACAGCTTACTTTTAAATATAGAATACAAGCAGTCTTATATATTTTGGTTATCAAACAGAGTACTTAAATAAGGAACTTATTTTAACTGGCTGCTCTTCATGAGCGGAAATGAAATACAATCATTTAATTTCTTTGGCAGCACATATAGATTTTGGAAATTGTAGAGAATTAAAATCAAATCCTTCTTGAGACTTGGACATTTCATTGCAATGAAAAGAGTCCCGCACAACTGTCAACAGCAAAAACATTATCTACAAGCCATCTTCTCACAATTTTATCAGCATTGACCAAGAAGCACCAAACACTTCAAATTCACCAAGGAGCATTAAACAGCTTTCCAAGAAAGAATTGACAATAATACTAGAAAGACTACTCACAACTTATAAGAATGTTTTAAAAGTCTTAGACTAAAGTTATGAAAACAAAACTGTATTTACTCATGTAAGCCGTGCACCATTTTTCCCAAAACGCCAGAGAAAAAATGGGGGTGCTCGACTTGCACAAATCCTCCAGATTTTTGTGTAAACTGCACATTATTTTTCCTCAAATTCCTGTTGTTTTTTTCGCCTAAGTTTTGCATTTTGTGAACACATCGACGTTAATTGATAAGTATGGTCAGGTAGTAAATCGTAAATTGTCAAGTATTCTGAGATTTTGAAGTAATTAGTAATAAAAATCTGCGTTCAACAAAGTATGAGCATACAACGGTACTCAAAGAAAGGCTAGATCAGAAACACCACTTCACAAAGCAATAGATTTATCGTGTATAACTGTACGTAGGACCACACATTGTAGCACTGATATGTATTTAAATCCACAGTGTATCCTGTAAGCTGTCTTTATGTCTTTTCAAAATCATAATTGGAGTTTGCTTCGGCATCATATATCTGTAGCAACATTTTTACGCAATAGATAGCTTCTTTTGCGTGCACATTAAAGCTAAATTGCAAAGACATGACAAAGAATTTGTTACATAGTGGCAAGAGTCGTATGCTCAGAGATTGTACTTTCTTACTATCCGTGCTAGCTGCTCTGTGCGTGAGAGTAGTAAATGAGTTTGAATCGATTATTTAGCATTTTAAAATAATTTGCAACTATCACCCTAAAAATAAATTCTGATGTGAAACTGCGATCATTTCCTGTGAGTACAAAACTATATATTACATATAAGTGATGCTGAAAAAGTAGGAAATCGAGCTGCAGGAAGGAAATATGGTGTATCTGAATCCAGCAGTGAAGAAAACTAAAAATGAGAACTGCTATGATATGAATATTCATTAGTGATTTATGATCCTGTTCCCACCAATGTGTTTTTCTTTAGTTTTATAAGAATTATAATTGTTATTACATCGAGTTTAGTTTTCTCCGTGTGTTCCCAAGACTTTCCGGTGTTGCTAAATCATCCCAGTCTACAGCTACTGTGCAGAGAGCAGATGAGACCACCGCTATCAGGTACGGATGGCATACTGCTTTTATTTGTTGATATGCCAATGGATTTCCATAATAATAGAGTAATAACGGGTTGAAGTTGTATACATGTATTTCTGCAATTATTTCAGTTGGACGTTACTTTGAACAGATGCCATTTTTATAGCTGGATGATGTGATCGCATGTAACTGTGATTACTGTGAAATGCTACGAGAAAAAGATGCACAGTAAAAGAGGCCGTGCATCGATGCATGACATGATGACGATCGTGATGATATTAACACACAATTCAATCAGTTAGTGAGAAAGACGTACACGTAATTTAGGCACAGCATTTATATTAAAGAACATGCATTCATGTTACGACAAAATAATGCAGACGCAAGGGAAAAAAATTTTTTTGATAAAAATAATTTTTTCCTCACGAGCCTGCCCGAAAATGGGGGTGTGCAGGTTACACAAGGCTACAGCTTACACCAGCAAATACGGTATATGGATGTCCAAAAGCACTCACAAAAAGAGGCAGGTAGAGATTAAAGTATGATAAACTGGTACAGAATGAGAACATACAAATGACCAGGCATTTAATTATAATGATACAGAGTACATATAGAAGATGGTTTGTGAAACATATGACACACAATTGCCATATTCATGTCCACACCACTAGACCTTGAGTCATGTGGTGTACCACCATTCATTCTATTAATGTTTCAAATAGGAAACTCAACCACCTCGCTATCATTGACACCAACTTATTTGTACTTTCAAGCATTCATTAACCCTATCGCTGCTGTGAACGTACCTAGTACGATCGCATGGTAGGCTGCAAACGTATCTTTTCATTCTCACTGCAGTGCTTTCACTTTTCCACCACATGTGATGAGTAGGTTTCCGAAGAGTGAGCCGCAGCGAAAGGGTTAATAGCATTCAGACACCCGAATTCTCTCTAATTTAAAGGTATCTGCAAAATGATTTTTACTCAAGATAATGGATATGTATACTAAAACATTACAAATTCAAGGTTGGTACTTAAAATTCCCATTTAATAACAGTTTTTAACGTCAAGACATTTTTCCCATTTTCTCAGGTTTTCAAGACTCCCCCGTGAGTTTTATTTAAACAGAAATGAGAGCAGGATTAAGTACTGGTAATAGAAGATGAACTACAGGCATTGATGGTAGGTGATAGATTTGAGGGAGAGAACTTAGATCACTTTCCAATTACTTTTCCATTCATCATCATTTTAAGTGATAATTTCCACAGTAAGATGCAAAATTACAAATTATGACAATATACCACAGTTAAAAAATTATCTCACTTTAGGGCCAGACTCAAGCTCATTCAATGAAAGCTCTACATGCCATCTATACAGCTGCCTCTTCCAATGACTAGAAATGGGTTTTATTAACCCTTTGGGTTTCAAAAAATATCCTAGGACCTATGCTAAGAATGCCGGAGCATTTTTTTCGATTTTGCAGATGTTCAGGAAAAAATGTATTTAAAGTAATACATGTAAAAACATTAGCAAATAAACGCTGTGGTCAATTTTAGACAAAACAAGTGTTCCGTATCTAAAGTTCTCTGCATTAAAATGCCAGTCAGTGAACTACCAACAATTAATAATGACAATACAGATGGAGCGCGATAGCACTCCCCGGCACTTTTGGCTCAAGTTCAGAGGAGCACGATCACTAGGCACTCAAAGGGTTAAGATGCACTTTATTATGTGGCCTTTCAAAAATTGAGTCATTTACAAAATGAAATCTTCAAACATCCCCGCAGCCATAGTAACACAAGGGTTAGTAACACATAGTAACACAACACTGGATTACTTAAGAAAGAGGATATGCACCACAGTGACATAACAATGCTAGAAAAATTGTAACCAAGCAATAGATTACAAATTATCCTTTAGCTTGACTAAAATAAGCCTTTGTAATTTCCATACTCATTTCAATTTTAAAAGAGGAATTCCACGTCCCTCATACAAGAAAAGCACCAATGATTCAGTTCCTTGACAAATAATATACTTGTACTTCATTTATCAGCAATAGCTGCTGACATTAGTTATATTTCCACAAAGAAGTAAAATAAGATTCTCTTTTGAAGTAATGCAGGTGTCAGTGACAGATATTAAGGAGAATACTTTTGTACTATGGTGAAGTTGCTTTGTGGTTAGTGTCATAATTCAAATAACCTGGGGTGGAATGACAGCACAAAGGTTCCCAGATATATAAAGGATGTATTAATCCTTTTTCCATCAAAAAGACTTGGGAAGACAGCATGTGGAGGTGAGTATTGCAACAATTAAGTTCACTTATGTTCAAATGTTTCCATCCATTCATTGCATTCACACTTTTAAGAAATAAGTTCATTTACTTACTCAAAGAAACATTTAGACCATCTGTTGTACACTGAGCATGAAACTCACTGGCTTTCATTAAAAAATGTTTCTTCACCCAAGACAATATGCAATGTATTTGAATGCCTTGTAACTTACTACTCAAACATATTTATGAAACAAATCTATATATCTAATATATATTTTCGAAATAGGCAAAACATTTTTGAAATAGGCGAGACTTTGATAATATTTCTCCATCCAATTTCAATAGGCAAGAGCAAGTTAAATCACCATTATTTTTCCACGGTGTCATAAACATCAGTACGCCTCTGACCAAAAACAGGAATTTGCTGCCGAACTTTGTTAACCAGGCTCTTATCTGAAATAGATAAATATACATCAATTTAGACAAAAACCAAATAGAAAATTAAAGACAAATTAACCATAAATATTGGGTGATAAAATATAAATGGTTAGGCAAAATATAATGAGGTATCAGCACCCAAAGAAACAATTTCCTGAATAGGAATTGCAATAGCATATGAGGTTGTTTACCCACATTATCTCAGTCATTTCAATACAGAAAAACCAGCTACTATTCACCTAAATACAAACCCTTCATATGACTTGAGTGCTTATCAGTTGTTTTCCAGAGAAATATTTATTCACTTAACACTAGAATGACCAGGGTAAGCCGCATACCTACCATGACCACCAGCGGTCAATTGAACGTCCGCCCTTTTCTTGCACTCTTTCGTACGTTTTCCCTTCGTAATTTTTTTAATCAAGTGTAAAAGTGTTCTGATAATGTGTTCACGGTTAGGTGTAGTGTTAGGAAAAAATTGCACACTGCAATCAATATTAATTACACTGATAAAATATTTTATTGTAAAATAAAAAAGTTTCATTTACATCGGTAAAAATAATACATGTGTTTTAAAACACTAGTAACATTTCAAAACAGGATATTTGCTATATTTGTATTGGATAAAAACATGATATCAGAGAAAAATGAATTAGAAAAGACAGCAGTACAATGAAGTGCTAAAACGTGGTCTCAAGGCAAGTATTTCTTTACTCTTGTGAGCACTTTTTGCAAATTTTCTGATTACTGTCACAGTGTCCACACATGTGGACACATTGGGAGGGCGAGATATCTTGGAGTACCTGAATGATATCCACCTCGGCCTGCCCACATCGACGAAACATCGAGCTCTTCCCTACCGCAGTGCGGACTGAACTAAGCGAATGGGTTATGGAAGCGAATGGGTTAAGCGAATGGAAACGAATGACAGAACTTAACCTTAAAAAGTGTATAGCTATTAATTTTTGGAGGAGGAATAATTCAATAGAGCGATTTATAAAATTATTAACTAGAAGATCGTAAGCATTGAAACCATAAGGTATTTAGGTGTAACAATCACTTAAGATTTATTTTGAGGAAGACTACTGGGAATAGGCGGCCGAGCAAAGAGAAAGCTAGGATTTATTAAAGGAGTCTTGGGAAATATGATGAGAAGACAAAAGAGCGGTGTTACTTTTCACTAGTTAGGCCCCACCAATATGTAGCCAGTGTATGGGATCCAAATGAATTAGGTTTGAGCAGAGAACTAGACAGTGTGCAGCGTAGAGCAGCTAGGTTCAGTAAAAGATGTTACGATAGGTTTAGTAGTGTATCAGAATTAATACAAGAATTATGGTGGGAAACATTATCAGAGCATACATTATCTTCATCTACATTACGTAGATGCAGATGAAGATGTTAGGTGTATATTAAAAACACCAGCATATTATGTTAGATTCCACCAGATAAATAAGATTAGAGAGTTAGATTGTTGTACTGATAGATTCAAAATGCCATTTTTCCCCTGTACTATAAGAGAACAGAATAAGCAGCATAGCAAAGGCATAGGTAGGAGAAATATTTTAGTCTGTAGTGCATGATGCATGTATTAACAACCAATCCCTTAATTACTATGTAGATACTAACAATCTAGAGTCATGAGACCCTATAGTAGCACGTTTGCATTGCTATAGTCCATGCTTGTTGATCTTCACCCCCTGCCACACACCCTCGTGGTGGCTTGCAGGGTGTCGCGTAGATGTAGATGAATGGGTGACTGCAGCATCTATGACGAAACAGCGACCGGCATGCAAGTTGTAACATGTCGCGGAAGGGTATTCCCCAGGCTCTCATGGGCAGCCCTGCAGGCTACGTGGCGGGCTGGGGTAGCGGGGTGCGACTGCATCTGTCTTGGCTGCCAGCAGCTGCGTACAAGCCTAACAGCGCATTTCAGCTAATGGAGTGATCACCACTGCCCATAAAATATGTAGTAGCGATTATTTGTGACGCAACATATTGTGGTTTTGCGAATGTGTCTCTCCTTCACATAAACGGTAAAATCATATGTAAAAACTGTTTTGAAGACATGAGAGTCAAACTTGAGTACTGTGCGTGTATGTTAAGGTGCACATTATGACATTTGACATGACTGAAACCAAGAATTGACAAAGAGATCTAATAATGGTATAAAATACAAGTACGGTCAATGACCACTCACGGTCATTGTAGGTAAAAGCTGGCATTGCTCTTGACCTGAAGCATCCCCACCAAAAAAAAACTTCATTTTCACATTCAGTATTTGTTCCAAAATATTAAAATTTAGTTAGTCCAGTGGTTACATACAGTTACATTAGTTACATTAAGCTACGACAGGATAAACTATTTTGAGTATGAACTATGAGTGTGGGTAAACAAGAAACCTGATTTCTTTGTGTGTATTACCCACTCATTCCAGCATGAGAAACCAGCACCACAAAGAATGAATCTGCTTCTACCGCATACACCTCCATTTGGTCAACACAGTTGTTCTTGATGCCTGTCAGCAACCGTAAGATGGAAACTTGCATTGAGTGCATGGCCTACATAAATCCCAGTAGATGAATTGCGGCAAAGATACACTCAGATTGAAGGGATGTGAGCACTGCCTAAAATGCTGTGAAGTGGACAATCTGCAAACTTAAAACCACACAAACAAAATATGGCAGATAATAAGAGTTCCTGGCTTATATGATGCTGCACTAAAGAGGTTCAACTGTACATATTTAAAGAATAACTGATAAACATGAGAGGCATGTTATGTGTCATGTAAATACGGCAATAATGTACTAATGCCTGCACTTCCACTACAAAGGCCATCCAGTAACATTATGTGCAAACATAGGAGGGAGCTTCAATTTCAATTATGAGGTGAGGGATTCAACAAGTACTCATACTAACACTTCCATACAAGTGGTCACTATGTTCACCAAAATCAAACAGCATTTTTTTATGCTTATTGCTATGCTAATTGCCACTATAGTCAGTTCAGGTCATAGTGGCAAGAGTCGTATGCTCAGAGATTAAACCTTCTTACTATCCATGCTATCTGATCCGTGCGTGAGAGTAGTAAACGAGTTCGAATCGATCATTTAGCATTTTAAAAATAATTTGCAACTATCATGCTGAAAATGTATTCTGAAGTGAAATTGCGATCGTTTCCTGTGAGTACAAAACTACATATTATAAGCGATGCTGAAAAAATAGGAAATCGAGCTGCAGGAAGGAAAAATGGTGTATCTGAATCCAGAGTGGCTACTGAGACCCAATTTTTAAATGACTTTTCCCTGACTTTTCCCTGACGGACTCACCAATTTCCCTGACCGATCGCCAAAAAGGCTCCTATTGTCTAAATATTTTATTTCTGCTGAAGTAAATTTCCGTCAAAACTCAGAAAATGTTCAAAGCTTAAATGAATACATTAAAAGCTAAAAGTATACCCTAATGAAAAAGTATATTAAACCTTCATAATTTAAACCCTCATGCAAACTATACGCACTTTTCATACACATTCCGCGGCCGCGTATCCGCGGCCGTTGATCGTATTTCCGTGGCCGTATATGTTTCCCTCGGTAAAATTACAACGACGATGTCTAATCCTTCAACAAAAAAGAAGCAGCGTGTCGTGGTAGTTCTGGGAAGTTGAGGATTACTGAAAAGGCATCGAAGGGAAAGTTAATGGCCGATTTACTGGCGGACTCCGGTACAGGTATCACTAAGGTGCGCGAAAAATACACACCAAAGCCAAGTTGTTGGACTGGATCAAACTCGGATGGCACGAGTGACATTCAGAAGCGAATAGCAAATTGATTAACGTGGTTATAACCCCTAGATTGTAAGAGGGAACCAAACATGAACAAATATTTGTATAAACAAACAAAACGTAATCGCGCCACTGCGAACGAGGCAATTAGCAATGGCAGCATCGTACGCAGGAATATCATATTTCAGGTGGTTTGTGACATGACTAAATTGCTTCGAGAGGGAGCTAAGGGGACCATTCAATAATTACGTCGAGCGTGAAAGGTGGGGACGGGAGGATGACTCTTCTTACTGTCACACGAACGGGGGTATGGGAATCGAAAATGATCTTACGTAAGATTTTGTTTACACGAGTGATCGTACTTGTATTACCATTCTAATAATCATCGTATCGTATTTTTATAACTGCAAGCTCATATTTACTACAAGTGCTCCACCAAGTGCTCCTTTGTGCTCCACCTGCCTCTAGATCTGAGTCTCAAAAGTAAAAAAAAAAACGAGAGGTAAAATTTTCCGAAGAACATAGCCTCGGATTCCTTGTGATGAGCGGAATGCATATGATCATGAATTTTAACACTACTAGGCAAATATCGCATTAAGGATGCACAAAAAGGATGAATTGTACGTCTGATTCACAATAAGTAACTAAGAGACTCTACTAATACGATTCACAACTGAATGTTCCACAAGTTGATGGGGCTTATTCCATACACGTCAGCGACAGATTTAAGTTTTAGTTGGTGAAATAAAGGGCGGGAAAGACTGGCCGATAAACGTAACAGTAGAAAAATAACTAGAATTTCAATGTTTCTCCCTGACTGTCACGATGATTCCCTGACTTTTCCAGAAATGCAAAATTCCCTGACAATTCCAGGTTTTCTCGGTTTTCCCTGACGATCGCCACCCTGGAATCTAGCAGTGAAGAAAACTAAAAATGAGAACTGCTATGATACGAACATTCATTAGTGATTTATGATTGTTTCCACGAATGTGTTTTTCTTTAGTTATATAAGAATTATAATTGTTATTACATCTGGTTTAGTGTTTTCTGTGTGTTCCCAAGACTTTCCGGTGTTGCTAAATCGTCCCAGTCCACAGTTACTGCGCAGAGAGCAGACGAGACCACCGCTATCAGGTATGGATGGCATACGGCTATTATTTGTTGATATGCCAACGGATTTCCGTAATAATAGAGTAATCTCGGGTTAAAATTGTGTATATTTCTGCAATTATTTCAGTAGGATGTTATTTTGAACAGATACCATTTTTATAGCTGGATGATATGATCGTATGTAACTGTGATTACTGTGAGATGCTACGAGAAAAAGATGCACAGTAAAAGAGGCATGTGTCATGCATCGATGCATGACACGATGACAATCGTAAGATATTAACACATAATTCAATCAGTTAATGAGAAAGACTTACACGTAATTTAGGCAAAGCATTTCTGTTTAAGAACGTGCACTCATGTTCAAAAATTAAGAATGATCATTCATGCTCAACAAAATGATGCAGACTCAAGGGCAAAAAAAAAAAATTTTCATAGAAATAATTTTTTTCTTCACGAGCCTACCCGAATATAGAGGTGCGCGGCTTACACGAGTAAATACGGTACAATAAAATGATATGCTTAAAAACGCTGCAGGTGGAGGCATAGGTTATAAGAGAGCTGTACTCTGAATTTTTTACTTTTATTTTGCTGTTATGACCTTGTTTTTGTGTAAAAAAGTTTTCTACTGTACCTACTCTGACCACCCTACTGGAAGCCTATTTTTTGTTGTAGCCATATTTATCGTTGGAAATAAATTCATTGATTCATTCATTCAATATGCAGCCTAATACAATTTTTAATATCTTTATTACGGAGGCACAATGAACAATTTCTTTGATATTAAATCCATTATTGATAGAAAAAGACGTGTTTTTCTCAGCAATTTGCAAGCTCAGAGACAGTTATCCCATTTTTAAGATATATATGAGTATCGTCTTTTGACTTACTGTCCATGCAGAAATTATGTGAACTCGATTTTGGATACAAATAACAAAATAACAAGAGGGCCTACAGAAAAACTAATCACACCATAATTTTTCTTAATTAATTCAGCGCTTTCTGGTGGTAAATTGAAATTTTTGAGGCACATTTTTCATATTTTTTCATCGGGTGTTATGTAACAAAGAGCCGACATTGATGATTTATAGCCAACAACAAGTTGTTAAATGACATCTAAGGCTCGAATATGTTTTCCATGCAAACAACAGTCCCAAGATCCTCTCCAGTTACGTAGGGGTCAAAGGTCACAAGGCACTTGGCAGGCAAATGGGGGCAACAAATGTGACGTAAATGGTTGACAAAGTAGGGTCCCTATATGCATCTTCTCATCTGTTGATCTACAAGAGGGTCAAAGATAATTAGGTCAATGTGAGCAATTCAGGACAAAAATCGTGTCGTATCATAGGTTTAAATGGTTGCCAAGTCGATGATAATATTCTAAGATTCCTCTTGTCCCTAGGGCTACATCGGAGTCACATTCAGCAACACTACCTTACCACTCCATTTCTCTTTTACTTCTGTTCAGCATTGGTCACGATAGTTAGATTCACCCTGAGAACAATATTCCTTAGATGAAGGCTGATTCAATCGAGATTCACACATTGAAAGGAAATTCAAAGGAAAGCTCAAAAAAATTTTGTTTTCAACATGGTGTCTGCCTCTAATAGGCACAATTTTAAAACAAATACTTGTAGCTTAGGGAGAAAAATGTTTCCATGTTGAACACTTCAAGAAGAATGGCCACAATAGTAATCCTTTTTATGTATCAACCATACTATGACAGAAGCAGGGAATTGTGGCATATCCTGTCATTTCCATCACGTCCCACCCACCGTCGTGGGTTGCCACTGGGGTCCCAGCCTTATCTCCTGCTTGGGCACCCTTTTAACCCTACAATATAACACGTTTTTTTGCCCCAATTCACTTGCCTAGACCTCGTGACCTTTGATCTCTGTGTAAACTTGGAGGTCAGAGAAGGCCGGGAGGGATCTTGGGACATCGGTTAGGGAATCCATTTAGACCTATGATACAAATCCCCCACCCCTGATTTTCCTGTCTATAGCGTGTGACCTTTGACCCCTGTGTAATCCTTGAGGCTCAAGAGATGACAAAAGTGACCTGAGGACCTTACCATCCACTTTGGCAACCATTTAAACATAAGCAGGGACCCTGAAAAGAGGTAAATAAACTCGAGGGAAAGCGGTGTAAAAATGAAAAATCGCAAATTTCATGCTCCGGCGGTGAAAAAAACATTTACATATTTCTCAATTTAAATAAACAAAGAATTATATTAGACATAAATTGATATATCTAACTTATTCTACCTAATCTTCATTGATATTTAACAAAATACACAGAGATATACGCAAAATACAGGCCACAGCAAAGGTAACTCAACGGCCACCTAACAAAAGGAAGGTGTTGTGTGGGTTGCCTACAGCCAATTTCCTTGGTAGTGCTTCTCTGTGTATTCAAAGTTGCGTCAAGTACGTATAAACCTTGTTGCGTCAAGTATATATAAACCTTGTTGCGTCAACAGTGACCACAAAAGTCCAAATATTAAATTCAAGCAAAATTCCAGGTTTTCAAGGCTAAATTTATAAAAATTTCCAGGCTATTATATTGCGGTTTTTGTACGAGTCAAAGTGATGCTTTTCAAGGTCTATGTAGAATATGGATTTTTTCTAGCTTAACCCATAGCATAATATAGATAAAGTAATTAAATAAGAAATAAGTGATAAATTAAAGTAGTTAAATATGTATTTTTATTGGTAGTCATAGACTCTTCGTTGGTTTGGAAAGATACACTACTTGTTGATTGAAAATCCTCTTTTTAAATTAGCATTTCCATGAGAAATTACACATTCTTCTACAAGAGGAACTTTAAGAACCCATTGGCTAAAGTCTTCATCATTCAGCCACTGTTTTGGAACGATGATTTTCCACGTTGATATTTTTTTGCCATACTTTTCTATTTTAAGTCTCAAAGCCTCAATTTTCTGTTCACTCGGAAACAGAATGTAACATATTTGTACCGGTAGACTACACAGAAAAAAGTAAAATATTACCAGCCTTTAGTATCCCACATCATCTTTTTTCTAACATAAAAATTAATGTAATAAAATTCCTAATCCAAGTGAGCACACCCTGAATATATATGACAAACATCAGCAACTAGATTTCTCACACAATCATAAAAAAGTTTGTAAAAAATATATAACATAGCCTACCAGTTGGCCTACTTACTGGTAGGCCTTGCCTTGTTCATGATTACTTGATGATACTTACAGTAAAGTATGCTAAATCATGAATAGGATTTTTAAAATACATACTTTTATAACTAAGTCATAGTATTTTTCCTGTGTAGGCCGGCCTACCTAAAAGAATAGCTGGGGATGCCGGGTATTTAAATTTGGCGAGAACACAGAACGCCATCTGGCCGGTATCGACCGACTATTCGTCTATCATCCCGCACAACCCCCTTTCCAATTCTTCCTATCCATCACCCTCCCCTTCCTACTACCGCTTTTGTTCGAACACGCAGCCAGCGTCCGCGCTCAAGTTGACAAAATTGCTACATTTTGCTCACACTCACAGGTTTCGTGCAATAGGCTATCCAACTACGCAGATGACAGAGACGCATTACTCACATTAGTCTCCTGAATCACTGCGTATAGTAAGCGTTCCACAGAATTGCGTTGGTCGGTGACCTTGTTTACTTCGACAGCGGGATGAGTTAGAACAAAGATAAGGAAGCTCGGAGTTCTAGGGGAGGCGGTCACTAATTGCTGCAGAAGAGACAAGTGCCTGGGTTACTATAGTTTCGGGTGAAGGAATCTGACTCCGAGGAGCTGTTGCCGTGCAAGTTTGAATCAACTATCTTGACATGTCTAGGAAGTTGAAAAAGAGTGAAGCAAATATTGCCAATCTGCATGGTCATATTCCTCACAATCAGTGTAAGGATTTACACGATGCATGTAATCGCGCAATTACGTAGCTGGACAGATGTGCGAACAAATGTTCCAAATTTTATTTTATGGCCACGTGTTCAAGCATTTGCGCAATTTTGAATATTTACACGATGCTAATTTTGATGGTGAAAGTGTTCACGCATTTACTGGGGAGGGGATATGCATCGTGTAAACGCGGTTTAATACGCTGCGATCTTGAATATATATGTTTATTGATGGCAACTGAACAGAAATTATGGGCAATTACCACAAGTAGGTACAATAATAGTTACGAGAATGTATAGAACGGAACGCATTGCACGTCTCAAAATATGGTTAACCTCCGATTGTTCCACAAATTGATAGAACATATTTATTGCATACTAGCAATAGTCATTAATTTTAGACGGCGAAATGTTTATGAGAACTAAATGGAATGAAAGAATGCCTGATTTCGCCACAAAAAGCATTTGAAAGCATAGCGCTGAAACCAAGGCCATAACTACCACACAGTTAAATGTGATCGGATTATCTGTTTGGGCTTCCCCCCTTCATTAGCACGGATAATCAGCACTCTACTGTATTCGTTACCGATATTTCAAAACTGTTACAAGACACTGGGATAGGTAACTATTACACGGGCCCTGGATACTGGGTACATATATTGGTTAAAATATCACGTTAGGCATTTGTTTGCGTATCATGTCCTTGGCATAGTCTGATGCGCAATGAATGAGAACAAAGGGCACTTGGCGTGATGTTGAAGGCATCTGTTCGACGACATTCGATCAGTTAACGTCTCCGATCCACATAGCGCTGACGATACATTGAGCCTAACTACTTTTTCGTCGTTTATTTATTCATTCATAACAATGGCAAATCCATTACATCTTGTACAGTTATCAAATAATTAGCGATGGACTGATCCAGGATTTTGTCGGATCGGAACCAGATCCTTGCCTGGGTTTCGGATTTTTATCTTGGTTTCCGATCCTTAGTTTCAGATACTCGATTCTGAATTTTATTCATTTTATAATCCTAGATTTTTAATAAATGTATAAATACAGAAATAATAGAATTATCAAAAAACATGTAAATTTATTGCAGAAAAAATCAACTTCCTATCATCTATGTAGATAATATTTTCCTGGATCAAGATTTACAGATGCAATAACTATATCTTATTACTTCTAATATAAAGGTCACTTTCCTTATCACATACTTATTACGCAATACATTTTTTAAACCTGTACAACTATTCTTTAGAGTGCAGTTAAAAGAAAAATTATAAGTTCATTTTCATTAATATAGGCATTATTATCCAATTATTAATCAAATCCTTGAATGCTTTCAAATTCTTTCTTAAAAACAAAAACATTTTGGGGCGGCCAAGAGATCCCATTTATGGAATATCTGGGGATTCCATTTTTGACGAAAAAATTATTATAGAATATTTCAAGCTGCTAAACTATTAATTTTGCAATGTCTTATTAACCCTTTCGCTGCGGCTCACTATCCGGAAACCTACTCGTCACATATGGCGGAAAAGTGAAAGCGCTAAAGTAAGAACGAAAACGTACGTTCAAAGCAGCCTACCGTGCGATCTTACTAGGTACGTTCAAAGCAGTGAAAGGGATAATAATCTAAAATGAAATTTGAGAATTTTATACTCCTGAGGAGAGGTTGTGTAACTCTGATCTTGAAATGAGATTAGACTTTTTAATGCTACTAGAAGCAAAATTTAAAAAACGTCTCGATTTTTTTCTCGATTGGCCCGGGTTTGCAAGAAAAAAAGTAGAATGACATGTGGGGAGCCTGAATTCTCCAAACTCAGATAAGCCGACAATAGCAGAGTGGGGTAGTGGACTGCAGGTAATGAAGTTCAATTCTTATCGCTGTTTAAAATTTTTCTTTCAGCCATTGAATCAAAAACTTTATTCATTCCTTCCTTTCCAACCTTTTAAATCCTTCATTTCCAACCTTTGTGTGTGGATACTGACTTTTTTGTACTTCTATCACTTAAACTAGATTTACAAATGCGTCACTCAAAAATAAATTGTAAATTTAACGTAATGATTCCACGATTTAATTCTGTAATAAAAACTTTTTCCAATCATTTCACTAACGCCAAATTTTATTATTTTTTTACTTATAAATTGACGTGAAATTTATGATAATCTACTTTTTTTAACAGCCTACTTGCATTACCCAAGGAATACAGCATGGCCTGTTATGGATCGAACTCGCGACCGGCAGTACACTAGCCCACATTTTTAACAACTACGCTATCACAGATTCACGGGAATTGGGCGAATGTAGGCGACCCGCGTGGCATTAGGCTTTATTTTTTTCTCGCGCATCCGGGCCTGTTGAGAAAAAAGTCAAGGCGAGTATTTTTTATTATATTGTTTTCGAGGCACGGAAAAATTCTTCTCCTCATTTCGTGACCTCTCCTTGTCAGTATCTACCATACCTACATTCCATTCCTGGGGCGCATCGATCACTAAGCCGCGAAATTTTAAAATCACCGATCCGGATCTGAATTTATACTGTCTTCGGATATGATTTCAGTAGCGAATGAAATGAAAGACCCGTGGATCTTTGGATCCAACCCGACCATCCTTAATTTATGAGTGGTACATTTGTAAATCTAATTTAAACAACAAAAGTATAGTAAAGTGAGTATTCAAATGTAATGGTTTGAAATTGAAGATGATAACATTTTCGATGCAATACTGAAAGAAAAATTAAACTGCGATAGGGATCTAACTTCGCGCAGTACACTAGATCTCGTCTTCCGCCTGATCCCGGCGAAGGCAGGCTACCCGCGTTACATCCTACGTATTTTCTTTTCTCGCGCTACCGGGGTAATGGGGATAAAAGTCATATTTCTTTATTTTGCTTCTAGCTGCACGGGAACATTTTCATCTAATTTCGAGACTTAAGTTACACGTCCTATGCTTGTCAATAGCTACCGCACCTGTATTCCATTCACGGGGCGCTTCGATCGCTAAGCCGCGAAAATTTTTAATCTACGATCCGGATCCGATTTTACTCCGTGCCTTTGGATCCGAATCCGGAACCAAGTAAAATGAAAGATTCCCGGATCTTTGGATCCGACGGATCCGATCCGGCCGTCACTATAAATATTTGCACTGCAAGAAATTTTATGATGGTGCTTGGCAATGAATGAGACTTCCACCAAGACAAGGAGGCTGGATATTTTTAAGTATTCCAAATCCTGTCAGAATGCTTCATAAGGAAGGGCAATGTGTACTCATTTGTACCTCAGATGTAAAGGAAGTTCTGTCTTTTCTGGCCTTACCTATGAGTATACAAATGTAATAACATTTTAGAACACTTAGATAAAGAGAGCCATTCTTCTCCTGGTAGTAAATGAATATACTTCCACCAGAGAGATTTCTTCAAATATGGAAGGAGTATAGCTGTCCTCTAGATGAGGTTTGTTTCTCCAAAAGAGATAATTTTTTTTTGCTTCTGCTCCAGCGGCCATAAGAACTCCAAGTGGATTCCAGTCAAGAACAGTCATAGAGTCTTCTATAACTCAGAAACAATACTTCTACATATTATTTGAATTCCAAAGGCTATTTGATCAGTTTTATCAACTATTTTACTTATTTCATTGATGCTTAGACAATTTAGTAAGAATTTAGCAGCTTACTTCACATCCATTCATCAATTATTGATAAATACTTCAGTTCAATTTTCAAGGAAATATTCACTTCATCATTGAAAATTATTCACTGAAGAACAACTTGTATGCATGGATAAACAAAAAAATACTAGATATTATACTTCTACTACAATAACTACTTACAAAATTATAGCATTGAAATAGATGATAGCATATACATTTCAAGTCACAGAAATATCCCATGAGAACACATGATGATAGCTAAACGGCTTGAAAAAAATTAATTGTCAGGGGTATGGCCTGCAGTTGTGTGTACCATTTCATTTGTACAAACCACTCAGACAATTAGACCACCAACTAAAATATCAAATCCATTCTTTATGGACACATTGGAATCCATACCAAACAAAACATGAGTTTGCATAAATACAATGCACTCAAATACACACTGCCAAAACTTGAATCATTTAAACCCTTACAGAAGGCAAACAAAATTGCACCATACTTTGTAGAACTCCTTTCACACTTAAAGAGTTTACATAATACAGTTACCAGCAAAGTAATTTTCATAGAGGATTGTAACAGAATGAGTTCCCTAGAACCTCTTTCTTAGGATTACTCTCATAGGGCCATAATCAAATACACGAAAGGAGCTAATTGAAAGTAAATTCATCCCGAATCACTAATCAAACATCACCGAAGAAATGAAATAATGCTTTTGAAATACATTTTATATGCTCCACTGAAAGACAATATACTTTTGCTGTCCATGAATTGGATGCTGTCCATGTGATGGGATGCTGTCCATGTGATGGAATGCTGTCCATTTACAGTCATTAATCCCCAATGTGAAATTTTCACAACAATTAAAACTTGATTGAAATAAAATGAATCTCAAGCACACAGAGAACTTAACTTTATCAGAGCCCTGCAATAACCAGGTAGCATGTGTATTACCTAACTAGTTCACTGCCAAAAGATGAAATGGAGAGAATTATAACAGCAGATAGATGATTAAGAATGTATATAGGAATGAAGAAAGTTAACCCAACATGAAATCAGACCTAAGGAAACAACGTTCAATCCTGTTTTGACCCTGAGCAGTGCTACAATTCTCTTCAAAGCCCTGATAAATAGAATTGCAGACGAACCTTCAATGATCATATACACAGGCTAGACAGGTATTCAATATGATAGAAATAGAAATATCACTTTACGGTGATGCAATTTTATCAGCTCCTAAATTGATATTAGACCATAATGCCCATCACATACAAACTAAACAAATGGATAATAAATGATGGAGTCATGACAATAGAGTAACAAAGTTTTCACTGGTGCAGTCAAGCCCGTTTATAACGAAGTAAGGGGGCCGAAGATTTACTTCGTAATAATCGAACTTCATTATTTGTGGACCAGTTTTTCCCAGCCTCTCTTCATAGGGAATAGCCTTTACTTCGTTATAACCGAGACTTTGTTTTAATGGGTTTGATATAAGTGTGCTTGACTGTATATGGAATTAACAATATTTTCTGGGACACATTTTCAAAATCAAATTGCTTCTCCTAACCACAGATTTAAATAGGCAAAAATTAGGCAGGAAAGTAGCAAAACTCTGAGAGATGGCAATCCTGTCCAAACCAGTCCATTGGCCATGCCAAATTTATGTGTTGCTAAATCAGGATTGCAGAAATTTTGCAGGATTTACTAATTTCCAAACCTTTCCCCAGTCAATCTTGGTTAGAGTTTATTTATCCATATGCATTTAACAGAGGGGAGCACACTATATAATATAGTTGCACCATGATGCTCCAAGGAGTAGCATTCCCATACTAAATTAGAGGGGTTTAGCCATAAAATGTCACTTAATAATCGACTCTCCCCCGGTAAAAATTTCTCTTCTGTCAGGAAATCCTCCTCTTGCAACACTTGCTCATACAGTCCGAGCCAAACTCCCATTTAATCCCTCCACTCTCTCTGCTGCTTCATTCTGAATTTTTAATGCATCCCAATTGTTCCTGCCGATTCTCCTCAATGAAAGCTTCACGAAGCAAAAGGCAAATAAAAATATACTAATTCAGGGTGGCTACTGATATCAATTTCTAAATTCCCTGACTTTTCCCTGATGGACTTAACAATTTCCCTGACCGATCACCTAACGGTCTCCTGTTATCAGAATATTTTATTTCTGCTGAATTAAATTTTCGTCAAAACTGAGAAAAAGTTAAAAGCTGAAATCAATACATTAAAAGCTACAAATACACCCTAATGAAAAAATATATTAAACCTTCACAAGTTAAACTCTCATCCAAATTATACACACTTTTAATACATATTTTTACCCTCGAATTTCTCATTGCAAGGCTCTAGTGCAAAAGGGTAAAAACAGCACATGTAGAATATACGATAACATCACTCGTGATTATCATTTATTAAAAATCATTTATTCTTTGTCTTGAATTACACTGTGTTCATAGTGCTTGGTTTTTCAATTCAATTTATTTAATTTTTGGTTAACCCAAACTGTTTATCTAATTCCACTCAAATCTCTAGATTGGAAAATTACAGACAACACAACCAAAATTGACCTATCCAGTACATGGGGAAGATGGTGGGTGAACATGTTTCAATGGGAAACAATTATTGCCAAGCATGTAGGCGAGTTTTAGCCATGTGATGCCATCAGTTGTGATGTTTTATATAATACTACAATGTCACGTATCTTCCCAATTACCTCGGTTGTTGGCATCGGTCGATGATAAATGTTGTCCATACATCATTCCACTCAATATCGTGATGGTGAAAAAGTCTGATGTGATCAGGCATCAATGTCTTTTTTTGCTGTACAGTTGAGCATCTTTAATCCGGCACAGTAGGGACCGAAGTGATGCCGGATTGGGGATCTTGCCGGACTATGGGTCATGCATGGCAACTGGTCTATTTCTGACGTCCGGAAGGTTTTCATTGAAACGAGTCAATTATTTGTAACAAAATTATTCATTTGCCATTTACTGAACATTATTTTAAAAAGAGTTACTGAGAATAATCGGCCATATCTTGAAACACGACGGCCTGATGAAGACTATCGTCGAGGGAAAGTGAACGGGAAGATTTTGAAAAGGCAGGCCTCGTATGAGATACATGGAACAGGTGGTGAAGGATGTAAAAGAGAAGAATTACGTCACGATGAAAAGGTCGGCCGATAGAAGAATCGAGTGGAAAGCTGCGTCGACCAATCCTAGGATTTTTGACCAATGATGATGATGATGACTGAGAATAATCTTAAAGAAATGGTTTCTTAATTCACAAAGTTATTATTTAAAATTATCGAAGTTGCGCAGTTAGTGAAAATAACGGAATCTAAGCATTAAGCATATAGCTGCACATGTAAAAGCTTCATATTGTTATTGGAAAAGGGTATAAAATTTGATATTTCTTATGCTGTGATTTGCGTAACATAATTTCCTACCGCGCTCGATTTGTTATCAGCTGATTCAGCACGATATCAATGCGTGGGTGTCATGTGTACGGCCGCCCATCACTACATCGCGGGCGACAGGACTGGATGAATCTTTAAAGACCATTAATAGTGGTCTTCCTTTAACAATTTCAGGCTGATCATCTTCATCCCCACTCGGATTTATTGTTATTAATTACCATTTCAATGATTTCATCATCTATGATATGTTGTGTAGTGAGAATATCGTGGCCGCTAACTACCCTTTCGCCTAAATTTACCAATTTCATTTAAGGTTATGGATGATGTTTGCAAACTCCATCATCATATTTTTATCCTCAGAAGCATGAAATTTTTTAAATCCCCACTTATTTCGTCTACATCAAACCTTAAAGCAGGCCACAATTTAATCCAAGCGTGTTTTAGAACGGATGGTCAAATGCTATTGCCTGCACGTGAAATTTCCCGAATCACGTCTTTTGCATTGATCACGTCTATTTCTGAAATAGTTTATCCTGCTCCATTAGCATTTGGCCATAAATACTAACTAAGCCCTTCACTTCGACGCAATCGAAACCAGGCTATCTAAATCAACACTTAAATCTTCTTTCATAGTTTTTCTCTCTGTTATCTACTTCTTCGTGTCACTTTAACAGTAAAATTTTAATGATTTTCTCTTTCAGCTTCTTAATGTGTTATATTGTTGAAGATCCCATGTAGTATGTTTCAGTCAAACGCTTTACTGATGAAACGGCACCAAGCTTTTTCACAACTTGCACTTTTTCTGCGATGGTTAACGTTTTGTGCTGTTGCCACAACTGTGTGGATGAGACATGTTTTGGGTGAAACATAAGCAGATAACAAATAATTTTTATCAAATTACGTCTAGTGGTCAATCAAAAATGCGTGCGCCATTGAAAGTGGCCGATCTGTAAATTAGTCGTAGTCCGTCTCGGCGATGTCTTCAAATTTATATGTTTACTTCAAGTTTCAGAATAATTCCAGTGTACACGAAGTACCAGAAATTAATATGTTTAAATTATTCTGATTCTCGGAATGGGAAAATTTACGTTAAGAATGGTATCTCAGTATTAATATAAGAATAATATCTCGGCAGGTTATGAAGCAATGAGCCGGTTAAAAATGTTTCGGCATTTTCCACTAAGTAGCAGGTAGTTGGTCATGGCAAAATTGCCGGATAATGGGTGCTCCCGGATTAGGGGTTCCAGGATTAAGGGTGCTCAACTGTAGTTTGAACTTCCCACATAAGTTGACGCGTAGTTAATTATCTACTCCCTAGATGATGCCTGTTTTTCATTATAGCAAAAAAAGAAGCAGAAATCCGTGTAAGTCGAAACAATAAAACTTACCTATCCATTTTTGAACCATTAGCAGTGCCCCTTTCACGGCGGCAATTAGTGACGATTACACAAAACGCCATCTTTTGAGAGGCCATTAAGTTAACATAATACAGTCGAGCCCGCTTATATCAAACCCGTTTATAACAAGTTCCGGTCAAAACGAAGTGATGGCTATTCCGCGTTGAAGAGATCCACATATAACGAAGTTCGGTTATTACGAAGTAAATATTCATCCCCCTCAACTTCGTTATAAATGGGCTTGACTGTACGACAAAGCCGAGAGCGATACTAATCCAATCTTTCTTTCACTGGATATTTAAATCTAAAATAAGTATAATTGAAATTAACTTATTTTGGTTATACAAATGGTATGCGGTTGAATCTATAGAAGCAACAGAAACGCGGAGATACGCGGAGAATGTCACCGGCCTAACTGAACATCCGCGTAACTCCGGATCCTAATAACTCGGTTCCGCATAAGTCGAGGACTTACTGTAGTTCTACGCCAATAGTGCATATAATCCATACGACTGGTATTCAACTCGTTAATCCATTGATTCGATCAAATCTCGAATCCATAGATTCCATAGGATTCGACCGAATCTTCGAATCCCTGCCCCAACCCTAGTCACAATATGTTGTGTCGATTTCTTGCATGCATGGCAAAATGGCTTTGGGGTTTTTATTTCACCATCAAATGATGACGTATTGCCAAATTTGATCAAAATCGATTACTCTAAGGGCAATCACTTGATCACATTGACATGGCATGACCCATATACTTTGGATAATTTGTCATCACTATACAGTAAAATTTCGATAAGACGAAGCACGATAATACGAAACTTCGATTATACTGAGCAAAACAGCCAGTCCTGACGAGAAGCCTATAGTAAATACAAGGCGATATTCGAAAATACGAAGTTTCAAAAATACGAATTTTTCTATTACGAACTACCGGCACCCAGGTAGAAATGGAATTCGTTTTTACGAACCTTGGCGAAAAACTGCTTCAGCAAAACTATATTTGCCTGCGTAGATACCTAACAAATCAGTGTTGCCGATTATGGTGCATCAATAAAGAAAGGCGTGAATTAGTAGCGCATTCATTTCCCACATATGCCAGTCTCTCCCCACCAATTTCCGCATGCAACTCCGCGTATCATTCAGACCTTTAGCAATGTGGAAATTGTAGTTAATGCCATTATTTATCCTGGCTATTTTTTGTTTTACCTGTTACCAGCATTTTCATAATGTCCACGGTTCTCCTTTAATTAAAGCTTACGTGTGACGGCATATACCATGCTCGCTACCGAGCACCTGGAATTATGGCAGTTCAAATTCTCCGTGAATCCTACCTCGTCCTCTAAGGCGAGCGCTCCTAGCTCAGTTCTCCGTGAAGGGGCACTCCGTACCATACTCTTGTAGACTCGAGTTTAAAAATTAGTAACTCTGAAACCGTTCATTTGAATCTCACATAGTTGTAACCTCATTTAGATAATATTGTTTTCTATTCCACCAATGGGGGTACTAATTTTTAAAAACAAATTTTGAAATATTTTTGGTGATACAGTAAAAAATGGTACCATTTTCGTAGCACCATATGTAATTTTGGCGTCTAATAAATGATAGCAGAGCGTTTTGAGAAAAAAGAAATTTTAATACGAACTGAGTCATAGCTTTATTACTGCATATTCTCGTGTACCACGCGCCCCCGTGTAATACCGCGCACCCTTGTTTTTGGGTCCTGACTTTTGGGAAAAATAGAATTTGAAAAAAAAATCGGAAAAATATTGTTAACGGGAAAATAATGGCATATTTGGAACACGATGTATTCTACAGTATTTTTATGTAAATACCTTAATAACAATAGATCAAAATTTTAAAAATAATCACTTAGCGCCGATGTTCACTGCAATGGTCGCCTGTTAACAGGAAAACTACATTCATGATCGTATTAAACATGAACGTGCAAAAGATGATATTAACAATGATTAAGAATCAATGCAAAGTAAAAAGGCAAAGAATATAGAGAATATAAGAAAGATTTGATACTAACTTTCACTTTTCGTCAATGCTACAATGCTATTGTTACAGTCTTGCTATAAGGCTTTCATTTGGCACATTTCCGTCGACAATGCAAACGCAAGTTGGCATCTGTCTCGAATGCATGCGGAAAGTTGTTTCTCTATGCCAGAATATTTTGCAGCATTGCCTCTGAATGCTCTTTAATGCTGTTACTTGAAAGAAGTTTATCTTTTTTCTTCCTTCCGTCTCGTACGCAAGACTCTGGCATGTCATATTTACGTCCCGCTGTACGATTGCCGATCTCTTCCGCAACTCGTACGGTCTTACGTTTTTCGCAAACACTAAATGAACGTAATTTTTCACCACTGTTCATTTTATATAATATTTAACTAAGAAACTATGAATTTGCTGTTGGTCAATACATTGGACGGCCATTGACGACAGCAACTGCCTCACGCACTATGCACACGGAATTTACTGATGGAGGCGTACGTATGTGAAGCAGAATTCATGTCTGGTAATTTGATCTGGTGGGCCAAGTAATGGAATGACAAAATAATCCCGGCTGGAATTAACTCATTCTATTTTTCGCTTCAGTGTAATCCACTTTTTTCCTATTCTCGGTAAGTGCTCACGCTGATGTTTTGTATTTCCTCGCGTAATCAGTGACAGTTTCGTTATTCTTTTGTAAAGACACGAACTTGCTACAAGTATAAGGGAAGGCTTTTTGCTAAGTTGTATCTTCGGTGACAAAGAAACAAAAATCCCCGTGTAAGCCG
The DNA here is from genome assembly GCA_933228895.1 of Platycnemis pennipes. Lineage (NCBI taxonomy): Eukaryota > Metazoa > Arthropoda > Insecta > Odonata > Platycnemididae > Platycnemis > Platycnemis pennipes. The sequence goes on along the minus strand of OW121846.1, from coordinate 101,309,207 downwards.
CGCATCCTCGTGTATGATACGCACCGCACTTGTTGACGCTGATGAAAGGGGAAAAATGTGCGTGTGGTACATGAGAATATACGATACTATGCCTACCCTGTTGCAAAATTTTTAACTACAGTGAACGTAAGGGAAGGGTTAGTGAAGGTGAATGGCTTCTAGAGTACCAATTCTCTGAGCAGGTGTTCGAATGATTGTGCGTAATATGTTTTCACGTTAGCGAAATGAAAGCAATCTTCGAGCGTAGTGCGTGTTTCGGAGGCGGCAGCTGGCTGTCAATCGCTCTGGGAGCGCTGAATTATGCGGAAGGGGCCTCAACTAAATACACGAGACAGTGTGTGGAGGGTCTCAGTCGGTAGCCGAGGCTTGTGTGTGTCAGAACAGCATATCTGTGTCCCGGGATCTCCTCTTAGAGTGTTCGCTTCGAGTTGATCTAAAATTTTTGAATATGGAGTCCTCACAACCGAAAAGAAAAAGTAGAGGAATATCTCTGGAGGAGAAGATGGAAATTATTGAAGAGGTCGAATCAAAAAGATTGAGCAAAAGTGTTAATGCAGAAAAATTTGGAATATCACTGTCAACTCAGTAAACAATTTTCTCCAACCGTGGGAAAATCCAGGAAAAGTTTTGTCCGGAGTTTCGCTTAAAAGGAAAAATTTGCGCAGTACTAAGTTTACTGAGGTTGAAGATGAACTGTACACATTCTTCTGCAAGTGTCGTGAGCAAAATCCACCCATCAGTGGCCCTATTTTGCAAGAAAAAGTTGAGAACAGCCTTGAAAAAGAAAATTAAGGACTTTAAATGCTCAAGTGGTTGGTTGGGTAAGTTCAAATCCAGATTCAATATTGTTTCCCTTAAGGTATGTGGAGAAGAAGATGGATAAACAAATAGTGGATAAATGGCATACGGATAATGATGCCACGTCATGTAACGTTCGATGTAACGTCCCGAGTTATTGAATTTATTCCTATAAATACCAGAACTAGGGTATATATGTTAACTCTCTTTAGGAAGAGGCTGTGGATGAAATCGCAGAGGAAAGAAGACGTTTGGCGCTCGATTTTCAAACATACCAAAAACAAGCTGGTGGATCACTGCTCGCAACCCCCAGTGATTATATTACAATGGACGACGATCTTCAGCCTTATGATGATGCAACACCAGTACCTGTGTCAGAGGAACCAGTGGCAGGGACCAGTCACGATATAAGTGACGAAGATGAAAGTGAAGAAATATTCCACCACAAAAAAATGAAGTCATTCTCGCCCTCCAGACGTTAAGAACATTTGAGCTTGTGAAAGACGTGGATTCACAATTTAGTATCCACTTATCGAAATTAGAAGCCATGGTGGAAACGGCAACAGGGAAGAACAAAAAACAGAAACGAATCACAGAATTTTTCGTGCAGTAAGATCTCTGGCCCACAGAAAAACTATTTTTTCCAGAATAAACAACTTTAAAAAAATGAATATATGACTCTATTTACCCCTAAATTATTTTTCAGACTAATCCGTGTACTCTTTAATGCCATTTAGTAATGAAGAGAAGCAATCTTAAACTCTAACCAGGAACTTTCCCTCAGCCTTTTAGTCCCCTCCCTTTATTCTTTCCTAGGAAATTTACATACTTCCAAAACTTCCTCCTTCTCACTCCCTCCCTCCTACAGCCTCCTTTCCCCTCCCTTTTTCCTGTGTTTACTCCCTCCTATGGTCTTCCCGTTTCATTCACTCTTCCTGGACACCCAACATACTCAACACCACCCTCTTAGCTTTGCCCATTATCCTTCCTCTTGTGGTGGTGCCTACGTGAGTGATAAAAAACACACTTTCCCCCGACTCAGCGATAGGCAAGACCCAAGGCCCCTTACCCACACATCTTTCCGCTACCATTCCATGTCCCAACTTCTCCGCCCAGGCAACCTCCCACCACAGGTTTCACTTGGACCTTTCACGGGACTACGCACTTTTGGTTGAGAAACGCATAGCTTCCTAATCCCTGAAAGAGGAGCAAGTTTCCAGCTGGAGAAGTATATTTCGTTTTCGGGGGAATGGAAAGAGAAACTAGGTTTTCCACATTGATTTTCTTTGCTACGACCCGCGTTTTGTCTCGTCGCAACATTTTAGGGTGAAGTGTTGAGTCCAGTTTTGTGAATTGTGATTTCACAAAATTTGATGGGCCAATTGCCGTCACTGAAAGCGAAGGCATTTCCTGGGCAGCATCCTCGTAAACGTAACGGATGTAAAGTATAGTTCCAGGCGCGATGTGGTGGAATTGTGAAGAATTAACAATAGAAGACAGTGCAAAGTTTCCACTACGAACTTTATTTGTCAGAAACTACTTGTTTCGTTGTTACCACAACATTTTCAAGTGTACAGAAACGGGTTTTACCAGCGTTTATATAGTGAGCGTGGTCGGTGTGAATGAGGGTGGGTGATGCCGTTAAGGCCGTTTTACACGGTCATTGATGCTGGGCAGGCTGTTGCGAGAACACTTGCGCAAGAAATATTGCACCGTGTAAAGCGACGACTTGCGAGGAGAGGCAGCGCCACTGCGCGAACGCTTGCGAGCGAGCAAATTAGAACATGTTCTAATCTGATACATGCGTTCGCGCAAGTTTGAAGTTTATTTCTCTCACTAGATGGTGCAGATGTAGCGGCAACGAACTGCCTGGGGAATTCTAGCAATTAAATAGGTTGTTGACGATTGAGTTGGGTGTTTTTGTTTGTACTCAACTCCTTAGGTGGTGGATAAAGTGCAATACTGATGACCTGGGTGATTAATCACGTGGAAGCTTAAATTTCATTCGTAAAGGAAGAACTCGTTACCTTGGCCCACAGCTGTTCGCTCGTGGTGCAAATTTTGGGCTAAGTATACGGGACTATGGTCTCCACTATTATGTTTAGACTATGGCTTAAAGCATATTTTAAAGTTGTGGTAATTTATCGCATCTTTCACGTACAATTAATTGCTACTTAACAGATCTTGACGCTATGCAATATATTGACGGTATTACCGCTACAATTAATACTATGGTGTATTGGCACTGACAAAATGCACCGACGATTGCACCGTGTAAAGCTATCAAGCAAGCGTCCTCGCAATTTTCTACGTCACGGACTTTCACGGGCGACTACTCAAACGGAATCAACATCAACTTGCGCAATTACAATAATTGCCATGCGAAAAAATTCACCGGGACCGGGAATCGAACCACGGACCTTTGGCTTTCCGGGTCACTGCGCAGACCACTACGCTACCCAGGATCCTTTATTCACATGGCAATTTTACCGAGGTTCACACGGCAGGTTTGAAATTTCCTGCATTTACCGCGAAGTGCGGCTTTAGCGCTGGATGGGACCTTTGGTCGTGGCTTCTTTGAAGCCCTTCTCCCTCGCGTTGCCATCCTTGATGGACCTTGAACCTCGGTAAAATTGCAATGCCATGAATTAGGGATTCTGGGTAGCGTAGTGGTCTGCGCAGTGGCCCGAAAATCCAAAGGTCCGTAGTTCGATTCCCGGTCCAGGTGAATTTTTTCGCACGGCAATTATTGTAATTTCACCGCCGTTCACGCGGCAGGCTTGAAATATCCTGCATCAACTTGCACAGTTTCAATGACCGAGTAAAACGGTCTTTAGGAAATTTGGGCGGGTTGTGTTGGTAGGGGTAAGGATATTGACGGCCGGGGAGTTTGGGTTTACGGTTCGTGGGAGGGAAAAGGGTCCGGTTGTGGAGAGGAAAGATCCCAGTTGCGGGCGTATCTTTATCTGTCTTGCTGAGTGAAGGAGGGGAGGGGGGAAAGTGGGGAGGGGGGAAAGTGTGGAGGGGGTGGGTGGATGGCGTCATGGAACGTCTGTGACGTTCCTCCTTCTTCGGGGTAACCCTGGGCGGCACGTGCCGGTGGCTGATTGGAACCGCTTCGGGTGCTGAGATGCCGGTCAGGAATACGGCGTCCTTCGTTTTCGGGAGGGTCTTCGACCCTTCCTCTCGCACTCTGACACCTCTAGACCATCCCTTCCCCTCCCATATCCCTCGAAGACTTACCCGTTAACAAAGGACGACGCATCCCTGACACTTCCAATTCCACTCAGCACTCGAAGTAGTTCCAGTTAAACAACAGCACGCGACCCCCAGGGTTGCCTAGAAGAAGAGGAAGGAACGCCACAGACGTACCGCGATTCCCATTCCCCCACCTCCTCTCCACTTTTCCCCTCCCCCCCCTCCGAGCTCAGCAAGACAGATAAAGATACGACCTCAACAGGGATCTGCCCTTTCCACGTCAGGCCCTTTTCCCCCCACACACAGTAAACCCAAACTCCCCGGCCATCATAAAATCCTTGAGGAGACGATGTGAAAAATATGCCCAATCGTGCCCAATTTGTCATCAACGTCTTAGTAGTAGAAATGAAACAATATTACCCCCAAGATAATTTATTCAGCTGACGATACGGAAGACGCCACAAATGATAACCTGTGAATGATTTTTCTTCTGGAAACGGGCTTAGTTCCATGCTTTTTTTAGCTATGATTGGGCGATAGAGGGCAACTAAAGCGCGGTTGGGCCAACTGCCATCATAATTGCGTAGATGTTGGAAGCAACTGTCTATTTTTTGCGTCAATACGAGGTGCTCGTCTCTACTGACTGTGGATTCCGAAAATAAAATTCTTATTACAAAATGTTTAACTTTTGTTTTATATGCGTTTTCGATGCTGGGACGAAATTTTGCCGACATGACGATCGCCGACTTTAAACCATTTACGTAGGAAATACAAGTAGGTATTTATTTTACGATTTTTAATACATACGATACAGTGTATACAAAGGTATCTTTGAAGAATGCTTTCACGAACAACGACCAAAAAACTTATACAATGTCGCTGAAGACAACAAAAGTTAGAGAAAACAAAGATTGAATTTTTTTCACGATGTATTGAAAATGTTCGAAATTACGTAGTTTGAAATTACGAAGTGCCAATTCTCCGGTCCCGCTGACTCCGTATTATCGAGATTTTACTGTATTGCCATCCGACTGGGCATCTAGCCATGATCAGAGTTGCCAGATTACACAAATCGGAGTCAAATACGTGAACATTGATCTTTAAAGGGGTGTTATACGTGAACATTGATGCAGGGTCATGCATAAACTACATTAAGAATTAATGATGGAAGGGGTCATGTAAAAACCTACACCTGATAACAAGGGGAGGGGAGGTTCACTCGAAATAGCATATCTGTTACAACGTGCCTTTTTAAGTTTCTTAGTCATCAACAGCTCGATGTCTATACTACATAGCTGAACACGAGAATGGCCACATCGGGTGTTTCTTACACCACAAACTTCTACTTTAACTCAATGTAACTGAACAATTTACTCTGCAATGATGCGAGTCACTATACCATCAAATTACTTACATTTTAACCCTCTCATGGGTTAAATAGCAACCTGCCAACAATGCTTTTCAAAGTAGAAGTCAGAAATGAGAGAAGGGGAGAGAAAACACTCATTCTAAAATTGAGAAAATACTTTTGAATTGATAGTTTCGTTTGCAGAGACTATGTTACTTGATGGAGGGTAGGGAGGCGTTGGGACTACGCTTGTCAACAAAGGGGAAAGGAGGTTAAAAAACATCAAAAATGGTATCATAGCTTGTGCACGACAAGTCGAGAAGTAATGCACGTAGCTCACTCTCTCAAAATGTATGGCAACGCAGTTTTGCTAACACATTTTTCAATTAAATGAGAAGCCACCATTACTTATGCTTGATATGAAATCATAATTAATTATTTCTATGCTTATTTCAACCATTTGAGAAATCATAATATAAAACGCAGGATTAAAAACTGACACAGATAAGGTTGAAACTAGAAATGAGTCAATACAGAAATTTATCAATTCTCGATACCGACTCAGATTCCTTGAAAATCAATTCTCGATGCCAATACCATCGACCTATACATGTATACCTATTTTTACCAAGTTTTCCTACACATTATTATAAAAATGTTCCATGAAATCTAAAAATACAATTTTACCACACAAAAACTGAATATACTATTTACTTTGAGAAAGAACTTCTGATATTGCACTATGAGAACATTATGAAAATAAAAACTGCTTGATAATACAGAGTTATATATTTTTTCTTACAAAACCATATTTAATAACAAATGTCATGGTTAATAACAAAACATGTTTAATAACAAAACATGTTTAGTATCAGATAAAAAATGTCATAACAGATTCAAAATAATATGACTGTCATGTCATAAGTTTAATTTTAATATGATTAATAATTAGTTATAAGTCCAATAAACATTAGGGATAGTTGGATCGGATCTTTTGGATCCAAAGATCTGTGGATCTTTCATTTTACTCGGTTCTGGATTTGGATCCAAAGACAGAATAAAATCGGATGCAGATCGCATATGTTAAATTTTCACAGCTTAAGCCATCGAAGCACCCCCGTGAATGGAATGAAGGCACAGTAGATTCTGACAAGGAGAGGTTGTGTAATTCAGATCACCAAACTAGATGAAAATTTTTCTAGAACTAGAAGCAAAATATAGAAATATGCATTGGTTCATCGAGTCTGGCGAATGTAGGCGACCTGTGTGACATTTTGCTTAATTTTTTTCCCGCACATCCGGACCTGTGGACAAAAAAGCCAACACACATATATCTTCATTTTGCCCTCATCTTATTTCATGACTAGAGTTACAAATCCTCTCCTTGTCAGTATCTACCATACCTACATTCCATTCCTGGGGCACGTCGATCACTAAGCCACAAAATTAAAAATTTTCAATCCTGATACGAATTTATAGTCTTCGGATCTGATTTCAGTAGCAAATGAAATGAAAGATCTGCTGATCTTTGGAACTGACTCCACCATCCCTAATTTTTGAGTGACATGTTCGTAAATCTAATTTATACAATACAAGTATATTAACATGTGAGTATTCAGATAAAAAGGTTTGTAATTGAAGATGATAAAATTTACGATGCAATGACTGAAAGAAAAAATTAAACTGGGAGAGAGATTGAACTTCGCACAGTACACTGGCTCTCGTTGTCTGCCTGATACTGATGAATGTTGGCTACCAACGTGACATTCTACGTACTTTTTTTCTCGTGATACCAGAATAATGGGGAAAAAGTCATATTTCTTTATTTTTCTTCTAGTTATACGGAAAAATTTTCATCTGATTTTGTGATCTGCTTTACAAAACCTCTCCTTGTCAATATCTACCATGCCTACATTCCATTCACAGGGTGCTTCGATAGCTAAGCCATATACGACCTACATCCGATTTCACTGTCTTTGGATCCAAATCCAGATCTGAGTAAAATGAAAGACCCGGGGATCTTGGACCCGACGGATCCGATCCAACCATCCCTAGTATCGATGGTCTCAGTAACGACTTTAGAAGATTGATTCTCAATATCGATACCAATCCACAAAAATTGGTGGTATCAAGAACGGGTATCCAGAATTGACACATCCCTATTAAAATTAGACTTACACCGATACCACTATTTCTGATACCAAACCGATACCTCGATACCAGTGGACAATACCGATAGTAATATTTGCCGATACCTTTATTTTTTTCTAAAAATATTTGTTAAGTGCTTTCCTTCTCATGAAGTCAACTGAGTAAGCAAAAGTGTTTTAAAAGAGCACCTAATTATTGAGATAAATGACATTGTGACAACTCTTTTATTTTGCTACTCTTACAGTTATCATTGGAATTGGATTTTATACACTAAGGGCAAGTTTCACCAACGACAATACAATTTCTCATTATCGCAGTTTACATTCTCTCCGTTAATATTATTATCTCGATAATCTCTCGTTTGCATCCCACCACTGTTATTATTATCTCGGTTTTATAAAACCGATTTCTCTGAGAACGTTTAGGTTAGTAAATTTCTCATACTCCTGACATCAACAAAAAATAAAAGCACCTAACCGATTTGCAATTCACCTGATTTAACTTCATGCTTATTGTAACTAAAGGCATTTCCAATTGACCCATGAAGGATAAAATATTAACTAAACGTCCACGAAACATCTACATTATCTTCTACGTATATCTAGAAAACATCTATAATCACTTCCAAAAATCATCTATATGTTTATAAGATATTTCAATGCCCGCTTTTCCTAATTGTACTTAACATCTTCCCTAAGGTATCACTTATTGTCTTCACTGTTACATTTAGGAGATACAGAAATAAAATACTGGAATGAACTTAAAATTGCCTTTATTTACAGCGTCTGGAAAGTATCCAGTAACTGCTATTATAGGTACCTTTCGATCACTTAAACTTAGCATTTCCGTCGTCGTTGTCATTGGTGTCAATGCCGTTTTACACGGTGAATTATCATGAGAATGAATTCATTCGCCAATGAATTGAAGCAATGAACTGAAATTGCTTCCTCTTAGGGTGTTTTACACAGAGAATGATCATTCGAATTTCCTAGAATGTTGAGCTGAAAGGATGCGCAATGGTAGGCCTATCGATAGTACATACATATTGATTCACGGGAGATTTTCGACCAACGCAGCTGTATCAATGGCAGGAATGGTTTGTTTACGTCTTCTGCCTTGTTCAGAAGTGATATGTGATAGATGAAATAAAGAATGGTGTATATTTAGTAATTATACTATTCATTATATAAAGCTTTCTATATACTGAGGTTTAAGTTTATCTGAAGTGAAGTAGAGCTATTAATAATGGATCGGTATGGTTTAATTTTCCCATCTGCTCCATTACAACGGTGGCAGAAACAATTTTGCCGAGGAAACTAGGAGAGAGGAGAAATAGAGGCCGAGGTACGCTAGGCCTGATACAAAATAAACTGTTTTTATAGGAATGTGAGGCCTATTGTAATTTATTAAGAAAGATGCTGGAGCAATTTCGTGCTACATTAAATCTCACCAGACGTGATTACGAAAGATTGGACACAACGAGAGAAGTAATTTCTGTGACAAGAGATACTTGATCAACCTTAGGTATATGTTTATACTCATATTGATATTTTACAATTCGATTCCGGCTGGCTGTCACTGGTCACACTAAGATTTGTTAGCGACGGCAAGATCGTATCCATGACCGTATTCAGCTAAGGTTCCCTGATTACTCAGCAGGAATTCATGAGGGTTATAAAATATGTTTAATTATGCTTGAAGTGCATAGGAATATCTATCGTGAGCAGTGTTCTATTTACATTTAAATAAGATAGTGTTTTAGAGGTTAGATGCGTGCCATTTGTTTTTATTTATCATTTATATAACACCAACGTCTCCACGGACAACTCGTCCATCATCTTCGGGGTGAGTGAAGATGCTCTCACCATGAAAACGATGGATGAGTCGTCTGTGGAAATGTTGGTGTTAGATAAATATTTAACCCAGAGAAAATCCCAAGAAGACTTCGCCTGAATTGTTGCTAAGTCCTTTCGTAGCGTTTATCAACTCGGGATGAATAAAATCTCAGCTTTAGGGTTCAAATCAATTAGCGCATTCCTTAATCCACCTAGTAATTGTCTTAAATAACGATAATTGAGCTTAAATTTCACTAATATCTAAAAGTAGCTCACAAAATCGCCCGAGGACCATGTTGCTTATACTGAATTATCTCCGATAAGCTTTCACCTGGTGAAAACCTCTGGTAAAAATATTAACCGAGATAATGCCCCAAAACCGAGTAAATAGTACTGGTGAAACAGAAAAGTCACATAAACTAAGATAATCCCAAAATTAACCGAGTTAAAAAGATTATCTTCGTTGGTGAAACTGGACCTAAGCATTTGTAAATGCCGAAAATCCTTTTTAAGAAATAAGAGCTGATGAACATGCTCAGCAGCTCATATTTGAATGTATTACTCATTTAATTTATTGACACGGCTGCTGAACATGCTCAGCAGTTAAGAGGGTTCTTCTATCTGGACATAGCACTAGTTTCTGAAAACATTTGCTCAGGAAACTCTAAACCTGCAGACACACCCAAATACAGTGGACTCTCATTAGCACATTTTTGTAGGGATGCAAAAACCTGAACATGGTAACGAGGAAAAGTTGTTGAACAGGTTAGGCCTTCTCGGGTTATGTTGGAAATGTTTGTGCGGGTTGCATAACTTCCAGGGGACCATTATGTGTTCCATCTAGTTAGTTCATTGCTGGCATTTATTTATTGTAACAAAGTGTCGTTTTCAATTATTACGCCTCCCAAAATGATGCATGCGATACCTTGCATTAATGACCACTCAATAATTAATGATAACTATATGACCAAATTGCACGTTTTGTGTATACTATTTACCCTAAAAGTATATAATAAGAGTCGACTTTGAGGCTTGACATCCCAAAAAAGGAAGAAGTGAAATTCATATCAGCATGTAGATAATTTAGCCTTTTGTTTAATGCAGGTACCAGACTTTTTTTAATAATTATTTTTGAGCATGTTTTTGCAGTGAGGATGAAAAATGGCACATTTCTTAGAGTCGCAGAGGCCAGCGTCACTTTGGAGATTGTCATTAAAATATGAAATGCACAAATGAGAGGAAATTTTGATAGAATATGAATCGTACTTTTGCCATGACGTCTGATGAGTTTCAAATATTTATTTATATTCGTTTAAGTTTTTCTAGTCAATTTACGAAACCGGGTTTTCTCCGTAAGTATGGAACATTGGAGGCACGTGAGTACTTTCGTCTTCATATTAAATTTTCTAATGCGAATTCATTGACGTCATAACACTTGACTATGCGACAATACTTTATTTGCATTTCATATTTTTTGAAATCTAGTTCGGAACGTAGGTAGAAATGGGGAACAACGTATGCGTTGAGCAGAACGAACTTCAGTTGATGGCAGAAGTTTAATTTTTGCCGCTATTTCAGCAAACTTTCTTCTTATGAGAACTTTCATCTACTTTTCGGAGGTTTAGCTTTTTGCCTCAGGCTTTCCCATAGCCAATTCTAAGCACTTGTCACACTTTTACTTTTTTGTGATGATGGCATTAATTGTTAACCATGTTTTTAGCCGAAAAAAGTTGCAAGGACAATGTTTAAGAATTTTTTTAAGGCTAAAAAGAAAAGTAGAGGGATCATATTATTTTTTTCTTAAGTCCTCATTACCTTGTGGTCATAGATGAAAAATTTCATTGGATATAATTCAGAAATGGGTAGGTAGCATTTTTTGAGTAAAACAGTGCACCTTGATAAAGTGTGCATCATGAATGGAAGAAATTCAGAAGTCTACTAAAGTTTGAGAGGCTGTAACTGAAAAACTACTTGGCCTAGCCAAAAAAAAATTTGGGCTTTTTTCTTACATTGGTGAAGGGATTATATGTACCAAATTTTGTCAAAATCCCAGTCGGTGGGTGGCATGGTGTGGTTGAACTGGCATGGAATGACCTGCATGTCACACGCATCAAGCGTATTCAAGCGATTTCAAGCGTAATAAAAGTATGTTTGATGGCATCATTCCGCATTGCTGTTATTAAATTAATTATCAGGGACTTCAGTTGATCCAGGACCATAGATGACAGCAGCTGACATTATTTAAGCAATGCCCTATCACCTCGCGTGAGGTTGAGAGGTCATTTTCTTTCTAAAAATAATCCTAACTGACTCTCGTCATCAGTTTACAGGAGAAAATTTAGAGGATTATATTGCAATGTAACTTGAAATAAGTAAATCTTTTTGTTTTATGATTCTTCTATCTATAAGCCAATTTTATTTGAAGTTTTATCCCCTTTGCTCGCCATCAGTTTTACCAAAAATTAATCATATATTTGAGCCCAAACTTTAGATTTCAGATGCTTTAGATGCTTCTTTGTGGCAATAAGCCACATTATGTTTCTAGCTGGCTGCGGTGGTGGAGGGGTGAAGTCTTTGCCTGCTAATCTTGGGATTACGGGTTCGTGTCCTGCCTGGATGAGTATTTCACCACCCAAGATGTATATCAAGTTCTGTTTGTCTGGTCCCTGGAATACCTGATTACAGGCTTAGCCTTTTGGGATTCCAGGACCGACAGAATTGTCTGAAATGCAAAAAATATTTTAAGTGCCTATTTAGACTGTCTATTTCTTAATTTTTTGTGCCTAAATGTCCTCAGCTAAATGATTACGGTTGAGTGTGGGTGGTCCAATGACAGGCATAAGGGTTGAGTGAGAGGTAGAGGTCAAGGTTACTAGGCTGGAAAGGACAACGCCCATGGCTAGAGATTGACGAAATGGTCTTGCGAAGAAAGAAGAGCGGTAGGAAAGGCGAAAGGAAGGAAGGGAAGGGTAATTCTGGTGATTCATAGCCGTATGACATCGTTCTAATACCGGCGTCAGGGTTTTCCACCACTCTGACTTTCTGCTTTGCCCTGCCATCAGACAACTTTCTGCCTTTAGCTCTTCCTGTGGCACCACCTTCAGTCTTTGGCTGTCAGCCGTCGCATCAAGCAAGACTGCGTAAGCTCGTGCATCAATTTCCATCTGTTTCCCCTCGCCCTTAGTTGATGACTCAGTGACCTTAAGGATCCTTAGCTGATACTACTTTGCCGCTGAGTATGCAGTCTAATTTGCTCATCCGAAATTTCCTTGGGTTGACAGATTCAAGTTAAAGTTAAAGATGTATGCACTATCAGATGCGATCAAGCAGAAAATAAAAAAAAACGAATATTTTTGGGCAAGTTTACTGCAATATCACGTAAGGAGTATTTTCCACCACAATTTTCGTCGTAGATCGTTAAATTTACCGGCCCTGCTGGAAGTCCCTTATCAGTTACAACAGCAACAAAATTTATAACATTTTACTCATTGCTTTCCCACGCCCTAACGTCCCAGGTGGCTTCCAATACAGTAGGGGCTTGAGAGAGGGTAGAGAATGGTAGGGGTCGAGCATCACAACAAGGTCGGCAAAAAACCCAGAATCCCTTAGCGCTGCAGTCATCCAACCACAAACTGGAAGGAGGGGAGGCTCGGAAGGAAGAGAGGGGTAGGCATTATTTATGGTGCGAACGGCCTGGGGGAAAAAGCTACGGACGGAGCGGCCGAGATGCGAATGTACTTGAGGGATGTTTGATGGGGGTAAACAGCTGCTAGTGCGCAGTGCACCATAAGCATAAGAAAATGTTTAAAATAGCTTGGGAACACTTAAAAGTAACTTGAGTTCAAGAAAGCGATACCAAAATCACAATGACTTTGAAGTAGGTACTAACTTAAAGTCGAAGTGCACTGCCCTGGTATATCGTTTCGAAATAAACAATACGTTGGGGTGTAATGGGACAAAATTCGACTTCGAGTTACATATTAAACATATTTCGAATTGTCCATACCATCAAGTATGCAAGCTGCAACGTTACAGCAGTGACCTCCAAAATAGGGCTCGGAAAAACTGGCCCACAATTAATGGTTCGGTTATTATGAAGTACATATTCGGCCCCCTCAACTTTGTTATAGCCAGGCTTGACTGTAGCTGGTATTGAAAGAAAAATGGAAAGTACAAACAAGAGGGGCATAATGAGGCTAATAGAGAGGCTAAATGCAACACCTTTGGATATAACGAGCGCTCGCTATTGCGACTGGTTTCCCAGCCATTGTGAGCAGTTGTTATACCAAGCTTCAACTGTACGTAAATAACACAATTTAAAACTTTACCATGATACACCTAAATGATGAGAATTCTCACCATCCATATGCAACACGTTAATTTTTCAAAATTTCTGAATCACTATTCAGAGACTAATTCCATCAAAATTTTGGTGACAAAATGGTACTCCTAAAATCTACCACAGAAAAGAGCAGTCTTCCATTTTCACAGTATGTTTACCTCCAGATTTGTCTCAAAAATTGCATAATAAAATAGCAAAGCTGTATCTGCCTCCAAAATTAGTATCAATACCTCAACAATCTTCAATCTTTTCATTAAACCGGCTTAAGGAAGCAGCAAACTTATATGCAATTTAGACACGAAGGTCTCCAACTCATCATTGAAAAAATAATGATTATTTTCAAATGTAAATACGCATAATAATAATAATGCAAGTTAGTCCAACACTCAAGGAGTTTCATCCAACAAAATGAAAGGCTAAGGAATTACTTCTCCTCCACCTTATAAACTCTGCATCCACAATTGTTTGAAAATATAATGGATAAGCTAACACTAAAATGGCTGATAACACAGGAAGAAAAAACACGAGCCAAATCCATAAAAATAAATTTTATTACGACCTGGGTTTCACTGTATTACAGCATCGCCATGTCAATGTTATACAGTGAAACCCAGGTCATAGTAAAATTTATTTTTGTGAATTTGGCTCATGTTTTTCCTTTCTGTGTTATCATGTTTCGCTTCTACTCCACATTGCCTGAATCTTCAGAATTAGTACTGAAATGGCTATACTGTATCATAACACTCTCATTGGAAATTTTATTTTTTAAATAAAATTTGCAGGTGTATAAAATTGAAATTTAGTTAAGATGCAACAGCAATTTAGATTTTTTTAAAAATAGAACATTGCAGTGAAAATCCAAGTTTACTTTCAAGGAATGGGCTTCATGAAATTCAAGTTTTCACTTCAGGACAAGGATGACAGTAAATGCATCCATGAAATAAAATGCATCCATTTGCACAAGATCTACCAGCAGTGACAGAGATTTAACATTGGTATACTGGTCCCCAATTGACTGCTATGTTGAGATCACTATGTTGAGAGTTAGGTACTCGGTCCATAGGGGGAAGATAAACTGTGGACCCCTAGGTACCATTCATTTAAAGGAGACTAGTGAGAACATGCTGGGTTTCACTTCACCCTTCCTCTCTTCTTTGAATAATTCTCTCCTCTACCCAATTACCCCCCAATCCTAAATGGGGTAAATTACTACAACTGGCAGTTACTTCGCCAGAATAACTTATACATACTAGGAACCTCAAAATGCATAAAATGTTTTGTCTGTCATTTTACTTTCAGACAGAGCACATTCTATATCAGTCTTCCGTGAATACCACTTTCTAAATTTACAAAGAAACTCACCCAAATCAGTGAAGAGAATGGCCTCCTCATGCTGAGCTGAGGTCACAACTTTGCCCATTGGGTCCACAATTGCTGAATGCCCCCAAGCCTGATAACTCGCATCTGGGCAATGTGCTCCAGATACCCCAGCCACATATACTTGGTTGTCAACAGCACGTCCACGAAGGAGTAACTCCCAATGGAGAGGGCCAGTGGTCCAGTTAAATGCGCCAGGATACAACAGCACATGACAACCTGGCAACAAATGATCAAACTAAAATTACAATCAATTCAAGAATAAAATGTCACACCATATAAAAATGATGGAAATGAATGACTGTACACCAAGATAAAACTTGAAATTGCTATTGCTAAGTACACAGGTCTGCAAAAAAAATTTTTTTTGTCAGATGCATGAGATTTTTGGGAAAATTTAATATTTTTTAGGGTGGTGAATCCACATATGATTTCTATTTTCCTCCATCAAGTACGGTTTGTTTGCAAAACATGAGAAGTATATATTAAAAGAGCACAACAGTGGTGAAAAAAATTAATATTTCATTGCAATCAACTACAGTCAAGCACACTTATATCAAACCTGTTTATAAAAAGGTCCGGTAATAACAAAGTAAAGACTAATTCCCCATCAAAGAGAGGCTGGGAAAAACTGGTCCACATATAACGAAGTTCGCTTATTACGAGGTAAATCTTCGGCCCCCTCAACTTCGTTAAATGGGCTTGACTGTATGCATAATTATTGTCATAATAGAAAAAGAGAAACAATAAACTATTCCTTCATGATATATTTACCAGATTTGAGCCGATACCGATAGCGAGTATCAGGTATCGGCCATTTTCCAGATACTTCGATACTTTCGTGGATTCGTTTTTCCGGATACTTTTACTCAAAAGTATTTCTTTCAGAAAAATCATCTAAAAACATATAATTTTGAAATCCTACCTTCTTCAACTGACTTACCAATGTGTCGCGTATTTGTTATCTTAGCTGCGATCTTGGTGACAGTAAAAGTGTGACAAGTGCTTAGAATTGGCTATGGGAAAGCCTGAGGCGAAAAGCTCAACCTCCTCCGAAAAGTAGACAAAAGTCCTCATAAGAAGAAAGTTTGCTGAAATAGCAGCAAAAATTAAACTTCTCTTGTGAACTCAAGTTCGTTCTGCTCAACACATATGTTATTCCATGTTTCTGCCTATGTTCCGGACTCGATTTAAAAAAATATGAAATGCAAATAAAGTATTGTGGCATAGTCAAGTGTTATGATGTCAATGAATTTGCATTAGAAAATTTAATATGAAGACGAAGGTGCTTGCATGCCTCCAATGTTCCATGCTTACAGAGAAAACCCGGTTTCGTAAATTGACTAGAAAAACTTAAACGAATATAAGTAAATATTTGAAACTTATCAGACGTCATGGCAAAAGTACGATTCATATTCTATCAAAATTTCCTTTCATTTGTGCATTTCATATTTTAATGACAATCTCCAAAGTGACCAGAGAATGAAATGTGCCATTTTTCATCCTCACTGCAAAAACATGCCTCAAAAATAATTATTAAAAAAAGTCTGGTACCTGCATTAAACAAAAGGCTAAACTATCTACACGCTGATATGAATTTCGCTTCTTCCTTTTTTGGGATATCAAGCCTCAACGTCAAGTCTTAATATATACTTTTAAGGTGAATAGTATACACAAAACGTGCAATTTGGTCATATAGTTATCATTAATTATTGAGTGGTCATTAATGCAAGGTATCGCATGCATCATTTGGGAGGCGTAATAATTGAAAATGACACTTTGTTACAATAAGTAAATGCCAGCAATGAACTAACTCGATGGCACACATAATGGTCCCCTGGAAGTTATGCAACCCGCACAAACATTTCCAACATAACCCGAGAAGGCCTAACCTGTTCAACAACTTTTCCTCGTTACCATGTTCAGGTTTTTGGGTCCCTACAAAAACGTGCTAATGAGAGTCCACTGTATTTGGGTGTACTTGCAGGCTTAGAGTTTCCTGAGCAAATGTTTTCAGAAACTAGTGCTATGGTCCAGATAGAAGAACCCTCTTAACTGCTGAGCATGTTCAGCAGCCGCAATTTCATAAATATTTATTTCAATGCTTGTATAAGTCTTTTTGCCCCTGGAATTGGATTGGATATTACGTATGCAAAATTTGGGATAGGCTGGCACACATCTTATCTTACTTAAGCCAAAACACATTAATTGAGAGTGGTGAGACAATAAATAAAAATTGTAATTATTATATACACAAGCCATTGTTTCCATCGCAATTTCATCAGAGTCACCGTATTGACATCAATAAATAATGCACAATGTTTGTTTCTCACAAACAAAATGTCAGAACCTCAATACATTTTGGGGGTGATGAGATAAGGCGGCTATTGAGGAGGTGATGAGATATCACCTTTTTTGAAGTGAAGAACATCACCTCGTCGCCTTATGGAATGGGAAGAGCAGTGATAGGTGATGTTCATCACAGGTGAAGGCTCATCACTGGTGAAATGAGTTACAGAATACAGGCCCAAGGGTTGGAGTCAGTTGGTACCTAGCCAGGATAAGGCCCATTCGTGAGCACCCTCCCTCCCACCCGTCAACGGGTGGAGTGCCCTATGCTGGCTCAGAAGGCCTCACAAGCCCACCTTTGGGCCCCTTAAAGTGCCCCCCTTCACAATGAATCTGTGTGTGGGGTCTAACACATTCAAATATTTTTGAAAAACTTAGCTTAAACTTTTTTCTTACATAATCCAATTACTTTCTTTTAATTGCAATTTATCAATATCCCACATCTAGTTCACTGAATATGTACCAATTCTAATGATGACTGCATTATCTTACAGGTAACTACAGGAAGTCTTCGTCTTACATGGTTCATTCATCCCAAAAATTTCCTCGTAAATCGAAACACAACAACTTACCTATCCATTTTTGAACCATTAGTACTATCGCAATTAATGCAATTGGCTGCAATCAGCGATGATTACATCTTTTGAGAGGCCGTTAAGGTAACATGATATGAAAATTCCGAGAGTAACAGAAATCCAATCTTTATTTCACTAGAAATTTAACCCATTCGCATCCTCTCCCTGGTATTTAAATCAACCCTAAACACCACCGACTTTTATTTATAAGAAAGAAAAGTTACTTTCTATGGTTATGCATGGAAAAACTTGCTAAAAAAGCCGTCAAGATGGCAGCTGCAAACAGGCACTGATAAAGGGCCAAAAAGTTAACAAAAACACCACAGAGAGCAGCAGGATCCACTGAAAACTAATGCTAAACATTATGCATACCAGTACGCTTGCGGTGATCAAGGCCAGTTCCAATGCGCTTATGCATGCAAATGGGTTAAAGCTGAAATAAGTATAATTACACAAAAATGTTCTGTTTTTGTTGTGATGGACAACAGGCGTCATCTATGAAGTAGAAAATACACTATGCGATGACTTACTAGGGATGGTCAAACTACGCCGAAAAAAGACTTGATGTCTTGCCATGCCATGTAAGGCCTGAACAGACCCGTAAAGATGCCATGTAAGGCCCGTGACCGGCTTACATTTTCTTTGGTTTTCTGTCATCGCGACAGATATGCGGCAACAGCTAGTAAAAGGTCAAACACATAGATTCTTATGGAGCAAGCCAGGCTTTCGGCCAGTGACAGATTTGAAAGTGCTGCATGTCGTGCTTATGGTACCACACGGCAAATAGCCGATGTGCGCTCCCCATACCGAGGACTGCCATACACATTGCAGCTTATAGTGCCATGGTTAAGTCCAGTCCATTTTCTCTCACCTACTGGTGTGAATGTGTCTTCATTGCAGTTGCTGTGTGGCAATGTTTGACGAACATTTATTTACATAGATGATGTCTCGCAGGGAAGCATTAATGTATGTGAGAGGCCTAAAAGGGATTTAGCAAAAAGGACGAAAAGGAAAAAGGTAACCATCACGATGATCAAATCATCACCTATCGAATTATGGAATGACTTTAACTAAAGTAGGCATTCCGAATGTCCGTAGTTTGACATCAACTTTGGTGCGCTTGACAATGAGTCATGGGTCATCACCCGATATATCTGTTACGGCAATAGAAATGAGGAAAAATGAAAGCATGACACCAGCCTAACTGCGCATCCGCGTAACTTCAGATCCATGTAACTCGTATCAGCATAAGTCAAGGACTTACTGTAGTATTTATTCACCTGAAAAATCAGACATTTTTAATCAGCTCTCCTACTTTCAATATGTCGATTTCAAGGGAGAAATAAGAGTGGGGATGGAGCCAAAAATGAATGAAATATGAAGAAAAATAGGGACACTTTATCTAAACCTACTCCAACCAGCAAAAAAACTATCAAAACCATCACTTGAATAGCCTCCATCTGAGGTCCAACATCTTTTCTGCTACATCTCACTGAGGATCAGAAGCCCCTGGAGCCTACCCTTTGACGTAATGGCATAAGTGCCCATAGAGCAAACAGAAACAACTTCCTCTACTTATGTCAGTCTAGCCCTTGGTGTCAATGGAGTTATGCAATCCTTTGCTGTCATGCTAAGAATGTAGTGCATGGGCAAGCAGAGTCACAGATAATGCTCTAGTTATTCAATCCATCAACAAATACTTTATATCAACACTATTCAAGAAATTTCACAGATTATTATACAGTAAGTCCTCAACTTACGCAGATCCGAGTTACACAGATCCGGAGTTACATGGATGTTCAGTTAGGCCGGTGACACGCTTGTGTTTCTCTGCATTTCTGTTGCCGTGAGAGATTCAACCGTGTGACGACCCGCGACTCATTGCCAAGCATGCAAGAGCTGATGCAAACTACATTTGGATTTGTGTTACTCTCGGCTTTGTCCTAGTATGTTAACTTAACGGCCTCTCAAAAGATGGCATTTTTTTTCGTGTCCTGATTGCCACTGTGAAAGCGGCTCTGCTAATGGTTAGGTAAGTTGTGGTGTTTCGACTTACACAGAAATTTTTGGGATGAAATAACTGCCTAAGTTGAGGATTTACTGTAAGTCAAAAATCCAAATTTCAAAATTCACCTTTATAACACTTTAATCTAATTTATTCCTTCAGTCACCTTTATTGCGATACAACCGTGCCATTTCTTCAAATCGGAGATCATAGCAGATTCCAATGCCAAATTTCCAGTTGTGAGCAGTAAAAGTAGTGATCTTATTCCCAGCTTTCAGAATGCTGGACTCTTGAAACTGAATGCCACCTGGAATGTTGATGTCAAAGAGGTGAATCTGGAGAACAAATAATACACATTAAACATTAACTACCATTCCTCAAACTTAAGCATAACTTAAAAGTGCAATTGACATGGCAAAAAACTTTCTGGGGGGATGGGAATCCATTATCTTCAAATTAACAGGATACAAAAATTAAAGTAAACTCGTTTTGTGCTTGACATTTGGTAGATTTTCTCTTGACAAGACACTAAAATTAAAAAAGGTGAACATTTAACAAAAGGTACCAGTCTTCTACAGACAGCAGCATACATATATCCAGTGCACAACAGTTAAAAAATATATTCTCAACACAATAGCCTAAGGAAAATCCAGATACTCCAAGGAAGAGACTCCCTTGTGATTAAAAGTGAATTGGCCTCTACCAGTTAAAATCTTTAATGTTACTCTGCCTAATTTTATCTACAGCATTCACAACATGGGTATTAAAATGATTGGCTACGTCAACTGGAAAAGATATCATACTTCTGTTCCTATTAAGAGAAAAAGTCGAGGATGATTTTTTGCTATGTGATGATTCAGTAAATCATCACGTAGCAAATCATTGAAATCATTGAATCATTGAAATCATCCAAGCAGCTTTCCCGGGATTATTAGAGACGATGATTAATTTTGAATGAAAATTCCCTTTAGCAGCTGTAATTAGATTACAATTCAGTAGGCCACATATTACACTTAGCCATAATTTTCCAGATAACGTGAAGAATCAGTGAATTTGAGAAGTACATATATAAGAATGTAATATTGATGAATAAAAAAAATGAATGTGCCAACACTTCATACATTGTAAAAGTCAAAATCATACAACATCGGTAATATTTAAAATAGATAATTAATAAAATTATGGGTAATTAATAAAATAGTTCTGGTCTGAGTCCATGATGTCCAATGTATGTTTTTTCTATAAACTTATTTATAAACTCATAAATAAAATCAAATGTCCTGACTGACTGACTGACACATTCACTCATCAACGCACAGACCTAACTACTGGTGATAAAAACGTGAAATGTTCAAAAAAATATCCCTATTGTGGTGTAGGGATGCACTAAGAAAGGATTTTTGTGTAAACCAAAGGGTCATTTATACCCCTTTTTCATTAACTTTTACTCTCATAAGAAAAGCATTGAATTTGGTGCAGATGTTTCTTCATTTGCTTTTTTAAATTAGTTTTACTCAACGTACTGGATACAACTTTTTATCACTATACAGAAAAAGGAATTTAGAATTTAATTCTATCATTCCATTTTCTATTACATTTTTGAGTGAAAATTGCATTTTTAGCTCCAAATCCATCAACTTTTCTTCCTTTACAACAATCGTAGTTTCCTTGACAACCAGGTGGGAATATCCACTTAGTTGCCATTTTATGGATTCAAATGGGTTTTTACGCCTGCATAATGAACATCGTGTAAGCCCTCAATCAAAATATAAACATTTTTTAAAACTTAAAAACCAATTAACTTAATCTTAAAACCATTGTATTTTCTATTTTTATAATATGTACTTTTCACAAAAAAATTTCAAATCGAGGGTAAGAGTTCAAATCATGGCACTGGTGGATATTTCATTGGTATACCGGTCCCTACTTCGGAGCTAAGTGGAAAGCATTTGAGTTTACTACTATGTCTGTCGGTTGAAACATTAAGCTGCCTTGACGCCTTTTGTTAAAAATTAACTGCAAATGGCAAATGTAGAATTTAAATACATTTAGAATAAATAGATTACTGTCTTTAAGGCATAACTGTCTTAAAGGCATAAGGCAGTTCATATATTTTTCACGTGTGCAGTTTAATCGATAATATAGAAAGGACAAAGCTGTGAAGGTGAAATTTAAGGGGTCAATATGAAGAAATCTTTTTCAGTTAGAGTCGAACTAAACTATTCATCAATCCAAAGGGGATGTAATTTACTCCATGGACTAATGTAAAGTGGTGTCAGATAGTTTATGGGTAAGTGCACAAACATGGATATAGAAATAAATAATTTGAGTTGCATTACCAAAGGGAACTTCAAGTGTCTTACTCCTTCTATATGACGGTTGATTTGATTAACTGTTTCGGTTTCACACCCCTTTGAAATTCAACGGGCACCTTCCTCTAGTAATGTATAATAAGGCCAAAAATGTCAAAACATTTAAGAAACAAAAAACAATTAAGGGCAAGAGCCTAGCTATGTTGGCACACCAGTTTACATGAGATCACCGAAGTTAAGCAACATTGCACCAGGATGGAGGTTGGATGGGTGACCCTCCTCATACCGCAGAGCTCTTGTCCCCTGTCTGCGAAGGAGGGTAGGTTAAATGTGGGTTGGCATAATGGATCTAAAGAGCCCTAAGGGCCAGGGGGGCTCCATAAGGCCCCTGCCCACCCCTCCAATTTTAAAAATAAATAGTGCGACCTTGGAAGCAAAAGAGATAGCTCTGCATTAAAAATAAGAGAAGGATGGTTGTTTAAAAATGCTACTTTTCTCATAATGTGAATCTGAAAATTAAAATCAACAGTCAGCAATAAGAGACAGGTTTCCATCGCATAAAAACTTCTACACTCCTATTTATTACAGAGTATATTTTCTATTTACTTTTTTGATGGTAATGGAGTTTTTTACCATATTTTTTACTGCCAAATCTGATAATTTGTAAAATAAAAAGACCCACATTTCTCCGTTAATTAGTTCTCAAGCTATAAGCAGCGAAAAACTGTTATTTTTAACCCTTTTGGAAAAGTGGGCGTGCAAAGGACTTACACATCATCCACTTTGTCCAATCACAACTAAGACTGCGAAGCTCCTTCGCCTTTTTACAATGGGGGACAAATAGCTGACTATGCCAATGGAAGTGGTTACATCAGGATTTGTGCAAGCAGACCTTCCGCCCCCACCTCCACTCCCCTTCCTTTCCCTCAAGGACAAAAAGTGGATGATGAAGATATCCTTAACACAGCTCGTTCAGTCGGCGTCACCATTTTCTTAGTTAAAATTTTGATTTATGAGTGAATGGCTCTGGCTAGAAGATTGATTTCTTCACTAAAATTCATTTTTTGTTTCCATCTAACAATTTTGTCTACAAAATAGTGATTTCGGTTCTGAGTTATGCATTGACATGAATTGGACAATCAAAACTATCAACTAGTACCACTCAAGCCAATCCGATGCCCTGCTTTTATGAAAACTATTATCTTAATATTATTTTGGCCCATGAGCTTCGTTTTTTCAGTAAGATCAGTGGATGAACATTGTCTGCACATTATTCTGTGATTTGGATAGGTTGTTTAGTTATCAGCAACATATGACCAATTATAGTACTAAATTTTCAGAAATACTGTTGTAACCATTCTTTTATTTCCAACATTGTTTCCCGCACAATCTTGGTCCTGCCTCAAGGGGGAAAGTTGTTATTTTGCCGAGTTAGAAAAGGAAATCGAAGGGACAGAGGGAGTTTAAAAAAATATTTTAGAAAAATATTATCGAAAGCAAAATACAATAGTGGAGATTACTTCTTTTTTCACTCTTTCATGTTACCTACATACAGAAATGTGAGTTTTATTTGTAACTTTTACCCTTTATAATCATGTTATTTGTATTTTTAATTTTACTTGCTCGTTCTTTCTCTTGATGAGACTATGTATTGGCTACGGTGAATAAACTGCTATTAGGTACTAGTACTACATTAGATAGGTATACTCCATTCCTATGCAAGAAAATGAGAAGTATTGCATTTATAGATTTATGACTCAAAATAGCCAAATAAAAAACAATAATTCCAAGAGCAAACACTACTAAACCTTACTCTCTTCATGGTTGACAACAAAGCATGGATAAGGGCAGAGAGGAGGGTGTACCTCGTAAACAGGAAATACGTAGGCTGTCTCCTCCCTTCCCCTTTCTTTTGTCATTCTCAGCAGTTCCTCAGTATTTTCGATTTTCTACACATATTTTGCCCATGGGAAGACCTTATGGGAAATGCTTAAATATGTCTATGCTTTCCGAGGGGGATGAAGTCAGACAAGATGAAATTTCATCACTGAAATCATAAAATCACACAGTTAAATTCTGGAAGGGGATTTTTGAAAAAGAAAATCACTACATATTTGAATGGAGATAGAGAAAAATATAAGCATCCAACTTCATAAATCATTTTTTTTTATTTAAACTGAATTGGGTGCTATGACATCCCTATTACCTTCCCATATCAAAATACAAATACCATCACAAGTCAACGAGCTGGCCCAGGTGGCGGCAAGGTAAAGTCCTCGCCTGCTAATCCTAGGGTCATGGGTTTGAGCTCCACCTGGGTGGGTTTTCCTCCACCCAGGGCATGGGTGTTTGTCAAGCTCTGTTGGTTCAGCCTCTGGGAAACCTGATGACAGGCAAATGCCTATTGGAATCCCAGGGGTATATGGACCAACAAATTAGTCCAGATGCAAAAAAAAGAAAGAGTAATGTAACTCAAAGCTTTCTTTTTTTAGTTTTTTTACAGTTAAAGTTATGAGGGTTATACTTCATACAACCCCTCTGAGGTGAGGTACAGTGAATATTCTAGACAAATAGCTCCATCTGCAGTAGCCAGGTCAGTAACACTCTGGCTGCACAACCCTAACGTAACAGGTTGGAATCCTACCTTCGCATTTTAAGATTTCTTTGTTTGCATTTTAAGATTTCGAAGTTTAAGATTAGGTTCGACCAGTGATTCCCAGCCTTTTATGTTGGCAGCACCCTTCAGACTAAGGCTACCATCTAGCTGCCCCCTTTTTAGATTTTTTTAGAGCCAAATGGGCTTCCCTCTCCATTGTTATGCATAATCGGAGCTTTACAGTAATTAGTCCTTAGGTTGGAAGAAGAAGTTCTTCAATTATTTTCACCATCTGTCAGCTGTGAAAGTAATCAATTCAGAATTTGGTCCTTCTAAATATCTTTTGTTGTTGCGCAGTAATTTTGCGGCACCCCTACCTGTTTCCCCTACACCCTGAAATGCCACAGCACACCTGTTGGGAACCACTGGGTTAAATAGTATATTATAGCCTAATTAATAGGTGACCTAACAAGTGAATTCTACTAACTTACTTATGAAACACTACACTTCCAATGCTTTCAGTCATGCCATTTTGCCATTTGGCCACACAGCATGCAAGAATTAGACAAGTGCTGCTACATCTGAATTCACAACACCCCACTATCCAGTTCATGATCGTATCTGATCCAATTCCAGCAATTGCTAGAGGCGAGCCATCCCTGATCTCCACTTCCCCAGAATTCTCATGCAGCGAATGGAAAAGGCTCCTTTTTCCTGTCATGTGGCCCAATGCACCGCCATCCAGTATCCAAATTCCATTTTCCCCGGGCATGTATTTCTTCGCATTCAGTACAACATGCTCTCTAGTTGCAACTGATGCCTTCTTCTGGTGGTCTTAAAATGAGCTCTTCTCCTCTTCCTTCCTCTCCTTTTCCTCTGCTTCCTTCACCTTTGGACAGTTGCAAGCTATGTGGGACTCCTTTCCCCATGAATAGCAGAAAAATTTAGACCCCGGAAGCATACCTTCTGTTTCTGGTTAAAACACCCTTTATTGCCACCTTCATCGTTCTCCTGGTGCATCTTCTGTTTACTCGGCACCTTTGACATCTTTAGGATGACATGCTGAGTATCTCCGTTGTTTTGGATCTCTCATTCGCATTCCAACAAAATTTGTTTCACCACAGACATCTTTACTTTGTCAGGCAGAACACAGAGTGTCTTCACCATGATTTCATACTCTGGTGGCAACCCTGACAGGCACAGGTATGCCAACTGCCTATCACTGAACTCGAGGTTGTTGGATTTTACCATTCCGTTCAAGTTCTACATGTAGTTCATATATTCCAAGATGCTCATCTTTCCTTTTGACAGCGAGGCTAGTTCTCTGAGCTTTAGCATGTATTCAGTGTTCTGCTGGCATTGCTCCTCCAAGATGGACCAGGCCTCCGACTCCGCCTTGCTCTCCATTATGTCCTCCCCTTTGGTCCTCATAACAAGAGCTACAGTTGTATAATTATTCTTTCTCCTCCTCCGAATCTCTGCTGCACTCAGGACAAATTCACTGTCATCTTCATATCTATTACCACCTCCCAGCATTCCAGGTGCAACAATTCTGTTTTGATGCATGCTTTCCATGCCGGGCAATTCGACCTAGTGAGTTTAGGTATAGAACTCAGGCTACCCAAGCTCTCTCCAATGTTTGACGCCATCTTTTCTCCTTCTTCAATGGCCGGCTTCTATCACTCTGAGAAAACAATGCGATGAACAAAACTATGACTCTCGGTACTTACTTCTAATACCGCAAGCTACTGGGCCCATAAACTGTTGTGGACTCAATCATCGTATATTATCGATCAAAGGTGGGTAGCGGTATTCCAAGGCTATTAGCGAATAGAGAAATGAAGAAACACAGACAGCATCTTGCATGGTGAGATGGACATCAACTATATTTAACAATCAACTCTCAGAATACAGTTTGAACATAAAAACAGAACACAATCGGGCTGCGATCTTTTTGTCTTCAGGCACCATTACAAAACCCAAAGAAATATAGGTACTACAACGCATAATTTTTGCTCCGGGGTGGACGGGGGCCTTCTGGAGCCCCCTAGCACTTATACCTCTTTAGATCCAATGTACCAACCCACATTTAACCTGCCTGCCACTTGCAGACAGAGGACAAGAGGACCACGGTAGAGGTTATAAAACAATAGCTACATCATGTTTTTTTACCTAAGGTGCGACATTTTATTAAATGGGGGTGTTTACTCGGAACCGAAATCGCAAATTTATACACGAAATTGTTAGATGGAAACAAAAAAAGAAATTTAGTGAAAAAATTAATCTTCTAACCATAACCATTTACTGATAAATCAAAATTAAAATAAGCAAAAGGTGACGCCCACCGAAAATGCTGCTGTGATAATATTGACATAACTTTCATCCTGCCCTTGACTGCTCGTATGGGAAGGGGAGGGAGTGGAGGGGGATTCTCGGAAGGTCTGCTCGCACAGATGCTGTCGTAACTGCTCCCATTGGGAGAGCCAGCTGTGCGCCCTCCCATTACGATAAGGCGAAGTAGCTCAGTTGTGATTGGACCAAGTCCTTATACGTCAGAGGTTGCACCACACCCACTTTTTCGAAAGGCTTAAAAACATTAGTTTTTCGACACCTATAACTCGAGAAATAATTGACGGATCAAAAAACGGAAAAATATGGGTCTTTTTATTTTACCAACTCTATCATATTCGGCAATAAAAAAATATGGTAAACGACCCCATTACCTTCTGCATTTCTCGCTAGTACCCCAGGAAGAACGTTAGCACTAAGAGGGTTGAAGAAGATGACAAAAACATCGACCAGATCTGAACTTACTTTCCTGTGCTGACAAATCAGTTCACCCTCAGGACTCCATACGGTTGCGGTATTGTATAAATCCTGACCATCTCTCTCCGGGATTGAGCCACCAACTATGTGAATCTTATTTTCAGTCGACATCTGTCTCAAAAAATGGGATGTTTCACCATCAGGGATTCCTTCAGCATACTTAGAAAAATAACCTGAAAGAGAATAGCTGATTTAAAAAAAAGTGATTTTGCAAAAATCACTGATAATATTCATTTGAAGCTTACAAAATACCCTGCACTGCATATTTTGTGGTGAATACAAATGCAGTACCATGAATAAAAACTTGGGCAATATGCTTTTAAATAATAATTAATTTAAGATGGTCTTCATACTTGTGCATCTAAACACACATTGCATATTTGAGCGAGCAGAATACAAGAAATACAATCAAGTATACTAAGCACTGTTTTTATCCATGCCTTACAACCACCCATTACTGCACTCAATAAACCGTTACCATCCATATTATTACACAAAAGTCAGTCATGTCATTTTCTAATGGAGTTGATGAACCTTAAGGTAAAACTAAAGATATAAACAAAGAATTTGCTAGTAAAAATAATTAAATGCAGTATTAAAACAATATAAAATTTTTCATTCTGCTCTCAGAAAATTGCCAGTAGAGGAGGTACAACAGGACAATAACTCCACTTGTAGAACACTCCAGACAAAAACGCACATACTACTATAATAATATGGTAACATTAAAAGACATAAAAACTCAAGACCACCTTCAATTATTGCCAATAGAAGGAAATCCAATGACCATATTTTATGGTCCACATATATTACTATAAATATCCATTGTTTATTATGTACCTAATGATTATATATAAGATATTGTTCCTAATTAACTTTCGCATAGCGCTAATTCAACCTCTTTTCAAGCATGAGCTGTATCCCTAGGCTTTGAGACATCTGCAAAGAACCTAAGAATTCTTAAGGTGATAAGAGATTACTTTCCTGTTGGCATCACCAGACGCAGGGAAAAGGGAATGTTTTTAGCCTTAAAATACAAACAAGGGATTTAAGAGATGTATTTACATTTCTTCTCCGTACAAAAACAGCGGAAGGGGAGTAACACTCGTTAAACACCAACATTTGAGAGCATCGTGGGTTATGAGCCACCACAAGATGGAGACCCTTAGGTACCACGCAGGATGCAAAAGACAACTTGAGCAAAATACACTGAATATGCTTGTTGACGTGATTGACCTTAAACGTATTTCATGAATACTCCATAAAAATCACTGCGTGGTGAGCTTTACCCTCACTAAACAATTTGCCTTCCGGTGGCATGCCATTGATTTGGCGGAATGTGATCCTATGGTGTACTACCGAAGCAGCAACATTCATGTCGATACACTAACTGTGCTTCGGATACTGAGTATTGAGGATTTAAGTACCAGTGCCATATGGAGAGTTGAAGCACTCAGGCAAGACTATAACATCACATTTCTTTCCGACGAGTTCCTCAATCTTCTCCTTAGCCACTCTCAAGTTTTCTTTCTTGTCCTCTTTGGCGATGGACTGGATAACACCCAATCGTAGCGCTGTGAAAGAACGAATGAACATTCTGATTAGAAAAAGTGATTAATCAATTGCCGTTGCATTATTAACGACAATATTTTTTAAAAACCGCTGCAACGATCGATCAAATGCATTAAAAGTGATTAAGGAAAGGTGATAATAGATTACTGTAGACACCGCTATGTACTGATTAAAATTGCAGTTTCACACAGTAAAAATCAAGCACCATATTTACTTTGCTTATCCATAACGACCCTGCTACAGGACAATGTTCTGGCAGACGTACGAGCAATTCTTCTTATGACATCACCTACGAACATCTACCACAAAAAATGATGTAATTATTCACGCCAAAACCTTTTGCTAAAATTTATAACACCCAAGTCGTCATTCTTACTTACTGGTAGAGCGATAAGCACGTTGACTGCCACTGACAAGGGCAGTCAACAACCTTGGGCAAAATGTAAACAAAAGAAAGACAAGAGAGAGTTGAGGTAATTAAGCCAGGACGAGAGAACTAAAGGACATAGTATAACCGTCAATTCTCTTAAGAATTTTTGCTTAACTACCGATAGACAATGATCGCTTTAAAAATAAAATTCAAATAACGAGACAAGAGGAAAAATCATAATAAGGCCGAGCGTGTTTACCAACTCGATCGTGGCGATATGAATCTTTTGGCGGCAAATTTATTTACATCTAATGGTAAGGTCAGAAACCACAAGATAGCGTCTAAGTCGCCTTGTAAATCAAAACGATCATAGCCAATAGACCTCTGGACAATTTTTTAAATCTCCTTGAAATGCTACTTAAAAATTGTTAATTATACTAAAACACCTTAGCGATGAAAACTATGCATTTATTTAATGTATTTTTCGAGAAATAAGCAAAAGAAATGCCCAGAAAACACGCCCACTCTAAAACGTATTGTGATTGGCCGGCTGAAAGTGACGTCAGCTCCTGCAATGGAGAGGAAAACGGCGGAACGTACTGCACCTGTGGACGTTGTTTTCAACATTTGTTGTCGGATTTAGATATCTTTGGTGTGGTTAAGGAAGGCTGCGAACATATATGATTTCTTTAGAAGGTATGGAGTCTGAGTTTGTCAAAGCTGAGGCAAGAAATCTTTCGAAAATCTCAACATTAGCAATGTTTTCATGCGTATCAACACCGTGTTTAAATGTAACTTCGTTCAATCTTCGAAGAAAACATGATTCAAACGGAAATCCAAAGAGTTAAGATGGCGAGGTAAAAGCATGTCAATGTTTGAAAATGAATGTTCACATTTGAATTTTGTAATATTTATAATATGGCGATGATGAATGTTTTGGTGTTAGGGTCGTTCGTGAGGAACACGACGATGATGCCATCGGCTATGTGCAGGTTAAGCTCGATAAAATGTTGTTCGTGCTCGTGTATGCCCCGAGCATAAACTAATATGTCGTGGAAGCACATATTTTGATGGATGGCGAAGACAAGTAGGTATACCTACTTGTCTTCGCTATAGACTATAGTGAGCATTTCGAGCAGGGATTGCGTAGGTACGTCAAGTTCGGGACCACAAAAATAAGATGTATTATGGGCATCTACTTTATCCATTTGTTTACTTTGAATTACTGCTCCAATATGTGTCGACATCTCTCTATTTGCAGGCACATTATATCATTAATGTATCATTTGGGATGTTTTCAAGGATTCGGATTAAGGCCTGATTACACATCGTATGATACATTAACCCGTACGAGTTAATGTGTAAATGCATGAACGCGAAAATTCCCCGTGTAACCACACCAAAATGTACAAATGAATGAATGCGTGAACAGAAAATAGATCCTGTTCTACTTGGTTCATGCACTAACGAACAAGTTGAGCAGAAACCATTCACGCAAATGTACATTAACCCGTACGTGTTAATGTATCGTGTAACCAGGCCTTAAAGGCCTAAATAAAAAATGCAATGAACTTGAAAATCTTTTGTTTGTAGTGGCATAACCTTATGGTGCAGTTATGAGTTTTGATATGATTTCCAAGAACTTCCTTTTGGGGAAATATATATTGGGCTATTGAGACAAAGGGGGATTAAAAAACCCTTGATTACCGAATATAACGAGGAACTTCAAAATTCAACCTGTGTCGCAGCAAGCAAGTGCGGTCGTGATCCTAGATTCTAATGTTGTGTGGTGTAATATTGGTGTATTTGGCATATTAGCTGATCTCGACGCAGACGCGGTATGTTGAAACGTGAATCTAATGTGTTAAATCGTGAAGGTAATGCAAAGCAATAAATATTCCCGTCTACAACTACTTTGGTTTAATAAATTGTTTTTATGTGCACAAGTAGCCATTCACGCATCCATCGTTCACGCTGACCTTCGAAAATTGAAATTGACCGGTGAAAATTACTGCTTGCGATTAATAAAAGTTAGGACATCTAATCTTGAAAAGTAAGCAGCGATAGGTTCAGTGGGTTCAGTCTTTTAATCATAATTGAAAGTTGCTTAGCGAACTTTTTCAAACATGGCATATTGACTGATATGGAAAAGATTTTACGTGACATATGTCTAGCACATTTCCCTCGTACTCTGATTACTGATTTGTGCATGTATTAACTTTCCTAGCAGTTTTTCAATCAATGAAAAAACTTTACCGAATAATATTGAGCCCATATGTCAATCGCATCAATACTACTACTGGCGGCGCTTTGTTTTGACCTAGTTTCTGCACAATTAAGATACAATTAAGTTTAATTTAGCTTCCAGAATTGGTAAAATGAATATAGACAGAGTGAACGTTCAAAAATGCACACGTTTGATCGCATAGACAAAGTTTCATTTCGCCTGCACTTCTTTCTTCACCCATATTATCCTGTTTAGGGTAATTAAAAAAAAATACTTGTTGGGAGGCATTTCCGTTGGTGTCATTATATTTTGGCACAAGACAACATTTAAAACAACGCTTTGGCATATTAAAATAAAGTGCGTTCATGAAAGACATTTCAATAGTGATCTCCTAAACGCTTCAAACTTCGCATAGAAATATACGCACCGCGACCGCTGTTGCAGGACCTGACGTCATTCAAGATGGCAGCGATGCGAATTACGTTTTTGCGAGGGACCAGCTCGTGGCGATTCAAATGCTTATATTTTAAAAATTAAATACTTTCTGTCAAAACTGCTTTCGCAGCAAGTAATTTTTTTGTTTAAACTCTATGAAAATGCCTTTATTGGAATATGTGTCCAGAGACCTATTTCCATGAGACCGAGAAGGATGAATCAAGGTATTTGGTTAATACATCTACCGGAGCAGACATTCAATGATCTAAGTGGATGAACACAGAAAATCAACTATGAATAATTCTATATTCTACCGATAGTATTTGTTTGTCTCCTTGTCCTTCATTTTCCCTCATTCCAGAGAAGTCCCAGACGGAAAAGAGATATCTATTTAGATCTATATATAGATAACTAAACCTGATCTAATCTACAAAATTGATCTAATCTAAATAATCGATAAATATATCTATTGATAGATGATCTAGAAATAGACATCTATTTTATGTATTGCAGATGCATAAAAATGTTATCACGTTTTTAGCATACCATTTGGCATTCATTCACCATACAAAACGCACACAAATATTCCTTATTAAGCGAATATCGTCCATCTCACCTTCTGAGCATATCTAAATCATATCTAAAAAATGTCTACCGGTAGATGAACAACACATAGACATCTATTGCATGTATTATACATATTCTCAGGTTTCTTAGTACTATAGCATATATATGCTTATGCTTCGTACCATCCCGCATTTATCCACCATTGAAAACTATTTTGGGATCGGGTGGTGACAATGGTGTACTATTAATTGTTTGCATGCAGCAGAGAAGGCAGTTTCAGGGTGTTCGTAAAAGTATGGTATGATATTCCCAAAAAAAAACTTTTTAAAAACGCTTTTATTAATTGAAAATGACAGATTAAAATTGTTCTTAAGGATAAATGGCAATATTAATTTTAAATAAACATTTTTGTCATAAAGGATAAACGAACATAAACGTCCAAGAATTAAAATAGGGTTGTTCGTCATTTTTTTTATCATTTTATATTTTGATAGTTCATACTTCAGCAGGAATAATAATACCATTATCGCGATATTGCCTTTGTTATAAACACTATAAAACACGTTTTAAATTTGCAAATTTTGGAATGCGCCAAAAAAACACGACTGCCATCTTGAACGCGCTTTTGACGTCACAAGCCCTCAGCTGCTGAGCGCACATTTCCAAACCTTACCTATGGGTGAACTTCATTCTAGAACGTTTACAGCTCTGTCGAGGCGGAAATATAAATTGGTGATATACAAAAAGAGATTAAATATTCATGGGGGAACGACTGAAGAATAATGTACGTACAATGGAAAAAGGAAAACATTAAAAGATTCTTTGTTCCGCAATGTAAATGCACGTCTTAGAGTACGCCTGTAAAATTTTCCTAACTGTGGAAAAGAAAGACGTTAGAAGGCTCTGGTATCTTGCTGCTCCACGCAAACTACTTAACTCACACTCTGAAGGTACCTAGCCTGTCTGATCCGGAAGGCTCTTCATCCGACCTTTTTCAAAGGACAGTGGTAGGGGTAATGAATTTTGCCTGCGAGTTATTATGAACAACAGAACTCAGAAGCCTAAGATGTATTTAGGAATTCTCAGAATATGGTATTCTATTGTAAAAAGTCTCAACCTTCCAGAAAGTGATGTCTACTTTAACTTGGATGAACCACATAAGGAATGGTAATGCATGTTTTCAGCCTCCTAAAGTACAACCTAACATTAAATAAAGCTGTTTAGATCCTTTCATTGCAGTACCAAGGTATTTTGGCATCACCTACAACATGGTTAGCAGCTGGACAGCCTTCACATTTAACTAGCATTTTACTTTATTCTTATTCGACGGTCTGTTTTACAGTGTACTAAGCTTTATTTTATTAACTTTGCCCTCCGGATGTTTCCTGCAACGTACGTACATAACTCAATGTTCCCTCTCTTTTTAGTTTAACGTAGCTTGCGGAGGACTCGCCATATGGTTATCGTGTGTTACTGGAATATTTTGCGCGTAAATTATAATAGTATACACATATTTAATTATTCGGAAAACAAATTTGTCAAAGTATGTACTCACCATTTTGCTTTAACTCCACGTATTTCATAGTTAAATCATTCTTCATTTTAAAAAATCCGTCGCATAAATAATAAATAGTGACAGACGGAAGATTGTCTGAAAGATTCACCCTACTTCCACTTTCAACAACTACTTCAGCAATTTCAAAAGAAACAAATTCATTACCACACGTATTCTTTCCCGAGTACACCCTATTCATCATCATTGTTCTAGCTTCAAAGACGTGAACGAGATTATGAATGCCAGTGATGCGGAGACAAAGGCCCGTTTCCACTGATTTGCCGACTTCTGAGAGCCCTCGGAGGACTGAAAGGGCCATGCATGCGTCGTCGCCAGACTCGGGAACCATTTAGGTGATCGCTGGAGGAGGATAAAGGAGAATGATTTCTTGATAGACAACGGGCTCCTCATCTACCCGTTTTACCACTGCATCAACCTCCAAGAGTTTTCCATCCATGAGAACGTGAACACTAATGAATGGTAATGGTTCCAGAGGAAGGAATTCGCCTGATCTCCGGCTAAAGGCAATGTGCTAAACCTCGACGGCTCAGCGTGGGCTCTTGCCTCGTCCCGTCCCGTTCTCTCACCCTTTTTCAGGCACCCTTTTCGTACGCGTCGTCGTTCAGTTTAATATTACCTCCTTAATTCCCTATCTCTAACTGCTTTTATTTTTTCCCATTCATCAAATCTGGCTGTAAGATGATTAAGATTATTGAAATATAGAATGATATATTTCTCTCAGATGGGAGAGAAGGCTAAAGTTGGAAGTATTACGAGACAGAAATTAGTATTTTCCACACTATATTTTGCTACCTCGACCAGTTTCGACGTTCTCACGTAATTTTCCATAGGAGGCTAAAAGCAGCAGTTTGTCTGGTTTGCACATTTCAGAATAGTAGGTGCGGTTACATGACGAACGAATTCATTCGTCATGTTACCCCAGCTACTCTTCTCAAATAAATACCAAATAAAAATATTTACCAGACAGGCTGTTGCTCATTTAGTCTCCTCTGGAAAATGACGTGAAAACATCGAAACCGGTAGAGGTAGCAAAAACTAGTGTGGAAAATACTGATTTCTATTTTTTATGAAGATGAACACCTGTCAATCATTGATCTTAAAGTTGGAATGGTGACCGTGCTGAGCGAAAAGACCGAGAGGAGAGGTCTTCGTAATCAATAATTGTTGTCAATGTGGAACGGCAATTGTCAATCGCATCCTATATGCTCATAGCACATATGCGCTTCTCTTTACAGCCGATGCGAGTGGTGTGATTCTGAGCTAGTCGTGGTATTCATTGGTACAATTACTTGCATCCATATAGATTTCGTAAGTCATACCCAAAGACATTCCATATGGACTTGTTTTCTGATGTTTTCGCCGTTGTACGCATGCATACGTACAACGGCTCCTATGGAGGTAAGAGACGGCCGACTGGATGAGATACCAAGAGTGTACCGGGGTACGTCATGTGATGCACGTGTACACTTTATGTTGCATAGCTTCGTAATCTACACGAAAATTATATGACTATGTGAGATAAATCACGGCTAATGATTATTCAAATGTCACAGTGAGCGTTAGAAAAACTTGGGAATGCACGAGGAAAATTCTCACTGTTCTGCGTGCGTGACAGAAATACAGAGATATAGTCAGGTTGGTTACGCCCCCATCCGTTTACCTCAAGTACAGATTCCACTGCGGGAATGAATGTCGTATTAGCCTTAAGGGTCAATTTCTTAGTTGAAATGCTACGATTTAATGAAAATTAACGGTCTGGGGCTTCACTTTGCAGAACAGTTCCATAACTCTGTAAAAGAAACTCGATCACCATGTGAATTCGACCGAAAATATATTATTTTTCGACGCTTCCTCAAACATTCGCTTGCATAGTGCCCGGAGAGGGGAGATCAAAAGAGGAGAAGGCGTTTATCTCTTTTGGTATTGCTATTGTTGTATACAAAAGTGATTATCAATGGGTTGTGCACTAATTACTTCAAGGAATGGTACATTGTGCTCAAGATCAATGCTACAAGGGACAAGAATAGAGAAATTTAATTGGAATGGAGGACAAAGTGAAGAGATGGAAAGAATATCTGGAAGAGTTATGCAACGGTAACAATCTCAGCAATAGAAGAAGAAAATGAAGTCGGAAAGGATGATATGGGAGCCTCAATCTTAAGATCGGAATTTGACGCAGCAGTAAGGGACCTGCGGGTGAATTAGGCTTCTGGAATTAACGATATTCCCACAGAGATAATTCAAATGCAGGAGAGGAAACATTAGCCCATCTTTACAAAACCATCTGCGACATGTACCTACTCACTAGGAGAGATACCCAGGGACTTCGAGAAGGACCTCATCATTGCTATTCCCAAAACGAAGAGAACGGAAAAATGCGAAAAGTTTAGGACCATAAGCCTAACGACACATGAAGATATTGACATGGATAATTCACAGGAGAATGGAACGAAAAACAGAGGAGTTCCTAGATGAAGACCAATTCGGATTCAGAAAAAGCAAGGGTACAAGAGAAGCAATATTGGCTCTTAGGATGCTCATAGAGAAGAGAATGGATAAGAACAAACTACAATTCAATGCGTTTGTGGATTTAGAGAAGGCTTTTGACGACGTGGATTATAATTTAATGCTTGGAATTCTGAAATCGGAGTGTTCTAAAATGACCGGAAAATTATCCATAGTTTTTATAAATACCAAGCACCTGTGATTAAATCTGAACTCAACTGTGAAGAAGCAAAAATAAGGAAAGGAGTGAGACAAGGCTGTGCACTATCTCCCCTAATTTTTAATGCTTATATCGAGAAAGCTATCAATGAAATCAAAGACTTCATGAATGAATACCCACGGGGAAAAAATACCTTGCTACGATTCGCTGACGACATAGTGCTCATAGCAGACTGATACGGATCTGAATAAGATTCTAATAACCATAGAAAGGACAATGGGCAGATATCAGCTGAAGATCACTTAGAAGAAAGCTCTGATATTGGCGCGCAACAAGCGAAGAGGCCAAAACCAACGTTTAACTAGGAAAATAAAAACGAAAGGGGTGAAAGAGTATGGTTATTTGGGAATAATAATAATAAAAGGTCTTTAATGGGGCGAGATTGAGACAAAACTGTCCCTTCTGCCATCTACCCCCTCGTCAAAATAAATATATAAATCAGATAGTGGCCATTACCTAAAACAATTACAATCTGAGTAACCAGAGATGGACGAAGCAAGAAAGGTAGGTATTGTTAGATGATTAGCCAGGTGAAAAGGGCATCTTACCAAAAGGTATCAATGGTTGGAAATACAAGTATTAAAGTAAGGAAACATTTCATTCAAACATTCATCTACAGCATGTTTCTTTATGGGAGTGAGGCATGGACGATAATAGCACCAGAGAAGTCAAGGGTAAGTGCATTCGAATGTGGTGCTGCAGAAGAATGATGAAGATTAAATGTGAGTGACGAGGAAGTTCTAAGAACAGTGGGAGAAAAGAGAAGTCTTCTGAAAACCCTAAGAATGAGACTAAAGCAGAACTAAAGTGAGACTAAAGACTAAAACATGCGAGTGACGAGGAAGTTCTAAGAACAGTGGGAGAAAAGAGAAGTCTTCTGAAAACCCTAAGAAGAAGACGGAACAACTTAATCGGCCACACCATGAGACAAGATGGCTTGATGAAGACAATCGTCGAAAGACAAGTGAACGCCAAAAGAAAGCCTCGTATCAGATATATTGGACAAGTGATGAGGGATGTGAAAGAGAAGAAATACGCAAATATGAAGAGCAAAGTCGCTGATAGGAGTATTGAGCTGAGAGCTGCGTCAAACCAATCTTAGGATTGTTGACTGTTGATGATGGGAACTAATTTCAAAAATGTCTAAAATAATGGTTGCAAATTTGAGTAAGTAATAATGTGACAATGTAATAATGTGACAAAGTAATAATGTGACAAAGTAATAACAAACGATACTGCCTTGGGACGTCACATACCCATCAACACGACAGCGAGATTTTTCAGCGTATTCAGCCATTTTTAATGCATTTTCAACTGATGTATTGCCTTAAATATTGACATTGCCTTAGTAATAACAATATGAAATTCAGTGGCACTTTTGAATGCATAACAAACATGGTAGAAAATGGGAAAATATTGTTCCGCGTATGCCTTGTAGTCGCTGGCAGCAATTGCACATATAATTAAATATTGTAAATAGTAATTGTTATTAGATAAAATAATATCTCACATAGTATTCCCGACACAAAATAGTTGACGAATAAGAAACCGGAGTTTCATCTAAATCAGCCTCAAATAATTTTCTTCAGCTCTTGGCACGAGAACGAAATACATTTCCTGTGGGTTCTAATTGGCGTGGACACATTTGGTACAATAAACAATTTATATGCCGTCATCATCAGGTTTTCAACGTTTCCGCATTTTTTTGACTCCGTAAGCAACGAAATTACGTCGATTATCTCCCGGTAAGCAAGGTAATAACAAACGATGCTGCCTTGGGACGTCACATACCCATCAACGCAACGCTGAAAAGTCTCGCCGTCGCGACGGCGAGACTTTTCAGCGTATTCAGCCATTTTTAATGCATTTTCAACTGATGTATTGCCTTAAATATTGACATTAGAATTATTCATTATTTCTTTTCAGTCCTAAATCTTCGACTTCACGAATTAAAAAAAGTAGTGCTCAACCCTATTGAAGTTAATGTGCACATTCTTAATTTTGCGCATTCTCATTCTTTGGTGGCCTTGGAAGTCATTGTTGCTTACAAATTATATCTCTCTTTTTTAAGTCAGCCTCCTGTTTGGCGCTTGAGGGATTTGGGGGTGGTAGGGGGAGAGAAAACCCCTCCTGCGTACCCTCAATGGTCTCTGTATGATAGGTCATGGTCATTTATTTCTCATGATGAGACTTATGGGGAAAGCTAATTGGAAAGAGAGTTTCATTCCATTGATATCAAAAGACCTAGTGGATGACAATGGAAAAGAGGGTAGAGCACCTTTACTTCACTGGAATATTAGTTAGTTATTCAGGGGAGGTGAAATACACCTGAGGTCATTTGCGCAAACTTTAGTCGAAGAACAAATAAGTTGTACTTGAAAGTATTTACTTTTTCTATAAGATTCTGGAAGATCTACGAAATGAGGGATCATAATATGATGTGAGAAAGCGAAATAAATATTTCATTCCTCCCACATCTATTTCATTCCATCGAACCCATTCCAGAAATCAGTTCTTAAATTCTTCCTATGTTCTGCGCACTCTGCGTAAATTCATCCGAGTTTTATTTTCTATTCCACCAGAGAGGAAGTATTAGATCATCTGTTTCATAGGACTCTGGGGAATTAGGACATTTGAGAATATTTTCATCTCCCAGGACTAGTCGGTTATGCTGGAAGAAGTGACTGCTGTGATGACTCTCGTGAAGCCATGGGAACTTGAGCTTTTAGGAAAGATACAGAGTAACTCACGGCCATTTAATCCAATTATTAGAGCAGCATGACTGCTCACTTCATCGTAGTTTAAGATACTACCTTTCTCTCTCACTAAAAATGTAAATGGTCTAACACCCGAAATATTAGAATGTACTGAGCATTCCAATTTAAAACACCTTTAATATTTGACTTGCTAGATTAAGAGTTCGAGGAATCCCTTAAACTCACGAAAATGTTATATTCAATTTTTTGGAAGTCATTTCCATGCATGTGGTGAATATATCACATGCATATCAAATATATCAAATGTCAAATATATCAAATATATGTAGGTAAGATTTAATTAAAATGAGAAGAGATATTCAACAGAAATCGCAATGATTGCTCGGATATTAAACCAAAGCAATGATAATTAATGACCTACCATAGCCAAAACAAAAGAATAAGTTCCCATAATTTTCCATTTCAGCTGTACACTTTTCCTTTTACGGCAATGAGAGTTGCTAGCTCATAAGAGTGACTGGTATTAAATTGAGAACGTCTAATCAGGGCGAATAGAACACAATTTTTCAGTAAATTCATATTAATTTCACATGCATGCGATCAATGCGATCAATTAAATAACTTCACTTAAAACCAAATATTTAGGGGATCGAGTGGGTTTGGTGGATTCCCATTCCGAGGACCCGGGTTCGAATCACGGCAGTGTCATATTTTTCACTGTTTTACCGGTCCCTACTTGAGTGCTACGTGAGAATCACTTCGAGTGCAGTACTCCGTCCGTCAAATAGGGCTGGGTTAAGCTGTGGTACCCTTGGCGACTTTCGTTGATAACAAGCTAATTCTGACGCCAGGTTTCTCTCCACTCCTCCTCCTTTCCCTGTAATCCCTACTCCTTCCCAATTATCCGTCTATCCTAAATTGTGAAAATTAAATTGAAGGGTCGCGAACTTGCCGCGAAAGCCGCTGAAATGGCACAAAGCAGAAATTCCACAGATAGAAAGTCATTCGCCTTGATGGCTTCTCATCCCGATTTTTTTCTCTGTGGAATTTCTGCTACTGTGCAATTTCAGCGGGTAACGCCGTTAAGGTTATCGCGGCAAGTTCGCGACCCTTCAGTTTGTTGTAAAGTAAGCACCTTAATGTTTAAAAATCTGCTTTAACTTCATGGACGGTGCGCCATAAGCACGGCTACGATTTCTTTGTGGCATAATATGTCTAGCATTTCGGATACTTGTTCCTTTCAAGCATAAAAATACACGCAGGGAAAGAGGACGTCTTGGTAGCTTAACTAGATAAAGCACCTGGCCAGTGATAATAGTATCTGAGACCGAGTCCCGGCGAGTGAATTTTTTTTCTCTGGAATTCTCCTATAGTGCAAATGAACTTAGCCGTCGGTTATCTCCCGAAATTTCTAACTAGCAACAAAATGAGCTACAGCACAATAAACTAATGTATGTGGAAAAGCAATGCGGATTTTTTCTGTTATCTCGCTAGCAGCCATAGCCAAGTCGGTAACGTGCTGGCTTGACAACACAAAAGTTCGCGTGTTCGAATCCCGCCTTGCGCATGGGTGTTGTGTTCCATTCAAGATTGAGATTAAGGTAATTGGCATTATGGTGCTACATAAGCGCAATCGTGGTCGTAGAAACCTAAGTAGGTACTGTATCACCCTTTCAACAAATTCAGTAATTCCTCTGTAACTATCGAAGTCGAAGAACTATTCTGCGCACTCTTACTTAAATAGAAAGTATTGTCTCTGAAACGCTGAATAAGGGATTTCTGCACGCCTAAGCCTTAGTGACAATCTTACTGATGTAGACCTCCAGGTTGAATCGTTGAAGTAACTAAAATTCCTTCCCCTTACTCATTCGGCCATAGAGACTCATTATCTAAACACTCATTTGCTCAATTATAAACAATGCTACGCTCTCCCTTGAGAGTTAATTTTTTACATCCGGGCTGTCTTAATCTCCTGACTTCTGGGCATCCATTCTTATCTCCACAGATATTTTTTCTTTTATATTCCTGCAGATCATCACTTAAAATATCAGCTCGATGAAAAATCGCGTGGATAAATCTCATCCACCTTCAAACTGACTATTATGGTTATATTTCTCAGTAGACGGAGGAAATTTTCTGTCTTCAATGGTTTTTACCAACCAACGATGGACGAAGCAAGAAATAAATAGTGAGTAGAATAGCCCAGGCAAAGAGGGCATTCTTTCAAAAGAAGAATCTACTTACAGCAGGAAATACAAGCATAGAAGTAAGGAAACAGTTCATCAGAACATACATCTGGAGCATTTTTCTTTACGTCAGTGAATCATGGAAGATGACAGCAGCGGAGAAGAAAAGGGTAGAAGCATTTGAAATGTGGTGCTACAGAAGAATGCTGAAGACTAAATGGATCGACCGAGTAAGTAACGAGGAAGTGCTAAGAAGAGTAGGAGAAAAGAGAAGTCTGCTGACAACTCTAAAAAGAAGAAGGGAAAACTTAATCGGCCATATCTTGAGACATGATGGCCTGATGAAGACTATCGTCGAGGGAAAAGGGAACGGGAAGATTGGAAAAGGCAGGCCTCGTATGAGATACATGGAACAGGTTGTGAAGAACGTAAAAGAGAAGAATTACGTCACAATGAAAAGGTTGGCCGATAGAAGAATCGAGTAGAAAGCGGCGTCAAACCAATCCTAGGATTGTTGACTAATGATGATGATGATCAATGGTTTTTAATTGGCACAATTAGCAAAATTATAGTAATAAATATCCTCTTCTTGCGTTTATTTTCTCTGGAGCATTCTTTCTAAATGAGATATCATTTTCACCTCTCACTCCTCCGCTCTCCCTTCGGTAAAACCCTTCATTCCCTCCCTGGCGCCATCTCCTCGAAGAGCTCTCGGGGAAGCATCTGGGACTTATCCAAACTTCAAGAAAATTCAGTGCCCTCCGTTCATCTTAAACCATAGTCTGTTGAGAATCCTGATCATCATCAACATCATTGGTCAACAATCCTAGGATTGGTTTGATGCAGCCCTCCACTCGATTCTTCTATCGGCCAACCTCTTCATATCAACGTAATTCCTCTCTTTTGCATCCTTCACAACCTGTTCCATACATCTCATACGACACCTTCCTTTGCCAATCTTCCCGTTTACTTTTCCCTCGACGATTGTCTTCATCAGGTCATCGTGCCTTAAGATATGGCCGATTAAATTGTCCCGTCTTCTTAGAGTTTTCAGCAGGCTTCTCTTTTCTCCCACTCTTCTTAAGACTTCTTCGTTTGCCACTCGGTTGATCCATTTTATGTTCATCATTATTCGGTAGAACCATGTTTCAAATGCTTCCAGCCTTGACTTCTCTGCTGCTGTCATCGTCCATGCCTCACTGCCGTAAATAAATATGCTCCAGAGGTACGTTCTGATGAATTTTTTCCTAACTTCTAAGCTCGTATTTCCAGCTGTAAGTAGATTCTTCTTTTGATAGAATTTTTACCTGAGCTATTCTACTGACTATTTCTTTCTTGCTTCCTTACTTCGTCCATCGTTGGTTACTCGGCTTCCCAGGCAACAGAACTCTTTAACCTCTTCCAGAGAAGAGCGTAATTCGGCTCCGCGGAAAGCGTGAAATATGACTGAGGTAGTTGCCATTTAAGAAAAACAAATAAATGAAACAAAAGGAGTAAAATAAAGAAAAAACATAAGGAGAAGTGAGAAGATGAACGTGAGATTATAGGAAGTGGACTTCAAGAGGTCAGTGTGATATAAAAGTTGGAATGGCTAAAAAAGAAGCTGTTGGGAAGAACTTGGGAATGGAGCAGAAACGGAAAAGTATTGTAAGGGACGAATTGGAATACTTTCTGAAGGGTTAGCCAAGGAAGTCGAGAGGGTAATGAATTACTGTCCCTCCTTCTCTCCCCATTTCAAGCACAAGTACAGAGAGACAAAGGCTAAGCATGGAGTAGTCAGTCAGTTCAACAGAACAAAGAGGCGTAAAGTCAGCATCGCGGGGGCTCAATATTTTGACTGAAGGCGCTACTGCGGACCATTTATATTTCTCTCACATCTACTGCACGTAAGCGGATCTACGTCAGAGGTTTTTTTGTGAGCAAAGATGATTGACGTTTTTATCATAAAATACCATATTTGAGCTTGATTGTTAAAATCCTATCGAATTACATCTTTTTGGTTTGCTCAACGAGCTTCCAAACAAACTCGGTTCCCTTAAACAACAGCTGCATATATTTCGATCAAAAATGGGTTTACCTCCCGATTGAAATTATTTCAGCCATCCATTTTTCACATGCAAATCACAGTTTGGAGAACACAATCATTTTTGATTGTTTTCCTTCGCTAAAGGGGTTCTTCAGTGTTCCTGCACACCAACGCAATCTAATCACGCGTTCAGACCCCACCTTGCTACCCTTCTTAAGAGAAGGGC
Source organism: Platycnemis pennipes (assembly GCA_933228895.1). Lineage (NCBI taxonomy): Eukaryota > Metazoa > Arthropoda > Insecta > Odonata > Platycnemididae > Platycnemis > Platycnemis pennipes. Next base: position 101,264,868 of record OW121846.1, on the reverse strand, counting down.
CCACGTCTATTCCCTCCACGCCTCCCCCAACATTTAGAGCCTCCCTGAAAATTGGCGCCCGAAAAGAAAGTTATGAAAAGTAATAAATACCTTCAGAGAGTTAATTGCAACTTTTCAGGTTAGGGCAAGTCAAATGCAATGAGCTATTTCCTTCGTTAATTCGTTAAAACTTTCGCGGTTCATGATATACAGCGTCGTCGTTTTTTTGGGTAAACCCGCGTCACAGTGTAAAAATGATAAAGATGAGGTGATTTTACACTATTTCACTTTATTTACACTATTGGTGACGATTACACTATTTCCTTCGTTTACGAGGTTTTATCAGTATCAGATGGCAATAAATTAAATTATTCTGATATATTATTATTTTTGATAGAATACAATGTTTTAATTACGGACTAATTGGTAATACTTGATTGACTTTGTGAAAAGGAACAACTTTTTACATTTAATCGCTCAACTGTACCGTATGATTGGCTTAGTTTACACCTTTTCTGAGTGGCTATATTTCAGGAACATTTAATCATAATCGCCACCCATCTTTAAATATGTTCCTATTTTACAAAGTTATGGTACAAATGCCCTTCTTTTCGCCTTCAGTTGATACTGAAAAGCCAGCTGCCACTCATCAGGTACCTGTTGGTCCGCGGAAGGTATTTAATTTCCCCCAACCCGGTGTACTGAGAAGAACACCCTCTATCCAGGGGTCTACACCTGACGTTCTGCCCTGTAAAGGTTGCAGGTTCTTCCAAGAGCTGATTTCTCTAAAATAATTTAACTTCATTTATTCCTTCAAGCGAAAAATTCAAGATCTTCTTGGCAAATGACAGTTTGATTCGGCAAGTCGACGACTATGGTGGTAATAACTGCAGCCTTGGTTATTTAGCATTTATGTTAACTAGAGAGTTCTGAGTTCACTCACTAGCACACCGCTGAAGATCTGGCGTATAGTTTCAACGGATCATTATAGTTCTAATCACAATGGGAGATTTTCTCGCAGGCTAAGTGCATCGTTTCTGGGAAGCTCTACAGATGGTGGCTCATAAATGAGAAAAATCCATCGGGAATTGAAAATTTTACAAGAGGTCGTTCCCGCAAAGGATTTACTGCTTCGCATCAGAAGTATGCGGTCAAGGCCAGGAACGTCCCGGATGTCATACTCGATCGATTCATGGGGCATTTATAAAATACGATTACGACTACTCAAAAGATTATACAACATCAAAATGATACCACCGTATTTCCCCACCCCTACCCCCACACGCTCGTAATTGGTCCGCTGAGAAAAATAATTCTCTTATGAATAATAGTACAATTCGTCACAAAGGCTACGAAAACGGAAATATAGTTCCATCAATGGAGTATTATATTTCCTCTACAGTTGAGGCGCAAACCTAACTTTCAATTAGTTTTCTCCGCTGCAACTTTATTTTTATATTTTCTAGCTCGCCCGAAATCTCTGGAGAAAAATCATTCAAGAGAATGCATTAAAGTATCTACCGCTTCAAGACGTGAGCGAAAACTAATGTGGTTTTCCACGAAATAGCTAAAGACAATAATTAAGACTGGAAAAGACGTATGAATGACCGACGGCTATCAATAATTTAGTCTTTTAGAATATTCTGCTAACTGAAGGAGGATTGGGATGATAATAGATTTAAATTATCCCCAAGCTCTCTATTTTATCCACAAAAACTTGTTATGCTAATTATTTGCTTATTTAACCCCTTTTAAATCATTAAGTTCTTCGTACCTTCATTCTATCCCCCTATTATTCACAATTACACATTATTCTCCTTGCTACCAAGGCCTTGACCATCCTGCTGGATTCCTTGATCACCTCTTGATCATCTATATCACCTGAATCCCAGTCACATAGATCCTCAAACATATGATCAAAGAGATTTCCCCCACACCTGCCTTCCTAAAATTACACCTAATGCATTTCCAAATAGCCCTGAGGTCACCTGCAAATGCTTCGCCAGTCAAAATAAATCTTCGACATAAATCGACCCTTTGCATTATCCTCGCCATTTTATTGCTCCACTCTCTGTCATCGTATGAGATGCAATGTATATCCTCGCATCTTCCCTACGGCTACTAAATTTCCTCCCTTATTTTCTTCCTCCAACATATACGTATACTAGCGCCATTTACCGCTTCAAGTACAAGTCCTTCCCCTGTGCTTCACAGTGGCTCATGCATCAAACATCTCAGGATCCGGACAAGTAATCGCCGAGGAGCAGCACCTCTTCTCCGCACGCCTCCCCATTTCCACGTCTCCTCCTACCAAAGCATCAATTGTTGTCCCTCCACATATATACCACCCAGGGTAAATACCAAAATAAGTGTGGCTCCATGAGTTAATTGAATCTATGAGACTTGATTTTCCGCCCCGCCGACCGCGGATCTGGTCGGTAACGCTCCGGGCTGGTGACACAAAGGTCGTGGGTTCGAATCCTACCATTGCTTTTGTGTTTCTCTCAGGATGAAGGTACAAGGTTAGACGGTAGAGGTATTGGAGCACCAAAACAATTACTGCCACCGCCTAGTGCTGCCTCCCTCTTTGTGTCCTCACTCCTCGCACACTCCCGCCCTTACATCTACGACTATTCCTAGCAATTTTTTTCTTCGCGAATCGACTACCGAAATAGTTGGAACCAGCTTGAGTGTATCCTTTTACGTTTTCAGTAAACTAAACCTAACGATGAAGAAACATACGAAAAAGATGACACATAAGAAAAAATTCTTTGTTTAGCGCTGTTCTTTCGTCAAGATAAACTTGTGCTTGCAAAACGGATTTCCACCATCGAAGAAAACACTGGGGATAGAGGGTGATAAATAAGTACACAAAATATAAATATGAAACATACAATTTGGTTATGAATATTTCGATGTCGCAGCTTTTTTTTCTAAAACATTTTTTTCTACTCCCAGAAAATGTTTTTCTCGCCATGATGACTGATTGTCGAATTGCTGTCTGCCAAGATGCACTAAATAACATTCTCCTTGCCCAAGAAGACGAAGCGGGGAATCTTCATTATTCTATTAAATATAATATTGTTCTCAAGCTAAATTTTTTGGTCAATAGTCACTCAGAAAGGATACTTTGGGAAAGAGAATGATCTATTGCCATACCAGCAGTTCTAAGGCCGGGATCAATCCAGGAGCCCATTGACATGCATTCACTTCCGGACAACACTGCCAGATTGGTCCTTCACCGTCTCTCCGACGGTCGCAGTAGAATGGACAGTGAAGTTGGTCACTGAAGCAACCTACCGAGTGTGCGGCAGTAATGCTAGAAATGATGGCATAAGATCAATTTTACTCTTCAGGGAATCTCTGCCTAAATTTCATTAAAATCCAAATTTGTGACAATTTTCCCTATCGGTGCCTAATGACATTACTTAAGGAGGCTCCACCGAATTATGAAGTAAATGTCATTTTTGTGAAAATTTCTGGACACATCATTTTTTGGCCCTTCTATCGATTGGCAATAAAATAATGAGGCCTTTCCATCGTATATATTTGAAGAAAAAAGAGGTTGAAAATCAGCTGTTTTATACGTGGTTCAATCGCCAAGCAGAGCATGCCTTTTGCAGTAAAATTTGCAGATTGATAATGTACAGATAAATGTCGTTATGACGAAAAACTAATATAAGATGCGCAATTGTATGTAGAATTTAGCATTGTGAAAAAGTGCTCTCCTTACCACACTTGTTTAATTGATATTAATAAATGTTTGCTCGAAAAAAAAACCGGAAAGTCATAGTTACATAAAAGGGGCGCTACAGTATGTTGTTATCATTGGCAACGGTACTTGTGACGGAACGTGCATACAAGCCTATTTACTAACTTAATTTAGAAATATAGCTTACCAAGGTCCTTCTTGTATTTTTTATTCAATTTAAATATTTCATTGGTTACTGTCATGGTGTAATTAATACCAAAGCTTCCAAATGGTAGCAGAGTCATTGTTGCCACACCCTTCGTCAGCCCAAAGAACAGACAAGGGTGTACTTAGGACAAGGGTGAAAAGGATAAAGAGTAGAGGGGGGAAGGGTGGGAGTCAGGTGTCGCCAAATTTAGCGCGTCTTGCGTCTTGTCGAGATTTTCGTCATCGGTCACAACTCTCTACTCTCTCGCAACACTACTTGTGACTCATCATCATGGGAAATCATTTTTTGTTCTTCTTATGTCCGTGACGGAAAATCGACTTTGGGAGTGATGGGAGAATAGATTTGGAAATGGCTAAGTCCCCTTTCCGAGAAAAGAGAGAACCGATTTCTGGAAATGAATACAAGTGGTCGGTTCCCAATGTGCTTTGACAGAAGGATCGGAAATGAATTTTTCAGCAAAATTTTGGTGTGGGACGTTGATTTGACGGATTTAGATGGCGATTTGAATACTTAACACGATGATTGGTCGTCGGTGGGCATAATGAGCGAAAATTGGTCCCTTTTTGTTCCTTTGAAGGTTTCCGCGGCGTTGCAATGAATGGCTGAGCAGTCGACCTGAAGACGCCAGCTGGAATGCCGGCGAAACTGTTGTCAAGTGAAGTCAACATACGCAGAGCAATCCCGAAAGAACTGCAGAGCCATTGGTCCCTTTTGGTGGAATGCTTTCTTAATATCGGCAATATGAGGAATAAAGCGGCTCCAAAGAGAAGAAGAAATTGGTGCTCTTTACGCAAAGGAGGAAACATTATCCGGCATTATAATTGGAAAACTGTACTGAGGATCAAGGGCCAAACAGGGAAGTTGATGATAGGACCAAAAGAGAGATTAGGTGGAGAGAGTATAAGGAGACCTGTATTTTGATGGCAATAGACCTTCGATCTTGGGAATAGGAGAAGAAAATGGCGTAGATTATGATGAACTAGGTAGAGGAATACTAAATAATTAGATAGGGAAGATATTGCGTAAAATTAAGTTAGGGAGAGTGGTGAGGATTGATTATATCCATCTAGTGTAGGTGAAAGAAATGCGTAGAGGAAGTCTGTGATAGGGGCAATAGACCTACGAGATTCGACAAAAAAGGGGAAAAGGACCTATATAAAGATGAGCTGGGGAATATTAAATAGTGATATATAGCTGTACAAGAAATAATGAAAGGAAGCAGTGAGTATTAATAATATTCTGGCAGAGTTACTGAAAGATTGCGAGAGCTGGAAGGCAGAGATTTTAAGAACTTGTACGTATGGTCTACGAGGAAGGTATTTAGCGGGAGAAGTTCACCTAAACTTAAATACCTTTGCCAAATGAAGAAAAGAATGCAAAACCTATAGGACTCTAAATCTAACTTCGCAAACAGCAACGGTGGCACATATAATCAGCATTAGAAGAATGGAGAAGAGGAGAAATGAATTCTCAGGGGAAGACAAGTTTGGATTTTGCAAGTCGAGGCCAACTTGGGATGTGACTGAGACTATTAATAGAATGAAATATAGAATACAGCTTGTTGTAAACTTACGACCACATTCGATTGCAACAATCTGGGCGCAAATTGCTTTGGACGTAAGTCAGTTATTGATAATTTGCGGTAAATTTTGTTTCCTTGAGATTGTTGGTATTTGTTCTACAGTTCCGATTGATTAAAACAGCAAATAAAATGATTACAGTCAAAACTAGTGCTGATAATATAAAATTAGAAGTATTTTAGTATTATCCGTCAGAGCAGCTTCATGCAAGCCGCTGCCAAATACTTGTCCGTAAGATGAACCGTCCTATAGCGATTAGGTCATAAGTCGATGACTAATTGTATATTGAGAATGTTTTTGTGACCTTTGGTGACCTGGGGAAGGCATTCGGCAGACTAAAGAGGGGAAGTAAACATAGCGATTGATACATGATTGGGATATGTAGAATAAAGGGACCGGAGACTTCCGGAAATTTACACACATTCCATAAGGCGGAGTAGATGGTTGCGGATGGGGAACCCGAAGGGTGGTATTAAGATAGGGTAGACAGGACTACCCGTTGTCACCTGCTATTTTTACGCATTTTTGGAGGAAAAGAAGGGAGATACCGGGGATGGCGTTTACGCAGAAATAAAGGCGGGGAAAATTTATAATTTCAAGATGCGAGATGATCAATCACTAGTTAACCAACCATCCAAGAGCTTACAAATGATACTAGAAGAGTTATAAAATGCGCGTGCGCGGCAAAGGATGAAGAAAAATCATAAGAAAGTAAAAGCAATAAAATTTTCTTGAGCAAAGAGGGCCAGAGGAAATTTAACAGTCGAAGGATACAGTTGGAGTGGGTGTCATTATTTCACTACTTTAGCAGCGAAGTTTGGATAAGAGTCTCCATGGCGAAAGGTACTGAAAGGAGGGAGCTAATGGATCTCTGACTTATGAAGAATCTGAAATGGACAGTGGTATTATATAGTATGATGCAGAAACGTGGACTACAAGGAAAGAGGATAGAAATAGACTGGCAGATTTTGAGTAGTTCATGCGGGGATGGATGGTGAATGTTAGTTAGGTGTAAATGAATGAGGAGGTTCTGGAAATTATTGGGGAAGAAAGGGAGTTGATTGAATAAATATAGAGGAAGGAGAGAATAGATGGAACGGAGAAGAATGGGTAAGAGTGTTTTAAGGACGAGACAGAGGTAAGAATTTAGTATGGGGGTGGGACAGGGAGGAGAGGAACAGGTACTTTAGATGGAATAATGAGCGGTAGGAGTTTTGAATAACTTTGGACACTGAACAAGAACTAAAGGAAAGTCATAGAAGTCACAGTAACGGTAACTTAGGGCTTTTCCAACGGAAGTGGCAAAGTTATGTTGCTCTTCTTGCAACTCTCAGATACATTCTTTTGCGGCAAATATCGAGGACAACTCTCTTAACCTGTGACTAAAAAACGATATTCATTTGTTGACCAATCGATTAGGCTGACCTCATGAGAACACAACATACTTTTATAAGATTACTCGAGTAGCACTCTCACGAATCAGTCACGATGTGGAACATCTCGACACCCGTTTCAACGGGCAGAGCCAACCAAGAATTAAAGCGCCGCTCGAACCCATTGGGGTCGTTTACCATGTTTTTTTATCGCCGAATCTGTTAGAGTTTGTAAAATAAAAAGACACGTATTTTTCCGTTTTTTGATCCGTCAATTATTTCTCGAGTTATAGGTGGCGAAAAAAATGATGTTTTAACCCTTTCGGACAAGTGGGCGTGGTGCCACCTCTGACGTATATCGACTTCGTCCAATCACAACTGAGCCCGCGAAGCTACTTCGCCTCATCGCCATGGGGGGGACACAGCTGACTCTGCCAATCGGAGCAGTTGCGACAGCATCTGTGCGAGTAGACCTTACGAGAACCCCCCTCCACTCCCTTCCCTTCCTCGAAAAGCAACAAGGACGGAAGGAAAATGACGTCAATGTTATCAAAGCAGATTTTTGGTGGGCGTCACCTTTTGCTTATTTTAGTTTTTGATTTATGAGTGAATGGTTGTGGTTAGAAGATTAATTTTTTTCACTATAATTCTTTTTTTGTTTCCATCTAACGATTTACTGTACAAAATTGCGATTTCGGTTCCGAGTAAACGCCCCCATTGAACTCTGTCGCTGTTTGAGGCACCACCAAACACCATCAAAATCTACAAAAAAAGATATGGTAAACGAGCCTATTCGAGAGTCTCGCATTTTGATGTCTACTTGGCAACGGATTAGTGTCCAACTGTGAAATACCTCTGTATTACCATAATCCTGACATCGCTGGTCATTTCTCAAGTTGGGCAGTCCAGTGAACTTTGTGCGCTGTGGTATATTTTGTCTTCATTCCCAAACATTTTGCTGCTAAATTGAGAGATTATACATGCAACTAATTTTCTCTGATTTTTCAGTGCCTGTATCACGTCACCCCTAGCGTTTATTACTACTCTCTCGCTTGTATTTACCCAATATACATTTTGCGACTTAACTGTGAAGAATGATCTCGTTATCCCTTTTGTACAGTTATCACACGATTCCGCAACAAATGAAACAAAGGTACAAAACTTAGACATCATCAGCTGTGTAAAAGTGCTGATTTCTAAAACCCATTTTGGTTTTCATTATGATAACCAGGGGCGTCGGAACTATTTTCGCTGGGAGGGGCCAACCTTGAAAAGGGCCCGGCTCTTAAGAAAAGGGCCCGGCTCCTATGAAAAGGGCCCGCATCTTTTTGCGGATAGGAGGGGGTAGAGACTAGAATTCCGCTAAAAGTGCATATGAAGGTGGTAGAATATGCGTCAGAAGGGAAAAGGCAAGCTGGAAACAAGTAAAATTTAATTTTTATTAATGAAGACACATTTCTCAAGGGCCCGGGGCAAATTCTGGGGGGGGGCGAATGACCCCCGTCCCCCACTTCCGACGCCGCTGATGATAACTATATATGTCTTCAAGAAGGCGAATATTACATAATAATTACTGATTTAATGGCTGAAACACTTCATTTAAGAATGTATGGTCGTTAAAAGGTCTGAGATGTAGTGGACACTCCATGTCTAATGCAACCAATTTGTCAATAGTCTAAACAACTTCACCGTATTTGTCCTTCTGCAGATTAGCTTCAATCACTAGCTTCATCAGTTCATCACCGCTGCATGTACGAGGGAGATATCGATTCGTTATTTCCTGCAATGTGTGTCATGAAGTGATACTAGCATTTTACAGCCTCTTCATCATAGAATGTGACTCAGAGAACCTCTAATGGCTGTGCAGTTTTCAGGAGCCAGTATGTCTCGCAATTTTTTCTTTTTCTCATCACCTGTTACCAGATAATCGTGCATAGATACCTAGGTGTACATGTGGACAGAGGAATTATTGACGAACCAGACTTATTTTTTCACTCTCCTGGTTAAGTGAGAAGCTTGTTTTATCTTTAAAATGAATGAGTATCCTCGTAATTTATGCAATTATGCATTATCTGTTCATTGCAATGCTTGAATTTCAGTGCAGTGCATGCAGCCTGCGTCATAATTAGCCACCAGGGTGTAGGCCATGCCGCACCGCACCTTGAGTAGACGGCCTGATTGGTGCTTCTTGCAAATTTCATTTGGCAGGCTCGAACACGGTTTACGGGCGATGGAGTGTAGAAAAGATTACGCATGCACGCAGAGGAATTAGCAACTGGAGATAAACCGCATTGATTACATCACCATGCGGGAAAAGATTGAGGGACTCCAAAATACACGTTACTTCAAAGTTTCTGGTACGGTTCCTGAATATAGATTCCTGGTAGAATTAACATAGAAAGGTTCATTTATTTGGAAATTATGACTTTATGGTGGGAGTACCATCTAAAAATTGAATCCCAAATCTTGCTTTATATCATTTCTAAAGTCGTAGCACTTCTCTTACTGATTACGACTTTTACGTCGTAGGAAGGGCGTGCGTGTTCCCATGGCCCATAGAGCTTTAGCTGCTGGAGATATGAAATGCAGGAACTCCTGTTAAGCTCAGACACGTCTGAAAGGTAAAGATTAGGGATGGGTCGGTTCCACTTTTTTTCGGTTCCGGTTCCGGTTCGGTTCTTAACTTCGGTTCTCGGTTCCGATTCTCGGTTCCGGTTCTTAATTTACCACTTACTTTGCATTGCTCAATGGTAAGATAAGGTAATCAATAATCAACATCAGAGACTGAATTAGAATAATTCGCGACTTTGAAGCATCTATGTACACTATTTAACCAGGTTTTAATGTGAAGCCTCCACTTTCGGAGTGTGAGTAAGTTTCAAACTGGTTTTCGCGCCAATTATTTCGGTACCGATTATTTTTGTCCTCGGTTCCGGTTCCGGTTCTAAGCTCAAGAACCGGTGGAACTGAGAACCGAAGAACCGAACCGACCCATCCCTAGTAAAGATCAAGCAAAGGATAGACGTCGCCGCGTATACTCCTCCGAGAGACGATTATGAACTGGAGGTAGACCCCAATGGGACGGATGGTCAAGTAATGTGTATGTACTTAAATATCACTATCGTGTAAGGCTAAGGGAGACCTCCTCTGATTACCTGCGCCAGATAATTATAATGGACGCACAAAAGAGGAAAGTGAGTTTTGTCGTCCGCTATGTTGTATACCTACTTCTTATCAACTTTTAACATCAGGAATCCTAGAGTGATGCCTTCCCAGCTTAGTACTCTTTAATATATTTGTCGATACCATGCCTGCTGAAACGAAAAATACAGCTGCAGATGGACGCGGATGCACATAGCTTCCAGCGGAACGGGAGCGAAAACCAATTAATTTGCAAGTCACAGCTATATTCAATTTGACTGTACCAGGTTTGACTTATGTAAATTAGTGATACATGTATTAAAACTGAAAAGTACTGGACGACAGTGTTGATTGAGGCATTCCCTCCTTTTTTTAAAGTCCAAGTGCCTAGACCACGCTCGGTCACTTGAGGATATTTATAGACTCACTGTGAAACCTTTCACCGTCACACCCGATCAGACTTTAGCTTCTATATTGCCGCTCAAACACTTATCCCCTTCACATGATTATGCCACAGGGTGATGAAACGAGCCACACTCTCCAGTAAACTCGTGGAAGATTGTTGAACCTTTATTTCAGAAATTGATACGATTACAACTTAAAATGTTATACAGCATGGAAAAAGTTTAGATTATCTACATTAATTGTGAGAAGGTGAATGGTCACATCGCAACGCGAGATCACGCACAAAAGCAGCATTGATACGCTTGACATTTTACATCATGACCACCTTGAGAGGTAATGTTTAGAGATAGGAGATCATCGGAAACTTGATTCAATTTCGGTTGCTCATCATGAGAAGGTGAAACGTCCCCTATCGGAGCGCTCAAACCATCCTAATGGCAACGATCTCTACAATTATTTTATTTTACACCCTCTCCTTGTATATCCCAATGGCGTTTATTTATCTTCCAACCAGTTTTCCTACAGTACCCTACCATATAGATTCACTATCTACCAAAAGTAAACAAACCATCATTTCTTACCACTTCACCACAAGTGTTCAATCATAACGTTAGTTTAATGCCGCTCTCCGCTCAATTCTGCTATCGGTTAAGACTCCTTATTAACATAATTCTATTTAATATCATAATTAATATCCTTCTCTATTCCATCCATATACCTAATACGATGTCCTCCTATGCCATTCTTTTCATTCACTTTTCTCTCTTCATCAAACCATGATGCCCCTAAATGCCTGCTCTTCGTATTTCCGATTACGATTTTTCATGTGACTCAGTTTCTTCTAATCTTCTCAGTATTTCTTCATAATGTTCTCGATCTATCCATTCAACCTCCATCTCTTTTGTAATCCACAGTTCGAACACTCTAAGTCCCACCTTTACTACGGCTGTTATTGAACATGGCTCACTGTCATAAACCTAGGAGAATTCTCCGGATCTAGGTTCTGATGAAGTAATTCCTTACTTTAGCTTGTATTTCCTGATGCTAGTAGAATCTTCTGGCAGTAATCCCTCATCTTCTAACTGCTTCTTCGTTACAGATGTAACATGTCAAATATCAGTAGAAAACATCAAATTAATTTTATAATGGGTGGGCATAGATTTAAAAACAGTCTCGTCAATGTGCACCGCTGCCAGGCTACTGATGATGACTAAAGCCACAACATGATAAAGATTAAGTTCACATTATTCAAAAGGATGAAACGGGAAAAAAAGTCCGAAAATATATAGAGGCCAAGCAACGAGTCAAAAGGAATGCATTTCGGATGCTATTTGGCGAAATACCTAGATAAGAAAAGGAGATTGGAGGTGATGGAGAAGAGAACAAAAATAGAAAAGTGACGAAAAAAGGAATAGATGGATATTGAATGATTCAAGAAACTTGGTTTCTCAAAATAACCGACATGAAATATGGAAGACAAGAAGAAGTAGAAGAAAGTCAATGCTGAGCTAGAGAGGAGAACAACTAAGGCACTAAATAACAATCTTAGCATAGCAACAAATAGGGTAATAGGAGCATGATGGAATGGGATGGATGGCAATAGGGCGAATTAAAATAGTTACTGAAAGAGGCTTGTATCCGATGTATGCCAAGGTGGAAATACTTCTAAACTGTATGAAATGAAGGAGAAATGATACTTCGAATGGGGATAAGACAGGAAACGTATTATTGGAACCAGAAGAGATCCATGCTAGACGGAGGGACTTCGTTGAAGCCATGGAGGGATATATATATATGAAACCGGCCCGCCGGCATAATGTTGCAAAATATTAAGGACAAAGGGGAAATTCAGCTACAGGAATTTCAAATGACGAGAAAACTACGTGATATGAAAGTGGAAAATTCAATAGGGATTGATAATATACCAGGAGAGAACAAAGAGACCGAGAGAGAATGTAGGCAAAGAATTTATGAACGTCTTCCTCCTTTTATGAACTTTATTTAAATTTATTTTATTTTTAAATTTATGAACCTCTAGGAAAGAATCTGGGCCCAGGAACAACTCAAAACTTTCTGCTTTCTGGAATAAATGAAAAGAAGAACTTTGCGCGAACCAAAAGATAATAAGCTTAATTTTTCTCGAAGACATGCATTATAATTAGTTACAGAGTACGTGAGAATAGGGTGATTGACTACCTGGGTGAAGATCTGTTTAGTTTTAGGAGGGGGAGTGAAAATCTTGCAAACATTACAATAATATTAACGTTTGTAGAACATAAAATAGCACAGTCAGAAAATTTGTGCTTAATGTGCCGACTTGGAGATAGGATTATCATTGTAGACTAAAAAAAACGAATGGGCGTACCGCGGAAATTAGGTTTTGTTTGAAAGAAGAGACGACTCTTTTGAGACATGCATACGGCACAGTCAACATGTGTGAGAATAGTCCTTCTATATCTACATTTACTGAGTACCATACAAGATGGAGTATGGCAGGGGGTGAATCGTCACCAAATATGAAATACGTAGACGACCTTATGCATTTAATAGTATGTACTACTACTGCTTCGAGCATAGTTTGGGCGGCGGGAGGATGGATGTTTTCGCTGCCGAGATTTCTGTTTCACACATATTCCGGAGAATAATGTGATTGACATTAGAAGAACTAGATACAGGAGGAAGATAACTGAAAGAAAATCAGCAGTAAAATGGTTCAAGAATGTTGCGGTGATGCATTTAGCATCAAATGCAACTACAGCACGATCTTCAACTTTGGTCAACGAGTAGATATCCATATGGTATTTTCATATTTCTATGGCTTATGGCTGTCTCACATAAGGTGTAGACTAATATTGATGCCTTTAATAGCTTAGGTAAAGCTTCAAGAGGTTCAGCTATTCATATACCTGATAAATACCTTGAGCAAGATGGAATAACGTCGATTAACGGGTTCATAACGTGTTCTGCCTATAATCATCTTATTAATAATTAGTAAATCAATATGAAATTTTCCATGTCTGCCTGAATAGGTCCAGTTTGCTAAAAAATGATACATGTTACACTTCTAAGGCATGATATAAGGCTAGATATTAATCGATCAAATATTATTGAGTTTTTCTAGGTCTTTTAGAAAACAACATGTTTACAGTTTACTGCCTTTACAAACTAAGGTAGAGTTCTTGAACTCAGAAATCAAAAAATAACCAAAAAGCGACGTCTCTAGACGTATTTTGAATGTTCTTTTTTACTTCAAAAATTTGAAATTCCTGTTAAATGATGTAAAATGTCGAAGACATTTGGCTGGCTTGAAAGAATTTCTTGCTGGCTGAAAATTGATGAGTTTTAGATCTTTTTATTTTTGTGGGTAGCTTGTGGCCGACATGCGACTAGCGTGAAACGTTCGTAATTCACATTTTGATTTTCAGAAGTATACACGCGGATAGGACCTAGAAAGTTATACTTGAGACCCTCATATTTGGACTATCTTGCGCGGACCGGTAGGCTTTTTGAGAGGAATTGTTTTACAAACAAATGAAAGGAAAGTACCTACATAAACTTATTCCGTAAGTTTATGAAGGAAGATAACGTTTAAAATCCTTGAAAAATATTTACTACATTGCTTGAAGACAAAATATTTCCATATGTTGATAAAATTCCAGCTCTTGAAACAGAAAATCAATAGGCACTTAAAAGAGTGCTTATTTGAGTAAACATCTAATGTTATACAGGTATTTCCTTGGAAAATGTTGGCTAAGGGAAATTTTATCGCATTCCAACGTGATTTTTTAATGGATTTAATTAGTGCAGCGATTAGGTTTTAGTGATCTAATTAAGCGGTGGAATGGTTGAAGGAAAGAAATGAGGTATAATATTTTACAATAACGCCTAATATAAAGTCTTAATTTTTCTGAACGCACAACGCCAGAGGTTTGCCTTATAAAATTGCTGAGTTTCTGATTTCACTTCAAATTTTTGCACCGTATGTCCATTGCCCACATAAATGATGCCGGTCGCTCGAGCGCCTTCCGCAGCAGCCGCTATTAACCCTAACTACACCGTCGTCTAGCATACCAACCAACAAGTCGATGACCCGGATTCCGCTCCAGCGTGTTGAAGAATATTTCAATGGAAAACCGGTTACGGAAAGTTATCCAGTGCTTGAAATAAGAGATTGAAGTCATAAGCAGCACTACGCAACTGATATCAACGACAAAAATTAAATTACAAATATAAATGCACTCTCAATACAAATATAAATATACTCTCAACTAGGCCTTTTTGTTCATGATATTTTAGTTTTCGGAGAAGGTAACGTACAAGTAGACGCAGAGTTTCTTGACTTTAGAAAAGGGTTTGACAAGGTTCCCTCCTGTAAGTTACTCGCGAAGTTAGCATCTTACGGGATAGAAAGTAATATAGTACGCTATATGGGAGACTTCTTACATGAATGCGTTCAAATGGTGATATTAGATAGTGCTAGCTCAGGCGAAGTAAAATTTACATCGGGTGTTCCCCAGTGAAACGTGATAGGCCCAATTTTATTTCGTCTCTACGTAAATGACTTGAATACAGCAGTAAAAAATAGCTAGCTCCGTCGTTTTGCCGATGATGCAGTAGTGTATAAGGAAATTAGAAATGAAGAGGACAGTCAGTCTTTAGGTAAGGATTGATGATTGGTGTGTTAGTTGGCAGCTATAATTAAATTTGAAGAAATCCGCGATAATGAACATTTGGAAAAAGAATAGCTTTCCTCGGAATAATTATTATATCAAAGAAAAGAAAATATCTAACGTAGAATCTATTAAATACTTAGGCCTCACCATCACTGAAGACATGGGGGAAACACATCAGGGAAATAATTAGTGTAGCGAATCGTAGATTAGGACTCGTAAAAAGGGTTCTAGGCAAATGCGATGAGAGAGTACGAGAAAGAAGATATTTTACACTTGTCAGGCCTCATTTTGAATATGGCTCTAGCATATGTGATCCGTACGAGGAAGGTATGATAAAGGAATTAGAGCGTGTACAAAGGAAATTCGCTATATTTGTGAAAGGCCGTTACGATAATTGTATAAGTGTTACGAGTTTGATAAAAGAATTAGGATGGGAATTACTATCAGAACGCAGGTTAAAATTTAGGTTAAGCCTTATAAGTAAATTCAAAACTGATTTGTTTACAGATGACGTAAGATATATATTAAGAACCCCTGCGTATTATGCTAGGTTTGATGAGATTAACAAGATTAGAGAGTTGATTGAATTACGACCTTAATAACTATTAATATTAACGGTTGATGATTTGGGTTGTGATTTCCTGTTGGTAAATAGGCTATTCCCTACTATTTTTTCCCTGTAAATACTGAATTTGAAGCTTTACAATATTGAAGTTTGGAAATAAGGACTTGGTGACACTGCAAAGCAGCGAAATTAATCGGAAATAAATCAGTTAACCTGTGTAGAATTGCATATCATTCTTCGTCATGGAGCAGTTTCACACATACTGACCTGAATCAATATTATTATGTCATTTGATATAGTGAGCCCGGCACATCAAGGACCACAAAAATTCTCAACTCAAGCGGCAGCAAATACCCCCAAACCCTTCCACATCATCTCCTCCTAAACTGCGAGTCACATTCCTCCGTGCACGATTGCAAGGCGTCCTCCCACTATCGATTGAACTAGGAGCAGAAAAACCAGCTCCCCTCACGGTTCGCCTTGCACGGTGGATGAAGCCTTAGCATCCCAGAGATTGTGTGCGCGTTGCGTCTGGCGTTTGCGGGTGTGCTCGCGAGAAACGCCCCCCACCGCTCCCCCCTCTACACGGCAGTGGCAGTCGTTTGAGCGGCTTGCCAGCGCAAACAGCCGCACCCAAACAGCCGTCGGTGGATAAATGCACCCGAGGGATACTAAAATGAGGGCAATGAGAGGCCTCAGCCCCTTTAACACATAGATCCACCCTTAGAACATCATGAATCTCCTCCGAATCCGAACGAATTACTGAACTGCTACTGTGAGAGGCACCGAGTTGTGAACGGCAAATCGATTCTACTAATTCTCCCTTGAATCGTGATTAGGATAAACAAAAAGTTTAAGTTTACTTCCGTTAGTGCTGAACGATTATCCCGAGAGTGTATGAAGTTCATTAACGCCGTATCAGGACCACCAATAAAATTCAAGTAGTCCTCAAACTCCGTCTCTCTCGTTGATATTGATCGATTTCATTTTTCCTCTGGACCCTCACAAAGAATTCACCTTAGACTAAGGAAAATTTGAGGATAATTACGAGCTCAAGTGTAGATCGCCATGCTATTAAGGGTCCCTTTATCGTATCGTGAGTGACTTCTATTATCGTTCCTTTCAGAGTGTCGGATGTTCATATTTGAGGTCTACCGTGTTCAAGAAATGTTAATATATTTCATAAAGGATGAAAAATTATCAATTATTCATCACAAAATCATCCTAAACGAGCATCCTAAGAGAAAATAAAATAGCCCAAAAATATATTTACTTAGGTTAGATCGAGGACCCATGGTGAGTAGCCCCGGATGCACTACTTCAAGATGTTTGAAAAGGACATGAGGGAGGATATAGCAAGGGACTTTTGGGCTCCTTTGCGATCCAAATTGTTCTCCTAATGTGTTTAATATTTTCATACATAGGAGAGATTTTTTTGCGATAATGACGCCAGTACGTGTAATAGAATTCTGCCACGCGAACCAAGGATCAGGTGGTGTTTTTTCGGGATATATATTTTCTCTCTGGTCACGAACCCTTCTTCAGCTAGAGGATATCACTACTTTTCACACACCAACCGAAACCCTTGACTCCAGTGTGACACCCCAGTAGTGATCTCCTATAGCTGAAGAAGGGTTCGCGACCCGAAAGCTCGAAAGCGCAGTGGACACCAGGCTCTCCATGGGTCATCTACTGATAAGGGTCCACTGATAATCCTTTCCTCCACCCCCACCCTCAACACCTTGTTTGTTAGCATGTGTTAGAATATCTCTTCTCTCTCGTCTACATATTACATTTCTTCTTTCGAACCAATGATATAACCATAGAAGATTACGAAAATGCAGTTGTCAGCAGCGGTTTCAAAAGTACACTGGTGACGATGGTGTCATTATTAGAGGTGAAGTATCTATAAGATAGGTTTGAAAGTGCATTCCATACTTGGGCGAGTATTTCGTATTCAAAGTGGAGCTACACGCGCAAGTTTGAAGATGTGATTCAAGCTCACGGACATGAAGAAAAGCTAAGTACGGCTTGAAACACTCATGTCGTACACCTGATCACCGTTAAAAGTGAAGAAATATTTTTCAGCAGAGTATCGACAAAAAGATTTCAAAATTAGACCGCCCTTCTCTGCTTGAGCCAGAGCTTGCAGCTGATCACGGACTTTGCTCATAATTGAATTCTTCCGGCCAGGGCCCGACGACCCTGCACCCTGCACCATCCAGGAGGGGCCGCAGCACGATCGGGTACGATGCACCTCACTTTCGGACGGGCCGCCCGTTTGTCGGAGCGTCGCTCGAAAAGAATGTTCACCGAAGATTCTGACGCAAGAGCGAGCCCTTACGTAACGCCGACGAAGCCCCCACCCCACCCCACATGCTCGCGTCTACGTTCCCGATACCTCCCCCACCTTCCAATATTTCCCTTCGCTTGGGGGATGACGCGGTAGTTCGTGATGAATTCGTAAAAAGCGATCTGGGGGTCGAGCACGAAAATGGCTTCCCACGGGACAGGAACAAAGACCCCGGCCACGCTATCGTCAGTTGCAGGGACACAGGGTGTTTCATCTTACGCTCGTCCAACAACCTGCGTGCTCTCATTGATTACTTTCACTTTCATATTTCCTCTGCCCAAAGGCATGCCGCTGACGATCTCCTCCCCAAGGTTAACCTCAGAAAACCTGTTCCTTCTGACGACCTTGATTATATAAAGAACGCTGCCCCGTAATCTCGAGAGGAAGGCCGAGATAGACGAGTGTCGCGAGCAACTTCGGAGGCTAAGAAGTTAGTTCCTGCATCTTCATGCACCAGTCGCAGCTCAAGAACCCGTGAGTTCGCCTTCGTAAAATAATGCAGAAAACTATTGAAAACCCAACTAAGCATTGTTACCCGATGCAGCATGCATGGTCATAAAACTTTTGTTTAAAAGGATTTATTCCAGAGCTGGTGCATTTCCAAAATAACGCTTACTGTAAAAAGAACCGCATTAGGCAATTTTAAAATGATAGTGGCCAATTTAGATTCATAGTGAACCAGATAAGTGCTTAAGTGGAGAATGTGGAAACAGAATGAGCGAGTGAAACGAAGATTAGAATAAAATGTGCCCCATCCGAATTTCTCCACACAACGCCAAGCTTCGATTCGCTATGCTTTTGAAGCATACAAAATCTCGTGCGTTTGGTTAATTCCCAGAGAGAAACTTTAATATACAATCAAAACATTCAGACAGCTCGCCAATTCAATCCATCACATATCACCCCGTAAACATTATACCTAATGATTTTATTAATATTTGTATAAAGCTAGGTAAAATTGTAGCTGGATATTTCCAAATTTCGATATTGTAGAATTTCCTCAGCAATAAATAATTTTTCCAGCATGAATACATATTTTAATATATATTGGTCACTCAGTGCTTGGTTATGCTGTAGTTCATAGGTGGTGGCCCACTAAAGCAAAAAAGATTTCCTTTTATTTTTTCAGAGATTAGGCCTAAGACCACGATCAACCCATTTGTAAAATTTCAACTAATCACAATGTGCATTAATTCCCCTCCGTGGATTACATTTGAACCTACAGTGAAGAGGCTCAAATAAGCGAAAAGTTGACGGCATTAATGTCAAGGAGCATTAATTAAAAGGCTTCGGACAATGGACTGTCCTAAACGTACTTGGTTTAAACACGGGATAATCCAAATAATGGGAATAGCATTGCTCATATTGCTGAAAGCATATCTCCTAAAATAAATTAAATTAAATCGATAAAAAGTTGATAGGGAACAAAAAGATTTTCAACACAACAGAAACATTAGAGTGAGCTACGGACGGTTCGAATGGTATGTGCGGAGATGAGCCAACCGATCTCACTCAGCTCTGTTTCAATTCACGCTCTCGTCGAGGGTTTGGGTGGCTGGCGGAAGCAGTCTTTCGCGGGCACTGAACGCCACGAAGAGCTGGCGCCTCGGTGCGAAGGCTGAGGGTGGGTGGCCAGCAGCGTCTGCCGGCGCGGCGGGGCTGATGAACTCGGAGAGCGCCGGGGCAGCGACGGGAACGCCGAGAGAGTGCTTAAGTGACTCACTTGTGACAACGGCGCCCGTCATGTCACCTTTCCATTGCTTGACATGAACAAGCTATTAAACCACCGCCCACTGTTAATTGCACATCTCCGATTGCATACATGGCGAGGAGTCACACGTGCTCTTAGTGGCTTGTAAGACAATGTAGAAGAATCGAGCGGAGGGCTGCGTCAAAGCAATCTTAGGATTGTTGACTGGTGATGATGAAGGTACGGCTTGCAGATTTCTTACGCCATAATTCCTGCATTTTCTTCTGCGTGGGTTTTCTTTGGAGTTGGCATTCTGCAAAACGCTAAATTTCACGAGTGAATGTCACGCAAGGTAGAAGAAAGATAAAGTCAAAGCAGTAAAAACTAATGCAACCCCAAGTTATGTCATTAATAGAGCCGGTGCTTTCAATGAAATCAATGTGCATTCCTATACTCTACGGGCATTTTCACGCGCTGAGGTTTATTACTATCGCTGAGGTCTTTACTATCGACCTTGAAGATGGAGTGACACGAGCAACTTTCAATTCTCTGGGTATCATGGATACTGGTATGAACTCAAGCGATAATATATTCTACCCCATGTCGTGCTCATTCCCATTATAAATTCCATTATGCTCTCTTTCTCTGAGACGGTTAGTATATAGGACTCTGGGGTGTCAAGGGGTAACTACGAGATCAGCATCACTAGCCGTCAATTTGTAGGTTCGTTTGACGCTGCTACCCACTCGATTCGCCATCAATTGGGGAACCTCAACACATTTGCACAAGTCTTTCCTTTAACATCCTACACCACTTTCTTCACATATCTCATACAGGGTCTTCCTTTATCATCCTTCACATTTCCTTTTCCCTTCACACTTGTCTTCATCAGAGAAACATATCTCGTAATATGGCTGTTTAGGTTGTCCCATCTTCTTATAATGGGAAACATGCATTATTCTTTTATTCCTTTAATGTGAAGTTTATACGCTAAAATGTGCTTCGCGAAAATTTTACTGAACAATTATGTTGCGTTACAAAGGTTTGTCTCTTTAAAAATTGTACGTTTTCGGAAACGACGTCACACACGACGTCATCGCATGACGTCACGGCACGGTATTACTATGGGCGTTGTTTATTTGTTGTACGTGGAGGTAAGTTATTTAGCGAATACTTGGCACAGTAAGCACACAGATTGTAGCAGTTTTGGCATCCATCACTCGAGTACTACCAGAGAGAAAATAAAAGAGTTCAGTTTCATAATCGCCCAGCTTCCATAATCACGCTGCGTCAATGGCGAGCCGTGCCCAAATCATCTGGCGACTTAAATGAGCAATGAATACAGTGGACGCATTACTTCTCAAAAATGACGTTTGACGAACTCAGATGATTTACGACTTGTTTCTCATGGTCCTGTTGAGGAGAGTAACGACCTCGCCGACGCTCTTAACCTAGTATGTGATGCGTCCGAATTAATGTCCACAACAACTCATTCTCTTGAGCTTTTCTGCGGTCCCAATGTGTAAATATGCAAACAGGGGAAGAAACCGGCGAGGAAATGTGGAAGGGTTGATTAAGCGGCTGACGGGAAGAATACATTTCAGGATGGAACTAGAAGCGGAGGAGAAACGAATGGATGTGTTGGATCAAAGGCATGGAGCGTAGGGAATCCGTGGGTTGGAAAAGTGGATTATCCAGTGTTTGTAAGGAAGGTAGACGTTACTGATATAATCCAAAGGGCAGTAATAAATAAAATCATGTTATCGTAAATAAAAAGGAAAACTTTGTTTTATTCCACCAATTTATTTGAAGGTACTACTAGTTTCGACGCAGCGGCGTCATCTTCAGGTCGCCGCTGCGTCGAAACTAGTAGTACCTTCAAATAAATTGGTGGAATAAAACAAAGTTTTCCTTTTTATTTACGATAAAATGAACTTCCACAAAGTTGAGCCTGAGACGATGGAGAAAATCATGTTATTCTAACAGTTAAGAATTTCCATAGTGGTAATTCGGATAGCTAACCACTTCACCATTGAAAAACGACACCCTTATTAATGCTTTTATTTAATTAATTAAAGGTTTTCCTACTAGGATTAATTAAAGGTTTTCCTGCATTTTGGAATATTGATTCATCCCCGCAAAGAATGATTCAATAATAATTAATCACTCCACAGTGATCTCTCTTTATCGGTTGTCCCACTCGCAATGTTTTGTTTAGAAAAAGGACTTCTTAATAGCGGCTCTCCTCTTCTCCGCTATTTCCCTAATTTGCAATACAAATTCGGTGGCGGCAAATAGAGCACTGACCTAGATCCCCACTTCACATTAAATTCAAATTTCCCCTTGTGAATTACTTTCGTGATCCTCATCCCTCTGCTCTACTTCCCACCGTAGTTCTTTTTACATCTCACTTCAACGAATAGGTCAAACGAGGTTTTCCTAGATGGCATTTTCCATGATTTTGCCTCCAATACTGGCAACCCTGACACCTATTCCAGAGGAGCCATTCACATAAACTCCGAGAAACAACATAAAACAGGCTGATATGAATGGCCATTTTTGTTTTTGGAGTTATATAACAGAGGTCACTTCTTGCCTCTCTGAAATGGGTTTTTTTATTATACTCAGCAGCTCTTAACGGCCGTCATGCAGAGACCGGACGACTTTGAAGCCATCATTGAACCGCAGAGAGGCTGGCACACTACCACTCTCTGGGTGCTTTCTAATATTCTAACTGAGTTAACGATTTCGCAAGCCAACGCAACTCCAGTTGCGTCTCAGGAGTTTCTAATTTTCAATTCAACTAAAGTCTAATTCAACAAAAATCGAGAGGAGAAAGCTCTTCCAAAATATTGTAGGTTGCGGCCAAGCTTTAAGTTACTCGCAGATTTTTTCCTCGTCTTTAAAACTCATTTTGAAGTGTCAGATAATATTTAATGCCCTCCTTACTTTCCGCAACAAGACAAACTTGGAATACTCGGACTGCACTACGTGCTCGAGAAGGGTTTCGACTGCATGTCACGTCTTGGGCTAACGTGGTTTCGTGAGCGTGCCGACCAGTTTTCATATTCCATTACTAAAGGCTCTGCGTGTCATCTGGGTCAACACTTTCAGAGAAAGGCGGTTGGGGGGGCGGAGGGGCGTGAGGATGTATGCGATTCCCTGCCGCCCGGTGCACATAATCCCGACCCTTGCTTCTGAGTCCACCCGAGCGAGGGCGTTCCTCGCATCTAACGTATAAATGAGGTCAGTAGGGAAAGAGGGACAGGATTGTATCGCCGACGGAACCCAAGCCACCTCGACCATCCTGTCACGCGTAGGGCTACAGGGTGCAGCGGATTGTCTATGAAGAAAAAGGAATTTATAAAAGTATGAATAAAAAGAAACATAAATCATAGTCTCTTTCGGCAAAGTGTCTCCGGGGAATTACTTCCCGAGGGTAGTGTATTAATGTAGGAAGGCAATGATTCTTTTTCGTGAAAACGGTGGGATTGGGCGCACATGCCCAGTGAAATAATATAGGAACTCATGAGCCAGGTTTTTTAATTCAACTAAAAACTGTGGGTGACATTTGGGGTAGCGCTGACGATATTTGGGCAAGAACTGCGTCATCAAAAGAGGAATATCTAATAAAAGAGAACTTTTGGCGGAACTCTGATTAAAAATTCAAAAACTATAATAAATAAAATGAAATCATGTTTAAAGAATTGAAGTCTACAGGAAATAAAAACTAAGTTTTAAGAAAATTGTCTGAGACCTGGTCTTAATAAAGGTTAAAAGTAGATTAAAAGCTACAGGAATGTGGGTTTCAATAAGGAAAGAAAATGCGTAGGATGAAGAGAAATGAAAAAGTTGTGAGGTAAGAAACTGGAAGAGAGCAAAAACTACACGATGTAGAAGACAGAAATCGTACGTGGTCGACTGGGAAAAAGTTAAAGAAATGGAAATGGTCAGCTATCTCGAAAGCGGTATCACATGGAATGAAAAAAATCACGATCATCATAATGAGAAAATATTTAGTTTGATACTTTAAGTAAAGAATCAGGTCACAACTGGCGATAATAAATTAAATAATAATCCTTTTGATCAATAGTTTACGGAACACGTGGTTATAATTGCTAAATATCATCGTTAGCAACATAATGAATGGCTACACCAGGGGACGTAGAAACGACATTCTACACTCGAGGAGGGGCTGAGGATCTTAGGATAGTGCGAATAACTTTTGAAAATAAATCTATATGCGTAATAGTGAAGTCTACACTGCCAGATGTTATTACGATGATTAGTATGATTATTTCATTATCTATAGCGGTAGCTAAAACGCGAAAGAATGATCCATTGTCCCACTCCGGATGAAAAATTAGATCATACTGCCAGCAAAATCATATTCAGCTATCTATCTCACTTCCGAATCGCTGACATCATCTTTATCAGAGGGAACTTCCTTATGGCAATGCACTTTCCCTTATTTCCATGGCGATGAATTATACTACTCTGGGATCATAAATTTCCAATATAAGAGGGTGAAATGGTATAAGGGTGGAGTTAACTAAAGTTTTGTCGGCTAAAGCATAAGCAGAGCCAAGATGCGGATAAGTGACGGCTTCGTGCAAATTAAATTGAGTTACCCCCAATATAATGAAATAAAATTTGTGAACTAAAACCGAATTTGTTTCACGTGAGAACAGAGCGCACTCCTTGATGAGGCGCCCTTGTGCCGGCCACCATCTGTAAAAGCTACCTGACCACTGTTCCCTATTCCAACTGCCACGAGTTTTAAGAAATAAAAATTAAATAAAGATTTAACGAATATCAAAATCGCTGAACTAATTTTTAATTTTTTTCCTATAATCAAAGATGAGACCAATATTTGAGGGGATATCAAACGATGCAACACCGTTCCTTAAATAGGACAAAACACGCTCTTTTCTAGTTTCGTGATATTTTATGATCATTCTAGAGATATTGTAATTCATGGTTTTTATTGCAACTTCGATCCTGTACTCATACATAGATCCAATCAGTGAACGTCTGTCCTTGAACAAATCCGATTCGCTTTCCTCTTCTACTACTCTTGAGTTACACAATGAATGTCTCATCTGAGCGTAGACAATGAAGCGAAGATAAACCCTTTTTCCCGCGAGAATTGAATGAGAGGAGGAATGGATCGTTCTGGTGGCCAGTGTATTGATCTCCCGTTCCGAGGGTCCCTGTTACGATTATGGTAGACTATTTTGGTGGAATCCTAGCCCATACTTCAACTCTGTGTTTAGAGTACTTCAAGTGCAGTAGTTTGGCCGTCATACGAACCGTAAATATTTCGCTGTATATGTTTCCACTTCTCTCTCTAAATATTTCAAAAATCCTATCTTAACCAGATAGTATAATGGCGCAAATGACGTCAGCTATTGTTGCCTCCCCAGATTGTCACAATGGCGGATTATAATGGCATTTACCGCTCTCTGCATATCATTAACAGAAGATGATATTAAAGTAATTGATGCTTCGCAGAAATCCTGGATTAGCTGGCTGCCTTACCAAAGTCCGCACACTTTGTCCGCACGCCATGATGCAATACATTTGTAAAATGTTCCTGCGAGGCCTTTTTGGATACAGTATGTCAAATGTTGACCCTGCTAAATCAAGGTGCAAATGAAAATATCAAATAACAACTTGCTTCGTAAAATATGTACCTATGCATTCGCTGCACGAAAGAACCCTTAAATGAGTAAGTAAAGATTCTGAAGAAGAAACTCTATGAAACGCAGGCCCACATCAATTATGCAGAACAGAATCAACTTGATAATGGACAATAAAGGAGACCCATAGGATTCACTTTTCTGACGCATTAGTGGAGATGCATACCTAGCTGATTATGTCACAAGACTACTGACTGTTGCAAGTGAAATTGATTATCCACATCAGTTAAAATCCTATCGTTCACCAGACTTCTCTCAAAGACTCAAACCTTAGAGGAACTCGGAAGATCACTAAAGAAATAATATACCAAGCAGAGAGAGAATCCACCCAAGGACATTATATCTGCCTGCAGTGAAACGAATTCCCCGGTTTACATTTGTGAACCCTCAATTCCATTATTGGACAGAAAACTACATGCCAATGCTAGATGACTAAAAGATGTAGATGTATATTTTATCAGATAAATAATATTAGAGAAATACAATGTCGTGCCGATAGATTCAAATGGGGGCGTTTACTCGGAACCGATATCGCAATTTTGTACACGAAATTGTTACATGGAAACGAAAAACGAATTTTAGCGAAAAACTTAATCTTCTAACCACAACCATTCACTAATAAATCAAAACTTAAAATAAGCAAAAGTTGACGCCCACCGAAAAAGCTGCTTTGATAACATTGACGTCATTTTCCTCCCGTCCATGATTGCTTTTAGGGGAAGGGAAGGGAGTGGAGGGGGGTTCTCGGAAGGTCTGCTCGCATAGACCCCCTCCCCGTACTGCAAGAGAACACAATAGGTAGCATAGCAAAGGATTAGGTAGGGGAAATATTGTAGAGTAGTCTGTAGTGCATAATGCATGAATTAACAACCCATCCCTTTACTACTATGTAGATACTAATCATCAAGCTGGGACCCAATTATGTACATGTTTGCCTACTATGTCAATAGTGCATTTGGTGATCTTCACCCCCTGCTACACACCCTCGCGGAGGCTTGTAGGGTATCGCGTAGATGAAGATGAAAAAAAGGATAATATTGAATATTTGTTAGTTCAAAATGACCCAGTGATCACCAGAGTTACAGACCGTAGTAAGTGCATCGAAGTCATTACAGAATAAGAATTTGAATTGAGCCGAACACAACTTATGGTTATATCCTATGGAAAATAAAACCACGGCACTTCAGGAGATCTTATCAAAAATCATGATTCCTATGAAATGTTGCAGAACTCAAATGATGAAATTTAAATAACTAGTTTATTTTCATCGATTTAATGAATTCCCTTCGTATTTCGAAGTCCCTATTCCCATCGTTTATTATCTGGCTAGTGTGGTAGCTAGAATATTTTCCTCACACCCCGAAGACCGATCTGCCAATGCCGGCATTCGAATCCCGGCAATGGAAGAGATTTTCCATTGCTACACAGGTCACTACTTGATTGCCAAGTGAAGAACTCTTTGAGTAAAGCACACCGTCCGCAAGATGGGACGTTAAACAGTGGTTGGTACCTGTCATTTAGAGCAGACTAATGCCGACGTCGGGTTTCTCTCCATCCTTCCTCCGACTCCTTGAAAATTCTACCTCTACCCAACCAACTTTCCCTAAAATGGCATATAGTACCTTGGCTACCAGTCGCCTCCCCTGAGTTACCACTACCCTCCACGTCAGGTTGGACGACGAAACTATTGTCGCTAGGAGACAGCCTGGCACGGGGGACGCCCGAAAGCCATTACTACTGAGGATAAACGCCGCAGAAGCCTTAGATCCAGTTCCTAGTCACGCTTTGCGACTGCACACCATATCTAGGTGCTGATTGCTTTCAGAACACCGATAACGCAACTACGGCGTTGCACGTGTAGTCCGTACCCTTCAACTACCCAGGCACCGCACTATGGGTTAAATCCCAATGATGGAAGGAAGAAATATTTTTTTGATCAAGTGCACAAATTGTACCAGTTTTCGTGCAATTTACCGTATTCGATGTAAACCTATGACAATCTTAAATTATTTAATGAAACCTTAAGACCCGGTCATGACGTACATACATTTCTTAACTTTTCATTGATGCCCAATTTTCCGAGAGTAAATAAAAGGTCACTCAGCACGGGGCGTTTTCCTCTCTCGCACTACCCCTAATGGACTTCCCATGAGATGATCAACGTTTAGTAAACGGGCTTGTAGAAGATACGAGTTCACGAGTTACTCTCAGGAAACAACTCAACTGCTTTCGGAACGAACTGTTCCACGTAGGCGAGATAAATTGCAAGAGATGAGAGCAGTTCTTGACGTGATCGAGGCACTAGGTCATCTTGGCGCATTGAAAGCATCCGAGTCGTTTCGTTCTCGAGTCTCCTCTCACCTTGCACTGGGGCACATCCTCAATAGACTTTCCTGAAGCTTATCTCTCAGTAGACAAAGAGAATATCACTCTTGGATTAACGGCAGTAGCATTTCTTAAATCCCAGAGAGGAAATTCCAGTACTAGTCACCGACGTGCACGCAAAAATTGATAGTTTTAATTGCACTGAGTTCACCGACATCATATGATATTTTGGGAATTCTTTTAATATTTATGAAACTTGCGGCTCCAATTTTCAATTTTTTGTAAATGCGGCAATTTCAAAACTCAAGAGTTCTATTAATAACGCAAACCTTTGAGAGATGGAGCAAGCACAAGTCACTAAACAAGCTATTCAAAACTAGGTTTCCCCTTCTCAAGGTCTGAGAGTGGGAAAAATCATATGTTCCTCTTCACTTTTCTCTTTGCCAGCACTCACGCATGTACTTTTTGAACTATGGCTCCGAGGCGCGTTCCCTGACAGTATCACGCGTGGCCCCATCGGTTGCACCCAGGCCCTCTTTAGAGGAGTCTCTAATTGTATTCATGGAAGCACCATCGTGACCTGAAAATCGTGTGAACCCTTTCATATAACTCGCATGCGCGTGGAGCAGTGTTCCCATTCTATCACAGTATTTCTTTTTCCTCCTTGATAATCGCTATGTTACCTCCCATTATATCCTATCATCTGGTTATTCTTACCTAATTATAATTAGAACCATTAAAAAAGCAGCTAGTGACGAGGCGAAGGTTGTTCTTTCCATTCTTCATACATGTGCAAACCTCTTATACTTTATTTGATACCTTATTGGATTTTTTTCTAAACGTTTCTGAATTCAATCATGACTTTCGAGATAGAGTTGAATGGTTCCTTCTTTTTATTTATATATAAATTGAGAAGAGAAAAACTAACAATGCAATTCCACAAAACTTTTAATTCGACACGACCATGGTTTCGCTGCGGCGCAGCATCTTCAGGCATCCTGAAGATTCTGCCCTAGTTTTTCTCTTCTCCATTATGGAAAAATTCCACCAAGTTTCCCCGGAAAGTTTTTTTTATATAGAAAAGTACAAGAAATCTCCCACAGTTTACTCCTGGGGAAAATACTGCATTTACAGTGTCTATGCGAAAGTTATAGTTCAGCCATATTTCGCTGAATGAAATATCGAAACAAATGCATGGGGTGGTTTACCATATTTTTATATTGCCGAATCTGATAGAGTTTGTAAAATAAAAAGATACGTATTTTTCCGTTTTTTGATCCGTCAATTATTTATCGAGTTATAGGTGGCGAAAAAATGATGTTATAACCCTTTCGGAAAAGTGGGCGTGGTGCCACCTCTGACGTATATCGACTTCGTCCAATCACAACTGAGCTCGCGAAGCTACTTCGCCTCATCGCCATGGGGGGGACACAGCTGACTCTGCCAATCGGAGCAGTTGCGACGGCATCTGTGCGAGTAGGCCTTACGAGAATCCCCCTCCACTCCCTTCCCTTCCTCGAAAAGGTGGGGAGGAAAATAACGTCAATGTTATCACAGCAGCTTTTTCGGTGGGCGTCACCTTTTGCTAATTTTAATTTTTAATGTATGAGTGAATGGTTTTGGTTAGAAGATTAATTTTTTCACTAAAATTCTTTTTTTGTTTCCATCTAACGATTTCGTGTACAAATTTGCGATTTCTGTTCCGAGTTAACGCCCCCATTGAAGTTATATCAGCCCGTGAAACGCTGAAATATTTTATTCTTCAATCACAGCTTACCAGCGGGAGATCGATTAGAATTATTGCTTTTCGAAGTAGTTCGTGACCATGTAGGACAGAAGGGGTGGGCGGTGCTAGCCAGCGTCCACGGTGCCGCGCCTATATCTTACATAACCATCCAACCTCCTCTCTCCCTTGCCTCCTTACATGGAGAAATAACCTATGGTGAATGGAGAGTAGCTGCAGACGCCTTAATTACAACGAGTATCAATCCCTAATAGCTACTTCACACGCAACAATAATATTTCAATTGGCTATCTTCACTAGATGTTTCCAAGATTCAAAATTATTTGCGACTAAGATGATCTTCATGAATAAAAACACTAGGATTTTTGGAGTTCACTAATAATAATGCGAAGGGGGTATTGGGAACATTGGTGTACCAATAGGTACTTAATTTTTCTCTCATTTTTGACGATTTGTTTTTAAAATACAATTAAATAATTTAAAGAATTTTATTGTGGTCATGATGCCAATTACGGCCCAGATGACTGAGAAGTTAGCATTTTATGGGTTTTAAAATAAAAATGAAACCAATCGCTAGAAGACATATAAAAGGAAAAATTTTTTTGATTTCATTTATCTACAGCGGTGCTGAACGATCATCAATGGAAAGGTATATCAGACAAACTGAACGCTCGGAGTTGTCATTCTGCTCAGCAAAGCCAATGGACATCGTCCTCGCGGTGAAAGCGGCACTCAAGTTGTGACAAGAGGGCTAAGATACGCACTTCAGTAATGATCCTGTGAAGATAATTACCTACATTTCCCTCGAATAAGATATACTAGAAACTATTCTCAGTAAAGGTTATAGGAACAGTAAATGTGCAATATGACCATTTCGAGATTACTAGCTATAAAACGATAATATAAGATTGGAACGAACCCAAAATCAATTATAATTCCATGGTCAGTTTAATTTTAATTAATTATTCGGCTTTCTTATTTATCACTAGCTAAACACGGACACGCTTCGCTGTGGCTCAGTCTGATGTAACATAAATGGGAATGTAAATAAAAGTATTCTAGCGAGCATATATTGACCGAGAAAACACATCATTCAATTCAATACCCTGCCTAGCGTTGCTGTGGCTATTCTGTGGAAAGAAAGGAAAGGAAGAAAAAATTTCACAGAAAATCATTTTTTATTTTAAAGATAGTTAAAGATTGACTAAATTTTTTTTTCCCATTTTCTGCATAAACATAAAGGTTTACTGACTCTGGAGCATGCTATGATTTCCCATGAGAGAAGCAATCGTTTTCTAAATTCAAAATTGCCCTTGCCGTTTATTGATAGTCATAGCGAACGCAAGGCGTATTGGAAATTGAAGTCGTTTGAACTCGAACGCCATGTCGTTTGGAATGAGTGGTATTCGTGGAAGTAGTACGTCTTCACCTTGATGAGGTCCAATAGTAATTGTTGCTTCAATTAGATTGTTCATCAATTTTTTACTACCGAGTGCCATTCCATAACCTCGGCTGATTGATGTTTCGGAGTAATATAATTGGCACTCGAATTTTCAAATCCAAAATGTGTGACGGAAGTCAGGGAACATGGAGAGATTTAAGAAATTCAATTGGAAAATTCACTGCTTCACTCTGGTTCATCACGGATTCAATGGATTTGTATGCCACTTTTTACCTGCGATTCTATTTAGAATGATGTTGTTCATATCGTGTACGTCGGTATTTTTAGCCGCTAGAATGGCTCTTCCGCTCAACCATACGTGATTTCGATAATTTGTTTCGATTTGCTTTGGAAAACCTTGTCTACTAATTCTTCATTTGAATTCACGATGTTGCAGAAATGAGATTGGAAGGTGATTTTTTCCTGTTTCTGGATTTTTAGGCACAGTGCCGTTACCGACCTCGAGTAATTGTCTTAAAAATATGTAATCTGTTGGATATATTTTAAGCTGAACTCTCATATTTCTTGTTGAATGTATTTTTTTGACTGTGCTCCAAAAAGTTGAATATTTCAAGCAGGCATGCAATTCATCAGCTGGTGCTGAGCGAGGTATAACTGGAAGCATTTTCTTGAGGTCACCGAATTCTGGCTACGTGCCTGCTACCAACCATTCACTCCGACAACAATATCAACATTCATTTACCACATATTCCCCCCTTTCATCTAATTTTCCCTTCTATCACTACCAGCAGCTGCAACAATTGCTTCATTCACCATCACAGCCTCCTTCCAATTTCCTTCTACAGAGCTACTTGTCTTATCCCGTCCATGCCAGAACATGCTGTAATTCTTAGTTGATTTTTCTCTCCGAGCGGTCTCCATGGGCATAATATTAATTAATAGTACGGTAGAAAAAGGAACGATGTTATTTTTTCCACCGCAGCAGTCAGCATTCAAATTGAATGGATGTTCTGTGAAGCCTATATCATGGTTTTGGTTTGTTTCAATATAAGTGTAGTTGTGGTTAAAATTAAGAAACTCCAGAAGCGTTCTCTTAGCTGGTCCAAAGCCTCACGCCAGGCAGCAAGCCAACCTAGCAGTTGGCAAGCTTTCACTTACTGTGAATAATCTTCGAACAATCTTACCAGACCACCAGAGTCGTACATTTGTCCTTTCAACCACCAGATTCTCCGTATCCTGCACTAAACCCCATACAACACTCCTTTCCTCGAAGGAGTTAGATCGGTGTGACCGAATTTGCCTTACATTTATGCAAATATATAGAGTAGAAATAAGGGAAAGGGGCAACATACTTCCATTCCCATATGCACAATTACGTAAGTTCCAAGTATTTCCAGTTACTGTAATTCCGCAATTACTGGAGGAAGGGAGAGGACGCATTAATAAATGTGGTGGAGTATTGCGGTGATGCTATGGGCGAATTTGTCAGAAACCATGGGTGAAGGGATCGGGTTGGTGTGATGGCTAGAGTACTGGCCTCCCATCCCGAGGGCCCGGGTTCGATTCCCGGCAGTGGCGAATTTTTCAGTGGAAAACCGGTCCCCACTTGAGTGCCTAGTGGAGGGCATTTCAAGATCAGTACTCCGTCCGTCGGATGGGACGTTAAGCCGTGGTCCCCTTGGCGCCTTTCGTTAAAGAGTAGGCTAATGCCGACGCCGGGTTTCTCTCCACCCTGCCTCCGTTCCCTGAAAACTCCTTCCATTACCCAATTACCCACCTATCCTAAATGGCGTAAATGACCTCAGCTGTCGCTCGCCTCCCCTGAATAACCAACCAACCAACCAGGGGTGAAAATCTACACCACAAGAGACCTAATCCGAGAGAGGTGGAAGGACAGCAGCTAAAACATAAGTCATGGATGCTGCAGACACAGAACACAGATGAGAAAACATTTAATAGGAATGCGTGATTAAAACACGGGTGTCGGCAAAGATACAGGAATCTAAAGGCGAATGGAGGGTCCAGGTTATTTGTTAGCATACATGAAATAATTGTGACCAGAAAAGCGTCAATTTTTTTGGGAAAGGTGAGAGAAAATTCAAGTTTGATGTTGCATTGAAGAGTAAAACATGGCAAGCAGTGTTAGGAAATAATGTAGACGTTGTAAATAGAGATAAAAGGAAGAATTTTCTAGGGAAAGAATAAGTTTAAAACAGGAATGGCAAGGAGGCTAGGACAACAATTTGGATAATTAATGCCAGACAGATGAATAATCCTTGGATAACACAAACAATGAGGAAGTATAGGATAGGAGAAGGTGACTAATCATAATTTCGAAGAGAAGGAGAATGTAAAGGAGAAAAACTGAATACTGAACTTAGAGGAGAAGCAGATAGGGCATAGAGAGCATTGTGAAAAAGCATTGGCGATGAGGAAATCGTAAAATATGTAATCATGTCTTAATTTGTTCAGTTAAGTTAGGACTATTAAGTCCTCCTACAATTGACTGATATTGACTACATAAACATCCATGCCCCGGAAAGTGAAAATCATTCCCGGGAGGGACATGACCTTGAGTTGACAACAAGAGATTCACCCCACCGCCACCGAGGCCATTGATACAGAAAGAGTGAAATAGGCATACTAAAGTGAAAATTATATACCTATGGCTGTACGAAGGAGGAAATAATTTTACATGCAAAATACATGGCAGGTATATCATAGCTGCGGAACTGCGGAAATAGTAGAATTCATGTAGTTAGAGAGAATATGCAGAAGAATCATAGGATTTCGATAATTTGACTACGTGGATGAGTAAAAAAAGGAGCTTGGAGTAGACCAGGGGCGGATTAAGGCCCGCCGCAAGAAGAACGTAGCCGAGACAGAGGTGGCACTGCGCGTTACTTGTAACACGGTGTTTTCAATGGGAGTGCGCAAGTTGAACCCAGCATAGGCAGAGAAGAGAAAGTCCTCTGCCAGACCTCTGTCACTTTGTGGTCGGGACACAGTTTCCTGCGGCCTCTGTCGCCTCTGCGGGCCAGGATCGCCGATATACAAAATTTAAAGTTGATAAAAATTCTAAAATAAAAGTATTTTTCGAATAACGGAATGTTACTCGTTTTTCTGTAAAAATATTTTCTCATTATTGCAGAAGGTCCTATAGTAAACTCAAAAAAACCGAAAAAGCCGGTTTTTCAAATGAGTAGAATTTTTTAAATCAAAATTGCCATACCTCCCTTCATCTCCATCTTAGAGCTTTGAATTTTTTTGCTGTGAAGTATCAAAGCCTTCTTATGACGAATATGTTCTTTAAAAATCTGTGGTAATGCTCAGAATTAAAAAAATTTTAAAATTGGCCAAGCGCGTCAGGAATTTCGTGCTCGGGGAGATGGAATTTTCAGTGTGCTGATAAGTTCCGTTCTAAGGGAAAAACTTGCATGGTGTCTGTGAGTGATTTGTTAATAAAGATATGAATTAGTTTTTGCGAAAGTTTTAGCCTCGTACTCGCAATAGCTTTTGAGAAATTGACGTTCATTTATGAAGCTGCTCTCCGTGGGGTGAGCGGGTGGCTAGCGGTCGAGGAGCGTCTCGTCGATTTGGTGGCCGCGAGTGTTCTTCTTCTGGCATATTTGAACTTTCAACAATATACATCTTTACTTTATTGTTTCATTTATTTATTGAAGCTTTACGGTAAAACAGAAACCCTAATTGTGGGATTACATGATCAATTTGTATTCCATGAAAGAATTCAGGCCCAATCGATCCCCTGACTGCACCCCAGATGCTTGATCACTCCCGCAGTAAAATCGAGTAATGACTTCCATGGGCATTAACGGTTTTGAAATGGATATTCACATAGCAGTTTAATAATATAATATATAAATAGAGCAATATATTAAAGGTGTCCAGCACCTAAATGGACCCTTTAAATATTCGCTATTTGAATATTCTCCGCTATATCCACGGTACATGAAAGTGCCTCTCCATTTCCTAGTAAGTATCCTTCAAGCAAAAAGAGTAGATACCATTGCCCATTGTTGAAATATTTCAAGGCTATCTGAGTTGGTATTCCCAAAACGGAGCTCTGGAAAGATTACTTCTTTCCAACTCCCACCCGTAGCGATTTCGCATTAGTTTCCTTGCCCTTTCACACGCCAATGTGGATATCCTGGGGTACTAGGGCAACTTGGTTTGCGTTCCTTAATTAGCTTTTCAAAATATGAAGACCACCAAGTTTCTCGGAATGAAGGGACCAAAATTCCTCTTTCCAAAATGTCGTTTGGGAAGTTTATGAAGGCTGCTTGAACACATTTTTGTTACTAAAATTTGCGATAATTATAAGGAACATAAACGCTACATAACGCATAAATGCCACGCTAGGATGGAAAACGCAGGACGAGGTCTATCGGTAGAGGAAAAAAATGAGTTAGTTCAAAAATATAAAAAATCGAGAGCATTAGCAAGGAAATAAAGTCGGCAAGCGTTATCATATTTCAAGAGCAAGATGTTAGGAGAATATTTTGATAGCAATCCTAAAGCGTTTTGGTCATATATGAGAGAGCTTCAGGGAAATAGGTCCACAGTGCACACACTTAAAACCGATAAAGGAATTACAGTCATCAGCAATGTAGACAAAGCCAATACTTGAAACACCTTCTTCCAAAGCGTATTCAACTCATCGTCACACAACGCTGTGGAACCACCGCTGAACACTTTCGGTGAGCAAATGCCCTAAATAAAAATTTCATGTCGAGGAATAGTGCAGCAGTTAAAAAGCATTAGTAAAAACAAATCACCAGGTTCCGAACAAATTCCTTCCAGAGTATATAAAACATTAGCTTCTGAAATAGCCCCCTATCTAGAAATAATATTCAATAAAAAATATAAAGAACCACACAGTACCCAAGGATTGGAAAGTAGCTAATAGTACACCTATTTTTAAAAGCGGTGATAGGGAAGAACTTAGTAAGTACAGACCGATTTCACTCACGTCAATCTCTTGTAAGATATTTGAGCACATTGTAGTAAGTTCGATCATGGGTCATTTGGATAGTCAGGGATTACTCATAAACAGCCAACATGGGTTCCGAAAAGTTAGATCTTGCGAGAAACAATTAACTTTACTCGTACACGATATTTTAGTCTACGGCGAAAACAGTACTGAAGTTGATGCGATATTTTTATATTTTAAAAAGGCTTTCGATAAAGTTCCTCATGATAAATTAATCTTGAAGTTAGAGAGTTTTGGTATAAATAAAGACGTTGTATGTTGGGTAAAAGAATTCTTAAGTGGACGAGAGCAGAGGGTTTTCATAGATGGTATCATGTCGGACACAATCAAAGTCATATCGGGAGTTCCCCAGGGTAGCGTAGTAGGTCCGCTTCTATTTCTTTTATACATAAACGATTTGGGTACCGTAGTTAGTAGTAAGCTTAGACTTTTTGCAGACGATACGGTAGTGTATAGGGGTATATCAAAAGAAGAGGACAGGAAATCGCTTTGCAAGGATTTACATCTACATAATACCCTGCAAGCCACCACAAGGGTGTGTGGCAGGGGGTGATTTCTCACCAACATGCCGCTACCAATGCTATTCATTGCTACTCTCCGATAGGACATATTTACCGTACCGATTTAGATGCAATTCAAGAGTGGTGCGACAAATGGCAATTAGAACTTAACCTTAAAAAGTGTGTAGCTATCAATTTTTGGGGGAGGAATAATTCGACAGAGCGATCATATAAAATTAGTATCACGAAGATCGAAAACGTTGAAAGCATAAGATATTTAGTTGTAACAATCACTAAAGATAAATCGTGGGGAAAACACATCCGGGAAATATGCGGCCGAGTGAAGAGAAAGCTAGGATTTATAAAAAGAGTACTTGGGAATAAATGATGAGAAGACAAAACAGCGATGTAACTTTTCACTAGTTAGGCCCCACCTTGAGTATGCAGCCAGTGTATTGGATCCTAATGAATTAGGTTTGATCAGAGAACTAGACAGTGTGCAGCGTAAAGCAGCTAGGTTCGTCAAATGGTGTTACGATAGGTTGAGTAGTGTATCAGAATTAATACAAGAATTAGGGCGGGAATCATTATCATAGCGTAGGTTAAAGTACATATTAAATCTATTAGAGAAATTTCAATCGGATAGATTTACTGAAGATATTAGCCACATATTAAAGACACCAGCGTATCATGCTGGTGTCTTTCGTGCATCTTCAAAGTCTGTAGTGCATGATGCATGTATTAATCCCTTAAATAATATATATCCAAAAAACTAGTGGCATGAGACCCTATAGTTGCTAGTTTGCATGTTAGTAGTGCATGCTTGGTGATCTTCACCCCCTGCCACACACCCTCGAGGTGGCTTGCAGGGTATCGTGTAGATGTATATATGTTTTTAATATATATGTGGTAGTCATCCCTTACATTAATAATATTATCAAATTCCTTTGAAAACGCTAAACGGCAAACGGGAAAGAGATGCCTATTCCTCGCCTCGGCTACGTCCTTCTTGCGCGCACGCCTATTCCTGGCCTCCACCTCGGCGGCGGAGGCCTCTCTCTCGGCTGCGTTCTTCTTGCGGCGGGCCTAAGGGGGGGGGGGCGTTTACTCGGAATCTAAATCGCAATGTTGTACACGTAATCGTTAGATGGAAACAAAAAATGAATTTTAGTGAAAAAATTAATCTTCTAACCACTACCATTCACTCATATCAAAAATTATAATTAGCAAAAGGTGACGCCCACCGAAAAAGCTGCTGTGATAACATTTACGTCATTTCCCTCACGTCCTTGACTGCTTTTCGGGGAAGGGAAGGGAGGGGAGTTCTCGGAAGGTCTGCTCGCACATATGCTGTCGCAACTGCTCTTATTGCCATAGTCCGCTGTGCCCCCCCCCCCCACTGCGATAAGGTAAAGAAGCTTCGCGGGCTCAGTTGTGATTGGACGAAGTCGATATACGTCAGAGGTTGCACCACGCCCACTTTTCCGAAAGGGTTGAATACATCAGTTTTTCGCCGCTTATAACTCGAGAAATAATTGACGGATCAAAAAACGGGAAAATACGTATCTTTTTATTTTACAAACTCTATCAGATTTGGCAATAAAAAATATGGCAAACGACCCCATTCCTGGGAAAAGATGGTAATCATTAAGGTGGTTCTCCAATGCCAGTTTTTATTTCACCAGCTCAATTTACGTTTAAAGATAATTGGAAAATATCTAAAAGCCACATGTCTAAACAGACACAGTATCCTCGATGCTAGCAACTGCACTTTTGTAGGCTTTTTGATGAACATGCGATGGCGAGAAATCCTTCCCAGGAGGGACATGACCTCGAGTTGGCAAGCAAGATATTTACCCCACCGCCACCGAGGCCATTGATACAGAAAGAGTGAAATAGGCATACTAAAGTGAAAATTATATACCTATGGCTTTAAGAAGGAGGAAAGAATTTTTACATGCAAAATGCATGTCAGGTAAATCATAGCTGCGGAACTGCGGAAAGATTAGAATTCGTGTAGTTAGAGAGAATATATAGAAGAATCATAGGATTTCGATAATTGTGTTATTTAATGTTGTGAAAGCCGTAACGGAAAAATTATAAGGTATTTTAATAACGTAATGAACTGGTTTGCTAAGCAGAAAGAAACAAGAAAGCAAAATTTGCTGTTGTAATTTGCATACATAAATGTCACACAGTTAGGACCTACTAAGTAGGCTATTTGCATTAAAATTTGTGCACAAAACATTAAAACTAAATAACATTTTCTCAATTTTCGTCCGTCCGTAGGTATACCTGTATTTGTGAGGGTGACTACATTGCCTCAAAGCAAAAGTCTATACTTTGTTTATTTCACTTATTTTAATATTGAGAAGGACCTACTTGGTTTAGTCGTTGTTAAAGCTATTATAAATGTATTCTACTCTATTCTATAGGTAGTTCTCCTTTGAAAGTTATTATTTTGACTCTTGCGGATAAAATAAAAATATCAAAGGAGCATAGTATTTTCTGGATACTTATTTTCATATTTCATTCCAACCAATTTTCATTTTGCGCGGCATTGAAGAAGAATGGAGTTTGAAATCCCTCTGTAGGCTGCCGCGGGTT
Source organism: Platycnemis pennipes (assembly GCA_933228895.1). Classification (NCBI taxonomy): domain Eukaryota; kingdom Metazoa; phylum Arthropoda; class Insecta; order Odonata; family Platycnemididae; genus Platycnemis; species Platycnemis pennipes. The sequence goes on along the minus strand of OW121846.1, from coordinate 101,225,898 downwards.
AATGGATGTGAAGATGCAGGTCTTCTACACCGCGTTGGTCTGTTTTCTTGGATTCAATGGACTAGGGGGGGGGGGGGGTGGCACCGGGTGCCACCCAATGGGGTGTAGAAAAAACTTACGAAAATTTCAGTAGATAGAATATTGCCACAAAAATATCATAAATCATCTTTTCACAAAAATATTATCAATCATCTGAATGTTTTCCTATCTGTAAATATATTTAGGCTTTATTAACGCCGATGGTAATCTACTAATTAAATGAAAATACTTTTTTAGAGTACCTGTACCAAATTCCCAAAAAGAGAAGTATGCCTCAGGGAATTCATACATCTAAGAGAAAAAGTGTATTTCAACAGAGATATGCCAAACAGGCTAAAATAGATGTAGTTCAGAGCATGTCTGGAGCCATATTTAAATATGTTACAAAAACTGATGACAGCCAAGGTTCATCTAAAGAAATTGATTTTCATTTTGATTCAAGGAATGATTCTGATAATATTAGCTTATCTTCAGGCAGTAACAGCAAAAATACAGAATTAATGATGATAGCCCATGAAGAAAACGAATCAGAAAAAAATACTGACAATAAGAGTGATAATACCGATAATGCGTATACTATCGAAGACTATTTTCGTAGATGAAACACTTCAGGACTTGAGAGATATCTCACATTGGAGTATACCCGTTACTGATAATTTTCGAAGTGAGATCAAGAAAAAAAGAAGTGGATATTTCCAAAACAGAGAAACAGAGTTTGCCACTGCACCCAGGCACGGACTAAAAATAAAAGAATACCTATGTTCGCCATCTTTCAAAAGAATGGTTCTATGAAGTGATGCCTAATGGGGAAAAAATTCTGCTGTCATGGAAGTGGTGGAAATAAATCCCAAAAGTGATCGACCATGAAAATTCAAGTGAACATCTGGAAATTTTTGAAAAGTGGAAAACTTTAGAAATGGGCTAAAATTGCATAAAACAATAAATGACGCAGCCTTGCAATCAATGGATACTGAAAAACAGAAGTAGAAGCATCTTTAAGCTAGATTATGGGATATCACTTTGTTGCTGGCTAAACAAAACCTAGCATTTCGTGGACATGATGAGGGCCAAGACTCTTGAAATAAAGGCAATTTCTTAGAACTAGTCAAACCACTGACAAAGTATGATGTAGTGTTGAAAGAACACATCTTTAATTAAGAGGTAAATTACCAAAAGTATCATACTTGCCCCCATTTATATTATTCAGGGGAGGCGAACGGCAGCTGAGGTCATTTGGGCCATTTAGGGATAGGTGGGTAATTGCGTAATGGTAGGTGTTTACGGCTTAACGTCCCATCCGACGGACGGAGTACTGACCTGAAATGCCCTCCACTGGGAACTCAAGTAGGGACCGGTCTTGCCACTGAAAAATCCACCACTGTAGGGAATCGAACCTGGGCCCTCGGGATGGGAGGCCAGTACTCTAGCCACCACATAAACCCGATCCCATATATGCCCCCAGATAAACAAAATGAATTCATGAAGGTTTTAGCGAACACGTTAAATTTTAGCTTGTGAACGAAATTAAATCAGCTAAATATTTTGAATTTTGCACACCTGACATTTCACATGTTGATCAAATGTCTGAAGTGATTCGTTACGTGAAAATTGATGGTAGAAAAGTGGAAGTCAAAGAAGTATTCCTTGATTTTTTCCTTCACATGGAAAAAAAGCCGACGATTTAAGCGAAGACATTCTTAAGAAGCTGGAAATTGACGGTTTAGATATTATGAGATATCGTTCCCAGGGCTATGATAATGCAGCTGTTATGAGCGGCATTCATGAAGGAGTGTCAAGCTATTATTAAAGCACAAAACAACAAAACAATTTTTGTTGGGTGTATAGACCATGCAATTATTTTATGTGTCCAACACTCATTTGCACAAAATGTATCTTGTATAACATTTTTCGGAACTGTAGAGACAATATTTACATTTCTTTTGCTTCCACTAGCCGCTGGTAAATGCTTCTTAAACACAGCAAAGGGTCTGTTGAAAGACTCTCAACAACCCGTTGGAGTGCTCATTATGCTGCAGTAAAAGTATTGGCAGAAAATTTTGATGGGATTGTGGGTGCAATTGAGGAAATATGTTATCCGGGTACTGCACAGAATATTATGCCTGCTGTGTGTGACTTTACATTTATTTGCTATCTTTTCTTTTGGAATGATGTACTAAGAGAAATGAATTGTGCTCAGATTGCACTACAAAGTAAAGGCTTGAGTGTTGATCAATTAGCTATAAAAATTGAGACTCTTCATCTTTATATTGACAAAAAACTAAAAATTGTTGAAAAGGCAATAGATATTGCTTTGAAAAAATCAGAGGATTACAATATTCCAACACACAGATGAATTCGTCGTAAACAGCGAATGGCCGGTGAGTTGGCCATCGATGCAGGACTCACACTAAGAGCTGAACTGCAAAAGGATACATTGGAATGTCTTGACCGATTCAGTATTGAAATTCGAAGTAGATCGAAGTCTGTTCAAGATATAGCTTCATTGTTCGAGGTTGTGCAGAAAAATAATTTGCTTTTGGTGAATAGTTAAAAATTGAAATTAGCTGTTTCAAAATGTACTGATTTTTATGATGAGGTATCAGAAACAGAACTCTTTTTAGCGATACCAAGGTTGAGAAGACATTAAAAAGCGGCCTGTGTTACAGTTTCTAATAGGGTGTCTCTAGATTTTTTAAATTTATCGTGGGATGGGATTTCACAGAATCTCTTCCAAATCTTATGGTTGCACTAAATTTATTTATGACGATTTGCGTATCAGTTGCTTCGTGCAAGAGGAGTTTTACCAAACTAAAATTACGAAAAAATACTTATGGGCAACAATAATGTAATGTAAGGATGTAATTTCCGAGTTTGCAGCTGTCAAAGCTAGAAAGAAAAGATTTGAAGACTTTAAGTACATAAATGTTGTTTTATGAGGGTAATATTAATTATACTCCCATTCTTCTTTTGCCATATCCAACTTTCAATTTCATACATCAATGAGGAAGTATGTATGATAAAACAATACTATTACTATCATAATATTCTACTTCAGACTCTCATTTTATTACTTATCAAATTTATTCATACTTTAAGATTATCGGATTTTTATTAATTTTAACAGTTTTCATTCTTGGGGAGACACCACGCACCGTTACCGCACCGGGTACCAAGCTACGCCTCTGCTTGGACTACAGTTTCGTCGGCGTTGTAGACGGCTTCTTCTGGTCGGTGAAGTACAGGTGCAGCCATTCGTCGTCTTATATATCTCAAGCGTAAAGGCCTGGTTACACGATACATTAACACGTACGGGTTCATGTACATTTGCGTGAATGGTTTCTGCTCAACTTGTGCGAAAGCATGAACCAAATAGAACAGGTTCTATTTTCTGTTCACGCATTCATTCATTTGTACATTTTGGTGTGGTTACACGGTGCATTTTCGCGTTCATTCATTTACACATTAACACGTACGGTTTAATGTATTGTGTAACCCAAGCCTTTAGACTTGACTCCAAAGGGTGAGAATATAAGACGACGAATAGCTACACCTTCAGCTGCAGCTGAAGTAGCCGACTGAAACGCCGCCGAAACTGTCTGCCAAGGAAACATGGAACAACGCGGTGTAAAACGCGGAAGACCTGCATCTTCGCAAGAATGGCATTCTTCACATCCTTTGTTTCACGAGAGCTTTACTCAATAATTGATCATATCTACTATATCATACAGCCACACCAAAACTACGTTCCAATCATTTCTTTTAATTTTCCGAAGGAGATCCACTCGGACCCCCGTTTCGCTTAGAGGTATTGCATACCCCCCAGGTACCGCGGAAAGTAGAGAACCCCCCTAAAAAACAACGACCTTAATCTACAACTGGAGTACTCGTTTACTCGGAATCTAAATCGCAATGTTGTACACGTAATCGTTAGATGGAAACAAAAAATGAATATTAGTGAAAAAATTAATCTTCTAACCACTACCATTCACTCATATCAAAAATTATAATTAGCAAAAGGTGACGCCCACCGAAAAAGCTGCTGTGATAACATTTACGTCATTTCCCTCACGTCCTTGACTGCTTTTCGGGGAAGGGAAGGGAGGGGAGTTCTCGGAAGGTCTGCTCGCACATATGCTGTCGCAACTGCTCTTATTGGCATAGTCCGCTGTGCCCCCCCCCCCCCCACTGCGATAAGGTAAAGAAGCTTCGCGGGCTCAGTTGTGATTGGACGAAGTCGATATACGTCAGAGGTTGCACCACGCCCACTTTTCCGAAAGGGTTGAATACATCAGTTTTTCGCCGCTTATAACTCGAGAAATAATTGACGGATCCAAAAACGGTAAAATACGTATCTTTTTATTTTACAAACTCTATCAGATTTGGCAATAAAAAATATGGCAAACGACCCCATTCCTGGGAAAAGATGGTAATCATTAAGGTGGTTCTCCAATGCCAGTTTTTATTTCACCAGCTCAATTTACGTTTAAAGATAATTGGAAAATATCTAAAAGCCACATGTCTAAACAGACACAGTATCCTCGATGCTAGCAACTGTACTTTTGTAGGCTTTTTGATGAGCATGCGATGGCGAGAAATCCTTCCCAGGAGGGACATGACCTCGAGTTGGCAAGCAAGAGATTTACCCCACGAAGATCACGTTAAAAAGTTTTGATCCATATGCTATAAAAGAGCAAGTTTTCTAATACTCTTTAATGGTTAGTGTAATTCACATACGGCAAAGATCGTACTAAAAATAACGACCTGAATTTTTATAGGATGGACAAATGACAGCTCAGAGTAGGGCTGGGCGGTTTTCCGGTGCACCGGTTCGGTTTTTTTTCAGAACCGGCAGGCCGGTTCAAAGTAGGAAAAAAACCGGTGCACTGGGGAAGCGGTTCAGAAACAACGATGATCGTTCGCTGCTCGGCCTTCACGCCGCCGTTTCTGCTCGCCGGAGACCGGAGGGTCCCGGGTTCAAATCCCGGGCAAGAAACCCCCTGGAAACCCCCATCTAAAATCCTCGCGAATCAATTTTCTGAGTGTCTGAACTTCGAAGTAAATCGCAGGTGGCCCAGGGAAAGGAACTGGCCCCCCTACCCTGAATGTCTGAAATTCACACGCTAATCTACGCATTGGCTACGCACGCATTGGCTAAGAATCGGGTAAGGTCTACTCTCACATATCAAAACCAACCTTCGGATTGAATCACTGAGTGAGTAAAGTTATCCGTCTGTCGTCTGCTAGAGCCACTAGAGTGCACAGCGCGCACTCGCCCCGCATTGTCACATACGTAGCTCAACAAGATGTTGTGTTTTTTCACACTATTTTGTTTTTTCGACGGTTACAATGAATGAGAGAGAAAGAGAGAGTTGATAATCCTTCAGGTTAGTGAGTACCAATTGTTATTAAACCAATGCTGTAGGTTTTGGGAGACTTCGTGGAGGAAGGAGCATTGTTTCAAGTTCCTATCTACCCCTGCCACACACAAAAAGTGAGTGGATAATGCAACTGCTTACGGCAGCCTCAAAATTTGAGTCCGGAATGCATTCATGGATGGGAATTATCGTGCATAAGATTCGCCAAATACAAACTAAATTGTAACATTTTGACGTTGATTATCAATACTCAATATTGTGAGTTCTTTCCAAGAATTATTTTTATTCCAAAGAATGGTTGAGATATTTATTAATGAATAATATTTTAAATAATGGTAAATTTAAGGAAAATACGGTTACCTAAGGCAAAACTTGATGTGACACCCTACGTCTCCAGAAATTTTTGGATAGTTTACGGGTTGCCAATTTTTAACAATGTTTCAAAAAAGGGCGTCATACTCAGACCCTCGCCCCATAATCGTTGCCAAGATGAAAGATAAAGGAAATGTTGACTAAGAAAGGCAGATAACTATGAGCCAAGACGAAAGCAATCAGCCTCTCCACACTCCCTGGAAGCACGTAAATCTGATCTTAATTCGAAAGGTTTCGTCCCTAGGCAAACACCAGTCGTTCTGCCTCTAGAGAGCTTTTCATTCACCAGGTATAATTTAATAACTTAGCACGACACTTTTTGTTGTTACAACAGCATTATCATCAAGAATGATCAAGGCACTTGATAATGTCGTTTTAATTACGAAACGCGTCGTGCCGAGTGAATAAATATCTATGGAAATTTGCAATGTCTTTCTTCGACAATAATGCGAATTTCATCGCCGTTACAATTACAAAAGGCAATTCATATGCACGCCTAGGATTCACATAAAAACCATTGACTCACGCAAACTTTCTCACTTTTTACTGTTCAGTGTAAGAAAGCGTACCCGCGTTATTAAGAAGTATCCTCTTATAGGAAAAAAACACGTCTTAAAAAACAGGTAAAATAAAAATTTTGGCGAAAAACCTTTTGGATGACAAAAAGCGCGGTAGACGAGAGAAAAAAATTTCAGTAGAAAAAACGGTTCATTAGAAAACACCGTTTTAGTAGAAAACACCGGTTCAGGAGTAAACACCGGTTCAGTAGAAAACATCGCTTTAACAGAAAACATCAGTTCGACCTATTGAACTGGTGCACCGCCGTCTCAAACTGTTTTTTCAGAACCGAGAACCGGTTCAGTATTTCCTACACCGCCCAGCCCTAGCTCAGAGTGTCGCTTTTGAGCTTAGCCCCCTACTTGCTCACACCTATCTTTCGATTCTCCCTGCGGATGATCGCTTGGTTATCCGAAATATCAGTATTGGAGATTGTTTCTTCTTCCTTCATTTGGGTTTTGGACTTCGATTTTTTTCTCTAATCTATCATAATCCTGCGAGAGGATAGAATAGCTCAGACTAGGGATATAAATCAGTTCCTGCGGAAAGATCGAATCTCACAAAAGGGTAATATTAAAAATCAGTTTAAAATAGTGTTACCGCAATGGTTTAAGCTCATTTGAGGAGAAATTAGAATCACATTAATGACTTCATCACCATTCTACAACTCTATCTGGGATAAAGAGTTTCCAACTGGACGTTTTCGAGAATACTTCACATTCTTCATCCTCGGAAACCGCTTCCACGTCGCAACCTCTTCCCCTGCTCACTCCTTCAAATGTTTCAATGAACTTATGTACCCATTGACCACTATCTACCACTCCTCACTTTCGTCATTTCCCCACAGTGTACACAACGATCACCTATCTTCACATCCGTCCATCACAAGCACCCATTCCTATAGCTTATACGGCCAACTCATACATTGTTAGCTATTCACGGCCTTAGTAATATTGTGTATATTTTACATGCTACCACCGCGTCATGTTTAACCAGAATCATTCATTGAAAGCAAATTGTATTTTAAAGTTCACTACATTTTATTTCATCCCTAATGTGGTGATTCGCGAAACCACTCTGTAAAATCATTCGGTGACTATGGCAGTTGGGAGTAGTGCGTAGCTAATATAAACAGATTGGCTATATGTGTAGCATATAGTTGTATGTACTAGCGTACGACAGTATTTTTGTCGCATAGAGTATTTTTTTTACCCGTGACTTATCTAAGTACGAGCGATGGGATTCGTCGCAAAATTTCACCTCGTTCGTTCCTCCGAGTTCATCACCCAGGAGAATAGCACAGCAAGAAATAAAAAGATAAGAAAAATAATAAGACATTTCTCCAAAACTTTAGTAGCTTATTCTGTAAATTTTGAATCAAATGCGTATAACGAAATTTAACTTCTATTAGTATCAATATAGAGTAAGTATAATACTCTATGGTATCAATTAACTCTGAGAAGTGAAGGGAGAGCAATTTATTTTGAGTTGTGGTGGCATTTGTTTTTCGCGCACTTTACAACGTTGCCTAGTTTCCAAACAAAATGCGTAATAATTCAATATTATAAGCAAAATAAGTCACATCAGCACTTTAAAAAATTTTCTTAGTGGTTTCAGTTTACAAATGAAGAAACTTTAGCTTTCTGCCGTCATTAGAAATGCCACTTGGCAAACGCGAAGCGATCGGCTAAGCCGCCGACCGCGCGTCAATGACTATCACTCAGGTCCAGCATTCTGCATGAATAAGTTAACAGAGGCGCAGGTCATCGGTCAGGTGTGTTTTTCCCCACGTGGTGTTTCTGTACCGTAAACTTCTAACACATTGAAATCAGACTTTACATGTTCATCATACACATTAGTTGTCACACGTGTCGTGTTCAACTTTACGTTTAACATCGCAAATATTCAATTGCATACAGCATGGCTGACTATTTAATTTGTGGGGGAAATAGTTACGTGCCGGAAGATGGTCTCACTGGAGCGCAGCTCTTTGGAAAAGGTGATGGACTCACGTACAAGTAAGTGTTTGGAAACACGTGAGAACGATCTAGTCCTCGATCGGTAATGGAACTGCTACAGTTGACTAGCTGAGTTGTCTCGAGTTCTTGCATGCTGTCGCATCATGTAATTAAAGCGTGAATGCTTTGAACGTTAAACCTTACGATGTGATATTTTGGCATTACTTTAATTGATTTTCCATGCTATGTAATGTTTTCCGTAATTAGAATCCACGGTTACCGGTCGTTATGTTTGAATGCAAATGATCACAGTAAACAAAGTAATTTTAGGTTCGTTGAAATTAACTCCTTCGTTCAGATCAAACATTCGATGTAGGAATAATAAACGTCATAACCTCTCTGATAATAGTTGTCTTGAATGTCCACGTTACTGTTGATTAATACACTTACTTCCTTTTCAGCGACTTCATTATATTGCCGGGTTTCATCGACTTTACATCGGAAGAAGTTGTAAGTGTATAGGTTGTTATGAACGTTTGAAAGTTTTAGTGATTTCAGATTATATTTAACTTTTTTATGTCACAGGATCTAACATCTGCCTTGACCAAAACAATTTCATTGAAAGCACCTTTAGTGTCATCACCAATGGATACAGTTACGGAATCGGACATGGCTATCGCAATGGCTGTAATTATTTTAATCAATTTAATGGTGGGCTTTTAATTGATGATTATGTGTAGACCATAGATGGAGTAATACTGTTTTATTTCAGTTATGTGGCGGAATCGGTATAATTCATCACAATTGCTCCCCAGAGTACCAAGCAAATGAAGTTCACAAAGTGAAGAAGTATAAACAGGGTTTCATTAGGGATCCAGTCGTCCTAAGTCCAAATCACTACGTGAGTAACGGTTAATTTCTTCTTATCAGTAATACTTTTGGCTGATGATGCTAACTGTCAAACCGAAGTGATTGTTAGGAATATATTATCTTTTGTGGGTCATTCCATGTCATTTCGGTATGTTTTAACCTTTAGTGTAGATATGACGATATTTAAATTTTTATCTTTTTCAATTTAAGCTTTTCTCAAGAAGAAAAGCTTAAATTGGGGTCATATCTGCATGAAAGGATAAAACATGCTAAGTTTAATCAAAATCTGAGATAGTGGGTATCATGGCCTGGATAAACTGGTGTGGAATGACCCTGACGTAAGTCCCTTAAGACCCTTCCGACTGCTTTTGTCTCCAATTAGTGGATGGAGTAAGATATGAAATATTCAAAATAGTGTTATGTTTTCCAATTTGCATTTTCTTCTCAAGTGGAACTATGAAAAGGGGTAGGTATTAGAACTTCATTGAAATCTTACTTCTCACCAGTATGTGAACTTTCTTGTACGTAATGATAGTTCAGATGAACTTGATAGGTCATCGAATCATTTCACAAATTTAGTTTGAGCTCACATCCAGTGGATTGAATTGATTCTGTTGTTATTTTCCAATTTGGGTTATTTTAAGGGGTAGAAGGACAATTGGCTCATTTAGAAATACATTGTGTACCTATGAGTCCTACTAATACTAGAAGTGTTAACTTCTGAGGGAAAGCTATTGTATCTTTGGTTGACCGTATTATCAATGCTTCATCATGTTCGTCACTTTAATATTTAGTGAGTAATGATTGATGCGCAACCTGTTTACTGGGGAGTACAGAGCCGAGTTGTTTTTAGGCACTACACATTTTTATGTTCATATTAGATTCCTGATTGCTGCATTGTCATGTGGGCAAGAATGTTGATTTATATGTATTTAAAAATGTCATGTTTAACTCGGATGATGGAACTCCATCCTACAATTTATCACATGCCATTATGCCGGCTGCTGAGAGTTCTGCTATTGCCATCATACCAGAATGTTTGGTGAATGTGATAGGTGGTAATAGACAAAGAGCTCCAGTGTAGTTTTAAGTAAAATGACTGCGTTTATAAATGTGTGGAAATAGCCTTGCTTTAATGGAGGTTTACGATTGCCTCACTATTACTTGTTTGGTATTATTGTACAATCTGTTGTGAGAGTCTTTAACAACTGAAATGAGAGTTATTTATACAAGGGGTAATCAGTTAATTATAACTAAATTTTTGCGTATGACATACTATCATGATGAAATTAAGTTAGCCTCTTGGTTGTATGTCAGTGTGTGTGTGTTGAATTGTTGCTTGTCTGCTTACCCTTCCCAGAAGGCATTCTTTGTAAGGACTAAGTTTTGATTGCCTGTGAAGTAGATGTGAATTTTTAAAATTTCTTTGCAGGTATCCGATGTGTTTAAAGTTAAAAAAGCCAATGGTTTCTGTGGAATTCCAGTGACTGAGAATGGCAAGTTGGGTGGCAAGCTTGTGGGGATAGTTACTTCTCGTGATATTGATTTCATTGAGGAAAGCCAGCATGATTCTCTAAGATTGGAACAGGTAAATTATTTTAGATTTACATGACTATGAATGAGTTCTTATCTTGTTTTGCTCTAACTCATAAAGTATGAATATTGTAAGGTTACCTAATTTCCCTGCATGAATTTGATTTAGGTCTCATTTTATATCTACGAAACATTTTCATTCAATTAATATTGTCCAATGTGGCATTTACTGTTGCTGTAATTCCTGTAATAAGTTACTGTCCTCAGGTGGAAACAAACTATTTCCCTATTGCATGGCTTCTGTATCTGTTAATCATTTGCTATGTTAAGGACATATTATTAGGAGGTACAGCCTGAGGTGTGTGGTAATTTGACAGCTGGGTTGGTTAGGGAAATGGGGGCACTTTTGTATGAGGGAAGTAGATAATTGGCATGAAGATGTGGGTAGTGTAATGTAGGCTTGTCCTTGAAGGGAGTGGAGATGATGGACGGAAAGGGACACACTGAATTTCATGTTGGAAAATGTTGTGAGAGACCTCTGGAGTGTTTTAAGCCTTTTGATTTGAAAATGATGTTAAGTATTTTTCCTCATTAATTATAAAGTGAAAAAGTTACATGGAGCGGAAACGTGATGGCAAACTATTGTATGGTGGTAAATCATATGTTTGACGTCAAACTCTTTCCTCTACCTGCCACTGCACTAGTGCAGGAAATGCTACCAAGCAGACAGACAGTGCACTCTGCTAATACTTATTTCCTAGTATCAGAGGTATATTTATTCATTTTACTAAGCATACTGTGAAGTTAGCCCATAATCACGTAAACTTCATGCCATGCTACGCAGTCCACTAGTGGGATACCCTGGAGCCTATGCAACTACTATTAATACCATGTATAATGGAGAAGGCTTTTCAAACTGATAGTTTTCACAGGCTATTATTAATAAAAATTCATTAGAGCTGAGTAGCTCTGATATACAATGGTGAGTTCAGGAGACTAATATTTCCTATGCCTTGCTACGTAAACTATATGCCTGTTACGTCAGCTAGAAGGCAGCACACGCCACTTTATGAGCTTTTTCAAAAGGGCTTAGTTCTCTAGTAAACTGGGATTTATCAATCAAATCTTTTTGCATAAAATTAATACATTTATAGTAGGCCACAAATTGATATTAATGAATTCTCTTTTATTTGATGAAGTAAACTACCCTATTGCTCCAAAAAGTCTTGGCTCATTTTGGTATGAAGAACTTACAGACTGAAATCACTGGTATATGTAGTTTCAATTGCCATATTTGAAGGCATATTCACACAAACACACACAAGAAAAAAGTTTTAACTACAACTACTAACCCCTACAACATAAGTTATAATTCCTTTTGATATTTAAATTTTAGAAAACAAAAACATGGTGCAATTATTGATGTAGTTACGGAGGAAGTGTACTTTGTTCTGAAAAAAAATTGGTAAACTGCTAGCTACGACTAGAGAAGAGCATAATACAAAATGAAGCACAGGATTGGGGGGAACCGATAGCGATGAGCATAATAATAACAATCACAGCAACACTTCACTTGATTAATAAATATTATCTGGAAGTAAATATAATTGTAATGGCATCAAAATGGGTTGCATTGACCATCTGGGGACCACATGGCATTCAGACCTTCGCACATAAGATGCTGTTGAAATTTCTTAGCCATAATTTTGGAAAATATATGCAGTAAAACCCCTTATTTACACTTTTGTGGGGACTGCTAGTAAAAGTTAAATTGTGGGAAAATGCAAACTGCGAGAAAAGGACAGTATTGAGTTTTACATGCATGCTTTCACAATATATAGGAAATATTTAAATAAGAAACACTGATAAACTGAATTAGAGCAATATAATTAATTATTTCGTAAAGTATAGAGCTGTCCTGATTTATTTTTGTCCGATATATTTCTACCAATGATCTCTGCATTCTCTTTGTGTTCTCACAGAGTCCATTGGCTTTTTGCTGGCAACAGTTGCGCTGACATTCAGGTTGAAAAGTGAGAACCCGAAGAGAATGCAGAGATCACAATTAATGCCGCAAAAATCTTTGAGCCTTTATTTCTACCAATGTTTCAACCAACCCAACCAAACATTTTTTACTGCCTTTATGATGAAGCCATTCACGGTGATATTCGGTTATCTAGAACTTAAAAACCTCTTTTTAAGTTGGTACCTCTTTTTAAGATTTGTTGACATTTTCTTTTTTCCTGAATAACTTCGTGATTTTTCATAATTGTATCCATTGATCCTTAGATGCTTTGCTATATCAGTGTGAGTTGCATTTTGAGAATTCACAATTTTTATTTACGCCTAGAATGAAAATATTCTAGTTGCTGTGAAGGTGGTGATTAGAAGATGACTCGAGGGCTTCCGGTTTTTTCCTGCGTTGATTCATCCTACTGGATGACAGTTTTGCCGGTTATCTAGACGGCATCTTCAGGTCTGAAGTATAGGAAATATATGGAACGAAGATATAGGAAAGTTGTTGGGAATCGATCTTCAGAACTGAATATTGTGTCTGGAATGCTGACCAAACTGTCATCCAGAGGCATGAACTAACTCGGAAGAAACCGGAACAACCTAGAGTCATTGACAGTATTGTAATTTGCATCCATTTCCCATTTCCAAGTAAAATAAAATTTATGCTCCGGGGTAATGAAGGATTACAAACAGCATATGAGAATATTGAGTTACCTCACTGGTCAAACAGTTGTCCAACGTTAAAAATATCTCAACAATAATTTTATTAATCAATGCAGTTTTCACACGATAAAAAAGTTTCAATAAGTTTTGTTTTGTAGTAAACAGTAGTAATACTTGAATCGATGACTGTCTGACGAATGAACCACTGTTTTCGTACACCAGTTCAGTGAATGTATTTTCAACATTTCATAGTGTCTGGGTAAAAATTCATTTTCATTCTTCCCTATATGAACTTTGGTACAGTTTAAATATACTTCAGTAGCTGTTCCTAAATTATAAATTGTATCCTATGCAAATTCTTTTCATAGTACGAATCTTTTCTCTGCATAAGGATTGCGAGTGTACATATTTCACCTTCCATCACCAGTGGTGCAGGGTATTGCCCCGCTGTGCCACTAAGTTCAAATTCTTCCATAAAATGGAGCATAATAGTGCTCTCTCTCTTGTTTTTGAAGTTTATATGCACTAAATGGGGTAAAAAATGTTTTACAAGTACTAGTATGTATGGTTAAATGTCATAGAAGGGAATTTTGTTTTTTAATCTATCGCATTCTAACCTGCATCTAACGAACACTGAGGGAAAACAGAAAAGTCTGTGTAAATACTGGGTTCTACATATGTCGGAGATATAGGAAATTGGATGTGACCTGATAAAAACTTTGTAAATAGCCAGAAACATAAATTCCAAAAATGCAAATACGAGGTTTTACTGTATATGCCATCAATTACAATAATTTTTTTTAAATATCTGCCTTAATCCAATATTTCTTATGTTCAGATATATCAGTACTTTCAAGCAAAGAGAACAACCTCGTAGAATCTGGCGGTGGGTGATGAGGATGAACGGTGAAATTCACTTGGGAAGTTTCTTACTTAGTCCTTTGAGTAAGCTTTATAGCCAGCTGTTCTTATAGCAAGTCTCTATATGTCGGATGTGTTTGTCATTTATACTTAGGGTTTGCTTAACCAATTCAAATTAAATTCCTCTATTTAAATGCACTTTTTGAAAACTACAATTGTCAGTCTGTTAAATTCACAATTAAGGGCACGTTTCACCAACGAAGATAATCGTTTTAATTCTGTTAATTTTGTGATTAATGGAGTTAATGTGACATTTCTGTTTCACCAGTACTATTAACTCTGTTTTGGGACATTATCTCGATTAATTTTTTTAGCGGAGGTTTTCGTCAGGTCTCTTCAGGTTTCGTCTCATTTATTATCCGAGATAATTTTGTAGAAGCAACATGGCACGCAGGCGATTTTGTGAGGTACTTTTAGATATTGGTGACATTGCCAAGACATTTGAGCTCAGTTATCGTTATTTAAGGCAATTACTAGGTTGATTAGGAATGTGCCAATTGATTTGAACCCAAAAGCTGAGATTTTATTTATCCTGAGTTAATAAACACTATGAAATTCACTTATAAACAATTGTTTACTTTCTCAGCAATGCAAATCCTCTAGATGGTAGGGCAAATTGGTGAATTTCTCGAACATCATTATTCTTGGAACCTAAAAATTTTTGTGTATAAGTAGTGCCCGACATTTAATACCATGAGATAGTAAACTGTTGAATTGACGACCGGGACTTGCGCTCTTGGTTGTATTTTGCTGATTAACAATTATCAATAGGGTAGTTTCCTTCATCAAAGAAAACAGACTTCATTAATTGCAATTAGTGCCCTGCCGTAAATGTATTTATTTTATGCAAAAAGTTTGTATTGAGTAATCCCAGTTTACTAGAGAATTTTATGTAAATTTTAAGGTGATTTGAAAAGGCTCTGAAATGGCAGGGTGCGCTGCCTTCTTGCTGACGTAACAGGTACATAGTTTACGTTGCGAGGCGTAGGTACATTCGTCTCCCAAACTTAACCATTGTTTTTCAGGGCCCCTCAGCTCCAGTGAAAATGTATTAGTAATATCCTGTGAAAACTATCAAAGTTTGGAAAGTCTTTGTTTTTTTTTTGGAAAATCTCTGTTAAACGTGGTGTTAATAGTCGTTTTATAGGCTCAAGGGCATCCTGCCCATGGAGTCGTCTGCAACTGTGAAGCGTGGTGTGAAGGTCACCCGGCTATGGGGGAACTACAACTGCTTTTAAATGAATGAATTGAATAAATAATAATAAATAAATGAATAAAATTTAATTATAATAAATCAACTGAATAAGTATACCTCCGTTACTAGTTAAGAAGCTTTGACGGAGTGCAGCATCTACTGAAGTGTCCGCAGTGCCACCTAGTGGCAGGCAGAGGAAAGAGACGTCACAGGTATGATTTACCTGCATGCAATAGCTTGCCTTCGTTTTTTCGCGCCATTGAGTTTTATCACTTTTTAATTAATGAGGAGAATTACTTAATGTCATTTTAAAGTTGAGTGGCTTGAAATACCTAATCCAGAGGTTATAAACTTTCGATCAAGACAATAAAAAAATAATAGGAAACTACCCTATTGTGATTGCACCCTACTCATCTCTGCATTTTTTTTTCCTACTCTCATTTCTTTTTTTGCCCTTCCCTATCTTGAAGGTGTATTAATTATTATCTTTGCATTCACAAGAACATCTAAATGTGTTGGTGTTTAAAGGGTTTTCAATTGCACAATTGTTATTTAAATCAGCTGTCAGGTTTGTTATCAGTAGTTTGTATCTGTATAAGGATTTTATGTCATCTATGCAATTATGTTACTTTCACTGCTCAGGTAATGACTATGCAGGAAGACTTGGTAACTGCTACTTCCGATGTTACTTTGGAGGAAGCCAATTCAGTCCTGGAAAAATCTAAAAAGGGGAAATTGCCCATCGTGAATGACAAAGGAGAGCTGGTGGCACTTATAGCACGTACTGATTTAAAAAAGTCTCGTAATTATCCCAATGCTTCCAAAGATGATAATAAGCAGCTGCTTGTAGGAGCAGCAATAGGTACCAGGCCTGAAGATAAAATACGCCTGAAACATTTAGCCCAAGCTGGAGTTGATGTTGTTGTCCTGGTGAGTTATAAATTATCACTAGTTTTGTGTCTAGTGTTTGTCTTAATACTTATGAATTCATACTTGAAATCATTATTTATAGGATTCATCCCAAGGAAATTCAGTTTATCAAATTGACATGATAAAACACATAAAGGCAGCATACCCAGACCTTCAAGTTGTTGGTGGAAATGGTAATTATATTTTTCTGCAAAAAAAATCTAAGCCATCATAACCTTGGGAGTATAGGGTCATATAGTAGAATTGAATTCTTTAATAGTTGTTACAGCTGCTCAAGCGAAAAATTTGATTGATGCTGGAGTGGATGGTTTGAGGGTTGGAATGGGTAGTGGCTCAATATGCATCACTCAGGAAGTAATGGCTGTGGGCCGTCCACAAGGGACAGCTGTCTACAAGGTAGCCGAGTATGCCAGAAGATTTGGAGTGCCTGTGATCGCTGATGGTGGAATTCAGTCCGTTGGTCACATCATCAAAGGACTTGCTCTTGGAGCTTCAACAGGTGAAAACAGATGGACTGTAATTGGAAATATGCCATCCAATTTGAGTGTATAATTAAGAATGTCATACGTTTCAGTGATGATGGGATCTTTACTGGCTGGAACATCTGAAGCTCCTGGTGAATATTATTTCTCTGATGGTGTTCGATTAAAGAAATACAGAGGGATGGGAAGTTTAGAGGCAATGGACAGAAAAGATGCCCAGGGGTCAGCAATGGACAGATACTTCCATAGGTGAGTACTTAATTCAATACTGATCATTCCTGCATTGTACATCGAGGTCATAAATGTTTCTGCTTAGATAGTAAGGCATTGAATGTTGCCTCTGTCGGTCTTGTGGTGAAACATTTTTTTTGCCTGTTTTAGTTCAATGTAAGTCGTAAGTAAAGTGTTCTATAATCCATTGTATAAAACATTATGAGTGACCAGTATGGAGACTTGTCCTAATGTTTGGGCACATTTGCCATGTCCAGGCCTGATTTTCTTAAAAATTAAAATAAATATCTACTGATATTTGACTCCATCAAGTTAATCTGGTTTCTCATGGTGAAACAGTAGGATAAATACAGTAAAACCTCTCTACAACGAACCCCCATACAGCGAAATTTTAAGGAAACCTCCCTATTTCGAAGTCATTGGCCCGGTCCCGGACCCTTCCAATGGACAATGCACGCAAAAAAACCTCCCGTAACGAACCTCTCTAATTACGAAAACTCCCTACAACGAAGTCTGATAATGGGCCCAAGACATGAAAAGTGCCCCTCTAGAACGAATTATTGAGAACAAATGCAGTATTTTGCATTTGCAGGTAATTTTTTCCATCGATATTTACGTAATAAGCACGAAGTAGAACCGCAGCGGAGTATACTGCGTTTTAACCGTTCTGCTCCGAGCTTCGAAGGGGTTCAAATCCGAGACCTACAGAGCGGAGGGCATGAAGGAAACTTGACGCTCTGGCTCGGTGAAGGCCATAGTCAACTTTGATGGTTCCCACCATAAGAAACGTGTGAGGGAAGCCAAAGCTCCGTTCCGCGTGGCTCCGTCTATTGCTCCGCTCCGACCTTTGTGCCACTCCAAGCAGGAGCGCTTGGCAATTTTGCGCTCCTCTCTGAACCGCCTAGGTGGTTTCCAAGTCGAACTGGTTTGACAGAAAATCCGCGGAGCAGCTCTTTTTAAATTAAATTTCAATAATATCCCATTGAGCATCCCTTATCAGGGTGTCCACTGACCGGGAAAACCTGGAAAATCGGGAATTATTCGTGAATTTTCAATGCAGGGAAATGTTCGTGGATTATTCATGATTTTCTGGTCTGAGTCGGGAATTTTAAAAATTCTTAATTCAAGACAAAAAATCCTTATTTTAGAAATAGGATCAACAACGATGTCTTGAAGATACATATATATTATTTGATCACTGTACAAGATGTAATGGATTTGCCGTTGGTATGAATGAATAAATAAACGACGAAAAAGTAGTTAGGCTCAATGAATCTTCAGCGCTGAATGCATCGGAGACGTCAACTGATGAATGTCGTCGAACAGATGCCTTCAGCGTCACGTCAAGTTTCCTTTGTTCTCACTCATTGCGCATATAGAACTAGTCGAATATCTTCTAACTAGACTAGGAAACACTGAAGACATCAAGTCATTGAAGTGGAACATCCTGCAAACCATTCAGCGTCTGTGTGTTGCTTGGGATGGAGTAGAGAGAAGCGCGATCTCGAATTGCTTCAGGAGGGCAGGCTTTCCCGGAGAGATGGACACCCAAGACGACCCACAGCCGGAGGAGAGGGAGGAATGGGGTGAAGTCGCTCAATTATTAAACATTGTAGGGGTATCTTTCGAAGAGTATGCGAGTATTGATAATGATTTCGCTGTATTTGCCGACAATGAGGATCCCGAAATTTTGGCGGAGACGCAGGATGTGAGCGATGAAGAGAGAGGAGCCCAGCAATAGCGTAGTGCGCCCCGGTTGGAAGGAAGTGGTGGACGCAATAGATGTTTTGGAGCGAGTTTTTTTAATTTCAGAAGATGGAGTAGAGAATTTGAAGATTCTGCGGCAGGTTGAGCAAGCAGCCAGCAAAGAAATAAGGAAAGGGATGAGACAGACGACTTTAGAAAACTATTTTAAATAGAATAATTTTGAATTAATATAACTTAAAAACAGCTACCGCTTCGTATTTATAAATAAAAAATTGCTTTAAACCTATGTAATTTTTCGAAATTTGTATTTCACTTCCTGAAATATACTCATTTTCAAGCAATATGGAATGTTTCGGCCGAGGTAAGTCGCACGAGAGCTGACTGTATGTACGACGAGGATGGTAGATGGTCCTATATTTATATTTGTGAGGAGGTAAGTGAAGGAGAGATAAATCGAAAACCGGATTAGTTATTACAGGAACCATTTTACTTCTTCTGTCTGTGTGCCTAACCAGTTGGGCTATTTGAAGAGCGGCAGACCACTGGGCCACGATATATCGGAAACACATGAGCTTTCGGTTAGGGGTGAGGGGAGTCATTGAGGAGTGGAATGGGTGAGGAAGGTCTCCCCGAAGGAACGTGGGAAGGGGAGGGGAGATAACAGCAGCATTGTAGAGAAAGAGGCGAGTAAGGGCGTATTTATTCTTGCTTTCGGAGGGGGAAGGTTATTGAATAATAGGCATTTAGGTATGGAATGTTTGGGAGGGGTTAGTTGGCAATGCACTCTTTCCTCTTACTCATTTCAGTGCGTGGGCTAGGTTAGATTTCTTGCTGCGTCCAACTCAAAACGTCTCCATTCCAAATTGTTAGCATGCAATATTACTGGTGCAACTAGATTTTTCAGAGCAGCGATCTTCGCTCGTATACTTGGTTTAGAAAGAGGTCCTTCTAATGTCATAAAAGACGCGAAAAGAGTGGGCTCAGGTTCTTTTACGTGTTTTTATTCTCTTAATTGCTAACATAAGACATATTTAACTCATGCGATTCTGCTTTAGCGACTAATTATTCCAGTTCAATAGTTTTAGCCTGAAAATGGCGCACATTTTAAAATGAGAGACGTTCGGCAAAGGACCGAAAAAGGGCAAACCTGGTTTTAAATTTTCTTCAAGTATGAAGAAGTAATTACTGGATGAAAGGCGACACTAGGCGTGGATTCAAATATTACCTGGCGTACTCGAGGATGGTACTGCGTTTTGGCACCGAAGAACGGGTGTGCCAACAGAATACCGATCGTATCCAGCATCTATGAAGGCATCATCAATGCATTATCATTTGAGATTGCCATTGTGACCTCAGGGCATTGCTGACTGCCACGTTTTTACTCGTGGTAACTAACTCACCCCACCAATCTTCCATTGTTGTTTATCGATATCTAATATATACCGGTCACGAACATAGATATTTACCAGTATTTCAATGGGATTTCAATTTCAATTCCAATATTGCATTTTATTTCGTAAGTCTAAATAGCAATATGTGCTCTCTCAAGCAAAACTGCTGCATAAAACTGCCGATTGATATTGACTTAAATTATTGCACTCAAAGAATAATATCGACTAGATACTCAGAAAAATTATGGAGCACTTTAAAAATACGTAATCCACAGGCATTAATTTTGGAATTCCATTAATATCAGAACGTAACTAAAGTAAGCAATGAGGCGTAGAGCAGAATGGACGAGAAAAACAATAATTTCAATTGGAAATACGCAGATTGAAAATCACGAGGTGATAGCCACGGCATTTGATGGTAAATAATAACAATTGTTTATTATCACTATAGAAAGGTGAATAAAGCAAGATTAAGAAATTTACATGACTTGCATCGTAAACATCACGGAACACTTGGATGCCCCTGCGATGACGCGACCCGCATATCACCTCCGTACAACAAAACCCCCTACAGCGAAGTCATGATTTTTTCGGTCCCAACAAATTCGTTGTATGGAGGTTTTACTGTATATCTAGAAAGCAAATAAAATAATAGCTCTGGAATTCAATTATTTTCTTCAGATTTCTTTTGTGTTGAAGTAAATTCATTGGTCTCCCCAGGGATTGAAAAGTTAAGTTTTCTGCTTTTGTGGCTTTGATGCTCTGCTGTGTATGCCTGAACTTGCAAGCCTTAGGATTGTTTATTTTTAGATTGTCGAGAAAATTGATGTTTAGGTTGTAAAATAGTGCTTCTAATGCTATGTAGATAATTTTGAAAATAATAGAGGATCTTTATCAATTTTTCAGTGAATTTGATAAGTTAAAAGTTGCTCAGGGAGTTAGTGGGTCCATTGTTGACAAAGGATCAGTGTTAAGATTCCTGCCTTATCTCCAGTGTGGCATTTGTCATGGATGTCAAGATATCGGAGCAAATAGTTTGTGTAACTTAAGGTAATGTGATTTTTGCCAAAATGATGAAGTTTAGAAAGATGGCTTGTTTGATTGATCCTTCTGTTTTCATCCTCTCTTAATGAATACTTGCAGATCAATGATGTATGCAGGTGACCTGAAATTTGAAAGAAGATCACAGTCGGCCCAAGTTGAAGGTGGTGTTCACGGGCTCTTCTCTTATGAAAAAAGATTGTTCTGACCTAGCATCAATGAATCAATGCATTAAGTAACTAAACAGGTCTTTTTGAATGGTTACCTGTCAGATCTCATTTAGTATTTTCAAGGAATCAAGATGTACTGTATATTTTTAATTGTAGAACTGAGGAAATTTTCTCCAATCGAAGGGACCATTAATTCTAAACGCAGGATGATTGTCACTGGTTTGATTTTTAATTGTTGTTTAATCAAATTGTAATTCCAATAGATGCTATGATTTTGTTCGTAACATTTAAAACAATGTTTGAACCCTCTAGACATAACTAGAAGCAACATTCTAGCAATCCCTGACAGATCTGATATGAATTACAGAAGATATATTGCCATGGGAAATGTCACCATGGGTAAATTGATTCTTATTGTTGATCTAATGAAATGGAATAGATGAAATGATCAGATACACATTTTAAGTCTTTGAATACTGTTTCAATTTCTGGAGCAAGTACTTAAATTTTATATTACCCCCGTAAAGTCACATCTAAGTGAAGGTGATTACTTTTGGGATATTGATGTGGCAGGAACATCATGGTCTTTACTTGCGCACATTGTAGCATGCATCTTAAGTACCGAAAATTGTTTTTGCTGAAATGAACTATGCATAATACCAGACTTGTCTCATAAGCCTTAAAGGTTATGTCTGCCAGGTGAAAGACAATACATTTACAAAATGTATTGCTTTGGTGACCTAACCTGCTTGGTGATATATCATTCGAATTTGTGTGCCTAGAACAATAGTGGAAACAATGCTTGATTGTCTTTCATTTTCCCTATTCATCTCTTGAGGCTTTTTGATTTATACAGTTAAAATCTCTCTCGTTAATTTTTTTAATAAAATGCCTAAATAGTGCACTTGAAATTATTTATTATTATTTATTTGTATTAATGCTTCAAACAATACTGATTGGAACTTATACCCTGGTTTGGAGGTTAGCTTGGATTTTTTTGGCTGACTTGAGTTGCCAGTTCCATTGTGAATCATTTTGATTGAATATCATAAATTTGAGGTGGCAGTGAAGCATTGACTGGTAATAGGAAATAAAATATAAATTGTAATAGTGGCTGCCATCTTGGCATGCTTGGAACTCGAGACAATACTGTAATGCGTAGCGTCCTAAGTGTCATAAGTCAACACTTTATATTCCAATTAATTACATATAACATGAAATTTAATATCATTGACAGTAAATACATATATGCAGAGCCGCATTTACCATATGGTGTACCTGCCAGGGGCCTGGCAAGAGAGAAAATATAAATATATTTCCAAGTAACCTGGTGTCTACTAGCACAGTATTAATAGTGGTATTTGTACACATTATGTATTGTCTTTTTATATGCGAGGAAAAGTGTCAAGCTGTCAGGTTGCTGGACTATAACATTGGGGGCCTCATTTTAGATTCCTCTGAGGTCCTCAGGGGTCATAAATATGTCACTATGGTCAAGTGAAGCATGCGAAAATATTTTTATTGTCTATCTTCATGGAATCTTATGGCCAAATGCCCAAAACACCCACAATATTGACTAAAATAGCTTTAAAATTGTAGGAATTGGCTGTGGAGTGATTATTTAAACATCTTCGGCTATAATGAGGGTTCGATATAACGAATGCCATTTCAGCTCCTGAGAGTCCTCGTTATATAGAGCTTCTACCATGTCTTTGTGACCGAGCATCAGTAGTTTTCGTGACAGCCCGAGCATTTTAGTTTGTCGAAGTAGGTGTGGTTAAGGCAGAGGGGACTTCACATCGAGGCTGCTAAATTTATATCACATGCTATATGAAGGGAAGTGTAGAAGTAAAATGAGAGTTAAGGAAGTACAGATTTTTGGCAGCACAGCACAGAAACACTAAGTGAACACAACTGAGGCTTGAAAGTAATTGTCATTTTCTTAGACTACACTCTGCCCGCTCAAATCTCATTGGCCCTTCTCTAGTCATGTATCAAGCTTCCTCTCCTTCTTTGCCCTGAGTTGCAGATATGCTTGAATTCTAGAATAGTACAATGACATTTACAGCATCCTATACTGACAGAAATCACTGTGGTGGTATGCTAGTTCCTCTAGCATTTTCTTTCTGCGAGCAAGCTTGTTAGCAATGGTGTGAGAGTGGTAGCCCTGTTGGTAGACAGCATTTGGCTGCTAAATGGAGGTTCTGGGGTTGAATCCCGGGGTAGTCCTTAGGACATGTTCCAGGTAAACCACAAGTGGGGCTATTCTTTGGAAACCATATATTTTCAAGTAACTGCAAGCAGCTCAAGGAACTGGCCCCCCTACTCTGAATTTCACATGCCACTCTACTTTATCATTAGTCCGTGATCTCCAAGGAGAGCAATGATTGGGATATAAACAACTTTATTTTAAAAAGGAACTTTGATTTCACTTGGGTATTCTGAATGCCATCATCTTCACTAGGCATCAAACCTAAGATTGGTTTGGAGTAGCTCTTCTCTCAATTCTTCTATCGCTAATATTGATTTAAGTCTCCAAATATTTCTTGTGAAACTTTCCTTAGCACCTGCTCCCATCCACTTTTTCATGAGACCGTCATGTCTTGATAAATGGCCGATACGGTTTGCCCATCTTCTCTAAAGGTCGTTTTTCACTATGCAAGTTTTTGTACAAACGAATGAATACCAAATTGTATACTTTTCTGAATGGAATTAGAACAGGTTCTATTTCCCATTCAGACGTTCGTACAAGCGTTCACACAATTTGCCACCTTACACGGTACAATTATCCTCATGGAAGCGTTCACTCAATAGATCGTGCAAGCAAATGTACCGTGTAAAACAGCCTAAAGAGGTTTCCTTCAAATTTCTCCCATTCTTCTTAAGACTTCTGCATTAGTTATTAAGGCTATCCATTTAATCTTTACTTCTTGCTATAGCTCATTTGCTTCTGGGCCTGACTCTTCTGCAGCTATCCATGCCCTGGTATTCCCAGCTGCATATAGGTTCTTTTCACAAAATTCCCTCTTTGCTAGGACTATTCTAGAGGCAATTTCCTTCTTGCACCATACATCTGTCACTAGTGAATCTTTCCCTGACAGCATCACTGTCTTCCACGACCAACTGCTGCTTTGCTACAGAACATTATCATGGTTTTATATTTATAAACCTTCAGGTGATATCTTTTCAATATGAACTATTCTTAAATTTCTTTTCACTATGTTAGTTTATTCCCTGTGGATAAGCTCAAGTAAATTTGAAGTTTAGAAGAATATTATTTTATTCTTGGAGAAGTGTACCATTGTTATTTTTCATCTGTAGTCCTTGCTAGTTTTGCCAAGTGGAAGTTTGGTAGAAAATTAAATGGCCAAAAAATTAACTCCGAAGTAGCAAATTATTAATGATGTTTTTGTCAACTCTTTAGTCATCTTCTCCATTTATGTGGTCTAACAGGGCAAAGGCATTTTGGAACACAAATAAAGCATTGCTTATAGTTTGATCTTTTCTTTAGGGGATGCCTGAATCAAGTCGGAGTAATCTTTTCCAAGTAAAAGTATCAACCTTGCTTATTTATTTTGCATTAAAGATTCATTAACCTTAGATATGTTGTTTAGCTCTGAGTAGTCTTCAGTAGTTCCAGTTCAGTACAAAGCTAATGATAACCGTGGTTTTCTTTTTTTAAAATATGTATGCAATTGGTTAATATTACATATTTTTCTTGGCTGAAACAATCTACGAAATCATTTTCTTTTGAACCAAGCATGGTGATGTGTATTTCACCGCATGCATAGAGAATGCCCATCAGTTGATTATTCACCAAATTAAATTTTTGAAATAATCCCAAACTGTACCATTACCAGTCATGTGGTGAATGATTTTTTTGTGCCTTAATTTTTATGGGAAAGCATTGGTGCCTATGAAGTAACTTACTAACCTCATGTAACAAATTATTCCAAATTTAATGGATGATGTTAAGTACCTTTCTTTCGGCATATATTGTGAACCTGTTTCGCCTTCGTATGTTTCGGAAAACTGATAACCATTCCATTGCTGCCAATATTTTTTAAGAAATCAAGTGATTTTTAACAAATGGGGGAAGTAATGTCTGAGAGGGTTTCTAAAAGAAGATTCAAGTCACTACCATTACATTGAATATTCATGTCCAGTAGTGTTTAGGCCACGTCCTTGACAGGAAAAATCTTATGCTCTTAGCCAGAAATTGTGACAGCCACCACACACTAACAACTCTCCATGATAAATATTTGTAGTATTTGTTTATGGCATGCGAGTAAAGGCATTTGTATTGGCACTGACAAATTTTGTGTGCTTTAAATCGTGCATGATATTAATAAGTCCATCATTAAGCAGTACTATTAGTGATCATATTATGATACTGAGCTTCCACTGTCTATCTGAAAGGCTTTGGAGTATCATGTACCCAACTACTTTGTCACTTGCCATGTTTGTGGCTAAATGGCTTTATCTATTTAAATGTTTCCTTGCACTCCTGTAATGGGACAGTTACAATTGTGCATATAGTAGTGTGTATGTCATGCACTAGCTAAGTAACTATGTCCTATATTTAAACTATAGCATTGCTGCCCTCGTAGAATCACAGCAGCTCTGAGGTGGATTCACAATGGCAAATATCGAGATGGTTGAAACAACTTAAAATTAATTTTGATAGTATTCAGTTTTTGAAGTCCAAATATTTCATGACAGTTAAAATTAGGTCCAAAATTGTGCTTATTGTACTTTATATCAATTATTCAACCACCAAAGGCCTTTTATAAAATAAATGGTTGTTTTATAAAAATCATTAAGTTCTTTACTTTCATGCAAACCTTATCAAATTAAAAAATTTTAATAAAATCTTTTATCTTGTTGAATAAAAATTTAGACATCTCAAATGTATTGCAATCCCCCTAATTACTGCTCAAAATCTGAACTTACAAAACCTCGTACTACAATTGAGTATCTATGGTACTGTATTCTTATTAGGTGATGCAGAGACTAGTTACCTATAAGTGATGTACACTCTTGGCTGATCACCAGGTGCCGCCCAAAGAAACCATGTTTTGTCAGCAAGTACATAACCAAAGTTCACATGTATGATTTGAGGATAAAGAAACATCTGCTGTAGCAATGTGGGCCACCCAATATTGTTTTTTGAGAAATCCAAAGCTTGAGGCACTGACCTGCATAAAAGAATTGAGAAGGTGATCAAAAAGAGAGTAGTGACCAACAGAGGTAACAAAATTAGCATAGGAACATCTCATGTACCTCTCTGTATCTTACACTACTGAGCACAACTAAAATGCTGACTGCTAGAAATCTTTTTACCTAGTCTTTGCCAGATTTCTGGACTCCCCATAATAATTTTTACATAAATATTAATTAGGGATGGGTCGGTTCGGTTCTCGGTTCCACCGGTTCTTGAGCTTAGAACCGGAACCGAGGCCAAAAATAATCGGTACCGAAATAATTGGCGCGAAAACCAGTTTGAAACCTACTCACACTCCGAAAGTGGAGGCTTCACATTAAAACCTGGTGAAATAGTGTACTTAGATGCTTCAAAGTCGCGAATTATTCTAATTCAGTCTCTGAAAATGATTATTGATTACCTTATCTTACCATTGAGCAATGCAAAGTAAGTGGTAAATTAAGAACCGAGAATCTGAACCGAGAACCGAAGTTAAGAACCGGAACCGAAAAAAAGTGGAACCGACCCATCCCTAATATTAATATAACTGGACTAAAGACTGGAAGAAGAGTTCTCGGGTTTCCAACCGGGTCCAAGTGTTTTTAGGCACCAACGTTTCGAAGGCTAAGTCCGCCATCATCTAAGCCGGTTGGAAACCCAAGAACTCTTCTTCCAGTCTATTCGCCAGGAAAAACTGAGATCCTTCATAACTGGACTAAAATTATTGAATAGGAAAGATATTTTCTTGAGAAATTGTGGTCATGGACTTCATTGGTTTCATTGAGGTACAGGAAAATATTTTGGATGGAATCTTTCTAGACCAAAAGAAAATGTAACTGTTTTTTTTTTTCAATTAGGAGTAAATATGGAAAGTTCAACTGAATTCCTAAAATTTTAAATTTAATGAATCATGCTAGAAAAATTGACTCATCTTTAAATAATATTCATCAGCATTTGAATTAACAATTAGAATCATGTTTTGTGTATAGTATTGCTTTTCCACTGATAAAACCTCATTGGTTTTTTTAAAGTAATGAACATTTGAGTTAGAATTTTGTGCTACATCAGTCTCTGCAACAGTGGTAAGTTCACCACTCATAGAGCTACCCTTTAACCCGTTTTAGGAATTTGGATCCTCCTTCAAAAAAAAGGGTCTACTGCACAAGTACCCTGTGCAGTAGACCCTGTGAAGTACCCTACAAGAACTCTGGTTCTTTAGCTGTGTAGAGAGACATGCATTATGCAGGTTCCAATATCTTGAAAATTATTTTTGCCACCATGCAGTGTAGAATATGTATAAGATTATGGAGATTGACAAGCTCTGATAAATAAATTTCAGAGGTACTAACATGTCAAAGATTACTTGCTGCCAGGATGGAAAATATCTCTAATCTCAACCATGTGTGGCTTAAATGATAATCTTCTCTGAGGAATTGTATATGAATCCCTCAAATGGGGAGAAAGGATATGTATATCCACCAATTCCGCATTTAAACTACGTTGTGTTACCTGCTGTGAGAGAGGGGAGGAAAAATGTATTCCCCACTGAAAGGGTGAAGTCAATTTGACAAAAAAGTTATTGAGTACCCCTCTACTGAATCTTAAAAATGTCAGAATTTAACGGCCGAAGTATGATTGGAGACTAAAGCATTCATCTATTGGTAGTACATATATAGCATCGATTACTACTTTGAGACTACATTTTCTGCAACTCCTCTCACTGCATGCTGCTCCTTTACCGTCTATAAATTTGACCTTCGGAAGATTTATCTTTTAATTAGCAAGTTTACAGTCTCAGCTCCAGGATTTTCTGATCAAGTTTGTCATATGTATAGTAAATAGCTTTTCTGAAGTTAGATTTTGTGTGCTACGTGATTTCAACTCTGAATTCTGTAAAAATTGAAGCACCTTGCTATAAATCTAAGATGATGTGTGGCATGGATCACATCTAGACTTGCTGGCATAGTTAAGTTTCCCATAGGTTGTGTGTGAATTAGATTTTCTCTTGCATTTCTAATAACTAGGCTTTTTTATCCTTGAATTTATACTTGTCCAAGTTAGTTCAACTATTTACATTGAACATATTTAAAGCCTCAAGGTGTGAAAGGATTTAGATATTCCTGTTATAATGGCATTGCCTTGTGTGGGAACGTTAACTTAGCCTTGAATGAACTGCTCTCAATAATTAAGTATGAACCTTCTTTGTTTCCACTGTTGGTCATATCTTGCATTACCAGGCAACCAAAGACAGTGCCAAATATATTTGGCGAATTAGTGCAAGGATATTATTATCTTTCAAGTGCACTTGAATGTGCGTTACTATGTAATTAATCAGGGTTCAATTGTGCTTAAATGTGGTGAATCCTTGAATGAAGTCCACCCATTATCCCATCATATTTGGGAATGGTGGACAACAGCCCCATAGCACTTGAGACTGGCCATTCTTCTGAATGATGTTGCTTGTCTTGTGAATTGTTTTGATGTGTATGATTTATTGAGCCATCATAGGTATCACTAAAATATAAATGGCATGTGTTATTGATAAAGTTGTAACTTGTGCACCATCCATTTGTTATGAGGCAAATGCATTATTTGGCACACTATTGCTAACCTGGTCTTATGCATTTGTGTTATTATAAATCTGAATAAGTATCAGTTTGTTATCTTGTGGTAAAGATGTGGGGCAGATTATGCTGTCCATTATAGCAAGCATTAAGCTTGGATTGAATCGGGGTTTGTACAGAAGGCTCAGGAGTGAATAAGTGCTAAAACATAAGAAGTGTCATGCAAATTTTGTATGTAATAGTAAAAGCTTGGACATGATCTTTTCTGAAAGTAATTGTATACACAGCTGAGATTTTTCCTTTTTCCAGCTTGTGGTTTAAAATATTTAAACTTGTTAGTGCCATACATGTTAATTTATGAATGCTGTTAAACTTTATATAGTCTCTTAGATAGGATATGAATTTAAAGGGTATCATCATGCCTCGCAATTGTTCCCTGAAAACAGTGATGGCTACTTATGATTTTTACAATTTTGAAGTGATTCCCATGTTCCAGTGACCTACATGTTCAATGTGCCATTAGCATGTTTTTCGTGACCTAAGAGATATTAAGGATGTCAGCATTTTTAAAGTTTGTTGTGTTTAAAAATTGCTGTATTTGAGGTTTCAGTTTGTTGTGATGACTAAAAAATGCTTTGCTGTAACACTGGATGTTTTGGCCTTTTATGGCATTGATTCCTCCTAGTTGTATTCCTAGGTATCAAGGGAAGTTACGCTTTTGTAACTAACAACATTCACCATTATTCCATGCCTTGATTTCAGTGAGGCAATGTAAATGTTGGTTTCATAAAGAGACAGTAATTTCACCGCCATGTATTTTCTCTTAAAATTTAAGGGTTAGGACTTAACCTTTAAATGCCGGATTTAAATGTCCTTTGAAGTCCCTCACTGCCGGATTTAAATTGGCCATGCCTTTGTCTGCCCTGGATTTAAATAGCCAAAAATGGCACTTTCGGCAGTGAGAATCTCCAAATAGCGTGCCAATATTGGCACTTTCGGCAGTTAAGGGTTAAAAGAATTTTCTGCTTGTATTTTTCACATTTTTGTCATAATATGTTGGTAAAGCTGCAGACTAATTGAATGCTAGCAAAGTCATGCCAGGGTAGTTTTTTTTAAGTTCTTACCCTTTATCTTGACTGTTGGTCTAAATGTGGTGTATCAATAAATATGCACTTTTTATAAAAAGAAATACTTCAGTTTTGCTTTCATTTCTGGCCATGTTGGTCCCTGAATGTGTAGCCATAGTTGTGGATGATTTAAGAAAAATCAAACAAATAAATCAAGTTAGTCTACTATTGTTAACAGTTTGAGACCAAATTTGTTTGAATATGAGGAGAGGAAAACCCCTTTTTTATTTGAGATGACAAGTATTTACTCCCCTTCAGACACTCTGAATTCAGCCAGTTAACCTGTGTATACATTCAGCTATTAGCAGTAGCCCTGTTTTTTGCTTGAGGAAAACAATACTTTTTCATTTGAGACAGTATTCAACACATTATGCACCATCATGAAATTTAAGAAATCCTCTGGGCCAAGTTTTTCTTTGCTCATCACCATACAAATTGTGATGGTCCTTTTGACTGCCGCCTCAACAATGGTATGTTTCAAAGAGGTCCACATGGGCTGCCATGACATTTAACTAGTAGAATATTTAACAACCTCTAACTCCCTCTGAACTCAACCAGTCAACCTGTGCATTCATTAAAATATAGGGATTAGCTGTGTTTTTGTTTGCTAATATATTGAAAGAGGTAGTAATTTAGGATTTGCTTCAGGGATAGATTTGTTTGCATCTATGTTGCTGCTTGTATTCCTCTTGCTCTGCTTATGTATCATTGAAGGCTGTTGACGATGAGCCACAGAATACAACAACAGGATACAGGAGGAAGTTTTCTACCCCATTTATACTACCCATCTTTCTTCCTCATACTTTGTTACCCAACATTCAGCCTTCGGTGACAAACTTCAGTCTAATTTTCTACCCAAGTGGTAAACAGTTTTACCTGTCCTAGTCATTGCCCTACTTCTACTATTTTCAGTTTTGTCTCCTTTTTTTATCAATAATCACAAACCTAATTTTGTTTCTTTTGCCTAATCTTCATTCCAAATCTATAACTATGGACTTGCAAAGCATCCAGTAGCAATTTTAATCCTTAGGCTGTCCCTTACTAATGCTTGGTCATCTGCAAACCTTACCAATTCAGGGTACCCAGCAGTTCTAGTTTCTTATTTTCCCTGACAAAAATTTAGGACTTTCCATGACTTCCCATGTAGTCCCAAACATGACGAAGCCCTATTAATGTAATTGTTCACGGAGAAGCCGCTCTCAATAAAGGTTCCCATTAGGCAATATTAGTATTATCTTGGCACAATGCCAATTGTCTTTTTAGTCTTTTTTTAGCCTATGGCTGATTACAAAACGTGATCTGAACAGTTTTCTCTGTCAAACCCTCCTAGAATTTTTCTAAGCACACTCAAGAAGAAATGGATGTCTGACTTCACTTTCAAGTTCTTTGAGAAACCTCCAATTTACTGAGGGGCCATCCATCGAAACTTAAACTCACTTTGGCATAAGTTCTGGTCCTTCTTTTTTCCGAAAAGCACCTCTGAAGCTGACTTTCAAATCCTCTGCCATCAAGTGACCATGAAATACTGACGACCCCCTGTACCTAGTGCTAACTTCACTGCAATTAATATCACAGAACTTCACAGTGATCTCCATTTGCTCTTTTTTTAAATAAGGATTCATCAAGTCTCAGCAGCAGAGGTCCAAGCCCATATGCTACAAGGTACGCAGTTTTTGTGTGGCTTAATTTCATACCACTTGCAATTTTACTGTCAGGAAACATGCAGTTGAAAACTTCACTGATTCCTTCCTGGGCACAGAAACTTGGTTGAGTATTAACTGCGTGTAAAACCCAGTGTATTTAAATCTTAATAGCAGCTTCCTCACTCTTGAAAGGTACCTATTATTGTTCCTGACTGGCGGGACACTGCCGGCTGAGTAATAGAGGCAGGTGAACTGGAGGGAGACTAAAGAACAATGAGCACTTGAGTAATCAGAAGCACATGGTTGAAGGACCCAGAAGACATGACTACGCCCCCTGGACTAAGGTAGAGGTTGCAAAGAGCTGCTGTGTTAGACCATACAAGTCTAAACATGTCGGCAGCAGTGATGCAACACCGCTAGAGCCTCAGGGTTCTGGAAGCGCAATAAGAGCTGTAGTCAGCCTGCAGCATGAAGGTGTGGGGGGAGTGGCAGCAACACAGCTCAAGCTACCGCACCACACTGCCTCATAGCCAACCCAGTGCAGCAGGCTGCCGGCTTAATAGGATATTTCACTGTTCCTCGAAATGGAAGCAATGTGGGAGAGGGGACGTTGGCTGGTGACTAACATCCGTAGCCATAGTATCAGAGCAATAAGGGCCCATTTACATATGCGGAACACCACAATATCGTGGAGCCAGATGCACACTCAAATCAAGAAGGTCCATTTCTTAATTTAGGACGGGGCATTCGTCTCTCTCCCCTACCCACT
Source organism: Platycnemis pennipes (assembly GCA_933228895.1). Lineage (NCBI taxonomy): Eukaryota > Metazoa > Arthropoda > Insecta > Odonata > Platycnemididae > Platycnemis > Platycnemis pennipes. Next base: position 101,193,140 of record OW121846.1, on the reverse strand, counting down.
GCCCCAAAGATGCTCAATCTTCAAACCTGCCTCAACCCACTACCTCAAGATGGATATTTAACATCCAATGCCGCAGGTCAGGGGGAGTCCCCCCTGCAGGCTGTGAGTTGGAGAATACTCCCGGACTCACAAATTTAAAAAAACCTCAAAAACAAACCCTACCTGTCAAAAACAAATTCCTGCCTGAGCCAGGGTTCAGTCAGGCCAGAATTGTAAGTAATGTAATAATTATGAGAGTTATTTCTAAAATACTTTGTTCTTTTCTTGACTCGGCCTTACCCACTTATAACCCCCTCTGATCAATACCCCACTATGTCTCCACCCTGTGATATATTGGTGTCAGTTGTGCAGTAGGGTGGTTGGCTGTGAACATCGTGAACGTTAATGAGGGAATTTAATAATCTAGAGGGAATAATGGCTGTGGAAGTTCTGGAGATTGATTATCCATGTCAAGCTAATTTTAGCAAATTTTAATGCCCACCATAGCCCACGAGGAGTATCAATCCAAATTAGTGAATATTTTCGTAACTTTCTCATCCTTTTCATATCTTTACTTAATCTCTGTTAGCATGATGGACTGGTTGAGTTGCTCGCATTCCGTGTGCAGAATTCCAGACCCATTTTCTCTGAGTTTTTCCTGAATTTTCCCTCTTTTCCAAAAATCCTGACTTTTCCCTGATTTCGCCTGACCGCTGGGCACCGTGCAATATAATTCTCTCACTTTAATGCCTTCATACCCTTTACTTCTAGTACATATGTTGAAAAGGTCTAGGACAATGGGTAAACCTACTTATATCCCTAAGCAATTCTTGCCATCCAGATTCTCCCATCTGCAATCCTCATCTGAGAACACTGCTCCATGTATAGGCTCTTTATAAGACATCTATCCCTCCAGGATCCCTCAGCACATTCATTATCTTATCTCAATATAAGTTCACCCACCTCAAAGTTTATGAAATAAGTAAACCTTCCTGATTGTACTCAATATTCCTCTCCACTAACATTCTCATTATTACTCTCACATCAGAAGTTGTTCTACCTTTTCTGAAACTAAATCAATCTTCTCCTAAGAGCTCATTTGCCATCTCCTTCAGCCTCCCATTTATGAACTACTTTTGCCATGCGCAAGATCAAACTAATTGCCCTATTGTCCTCATAAATATCTCCTGTCCTCTTTTTAGGGATATGGATCAACACGGTTTTTATCCTCCTAGTCCTCCAGCCAGGCATTTACCTCATATATCCTACAAACATCAGTCCACAAAGTCTTTCAGTCGCCCCTTGACTCCAATACATTTCCACTGGAATATTATCCATCCCTACTACTTTCCTCACTTGCATTTTAAGTAATACTTCTCGATCTCACATTCCATTAATCCTGGCCCCGCACTATATATTTATTTACATCAACTTTGTTTTCTGTAGTTGGCTGTCCACTTTTTATTAACCCCAACATGTAGGTAGTTGGACATGTTCTTTCCACTGAGCCTAATTCTCTTTTGGATCTAACAACAATTGCCCTGACTTATCCTCAATGGTTTGGATTGCTTTCCCTACCTCACCAGCAGATAACTTTCTCATGCATTGCACCTATTTCACCCTTTCCCTCTAATTCTTCCCATGTCATTGCACTGCCCTTTCCACCATGCCTCCCTTCCACTCTTTGACTATTGCCTAAGCTTACTATTCAATTCTTTGTACTTCTTCTTACTTACCTCGTTATTCACATTCTACCACTTTCTTCTCTCCTCCAGTATCTTAAACATATCCTCAGTTATCCTACAGCTTCCTACTTATCTTTTCCCTGGCTGTTCCCATAACTGTACCAGCTACATTCGCAATCCCTGTTTTCAGTTAGTCCCAGCTTTATGCTAATACGCAGTGCAAGATAAGGGATAAATTAGTGATGGGTCGAATCCAGTTTTTCCTGAACCTGAATCTTAAATTCACCCTCGAATCTTATTTTCAATCCAAATCTTATTTTCAATCCAAATCTTATTTTTACCATTAATCCTAAATTTTTTCTGAACTCTAAATGTTACCATTTCCTTGAATCCCAACTATAATTTCAAAGCCAAATCTTTATTTTCTCCATAGTCTTTATTTTGAAATATAGTATTAATTTTAGATGTACAATTGAATTAAACACTCCAACAACAATTATAAAATATTTTAATGCTGTGACATTTTAATTTTAAAAACGAGTATGTTAACACATTCCAGATCAAGCTGATTTCTCATTTTATCTCAAATACTGCCAGCTCTGCTGAACAGTTTGAGACGAGTGTCGCAGGGTGGGGCTGAAAGTAACTTCCTACCCAGTTATAGTACTACAGTAGAACCTCTATATGTATAATGAGAGCTCTCTGGAGCCAAAAAACCACTTGCTATATCAAAGTCTCATTACTACCCAAGATATTTAAACAATCATTCCGCAGCGTTCCTAAAAATTTAACTAGTTCAACCAACATTGTGGGTGTTTGGGTGAATGGTGAAAAGTTATTATCAAAATAGTTATTAAAAATGATATTTTCACCCACTTTATTGACCTGTGGTTGTATTTACTATCTACGACATTTAATTTCAAGCTATATATAATTATTTGAAATACAAAACGTTGATTTTGCTCTATTACCCCCACACATTACCGTATTTTCTTGAGCTCCAAATGCATTGTGGCAACAAGTATTGTAGCAATATGATGGGCTACAATCAGAAAAAACGTCGGAAACTAGAAAATTGTCATACTTCTTGTGGAATATTCTCTTGATATTCAATCAAAACCATTATTGTTGCATGCAAGGCCACACACACACAGTTGTAAGTTTCAAATTGAATTTCATCGAGTTATGCATCATATCTTCTACCGTAATGACTTCTAGTGCTGGCTGCACATTCTTTCTTATAATAATGCCCTTCCATCCCACTACTTTTGTATTCATTAACAGGGTTGGTACTCATCTTAAAAGTTAGGGAACTGAAAAATTCACCTGGAAATCGGGAAAAGGTCAGGAAAAAATTACCCACCTTCCACACCGATTGGGCATGTGACTCATTCAACTGCACTACGGATCCTATACTTCAGCATGCTGAGGTGTGAATAACAGGGTAAGGGGATGGGGATAGTGTCAAAAATACCAAAAATGAGGAATATCAATGAAGAAAGATATTTCGTGAATGTAAGAAAGAGTAATCCCGGGATTGGGAGCATGAAACATGTGACGTGCTACACATCGACTGGAGAGACTTTTTCAAAGTATGTGGTGACAGATGATGTAACCAGATTGGAGATTTTATGGTGCCTACAAACTGTCATGAATCATTTGTCACTCTCTCCTGCAGGAAAGTCCATCTTGTATTATATACTGGATTTCTCCCTCATAATGCGAAGTTGTAGAAAGGGAATTTATGCAGATATGTGATTCACAGTATATGATAAATATCTTATAATAGTTCAAGAGGTCAGGAACCCAAATTGACCATTTGTGGTGAAATTGTTTATCTAGTGAATATAAGTTTGCAAGCATGTATAAGTTTCTCCAAAAAGTGCTAATTAAAAGTCATGGAAATGTACTAATCTCAAAGGAAATAATCATTGAAAATCTGTTTCCCATTCTCTTATAGCCCAAAGGAGGGTTTATGATGGAATTACGGCCGCTGGTGGTTTATGAAATATGAAGATCACAAAATCAATGGTAACCAAAGCTAGAAGTGCAAGAGAGAGTACCATGAAGAGTTGGAGGTAGTGCGAAAGGAAAAAGGCCTTGTCTGCGGTCCAAAAACATTCCAATTTAGATGAAATAAAACAATGGAGAGACGAGAAGATGGCAGTTTTGTTGTCTTGTTTTATGTGGTTTATATTTGATGTTTTATTTTATGTACAAGAGTTGATGTACTTTTACTATCAAGATACATCTGTAGTTGACACTTTATTTATCCTCCATTTAATAAACAAAATCTGATGTACCTTGTACTGCACATTAGTCCTTTAAAATAAGGTAGTAAAAGAAGCTGTCTCTTAACACAATTCTCATTATTTCTTTAGTTTTTAAATGTGATTTTTAAAAGTCAGGAAAGAATCTGTGTTTTGGTCTGGAAAGTCAGGGAAAATCAAAACTGGCAACACGTATCAACCCTGATTAATTAAACAAAGTCAGTTTTCTGATTTAATGACTTACTTTCCCCAGCCATTAAGTTGACTCTCGAAGTGAACTGAACTGGGAGTAACAGAAGAGGGAGTGAAAACAAAATAGTTACAGAGTGCACTATGGTGAACTCGGCAAGCCCGGATATGCCCGGAATGTTGAAAATGTACACTTGATCCATTGGGTGGAAAATGTGGCGAATTTTTTTTTTTCGTTGTAATGCAAATAACAGACATCATGAGAACAAGCTTGTGCACACGCTATGTGCTGCATATGTTTCCAGTTGCCTCTTTTGGGAGCCACTGCATATGGAGCTAGTATCATCAGGGTTAAAATGATGAAGAGGAAGTCACGGCTATTTATTAGCTAGACATGCCTCCTCCCTTACTGTTCTTAGTCTTATTTGGTATTGTTTCTCGTTGACAATTTCCCCACTCACATCAGAAGTCGATGAGTCAGCCTGGACACCATGTGATTTGGAGGACTTTCCCACGGGTGGAGGACGAAAGAATCTATTTTGTGCAGAGATGAGTTTAATGCCGCCATCATGGTTGATATTCCATGGACGTTTCTCTAATTTGACCACCTCCTGTATCAATCTTGGGTAGTAGCAAAGTTCTTTTGCTACTACCCGTGCCTTTTCCAGTAAAATATGATGTACTTTGCCTGGACCTCTGGAGGATGCGTGTTCTGCGACAGAGAATTCCTTCATGCTCCTGTGGATGATTGATCGCCAGTGCTCTTTCAGCCTGAATGACACAGAATGCCCTGTCATGCCATAGAGTGCCATCGAGCAAACAGGGCTCTCGAATCGATGCTTTCATTTTTTGATCATGGGTGGTGTCAGTATAGTTGAATTGAAAGGAATTCAAGGATTTTCATCCGCTGAGGATGTGACTCGGATTTTTAAGAATTCGGATTTGAGGTGAAACTCAATGAATTCCATGAGTTGGGAAAAAGGTATTATTCGAGAGATCCAAAGATTTGAATGTCCCATCCCTAGGATAAATTTAAAATGATTAGAAGCATAGATAATTTAAATGTTATTCCTCCCATAAAAAATTAGCAGTCATAACAGGCAACATAACATCCAAATGGGCGTAATGTAGGTAGAGTAGTCTGTAGTGTATTTTAAATATGTACCACTTCTAATCTATGATAACAGTACTCTTGCATGCCTAGTTGGAATTATACAGTAATGCATGCATATTTACAAATGCCTCACCTTTTGATATGTCTCATTCCTACACAAATGCTAAATAGTCATTTATTTGAACGTGCCTAAAGGATACATAACTAACACATTTCTCTAAGTGGTATTGGACCTATTACTTGCAAGTATATAGTACATTTTTTGTTACTATTTACCTCCCTGCCAAACACCCTCCAAGTGGCTTGCAGGAAAATTCATAACTGTAATGCACCAGCTAATCATTCTTGGGCATGTTTCCCATTGATCGCATAGTACTATAACAAGAGGTACATTATTGACACTTCAAGCACCAATCAAATTGTTCTTCCTCTGCCCTCACTTCAGGAGGTACCTACTTAGCTAACCTCTATTCCTATAGTTCCTCATTGCATAAGCCCCTTATATTTTACATAAATCTTCCATTTCCTCTCTCACAAAGCACCTAATTTTTAACCCATTTAATTTACTCTCAGGCCATTCAAGCCAGTAACTCTGAAACCATCAACAGTTACAGCCAATCCATGTCAAAATTGAACTCTATATATTATGTAAGTTCAATAAAGAGGGGGAGGCATCAGGCCAACTGTTAGGAATTACTCTCAACAGGGAGGGGAGAGGGGGTCCAGCCTTCATTGGGAGAGACATTGGGAGAAAAGTGCATTGTTAATGCATTCTTTGTATATATAATATTTGGTGAATAAAAAAATAATTTAGAAATAAATTAGGAATTTATAAAGAATGTCTATCATTCACACGAACAGAGTTGATAGTAAGAGTAACATAATTTGGGGAAGGGCTTCTAGAACATTATGGAATGTTAAAATGGAGGAAGGGGGGAATTAAAAATGTAGAGAAGCAGCTTTACATAATAAATGGATTTATATTTCTAGCCTATTCAAGAGGATTTTGCATTCTTTCACCCCAATGGTAGGCTAGCAGAATTTCCACAGAGAAATAATCCAAAGTATAATGGGTATTGTCTCAGAAAGAAATTTCAAAATACTGTTCATTTCGCTCTGAAATTTCAAAATACAAAATACCCTTTATATTCTACATCACTCTCTACATTGATTTGAAAAATCCATAGAAATTTAATCATTAATGTCAATCCTTGACTCACCAAGCAAATTCATACATTCTGAGTATGGGTGCCATTCCTTCACCTGGCCCACAAGCATTCCTCCATTTGCAAGATTTTGCCAAACATGTGCCTTGATCATTGTCCTGGAACTTTTACTGTCATTCCCAGCATATGGGAAAAATTCCTTGGCCATTGATCATGCCTTGTACTCCATTGCTTGCATTGATTGAAAAGGCTTTCAGGACAAAATTGAATCCTTCATGCTTCTCGGCCACCTCTCAGATCTCCATGGTTATTCTTCCATCCACTCCAGGAAACTTCCTGCACATAAACACAGTATTTTGAAATTTCTTTCTGACACAAAAGATGAGATAAATGGCATCTTGGCCTAAGTCGACCAGGTACTAGCTATGTACTCAAAGATGGATAGACAGGGTTGAGATACAGTTCTAGCTCAACTGTGTCCACATTCACATTTTTATGCTCATCCATCTCCAACTTCACTTTTCAAATCACCTCATTACTCCTTCCTCCTCTTACCTTAATGGAGACAAACATGAAGAAAATGTCTGCAAACCTCTGCTCTCCGTAGCATGGTCACTCATTATTCTAGATTTCTGTTTTGGACAAGCTTTCTTTTTCTAGTTTTCCTTTAGCAGTGCTTGAAACCATGATATTGGTTTTCAGAGAAAGTGTATAGGAAAGTAACAAAATGGTTTTTTCCTAAAGGCATAGAAAGTAACAAAATGTTTTTTTTCCTAAAGACAAAGAAAGTAACAAAATGGTTTTTTCCAAAAGGCATAGAAAGTAAAAAATGTTTTTTTCCTAAAGACAAAGAAAGTAACAGAATGGTTTTTTCCAAAAGGCATAGAAAGTAAAAAATGTTTTTTTCCTAAAGACAAAGAAAGTAACAAAATGGTTTTTTCCAAAAGGCAAAGAAAATAACAAAATGTTTTTTTCCTAAAAGCAAAGAAAGTAACAAAATGAAGAAAAGTTTCTCGGGCTTGACACCGGTTAATAGGCTCCATTACTGCCTAATTACTACCTAGGCAGTAATGGAGCCTATTAACCGGTGTCAAGCCCGAGAAACTTTTCTTCATACTATTCGCCGGGAAAACACTCAATTGTATATTAAAGTAACAAAATGTTTTTTTCCAAAAGGCAAAGAAAATAACAAAATGTTTTTTTCCTAAAAGCAAAGAAAATAACAAAATGGTTTTTTCCAAAAGGAAAAGAACGAACTCAGTGAATCTGGAGGAAATATTCTTCAAAAACCAGTATAATCAGCTATCATGAGTAAGGTCTTGATTTATATTTTGAATCACAAATAACCATCCTATGCCAATCCTTATCAATTATTTGTCCTTCATAATCTCACAATAGTAACTTATCACCCTTAGCAATAGTTTGTAGGATCTATCCCCACAGACAGTGGTATCTTTGAAGGTCAATTCTGCCTTTCAAGTACCATCCTAAATATACAATGAAGACGATTGAGACACAGCTCCTATATATCCTCATAACATTTGCCTTTGGTTTCAGAAATCCTGAGTATGACATTGGTCCGGCCCCTTCTGTTTGCGCTCTACATTGACGATGTTCTTCACTCAGGGTGTGGTATTCTCCTCTATGCTGATGTTTGCAAAATAATCATGAGTTGACAGCAGGCCTAATTCTCTTGATTTACAGTCTGTCCTTAAATCTTTAAAATTGGTGTAATAAATGGTGACTACGCATGAATCTGGGTCTGCTGTAATGTCCTTCTCTTTGGGTGCCAATTCCTCTACACATAGATTTTCTAATCAGCCAATTCCTTCCATCACTCCTCACACCAATTTATGAGTCACATTCAACTTAAATTTAATGTTTTTTGAACAAATTAAAACCATCTCTAGCAAAGTTATGTCAACTGGAAGGATCCTCAACCGTCTGAATGAAATTACATTCTTTTGCATTATAATCTGTTTTATAGATGTGTACTACCCATCTTGAATACTGCTCATCCATCTAGTCAACATGTGAATTGGAGGAGTGGATGGGGACTTCTGGAGTCCCTCTCGCTCTTAAGACCCCTTTGGATCTATTGTACCAACCCACATTGTACCGGCACTCAACTTGCATACAGGGGGAAAAGGTAGTAGTGGTATGGAGAAGGGTCACCCATCCAACCCATCATTGATTAACTTCAGTGATCTGACGGGAACTGGTGTTTCAACATGGCTAGGCCCTTGCCCTACCTATCTTGTCAATTGCCTATGCCACCACTTTAAAATTTCTCAACCCTCCCCTCGATTTCTTTCTAGCAATAGTTCATAATCCCTTCCCCACCTCACATTCTCTTCCCTTGAAGATATTTAACTCTCCCTTGACATTTTACCTCCATGTGGTAGCTGACCTCCGAACTCAAATTACTTCACTCAATCATGAATGGGTCTTTCCACTCTGAAAAAGTCCTCTCATGTTTTCCTCTTCACATTCCAGCCCACACCACTCACCAATGTGGACAGTCACACATACTCCAACTCTGGATATGATGAAGTACTTTCTATCGCCAAGAACATGGAGAAGAAGGCAAACAAATTCTTCAGGAAGGATGCTTGTATTTCATAATGTGATGGCCACTCATAAAGTAAAGGAATTACATGAATATTAGTCCTAAAGAACATGAATATAATCTGAAACATTTTTGTGTTATTGAATTAAAGAAGGCCTTGAACAAAGTAATGAGGAAATGTTAAAAGAAATATTGAGAAGGATAGTACACTGAAGGGACAGGAGACTAATCCAGAATTAACACATTGCCCAGAAGGCTCCTGTGTAAGTAGTCCATTTGCCACAACTTGGTCGATACTCAGTAGCCTACTGCACACTAATCTCACTCAAGAGAATAGGGATGGCAATGCTTACAGAGAGGGAAGACATGCACGAAGTTGCACTAGTCCAAACCAAAATGGCTTGCTGTGCATGACGTAAAATGGAGGGTAGATACCCCTCAAACCCTCCTCCACTTATAATTCCCTCTCATGAGTTGTCATAGGCCAGTTTAACGCGAACTGACTGAAATAGATATGACAGGATGATAATAAGATGGGAAGTTAGACTGCATGCCTGTTTTTATCATTACTTTTCATTATTCTATAGAGATATGCTGAGAGAAGCCTGTGATGAGCTTGCTGCAGTAATAAGATCGGGGAAAGTTGATGAATGTGGTGTTTCACAGATGATCAAGCACGAGTCGACCAGTCAACCAAAGACACTAGACATTAGTGATGCATAACCAGTAAAAAAGATAAGGAATTAAGACAGACCAAGAAAAAACCTGAAATTTTTCCTAAAAAATATATCAAGAGTAGACATAATAGTACAAGTATATAAATTACAGCAGATGGAATAATTTAGTTAGTTGGTTATTATATGCTAGAGGATAAATGATAGGGAACCTGGAAAGTTCAATGGATTCATTATGAATGATTGGATATACTTTGTAATTCCACAATTATTTATTTCACACTACTACTACCATGGCTGTGATGGTTAATATCATCATCCGGTGGTAGTAGTAATTAATTGTAGAATTACAAAGTTTTTCCCATCATTCATAATGAATTAAAGCAAATTCCATCAGGTTATGCCTGAAACCATCAAGTTCAATGGAGCATGTTCTTAGTAGAAGAGGCATTAACTCATATTAGAGAACTAAAGACAGGGGCATTGAGTAGGGATGTTAAGAGAAGAGACTGGTTGTATGGTGCCAAAATGAGAGCATTGCATATGGATGGCAAGAACTCGAGTCATTTAAATCCCATATATTGCAGACAGCTGATGAGAATTCTCATCATTTAGGAACATCATGGTAAAGTTTTAAATTGGGTTATTTATGTATATGGTGAATATTTTTCATTTGCCTTCTGTTATTTATAAAGAATGATCGTAACGTAATTCTCAATAAGCCAAAGTAATTTCGTTAATTTTAGCCATTTAACTCAATTTAAATTTCAGTCCAGTGTTCTGTAATGGCACTTCAATTTCATCAACTTGAAACTTGTGTTCCCTCCTCTTTTCGATGGTTATATTTCTTTCACAGTTTTCTCGGTTACCCAACCTCCTTGCCTCATTGTTCACGGAATGTTTCTCCACATGGCCCTAGCTTAGCCAGCAGCGAGGAACCGTATCTCTTCGCCTTGAGGACCAAATCTGTATTGCCTCGCCTTCAAGTTCCTCTCACAGCAGATGGAATGCACTCTCAGCTCTGCTTCATCAACGTAAACATTCATAATGAAAAGAATGAGGGGGCCAATAATGAATCGTTCATTGTTCTTTTACAGCTGTGATTAGTTCCTTCTCTCGATGTGTCTTGAGCAGTTCATTTCAAGTCCCAGTGAATTGTGATTTTGGTGTCGCGTTTGTCTTGTTAGAGGGTTTCCACAACCCATATTTTTAGATATATTTTATGCAATGACATCGCACAGGAAAGAGAGTGCTTCGCGCAAGGAAGAAATTTTGTTTGATCAGTGTGCCGATGATTTATCAGATGTGCCATTACAGTATGAAGAAGATAGCGATGAGAGCGGAAGTGATTCCGATATTGCAGTGAAGGTCAGAAATAGAAAATCCACGCCTCTCTTGATAAGTGAAAAAGAGTCTGATAAGAGTGCAAATGAAGACAAGACTTCACAAGGAATCTCTATTACATGGGGAAAAAAGGATTATGAGGGGTATTTAGAGCAATTTTTGGGCCAACCTGGAGTAAAACGTGTACCAGAAAATTTTACCAGTGTCCTTGACATAGTCTCACTGTTTATTGCCAAAGACTTGTTCGAAATGATGTGCATTCAGTAAAATCTGTATTGCTGTCAGAACCAACATAAATACAAAGAATCACCAAAAACAGGAAACTGGTCTGACATAACCATTGCTGAAATGAAAAAAATTCTTTGATTTTTGATTCTCATGGGGCAGGTGAGGAAAGATTCACTTAAGGAGTATTGGAGCACTGATCCTTTTATTGCAAATAACACATTTAGAGAATCACTAACAAGAAATGGATTTGAACAGATTTGGAAAGTGTGGCACTTCAGTGATGAGAAAATTTTGGGCGTGACAGACAGACTATACAAATTAAGACCAGTCTTGGAATATTTCATTGAAAATTTTCAAAATGCATATAAACCGAAGCAATGATTCCATGGGGAGGAAGATTAAAAATTAAGACATATAATCCAGCCAAAATCATAAAGTATAGTTTGTATGGTTTGTGAAAGGGATTCTGGATACATTAGTAATTTTAAAATATATTTGGCAGAGGGAAAAAAATTAGAATAAACCATCCTTTCTCTTCTGAAGCCTCATTTCAATCTTTAGCATCACATATATCAAGATAATTATTATAACAGTGTAAAAATAGCAGAACTGCTCTTAGATAATAAAGTTAGAGATTGCAGAACGATTGCAGACCAAATAGAGGGCTCCCTGCCACATTGAAGAGTGAGACGAAAACATTGAAAAAGGACAGTGCACTTTTTTTCGCAAAGGTGAAGCGTTACTTGTGGTGTGGAAAGACAAAAGAAAGGTAAGGGTGATTAGCACTATTCACAGAGCTACAATGGGTAATACAAAGCTGAAAGATAGGATCACAGGATTTCCGATCAAAAAACCTTACTGTATTTTAAATACAATGAGTGTATGAAAGGCATAAAGAGGGCGGATATGTATTTATCGTGCTATACAATCATGAGAAAAACAATGAAATGGTCGAAGAAAGTAGTCCTGTGGCTAATTAACTGTGCTCTTTTCAATGCATTTAGAGTTTATTTACCTCGTATTTTAATTAAATAAAATTTATTAAAACACTAAATGAATCAAACAGCATTCGATTCAAAGGCTTTCTGCTCCAGACAGAAGAGAGGGCAGTGAGTAGAAAGGAGCCAGATGAGTCATCCTCGGACAGAGATGATAGGCCGATGGAGCGTGTTTCTTCGAGAGGTCACCTACATCGTCTTTCGAGAGACCTTTGTAAACATCATCTCATTCCTGTTGTGGGAAAGGAGAAGAAGAAATACAGCACTCGAAGATGCAAAGTGTGTGCTTACAGAAAAATTAGGATGGAGACGAGGTATGTGCTCAATTTGCGGTGTTCCACTCCACGAGGGAAAATGTTTTATTGAGTATCACACAAAGAGGAAATACTGAGACTTTCTGTGAGTATTATTTTCCAAATCCCATTAAAAATTTTCATTTTTAAATAAGTTACAGAATTTTTACAGATGAAATACATTTTCAAAGAGTGAGGTTTAAAAATATGCCAGAACGGAGGGTTAAAAGGCATTTAAATACCCTGGTATGCAACGTGTAAACAAAAGAGAATGAAAATAGACATGGCTATTAAGATGTGGGAATGGGAAAGGATGGATAAGGTATGGAGGTTGGAATGAGAGCCAATGAGGAAGTGCCCGACTAGCAGTAGCCTTCCTTTGTAAGCCTGAGTAAGTTATGGCAATATGCATCTTTCATGTTTTCAATGTCCCTGGGCAATTAGTATAAGACTTAATTTTTTCTTCTTCACTGTATTTTCCAAGATATACAGTAACCCCAGAAAATTTCATGAACATCATGCAATTTTCATTAGATGAACAAATTGGCACTCTGGCTACATTTACCATCAGTTATATGGTGTCTCACAAGTTTAGAGAAAATAGTACTCCAGAACTTACAACACATACACCACCATCTACTTCCTAAAATGCAACTCTGTAAAACCTTCACATAAAAAACCCACGGTGCCCAAATTTCAACACCAGTACTTTCATGTCCATCTTACACACTACTGCCAAGCATGCTATTGAAATGTGGACATTGGAGTTGGGCTTTAATGGCATGAACCCCCACCATCCTCAATCACTCATATTCAACCAAGCATCTTCATTCACCACAACATTCACTGTCCCCCATTCCCTCCCTCATCGACCATTCAAAAATCATCTCGAAAATATTTATCTTGGAGCCATTTGGAAGACCCTTACAATTTTCACAAAATCTAAAGATGACAGAAAATTATTTCATCAATAAAAACTGAATCAGCCTAGCAATAAAACAAGAGGATAACAATATACAGAACACAATCTCCATCTCGACTAACTTGCAATGTGAAGCAATGAATTGAGAACTCAATAGTTAATGCTTAAATCCGATTTTAAAATTAATGTATCCATGACTAAAAATATATTTATTAAAAATAAATTACAAATGATACCACTCTATCACAGTTTTAATTTTATCACAGTACTATTTGCCAGTAAGACATGATAGTATGCAACGTGTCACAGAGAGAAACAAAGGCCTTTAATATAAACCTTCACATTAAAAATTTCCAATTTTATAATTTAGAATTATAAATTAGGGGCTCTCAAAGGTAGCATATCAATATTCTTCAAAAAAAAACAAATAAATAATAACAATTAAGAATAAATATTGTTGGACTGATTGCTGCACTGGAATTGATTGTAGAAACAGATCCTAATAGTTACCTTTAAAATACAGCACAAATTCTAGACAATTTGATCCCTCAAGCTAGTCACACACAGATGAGTAAAAACATTACTCCCTCTTAATCCAATCTACAACTATGTAGGCCATTTTTGTTGGATCATTTAAAACAAATGCATGCCTGTACCCTAACTTGCAAAGCTCAGCTTTAATTTCAGGAATTTTATACTTCAATTCATGATAGTATCTCATGGGACACCATCGATCAGTGGTCCCATAATACAAATTTAACCTACTGATATTGTTGTAGATTGTATCTATGTCTAGAGATCTGACAGTCTTCATTTCATCTTGAGCCATATAATAAACTTTTTCTAAAACCACAGGATGTACCAATCTGCCAATTGTGTTTGCAAAATTTAATGGTATCTTTGTTAACCATGAGTACCCTTTAATTAAGGCCATTTTAATGAAATGAGGCATATACTTCAGCAATATCATCAGCCACAAGAGAATAAGGTGAAAATACTTGTCTATGGCAGTAAACAATTTTCCATTTGGTGACTCAGCCATACGTTCTATGGTTGGAAACAACAAAATCCCTTTCTTTATCCTAGAGCTAACATTCTCATCCTTTAACAGTTCCAAGATGATTTTACATCCAATTGAGTGGCCTATTAAATTTATCTTGACATTATCCGGAATATACTCGCAAATGAAATCTCTTTTGTGTTTCACTTGGCCAGCAACATCGTACAAGAGCTTGTTTCCTGCTGGAAAAGAATAAAAAAATTAGGTCAAACTTGAGAGAAAAATGTAAAATTACTATAATATAGGGAATCTATGTCATGACAATTTTTAGCAAGTAAAATGGAAATCACTATATCTTAAACATTGACCAATTTCCTAGTTAAATAATTATGAACAGAGTATGGCATACTAATTCATAATGGTGTTTCTCTTAACAGCCCAGCCACCGCATGATGTCCATTTAGCATCCAGCATCCCTCATGGACATCCTTATCCTTTGGATGTCCATTGGAAACCATGTAAATGACATCCTAAAAAGGTCCATGCAGTGACATCCATACGAGGCCAATAGACAATAGGAAATGATGTCCAATAGACAATGTAAAATAAATCTCAATTAATATAAATTACATCAATTTGCAGTTTCCCAAAGGTACAGGAGCTCCATTTCAAAACATGAAGCTTGTTTACTTTTGAATTTTTAGGTTTTAGTTGGAAATGGGGTTTGAAGGGTTATCTCGATATACAGGCCTTCTACTAGGGACAAAAACTACTCTGTTAATTCACGAAAGAAATGTGAATGAAAGATATGGCTCAATTGTTTCCCTGGCTTGTTTATAGGACTTTCATTGCTGATATTTGTATGTTCAAAGTTGGGAGTGTGTAACGTGCTGTTTTAATCGTATGTAGTTGCGTTTATTTGCATTCTTTGTGCAATTACTATTTTATATGTTTCTTTGTGGTCTTGGAATCCTAAGATGGTGAAGTGCATGGTGGTAAAACAAAATTAGACAGGTAAGTAACATGCCTGTTTCATTCTTTACCTTGGCGTATGAGGTTGCAAGTTAAATTCCTTTCAGTTTCCTTGTAACTGCTGTCATTTAGTAATACTTTATTTGTTTTCTTTGGGTTTATATGTATTTTCTCAGCATTGTTTACCTTAGGGTAAGCTAGAAAGCTAACTTTCTTTTAGTTTATAGTAACCATTGTCATTCACTTCTTATTTGTGGTTTAATGGCTGCTGAGATCATTTTGAATTAAGAAAACCTCAGTAGCGTTATTATTATGCAGTGCTACTCGCTCAGAACCAAATGAACTTCCCGACTTCATTGAACATATAACTTTTACTGATGACAATTTTCATGTTTCACGCTTGTTCTGTTTTTCGGTAACTGATGAAAAATTTTATCAAAAAAGTTTAACTAAGCTTAAGTTTAATATGATGAAGCCGGCAATTAAGGTTCAGTGAAAGCTGCCCTGACAAGAAATTTACCTATCCAACCATGTATATGAATAAGGTATATTGTATAACATTATGCATTTTTGCAGAGCAAGTTTAAAAATAGAAAATTACACTGAAAAATTAGGGGGGTGAAAAACATGTGTGCCGTAGGTATGTTTTCTGGTCAGAGCAGTTTGTATTTGAGTGTAACTTAAAATTGTGATAAGAAAAATATTGGGACTATGAGTAACATGCTTTTGAATAATAATGTAAAAATAAAAGATGCAATAAAACAGCAAAATGTTACAAAATGTAGCAAAAGTTGTGTTCCATAAGCACCTAAATTATAATCATATTTATATTGTTTAATTCGAATTAGGATTGGGGTGGTAAGTGTATAACAGGTAAGCAATGGAATATTATTAGTGGCATTAGAACCACATCGAGTAACCGCGCTAAATGAGTCAACACATTCAAAACACATCTCGCATTTCTCCACGCTACGAGTTATTGTCGGATGACTCTCATGACATCATAGAAGTGAGTGTCAGGCCTATATATCGAGATGGTCTCATTATTGCTCGTGAGTTGTGTTGCATGTGCTCAGAAAACTCAAAAATTGAAATAAATGGAAGACGTTGACTTCGTTTCGGGGTGTGATGAGCCTTAAATTTATTGGATAATGTGGGAAAATAAATCATCATAATCATTATAATATCTCATGCAATAATAGTAATGACACCAGCTTAACAAAATGGCACAACTTGACCTCTCTGGCAGGTTTTTATTATTTTGTCACGTAATTAGTCACTTCTTGCCTTTGATAACCCAAATTCATGGGCTTTAGCCTATGTGACATAAGTGCATAAATCTGTTGCATATATCAAGGGATGTTTGAAACTATGTCTTATTCTGATAATTTGCTTATACTGACAGGTGCAGTCAAAAAATTCCATTCAGCCACAAAAATAGAAGTGGAGAGAGTGACGAGGGATTGGCTGAGGCACAGTAGCTAAAAAAAAACTGTTCAAGCTACAATCATGTACATGTTGTTTAAGTATAATTTAATGAATATTTTTTTAAAATTATGTAATTTTTCTCTTACGATCACACTGCAAATGTGTTGCACCTGTAAATCCCTAGAAACTGAATCCTTTCAAAATCCTTAAATGGACATCCTTGGATGTTCTCAAGTGGCACATTTGACATCCATAGGCAGTCCATGGTGCATCTAATGGATATCCATGGATGTCAGTAACGTCCATGTTGTGTCCAGTGGACATCACTGCAATGGCTGGGAGGACTATTATTGCCTCCTACTGTTAATTGTCTTATATTACTAATGGGTGCATTGCTAAATTCCTAAATAACTGTGCTAATATAAATTCATTCAATATTTTGAGATTGAAATTCACTGATAAACTCAAAATTTCTGATACAGTTCCAATTTTTAATTAGGGGGCAGAAATTGCCCTAGTTCAAATGGACCTATTTCCATCCTTCCTGTCATTGCAAAAATATTTAAACTATTACAAGAGCACTATTATCATTATTCAGAAGGAAGTTACGCTGTCAGTTGTTCCCTTTTTTCATTAGATGATTAAAAATAAATCCTTTCTTCACACTGTCATGCTTCATTTTTTCATCATAAGTTACTCCATGGTGGTATTTTTCAGATTTTTATTTGCATTAGGATGAACACTGATTGAATGATTAAATTTTTAAAAACCATAAACCCACCCTACATTTTTTAATTCAGCACATCTATGGTTATAGGTGTCCCCATGAAAAATGTTTGGTAGTTCCGCCAGGGTTTAATCGCCAGAAATAAGTTAACTTTCTAAAAAAGCCCACCCACCTCAAAGCAAATATAGCCAAACTTAAAAAATTTTCACTTAACGAGAAATATGTACAATTAACAGGAATTTTTTTTACTGAGGAAGTGGTGAAACGGTCGAAAATAGCCACAGATTTATTTCGTAAAACATGACTTCCCTTCACTGTTGAATATCAAAAATATGAATTTATTTAGAGCATAAATAAAGACAAAACTGTCAATGGGTATGTATTTCGTATCTTACGAGGTTAAATGGTACTTGCACTTTTCCCTTGGAAACTAGATCCCTTAAGGGTCTCAGGACTTACATGATCCAGCATTTCAGCTTTTATAAATTACTTCATACTCGAAATTACACTGGTTATTTCGGGTGGATTCTTGCTTACAAAGTGAATTCTTTTAGCAAAGCCTCAACTTAACACAGTCATTCAAATTTTATGCTTTTCCCAGAGAGGTAAAATGATATAACAATTGAGAATTTCGACCACCACTACAAATTCATCTGCTCTTGTTGATTTCACATACCTTCACAAAACCGTTCTCACCCGGAAGAACATTCACGAACCAATCTTATTGATTGTATGCTTGACATTATTCATGCAAAATGCAAGGGGTGCGAACTATGGTGCCTTCTCGCTGAAGGAATTCTTCGACGCTTATCGAAATTTCCATTTCCACACAACTCCATTCCATTACCCCAGTGATTAATAAATTACGATCGGCTACCTTCTGAATATGTTGCGTAAATAGGATTACCATTCATCAAATAGTGCAGGTTTTGTGCTTGGAGACATATGAATATACTTTACCGACCAAAATATAATTTCAACATGCACATAAGATCACTCATAACTGACCCTCTAATTGTGGCGCCTTCTTCATTACGCGAGGAATTATATCATGTCCAGCGTGTGATATCACCAAAATAGGCATACATAATGTGAGGTGGAGTTTTCTCATGAAGTCCACATAAAAATCCGTTATCCCTGGGTTGCCTTAAAAGAATGAACTATCATTTAATACTGTGGCAATACTCATTTTAGGGCAATCAATTCAATTACCGTGTAAATGCAGGAGTTTATTACATAGGTACAATCCACCACTTCGATATTACAACCTTCATACAGCGACTTCTCACCTGGTATAACCACAATTATCTCATTTTCTGTTTTCGTATTGCCAAATGACAAAACTCTTGTTTGCACTGGTCCCACATCGTAATATTTTTCTTCCATCTCTGGATCGTAGGGGTTTTCACAGATTCACACCAGACGATGACAGATGAGTGTTAACTTCATCACCTATCCTGCTACATTAACTGCAAAGTACCGATTGCGTTGAAAGATGCATGAGATACCGTATCAAAGGACTTAAATAAAAGCTCAGAGGGTAGATTATTAACATATCTACTGTAATTTCTCAACGTACTGAGGGCACTGAGGGGTCAATGTCTGATGCTGATAAATGCAGTGGTAGCCGGTGAGGCAATGACTTTCCGTTTTTACAAGCAAGCCGAGGACTATATATCTACATTATTATCTTTATTAGCTATTTACTTCCACGGCTTAATCACCATCTACCGGCGACTACCCTTCAACAGCATCAAGATCTTCGACCTCTTCGACACTTCTTCAAGTTCACTGCCGCCAATCAACGCGGTCAACGCGGTTTTCGCTTTAATGAATGACAAATGACGGAGGTATTTGGAGGAGCGCTAATTTCAAACTCTCACGACGCAAAGACAGTCATATCAATCGGAATTAATCCGTTTCTGAGAGATCGATCGATTTTGTTAAGGCTACAGAGATATAGTTTTTCAGAAGTCTTTAAGTTAGAAGCAATATGAAAAGCACATGATATGACAATGTAAAATTATTTTCTATAAAAAGGGATGACATTCAAGATAATTGTCAATTGAAATGAAATTCGCGTGAGATACGAGATACGAGAAACGATACGATTATTCACGAGAAAGATACACGATAACCATATGAAATGAGAATGGTAGGTTTTGGTTCTTTGGTTTGGACTTCAAGTATTTGAATGTAATAAGAGTAAACACTGCTTGAATTAGGAGATTATTAATCACGAAGTGGGAGAATGAGTGATGGATAGGAATAACCACTTTTAAAATATGTACTCTTAAACCATTGGGCATTATTCTATCAGAATTGAAGATTGGTTTGAATCAAATTTGAGTCCATAATGAGCAGTTAACGATCATATTAGCCTAATTTTATTTTAACAGAACCAATCTCTAATAGACAGCGTGGTAGCCTAGCGGGCAGATGCGAGGATCGAATTGGTATGGTTGCTAGAGTGTTGGCCTCCAATCCTGTTGGCCCGGGTTGAAACACTGGTAGTGGTAGAGAATTTTCACCAAGTAACGTCGAAACTGGGTTTCATTCCAACTTTCCTCCGTTCCCTGAAAAATTTGTACCTCTTCCCTAACTATCCACCTGCCCTGAATGGCGTAAATGACCTCAGCTGTCGGTCGCTTCCCCCGGATAACAAAACTAGTGGGCAGGGCATCATCCTAGTGACAATATTCTGGGTTTAAATTCTAGATGGCCTTTCTGGGGTGGTTTTCTGCTCTGATTTCTTTTTGGAAAACACAGAAAGCACAGTGAAAAGAACTGTTCCTCTACTCTGTTGTGTTAATTCCACATGCCGAGGGGGTTTGTACTTGTTGACCACTACCCTCAACACTCTTACCCTCAGTTTGCACGCTGTGGCTTGATGACACAGTCTAACATTTTAATTTCCATAGCTTTCGCCAATTACATTCCTAATTCGCTATCCTTCACCCGCTCCTAATCCACACGCGTCATAACCACTACTATCCAAAATCTCATAATTTTCACCTTTAAAATTTGACATTCCCCCTCTCTACATCTTTTTCGGTGCCATTCTTGTTCTCAACGCTTCGTGTAATTTCTCTTTCTTTAAACTTGAAATCTAGGATGATAAACATCTTTTTTCGAGCCCACGAGAAGAGTCTATGGCATTTTTTTTGTTAACCCCCTCTCCCCTTGAACATACTATGGATAAAGGCCCTTTGTACATCATGTATCACTCCGATGACGGCCAAAGACCGAAAAGTAAAGCTTCCTGTCCTCGGGCGTAAAAATTTCGTCGTTCGAACAGATTGAGGATGGCACGTCCTGCTCTATAAGATATAGATATATATGTAGTGCATACTGAGTCAGGTGATGAAAAATATTGTTTTACGCTACGGTAGTGCTTTACTATGACACCATACTTAAAAGGAGAAACATGACACCAAGGCGATATTCGTAATCACTCGTTTGGACTTCAACGCTCGTTCAGGCGTTATGGTAAGGATAGTCGCGGGCAGTTTTGGGCTACCGTCTCTTCGCTCTGTCGGTGTTTATTCATCACTCAACTACGGGATAGCTACAGAGGATGGAGACTTGCTATTTTCTTTAATTGATCCAGGAGATGTCATTGCATATTGTGATTGGAAAGAAATATTTTTATTTCTCTAGGATGGCGAGAAAGTCTAGGCTTTGGCTAGGCTAGGCTTGCTTCGAAGACAGAAATTCAAAAATCGGAAAAAAAATCAACATGTAGTGACATCATTCTTCTATAAGTCTTGGATTAAAACTTTATTTTTTCATTGATAGTGAAATTAATTCATCTAAGTGATGTTATTTATTCCTCTTCGTAAAATTCCTACATGGCGACCTTCCACATTAATAAACGTGACCTGTTTGAATGCCAATCTAAACGACTCGATGAAAATAATATTTTCTTTACTTAAATATAATATTTTCACATGACTGGCTAATGATGGATTATCTCCTGCGGAATCCTGAATTCCCATAATTTCCCTCGTCTGATTCGACGTTGCCACATGCACCTCAAAACTTCGCGCGTGATATTTGAAAATTTAAGGAATATTTTATTTCTTTCGTACCGATATACGGAGGAAATAAGTCGATAACATTGGTTGATTTTCTCAGAATAAAAATTGTTGGCTAATATCCATATCATTTCAGTTTTGGTGAAAATATGTATGGTAGAAACGTAAATAATACATAATTGACCCTTACGAGGCGGGGTGCACCATAAGGCCCCATGTTAAAAAATCCTTAAATATGTCAAAAACTACATTGAAAACCCTAGTTTTTTCCCGTAGAATTTTAGACCATAATTAAAGGAACAAATATTACAATTATGAAGAAAATCTATGCACTTGTAAATTTCGAACCAGCCACCTTAAAGCGGCGGGCCTCTGCACGCCGAAAATCCTAATTGTTCCGTTGGCTGCTGAGGTGAACTGGGCCGTTTTGAATTTCATCCTCCCCAGCGCTGAAACTCCGGCAACGTGGCATAAAGGTACGTTTTCCAAGGAGCGACTGTAGCGATCATCGCTGGTAATCCGCTGACTAGGCGTTTTCCTACAAGCGACCGCGATTAGGTTCAACTCGTAAGTTCTCGTAGGTAGTAGCCTCCGTACTCTCTAGCTGTGTGTATGTATGAACAGTGACTAGCATGAGAGTGAAAAATAAGCGTATTCTTGCTTTTTTATTGAGTGAGGAAGAAAACGTTGGCGTTGCAGAGCGAATATTTCTTTCTAAGAGAAAAGATGACCATCGGATATAGGTATAAAACAAGAAGTGAGGAGGGATATTCTTTCAAATTGATCGAAAACCATTTGCGGGAAGATAGCGAGAAGTTTTGTGAATTTTTTCGTTTGAACCCCTCCAAGTATAATTTCATCTTAAGTTTAATAGAGAACGACGAAAGAAGACATATTGCAACAAACATCTCTACCCAATCAGGCCAGATGAAAAACTCGCACTTACTTTGAGGTACGTTAGAAATGATTGCATGCTACACGTTATTGAAAATAAATATGTGTACTTAAAATAATTTTGATACAGGAAATGAAAGATTGAAGTAAACATAAAAACAAAAAAATATTGAATGACATAAACTTCAAGAATTCACTTCCACTTTTTCATAAATGTTATATGCACTGGTATCAACAGGTGAGGTTAGTAAAGAACTGCCATTGAGTGATGTTAATTCACTTGCCGATGTGGAGGGTGTGAAAAGGGATGGACTATGCAGCTGACGTTCCTCTAGCCTTCTCATTTCATTCTCAAATTAGAAACGAGTGGTAAAGCTAGCAATTTATCTGAGTAATAAAATCTGGACTGAGTTTCTTAACTGTTTTGGCTATATCGTATTAAAAAATAAGTCCTCATCATCCTCTTCTTCAGCATGTAAAGTTTCTATTATATTTTTGCGTTCTTTGTCCCTTTTTTCAAGGAGTCATAAAAATTTATCCGTAAAATTTTTTTGGAAACGCACAATTGGTTCCACCTCTCTTTACCCCTTCTTCTGAATTTACTTCTTCCCTTTCGAATGTAATTCCTGCAATCCTTTAAATTTGACGTGGTTTTCCTGGGATCCTCCGTGAATTGTAGAAATGACAGCTTTTCTTTTAGCTGCCAATTTTTCTTTTCTTATCGAGAGCAGCCTCTGAGGCTGTCGGTGACTTCTCTCTCTTTCTCTGTCATAAGTGTCCTTAATGTATTTTCAGCGTTTTTTATAGTTCACAACGGGAAAAGGAAAACATTTTTATCAGGAATTACTTTTAGAAAAATTGTTTCATAAATTCTGTGTTATTAATTACTATAAAAACGGAAATGTAAAAATATTATACTTTTCGCAGGTTTTTGGCAACTGGGGAATCTTATCATTCCCTATGGTTTCACTTCCGAATTTCTAATGGTGAAATAAGCAAGATTTTTATTTCTACCTTGTGTACTCTGAGAAAAAATTAATGCCGATATATTTGCCCTCTCTATCTTCTGAAGAAATAATAAGTAAAACAAACCAGGTCTACCAACGATGGAGTTTTCTCTGTGCTTTCCATCTATAAAGATGGAAAGCAAATTCGAATCGTCCTTCCCAGCAAGTCCTCTCTTTTCTCTAATTACAAGGGTTATTTTTCCATCGTACTGCTCGCTGTGGTTTATGCCAACTATAAATTCATGTATATTGATGTTGGCTCCTACGGAAAGGAAGGAGATAGTGAAATTTTTGATAAATCAGAAATGGGAAAAAAATTGCAAGTGAAACCCTGATTCCTTCTCCACGCAAGCTACCAAATTCTGACACGGTACTCCCTTGTGTATTGGTTTGGATAGTTAGTTAGTTATTTAGGGGAGGCGACCGAAAGCTGAGGTCATATGTGCCATTTAGGATAGGTGGGTTCTGGGTAATGGTAGGAGTTTCCAGGGAACGGAGGAAGGGTGGAGAGAAACCCGGCATCGGTATTAGCCTACTCTTAATGAAAGGCGCCAAGGGGACCACGGCTTAACGTTCCATCCGACGGGCGAAGTACTGAACCAGAAATTCCCTCCACTAGGCACTCAAGTAGGGACCGGTTTGCCACTGAAAAATCCTCCACTTCCGGGAATCGAACCCAGGCCCTAGGGATGGGTGGCCAGTACTCTAGCCACCACATCAACCCGATCCCCGTATTGGTTGGTGATGACCAAGTAGAAGCAAAGGAACACCAGTGTATTCATTCACAAATTATAAAAGGTGGGAAATAATCACATTTATTACATACTTGAAAGATTAAAAAATATAAAGACACCCAATTTATCAATCAAAAAATTCGATAATACGGTGACAGAATAGTCATAATTCATGAAATTCTTAAGTTCTGGAAATTATAGACGGACTAAGAACAACTAAGAACTTACGGACTAGAAAAAATTAATCACTAATAGAAAAATATGAATTGTGATTGAATTCAACTGGTCTTCTTACGTATTCAGCGAGATCCCTCCAAATATTTTCTTTCACACGCATATCCCGATATATATCATCTATATAGAGGATGATGCAAACCGTATGGTGCTGGATGTTACCTCACTTTTTCTGTCAGCTTCTCATCCTTTTCCGAAGAAAAATTGAGCTCTGTTGAACCGCACGCCATGATTGCACTGGATTCCCTGGCGAATAATCGTTAGCGACTGCGATTCTGACACCTCTATGGGCAGCCTCATATAATCGCTCAGCGACCGACGCCAGCGACTCTGGCAATAGTCGCTTGTTGGAAAATGTTTGCATTGTAATAAATTACATGTAGGCTATCGCGATGATCGCTCAGCGACCATCACTACAGTCGCTCCTTGGAAAACGTACCTTAAGGTGTTGGGGGTTTGGTCGCCCTCCCCCGACTGCTTCGGTAACGGTTCTTTCGAGAGAGATGCTGTAAAATTCTTTGTATTATGAGCCGCTTCAAAGCTTAGGAAAAATATCCTCATTAATGTAAAGTTCCGGGTTCGATTCCTGACGTCAATTATTTGTTTACATTTGTTTAAATTAGGGGTGCCAATTTAAGGGATTGCAAGACTTGTTTGTTTTACTCAGTAAAATATTTAAATTTTAATCGAATCCTTTCTTTTTTCTTTATTTTACGAAAGTTTTAATCTCCTTATTCCTGAAACCATTTTCCATTTTCAGTCGGGAATTTACTAAAATATGGACATTACGTCGTAATTTCTTGCTGTTTTCCCATTCTTTTCCTATCATTTCATTGGCCGATTGCCGACTCCACTGCTTTTCTCTTGCTCTCTTTTTTTCTATCCTAAGTTTATTGTTTAATTCCTTATATAGTATTATGCATAGCTCTGTGTTTATATTTTTTCATTTTCTCTTTTCTATATTTTTCCATAATTTCTGTTGCTACAGGTCTATTTTACTCCCGAAGATCTCCTGCTGGATACCTGGGAGCCACGGCCGATCGGGATTCACCTCAAACACCCAATTAAATGACATCAAATTCTTCAATATTCTTATGGTTATCAGCAGCTATTATCAACCGTCGGAAAACCAACATACTGAACCTACATTCTCCCCTCTCCCTACCCCCGCTTCCTACGACTCTCGGACAAATCTATGTAACCCCAGAAAAACGAATCGAACCCCCACCCACTGCCAGAAAATGTACCTATTTCCCACGTCTGCTTCTCTCAACTCCCAGATTATTTAAATAAATAGTGGAATTTAACAAATTTCCTTTTCTTTTTTTTTAAACAGGTATAACTAAGTTCTTTTTTCCAATAATCAGGCCTGATCACCTCAGTACCGGACATCATTGACAAATAAAAACTGGTTTACACTCTTGGGCTGTCGTACGCACAAAGTTGACTGACGAAGGTCAGTAGGTATTGATTTGGAGCTATGCTCATGTTCACCACTAATTTTTCTCATTCGAACATTCAGGCTATGTCAACCTACTGACTCCTTTCATTTATGCATGCAAATACAGTGTTTCTGTGAAATAAATTTTCCCCTGGCTTAATTACCCTCTTACCAGAACAATAAGCTAGCTGGCGGCTGACCTCCATTCAGCGGCGTCGGAAGAACCCCCCTATTCGGCCCCCCCTAGAATTTGCCCCGGGTCCTTGAGAAATGAGTCTTCATTAATAAAAATTAAATTTCACTTGTTTCCGGCTTGCCTTTTCCCTTCAGTCGCGTATTCTATCACCTTAATATGAACTTTAAGCGGAATTCTACTCTCTACCCCCTCCTATCCGCAAAAAATGCGGGTCCTTTTCATCCTTTTCAAGGTTGGCCCCTCCCAGCGAACGACGCCCCTGCCTCCATTCATTCGGTAGTGGTTACATCTTGACCTTGGCCTTGACCAAGCCAAGGATTACGGTTGCACTGATGAAATGATTTCTTAGAGCATAAAATCATGAAGTTTCCCATTTAAATTATTTTTCATTAGAAACGGCAACCATATAAACTGCAATAAAATTGGTTCTGTCGGTAATAATCTTAGCCTAACCACGTAAGCACGAGGTTCGCTGCAAAAGATGTTTAAGGAATTGAGCTGGAGAGATTCGAAGGTCATTCCGATAAAGAAACGCTTACCCGATAACTATTTCTATCAAAGAGAATGCGAGCATTCGCCACATGAAGGCATAAAGTACTCGTTATACACAGTGAGTTGAAAGACACGTAGGCAATGCATACCTCAGCTAAGCGCGGTGGTTGGAAGTATTACTTCTTTGTATTTCTCTTCATCGGGTGGGCTAAATGCACAGAATTCACAGCTCCTATCGTAAACACTGAGGCTGGAAAGATTCAAGGCGCCTCTTTGCTGTCCGCCAAAGGAAGAAGGATTTTTGCTTATCGAGGAATTCCATATGCAAAACCTCCCATTGACAGTTTACGGTTTAAGGTATGTTAAACATATTTTTTTTAATACAAAATACTTCCGTTTGCCTCCCGCTGAATTGTACTCGTTATTTTGGGAACAATGAGTCATTGTCTAGTCATAACGCCCAGCGTTGAGAGATTCTCGCTCAAAAATGGCAAAAAAAGCATTTACTACAAAGGGGTGATGACAGGAGGGCATAATGCATTACGTTGTTTCCGAAAGGTTTTCAAACGTCCGAAAAAGTTTAGTCGCGATCGAATACGCTTGAGGAGGGATTGAAGTATTGCCTGCTTATCCACTCATCATTTCTTGCACTTTAAACATCAGTCAAAAATGGGACAAGAAAAAAAGAATTGATCCCCATTATAAATTTTTGTTTTAAATTTATCGTTAAAATCACCCACAATCACTTCGTGAAGTGAAATATTTTGAATGTGGACATTCCTATTTTGTTTTTGACTTGGGATAGCAGATAAAACCAAAATCCTGTTTTTGGCTTTATATATGACTATAGTATGACAGAGTATACTCTGTCACGAAGGCACTCCAGCTTATTAGCCCTCTACCACCTAGCTTTCTCGGGAGATACCATCTGGCGACGGAAGACTTCGGATGAAGGCTACGATAGATGGTCATCATCATTTTCCTCATTCCCCCGTCAAGGGTTTGTAGCTTGTTAACATTCCATTTGATGCAACCTAAGGTGTCGAGCAGCGTCGGAACCACGAAGGTGCCGGTCGCGAGAACCTTGTTCTTGCCTGACAGGTAAGAACTCCAGATTCGCCTGAGAGTCTGCCTGTATTTGGCTGTGAGCCTTTGCTTCACTGCTCTCACCTCCTGGATTGAGCGCTGGGGGACGCCGAGATATTCGTACGCCTCGCCATCATCAAGATTATGAATGGCGTTTCAGTCAACGCGCTGCACATTTTCCTGGTCATCCGAAATCTTCCTTTCGCCAAATTGATGGTCGCGCACTTGTCCAATCCAAACTCCATCCCGATATCCTCACTGTATCTGCGTAAGGTGTCCAACGCCAAGCGCAGACCTTTCGCGCTTGAAGCCCAAAGCTTCAGGCCACCGATGTAGAATAGATGGGTGACCTTCTGCTTCCTTTTTGACGGGACACCGCACATATATCCCCTAACTCGTCTCAACTGAACGGACAGTGGGAGGAGAGATAAACAGAACAAGAGAGGACTAAGCCTGTCACCTTGAAAAACGCCACGGTGGTATGTTACCAAATCTGTGTAATCAGTCTTCTTGTCAGATTGTATGGCGAAGCGCGCCTTCTACAGCGGTAACAAGTGTTCGATGCAGGACACAACCTCTGGGTGGACTTCCATGTACCTCTGCATGGCTATAATCAGTTCATGAGAGGTGGCATCAAAAGCCTTCTTGTAGCTCACCCAGGCCATTGACAGGCTGCGCTTGTACAGACAAGAATCCTGGCTCACTTAGCTATCAATGAGCAGGTTGTCCTTGCATCCCACGATGCCTTTCTTCGAGCCCCTCTTCTCCTACACTTCCTCCCACACCGGTTGGAGGATAAGGTGGTTCAGGATTGAAGTGAACGCATTATATACCTACAGTGTTGACACAGGTTATAGGGCGGTAGTTCTTCGGATCGGACAAGTCTCCCTTTTTCGGTATCAAAACCGTTCGTCCCTCAGACAGCCAGGACGGAATTGGTTCCGTTCCTGAAGAAAGGATGGGATGTGACAGGAAGGATTCAGGCAAGGTGTTTATGTGTGGAAGTGAACTTCTTCGCCTGAGTCCATTCCTGGAGCAGTGAAGTTCTTTTTCTCAGAGAAGGCCTTCTTCTTCAATCAATCAATCTTCTTGACTACGATGGGACGATCCATATCCGCTAGTTAGTGGTCACAAAACTCTTGAAGAGGGCTATGGCT
Source organism: Platycnemis pennipes (assembly GCA_933228895.1). Classification (NCBI taxonomy): domain Eukaryota; kingdom Metazoa; phylum Arthropoda; class Insecta; order Odonata; family Platycnemididae; genus Platycnemis; species Platycnemis pennipes. The sequence goes on along the minus strand of OW121846.1, from coordinate 101,164,304 downwards.
GGAGTTCCCTCGTTAAATGGCTTCGTGGTCTAGAAGATCTCCTTCCAGAAACGTTCCACCTTCGGGGGTGTTGGTGGTGTTTGGACAACAGGTGGAGTGGTTCGAAAGAGACAGGACAGCTGAAAGGAGAAGATGGAGTTCTCCTTCCTGGCATTGGTCCACTTGACCAACTTCTTCCTCGCCGTTGCAAGAGCCCGCAATCTATCCACTTCGTACTGCTTAAGGATTAGCAGCACTCTTTTGCTCAGTGTGTGATGCTCTCCAGATCGCACGAGGAATGCACTTGACCTTTGGCGTAAAGGCCCGACTGGAGGAATGGTAGTCCATCACACACTGAAATCTCTACACCTGTTGTCTGGCCAGCCAGATTTTGGCATTTAGCTGTTTCAGCCTAAATGCTGCTTTCATCTCCCAGGTGGCAGGCAGTTGTGGAGAGGCGAACAGTGCGGCTGCAGCATATATCACACAGTCTATTTCCCAGAGGCTGGATGTTTCCGTCAAGATCATATCTATGATGCCATTCAACTGGGACAGCTGTTGGTTCTGCAGAGAAATTTTATGATGGATATTTCTCAGCCTGGTAGTTGCCTCATTGTAGTTTATCATGCTTTACAACCACTTAAGCAGATCAGAGTTCGGCCCTGTTAGCGAAAAGTGTACGTCAATCCCAGGATTCGTATATACTAAATGTCAGGATTTCAGGATTGTGATTTCTATCGGGATACTGAATCCTGGGATACCAGATAATGAGGATTGTAATCCTCATTATCTGGTATCCCAGGTATGGTATCTTTGCCATAAGGGGCCTCGTCATTCAGCAGCTGCCATTTTTAACAAGATCCCTTTGCATATTTGGGCTGCTTCATCTGTATCACTTTTCCAAAGCAAGCTCAAACTTATCTTGGAGGGTCGGCATTTTATAGCGTAAGTGAATTTTTTTAGGACTAGCATATAATGTGGATTTTTAACATGCTTGTATTATTTCGCTGGCATTGTTAATGATGTATTATATTTGTGTTTATTTTATGATATCTATGGTATGTATATGACCCTACAGAAGGAGAATAAATAAAAAATAAATAAACTTATGTAATAACGAACTCCTCTGAATAAGTAGATACCCTGTATCATTCACACAGTAATGAATGACATAAGGATTACCTTCTCTATGTGTCCAACTCAAGCCTAAAATATGAAAATGATCCAAATATGCTTGAGAGAGATGGTCATCATGAGTATGACCACCACTATCAGCTCACTGGTGTGGAACATCATTGTTCTCAGTTCAAACAGTTAATCCCACAGTATGCTTCACTCCTCAATCTCCTTCTAATCGATCCTTTGTCATTCAGAGTTGAAATGATCATTGGCATTACACAAGAACAGCTCTATTTTGTCAAAATCTCATTATCTGCATTTCAATTTCTCAACTAAACAAACCTTTGAAATTTACCTATCTTTACAGCCTCCTGAGGCAGTTGAAAGGTGGGCAGATGTAAAAAATGCAACCATGGAAGGAAATGTGTGTCCTCAGTATCACATGTTATCTGATGATGTTATCGGAGATGAAGATTGTTTATTTCTCAATGTCTACACTCCAAAGGTAATAAATTTAAATTTCCAATCTACTGAGATTTTCTCGAGGAGTTAGAGATTTTTTGTTCACTGTGACTATCTCTGAGCTCCCATTAACCCTGAAATTTCAAGGAGCCATACTATTAACATATTAGGGGTACTATTGCATATATTGAAACACCCAGGGCACTTAACACCCATGCTCAAGGTTGGACACAAACTCGAAAAACTCTGGATAAGCACAGAAACAGATTACCATCCAATAAAACATTGTTAATAATTATTGCAGGGTTTATAGGAGTTTTCATTTTCCCTGACTTTTCAAGGATTTCCAGATCATTATTAGTGATTTTCCCTGACTTTTGAGCGCCTGAAAACTCCAAGATTTCGGTCACTTATGGAGATAAAAGTGGTAGTGAGGAAGCAAAGAAGTCTAAACTTATGAAAAATTGAAGGTTTATTATCATATTAATCATATGAACTTCCAGTAATAAGAGATCAACAACTCTAAGTCAACAAAATGAAAATTATCATTCCTTACATTGATATGCCTTCAGAAAGGGTTTTAATTGCAGAAAAATACATGCAAAAAAGGCTAACCTGGCTTTTCCTTCAAACTTGATGTCATATTAAATTAATTCTTTGAATCAATATTGATTTTTTCTTCCTCACATCCTTCTACAAATTTGGCTAAGTAACTTCAAATTTGACTGAGAATAACTTTTTCCTCGCCAGAGGGACAAAGCGAAGCATTCCTGGCGAAATCGCTAGTAAATGAAAATATGAATGTGCACACCTTTTGCCAATCTTTTCACCAAATTGTGCAGGCTATAGCCTGAAAGAACCAGAATAGGGCACCACAGCGAAGCCGGCCTGAGGCCAGACATCCCCTCCTTCACCCTCCTCCTCCACTCCTATGTGCAGTTTTTGATCTCTTGGCATTTTCAAGTGATAAATTTAAACAGGTGATTTTTCCCTGACCACACGTTAATTTCCCTGACTTTTCCAGGATTTCCATGGCCGTTTTCATTTTCCCTGACTTTTCCAGGTTTTCCAGGTTCCTATAAACCCTGTATTGTGAAAAATCGTCACTTGAATAACCATGGAGTATTAGCTGCACATTTTACTACATAATTTGTTTGAGATATTTTATCTAACTAAAGTTGAAGTGCAGGGAAAATAAACAATTCACAAAAGCCATTTTAAAGCATGACAAAATAACAGGAATGCAACTCTTGCAATCCTAACCAGTAGGCCACTCACTTCCATCATTAATGCTGAAGTAAGGCTTTCAGCCTCTCATCAAGAAACAGATATTAAAACTAAGGCCTTCAAAATTAAAATGAAGTTATATGTAACTGAGAAATGAGGTGTTATCTTTGCCACTTTTTGAATAGTAGAAGCTCAGCACATATGAACTCAATGACATTTTGTACTGATTTGCATGCACATGCACATGTACATAAAATGATTTGCATGATTTGAACAACCTGCTCAGTTTCTACTGAAAAAATATATTGTTATATATGCCATGCTAATCAATAGTGTAAGTATGATTATTCCACCTCCAAAAGTTTAATCTGTATCAGTGGCAGAGGGCATTTAATATTAACTGCTTTTGGATATCCTGACAGCAGAAAATGGTACTCAAATCACTTTTGATTTTATGTACGTACCTTGCAAGAGAAAAAAAAAATTACCTTACATTTCCCTTCCAAAGTATCTTACATTTCATGAAAGGTGAGAAGTGTGCATAAATATGAATGCATTGATTTTGGGCTGCATTTCACCCACATTGGCGGAATAATTTAACAACTGCACCATAAGCAAGCCAAGACCAGTTGGTTTTGGGTAAATGTGTGTCATTAATTTGGCTTATAATGCGAGAGTGCATTTGCTAAATCATTCAGAATAACAGCCATAGAATTATTAGTTTTGATTCCTCACTTTTATACTGCTGCACGAAAAGGTTTGGCTAACAAACTTAAAGACTGAACAGCTATGACATGAGAAAATACTAATGCATACACTTTTACAGATTCCTGAAGCTAAAAATGAGAGGTTGCCTGTGATGGTTTGGATCCATGGTGGTCTATTTATTCAAGGATCTGGTAATGCTGATTGGTATGGTCCAGGTTATTTCCTTGATGAAGACATTGTGTTAGTCACAATAAACTACCGCCTTGGTGCCCTAGGTATGGAACATTCGTAATAGTCCATCCAATGAATGAAACTCTCATGAGAAAAGGTGCTTCAGTCTTTAATGTAAAGTGATGTTAGCAAGTTACCTCTTCCTGGATATACCATCACAGAAAATATGTTAAGTATTGAGATAATAAGTTAAGATCCAGAGTAACATTAACTTTATACATAACTACTGTCAATAGACAGTATTACAGCTACAGCATCCAGCTTTGGAGGAGATATTGCCATGATAATACCCTGCTCTCCGTGGTAAAATTAAAACTATAAACATGTTTTTTTTTACAAAATATGTATTGAGAATTTTCAAAAATGCCTAATTTCCTGTTTATTTATTGTTAACTTAGTAACAAATAAGACATATCCAAACCAGATTAGGCTCATTTTGTAGGTAATTTAATTCTCTAAAAATATGTTATATGCATTTTCACATCTAAACAACACCCTAGGTTTTATAAGATAAAAAGGAAAACGAGTGCTATTTCTGGTGGTTTTTCGTTGCTCAAAAAAGTGAGAATATAAATATTGAACATCATTGTGAAATTCTTCATCCCAGAGCTGAAATACACCCGATTATCATATCCTCATCCTGTACCAAATTGATTGCCGAAAAAAGTCAGATTGACTGGACTAAAATTTAATACTTACTTGAAATCTCACATTGTTGAAGGATAAAGAAAAAAAATTAACTGAGAGTGGAATAGATGAATTTGGAAATGGGTGTTACATTGAGTTATAGTTTTTCTTGATTGAGCTGAGTTTAGTTTTTTGATCCATCCATCTTAGTTAAGCTACTAGTAATTAGGTAGGTAATTTAAAAAAAACATTAAATAATGACAAGCATGTGGTGATCAGTTGTTCAAATGACCTCACTCACAATATGATCAAAACATGAATTTTCATAGCACTGTACATCCTGCAAATATTCATAAAGGAGAAACTCATCCTCCATAAGCAGTAGATCATGCTCTTCTATCTTTAAATGCCACCGAATTTCCCTTAGAAAACAAACCACTCCTATATTCTCAAATTGATATTAGTCCCATTCCTTTGCACACTTACTTTTACAGGTGTACAAGTCCTTATTGTGGCCTACAGTTTCAATGATGCCTCTTAAGATTGATAAATTCAGTTATACACTACTGACAAATAATAAAGAATGTTTGCAATAAAATTATTTTAAATCAAATGCAGTAAAAAACAATATGTGAAGTATGTATTCATAAATATTTTATTTTTGGTCCATTCACATATACTGACACATTGGCCCATGGCACTTCTTGCTCAATGAGCAATAGCTGATATTTCAGCCTGCAGCTCTAAGAGAACTTATGGAAAATCATTTCACGGCAATCACCTACGAAATAAAGAGTACATGACACTAAGATGGTGAAAATATGTTTCAAATTCACTTCTGATGGAAATATTTTCAGGTTGAAATAAGAAAAGACAATGAATTTTTTATGAGATTAATACCTAATTATTCTCTTTTCTCAGGATTTCTAAGCACAGGAGATAAGGTTGTTCCAGGGAACAATGGCTTCAAAGACCAGGTATTGGCACTGAAATGGGTGAAAGCCAATGTAGAACATTTTGGTGGAGATCCAACGAGAACCACAATATTTGGAAACAGTGCTGGAGGAGCCAGTGTTCAATTCCACATTTTATCACCATTGTCCAAGGGTATGATTACAAAATTCAAAGTGATAATATAGAACAACCAAAAAGGCCTGTTTCTTCATACTCATTATGACACTAAGGTCTTCTCAAGTAATAGCTTTGAATTGCACAGAATTAGTAAATCTTTCTGAAAGCTGGATTCCCAAAGAAAGCCCCGTATATCACAATATTGGACAAATATGTAGTATCCTTTTAAGGGCAACTATTTGGTACATGAAAGAGAAATGAACTATTGCAATCAGTAGCAGTAAAAACAAAGAAATCACACAAGGATACCAATAATTTCTCATGAAATGGTGTTATCCTTTTTTGTTTTCCCTAACTGCCATAATGAATAGTCTTGGCCCTTTTAAATTGTGAACCTAATTTCAGGTTTGTTCAACAGAGCAATTTCTCAAAGTGGATCGGCCCTGAATCCCTGGGCCTTCACCAGTAAGGCACCAAAACATGCACATCATTTGGCAGAACTATTAGGATGTGAGGAAGAGGGAGTGCACTCCAGAATGGTGGACTGCATGAGAGGTCACCCAGCAGAGAGAATTGTGACAACTACACGCAGAATGAAAGTAGGCAAAAATTAATCGTACAAATGTCTGGAGACCGGAATATTCAAATGCCAATTAGAGTAGGGAAAACAATTGTTAATATCTCCTAATATTGGAAATATTGTTTTCCCTACTTTAATTCGCATTTGGATATTCCGGTCTTTGGACATTTTCACCTAAGCCAATTAGAAGCTTACCTAAATTCATATACTTATAAAAAGGCCAATGTTCCACTGACAATTTTCAGGTCACAAATAAAAATATGCCAATAAAGTTTTGTGATAGAGAGAAGGCACTCATGAATAATAGCCTAGCATATTATAAAAATGGATGATACAGGCACCAAAAATGTTTCCTTCCATTTTCATCAGTATTTAAATATATCACAATATTATAGACTCATAACTTTTCATTGGATTTTGAACAACTGTTGTTCGTTTCCCTTAAATACTTTGCAAGTCACATTTAATATGCTAGAATATATTTTTTCTAGTCTTCTACTGGTCCACAGCTCTTTGAGTTCAGCATCCCCATTCCAATTTCAAATCCTAGAGAACTATAGTTGATATGTATAACTATTTTCCTGTAGTGTGAAAATTTCTCAGGAAATTCAGCGCATTTCATGCACTCCTGGTGGATTAATAATGACTTTATGAACTATGCCATTTGGCATCATAGTTGTCTTTCACGAGGAGTAGGGTGATGCTTATTAGAGTTTGGTACCCCTTAGCAAAGCCAATAAGCATAGAGCTGCTCTAGGGAAAAATTTTAACAATCTTTTGGCAGCAAATTTTTCAAAGGTCAAAGCTTAGCCTGCAATGTCACAAGAATTCCTGTTGATTAAAGATGGAGCATTAAAGATTTGATATGTAAAATACTATAATTTAGTCATCTGTAAGTGATAAACTAGACATCTCTACAGCTAAGTGGATGCATCAATATGAACTTTAGTCATACTTAGAATCAGCAGTTCATGATTGATGGCATAAATACTATTTGTATTAGGTTAAACTGGCATCAATGTTTGTTGCTTCTAGTGAGAGATTAAGATTATAATTCACAATTGTTTATTTGATGTCGTTGCACATACTATGTCTCAAACCATGTTGCCAGGGCAAAACAATTATTTGCTGCAAGAGATAGTGCATATAGGGTGTCCAGATCAAAATTTTCAAAAGCAGGACATTTGAAGGAATTAAGCTGAGCATTTTGAAATATTAAACATATTAAATTCCTTTTCCTTTGCTAAGTACAATAAAAAAATACACAACTAAAGCTATACATTGTTATTAATTTTATTTTTCAATATTCATACTTCTGCAAAGAGGAAATTTCCTTCAGTAGCTTCGGAGATTGCAACAAAGGGGTGTGAAATTCTTTACAATTATAATGTTTCAAAGTATATTATAGTGTTAAAAAGCCCTATACTGCTTCCAGTGATAATTTGTTCCTTTGACCACTGGGTGTTGATTAGTAAAAAAGCCCTTTCAGCATTGGCATTACATGCAATTATAGTGAAGAAGAACTGCCATATGTGCAGTACAATAGTTTCATTTTTAAAACAATGAAACGGAAACAAGAGCAAGAAGCGGAAATTGATCTAAATGCCACACCATCCAGACTCTTGTTGTGAGCGGTGTGGCTGTTCATCAGAAGCAGGACCGAAACTCATCTTTTTACAAACAGCAAAATTTCCTTTAAAATACATATTTTTCATATAAAGACATAAAATAATACTGCTGCCCTTGGATATTATCTTATATGCAGTATTTCAGCATTTGGTACATAGTGTTTTTGAAAGGCAGAAAGCCAGACAATTTGGCTTTATCAAAAAAAGTGGGCTGGGCACTCACATATTAATAAAAAGCATGACATGTATGGATAAATCAGACGCCTGGTCTGCCTAAGTGCATAAGTTATAAGGTAAAATAATAAGTTTTCCATGACTTGTACAAGAACAGACAGAGTTGAAATAATAATTTTCATGATTTTCGATAAATGTTCAAGGGAAATCCATCAGGTGAGTTCATTTATTATTGGAAAAGTGATGGAAACACAGATAAGGGATACTAAACAAGACTTGAAGTACACCTAGATTTATGTTCATGATAAAGAAATAAAGTCGTACCATTTTCACTGGTAAAAGATGAAAAAAAATCTCAACATAGTTTTAAAGTGTACACTGTAAGTATATACACTCTAGATTATTTACTAAATTGTCCTGAGTAAGTACACTCTAAATTATTTACTAAATATTTTAAAAGAAATAAGTGAAAAATAAATGCCTGGTCTGAAGATAAGGTCTGAAGACAATGGTTTTATTTTTCATTAGGAATGGGGAACTATCTTTTTCAATCCATTTGTGGCTGCTGCCGAAGGAAAAAATAAAGAAGCCTTTCTTCCATACAAACCAAGGAAAATGATAAAGGATGGAAAACTGAACAAAGTCAAATATATACTTGGAGTGAACTCAGATGAGGGGATATTAACATCCCTGTGTAAGTACAGTTGTTCCAAAGCAAATGAATCCCATGATATCTATATAAATATAATGATAAATGAGAACTGATATTCATCCTCATTAAATGAGTTAAAATAGAATAAGAATGAATAAAACAGTAGAGGAATTTAACTGTGTGCATTTGGTTTAATAGCCTATGCCATGTTATCTGCTAAAATTTAATATATGCTGCTTTAAAACACATTTTTCTTTGACACGTATATTGCTTTCAAGAAGGGTCTAAACGATTGTATCTGTTCATTCTACATGCTTATCCTAAGATTATGATATGATTTAATTAGGCATGAATTAAATGACAACAAAAGTGGAATTTGGAAGATGATAGCAGCAAGTAGGACTCAAGGAGTGCAAAACAGCTACTAGTTCATACTAACAGAAGATAATGTAATACATCCAAGTAGAGCCTAATGCATTTCAGGTATACAGGTGTTTAATATGCTAATGAAAAATTCTATTTTTTCCATCCCAGTGCTCCTTCAGGATCCTCAGCTCTCTGATGATATGAAGTATGAAATGTATACATACCTACCAATATATTTAGGATACAAAGGAATTCCAGAAATGGATAATGAAATAACAGCAAAGATTCATGACTTTTACTTTAAAAATGAATCCCTGGAGACATCTCTGCACCACAAATTTTATGAGGTAATACTTTAAAAGCAAATTTAAATGTTTCCAGTTTGGGATAAGCATTAATGTAACCCAGTTAGCAATTTTCCAAAACATTTTTTCCTAAACAGATGGAAATGGATAATAAAATATTGCATGGTGTAGCTGAGACAGCAAAGCTGTTGAGTCAAATCAGTTTTCCTAAAGTATATTTTTATGTACTAACCTATGATGGAGAAATGGGCTTGTTTTCTTCACTGATGAAGGATATTCCTAAAGGTATGTTGCTCAATCGATAAGACATTATCGTCAGAGCAGATAAGGTAATATGTAGTATTGTATACATTGAGGCAAAAATATAAAACAAATTCAGATATTTAAATAAAATATGTATGGAACGTATTAAGGACTTGAGCAAAATTAAATTATTTCCCAACTTTTCAAGGTGTTGCCCATGCTGACGAACTTGTGTACATGTTCACTAATGAACTTCAGACAAAGGAGCTCAAGCCTGGTACTCCTCAAGCAAAATTATCTGAGCGCTTGATAAAAATGTGGACCAACTTTGCTTCAGAAGGGTAAGCTTAAATTTTCAAATATGTAAATGTAAATTGGAGGGTGGGGTGTGGTGCAGGCCTTCCGAAGACCTCCTCACACTTAGACCCCCTTGCTCCAACCCACATTTTCCCACCACTTGCAGTCAGGGGACAAGAGTATCACGGTGGAGGTATGGAAGAGGGTCACCCCTCCAACTCCCGTCAGGGCTCAATGTTGCTTAACTTTGGTGATCTGACAGGATCCAGTGTTTCAACCTAGCTAGGCCCTTTCCTAATTATTCAAATATGGTATAAGTCCGCTGCAATGAGTGCTGATAAAAATTGCAAGTTCCTTGTTATAATGCACACTAATCATAACTAATATGAAATTTTATGCATCCCCATCATCATGCATACTATCAACTAGTTACAACAAAGATGAACTATTGAGTAGGTACCTGAAACAATCCATTGGTAAATGCTGAAAATCATTTGCTTCATAAAGGAATACTAAAAATTTGTTGCCATCTATTATTGGCTTCCATGGGACAACAATCACAGCAAAATGTACGAAATATAATCTCTCAAGGTATTACAGTGTAACAGAAGAGCATGGTTATAACTGGTAATGCCTCTTAACTAATTATCGCTCTCTTTCATAGTGTTGACAAACTGCATCAGTTTTAAGTATGTCACCTCCGTCTCTCGTGGGTTGAGTTATAAGTAGAGATGGGTTGAATAGCAGATTTCTTGAATTTGTACATCAGATTCGAATATTTAGTCATGACTCCGATATCTTTAATTTGGAATACCTCAAATACTAGATTTTCCATTGATAAATGTTATTCTGTTAATGAACTTGTTGCCTATTGAAGTAAAAATCTACAAGTTGATTTAAAGTAAAAAAAAATTAATTCTGGTTTTCAAATATTTATAACAAAATATATTTTATACCAATTATGGACTGTTGAATTCATCATCTTTCATAAGCCTTAATAAGTGAGCAGAAAGTGTTAATACACCATGTTCTGTCCAGTTTTGAATTAATATGATGTAGCTCATCAACTCGCCAAAAATAGCATAATCCATATTATATAATCCATAATATTTATTCAAGATCTCGAATATCAAATACTTTCTAGTATTCAAGTATTTGCACATCTCTAGTTATAAGTCATTCTCACTATAGGAGACTTCAGTGTTTCAGATGTATTATTAATCCTATCATGAAATTAGCATAAGAATAGTTAATAAAGGAGTAACATTGTAGACATGGTCCAGGAAAAAATAGTCTTGAAGTCTTAGAGCAGACTTCATGTGCAATTTTTCAACACATACACAAAATTGACAAGTGTAAAATTATGTCCTCTGTCAATGAAAATATATTTGTCATTAGGCTTAATTTATTAATATGATTTCATAAAGCTAAATTACTCTTGTCTACTTGTTCACATAGCCATTGGTTAAGAGGGAACAAATTCATCATGCATACTTATTACTTCATTTCAGCAATCCCACTCCGGAGGTGACTGACACATTAACAACTATATGGGAACCTTATAAATCGAAGACAAAAAACCACTTAGAAATAGGGACGGAGCTCAAAATGAAAACTGGCTTATATGATGAGCGCATGGAATTTTGGGATAAAATATATGAAATGATAAAGAAGAAGGACAGAATCAGGGATGAGCTTTAAATTGAAATAATGATAATTTAAAATCCAACTATCAATTTATTTGTATGAAAAAGTTGACAATAAATGATGACAACACAGGAATGTCACTGCAGAAGATCAATCAATAACAATCAGAGACCTATCTCCACACAAGAAGCCACTCTGAGCACTGGGTGTTCAAAGGAATTCCTCTGCCTTGCCTCTGGGCTTCTTATCATTTGTTATCAAGACTATGCAAGATTGATTTCATCCAGCTTTTGACTCACACCTTCTATCATCTAACTTCTCCACATGTTTTTTGTTCTCTAAAGCCTTTCACTACTTTCTCTATGTATTTCACATGAGGTGTTTCTTGGCAATTCTTCCATTCACTTTTCTGTGGATAACAGTCTCTATAAGACCACCATGTCTGTGTACAGTATTAACATAATGATCATGCCATCAAAACAACCTGAGCCAAGTCTTTATTCTCATATTCTTTTCTCTCAACATTGAGTGCATTCCTAATATCAGAGCGTCCTCAATACCAGAAAAACCAATATTACATCAGAAGCAGAATCCCTTCATCACATCACCTGAGGCCTAGGAATGGACTACGGAATTCACCAGAGGCTATGGAATTTGCAGCTTTAGCAAAAAAAACCTGTCAACATTTGTTTGTGGAGGTGCTGCAAGCAGGGATGGCAGCAGTTAAGGAAATTTCAACTGAGGGTCATAGTGCAGCTCACTTGCACTTTGCTCAGACCTATATTCAAGAAAATGTAGACTTTTAGATGAGGGTTACTTTTAGCAATTAGAAAACACTCTCCTTGACTTTTAATGGGCCTGTCATGGTTCATAGGTTGAAAACTTCAAGAATCAACTCATAATACATGAAGGAGGGTGATAGAAGTGGCCATTTCTCTGTGCAAGAACACATGTGGATATGGAGCTATGTTTAATGGCGGCATAATAGTATAATGAATAAAGTACCAAATAGAATAGTATAGGCATGAAACCAGTTCAAGGCCATCAAAAATTGGCAAACTCATCTTGGGTCATCACCTGTGTGGCATCATCATTCCCAATTCAAGCTCTAATAAAGTCATAGGTATTTAAAAGTTCACCTTACCACAAAAACTGGTATATAATAGATATTCCTGTTTAGCAGTTACAAAAGGTAAGTAATTGAAAGAAAATGAAATACATTTATTGTAAAGAAAAATGTAGTATTGCACAGGTTGAAGTCACCCTAAATGCTTGATGAATTGAAATATCATATTACATTAAACAGAGGAAACTAAAGAAATTCCAAGGCATTCATATCTCTCACATTTTCTTCACTTTATACAGATTAACAAAATAATGGGAACAGCATAAATTGATGAAATTTGATGGATCCCAACAAGATATATTCTCAGCTGGGAGAAATTTTAAGAATAAAAATAAAATTCAACAGCTAAGTTATTTACATTACTCAGAGAAAAAGTAAATTTTGAGTAGGTACACACATTGATGCCAAAACATCTAACACTGATGCATAACATGATACTTACAATTGATTTTGACAGCTCAATAAAATTTGATAGCTTTAATAGAAACCAATAACTCTTTCAGAGAGTCACACAACCTTTCCAAAGGTATAAACACACGCTACGCAGTATTAAAACAATAGCACATTTCAAACAGCAACAAGTTATTGTGTTATAAAAACACTCCTCACTTATAAACACTTAAAGCAATATGCAAATGCAATTGTTACTTGCAATAATAATATCTCTCAAACTTATGGTAATATTATTTAGTTTTTCATATAAATAATTACTTATTAAAATGTATTATATTTACATTATAATTTAAATAAAACTTCAGTGAAACTCCTAAAAAAGAAAAAAATCAATGTCTACAATGATAAACTTTCTTAGAGAAATCTAATAAAATCAACATCACAAAGGTATATGGTTTTCTCACACAAACCTAATGCCTAAAACGAAGTCATTATAATTACCCAAGCAGCCTACCACATTGGGCCAATTGGTCTGTTCATTCATTGGGCACATTGGGTCTGATATTGGGCCAATGTATATTGGTTCATATTGGCTGAATGTAGTAGGCTCCTTGGGTGAGGCATTGCAATGCAAGAAAAATAATTGCATAAGCCATAGAGCTTCACAGAGGCAGCTTTCCTTTAAAAATATCACAAATTTTGCTTAAAATGCCAACAATAATAGTTTTTGTGACTTCACATTTGCACAAATTATAGTAGCCACTCAATGCACCACATAAAAGACATTTTAATTTCATACTTACTGGCAACATACACATTACTAAAATATATGTTTCCTATAACATAAAAAAATGCTGTTTTTGGATATCTTATTATAAAAAGCATATTTGTACATGATTTAATACCAATTAATAGAAACAAAATGATGAGGAACACTTTGCCAATATACACAACAAAGTTGAAGCATGTCCCATTTGTTCCTCAAAATACCATTAAAATTCACAGATTTAAACAAAAAATTTCAGCTGGAATCCAGCCACACGAAAATCATTTTAAAGACTAGTTGATTCACAGATTTTGAGGACTCACAAGGAAAGTAAAACACAAAAATTAAAATAATATGCATATAAAAGAAAAGCAATGATAAACTTTGAAGAAAAGAACAGCTTAACAGCTATATCAAACTCATATTGAAAGTTCAATGAATTAATTCGCTATAATGATGAACAAATTCATATGAGGCACAGTAAAACCTTGATTATCTGAGAGTTGAACATTCTCTATAAATCAAATTAGGAAGAAGTAGGTGTAGGAAATGTGAAGGTAAACTTTTGGAAAAACATACAAATTTTTATCATATTTCATGTTTACATCTATATCAGTACCTAATCAGTTCCTGTAAAAGACTGGTTTTGTTACTTAGCCATTCAAAATTCTATTGAAATTTGTTACTTGGAATCAAGGTATCCATTACTTTAACATAAAATTCTGGGCCATAGAAAAATTACTGAGGAATCCTTTTCAGAAATCATAGCATGAACCGCTACCACAAAATGGCTAACTACGTCATACTATCACAATATATGCTCTTGAATAATCAAATATTTATTTTGACCTCTGGTGTATAAGCCAATATGCCCTAGTACTTGCATTGCATCATACCTGGTCAGTTCTGGATCTTTAAACGTAGAAAATATGCAGGGTAAAATTTGGCAGTGTTATGATACTTAGCAACTTAGTATAACCCTGTTAAGCAGTTTTTCTAGGGTATAAGGGTTTGGAGCATCTTAGGCAGGAAAAATAATTAAAAAAGAAATGCATGCCTTAAGGGTAGGTATTATTTTAGGATTTTAAAACTCAAACTCCTCAGAGGAGAAAACTTCTAATGTAGGAATTTTAACCAGACTCAACTGTAATTAAGAAGAGATTTGCTGTTAAAGTCCTAAATATCAAACCTTAATTTAAAATTCTTTGTGTTGAAAAAGTGTCATAACTCTAAATTCAATAAAGTAATTCTATGTCAAACTGAGTCACTCATTGCTGGTTTGGTAAAGAAAAAAATTTAGGCTGAATATTCCTACCTATGTACAAAATGATTCCTAGAATTGATGTGGCAACAACAACATCAACAGTTATTTCTTCAGCTTCAATTTTGGCTCCAGGAAAACCTGAGTGGATTGGCGGGTAGGCACAAGTCAACCCTTAATACTTTAATGATAAGAGATTAAAGGTGCAAACTTTAAAGACAGATAATTAACCCTCTAGCAATTAAAACATTCACTTCACCACATATCCTTCAGAAAATATCCTCAACTCTCACCTTCAAAGGAACTTCAAAACATGTCTACTCTATTTTGATAAAAATATGTATTGTAATGAACAGTAACATGTGGCCATTCTGTATACTCCAAAATATTTTAAACTGGAAATTATTGCACCCTCATGAAGTCTGCACTTAGGGTCAACTGCACCCTCAGTCATGGCCCCTGAGTATTTTCATACACACATACCAACTTTAATGGCATTTACCTATCTGCTATCCCTGGCACCTAGACATGAGTACTGGAAACTATAGGCCCAAGTGGCGAAGCACAAGAGCATGATAACCAAAGACATAGATACAGGTATACCTCACCTCATGTCGTTTCGAATTACGTTCTTTCCATGGATAGGCCCTTTTTTTATAAATGGATGAAATTAGTTGAGAAGTGAGGACATTACAGGTTGCGGTAACAGTGCTAGAATTGCAAAACAAAACTTTTAAATGTGATAAATCACTCTAAGGAAAAATAAATAGTTTAAAATAAATAAATAAATGGAGTACAAAAAATAAGGATTAAATAAAGAATACCGCTAAAATGAAAGGAATAAAGAATATGCACTAAAGGCAAATGTAGAAACTGCTCAACTGAAGAAATATTGCACGAGTAAATATATATGTATATATATATATATAAAGTCCTGGAAAGCAAAAACGAGTTGTGTAACCGAAATTCAGCAACAATCATAGTTCCTCATTGCCCTACAGCGAAGGTGCAGTGCTTGCTCCTTGTCTGCTACCCATAACTGTACCAACTCCACGACAGTGTCAGTTGCATAGTTTTTCGATGCTCATAGACTTGCCTTGTGGTGTCATGTGCTTATTTTTTGCTAGCGGTAATTCTTGAGCTTCTTAAATACAACTGCGTGTCATGAAGTTGTGACTTATTTCATTCAATCATGTCTGCAAAGAGAAATCGATTCTATGCATCAAGCTATGACCTTGAATGACAAGGTGTCAATAATTAGATTCCATGAAAAAGGTGAAAAGGTCGTAGCCATTGCTTGGTCTTTACAATTGTCATGAACAATGGTATTGTCAATTGTGCATGATAAGGATAGGATCCTATCACATGTCCAAGATGAAGCTCCCAGGATGAAGAACATCATCATCAACAAGAAGAGAGGCAAAATTTATGAAGAAATGGAGCAACTTGTTTCTCTTTGAATTAATACACAGAATCATCAGCATGCTTCGGTTAGTCAGGAAGTGGATCAGGAGAAAGCATTATCATTATTTGAAGACCTTACAAAAAAGTAACTGGATGAAAAAGATGTAGAGTTGAAATCAAGTCATGGATGGTTTATGAGGTTCAACACAGCGACAAAATTTTCACTCCATAAAGAAACATGGTGAAACTGCATTGGCTGACGATGCTGCAGCAGCCGCATTTATATCTGTGCTGACGAAGATTATTGAGAAGAACCAGTGTCTACCCAAACAGATATTCAATGTTGATGAAACCGGTCTTTATTTGAAGAAATTACTAGATCGTTTCGTGGTAATTCAATTATTCCTAGGTAAATTTAAAATAGCGTTGGATACGAAACTTTCAATGGATGAGCAGTGCATATGGCCGAATGCTACAATAGCCGTGAAGATGTCAAGAAGCATCAATCACAATGGCGGAGGCAAATATGGGAACAAATATGCTAGCATGCATTCACAATGTATTTGAAATGGCATTGTAATTATGTTCTGCCTTCTTTTGAGTTAATAATATTTTACTGTAATATGCAAGAAAATACGTTGATTTTTCTAAGTTTATTTTACTGAAACTGTTGCGTAACATTTGTTGCATTAGTAGTGGTTTTTTTTGGAGTTGGTTTGTAGTTGCATCTCATGAAACTAATTAATGACGTAAGGCAAGGTATACCTGTAGTTTGAAAATGCAAGTGGTTAGGCAGGTCAAGGCACCAAAAATCAAAAGAATATTCAGTACCAACCAAAATGGCAGAAGTGATTCTATGATCTGTACCATTACTGTGTGGTGCTTTTATATTCTCTACTTGGAAGACTGAATTCATGTTCATCAACTGAAGACATTGATAGTCACATTATACTTTAATTTCTTTTGAAAGAGAACTATGTTTACAAATGTAATGTCATAAGCAGGGTTGCCAGATTCCTGAAAATAAAATAAGGGACAGGTGTGCTGTCAAGGAAATCATTGTGTGACATAATGGACAACTAGTGAACTTCCTTTAAGAATGATTTTACGGATGCTATATCGATATCACAGGGCAGTTTATTAATAAATAATAAATACCTTTACCAGTATTACATATACTGAAAATAACATTTTCATTCCTTACGTGGGACACAGTACATTTTGCACGAATACGGGACTGTCCCATAAAATCTGGCATGTCTGGCAACCCTGGTCATAAGTCAACAGACTTTATAGTCAGATCTCCAGAAGTATCTATTGATGCATTTTTATATTTTGAACACCATATGCAAGAAGAAATACTCCTAGCATTGACATGACTGCACCTAAAAAATTATATGCGCTGCATTTATGTTCAAAATAGAATTGGCATAGCTCATACGAGTACATGAGTAATCTGATAAAAATTTTCCCTCATTTCTACAGCATTTTTTGCACTAAGAAATAACCAATTGCAAAGCACTAATTTTTGCACAATGGAATGGAATCCATGTATCACATCATATTTCTTTTTCCAGTATCAAGTGAAGGAGAGTACCATCCAGTAATTTACCACACCATATGACATAACATAACAGCACAAGTTATTGCAGACAATGAACACATAAATTCAGCATTTTGAATCGGTAAAATGTGACTGATGTATGACAGGGAGCAAATTACAACTGAATAAGAAAGCCCTACCAGAAAAAGTGCAGTATGTTTTGCAAAAATTATGAAACCTTAAGTTAAAGCAGTGACCTGAAGTGTGGCATGGATTATATTTTATCATGCCTAGTCATTAAGGATAAAATATATAATAGGTATGGAGCCAGGAGTTAGCAAAAGTGAATAAATGGAAGTGATTAGCTGTGTCAGATAATCAAAGTGTTACTGTAGCAGCAATGTATATGAGCAAATTTTTGTATTATCAGGTGTGGAAATCTTATTGGTTCACACCATATTTCTCATCAACATAATGTAGTTGGAGAGATTTCTTATATTGCTTTGAAATGAACAGAACAGATCCCCCAAGCTGAGATTTTCACCTACTCTATTCACAGCTCATAGGATTTTATTTAATTAACAAAATATTTCCATGAAGGAAATGATATGCTTGACTTGTACTAACATCACCAGGTACCGAATGCCCCAAAAGCCAAAGCATCCGTCGATTCTCATCTCTTAGGCCCTTCAGGAGAGGGTAGCTCAGCTTGAGCTGCCATTTTCAGAGCATGCACCCACCTGAAAGAAAATGGACCAAGTCAGGAAAAGTAGCTAAAATATTTTGAGGATATATGCAAGCCTATAAATGCATTCACAAAAGCAACGGAGTAAAATTAGTTAAACAGAAAGGCAACCACCACATTAGTGTAGAAAGAAAATTTTAATATTAGACCAGAGAGCTTGTGACTTTATTCATTTCATGGCTTAGCTGACTTTTTTCAATAGAAATCTAGCATCCTTACATCTTTCAACCAGCCTTCTGCATTCTCCCCATCATTTAATCAATAATTTTCCAAAAGAACTATATGCTATAAGCAAACTAGAGAGCAAAGCACTTGGTAGAATATGTATTCCCGGGCTAAAATCTTTGTGTAAACTTTTGTGGTACAGCTGTGTACTATACCAGACTAGCACACAAAAATCAATTAACATTCACCACAATTGTACATGATCTTGAACTGCACACAGAATGTACCGATGTTTCACACTGTTTCTTGAGGCTATCTGTTCACAAATGTTGAGGAAAGGGTAAGTGCTTCTAAAAATGCTGCCTTGGTTGGCTGGGATTCTGTAGGTTACAGAAGGGCAGACATGGAGTATTTCAGTGGTGGTGGTGCTATTGGAAAGAATTGGGAAGAGTTCTTTAACTGCAGACTTGAGGGAGTGGGAAATAGGTCGTGCAGATAGAAGGCATATTATGGCCATTAGGATGAGGAGGTTTAGATTTATAGGGAGTTTTTAGGATTTTTTTAGAAGGGATTCTGGGTAGCCATGGCGGAGAAGAGACTTGAGTAGGGTTGAAAGGAAATCTTGCAGTGAGTCCGGGTTATTGCAGATGCATTGGCCACAAATGGAGAAAGAGAAGGGAATGGAGTGTTTATTATGGGAGGGATGGCAGCTTCTATAGTGTAAATGCAGAAGCTCACCCAAAATTTTTTCATTCGTTCTCCCCTTCATATCCACGATATGATATACCTCCAATACTGGGATAGTATTATGAGATGAATGGGATATATCCCCTAGTGCTAGCTGGGTATGTACATAATGTACACTATGTACCTGAAACTGTACAGCAAAATGTTCCATAACACACTAAATGTAAAACAAAAGCAGAAAAAATCACACAACTTGTACCACACATACCACATTTTGCAGATGGTTAGTGTACCAGTATTTCACTCAAGTTGTGCACACAGATTTTCACCAGGGTTTTGATTCCACTACTGTAAGATATTATACATAAATATAATCTAATTACTTTTACACTTAACGTAGAAGAACATTATGGAAATAGAGTATGTTTTACTGATAAAGACTGGTTTTGCAAGAGGCAGATCAGCTTTTAAAGTTATGAAAACAATTAACTGTTTTCAGAATACCTACCATAAGTTGACTGAGTCAATGTTGAGAGCATATCTTCAGAAAAACACTATCATTAAGACAAAGTTAATTACAGTAGAAACCCGTTATAGTAAGTGCGGCATATAGTGAGAATCTCGCAATAACGAGTATTGGCAATGCACCATCGAAAGGCCCATGATTAACATGTATAAGAAAATGGATATAGCGAGGCCAAGAAGCTACTGCCACGGTATACACTCGGTATTACAAGCGATATTTCTTGAGGGTGATGCACTGCAAAGTATGAATTAACGCATGGTATTTATCTTTAGTAGCATTATTTGTCAAATACAACTTAGAATACAATATTTGTTCCATCTCTACATTATTTAAAGTCCAATCAAGTCCACGCACTGACGATTTACGGCCGGCCATGGCATACCTTGTGCGCATGCTCGCACTTTGTAGCTGTTCTTTTGTTAATCCAAGTTCAAACGAAGGCATAGGAGTGGAATGGGCGGAAGATGGAAAGGTGGAAAAGCGAGCGGTGGTGTGGGTACGGGGCGGAGTTCAGCCCGCCTGTCTTTGTCTGCCAGTGCGGGAGTAGTTGATGGACGAGGAGTTGATTAACTCAGTGAGAAACGAAGGTGACGACAAAATTAGTTCTCTTTCAGATGAAGAAACAGTGTCTATGCCGACTAGAGCTAAAGCAAAGCAGGCTCTTAGAAAAATTAGCGCCGTTTACCGGGCCACTGATGCTTCCGCCGATGACTTTAGCAAATTTAGTGAAGTGGAAGGGTCTGTGCTTTCAGCAATTGCCAGAAGACAGAAGCAGACGATGCTTGAATGATTTTTCAGCCGGGAATAGAAATTGAAAGTGCTGTGTTGTTAATGTGAAGCGTGCATATGTGTAATACTAAAGGTCCAATGCTTGTTATGTTTTTTATTAGAGATGAGTCGATACCAAAATTAATCGATTCTCGATACCGATTCCTGGAAAATCAATTCTTGATTCTCGATAGTGATATCATCAACCTATACATATACGGTGCAACCTCTTTAAAACGAGACTTCACGGTGCCCAAGCCTTTATGCTTTCCCTTCCATGGTCTTAATTTTTATGATCAGTATACACGTTCAACAAGTTTTTATTTCATGATTCCTGACTTCACAGATACATACAATTTTGAGTGAATACATCGATAATTCTCAGCAATAGTATTTCACAATAGTTACCTCCATTCACTCTAGATCTTCCAAATGGCAGCACTAGTACGACATATGATGTGCAGCGCAACCGACAGAGGCATTTGCTTGTGTAAATAAATACTCGCTGCAACTAATTTTCAAGAGATAACTGAATGTAATTTTTAGGATTGGTAATCGGTAATTATGCAGGAAATATTTTAGACTGCCGAAAAATGCTGTATTTCTGCAAATCATTACGGCAACTTTCCTAACCAATGGACGTACTGGTTAGTACTCGAATGCTTCAGCAAAGCATTAATTATTGATTTGGAAGATTTAATTCACAAAATAAATGATAAATATGCAATTGTTCACGAAAACGGCCCTTCTACCTGTTTCTAATAGCATGGTAAAGAAATAAAAACGGAAAGTAAGAACAACTGTGGGAATTGAGAGGCTTAACATATCACCTTTGGATAATGAGTGCTTGCTATAGCGAGTGATTTCCCAGCCATTGAAAGCACTCGTTATACCGAGCTTCCATTGTCTTTGTTTTGAACTCTAGTTGAGTACAGTTTATACGTATTTCTATTGTTGCTGCACGACAGGTGGCAGTGTTGTATGCTAAGTCTCACCGACCATCAGTCCACCACCAAACCAGACCTCAAGTCATGGGGAAAACACTGAATGGCATTTATGTATTCACCTGTACTTCCTGTCCTATTCTCCTTGTTGTCATTGAACAAGTGACCCTTACGTACCAATATGTGATACCATTTACAGTTTTATCCTCCATATTTTTAACAAAGCCCAGACAAGTATGCATGGAAAGAGTAAGGATTAACTTTAAGTCCAACTAGCCTCATGCTGTCAAATACATATTACAGGTTCATGCAATGCCATTAGAGGGATAAATGGCCCGAGGATAGCCTGCAACCTGACCATTACATCAAGGTCCAGGAATAAGAAAGCATACGTGTAATACTCTACTTTATGTTGGGCTGTTAGATCTGATTAAAAGGAGCGCAAAACTTCTGAAAAATCTTCGGTCATAGCCTCTGGTTATACTGATGATATTGCTCCATTTTTCAGTGATAAATGTGAAAAGGATAAACAGGGCATATTTCAAAGTTTGTATATAAGCAAGGGTAACATAAAATACTTCCAGGGATCAAGAAAGTACAGAGACAGTAGTAAGGGAGACACACATAGAACTGAGACTGATAAAGAACCCAATTTGAATACATGCTGTCAACATTTGGTCTGAGTGAATGCGAGTCTCCAAGTAAGTACAGACTTAGAAATGAACAATAAACTGTGTGTGAAGGATAAATGTAAAAATCATTCATGAAACATAATGATAATTAATGCATTCCCATGAAGATGAATGGTCATGTGACCATGATGATGACATGAAGAAAGTCAGGCATGTGACATTATTTCCAGTTTCAGCCCCTGCATGTTTAACACAATATTCACACTAAAAATAAAAAAACAGCTCCATTATAATAAATACCTTTCAACATCTTCTTTGGAGCTTCCTTGGAAGTAATACATCTTCTTTGCATGGTACATTTTGAAACACTTTTCTTTCTCTGTAAAATGCTCCTGCAATTCAGTCAACTGCAAATGAGATATATTTGTAAATGTAATTTCCAATTTAACAAAATACATGTAATTTTATGAATAAGAAAAAATTAACTATATTTACCTTGACTACAGTGAAACCTGGCAATGGAGTAGCCGTCATAGCTTGCTCGTCAGTGTGCGAGCGATATGAGTAAAGAACAAAATCAGGATGGAGAGAAAACCACCGACGAACCCATGACTTCCCTCTGGTTTTTAAGTGTAAATAACCATTTAAAACACAAACGGCATCACCTGGAACCTATAAAATCAAATTATGAGACTAAACTCCAGTGAATTATTTCCTAAGAAATAAAATTATAGAATTTCTTGGCCTATATGATGCACCAGCCATGTGATAGACCATAATTTTTTGGGTAGGATCTTAAAAGAAAAAATTATCAACATGTATTAACGTTTAAATCCATTGAAAGGAAACAGAATTGCTAATATCCAAAAATAGCAACAATATTAAAGTTATCAGTCATAAAATCACAAAAATAAAAGAATTATGTGGAGTGAATCTCACTGTAGCTATGCAGTCTGTGGTGAAAGAGGCCAGAGAAACACAAAATGCATGAAAACATAGCTCTACCCTTGGTTCATAATATGCAGGATGATTTTAAAACACATTCTCAAGAAAAAAAGGTGTATTTTATGGGCCAAGAAATATGCGATTCTTTTCAATTAAACTCAGAAGAGAAAATTTTGAAGAAAAAAGTTCACTGTAATCAACTTCAAGTGACCCCACTAGATTTTTTTTAGTTTTTCCCTAGGATGCAGCAAACAACATAAAGAGGGGTGCAAAAAAAACAATTTAAATCACTATGTGAATACAACTAAGTAATCTAAGTTTCAATTGATCTGGTAAAAATGTATTTCACTTTTTTAGTACCAGTGCAAATTACCAGGTACATATGTACACAAAATGTCAGGGCCTTCTTGATTGAAACATATGTTTTCAGTAAGGATTTTATAAAAAACTAATATTAACACTCTAAAGCCAAATTTCTCTATTTACATGCTACAAATGCATGGGACATTTGAAATATTCAAATACATTGTTTTCAGACCATCAAAATACAGCGTAACCTTTTATAGTACAAGGGAAAAATGTCTCGGCCCAATAGATTATCATTTTTCACCCATACCCCATGGGCCGAAAGATCAGCCAGCTGGCACTTAAGGAAAATTTCTCCATCAGAAAATATGAGTTTAGGATATTTCAAGCCGGCCACGTGAACGGCGGTGAAATTCACATGAATTGCCATGAGAATTAAGGATCCTGGGTAGCGTAGTGGTCTGCACAGTGGCCCGGAAAGCCAAATGTCTGTTCAATTCCCGGTCCAGGTGAATTTTTTCTCATGGCAACTCATGTGAAGAAAATATGAGGGCAGGTAAGGGAAAATATCCACTAAAACTTACTTTATCACATTATTACAATTACCTCAAGACAATGTAATGCAAACCAGAAAAATGGCTTACATGTTCTTACCTCTAGGACACCTTTACCACGGCTAAAAGATATTTCTATATTTTCCTTTCCCAATTCATCAATGCCTGGGCTGCGACATGGGCTTTGATTGGGAGATTTCTGGGACAGAATGCTGTGGCATTGGCGGCACACACGTGATGCCTTGGTGTCTTCATACGGTAGTTGAAACTTATGGTTAGAGCATTTCCCACAAACAACCTTTCAACAAGAGGAAGAAACGCAAGCTTCAGATAGTATGAGAGAGGAGCCTCAAATAATTACTATACAGGAAGGCATATTACTAAAGTAACTCAATTAGGCAAACAAAATACACATTAGCATCATATTATACTGCAAAACCAATACATGCTGATACATAGGTAACATTCTACATTGCCTCTAATAAGGTTCTCAGGAGAGCTTTTGCATCATGTACCCCTCTCCCTTCCCTAAAACTGATCTTCCCTTCATGCTCTCAACTCTCTCCAACTCCAAGATTTCTCTCCAACCTCTTTGTGAATTCATATGAATATTTTCATCAAAATGTGTTATTAATAGCAATACAAACCATGCCACAAGCTCGGCAGTGATGCTTCCTCTTCATTACACTGAAGTTTGCAGAGCAGTCCATACATTTGGCAACACTGTCCATCTTAATGAAATTGGGAGCACGCTTCCCAATTTCCGTTTCCACAGGTGCAATGCTATCAGCGCCAATTTTCAATGAAGATTTCCTCTGACAGAGTTCTTGGCTTGCCTGCCACAATGCATCCAGCCAGGAAGTCTTTTCCTCTTCAGTCCTATAATAAAAAAACATTAGGTGAAGAGAAGACCAGTTTCAAAAAGGGATTTTGAAAAGTGAAACACACTCACTCATTCCAGATTTCATATTGTTACATTATTTTACGTTATTATCATTCTTTATTTATAGTAGACAGAGTCAATGTCATTTCATCAGGAGACAAAAATCGTTGTAGAAAATTTATTAAACTTTGAATAAAGACCATTCAATTGACTTCACTTTACAACTTCTTACCTATATTCATGACTGCAGCCTCCTCACTAATTCACTAAGACATAATACCTTATGTAAATGTGAAATACAACCATAAATACTCAAGTTAAACTAGGAGGAATAATGTTTTACTTGACTTACTGTGTATATAATTCAACATTCTTGTGAGTGTCTCGTATGTAAAAAGTGTTAGCAGTTTCCAGATTGTCTCCTTCTAGAACTTGGATGTTGTCAACATTAAACTTCGCCCTTAAGCGATACATTGGTCCAGATATAACTCTATTAGTGAGTAGTTTTGGAGAGCACAAAAAGAGGATGTCACTAAACTGAAAAGTAAAGGGAGTAAACAGCTGTAGCAATGAGAATACCAATTACCAAAAAAAGGTTATGCATCAAATCATCACAAATAATTTACAAAGCAATTTTTAAAAATAAATTGTGAAATTTGGTAAAAGCAGCCCAATATTTACATTTATACAGACTGAAATAGGGCAAATGACTACTATTCACTCTGCACACCAATTTCACTAGTGTATTCAATAGCTAACATGACAAGCTCCTATTCTGTCTACATCAGGGTATCTTGGCCTGCGATACAGCACCTGTCAATAAGATCTTATGTGATCACAAGAGCAAAACATAAGTTTCAAAACACATCAAGAGTTCTTTAATCAGAGGAAAGTCCTAATTTGTCCGAGTGAACCATAGAATCTCAGAGGATAGATTGATTTAAGATCTGTGACATATTCATGCATAAAAATACCCAAATCTCCATATTGTTCTCTATATTATCTATATTAACCTAAAATTTACCGACCCCATGTGAGGAGTCAGAACACCACAATCATTCATGATTTTTCAATTTTCTGAACTCATTTTCAACTCCCTTTCTTCTACTACCCCTTCCCCTTACAACAACTTCATCTTTGTTTGTGCATTTTCCAAAACTAATAAGCCTGCAAATTCATAAAACTTTTCTGGTGAAGATAACAGTACATGGTAAGATTTAGTCATAGGAAATCATGCTGACAACTGAAAGATTTTACACTTTTCCAAAAGATCTTTTGATAGAAAGTACAAAATCTTTCAAAAGCCAATTTAAAAAAAACTCTTCCCTTTCCTTGTCCCCTCCATCACAGATCCTGGCTATAAAATACTCGTAAAGGGAAAACAGCATTTATTTATCATCGATTTATTATGATTTCATACAAAGTGGACAGTGACATAGCCCAGTAGAATCTGCCACTGAAAAGAGTTCCACAGATCCAAGAGATGACTCTGAATGTAATCAAATTAGCCCTAGATAATCGTTCTTGGGGACAAAAAGATACTCATGGAACTGTTGTAACATTATTTTACTATTTCATTATGTTTTCTTTCGTTTTTTTTGCAATACCATTGATGAATTGTAGATGTGCATTGTGCGAATAAACCTCTGTGCAACAGGTTATGGGCCCAGGGATGCCAGAATGTCAGAACAGAATGTAGATCGATATACTTGCTGAAAAGTGAAGTAAGACAGAATTGAGTGAATTATATGGTTGACTGACTGGGATTGTAGCATTAGTCATCACCGCGAACAGTGCCGAGGATCGTGATGAGTTCATATCCCAAAATTGTCAAATGGTAATTATTTCACGTGGAAGCTACGAGTGAAAGCTAACTTAATCAATAAGAATTTTTGGGTTGCTGTAGAACCGGGATATGATGATGATGATGAGTTGAACATTGATCAATTAAGACTGAACCGTAAAGCTCTCTCAGTGTTATACAAAACTGTGGGTGACGATTTTTTGTTGGACATAGAAGACTGTACCCGAGCAAAAGTGTCATGGGCCATTTTAAAGAAATACATGCTACGTTGACAAAGTTCCATGCTTTGCATGCCCTGAAAGAGATGGTTAACATAAGTAAGACCAAAGACATCAGCATGAATGAGTACGCAACATCCATTCAAACTTAATGGGCCAAAGATGCATAAATTCAGGAAGAAGATGAATTTGTTATGATTTTTTTCTTCATTATGTAAGAATGAAATACTGAAAGAATTTTTGTGTGTGTTTGTTTTGATTTGTTTGATGACGTTATTTTGTCTCACTATTTGTATTGTTTACAGGATCCCATAGCAAAGGAGGGCGTGTTATAATATTATTTTACTATTTCATCATGCTTTCTTTTGTTTTTCTTTTTTTTGCTGAGCATGTGATGTACTGTAGACATGCATTGCGCGAATAAACCTCTGTGTAATAGGAACAGCATATTGAAACAGTATGCAAGATCATTTGCTGTCACAGTGACATATAAGGGATATCAATAGAACTTTTTTCCTTAAATACCAATAAATACCCATCAAAAGCCAAGACTTACATCAAGGAAAATGAGCAGATATGACTGAACACTAATGCATGTAAATACACTAAAATCCACTAAGTCTGTAATCATGGTTCAAGGATGACTTATCATGGATGGGAAAAGAATATTATTTATGTCTATGTCAAAAAAGCTGACACTGAACCAGGTCTTTGTTCCCGCTAAGAGCAGCAGTCCAAACAAAACAACAATTTAATTGAAAGTACAAAGCATTTAGATGACCTCTATTCCTTATTTCTAATGCCCTCAACCAATCATACTTGAATTGCTCATTTGCATTAGTAAGATAAGTTTCTTATGTATGGCAGATCCAACCATGTGAATGCAGTGCAAATAGAGAATACAAAGGAAAGTACTAGTTTTACAAACTGGCACTACTCTACATGCAGTGGATAAAAAGAAGCAACTGCGGTGGAAAATGTATCAAAGAGCTTACCAAGAACAAGTATCTTTCCTGATGATCACCACTACGAGCGGATATTTTCACTATCTTTCCTTCCTTGATGAGTTCTCGAGTAGGGCTAACCAGGTCAACGACCCCACTTATGCTCTCCTGAATATCAAGTAGCTGCTTGAATTTATCAATCTTTTTCATGGCCTCATTAGCATGGTTAGCTGCAGTAGATACTAAATGAAGGGCCTCTGCAAAATAAGAAACTCTGGCATTTAGAGGACGAAAGAAACAAGAGGACATTTAAGTACAGAAACACTTAATTCATTAGTATGATTGGTCTAGTCTAATGAAAGTCTAAAGAAAACATTTGCTCGGCTGTCTGAATGCTTCAAAGGGTTAAACAAGAGTGAAAATATAAAGACAAACGAGCAAATTTTTACTACAGTGTTGCAATTAGAGTTAATTTTTTAGGCTGAACTGACAACTCATTCTTCAGATTCCATAAACTCATGCTCATATTGGCTATCATTTTCCAACAATCAAATTCAGGTAACACTTAAATACTATGATGAAACACCCTTCTATAAGAAACATAATTAACACAGCAAAACATTTGAGATGCAATGCAAATAACAGGGAAATCTCTAATTAGAATGCAATATAATATTGCATTCGATTACTCTCAGCCTCAACATCGGCTCTTGTTTTTTCCCACCAGTTGCAGTTGTTATTTGGGGAGGCAACGGACAACTTAGGCCACTTTTGCCATGAGGATAGCTGGGTACAAGTAGGGGTTTTCAGGGAAGGAAGGAAGGGTGGAAAAAACCTGGAGTGAGCATTAGCCTGCTTTTAGTAAAAGGTGCAAGGGGGCCCACAGTTTAACATCCCATCCAATGGATGAAGTACTGCACTTGAAGTGCTCTCCACAAGGCACTCAAGTGGAGACCGGTACACTAATGAAAAATATACCACCGCCAGGATTTGAACCTGAGCCCTCCAGATGGGGAGCCAGTACTCTAGCCACCACAACAACCCAATCCCCTTTTTTCCACTAGGGGACTGCCTTAAGGTCTAAGTATTGAACAGTTGATAGCTGTTGTAATGCACCTTGATCAACATCAACCATACCCCTCTGACTATATTGTGGGACAAAGTATGCTAACATATCAGCATGCAAAACTGCCTAAAAAGTGTGCCTTGAAGGTTGAGGAGGAACTTCATAAAGAGAGTAACATAGCACCCAAGCTTGCAACTGCTACTGAAGCTAATCCCAAGCCCTATTTTAGTATTGTATATAGGCTTAAATTTAAGTCTTTAATTTATTTAGATGAACGCATTTCCTCTCTGGCATTCAGCATTTCTTTTGCCTTCTCGGCTAAATTCATAACTGGTGGATTATGGTTGATTTGGCATTATATTACGACCTGTTTACAAGTTTGCCTTTGCCACTGTTATAGATTTAATGATAACAATAGCATTATGTCAATTTGAATAAGTTTGAGGTGACATAAATGAATTTTGGTTTTCAATAAAATGGAACATATTCATACTAAATACTTTTCTATGCAAGAGTTCTCTGAATTATTTTTTACTCTCACAATTTCTAATCCCTTAGATTTACAAGAGTGACCAAAACAAGCACCAGATCCAGTAAGCAATATTTAGTGCATGCTTTGACAGATGTAAGGCATAATCTAAAGCAAAATTGATAAGTCATATTCATATGAGTGGCACCTTCAGAGAGTACTGTGTAAAGAAAAAATTGAAATACCTCTGTCAGAAGGTTACCTAAAATTTATAACATATTTAATTTAATTTTAACATAGCATTACACATAAAATAATGGAAACCTAAACATTATCATTATGGCACAAAGTCAGGTAAAAACAAGTTATTAAAATAATAAAGAATAAAAAGATTAAACTTATGTCAGCCAGTACACTTCATAAAGGCAAAGTAAAAAAGATGCTCAATGCTAAAGGTGATAAAGGTAAGGAGAAATATAATAACACTTCCAATCTGAGTAATTTTCATTGAGTAACAATGCACAATTTATTAGTAAAATTTTGTCAATCATTATTTATTTCGATGATTCCAAAATTTCACATACTTACTTCTTGATTAATTTAACTAGTTCACACAGCTCACAGTTCATATATGAATGAATCTACTTCTTTTCATTAATTCACCCATCTATTACCTTAAACATGTATATTTAGGGTGAGATTTCACACATTGATTCATATCGACTCACACACACACATGTGAGTCATGTTATTGTGCAGCCTACAAAGTTGGGGAGTATAAAAATAATGCAAATAAATTATTTCTGCGTGATTTGTATCCACCCTGATTTGTAAATAAATATAAAATAATAGTTGGATTTTTAAGCAAACTAGTGATACATGTCCTAGTTGGCTGAAACTAAGGGGGTGTGTATAAAAATTTTACTGCGAAATGTCATGCCATGATCCACAGTTACATTAATTGCCATTTATCTAGGTTACTTTTATAATGGATACTAACACCTCATTTGTTAAACACCTTTAAACACAATAACTATTGTACCATATCTGTAACGAAATACTAATAATAATAATAATAATTCTTTTATTCCATTTGGTCATACAGACATGGGAAAGTAAATGCCTAAGCACTCTTCTCATGCCTTCAAGTGAGCATACACTCTTAATTGACAACAGCAAAATATCCAGAGCCAAAGAAAGTTTTACTGATTAAAATGAAATGCAAAAAGGTTAATTTTACAGGAAATTAAAGTATCTACCATATAACTCCCACCCTCTAGTTATATTCACAAAAACATCATATTCAGGAATGCCCTTCCTTCTTAAGGACCCCAGAAGACCCCAAGACTTTTTAGAATAGAACTCAAGAACCGCATAAAAATAACTTTTCCCTCACATTACACATATTCACAGGTACATACCATTCTTGTGACTCATCTGACAACTGAATCAAATCAGGGCATGAAAATTAAGCAAATTGTAAAGAAAGGTAAATGAGATATAAATTTGAAATACAATGGATTGCTTGAGTCTATTGCTGTTTACTTCTTGAGTATTTGCTATGGGTATGACCAATCAGAATTAACACCATAACCATGTGAGAAATCTAGGGAACAATTCTACATACCGCCATAAAAAAAAGAATCTCCCAAAATTCATAGTCAGAAGTTTAATTTTTATCTGTGATGCACCATTTCACAATTATCAGGAACGCAGTACTGCAAACACACCTCATTCCAAAATAAAACCAGCAAAACTGCTAGAGGAGCAAGACAGACAATGGAAAGAATATGGGAGGCATTGGCCACTCACTTTCTGTATCAGCAACATCTGGCGAATCCTCTGGCAACTTCTTCAAGTAGTCCCTTAGAAGCATTTCATATCTTGGCACCCTTTGAATTGGACTGAGCATATGATGAGAAAGGGTCAAATTCCCACATTCAGGCAATTGCTAAAACGATTAAAAAAATCATTAAATTACTATTTCCTACAAATAAATGTTTAACTAAATGCAAAATAGTTTCTAAATGAAGTGAAATCAGGAAAATTACGACAGAAAAACAGAGGTCTGATATCATTTATAGATACTCAACCAAGATCGATAGTTGGAAGAGAGCAGAGGTTAGATTGGGAGATATATAAAAATACAAGATGCATGCATATGTAATGCATATATGAATATGTACACCTTTCATTTTCTTACTTGAATATAAGTAAGAAAAGTGAGTGAATGTATTCAAGCAAATACAAAGGGAGCTATGGTGTGTTTAATAAAATTATTCCGTAAAAGGGTGACTCCAAATGTATTTTCTAGTTCTATTAATTTGCTGTTCTGCTTTCACAGAAATAAATATAATTAAAAATTGACTTTGGTGTCAATTAATAACTGAAGTGAGCACATGGTTAATATTCCCAGTTGCAATTGAATGCTCTATAGGCATTAATTATTAATTATATCTACATAAGTTATAAGCCATGAAATTCCATTCCACTATGCATGTATGTTTTTCAATAAATTAAGCACAATGATTGCTTGTGTTCTCTTGTTAACTCATAACCACAAAAATATAAAACACAGATATGTATAATTATGTACGAAAACACTGCTTGGTCATGGTTGTCGTTTATTTACTTGCTGAGTTGATTTCACATGTAACAATGCTAGTTCAGTCCACTCAGTAACACTGCCCGTAAGTTCTCAGCAATAGATACTTAATCAATAAAAAACTCTAATTTTTATTGCCTAGCATTGAAAAAAATATCAATTATATACATTCATATCGGTCATACTTTTTTTAACCAAGAAATGAAAATTGAAAGAACATTTTAAGGGCAGAAATCACTGAAGTATTATTTTTTTAATTAGTTCATGTGATAACATAGGAGAATAGGCCTCATAACATGAATATTAAAATATGAGGTAACAATCAGTAGACATGGGTAGTTACCAGCATGTTGCAATATTGTAATGCAGATACAGTACATAGGGCTGTAATAAGAAGTAGGTAGTAATGTGAGATATAGACTTCAAGTTGACAATGAAGAGCCAATAATCGACATCGAAACCATAAATACATTTTTAGCACCACTTGGAAATATTTTTATAGCCTAGTAAAAATATTTTCGAGCAGACTTAATACTTTTTTGGCTTGATTTTTTGTTGTTTTTAAAATGTCTTTTAAAAATGACAAAAACATTTTTGTGCTGTGTGGGTTCAGCGAATAAGACCTTAACTCTCAAATTGTATTATATTTTGAGTATAGATACACAACATAATGACTATGTAATACAGGTATATAAATATATATTAGGGATGGGACATTCAAAACTTCGAATCCCCTGGATAATGCCAATTTATTCGAATCTTCGAATCCATTGAGTTTCACCATGAATCCAAATCCTTAAAAATCCGAGTCACTTACATCCTCAGCAGACAAAAATCCTAGCTTTCCTTTCAGTTCAACTTTACCAATACCACCCGTGATAAAAAATTGAGAGCATCGATTCGAGAGCCCTGCTTGCCTGATGTTGCTCTTTCGTTTAATTAATGAATACAAAAGCAGTGGGGTGTAAGGGCATTATTATAAAATAAAGATCATGCAGCCTGCACTAGAAGTCATTACGGTAGAAGATATGACGCAAAACTTGATGAAATTCAATTAGAAACTCACAACTGTTTATGCGTGGCCTTGCATGCAACAATAATGATTTTGATTGAATATCAAGAGAATATTCCACAAGAAGTATGACAATTTTCTAGTTTCTGACGTTTTTTCTGATTGTAGCCCATCATATTGCTACAATACTTATTGCCGCGATGCATTTGAAGCTCAAGGAAGTACGGTAATGTGCGGGGGGTAATAGTGCAAAATCAACGTTTTCTACTTCAAATAATTACATATAGCATGAAATTTAATGTTGTAGACAGTAAATACAACCACAGGTCAATGAAGTGAGAGAAAATATCATTTTTAATAACTATTTTGATGGTAACTTTTTGCCATTCACCCAAAACACCCACAATATTGGTTGAACTAGAGTTAAACTTTTAGGAACCCTGTGGAATGAGTATTTAAATATCTTGGGTAGTAACGAGAGTTCGATATAGCGAGTGGTTTTTTGGCTCCTGAGAGCTCTCATTATGTAGAGACTCTACTGTAGTGCAATAACTGGGTAGGAAGTTCCTTTCAGCACCACCTGAAGCACTGGTCTCAGATCTTTCAGCACAGCTGGCATTATTTGAGATACCATGAGAAATCAGCTTGACCCAGAATGTGTTAAAATACTCCTTTTTTAAATTAAATAGTTACAGCAATAAAATTTTTTATACTTGTAGATGGAGTGTTTAATTAAATTGTAATGATAAAATTAATATTAATATTAAAATAACAGACTATGGAGAAAATAAAGATTTGGCTTTGAAATTATACTTGGGATTCAAGGAAATGGTAACATTTAGAGTTCAGATAAAATTTAGGATTGGTGATAAAAATAAGATTTGGATTCAAAATAAGATTCAAGGGTGAATTTAAGATTTGGGGTTGTGATTCGGATTCGAGAAAAACTGGATTCGACCCATCTCTAATATAAATGAAGGGACTTTGAAGCACTTATATATGCAGAAGTATAATACATATATAACATCTGAATACATATGGAGCCTGGTATGTATTTTTCTGCATTACAGATGTAACACTGATTTGATGCACATTCTGTGTGGTAAGGGATAGAGGAGGAAAAAAATTAATAGTTCCAGGTGATTAAAACATCATTGTTGGAAAAGGTGGGATTCGTGGTGGCCTAGTGGGTAGAGCAATGAGCTACTGACTGGAGGGTCCCGGGTTCAAATCCTGGGCAAGCTCCCCATCTTAAATCCTCGCGATTCGATTTTCTGCTTGTCGAAACTTCTTAGGAAATCGCAGGTGGCCCAGGGAAAGGAACTGGCCCTCTAGCTCTACTCTCACCTACCAAATACCTACCTTCGGATCGAATCACTGAGTGAGTTGGAAAAGGTGAATACGAAAAAATACTATAAAATACAGACTAGGAAGAAGGAACCAGGGAGAATAAGGAATATTGAAATTTTATGTTTAGCACATTTCAGTGGTAGCAAATACAATACTAAAAATATTATAACCAAAGTAATTACAAATGAAAAATGCCAGTAGATAGACAATGCTTTCATGCAGATTACATTTCAGTGGAACATTTAAAGAGGGTAATGACTAAAAGTTGCCATAAACTACTCAGTTTTATGATGAGGAAAGCATTTTTAACCCTTTTACTGTCAGTGGGCCGATATATTGGCCCTTTATGGTTGTGTGAAAACTGCCAAGGGCCGATACATATATCAGCCCACTTACATTACATATTTGTAATATTATATTTCCTTCAAATCAGAGACAGCAAGACTGATTTTTTCATCCTTATAAAAATTGTAATATATCATCAAAATTGAGAAAAATACATAATTTATATATTAAAATTAAGTGCATCAAATATACCTAAAATTCATAATCTTACGATATTCATGGAAATGTTTTGGAAGTTTTCGCACAGTCTACCTTAAAGGGGCTGGCAGCAAAAGGGTTAATACTGAATGGAATAAAATGCCTCAAATTATAACGTGAAACTTGAAGTAGTTACATGAGAAAGGAGCAATATGGAATCTCATTCATAATCTTTCATACCTAGATTGAGAAAACAATTAAAAGTCAGAGCTATTACTACAGAGGTGACCATTCACACAGAAAAAAATATCTTACAGTGATTTATCAATGACATAGCAACCATTGCAGAGCGTGAATGAAATCTGAGACATGTTGATCAACTTGCGGAATGTACGGATACAATATCTTTAACAAGTAGATGAAAGTAAAAAATGATTATATTTTGTAAAAGCGCAGAGAATTACACCTATTCAAGGTTTGATGAAGTTTTTGAGATATATATTTCACTTTAGTATTGGAACATTACTTGCTGGTTTTCCTATTGCTACCCAATTACACTTACATGAATTTCATCCATTATTGCAGCAAACCTTTGGTGCTTGGCAGCTAAAATACCCATTAAGTTCATTGCATTGTCAAAATTCTTCACATACTCGGAATACATTTTAAGGAATGGGGCAAAGTTCTTCATGATGTCTCCTATTATCAAAGAAGAAAGATAAGTAAACCCATTAGAGTATGTCACAAATTTGAGCAATCAAGAAAGTTTGAAAGCTTTGATTATTGGGCAGTAATAATTTCTAACCTATCCTCTTCTCATGATCCCAATTTTTCATTCTTTCTTCCAGTTGAGGCAGAAGAAAGTCATGATGGAACTGGTAAATAGATTTGATGTTTGAAAAAATTTGAGGGATCATTTCCTGAGAGAACATGGGATGAGCTCTGTTTTCTTGGTCAACGCGAAAGTGAAAGACCTAGAAATGGAAATAAAATTCATAATTGCAACGTAAAGTACTATAAATTACCCAAAATAAATAACTTAGAGTAGACGAAGGAGCAATCTTAAAAAAAATAAGTTAAACGCTTCATTACAAAAAAAATGGCTGAATCACAAATGCAAATGAAATGCTTAGAGCTTCTGAGTTAAAAATGATTAAGAGATTCGGCAAGTTGAGTGTTGCAGTTAGAATTTAATACTAGAACCATGAAGGTTTTTGTATGCCCTTACTGGCATCTTTATGCCCTTACTGACTCTTTTGCAAGTTTGTTTGGTTCCTCTATTTAGGTATTGTTAGATTTAGGCTCAAGGGCTGCCATTGCCAAAATCAAGAGCCCACAAAATGAATAGCTCTTATAATAATGGTCACTGCGCTGGTACTAAAATCTACCTTTAGCTGCAACAGCAGGCCCTAATGACCTAAACAGTGGGTATGACAAGCATTTGATAATACAAACCTGATCAATTATATGCAGAACGTCCACGTAACTCCTCTCAGTAGTTAACAGCTCATTAGCAATCTTGAAGGGTCGATCTTTGCGGGCATCAGACTCAGGAGGTAGGAGTGCCAAGGGATAGTTCCTTGACTCAACCCCTTCACTCTGGCCATCCCAAGTGATGCTGGCATCATCTGTTTCTGACGGTGCACAGCTAATTGGCCGAGGCAGAGAGGGGACCAAGGCATTTCTCAGCTCACCTCGGCGTATTGGACTGATGGTATCTGCATCCAATCTACTTTTCGAGAGCAAGCTACTCCTCCCCCCATCTTCCTCTTCGTCTTCACTCTCTGATTCTGAGACATCAAACCCTGTGTCCAGGTAGCACTGTGTCACTTGCTCAGCACTAAACCTTAAGGAAAAATCCTCATGCTCAATTAATTGCCTTTACAATAAAAAAACACTAAACTCTTGGGCAATTTTACTTAAAATGACAGCCATAGAAAGCAAAAAAGGAGACTGAGTGAAAAAATAAGGGGGTGGAACGTATCAGATATATCCCAACAAACAGCATTATTGACAATGAGCATGTAGGCACACAGATGGCCCTCACTGGTACATAAATGAAGGTAACTAACTCAATTTACAGCTTTCATGGCTTGAAAAATAATAAACCTGGAAATTAACGAGGCAAAATAAAGCTACATGTAGTAAGAAAAAAGCATATGAGAATACTGTCTTCCAGGTGTGAAACCACTCCTATCAAAATAATTTATCACAGTTTTGACCCACTAATTGAGAATAAATACATAATGGTCATGAATAAATAGGTAGAAATAATGGTAGATCATGAAAAATAATGAATAAATGGGATAATGCAAGGAGTGACTTTAACCAAGACAGTTGGATTTCCATTGGTATAGCTATGCTTTAACAATATTAAGGTTTCTCAATATTCTGTTTTTGACCCATTCTCTGAGGTCCATGGAACCTGCCCGTTCTCACATATCCAAAATCTCCACGTCTCACTTACTTTCCCTGCAGAATATGCATAGTAGGAGAAAGGCAATACCTATAAGTGTTCACAACACTGCCAAAGTATTCCACCGAACTCCTGCAGGACTGCATTTGGATCTTGTTCCCCCTCACACTGGACGGCGGCGAGACGAGGAACGGATTGAAACGGGGGAAGCCACCAAAACTCGCCAGCCTCGGGAAAGAGTGCGGCTCATCGTTCCTCATGGCCCGCGCCGCGGCGGCTGGGAAGACTGCGGCTGGCGACGCCTTGTCCCTGAGAACGACGGCGGGCTCCGAGGCGCGCACTGGCGTCCCGCTATCCGACGACCCCACCGAGACGGTTTGCTCGGTGAAGCCGCAACTGGAAGAATGGCTCCGGACGAACTCCTGGTGGAAGTCGGTCTCCCGAAAGCCCATGGACGAGGAACGGATGGGGAATATCGACTCCTCGAAAAGCGTGGAGAAGCGGTCGAAGTTATTGAGGGGGGGTAGCTGTCCTCCATCGCTTGAGCCGTTC
Source organism: Platycnemis pennipes (assembly GCA_933228895.1). Taxonomy (NCBI): domain Eukaryota; kingdom Metazoa; phylum Arthropoda; class Insecta; order Odonata; family Platycnemididae; genus Platycnemis; species Platycnemis pennipes. The sequence goes on along the minus strand of OW121846.1, from coordinate 101,126,421 downwards.
ATTTTGTTCCACATTTGAAAAAACCTCCGTGTTTGCTCGTCGGAGACATTCTGGACGAAGTCTGTGGCGAAGGGCGGGGAGAACGGGACGCCGAAGCTGCTCGACTCCGTCTTCACCTGACGGGGCCACTCGCGGGACTCCTGGCCGAGGCGCACCGGGCCGCCGTCCTCGGCGCTCTTTTCCCGCTCCATTGCCGCGACGGTTCACTTCCGCTGCATCAGGCGAGGTCATTTACATTCGACGAAGCCTGTGAAAAAAGAGAGGCGGACGTTAGAGTGCACTTTGTGGATGCAGCGGGGTTCCAGCTGTTCCCCGCGATTCCAGGTAAACGACCACTCACTTTATTTGAATGCATTGCATGAAATCTGGCTTCCTTTGTTACACTGCGTTATTAAGTTATCAGGTACCTACCTTTTCACACCGAAAAGGTACGCAGGTGCCACATATGAATGGCTAATAAAAAATCAACAAGATGTACATAAAGAAAATGTTCAAGAAAGGTTTCCAGAAAATAAATGTAAGCCAGCCACGCGAATCTAGCGAAATAGGATTAGGGACGAATAAATGGATCGAAATGATAATTTCAAATGTACTTATAACTAAAGGCGGTAGGAGTGATTATATGCAGACAATGGTATAAGCTGAATTGATGAATGGACTTCTAATTGAAAACGATGGGCAAAAAGACTCGCAGCGAAACGAGAAAACCAGCGAAAACCATGATACAGAAGATTGATAGTCATAAATAAGCTCAGGGAATTTAGGGGCAAGTAGATTTGCGATTTAAAGGGTGATGAAAATGCGGCGCAGAAAAGCTCCAACCGCGCTAATAGCTCGCATTAGGATCGTGAATCTCCAATTTATCTAAACTAGTAAATGAGCGCTCGCAGTTTGTAAACAATGAAAATTATTATTATGGAATGCTGCCATGAGCAATGGGACTATGAGGGATAATTGTTTCTTTCAATTGAACCATCATCTTTCCTCGACATTCTGTTCAAATGCAAGATCCATAGAAGCACAATTCTATATGCTATGCAATTTCCATGTCATATTGGTAAACGCATACACTAATTTACGTTCCAGAAAACTATGCCTTCAAAACATGACTAATGATTGCAAAACACGAAGGGCGAAAACATCATGGTTTTATTAGTCTTGAAAATACGTGTCTCAAAAGTTAAATGCCATTTAATAAATTTAATGCCATTGTCGGTGCCGGTGGCGGCGTGGTTAAGTCCTCGCCTGCTAACCCGAGGTTCGCGGGGCATGGTTGTGTGTGCTCGTCCGTTGTTACATGTAAAGGCCACATGTGCTGTTTTCGGCGGTAGAGGAAAAAAATAAAGTAAATAAAATAAATAAAAATAAATAATATAAGGGCAAGGCTGGGTAATAATCACAATATTACTTGGCGAAGAACGTGTTAAAACCTCTAAACTTGCATACATTTTCCGCAAAAAATTCAAAATTTTTAATTGATCACTTATTATAACTTTCAATTGATAAAGAAAATGCAATTGAGAAATTAAAATATATATGCTTTAACTTCATTTTGGTCCAAAAGCTTACTTGTAGCTCAACTATTTCATATTTTAATTAGCGAAATGAAAATTGATCTACACGATATTTTTTTCTCCGTTTAACTCCGTTGAAAAATAAAATCCTCTCTCAGCTTGGACGCAGGAGTCAGTATATATGTTTTCCATTTTTTCCTGATTCATCAGGCAAATAGGAAAGTACGCTGTAAATTTCAACCCTCTTAACTCTATTACAAATGCCCAGGAATTTGTACCAATGAGTGATTCAATTCCATAGCTTAGCTATACATTAATAACCTAAAACAGATCATAACACTATAGAGTCTGAAACTATATTCACAGACTAGGAAAAGTGTGGCTAATCCAAATTAAATAGACTTGAGAGGTAATAGTCAGATATTATAAACATTCATCTGATAGTATGCAAGAACAAAAATAAATGAAAACTCTTCGGACGTACGTGCAACGTGTTTCCAACGTATCGAAAGCTTCATTTTAAGGCGTCATTTAAAAAAAAAAACAATAACACAGTAAGAAGCAGCTATCGGTTCGCTGTCAACACTTCAGCGGAGTAAAGTGAATTTTTTACATTACACGCCATAAATGGTGCCAGATTCCACAAAGTGATAATAAAAGGAACCTAGCATACCATATAGCACCGGTGAAAGAGATTTTCTGTTGACTGGCTACGTTTTTCATGGAGGGTTATTTCTTTAATTCGCATAGTTCGCATCCGTGGAGACGGATATCCAGAGGGAGGGAGAGACTGACTATGAGGACGCAGCATGGATGCTTGGCTATCCTAACTTGGCCTTGTACCAGGGGATCCAAAACTCTGGCTTGGCGATGTCACCATCGTCGTGTCACCATCAAGAGAATCTACCGCGTAAAAATTATAAATTATGAATACAACATTTCCTCACCGAAACACGGTGAAGGAGAATTATTTGGTCCCAGTCTGAAGGAAGACTTGTTTAATTAAAACCATTCACTAAACCCATTCTTGTACACTTATTTTTACAATGACCCTCTATACCTTAAGATATCCTATTACCCCATTGCAAATTCTCTTTGGCCCCATTCACCATCACTTCACGGGAATAAATCTCCCTTTCATGCCTTCTTCGAAATTGGACTATCACGCCTTCTCTCTTCACGATCATTAACACAACGAGTCTCTTTACCTCTTAGTTGTCCATTATAGGAATATTTAAACAATATTCTCACTAAAACTATCAGCGAGATTTTATCTCAAAGTGAAAACGTACGCCAGCCGTGGTTCTCAGGTCGTTAACGTGTCGGTAACGCAACCCATAAATCTCGGGATCAAATCTGATCTCGGGGAAAGGATATCGTGTCCGTGTTTGGCTTAAGCGTAGCTTACATGGTCCAATACATCCTCAGCACTAGAAACTCCTTAAATTAAATCAAATCTACTTCCAGAAAAACGAGAATGAAAACTGGCAAGTTTGGACTTCAGCAAACACTTTTTCCTGGCCGCTATTTAAGTAGGGTACGGATAGATTAGTATAACTATGCATCAAGACATGCATTACTGACGTGCATTATACCATGAAATAATGTACAGTAAAATTGTATGTTTAAAAGACAGTAAAAAGAAGAGGTAGAAATATGTTTACTGTGCTCCAATTCTCCAATTACTGAGGCTATATCACATTTGATAACCTATATTTATTTCTACGATAAACATGACATCCATGCCTGGATTCGGACTCACGACCTTTGGCTTGGCCACAGAGTCACCAATCCGGTGGCTACGGTGGTCAGAGTGGAATAAAAGGTCTGCCAAAAGCTATGCCAACAGTATGAGATGTCATGGTATCGATCAAAACAAGGGATTACGGTCAGACTACGGTGTCGAATGATTTTGGGAATTTCCCGCTATTCACGCTACCATTTCACTGACACGCAGTTTTCCTGGATGAGGATCAGTAAGTCTTTTCTGTATTCTAATCACGGTCGTAGAGAAGAGATTCTAATACAAGAACCGGATGAGAGCACTCTGTAACGCCAATAATCATGCGGCATATTTACACGAAATGGATGCTTAGAACTTCAGTTAAAGTTATTTTCAATTCCTCACGACACCGTAATTCCCTTGTAGTTATTCTCCTGGTATTGGACATTCCACGTTTCTTTGACACCCTCAACAATTGCAAAGTATGCAATGTTCACAACTCCCGGAAGCATCACTCCAATTGAGAGATACTTAGGTATTTTTGGCGGGAACCGCTAAAACTGCATATCATTTATCACCAAGTCTGTAAAACATTTATATCACGCATGCACCTATTATCTTCCGCACTCCATAAGTTTTTGCGGTAAGCAATCTCAAGCAACCCTTTAGCAGTAATGAAAGGTGGCCACATACATTCTTTAAAAGTGTGGCTAGACATGAAAATACATTTGCCGCTCAAACCAAGTGACAAGTGGAGACTATCACAGGAATTTTTGACAATGCAATGCTACGTTGAAGTTTCCGGAAGTGGAGTAGGTTATGGAAGAAGATAAGAGATATCTTCCATTTGTGGGAAATTTATACTATCCACAAGCCCATCAATGGTCGCAGTACACTCATGGTGAATATTAAAAACTTCCTTTTACACATGTTTAAATACACTTTTCCAACACCATTCACGTTGCCTCAAGACGCTTGTGGTCAGTCTCGGAATGGTCTCGTTTTCCGTACTTTGGTATCGTCTCGCTCCTCGTCTCATGGAATCCAGTCTAATCTCAGTCTCTCACGAGACCCGAGACGCGTCTCATACAAAAGAATAAGCTGTCAGAAAAGCCTAGTTTTTATAACAATACGTTTGAAAGTGATGTATGTAACGTTTGAACGAGTAACAACGGTAACTGGGAACTACAGAGCTTTCACATGTCACAATAGTAATCAATAGTTAAAACATTACGTGCGTTGAAATCAAATGAAATCACAAATAATGTTTGAAGGAACGAAATTTATCATTTATACTGTCCACAAATATATCTGAACTAAAACGCGTTTCGATGACTTGTGTCATTATTCTCGGGAAAATGAAACAAAATATACACGTGGACCGTACAAGTACAAGTGATTTTTTTAATTCCACTCTCATAATTATTAATCTGTGCCACGAAATAAAGCCAAATCCATTAACTCATTACATAATGCGCCCACTGATAATTTACACGCTGAAAGTGAAAGGAAGAACATATGCGCCCTTCAAAGTGTCTTCATTGATGTACACTTCATGATAATATAACTATGTGCACATAATAACCAATAAGTATGACTGAAAATAAAATTAACTTGTTTATTTAATCACGTGAAGACTTTCAACGCACATAAAAGTTAGATATTGGATGCTTAAAGTCAAACTGCGCATCACCACCGAGATCAAAGAAAGATCCTGACAGACTCGTGATTTAACGATTTTAGTATGTCTTTTACGTTCATGCTGTCTTTGAAAAGAGCTTTCTGCTGGAGCGTTCTGCTGAGATTTCTCTCACCATTTTCCCCGGTGCAGATGTGCGATCTCATCATCCTTAGCCGTGTCATAATTTCCAAGACAATATTTTCAGTGATGACGTTAAAAATATTTTGCGAACCCCAGCTTACTATGGCAGACTGAACCATAATCATAAAATTAGAGAAATTGATTGCCGAACTGATAGATTCAAAATGTCCTTTTTCCCTCGTACAATTAGAGATACGAATAACGGTAAATATGTCCAATCGGAGAGTAGCAATGGATAGCATTGGTAGCTGCATGTTGGTATGAGTACTTAAAGCTAACCCAACTAACAGAATGTTTTTGCATATTTGCTTTGCAATTTCTATCTTTTTAAATAGTGAAGTTATGAATAGTATATTAATACTATTCCTTTTTTATGCATGATACGTAGTGCATGTTTGGTGAGAAATCACCCTCTGCCACACACCTTTGTGGTGGCTTGCAGGGTATTATGTAGATGTAGAAAAGAGCTTTAAAGCTTTAAAAAAATATATTTGGGGATCCAGGCAGTGGGCATATTGCGTTATTAAAAATTACGCTAAATTTTGTAAAAACGTTAGGGCCTGGTTGATGGCAGGTCAGAAAGATGTAGAATATTTAATTAAAAAGATTGTGTAATTTTATATGTATTATATGTCCAAGGTTAACATATATTTTTCTACTGTATTTACTAATATCACAAAATATTGTTACAAAAAAACTAATTAGCACATGAACATGTGAATATTTAAATACAGCAATGACATAATATCATGTATTCAGTGTACCTAAATGACAAGTAGGATGTGTTTTTTTTTCTTTAGTTTAGCTGTGAAAGAATCGGTAACCCCGAAGCAGGAAGCTTTGTTTCCTAAGGGGTACCTATATTCCTCAATTAAAAGAGCTACCATTAATGTATATTCATGTATTTATTTATATGAGGAATAAATTATTATTATTATTATATTTTTGTTTTTTCGTTCCGTCGAAAAATCAGCCCTCCACGTAAATTTATATACTTACAATAAAGGCAACGAATACGTACGCCATTGCCGTATTCGGAAACCGCATAGGATTTTTATATTTTGCGCACTGTAGGAACAGATAAAGAAGATCCATTTCCTGGCAGACGAGGGACTCGTTATTTTCTTATTCCCGCCACTCCCGAGCCTCCCTGCCTTCCCCATCCATGAGAACGGAAACGAAACAGATGATCTCCAGATGGTGGAGTTTGCCTTCTTTCCAACTACGGCGCCAATATGCTGAACCTAAGTGCCTCGGCGTGGTTGCCGCACTTTTCACAAGTGTCATCGTTTATGCTACCTTTCTTCCTGAATTCACTCTTTCTTATTGCTTTTATTCCTAGCCATTTATCGAATCCAAGATTACGGAAATTTAGGTACAATATTTACGACTCAGACGGGAGAGAAGGCGTAAATGAGGGCAAAGTTGGAGGGGTCAGAGAGGTGGCAAGAGTAGGAGGGATCTTTATGAGCAAAAATTGTTGCCAATGAAATGGCAATCGAAAAAACGTATCCCACTATCGTAAAACATCCTTTTAAAGGTGATTTAAGCAGTATCGATTCAAGAGCGGCCCATAATAGAATAAGGCCCGTCCACATTTTCATAATTACTTTCGCAAACACCACACAGGTATTCGTGGAGGTGACTAATGTATAATACCGGCAGTATTTTGAATAGTTATAGGAAGCATCGTCACCAGAACTTTAAAGGAAATATATTTGTCTTAACGATTGATTTTACGAAGAGAAGTGAAAAACCTACTGGAGAATTATATGCAGCCTTCAGAACAATTCTGCCTCCACTTCGGAGACAAATCTTGAAATAATTTATTGCAAGGATGATTTCCAACTAAGCTTTTTAAAAATACCAATACCATCTATGTTTGCTAATTACATGACGATGAGTAGTTTAAATCTTGTTTCATTAAGATACTAATTATTCGTTATCTACCAATAAGGGTGGGGTTTAATTGATTATTACTGTATGCTTTGAATTTTTCTTAATAGTTCCTTCAGAGCAGTATATTTCTCTAGCATACAAAACCTTTTCTGAGCGAAAAGGTTAGCTATTTACCAAATTTAATCAAAATCCTTGCATGGACCCTTATTTTACATTAGGCAAAGAGCTTATAATATAATTATTACTTCTAATAATATTTTCACTACATGCCAAAAGAACACCTATCACGAATAGTAAAACAGGGATTAATTTGTCAGTTTCCACATTGTATGAAAACTAATGGACAATGAATGGTGACCCTCTTCGCTAAATTTGAGTCTGAATATCGTTATATCACATTGAAGCAACCGAAATCAACCGCACACTGGTTTAGCCCAGTCTATTCTTATGGTTTGCAGAATTTTGGAGCCAGTTACACTTCCTTCATTAATTGGAAGTTATTGCTCCTAGAAAGTCACGATTTAGAACTTAAATAAACGGCAAGGAAAAAATATTTTGGTGGATACTAACCATCATTATCACCACTCATCAACGCTAAATTACATTTGACACAGCTGTACATTCCATTCTTTTATCCGCTCACCCATTCATATTAGCACTTTGCTCCTATTTTGAATCAATCGCTACAAGTCCATGTATCTATTCTGACGTCTTCCTCCCTCCGTCATTGTTCGCCATCACTTTTCCATTAACGATCGGTGGTGAATCCACTCGAGTGTATTCACCAACATCATGTCTCAAGATGTGTCCGATGAGCCTGTGCCATCTTTATTTCAGTGTTCTCACGGGGTTTACATGAATCCCACTCTTATTAGAAGCTCTTTGTTAGTAACTCACTCTAAATATTTTATCTTTACCCATTTTCTACAAAACCTAATTTCATATGCTTCCATTTTAACCCTTACTATGAGTGTTATTGGAAATGGATTAAAGGAGTCTACTGTCTCCATGGTCCCATTTGCTCGAACGAATGAAGTGATTCCTTACTCCCCAAGATAGCACTTTCAGCTGGTAGTACATACATTCCTATTTTAGTAGAAAACTCACTTCGAAAATTCAAGGATTGCTAAACTAGCCACGAAAAACCTTATCAGAGCAACCCGCGGACATGCGCAATGGCAATATTTCGACAGAGAAAAAATCATGCCAGTCAAGTCCGATGATTTTTTGACTGCGGAAATCGACTTTGCTGTACTACCAATCATTTAATTTTTTTTCCATTATTTGTTATTCCGCTTCCAAAATAACACTCTTCTTGATTTTTCCCGAGTCTAATGCTGCTTTTGCCCTCTGTTTTTCTACCGACCGCCATATTCCTTACCTTTTACAGTAGATAAAAAAGGCAATTCTAAGGATCATCTTACTTTCATATTTATTTTTTTTTGCAATTTCCCTCATTACTCCCCGCCACCACGAAACTCTTTCGAGAGCCACGTGGAGGTGGTCTTGTCTCCTTACGCCAAAAATGGGTCTCGTTCCAAATTTTCTATCTTACTCTATGGTTGTCATTAATATTCGTTTGTACGTTTTGAATATGTTTATTTGACTATCTTTTTCTTTCACTAAGATTCTCTTTTCCATAAAACGGAGCTTTTACCGAGAAAAATCTGACCATATCAACTACCACAAAACATGTTAGCAGGCATGTCGCTTACTTCATTTAACGTTGATAAAACTGCACATTCTAAAAGATAAGACTACAAAAGAGAATGAGAAATTTTCTTGGGCGCCAGTTCCATCAGCCACTCCCCATAATCAATACCATCCCCGACGTGGCCAGATTTACACAGTCCACCGTATCCATTTCTATTCACAAATTGCGGCACCAGGAATGTGCACAGTGGCCTGGGAGGTCGTTTTAGGCGGACAAAAGTCGCTTTACGAATTTAATGAAAACATCCCAAAAGTTTAGTTAACGTAAAGCAAACTATCCATGGGTAACATCTTTAATAAGGAATTAGGCAATTGGAAGGTGAATTTCGTAGATATAGGTCTTTCCTTTCGCCGGTTTTCGATACGTAGTTTTTCACCTACAGCAGTTATCTCGCAAATATTCCTGTTGTGACCAAAATCGTGATTTAACACGGTTTTAATATTTTTTCCGTATATCTGTACTATGGGCATAATAGTTTCATCTAACGTTTCAGGATTGATGATTTTGCGGTAATTTTACAAAGATGCATAAAACTTTATACCCCAATACACAAAGTTTTACACAAAAAGTGAGCTACAAAAAATGCACCGCTTTGAACTGTTGTATGTCGGCATGAGACATGTGAGGCATGATCCATATCGCAAAAACATTAGCTGCGAAGACCTTCGGTTTCAAATTTTATGCAGTGATAAGTGCGCGTCAGCGCTTGGTCTCGCCCACTCCGCCATAGTGCACTGCGCTGCATATATAGTAAATAGATAGTCTTTACGGCGTAAATAGATAACATAGCGTAGTAAATAGATGGTATTGGCACGTGCGCGAATGCATGTCTATGTATTCACGCGAGGGCCATTGGTATTAATGCATATCATCAAGTTAACATGCAGATAGAGAGCGCGAGAACGCAAAGTTCATACGTGAAGTTTTCTCCACTACACCAACACGTCCCAAAAAAAGTGATGGTTGTGTGGACGGCTGAGGAAGTAGATACCAATATTATATGCTAATATACTCCTGAAAAGGCGCTAAATCTAATCGTTCAAGGTAAACTCACTGAAAGAAAATATCTGCTTTAGAGAGACGGTCCCAATGTATATGGAGTTCCAACCTGCCATCGAAAATTGCAGGTTGGAATATAGGCTTCCTATAGGAATGATGTCCTAAGATGCGCAGGAATGTAAGCATAAGGACTTCAAGTACATACATATCGGTTTTCAACACTATAAAAACTTACCGAAGAGACTGCAATGAGAACTTACTTCGTATGTGCCTTATAACTTCCGATTTGGTTTTACAGCCGTCCGAAAGCTGCCTAAGAGCAGAGGACAATTATCACCCCAAGTTCTCTAACTTCTTAAAAAACCCCGTGTCTTTGACTCAATTGGAAGACAACATTGAGTGTAAAATAATTGCATAACTTTGATACGTGGAAAATTATAAGAATATAAATACATATTAATTTCACCCTGATGGCTGTTTTCCTTCGCCTTATTTCAAATTCGAGGTTTCCATAATACCTATAACTTTTATACGCCAATATTAGCTATCAAGAGACGGAATAATGCTTATAAAACATCAAATTTGGTGCCGCTGCCAACAAAAACCCATTAGTATACAATTTCAGCCTGATTTGAGTGTGTTATGAATTTTGTCCGTCTAAATCGGCCTCCCAGCCCACTGTGATATGTCCCGACTGCCATGAACTACTCGTGGCGCTCAAATCGTGCAAAGGGTGACGCAGTCAAAACCTGTTCGCGAGCCGGAATCCCAGGAATTGCCGTTCCAGGCGCAACTGCACGCTAGAAGATGGGTTTGATGAACTCATTCATCGCAAGTACATATTGTCGCTAATATAGGTTTGGTGAGCCGTCGTATGTTTTAGTTGAATAACACGCAGCTGATGGCTGATGAAGAACTCGAAAGGTTTCAGGCAGTAACCGCAACCAATTAACGACACTAAAATATAAATACAGTTTTGACCTCCCAAGAGATGCTTCACGTAATTTATTTATCACAGTGTCCGGGGATGATAAAATAGGAAGTATCTAGAAATATACCGAGGCATCAACGAATATTGTTGAACATATTTGCACATAGTGAAGAAATGTAGTTTTACTATTCCTTTTCTGCTAATAGTTAAGCATTTATCCCTTAAAAGAAGGCAAAAAAATTAAGTACAAATTTTACCAGCATGTAGATCAACCGGGGACATTATCACGAAAGGGAATCGATTACAATGAATAGTTACAGTTTCGACTGGCCTCAAGAAAATCAGTAAATGCATTCTGATGCTTCGGTCCCTTTGACATTCATTTCTGGTAGGATTTCTACATCTACATAATGCCCTGCAAGCCACCATAAAGGTGAGTGGTACCGGGAAAAATTTACATTTCACATGCACTACATATCATCCGTTAATTAGCACCGACACATTCAATGCTACCGCAATGGAAAAAAATAGGCATCAACAAGGCTAAACTTTCAACCTTTCCGAGGATGAGATTCTTATTTCCCCGACTGAAACCGACAATTAAGAGCTTTGGAGTAACTCAGGATTCACCAAGCACCCAGTTTGTGCCACGGAGTGAGCTTCATGACAGAAAACGCTACCGGACTGTTAATCATCCACTCTCGAGTATTTCGAAACCGGCGTCCCTCGGTAAACAAAGGCCCTCGCCAAGCCACATTACCCCTCCTGGGTCGGATTCGAAATGGGACGGGAAGCAATATTCCATGTGGCTTCAGCACGCCAACGTTCACTAACGATAAACCAGGTATAATTAAAATTTATTACTAATGAAGACCAATCTAGCCCCCTTCCTAATCTCCCCCTTCTTTCCTCCAACTTCCTTCACATATTCGCACCCTCGCCGCACATATAAGGCCAGGGATGGTGAACCTTTTGGCGACTGAGTGCCGAAGTTGATGAAATACTAGTGCCTATACTCTTAACTTGCGTGCCAACCATCAAGTGAGATAGACACATCGATTGTGTCTATTAGGAGCATAGGATGTTTTTTTAATAAAATACTAAATGTTTTTACACATTATTCACAATTATTATTTTTTTCGAAGTTTGAGTAATTTTACCAAAAAAAAAGGTAACGATATGATCAAAAAATCATGGAAAATTCCTTTAAGATGGCAAAGGCCAGTAACACATAGGGCGCTCTCCTTTGCCCACTATCTGCAGCTCACGACGGATCAATTTTAGTTGCTCCCTTCAATCTCACCTCTTGCCTCCAGAATTTCCTTCAGTGCCGGCCTTTGCTCATTGGTTCGTCCCGCCCCGTATATATAATATAAGGAAAGTAATCTTAAGCCTAAAAAGTGCCCATTAGATTCGAATCCACGACTCTAGGTTTGCCAGAACACCGCGTAGCTCACATTATAAATTATTTAGTTTCATTGAGATACACATACATCTTAAAATAACATATTTTTGTGATACTCCAGCCCTTCCAAAAGTGATACTTTCAATATGGGTGAATCACAGAACATGACAAGATAAAAATAAATAACCTTTATCCTCAAAAGAACTCGACTTTTTTAAAATTATGGCCTTACAAAAAGTCTTATTATAATAACGACAGTGAAAAAAATACTGTTAAAATAAAACTATGAATTAACAACTTTTGCAGCTAGAAATTTCTCTGAAAATTATCCTAAAACTAGAAAACATATACTGGGTTCTGCGAAAATACTGCGCAAGGAAATGGCAATTAAGACTGATATGAATACCCACTGCTTCCTGGAGAAATAATCATGCAACGCGGTGTGCAAGAGGAAATGGTTTATTACCACCTACTAGCAATTGTGTTGTAGACATAACGGTGAGATACATCATCGAAGACTTCAGTAAAATTTCTATCAACCCTCATAAAAAACAGCCAAAAATGCAATAATATTCTACGAGTACGGATATGTTTGGGGCATAAAATATATACACTAACTGTGGCAGTGATATATTGCATACAGCCCAGCTGTAATTGCCATGCAAGCATACATAACGAGCGAAAAACTTCGGGCTTAATGCGTAGCTAACGATAAGGAATCTATGATACAGAAAAAAAGATGAATATAGTTCATGCTCAAATAATTCAGACGAATTATATGAGTATGAACAGTGTCACTCTCTTCATGATTAAGTAAGTAAGACTTCCAGAAAAGAAAGAGCTTTTGTCAGCTACCAAATGCAATTAAATTTCCATGAACAGAGCATTGATTGTTGATTAATATTTTCACGGCGATTATTCATCGTGGCTACAGAAAAAAAATTAACGGAAACCACTTCAGCAGAACGTTAAGTTCTTGTTAAAAACTTTAATATAAAATTTTCTCAACGGATAATGATCATATTCTACCAAAAAATACCAAGGTTATTCTACCAAAGGTTCGTTCCTCATCGGAAATCAGGGTTTCAACACGATACCACCCATTCTGTTGATAAATAGACACATATTGAGCCAACAGTACTAGTATTGGTTACATCGATCTTTGTGAAAATGATAACCCAAGTAGGTCCAGTTCTTTTCTCGATGTACGGCGGTCAAACTGTCCGAGATAAACACAAAAAATAAAATTAATAGCTCCATCTCTCACACCAATTTTCGTAACGCAATACGCTGTTTATACGCTGTTGATACGTCATAAAATATATGCATCGATGCTGGTATTTTATTAACCCATATGGAAGTGGCTTAAAGATTTGCCAATATCTGCCGTGCCATTCAAACATTTATGAAAGTCGGCCAAAGCACGCCAATCACGTAGTAGGCGGAGCGTCACTAGCAAATGCGTACCAGTTAGGAATGACAAGCAGGTCTGTATTCGCCTCCTTTCGAAGGCCATTAAGTTAGCTAAACGTGATAGGTGAGCAAGAACACTCATCGCGAGAAAATCATTTTACATGGGATCCTCAGACATTTGTGAGCTATGAGAGATATCACAATTGTTGCAGATCATCGGTCTCAGATATTTTACCCGGTTCGATACTTTTACACGGTAGTTTTTCCGTAACATTCTGCCAAGAATTTTAGCCAAAAGTTTAAATTTTGAAGATTTCCTTGATATCAAACTCATTTTCATTCAAATTTCTTCGTAATGAAAAGAGATACTTTCAAGTTGGTTTAATTTGCTTCCCTTAACAAAACTTTTCCGTAAGATCACATAATGGCAACTTGCACCAATGCGGGAGATGTGCGCACCCTTCAACTGAATAGTTTGATCCCATTTGAGACTAATATTGTGCTTGAAGGCAAATGCTGTATGCAGGATCAACTCAAGTGTTCATCAAGTGGTTTTATGGGATGATAAGACATGGATCATAGGAAAATTTAGAGATTAAACCTTATCACATGATCGCTGGTGCACTGCCTACGACAAAGTGAAGTCAGCGACTTCTTATCTGCCGTTGGAAGTGATACTCAAGGAAATGACTCATATTGCCAGAAGTTTAATAAACTTCTCCACCGGAGATTTACTCAACAGGCGGTTTTTCTGGTCCAGGACTCCACAGAGTCCTCTGGTCCTCCAATCTGGTCGCTCACGCAGACGCGAGAATCAAGTTGCCGGAGGAAAATGATTTGCCTTCGGAAGAGAAGAAACCCAACGGCTACGTGTGATTAACTGTGCAGCTGCAGCAACAAGCCAAACTTTTCAGAAGATCCACACCATTTGATTGATTATTGGAGTACAGTATTAATACTTCAACCAAAGTAAATGCAGAAAGAATAATGCCATTTATCGTTGAGACGATGCCATCCCTCCAAAAACATGATGAATAATGAGGTGAATTTTATATAACCAATTAAATATGATAGGATCTCACGGGTCAGAGGTAACTGAGGCGCCTCAATCAGGAAAAATGACAATGATGTAAATATATTTATCGGAAAGTTTTACCAAAGCAGAAATGCTTAACTCCTGTCCATGGGCCGCTTTGAACGAAGATCGAAATGAAAACAAGTATAAAATGTCACACTATTTTATAAGTCCATCCATGAATGAAAATCCATCGTGGGAACGGTGGGTGCTCTCGCAGATAATCGCGGAGCGCCACCATAACAGGGGAGGAGCTGCCAACTCTTGCAATGACTGTCCTTTCGGACACGTGACGCACTCGTGACTAGTGATGGGGAATAACTGATTTATCGGCAGTGATTACTTTTTTGTTATTTTTTCCTTGTAATCGTTCATCACAAGGATCATCTACAGAAGAATAGAACGAAAAGCAGAGGAGTTCCTGGATGAAGATCAATTCGGATTCAGGAAAAGTAAGGGTACAAGAGAAGCAATATTGGCCCTTAGGCTGCTTATAGAGAAGAGAATGGAGAAGAACAAACCGACCTTCATTGCATTTGTGGATTTAGAGAAGGCTTTCGACAACGTGGACTGGAATTCAATGCTTGATATTCTGAAAGGAATTGGAGTTTCCTACAATGATCGAAGAATTATCCACAGTTTGTATAAAAACCAAGTAGCTGTGATTAAATCTGGACCCAGCTGTGAAGAAGCAAGAATAAGGAAAGGAGTGAGACAAGGCTGTGCACTGTCTCCCGTAATTTTTAATGTTTACATTGAGAGAGCCATCAATGAAGTCAAGGAGAAGTGTTCTGGAGTGAACATCCACGGAGAAACAATCAGCATGCTACGATTCGCTGATGACATAGCTCTCATAGCAGAGACAGAGAAGGAGCTGAATAAGATGCTAACAACCATGGAAAGGACAATGACCAGACATCAGCTGAAGATCAATAAGAAGAAAACTAAGATATTGGTGTGCAGCAAGAAAGAAGAGGCCAAAACCAACGTTAAACTAGGAAAACAGAAACTGGAAGAGGTGAAAGAGTTCTGTTACCTGGGAAGCAGAGTAACCAACGATGGACGAAGCAAGAAAGAAATAGTGAGTAGAATAGCCCAGGCAAAGAGGGCATTCTATCAAAAGAAGAATCTACTAACAGCTGGAAATACAAGCTTGGAAGTAAGGAAGCAATTCATTAAAACGTATATCTGGAGCATGTTCCTTTATGGCAGTGAGGCATGGACGATGACAGCAGCGGAGAAGAAAAGGGTGGAAGCATTCGAAATATGGTGCTATCGACGAATGATGAAGATAAAATGGATCGACCGAGTGACAAATGAAGAAGTCCTAAGAATAGTGGGAGAAAAGAGAAGTCTACTGAAAACTATAAAAAGAAGACGGGACAACCTAATCGGCCATATCTTAAGACACGATGGCCTGATGAAGACAATCGTCGAGGGAAAAGTGAACGGGAAAAATGGAAGAGGCAGGCCTCGTATGAGTTACATGGAGCAGGTCGTAAAGGACGTGAAAGAGAGGAACTACGTTGGTATGAAGAGGTTGGCCGATAGAAGAATCGAGTGGAGGGCTGCGTCAAACCAATCCTAGGATTGTTGACCCTTGATGATGATGAATCGTTCATCATCATCAGTCAACAATCCTTAGATTGCTTTGATGCAGCTCTCCATTCAATTCTCCTATTAGCTAATATCTTCAATATAATCTTACTCAGGGGAGGTGACCAACAGCTGAGGTCATTTGCGCCATAGGTGGGTATTTGGGTAATGGTAGGAGTTTTCAGGGAACGGAGGAAGGGTGTAGAGAAACCCGGCATCGGCATTAGCCTGCTCTTAACGACAGGCGCCAAGGGGACCACGACTTAACGTCCCATCCGACGGAAGGAGTACTGAATCTGAAATGCCCTTTTTTTTTAGTAGGCACTCAATTAGGGACCGATTTGGCACTGAAAAATCCGCCACTTCCGGGGATCGAACTCGGGCCCTCGGGATGGGAGGCCAGTGCTCTAGCCACCACACCAACCCGGTCCCCTAATCTCTTCAAATGTACGTATTTATTCTCTGTAATCGTTCGTTGATTTAAAAAAAATAACTATTGCTCTACTTACATTTTTCTGAAAATAGTCGTTGCTTTGATGATTTGTTTCTCGCGTTAGTTATGGCAGATGCTCTCTGCTTTTGGAGGTCGATGGCTCAGGTACTATCAATCGTGAGGCCGGAAGTAGCTTCGATATTTTGCCAATGTCAACATCCGCTGTACGACCTTCGACGGCTGTCTACGTCCACATGTACGAGATCGTGATTCGTTGCAATCGTAGATCACCATATTTCCGCCTAACCGAATATCTTCCATCAATCAAGGCCGAAATTGGAAACGAGTTTCTTTTTCCGTATTTAGGACCTATTTTCATTTACTGAAGGCAATTGCACCGAATGACTGACCATATATAACTGTCAGATTCAAACCTTGCAATGGAGCTAAGATTCTTAAGTGTTAGAGAGGTTACTTACTTTTACATTTTCAGAATCTGTGCGTGTAGCTTAGTTTATCCGTCGTAAGGAGGTCAGTGGGCAACAAATATTTCATTACAATGATTGCAATATTGCAGAACCTTGTAAGTAATTGGGTTCAGAGTCCAATCTACTTACTGTTTAAACTGCTTAGGCTTGAAAAATTGTCCATAAAAATGTGACCAATTAATTCACTGGAGTCATCGCAAGAGTACCTACAACCCTTATCTACATAATGATGGCTATATGCGTTTAAATATTTGCATTAAAAAAGGTATGTTAAAATATTATCTTGATGTAAAAAATCATACAATAGATCCTCCTGAGTTGACCACTTACACCCATTTTAAAAATTTTATATGGGAAAAGTTGTGAGGGATGTAAAAGAAAGAATTACGTTAATATGAAAGGTTGGCCGATAGAAGAATCGAGTGGAAGGCTGCGTGAAACCATTCTTAGGATTGTTGACCGATGATGATGATGAACTGCAATCTAGGTACCTAGTTACTTTTTAAGAATTCATCGGTATTTGAAACTGATTTCAAATTTAGAAGAGTAACCGTCACTAAGGCCAGTTCCTTTTCTCTGGTACTCTTCCCACCTCTGCCACGACCACCGAGAAGAGAGTTGGTCTCTTCTCGGTGCTTGCCGTCCCGCCGCCACCGGCTCGCGACGTGACCGTTGCCTTCGACCCGATTGCGAACCCGTGACCACGATCGCTGATTGGTCCCGCTACCCTCCCCGAGCCAGATTTCAGGCACGCTTCAAATGTAGGCATGTATGTTTTCACAATTAAACCTTCTATTTACATATTCAAATATTATTACATTCATATATATGACATGCACATTTTTGACTCGGCCTCGTTCATTTCCTTGCTCGGCACTTTACTCACTATGTCGCCACCCCTTCGATATGTCTCTTCCAGATGATTTGACATATTAGCTGCAACTATGATATGTTGCCAGACGGCAACGTTAAAGCGGTTTGCCATTGATTACAAATTGGCATTTTATTTCGTTATTGCCGGAATTTAGGTACTGCCCAGAAAGACAATGCAAGATAAAGTAATCCATACGTAAAGTAGTCCACACAAAAAATTTTTGGACCACACAATTTCAAGTTTTTCTTTCTTTATTACACGTAGAAGTTCCACAAATAAATGCCTAAAACTATCTGCTTAAAAAGAAAGCACTCCTTTACAAAGGTATCAAATGTTTAAGTGCTAATAGCCCAAGCATATATTATGCAACGCTAGAGACTATAATAGGCTACCAAAAAAGGAAATAATAGACTAGGAATATTGTACTCTTAAAATATAAATATCGCTCTTTGTGAATACCAACAGTCCTGAATAAAAACAAGTAATCGAAAGCTTGTTAACTATCCAATATTTATCTTTTTCTTTAAACGTAAATTCAAGATGGCTTCATTTGAACAGAAAGGCCTCTCGGTGCAACCACAGTTGAACATAGAACCCAAATATACTTTACAAGCAACAGACATCCATCGGCCAAATACTGCTCTTCCATACTTGCTACCGACTACAGCCCCAGACTGGTTCTTCTTTTAAGCTGCTCTACACCCAGTTGTGACAGGATTTAAAGAGATGACAACCGTGAGTGCCAAACTTCCACCACCTCCGATTACCACGCCGGCATCGATGAGCGCCCATAATTCTTCTACCCCTTGACGACATTGAGATTGACGATAAGATACGGCACAGCCATTATCACTGGGATATGAATAACACGCATTCGATGTTAACACATGGAAAACCTCGAAAGAATCAATTCGCAACAACCACAGATTCCAAAGAAAGTTTATTGAAATACTTAAAAAAATTAGAGGCATTAGATTGCACTGTAAGGGATCTTTTGAGAATTAAACACTTAAGAAGGAAGTAATAGTGAAATAAACTATAAAAAACATGACATCAATATATGAAATCAATCATCATGAAATCAATGCAATTAATTTATCCTCCTTACTTTTGCACCACGCAAACTTTTTAACCTTAAATTCTACAGAGCATTACACACAAAGACAATCAACTGCAGTCAATTACAGGGACGATTAATACATTCAATTACTGATACTTAATCGTAAAAATATTTGATGCCATTGCCCATATCAGACCAATCTATATTCTTAATTTATGACTAAGGTGTTCTAGACTACAATACTCATTTCATTTCTCCTCCCCGGTCGTCAATACATTGGTTCTTCTCAACTCCGACAGAATGTATTATGATAACGTTATTTATGGTGGGTAGCAAGATATTACACAGAGAAAAAAATCATTCACCTCGACCGGGACTCGAACCCGGACGCCCTGATTTCCGGCCAGGTGCTCTACCAGTTGAGCCTCGTGGACGGTGACGCCAGGCGCGCGACTACGGCTGCTTGTGACATGTCCAGCAGCCCGGCTATAGTTCCTTTAAAACATCTATAATTTCCTTGGTAGCTCAACTGGTAGAGCACCTGGCCGGAAATCAGGGGGTCCGGGTACTAGTCCCGGTCATGGTGAATGATATTTTTCTCTGTAGAATATCTTGTTATTGTGCAGTTTCAGCGGGTAACGCCGCTAAAGTTTTCACGGCCAATTCGCGGACTTTGAATTTGTTATAGTGGGGCTTGAAAACCATTTATGGGTCGAGTAAATATTCTGGTTCAAGCAACGTCTTTATAATCTCCAAGCACACAAATGTAAGAGAAAAAGAGAGAAAGACAGAAGGCTCCTTTAATGAGCCCTGTTAATTCCCGGTTTGCGGAAAGCAAGGAAGAGCCAAATTAAAGATTGCTTCAACGTTTTAAGTTGGTGGGGAGAGGCTGAAGGGGGATGGGGGGGTATGCCCACCTTGAAACAATTATTGAAGTTGGATTCGTGGGAGGAGGCATGTATGGCTACCGGGAGAGAATAAGAATGGGAGGAGGGATGATTGCAGGAAGAGCGATGACCATTCATGCGGATGCATAGCGGGGTGGTGGAGAGGCCGATGTAGAAAGCGGGACAGAATTGGCAGAGTAGAAGGTAGACACTGTCCAAATCCCATCTCCCTCCCAAGACACCCCCTTCCCCCTGCAATCACACTAGATGCAAAACCTGTCCTATCCTTATCACCCAGCCTCTCCCCAAACAATTCCTCTTTTTCTCTACTTCTAAAATACTTCATTCGCAAGAAATAATTTCCGCTGATTTTATTTTCTCATTAAATTAAACCATGTGCCTAGTCTCTTTTTCTCTAGGCTTAGAATTATTGTTCAACATAGCAATGCTATTCAATTAAACCTCATTGTGTACTGTCTGTCTTCATCATGACAATATTTTATGCCAGAGTGGTACAATGATAACAGAAGAATGTTAGCACGGCTAAGGAATATGACTTAGCCATGGAGAGATTAAATGTGGCACAACGTCAACAGCAAAGATGAAACCAAATATTTTAGACGATAATCACAAAAAATATTAGTGTATATTAGGAGACGTTAATGAAATTCAAAGCACAAGAAAAAAAGACGATTTACTGGGTGAAAATGCGAGTTTCCTTCCTTTAGTTACGGTCTAAATAAACTGAAATATGTTATTCAGTAAGATAATTTAATCACTATGCCGTTAAAAGTAGGAAATGAATGGTATTCCTCTGCCAATTAAAAATCGATTACACTCACGGGCTATGCGATCTCAGCTACTCTGAATACATGAATTTTTCGAGTGCCGGCTGAGAATAAAAAGGGTTGAGGTCCATTAATCTAGCCCAATAATGAAGTGGAATTTTCGATAATGGGGGTGTTTACTCGGAACCGAAATCGATATTTCGTACAAGAAATTGTTAGATGGAAACGAAAAATGAATTTTAGCGAAATATCTTCTAGCCAGAGCTATTCACCCATGCATCAAAAATTAAAGAAGTAAAAGGAGACGCCCATCGAATGAGTATAACTATGTCATCCAACTCCCGTCCTTGACTAATTTTAGGGAAAGGGAAGTGAGCGGAGGGGGGCGGGTCTTATCGCACAGATCCTGTCGCAACCACTTCCATAGGCAGAATCTGCTGTGTCCCCCGGTGTGATAAGGCGAAGGAGCTTCGCGGTCTCAGTTGTGATTGGACGAAATGGATGACGTACGAGTCCTTTGCACGCCCGCTTTACCGAAAGGGTTAAAAATATCAGTTTTTCGCCGCTTATAACTTGAGAACTAATTGACGGATCGATGAACGGAAAAACACAAGTCTTTTTATGTTTCAGAATCTATCATATTCGGCAGTAAAAACTGAGGTAAAAGAACCAATTCTGTCTTTGTCAGAAAACATTTAAATTTGTCACTGAAAATTTTTAACGGCTCGGCGTTAAATACTCTGCTTCCGAGCTAACATTTCAAAGAATTTCTCTTTGGTTTACGAAACATCGATTGCTGCATACCGGCCAGCTCAAGTAAGTCAGATATGAGATTCTGAGAAGTTAATATCCCTGGCATTAGATTTTCGATAAGATAAATATCCCAGCCTGGGGGAATGTTATACAGTGAAGATAAACGGTCGATCACCATGCAAACCCAACCAAGATTGATGGCTCCAGGCCCTTTTAACTATGGGCACGTATTATGAGCGTAAATTCACAATGATATGAATGAAAGGCGATCCATATTTATCCATACCATTCACGATTTCAATTCATGGAATAGAATACGTTCGTACGCAAATTAAGAGGCTGAGAAATGTCGGACACGTAACGGGAGTATGTATCCAGCAGGATCCAATCGTGCGAAGAGGCATAACATTTCCTCATTCTGACACACGCAGATTATGCTTGTTTATACTGTCCCGCTCGTAACGAAATTCATGCGAAATTTCGTAGTCCATCAATATCGTCCAAAAATGAATACCTACTCAAAATTTTGTACCCATCTTCTTTAAACCAAAGAATAACTTGACAAAGATACAGATCGCGCCTCTACAAAGATAGTGATTCTATTACAAAATGACAAAATAAAAATGAGCATTCGTGTAGGACTAATATTTGACACAAAATAAGGACAAATAATTACAAATCGCAATAATATTTTATATTACACCGGAACCGTAACCACACGCTGCAATATGACGAAATAATAGACAACAGGAGACAGATTTTCAGAACGGAGAAAAATAATCAGGCTAAGGAACCATTCCGTTTTCCCTATTCGGTAAAATCGGGGGACATGGAAAGGGAATAATAAGTCCATTTTATACGTTCCAAAAATTACAATGGTTTTTTCTCTTGCTACTCGAGAGATTTCGTGATGAGATTATAGAAAAAAATAATTTAAGATTAAGGTAGCATTCAGATAATAGAAAGGGGTAATAAGAGGAAATAATTTTGATAACGGAAACCGATGAATGTATTCTGGCGCTAACCAAGTTTGCCATTTTGGATAGAAAGAAGTGACCATTTCAGTCATCCAATAAACCTGGCCTAGAAATTTATTCGTACACAACAAGGAGAAAGACATTAGTAATAGAACGGTAATGGAGGTACCCGGCTAGGTGAACACCTCCAGAATGTATAGACTTTTCTGAAACAAACAGGCAGGTAAAAGTGTCTGAATCCGTATGGATGAAAAAAATGGCCGATAAAATTGCAACGTGCTGAATTTAATACAGTCACTAGCGGGTAACAGAAAACCTAACCATCAAAGAGAATCACGCCTGAGTGTGAAATCTGGAATCTGTGCATCCAGTGGTTCTTCAAACCATCCCAGTTATTCACACAATATTAGGCTATTTTAACCATTCACACATTATATTTCATACTTTCGGGAATGGGAAACTATTCGCAAGATGTAATGCGATGGTGATGATGGTGAGGGTAATGCGAAATCTACCCCAATGGAGATAAACACGAGAATTTCATCTCAGCCACCTGGGCTGTTTGTCACGACGATTAATGGTTACTAGGAAAACACTACATGGGAAAGGGAATAAAATCGTGGCGCAGGGCATCGACCAGTTTCAGCAACGAAAACAAACGAGCAATTATGTGTCCGATTCGCAGAAAATAAAGGGAACCACTCGTAAACGTCACGCTTTAAATAGCGGGTCTAAATTTGGACGCTTACGCTGACGCTGCTATGAAACGGCCGCAGCGGCGCGCGGCACATATTTTTAGTTTGCGGCTTTCAGAAGCGGAAGAAAAAATGAGACGGCCTGTTAATGGTAGGCAGCGAATAAAGTTTCCGTGACAACGAGAAATAAACAATGGCGGGGAATACTCTGAGGGTCAAATGGATGGCCTACTTTACCCTCGTGAGGCCGATTCTGTTTTATGGGTCCCCCGCCTGGCACCCTGGTACCCAGGAAAACATTAAAAAGATGGAGCGGATACAACGAAGAGGGATTCATTGCATTTTTGGCAAATGAGTACCTCCTCCGCCGCAGCACAAAATAATAATGACCATTCCCATGCGGTACACGGACTTGCACTTCTTCAAAAGGTGCCTTTTCCCGAGCACGCCTTTTCCAGGGGCGCGAAGGGACGACAAGGCCCCACCGCCACCGCTCGCTCCGAGTTGGGGCCTTCTCATACAGGGTGATGAAACCGTGGTCGTCTTGCCGGCCCCTCTCAAACACTGTCCACCCAGACTTTGTCCCTCCCTGTGCATAAACTATCTATGCCAATATTTTAATAATTGACTGATTTCGCATTTAGAGCGACCCGCTCACTGCGGCCTCAATCTCAGAATTGAGAGTTTTAGCAAGTAGTTTGCTAGTGGTGGTGCCTTTCCTTCACCCATCTTTCATCAATTGTATTCATTTTTAAATTTTTTAAATCATAATGTATGTAACTTTTAATCATTTTATTTTAATGACATTGCGGTGAAGAATGAATAAATAAATAAATGACAATGAAAGGAAAATACAACTTGCGGAGGTCACACAAGTACTTGTTAAGGGTTTGGCAAGCGTTAACATGACTGCAAACTAGGGTGACCCTTATTTTTCAGAAATTAGAAAAGTTATGTTTTCCTACTCTCAAAATGATCGAAATGATATTTATATTCGCGTGCTAAAATTTGGTTACGTTTTAACTAAAGGGAACCCGCGCCTCAAGGGCCCTAAGTACTTCGGACCTATATATGTGTTTTTTGGACCTCAGAAGCACTATTTTAACGAAAAACGCATAAGTAAAGCCTTACATGCCGAATTTTAGTTTTTTTGACCTACCTCGAAGCGTTTCTGAGATATGGTCCTCCTCGCAATGCGATCCACAGCCCAGGGCGCTACCCCGCACCGCAAGCCACCGAGGTAAGACCCTTCCCTTCCGCAGACTTCCCCTCCATTCCCTCCCCGCCCCCGACTTAGAGTCAATGGACTCGGTGGAAAGATCTGAATTTAAACTGCAGAATTATACCATGTGTTTCTTTGGCATCATGGTTAACAACATTAAATTCTACAATGTATTCAACAATGTGACCATTATACGTGCCGTAATGGAAAAGTTATATGGAGTTATTTGGTAGTTTTTGATGAACACCAATTTTCGCCAACGTTTCGCCTCTTTATTGCGGCTTAATCAGGGCTTTGGTGACAATTTTTTTAAAACAACTCCGTATAACTTTTCCATTACTACATAAATAAAGTGGTCGATAAGAATACTTCATTATACATGTCAAATATTACGCTGAGCTTCTATAGGACTGCGCTTACTTTCGAAAGGTTTAAATTGACATGACTAATTTTCCAATTAAAAATAATCTATTTATTTCCTTACATGCCCATGAACGTAAATATTAACCACTATAAAATCACATTTACAGTCTATTTCTTATCTCCCACTGACAATCCGTATTTGGTACTTAAAGTGTCTTTGCACACGTTAGGGGTTGTCCTCCGATGAAAATTAACACTTAGTAATGATTTTGGTTGCTCTCTTCCTTCTTTGTAACTGAATTAAAATCTTGAAATACTTTCATTTCTCTCTCTGCGCAGTTATTTACCTCCTGAAGACTTAATAATTCGCAAGCCGTTCTGGTAGTCCAAATGTTCACCCCATTCTTGCGTGGGTACAACAAAGAATTCCGTTCGTATTTACAACGTATCACACAGCTTTCTTGAATTGAACGAAAAATGAATTTTCGTGAAAAAGTAATCTTCTAACATTAGTCATTCGCTCATAAATCAAAAATCAACATGAGCAAAAGGTGACGGCCACCGAACGAGCAGCGTTAAGGATATCTACGTCATCCGCCTGTCGTCCTTGACTGTTTTGAGGGAAAGGGAGGGGAGCGGAGGTGGGGAGGGGAGGTATGCCTGAAGAGATTCTGTCGCATCCTGCAAATAACGCAAAACAACTGAACAACAATACATTTTCGCATCATTTTGGTGTGACTATAAGTGTGCTGAAGTTTATTTGCTTACTCACAAAATACGATGCAGTCGAATATGCAATGCATTCCGAAATAATCCGAATGGAGTCTAACAACCGCTTCCATTGGCAGAGTCAGCTGTGTGTCCCCAATTATGATTGAGCGAAGGAGCTGCGCTCTCTCAGTTGTGATTGTACGAATTGGATGACGTACGAGTCATTTGCACGACCACTTTTCCGAAAGTATTGAACACATCAGTCTTGAGCTGCTTATAACCCTAGAAGGACTCGACGGATCAAGATTAGAGAGATAGATTGTCGTACCGATAGATTCAAAATGGCATTTTTCCCCCGTACTATAAGAGAACAGAATAGGCAGCATAGCAGAGTGATAGGTAGGGGAAATATTTTAGAGCCTTCTGTAGTGCATGATGCATGCATTAACCCCTTAAATACTATAGATACTAACAATCAAGTTGCATGAGTCAATATAGTTGCTAGTTTGCATGTTAGTAGTGCATGCTTGGTGATCTTCACCCCCTGTCACACACCCTCGCGGTGGCTTGCAGGGTATCGTGCAGATGTAGATGTAGATGATCGAAGAACGGAAAACAGGGATCTTTTTCATTTTTCAACTCTATCAGATTGGGTAATAAAAAATTTGGTAAACGACCCCATACTACCAAATAATAATCAAAGGGAGACAGTTGTAGATCAGGCAAAGAATGGTGATTTCAATTACAAAGCAGTAAAAATGGAACGGTTCCTAAAGCCTGTATTAATGAGAGGATAGGAAAGGCAAAATACAGAGTGTCCCATTGATCGTGTGTCATTTCTAACCTGTAATTTTAGACACTTCCCTTCGAGCCACAAGGATGAAATTTGGTACCTGGCTAGAAAAAGGATGTAAGTTTTGTTGAGTCTAAGCAAAATAGGAAAAATATGACCTTTTGACCCCAGAAATAGGGTCCAACCTAAAATCCAAATTTTGCCTTATGGGCTTTCAATGTTAAAATATTCGAAGTACAAAAAAGATGGAATTATTTAGCGAAACTTTCGACTAAAAGGTTTTTGGACACGAAGAACACTATGGAATAACTATTGAGGTCAGAAATTGCAACTGTGACCCCTGAAAGGTCACAGTCAAGGTCACAGGGGTTACAAAAAATGAATCACGGCTTCAAACCTGTCGAATCATAGGTTTAAAAAGGTGCCAAGGTCGATTTTAAGGTCTTCATATCCCTCTTTTCATCTCATGACCTTCAAGGGTAACTCAGAGGTCAAAGGTCACAGGGATGGAAAAAATGAATCCAGGCTACAAACGTGTCAAGTCATAGGTTTAAAAAGGTGCCAATGTCGATGGAAAGGTCATAAGATTCCTCTTTTCATCCCTTGACCTTCTAGGGTAACTCAGAGGTCAAAGGTCACAGGGATGGAGAAAGAGAATCCAGGCTGCCAACGTGTAGAATCATAGGTTTAAAAAGGTGCCAATGTCGATGGAAAGGTCATAAGATTCCTATTTTCATCCCTTGACCTTCTAGGGTAACTCTGGGGTCAAAGGTCACAGTGATTACAAAAGGTGAAATGAGGCTACAAAACTTTCGAATCGTAGGTTTAAAAAGATGACATGGTGGATTTTAAGGTCTTCATATCCCTCTTTTCATCTCTTGAACCTCAAGGGTAAATCAGAGGTCAAAGGTCACAGGGATGGAAAAATTGAATGCAGGCTACAAACATGTCGAATCATAGGTTTAAAAAGGTGCCAATGTCGATGGAAAGGTCATAAGATCCCTCTTTTCATCCCTTGACCTTTAAGGGTTACTCAGGGGTCAAAGGTCGGTCAAAGGTCAAAAAGGTGACAATAAGTGAATGAGGCTAAACGTATCGAATCATAGGTTTCAAAGAGTGCCCAATACGATGGTCAAAGATCACAGGGATGGAAATAGAGAATCCAGGCTACAAATGTGTCGAATCGCAGGTTTAATAAGTTGACAATGTCGATGGAAAGGTCATCAGATCCCTCTTTTCATCCCTTGAACTTTAAGGGTTACTCAGGGGTCAAAGGTAAAAATGGTGACAAAAATTGAAATGAGGCTAGAAACGTATCGAATCATAAGTTTGAAAAGGTTACAAGGTCGATCGTAAGGTCTTCTGATCCCTTTTTTCTTTCCTTGATCTTCAAGGTTGACTCAGGGGTCAAAGGTCCTTGGAGTGACAAAGTTCGAAACGGGGCTACTCGGAAGCATTTGTTTAAATAGTGCCTAATACGATGGTAAAATCCCTCCTGGAATTCTCTGACCTGTAACGGTTGGGCAGGGGTCAAAGTTCACCAGGTGTCATGAAAAAAACATTTCGGGCATTGAAGAAATAAAGAAAGAAATTACAACGTGTGTAGAGTCCTTATCTCCGAATATGCTGGAAGACATATTCACACACGCTTTTATCGGGCAATTTCAATCTTGCCTGGCATGGAATATCGGGTACGTAGAATGAATAAAAATTGATTTTCAATCTAACTGCTTCGATATTTTCATTTTAAATTTTAATATTGAAAATTTTTTGGATAACACCTAAAATACTTTTTTAAATAAAACGTATGGTTAGGTATTTTTAATTGAATAAAAGTAATTAACTTGAAATTACAATTGAATTTTTCCATTGATTAATAACCTCTAAATCAACGACTACCATATGACACAGAGGGTCAAAGGGATGGAAGTTGGGATCTGAATATCTTAATATTTACTTTGGCAGCCTAAATAATGTCAATCATATTATGTGTTTCACGTCTTGGCATATTTTACATCTGTGACCAATAAACTCAGTGTAGCCCTTTGAGGTCAAGAGACAACAAACAGGACCAAGTAACTTCATCTAATTCTTTACCCTTTCGAAGCTCGAATTCGATGCGTCTAATGCCCTAAATCTAGGATACACCTAGTGACCTTTTGCCCTTTTCCAACTGTTCAATGTCAGATAATTCCTGGAGGGACGTTACCATCGTATTGGGCACTCTTTGAAACCTATGATTCGATACGTTTAGCGTAATTTCACTTTTTGTAACCATTTTGACCTTTGACCCCAGAGTTACCCTAGTAGGTCAAGGGATGAAAAGAGGAATCTTATGACCTTTCCATTGACATTTGACCCCTGAGTAACCCTTAAAGTTCAAGGGATGAAAAGAGGGATCTGATGACCTTTCCATCGACATTGTCAACTTATTAAACCTGCGATTCGACACATTTGTAGCCTGGATTCTCTATTTCCATCCCTGTGATCTTTGACCATCGTATTGGGCACTCTTTGAAACCTATGATTCGATACGTTTAGCCTCATTTCACTTATTGTCACCTTTTTGACCTTTGACCGACCTTTGACCCCTGAGTAACCCTTAAAGGTCAAGGGATGAAAAGAGGGATCTTATGACCTTTCCATCGACATTGGCACCTTTTTAAACCTATGATTCGACATGTTTGTAGCCTGCATTCATTTTTTCCATCCCTGTGACCTTTGACCTCTGATTTACCCTTGAGGTTCAAGAGATGAAAAGAGGGATATGAAGACCTTAAAATCCACCTTGTCATCTTTTTAAACCTACGATTCCAAAGTTTTGTAGCCTCATTTCACCTTTTGTAATCACTGTGACCTTTGACCCCAGAGTTACCCTTGAAGGTCATGAGATGAAAAGAGGGATATGAAGACCTTTCCATCGACATTGGCACCTTTTTAAACCTATGATTCGACAGGTTTGAAGCCGTGATTCATTTTTGTAACCCCTGTGACCTTTCAGGGGTCACAGTTGCAATTTCTGACCTCAATAGTTATTCCATCGTGTTCTTCGTGTCCAAAAACCTTTTAGTCGAAAGTTTCGCTAAATAATTCCATCTTTTTTGTACTTCGAATATTTTAACATTGAAAGCCCATAAGGCAAAATTTGGATTTTAGGTTGGACCCTATTTCTGGGGTCAAAAGGTCATATTTTTCCTATTTTGCTTAGACTCAACAAAACTTACATCCTTTTTCTAGCCAGGTACCAAATTTCATCCTTGTGGCTCGAAGGGAAGTGTCTAAAATTACAGGTTAGAAATGACACACGATCAATGGGACACTCTGTATACTCATTGAATTTCGTTTTCTATACAATTGAAGACCTGAGTGCAAGAACAAGATAATAACCAAAAGTGAAGTTTCGAGAAAACTCCGGCTTGCTGGAGCATTATTATTAATTATCTGGTTCTTGCACTCAGAGAGCAGAACGTAAAATTCCAACAATGTCTGCTGAACTTATTTAGAACTTACCATCGAAAATGACTATGTCTACTGGTAAAGGGCTTCATGTCTTTGTGGAAATCTCATTTTCGCAAAAAGTGGTCATTATCTGGTTCTTGCACTAAGGTCTTCAATTATGCTTTTGCGGCTATACAAATTAATAATTTTGTCCAATATCCACGTGCTTCATTCCCACTTCATGGGAGTGGGAATCAAAACGGATATCAAAACGTCTTTTGCTTCACCCATTCTTCCTATGTCCATCAAATAGGTCCAAAACCCTATTAATATTATTATTTGTGGTTTCTTGAGCATATATGCGGGGATGCGACCTTTTACGACAGATTGGTACCTCCAAATTTCCTGTAAAACCATTTGCCAAAAATAAGTCGACCCATTGTTACTCTCCTTAGGTCAAATATTGTATTGAACGTGGAATTTAAATTTCCTCTAAGATATAGTTTTAATCTGCATACGCCCGCTGGATATTCATAACAATTAAATTCTAGCTCTGCTAAAAGATGATGTAATCTAATTAGTAACTTAAATGTTTTTCAAGTGTAGATACATCTCCTATGACGTATACAGTAGGTTTTTGCGACCACCAGGCTCATTCTTGGAAAAGAAAAACATAGTTTTTCTCGTTTCAAGCTCAAGTTTCTTTACCTTACTCCCTTCCTCAAAATAAATTTGGCATATTACCCCCTAAAATATAATAATACATAGTCTTGATGCATAAAAAATATATAAATTCCATCCCTTAGTTCATATTTGCCTGCCCCCGTCACACACCCTCGCAGTGGCTTACAGGCTATCCCGTAATGTGGAAGTCACTGTAAGATGACGAGGTCATTGAATGTCAGGGAAAAACTCTGATGATAAAACTAAGTGGCTTTCGGACCTTTAAATTCCGGAATCCTAAAATCAGAACCATACTGCCGCCACTGTCAATAAGTATTAGGAATAAAAGCCTGACAACATTTGACAACATTTGCAGAATTCGTGAAATTTTAACACGAGACTTCATTTGAGATCACCAAAAAGTCATTCCCGTGTAAATTAATGAATGAATGTTTGATCATTTTACAGCCCTTCAAAGAGAAGAGTTTCGCAATATAGGCGCTCTGACGAATGGAGCGAAATCAAGGCATGATTCCACTAATTGCAGACAATACATTTCCTTGCGCGAGCTGGAGATACATCTCAAAACTCTCGGTGAACTTATTCATTTGCTACTAGCTTTTTGTATTAGAACGACGGTTTCCACGGTGATGGTTTGCTCTCTGCATTGCTTCGGGTTTTCTTCCACGTCAGTTGGCTAGTAGACAACAGTTTCGCTGGCTCTCCTGTCAGCGTCTTCAGGTCGAAGGTGTCGGCATGTGGTTTCTGCCTCGCTTTATATTGCCAGAATACTCAAAAAACATGACGTGGTCACTAGATACAATTGTGTGACCAAGATAAGGAACTGTTTACCCGGGCCCAAAGACACCATTCCGCAAGAGCTATACGAGGGAGCATACGAGGTACCTTGCTCCTGCGGGAAATCCTACATCTTAAAACTAAGGATCAAGTTTTGTAAGATTGAACCATACGTGTATAACGTCGTTATATAGATAACGTAAATGAATTCACTTTGTAAAATTGCACAGACTTTTATTAAAACCAACCTAGGTTTCGACTTATACAGTCATTATCAAGGTCACTGTATAAGTCTGCTTTCGACTGTATAAGTCGAAACCTAGGTCGGTTTTAATAAAGGTCTGTGGAATGTTACAAAGTGAATTCATTTACGTTATCAATATGTGGTTCCACGAAGTCAAGCCTAGCGATTTGTTATATAGTCGTTATATAGCCCGTGATATGTAGGTGACGATGGAGTGCTGAAGTGTCTACGATTAACCAAGGCCTCGCAGGTGAAGCATATTGTGGCGTTGATCTCACGACTTTGTTGGAGTTGCACCAACAGGTGGGTTTTCGTGTCAATTGTGTATGTGCATCTTTTCTTTCTTTTGCGACCGACCAACCGGAGATTCAAAATGTCCTTTCCCCGTACAATTACTCACAAAGGTGACCTTCGTCCTTGACACCCGGAGCTACGAGCTGGTATAATGATTCGGGTGTTAATTATCATGGCGGAGAGTTAAGTGTTTGTGTTTCACGAATGGGCCGCCGCCGTGGTGATTAAATAACCAACCCATTGGTGATTTTTCCGGTTAAAATTACGGTCAGTTAGTGATAACACTATAACATTTGACGATAATGGGTGCCTTCCATTAGCTCTACTATTTATTTCGCTTGATAATGAATTTCTGAGAATAAAATTTAATTAATGAAAAGATCTACTCTTTACAATGAACTAATTTCCCTTCTTCTTGTAAGCACTTCCAACTGCAAACCTAAGGCACATACATTGAAAGTCTATATAAGGAGGTGCATCACACAGCATGTACCTTGAAGGTTCAATGCACTACCGTACACGGCAAGCATATCCTATGCCTATGCAAAGCACTACCTGGGATGGAGGTGCACCAAAATGCCTGTCCTTTGTACGATCTAAATCCCCAGCTGGGCTTTGGTAGTGCTCGGTGCACATTTCGTGAACATCCAAAACACCACATCGGATTGAGGTCGACCACCATGCACAGACTATGAAGCATCTTTGCTCATACTGCATACTGCAGGACCTGTTCAAGGATAGTGCACGATTCACATCCAATGAACATCCTACGTACTACTTTAAATTAGCTACTTTTCCCTTGTTAGGCCTCATTTGGAATATGCTGCCAGCATATCCAGTGGGATTCACATGAAATAGGCCTAAATAATGAACTTGAATGTGTGCAGCGAAGATCGGTATGATTTGTAAAAGGACGGTATGATAACTATATTAGCGTAATCAGTCTATTAAATGAATAAAATGGAATCATTGTCAGATTGTAGGTTGATATTTAGACAATCTCTT
This sequence comes from Platycnemis pennipes, assembly GCA_933228895.1. Taxonomy (NCBI): domain Eukaryota; kingdom Metazoa; phylum Arthropoda; class Insecta; order Odonata; family Platycnemididae; genus Platycnemis; species Platycnemis pennipes. The sequence continues at coordinate 101,093,844 of OW121846.1, read as the reverse complement.
AAATAAAATCCAAGACAATATTTTCAGTGATTTAGTGATTTTCAGTTAAAAATATTTTACGAACCCCAACTTACTATGGTAGACTGGACCATAATCACAAAAATAGAGAAAATGATTGCCGAACTGACAGATTCAAAATGTCCTTTTTTCCTCGTACATACAATTAGGGATATGAATACCGGTAAATATATCCAATACGAGTGTATTAATGGATACCATACGTAGTGCATATTGGTATAAGGACTTTAAGCTAACCCAACTAACAGCATGTTTTCACATGCTTGCTTTACTATTTTTACCTTTTTTAAATAGTGATGTTTAGACTGCTATATTATTACTAATCCTTTTTATGCATGATATGTAGTGCATGTGTGGTGACAATTCACCCCCTGCCACACACCTTTATGGTGGCTTGCAGGGTATTATGCAGATGTGGATTTACTTTGCACGCGGATAGTACGCCTTTAGATACTACTTAGGACGTTCACGAAGAACATTCTCTGCAATAAAATGCTACACTAAAGAATATTCTTTGCATATCCTTTACACAAACTTTCCCCATAGGGAGGGAGTATACATTATTGTTGGGCCATGAATTAAAAAGGATATATTAATAGTAAAACCATTATTAATGATACAATATAATGTCAACAAACACGATAAAGCTAAATTAATCGATTTTCAACGAGGATTTTATTTCCCTGAGCCTAGAAATCGTATAGCTAAGCCTGGCCCTTCTTCCTTCCTTATCTTATAAGTATTAATCAACAAATTCCACCAATCGGTGTCGACACTGCCAAAAACAAGCTAAGAAATATGAACAACGAATACAAAATATGGGACATTGTTGACTCATCATAATTTTGGAAGATGGCTGGATCTTTAAGTACATATCTTTATCTTCATAACACGATCTTTATAGATTTAAGGTGATTGAGCGAATGTCATTGTGTCATGTCAAAATGAGCGGACTACATTTAATGGAAATAAGTATGGTCTCGAAGAAAATCAAGGCACAACTACCACGAGAAAATAAATAAATTTCAGGACAATTAGAGAATAAAAAATTGAGATTGATGAGCAAGAATGAAGGGATACTATATAAGCAGACTGTAAACCAAGTTTAATACGATAACCAAAGATGAAATAAAAAATTGTGATGACAGGGTAATATAGCAGGATAATAATCAAACACAATTTAAATGATACTACTTCAAATAACAAAATACAAATCACTATCGCTGAGTCTGCCCAAGTATCTGAAGTGGATGACCTCTCGAGTTTGCCTACCCCCCTCCTCAGTCCCTGGAACAACCAGTATTCAAAGGAAATCATTAAGATCCTATTATTCACGCCCCCGATGCCTGCACCGCTTTTGAAGCAACACCACCCCGCGCAGATACGTCGGCGGCCTGAAGGACTTCTCTGCCGACCTTCCCAATCGATGCTGGGGCGAATCCATCCGCGCATGAAGACGCAAGGGGCGTCCCCCACCAATACGCGTCGCCCGCCAACCCCCCCCCCCCCCCCTACCCTCCGCCCCCCCTGCCGCCTTGGTCGCTCTCGTACGTCCCCATCCACCCGGCCTTCACCTACTCGGGTCAGTAGCCTTCACCCGGACGGGAGACTCCGCAGCGGCCGGCCTTGGGGATGCGGAGTCGTGCGTTCACCCCTGCCCCTGGCGCGATCATCATTCGATCCGGTCCAGCCCCGAACGGCCGCCATCCCCTTCAACTCTCAGGGGCACGTTCTCCGCGCACTCCAGCTCGCTATCCATAGTCATTGCCAAATATCTCCAACATTCACGAAAAGATACGAATATATGTCTCGTATTCGGCCAAAAAGTTGAAAAATCCTCTTCTACATCTATCTATCTACATCTACATAATACCATGCAAGCCACCACAAAGGTGTGTGGCAGGGGGTAATTTCTCACCAAACATGCACTACATATCATGCATAAAAAAGGAATAGTATTAATATACTAGTCAGAACTTCGCAATTTAAAAAAGATAGAAATTGCAAAGCAAACATGCAAAAACATTCTGTTAGTAGGGTTAGCTTTCAGTACTCATACCAACATGCAGCTACCAATGCTATCCATTGCTACTCTCCGATTGGACACATTTTCCTATACCTATTCCTATTTCTAATTGTACGAGGGAAAAAGAATATTTTGAATCTATCAGTTCGGCAATCAATTTCTCTAATCATATGATTATGGTCCAGTCAGCCATAGTAAGTTGGGGTTCGCAAAATATTTTTAACATCATCACTGAAAATATTGCCTTGGTATTTATTTAAGAGATTAAGTCCAAATTTCAACCTGCGATCTGACAATGATTCCCATTTTAATTCATTTAATAGACTGGTTACGCTAATATAATTATCGTATCGTCCCTTTACAAATCTTGCCGATCTTCGCTGCACAGGTTCAAGTTCATTATTTAGACCGATTTCGTAGGGATCCCATACACTGGAAGCATATTCCAAATGAGGTCTAGCAAGGGAAAAGTAGCTGAATTCTCGTACATGATCGTCACATTTACCCAATACTCTTTTGAGGAATCCTTGTGGGGGAGAAAGCCTCATTAATTAAGGCTGTCGGTAAAAAGTCGTTTTCCATACAGAAAACAATATTTTTTTTCTGAGCAAGAAAAGTATTTTGGAGGAGTTTTTATCAAATTCTCAAAGACAGAAACCATGATTTTAGTCCGGCTAACTGCAGTTCTATTCTTCCCATACAAATTGGTTCTCCCCAGCATCCGAGCAAACCCACCATTTTTTCTATATCCCGTTTCAATCAACCTTCGTCCTCAGTGGTCTTAGTCCTTTTTTCCTATTTTTCTTTTCTCAGCAAATACAAGTGTAAGCAGCTTTTTCATCATATTTATTAACTGACGGGCTAAATATATATATATATTTTGTCACATGCGAAGCATTGAAGGTGAACACATGGTGCTACAAAAGTATAACGATGAATCGACCGAGTGACTTACGAGGAAGAATCGGAGAATAGTGATTGCTGCTGAAAACTAAAAAAGAAGATTTCTATTGAGAAAGAAAACGGGAAAACTTTGTCTGCCATATCTTGAGAAAAGATGGAAATCAACCGAAAAGTGAATGAAAAAGGAATGTCTCGCATTAGATACATGGCAGAAGATGTGAAGGATGTGAAAGAAAAAATTATGTAAACATGTAGAAATGAAGCTAATATGAAAAGGAGGTAGGCCGGTAGGAGAATTGAGTGAAGAGCCGCGTCAAACCAATATAAGGATTGTGAGAGTTATTGTAGCAAATCCCTTTAGAATTATTATACATTTTGACTTCATTATTTCGCTTTGAAACTGGAGTGCAATAGATTTCCATTAAATGTTAATCAAAAATAAAATAGGTTAACTTGTTGGTTCCGAAGTCATTATCCCGAGGTGCTATCGGAATATAAGGCTTTCAATAGTGCGACTAAAAAATAGTATCGATTCGGTAGAATGCGACTTAATTTATGTCATAATGAACAGAAAATATACTTGGTTATTCTACATAAATTTATTCTTAAATAACGACCCAGGTTTCGAGATGGAACGTCATCATCAGGTGCGTACAGAAAAGACAAAACAGCTTATATACACAATCCAAAGTGGGGTGGGTTGTCGTTGGGAATAAAGGGGAGAGAGGAAGGTTGGGAAGGTCCGAGCGAGGGGACTTAAGGGAAGGAGGGTGGGGGAGATAGTGGGGAGGAGAGCCCCTGCGTTTGCACTTAAGTGGAAAATAGGGGAAAGTTGGGAATGGGGGAGTGGGAGGCGCACAAAAATTCATTGACGTCGTCGTCTCCATAACGGACACATTTCAAAATCTTTATTTGTTCTAAGGCATCAAGCCTTGAGCCTTTATTTTCAAAATGCAAAATTTTGGGTACAAAATCACTCATTTGCCCATATTCCATTAAATGTTTCGCGTAAAGAGATGTCACATTTTTGTTTTTATAGCAGGCCTGGTGTTCTTTCACTCGTTCTTGGAATTTTCTTCCCGTCTGTCAAATATACACAGCTTCACATTCACATTGCAATTTATAAACTACACTTATTTCTAATTTGGGCACATAGTCTTTAGTCTGCAATATCAGGTTCCTTAGGTTGGAATTGTTGCAAAAGGCAACATTGATTCTTTCTTTTAGCAATGGTTTTTGCAAATTTTGTGAGATTCATGTCCTAAGTAAAGCATTCGTCGCCATTTGCTGTAGTATCCTGAGTGGGCTGGGAACTGTAAATTTGTTTGACGGCCAACTTAGTTATTTTATTTTGAAGCAATGGGGTCGTTTACCATATTTTTTTTATTGCCGAATCTGATAGAGTTTGTAAAATAAAAGGACCCGTATTTTTCCGTTTTCTGATCCGACAATTATTTCCCGAGTTATAAGCGGCGAAAAACTGATGTTTTTAACCCTTTCGAAAAAGTGGGTGTGGTGCAACCTCTGACGTATATCGACTTCGTCCAATCACAACTGAGCCCGCGAAGCTACTTCGCCTTATCGCAAAGGGGGGGACACAGCTGACTCGGCCAATGGGAGCGATTTCGACAGCATCTATGCGAGAAGACCTTCCGAGAACCCCCCTCCACTCCCTTCCCCCTCCCCGGAAAGCAGTCAAGGACGGGAGGAAAATGACGTCAATGTTATCACAGCAGCATTTTCGGTGGGCGTCACCTTTTGCTTATTTTAATTTTTGATTTATGAGTGAATGGTTGTGGTTAGTAGATTAATTTTTTCACTAAAATTCGTTTTTCGTTTCCATCTAACGATTTCGTGTACAAAATTGCGATTTCGGTTCCGAATAAACGCCCCCATTTTTCAATCAGCTGGGTTTGGCAACCATTGCTAACTGCTATTTCTTAGATTGTCTGCAGCTCTTTATAAAACTTAGGTTCAGACATTGGGATGTTCACTAAACGATGAATCATGGAGTGGAAGGCAGCTAATTTTTGCCTAAAACTAAGCCTAGAATTGAGATGGAGAATAAATTTAAGTGGAATAACCGAGTATATTTTCTGTTCATTATGAGTTCAAAATTCCGCGAAGCCACGCCTGAAACCATCGATTTAATTTATGTCATTATAACGGAAACGAATAATATCGGAGAATGGAACATTATTAACTATTTTTCTCCACATATTACCCAAATTTTTTTCTCGGCTCCGTAAGATTCTTAGTTAGGAATGTGCGAAAAATCACTAGTTCAGTAAGGAACACATCCGAATCATTCCATAGCTTACCCATTTACATCCACATGGCAAAAAAGGGTAATTAAAGCCTTATAAAAAATTATGAATGGAATTGAGTCACCTATTCCACTTTCTCATACCTTCCATAAAAATATGTGTGCAATCGTAAAGGCTATGGATTAGCGTCACACGCTTGAATGCATTGCTAATACAGAAGAATATTTCTCTGAGAAAATTGGGCACTTCCATGTCGTTATAGCACCGTTTTATGAACGGTAAATAATGCGATGGTTATATGCGGAATCAAATAAGAGAAATTAAAGGATCGCAGCATAATGCCATTCTTTTAGACAGAAAGTACACAATGCGGGGAACATCACAGCACACTATCCGCTCAACCAACACTCCTCTTGTCCAACTTGATGGGCCCCTGAGTTTTGAAGCAAGACCTCAATTTCTCAATTCAGCGGATCACTTTGCGCACTCCGTGCAGCATCATCAGTGGACAATTCATTCACTCACACACTGCGATCACTCACCAGCGCATTTTACGAAAACAGACACCATACAATCGCCACCCAGTCTGCATTTCCTACGTTACTGATAAGAATTGACTCCCACCTCGCTTGTATTGTTGTACAAACTGAATCAGGTGGCTGGTGACTACCACTGTGGTCACCAGGTGGTGGTGGTGGCACCACTTTAAGTAAAAGGGTCATCCTAAAGATGTAAATCGTCAATCGGAAACTACGCAACTGAGTAACGAGTGGAAAAAATCGGGCCTTTTTGTCTTTTGAATTCAATTGCGAACGACTTTTACTTCCTTTACCCTCTCATATATATTCCTTCTTTAACTGCCTTCTAACTCTCACTACACTCTCAAGAGTGTCCACCGTCCACTCACTTTCCCTTCTTTGGACTCGTCGCACCAAAATTCCCGTTCTTCCACCATTTAAACCACTCGATCGTTTGTTTCTCCACCTCTCCTATCTTTTCCGTCTATCCTTAAGCCCAAAAACCAAACAAATTAAAAACCTCTAGTCTACACATATCGTCCCTCCACCAAGACCAAGTTCCTGAGCTATGTAACCCTCAACATCAGATTCAAAATTAATCTTTCCACTGCGTTTTTACTCACGTGTAATCTTCATCAATTTCTTGTCCTTTGTGAATGATCCTGGGAGCAAGGAACCCTAAGGTGCTGCAATAGAAAAATCAGGTTGAAATTACCTCATTCTGAGGAAATTTGAATTAATTAGGGCTAAATTTAAATGGCTAGATATTTTTGGAATACTAGAAATTTGGGGATGTTTGGAGACTAGATAATTATACTTACTCCAAAAGCTGCACCCTCGCATTAATTAAATGTTAATTATTGGAACTGGATCACAGGGCCTTTGTAAAGGACGGCATTGTTGTTTAAAAACAGGGAGTTAGTCATTTGATTACCTTCCCTAGTCTGCGTCATTGAAGTTTGTCTTTCAAGAGTCGTCTGCCGTAACTTCTTAAAACATGAGGATATGAAGGGAATCAATTGATCCTTTCTTCTCCAAGTCGCTGAGCGTTAATGGGGGTAGGTTTAAGTCCCCGATCCTTCGATCCCCCAGGAGGTCTAAGGTCTACGAAAAGTGGTTAAGCGGTCGGTTAAGAGAAGACTAAGAGAGCCGACAAAAATACTGAGAGAAGAGACGTTTGCTGTTTTAGAGAATTAAGGATGGCCGACGGCTGTCGTCAATGAAAAGCTCTGCGTTGTTTGGCCGCGAAACCGGAAAGTGTTATCACCCAGGAAATACACGTCTGCTCTGAAGGTTTAGAGAGTTAAAGGGATAGTTGTGTTCCAAATACATCTACGTTTTTACATCATCTGCAAACATTAAACATCTAGAGTGATGAATACATTATGGCAAGTCATTAAGAGTGTTAAAGGGATAGTAGTGTTCCATATAGAGGCCTGGTGATTAGGGGTGATCGTCAAAAAAACGTTTTTATCAAAGTTCAGGGAGCTTGCAGCCAAAAAGGTTGTCCTTGGGACTTAGTATAGCGCATGACTTTTTTTCTTTGTCTCTTTTTTCATGACTTTACCTACCCCAAGCTCCCTGAAATTCGAAAAAAATTTGAAGATCTTGATTTTCACGATTTTGATGACGGACATGTACTGGCCATTATTTCGGTTCCGAATAGCGTTCGCTTTTTTAAGCGGCACGTGGCGAAGTCGCGATGAGTACACATGAAATATTTTCTATTGTCTTTGTGGGGTGGCGATTTAAAGTGTGAATCCTTTGCCCCACGTTTAGATTTTATCATAAATGATATTAATTAAAATCTGTTCTTTGCTTTTTTTCCGGCCTCTCAAATACGTGGGTATTTTAATTGAGCCATTCACTCACTGTTTCACGGCATACATATTACATTGCCTGGCCAATACATACTGTCATGCTGAATACCTAGCCATGCTGGCCGAAACGAAGTATTCCTGCTCAAAGGCAGCTTTCCCGTCTAAAAAGTGGCCTGCGTCGTTGGAGGTTTAGTGTCAAACTTTAGAATCCCGATTTGATTTTTTTCCGGATCTAGACGTGTTGCTACTACATATCATTACCTGACAGTAATCCATACCATAATTACATCGGTATTGCAAAGGCTTCAAGTGGCTACATGCCAATAATTATGAAAATGACAATTATTTTAAAAGACCTTTGTTAACGAAAGGAATGCATCCACGTGTGGATACCCTAAATGAGACTGGGGCTTTGGAAGCACATCAATTAAAAATTTGCAGGCTTTACCGCAGGAGTCTCGGAGGCAATGTACGTGCCGTGGTACTTAACGAGTCGCACATTTTTTGCCTTTTTTGGTCGATTATATATTTGATAATCGAATAGTGAAAACTTTGTATTTTTTGCAACTCAATGCATGCGTTGAGTTAGACACATTTCCCTGGTTTTGGGATTAGCTGCGGGTTCTCTGATAATTACGCTCGCCTACGATGTAGCTATCTTCATTGTATTTTATCCCGTGCACCTTTTACTCCCTTTGAAAGTCATTACCTTACTAGTGTAATCCTATAATTTTAGATTTCTTCCAAGAATGACACGTCAGAAACTTTTCACTCTTGGTCAATTGTTTTTTTCGGAAGCATCCGCAGTCGTAGTTATAGCTATTAAAATATTGCCTTCATAATCATGATATTCAATGTGAATTGAGCATATTCTGCAGTTTTACTAGTTGTGAGCGTCAACGGGCTATTAGTTTGGCAATTCCGGGTGATTGGCTCTTGAATGGTTTCACTCCTTACATCTTTTCAAGGAAGTAGATTTTCCTGAAACTTTCTATTCATGATTCCATTCATAACTTCTAGTTAAGGAGAGGCATCTGTTAAACTTAAAAGGAAGTCTTGAAAACCATGATCAATGTAACTGAAGGCAATAGCAAACGGGAAATCTTGGCGTGCTGCCCAGGGTATTTTGGCACCCTTAGCAAGATGGCCTGTCCTCGTCCCCAGTGACGCAAATGGGGGAAGTCGGCCTTTATGAGAAGACACAGGATGATCCCTTAGATATTTAGCTCCCTCGGAGGTCACCCTATTTGTCGACAGTTTCCTGCGCCCAAAAATGAAAACTTCATCCCACTTTCCGTATAACCAATGAACTGTAAACGATATTGGTCACCCCTTTTCCCATATATCATCGTAAAGACAGCCAAGAATTGATAATGTAGACTTTATGACGCATCCTACTGTGGTATATGTTTTGCAAGCTGTAGAATAATATGTAGGATAATGTATACTGGATTGAGTTTCAATTTGATTTAAGATTTTGTACATTTTTCTTCGATGCCCGTGCTCACTGTGAGTCGTCACTATTTGAAGGTAAGGTGCCAGTCGCTATGTTACCAGACTTGAGTTTCGGCATATTTTTAAGCGGTACTCATAGGCTGAGTGCCACGGAAAATAGCCAGAGTTTCCGGTGCCTGGTACCTTCTTATTGTTATCTCTTCTCATCTCTCCAGTCGATGACTGAATCACGGCTTATGCCTCGCGTGACAGCTTTCCGATTTTTGAAAAGGATAAAATCCCTTTGTCTCCCTGTTCGTCCAGTTCATCACGCGCAGCAATGTAAAACCTACGCCGGTCAGAAGAGGAGTCCTCCAAGTCAGGGCTCATCCCGGAGTGCAACATTATCGACCCCAAGCTAGTTTTGAGCATACGGAAGGTCGCGGGTCCCGTGAAGTCTTGGATGAGCTCACCGAGGAGGAATTTAGGTCGTCACAATGAAATTGAAGGTTGAGAGGAGCCCGAATCAAAGATTGCCTCGCCCCCCGCCATCGTCCTCGGGCCTTGAGGCGCTGCCGCAAATCGGCGCGGTGCCACATCACGCCGACTGGGCGCCACCGTCTCCCAACCGCAGTCCTTTCCTTTCTCCGAGGGCAAGATGGTAACGATGGGGATGATGGGGACTATTGTTTGCGCGTCCACACAACAAGTCGCTGGTTAAAACTCCAATATACGGCTTGAATTCCTTTGTGTGTCGGCATAATGTGTAATTTAAGTGACTCCAGTAAACTCCTCTGCGACGGAGTGTGTTAGTGGGACTCTTGCCTTAAGAAATGATAATGTAATTATTAGCTGCATTAGTATGGAAGAAGTGCTTGAAACTATTCTAAGTTTAGATGCCAAAATGTCTATTGGTCCTGAGTATGTACCTCTCGTATATTGTGAAAGGCTGTAAAGAAATTTTAGCTCAACCGTAACGTCAGTTGTATAATAATTCTTTAAAAAGTGGAATATTTCCCACAAAATGGAAAACTGCCAAAGTATGTCCTATTTTTAAAAAGGGAGAACGAAACGAAGTTAAAAACTAAAGACCTATAAGTATAAGTGTTTTTACAAAAGTATTTGAGGGTATTTTAAGTAAGAGTATTAACTTTCTGAAAAATATCAGTTAAGTGATACACAACACCACTTTGTAGCAAACAGGTCAGCTATCACCAACTCGGCTATCCTATCTGATACTGTTATGACTCTTATGAGAGCGGTTCCCAGGTGTATGCAATCTACAAAAATGCCTTTGATAGTGTGCAACACAGCATATTATGGAGCAAACTGCAAATTATTGGCATTGCGGGTTCGTTGTTGACTCTGCTGTGTTCATTTCTACATGAAAGAAAGCAATTGTAGTGTATCGAAACTCGGCATCGGAAAAATGCTATCGGACATTATTAACATTATGGAACGGACATAACAAACGTATGTTATGTCCGTTCCATAATATTCGAACCTGGATTCACTTCTTTTTTCGATCTTTGTTAATTACTTCCCACAGTGTATTCATCACTCTAGATGTTTAATGTTTGCAGAAGATGTAAAAACGTAGATGTATTTGGAACACAACTATCCCTTTAACTCTCTAAACCTTCAGAGCAGACGTGTATTTCCTGGGTGATAACACTTTCCGGTTTCGCGGCCAAACAACGCAGAGCTTTTCATTGACGACAGCCGTCGGCCATCCTTAATTCTCTAAAACAGCAAACGTCTCTTCTCTCAGTATTTTTGTCGGCTCTCTTAGTCTTCTCTTAACCGACCGCTTAACCACTTTTCGTAGACCTTAGACCTCCTCCTGGTGGATCGGAGGATCGGGGACTTAAACCTACCCCCACTAACGCTCCGCGACTCGGAGAAGAAAGGATCAATTGATTCCCTTCATATCCTCATGTTTTAAGAAGTTACGGCAGACGACTCTTGAAAGACAAACTTCAATGACGCAGACTAGGGAAGGTAATCAAATGACTTACGCCCTGTTTTTAAACAACAATGCCGTCCTTTACAAAGGCCCTGTGATCCAGTTCCAATAATTAACATTAAAATATTTAATTAATGCGGGGGTGCAGATTTTGGGATAAGTACAACGACTAAAGTAGACATTTAACGAGCGGTAAGACCACATAGCGGTAATGCCACATAACTGCTTACAATTTTAGTACGAAATAATAAAATTTAGCACTACAAAACCAACGCGCAATTCCGAATTAATGATTATCTTGCGTCCGATTTCAAAAGTAAATATCACCAGTAACTTGGGAATACTGGTCAAAATAAGGTTAATTTACCGATATAACACATACAGGAAAATGCTATCTACAAAGAAATGAAAACTCGATAAGACATGAAGGTGATTAAAGTTAGCCTAGAAAGACAAGAAAAAGACGATACGAGGAAGGCCTACGCCCAGCATAAGCACCCATAAACGTATGATAAGTCAAAGATCGCAGAGGAGTATAAATTAGTCTGTGGAGCAATTTGGCTTTAGTCGATAAGGAATCTAGAAAGTTAGTTGTAGCTGCTAAGCGTGTAGCACAACAAAAAGTCAAGAATGTATTCTGTGTCGAAGGTTTAGACAATATGGAATACTGGCAAGTTAAGACAAATGTGTTAACTTTCATAGGGATATTGCACAGGGAAATAAGTGGCATGTTAATTCTTAGAATAGTAGAGCAATAACATCATAATCTGGTTTGATGATTATTTAACTATATCAAATCCACTGTCGTGAAGTATAAGAACGTTTATCGTTAAGAAAACTGTATTTGTTTTTCCCTCCATCGTGGAGAAATGCCACCACATCACACCTTCGTTGTTTTAGTGCTGCAATGATGTTCTGAATGAGCTCCGACGAGAGCAAAAGCATAATTCTTATACCCATTCACTTCTTATTCCACCACCCAGTAGGAAATTACTTTTGGCGTCACTTAACAAAAATTACAACTGTTCGCCACGGTTTAATAAAACCATTGAGAAAAAACTAAGATAACCACTGGGAAAGCACCTTGAGGATTACAGAAATATCCGAATTCATGATCGGTTGAGTATTAGGTGCATGCAGACAGAACATAATATAGTGATTTTATTCTTATATTATGAGCCATATCCTAGCTATATTAATAAGTTGTATACCATAAAATGTGCAGAGGCAGATGGAAATGTCACTTCCTGAAGTATTGTGACAATGTGAGCTCTTGAATTATTTTCGACTAATATCTTCGCCAACCCATAAACCTGGGAACGAAATGGAAAGGATGGTCTCAATCCGTAATTATACCCATTTTGAGAGACTCAAGCTAAAAAAACCGGAAGCAAGATAAAATACATTTCGACTTCCTCAGAGATAGTGAAAAAAATAACTGGCCGGTGTCCAGATATCTCATATGCCCTCGCATTACAGCGAGACGAGAAGAGAGCAAACTCGGGTCTTTGGGCAAGTTAGGTCTCTCACTCAACTAAATCAATCAACGAGGTCCTCCCCTAAAGACAATAAGTCTTACAATTAGATATTCGTCAATGCCGCGTTGGAGTTTAGTCAATCTCCCACTCCGAAACCATTTTCCTCAATAAATAACGATTCTACGCCCATTTATGCAACCCACTACAATCTTGACTCAATAGCGTGAGGCTGAAGATACACAAATGCTCTCATGGAGGATTCATGAAAAGGGTGGTGAATGACACGAAAAGCATTGAAATGATTCCACTTCTCTCACGACAGAACATGCGGCCGGCATATGAGCTCACGTCGGGGTTGGTTTCACATCCGAATTAAAAAGAACGCAGGAAAAAGCGGCGGGGATTGTAAAAGCCGGCGAGCGACGGCAGCGAAGTCGGTGCTAGAGCAGCCTCAAGACTGGATTCGCGCTCCGGCTTGGACATGGAAGTCGTAGCCGGGATTTTGAATGAGAGACCGAGAAAATCATTCATGCGCGACTACTTCTTAAACAGACATAAGAAATAATCATTTGCATTCGATAAACTCGTTTAGTAACTCGATAAAGTACAAATAGTTTAAAATAAAGTATAAACAGTAACTCGATAAAGATGTTAGGCACATATTAAAAAAACCAGCGTATTATGCTAGATTCGACCAGATAAATAAGATTAGAGAGATAGATTGTAGTACCGATAGATTCAAAATGGCATTTTTCCCCCGTACTATAAGAGAACAGAATAGGCAGCATAGCAGAGTGATAGGTAGGTGAAATATTTTCGAGTATTCTGTAGTGCACGATGCATGTATTAACTCCCTAAATACTATAGATACCAACAATCAAGTTGCATGAGACAATATAGTTGCTTGTTTGCATGTTAGTCGTGAATGCTTGGTGATCTTCACCCCCCTGCCACACACCCTCGCGGTGGCTTGCATGGTATAGTGTAGATGTAGATGAACTGAATCATGAACAGGGAGTGTCCTTCCCTAACTCTGAGTCCATCCGTTCCCGGACGGAATTGTGTGCAAATGGTGGTTCTCTTCGTCGTCAGCCTCCACAATCATTTACACTACGCGGGAAAACCTACGTAACTCACGTAGAGTAGCAAATAGAGAGTGAAAGCATAAAAACTGCGGCCGAATTAAAATGTTATAATGCCCGTCAAATTCTTTTGTACTAACCTACTAGTAGTAGGTTTGGATTTACGGGTGCGTCGACTACAAAGGTCATTAGCACCACGCACAATCTGATTGCATCATAAAATATTTTTTGTCTCAATTTAATAAGGTTGAATAATATGAATGAATTAAAAAAACTTTATGCATTATACTGAATTTAAAAGGCTAGTTTTTCTAAGGAAAATTATGACACTGCTTAAACCATCAGAATCATCGCCTAGAACTTATTCTAGACCTCCTCTGATGCCTAGCCTATTGCGCGCAATCCGGTGCTTATCACCTACCTACCTACTTTTTACGAGTTTTTACAGATAATCACAGGTAATCTCGCAGTAACCAAACGTTAGGGTACACGAGGTTAGAGTGCGACTTACTCGTTGCAATCCGACAAAACCATTAGCCTACAGCCGGCGTGGGTTGTTTTAGAGAGAACTAGACAACCGTTACCAGACTTCTCCGAACGGTAGTATTCTTTACTTGGCTGTTTCTTTCCGCGCGGACTTAGTTCATAAAAAAGCTCTTATCTACCCTAGAGGATTCACAATAAAGTTTTCTAACTACCACTAACACATATACAAAGTTTGCATCGAAGTACGGACAAATACTATGCTTGCTCCTTACTTTACTTCCTAATTAATGTTTAACCAAATAAGTCTTCTAGAGGTCATACTCGTCGGGATTATACACCCACACCTTTTTAAAAAGCAGATCTATGTTTTTAATTCTATAGAAGCAGATCCATGTTATTTATGTTTTTAAAATGAAAACGCTTCCATCACTACATCGTTTTTGATCAAATGTTAATTAAGTAACAAACATTAACTCCAAAGTAGAATGTTGAAGTTTTTTCCAATGAATTTGAAGCGAAATCACTTCGAGTAGCGATTTTTTAGGAATTTTATGAAACAAGTATTCTTTAAATGTCTCCGAACCACAGTCAATATTTTCATATCAAAGCAGAATTTTTCTCCATATGCTTCAATTTTGCTAATCCATAACTTCTACGAACTTCGTTTTTCGTACATTCCATCCAGAGTAAAACCAACCTTTGCTCTTTAATGTACTCCCATAATACACTCTCCTACTCCTACTACATCAGAGCTGCACTCAACTCGCATCCATTGGAACGAAGGCCAATTTGGGACAGGGTTGTGACTGCTTCAGCCTTAGTCTCGTCACGATGCAGGGAAATAGTAGTGGAGCTGCCGGAGGTGACGTCCTCCCTTCAGCATGGAAAACCGACGGAAGCCAACCCCTTACCAGGTGCCTCATCGAATGGATATAATACGTCTGGACAGAATGTACCGTTATCGGAAGCCATACCTCCGGTCGGTGCTAAATTCTCAGGTGACTCCAGTAATGCCAATCGTGGAGCGCAAAATTAAGAGAAATGCACTATGGTGCACGCAAATGATTTCACAATTCCCTTGGGAAGCACTTCGATAGATATTCCATTATTTCCTCCAAAATACTTTTATAAATAAATTATAATGGCGCAAATATTACGGAAATATGGGAATCCGACATTCTCAATAAATAGTATAAACGTTTAAGGGTATTGAAATCAACCAATTTTTACGGGAATTTGCGCGGCTAGTTGCAACTGCTTCAGAAGATCAGAATAAATTAAAGCAAACAACTCAGGCTGCAGTATTAGATCTCAATGAACGACAGTGCTGACTTAACTGATGTTTCTCTATCCGCACAAAATATACAATTGCTATACATTTTTAACGCACCCAGTTCTTAACTGGTCTCGCTGGGAGCAAAAGTGCACATACTAGCAAGAAAAGTGGTGTAAACTAAATTTCGTATCATCAATTGATTGGCTATTGAAATCATCGGGAATTTGCGCGGCTGACTCTCACTTACAACTGCTTCAGAAGATCAGAATACATTGAAGCAAACAACTCATGCTGCAGTATTAGCACTCAATGAACGACAGTGCTGACTTAAATGCTGTTACAAACTCACTTCGGCTAATTTTCGGGTTTTTTGCAACCCATCTTCTAGGCCGCTGAGATAGATTCTCAGAAGAGAGACTCATCTCATCGTTGGGGAAGAATTGGAGCCGAGGGATCTGAAGGTAACTCAAACCAAGCCGGTCAGGTACCGATAAGTCGACAACATAAAAACGAACAAAAGCACGGTAAATGGCAAACAAGGTCAGAAGAGGTTGGGGAGGAGGGGGCGAGGAGGAATGGTGAGTGGCTCACAATGCATCTCTTGGAGGAAGAGCAACAGACAGCAAAGGTGAATTGTAATCAAATAAATGTCCATGCAACAAATATTTTTTCTTTGAGGAATTGGCGATTTCAAACATTTACAAAAAGTCCAAATTTTCTCCCTTACTTATTAAATGAATAATAGCCGGTTTAAAATCACTCTGGTTATCACTTTCTAATAGATGTTTTGCAAAATTGGAAGCAGGGCCCCTTTTTCCACACACTTATAATTCTCTTTTACTCTTGTGTGGAAGTTCCTACCCGTTTGCCCTATGTAACTAGCTTAACTAGGTAATTACCCTACGTAACTAGAAGTAAGTTGCTCAATCACGTAGTGAAATGGCTGAAAAAAATATTTCTATCCAATGATTAGCAGTAGCAGCAGCGTTCTACCATCGTCTCAGTTACCTTTTTTCGTCGATGGTTTTAACTTTTTATCAGTGTGTTTATGGATGAAACATGAGTATTTCTGATACATCTCGGAAACGTTTCCATCAGGGCTACTATGAACAGCGTGATTCGGCGGTCTTACAAAACGAGGCGTGCAGCTAAAAAAGTGGTGCGGAGAAATGGACTGAATTGTGGTCGAAAATTACGACTCTCCCAATGTAAACGACGTTCCGGAGCCATCCTCTCCTCCAGTAGTCTTGTTGGACAATGAGCAGAGATTAGAAAGAGTAGGCGCTGAGAGGGGTGTCACTTGAGGGGCTCGCCGGAGCCGCCATCAGCATTCCAGGCGCTCTGTTGGCGTGGGCTATCATCGCCTGATTCCTAGACGTGACGAGCACATGGAATGGCCTGTGGGACCCAAAGTGTGTCGTGGTGGGAATCGGGTGCTGGGCAAGCCGCCCGCCCGGGACCGCAGCGCACTCAACCGACACACTCAGACCCCTCTGCACCATAATTGCGCACCATGCTTCACGAACACTACTAGAGACCCTTGCTAAAACCCAAGCTAGGCAACCCAGCACGAGAAATGCTGTCACTTCAGGGATTTTGCGTGGGAAAACCCGGAACGGATGAATCGGAAATTGGGAGAGTAATCCGAAGTGGGCAGTGCTTCCCGTCGAGCCTTCTCAACACCATGATGGACTGCTAAGGGAGCAAAATAATATTAACTGAATGTACGAAAATGAGACCTATTCGGGACATTTATTAGATAATTTCAATGATGTACCAAACGGATGGGTTGCTACATAAGGTAGAGAGCAAGAGCAGATGAGAGAAATGGGGACGCAATGGAAAAAGGATGATATGTTGAGGAAATTAAGAAAAAGAAAAGTGAGCTCAACGAATGAAGCACTTGAAAATAGAAACCAATAATGGTATTCTATTAGAGAACAATAATAAAATTAATATAGAAACCAAAAGGATATAGGACAAACATTTGACGCGTATCAGAGGAATTACATATATGTTTGACTGGCCCAGTGGACTCAATTGAATAAGGAAACATCAAGGTTAAAAATGAAGTAACAGGAGGAGATTGTTTAAAATAAGGAGAGAAAGTGCGAAACGAAGAGGTTTAATAAAGCAGGATATAAAAGAATACTAAAGAGGGCAATCAGGTTAAGATTACACTTTACGCACTGAGTTCCTTGAAGGAGCTCCTATAGGGAGTGGCAGAGGGGAAGGGAAAGAGAGGAAGGAAAAGGTTAATAATGCAGGATGATTTCTAAGAAGGATGTCTAAAGATGAAGAAGGGGCGGGAAACAGCAGAGTGGAGAGGACCATGGAACTTCAAAAACCGCAGTGAATCAAAACTGACGAGACGAATAATGTTATCTCCCGGGTACTCGAATTTAATTCGTCGCAGTTGTGGGCACTTAAGTTATTGCCGGAGTAATTCAGTATTCATCGCAAATTAAGGGTCTGCTAGACACGGATTTGGATCAATTGGTGTAGCTGAGCACGGGGCAGGGGAGAGCAGTTGAGCTGTCACGCTGTTGAGGTCGCGATTCCTCGCCACATTCTTCCCTTGAAATACGCATTGCTTGGCGCATTAGTTGAGAAGATCGCATTTTACCGTCGAACGCGCGAATGATTCCACATCCGAACGATACATTCTAACTCCCAAGAGGAAAAGAGAGCAGACACGTATCATAACAAAAATCTGTAACTACTTTTTCATTGGTTTTTTCTAGGGATGGGTCGGTTCGGTTCTTCGGTTCTCGGTTCCACCGGTTCTTGAGCTTAGAACAGGAACCGGAACCGAGGCCAAAAATAATCGGTACCGAAATAATTGGCGCGAAAACCAGTTTGAAACCTACTCACACTCCGAAAGTGGAGGCTTCACATTAAAACCTGGTGAAATAGTGTAATTAGATGCTTCAAAGTCGATAATTATTCGAATTTAGTCTCTGAAAATGATTATTGATTACCTTATCTTACCATTGAGCAATGCAATGAAAGTGGTAAATTAAGAACCGGAACCGAGAATCGGAACCGAGAACCGAAGTTAAGAACCGAACCGGAACCGGAACCGAAAAAAAGTGGAACCGACCCATCCCTAGTTTTTTCTAGGGATGGGTCGGTTCCACTTTTTTTCGGTTCCGGTTCGGTTCTTAACTTCGGTTCTCGGTTCCGATTCTCGGTTCCGGTTCTTAATTTACCACTTACTTTGCATTGCTCAATGGTAAGATAAGGTAATCAATAATCATTTTCAGAGACTGAATTAGAATTTAGAGACTTTGAAGCATCTAAGTACACTATTTCACCAGGTTTTAATGTGAAACCTCCACTTTCGGAGTGTGAGTAGGTTTCAAACTGGTTTTCGCGCCAATTATTTCGGTACCGATTATTTTTGGCCTCGGTTCCGGTTCCGGTTCTAAGCTCAAGAACCGGTGGAACCGAGAACCGAAGAACCGAACCGACCCATCCCTAGTTTTTTCTTATAATTTGGCAGGTACACGGGATGGTGACTCATTATTTCCACTGCAAACTCTTCACACATCCCTATTGCTCTTTCCCACGGAAAGTTCAATCGCAAGTCCTACGCATATGCTTTTTGTGTTCCTCATCTCATGTTTCAGGATTTGCGAATAGAAAATATCTCCCAAATGAATTTACCAACAGCATTTTTTAAACAAAATCCATATTTCTAAAACACGCAGCTGGTGACTAGGCGTCCTCACTTCTCTCGTATCAATTTGCGCCCCTAAGTGTAAACATATTATGGCATTTACATCCTCAATCCGCCTTTTCTTGTGATTCATATCGCCACAACTATATTCATCAAACACGTTAAATTTAAAACAATCATTTATATCGCACTTTTTAGACACGCACCTACTCCATTTTCAGAAGCACTGTAAGCCTCTCTTGATCGATTACTACCATTCACTTGATAAAAGTTACTTTAGCCACCGTAGAGTGGGATTAATGAGACAGCAGATACTAATATTTCTTAAGTATTTGCGACACAAGTACGTACAATATCAACACATGCATCGGGAATACAAGGAATGGGCAGTAAATAATGACACCCTGCCCTCTCAGTGAGAAACCAGGTGAACGGAGAAGCACAAAGAAAAAAGCCACAATAATGAGCAATATGATTAGTATAGGAGACGTTATCAGTACTCCGTATTCAAAGAAAACACCACTTTCAACTACCATTAGTCATAAGTCATCTTACCGCTGCAGCAGCAAAAAGTCTTTTTCACTGATAAGGGATTATTCATTGAGCACGAGAGAACATACCTGAATAGTCTGGTACACAATATTGGTTATTGCCATATATTAATGACTTTTTCACGCCTCGCTCACTTTAACTCCCATTCTTTTCTCTTTTCGTGCTTCTATAACCTTTTCCTTAGGATCTTGAAAACAAAAAGTGATACCAGAGAATCTTATCTCAATCCTAAACCTATGATAAGAAACTTCTAACACGACCTCGTCTGACTGAGTCAAGTAAATGTTTCCCAAGTAAAAGGTCCTCATCAGTATCATCATCATCAGCAGTTTACTGCAGCCCTTCATTCTGCCCTGTCCAGTGTTAATTCCCTCGCGCCGTGATATGTTTTCTATTTCACGTCCTTCTTTATTTGTCCTATATACTTGTCTCTTGGTCTTCCGCGCGGGACCTTCCCTTTAATTTTCCCTCCTGTTATATTTCTAACTCATTCATTGTGTTTCAAGGTATGTCCAATGCATCTTGTACTTTTTTACCATTGGGTTTTCCACATTGTCCTTTCTTCATCTGCTCTTCTGTACACCTCTTCGTTTCTCACTTTATCTGTCCAATTAATCTTCAACATTCTCCTCCAGCACCATGTTTCGAAGGCTTCAATTCTTCGCTGGTCTACTTTCCCAATGTCCAATATCACTGATCCATAGAAAGCCATGCTCCATACGAATGTTTTGATGAAGTGCTTCCTTGCTTGAAGCAGTAGGTTCTTTGAGCATAGTAGTTGTCTCTTGCAAGGCTGCTTCTTCTAGAGAGACTAATATGGTGGTTTCCCGTTGCCTTCCAAATCGCAGTGCTGCAGCCGATTCCGCGAACTTCACTCTCGCCCGCAGTTATGGAATCTGATACCGAACCGATACTCTTGATCTGCGCCATCAGTGCCTCATGGTGAATCCGCTGCCTTACACCATTGTGGAATAGAGGTGTTTTGGGGTAGGCGCCGAATTTCACGTTGTCTCGTTCCGGAAAAATCAGAAAATATAATATTTTCAAAAGCTGAAAAATATTGAATATGATCGAACCGGTGACCCTCAGCTTATCAATCCAACTCACTACCCCTAGGCTACCTCTGCCCACCTAAAAGATCCTATACTACTCAAATGTCTTTACTCCACTTAATCTTCTTCAGCGGTGGAATTGTGGGGAAGGCAGTTCACGAACGTGGCGAAACAGCGCGCAAAGGCCGAGCCACCCCTTGGAGTCGCGTCAAACTGTTCTTCCCTCATCATTCCCAAGGATCCATTCTTCCTACGCACGCTTCTTGCCTCGCAGCTGCACCCGAAAGCCTCTGACCGCGACGGATTCCGCTGGGAAAACCTACGTTCCAATCCCTTCTTCCTCCCCCGCCCTCCTCACCATTTCCCACTTTCCCTCGGCTTTCAAGACTTCCTGGAACCTTCCCGACGCCCTTCGAATCCTGTATGGTCCTCCACCCCCCACCCTTGCATACTTACTCGGTGCTCGTGTATAAAAGCGGGCACCGAGACGGACTCCTGGCGAGTACCTTTCCCCTGGGGACCCTAGTCAGGACCCCGACACCCTTGCCTCTTGGGGACTTTCACCGGACCCCGCCATACCTGCCCACCGGGAGCCCAAGGAGGATCCCGACACTCCCTTCCTTCGCCGGGGACTTTAGCCGGACCCCGCCGCCTTCTCCTCTGGGGACCCTTGTTCGGACCCCGCCGCCTTCTCCTCTGGGGACCCTTGTTCGGACCCCGCCGCCTTCTCCTCTGGGGACCCTGGTTCGGACCCCGCCACCTTCTCTTCTGGGGACCCTGGTTCGGACCCCGCCCTCGCCGCTTCCCGCACCTGCATCCTGTGCCCACGCCTCTGGGGACCCTTGGCCGGACCCCGCGCGAAGTAAGTTCCTTTCCCGCTACTCCCTCTCCATCCCCCGCTAGGCCTCAGTACGACTCCCCCGTACTGCTTGGACAATAATAAATCTTGTTCCTTATCGACTCCCGTCGTATTCTTTGAATTGCTCCCCTTCCCCGAAAGGACAACACGACATTTGGTGTCAGGTGTAAATACACGACATTTGGTGTCAGGTGTAAATACACGACATTTGGTGTCAGGTGTAAATACAGAAATTATATTTCTGTTTGACTTATTTTATTTTAGGGAGTCGATATTAGTGAATAATTTCAAGTGAACTTTCCATACGGGTTTAGTGATTTTTGTGTTTTGCTGAATGTACTTGTAATGGCTTGGTTACAAAGAAATTTTTCCTTTCCACGGGATATATCTTCCCTCGGTAGACAAGAGCAATGTACAAATTTTATCGATTTCACTCCCACTGTTAACTCTATACTCCCCAACCCGGCGGAAGATATCGCTAATTCGCCCCCTACCACAAGGAGTTCCGTTATAGCAAACACGCTTGGCGGACAAGTGTATTTCATACCCCTTTTTAGCGGCGACGACGAAGTTTCAGTGGAAAACTTTTTAGAAAAGTTGACACTCACGAGTCATCTCAGTGCTTGGACGGATAATCAAACGCTGGGTGTCGCTCGATTGCGCTTAGGAGGTTCTGCCGCCGAATATGTTTCAGCGAATCCGCACGTCCTCATATCCTTGGAGGAATTTACTAAATATTTAAAACGAAGGTTCACATCCCGTATCTCGCCTTTATCACTTGAACGTTTATTCTCGAATTGCATCCAGCAGCCTCTTGAATCTGTCTCCAACTACGCGACTCGCCTTCGGAAAATCGCGCGGCAACTAAATGAGACATTTTCCGATCGGACCTCTGAGGTGACGCAAGCAATGCTGGAGAATAGACTTTTAATGCAATTCCTATCTGGCTTGCGCGAGGAAATAGGCCGTTTTGTTCACGTGAGGAACCCAAGAAATATGGTGGAAGCAGAAGAATTTGCACTCCAGGAGGAATCCACCGTCAGGAGTTATGCTGCTAAAAATATAGACGCACAATATGTGCACGCGTGCGACTATGATTCCCTGACGACGAGAGGTATGCATCACCCGTCTGTGAGAACTATTCCGCAACTTCCCCTATCCTCACACCGTATTCCACAAGTGCATCACATTGACAGTCGCCAAAACGTTCGCCCTCCCCACCCCCAAGCACCACCGGCAGCTCGTAGGGAGATTCCTATTCCCGATCAAAGACTAACCGCCAGCCGATCTTGCTACTCCTGCGGGCGCGCAGGCCACATATCAAGAAATTGTCGATCACGATGCTGTTATAATTGCGGAGACAGCTCCCATTTTTCAAAAGATTGCCCGCTTCTATGCTGTGGCATTTGCAAATTGACCGGTCACCGTCCTATTGATTGCCCGGCCAAAAGGACATCCACCGCCCCGGGAAATGGAGCAACCCCGACCGCGGGGTCGGGGACGAAGTAATTTTAGCAGTCGCACCCGTGGCTGGCAGGACCATTTCACTGCAAATATTGGGAACATCTTGCCGTTTTTTAGTGGATACCGGAGCAGCAGTCACGATCATTCACAAGAGGATATTCCCAGCTCAAGAATTGCCGATTTTTGACTACCATCGTCCAATCAAGAGCGCATCTGGCCATTGTCTGCAAACTTCGGGGCAAAGTAACATTCCGTTTGTTATTGATGGACACCCCTACCCCCACGACGCTCTTGTTGTCGATTTGGGAGAGACTACATATGACGGTATCCTTGGCTTGGACTTTATGACGCATTATGGAAGTCTAATTTGCTTAGCTAGTGGCACAATGAAAATAACTCCCGAGCACGCAGTGAAATTAAAATCTAGAAATGAGCCTTCCGATGAAATGCAATTAATTTCCTTCGACAATGAGGAAGATCATTCACGTTCTGTAGAGAGTTCAGCACTTCACGTGGACTTAATTTCTTCTCTAAGAGAAGAGGACAACGAGACATTACCGGAGCCATTATTACCGCAGAAGACGCCCGAAATAGCTAAAAATTTAATTGATATCGAAGAGTTAGAGGTACAATTGGAAAATGAGTCACTAGAGACGAATGATTTTGATGCATCGAATTTATTGTTAGTATTTGAGAATGGCGCAAAAACCGAGTTGGATCAGAACGAAATCTTCCCGGCCGAAAGGCAAGTACAAGAGAATCTTGGAACAAAGGGACATGTGAGGAGTAATGATTATGTAGAGGAGCATTGCGCTAAAACTGAGTTTGTACACAATGAAATTTTCCCGGCCGAAAGGCAAGTACAAGAGGACCTTGGAACAAATGTGCGGAGTAATGAATCTGTGGAAGAACATTGCGCTAAAACGGAGTTTGAACAGAGTGAAATTTTCCCGGCCGAAAGGCAAGTACAAGAGGCTCTTGGAACAAAGGGAGAGATGATAGGTGATACTTCTGAGAAACGCGCATTATCGGTTGAAGAATATCTCTGGGATAAAGAAGATCAGGGAAATGTTGCATCAAATACTTTTACTACGGCTCTAGTAACCAATTCGTGTCTTCAAAATGGGGAAAAATGCGGAGTTGCATACATAAAAAAGCGTGTGAAAATTCCACCGTTTTCCGCAGTTTTAATTTCCGCGTGGAATCAAGATTTGGCCGGAAAAATTGTCATTGTGGAAGAAGCGGATCTAGGAACATTTGTGCTCCCGTCGTTGTCAAAAGTTTTTAGCGATGGATCAGTGAACATTCTTTTGTGCAATCTAACTAATATTGAGCAAATCTTAAAAGCTAACGCTGAAATTGCTGTCAAGGAAATAGATGACGAATGTCAGATATTATCCATGCAAGAGGGAGAGGAAGAATCGCCCATCTGGCCGGAAGAAACGGAAGTTGGAGAATTGTTGTCACTTTTTAATTTTGATAACGTACCGGAAGAAGCTCGAGACCCCTTGAAAACCTTGATCGAACAATATTCCGATATATTCGCTCATGGAAAAACTCCACTTGGATGCACTGGCTTAGTCAAGCATGTTATTAACGTTGGGAATGCTCGTCCCATTAAAAAACAGCCCTATCGTGTTCCTCACGCCCTTCGACCATTTCTGGAGAAAGAAATTAACGAGATGCTCGCTCAAGGTGTCATTTCGCCATCCACAAGTGCTTGGGCCGCGCCACTCATTCTTGTCAAAAAGAAGTCCTCCCCCGATGGACCTCCGAAATATCGCCCCTGCGTAGATTATCGCGCGTTGAATAGTGTGACAGAGAAGGAAGTTTTCCCTCTCCCCAACATCGAGGAAACATTCGATCAGCTGGGAGGAGCGAAATATTTTACCGCAATGGATCTCTGCCGTAGCTATTGGCAGGTGGAGAATGATAGGCGCCTAATCGCTCACCAGCGAAATCTTTTTCCTTTACCGCCTGATCCCCTCCCAAATATTCCCACCTTCCTCGACGGCTCCACAGACACCACGCAAGCAGCTACGTCCGCGGAGCCCCACGGGACATCAGTGGCCGGAGAGACGTCGGACGTGAACCTGTGCCGCCCCTCCCTCGGGCCGCGCTCGGAGGCACCGCAATTATCACCGCAAGGATGGGACCAGGAGACGCACAGGCAACGCCGGCGCCTAAATTACCGAAGGAAGAGGAGAGCCCAACGGAGATCGAAACACCGCTCCGCGCCGACGAGGCCCCCCCGCTTTCTACCTGCTACCTCGTGCCCCCTAGGGTCAAGCCAGAGTGAGTTTCTTTGTAATGAATGTGGCAACAGCTGGAAATTCTGTGACGGAACTGACCAATGAAGATGTTCATTCGAGGTGAAAAATGTTGGATAGTGCGCCGCTGTGTCTTGATCTTTTTGTGTAATATCGTACTTTTAAACTGAATGTGGTCAATGGTTCTTAAGAAAACTGTGTTGAAGTGACGGTCAGATAGTTATTTCGCATATGATAGCATAAGAAGATGTGAGGAAGTGATTTTTAGATTTCTGTCAAACCAGTGCTAACTCGCATAATGATGGTGTGAACACATTGGAAATAGACTAGCTAGTTTACCTTGATGTAAATATTTGAGAATGCAATAGTGCAGCATCATTATCAAGGAGTTTAAAAGACACGTTATGATTCTTTTAATTCATTATGATTTTGGTTTGAAACTTCTCGGAGTAAATGTTTTGTTTAATGGTGCATATTGACATGGGTTTGCAGTTGAGAAGTGTCCATTCCCAACTGTTATTTTGCTCTTTCTGTAATTTATTGACTAATATTTAACATTTTTGTAATTAATATTGATACACCTTGATAACTACAGGAGGAATAGTTATTGACATAAGATGAATGTCACGGATAATTCGGTTAGTATTGTTCATGTGACTAAATACTTTCTTCATGTCAAACTTAATTGTAATTTGTGAATGATTGGCGTACTGCTCAAAGTATCTTGTCTTAATTCTACTTGTTAGTGCTGGAGATAATTTTAGACCAGATAAAACAAAAAGGGTATTTTAAAAAAAAAAAAAGGGTATACTGATAAGGGTATTTTGTAACGAATGCTAGTAAAACCATTTTTTTTGTGTGTATAGTGTGCTTTGTGTATGTTAGTGTATTTTCCATGTGACGCGCGAGCGTACTGAGGCCACTCAATCCTTTCTATCCCCCCCCCCCGTAGCCTTGTTTGCCGAGGGGATGATGTGGGGAAGGCAGTTCACGAACGTGGCGAAACAGCGCGCAAAGGCCGAGCCACCCCTTGGAGTCGCGTCAAACTGTTCTTCCCTCATCATTCCCAAGGATCCATTCTTCCTACGCACGCTTCTTGCCTCGCAGCTGCACCCGAAAGCCTCTGACCGCGACGGATTCCGCTGGGAAAACCTACGTTCCAATCCCTTCTTCCTCCCCCGCCCTCCTCACCATTTCCCACTTTCCCTCGGCTTTCAAGACTTCCTGGAACCTTCCCGACGCCCTTCGAATCCTGTATGGTCCTCCACCCCCCACCCTTGCATACTTACTCGGTGCTCGTGTATAAAAGCGGGCACCGAGACGGACTCCTGGCGAGTACCTTTCCCCTGGGGACCCTAGTCAGGACCCCGACACCCTTGCCTCTTGGGGACTTTCACCGGACCCCGCCATACCTGCCCACCGGGAGCCCAAGGAGGATCCCGACACTCCCTTCCTTCGCCGGGGACTTTAGCCGGACCCCGCCGCCTTCTCCTCTGGGGACCCTTGTTCGGACCCCGCCGCCTTCTCCTCTGGGGACCCTTGTTCGGACCCCGCCGCCTTCTCCTCTGGGGACCCTGGTTCGGACCCCGCCACCTTCTCTTCTGGGGACCCTGGTTCGGACCCCGCCCTCGCCGCTTCCCGCACCTGCATCCTGTGCCCACGCCTCTGGGGACCCTTGGCCGGACCCCGCGCGAAGTAAGTTCCTTTCCCGCTACTCCCTCTCCATCCCCCGCTAGGCCTCAGTACGACTCCCCCGTACTGCTTGGACAATAATAAATCTTGTTCCTTATCGACTCCCGTCGTATTCTTTGAATTGCTCCCCTTCCCCGAAAGGACAACACGACAGAATGCAAAGCGATTTTAAGTCTTTCGAGCGTCCACCTCCGTCACAATCACCCAAAATATTTTTTCGAATTTTAACAAGGCTGAAAGTGGCAGAAATAGTACGTGAATATTTGGTATTTTCCTAGGCATAATTGACTTGAAATAAGCTTCACTCGCATACAGCCACCTTTTTTCCATTTTATCGAGGTAAACATATCAACCATATAGAAAGGTTATAGGGATCTCCTCGGGGGTTAATCATGTCGAAAAAATATCGGATGATTCCCATACTAGGAGCAGTAAGATCTGTTTAAATATAATGCTCGATAAAATACAACAACAGATTTTCATAGGCTTGGACCAGAGGTCAAGTACATACTCTTTCCCTTGTTAGACCTCATTTGGAATATGCTGCCAGTATATGGGTACCCTACGAAATCAGCCTAAATTATGAACTTGAACGTGTGCAGCGAAGATCGGCAAGATTTGTAAATGGACGGTTCGATAACAACAAATATTAGCGTAACCAGTCAATTAAATGAATTAAAATGGAAATCATTGTCAGATCCCACGGTGAAATTTAGACTTAATCTATTAAATAAATTCCAAGATAATATTTTCAGTGATGACGTTAAAAATATTTTACGAACCCCAACTTACTATGGTAGGCTGGACCATAATCACAAAAATAGAGAAATTGATTGCCGAAAAATGTCCTTTTTTCCTCGTACAATTAGGGATATGAATAGCGGTAAATATATCCAATACGAGTGTATAAATGGATAGCATAGGTAGTGCATGTTGGTATAAGGACTTTAAGCTAACCCAACTAACAGCATGTTTTGCATGCATGCTTTGCTATTTTTATCTTTTTTAAATAGTGAAGTTTAGACTAGTATATTATTACTAATCCTTTTTTAAGCATGATATGCAGTGCATGTCTGGTGAGAATTCACCCACTTCCACACACCTTTATGGTGGCTTGCAGGGTATTATGTAGATGTACATAAACGATACCAAACCAAGGGACATCGATATTTTCCAGACCTGACTACCACGCACGACTAAGCCCGCGTTGCGTTTGTCTTAGGATTACATTATGTTTGACGGTGCGAACTCACTATATTGGTTGGAGTACTTAAGGGTCTAATTTATTGCCGCAATATTTATGACGAAAGAAAGAACCCTTCAAGGACGCCGAGGCGAAGGCATAACAATGCCGTGATGTCAGAGCTTGAATTCCCTTTGAGCACATCACCAGATGAGGAAGGTCTTTTTCATTGCCCGAGAAATACTTCAAGCTGCGAACTCATGGGGCGGCATCTCTTCTTGATGACGTCACCTCAAGCCTAGAATTTAGGGAAGGCTCTTTAGTGCATCAATGAGCAATAGCGTCAAACGATGATGAAGAATGTTGATAGAGGCTTCCGCGGAGTGGTGCAGTAGGAGCAGCTAGTTTTTCGCGTTGTCCTCAGCGTCGATTCATGTCTCGAAGATGAATCGACACGGAGGACACCCCGAAGAACTAGCTGCGCCCGATGGTAGCTCAAGAAGTAGATGTTTCGACTCATTAATTAACATCCTTTAAATCTATTATTTTCCACTATAAAAGAAAAAACAGCTACCAAAAAAATAAAGAAGAATATACAATGCAATGAAACGATCCCTCAAAACATGTGCTTGCCCATTAAACAACATCAATCAAGATTGGGGGAACTCTTAATTTACAACTACGGCTACCCATTAATTATCGTGCATTTCAATGACCAATGATTCAATATTTAAAATTATTAATTTAGTCATAGCCATGAGCAAAGGAGAACTACTTCACTGAATTGTGCATAGCATGAGTAGAAAATAATAATAATGTGAACGTGAACACCATAGTAATTTGAATGCAATTAAAAAATAGAGGAATGTCTTGAATCTTGTTGTTTCATAATATTTCTAAAAATAACTGTGGTTGTGACAATGTAGATTGTACACACGGGACTAAAATTACATTAAAAGCATGGCCATTACGTACTTTCTTTACAAAGGACACATTCGCTAGGGAGAGACTAAAGGGTAAGGCGTACTACGGCATACGTCAGTCTCCTACTACACAATTAATTGATGGCTTTTGCTCGCAGTAAAATATGGCAGGAATACATGCTCACGGTTCCCAAGTATATATCAGCCGCGTTCGGGCCTCTTCATGAACCAATGTCTACCTATTCAATAAACACAGTCAATGAGGAAAGTATACCCTTCCTGACGCACGGCGAGAAATGACAAATGAATAAGAAAAATCCATTCGGAGAAATAGGACTCTTGGCATTGAATTTGGAATGTCTCAATGGCCCATGCTGGCATGACGAATGGCCAATATTATTTTCAGCTGCAACGTACTCATGAAATTAGTCCTTCCAAAAGGATGCTATGTATTATGAGAGATTACGAAATATAAACATAATCGATCACGACATACTTTTACCAAGACAGAGGTCGCCGGTGGGACAATATTTCCTCGTACAATTAGGGATATGAATAACGGTAAATATATCCAATAAGAATGTATCAATTGATAGCATAGGTAGTTGCATGTTGGCATAAGGACTTTAAGCTAACCCAACTAACAGCATTATATTGCAATTTTTATCTTTTTAAAAAAAATTAAGTTTATACTAGTATATTAATACTAATTTTTTATGCATGATGTGTAGTGCATGTTTGGTGAGAATTCACTCCCTGCCACACACCTTGATAGTGGCTTGTAGGGTATGATGTAGATGTCCTATTAATATAAGCTAAATGCAGAAAGGACACAGCCGCTGCTATAGCATTCGGAAACCGCTTAAGAAGCTCGTCTATTGTGCTCTGTGGGATAGATTAACAGGCAGAGGATTATGTGCCCACTCCCACAGCTTTCAAGCCTTAGTAATACATGATAATGCGAACACTAATGAAAAACGAAGGTCTCCCGATGAAGGAATTCGCCCTATCTCCAGTTCCACAGACAAAGTTTTGAACTTGGGCGGCTCGGCCTGAATCTTACTGGTCCCGTTTTCTGAGGCACTTTTCAGACGTATCCTCGCTCATTTCAGTTTTACCTCCTCCATATACCCTGCATTTTTTCCAATCCCGCCCATCTATCGAATCTATAAACTTAAAATGATGGAAGTTGAAAAAGAGAATAATATTTTTACCCAGACGGAAGAGAAGGCGAAGTTGGAAGGTTGGAAGATAACGACAATAGGGTGACAGAAAAGCTGTAGTCAATTTTCAGATTGATACACTAAGTGCTATATTCGGAATCTCAACAAGTCTCGCTTCAAATGATTACGCTATAACATCTCAACTAAGAGTGGAATTGGTGTAATGATTCTTCCTGCAGAGTTGGTATTACTTTACAGCGTGGTGCTCAGGAGTGTCTGTACACCGCTTCGAACCATATCTAGGAGAATTTGTACAACCTTTTGAACTCGTAATAGAGATTTTATTACGTAGAAGTGAGACTCGCTGAGATTCTGGATGTGGCGCTAAGAATGGCGGACCCTTTAATGCCATGTGGCGTATACATGGACGGTAAGGGATCACCTCCTCCTGATACACATCCTCGCGGGAGTTGGCAGCGTACACATTAGATGAGATCATTAATCAACGAGCTCCGCTGTATGATGGATTCGAACCATATCTAGGAGAATTTGTACACCCTTTTGAACTCGTAATAGAGATTTTATTGCGTAGAAGTGAGACTCGCTGAGATTCTGGATGTGGCGCAAAGAATGGCGGACCCTTTCATGCCATGTGACGTAAACATGGACGGTAAGGGATCACCTCCTCCTGATACACATCCTCGCGGGATTTGGCAGCGTACACATTAGATGAGATAATTAGTCAACAAGCTCCGCCGACACGCCCGGTGGTTTGGCCACTTCTGGAGAGATCGGCGAGCGGGTTCGAGAGCCGGGAAGAGCGGAGGCGGGGTCGGCTCATTCCTCACGGAAACCCTAAAAAAAGGTGAGCCACGTGTACGCAGCAGGCGATTGCGTTATTTGACCCACAATCATTTTTGGCACCGGGCGTGCCAAAGGGTAGGGGGTTGAAATGGGGTCTGTGTTTTGGTCGATGAGGGCTGGGTAGAGGAGAAGGGAGCAATCGATAGGGAGGTGGCCGAGGAGGTCGAGTGCACCGCCCGCTTCCTCCTGAGTCCCACCCCTGACATGAACCGCCCCCAGCCACTTTCAGGCGTCCGAGACATCGAAAAGACTGACTCCGAACAGCCGAGGGTTTTCAACCTCGCGGGTGTGATAGACAGTCAATCAGACGAACTTACAAAAGGACGTGAAGAGGAGATATCAATGGAAAAACGCGGCCGCGAATCTAAGCCAACGTGGTAGCCCATTTGTGTACCGGCATTTAAAAATACATAATTCATTCTCGATCTTCCTCCAAGTAACTCTATTCTTCAGCGTCCATTCGGACTTCTTTGTCCCCCAAATCCGATAAACAATCAAGGTATTAGCGAACATATAAACGCCTCAGATAAGAAAGTAGGGAAAATGGCATCGAACCACATTAAATTTCATTATTTCGACACCAATAATTCTCTACGTAGCTGGGCAACAACATTGACATGCTGTCTCAGGCATACCAAGAATGGCACAGATAAAACCTTAGGAATAAACCGAAGAAAGCAACAGCTAATAGACGACGCGAACACATTGTTAATCTCCCTCAAGCGCTTAAGATTGCGGATGGAGAACGCTAACGAATCGGAGGAAAAAGTATCCGCGAGCTAAAATAAACGCGAAACAGCTCCAGCTATATCCAGCGCCAAACAATTACGACGGCTTGGTGAAAACCGCGCAGGTTATGAGGGAACAACAGTGATAATTTATGAGGCACAGAATCGTTTCCGCACTACCTGATGCTAACACGCAAACAATGAAATAAGCAGCAGAGGGAAAACGTGTATCTGCCTCAAGAAAAATGCACCAATATAGTGGTAATACACAAACTATTTACGACATTTATGGAACAATTTGAGTCCTAGCATGTTAAGCGATGAGCTTATTCTCAGCATATTTCACAGTCAGTTGAAAACAGTTGTTTTGAATTGCTAGCATTAAAAAATTTCGGCCGCCATTTTTTACGTTTATAGGAGGGGTGTTTCCGTAGTCGATTAGATGCTACATGCTGAAAACTTGCTGATTCGGTAGGTTTAGGATTACGGGTGCGTCGACGACAAAAGACAAAGACTAACGAACTTTATGATGCATTATTGCTCCGTCTATTTATTTCCCAAGATCTAAATATAACACAACATCGAACACGAAAAATTGAAACAATCAATAAAAATTGAATGGATTAAATATTGAACATAACTTAAATTTGGAGAACAATGGGGTCGTTTACCATATATTTTTTATTGCTGAATCTGATAGAGTTTGTAAAATAAAAAGACACGTATTTTTCCGTTTCTTGATCCGTCAATTATTTCCCCAGTTATAGGCGTCGAAAAACTGAGGTTTTTAACCCTTTCGGAAAAGTGGGCGTGGTGCAACTTCTGACGTACATCGACTTCGTCCAATCACAACTGAGCCCGCGAAGTTACTTTGCCTTATCACAATGGGGGGGGGGGGGACACAGCTGACTCGGCCGATGGGAGCGATTACGACAGCATCTGTGCGAGCAGACCTTCCGAGAATCCCCCTCCACTCCCTTCCCCTCTCCTAAAAGCAGTCAAGGACGGGAGGAAAATGACGTAATGTTATCACAGTAGCATTTTCGGTGGGCGTCACCTTTTGCTTATTTAAAATTTTGATTGATGAGTGAATGGTTGCGGTTAGAAGATTAATTTTTTCACTAAAATTATTTTTTCGTTTCCATCTAACGATTTCGTGTACAAAATTGCGATTTCGGTTCCGAGTAAACGCCCCCATTAAAACGTGAATTATTATATTGTTTCAGGCATAACTTGATGACAATCCATTAACACTGGATTAAAAAAGCTATGAAATTGTCCCCAATTACCTAAATGAGAGTCCACCGGTCTCATCGGTAACCCAGCATCATCAGGTATTGAGTAATTCTTGGGCCTTAGTAACTAGGAATTAAACGACGGACACTTTTTGAGCCTCTACCCGCCGTTGCACAATGGTGCGCTTCAAGGCTCAAAAGTTTGAAGTTGCAGTAAAAGCTGAGAGGCCAAAATGCCAACATTTTCAGGTGCAGCAGACTTTGCAGAGCGTTCATCACCATCAGCATGTAATGAGCCACCGGTTAAAAATGCGATTCGTAGAAATGACACGCAATACCTTTCACTAACAGAGTTAATAGTAGTAAGTACCTAGAACAAATATTTAAAACATAAATTTAGTTTAGAGGCACTACAGCCAGCGGCGTCGGAAGCGTGGGGCAGGGAGAGCCGAAGGTCCACCCCCCAGAATTTTCCCCGGGCCCTTGAGGAATGAGTAGTCTTTATCAATAAAATTTAAATTTCACTTCTTTCCAGCTCGCTTTTTCCCTCCTGACACATATTCTATCACCTTCATATGCTCTTTTAGCGAAATTCTAGTCTCTACCCCCTCCTATCCGCAAAAAAAATGCGGGCCCTTTTCATAGGATCAGGGCCTTTTCAAGGTTGGCCCCTCCCAGTGAAACTACCCACGCCCCTGACTTCTCCCCGTTCATGGGGAAAAATTGTATTGTGGGAATGCATATGTCCGTTTAGGCCCATTGCCTGTTGGATTGGAACACAGTTTTTACACTGACTATATCTCCCAAACCCCTCATATACACAAAAGATATCTTTTTGCACCGAAAAGAAAAACATTTTAACTTTCTAACCTAATGGTTATCTAATTTTTAAACCCAATCCCACGAGGATTAATGATGATTAAAATATAGTAATGTTGGAATGCGAGTCTGTGTAGGCCCATTGCCTGTGGGAATTGAACACTAATTTTACATCGACTTTTTCTCCCAAACCCCTCACACACACACAAAATTTCCTTTGTGCCTAATTCAGCAAAGTTAGACTTTCTAACCCAAGGATTTTCTAATTTTTAAACCCAATCCCACAAGGATTAAAGATGGTTAAAGTATAGAATTGCTGGAATGAGAATTTGTTTACGTCCATGCGTGAGGGAGTTGAGCACTGTTTTCACACCGACCATATCTCCCAAACCCCTAAAAAACACAGCACAATTCTTTCTGTGCCTAAAAGAACAACATTAAGAATTTATAAAAAAAACGCTTTTATAATTTTTAAACCCTGTACCATATGGACTTTATTACCTCCGAAAAACTAATTTTATCCAAATTTCTCAAATGCAAGTTTTCTTTTCTCAGTAGTAAATGCACACATTCCATGATATAAACATATTCGTGCACTAGGTACGTATGAGTGCTATGGTGAGAAGAACTGGCCCGTTTTCAAAATTATTTATTGGTGTAATTTTAGGCTAAACTTGTGAAAAAAATGAATTTTGGAAGTTGCATTTACAGTGACAAAAAGACACTTACACTTGCAAAAAGTCAATTTAAAACTCCTTTATTAACATGTTGACTTCATATGCTTTCTATTGACACCTTTTACATGTGTATGGCACGTAAAACCACTCTTTTAGCCTGTAGAAAAATAGTCTAAAAAGACGATTTTCAGACGTTAACGCAATGCATGCCTGCCTATAATTCAGGGGCATAAATTTTCCTGTGAAAACGGGGAACGGCTTTTGGCTCAGGATGGTTGACAGTACCTATGCACCAATTTTTGTTGAAATCTTAGATGGTGAAGCTCGGACCATTTGTTGATTTAAAATGGAATGACTCAGTAAGTACCTAGTACAAATAATTAAAACATAAATTTACTTTAGAGGCACTCCAGCCAGCGGCGTCGGAAGTGTGGGGCAGGGGTAGCCGAAGGTCAAACCCTCAGAATTTTCCCCGGGACCTTGAGGAATGAGTAGTCTTTATTAATAAAATTTAATTTTCACTTCTTTCCAGCTCGCTTTTTCCCTTCCGACACATATTCTATCACCTTCATATGCTCTTTTAGCGAAATTCTTGTCTCTAACCCCTCCTATCCGCAAAAAATGCGGGCCCTTTTCAAGGATGGCCCCTCCCAGTAAAAATAGTTCAGACGCCCCTGACTCCAGCGGGGACTACCGATTTCTTAATGAGGGTCCTTCCTCGACAGCGAGCTTAAACCGACCCTTCGTGAGCGACCCGAGACCCTCACCGAGACCCAGGTACCCGCTGTTGGTCACCCGGTTGAGCTTTATAGATTGCAGGAAAATTTCACATTTAAAAATTGCAATTGTTATGAACAATTGTCCATTTCTCGTAATCGTAGTTGCTACAAGATTACAGACTTCTTTTCATCGATCCTCTACGATAAAACTAAGAATTTTAGTCAAATGACACAGAAATCGTTAGTTCCGACTTGGCAACGCTGCAGGGGTATGTAGCCAGTGTGAAATTGTGAAGTTAAGACTAAAATATATTTACCAATCCTTATCTTGCATGAAATTTAATGCATGTTTGATGTGAATTCACCTTCTTCCACAGAACTTTATGGCGGCTTGCAGGGTAATATGTATATGTAGATGACTAACTCCGTAATCTTAGTACCTTCAATTAACTAAAGACCATGAGTTTAAGCCCAAAACAAACTTTCGAATCACAAGCTTACGAATCGATGCAGATGAATCAATCTACATACAGGTATAACTCTGTCAGCGGCCCCAAAGTGACACGTGGGGAGAGAGTGATAGATATGATTAGTCCGTGACGCAGCACCTCAAATTGCAAAGAAGAAAGTTTCCGTGGCCATTGATAAAGAAAGCCACGGGCGAATAGCTCTTGGCACTAACATGAAAAATCTTTGCTTTTATAATAATCTGTTAAAAATTCCATTTTTTCAAGGGCAGATATTCTACAACGGCCATCACAATCTACAGTTACGATCTACAATCTAAAGAAATATACACTCTACAAATTAAGAAAATCACTTAAAGAGTTCAGGCCTCACTGATATCACACCCTACTATAGAATGTCAATGAAAAACGGTCGATACGCGGGTTAAGGTTCCGGCTTCCCACGAAAATAGATATGAGGGAATCGAAAAAAAATGCGAATCTTTGAGGATGGTCCTTGATTTGGGCACACAAAGGCCTCCTTTGGGCCACAAGACCAAGTTGAACGGGACATAAGCGTAGGCAATACTCCCCCTCTCTTGAGAGAAAATAAATTTTCATAACCGTGTGCTGTCTAGTTTAAAAGATCAGCTGACTTTGAAATCATAGACGTACACTAAAAAGAAATTATTCTTCAACTGCTCTCTATCATGCTCCATCCGTTCAGTTACTTTAAACAAATCGATTTGCAAAGAGAAAGAAATGGGCTTACACGAACGTGGTAAAAGTTCATCACAACCAGCCACCAAAAAGATGAATCGCAAGGTTGTCGAATCAATGTTATGCCACGTTCGCCCTCTTCCAAACGATGATATAATTGTAATAAAATTGTTTTCGTAGCCTTTAAATTACACTCAAAGCTGCGCTATAACGAAATAATATTTCATTAATATATACGGCACTATACCCTTGTTCAATCAGTGCGACTTATTCAAAACGTAAAATTTAAATTTACAATTCAAAAACGCCTGAACAAGATCTGAAATTAAAAGAATACATTTTTGAAATAGTTCAAACTAAAATGTTCTTATGAAAAAAATTGTAATTTCCACTTTAATTTTAGGATATACCGAGGAAACAATTATCAATTACTTCCAGAATATTAAGTCTTCACCGTTGGATACTTCAATCAAATTTTAAATACTTTCGCGCGGATTTCTGGCCATTTTCATTCCACATATTTGTCCTACAAAATTATGGTAAGAAATATTTAGTAATGTTTTCAAAATGTGTTTTTCTTGATATGTAAAACATTATTCACTAACATATTGAATTGCCACACATTATTTATTCGATTTAAATTTGATTACACTTCACCGTATAGTCGAATTCGGTTCTTTAGAAATGTTTTTACAATGTTCACTTTACTTCATATGTAAAATCTTATTTACTAACATATTTAGTTGCCAAAAATTATTTCTTCGATATACATTAGATTGCACTTCACCGTATGGCCAAATTCGGTTCTTAAAGTCTGTAACATTCCAGCTCCGCACGCCGCTTCGGGTTCGTCCTTCAAAGCAACCATGAACGACCACGGCCAAAAATAAATTCCTGCATAAGCTCCTAGACGCAGGACGTGGAAACCAACGTCGCAATAGAAGCTGGTGGAGAAAACGGAGACCCGTCAAGATGAAACTGAGTCATTCATAAAACCATGTACATAGAAGCACTTTTAGCCATACTTCAGCCACAATTAGAAAATGGGAGAGAAAAAATGAAACGCCAGTCTGAGATAAAATATACGCCAGGCAACTTCTCCAAACGCAGGCCTTCTTAAGTGTCCACTTGCAGATAAAATAGACGCGAAGCGAAACGTCAGATAACAACTACGTCAAACCCTGAGACTGAACAAAAATTGGCCAAGAGATTATAGCTCGAGCACAGTAAGATACCTCTCATTCGAATCGCATAGGTAATGATTTTGAAGTGCCACGCGAATAGTTCAGGATATTTACAATGAACACAAGCTTCAGGACTAATTATGTTAGTAAAAATGTCAGTGACAACTTAAGAATTAGCAAACACAAATTTAATCATAATTTAGCTAATTTGGCAAAACCAGATAGGGTAACGCACCGGAAAACGTTCAAAAAACAGTAACATTAACCTTCTTCACTGACACTCAATTAATACATCTATCAATGGAAATTTTTAAAAAAATATTAATATGACGGAAGCCGCCACGAACATCATTCAATATTTTCTTCTCAAGCCAAAAATTCCGAATGTAAATTGAAATAGAAAACATACATACAGAAGTTGAACTTCAAAGATAAAACACTTAATTAGAACGGCTCTTGAACAAAATGCTGGGAAATTGCTCATATTATCTATAAATACAGCATAACGCAAAGATTCCTACTGATAAATGACATTATAAGACCTTACTCATGCAAAAAAATAGATACCTATCGGATTCATAATTTCCTCGTCTATTAAACTTGACTTCTCCCCTCCTTTCCTCTTGACGTGATGTAGGGAGTTCAGTTACGGATTTCCAACCCAAGGACGGGGGTTCGACTACCAGAACGGCAGAGATTTTCCGAGATATACCGTTCCCTGCTTAAGCCTATTTGGGGAGTATTTCAAAGTCAATTTCAAGGCAGCAGCCGACACCGGTTTCTCTTCCACCCTTCCTCCGCCCCCAATATATAGGTACTTCCCATACCCTGCCACTCAGCAACCCTTAATAACACATCTAACCTGAACGCTCTCTCTCCCCTTCCACTCCCATAATAACTGCTCCTTCCCTTTAATCTTCTTCGCCACAGTGAGCGCTGTTTTTTCAGCTACGGCCAACGCAGATAAAATATAATAAAACAGGTTGTGACCCAATATCACATTTGAAGTAGCCCAACCTATTCATAGAGTGCTGAAGATGATAGTAGACCGTCCAAATGAAACTATATTCACGAGTGATTACTTCATTTGCAACAGAATATGCGGGATACATCGCTCCATCAGTTCGCTCCAGTAAGGTCATCCTTAATTGGGGAAAAATACATTCAATCTTAACTTGGGTGCCAAGGAATCAATGATATTATAAAATGCAAAAGCACTAATACGAATTAAATCACGCGTAATGAGCAGATCGATAACGAATTGACTCTCCCCATAATTTCACTTTGGATGAAATTTCTTTGCATAAGAAGTACTTCCAATTGCGACATTATTCCACGAAATTCAACACCATTTAAATCTTTACACCAGTTGAAAACGGTGTTATAAAACAATGTGGGAATTCTCCGACGACATGTGATATTTGACTTAATATTCCAATTTACTGGCATAGTACACTCCTTCCTTTTGCACGTCAGCGATGGCGGCCACAGCCAATTGGCTCCTTAGTCTCTTCTAATAGCGGTATTAATTTACGGTCACCTAGTTCATTGGGAGCTAAGTTGACTAGAAAAGTTAAACCAAAGCTGCCGAAAAACTGAACATGGCTGGAGTAAGGATTAGAAATTTATAAACATCTTCACATAGAATATCCATTGTCTTCGGTACTCACAACTGGGCTCTTAAGCGCGGCCTTTCCGTCACAACTTCGTAAGAAAGAACTCCTCATTCACGCTCCACTCAAGACCAAAAAAAACAGGCCAACGTAATGTGCGTGTGCTGAGAGTGAAGTTGTCCAGATGTGACTTGGC
Organism: Platycnemis pennipes; assembly: GCA_933228895.1. Classification (NCBI taxonomy): domain Eukaryota; kingdom Metazoa; phylum Arthropoda; class Insecta; order Odonata; family Platycnemididae; genus Platycnemis; species Platycnemis pennipes. The sequence continues at coordinate 101,054,529 of OW121846.1, read as the reverse complement.
GCCTTGGTTCTCGCCGCAAAAAAAAACTCGAGCGGGGAATAGATGGGGATACATCTGCATAATACCCTGCAAGCCACCATAAAGGTGTGTGGCAGGGGGTGAAATCACACCAAACATGCATTACATATCATGCATAAAAAAGGATTGGTAATAATATACCAGTGTAAACTTCAATTTTTAAAAGAGATAAAAATAGCAAAGCATGCAATATCATGCTGTTAGTTGGGCTTGTTTACAGTCCTTATACCAACAAGCAACTATCCTATCCTAACCTATGCTATCCATTGATACACTCGTATTTATGCTATTGGATATATTTACCGCTATTCACATCCCTAATTGTACCAGAAAAAAGGACATTTTGAATCTATCAGCTCGGCATTCAATTTCTCTAATTTTGTGATTATGGTTCACTCTTCCATAGTTAGTTGGAGTTCGCAACATATTTATAACGTTATCAATTTAAGTATTATCTTGGAATTTATTTAAGAGACTAGGTCTAAACAACTGATAGAAAGCGTACGGCGAATGTGAGTGGGAATAGTCAGGAATGCCATGGGTTGAGTGGACGACACGTGATGGGAAACGAGAGAAGTGCACAGGTGCGGAGTGGAGACAAAGGAAAAAGTGATGAGGACACGACGAAGAACAGCATATGGTGATGGGAAAGTGATTTCTAGCTTCTTACGCAGGACGGAGAAGAAATGCCTGCTGGAAGGAAAAGTTTCCCCGAGCAGCAGTAGCGAGAGACAGAGTTCAGAAGCATAGTGGTACCGAAAAGCAGCAACGCCAACTTGAATATTTTAAAAAGGTCGATAAAATAGATAAGCTTCATTATTCAACCAATTTTTCACCATGGGATCCTTACCTTACTTTCAGTAGGCAGAAGACAGGAATATTTATTGATACACTACTTTGGACCGATTGAGTTCCCAGGCACATGGACAACAGTCTTTCGCCATGTGGGTGTTTAAAATTACTTTAGCATCGTTTTAGTTACTCAAATTTTGATTGCCGTAAACATGAAAAAGTGATGAGATAGTAGTGTACCTCCACTGTAAAAGAGACAAGGTTTCGATTTCACATGGATCCACCGTTTTCTTGATTATGCCATCCAAATTAGATTGCCTCTAAAGAAACGCGTAGAACAGAACTTCAGCTGACTACAGTAGAGACCATTTACCACGGCGTAAATTTTAAGGGAGTAATGCATATTAACCGCAAGATGATGACACATGTCCAAATGTGTAGAAAGTTGTGCTACTGACCACAGGTTCTGGCTGCAACCCAGAACTCGTCCAGCTTAACCAATCCAGGGTCATTTATTTGGGGACCCTATTCCCCTGCAAAAACACGGACAGCACAGGGAAAGGAACTGACCCTCGAATCCAGGCGTAAGAATTTCAGTAAAATCAATAAAACTAATCATTTCAAGCCCGCGAACAAATGACATCCTTGAGTGGCTCACGAAAGCCACAAGTCTAGAAGATATCCCGAGACCGACTCCCATGGATATGAGTGATACGCAAACACAGAATCCTCCAGAAAAAATGGTGAATATGGAATTTAAGAATCCTTAAGCATCCACGCCTTGCTTTTCTGTTGTTATTTCCAAGACAGTGTTCCAATTTTTATTCCTCCAGTCCCCGTTAAAAAGACGTTCATGATGAAGGAAGTTAAAACATAAAAATTTTAATCCATTGAATTTCAGAGAAACGGAACCACTAAGATTTAAACAAGTAGTGACTTACTTACATTGGCCGACTGGTATCTTGGATAAAGTTAGTCATTAACGAAATACAATGGGGGCGTTCACTCGGAACCGAAATCGCAATTTAGTACACGAAATCGTTAGACGGAAACGAAAAACGAATTTTATTGAAAACAATTAATGTTCTAACCACATTCATTCATTCATAAATCAAAAAAATAAAATAAGCGATCATCAGTTTTTCGCCGCTTATAACTTGAGAAATAATTGACGGATCAAAAAACGGAAAAATACGGGTCTTTTTATTTTACAAACTCTATCAGATTCGGCAAGAAAAAAAGATTGGTAAACGACCCCATTAGCAGGGAATGACATCGCTAGGAAACCGTTCAATATTGAGAGGTTGTTATGTTATAATTACATGTAAATACCGTGCTACTGCGAACACCCAGAGCAAAAAGCGAAATTTAACTTTTGAAGAGCCTAATACAAATCTTGGGTATTTTAGAAAAAGGGCATAGTATCATATACTCATATAATATTTCGGGAAAATCTTCCAAAAGTATTACTGATCCTCCACTCATTCTAGGGCACTGCCAACGCTTGTTTCCATACGGAAAATCGGTTATATCCTCCTATCCCAGTCATCCTTTTCCAAGCCAGCCTCTTCACTCTTTAAGGCTTGACACTCTCATGAACTATTTTATAAGCATTCAACTCTTCGTCTTGTTCTGCGGTTCACCCGCAGTGCCGCCACATACTCGTTTCTCCGTTGCTACACCATCCACCCAACTTGATTTCTCAGCAGCACTGCTACGCTTGCAATCACTGGAAGAATAATTAGCCACGAGTACGCGATCTATGTATGCTAGGGGGGAAGCCTACACACAGAGCCTAAATAACCTGAACGCCTCACTTGGAAATGGAAAGTGCTTGAAAACTGCGAGCATTACTGAACCAAAGATGACAATGGCGTACACTGGGGAGTTAATTTAAGATCCCATCTCCCAGTATCCCATGCCCAATGATAATCCTTCCGTGATATAAATAGGCCTATTTTTAAATTAACGTCACGTAGTTACCAAGGAATAAAAATTAATCGCCATTTGCCATTAAACTTGGGAAAGCAACTGACATTGCTAAAAGATCCTTCGCTAGGATCCATTTCAATTCATCTCTCTCAAAAACACAGCCACGGCGTTGACTACACGGAGCTGACATCACGGTTACTCACTTCCTTCGCGAAGACATCTCAAAATTCAAATCAGAGCATGGTGTTCGGGATTCCATGGATTTTCTATGCAAGCACAAATACAACTTTCAGAACATCAACCAAGCTACATCAACCATTTTCTTCGAAATTCATTCGCACTTGCGTAAGTTTTCATTTCAGTCCCACATCTACACAATACCCTGCAAGCGACCTCGAGGGTGTGTGGCAGGGGTGAAGATCACCAAGATTTCACTATTGACATGCAAAGAAGCAACTATAGGGTCCCATGCAACTAGATTGTTAGTATCTATAGTATTTAAGGGATTTAGGAAGTTCGATGCATGTAAGCGGAGACAGCGCATCCACGGGCGATTTTATGACAATCCTAATTTCTCTGCAACTTTTCCATACTCGAACTTTTCCTAATTCACAAGTCTACCACACAAATGCGACACTTCCAGAATTCATTCGCAGAGTGAGCCGACATGGAATAAGAAATGTGGCGGAGACACGTCTAATGAGGCAATGAGGAGTTGCAGGAGCGCACAGGTGCGAAAAGTGCAATCAGCACAAAAATGGAAACGAAACACTGATGTCCAGTATTTGTCTATTTTAATAAAACCAAATCGGGTGGCAACATGAAATTGAAAATGTTTGACTTGCACTATGAATTATAGGTACATACATCGTTTTGAAAGAATTAAAATTCAACTATTTCAACAAAAGTCACGTCTCTCCTCACCGAGCAAGCAACTGCATAACCGAAGATAGAGAGGAAGAAACTATTTAACCCCAATTAATTTGGGTTAGAGCGGTCCTGAGACGGCTTGTAGGTGGATTCCTGGACATTAACGGTAATAATGCCATTGCTTTCACTGGATGAAATTAAATCAACCTGCACTTTATGGTGCGGGAACAGTTTCAAAAGCTCCATGAAATAGCCTATAGGATTCTAGTCCACCATGCATAATTTTGCCTCCCCCTCTCTGAGGATAAAGACCCTGAGCTTCATGCGGGAAATGCATTGCAAAACGGCAGGACACCCGCTAAGACGACTTAATGAACGGCTGTGATGAAATACGAGGTTAAATGACTGAAAAACCAAGCCTGGGGACACGAAGTCATGAGAACTGTAACCCGACCAATGAGCTTAGTCTGGTGGCAAATTTGCGACACATCCGATTTTAAAAGCAAGAATAGAAAGTCCAATCGCAAACTGTGCGCTGTTGAGTCAGTATTCAAGTTGAAAGGATAAAAATTCCCCCTTCCACTTTACAGCACATGGAACACAAACGTGACACTAGACCTATGACGAATGAAGCCACAAGGCAGCCGAGAAACAAACAGATTTAGACAATATCGTACAGCCATGACTAGCTAAATTTTACTCCTTTATTGAGGTTAAAACGTATATGGATAATGCGCATCAATTTGATATCACCAGAACAATTATTATTATCAATTTTTATCATGCAATGCAACGTGAGTAGTTTTTATAACAAAAAAATCACATGAAAGAACGTGTTCGCATCAGAATTTTTTTTAAGATGAGGAAACCAATTCAGCACGGGAATAAAGAAACAACATTCAACAAAATCAAGCAAACAAAACAAAAAAAAACCTCTACGAAGGACCATGCATATAGTTAATATAGCTATATGTTCCACTCAAACCTTAAGACATTTCAGCACTTATCCCTGTGAAATTCCAAGTTATTCTTTAAATTCCTTACACAAATCTATGTCCATAACCTTCAAAATATGTTTTCACTCTCATTTCATAAAAAAACCGTGAAACGAGCAAGTAACCGGCCCATTTTCAAGGAACAAATACAACACTGAGACGATGTTCCTTTTATTTGGGAGTAAATACGGCATGGGCATATTTTGCCGACATATTGCCAAAATTAAGGTGAGATAGATGGGAGACATGTATTGACCACCCCATATGTTAAGTCACTGCTCGCTCACGAAGAGATTGATATTCACTGAATTTGAGGCTCACTAACTTTTCCTTATTATCTCTGATGTGTTTATTGAAAAACATAATGCTGAACAGAATAATATAAGTTTATATGCTCCAGCCAGAAGATTTGCGAACAGGGTGCATATCAACGCAGGTTAGGAAACATGTACAGCAAAAAAAGACAAGTTTTGTAGAATAGGTAATATTTAGTAAATATGCGGTTAAAGTTTCACGTCATCAAACCATTTCTCAATGGCAGAAGAAAAGTAAGATTTTAAGCGGTGTAATATATCCAATGAGAGATGCCGATTTTTCGAAAATGGACAGTTTTAACAGCCAAAATGCAATTTCTGCGAGAGACAGAAAAAGAATCGAGAAAAAAATGCCCCGAGTGCAAGGCCATGGAGAGAAACGGCTAATGCAATGACCCAAAGCCTGCCCGAGCGACCATCAGGAAAACCTCTTTTCGTAGAAACAGAATTAAAGTCTCATGCGGTGGGAAACCTTTCCAACCGAATATTAAAAGACTGCAGCTTTTCTTTCCAAGCTTCCCTTAACACACAAATAAAAATCTTCTCCGTAAACGTACGATAATAATAATAATAATAATTTCTATAATGATCACAGGTGACCCCAATTACGATCATTTTAATATATATATGGACAACACATTTAAAAACACCCATGCCCTGGACAGTTGACTTTTTACCCAGGCGGGACTCGAGCCCGCGACCTTCGCAATGGCAGGCGAGGACTTAAACCCGCCGCCACCGAGGCCGGCAAATAAGAATAAAACATTTCCGCCCAGACTAATTTGACAACTTTCCATTTGAATGACAAGCAGGAACAGGTTCCCCCGGTAAACAATGCTAACTAGAGATTAAGATGGGAGAGGGGATTTTAGTGTTAAAACCACAGAACTATAAAGTTCATGATAAATGGAGATATTAGGACGGGAAATACGGTAATAACACTACAAGACATGTTACTCCTATCCTGAAGTACACAACAGGAAAAGTTGCTCCTATCTTGAATGAAAAACAAGCAGGCCAATAAAACATTGCAACTAGCAAAAATATAAAGAACCAAGTAATACCCTTACCAAGATTTGCTACAAATTTAAAGATCCGTTCACGGGAGGCGACCGAAAACTAAGATTATTTGAGCCATGGGGTAGGACAAGGACAGGGGGTAATAAGGCAGTGATCAGGAAACGAGGGAAGGACGAAGTGAATATCGGCGCCGGCATCAACTTAGGTGCCAAGGGGTTCACGGTTTAACGTGCCGTCAGACGGACGAATTACTGTCCTCTTAAGTACCCCCCACTTAGCACTCAAGTAGGGGCCTGTGTACCGATGAAAAATCCCTCACTCGGCCGGAATTCGAACCCAGGCCCTCGGGATGGGAGGTTAGTACTCCAGCCACCACACTTGATACCCTTCCCCCACTTAACAACTACGATAGAAAAGTTCACAGGATATGCAGAAAAATGATGAGCTACCCTACGAAATTTCGTGGCCAGCAAATTTTTTATAGGGAGATGAAACTGAGATAACATGGTATTCATGGACTGTGTAAACGCAGGACTAACAGGAAATAATAAAGACCTTCGACAGTAATTCATTCCAATATAAATTTAATACCCTATAGTATCCCTCTGACAACTGGCACCGTCTCACCTTCCCTACCGTCGAGCCAAATGCATGCACGTACAATCATGAATAAGTACAAAATTGTGGAGAGCATGATACCACTCTTCGCAGATGCAAGGGGGGGGGGGTTGGCCGCCACCCACGCCAAGGCGTTGGCGAACTGAATTTCTATGCTATAAATATTTTGAACTAAGAGGTACATAAAAGCGAATAGGGAGAACAAAGTACGACTGCTATTAATAAACGACGAATGATGGCAACGTTAATTAATTCTACTGTGCCTAGGACCCTTAGGAAAACTTTATGCAGAAAATCGTCTGAAGATATTCATGTAAATAATCCTGTATGATTTTGACGATATTTTCCTGCAAATATTTCAGCAGGATTCTCTGCACAGATTTTCTGCAGATTTTTCTCCAGGAATTTGTACCAATTCCCGCACGCGTTTCTGGTTGACTTCTATGCAGAAATTTCGGCAGATATTCACTCTCTTTTCATGCATAAAATTCTACAGGATTTAATGCAAATTTCTCTACAGTATTCTCTTCAGAAGGTCCTTCAAATTCACGAATAACACATATATAAGGAATATTAGTATTTTGTTTTTTATTCGGATGTAGCAATTATTATTGAATTCTGTGATGCGAGTCTCTCGGCATACGGCAGCAACTATGATATCACTAATAGGATGTTAATCTTATGGAATATTCCAATCAATAATAATTTTTATGAAGGAATAAAATGTTTGATAGCATTTCATAAAATATATCCGAAATGATGTCAACAGATACCCTTAATGCGGTGAGAATTACAAACTGCTTGGTGAAAGTATGTCTCCTGAACTCCTGAACAGTTACATAAATATTTCGTACATAATGATTCCTGTTTTTAACCTCTGCGTCCAGTTATAAGGAATAGCCTACTATAAGGGACTCAACGGAGGAGTGATGTTGTCTCGGGGCAGAGCTTAAAGCCAACGAGCGCGTCCACCGGGTTGCGGATGGTGGGTCGACTTCTAGATATAGAGGTTTGCGGCTAAATCAGCGAGTTTCCTCGCCGAATAAACAGTCGTGGACAGAAAGCGACAGCTCTCCGAGGAGGTATTGGTCTATCTTTGGGTAAGAAAGGCCTTTAAATGATACAGAAACCTATGAAGATGCCGTGATTTTGCGACTGGAGGCCGCCAAAATGTATGATTCCTATCACCTGGAGGAGAGGGTAGCAGCTCTTCTTCTTTTGAGTGAAGGTGGAGATCAAGGTGGCCTGTACAGCGACGCTCATTTCATTACAGGCGTGGTAACATTTACTTTCACGGCTGTAGTACTGCGATGTGGAAGGCAAGGGGAAACCACCACGTTATTATCCTGAGGAGTAGCAGCTACTCCGCCCTTTTCTTCTTATCAAGGCGTGATGGAACCCTCTCGAGTAAATATTCTGGAGTAAAATAGTCCCCCATTCGGCTCGCCGGGCAGGAACGTGAAACGTGCGATCACTTCCGACCTGCGGAAGACTGGAGAACCTGAAGGTGGAAATGCGGAGAATGGACCTCGACATAATAGGAATTAGTGAGATGATTTGGCCCGAAGTAGGAGACATTTGGGGCGGAAGTTACAGAATTATTCAAACCGAACCACTGAATGGTAACGCTGGAGTAGGCATACTGCTCATGAAGAGAGCAAGACTGCGTGTGAAGAGCTTCTGGCAGCACAGTGAGAGGATTATTACGGTGAAGATTGAAAACAAGCTTACATATACCATTGTGGTACAAGTTTACATGCCTACCTCAGACTACGAAGATGAAGAAGCGGAGGACGTCTACGAAGATATCACGGAAGTTATAAAATAGGTAAGAGGAGAAGAAAACCTAATTATTTTAGGAGACAGGAACGCTGTCGTCGGAGAAGATAAAGGTTGAAGAATAAATACGGCTTGGGAAATCGAAATGAGAGAGGAGAAAGACAGAATTATGCACACAACACAAGTTGGTGGTGGCAAATAAACTGTTTAAAAAACACCAATGGAGAAGATATACCTGGAAAATGCCCGGAGACAGAAGAAGATTTCAAATTTACTACATTTTATTGAAGCAGAGGTTCAAAAATCAAGTGAAGAATTGCAAAAGCTACCCGGGTGCAGATATCACCCGGATAGCTTTCGGATCAGATATTTTTGTGGCTGCGACCAGATTATTCTTTATTTTTTTATTTATATCTTTGGATTGTCACTCTATAATTAAGTATACGATAGGTGGACATAAAAAAATTAATTTAAAAAAATATAACAACAGTGACCACAACTTAGTGATGATGAAATGCCACTTAAAACTCAAGAAATTGAAGGAATCAATGAAGAGCGTTTGGCAAGTAGAGAAGCTGAAGGAGCCTCAACAACGGCTGGCCTTTCAGAATGCAGTTGAAAACAAGATAGAACAGGATCTGACTGTGAAATCAGCGGAAAAGAGATTAGAGAACATCAAAATCGGGCTATGGAAGCAGGAAAAGAAGTTTTGGGGAGAAGAAAAGTTGTCAAGAAGAGGCCAAGGATTACAGAGGAAGTCTTAGAATAGATTGAAGAGAGAAGAAAATATAAAAATGTGGAAACTGAAGAAGGGGAAATACACTATAAAAGAATTAAGAAGGAAATAATCCGTAAAGCGAGAAAAGCAAGGGAAATGTGAATGAAGGATCTATGCGAAGAAGTACAAAGCAACCTCGCAAAAGGAAATGTGGAAGTTGCATACAGGATGGTGAGGAATCACTTCAAGGAACGGGTGCAAGATGCAATACCATTAGGGAAAAGAATGCAGAAATTTTAATCGACCATGGGGATAAATTGAAGATGGAAGGAATTCTTGAAAGAGTTGCACATTGGAAGCAAACACAGCGCGAAATTAGTCGGAGAGGAAAATCTTAAGATCAGAATTTGGATGATAAGGGAGCCCCAATCTTAAGATCAGAATTCGATGTAGTTGTAAGGGACCGGATGATAAATGAGGCTTCTGGAATAGATGACATTTCTGACGAACTAATAAAAAATGCGGGAGAGAAGACATTAACGCAGTTGTAAAAAATCATCTGCGACATGTACTCTACAGGAGAGAAACTCACGGACTTTGAGAAGAACGTCATCATCCCTATTGCCAAAAAGAAGAGGGCTGAGAACTGTGAACATTTCAGGACCATAAGCCTGACGACAAATGTCTCAAAGATATTGACAAGAATCATCCATACAAGAATATAACGAAAAGCTGAGGAGATCCTGGATGAGGACTAATTTGGGTTTAGAAAAAACAAGGGCACAAGAGAAGTGACTCTGGCCCTCAGAAAACTTATAGAGAAGAGAATAGAGAAGACTCTACCGAATTATGTTGCATTTGTAGATTTGGAGAAGGCGTTCGACAACGTGGATTAGAATTTGACGCTAAAGAATCTCAAAGAAATTGGAGTATCAAACAATAATCAAAGTGTTATCCACAGTTTATATAAAAACCAGGTGGTTGTAATCAAATCATGACCCAGAATTAGACAAGCAAGCATAAAGAAAGGAGTGAGACAAGGCTGTGCACTGTCTCCCATATTATTGTATAATTCAATGTCTACATCGAGAAAGCCATCCAAGAAGTCAAAGAAAAGTCTCCGGCAGTGATTATCTACGGGGAGAATATCAGCATGCTGCGATTCGCCGAAGACAGAGCAGTGATGGCAGAAACGGTAGGACATTTAAAGAAGACACTAGGAAATTTGGAAAGGATATTGGCCAGATGTCACCGTAAGATCATTAAAAAGAAGAATAAGGTATTGGTATGCAGTAAGAGAAAAGAAACCAGGACAAAATTAGCACTAGGAAAACAAAAAATGGTTGGGGGGAAGAGTTTTGTTACCTGGTATGCCGAGTAACCAGCGATGGACGAAGTAAAAGAGAAATTGTCAGTAGAATTGCCCAGGCGAAAAAGGCATTTTACCAAAAAAGGATTCTGCTTACAACTGTAAATACAAGCGTGGAAGTGAGGAAACATTTCATTAGATCATATATCTGGAGCATTTTACTATATGGCAGAGAAACATGGACAATAACAGCAGCAGAGAAGTCAAGGCTGGAAGCGTTTGAAATGTGATGCTACCGACGAATAATGAAGATAAAATGGATCGACCGAGTGACAAACGAAGGAGTCTTAAAAAGAGTGGGAGATAAGAGATGTCTACTGAAAATCCTAAAAAGAAGATGGGACAACTTAATCGGCCATATCTTAAGACACGATGGCCTAATGAAGACAATCGTCGAGGGAAAAGTGAACGGGAAGAATGGATAATGCAGGCCTCGTAATAGGTATATGAAGCAAGTTGTGAAGGATATAAAAGAGAGGAGCTACGTCAATATTAAGAGGTTGGCCGATAGAAGAATCGAGTGGAGGGCTGCGTCAAACCAATCCTTGGATTGTTGACCCTAATGATGAGTGAAGTTGTAGTGGGAAATCATGGATTACAAAAGTACTGCGTTCTTATCACGGATTCGTCTAGTCCTGTGTCAATGGCTTCCGACAGTGAATTCTTCTAAGAGTATCCCCCAGATTCAGTGTTTTCCTACTAGGTTATCATATTTTGATGTGTAGATATTTTAATTGAAAAAATCTAGGTGAGGATCACGGATGTTTGTAATAGTCCCACAATGACTGGGCACAACTAACAGGTTCATTTATTTTACATATTAATAAATTTTACGACAAAAATACCAATTTAGCACTTGCATGAGAATGTTGATTGTGTTCCATCACAGAAGAGAAAGTGCACACTAATTGGTCAACAGGATCGTGTACGTTGAAGATCAGGTTTGCCGGGAGATGAAGTACGTGAACGTAGCCGTATAATCCTGGGAATATTATAAGAAGAATTCAGTGTCGAAAGCCAGTGACAGAACGACATATACGAATCCGTAATAAGAATACAGGACTGTTGAAATCCATGATTTCGCGCTACAACTTCACTCATCACCATCGGTCAACAATTTTAGGATTGGTTTGACGCAGCTCTCCACTCCATTCTTCTATCGGCCAACCTCTTCATATTGACGTAATTCCTCTGCTTTACATCCTTCACAACTTGCTCCATATATCTCATAGGAGGCCTGCTGTTTCCATTCTTCCCGTTCACTTTTTCTTCGACGATTGTCTTCATTAGACCATCTTAAGATATAGCCGATTAAGTTGTCCCGTCTTCTTTTTAGGGTTTTCAGTAGGCATATTTCTTCTCCTACTTCTTCGGTCAATTGGTCTCTCCATTTATCTTCATCATTCTTCGGTAGCACCACATTGGACATGGCTCGTGTTTTCTTTCTATGTTATCATGTTTCGCTTCCACTATATATCGCCAGAATCCTCAGAGTAAGATATAATAGAAGAATAGTAACGATGAAGTAGTGCATGAATGCAATATTTCTTAGTCATTAATTAACAATTGTTTCCAAAAGTTGCATTTATAGCCCATATCAGATTTATCATCCTTGATATATTTTTTCTAAATAAACATCGAAATATCTTGTTCATTTACTGTTACAGTTCCGCCTAATTTGAATTGTTTCGCATAAAAATACATACATCATCGTCTCTTTCAATATTCTTGGGTGATTTTCTTTACTTTCAAAAAGATGATGAGTTGAATAAATTAAAATACTGTAAAAGATAAAATTTTCTCATACAATAATTATTAATTGATATTTTAGATCTCACACTTGCCTCATTGGTTGCTGTAATGTATGTGTAAAGTTTGGTTAACTACGGACCTATATTACTTATTGATTGTCAGGGTAACAAATGATAATGAAACCCGAATTTTACGATTAGTGCGGTTTGACGGCACGATTTCAGCACTTATTATTGGCACTGGTCCCAGAAAATGTGCTCAAAGTCGCGGCGATAACATGATGGAGGTCCCTCGTACTCTTTAAGAAAATTTAACCCTTCTGTTGTTTTGGGTAGTCTAGTCTGAATAGTCTACTTTATCCGAAGGAGCCTCTGTTTCATCAACTTCAACGTGGCTCTATATGTATTAGTTATACTAATATTACTTTCGACGCGGATAATCGCTCTTTCTACACGTAATGTTGAAAACTATTTTACGGAACTCCGTGTGAAAGTATTTTTTCCGATTCGTGTTTTTGCAGGTCAGTGAGTCTACCTAAACTCCTGAAGTCCGGTGCCACTGACGATAAATATCTGTCACGGGATGTTGAGGCTTATTCTAAATATTCATCGAAAGGAAATTATTGTTCTCCTCTTAAATCTTCACCCGGACCATCAACATCATCTCAAACATCGATAAGTGAAGCAGACAACACCACTTTCCAAAATGATATCGCCATCTTCACAGTTAAACCCAGCGATGACTATTCGAAATATCGGATTTTAGAAACACCTTGACAGCCTCCAGAAAATTACCAATTCCCCTGCTCAACACATAAAAAAGGAGGTGAGGACGAAACAAGATTTGTTAACGTTTGATATTGTAAATATTAAACCTTATTTCTGACCCGTTATGTCGGAGGATATCAAAAAACCGAGCTCTTTGAAAGCTTGTGATAAAGCCATTGCAGTCATTTGCCAAACTTTTAGGTAATAATGGCGTTCTTGAAGTTCATAATAACACATATCATCTTCAAGCTATGGAGTCAGCGATACAGTTTTCACGCTCTTGTCATAACTCAGAAAAATAAGTTATAAACCAAACCAGTTCTCGCAGATTGATGCAGGTAAAAAAAAAACAGAGAAAGACTAAAACCCATCATAAAAAAATTTTACATTTCTTCGGCGACAAAATATTCCCATAAAGAGGACATAGAGATGAGGAAAACATAAATCTATCATCTGGAGCCTCAGGCGAAAGTCCAGTAAATCAAGGAAATTTCAAGGAGCTTCTTCGTTTTAGAGGCTGGGGATAAATGCCTAAAAAAATTAAACACGGCCAACTTCAGAGCAACGTATAAAAGCAAAACTACGCCAAATGATTGAATCAAGTTTATTGGAGTTGAAACATTATCAAAAATACCTGCTCAATAGAGTAAGAAACGGTACATTTTACAGCATTATGTTCGACAAGACAACAGATGTAGCCCATGTCTCACAGTTAATTTTGATGATACGTTATATCAACGAAGGATGTGTAAGGGAGGATTTCATTAAATTTACAAATGGTTATAAAACTGTTCAATATTTACAAGATGAGTACCATGAAGTGGAAAGTTTATATGAACCGGTGCCATCGGGAGAACATCTCGGTAAAAATGTCATAATTATTCTAAAAGATCTTAACGTTATCCTGGGCCAATGTGTTGGCACTGCCTCTGGTGGATGTAGCGTAATGGTCTCCGAAACCACTGTGGATGTAAAATAAATACAGAAGGAAGCCAAAAATGCCATAAGATGCCCATGCTATAATCACGCACTCAATTAATCAATTTCCAAATCATTAAGTATTCAGAGTGCAAGAAATTCTGTTAGGGTTATGAAAGAAACTATATCATTTTAGAGCATCTGCCAAAAGGAATGTAGTTTTGCAAACTATATTTGGAGGACACAAGTGAAACAGGGTGGGTGGAGATACAAACAATAGTGTTACAGTTTTACGCACACCTCCAAACAAAATTGTACAAGCATTGGTAATAATTTCGCAATGCGTAGAACTGGTAACGGCATCAAAAGCAAGATCACCTATTGCTACTCTATCTGAGAGAGAATTCATTATCAGTATTGTTAGCCTGAGCGATGTTCTAACTATTACGATTCCTCCGAGCCGTTATTTACAAAAGGAGGAGGTAAATTTAGACAGCAAATGAATTTGTTCAGAGCACAATAAAAGATTTGGATGAAAAAAGAATGAATTGCGAAAAACAATTCTACGTGTTATTTGAGGAATGCAAACAAATGGCTGTCTCTTTGGGCAGAGAAAGAGAGATGCTCCATCTAGTTGGGTGTCAGAAGCTACGATCCAACCTTCCTAAGAGTCAGCAAGATGATTATCACAGAATATTCGTTTATATACCAATAATAGAATCAATCACGCAAGATTTGAGGATGCGTTTTCCACAGGAGTCATTACAAATCAACGGCTTCAACTTTGATACCCAAACTGATTGTGTAAGATCTGAGTGATGAGAACAACAAGAGGGCCATCTAAAAGAGATTACTACATTGCATTGCTCAGTTTGGTCCTACTTTTGACATTATTATCACTGCAGATGAACAGCAAATCATAAGTTAACTTTTCATGTGTAACATTAACATATATCAGCATCACAAAAGACGACATTCCTCGAAATGCAATCCAAAGGTAAAATGCATGTGATGAAGACGTATTGCCAAAAATTCAAAGACTTCGCCAAGTTTTCGTGGTTCTTCAGGCTAGTGGCAAGTGCTGAGCCATCGTTCTCAACCCTCACAAGACTAAAATCCTGGATACGATCTCGAACGACAGAAGAACCTTGAACAGAAATCCGCAGAAAATTATGCGGATTATTTTCATAAGGGCAACAACCGACGGTGATTGTTGAATGTGATGATTAGCATGCATGAAAAGTGGCTCTACATAAAACAATGATTTCAATAACACGTAATCGATAGACTTTCGGCAGACTAGATAGCCTTTTCATTGTAGGGGTGGGGGTAAAGAGGGCAAGACTGGTGACCGCCCCAACCCAAACTTGACGTCTTGGTCCGCCCCTGAGTCAAATAGAGATAGTTTTTAAGAAGTTTGAAGCAGTTTAAGCACAACTCTACCATGCAACGGATCCATCCATTTCGGAAAGTGACACAAATCCGAGTCGTGCCCAGGGTCTAAACCATTTTTTAATTCCGGCACTACCAGACAATCAGACGGCATTTTAGTCCTTGTATCCAATCTTGAAAACCCCCACTTGGAGGTGGACTTTTATTCAGCCAGTCTGATGGCTGGGCTCTTCACAAGTATCACACTACTAATCAACTTCATACGAGGCAAATTTTCGAGGCATTTTTATCCGCGCACAAGACAAATGTTCATTCTTCACCGAGATGGGAATGAGAATTTTGAAAAATGTTTGTGTGCGTCTGTGATAATTCACACCATAAATATATGAAAATGAAAAGCAAATGTAAGCACAAGGATGGAAAAGTGATTGTAACTTTATAAAGATATCTACTTATAATCGCACCTACAAAGATAAGATAAGCGTCTTATTAGGACGAGATAGAGACTAAAGTCCCCTCTTCCATCGAACCCATAAAAATACCAACTTAGAGCAAGACAGTATCCCAGCAATTGAATCTAAATCTGGATTTATATTATTTATACCGGCAGTTATTCAACAACTAATCAGAAGGTAATCTCTAAGTTCTTATCTCCACAATAGATGTAGGTACACCTCCAAGCATTTTTATGATTAAAAATTGAAGGCATCCAAATAATATTTCATCTCAATAATGGCAACAAAATCGGTGACGTCGTCCGACGTCTGCGACATTTTTTTTACTAGTAAACAATATTTATCATCACTGCTTAGGCCCTAAGTACTGGTTGCGGTAGCCGAGTCGGTAACACGACGGTCTTTTAACGCAAAGGTTGTGGGTTCGATTACTGCCCACAGCATGATGTTGTGCTGTTTGAAGATTAGAATCCTGGATGCACAGTCCGATGCAGCTTCAGCCCATTGAGCACTCATAACCGAAGTCAACTAGTATTTAAAATTAAGCATTAAATATCCTCAAGGTTCCACCACAAAAAGACGTGTCAACACCAAGGGCGACTACAGTTAAGAAGACACCGACTTGTATGGCACGACGTAAGAAAAAACGATACTATACGGCATCAAGATCGTTATAAAGATTTATTTATCCATAATATCTATAGTTTACTGCGAAAAATGTTAACATTCTTCCGTGCCTCTTGGTCGCGAAAAAAGGTAAAGTTAGTCATAGATAAAATGCAACTAATTTATGACTGTTTACGAAGTGAGGAAGTTATATTAGGACACCCTGATGTGGCAATAGCAACTGAAAAGCAAAAATAATACAACAATCCGTTAATAGTCGACAAGCCAATGCTAAGATTTGAAAATATTCAATACACTTACATCCAACAAATTTACACACCCAGATGGATATGGCTTCAAAGTTTGTAAGCATCTAATTGAAATGTCCATGTCATTGCTGATAGTAATACTGCATTATCGCCACTCGAAATCATACTAGGGTACAATACTAAAATTAAAAGAATTCTAAATCGTCTAAAAAACTCAAACTGAGGTAAAAATTGTAATTAACGTTACAATTAATTACAAGTTAGGTAATTACTAATCATAGAATCTTCTTTAGGCTATAATGTCTCCCTCCTCCCATTGTTTTGCTCACAGCGGCGAAACCTTGGAAACGATTCACTTGTAACATTGACACTTACCACCGAAAAGAATATAGGTTTACAAGATGCTCGGGCCGAGTTCATTAGACGAATCGTGAATGCTCTTTACCTTCCACGACATCGGTTAATGGGTATAAAGGCCGCTTTACACGATAAAATTTTTCGTACAATTTCTTGTACAAACGCTTGTATAAACGGAACGAAATTGTATGTTTGTCTGAATGCAATTAGAACAGGTTCTAGGTTTATTCTTAGGTCTAGGCCTATTTTCCGTTCGGTCATTCAGACATTCGCACAAGCGTTCACACAATTCGCCGCTTTGACGGGGTACAATTTCCTCATTAAAGCGATTGAACAAGAAATTGCACAAAAAATTGTATCGTGTAAAGCGGCCTTAAGATAAGTGATAATAATATGGAAAACGGATATATATGGAGCAGTATGAGCTAACGACTTCAAAAGAAAATGTAACCATAACCAAACGATATTCCTCCACATCCCGGTAAAGTGAATTTAAATTTTCGCGGCACAATTACAAGTCGTTTACTATTGTTATTTTAATAAGTATCGGGTGTAAGTCCATTATATGCATAATTATTCTACTATTTACAACAACATTAAAATTTAATCGCCCAGACATCGTAATTCTACAAGAACAATAGACATTAAAGAATTATTATAACGTAGCATTCATGGTTCACTCAAATGTTCGTTGAATTCATTATCAAGGGCACACATTGAAGCATAAGTAAATAACAACGATGAACAAAATTGAATTAACTATCTGGGAATTCAATGGAAGTTGGGAAAACCCATAAGTAATTTCATTGCAGGAACTTACAACATATATTCACCAAAATCTATCTCTAGTTATAATCAAAAAAATGTGCAAGCACTTAAAAATCCCAGACTGAGGAGAAAATGAGAGAGTTTTCATGACCCAGACTCAACTGGAAATATTTTTTAGTTGATTTCGATACTATTAACACAGGTAAAATACCGTGTTGGAAAACGCCTCGGCATAGTTGAATGTGAGTTAGTTAAGTGAAACATCCTGAATATCAGATAACATTACTTGTAAACGCATTACTAGGCAGGATGCGAACATGCATGAAGAAGTAGAGAAAAAATGCGTAACTTCCCAATCTTTACGAAAATATCCAAGTCCAATAAAACTATCAATGTCATAGAAAGATTACTGCAAAGCGGTTTTCTTTCGGAACTACAGAAAACATCGGGACCAAGTCACAAAATCAACTGTCACACAAACCTTGTCCCTAAAATTTCAGGGGAAGAGATGAAACTGATTATTAAGCCTGTCACTCTCACTAGAATGGACACTTTCACCACGTAACACACCAGGACATTAGCATACCGAGCTGATTTTTCATAACAACATACAAGAAGGGGGCAGCACGTAAAACAACGATAGTTGGATAATATCTGGAACATAATAGCAAGTTTAAAGAGAAAACTATGACTAAAACCCATTAATATGAAATTATGACCACCTTAAAAAATGAGCCGGTGAAGTTTTCCGCCAGCAAAAAGAAACATCCCTACCTAGAAACATTTTAGTTGAATGATTCCGCTGAGAATATTTCCAAACATGTGTCACATAATCGCCAACAAGATATAAAACAAATCTTAAAATGGAAAGAATATACTTGAGTATCACGTCATTTAAGAGAATAAAACAAAAATCAAATTACCTCAATAATTTGCCACAACATCATCCTAGGGACGATATCTCCATCACTTCAACAACAAATCCTTTGAAAAGCTACATAGGAACTTCACCAGCAGTGATTACACCTAATTTTCTTCGCCATAGAGGTAAATTTCACGGCCACACAGTAGACACAACACAATCGTAACGTTGGATTCCACTTACTGCTGCTGAGCAGCGACAATGACCCCTAGCGAAAACGAAAGCCGGAATGATTACAGAATTTCCAGCGGGAGCAGCCGGAGTGCTTCTCGGAGCTCGATAACGCGGTGGGATGGGTCAAAACACACTGCTACGTAGTTGGCAAAATGCTCGTAAGATGTCTCTTCTGCACGACAACAAAAACGCTGCAGCGGGACTTATAGGAACTAATTGAAAACAAGTACGAAATTTTAAACTCGCGTAACCACGTACATTCCAGGCTAGGAATCGTATGTGAAAATGAAGAAAATAGCGGGAAATAGAGTGCACTGTTCATTGCGTTATTCTCTTCTGAGGAAGGAGGTAGAATGCTCCAGAAAATTTAAAGAAATATGTTTTCTTTTGTGTATTTTCGTGGCCACCGAAATATCGGAAAACTATCTTTGTGAGTATCTTTTATTTGTGTGCTTTTATACTTTTGTCACGCCTGTGACCAGCTTTATTTGTTTATATAGAGACATGAAAAAAGGAGACACTCATACAGTTATCTTGGAGACGTTTCGACCCTCATGGCGCTATTCTCGATCTGGAGAGTGACGTTCTCCGCGGTGAGGGGGGTAGAAAGGGTGGGGGGAAGAGGTGTGGGTGGTGGGGAGGAAAAGGTGACCAATAGGGACTCTCAGTGTAGCTGGTTGAGGCCTGGAATAACTAAGGTAATAATTGCTTTGTTCTCTCAAAACCATCACTAATTTTTCACTCGAGACTTTTCCTCGCGATAGTGATTTTCTGTTCATTGCAAACAACCACAAAGTATGCATATCACTTACTTTGTAAAAAAAAGCAACAGCTATATTCATAATTTATCTTACAATCTGCAATCGTATTCTTGTTTCCGAAAATTTTATTATTATTTATTGCCCTACATAAGACATGAACCAGATGAAAGAACGTAGCATAAAAAAATCTAATCCTTACCAATAAATATAGTTGCCTGTTTCAAATCATGTAAAATCCATAAAATATCCCGATTTTCAGTCGTAAATAAAAATAAAAAGTTTGAAATAAATTTGAAATAGAAACAAATGTTAGGGTTTTTGTAACCTCCACCTTTACAACCAATGACATTGTTAAAGTTAGCAATCATAATAATTCACGCATAAGATAGGTCATTGCAAGGAGATTAGATGCACTTCAAGCAACATCACAGCTGATTCTTGAAGCAAGATTGGCCATTTTGCTAGGCACGGACAGTATGGGAAAGGTAAGCAGACGCAAGGAGGTTAGAAGGTAATGGAGGCGGCTTTGCAGCTGATTCCCGAGACAAGGCTGACCATTTTCGATAGGCAAAAACATATTAAATCTATATTCGCACTCTTCGCGGATGGCTTTGTTGATGTACGCGGTGAAACTAAGAGTAGTAGATAGAAATCGCAGTAAAAATTCGTGAAAATAAGAGAAAAAGTGACGAACCAGACAAACGTATGTAATTACAAGAGGTTGAATTTGTACCAGCTGCTGAGGAAAGAATTAATAGTGGAATCCTCCAGTGGAATAAAAAAATTATAATTTTCAAAAATAGCTTTATAAAGATTACTGACGTCACTGAGATGTATTTCGGACACAATACTATTGATGGGTAATATTAATCATAATTATTTGGAGGAGGCAACCGACAGCTATAATCATTTGCGCAATTCAGAATACGTGAGTAATTGCGTAGAGAGAGGAATATTTCATGGAACGGAAGATGAGTGAAGAAAAACCCAGGGCTAGCCTTCTCCAAAAGAAAGGCGCCAAGGGGCCCACGGTTTAGCGTTCCATCCGACAGGCGGAGTACAAAACTTAAAGATCTCTCTATACAGCACGAAGTAGGGACCGAAAAACCACTGAAAATGTTCTGCTACAGCCGGGAATTGAACTCGATTTCTCAGGGTGAAAGACCAGTACTCAAACTATCATGACCACACAATCTCTATCTCAATTTATTTATGAATAATTCTCGGATTTCCAGCCGAGCAGGATTTTGCGTTGCTGACGTTTCGACGGAATACTCCTCCATCGTCCTCAGAGCAATAAAGCTTGCAGGGCATTTCGCCTGCGCTTATATAGCCGTCTCATCTGGGGGGCATTGTTGTCTCCTTTTTTCCGTTATTTTTCGAATTAACGGTTTCCATTCTCTGCTGATGATGTACCCAGAGTCTCGATTTAATATGTTATCTTCCAGCCTGATTTCTACGGCCTTCATAAGGAGACAATCCCAATACCCATTTGCTTTGGAGACCAAGCGAGCCTCATCGAAGGAGATGATGTGATCTTCTGATAAGCTATGTTCAGCCAAGGCAGATTTTTCGGGGTGGAACAACCTATTACACCTCCTGTGCTATTTTCTTCGGGTTTCTATCGTGCGCCCTGTCTCTCCGATGTATATTTTTCCACACTGACATGGGATACGGTAAACTCCAGGTGTTTTGAGTCCCAATTCGTCCTTGACTCGCACTAAATCGCCACGCAGTTTTTCCGGTGGTTTATGAATTGTTTCGATGCTCCATTTGATGATAGGCCTCCTGCCTACGATAGGGAGCTGCTGGCAATATATATGGCAGTGAAACGGTTTCGCCATATGGTAGAAGGCCGTACTTTTATATTGTTGACAGACCACAAACCATTGACATTCGCGTTTCGGCAGAAAAGTGAGAAGTGTTCCCCAAGACAGTTTCGCTGGCTAGACTTCATTGGTCAGTTCACCACAGACGTCCGACACGTTTCGGGTAGTGAGAATGTGGTGGCAGACGCTTTATCGCGTTGCGCAGAAGTGACTGAGGCAGTCACTTATAATGAATTGGCCGAGGCCCAAGAGAGGGATCCGGAGTTGAAAGCTGTTCTTCACTCCGAGTCCTCTCTCAACCTCCGGAGAGTTTCTATTGCAGGTTCCCAGGACATCTATTGTGACCTGTCCACGGAGACCACACGTCCCTTTGTTCCGGCGCCCTTGATGAAGCAAGTTTTCCTGTCCCTACATAACTTGGCCCATCCCGGTATCAAGGCTTCCGCGAAGCTGGTGACATCCCTTTTTGTATGGCCTTCGATCCAGAAGGACTGCCAGCAGTGGGCGAGGGAATGTATCGCTTTCCAGCGATGCAAA
The DNA here is from genome assembly GCA_933228895.1 of Platycnemis pennipes. Taxonomy (NCBI): domain Eukaryota; kingdom Metazoa; phylum Arthropoda; class Insecta; order Odonata; family Platycnemididae; genus Platycnemis; species Platycnemis pennipes. The sequence goes on along the minus strand of OW121846.1, from coordinate 101,032,597 downwards.
ATAACGCGGCACGTTTCGTCGCCAGTGGGAACTTCCTCCTCACCAGGGGCAAGTTTTGATGTCCATATTGATTTCATAAGTTCTCTTCCTTCATCGCAGGGGTTCCGCTATTGCCTGACATGTATTGACAGGTTCTTCCGCTGGTTGGAAGCAATCCCTATTCCAGATATCTCCGCCGAAACTGTGGCACTAGCCTTCTTCGCGGGATGGATGGCACGCTTTGGGACGCCATTAAGAGTCAAGACGGATCAGGGAAGGCAGTTTGAAAGCCAGCTCTTCCGGCAACTGTCCCTGATGGCTGGTGTTTCGCAAATACGGACGGTGGCATATAATGCAGCGGCAAACGGGATGGTGGAGAGAGCCCACCGTCAGCTGAAGGCAGCTATCCGCTGTCACTCCACCGATTCATGGGTTGACGTCCTCCCTGCCGTCCTCCTAGGCCTTCGGGCGGCATGGAAAGACGATCTCGGCGCAACTTCCGGAGAGTTGGTATATGGTACGCCGTTGCCGCTCCCTGGAGAGTTCCTCTCGCCATCACCGGAGACTCACCTCGAGGATCCTACCAGCTTCATCACGCAGCTGAAGGCTCACTTCCGCAAGCTGAGCCCACGACCTGCTTCTTGCCACGGAGAGCGGCAAATCTTTGTTTTCCTCGCACTTTCATCTTCTACGCATGTTTTTGTACGGAATGACACGGTGCGAGGAGCATCGCAGCCGCCTTATGATGGACCATTCAAGGTCCTCCAGAGTGGGGAGAAACATTTCCTCCTGCGGCTCGGCAACCGCGACGTTCGGGAGGCGATTTATCGCCTGAAGCCGGCTTATGTGGCGGCAGACGACACGGATACGGAGGCACCTACCACTGAGCTGGAACGACCGCGTCAACCCTCAGCCGCGGAATCCGACAACGCTCCCGCGGAGGCCGCTGTGGGGGGAAAGACGACACCGGGAGGCCGAAGAGTTCACTTGCCTTGTCATCTAGGATCGCCACCAGAATTACAGAATTGTCCGAGAGAGGCCAACCTGGGCCAACGGCACTGAGGGCCAGGAGTTCGAGGGTCCGCCGCCGCTAGGGGCCATGGCGAGGGCCAAACAACGAGGCCCCAGATGGGGGGACGAAAGGAAAAAGTGAAAGGTCGTCGCAGTATGCACTGGCTACCACGCTGTACGCCGCCATTTAGTGTATCGAGATGCAAATAAATTTTTATCGTTTATGCGCGTTTTGTGTTAATTCTCACTCCCTCCGCATTGAGCGACCAAAATAAGAGTTTGGTGAAATTATTTTTTCGTCCTATTTTCCTCTATCGCCTTGCTGATATGAGGAGCCCCTTTATTTTCAATGCAAATCATCCTACCAAGGGAGGACGGCAAGAGTTATTCCATGTAGTATCTGAAAAAAGCGATGGTTTGATGAATTTCCATCTATTGAATTAAGCAATTATTGAAAAATAACGATCGTAATCTTTTGAGCTTGTGCTCCACTTCCTTCATCCACCATTCCTTATCAGTAGGAACTTTTTCAAGTTCGCGGTTCCAATCGGCATTGGGACCTTTTCGTCATCCTCAGCTGACTCTACAGTTGAAAATATTGATCGTGTGTGTCTCTAAGACTATATTGTCCATATTTCCCACAACCCTCCCCACATTTGAAGCGTAGCTACAGTCGCTGCAGACAGTGGAGCCCAAGCTCAAAAGTTACGATCATTATTTTTCATCTAAATCCTCTTGTCTACTAGCTGTATTGTAGACCCTCGCAATTGAAGCATATCATCACTTGTCACACTCCTTAAAGTTTGAAGAAAATCCAATTTTAAGTAATGTGCAATGCCCATTGTCTCTGGCTCATCATCAAATCCTTGTCAAACCCTACTCTTTTTCTCCGGACTATCAAATTCATTTACATTTTGCATTTAAGTGCAATTTTGTAATCACCTTTTTTGTTGCAATCAATAACAAAGGTAGTCACCGATCATTACTTACCAGGACTGTAACCACCATTAGTGACTTTGTGGACTCTCCCTTGAAAATGGCAAAATGAAATTTATGACCACAGAATGTCTGTCGGGAGCAAAAGATTTATTTCTGCGTTATGAATAGGTATGTATGTTTTCTGTACAGATAATTCGCTTCCTCAGTATTAAGGGTTTCACACGTGTCATTCGTTTCACGTTTTGAGGTTACACTATATTATTTTCCATTTTACGTGTGTTAAATGATAAATTCCCTCAAAACTAAGCAAATCTTTTCCTTAACTGACAAAAAATTCATCCGGAGCATTCATCATCTCATCAAGAATATACGAGGTGTATTCCACAAACCTACTTTACTTTCTCATTATTGCCGTTCGTTTCTAAGCCCTTTTCGTAACGTTGTACTAGCTTCTTCAACCCCTTTGCATACGTATACATGTACGTAATACCCGGCAAGCTAAATGTGTATGGCAGGGGGTGAGTTCACACCAAACATGCATTACATATCATGCATAAAAAAGATGCATAGAAGTTCTCCGCCTGAGAATTGAGCTGGTTGAAAAAGGCAGTCTCGAGATCCTCGCCATCTTCAAATCGTTGTTCACTAATCCTTGCTTCACGTGCAAAAAGAGGTAGTAGTCGCTGTAGGGTGGGTGATCGAAAAGTTCCAAACGGAAATACTGAATCTTATCTCTGGTATGGACAGCGGAGTGAGGACGCGCGATTTCATAAGTGGACTATCCCGGACGACAGTTTATCGAGCTGTCGATATTGGATGGCACGTCTCCGTGACCATCGTTCAAACAGTGGTGCGTTCAACTTGAGGAAATTTATCAGCCAGAGCACTAATCGTCAATCGTCGATCAGATCGCAGTTTGTGCCCCACTTTTTGCGATTTCATTCATACTGGGCCTGCCACTCCACTCCTCATCATGCACATTTGTGCGGCCACTTTTGTAGTCTTGACACCATTGTCTATCCAATTCTTTACTCATTACTGTAAGTTCATGAACTAGGCACAACTGCTGATGAATTGGAGTAGCTGTAGATCCTTTTGCACTCAACAATCGAATTACAGGACGCACTTGGCGGGAGTAACGATTTTCGAAGCCATCGTTACTTGTTTTCAGGGACAGTCAAACGAATACTGTATCAATATAATGACTTCAGTGAACTCATAAACAATCAATAGATGGCGTATCATTCAAGCAGATTTGTTCTAAACTGCCAACATGTGAATATAAGCAAACTATCAAATAATTTTTCGAGGACACCTTTTAATACAAGGCGCTTTCTGAAATTTGTAAGTTTCTATTTCTAGTATTCGTAAATTGCATGGGTCCCCAGGGGACCCCACCTGCTGGGAAAGGTCTGCCTTCGCTAAGCTCCCGGGATGGGCGATGCAGTGAACTCCTATAGTGACTTACGTCCGCCTACTACTAGTAGTTACCTGAGCGACGGCCCCGCTTAGCTTCCATTAACCACTGTTTGTGACATCGAAGCAGAAAATGCAATATACTGGTCGAGATACAGCGAAACACTGACTCAGTCACTTCCGTGAAAGATGTGTGCAGATGAAGATGCGTGCAACAGCGTTAGGAAACAAATGCATCGACGTACGTTAGAAACCTCTACGCCGAATGCTTCAATTACTTCCCGCATGTCTCGTTCCACTGGCTTGTGCACAACATGATCACTCCGTCCGTCCAAAAGGTCCGTGGTTCCATTCCTGGTCCAGGTGAATTTTTCCACATGGAAATTAATGTGAATGTAATAATCTCTTTCCGAAAAGGGAAGTGTTGTCCTCGGAACTAAGCGGAAGTGGTAGGGGGGTACCCTCCAAAAATGAAGAAATGAGGGAAACGAAAGGGAAATGGTTACCGTTTCCCCGGAATCTCTTATATTTCTTCAAGAGACCGTTTCCCTTGTGCTAGCTGGGAATATTGGGTTATAACTCCAATAACTTCAACAGAAAACGAGTTTGAAATATTTTATTACAATGATAACGCTTAAAGTTACGCATCTTTCACTAAGGGAAGTTGGTTCAGGAGTAAAGTAGGTATCTCACTACTATCATAAACACTTAAAATTACCTATTCCTTAACACCTTGAAATACTTTCCTTTGTCACTGAACATGCAGATTTATGCACACATCTTCACTTCACTGCTCATACGCGAAGTTGAACATAACGAGGTCATCTTGACAAGGAGAGTTGGATCAGGAGTAAGTGCTAGGTTCTCAATGTGAACATTCTTAGATCGAAACTAGTACCTCTCGCCTCTTCTTTTTCCATCGCATTTTTATTGTACGATAGTCCCTGATTATAAATATTTTAAACATGTTTATCCAGGATACATTTTAACTATCTTACTTATCATCCCAATATCATGTTAACGAAAAATCAGTCCATGGTAATATCAAACATACGTTGGCCCAATATCATTTTTATGCCACTGGATAGTGGTGAAAAATGTATTTCTATCGTCAAATTCATATCCGCCCAATGCCGTCAGCAAGTGCCATTTTTATAATGGCAAATGTTATCACTTTTGACATTTGCCGATATCGGATTGACCAAAAAAGTGACGGTGTAAAAATGGGCCGATATCATGATGCTGCTTGGGCACTTTCTATGGAATGTACTATTGAATCCATGGTATTTCCATGGAATAAAGGAAGAATCCATATCGATTCCACGATGTGTGCTGTCTGGGTCGCTTCGAAGCGATGGGTTATCAAATATTTTCACTACATACCGACGATTTTACAGACGAAAGTCGTTAATTATGATTCACACAATACTGATTTTCTCTAACAAATCGTTAAGGAAGATGACGAACTGACAGATATCGTTAGAATGCTTTAACGAGTTAAAGAATAAGGGTGAATAAGCGTGAAAAAGTGAACGGCGTGGTCAGGCCATATTTAATTATCTACATGTGCGAGTAATCCCTCGTATTTCATCCCTTTGAAAACGCGTGAGACTTTAATTTTGTTTAAGTGTCGAGCCAAGGCCGTCTCGATACATAGGCCTGACAATCGATTCTATGACGTCACGAGTGAGATCCGACAACAACTCGTAGTGTGGAGAAATGCGAGATGTGTTTTGAATACATTGAGTCATTTAACGTGGTAACTCGATCTGGGGGCCGATTGTGTAACTCGGCTAACGTTCGATCGTTAGAGACCCGTTCACTCTCGATCGAGCTCACCGTCTTCGAACGAGGATGGAAAGTGCGATTGTATAAGCTCGATCGTCAGGAGGCAATCGAAAGTTACGGTGTTGTCAGATTTACAGCATATTTCGCACTTGTTTCTCTTGTACGCATGCGCAAAGAGCTTATTTTGAAGTAGTTGCATTTGTTTTGAATATCAAGAATTAATAATAAACATTACAATGCCTGAAAATTTAAGATAACTTCCTCACGAGTATTATACAGTGGCCTCAATGCGTTCCCAATAGATAAATTAATTCATAATTACTTGTTATACCCTGACTTTCACAGATAATTATCAAAAACGTCTGCTTAATTCGCAACTCATAATATTTCATTATCACTCAAATTGTGTTCTCTATTTCTGATAATGCATAAAAAATGGTACGTCATGTTGAAATTCTATATTATCACTCCGGATATTCTCGTCATCTAATTTAACTAATGTTCTACGGTTCACTGTAAATATCATTTAGCAAAACTACGCTCAACGTATTGGCACATATATATGCATCTTCAGACAGAAATTGATTAGGTTATTTATAGATACACAATTAAATACTATCCTCAATCTAGTCCCCAGCATTAAAGCAATAGTCAACCTTTATTACTATTGAAACACTTTCACAGCGTTCTCCACATCAAAGATAAATACCTATGAAACTCACTTTTAAAATTCCGTGCCGCCTGTCTCTCTTGTAGCATACCTATTTTCCCATAACCATATTTCTTGTACGTAGGTAACCGATAACCTACCGTGAGATATATAAGGCAGCATTAAATAATTTCCACAATTTCTCCAGGCACACACAGCGGCACACAAATACAGGCACAATCCTATGGCTAATGACATCAAGGCGAGTGAATGAAAAGATTATCTTTTGAGAAGGCAAAATTTAATGAATAAAGCATAACGAGACAGCATGTGTTGCATAAGTCGACAAAAATCATCACCCTTTCACTTGGACGTAAACAACAACAGTCATAATAATAATAATAATGTAAAACACTCTCAAACAACACAGTAATCCCTTACGAGGGAAAATCGTAATGCTTATTGATAATTAGACATTACCTGCCTTAAACGTAGACGGAATAATTATTTCAACACAATAACATTGGACACCACTATGCAATGAAATAAAAATATGTCACTTGGGGTGGGAAATTTTACTGAATGAAGAATAACAAAGCACTACACTGTTTATCCTTTCACCACTTTCACTGGGACGTAAACAATCACACTTAAAAGACAAGAGAAATCCCCCTCACTTCAATTCACATAGATTGCAAATCTTAATTTAAGGCAATAGGTGAAACGACGAAATAATTGCCGACAACAATTTTCTCTGACATCTGTATAGATACTATAATACATGCAATCCATCACAGTTCACTAAAAACATTGTCAATCGCTGAATTGCCACAATGTGTAGTCACAACACACGCTATATCTTCACTATAGTGAACACATATATGTATTAAGCCTCTCACCGTAAGTGGCATTGCTCAAGTGAAACTGTTGATGCCAATGCTGAAATTAAAAGTTGAAATTATATGTAACAGTCCGATAGCTTGTTTTAAATTGCTATTCATTACATTCACCCACCTAACGTTGCTATAATTATTCTAATTAATTCACTCTGTCACATCATACACAGCTTTTTAAGCAATTTGATACTTCAAATTACATTCTTATTCCGTAATAGTTCAAACAACGTTCCTCACAACGATAATTTATCACTTATACATGAAAATGCAAACAAAAACAAACCTTCCAACGATTGAAAATGGCCGTAACGTCAAGTATATAGCAGTCGACGGGTTTCCTTCGATCGTGAGCCGAAAAACCTTCGAACGTAAAGTTACACAATCGCGCCTTCAATTGTTTTCGAAGAATTACCCACAACACCACGGAATACGGCTCTTTACGTTCGAACGTAAAGTTATACAATCGGCCCCCTGGATTTAATTCCACTAATAATCATCGCTTACCTGCTACGTACTTACCACCCTCATCCCAATTTCAATAAATCAACCTAAAAATGACTATAATTTAGGCATTTGCGGGACTTTGTAAACTTTTGCCGTTTAATTGCATCACTTTTATTTTTACATTAATTATTCAAAAGAATGTTGCTCGTTGACCCAATATTTTTCTTATCAGCATTACAAGTGAACTTAAAAACTAATTGTACCGACAGAAAAACATACGGCACACGGCGCTTTTCTTCTCCATCTTTTACAACTTTTATTATTTTAAAAGAACGCAAGAGAGTAAATAATTTTATTTTTCGACATGCGACACTAATAACTCATTTAATTAAACCATAAAAATAGTTTTTGATTTACTTTAGTTTTGCAGTGCTTTTTTCCATTTCAAGCTTGTTCTGCTAAAATACGTAATGTTTTAAAATTTACCTTATTCATACACATGCTTGGAGAGATAATAAGTGAATATTTGGGTAGGTTTCTCGTCCTTCTCATTACTTGGCTTAATCTCTGTTGGCGAAATGTACTGGTTGAGTTGCTCAAATACCGGGTGCAGAATCCCGGACCCATTTTCCCTGACTTCCTTTCTTTTCCAAATTCCCTGACTTTTCCCCGATTTCCAGATTTTCCCTGACCGCTGGGCACCCTGATAATAGCAAGCGACATAGTATTTGTCAAAATGTGACAGCATTTGTCTACCGCTACACAACAGTCCCTGTGTCATTTTTTCTGTTATCATTAATATGAAGCTTCTTTCGTCACTTAACAATCCAAACTGTTGTAGAATCAACATAATTGAATGCCCTATTAACATCTAATGCCCTAACCAGGGTGTCCACAAAAGTCAAATTATAAAATTCAAGCATAATTCAAGGTTTTCAAGGCTAAATTTATAAAAATTTTCAGGCTAATATATCGTGGTTCTTGTACGAGTCAAAAGTGATGTTTTTCAAGTTCTATGTAGAATATGGATTTTTTGTAGTTCAACCCATAGCATAATATAGATAAAGTAAGAAAATAAGAAATAATTGATAAATTAAAGTAATTAAATATGTAGTTTTATTGGTAGTAAGAGACTCTCTTTGTTGGTTGGGAAAGATTGATTGATTTGCTTTTTTTGCTACTTTTTGATTGAACACCCTCTTTCTAAATTAGCATTTCCATGAGAAATTACAAATTCTTCTACAAGAGGAACTTAAAGAACCCACTGGTTAAAGTCTTCAGCATTGAACCACTGTTGTTGGAATGATGATTTTCTACGTTCATATTTTTTGCCATGCTTTTCTATTTTAAGTCTCAAAAGCCTCAATTTTCTGTTCACTCAGAATGAGAATGTAACATTTTTGTACCGGTAGACTATACAGAAAAAAGTAAAATCATAACAGTCTTTAGTATCCTACACCATCTTTTTGTAATAAAAATTAATGCAATAAAAATCCTAATTCAAGTAAGCACATCCTGAATATATCTAACAAACATCAGCAATTAGATTTCTCAAAAAATTATAAAAAAGTGTGTAAAAAATATATTGCAAAGCCTATCAAGAAGCCAACTTACATAAGAGTTACAGTAAAGTATCCGATCACATAAAATGTGCAGTTAAAAGAAACATTATAAGTTCATTTTCATTAATAAAGGAATTATTTTCCAATTATTAATCAAATCCTTGAATGCTTTCAAATTATTTTTTAGAAACAGAAAAAATTTAATGCGGCCAAGAGATCCCATTTATGGAATATCCGGGGATTCAATTTTTAAGACGAAAAAATTATTACAGAATATTTCAAGCTGCTAAACTGGTAATTTTGCAATGTCTTATATACAATAACCTTTGAAATGAAATTTGAGAATTTACTACTCCTAAGAAGAGGATGTGTAACTATGATCTTGAAATGAAATTAGCCTTTCTTCATGCTACTATAAACAAAATTTAAAAAAAGTCTCGGATTTTCTCTCCAAATTGGCCTGGGTTTGCAAGAAAAAAGTAGAATGACATGTGGGGAGAATGTATTCTCCTAAATCAGGTAAGCCGACACTAGCAGAAGTGGAAGTGGACTGCAGGTAATGAAGTTCGATTCTTATCCCTGTTTAAAATTTTTCTTTCAGCCATTGAATCAAAAAGTTTATCATCCTTCATTTCCAACCTTTTTGTGTGGATACTGACTTTTTTGTACTTCTATCGTTTAAACTACATTTACAAATGCGTCACTAAGAATACATTGTAAAGTTAACATAATGATTACACGATTTTATTCTGCAATTAAAAATTTTTCCAATCCTTTCACCAACGCCAAATTTTATTATTTTTTAAATTATAAATTCACATGAAATTTCTGATAATCTACTTTTTTTAACTGCCTACTTGCATTACCCTACGAATACAGCATAGCCTGTATTCCTAGGCAGTGTTAACGATCGAACTCGCGACCTGCAGTACACTAGTCCTCATTTTTAACAACTACGCTATCATAGGTTCACGGGAATCTGGCGAATGTAGGCGACCCGCATGACATTCGGCTTTTTTTTCTCGCGCATGGAGAAAAAAGTCACGAGTATTTTTTTATTTCGTTTTTGTGGCACGGAAAAAATCTTCTCATTTCGTGACCAAGTTACACAACCTCTCCTTGTCAGTATCTAACATACGTACGTACATTCCATTCGCGGGGCGCATCGATCACTAAGCCGAGAAATTTAAAATCTCCGATCCGGATCTGAATTTTTACTATCTTCGGATATGATTTCAGTAGCGAATGAAATGAAAGACCCGTGGATCCAACCCGACCATCCTTAATTTATTAATGGTACATTTGTAAATCTAATTTAAGCAACAAGAGTATTATAAAGTGAGTATTCAGATGTAATGGTTTGAAATTGAAGATGATAACATTTTCGATGCAATGACTGAAAGAAAAATTAAACTGCGATACGGATCGAACTTCGCACAGTGCACTAGCTCTCGTTGTCCGCCTGATCCCGGCGAATGTAGGCTACCCGCGTGACATCCTACGTATTTTTTTCCCGCGATACCGGGGTAATGGGGAAAAGTCATATTTCTTTATTTTGCTTCTAGTCAATATCTTGTCTTCTTGTCAAGACTACCGCACCTACATTCCATTCACGGGGCACTTCGATCGCTAAGCCGCGAAAATTTAAAATCTACGATCCGGATCCGATTTTATACCGTGTCTTTGGATCCCAATCCGGAACCGACCGCGGATCTTTGGATCAAACGGATCCGATCCGGCCATCACTACAAGTTAGGCATATGTTTGCGTATCATGGGCTTAGTCCGATGTGCAATGAATGAGAACAAAGGGCACTTGACGTGACGCTGAAGTCATCCGTTCGACAGTTGAACGTATCCGATCCACACAGCGCTGACGATACATTGAGCCTAACTACTTTTCCGTCGTTTATTTATTCATTCATACCAACGGCAAATCCATATCTTAAAGTCATCTTTATTTATCCTATTTATAAAATAAGGAGTTTTTGTCTTGAATTAAGAATTTTTAAAATTCCCGGCTCAGACCAGAAAATCACGAATAATTCACGAACAATTCCCTGCATTGAAAATTCACGAATAATTCCCGATTTTCCAGGTTTTCCCGGTCAGTGGACATCCTGCTAACATGTTCTCTAGTCGAGATATTGTGAAGTACTCATCTGTGAAATACATAACCTATACTTCGGGCGACACTTCTTTAGGATATTATCATTATGTTCTGCTGATATTTACCGTGAAAATCATTTGATTTTATGCAGAAACTTACCTGATCTTGCTACGTGTGTTTTAAAAGTCAAATAAGTCAGCTGAGGGAGAGAAAAGTGAAAAAATTGACGCCTTTAGCACGCACTTCCATAAGCGATTACATAGCAGACGAGGTCCGCTGAATTAAAGTTGGCGACTGTCTTTGACTTGGCCAACCTCTGGTAACAGAGGGCCTCTTAGAGGTGTCTGGGAAATGTGAGTATGAGCCCATCGCAAACATGTTGTGAGAGGAACATATTCCTTGAAAACAAGTAAAGAGGGACTGCAAAGTTGAATTAAGAATATTGAAAAATCCCTGGTGCTATGTTCATGTAAAATGCACTAACACAGACAACACTGCTCGAAAACCTAACATTCCAACATCATACTCTTACAAGATACCTCTATGTCATAAATCTAATACAAAGGCAATGAGGAAATTACTTTAAAACTTAAATTAAAGAGGGGTTAACCAAGACCTCTCACCACTATAGCACAGCACGTTTACACACTACCTGGGTAAGGTCATGGCCACCTGCAAGACTAGAGGAACGCTGAAGTAATTAACAACATTACATGGGAGCGAGTAAGGAAATAATTACATTTCTTTAAAATTTCAAACTGAATGAAAAATGGCCATGTATGTAACAATCATCTTTTGATCACCTACACCTGATGCAATTTCATTCAAATATTTTTTTATCATTTGCCAAACGTTAAGCAACTGGATAAAAGCACTATTCTTTTTTCATTTATATTTACTTTGGGTTTTGAAAAAGACGGCATATATAATCACTTTGCAGTGACCTCTCACCCATCCTCTCCTTAAGAAGTATACTGTATCAGGATTCATACCAACTTTCCATTTTCAATTTCCCTGACTTTTCCCTGATTTCCAGTCCCAATTTCTTGAATTTCCCTGACTTTATATCAATGGCAAAGCAGTCATACATAGGGATTTTATGGAAAATGCAGCAAGGTATATTGTGAAATAAAATTTATTTATTCCAGGAAGGTAACATATTCCAGTCAAAATTCAAAAACAAAACAACTGACGAGCTGACCATGCAGCCAGATCCTGAACCGAGCAAGCCACCAAGTCAGCTCTACCCCATGCCGCCCAGCCAGGATGGCAACCAAATGTTCACCTTGCCGCTTGAGCACAGCAACGCATAATCATAGTTAAACGCACATTCAACCACGATTTTCATCTTTTTGCTGTGCCTCTAGTTTTTCCCTGACCAGAATCTAATTTCCCTGATATTTCCATGACTTCCAGTCCTGATTTTCATTTCCCTGACCGGTATGAACCCTGTATATCTAGAATGTTGAAAATGACATCCTCCTGATGGCAGAAACTTACATGAAATTTTCCTATTGTGCAGGATTGCAAACCATTAATGCATCATTACCAATCATTATTTCATGATACCCAGCCATTCATATGAGGAATACAGTATCAGTGAAAGTTGTTCTCCATGAACTGCCACTGACCTCTTACCTAGTCAGTTGTTGAGGCTGTTTATATTCTTTTTGGAGCCCTTGCGCTCTTCCAATTGGGAATTCTACCTCGTTTATATAGTTAAAAAACATTATGTATTGAATGGCACTCGTTTGAATAAACCTTCTTAACCCTTAGCTGCGGAAATCGATAAAAGTCAACTTCGTTTTTTTTCCATTTGAACCTGCTGATCGACTTTTCTCCACAGTCTCAAAAAACCTGTATTTCTCATGCTCTAATCCACTGAAGTCTTGTCTTCTTAGAACAAGCATTGGAGGGACCTGTGCTGACACCTATGTGCAGAAATGGGAAGTTTTACAAAACGAGTCGCTGTTGTGCAGCACCACTCGAAGCTTAAATTTCCTGTGATTTTTCAGTGTCCAAATGACACTTCATTGAGCACTGTGTTGAAAACGAAATCCGCAGTGAAAGGATTAAGGAGGGACAGCCTCAAAATATTATCCAGATGCATTCTGGTAAACATATCACCATCTCTCCCAAGAATCTATAACCATTGAATTATTTCAAGAATGCTACATAAATATGGCATCATATTCATGCCCCACATAATTTATAAAGCTAATAAGTGTTATACTTACTCCTCAGGAAAATTCCTGGAGGCAATTTTATTTCATCTCACAAAATTCATAAGTCACTACAGAAACCATGATAGTAAATTTGAAACTTTTAAAACTATGAATACTGACGTGCCAAGTGCTACAAAACTTTTTGCATTTAACAACTGTTAACAAAAAACAATTTTATTTGCTACTTAAGGCCAAAAATTCATAACACTGACCATAGATGAGTTTAAAGAAGAAACATGTTAAAATAAAAATATCATCAAAAACAGTTATACTCTTACCACTGAAATGATAGTTTTCAATTGAATGGCAAGCAGCAGGGATAACAATTTAATTGAACTGAATTTGAGCTTTCAGCTCAGATGATTATGCATGTATTCCTAAAAATACTTTACCATTAATAAAATTCATAATGATTACATCATGAGTTACCAATTCATCTGAAAAATATTATTAGGTATTCCACATTTAAAAATGAAGCCTTAAATAGCTGTCAAACATAATAAACCTGACAGAAGGGATGCTCAACTGCATCCCAGCTTCTTAAGCCTTTCCACATTTTTCCACACTAATCTTAAACCTTACTCCAAGTTATGAAGTTGATTGCCTTCCATGAGAGTATCAAACACGGTACTTTTATTAGAAACAGGCAATAATTAAAATGAGTTCAATACCATTGAAAATATTAATTTAAGCACTAAGCAATAAAACTAAAAGACCAGACCCAGAATACTTTTCATTAGGCTGAAATTCTAGGCCAAAAAGTGTTGTTTTATGGAAAATAACTGTGAGAGACAAAATGCAACACAGGAGGGAAATTGTAATATATGTAGTTGTAATAAGTATACACACAGAGGAATATCACTTGGTTGTGTGCAGGATTAAAATAGTTGTTTCAGATTTGAATTTCTAGGAAAAGAATCTCTCTGTTAAGATGACCACTAGAAATTCTGTGGTAACACCAAACATATTTGCCAAAACTTGTAATTGACTAGTTTATTAGTTCCCCAACAACCACCATTTTATGATAATGCAATTCTTATTGGAAGATAAAAAATAACAATAACTGCAGGTACATGGTCATTAAATAGAATATGTGCCTCAGTGAAAAAGCAATGATGAAAGAAATAACATTTGGAAAATTAGTACCACAAACAAATTCTTTATAAAAGTCTTCATATGTTTTAGTGGTAGCATTTGTCCCTTAAATGAAATAAATTCACTAATGCACCATATATTTTTTTAACTTCAACTTATTCATCCCTAAAACTGATGCTATTTCAACATAGTCAATCACATTCTTGAGTGCTACACATATTCTTTTATATGAGCAACAGATCAAGTTATTTTCATTCCTTTATTTTTGTAAATGATTCATCAAGTCGCAGAGGAAAGGAGCTTGTAAACTACAAGATGAATTTGTATACTGAGATGCTTTATGTGGTGGTTAACTCTTGAGCACTCATTCTTCTAATCTAAATGCAGCCCTTCATCATATAACCAATTGATTTTCAATTCATAGAAGAAATTTACCAAACATCCAAACAAAAAATAACATCTGTGAAAAAAATGGCTTCAATGCCAGGACATTACCACACACAAAATTAAATTGAATCCATCCCATAAACAATATTATACTCAATATTATTCCCATGGATTAATCAATAAAATACTAATGTGACAACATGAGAAAATAAATTACACAATAGAGTCAAACAATTATTACCAACCACCATGTTTTTTAAACAATTCAGTGGGATGTGCTGAAATCTAAATATGTATCCTCTTGGAACCATTGAAATTATTGACACACAGCAAAAAGGAAGTACTAGAATCGAATTTTAAGTAGCAGACCCAAGCACAACAATTACATTCATTTGACTTTGGCGTTTACTTCTCAAGTTTTAATGAGGAGACACTCTGAGCAAATACAAAACATCTAAAATAATTCATAATGCATTCTAAGAAGATGAAGTATTCCACCAAAAGCAATAATAAATTATGTCGGCCAAAAAGCTTAGGAGAGTACTACAAAAAACTGAGTAGTGAAAAAGTGCAGAAATACAGTAAAACCTCAGAATTTACGTTTTCCCACAATTTACAATGTTTTTATCAGTCCCATCGTATTTCATATGCCTCCAATGTAAAATACCATGTTTACACTATGACATTTCCAGTTTTCCCACTGTTTGCTTTAGATGAGGTTAAGAATGTGATAAATTTAATAAAATTAACGTCTATGACATTCAGTCATACATACCAGTTTATAGAAAACACTTTTTCACCTCATTTTGTGCATAAACACTTCAAAAACATGAGAGAAAGCAGTAATGTGCTCAGTTTTATGGAAGAATTTGAATGTAGTGGGGCAGTACACAGCGCAACTGGTGACAGAATGTTGTGACAGAACTGGTGACAGAAACTGGTGACAGAACAGAGTGATGAAATGTTTACACTCTTGATCTCTTTGCCAGGAAAAGATTCGTGCTATGAAATGAATGCGATTGGGATGCAATTTTCACGATTTACGAACACCTGCGGGAGAATATTTAAACTGTACTGAAGTTCATATTATGAAGAATGAAAGTGACTTTTTACCCAGACATTATGAAATGCTAAAAATACAAGAAATGAACTAGCCAATAACATGGGACCATTCGTCAGATCACCATGCTGCAACGATTCAACAGTTTTACCACGGGTTGCTACAAAACAAAACTTAATGAAACTAGTTTTATCACGTGAAAACCTCATTGGATAAAAAATTATTTTGTTGAAAAATTTTTGAAGTTTGATTGCTGCTTGCGCTGGCTGACCAGCGAGGTAGCTCATTGTTCTCATGTGTTGTTAATGTTATCCTCTATTAATCCGGAATGAACATTTTATTCTACTTGGAAACGGGAAATGGAAACGAATTAGAATATTATCAGATGACTTGAGGGTTTTCGGATTTCTTCTGCATTGGTTCATCCTGCAGGACGAAGTTTTGCTCGCCTTCCAGAGGCCATCTTTAGGTCCGAAAATCACATCCCATCAAATTTCCAATACCTTCATCCTATATATTTCCTGTACTTTGCACCTGAAGATGCCGGCAAAACTGCCATTCAGCAGGATGAACCAATGTGCAAAAAATGGAAACCCTCAAGTCATCTTCTAATCACTGCAAAGGTGATTACATGTAATCACCACGGAAGTCTTCACAGTCACTAGAATATTTTCAATTTAGGCATGCATAAAAATTGTGGATTCTCCTGATGCAACTTGCACTGATATGGCAAAATATCTCAGATTACCTGTCTCTACAATGGATACATTAACGAAAAATCTTGATGAGATTCGGAAACAGGCAAATCTGTTGAAAAAAAGAAAATGTCAAGATATCATGGTATGAAGGAATACCAACTTAAAAAGTTGTTTATAAGCCCTAGATCATCAAATATCACCGTAAATGGCTTCATCATAAGAGAAAAGGCATTATACAATGCATAAATTTGGGAATTATAGATCTGACAACATCCAATGGCTGGTTGGGCAGGTCGAAACATTGGTAAAAATATACTGTACAAAAATAAATCAGGAGAGCTATATACTTTAAGAAATAATTAATAACATTGATCTAATTCAGTTTATCAGTGTTTCTTATTTTTATCTTTACTCTATACTGTTTCAGTATGCACGTAAACCTGAAACCTTCTTTTCCTGCTGTTTGCATTTTCCCACAATTTACACTTTTTTCTATCGGTCCCTAGAAAAGTGTAAATAAGGGGTTTTACTGTAGTTTTTTCTGAAAAAACTCTCCACTCCATATAACCACAGAATATACAATTCACAAGAAATCAGTTATTTCATTCGATAAGTAGCTTATTCTGGCAAGTAATGCCACAAAAACCTACTGGACTTGATGCATGCTCTAGGAACAAAGAGAATTACTCTCTCCTTTGGTTTTTTAAGGTCTACACATAACTCAAAACAGTTAAGTAAGCTGCATGTGCAGTAGCACTTTCAACAAGGTTGATTTAGAGTACTTCTAACAGGACCTTGCCAAATGTGAAACCTTATTTGGCAATGGATTTTCTCATCACATATTTCTCAAACAGGGCAAAAGGGTTTGCAGAAAAATAGCACGTGCTATTCATATCAGTATTTACTCCTCCTTTAACTTTGGTATTTCTGACTGCCCCATCATCAGTGAGTGTTGATTAGAGAAAAAAGTCATTATCTATCCAGTCTTCATGGTCATCTGAATCATCTGAATCAGATGAGGTGTCACAAGTATCATCTACTTCTTCCAGGAAAGGCATTCGGCTATCCCGGTTTTCAAGGAAGTCCCACAGGAAAATGTGCTGAAAAAAAGAGCCCAAGTTAATAAATATACTTGAAAAAAACTAAACATTTTCTTTTATTTCCACTTAATGTCCAAAGAGAGTACATTTTTCTAGTAGGGTTATAGTCAGGATTACCACCTTGTAAGCAATCTTTTTCCGGAGATTTATAATTCAACTGGTAAAAACTACGGGAGAATAAGGCTTGAGATGGATATCTGATATAGTTTATACTCTGGGGAAACTAAATAAATGTACTTACATTTGGCTGAAATCACTTAATCGTGGGATATTTTTTGTGCTTCGTAAAAACCAGATAAGAGAATTTTTAATTACCATTTAAAGCAAAGGAAAGAGTTGACTTAGATTTGATGGATCAGCAGTTGTCTAAATTCAATGACATTTCTGCCTCAAAAGGGAGAGATGTATTTAAATACAACGTATTCTAGTATATTTAAAAAATTCCAGGAGAGGCACAATACTAGTAGTCATTTATTCTCATAGGTATCTCTCTCATAAAGGTAGCCTCCTTTTCGGCCAAAAAACGGCCGATGAGTATCTGGACCAGAAAGGATAAGAAACTTAAAAGAGTTAGCCAATATCTACAATGAACAATTGGAGGAAAACTAGCACTGCGGGCACATTAAATATATTGGTGAGCCCTCCATCCAAATGGCCTAATTTCTGCAAGACCTCAGGCTACAAAGAAGGATCATTTTGATGAGCAACTATACCTGCAGGATTTTATCGATACAGAACCATCCATGCTTCAACTTACTTTTTAGACCTTGATTTTTAGACGTTTTTAATGCTCGACCCAGGGCTACTAAGCCTGTCGCCGTTCGTTTTAAAAATCTCATTGACGATTTGGGTATGGAATTTCCCAAGATATATCCAATGGAAAGTTTTAAATATCCTCCATGGGAACATCCCCAGATGCACTGCTTGGTAAATTACTTGGGTTTCAAATCTAATATCACTCCAAGCGAACTACGAGTCAGAGCACTGGAGGCAATAAACAATTTCGAGACGCACGGAAAAATTTATACCGATGGCTCCAAAAATTATTCCGCATGTGGATGCGCCTACATATCACCAGACGTAGGCTCAGCATCCTTCAAGTTACACCCGTGGTGCACTATCTACATGGCGGAGTTATTCGCAATCAAAGTTGCGCTGGACGTCATAATAGTAAGGAATAAACAATTTCTGATTTGCTCCGACTCCAAAAGTGCGATTCAAGCCATTTGTAGTGACTGTGCAACTCATCCCTTGCTCCAAAACATTCTATCCACCATCATGTCCCTTGACGCCAAAGGAGTAATTGTCAGGTTTCTCTGGATTCCAGGCCATGTTGGTGTTCACGGGAACAAAGCAGCGGACGCATTGGCAAAAGAAGCCCTCAATAGGGAAGAAATTAATTCAGCGACTACCCAGTAACAGGACCTAAAAACTATACTAAAAGAATATATTCCTCGCCATTTGGAACACGACATGGCGCAACACAATATCAAATAAGTTGCGCCACATAAAAGATAACACACGAGCGTGGAAGTCTTCGATCCGGGACAACAGACGGGAGGAGGTAATAGTCACAAGGCTCAGAATCGGACATACAGGCTTGACTCACTCTTTCCTTCTCACTATGGAGAAGGAACCTCCAATATGCACAGACTGTGATTCCATTTGACAGTAAAACATATACTGACAGACTGCACGAAGTACCAAGATATCCGGAACCATCTCAAAATGTCTGGAGAACTAAAAACTATTTTGGGTGATAACCCAAAGGAAATTGACAAAGTTCTAACGTTCCTCCGCGAGACCAATCTCATCACAAAAATATGACCAGATTTTCCCATTTAATACGTTACACGCATGATATACTGTGTATAGACAGACCTATAATAGCAAATGAATGAATAGTTTTGTAATAAGTAATATTCAGGTATAAGCATGCGAAGGTGCGGTATGACCTAAGTTGTCGATGCACCTTAAACCAAACCTACCTACCACCTAACATGGAACATATATTTATCTTAGACAAAACAAAGTTTAAAATAGATTACTCAGTTAACAATTACATTATGACAAATTTTAAAAACATGCACTATCTCAGCTTGTGGAAGTCTGAAATACATTTCGTTTTGACGGTATTCTTCATCTTTGAAAACTAAGCACATGTAAAATGGCGAATTGGATATGCTTTCAACTTGTAAACATTCATTTTGTAAAGCGAGCTCCACGCCACAGGACTTTTGGCCAGATGAGATAAGCTGCTCGAGGTTACCAAGTTGTATAAAACAAACATACCATCAGCTCTTAAACTGAAACTGACTTGCATTCCTTTTTTCCACTATTGTCGAGTCCTCATGATGACTCATTCCAGCCATAGGCGAGCTGCTTGCAGCAGAAGATTCCATGTACGCCCTACCTTGCCTCTTTCAAGCATGCTCTAGGCGGTTGAGCGTGCTTTTATAGCAAAAAATAAATATGTATAGATATCAAATAACCAACAAATTCTATTGAGATTTCATAAGTGGATTCACATTAATGACTCAAGAGCAAGATACAGGTCCAAACGGTGATTTTCGAAATGGAAAGCATGCGGGATGGAAAATAAAGCAGTCTGACAACTTCGTCAATAGCAAATATACTGATCAACATAATAGTATGAAACTTCATAAGACTATTAACAAAGCCCTTAGCTACAACATGTGAAATGGAAAGTTTGATATCTTAATCTGTGTTGTTCTTACGATGCCCCAAATTTGATGGCTCCATCCGGTACCCAAAATAAAAAAAAAATCTGTTCTCACACCTGTACTTCAGTAAATAAAATTAGTAAAAATAATTTTAATACCATCAGTGAACGTAGAAATAAACAAGCTTTCATTTGATATACTTTACTTTAAAATTGCATCAGCCATCTTGGAGATATTGGTCTTCAAGCTTGCGAGTGACGGAATTTTTGCAACGGATAGTAGGTATAATCCTAATGAGGGCGTTACAGATGATGTATGGCATAAAACTTGTAAGTTTTGCTATTCCATTTTTTTATTTCTTATTTAGGATAATTAATTGTGTCATTAATTGCCAAGTTCCTAGTCACAGCTTATCTACAATAAATTTTTGATTAAATATTTTTCCTTAGAAATCGAAAACTTTAATCCACAGGACTGTATACAAAATTCATATGCCTGAGCGCATTCATCCGTGAATGAAAATTCATTGTTCAAACCTTATTTACTTGCATTAATGGATATTGGAAATAACCCGTTCCGATTCCAGGTGTTCATGCATCGTGCAAACGGGGGTTGACGTCCTTTTTGATTGACGTCCTTTTTACGATCCCAAATTCTATCATATTTGGGCAGAAATCCATCGATTTTGAAGAGATGGTGTTACTAATTGGAAGAGGAAGAAAAGTATATGTTTTCACTGAAATAGCAGACATTCTATTTTTCTTGACGAAATGCATCTCAAAATATTATTCTGCCCCCAATACAAATAATAGAAGACACGAATAAAATAATCAGAACTAAACAAATACCATCCCAAGTGGAGAAGGTAGTAAAAGTATGAAATATTTGGTTAATGACCCATGAACACCTGTGAAGATTTAAATGTCATACTCTTCCACAATATGGACTTTTGGACAATGGCTATAGCCAATATATTATGTGATTATGTACACAAACATGGTTATAATGAAGCTTTTATGTGAAAAAAAACTACCCGCAATGTAAAGCAAAACTCAATAAAGAAGTTATGAGATTTAGGAATTTGTATCCTTTAATTATATCATCATTCCTTTTTAAAACAATGCTTCACTGCGATCTCAGTAACCTTGATTTCTTGCAACCAACACGAATGATAACCAAAGAGGGCGGCATTTTAAATGAAAAAACATTTGATCGCCATGATCCCAAGGCACAT
The DNA here is from genome assembly GCA_933228895.1 of Platycnemis pennipes. Taxonomy (NCBI): domain Eukaryota; kingdom Metazoa; phylum Arthropoda; class Insecta; order Odonata; family Platycnemididae; genus Platycnemis; species Platycnemis pennipes. Next base: position 101,011,321 of record OW121846.1, on the reverse strand, counting down.
ATGGCAGTGCTTACACTTCAAAATCACAATTTCTATATTTGCCTATCTCACTTCTCCATACCACCTAATTAAGGAAATATAGTTTTCCTAAATACAATAGCTATTAGTATTAAATTAAATTATTAGCTAGTCAATTTTAATAGGTGAAATAATATAGAGTATTTTGGTAAATATATTAACTAGGGATGGGTCGGTTCGGTTCTTCGGTTCTCGGTTCCACCGGTTCTTGAGCTTATAACCGGAACTGAGGCCAAAAATAATCGGTACCGAAACAATTGGCGCAAAAACCAGTTTTAAACCTGCTCACACTCCCAAAGTGGAGGCTTCACATTAAAACCTGGTGAAATAGTGTACTTAGATGCTTCAAAGTCGCGAATTATTGTAATTCAGTCTCTGAAAATGATTATTGATTACCTTATCTTACCATTGAGCAATGCAAAGTAAGTGGTAAATTAAGAACCAGAACCGAGAATCGGAACCGAAGTTAAGAACTGAACCGGAACCGGAACCGAAAAAAAGTGGAACCGACCCATCCCTAATATTAACTTGATTCTCCATATTGATAACTGAAACAATGGAAATTTTGATTACTCAAGGTGCTCAAGTTGTTAACCTGAGACAATTATGTGCAAGTCCTGCTTTGCATTTCAAAAACATTTTTCCAGAACTGAACTTCAAAAATTGCAAGGGGGGCCTATAATCAGGGGGGGGGGGGGGGGGGGGGGGGGGCGTACCGTATACCGTATATACCGTATTCAGAGGAATACGGTATATAAACTTCAGTACACTTTTATTAATGCCATAATGTATACAAGATGTATCTAGCGAATTTCATCGTTCAGTTATTTTGGGTTATTTACAGGATGCGCAGGAGCTGTGTACGCAGACCTCCCATCCCCACCTCCATTTCCCTTTAGTGTTCCCATTAAAATAGTAAACGAGGGGAGGTGGATGATTTCTAAGTCTTTATCGCAGCGCGTTCAGTGAGTGTCACCTTTTGCATATTTTAATTTTCAATTTATGAGTGACTGGCTCTGGTTGGAAGCTCAATTTATTCACTCATGTTCATTTTTTGTTTCCATCTAATGATTTACTGAATAAAATAGTGATTTTGGTTTCAAGTAAACGCATGTAGGCTCAAAAAATGAGCTCTGGATCTTATATGTAAAGGTTCTGCCTTCATAATACATAACACGAAGAAAGATGCAGCTTAAAGGCTATTACTGTCTTTATGCCATGATCAGCACATGGGTAATTATAGTTTGGCTCGCTTACATGATATTGAAGGTGTGAGCAAGAAAATCAATGACATTGATCAGCACAAATTCATGGCCTTATAAAGCCAGATACTTTTTTATACTTTTTCCTCAGAAATATGCCTACTGAAATGAGGGTGGATCTTAAAAGCAGTCAAGTATGGCAAAGATTTCTGTTGCAGTAAAAAGAACGTAAGTCTACCGACAGTCTTGTGCATCAATTAAATGGAAGGGAAAAACTTTTTGAGTTGAATCTAAAGAACAGTTCACCAGATGATTTTTTTACGAACTCGTTAGCTAGAGCTTCCATCTCATCAGAGAACATACTATGTTAGCTGCTTGGCTTGATGTTGATAGGCATCAGTTCCCAGAGATCCTCATGGGTCAAGTCCTGCATTTCAAGACAGCCTGTTCCCATTCCTTGCTAGCTCCTGCCCAAAGAAGGACACAGCTACCCAAATGTCATTTGGGAGGAAAAGCAAATTGTGGCCATTGGACAAAGAACTGCAAATTATTTGAATTTATAGCATTACTTCGACATAAGTAAACAAGGGTGCTATGAAGAGGGTAACTGAGGATGAAGTTTTGGTGTTTGAGCAATGTTGATAACATTCCAAGTAAGAGTAGTACAATTTGCAGCTCTTTCTAGTTACTGCATCGTCATGTTTGCATAAAATACTACAGAATAATAAGAATATGCCTAAGAATAAAAAAGAATATGGTATCCATTCTGATGTGGTAAGTAGTAACTTTGGAACTTAATGCCGCTTTAAAGTGCATGCTCAGACAAAAATTTATTACACCAACACTAGAGTTTTAGAATTAGTTCATTTATCAGGAATTAGGTATCATTTTCTTATTCATTTTCAAACTGATGTGAATTTTTCTCATGCATTTCACATTGTTAAGTTTTTTTCCTTGACAGTGAAGTTGTTTATTGTACAACATTACACGAGGCAGTTTAGTTTAAAGAAACAATTGGTGATAATCAACTTTTTAAGTCTTAAATTTCTTCTCCTCCAATTTTTTTTCATAGAATAACACACACCAGGTAGTACAGAATAGTTTAGACAGATTAGGTACTCTACCTCAATTACTTATCAAATAAATGCTATACAGTGAACTCTCGTTAGTACGTTCCTTGATTGCACGTTTTCCTCATTAGCACGTTCATTTCCTCAGATCCGGGTCGCAGTGCATGTAAATAATCCTGGTTAGCACGTTTTGGTTACCTCTTTAGCACGTTCGTAAGAGGACCGAACCAAATTCGTTCCAGCAAAATAACCGCCCTATAGGTTAACATGACGATGAATATCACTCAAGAGGTTTGATTCTCGCATTAAAAAAGATCATTATTGTTTAAAATAAAATTTGTTAAATACATTATGGTTAAAAATTGTTTATGAAGAAGTAAAAATGCAGCATTCACAAACATTTGAATTGGCCATTCAGCATTTGGCACCCACAAGCAGACGATTTTATTGCGATGTTCGTTTGTTTTATAAATGTTCGCTGGGCAGCCAAACTGTGAAAACACTTCGAGAAATTAACAGTGTGACAAGTGATAAGAATTAGTCATGGACAAGCGCGTGTTGAAACGACAAATATCTACGATCGAAAAGCTCAAACTCCTCCGAGAAGTGGACGAAAATCCACATATGAAGCATGTCGAAATAACAGCCAAAATGAAAATTCCACCGTCAACATTAAACTCCATTGTGAAAAATAGGAAAAAACTTGAGAATACATCGCAAGAAGGCACGAGCAAATACAGGAAAAGAGTGCGAGGTGGCAAATTTTGTGAGTTGGAGGATGTCCTCCTTAAGTGGTTCAAACAAGCACGCTCATCCAATGTGCCATTAGATGGTGTAATATTACGTGAAAAGACCTCGTACTTAGCCGATAAAATGGGCATCAGTGATTTTAAGGCTTCGAATGGATGGGTTGAAGGATTTAAAAAACGCCATGGCATCGTTTACAGGTGCGTTCGAGGCGAGGCAGCCAGTGTGGACACTAACATTCGAGAAACATGGAAAGATGTCACCCTCCCAAGCATCATTAAAAACTACAGCCTGAATGATGTTTTTAATGCCGATGAGACCGGCTTATTTTTCAATCTTCTGCCTGATAAAACTTTGGCATTTAGAGGAGATAAGTGTCATGGAGGCAAAATGAGTAAGGAGAGGCTGACAGTCCTCCTATGCTGCAATAAAAGTGGATCGGAAAAATTGATTCCCTTAGTAATCGGGAAATATGTACGCCCCAGATGCTTCAAACATGTTCGGACATTACCTTGCACGTATGAATGCAACTCTAATGCCTGGATGACCACAACAATTTTTGAAAAGTTCCTGCAAGCACTGGATGCCAAGATGGGTGGAAAAAATCGTAATGTTTTGTTGCTCATTGATAACTGCACAGCACACCCAATAGACACTGCATTTTTAAGAAATGTTAAAGTGGCATTTTTTCCTCCTTATTGCACGAGTGTTTTGCAGTCCCTCGATCAAGGTATCATACGATGCATGAAGCATAAGTACAGGAAACTACTTGTCAACGAGAGATTGACCAACCTTCAAGTGTCAGGTCAAAAAGTAAATATCCTAAAAGCGATGCATTTTGTGAAGTATGCCTGGGACTTAGTCAAACCCGAGAACATAAGATATTGCTTCCGTGAGCTGGATTTCTTCGCACCACAAATGAGGACCGTACTGCGTCGTTGACTGATGAGAGAGCGGATGAGCAGCCCGTTGAAGGCTGGGATCAGCTGTTTGGAGAAGGGGAGGGGATGTCCTTCGACGAGTACGTTGCTTGTGATGATGGCATCGATGTTTGCAGGTTGGTTGGTTGAATTTGTGAGACTTAAAAACTGAGGATCATTTATTGAGAGAATTATTAATTAAATTTACAATAACTACTCCAAAAATTAACTTTCATACTCTGAAGTCTTTCAAAATTTCATTGAATGAGACATTGAAACGGCAACATTTGCTAAATCCGTCGAGGCGATGGACACAGTGCGACAGTTCGTTACAAGTCACGAAATTGATGAAAGTGTTCTGAATGCTTTAGTAAAAATTGATTCAACTATCAAAGAATTGGGGCTCAGTATTAAAAAACAAAGCACTTTACACAGATTCTTCTCGCCCTTGTAAGTTATTGTTTCATCTTTTAACGTATGTTTTTGTGTGCTAAATATAAGTAGAGAACAAATGGGAAGTTCCATTTTTGTTTTGTTACAAGTGGTCAAGTAAAGCCATATACGCTCCGGAAAGTGGAATGTTTTTGGGCCAGTTGCTCATTTTGTTCATTTTTTTGAGGAATTCTGACAATCCTCACAATATATTTTAATATTTGTTTATATAAAGTTTCATCATGGCTAATATGAAAATATAATAATTTTCGTTGCATTCATCATAATAATCGACTTTTATTTTTGTCCATGATTTGCAAACCATGAAGTGCGAAAGAGTGCGGTGTGGGGCATTCGAGCTGCGGATTCATCTATCCTGAGACATGTTAATTACGTGGAAAGTACGAGAAAAATCGCCGGGCGGCTAACTATGATGCTGAAAGGGAATTACATACAAAACGTGCTGTTTGGTTATTATTGTTATAATTAACTATGGATAACGCATCAACCTAATAGGTATTTTCTTGGAAGGTGTAATAAGTGGAAGTGAAATGTTTTTTACAATAAATGAATGGCAGCTATCTACCAGAATAAACTAAACGAACGTAGCATTCCCCTGAACGTTATGCAACTCATTATTACATCTTTAACGTTCCCTGGAAGGTCAAACCTCTTTAGCACGTTTTCCTGGTTAGTACGTTCAGAATTTCGGGTCCTTTCAAAAACGTGCTAACGAGAGTTCACTGTACTTGTCAATCAAGTAGCATGAATCAAGAGGATTCAAGGGCGAGTTACTCTGCTGCCACCAAATTATAAAACATTTAATAGAGAAACAGTACATCTACATGTTATCTTTGTACATTATTCATGTTATCATGAGTCACTGCCATGGCATGAGTGACTTCATATGATAACTGTCCAAAAAACATTTCTTGAAAAAGAAGAAGAATAAAAGAAATTGGAAGAATAGAATATAATGTAAGATTCATTTTTTTAGAAATTAGGCTTCGCTTGTGCTGTAGTTGCATCTTGTGTGGGGTAGAAGTGAATTCTTTCAACCTGGCAGTTCATCTCCCATAATTTATTCCTTCTGCCTGTCCTGCTGATGTAGTGAGGGGGGAGAAATGACAAGTGCTGGCGACCAACTCATGTGATCTGAATTGAATTTTTCAAGTACTTTAATCTTGCCAACAGTCTTACTTTTTCATATAATTTAACTTTTCCACTTGAACACAACACCAGTACCACAGATTGCAGTAGCTGGTGTAAGGCAGTTACTTAAGGCATTAGCATCCAGGTAACTTATAATAGTATATAATTACTCACGTGATATAATTCAACTTCTCCATCTATATTCTGTCGCCTTTCCCCAACAGGTGGCCCAACATCTGCCTTTGTACCATCAGGGTATGCATGCAAGTAAAAACACTTGTTGCCAAAGGGGCAAGTTCCACGTCCTTGTAGAAAGTACTTGCAATCTTTGGAGCTAAAACAAACAAGTAAAATTATGCAGATAAAAGACATCAAGAAAAGGAGAAATTCTAATTGAGGGTTAGACAGATTGAATTTTAAAACCCTTTATTTGCATGCCCATGTAACAACTCCATCATGGCTAAAAATATACTAGTGGCTTCAGAACATATGCGCAACACAAAAAAATCACTCGAAGTCCATTGAAGAATGATCAAGAGAAGTGCTTTATTATCTTTCAGATCTGCAGCAAATTTTACTCAGGAGAAAGTTCACAGGAAACTCAACCCAATTACAGGTTTTCTAGCCTGAGTCATAGATGCCTATGATCTCTCTCATTTCATTGAAAATTTGTGCCCTTCTATTGCACTTTTCTGACATGATTTTGAGAATAACATGTAATATGCCTACATTAACAGGAATGTATTTATGACTACTGGTGCATGCAGTGAAATATAAACCCAATGATATTCATTTCCCCAGACTTTCAAGCTTAGGTTATCAACATCATACCATAATTTCAGTGCACATAGGATCACAGAAGCTGGATTAGCGAGTTTCTTCCATAGCAATTGATGATTCTTACATCAGAGTTGTAACTTCCATACTCATAATGAGATAAAGCAGCAAATTATAGATCTTTCAACTAGGGCCTCCAGTTTTCACTTGATACTTGACTCATAGTTCAGTTCTTGGTTCACAGGCTGAAGTATTGAAGTTTTTGTTCACTTATAAAGGAACCCCGACTAACTTAAATTTGAGTTAAAAAAAAGAACTTCAGTAGCAAGCCAATATTTAAAAATCTTAATATCCACCCACAGATCTTTCTAATTTTCATATTCAACAAGAGAAATCAGGTCAGTGTCTTTTAAATGATTCATCGGTCTTTTCTGATCACTGCATGCTCCTTACTGGGTAACATTTCTGGGAAATGGGCTGCTGGGAAAACTCCCTTCCCTACCCTCCCCTCTCCCTTCTGTTCCCTCTCACAGACAGTGGCAGGCCATGTTTAAGTCTCCCTCCCCCTCTCGCTGGGGATTTGATGAGGGACCTATAGACAGATAATCTGATGGCCGGTTAACCGAACATCGGATAATCGGCACTCTGCTGTAATATATAATCACCCCAGTAAAAGGGTGGGTAAATTAAAAATTCCACTTTTTAGAGTTCAAATCACTACAAGAGAGATGCAGGAGGAAACTAACCAACAATTCGTTTGTAACCATTGAACATAAATTCATCTTAGTGGAGTTTATCCACACCACCACATTACCTTAAAGCATCTTTGTAGTCTAATATAAGCTTCTCTTTATCCTCACGGTCTTCAACCCAATAAAAACTTGGACAGACAAAATCTGAAGATGTACGGCACTCAGGACAACCTCTGAAATACAGAGAGAAAAGGAAATCATTTTCCATCAACAAACAAGTGAAAGGGTACACCATTGTTATAGATGTAATTGTGCAAGGATTCCTAAGTGCTTATATGTAGTGCTGACGGCTAAGAACATGCAATTGAAGGTAACTTAGAGAAAACTAAGCCAAAACTAGAAGTCCCATAGGAAAAATAAGAAGAAAAAAATGAACAATAACGGTAAGTGATAAAACAGCAGAAAAGTGGGGGATGCTGTGTATTTATGCTCCATGGAAGTGAAAGACACCTATAGACCCTTCAAAGGTGGTAAGATAACTGAGAGTAGGCTGAAATAAAAATATGAGGGATTAAGTTAGGGAAGAACCTCAAGAGAATACTCAAAGAGTTTCTTTCAATTATGGGGATGTTTGAAAGGCATGAACTATATTAGTTAGGTTATGTTGAGAGGATAGTTTAACAGTTTAAATTGCCAGGACAATTTAAGAGAGAATTTGTAACTGTAATTTTTATTCGTCCTAAGACGCATGCATGTATAGGACAAGTCAAGCAATATGAGCTTACCCTAAGCTTTAGCCTAAGTTTGATACATCCACTTCACAATATTAATTGGCAATGTCACATGAAATGGCATACAGCCTTGTATCACATGCCATGTGATATCACACATTACAAGGTATCAGAAACAATGTTTCAGGCAAATGCCTTAGAGTTCACCTAAAGCTTCAACTTGCAATTATTTTCTTTTATTGTTTATAATTTGCTGGAGAAAAATATTATTATTTATACTGCATTATTGCATCCTACTTCTCATCATTTCATCCTAATCACCTATTGTCATCCTCCCTCTTCCCTGCTAGCAGAACATTATACCCACAGACACACCTTTCAATCACTCCCATTGAGGAGTGACAGAGGAACAAGGCCTGCTGCATTGCACCATGGATCTTTGGCCTTCTGGACCAATGTGCAAGACCCCTTAGCTACCCTGCATCCCAAAGGCCATTTTAAATTTGACGACATCGAAATCCAGTCCGGTCGCCCGTGGCGACGTAGTCATGGGCGGCCGTACACACGACACCCACGCGTTGGCATCGTGCTGAATCAGCTGATAACAAATTGAGCGCGGTAGGTCATTATGTTACACAAAGCACAGCATAAGAAATATCAATTTTTATACCCTTTTCCAATTAACCATATGAAACTTTTACTTGTGCAGCAATATGCACAATACTTTTTCTGTTATTTTCACTCACTGTGCAACTTTGATACTCGTAAATAATAACTTTGTGAATTAAGAAACCATTTCTTTCTGATAATTCTCAGTAACTCTTATTACAATAATGTTCAGTAAATGGCAAAGGAATATACTTTGTTATGAATAATTGACTCCTTTCAATGAAAACATCCCGGACGTCAGAAATAGACCAGTTGCCATGCGTGACCCATAGTCCAGAAAATCCCTAATCCGGCATTACTTCGGTCCCGACTGTGCCGGATTAAAGATGCTCAACTGTAGCAGAAATGTTCGATCTTAGTGGTGAAAGCAGTTTTGGAGAGTAAAGACATTTTAGGGTCCGCTGAAGGAGTCACTGGTCTGAGAACTGTTGATTCAGCTATGAGAATGAATGGCAGTGGAGCCTCGTGACTCCTTTAGCAGCATCTGATAAGAGGACAGCAGCGTCGAGGAATCTAAGCAGTCAGACACGATGCATAGTGGGACCAAATCAAATAAACCTAGCAAAAAGTCGAAAAATGAGGTTCGTGTAAAGCGGCCAAAAATAGATGACAAATATTATTATGTGCTCTTCAAGATAGTATACTACACGGGGCACATAAAATTTTAGGACAATGTGTATGACCTGTCAAAGTATAGCATGTCAGTGTGATTTTGGCTGCCATAATTTTCGCATCAAAAACATAAATGTTTTTATCTTTATTGAGAAATTTCTATGCAATATTTTGGATTTTTTAAATTTTACATAAAATAACTACCTTTACGTACAAAATGAGTTTAGAGTAAATTCCTTTAACATTTGTTTTAAGGTGTTTAGATTTTATTTAGGAAGTACTGTTTTTACGTATAATTTAATTTTAAATGGCAATTATTGTTTTCATCGACATCTGCCGACATGGAGTTATCTATGCTGCGTGATAGAGTAGAGCATAAATAACAGTTTTTTGATGAAAATTCTAGCAGATTTTTGCAGTTTTCATTTACCAACTATATTTATTCGAAAGTGCCCCAGTCGCTTCATCGCTGCCGCAGGGGCTGCCATTTGCCTCTCTATGGGGAAATGGTGAAATTTCCAAATACTCACGGAGAGGAATTTCAGTTTAACATCTTCAATAAGTAATATACATGTTGTACGCGAATATCACCCATACCTAATGAAATAGGTTACTGAATTAGCTAAAATTTGAGAATACTCTAGTAACATATTTTCGTCCCTGTTAATCATTTGGCCATAAGGAGTACATGAAATTGAGACAGAAGATATGAAATTTCTGTATGATCAGCCTTCCTTACAAAGTGTTCTTATGACCTGACAATCACCCATAGGCACAAGGCTGGAGGGGAGTAGGGGTGGGCACGGAAGAGGGTGTTGTCATGCAAATGCAGCGGCAGGCACCAAGTGGGTAATAATCTGCTCCCTTAGATGTTGCCCACCCTTCTGGGTTTCACAGTCCTTTCTTATTACTCTAATCCTCTGGTAATTCTCCACGGATCTCTTTTACATGTCTAATGCGACAAATGTCAGTTAGAACTTAACCTTAAAAAGTGTGTGACTATTAATTTTTGGAGGAGGAATAATTCCATAGAGGAATCCTATAAAATTTGTAACACGAAGATCGAAAGTGTTGAAACCATTAGGTATTTAGGTGCAACAATCACTAAAGATTTATCGTGGGGAAGATACATCCGGGAAATATGCGGCCGAGTGAAGAGATAGCTAGGATTTATTAAAAGAGTACTTAGGAAATGTGATGAGAAGACAAAAGAGCGATGTTACTTTTCACTAGTTAGGCCCCAACTTGAATGTGTACCCAGCACATGGGATCCAAATGAATTAGGTTTGATCAGAATACTAGACAGTGTGCAGCGTAGAGCAGCTAGGTTCATCATAAGGTGTTAATGATAGGTTTAGTAGTGTATCAGAATGAATACAGGAATTAGGGTGGGAATCATTATCAGAACATAGGTTAAAGTACAGATTAAATCTCTTACAGAAATTTAAATCGTATAGCTTTACTGAAGATGTTAAGCATGTATTAAAAACACCAGTGCATAATGCTAGATTTGACCAGATAAGTAAGATTAGAGAGATAGATTGTCGTACCAATAGATTCAAAATAGCATTTTTCCCCCGTACTGTAAGAGATCAGAATACGCACGATAGCAAAGGGATAGGTAGGGGAAATATTTTAGAGTAGTCTGTAGTGAATGATGCATGTAATAATCCCTTAAAAACTATTGATACTAACAATCTAGTTGCATGAGACCCTATAGTTGCTCGTTTGCATGTCGGTAGTGCATGCTTGATGATCTTCACCCCCTGCCACACACCCTCTCAGTGCCTTGCAATGTATCGCATGGACGTAGATGGACAACTCTCTTGCCTCCTTTTCACCAACCTTATTGCCGCTTGCACGCACTAATGGAACCCTTCGCTGTACTTGTACACGGATGTAAGCAATTCATCCGGGGTAAGCCAATAAGATTTGGCTATAAAGTTTGGTGTCTCAATAGCCCAGATGGCTACCTACCAAATTTCGACGTACGTATTCCAAGGGAATAACCTGAGGAAAGTGGAAAGTTACGAAAAATAATTTGAATAGGCAGCAGCATCTCTAATAGGAATGTTAGATGAGCTACAAAAGAAAGAACCACCTTACCGGTTCTATTTTGATAAGTATTATACAAGTAACAGCTTAGTGAAATATCTGCGCAGAAGGAAATGCGGTGCAACTGGCACAGTGAGGGAAAGTAGAATACCTAAAGACTGTCCTCTGAAGTCCAATAAGGAATTGGCTAAGATGAAACGAGGATCTTTTGAAGCTAGAAGATGCGTGAAAGACAACATTGCTGTAGTGAAGTGGGAGGAAAATGCAGTTGTATCAGCTATATCATCATCCCACGATATTTATCCGTAATCTGGTACGGGCAGATACTCTAAAAGTGAGAAAAAGAGAATCCTTGTGCCAGGACCCGATATTTTTGGGAAATATAATGCATTTATGGAGGGCACCGATCGAATGGACTGGAATATATTCCTTTATCGTGTAGGTGTTAGGGGATAGAAGTGGTGGTGGCTCATTTTTACGCGGATACTAGATTCAATGATGCACAATGCACAGTTGTTGATGTGGAAGTCAGGAAGAGGTATAACCCTGCTAAAGTTCCATCGGGCAGTTGCGCAGACATACCTGGAAAGAATCAAGTATCCCCCAAAATCTGTGGGACGTGCATCTGCATCTAGAGGACGTGAAACTGGAATGATGTTAATAAACTCATCATCAGATAGCATATTATTTTCAGTAGATTGCATTTGATTGCTATCCGTCGATTTTCTTTTCAGTGTCTCCAATGAAGTATGGTGTGATTGGTACAACTACCACGTGAAATCCACTCCCCCGCGGCGAAGGTTGAAAATTGAAACATGAAAATTGCATCAGTAAGACACGAACAGAATGTTTGAAATGTAACGTAGGATTATGTATTGTTTGTTTTGCGCCATTCCATTTCTGGCAGTGATCTATGTAAGCCTTGAAATGAACTTTTATTTACCTTGGGCAAATTTATATTTTAAATTATTATTACGATGGTAATAAATTGTTTGCATATTTCTTGCTATTTCAAGAGCATTATATGTAGGGACACTGAAAAATGGTAAATAAAAATCATAAAAAGCGGTGTTTAAAAATGGCAAATACGGTAAATAAAATCGTTTTAAAAAGGTGAAAGCTGTGTTTAATGTTGGGAAAAAGGAGTCTTAAAGGAAGGGTTTTTTTTTAAAATATTATTAATAAAGACTTCATAACAATGTGAACAAACAGTAAATAGTACATACATTTGAGATCCAATACAGAAGTTATGGCTATACCCTACGCAACATAAAAAACACAGTAGGCAAAATTAAGTTAAAGGCAAATTAATGAGATAATGGTAATAACAATAACAGAGTGGAGTAGTGGACTGCAGGTAATGAGGTTTGATTCTAACGCTGTTTAAAATTTTTCTTTCAACCACTGAATAACAAACATCATCCTTCATTTCCAACCTTTGTGTGTGGATACTGACTTTTTTGTACTTCTATCACTTCAACTAGATGTACCAATGCGTCACTCAAAAATACACTGTAAAGTTAATGTAATGATTCCACAATTTAATTCTGTTAAATAAATTCCTTTCGCCAAATTTAATTATTTTTTTTACTTATAATTTGGCATGAAATTTCTGATAATCTACTTTTTTTAATTGTCTACTAGCATTACCCTAGGAATAGGTCACGGCTGTATTCTTAGGTAGTGTTAAGGATCAAACTCGCGACTGGCAGTACACTAGCCCTCATTTTTAACAACTACCCTCTCATAGGTTCACGGGAATTTGGTGAATGTAGGCGACCCGCATGACATTCGGCTTAATTTTTTTCTCGCACATCCGATATGGAGAAAAAGGTCATGACGAGTATTTTTTATTCTGTTTTTCTTGTTTGTGGCACGGAAAAAATCATCTTCTCCTTTCGTGACCCGAGTTAATTAACCTCTCCTAGTTGGTATCTACCATACGTACATTCCATTCACGGGGCGCATCGATCACGAGGCCGTGAGATGTTAAATCTTCGATCCGGATCTGAATTTTTACTGTCCCTGGATATGATTTCAGTAGCGAATGAAATGAAAGACCCGTGGATCTTTGGATCCGACCCGACCATCCTTAATTTATGAGTTGTACATTTGTAAATCTAATTTAAACAACAAAGTATAATAAAGTGAATATTCAGATGTAATGGTTTGTAATTGAATATGATAACATTTTCGATGCAGTGACTGAAAGAAAAAATTAAACTGCGATTGGGATCGAACTTCGCACAGTACACTAGTTCTCGTTGTACGCCTTATCCCGGCGAATGTAGGCTACCCGCATGACACCCTACGGTTTTTTTCCCCGCGATACCGAGGTAATAGGGGAAAAAAGTCATATTTCTTTATTTTGCTTCCAGTTGCACGGGAACGTTTTCATCTAATTACGTGACCTTAGTTACACATCCTCTTATTGTCAATATCTACCGCTCCTACATTCCATTCACGGGGCACTTCGATCGCTAAGCCGCGGAAATTTCAAATCTACGATCCGGATCCGATTTTACTCTGTGTCTTTGGATCCGAATCCGGCACCGAGAAAAATGAAAGATCCGATCCGGCCATCACTAAAGAAAATATTTCATGCTACAAAAATTCGGCATTTGCAAAATATCTCAAATTTCGTTAAAAAAATCGCGTTTCAAAGAAGACACTGTTAATTTCGTGATTAAACCCTAAAGTCGCTTATTTCGTGAATCCTGTCGCAAAAAACGTTTCGCGAAAATGTCATGTCCCTAATTATATGTCAAAAATTAATATTGGGGTGATGAAATATAAATTACGAAGCATTTTTGACAGCTAGTTTAATTTCAGGAGATTCTCCAAATCGGTTAATTTTATACCCTCAAGCGCCTAGCGGTACTGTTTGGTACCAGGCTATATCTCCATAACTACCAATATTTTAAGAATAAGAGTTACACGTTATATCTCAGAAAATGATGTTAATTGAAATATTAGTTTATCACTGAATTCCGAGAAACATTTTTTTCCAGACGTTACCGGGTTAAGTATCACATCAATTTCACTACAGTTGAGATTAATCAAATCACAATTTACAATTCAATTTTAATACCTTATAATTTTGCTGTTAAAATGCTTTGCCTGCCTCCATTTCCTGATACAAGTAAGGCAGAAGCAATGATTGCAGTTCAGTAAGATACCAAACTTTTGTTCCCAAGGGGCTTTTTCCATGATTACTTCATAGCAAATTCCACAAGTTTTGTCCTTAGACCTCTGGATTGCAAATGATATTTCCATATCCTTTTCATGCTTCTTTATACACTCCTAAAATGCAAATAACAATATTATTATGATATAAAACAATATGAGAAGTGTGCAAAATAAGAACAGTTCATTTAGCTCTTTAATTCTCAGCAATCAAATGTCTTTTTAACTCAATTTTTGACTAATTAAGAACCAAAAAGTAGATTTAACAACTTATATAAGTGTGAATGGTTTAAAAAAATGATATCTCAATGCCACAAGCATGATTCAAAGATTTGATAATTTTTTCCAAAGTGCTCCCCGTACCCAACTTATCAAAAATTACATGCTATACAACAGGCAACCAAAACTGAGTGACAATTTGAATATTATTTTACAGATGAAAGTAAAATGCTCCAAAAGAACAACATGAGTATAGCACTTTCTCACAAATAAGGAGAGTATTTATAAATTCAATCTTTAGGCATGAGACTTACTGAAAACTCACTTTTTGCTATATTTTCATTACTTATCTCAGAAAATAAATTAGACTAATGCAATATTTCCTAAATGTGTAAAGAAGACATCACTACCAATATCATAATATTTATTATAATAATGGCAGGTAGCATAACGAACAGTAATGTCTTCTCTTTATTTCTCCAATGACATTCCTGAAAAATAACTAATATAATAATTTTAATTTTGTTACAAAATATGTACAAACCACAGAATAAATTGGTACTATTACGACCCAGGTTTCAATGTGTCCGCATCATCATGAGGTGGTGAACCTTGCAAATACTTCCCCTCATTACACACAAGCATAAAATTGGAAGGGGGTGGAGGCGTGGGAGACGAAGAAAGGAAATTTGTCGAGTGGGGGGAGAGGAGCCAATCGGTCCCTTAACAATGGAAGAGAGGAGGGGGTATAGGCCACAAGCAAACATTCATTCAGGATAAATTCGGTAGTTTCCGGCGATATTGAGTGGTATTCAAACATATTGCAGTGAAAACAAAAAATTGAAATTTAACCACAAATTGCAATTTTTTGTTTTCATTTCGATATTCATTCAGGCGGTTGACTCCAGGATCACGATTCATTTTTAAAATGTCGAGCTGTTCTAAATCATTGACCTCACATCAGTTATTAGTAAATTGTAACACTTTGACATTAAAATCACACTTGCGGTCACAATTCAAAAGATGTTTCGAAAGGTTAATCTCCTCATTATGACAGTTATGAAAGCACTGTAATGTTCTTTGGTTCTTACATCAAAACTTTGCAAAGTTTGTCCCACATACACACTGTCTCAGTAGTTCATAAATTCATCTTTCCCTCATTATCTCAACCTTGTCTTTACACAGCACAAACATATATTGTGTTCACTGACACATTAAGTACACATTTAGGAAAAGTTCTTACAATGTTTCAAGTTACATCACCAAAGTATCATATTGAGCATATGTATGTGTGGTACTCTTCGTGTTCATATACCTTCCACTTTTATGCTTTTGGGTACATAAGATGTATTTGTGATGATCAACAACTGATGATGATGCTAACACATTGAAACCCGTGACGGTACAATTTTTCCTGTAGTTTGTAAAAGTTTTTTACAAAATGATTTAGTGATGGAACACTACAAACTTATAGAAGAACATGTTTTAAGTTGATATAATGATACAATCTGTAATCAAAATCACAGAAGTTTTGTCACACAAAATTCACATGCAGAAGCTCCATGCACATGAAAATACTATTTGCATTACATTAAGTACCATGGCAGAACAGATGATCATGAATCTATCATCTGTTTTATAAAGTAAAGTACTCAAAAATGTGCACATTTCTGCATGCATAATGTATATATACACAACAACGTATTTAATTGCTATTGAAAGTGAACATGCATTTTTGTGAGTATATGTGATATGTAATTCATCTGCAAAGAAAATACAAGATGTTATTCTGTTCATACATCATAACGGCATAAGATACAATAAATATGCTATAGTTACAGCTCAATTTTCATTCAACTGTTTCATGCAGTATATTTCGTCCCCAGAGAATTTTCATTAAATCTATAAGAATTCTTATTGTTTATAGTTTTTTAATTATTCTACAGAGACTAGCAACTAACTACTGCCATGCACCAACTTCATAGAAATTCTTCATTTTATCCTAAAAACATGTTAAAGCCATAGTTGCATGATGGTTAATGTCAATCACATCTTTTGTGAGCATAATATTAAGCATTTCACTGATTTTTAAGATCTCATTCATGATGATAACCTCTTGAGATTCATTGGAGTTCACTAATTCTTAAGACTTCTAGTACTGCGAGCTTTTGTTTTAAACAATATATTCACAATTAAAACTCTAAAGAATTAAGTGATGTCTAACAGTGCATCCAAATTACCATTGAAAAGGTAAACATGGCATGACAATAAACATGGAATGACAATAGGATATTTACCATGCAAGCAAATTTGGTAACAACAAATAAAGACCTCATAACAGCTTACATGGAGAGGATACTACCAAACAAATTCAGGTACTGGTTTCAAGTAATATTTGAGTGGCATCACACTAACTAGCATGACATGAGAAGCAAATTAGGAATGGTAATTAATATCAACTAGGGTACAGAATTGTGAAACGCTTTGAGAGCCTGAATTGACTTCACCCCATGGCAGTTATGCAAAACCTTAAAAAAATTGTAAAAACTATGGTTATTAAGGTTTCATGTCCCAAATAAAATGAATCTATTATGTCCGTACCAAATAAAATCATGATACCTAAAAATACTGAGAATAATGATAACATACTACAAAACCTATTCAGCAAGTAAATAAGAAACCGGAAACAAATATTAGTGCTAACTACTGGCATGCAAATATGAACTATACTGTTTACAAAGAAATCAATAAATTACAATTCTACTATTTCTAAACAACATTACAGGGCTAAAAGTAAACAATACATTTTAGCATGCCTTAGTTAGAGGCCAGTATTAGATGCCACATGGGCGAGTTGATTCTTGGCCACCACTGGATTCATGATTTCAATCTGAATTTACCTGCACAAATAACCTTGCCTTCCATCACACTATTCGGCAGAAATGTGAGCTGCTGCTAGGCTGATTGATAGGCCCAAACCAGATGAAGAGTGGAGAGACTACTTCCAAATGCTGCATCTATGTTTTCAAGTAAATATTTTCCATTCACTTCAACTAATATCACAGAAAGTAGCCCCCTCCAAACCAAAGGCTCATGATACTTGGCCCTTCTATTTTTTTGTTCCATGCAGATGAAACAAATGACCTCTTCTCAATAATTGGTCTGAGAAACTTGAATATTTATTCATATAACCTCAAAAATACTAGGTTCTTTTGATTTCCACAGCGGAATATCAATCTATCCTTTGAATATTTTCCAGGAAGATCTTTTCTTCATTTTCAGCTGTTTTAACAGCTACAAATTTTCAAAATACTCATCAAGCAAGAACATTGTCTTTCTTGAGAATGAGGGCAATGTTATCTAAGATCATAGCCATGAGTATTTGATCATCTCTTTCATCCAATTTTCATCTTTCATGTATTATGGACTTACATGCATCTATAAAAAGGCAGATGTTGAAAAAATGACGAACTTCTTTCAGAAACTGATCCTCCTTTATAACCAAACTGTCAAAAGATTCTCCCACATCAGGACTCCAAATAAAAAAATGTCACTAAGCTCTTCTTTGCACTCTTCATCACTAAAATATGTTGGCAAAGTTACTGAATATACTACATACTGCAATAACCCTCACGACAGCTCAAAAGTAACACAATGCACATTTGTACAGTTGAAGCTAACATAGCTTTCCATATCCACATGCTTTTACAGCATATGGTCATTCAGAGCTAAGGATAATATAAAGCTATGATAGCATTGCATTTACTCATTGATAATATTTTAATCCCAGGAGAATAATTTATCATTGATCCAAAGGCTTCCACCACATTTGGTTTCATGAGCTCTTAGGAGTAGAAATGGGCAACTTGGTAAATTACCGCGGTAATTTTCGTAAATTACCGTGGTATTTTTCGTAAATTACCGTGGTATTTTTCGTAAATTACCAACACCCCTGGAAATTACTGTAATAAACGGTAATTTTCAGAAAGGTTCTTTTTCAGAAAAGTTCTTCCTCACGAAGAAACCATTGGAATGGGTAATATTATAAATTAAGAAGCTAAAATGATTTTGTTTACACTGTGTCCATGATTAATTCCAATTAATTCAGAGTAAAGTAACAAATGCACATTTCGCAGAGGTACGTCTTTGGAACGAAAATTTCTCATAGTGTGACAAAAGAGAGGCAAATTGCGTGTTGGTGCCAACTTCATTTTAATTTTTTTAATGAGTTATAATAGATGAACATCGTGATATGTTTGATATGAGCATCGGCATTTATATCTCAATGCTATTTGAATTCGTTTGGAGTCCTCTGATAAGGATTTGCAGCTCAAAACTTAAAATTACCGGAAAATTACGTTAATTTTCGAAAATTACCGTAATTTACCACGGTAATTTACCTCAATTGAAAATTACGGTAATTTACCCATCTCTACTTAGGAGTGCCTCAGTGCTGGGTGACCAGTTTCTCCAGCCATCCCATGCTTGACGTCTGAAGATTCCAGTAAGATGACTGCAAAAACTCTTCATCAATGGACACAATGCGGAGGAATGCAATGCGCAAGAGCTCTAACTCGTCAAAAATAATGCAACCTTAATTTGTTGACATGAGCATTTTGAGCGAAAATTGATTTGGAGCAAAGATAAAATTTTCTTTGCACATACATTCACAAAAGCTGGGGCATAATAATACTTGTTCCTGGTAAATATGAAAATAAAAATAAAATATAGCACATGTTCACAAATAATTAACCATGAAATCACTAAAGCATCAAGGTTCACATTATTTTCAGGCATTAATCACACAACTATCATTTTTCAGAGGTGTGAAGAAATCTTTATCAAATGAGCACCTGAAACTATACTTTCCATGCAGTAAAAACATATGAAAATTGAATTTTAAGTCTTGAGAATTCTCTTAAAATTCTTTTCATTCTAGGAAAAGAAATAGAACACAAAATAAAAATGAAAAATACTTCTTAGATTATGAGCAAGGTCCACAGCCAAAATTAGCTAATAAATATGCAACACTCACACAAAACACATTCTCAAACTAACACCTAGCTCACCAAGGTAAAATTCACAATTCAAACAAATTACAAAGAATAAACATCACAGGGGGCCAATAAGCAAGCTGGGAGGAGGGCAGAAGATCAAAAATGAGACAGAAGCCACACTCGAGTCATCTCTATGTTAACAGATGAACAAATGATCACAACTTTTTTCAGCATAAGAAATATCACAGCAGTGCTTCCTCAAGTTTCCTGGGGCCCCCTAGCATTTCTAGTCCTCTTCTCAGTCATCATTACAGTTCGTAGCTTGATTCCCCAACTCTTCCATTTTCCAGGTGGGTGGCTGCCATGATTTACTAGTGTCTATACAGCACTTGCTATGGATTATGCATGAAGGGAATGATGAGGGGGTTGGATTGGCGTGCTGGCTAGAGCACTGGCCCCTGAGAATGTTTGCATGCCTTTCAATCCTGGCAGTGGCAGAAATTTTTCATTGGCAGACTGGTCTCCACTTAAATGCAGTGTGGAGAGCAATTCCAAGTGCAGTACTCTGCAAGTGACCTTGGCTGCTAGTGCCTTCCCTGATTAAGTGACTGACTGAGGAAATTATTACTGCAGAGTTTTATTCTTAAACAATCAAAACAGAGCAAACATGTCTAGGACTACATAAAGAGAAAATATTATCACCAAGTTCTACATGCTTAATGGAAAAATGAATAAAGAAATCTTAAGCATTCCACAAGGTAAAATATTTTAATTATAACACATTCTACTACACTAGCATCTTCAGGTGTAAGTACTCATGAAGACACTACAGTGTAGTGAATGATATTTTAATTAAAGTATTTACCTTGAAGTAAATGCTTGTTTTTTTTCTATTCAATTATCCATTCAGCATGGAATTCCACAGTCTCAGACACAACAATCCTCTTCAAATGCAGTATGCTCAAAAGAGCAACTAGCAGGAATTTAAGAATTGAAAACTAGGCACAAGATGCACAAATATACCTTACCACTACATGTATTTCATTGGCAAAACTGCAAAACTCAAGTTTGCCAAGGAAAACATTTTCCAATGCTATCATTCACTAAGCTCCCTCACTATTCACTGCATACGAAATATCTGGCACCAAAAATAAAAGGATTATTTTCAATTTATTAAAACTATCACCATACAATGAAGTTGTTACTTTTGTAATTACACCACAGCCATCCCAGCACTTCCTTATATGAATGCAATCCCTTCCTTCCCATATCAAAGAATTAAGTAACAATAACATGCCGGACACAGGGGAAACTATGAACCCAAATACAAGGAAAAAACAGCAAAAATAATGTGAGAGGTCATTATAAAGGTGAAAAAGGAAATGCAACTAAAGTTGACCACTAGTGCAGAGTTGACTGGATTTCTAATGGTAGAATGTAAAACACGTTTGCATGCTATAAATAGCAAAATATTTGCACTCTGAACATGCTACTGCCTTTAATAACTTACACTAAAATAATTTCCCTTAAAATACACCATTGGTGAAGATATTTTTCCTATGAGTGCAAGACGAAAAACGGAAACACATCTCAATCACTTTAAACATCAAAATCACACCAATAACATAGCCTTGCTTTTAAGTCCCTGGAATTTGCATCACACTTTCCTTATGCTGTAAGTTCTCATTACGTTAACTAATTTTCATTGTTTGTGCTAACATAATGCTCAACATTGAGGCAATGACTCAAGAGAAGGCACACATTTGGATTATGCAGACTTTTGAACCACCCAGGCTAATCTTGACCCATTAACTAGTGCTCTTAGTGCTAACCTTCTTCCTCGGGTACTAGCGAGAAATGCAGAGGGTAATTTAATAAAATGTAGAACCTTAGGGAAAAAAATTATGAAGCTATTGTTTTGTATCCCAGCCAGCACACGGTATCATGTTAACGTAATATGCTCGTAAACTTAACCCCTTGGTTGGGGAGCAATTTTTCCTTATCTTTCACCTGGTAGGGAACAAATCCACCAATTTTCATGGGATAATGTGGGATAACCTGTGCACATGTTTTCTGGTACCTCTTAGAGTATAGTTCAAGGTTTTTTTCATTGCATTTGTAAATTTTTTTAGCACTTTTTTCTATTTTTAGCACATTTTTCCATTACATGAATATGGAAAAACTCGAGATATTAGCCCATAAAGAGCCATTTAAAGATATTGGAGATAAAAAGTGGACATTGAAACATTATTTTGTTTTAAACTTAGTAAAATATGGCATTTATATTCTTTTAACAACTATAAAATATTATATTTTACATTTTTTATGGCACATTTAAAAGGAGATGGTGTTTTGAAGGAGGTGATTGAGGGAAGAGCATTGGGTAAGCAGGGAAGAGGGAGGAGAAGAACGGGTAGCTTGGATGGAATGATGAGTGGCAGGAGGTATGAGGGGCTGAAGAGGGACATCATGTGAAATTTAGGGGGCGGTAAGAATTAAATGTCCATTTAAACCTACCTTCACCGGTAGAATACTAATAATAATAATAATAAATGACACAATTAAATTGAAAATATTGACAGTTATCAAAATCCAAGTTGTTAAACATTGTGAATGAAACAACTTTGTACTTTCCACTCAGCTTTATATGCTCTCCGATCAATTTCGACGACAGCGTCATTTTCAAGGGGGGGCCAACTGACAAAACATTTCAAACCAAGCCATTATATAGTTACACTGAGGAGTGGGGGAAGGACTCAAACTGAGGGGGAGAGAGAGTTTAGGATGGGAGTGAGGGGGGTGGTAGTATGAGTGAGGGAGAGAGGGAGTTGGGTTCCGTCAAGGCCAGCAGTGGGGGCACAATTAGTGGTGAGGGTATTGTGGCCGGAATTAGGGTAGGTGGGCAAGTCAGACTTTAAAACTGTTAAAAACATCTGCGAGGATTTAAAATTTGTTAAGTCGTTTAAAATACATACATTAGGTGAAATGGAATGTCTCAAAATTTCTATGATTTCTAAATAATTTAACTTACAACTTTTTTCCCATGCATGCAAAATCTTTAAATTTTGCATACATGGGAATTAAAAAATTAAAACCCGAATCAAGGAGCATAAACTAAGTGTGAACCATAGCGATTGCAAATCATATTTCGCCAAATATCTCCTAGAGACTCCTCGGTCATAAAAGTGAATTTAACGTAAAAATTTTGCATACATGGGAATTTGACATTTGCGGCGCGTGGCTTTTGCCACGCTCCCAGCCTGGGGTGCGATTTTCATCTGCGGCTATAGCCGCTTAGCCCACGTAAGGGGTTAAGGTGTGCATACATATGTAAACAAAATCTCCCTGTAGTATTTCATATTTACGTAAATTCTAGGGAAGCATTTTATGATAAAAAACACAAACGTGTATACTTCATGTTTATGTAAGCATCTCCTAAACTGATTTTAATATGCACACGTAAACGAATTTACGTGATTCTTACGAGTGTGAGCCGATAAGAAAAGTAAATTTACAGCATCATACCACAGGTTATACTCTGTGCATATGTTTAATGAAAACATTTTGCCTTTAAAGTTTACATGCAGTTACATGAAATAGTTTCAAGTACTTTTTTATTACATGTGGAGTACATGTTTCAGGCAGATCACCAATGAGATAGCAGTTTGATATTTATTCCACAAACCACCCTGAGCGCCCTTGCAGTAAGTAATCACTGAATATTAGTAATTAATCATAATTCACAAGTAGTTAATTGGTGCTCATCAGTAATCATAACCATTGAAGAACAGAAATCAATTATTAATCATCAAAGATTTTTCTGTAGAGGTGTTGTCACTCCCGCAAAATTAACAATGGATTAATGTGTTCAACATTTTAGGAAAGCAAATTCAATCGTAAATCATCATTATATTTCCTTCGATAGTCTTTACTTATAGTCATGTAATGAAATAAGTTGTAATCCACTGTTAAAACTTTCCTTCACATTCATGAAACGGTGCAAGTTCATGCATAAACTGAGTTCAGAACAAGTACCCATCTGACGAAACTCACATCAATGAAGCGGTTGGCCAGGTGGTAGTGTGCTGGGATATGAAGCGGTTGTCACGGGTTCGGTTCATGGAGCCCCCTTGTGATGCTTATGCTATTTTTATTTTTTTAGCTTTTTTATTCATGAAAATTTTTGAGGGTGGTAGATTGGATTCAATTGCACATTTCATATGTAGTGAGGGAATATACATGGCAAGCAAAATATTTTATACGTATGCATTATAGCGTATGTTAAGGTAAACTGCTTCTGTGTTGCTTACTCCATGATGATGACATGTGGCCGCAATTTTTACGAGTTGCATCTTAGAAGTTTCCGTCAGCAACTTGTAATAAAGTAAACTGTTTACAACCTATTTACGTAAATTTCAAATAAATTGAAGGTAAAATGTTTGTGCTGGCTGGGATATACATATGCTTTTTTTTAATATTATTTAAGTTGAACAAATTAATAATGATACAATTTCTTTTACTTTGACTGAAAAATAAATTTTATTATTTTAGTGTCATGAAATTGAGCAATATTTTTACATTGGGCCGATGTATCGACCCGCCACATTTTTCATCCGAGATACAAAAGCCGATACATCAGCCCGCCACTCTTTTGAGGGTTAAGTACCAACACTGCACCCCTAATCTCACCACTGCTAACAGATCCCTTCCCCACTAACCAGTGAGCCAAACTCCTCTCCAGCCAATGAAGGTGCAAGACTTCCTTATATACTGAAACTTAAATGGTCCTAAGGAAAAAATAAATAATTACTAGACTTGGGCCGATACCAATAGCGAGTATCGGCCATTTTCCTGATACTTCGATACTTTTGAGTATTCGTTTTTCAGATACTTTTATTCGAAAGTATTCGTTTCGTGAAAATCATCTAAAAACATTTAACTTTGAAATCCTGCCATCTTCAACTGACTTACCAATGTGTTGCGCACTTGTTTACTTAGCTGGTTGCGATCTTTGTGACATTAAAGTGAGACAAGTGCTAAGAATTGACAATGGGAAAGCCTGAGGCGAAAAGCTCAACCTCCTCCCAAAAGTAGATGAATCTACGTACGAAGAAAGTTTGTTGAAATAGAGGCAAAAATTAAAGATCTGCAGTCAACTCAAGTTCGTTCTGCTCAATCCGGATTTCGGATCCCTACAAAAACGTGCTAACGAGAGTCCACGGTATTTGGGTTTACCTACAGGTTGAGTTTCCTGAGCAAATGTTTTCAGAAACTAGTGCTGTGGTCCTGATAGAAGAACCCTCTGCTGAGCATGTTCAGCAGCTCTTATTTCTAAAAAGAATTTTCAGCATTTACAATGCAAGAGGGCTTAGAGTCTGAAATCTAATTCCAGTGATAATTGTAAGAGCAGCAAAATAAAAGAGTTATCAAAATATTGTCATTTCTCTCAATAATTAGGTACTCTTTTATAAAACTTTTGATTACTGAGTTGACTTCAAAGGAAGGAAAGCACTTATCAAATTTATCAAATATTTTTAGAAAAATAAGTAAGGCATCGGCTAACAAAGCTATCGGCATCGGCCACTGGTACTGATGTATCAGTTTAGTATCGGAAAAAGTGGTATCAGTCCAAGTCTAATAATTACATCCTAATTTCACAGAAGAGAAATTTAAAATATAGACAATTCCTCCTGAATCTACCCTTAATTGAGGACACTTAAAAACACAAGTTAAAATTAATACATTATGACCCACACTAGCCCACTTTTCGACAAATGAAGATGGTATAAATGCACTTTAATGGAAACTAATTCACAGTACACCAAAACCTGACCACCTTAGTCCCAGGGCAATCAATTTTTCCTCACAAAAGTACAAGGATGACACTCATTGACAATATCTTTCATTGCAGTTTTTTCATTTGGTGATTTCCCTAGTTGATTTTACTCAATAGATACTTAGTATGCCAATACTTCATTTTACTAAGTAATATGCACACAAAGAATTAGACACACCATTTATTAAAAAAAGTACTGACAAAAATGCCAAGTTAATACTGACACACAAAGTGAAAAGAACCTAATATGATGAAGTTACTTCAGTTAACTTTCATTCAAGTAGATTATTTACTGTACTAGTGGAGAGGAAATTTGTTTAAATAGCATATGTATTATAATTTCAATAAACTTCATACATATCTGATGGCACGGGAGGTGGGTGGAAATATAAAAAGTCAAAGGAAATAAAACTTATAGTTTTTCCTGCACTTTCATGTTGAAATGCATTCCCGAGCACCCAATCCTATTGGAAAACATAGCCACATGCAAGCTGTCCTTGCAACTAGCATTAATGAAAACATAATGCATAATACCATTGTAAATGGACGACAAAAAATTTTATACTCACACTAATATGCTTCTTCCTCTTACTTTCATCAGATGGATCAAGGCAGAAAAAATTGCAGATATCACAAAGAACTAGATGAGTGAAGGGACAGTATAGACCATATTTACAATATTCTTCCTGCATATTATAGGGACAAAGAGGAAGAGTCTTATCGCCCTCCACAGATTCATTTGTTGGTGAACTCACAGCCTGGGCATATGTTTTTGGAGCTGGAAATGAAAATAGAGAAGTTAGCCATACAACAACTTCAGATGGAAAACAGAGGGAAATATATGTTCCACTATAAATTTTAAACACTCCAAATTTCAGCTTACATCATATTCAGGAAGCAATGTTAGTGAAGTATAATTTCAATCCACACAAGGTAAGAATTTGAAGGCAGAAACAGCAAAGGTTTGACAGGTGAAATACCAATAATGGGTGGGTTGGTGAGTACTAGGAAACTGTTTACATATAATTGAATTGCAGATGGATAACACATTAAAATAGAGTCATTCCAAAAATTGAGCCTTACTGATGAATAGTTGCTTATGGTATTCTAATTAATACTCCAATTGAAGCCAAAAGAAAATCAGTGGATTGAAATGGATTTCTATTTAATCTGATATGTTAATCAAGCTTTCCTGTTTGATGATCTGAAGAAATATCTCAGAATTGCTGATTTCCTTCAGTGATATCATATATAATTAAAACTAAAGTCATACGACAAATGAGTAAAAAGTCATCAGAAAGGGACCCCCGACCTCTGGTTGTACTCCTACTTAAAAATACAAGGGGTTTTTTAATACACTGAGCACATAGAGTAAAATAACGATTTAGTGAAACATTCCAGTAAAACATTTGACAGGAAATCCCGAATTCAGTCAGGCTGAAATACTGATGCAAAATTCATTCAAAAACTGCTGGTATCCCTTACCTTCCTCGAATTTTTTCCTCTAAGTCCATGATATACTTTGCTTCACCCAAACATACTTAATTCTTTTTCTGTAACAGGAATCTGTACCCTAATGAAATATCTAGTTCATGTAGCATGAAGATATAAGTAAACATTCATTTTTCTTCACGGTTGAAGCACAGCAACAAAAAGAGACCCAAAACTCTTATGACAAACATGACACCATACCAACCCTGAGGCAGATGAAGGGAAAATTTTGAGTCAAACATTTCAGAAAATGGCGAGTTTCATTCACTTTTCATGATTACGAAAATTTTCATGACCATGAAAAGAATGAATGAATCACGAAAAGTGAATTTTCTGGATCATGGAAATTCACTTTTCTTGATTATTAATTAATTACACAATTCTGCCTGGTTCTAGCATCTACTGGAAGGCTTTGAAGGGCAGTCCCAATCATTTAGGGCAAATGTGGACATTTAGCATATTGGGCTGCATCATCATAACCAGTCATCCAGTCCAAGATTGGTTAGATGCAGCCCTCCACTCAATTCTCCTATTCACTAACCTCTTCATATCTACACTCTTCTTTTCTTTTACATCCTTCACTACTTGCTCCATAAACCTCATTAGTGGCCTTCCTTTGCAATTTCCTTTCCAATTCACTCTTCCCTTCACAACTGTCTTCATCAGACAGACCATCATACGTCATGTAACAGCTATTAAGGTGCCCTATTTTATCTTCAACATTTTCATCAGACTCCTCTTTCTTCTACTCTTCCCAGGACTTCTTCATTTGTTACTCAGTCTATCCATTTTATCTTCACCATTCTTTGTTAGCACTACTTTTTAAATGCTTCCAGCCTTGACCTGTCTGCAGCTGTTACCATTCATGCCACACTGCCATGAAGATATGCTCCAGGTGTAAGTTCTATAAAGTTTCCTTTATTTACAAGTTTATGTTCCCAGCAGTAAGTGGATTCTTCCAGTAGTATTCCCTCTATTCTGCTGATTATTTCTTCCTTACTTCATACATTCCCAGTTACTTGAATTCCTGTAAGCAATACTCATTCACCTTGTCAAGCTTTTGTTGCCTTAGCTTAACATTGCACTTAGCCTCTGCTCTTTTCTGCATATCACCACCTTTGTTTTCTTTCTATTGACCTTCAAAGTGATATCTGGCCAATGCTTTCCTGAGTTAACTAGAGAAATTTCTTTTTGTCTTTGTCATGACTGCTACACCATTAGAGAAATACAGCAGGCTGGGCATTTTCCTGAGGTGATTTACTCCTGAGGCCATCTGTCTGATGTCTTTGGAGACTACCTTGATGCAGACATTAAAAAAATTTGGACAATGATGCAAAAACTCGTTTTCCTTTCTCCTTTCTTGCTTCTTCACTGCTGAGCTGAGATATTATCACAGCCACCTGGTTTTTTACTAACTGTAACTTTTTGGTCATTTTTTAACATTCCAATTTCCTTCAGAATTTTAGCATTGAATTCCATTTAATTCTGCCCCTAAAGCTTGCTCTAAATTCATAAATGCAATGAGCATTGGTTTATTTTCTGTAAGCCTCCAGCCTACAGCCAAATCTGCTTATCTTGCTTTTCCTCAATCCAAACCAATTTTCATAGAGGAATCTTCAGATTTTTGTTCTATTCTTCTACAGACGATCTGTGGCAGTATCTTCAAGGGATTTGTCATCAGGCTTGTAGACCTCAAGCTTTCTCTACCCTCGTCTTTTTTGGCATCAGGACACTGATGTTCTTTTGTAAGTCTGTTGGTAATTCTCTTATTGTGCACATACCACAAATAGTTTTGTGGAGTAGGGTGAATGTTATCTCTTCTGTTTTTTTAATTAGCTCAAAAGAAACATGATCTATTCTAGGTGCCTTATTTAGTCACAGGTCACTCACTGCTGCATTGAACTCTCATCTCAATATTGAGTCCCCCAAATCATTCTTCTTAACTTCATTTTTCTCTTAGATTCACACTTTCACTTCCATAATATAATTGCTCCACACGTTCCTTCCATCTCTTCACTTACTCTTCATTTTCGATTGAAAGTTCTCCATTCCCATCCCTTATGGCATTACATCATCACCTTGGTGTGATTGCTGTGATTTTGAAGCCCTTCACCTGATTCCTGAATCTCTGCTTCACTAAAAAGTTGTCAATTTGAAATAGTCTTCTGGCTCCTGGCTTTTATAATTGCATTGGCCTTCATGTCAGATGAACTTGTAAACAGACCTTGCTGAAAATGTAAGGCATACACCAGGTATGTACCAAGTACAACACATGGGTCCCACTTATAATTTACACTGTCGCAATCAGATATAATAAAAAGTACCTTATCTCCCAGCCCAAAATATGCCCTTTTTTTACTCGAAAATGGATTCTACAATCAGCCTGCATCTTAAGGGCCAAAGGTAAAACAGTGTTTATTTGTGATGCCATCAGAGGTGCTCATTTATCCACTTTCACACTATACTGCATAGAAGCTGGAAGCTAAAGGTCTATTCTTCTCATTTCATTAAATTCTGGGATTCTATAATGGCAAAATGTATTTAACACAGTTGTCATTTTTGGACATTAACTATCCTTTTTTTTCCTTTAACTTATTAGCGTGAATTGATGTAAATAATTATTTTTCAATCTAAAATCTAACCAAAAGAGCCCTGCATCTTATGGGATTGTGTGTCTTATGGGCCAGGAAATTTCATTTGACATTATTTGATATCATAAAATCTGCACACTTCAACAACTAACCCAATCATTCACGCCATTTAGTGCACAATTATCCATTGATGTAACTGTCACGCAAAACTTCCCAGTTTTTAGTTGACCATCCAACCTCTCCAACCAGCATCGCACAAAATGAAAGAATTACAACTGGCTGAATACCACAATAAATATTAACCCAAAGTTATCTGGGGGCATTAACTCAACACTAACTAGTTTCTCGGCTCTTTCATTTACACAAAAGCCTATAATTCTAAACATACTATTATTCACCATGATGCCAAAGCAAAACTATCACATACAACTACATCCCAACCCTAGCACATAATTCCAAACACAAACAGAACATCCTTTCATCCTGCTTTCATTTCATTCACCAACTCACGTTCCTTTCCATACAACCCTCTCCTGTTCCAAATACTAAGAGTCCATGTGATACTGCCATGCCTGTTTCTGGATGGCCACCCACTCTACCGCACACCATACCTTCAGTTTTCCTGGGATTTTATTTAACCTGCATGAGAAATATAAAGCAGATGATACATGGCCATCAGCCTTAGCTCTCCCCATGTACTATAACCTTGATGTGGTAGGAAGGGTTTGTATACTCCTATTCCTACGACACCTGGAGATGGAGAGGTGAGATCAATAATTACTGCTCTTTGTAGGCCCCCCCATACTGAATAAGTTTAATGGTAGGAGCAGAACAAAAGTACAGCTGGTACAAAAGGTAGTGCTGCTTTTCTTCCCCAATGAGGCACGTGAAAAGACTGAAAAGACTCACCCCAGTGAAAATTCTATTCAAGTGAATTGTTGTTATGTCACAAAAACTATTAGAAAAGGGAACCAGAAAATAAAGGATGATTATTTCTTATGAACTGTGAAGATATCAAATGAGAGAATAACTTCTGAATACTAGAGAGCCCAATCACTGCTCACTGAGGTACATGCCATGATTGGCAGCAGAGTCAAGGCCTCTTTAATCCTAATGATCAGAAATCCTCACAGAGTAAAACTGACATTAGTAGAAGAAAGAAATGAGACTGCAGCAGTCAATATAGAATGCTAGGGATTGTGCTGCAGAGGGATGAGTTTGATAACATCACATGAAAGACTAATGCCATTGAGGGAAGAATGGTTACTGAAATGGGTAGACGGTGGAAAAGAAATTTGTATGCTGTATTCTATACGGATAGATGACAGGTAGGAAATGCACTGCTGGGAAGAATTTGCTCTGAGAATTCTAAGCAGAACTGGTACATTCCACTGAAGTAATAAATCAGCATTAGTTTCACTAATGCCTGAGCAGCATTCCCTGGTAATGACCATGACATTCTACTCAATTGGTTTTGACATATTTTTATCCCGCCAGAGAAATAAAATCCAAGTAATACCATACAACCTCAAATATTCCTAACAGCTAAATTAATGGATGAAGGCGATACTTTGTGGAAATTACAAGCGTTTAACATGGTAAATGAAACAAACTTTGTACTTTCCAAATAGCTTTATATATTCCCTGATCGAATTCAACAACTAAGCATCATTTTCAAGGGGGGCTAACTGACCAAACATTTCACCATAAGGCTTTATGGTTTCTATGAGGAGTGGGAGAAGGACTAAAACCGAGGGGGAGGGAGAGTTTACAATGGGAGCGAGGGGAGTGGTGGTGTGGGGGGAAGAGGTGAGGGAGGGAGTTTGTTTCCATCAAGGACAGCAGTGGGGGCACAATTAGCAGTGAGGATATTGTTTTTTAGGGTAGGGATACAAGTTGGATTTTAAAACGATTAAAAACATCTGAGAGGATGCAAAATTTGTCAACTCATTTAAAATACATACATTTGGTGAAATAGTGCCTTAAAATTTCTAAATAATTTAACTTATCACTTCTATCATATGCATGTAAAATTTTTGTGTTTAATTCACTCTTATGACAAACATTTTACATGCATATGATAAAGTTTAACAAAAAAATTTTACATACATAAGATAAAAGTTGCAAGTTAAATTATTTAGAATTTGTAGAAATTTTTAGGCACTCTATTTCACCAAATGTATGTATTTTAAATGATTTGACAAATTTTAAATCCTCTCAGATGTTTTTAACAGTTTTAAAATCTCATACTTGATACAAATGCCTTTCATACTCTTATTTGAGATTTTGAGCTTATTTAGGTTCTTGAGGACTATGGACGTTGAACTAGTTAAAGTGTTTAGAGACTGTAGCATTCTAATTGAATAACTTTTTTACAGCGATTTTAAAAAATCATAGGATTATTTGAATAAGGCCAGGGCTCCTATTTTGGCACCAGCATCAACTGGGTCATACAAGCAACCAACTCAATTTCCTGTACTTGAAGGTCGGAAAAGAAATATGGAGCTTTAGAGTCCACATATCGACTGAGATATTGCTAGGAGGGGGGAGGAAAGATTATAGGTTATACAAGTGGTTTGGTGACTAATGCAAACTTGAATATAGAGAGCAGGAGAATTTGAATTTTTTTAAGTACAGTAAAACACCTTATTTACACTTTTCTGGGGACCGATAGAAAAAAACTGTAAATTGTGGGAAAATGCAAATAGCAGAAAAGGAGAATTTTCAGTTTTACATTCATAGTTACACAATATAGAGTAAAGATAAAAATATGAAACACTGAGGAACTGAATTGGAACAATAGTATTATTTTTTTTTAATTCAAAGGGCAGACAGATGAGAGAACAAAAAGAAAACACACAAAAGTAAACATACTTGTTATATTTTCGGAGGCATGCAACCTCCTTCCTCAGAAGAGTAGAACACAGTCCGCAGTAGAACGCTTCCTCAGAGAGTCTACATTCTACTCGAGGAAGGAGGTTGCATGCCTCTAAGAATTTAACAAGTATGTTTACTTTAGCATGTTTTGTTTTCGTGTCACCTTATCTGTTTGCCCTGTGAATTTTAGTGTACATCCAATGGGTTTTTTCATCATTACGCTAATTATTTTTTAAAGTATATAGCTGTCCTGATTTATTTCTGTATGATATACCGTATAAACTCGTAAGAGGCACACCCCGAAGTTGAAGAAAAAAATTTGGGGCCTTTTTTGCTCCTATCATGAGGTTTTGCGCACCTAACTTGGAACTTTCGGCCATTATCAATACCTTATATATGCGATATTTTCTTATAAGTGGCATTTTTTTAATTGACATATAGACCTTGGAGGAAAGTATTCACTTGTAGCCTTAGCCTTACAATGCTTACATTGTTTATTGCCCTTTGGAATGAGTGGAGAAATTGATATTCATTAAAACAAATGACCTCGCAAAAACAAAACGACCTTGCTACAATTTGTGTTTAGTTGGTAAGTGTGGACAGTCGCAATGAGCTCAGATTTCTAATGCCATTTTCCCCCACCATTTTTCCAAAGCACAAGTCGTAGTTGCTGTGAGTAGGGGTCTTTTAAACTGTATTTGACTTTTACAAATTATATTTTGCTGTAATCGATGTCGAGTGGGAATGTGAACACATCAAATGCAAAATACCCTAGCGCCAGCCACGTAAAAAACAAATTATATATATGACATCAAAATCTGAAAGAATCAAACTTTGAAAGAAATCATAACAGTCCATGGAATTTAAAGCATTTATTTTTTTAACATGGTCCAATGAAAATCTTCAATTAATGACAAAATAAAAAACTGCAAGATTTACATAAAAACGGCTGACTTATAAGTGACCTTTATTCTTTGTCACTGATGTTATCGCTCTCTACGGCGGACTTTAAACTTTCTCCATCACTGGTATCCCATGTCATATTGTCTTCACTACCATCCAAATTATTGGTAATGTAGAAATTCTTGAAACTTTTTACAACCAAGTCTTTTTAAATCAGTTTCCATGAATTTATAATCCCTCCACTTACCATCCACTCTGTGTGCCTCTTCATGTTCGCCTTAAAGGGACGATTTATATAGACATCTAGAGGCTGCAGCATTGACGTCATCCCCCCTGGAATAATGACTTGGTCCATTTTATGACTCATGAAGTATTTTTCATATCTTCTGTCAGATGACTGTGAAAACTGTCCAGGACAAGCATATTTGGTAGGTTTAGCAGAACTCCTGGGCGACCTTCCCACACACACTTTATCCAGTCCAACACTAAACTATTGTCCATCCACCTCTTCTCTGACACCCAAACAATGATGCCTGCAAGTAGTTTTTCTTTACGAAAATTATTTTCTTTCAAAAATTACATATGGTGGAAGTTTCTTCCCATCTGCCAAAACGACGAGCAAGACAGTGCACCGATGTTTTTCTCCTCCTCCAGCTGTCAACATCATGGATTTTGCTCCCTTCTCATCAACTGTGCAGTCAATTGGCATTTCATAATAAACTGCTGTTTGATCTAACTTCCAAATTTGACCTATTAAGCATGAATTTTCTTGTCTCAGGCCAATAACATAAAGCTGAAAGAAGAGCAATTTTTCTTCCTACATTTCAGTAAGGCTTGCAGAAATGGTCATCTTTCTTCTAATGGAAAACCATTCCTTCAATCAAACCAACACACCCATCCCACACTTTCCTTAACTTCGCCGCAGCTTATGTTCATCTCTCTTGCAATTTCAAGGACTTTCACACATTTCCATCAACACTGCATAACCAAATTGTTGTCTCCCACTAATGTATTCTGACAGCCTTTGTTTAAGGAGGGGATAGCTTGCAGATTTTTCATAAAAACACCTTCTGTCCCTATTGGTATGGAACACTTCAACATTGCCCTTCCTCTATCTTCTAATGTATGATTCCGGCGCATCATGCTTACGTCTGGCAGCGTGGTTTCCTACTTCCTCAGTGTCTTTGATAACTCTAAGTTTTTCAGCTGCCGTAAAAGACCGCAACTTTTTGCTCTTGTTCATTTTAGAACAACACTGACCTATGCTGGTGAATGCACAAATGTTAATATTCACAGAATTCTCAGCCCAAATTCAGAAATTGCCAAAGAAGCTGCCGGAGAACACATATCTGCGAAGCAAACACTATGAAAATACTGCTATGAGAAAGTTAGGGGGGAGGAAAATTCTGGTGCTAGCACTTGTACCACGGTCATTCGCTGCCCTCCAATTGCAATCCCACACCCACGCCATGTCATACAGCAAGTTTTTAGGCGACTGTGTCCCCCCAAAACAAGAGAGCAAATGCTCCCCTCCCCATTGATGACTCACGCTGAACAACAAGGTCACTCAGCTCTCCGGGGACTTAGGCAAGGGAGAGTAAGGCAGGCAGAAAAAAGATTCATATAAGAGGTGTGCCCTCAATTTCAGCTGCAATTTCTTTGAAAAAAAGGTGTGTCTCTTACACTAGTTTATCCAGTATTTCTACCGATGTTTCAACCAACCACTGGACATTGTAAAATCCTTAATTCTCAAACTTACACATTGAGCAGTGTCTTTTCTCTTATGACAAAGCCATTCAATGCAACGTTTGATGATCTAGAACTTAAAAACCACTTTTTAAGTTTGTATTCCTTCATACCATGATTTCTCGACTTTTTTTCAACAGATATCTGCACTAGCTAGCATGTTTCTGAATCAAATTGTCATTTTTCATGATCATATCCATTGTAAAGACTGGTAATCTTGGATATTTCACCATATCAGTGCGAGTTGTGAGTTACATCATGAAAAGCCACAATTTTTTATATGCCTGAATTGAAAATACTCTAGTTGCTGCAAAGATTTCCACAGTGATTACATGTAATCACCATGGAAGCCTTTGCAGTGATTAGAAGAATACTCAGGGTTTCCGGTTTTTTCCCCACATTGGTTCATCCTGCTGGATGACAGTTTTGCCAGCATTCCAGATGGCATCTTCAGGTTCGAAGTATAGGAAATTTGACATAGGAAATACGTACAGTGGAAGCTCAGTATAACAAGTGCTCTCAATGGCTGGGAAATCACTCGCTATAGCGAGTGCTCGTTATATCCGAAGGTGATGTATTAAGCCTCTCAATTCCCACAGTTGTTCTTACTTTACGTTTTTCTTTCGTCACCATGCTATCAGAAACAGGTAGAAGGGCCGTTTTCATGCACAATTGCATGTTTATCATTTCTTTTGTGAATTAAATCTTCCAAATCAATAATTTAAGCTTTGCTGAAGTATTTGAGTGTTAACCAGTACGTCCATTGGTTAGGAAATTTGCCTTAATGATTCAGAGAAATACAGCATTTTTCGGCGGCTGAATATATTTCTTGCATAATTACCTCTTCCAAGCTGTTTCTAAAATTTACATTCAGTTATCTCTCGAAAATTAGTTGCAGCAAGTATTTATTTACAGAAGCAAATGCCTCTGTCGGTTGCGATGCACATTGTGTGTCGTACTAGTACTGCCATCTGGAGGACCTAGAGCGAACGGATGTAACTACTGTGAAATATGTTATTGCCGAGAATTATTGATACATTCACTCAAAATTGTATGTATCCGTGAAGTCAGGAATCGTGAAATAAAAACTTGTTGAACCGGATAAATTTTAATTATTCGCTTAACATCGGCCCTGGCAATATTTACGAAAACATTGAAAAATATGTGCAATTTAGCAAATGTACCAGAAAACATAAGTAGGTATTCCCATTATTTCCGCTAACAGGAAAAATAATCAAAACCAGGATGAATTGTAAAATTTTAAGGATATAAATAATTCTTTGGCTACGGAAAATTTTGGCGACTTCGTCGTGATGATATAAGGCATAACAAAACAAGGGTTGGACCTTTAGTATCACACATATGCACGCTTCACATTAACAGCAAAGTACTTTCAATTTCTATTCCCAGCTGAAAAATAATTCAAGCATCGCCTGCTTCAGTCTACTGGCAGTTGCCGAAAGTACAGACCCTTCCACTTCACTAAATTTGCTCAAGTCATCAGCGGAAACATCGTTTGCCTGGTAAACAGCACTAATTTTTCTAAGAGGCTGCTGTGCTTTAGCTCTAGTCAGCATAGGTACTGTTTCTTCTTCCAAAAGATAACTAATTTTGTCGTCACCTTCGTTTCTTACTGAGTTAATCAATCTTGTCCATCTTCCGCCCATTCCGCTCCTATGCCTCCGTTTGAACTTGGATTAACAAAACTACAACTAAAAAATGCAAGTGCACATGCAAGGTATGCCAGGGCCGGCCGTAAATTGTCAGTGCGTGGACTTGATTGGACTTTAAACAATGTAGAGATGGAACAAATATTGTATTCTAAGTTGTAGTTGACAAATAATGCTATTAAAGATAAATACCATGTGTTAATTTGTACTTTGCAGTGCATCACCCTCAAGAAATATCGCTCGTAATACCGAGCGTATACCGTGGCAGGAGCTTCTTGGTCTCGCTATATCTGTTTTCTTTTACATGCTAATCATAGGCCTTTCAATGGTACATTGCCAACCACTCGTTATTGCAAGATTCCCACTATATGCCATACTCACCATAACGGGCTTCTACTGTACATAGTACGAAGATATAGGAAATATATAGAATGAAGATATATGAAATTTGATGGAACATGATTTTCAGACCTGAAGCTCCATCTGGAAATCCAACGTAACTGTTGTCCAACAGGATGAACCAATATGGAAGAAACCCGAAAACCCTCGAGTCCAATTGAACCACATTGAAAATATTCTCATTTGCTTCCATTTCCCATTTCCAAGTAGGATAAAATTTGAGGATAACATTAACAACACATGAGAATATTGAGCTACCTCACTGGTCGGCCAGCACAAGCAGTTATCCAACTTTAAAAATTTCTCAACATAATAATTTAATTACTACACGCAATAAAACAAGTTTCAATAAGTTTTGTGTTGCAGCAACCCATCATAGTATAACTGCTGAATCAAGGCAGTGTGGATGTTCTCAGTTATTGTCCAACAGTTCATTTCATGTATTTTTAACATTTCATAAGTTCTGGGTAAGAAGTCACTTTCATTCTTCATAATATGAACTTCTGCACAGTTTAAATATTCTTCCACAGGTGTTCCTAAATCGTGAAAATTGCTTCCTAATCACATTCATTTCATAGCACGAATCTTTTCCTGGCGAAGAGATCATGAGTGTAAACATTTCATCTTTCTGTCACTAGTTGCGCAGTGTACTGCCCTGCTATATTCAAATTCTTACATAAAACTGAGCACATTACTGCTTTCTCTCATGTTTTTTGTTTGTATATGCATGAAACGAGGTGAAAAAGTGTTTTTTTTTATAGACTGGTATGCATGGCTAAATGTCATAATGTGAATTTTGTTTTTTTCGTGTATCACATTCTAACCCACATCTACACAAACAGCAGGAAAACAGAAATTTTCATGGTGTAAATATGGGGTTCTACATATGTTGGGAGATATGTATAGGAAATGGATGGGCCCTGATAAAAATGTTGTAAATCTCAGGAAAATCTAAATTCCAATTACACAAACACAAGGTTTTACTATATTTTCAAACATTTTAAAAGAATGAGTTCAACAAGAAATTCCAAAGAATAACTTACTCCGTGCTAATCCTGATTCTCCTGAAGGATAAAATTCCGGTGCATTTACCCAATCTTCTGATGGGCAACTGTAGAAGAAAGAAAGCAATGTAAACACTGAGGAAGACTACATTTAATAACAAATATTAATACAAGACCTATTATGACCCAAGATTAAGACAAGAATACAAGAGATGTATTATTAAATAAATGGGTCAGTATGACAAAATAAATGATGCTCATTGCAAAAAATCTTTTCTTTCACCATCGAATCACTCGGACCTACAATCCCAACTTAGTAATTAAATAATAATTTCAAAATGGCTGAATGAATATGAATGATATTTAATACAAACTTAAAACTATTTTCAGTTAGATCTATGATCATTCCTAGAGATATTCTGTTTTAGAAGAAAAATAGTTCGTAAAGGAAAAAAAATTACTTATTATTCACAGCCGAGTTTTTAGTAATCAACACTCCTGCATAAGCTGGTGCTTGTATGTAGAAGATGAACTGACAATAAACACCATTACGAAATGTGCCAAGCATTAATTGAAACTAGGCCCTGCTGGTCAAGTGCCAGGAATGCTGACTATTTGACCAAGAAATTCAACTTTGGGAACAGGTCTTACATTACTTTAGGATTGCAAATGCATACTGTTTCTGTCTAGGTGTCATGAACATACATTTATTAGTATAGTTGCTTGTAATACAATAAATTATTAGGCTTCATTTGCCTGCAACTAAACATGCAACCGCAACCATGAAACAAAAAAGACTTAACTGGACATTGGAAAAGGGTTTCATGTTCCCTTACTATGAAACTTCCTCACTTATGAAACTTTTTTTGGTTTTCCACTGAAGGTTTCATAAATGAGGTTCTACTGTACTTCAAACACTAGAGGCCATACAACATCCAAAGCCAATATCCCTTAAGTAATGAAGCACTTAAAGTAAGAAGCTAAACTTCCTACCTCTCTCCATTAAGACCATAAAAGCACAGCTAAAACTTATTATTTTAATGATAAATTGAGTTCCAATCCAAGGACAAACTTTAAACTATAATTTTTATGAACTCAGGGCTTTCACCTTCTCTCCCCTCTTCCTGTCTCTGCTTTAGGGGCTGTTGAAGTCATTGGATTCTCTACTTTTAGAGGAGAATCATCTGCATCTTCTCTCTTCCCATCATTACTATGATTAACAGCCCTCCCCTCTCTCCTGGAACAGGCTTCCACATCCAAGAACCTGTAAAAACAGAAGGGATACAATTTTCACATGTTTTCTGTAAATTAACAATTTACCAAAGCTTTTAAAACTTGTCTATGTTATTTTAAAACTTGACAGAA
The DNA here is from genome assembly GCA_933228895.1 of Platycnemis pennipes. Taxonomy (NCBI): domain Eukaryota; kingdom Metazoa; phylum Arthropoda; class Insecta; order Odonata; family Platycnemididae; genus Platycnemis; species Platycnemis pennipes. The sequence goes on along the minus strand of OW121846.1, from coordinate 100,971,960 downwards.
CCTGAATTCACAATTTCTGCTCACTTATTAATGCTTATAACATTTAATGTATTCAACAGTCCATAATCGGTAGTGAAGTTTATATATATATATATGTATATATATTTGAAATTTTACAACCAGAATTAATTTGTGCCAGACAGTAAATAAAATAACAGAATAATATTTGATATGTTAATTGCAATTCTAGCATTAGAGGTATTTGACTATTCGAGCTATGATTAATATGGTCGAAATCAAGAAATCATCTATTGTATCTCTAGGTAACATATTACTAGGTCATAAGCGGTACCTGTGCTAAGCAACCCATATGAATAGATTGGTGAAAATTTGAAGGCCAATACAGTAGTCATTGTGTGTTTGAACTTCGTTTTGCTCATCAGAATTTCTATTTCTGGACAATATTCCCTTGTCAAAGTCATCCTCCCTCCCTTCATCACATGTATATCTCCTAACTTTTCCTTAGAATTTCGACTTCTATATTGGTTTTCAGTGCACCACTGCCTTTAATTAACATGGTCAATGCCGACCTATGACAATCGTCATCTGCCAGATGGACAACAAATACCATCAAAGCTCACAATCCTTTCTCAAGGCCAGCCATGGAAGACACCACCTCGTAGCTCTTCCTTTATCCTTGTCAGACATTTGATAGACCTCGGAGCATGTGCAGTTGTTTATGAGGTAAGTCATGTGTGTCATTTTTGTGTGTGTGTATTCTCTCTTGCAGCTTCAAAAATTCTGATAAATCTTTTTCTATAAACATCCAGGGAACTTCTATTCCCCATGTTTATTGTATTAAGTTCCTTGGTGTACACATTGACTCTCTTGTGTCTTGGGATACTCATATTAGCACTCTAGCAAATAAACTCAGTTCTGTTTGTTACCTCATTCGTACTATCTGTCCTACCGTTACCACTGATATCCTTCTTACTCTCTACTATGACCTGTTTTATTCTCATGTTACTCACAGCATACTTCTCTGGGGATATTCTCCTTCTGCTCTAAAAATATTTAAAATTCAAAAAGAATTATCAGACTCATTGCTCAAGCTGGCCCGCAAACACCCTGTCCTTGGCCTCTGTTCATAAGGTCACATAAAAGATTTTACTCTTAACTCTGATGTCCACTGTCACTCTACCAGAAGGCATCATGATATTCATGTACCCTATGTACGAACAAAAAATCAGCAAAGGGGCCATCTCACATGGGTCTCCATCTGTATAACAATCTACCTCATGTGCTTAAACAAACGGAGTCTATTGTCAAATTTAAAAGTAGTTTTAAAATGTTTTTTAACTAAATTGTATTAATCAATGAATGAGTTCTTGGGTGACTCTTTTAACTTATAAAATTTTTTACCTTCCTACTAAATGGCTTTTTCTTTATTAACGTGCCTTATATCATCGCACACACTGTTCCCATTATGTATTTCTGATCTGTAGGCAAATAAAAAATCAATCAATCAAAGCTTTTATGAGTTTTTTCCCCATTAGTTATATGAAAAACAATTTTGTTTCCATCTCAAATACTTCACATATATTTATTTTTTTAATTGGTCGAGTCACATTTCCCCTCCTCAAATTTCATTTACTACAATTACATCCGAATGCATTTTTCAAAATGTTTTCCATTTGTAATATATTTTATTAACAAATCATCTTTAGTGTAAGTTACACAACTGTATTTGTTTTCAACTGTAAAAGAATCAGTGTGAATGAATGGTCATCTTCTTTTATTATTTTTTCTCAATTATCTAGCCTCATTTTTATGAGCACCATGTTGATACTTTAGGTTCATTTTTATAGTAACGTATAAATTTGTCATCAATAAAGCTTTGACACACAATTCTTCCTGATCGTATGACTTTGCTTCTGCATTGAAAATATATTACTGATAGACTATTGGTAAATATACCTTGTTTAGATATAAACAAGGTATATATAATATACCTTGTTTAGATTTACTAATTGATCAAAGAACTACATTTTTCTCCAGTTTTCTTATACAAGTCCTCTTTTAGATGCCCATGATATTAATCAACATCCATGATATAAATCTGATTGATATTAATACTCATTTCGCAAGTACAACTATTTCTTGTCATTATTCTTATATTCTTATGTAGAAGCAGCAAAAAGTTATATCCATAATATCAACTGTTGGGTTAGATTATTCTCAGTCTACCAGTAGTAAGATAAGTCATTTTAGATTTTCCTATGCTTTAATTATTTTTAATATTTTTCCTCTGATATAAACATAAATATACCATACAGCTGAGACCAAATTCACACTTTAAAATCATCTTTCGTTCAGAATGGTTAACACTCATTGGGGTAGTGAATGCAAAAAGGAAATGAAGGGTAAGGGATTACCAGGAAAAGGGGTCCCTAAAAAAAGGCAAAACGAGTGCGAAAACCCCATTTACTGTACAAGTATTTCGACATGCCACTGACTTGGTTGGTTGGTTATTTAGGGGAGGCGACCGACAGCTGAGGTCATTTGCGCCATATAGGATAGGTGGGTAATGGTAGGAGTTTTTAGGGAACGGAGGAAGGGTGGAGAGAAACCCGGCGTCGGCATTAGTCTACTCTTAACGAAAGGCGCCAAGGGGACCACGGCTTAACGTCCCATCCGACGGACGGAGTACTGTACTTGAAATGCCCTCCACTAGACACTCAAGTGGGGACCGGTCTTCCACTGAAAAATCCGCCACTGCCGGGAATCGAACCCGGGCCCTCGGGATGGGAGGCCAGTACTCTAGCCACCACACCAACCCGATCCCCACATGCCACTGACTGACAACAAGATAAACCTTGTAGTGAAGGAGACAAGCAGAACTTTTAATCTCAGCCAATGTATTCCCTGAAGCAAGAATAACTAAATGGAAACTGATCAGTGGAATTTTTAACGTTTTTTGGTGTTCTATATCATATGGGTACATGCTCATTGAGCAGAATCTCCGAATATTGGAGTCTTTTTTATTGGTGAAATTATTTAATCATCCTTGTTTTAAGAAAGGCATCAGTCAGGACAGGTTTTCTGCGATCATACAAACTCTGTATTTTGCCAGTAATCCAAACAGTGGTCAGCCAAAACTGCGTGATCGACCTTAAAAATAAGGCCATTTATTGACATTTTCCATAAGAAAATGGACAATATTCTGACTCTGTCAAAACCACTATGCTAGATAAATACATGGTTCTTTGGAGGGGTCATCTTATCTTTCATATGTATATTGGTTAGCGGCACAGGTATGGCATCAAACTCTATATGCTCACCGAAACACTTGGTTTAGTTTTAAGATTTCTTGTTTACACTGGGTCCTCCAATTCTGATGTAGGCAGGCCAGGACATGTCAACGATGTTGTATGGAAATATATAAAAGGAAAGATGGGCACTGTACGGTCTCTATTCAATAATAATTATTGCAACTGTGTTGACTTGGCCCACTACTTGCTTGAGAAAAGGAACTATTGTACCGGAACTGTTACAAGGGGAGACAACGAACCTTGCTATGCCTTTTTGAATGACATATTTTTTATGATGTTTGGAATGCCAAAGGCTGCTAGGAACATGCCGTAGTTTGGTTGAATAGGCTTTAGTTTGGCTGTAATAAATTAATTAAAATTCATTATTTTCAGCACGCTAATTATAAGCTCAAGGCAACGCGTGCTCATCAACGAGCCAAATTGGTCTAGTGGTTACGATCGTCGACTCCCATGTCGGAGGTCGTAGAATCGAGTCACGATGTCGAAGTTTTTTTTTGTCTCGATTTCATTAATTTTCATTTTTTCTATTGCAGCAGGTCTCACCGGACGAAGGAACATTTTTTAACCCTTATCTTTGACACATTTTATTGACGTCTTATACTGAATGCAGAAGCATGACATATAGTAGCAACCCTGGGGTTCTCTCACTAATTTACGTGTCCATTGATGATAATGATCAACTTCCTAATCACCATGGAACACAACGAGTTCATATGGGTGCATTCACATTAATGCTTGCAGTCTTAAGGCAGTGAACACCAGCATGCGTAAATTAGAATAAAGAAGAACGCATAAAGAATAATAATTACTGTTTATCAACCGCTCTCATTATAATATGACTGAAAAAAAAATAAAATTACTTGGTATGTAAGTAGTAAAATAAATGTAAATCGTTGTGTTCCATGGTGATTAGGAAGTTGATCACTATCATCAATGGACACGTAAATTAGTGAGCGAACCCCAGGGTTGCTACTATATGTCATGCTTCTGCGTTCAGAATAAGATAATAATAAAATGTGTTGAAGATAAGGGTTAAAAAATGTTCCTTCGTCCGGTGAGACCTACTGCAATAGAAAATAATAGAAAAAATGAAAATTAATGAAATCGAGACAAAAAAAAACTTCGACATCGTGACTCGATCCTACGACCTCCGACACGGGAATCGACGATCGTAACCACTAGACCAATTTGGCTCGTTAATGAGCACGCGTTGCCTTGAGCTTATAATTAGCGTGCTGAAAATAATGAATTTTAATTAATTTATTACAGCCAAACTAAAGCCTATTCAACCAAACTACGACATGTTCCTAGCAGCCTTTGGCATTCCAAACATCATAAAAAATATGTCATTCAAAAAGGCGTAGCAAAGTTCGTAGTCTCCCCTTGTTAGAGCTAACTGGAAGAGGAATCCACCTCACCTCATAGTAGAAAAACTGAAAAGGGGGGAGGTAGTGGATGTATTCAGTACCAATGGAGTATGTGTCACGAAGTGGAAGGATACGCAAGATGTTATGATCATCATCTCCAAATTCAGAGATAATTTGGTCGATGAATGTCGGTGAGGGAGTGGCATTACTTCCAAACCGGAGACCATTGCTAATAACAATGAGTGGCATCAAACACTATGATCAAATGTTGTTATCTGTTTTGCAGTCTGTTTTTCTCACCTACTGACTGGTGAGAGTGCCTCGATGGCAGTTGCTGTGTGGCAATGCTTGACGTAAATTTATATTGTACAGTAAAACCCCTTATTTGCACTTTTCTAGGGACCCCAGAAAAAAAGTGCAAATTGCAGGAAAATGCAAATAGTGGGAAATGGAGAATTTTCACTTTTACATATGTACTTGTTTGGGAAATGTTAAAAATAAAAAGCAGGCTGATAAACTGAAACAGAGGAGTAGTATTATTTATTTCTTTAACTACAGCGCTCTTCATTGACTGTATATAACATAACATTAAATATTTTAAATTAATAAAATAAAAAGCAAACTATTTTTCTCTTTCATTGCCATAACATAAATTAAATTAGGACTACATTATATTGCACAAAGCCAAGAAAAAAATGAACAAATGTAAAATAAAGAACTTAACGAAAATGCAATTTTCAGGTAATGTGGATCCTACACACAATAATGTATCTAGTTGACAATACTGAAAGAAGATATCGTAAATAAAAGCAAGTATTACGATGGCAGTGTCATTTCAGTGTTGCTTGCTATCAGGAATCATTGAAACAATCTAATGATTAACATATTACTTAGCAAAAAAGTCGGATATTTTCAACTGCTTTGGCTTCCTTTGCCTATTGATATCATGCACTTTATTTTCAATTTTTCGCAGTTCATCAAGCATTTGCTCACTGCAGTTTTCACCTAACAAGTAATACCTTAGTGTGTGAACAGCACATACTGTGTCTTGGTATGAAGGTAAAGGAGTCTCTTCATCCTCTGTGTCCTCCTCATCTACATCTTCCTCCAGGTGTTTATCCAAAATGTCATCTACACTCTCTGCTGTAGTTGTCACAACACAAGAATCTAATTTGACAAACTCCCAGAAAGTATTATTTGTCTCAAGAAGATTCCAGTCATTGTCTATATTATCATCATCACAAGTAAATTCAACTGGAATTTTTTCGCCACTAACAACATGAAATCTTCTAAAGCAGTTATATATTGTAGAGTCCTTAACCTGTTTCCAGGCCCATGATTATTAATTATTATATTATTACTTATTATAATTAATGTTCAAAAGCATACCTTTAAGTATTACACCTCATATTTTTATTGATTTTCGGATTGAGTAACAGATACTTCTTAACTGCTACAATGAACTCCTTTGTCGTCATTTCTCACATCAACTTTACTCTAGACTAGAGTCACGGGACACACTGCAGGCAGCACACTGAATTATATTTGTGGCGGTACCCTGTTCTGCCCGGCGGGATAAGCATCGGTTTGCGCATAGTGATATCCTGCTGAGTGATTTTGTCCCACGTGACTTTGGCTCCCGCATCCCACGCTGGTATGTGCAGAACTTAACACCACCCTAACTGAACATCCCCGTAACTCCGGATCCATGTAACCCAGATATAAGTCAAGGACTTACAGTATTATATTAATTGACATGATATTATTTATGATATTTTTTGCATGTATGTATTTCTGGTGTAGTTTGAACATTTTCATGTTATTTGTTATTCTAGTACACACTATAGTTTACAGTGTACTATAAAGGTCAATTAACATTATTGTAAACATATTAAGAATAAAATTTAAAATTCATATGAAAATATTTGTATTCATCATTTACACTAATTTTTCTGCTACTTAGGTGGTTTTTTTCTTGCAAACTTTTAGGCTATTCTCACTGTTTTATTTATTTCTCATTAATATCCCATTAATTGGTCCATACTGACATAATTTTTTTAGTACAGAGAAATGGCTTTAAATAAAGTTTGAGTGAAAAGTTTTTATTCAGAATATAATAATATCTTTCGAGTATGTCTTGAGTCATTGGAACGAGCAAATTTCATATTAGTAGATCATATGAAATGGCAGAGGAGCAGAAAATTAGCCTAACAAGGTACATAGCTGAATCTCACTCACGAGGATATACGAAACTAGATACTTATATAATGATGTTAAGAGATGCAGGAGTTAGAATTTTCACAAAAATTAGGAAATATTAGGTTAAGAATTACTGCCAGGCTTCGGTAGCCTGTACACTGAAAGCTGCAAGCTAGTGGATTTCAGAAGGAATTGGTGAAGTACATCAACAACTTGGGACATTTATAAGAATCATTTAATATGCATTTAAAACTTGAAATAAGGAAGGCCATAAATATTTTGTAGTGAGTAACAAAACCAATGGCAGTCACATTGCAACAGCCATGCGAGGAGGATATGCAACCACATGAAACACCAGAGTAGTGCAAACAATGCTCGTGATTCAAAATAAAAATTGATTTTTAATGTGTGATTTTTATTTAATTTTTGATGGTTGACCTATTGTTCTTAGTGGAAAAATATCATGAAACTTAAAAAATATATACAGTCAAGCCCACTTATATAAAACCAATTTGTAACGAAGTTCCGGTAAAAACGAAGTGAAGACTATTACCCGTAAAAGAGAGGCTCGGAAAAACTGGTCCACATATAACGAAGTTCAGTTATTATGAAGTAAATATTTGGCCCCCTCAACTTCTTTATAAGCAGGCTTGACTGCATATAATTCAGTCACTGGTAAAACAAAAAAATAGAGCAGTGTTGAAAGTGTTACCTCATTCACCAATCAACTCAGCCTCCAGATTTAGTCTAGTAATTTTCTCTATATGCCCAGTGCCTCATTATTGATATTTTTAAGTTTAATACAATGCACAAAAAAACTAAAAAGTATAAAATGTTTATGAACTCTGGCCTTTTACCTTTTCTCACCACTTCCTGCCCTTTCTTTATGGGCTGTTGAAGTTGTAGGACTTGTCACTTTTGATGCAGAATCATCAGCCTTCTCACCAGTATGAACAACTGCCCTCTTTTCCTCTCTTCTAGTAGAAGGTTCCAAATGCAAGAATCTGTAAAAAAATAAAATGCTTACAATTTCGCCAATGACAATGAAATTAGTTTTGTACCAGCCTATAGAGTTTAATGATAAATAAAATGAAGGCCTCTGACCTAATCTCCAGAGAAAGGACACCTCTGAGACTTGTATTAACTTTAGACATAGGTAATATACCCAGGCTAATAACAGATCAATTTAATAACTATAGCATATATCCTTCCTGATAGCTTTTTTTTCCACTATGGATATTCCATGTACTGTGCTGAATATCTAAGCATCATACTCCAGTCATTCACCCCACGATAAGCCCCCAAGATAAAATCTGCTAAGCCTAAGTCCTAAAACCAAGAATGAACTGACATAAAAAACTGGACCATAAATTAATGACTTCACTAAGTTCTGGAAATGGGCATTTAAATTGTAAAAAAATCAAGTTTTCTACAAGTCTTTTACAAGATCAGGCAAATGAAGATGCTTTTAAAATCTTTGCAAAGATTTAGTATAACCTTAAGGTTATTCATGTACTCATGTATTCTGACAAACATAGGAAGATGAAAATATTTTGGAGTTAACAAAATATGTTATACTAAATAGCACAAGACTATTCCAAGGTCATCATCACGAGTTATCCATCCTAAGAGAGTGCAGTGTAGTTCTCCACTGAATTCCACTCTTAACTCTTCATTTTTCATTCATCTTGTCTTTAACATCCTTCACTATTTGCTCCATCTATATCAATTGAGGCCTTCCATTACCATTCTTCCCACTCACTTATTCCTCAATGACTGTCTCCATCAGGCCACCATGCCTCAACACATGCCCAATTATGTTGCCTCGTCCTCCCTTTAAAGCTTTCATCAGACTTCACTTCTCTTCCACTCTTCCCATGACTTCTTTGTTTCCCACAGTCAGTCGATCCATTTTATCTTCATCGCTCTTCTATTACACCACATCTCAAATACTTACACTTTTCACTTCTCCGCAGTTTTTATCATTTGTTCCCCGGGTGTCCAGAGATGAATGATGCAAAACCAAAACATTTACTAGTTAAGAGGACAAAAAGTCTTGGACAATCGGGACATACCCAAGAATTTACCGGATACATCCAGCCACTTTGGAAGTTAAGAATGCACAATATTTCTAATGAGCTCCTTGCTTTTATTTCTTAGATAAACTGGTGTTTTAATTAAATTATTTCTAAAAATTATTATTAGAGAAATGACTTGATAAAACATACTATATTATTGTGCATTAAATTATAATCATCATTAAAACTTGGATTTATTCATTTATTTCGCAATGAAATTGAGTAGGTTTTAAATACAGTAAAACACCTTACTTACACTTTTCTAGGGACTGCTAGAAAAAGTGTGAATTGCGGGAAAATGCAAATATCCGGAAAAGGACTATTTTCAGTTTTACATGCATACTTTAACAATATAGAGTAAATATATAAATAAAAAACACTGATAAACTGAATTAAATCAATATTATTAATTATTTCTTAACGTATAGAGCTATCCTGATTTACTTTTGTACAGAACATTTCTACCAATGCTTCAACCAACCCAACCAACCACTGGACGTTGTCAAGTCCCTATTCCCCAACTAATAAATTGTGCACTGCCTTTTCTCTTATGGCAAAACCATCCACGGTCATATTTGACCATCAAGAACTAAAAAACCACTTTTCAAGTTGGTATTCCTTCATACCATGATTTCTTGAGATTTTATTTTTTCGACAGATGTCTGCACTAGCTAGCATGTTCCTGAATCACATCATGATTTTTCATATTTCTATCCATTGTAGAGACTGAGATCTTAGCTCTTTCACTATATCAAAGCGAGTTTAATAATGAGAATTCAAAATTATTTATTTATGCATAAATTGAAAATAATCTAGGTGCTGTGAAGCCTTCCGCGGTGATTAGAAGATGACTCGAGGGTTTCCGGTTATATTCCACGTTGGTTCATCCTACTGGACGATTAATCTAATCTAAAAGGAATCAGATGATAACACTGATCTGACAGACTCTCGAAGTTACCCAATACAGTGTGGACCCTTCATAATGTCCTGAAGCTACAATCGTGTATGACTTAATGTATGCATGCAGATATAAGATGTTACTCTTATCAGCTATCATGAGATCATAGATAGAGAAAATAATAATGGTTTCACACATGCTGCCGACAATACATAGCTAATAAAATTTTCATAGGAAACACCTAACATCAATTTCATCCCTAATACCAATCCTGGCAATCTGATGAATACAGCAGATAGATTATCCATTGACGCATGCTTTGTATTTGAAACTTCACTCCAGTATCCTAAATAATACATAAATGCATGTAATGCATCATTAGCTTAAAGATTATGAGCTCCATTTGCTTAATAAACAACCAATTCCAACAGAAATAAACCATATATTTTTTCCTAAAACAAGAAGAGATTCAAGCCTTCCACAACAATGAGACATGGGAATGGAGCTCATGAGGTGAGAAACAAAATGAGAACAACTCAATAAGAGGCCTCATTTCCCAGCAACACCCTAAGGGCATAAAATTACGGCCAACTACAGAAATTATCGGACTTGTTCATTGATACTGTTTGAGAAAGAAACAAACATAAATACACGCATTTATAACACCAACAGAATTGTTTCATGTGCCTATTAGAAATAATATAAAAAATATCACAGTGCGCAACCTATTGTTTTCATAAAACTGTTTACGCTATCCATGGAATAAAAACATAATACCCATAAATTATTTAAGCAAATCCAATAATATTCTGAAGAAGGCTCTATATACTTCTCTTTCCAACTGACCCACAAGAGGTCAACAAAACCTTGAGCACTCTCTCTAGCAAATGGTCTTCGGGTTTTGACGAAATCCCCATCCCCATCTTGAAGGCAGCCAAAGATTATTTATGCGACCCCCTAGCTGACATAATAAATGCTACATTTGATGAAGGATACTTCCCTAACTACCTAAAATTAGCCCATGTAAACCCTATCCACAAAAAAGGTTCTTACACTGACCCAAATAACTATCGACCAATATCAGTGCTTCCTAGTCTTTCCAAAATTTTTGAAAAAATTTTCCTCAATCGTCTCACAAATTTTCTAGATTCGTTCCAGCTCCTGGACAAAGCCCAGCATGGCTTCTTAGCTGGCAAATCTACCTCCACTGCCACTTTTCAGCTACTTAACCACATCCATAAGGCCCTCGACAGTAGAAATGCCACATTAGGGATCTTTTATGATCTCAGTAAGGCCTTTGATAGCATCGATCATAATATACTCTTCTCCAAGCTTTCAAGTCTAGGGATTAATGGAAGTGCCCTGCTTTGGTTAAAATCTTTCCTCTCCAACCGGCAGCAGCAAGTAAAATATTGCTACCAATCAGACACTGGCTCCAACACAATCCTATCCAAGCCACTTCAAGTACACAAAGGTGTCCCCCAAGGCTCAATACTTGGACCTTTGCTCTTTTTAATCTTCATAAACGACCTTCCAAATTCAATTTCAGTTGGCAAGGTACTTCTTTACGCTGATGACACTTCCTGTCTTTTACAGTCAAAAAATTCAACTGAACTTGGGGATATTTCTCGAACCTCCATCTCGGACATGAATAATTGGTGCCAATCTAACAGACTCACCATCAATTCCCATAAATGTCTTCACATGCAATTTCACCATAAAAGGTACCCACCTACCTCCAGCTTCTTACTTCGTTTAAATGGTAACACCCTAATCAGATCACACTTTGTCAAGTTTCTTGGTCTAGTAATCAATGAAAACCTGGACTGGTCTGACCACATAAAGCACATCATGAAAAAAATTACTCTAGGCATCTTCATGATCAGGAAACTAGTCCCAACTGTCGCCCTCAATACGCTGAAACTCCTATTTCACTCAAAAATCCAAGCTCACATATCGTATGGTATTTTATTTTGGGGAAAGGACAACCTCTCCTGCAAGATTTTTTCCCTACAAAAGCAAGCTATTAAGGCAATGCTAAACCTCCCCCTCCGTACTCCTGGCAGACCTTTATTCAGGAGCCACACCATCCTTACACTTCCATCCCTCTACATACTCAGCTGTGCCTTGTTTGTTAAACAAAACCCCCAAATTTTCTCCTTTCACCATGATGTGCACCCCTACCACACGCGCAATAGTACAAACATTCACTTATCCCAGAGCTCCACTTCGCTTTCTCTACAAGGTCCCCATCACACAGCCTCAAAAATCTACAACAACCTACCATCTGATATCAAGTCACTTTCTTCTCTGCTACTGTTCAAGCGTCGTGTAAAGAATCTACTTCTTCACAAAGCATATTACTGCATTTCAGAATTCATGGAATCTAAATGTGATTGTTGTGATGCCTAAAACTATTTTTTTTTTTTTTAACTTTTTTACTAGCACTTTTATGTTTGCTTGTGATATTACTATTCCTTGTCTTGATATATGTATATATGACACTCCATAATGTTATCTCTTCTGACGATTTCTATGTTACCTGGTAACCAACAGAAATAAAAAGATTATTATTATTAAATAAAATAAACTAAATAAAAATTCCAGAAGAATTCCGCTCTTGTTCAGGACCTCAAGAGGTCAAAACCAGTCAAGTGGTTAATAATAATAATTGTGTGGAACATAACCAAGTTCATTTTATTTGCCAGGATGTCGATACCCCACAAAGTGAACAATTGCTATGACACTCTACATATTATATAACCATATGAAGAAACCTTTGGTAATCATTCTCTCTTAATTTTTTTTCACAAAAATATATTATCATACAATGCAAAGGCAAAGAAGAAAATCAATGTTTAAAATGAAAGGAAATTACATGAATTGTTTGTTCATTAGGACAATTCATATGCATAATGGTAAAACAATGATCTTACATAAATAAGATATGATGCCAGGATAGAGAAAAAAATAAAATTAGCTATTTCAACTAAAATGCAATACATCACTCAATAATTCAGAAAGTGGAAGAATACTATTACAAGAATTACACTTATAATTTATAGGTTTCAACAAAAATATATGTCAAGCCCACTTATATTAAACCTGTTTATAACGAAGTTCCAGTTATAACGAAGTGAAGGCTATTCCCCGTCAAAGAGAGGCTCAGAAAAACTGGTCCACATATGATGAAGTTTGGTTATTACAAAGTAAATATTCGGCCCCCTCAACTTTGTTATCAATGGGCTTGACTGTACGTGATTGTGATTAAGCTGTCATCATGGCATTTACCCTCGAACTCTGTTCTAAAAAGGCATAATCAGCAAAGGACTAAAGATATGTTCCTTGCGAGATGCCACAGAATTATGTGATTTATTTTTCTCTCCAAACATTTTAAGCTTTGCATGTTTTAATTCTCCTCTCTTTCCTTGAAAAAACAAGCCACTCTACACCATACCCCACAGGAGTTTAAGATTCAGGAGTTTTTAAGCACAAAAGATAGTATAGCTGTCAACAAAGGAACTTAACACTTGGGAGGCAAAAGTTTTCTAAGCCTTATATTGGAGGAGATTTGACACGTGATATGGCACACTCCTGTAAGGGACCCTTCTTCCAATTGGAGGAGCTCTTCCTCAACTGGACAGGAAATTTTGCATAACCAGGTAAGGCCCCAAGTGTATCCTGTGGCAATAAGTTGGCTCCAAGGAGTGGGGCCTCTCAAGAAAGTTGCCTTCTCTTCAATTACTGCACAGAGGGGCTCTCAACAATGAGTCACATAGGATCCTATGGCTATGGCTCTGGGGAAAAGCCACAATCCAAAATTAAATGCAGTTTGAAGCTCCAGTTGCCAATAATGCCCTCAATGTTTCTTAGTCTATGACAAGCAGTTTATCTGCATTTTTTATAAAATAAAGAAGATTTCCCTTGCATGAAGCTTGACCTGCAAAGCCTCTGATTTGTGTAATCAGAAGTCTTTGAATAAGGTTCAAAGAATTCTTACTCAGACACAGGTAAAACTTCTGTATACATCTATAGAAGCTAATCTCATTGAGTGGATGAAGCATTGATGGCAAAATATTTCTGGAGCTTAACCTTACTTGCTAGGCAATAACAATGTTGGATGAATATGAAAGAAACGGTCACTTGGTAATGAAAAAATACATGTGTTTTGAAATATTAATGTTACAGGATTCAAAATACCAAATAGAAATGGCAAACCTGTGATATTCGTGAAAGTACTTAGAGGCAGGAGACAGACATCTAATTTGCATCGTATTCCTTACCTCTCATGCGCATCCTTCCCCAGTTAAATTTATCTCCTATTGAATACAACAATTAGCCTTGTTTTTCCTCTCCAGTCATTTGCCATGGACATTTAAAAATTAGTGTTCAACTCGAAGGTAGGTTTTTGATAGGTGAGGGGAGAGCTCACCCCATACTAAACCATTGGTGTGTGAAATTCACACATTCAAGGTAGGGGGCCCAGTTCCATTCCCTGGCATGCACATTTATGAATCTAATTAATTGGTATTGGTGCGAAGGTTTTCCATGGCATAGTTCAGATGTTCTCTGCATATCGGGTTCTGCGTCCGCATATGTTGACTAAGGGTGACAACAGTTTCGCTAGCAGCCCTGTTAGTGTCTTCAGGTCAAAGGTGTGGAAGCTGTTTTTTCGCCGTCTTATATAGGGCAGGTGGAGTCCATGCTGCGCTGTGATTGTTCAGGATGATTCTTTTCCACATCTCTATTGCCTCTCTGATGAGCCTGGGATAATCTGGCACATGGTTCACACCTTCGGATAATTTATGTGGCAAGTTGTCCTTGGGTCTGGACAGGGCACTGGCAATCTTCTTCACACAATTGAATCTTGTCACCATGTCATACTTCTTCAGGATACTGGCCATCTTTTCTGAGGTTCCCCTGATGAACGGGATGGTGCAACCTAGGTTTGGTGGTTTCCTCTTCTCTGGTGTTTTCTGTGGGTGGTTGGCCTAGTCTCTTCTCCATATTCGCGGTACTTTTTAGAACCTTGTCATTTGTATAGTCATTCTTATGTAGTGCTGAAGTCAGGTGCTTCCTTTCAGTCTCTAAGGAGTAGGCATCGGATAGGCTGTATGCTCAGTGGATAAGAGTAGTCACCACTGAGGCCTTTTGACAAGGATGGTGATGTGAAGTAGCAGAGAGATACCAGTCAGTGTGAGTTGACTTTCTATACACGGCATACCCAAGACTCTCATTGCTTTTCCTGCTCACCATGATATCCAGGAAGGACAATTTATCTCCCGTTTCTCTTTCCACCGTGAATTGGATGGCTTGGTGCTGGGCTTCAAGGTGCTGGAGGAACTTGTTTAATTCCTTTTCACCGTGTGGCCAGATGACAAATGTGTCATCTACATATCTCAGCCATAATGTTGGTTTCTTTGCGTAGGAGTTCAAGGCACTCTGCTCAAATTTCTCCATGAAAAGACTTGCCATAACCGGAGATAGAGGGGATCCCATTGCTGTTCCCTCCATTTCCTCATAGTAACTGCTATTCCAGAGGAAGAATGAATTCTGAAGGCAATGCTCCACAAGCTCAGGGAAGCCAATACAGTAGACTCATTACTACAAACAAGGTAATTATGAAGTTTTCGTTTTTACGAAGCAAATTGTTGGTCCCGACCAAAAGGCTATCCAAACTTATGGTACAAGAAATGATATAACAAAATTACAAACCTCAGTCCCAGTCCCAGTGGCTACAAAAAGAACTTTATTATGAAGTTTGACGCAAGAACAATAGCATTCAGGTGGGTATCCACTACACTATGTTATAAATCATTAAGCTCTTCCCTGCATAATATGCCCAAGAGCATCATTTATGATTCTTTTGTCAGCAGGAGAAGTTATCAGTTCAGGAGGAGAAGTTATGTGTTCAGTATCCCCGAAACATCATACCATAAGCTACATCTCTGTGGAATCACGGATCCTCGCACAGTACCATTCGTAATGGTCTGGCAGCCTCTGGGAAGATATCAACCCTCAATGACATCACTAGGGAAAGATGAAAAGGAATTGCTGGATGACTTCAGCGGGGCAGAACTAGGCAGCTGTGAAGTAAGTTTTGCCTGATAACACTTTTCAAGCAGATGAAGTTGAAGCCAACCCAGAATATTTTTAATATTATTTTTTTTAAGGATTTTACTGCTGTAATTCACTGCAATGAATTCATGATAATGGCTAATATACTTTTTTTAGTTTCATAGCAAAAAGGTTATTGTCATTTCAGGTTCATCTTTTTTCAATTTAATTTTCATCAAGCTATCACCAATAAATGTGATATTTCTAGAATTTCATTACCTCAGTTTTTATTTAAATGCTATCTAATGATTGACGAAGTGCCAAGCTGTGTGCAATTAGGGTCATTGTAGGCTGATGGAGTTCATATTAAATAAAAGGCGAAACATGTTAACAAACTCATTTGAACTGCAAATATGATGGCTATTTGGTGACAGTGAAAATATATGGGATGTCCATTAACATTTGGACAGTAATTAACCTGTTTCACCAGAGGGTGGTGCGAAAACAATGTCAAAAAGGAATCCGCTTTTGAAAGATGTTAATGCTATAGGTTGAAATATTCTGCAGGATCATTTAAGAAAAAATTACAAGTCGTTGTTGATGAAAAAGGTAAAACGCTAAGAAAATGAATTAAAATAAATAATAGGAATGAAATTAGAACCCATGATCTTCCCTCTCGTAAGCAGGGATTCTAATCACATTACTAACACACAATTGAATAGGGCAAGTGTGGCAACATTTAATATATCAACCTGTCCATAATATACTGTAAAGACAGAGCACTGCCCTGTGATTTGAGTTATTTCTTAGGAATATCATCCTTAATTTTCTACCTGAGGGTCTTCTTTGCTCACAAAAATGTTTATTGAAAACAAATATACAGGGTTCATACCAACTTTCCATTTTTAATTTCCCTGACTTTTCCCTGATTTCCAGTCCCAATTTTTGAAATTTCCCTGACTTTATATCAATGGCAAAGCAGTCATGTATAGGGATTTTATGGAATTATGGAAAAATGCATCAAGGTATATTGTGAAATAAAATGTATTTATTTGAGGAAAGTAACATATTCCAGTCAAAATTCAAAACAAAACAATGGATGAGCAGACCAAGCAGTCAGATCCCAAGCGAGCCCCCAAGTCGTCGCTACCCCGTGCCACCCAGCCAGGACGGCAACAAAATGTGCACCTTGCCGCTCGAGTTCAGCAATGCTCCGTGCGTTCAACAACGATTTTTATCTTTTTGCTGCACCTCTAAAGTTTTTCCCTGCTCAGAATCTAATTTTCCTGACATTTCCATGACTTCCCTGACCGGTAAGAACCCTGATATACAGTGAGATTTCTTGGATCTGGCATAAAAATCATAAAGTATTTTAAATATGTTCATAGAGGGGATTCCAGTTTCACTTTTACTCACGAGTCTTTTAATTAAATATGTTTACAAGTTTTGCATTGCTCAAGTGATTGATGCTTCATAAATGTCAACCATGGTCTTACAGGTACTTAAATTTATTCGGTACAACTAGTTTCTACACACCGGCATCATCTTCAGGTACAGACATGAAAATTTGTGTGAATTACATACCCCAAGTGGCAGGCGGAATATGCTGAAAAGGAAGACGTGTGGTGCTAAATATGCAGAACTTGAAAACAAAGTGTGCACTTTTTTTGCAAATGTCACCAAGAAAACCTTCCAATCAATGACCTTATTTTGATACAGATATCAGGAACAATTTCCCTTAAAATATATCGAGGATTTTAGAGCCTCCACGGGTTAGCTGACCAAGTTTAAGTCACGTTTCAACATTACCTCCCTGAAGGTTAAGAGATGAAGAAGGAGCTGTTGAAAGTGATACCGCTCCAGATTGGTATATGGAAAATGATGCCATCATCAATGAATATAGCCCTGAAAAGCACTTCCATTTTGATGAAATGGGGCTCTTCTATTATGCTCTCGCGGAAACAATTTTGAAAGGAGAGTGATGCCATGGAGGAAGGATGAGCAAAATGATAGTTACTGTGGGTCTCTGCGTTAATCAGACAGGGACTGACAAGATTAAGCTAATTTTGATCGGAAAACGCGATTAGCCACAGTTCCTCAAATGCATTCAGCAAGAAAACCTTCCAGTTTTTTACAATTTCAATAAGAGCAGTTCGATGAACAGAGAAATTTTTCATAAAACTGTCTTTCGACTACAAAGAAGAATGGAGGGATAGAACAGGAACATTCTCCTCCAGCTGGACAATGCCAAATGCTGGACTTCCAATGCGAATTATCTTCCTTCCTCCTAATGTAACCAGTAAATTTCAACCTTTGGATAAAGGGATAATTCAAAATTTTATAGTAATGTACAGGAGACTTGTGCAGTATCAGGATGCAGGAGTATGTGACTTTTTTATGCTTTCTAGTTATTCAAGTTGTCTCTATAATTTTCAGTTCAGTTTTTGGTTAAAATTAACATTCTTCTCATATATGTGTGTGAAGAAATGGGGAAAACTAATCAGGAAATCCAAAAATAGACAATCATGTATGCAATCCGAGCAGTAGGAGAGTTGTGGAAGGATATTTCTGGTCAGACAATTTTAAATTGCTTGAGAGCGGCAGGATTCCCTTTGGCGGCAGCTAGTTCAGATGTTTCCCAGGTCAGTAATTAATGGAGTTCACAGCTGGCGGGCATGGAGGACGCATTCATCACTCAGGAAAGGGGTTTAGAAGTGACTTCGGCGATTATATCACTCTCTTCGGAATATCAACATAAAGATTGGACTGCCTTTCTATTGATGACGATCTCAAAGCATTGAAAGATGACAAAGATAAGACTGATAATGGAAACAACATTGTGGCAGGGACCAGCTAAGAAAGCAGCGAGGATGAAAATGACATGGCCGTTGTTCCACCAAAAAAACATGATGTTATGTTCACCCTAAATATGCTACATAACTTTCTGATGAGTAATAATGTTGACGCTGGTTTCAATCTTCACTTGACAAGAATTGAAGCCATGGTAGGGGCAGCGATGGTGCAGAACAAAGTTCAAAAGCACACAACTGATTTTTTTAAACAGCGTCTTAATAGATGTGTCCAAAACAAATTTTGTTTCATTTTGATAATAAAATTTTTAATTTGCTGAATTTATTTCTTCATTGGATGCCATTTATTCCATCTACACTTTCCAATAGTCAATTTACCATTCAAGCCAGTGATTCAAGCCCACCAACGAGCTTGCATGCTAATGATTGATCTATCATTCTTGCAAGGATCATTTTACCACTGTACCGTTTTAAGTCCCCATATTACAAGGCAGATATCCTGCCCAAAGGGTAGCCTGCGCCTCTGTGAAGCTGCAGGAATTAATGGGGATGGGGAGTTCTAGATAAAAAAACCTTAATTTGAGGAGGATTGTTGACATATGAAGTTAGTATTTGTACACTACCAAATTATGGGCTTGTAATTCTGTTCTCAGATAACTGTTTATGTTAGTCGATATTGTTATTGTTGTTGTTCTAGTTCACTGTATATACTTCGCTCTATTTAACTTCTCATTATCATACTACTATATCTATTTATTTATACACAATTAAACCTTTTTCCTAATAAGATGGATTCTCATTAGATTCTAACTTCTCCCAACAACTAAAATATTAGTAATGGACTTTTACGGCTGATATTGCATTTAACAATAAAAAAAATACCTGCATTCCAACATTTTTTTCAGTTTTAGAGCTTTAATGGTAAGGGTGACAGATGGGACAGTCCATTTAATCCTTCATCCATCAGGGCAGATGAGAGAAAATTCCTAGCTATTTCAGATGAAAAAATTTCTTAGGGTATAGTCCTATAATTGGTAAGTATACATTAAATGGGACAACAAGCATGATACATTATTTATAAAGTAATAAATACAATTACAGAATGATTTTCATGGAAATCAGCATCTGTTCTTGCCCTTCATTGCATCTATAATTACCACCAAAATGGATGCCTAAGCACTCCGCTATATTTCTTTAGAATGTGGGGGGTTTGGGTTGGTGTCAGGCCGTGGTGCATCCAGGTATTGAGCCCAGATTCAAATTGGCAGAAATTTATGAGGTACACTGCTCCCTTCTTGGATGCTTTGAGAGCATATCACGTTCAATATTCCTTCAGGAGGATTGGACATCTGGTAGCATTTTATCAAGGGCAGGATAATGCCAATGTCCTGTTCCTATCCACAATGTCTCCACTCCCTCTAAATAACACCCCTTCCCTAATACCCACCGACCCTTAATAGCAAAATTGGCTTAAGTAGCCTTTGCCTCCCCTAAAGGCCAGCTTACACGATACATTAACACGTACAAGTTAATGTGTAAATGCATGAACGTGAGAATGAACGCGAAAATACACTGTGCAACCACACCAAAATGTACAAATGAATGTAAGCGTGAACAGAAAATAGAACCTGTTCTATTTGGTTCATGCATTTGTACATTTTCGTGATTCAGGGACATCTGTTAGCAGAACATGGAAACAACGCACTGTTTGTTTACCTTCAGTGGAATTTGGATCGCTATAGTATGACTACCTTTTCATATTTTTTTGATATTTGCTTCATTTGGAGACACTGCGCTTTACCGTTTGCCTTAAGCACGCTCTGGACTATTCTCAAGGAACCATTTTTGACTTATCACCTTCTTCGGACATTTTCCTCCCGTAATTTACCATCGCACCGTTTGGACTACTCAATTTCAACGCTGGTAATGGCTTAGACATGGGGTCAGGTAGACAGGCTAATTTCTCTAATTGGCAAGAGGCTGTACTTGTTCGACCCCCGGAATACCTTGTACAAAAACAAGGGGAGGAGGGTAGTTGTCAAGCAAGCGGTAGCGGAGGAGATGTGTGCTGCAAGGTAGGAATTATGAAATCACAATACAAATAATTGCGGCAGCAGCAGCTTTTTTCGCTTTGTCAGAATCCATCTGTGTCCAGACAAGCCAAAATCAGAATTAAATGGTAGGTCAACAACATTCCGTTCCAGTTTTCCAAGAGGTGCCAAGGTCAAAAACGGGAGAGAAATATCCAGTGAAGGCGAGTCGTCAATTACGGGTCAGACGGGGTAATCCAGGAGGAGCACAGGTCAAATAGTAAATCAAAGTCCAAATGAAGGAGAGGTCAAACTATTAATATAAAAATCTTATCCGCATGAAAACACAATCCCACATCCAACTACCAAAAAACTGAATGTGAATATCTCGCTTACGTTTTTCACCACTAGGCCACTAGGTGTCCCCGCAGAAAATTATAGCTGTAGAAAATTATACAATTGCACAAGCGTACCCAGAAAATTGTGTGAATGCATGCATAGTTTCATGCACCGTGTAACCACTGATTCATCCATTTGTTCACGCAAATGTACATGAACTTGTATGTGTTAATGTAGCATGTAACCAGGTCTTAAGAGCAACAAGATTAGAATGTGACCTTAATGGCAAGTGTAAAAACAAAAATTTATGTAATGTAATCATGGTCATGATTATGAGGCATCAGGTACCCTGGCTGCGATGTACAGATAACAAACGAAATTATAAACACAATTAGCTGATTTCCAAATGAATTAACTCTGATTAAATAGTAGGGTACATCGGATACCATGAACTCACCGACATTTCCCAGCGTATGCACAGGCGCCGCGGGCATAGTACCTACAAACAGGTGCAGACCGTAACGACCCTGGACTGTTGGGTGTACTATGATGTAGGGTCCTGTAATTAAAACAGGCAAACTGTGATTAAAATTCACTAAAATGGGTCAGTCGCCGAACGACTGGTAATATGAATTAAATGAGCGATTACAACTGAAACTAACAGTCACGACACGAAAAAAAGTATAATTTCACACACAATTAAAGCAGGAACACGTGACCATTAATAATATTCAACAACAGGCCATTTGTCCAACTTTGCATTAGACTATCTACCACTCAGGATTAATTTCCGGCTGAAAGAAATGCCTATTTATAAAAAATTGGTATTCTCAATTTCCACAAATAGGCATCCAAATTTCTATGGAATTCTTGCTCACACAAATAATTTTCACTTTCAAATAAGCACCAGGCACACAAGACAAAACAAAAGCGAAGTTATCATTAACAGCAAAAAACGACTGCAGTTTGA
This sequence comes from Platycnemis pennipes, assembly GCA_933228895.1. Classification (NCBI taxonomy): domain Eukaryota; kingdom Metazoa; phylum Arthropoda; class Insecta; order Odonata; family Platycnemididae; genus Platycnemis; species Platycnemis pennipes. The sequence continues at coordinate 100,949,940 of OW121846.1, read as the reverse complement.
GCATGCCAAATTAAAGCGTACATACATACAGGGGTAAACTTAGTAAATATATCGTGTAATGAAATTTTGTTACCCACAGCATAACTCTTCGGAGAAGATTCCAATGTTTACATGCAATGACATGTGAAGGACCAGCAACGCAAGGTAACTGAATGGGAATATTTCGACTCCTTTTGTGCCACGCTTTCGTTGCCGATTCTTCACCTCGAAATTACCATAATCACCAAAACATTCAATGAATTGTTACAGCCCATACGTGCATTCGGTTAAATATTACCAAATTGTAAGCTTCTTTAGAATACATTACACCATCGAACTTAAATATCGTGAAAATAACGACTGACATTACAATTCACGATCAGACAATTATAGTTGAGAAATTCGGTGACAGCTGAGAAAAAGCAAAGGCAATTACATGCCGTGTCATTTCAACATGAACAATTTCCCATACCTCTCTCTGTAAGGAAGACCCCAGCCTTCAGCCATATTTCTTACAAATTAACGTTATTGTTGACACTAATGTTGCATGCAACTCCCCTCCTCAGTTATTTTGAGTATGTTCTGGAGCAATCGACCTCTACGCATATCCCACATCGGGTCCACTACGCCACTATCAATTTCACATCGGTGTGATGAAATTATTTTAGTGATGGGTCGGTTGTTAGTGATCGAACCACGAGAGTCGGTTCTCGTTTATGACTGATTGATGAACCGGGTCGAAGAGAGGAACTCGGACCAATCACAACTTTCGGGCCCAATTCTGTGAAGTCGAAAGAATAGAGTCGTAGGTCACCGGGATGAACGATTCGCGAACATCGTTCACCGCCGTAGTGACGTAAAACATTTGACGCTGATCTATCCAGCGCGCCATTATTAAGGCCGCTTTACACGATACAATTTTTTGTACAATTTCTTGTACAAACGCTTGTATCAACTGAACGAAATTGTATGTTTGACTGAATGGAATTAAGGCCGCTTTACACGATACAATTTATTGTATAAACGCTTGCATAAACTGAACGAAACTGTATGTTTGTCTGAATGGAATTAGAACAGGTTCTATTTCCCGTTCAGTCATTCAGACAATCGCACAAGAGTTCGTACAATTTGCCGCTTTACACGGCACAATTTTCCCATACAAGAGTTTGTGCAACAAATTGTACGAAAAATTGTATCGTGTAAAGCGGCCTTTAGAACAGGTTCTATTTCCCGTTCGTACAATTTGCCGCTTTACACGGTACAATTTCTTCATACGAGAGTTTGTACAAGAAATTGTACACAAAATTGTATCGTGTAAAGCGGCCTTTAGCACAACCGCACTATATTTGACGTAAGATATTTACTGAGAATGGATTCCTTGTGTATCCTTTTAATTTCTTATTTATAAGATATCGTGATTTTCGGTTAATGACTACGATTCTTTTTGGATATATATCACACATATATGCACATATTTGGATATATATCACACACATATATGCACAATATTGTGCATATAAATATTATTTGCTATTATGGATGACTTGAGTAATAACAATGCAAGTGTGTTATAATTCATCAGTAGAACCAGCCTTTCAACGTTGTTGGAAATCAGCAATATAGCTTGTAAAATATTATTCTTCAATTGTGAATCAGGAATTTATGCCCCAAATGATATCTTTTGGTTGCAGATACCTCTTGATAAGTATGTGGCCTTGGAGCAAAAGGAGGCAATGTTGGCTTCCTTTTAGGGCGATAGGGAGATGGCCCTCAGGAAAGTCAAAGGGCCCCCATTGATGATCCTTAAGGATCGGCAAATAGGAGGGAAGGGTGGGAGGAATTGGCCCATGCCATTCCCAATAGGGCTGTAAAACCTTGGGATAGGTGGTTGAAAGTAAGTAAACAATTCACAATCATTACTTCCTTACAGATGGGTAATGGTAGGAGTTTTCACGGAATGGAGGAAGGGTAGAGAGAAACCCGGCGTCGGCATTAGCCCATACTCTTAACGACAAGCGTCAAGGGGACTACCGCTTAACGCCCCATCTGACGGATGGAGTACTGAACTTGAAATACCCTCGACTAGACACTTTAAGTGGGGACCGGTTTCCCACTGAAAATCTGCCACTACTGGGAATGGAACCTGGTCCCTCGGGATGGGAGACCAGTACTCCAGCCACCACACCAACCCGATCCTCCCACTTTGTGGGCCTGTTGGAAGTCTGTTACAACACGTTTACAACTTACAATGGAATTACAATGTGGTATCTTGTGCAGCTGCTTCGTCAGGGCTCAGTCATCAAAGGAAATGGTTTTCAGTAAAAATTATAATATTTATGGTGGTGGGAGTGATTGCCTGATGTATGCTTTGTTGCACAAGTGGTAGGATTGGGAGGGAATGAAAACATTCAATTATTATTGCAGTAAAAATATATAGCAAGTAAATATTCACCATAAAGTGCTTTATAATTACAAATTGACTTAGATATCTCATGTATTTCATTCTAAGAGTTCGGCATTCTTATTAATCATGCCTCTATTAGATGGCTAGTTCAATTGAAATTATATTGTAGTTTTTCAGATATTGGGATGCTGATAATGTATTATGCCATTTTGCTTCTGTCATGGCAGGACTGGAGGAGTGATGTGAAGCAGAAGGCAGCAATGCAGAGTTGCCGTGCTGCGTGGACAGGTGGTAGACCCACTATTCCACCCCTTACCCGACTGGAGGAAAAAGTTCTATCTCTCCTTGAGGGAAAAGAACTTGTTTCCTCCGGTGTGACTACTGTGGTGGACAGCTTAGAGGTTTGCATTTATGACTTGTCATGAAATTCAGATTTTGATGATATACTGAATTATAAAAATAGTAACTTTTTTTATAATAGTAATTATTTAGTTATATAATAGTAATTTTTTAGCATTATTGACAATTATATAAATTTTTAACAGGGTTCATCATTCATAACCCGTCCTTCTCCAGTCCCAGTTCCTTCCCCTTTATATGTTGCGGTCCATTCCACCTCCCTCACACCAGCTTCCACCTCCCTGACCACACAACCCCTTCAAAAATCAACCTCGGCTGCCACTCTTTGCATGGCAACCCCAGAAGCAATGCCGTCTTCCATTCCCTCCAGTCCATCTCCACTTCCTGGTGGTAATAAGAGGAAGAGGAAACGGGAAGGGGACAATGGTAAGTCATATCACATTGTCACTGAAATGCCATCAAAGGATATAAAATAAGATGAAATACTGACAGACCTATAATTTTTATATCAAATTTATTGATAAGCTTCTTTACATCTCAGACATGTGGAACACATTGAATGAAATCTGAGCTTTATGTGTCAAGAAATGTAGATGTCTTTATAAGTAGACGATTATATGAAACCATTATTATGAGCAGTTTCATACATAGAAGAGCTGCTGGCACTGCAGTGATGGAGGTGGAGCAGCAGAGGCAGGCCCTAGAGTGTGCCCAATAGACTGCTGAGTACACTCGGCAGCTGGCAGTTACTGCTAGGGAGAAGGTGGCAGCCACCCAACAACTAGCCTCAGCCACCAACTGCTTGGCTACAACTAGAGATGGGTAAATTACCGTAATTTTCAATTGAGGTAAATTACCGTGGTAAAGTACGGTAATTTTCGAAAATTACCGTAATTTTCCGGTAATTTTAAGTTTTGAGCTGCAAATCCTTATCAGAGGACTCCAAACAAAATCAAATAGCATTGAGATATAAATGCCGATGTTTATCAATAATATCTCATTAAAAAATTAAAACAAAATTGGTAGCAACATGCAATTTGCCTCTCTTTTGTTGTTTTTCGTTCCAAAGACATACCTCTGCGCAATGTGCATTTGTTATTTTACTCTGAATTAATTGGAATTAATCATGGACACGATGTAAAAAAATCGTTTTAGCTTCTTAATTTATAATATTACCAATTCCAATGGTTTCTTCATGAGGAAGAAATTTTCTGAAAATTACCGTTTATTACGGTAATTTTCAGGGGTGTTGGTAATTATCGAAAAATAACACGGTAATTTACGAACATTACCGCGGTAATTTACCAAGTTGCCCATCTCTAGCTACAACTAATGAAGCCATCCTAAGAGTTGGCATCAACGTATATTAAGTCAAAGTGACTTACTACCCCTTGCAGGCGTTGAATGCTCTGTAAATCTCAACTGCGACATGTCATGAAGATCTTTCATTGCTAGAATCTTTTTACTCTGCACAAGGTTTGCATTCTCAATGAGCAGTGTGCCATCTCGGAGCTTTTTCGCTGACTTCAGATCGCCAGAGACAGACAACACTTGACAAATAAGGAAGGGAGACACCTTCTTCAGGGTTGCACCTTCTTTCTGGAATCTCATCACAAGAAACCTAGTGCTTTCATTCAAAGGCAATTCACCCCCACCCATATCCAGACAGAATAATTTTGTTGGATGTTAATTATTGGGATCCATACGAGAAAAAAAATTTATCCCCCGAGACCCCTTCCACCACGGCACCACACATTTGGTACGCCACACCGCTAACTGGTGTGGTCGCCAGGGCTATACCCAAGGGATATAACTATCGTTTAGGGGCCTGTTTCAGGTGAGGTCTCCAATGCATGGGCCCTACAAACCCATATACACCTTCTGCTGCCCTATGCAGGCCCTCGTCACTCCAGCACTCTCCATCAAAACGTGTCGATAAGCCAATTGATCAGGACTGGCTAGGTTTTGACCGACTGTTTACTGGGGATCCAGGGTCAAAGTGGGGTATTTATTCCCGGCCCGTACCGGGCATCCGACTCCTGACTGGGTGCCGGAGAACTTACCCACCAGGATCCCCTTCTCCCCCTTATGGGTCTCCACACTTACATCATTCAAGTGTGTGAAAACATTTTGGGAAAAGATTACAAACATTCAAGTTACCAGGAGGTGACCAATTTATAATTAAAATTTAAAAATAACGGGAATGGGAGGAAAAGTGAGGACTGACAGTCAATAGGGCCTGGTAGACTATCGAATGTAAAGAGGAACAAAATATTCATTGAGTTGTGATTGTGGCAGTCTTCCCCATTGTTTTACCTGTGAGTAAAATGTGAAAGGGTGATGGTGGTTGACGGATGAATGCCATCATTTCGTTGAAAAGAGAAGTGCAGAAGAGGTTTAGGGGAACAGTATACAGTTGAAATTGGTGAGAAGAAAATGAAAGAGACAGTGCTGAGATTTGAAGACTCCAGAGTACTGTTTGGTCGGTGTGCGCAGTCTGGCCAGCATTACGCCTACACTCAAAAATATTTTTGTTTCCTCAATGAAATATTAGCTCTGCCCATCTTTTATAATTTTTAGAGGGTTGTACCTAATACATATTAAAAAATGAGCAAAATCGAAGATTAAAGTATACTGTCAAAAGACCATTTGAAAATTTAAAATTGTTGCAAACATTAAAAAATTGTTTATATTTCATTATATAATCCCTTGCTATAATTTTCCAATTTAAGACCTTTAAATAAGCCCTTTTGCACATCTATTTCTTTAATAATCTTGGAGATATACAGTAAGATGTGTAGTCACTTTTGCAATTCGAATTTAGTAACGTAGCAATTTTTAGCGTACTTTAATTGGCATTTGGATATTCTGGTCTTAGGAAATTTTCACTTATTGCAATGTGAAGCTCACCTTAATTCATCCAATCATATTCATCCCCCCTGGTTTCTGTGCCAGTCTTACCCAGCCCTCTGCTTATTTTACTGAAATTATCGTTTTTCCCTACAATTTCGTTTGGAGGTCAATCGTTTATTCCATACCCCAAATCATGTAATAACTAATGCGTTATTTATGCGTATTGAATAAGCCACATCATTGTGGAACATTCAGTTGAGTATTTTATTTTCAGATGCACAATGTTCCCATTGCATATATCTATTATTTGTATGACTGCCAGTTTTTACTACAGTTTTGGGAAGATGAGGATAGATTTGCTTTCATGTGATTGAAATATTGTTGCGTGCTGTTAGGAAAAAAATGTGCCTGCTCAACTGCCGAGATTGATAGCTGCGGTGGCCCACAATCTGGGTGGGGTGGCGAATCTTGTTGCGTGGAATACGCTGCTCCTCTTTCTTGAAAAAAAAACTCTTCACCCATGGTGCATTGTGTATGGGAAGGTCCCGGGACTGGGGCTATGACTTTGTAATAGGAAGGTTTTCCTAAAAATTTCATAATATGGAAGATCATTATAGGGAGGTTTCACTGTAGTAGCCAGTCCCTGACTTGTATTATTAGGAAATTTTACTATCAGGAGACTATACTAATATCAGGAAAATTAGAGCAATATTCCAACTCTCATGATTCATTAGTGCTTTCAAGTAAGACCCTTGTGATGTCAAACCACCTTTGTTGAACTGATAGTATTAGACCAGACATGATAGATATAACTGGCCATTGATACAATAAATAAGTTATTTGAGATTGAGTTTGTTAAAAGTTGACATATTTTTGTAGGCTCCAGTAAGGAGTACAATTGGTTGAATGCTTCAGTGATAATGCACGGTGACCTAAGTAGGTATTCCCAGATGGTATCTTGGAGGTTTTTTTATAGTATAAAGAGTAATAATGTTTTGAGTTTATTTTTTCATCAACAGCATAACATACATATTTATAATGAAAAGGCAGAAATAACTGTTAAAGCTAATTAACATACACCATACTAAAGGTTTTTAAAATGAAATTCTGCATCAAGTTATTGTGGCAAAGAGGCTAATTATTTTAATGGTTCAAGATTTAAAATCAAGAAGCCCAGTATATTCACGCCAGTCATACATGTGATAGGAATGTATCATTGTCAAGAACATATTTATACAGATAATTTTATGTAATAATTGAAATTCTGTGTTTTGACAAACAAAGTGGCCAAAGGACAAGCATTAGTAGCAATATCATATTAGGAGCAAATATTGTGCTCCCAAGGATGGAATAGAATTGTACCAAATGAAGAGGGATTCCTTATTATAGCTAGGATAATTTGCTTCTAGACTCAATGAAAAGTGCCATTTAAACATAAGTCATGAAGAGAAGTTTAACATCTGCCATGCCTAGAGAATAATTAAAACCAGCAACTAGGATGGTTGCACTTCCTAGTTAGAACATAAAGAAACATCTGAATGTGTAAGCATGCACAAAGCATTGAGATTTAGGGGCAAATGCTGAGTAATTTAAGAGAAAGTGGAAACTTCACTAAAAAATCTTTCTCGATGATTCCAAAGGATGGACCTTCAAGAGAAATTCTAAACCCTATAAACCATGTATTAAGATTTTTGGAGAAGTATCCTTGGCTGTACAACCTGAGGCACTAGAATAACTACATCTATTATTCTCACACTTGAATCCAATGAATCTTATGTGACCATACAATCAGTGGTGGGTTTAAGCCAGACTTAATGCTAATATTAACTTCCTGTGCATTGAGAATTATCTATGTGACAATTCATGTTTTTTTGATGATTTACATTTGCCTCACAATTCACCAACATCCATACAGTTTGTTCAGAAAGATATTATATTTATTTTAAATAAGGTGGATCCATACCTAATAAGGCACACTCCAGATGAAGAGATTTCATATCATAATAGCATAGGTGCATAGACACAAAAATAATGCATAGAAAAAATGTGTAGATATGCAAACTGATCTGTACACTTGACAGAATATCAACAACTCTTACAACTCAAATCAAAGTCAACTCCTCTTACAAAATCTAAAATGTATGAATATCAATACATCTTCTGAAATTGAGATGTGACATCTACCAACCAAATTTACCATTCCATTCATTCCTTCAAGAGTTAGCAATGCAATGAAAGTGGTAAAAGTATTCAGGGTGATACTAACAAGATATCTCTCAACATAAGCTCCATAAAACTGCATCAGCTATTTCCATTTTATAAAATACAAAACCCAGTTCCACAACTGCCCTCAATGAATGTATCTAAAAGTATACGAACATTTTCACCTTTTCCAGGTGAAGTAGAGGGTTAAACTAAAACCAAAATACTAGGTGCTACCTTGAGTTGAAGTGAACAAAATGCAATGCAATGGCCAATTTTATAGACCAAGGAAATTAGAATAAATTGTAATACTATTCTTCTTTTAAATCGAGGTAACTAAATAACTTATTGTGTACATCAAATAAAAAAGTCCAAATAATGTTTATGGAGTAATTAATGGTGGCTTTCAAAACTGTTTTTGTTACAGATAATAATTTGAGCTGAAATACCAGGGAATTAAATACTAGAACTGCAGACTCATTTTAAAATGAGCTAAAATTTTATAAAAAGAAGTTAACTTCCACTGGGAAATAAGATCGTAGGTACTGCCTTTCTAAATTGGCATGATGAATATAATGCTCTAACTTCAAAAGAGTAGCACTAGATGCATAGTAGACAATTGATCTCCATTTTGATTCCTTTTGTTGCAATACACTCATGCACTATGAGATTTTTCAAGCTCCATTATCGCGACCATTCATTTCGATCAAATTGTAAGAGCAAGAATTTAAGCACTGGCACTCAAAAGAGACAATAGTCCACTGTAGACAATAAATCAAGTTCAATATTTTATACCTGCCAGTAAACATGAGAAAATGTACCAGTTTTACCTATTATTGGAGGTAAATAAGCAGCTAGATGAATGAGGTGATTAAATATTTTGTATGGTCTAATGCTCCTATGGTATATAAACATTTGATATTATTATTGAAAGGGAAAACTGAATTAAGAACTCATTCCACAGAATCACAAGTATGTTTAATAACAATCTTTTGAAGGAGAAACATTTTAAAATCAAAAACTAAAAATTAAAATAAATATTACACACAAAACACTGGCAAAAAATCAATAAATGGTAACCACAACTGGCCAACAATCAGTTGAACACAAATCATTCACAGTAAAGTAAAAAATTACAATGAGAACATTGCGATAATTATACTCAAGACAGTTTTCAAAGAAGCTAGTCCTGTGGAATGAAATCCACATAGTTGCCAATGCAATCAATCAAGTCAGGCCAGGGATAAATAGGATGACTACAGAAATATTTTCTGAAAATAAAGCAAGTTGGCTTCCATTTCATCCCATAACAGCAATTGTTTGAAACTTAACAAAATTTTCACATATTGAAAATAGGTCTGAAGTGATTCTTATCACAGATTGCATGTAGTCAAGAGTGGCACAGGCCACATTATTTCAAAATTTAATACTCTCGCTAAAGAAACAGCACCCATCCACTCTTATGTTCCTGAACTCTCTTCATCACTCAAAAAGTAAATTTGCACACCATAAAGGAAAAAACACAAATAGTATACTCACAGCATGCAGTTTTACGTGTCAAATAATGGTGTATTATAACACATTTAGCAATAAAAGTGGACATCTAATGCTTCAACACATTAGTTTCAAGCTCTTTTGATAGGTGTGTTTTTGGCATGAGGTTCACAGATGAAATATATATTTGAGCAGTACCATGAGTGTGAGCAAATCTCAAAAAAGAAAAAAAATCCAATTCAGCAACTTAATGAGCAAGTATTCTAATCAGAAATATATAATCCAAATAAATGACAAGATATATTTCTTTCTGTTGAAGTTGATTCAGCTGAGGTGACACAAATAATAAATGGAATCTTATTTTTGACTGCTTCCAGAGCACCATATTTAGCCACTTGACATTCAGCATCTATAACAGAATATATTCAGTAATCGTCATGCCCCACCAAGAAATGTATAACAATTAAATCTTTACTTGAAAACAGATTTTGTACTTTCAGCTTCTACAATTATGTCACTCATGGTACAACTCTTAAGATGGATCACACTAATAACCTAATAGATCATATTATTTTCAATAGTATTAAAATATAAGTGACCTCATTACACCCAAAATTACAATTACCCTAACAAATATGTACTTTAATAGTAATATGATCACATTCAATGATATCATTTTTGGTTTTTAATCAGATGTAGGAACTAGGAAAGCATAAGGTATTTGATAAGGTAAAACAATGATACACAGAAGATCCAAAGGTGTTCTCTTTCCAACCTAGACTATGAGACTTTTCACCAACCCTTGCATTACTCTAGGAAGGTTTTCATTTGAAGTGAAAAAATCACCTGGCAGGTTAATAGCAGCATTAAATTTGGAGTGATTTCGATCGCTCCATACTCGGTACTCAAAACAATCTATTATTTCTCCTCATAAGATATTCATAGGTGGGGATTGATAGAATCATACCACAACTAAGACCCAATACCAATTCCCAATAATTTAATGTCAGGTTAGTGTTACACTCAATTACTATGTATCCAAATTTAGGACTCTTTGGGTCCAGCATAAAAATTATCAAGTACTAGATTTTATTATTAAAGCAACACAGCACATCTTTGATGTTAATATGTGCAATATTCTCAAGTTCCTTTGATGCCATGTGCACTAAATACCTACTCACGAAAGGAACGCTAGTTCTGTACCCAATAAATCCAATTTATAGACCGCATACATTATTTAATTAGAGAAGAGAAATTTCCATTCCCCCTGTGCAGTCCCCTGATTATCCACTGCTAACTTGCATATGTCCTTCTTTCAATAGGATGAGTTAAATGCAGTCACTAATGATAATTGTACCCCAATGCTAGAATTCAAAGCCATGAGCCACACATTAGGAATGGCTACCACAACTCAATATACTTTAAAATACCCGTTGCACTGAATTCATTAAATTAAGAAAGAAATAAAATGAAAAGTTGGAGTTAGCTGCATTACATTAGAATGTTTAGCATGAGTAGCATTTACCGTGGAAATCAATATATCACATTATGCTCCTGCACTAGATGTTGATGACATAGAATTTGGGAGTAACTTTGCATAAATAGCAACACATACCAGTACTAGAAGAGAAAAATGATTTCACATGTTGAATACATATCTATAAATCTTTATAACTCTTTGTACCAGGCTTATTTACATACAAATTTAACTAATAGGCAAAAATAAGCCTAAATGATGAACACCAGTCCTCATGCAAATGTACAGAATGAAGTCAAGGGCAACTTAAAATCACCTAAATTTCTCAAAAAAATTATTCATGGACTAAATTAGCAAAAATAAGATGTTCCCACTCGTATCTGACTTTTGCCTATCATTTTTTCTGTGACCACATCACTAGAGGTGTGTCAGATTAAAAGCGAATTTCAATGAAAGAAATCAATACATGACACCACTATAAAGATAAAGCACCTCAAACATTATTTAACTTACCAAATACCTTTCCTAAGAAATGTATTCATTTAGAGATCTATTCATAATAACTACATAAGCAAAGGTTGATGAAAAATCTTATGTCAGGGTGAAATATACAACTTCTGCCAAAAAATAATTCACTTCAAGCAGTTCAATTGGCAAATCCATGTCAGGAATAATTATTATGGAACTCTGAAGGTAAGAGCTCAGTCATAAAATGAGCTGGTAGCCATGGTATGGAAAGTATTTCCACCGACTCATAACTGCACATGAAGGGAACACATTTAACAATAAAATGTCTGTCGTGGCTTTGAACAACAGAACTTTGGTATACCTTCATGTATTTGTCACTTTATAAGAAGCTGCACACAAAAAATATATTGCTGTTTAATATATAAATGATAAAATTTGTTTGTATAGCATTTGACAATGCTTTGTTTTTAGTTAGGCAACAGTAAAAAATGTAAATGGTTCAGGATACACTGAATGCGAAAAGCTAAAATCTATTCTGAGATTTGTGGAGGAGGAAAAGGTTATGGATAATTTCAAGCAGTTGATTTTTAAGAATTAACAGTGGTCAGAAAGAGAAACAAGAAATTATTACACCCATTTAAAGCTACTAAAATTTTCAAATCATGCAGCAAATTTAAAAGAAAATATAGAAACTAGATAAAAATTTCAGCTATCTTTCTACTACAATAACCTTTCATATATGCTATGATAAACATAGAATTGGATTTATAGCACATTCCCCATGCAAATCCACATTATCATGGAAAACTTATTAACATAACATTTGATGTCATTAATTTTGATTATTACCTCAGAATGGGATTGCTTGACCTGAATAGCCCATTCAAAACATAATATTTAATCCAAGACTGGCAGTTAAAAAAGCACACTTAATGACTGTAGTTGAGCTAAACTTTGGTGATCATGCTTAATAAATACTGTTTAGATAACCTTAATAAATGCAAGGGTGATTGCCAATAAAAAGTCATCTTGCTAGGTGGGCACATATGCAGATCAATATGCTGTAAATGATTTTAGATACCAAAGAGATATGACATATCATGATCAGTCCTTGCAGCCTTTTCTTCAATGCCAATTTTGCTTGCACTAAAAAGCAATTTTTACTGTTAATTTGAATAATAACACTTCATTACAAATAACCTAAATATAGGTTTACCCTTAATACACATCATGCCTGAATAATACCTTTGGAATATATAAGATTTGAGACATCTGTATCATCTTATTGTAAAATATTGATACGAAAGGCACTTCCATAAGACCATGTACAGCAAAATCCAACATGATTGACTAGACTTCTACAACAAGATTAAGATTTAACTTGTATCACAGAGCAATTGGTTTATACATGCTAGCTGCATTTTCAATGATAGCTCAGCCAGGTTGAAAATGGAATTTGACTTCTGCCACTTAAAGGACTTTATCTCGACCATCAGAACTCATGAATGTCTTGATTCCTGAGGGAAAATTGATTCATTAATATAACATGGCACACATCATATCACTGGATCTGATACCACTGAGTAAGGCATATGAATTACCTTCACTTCTACTTGTTCGCCCCATTCCAAGAAATTCCAGTTCCTGAAGGAGCTCCCTAAGACTAGAATCTATCTCTGTTGTCAACTTCATGGTGGGAGCATTCTTTTTCTTAGTTTGTGTGTGCCACACCAGTACCTGGAATATGAAAAAACAGCTTATAATTATTACAATAATTGTACCACCTGAGAAATAAATTAAGTAATTTAAGATTAGTGATATGAGAAGTATACTATAATAAATTCATTGTTAACCTAAAATGCATGTTGCATCACAAAACATGAATGATTTTTGGACTTTGATTTTCATTCACCTATTACCCAAGAATATTATTATTATTACCTAATATTGCATGACCCAGGCTGGGTATCTCTACAAATATCAAGCTTGAGCTATTTTAAGATGCATTACGGAGTTATGTTTTAAAGCAAATCTCATGCCACATAATTTAGTAAAAGTGTAACAATGAAACTTTCATGACCAACAAATTTACAGGAATCAATGGGGAGCTAGGGGGTGGTAGAGGAGGAGGGCTGGGAGAAGGTGAAATGAAACTTTCATGACCAACAAATTTACAGGAACCAATGGGGAGCTAGGAGGTGGTAGAGGAGGAGGGCTGGGAGAAGGTGAGGTTTGATTAGTAAAAGTGTAACAATTTTCTCTGTTTACTTAAAATAGGTTGGGAGTCCATGAAACTTTTTACTTTGAAAATGGATTTCAGGTAAAAAACATACCTGAGAGCATAAATTGGCCTTTGGTTCGATCTCATCGTAGGTTATTCCTAGACTCCTAAGAAAATGATCCTCCTCATAACCAGCTTTATAAGGCATTGTTGCATTCGGCTTATGCAGAAGATAATCGACTGACACAGCAAATCCAGCCATGTCAACAGCAAACTTTCTCTTTGCAGGCCAAGAATCAAAAAATCCAACAACTTTTCCCTGCAATGAAATACACTATATCACCAACAATAGTAAAAAAAACATGCATAGGACACATGATGCATAGGAAAATTGGCGAATGGAAGCAGGATAATCTCTTTTGATTACGTGAATAAATCGAATGACTTAACACATATTTAGGAACAAAATAAAAACTACAAATGCATAAAATGCCTTTTGTGCACAATAATAATATCTAAAAGGTCACTGAATTTTAAATAAACTGAAAAAATTGTGATACAACAGAGAAAATAAAGGGAAAGGTTTACATAGTGACACCTTAACGGTTAACATGAGCAGGATTTGGTAAATAAATATCTGGACATTAAGTAAGCAAAAAAGGCCAGTGCAGGTTACATTTTATTAATTTTTAATCTAATTATATTAAGCAGCTTAATGAAAGCACCAATTATAGGCCAGGTAAAACTACAGAGGTAATATTTTTGATTTAAGCTTTTCATAGTAGGTGCATATCCAAGTGTTCACCCTTCCATTGGTGACATAATCATTGAAGACAAGTACCCTGAAAACTTGCATTTGAAAAATTAATCGAGAGAAAATAGGAAGGATATTTTTTATTTTAAATGGCACATTTAACAATTTCATTGAGGTTTAGTGAAGTATTCCACATCATTTTAAAACACAAAGGACCCACACTCAATTTAAAGAACATAAAATAGTCTTACTAAAATCAACAGTATATATGTCACAGCTTATAAGTAGCTAATATAATAACTTATCTGAGATAAAGTAGGTCAAATTACTTGGTTTCCTATACACAGAACAGTTCATTAGCAAGGACATTTAATTAAGAGTTATAATAATCACATTAAGTTTCCATTAATGACATCCCAGAGTAGAACAATCACGGAGAGGTTATATGATCCCACACTGGGCCAATCCATTTATATCAAAATCAAGGTACATCCCCACATGAAATCTCCAAAGTACAGATATAAATGTACCTATAAAAGTGAGGTGGACATTTATGGAGGTGACCACTGAATGGAGGTAAACCCTCTCCAATCCAATATTATTCAACCTGCACACCACCCTACTCCGTATTTGTTATGAATAGGAAAGAGATCAATTGATTTCTATTACTATAGTACAGTTTACATCTCTCCTTAGACAGATTTTCCTCTTCGCAAGCCTAATTTCTGAAGGCTAGAGATTTTTTAAAATTGACAGAATAGTCCACCTTCATCAACATTAAAAATATCACAAGGGTCAAAACCTTACAATATTGATGGCAGTCTTGACAACCAATCATGTGTAAGAGTCCCCACCTCCATGCCCAAAGTTTGGTAGAAGGGAGCCAAGAAATATATATTATGAATCTTGGAACTTCATAAAGAAGATTTCAAGACCAAACACTAGTCAAGACTGGGGTGGATTGTTTAACTAATTTTGTGGTTCTTGACTTGACCTGCTGCAGCACTGTGGGTCCTAAAATTTATTAACGACACGATTGCCAACTCTTGAGCGGAAGGACAAGGGGTTAGATAGACACATAAGCAGACTGACACTCACAATTCAATACCATGAAACATATTGCAACTCAAGATTGGTACATCAAATCTAAAAAACATGGGGAAGAGGTAGAAAGGAAATGATACAAAGGGGATGAATAAATATGACCCTTAAAATGACGCAAGTTAGGACTTCTTTCATTGATGATCAAGAACAAAACTGATAGAATCAAAAAAGACAACTTCTTTACACTTAGTTCATGGCATCTACTTGGCATCAATTATCAGATTTTATGCAGTGCAGAGCTTCATCAAAAAGTCAGATTTGATGTGGGGGTGGTTTGGGAACAGTCACGGGGGCACACAAAGTGAGGGGGGATTTCTTGTGAACTCCTAGGAGGCTCTTTCCTTATCAGGACTCTTCCATCCCAGTTGCAGTGACCTCCTCCATCTCTATTCGTTGGGGCCACACCATGCTCTCAGGGTCTGGGCCCATGTGACTACCTTGCCACATACCTGGAGCCTTCCTTCTCAGCAGCGGTGCTGTCTCCAATCATGGACGACTCTCCCGTCTACTTTCTGCTCACTTCTCTCTCTTGCTTTCGCGACTGGGGTTTCTGTCCACATTCTCAGAACAGTGCTTCTCCTTGTCCCCAAGCTTGTCTGTCACCTCCAGCTCTTCAGGATTGGAAGACCTGAACCTCCCTCCATTTCAGTACTTTCTGCTCTTACTTCTGCCCTCATGTCTTTCGTCAGCTTGTTCTTTTATACATTTTTGAAAGGAGTGGGTGGTGGAAATACCACTGGGGTAAGGGCTGGAGTTCCTGGTGGCCATCTCAGCACCTTCTCATCTTATCATTCACTTCCCAAGCCTTTAACTATCTCTTTCTTGTCATTTCAAGCTTCTTATTTTCTTCCCAACCTCTCCAAATCTGTTGTTTCAATTGTGTCCACTTGCATTATACTCCACTTAAAAATGACCTTAATTTCCCTTGCCACTATTCTCTTCTCGCTCTCCAAGATAACGCTCCTTTCTTCCTCGAGATTCAGAACAACACTGCTTTTACCATCACTCATTTTAGCTACCACTCTCACCAAATCTAAATACACAAATGCTCCAACAGACTGTACAGCACATACTGCAATTTGAAGCTAAAATTTCTAGGAAGTGATTGACTCTGGTTGATAGGTAACCCTAGCACTTGCTGTGTTACCAAGGTTTCCTAACATTTAATATTCCTCTTCTACTACAATATTGGACAACATCGGATGAATACTTTTTGTTAGGTGTATGTCTTCTTGAATTGTTACAAGTTTTCATGTAAACACTGTTGCATGCCCATCCTCTTCCCCACCCAAAATAAATGAGTTGGGGGATATGTGTGTTGCACAAAACAGGATTGGAAAGGGAGAAAAAGATGCATTTATGGCTCTCTAGGATAAGGATTTAGTTTCACAAAACATGTTGATGGTGATTTTTCTTATTCTTTATATATTTTATAACTGCCATATAGAACTTACTTCCACCAGCTTAAACCATTTATTCTCAATACTTTAACAATACAATTTACAATTTGTTGATTGTGCATTGCTACTCAACACATGTCCATCAATAAATATTCAACGCTGATTACTATATCAGTCTACCAAACTGTCCTTTCCTGGAGGGCTAGTAATCTTCAGTCCATCGGGTGGGATGTTAAGCTGTGATCCAGTTAGCAACTTTCATTAAGAGCACACTAAAGCCAATACTGCATTTCTCTCCAACCTTCCTCCATTTTATTCCATTCTCTACCTTATACCTTACCTCCCACTCTGAGGTGCGTATAAGTGAAGGTACAAACTTGAAACACAGATGATGGTCACCCGCAGGATTAGATTTGTATGATCAAGAGTGTGACTGAAACAAAACTAGTTGCTGACCACAGAGGAGAGACCGCTTCCATAAGGTCATGCGGTCATTTATCTGTCAAGCAGAGGGAGATGGTCTACTGTTAAGGCTCTAGTACACAATTTCATCTTCCACTAATTGGAATTCATTGTGTTTGATGAATGTGTTATGAATCTTACCCCAGTGATAAGTGAACGAAAATTACACATCATCAACAAAAACCTAGATTCCTTCATTAGACAATAAAAACAGCAGATTCCACTACTCCACCACCAACAACATGGCCATGATACACAAGAATATGCCCCCAGAGTGGTGAATTTGTCACAAGCAGTGATTACATTTCCCTTCCAAACTGGCCATACTAAACAAAGGTTTGAAATACAATCCAGATCTGCCTACCTCAATTGAGGAATACAAAAACTTCACCACGGATCATGAAGTAGCTTTGACCAGCGAGCACAAATGGAACCAAACAACTGATTGCTGATATCATAAGGGCAGACTCAATCAAGACACCTACAACCAACATATTTGGACAGACCAAGGACATTACAACGCTGAAAAGCATCATTCAAGAGATGGAAGAAAAAGAGATCATCATTACTAAGGCCAACAAAGGATGGAGGCAAACAATGGTCATAATGGATAAAAAAGACTATATTAGTACGTGCAATGATTTAATTTCTGCAAACCACTTCGAGTTACTTGCCCAAGATTCCGATAATCAGTTCCAAAAACAAGTGAAAAAAGTTTTATCTACTTGTTCAACCCTATTGATTGATGTTTTCTTTCCCCCATGAGCCCCCTCCCACCCAGATTTTATGGTTTACCCAAGCTGCATAAAAAGATGTTCCTATTATACCCATAGTGTCGAGTGTCAGTGCTCCAATGCATACGCATGCATTTAAGCGGAATGTTATATTCTGTGAATTGACTAATTATTCCACAATGTACGCCATCAAAGACTGGTGTACTCTGACCAAAAAGCTACAAAACGTGATCCTGCCAGTGAATGCTAAGTTAGTTTCTTCGGATGTGCAAAACCTATTCCCTTCAATTTCTACGCATGAAGCACTCAGTTTACCTAAGGAAATAATGTGCAACATGAACCTCCACCCACTATACATTGAGGAGTTATATCAGCTAATAGAAATATGTGTTGAACAAATTGATTGCCTATTCAATGGACAGTTTTATAGACTAAATTGAGGTTTAACTATGGGATTTTACCATATTAGCAGTAACCATTTTAGCAGAGATTTTCATGGAACAACTATATTCATTGCAACCACCAAAACACCAAGAATGTATTCTACTGGCTTAGTGCGTAGACGACGTACTGTGATGCTGGACTGGCACCAACTGACAATGAGATAATTTACTTTAATTTATAAATTCATAGCACAATTCAATCAAATTTATGACAGAACTCGAAGTGGACAAGAAATTAAATTTCCTGGACCTTTCCTATGCCAAAATATGCCAAAACAAAGACAAATTTGAAGAAGCCGAGTGGGAAGAAATTTGAAGAAAACCGAGTGGGGTGTACTAAGTCACACACACCAGTGCTACGCTTGATATATAGGTCAGACGGGCAGAAATTTCAACACAAGATTTAGTGAACACAGAAAGTGCATTACACAAGGAAGTGCATCATCCATGGTGGTGAAACATATAATAGTGTGTGGTCACAACCCACATTTTGTTACCCAAGCGCTCCATTTGCAAGTTAAAAAGAAGAAATTAAACGCCCTAGAATAATCGAGAACAATCCAAAGATCAAACTCGAACATTTCCTAACGTAATGACCAACTGTACACCTCAAATTCCCCCTTCTTTCTCTCAAGTTTCAATAGTGGGCCCCCGCAGTTCAGAATGCTACCTCACCCCAACCGCCTCCACCTCATACACCCTCCACCCACGCCTACAAGAACCCTTCCTGGAGTTGACCACACTCTCTAATCCACGCAGGCTACCAGCCCAGAGGACACCCTCTCTCCATCACCATTCAATTTTTTCACATGGCAATTAATGTGAATTTCACCGCCGTTCACGTGGCAGGTTAGAAATATACCACACCATTCATTGAGGACTGCTGGAAACAACACTACGAATGCTGAGCTGTGAGAAGGGAAGAAGGGAAGAAGACTGCCAGAATTACACCTTACACAATTTTTGCCCTACGACTGTTTTGTATTTCTTGTGCGAGTTTGTTAACCCTGGTAAAAACCTACCACTTCCTCGCCTTCCCCCTAATCACCTCCTCCCTTGTTTTTCCCCACTCATCACCCCCTTTACCTCCCCTCCAAACCAAGTAGATACATATTGACAGCACCTACCAACATTTGTTACCTGAAGTTGATGTAATGAACAGAATATATACTTGGTTATTCCATACAAATTTATTCTTAAATAACGACCTGGGTTTCGACGTGGAACATCATCATCAAGTGAGTGCCCCCCCACCTCCTTCCCTAAAGTCCCTTCACACCGACCTTGCCAACCCATTCCTCTCTCCCCTTTATTCCCAACGACAACCCACCCCCAATGGGATAGTGCATATCAGTTGAGATGTCTGTTCTGTACTCGCCTGATGATAATGTTTCATGTCAAAACCTGGTTATTTACGAATACTTTTGTGTGGAATAACCATATATATTTTGTGTTCATTATGAGTTCTAAATTCCTCGAAGTCACACCTGAAACCATAGATTTTGAAGATGATGTATCAACATTGAAACCCGAGTCAAAGTAAAATTTTATTTTGTCATAAATTACGTGTACTTTCAGTACCAAGCTTTGCTATTCAATTACATGCTTTTACTTGTTATTAACAGATTTTCCACAATAAATGGAATTAAACCACACTTTTCAACCTAAAGGTCAGTAATAAGCAAAATAATTCAATCAAGTAACATATGAAGTCGTATTTGTCCAACCGTCAGCAGGTTGTTGAGATATGCAAGGATGGGAAAAAGTTTATCTCTGATGTACAAGCTGTTTCCACTGGAGTGCCCCAAGGCTCAATCTTGGGTCCTGTCCTCTTTCTCATTTTTGTTAATGACCTATCAGCGACCCTGCGGCAAAAAGAACGTGATAAGGTAGTAATGTATGCAGATGATGTAAATTTCCTAAGTGGCCAACCAGGCTATAATGGCATTGTGGAGGTATGCAATGAGACTATGGTTAGGATGTCGGATTGGTGCTGGGGCAACAAACTATGTTTGAATGAGAAGAAAACCCAGACTCTATTCTTTTCGGCGTCCTCAATACGTCTTCATAAATTGCATTCTTGCATTGATGCAGATCTTCAACAGGGGGATTGGGTTAAATTTCTTGGTGTCCTAATCGACCCACTATTAAATTGGTCTCACCACATTGAGAATTTGTGTAAAAAATTAAACTCTGCCTACTATTTATTGTCCACAGTTAAACACTCACTTAGTGTTAAAGTACTCAAAAGTGTCTACTATGCATATTTTTATTTGCATGTGTCGTATGGTATTGTCATTTGGGGTTCTTCCTCCTTACTAATTAATACTTTTAGAATTCAAAAGAAGATTGTAAGATCTATGTGTAATGCCCAGTTCAGGAGCCATTGCCGACCTCTTTTAAAAAAATTAGATTTGCTTACCGTGCCATCTATTTATACTTACTGTACATTGGTTTTTACCAGGGAAAATTTATCTTGGTTTGTAAAAAATGAGTGTTATCATGAACACAAGACAAGACATATAACTGATCTAAATGTAATTCAGCAAAATTTTAAGGTCTCCTCATCAGGTCCCAGAGTTATGTGTATAAAACTGTACAATGCCCTTCCGGTGCATTTAAAAAACACTCAAACAATGTCTGCATTCAAATTCCAGCTAAGGAAGTTCCTGATGTCAAAGTGTTTTTATAGTGTGGAAGAGTACTTTTTGTAGTGTTAATCTATACGTGCCTTCTTTGTGAACCATTTTTATATTTTTTTATCTTGACCTGTCCAATACATTCCTGTAATGTCTCCCGGATGGAATAAATTATCATTATCATTATAATAACCCAATCAAGCAGAAAATAATGATGAAGTTTAGTGCTTTCTTACTCTCAGTGAAGTTAAATCAAACTTTACCAGGAATTATAAGCCCCTTAATTAGTGAAATGAGTGGTATTAAATAATTCTCTACGCCGTGACTGAGAGGTATTAATGCCCAGGATCAGAGTCAACTACTGCATGTTGCCTATGGGATGTGTAACATTTAGGGTTGCTCAGGTCATAGACCTTAGCCAACAGAGCTTGTAAAAAGGCATTGGGATTGAGAGTGAGAAAATGAAAGACCTTTAGGGATCTCAGCTGGCAGAGCTAACCTACAGTTAGAGACCTGTTCTTTTCATGATGGCGAAAAAATGATGATAAAGGCAAAATATGGATATTTTAAGTGAAATACGCAAAAGTCCAACCATTCCATGATATCACCATCCAAACTCAGTTAAACATGAAGAATAATACAAAAAAATACTAAGCACATTCAGTAAATATTGCAGAAAGATTTTTGAACCTTGCCATGTCGATTTTTATCACATTTTCCATATCACCGCCAGTTTTACTCAGGATTTCACTTTATCAAGAGCCTTTTTACTTCTGTTGCCTCTGGTTTTTCTAAGGAGATAAGTTTAGAGAATTTAGGGAAAACCTCAGAAAAAGACTCAAAGTGCTTCTGCAAGCATATATTCCTCTGGAGAAGTTGGATAGGGCAGAAATTAGGAATTTCTTCAATGACTTAATTGAAGGTAAGAAAAATCAAAACAAAGAACAACCAATTGGAAGTGTAGTAGAAGTCCAGAATAGTGAGATTGGCTCATAGCAAGAGTATCGCCAAAGCGAGTGATTTCTTTGCTATTGTTGGTCCATGGTGAGAAGCTGACGGAGTTTAGTTGGTTATATACAGGATGGATCATTTGTCATACGGCAAAAATGAGTCAATTTTGACGTGACTGTCATCCCTGTTGCATAACTCACAGAACTCAATGCTGCATGAAGGACAAAGTTAAATCTTATGAGGCAAGTTATTTCAATGAAAGAGATACATAATTACTAAGATGCACGGCCCTACCAATTACTGCCACCTTGCTCCTCCATCACATTGTAATTCCTCAATATATCAAAATACAACAATTCTGTCATGATCGTTATCCGGTTGCATTACTTCTTAAAATGAGTGATCCAGCAAAAATTCCACTGCTGTACACTTTGGCAATTCAATTTGTTATTTAACCCTTTTAGTGTGGCAATAGATAAGATAGTACGTAGATAAATCTGCTTTGGCATCTTGGGTGAGAATTGCGGCGGGCCGATACAGCAGCCCAATATCAATATATTATTCAACTTAATGACACTAAAATTATAATATTTTTTAGTCATTGTAAAAAAAATTGTCATTACTAGTTAGCTAAACTTAAGTAATGTAAAAAAAACCATTTGGATATCTATAACAATAGCTTCATTATGTTTTTTTCCTAAGGTGCTACATTTTATTAAATTATCCTCTGCATGTCTCGCTAGTACCCCAGAAGAAAGGTTAGCACTAAGAGGTTAATATATACATTTAAGTATTTTGTACCAATTATATTAAAAAATGTTGTGCCTCTACTCGCATGAACTGATTACTCACAAACTATGCCCAGTATAGCAGTTATTGAAAACCCCAAAATTTGTGTTGGAGAGCACCGAAATATCCCCCCAAAAAAATAGGCCAGATTTTGGGTACTTGAAATGACAGAAAATATCAGGTTAATGTTTTTGAAACACTTGATGTCTTGGTGCACGGTAATCATATATAATGTATAATCAAATTCAATGATCCTTTAAAAAAACATAATAAATTGCAATTTTACAATGCTGCAAGGGTAAGTGCAGCTTCCCTATCAAAACTCAATCTATTACACTGACCTAATGTAACATCTGCAGCAGAGGAGATGGTTTAAGTAGGTACCACATTTCATGAGTATATTTGAGTAAGATCAAAATAATGATGCAGACATGATAGCAGCAGAATAATGAGCCTAAGTGACTGACAATGGCAATTATTTGGAAAACATTAGGCTGTGCAGTGTAATTATATGATTGTGAAATGCTGTGCTATCTCTGTGCTATGTCTCTATTTCTAATTTAGCCATGATCTACTTAAATGCATTTTAGTTTTGAGAAATAGCTAAGTGCTTAATTCCAAGTTTACTAGGTAGATGAAAAATGATAGAAATGGTTGCAATTATTCATAAACATATGCAGTATGAGGTAGATACATTTTTCACCCCTCCTCCAACATCCTTTGAAATCTACACCCCAGTGTTAAGCTATCTGATTGGCTGTGCAGAACTACAATGAGCGAATTTTATCCATTGATGTATTTGCCATGTAATTTACTTCACTACACATTTTTTAGCAAGATAAATTTATAATTGCCTTTTGGTTTGTCAGGTATGTCTTTAATGAGCCTGGTCCTCCTTACCAAAGTTAACTGAGGGTCAACTGTAAACAGAGATAATGTTGAGATACCCGGGGGTTACAGTCGACACTAATTCCAAATTTATAATAAAACTGAGCACAGAAAAGTTAATTAACTCTATTGAAATTGTTTACTGAGCGAAAATTATCTATTGACAAGATACGAAAATCAACATACATAATAAATACTTGGGTGATATAGCTGGGTAAGGATCTTTCCTCAGGTGGACCAAGATTCAAGTCCCCTCAATTCTTCTTTAGCTCACCATTCACATCAATTGAAAACAGTTTAAAATATAATATACACTCATTTCATTATTTAAAAGCAGGCACAGATCGGTGGCAGAATACAACGCTAACATGATAAAGCCAGGAAGTGATAACAGCATTCTAGGATAAATCCCAAGAAATATATTCAAGGAAACAGAACTTAAGTCCCTAACTAACTTCATTGGGGAAAAGAGAAAATAGTGAGTGAGGAGAGAAACTTCAATCCGAAATTGATTAAAAATTCTTCTAAATTTGGCTATGCCCTTGTTATATACTCAAGGCAATGACTTTGACCTCTAGTCAATTTTTCCCCTTTTACAGAATATGGAGAAGGGAACCAACAGATAATGACATCAGCATAATTTAAGGATAGGTTTGAGTTTTTTAGGGAATGGAGAACAGGGTTGAGGGAAACCAAGTATCAGCATGAGCCTGCTCTATACATGAGGTTCTAAGGGGACCATCAATTCAAATCTAATCTGATGGACAGAGTACTTACCTTTGCTCTCTGTGCAGCACTCAAAAAGGGACCACTGAGTTTACTGATGAAAAATCTCTGCCACAGCCTGAATTTGTATTTGGGCCCTCAGGAAGAGAGCTAATGCTTTGGCCACCATACTAATATCCCCTTCCCTGATTAACTCTCAGTGATAACCATGCATTTCTAGCTGTAGACAATAATCTCACTACCTCAAATTTACAACAAACTGGGTGATGAGGTTCTAAGTTACCTCTATCTTAACCACTTTATAGATATGTAGTACTGCATATTTAAGCAAGCACTTACAAATCAATACATAGCATCACTGAAATTTCTTGGAGGCAAACATTCAGCTGAAACATGAGTAGCAACCTCTGCCTAGCTTATAAAATGCTAGAGAAGAAGATAATTATTAGAATAGCTGCACTCACATTTTTAACAACGGGTGCACTAACACCAAAATCACCAATCAAGCCTACAGGAAACATGGATACTTTATTGGTATCACGGATTTCTTCAAACAGTTTCAAATCAAAAGTGTTATCATCATCTCCAAAGTAGAGCACACCTCCATTGGCATTCTTTCGGATCCAATCCATTGCAGCCCTCCTATTTGATACTCCTCTGGGGGAGGCTTTCAGTTTTCGATACTCGGACGGCATTGGGCTTGCCATGTAGGTAAATGGAATGCCTGTAAATGATTAAATAATTAAAGTATAAATAGTTAAAATTTTATATCTATTTATAAATATAAACAATTGATGAAAATTATTAAATAAAAAACTATAAATAAATAAAAATAATTTGAGAGATGTTATAATTAGGAAGCCTAAGGTTGGAAATGAATGCATTTATGTAGAAGATGAATACTTTGTACCCTCAGATTAATTCATGGGGGCACTTAATATACACGATAAAGGCATTATTAATGTGCATAATTCTATTTGACACAACTTAGCCAACTTAGGACATTAATTATCTTTAATACAATTTAAAGAGGAAACACATTCATACCAAAATTCTTGAGCAATTTCAATATCATGTCGTTACAAGATGAATTGTCATCAGCCACTATCCAGTGGAGATTGGGTACATGCATCAAAGTGTGGCCAACGCGAGTCAACTCAGCAGCTTGTTCTCTCCGAGGATAAGTGGGAGTTATGAAATATATGGTCTGAAGGCCTTCCTGATTCTTGTTCCGTCCATCCTAGATGAGAGACAAGACTTTTCATCAAAATGGGTAAATACATTATCCCTCCTCAAAATCCACACCCAATGAGGTGGTATGGGCTTGCATGTTCCTGGGATCTCTAGATCCGGGCTGGCGATAGCAAATACAGTAGCTCTATGTTGGGTCACCAAAGTCAGATAGGTCAAAGAGTAGGAGCCTCACAAAAGTTAGGTCATCTAGTATCTGCAGTGTCTGTTCCTCAGCAGTCAGAAGACATGTGACCCCAGTTGGACAGCCTAGCAAAAGATGGCATTTCATTCGACTGGGAACGGCAATGCCAGAACACTCCAAATTTCCCCATGAAATATGATAAAGAGTCAAGCTGAGGAATGAATCCTAGAAACCATGGATCCAGTCCCAGCTGACTGAGGGGGATAAAAGGCCCAGCAGCATCTGAAGCAAGGCCTTTGTAGTTATTACCATGCAATATTCTTGCATTGTATTCTTGTATTTCAACAGCAAAACAAAAGAAAATGGGGAAGAGAACAGCCAGTCGGAATAGACAGGAAGCAAGTAATACTGAGGGGGAGAAGTTATTATCTGTTCAAAATAACTTAGTCACTCAGGGGTAGAAGGATTTGAAACCTTGACATGACCCTGAGAGAATCAAAAGCAATGAAGTAGGAACTATGCAGCAGAAAGTTCAGTTCCTCTGTAACTATCATTGGGTAAACTTTACCTCTCCTTGCTGAATGTTGACAAAATCACTTTCTAAGACTTGGGCCACTTGCATTCGCCATCCAGAAAAGATTTAAAACAATGATATTGAGGAAAGGTAGAGCAAGATGCTGCGATTGATTAGCAATTATAATGATAATAGAATAAAATAGAACCTATGATGATTTGAAGTCCTAGCAGGGCCTTTGAACTCATACCTACAATAAAAGTGTGCATATTGAATTTAAAAGGAAAATAAGGATTGACATTGCTTAAAAAATTAAATTGAATAATGATAAGCATGTGGCTTAAATTGTTTATAAAATACTTTCCAGCCTTTTTCTAAGACATTTCATTTAAAGTTAAATATAAAAACATAAATAAAGCTAGGATAGGTATAGAAATCATCATAATTTCCAGCAAGATCTTAAAGGATATTTTTTCAGTTTTCACAGTGAAGATGAAGGCCAATGAAATTCTTCTTTGTTTAAAGTGTCTGCTGGTTCATGTTTTTAGACAAGAAAAGCCACTTTTATCATCCTTGAGCTTAAAATGGCCTAGCTGCCATGGTCTGTTCCATTATTTCGCAGGGGGGGATGGTCTATCTACCACCTTTCCCCGAAACCATTTATTTTGGTTAAATGTTTTGTGAAAGTCATATGCCTTGGACTGACTGCAGTCTGAGGGAAGCAGATGCTGTAGCATAGGCTTTGGAAAAGTTCCAAGTTCAGACAACATGCCAGTGAAAAAGATATTTTGAATGAATAATGGAAAATAGTAGGGTAGAAATGCAGGGCAAGTGAAGAAGAGGAAGGAAAAAAATATGTATTTTGGACAGCATGAAGAGGGGTAGGAAATATAGTGAAACCTGTCTTAAGTGGCCACCAAGCAGCCAAAAGAAAGGTGGCTGCTTACAGAGGTCACCGCTGAATGGAGGTAAGCCTTTTCCAATCAGATTATTATGGAACCTACATACCCCTCTACTCCTTATTTATTTGGGTGGGAAAGAGGTCAACAGATTTCTATTACTATAGGTAGTACTGTTTAGGTCTCTCTTACATGACTCATTTCTGAAGGTTAGAGGCTATTAAATAACATTAATTCATAGAATACTCCACCTCATCAACAATAAAAATATACATTGCTACGATGGAAATCTTCCAATATTGGTGGCAATGTTGACAACCAATCGTATATATGCACGGAAAGATAAATTGTCGAATTTCCTGAAACAAAGTTTTCTACCCTTAAATATTTTGCCACCAGTCGAGCCTTCTCCAGCAGCATTGGTGCACTCTCTAGTGGCATTCATTAAGGAGCACACTTAATCGGCTTGAAAACATCACCATTCACTTCCACATCCTTTGACTCTCTCTCTCTTTTCATTCCAAACTTCATATTTTCCTCCATAGGTATCTCTCAAAAATGTTTTTTAATGGTATCGAGTTCAGTTATACTCCATTTAACAATGTCTGAAAATTTCCTTGCCAATATTCCCTTCTCGCTTTCCAAGATAACTCTCCTTGAGATATAGAACAACCTTGCTCTTATCATCGTGCATTTTAGTAACCACTCTCACAAAATCAAAATACACAAACGCCAACACTCTGTACACCACAAACTTCAATTTGAAACTAGAATTTTTGGGAAGCAATTGACTCAGGCTGACAGATAAACCAAGCACTTGCTGTGTTACCAAGGTTTCCTAACATTTCTTAATATTCTTCTTCTACTCTGATATTGGTCAACATCCAATGCATTCTCTTTGTTAGGTACCTACATGTATTCTTAGATCTCTATGGGTTTTGTTGTAAAGATGGTTGAGTGCTCATCCTCTCTCCCATCCAAAATAAATGAGTTGGGGGTATGCAGGTTTCATAAATATGGATAGTAAAGGACGAAGAGGTTATATTATGGCTCCATAGGGCATAGATTTAGAAGATTTGCATGACCAGCGATATGAATGAAACAAAACTGATCGCTGGCCAAGGAATAGGAATGTTGCTTCCGGAAAATGTAGCGGTCATTTATATGTCAAGTAGAGGTATATGGTCTGCTAACAAGGCTCTTGTGATAACTATGTGCTTCATACAATGTACAGTTTTAGGAATGGAAGAGAGTAATTCCCCAAATAAATTCCAAACTATGTTTGTGACTGGCCTCGTAAGGATTGGCCACTGGATAGAATCTGTGTGACCGATGGCCATTGAACGAGGTGGCCACGGAAAAGAGGGGAAATTTTGGTTATACGGGGAATGTATTAGTTTCCAGGAAAAAATGGCCATTTAAGGAGTTGGCCACTGAATGGAGGTGGCAGTTTAGGCAGGTTTCACTGCATGCTGATTTGATGGGAGAAGTATCAAATGGTAGGAGACAATACGTGAAAGCGAAGGAAAGCATGGCCATAGAGAAGCTCCATTTTATAGCAAAAAAAATTTCAGTATATTTAAGCCCCTGCAAAACCAAACCCTATTATACATTTACTTTATTTTCCCTTTCCCAATTTTTACAGACAAAATCCACCCTGATTCAGGTTTCATGAATACAAACATGAAACTCTCGACTAAATATAAATAGGCACCACCTAATTGTAAAATTAAAAAGCATTTTAATAATCATATCGAAAAAAACATGTGGAAGATGAGAAGAATGGTATGAGTGCACCATGTGTATTTGAGGGAATGAATAACTGAAGCATACATTTATGATCAAAGAAAATTACAACAAAAAAATAGCTACAAATAACTACATAGGAGGTTGCTGAAGGAGGAGCTGAAAAGTCAAACATAAAACATTTCCTAGATGGTTAGAGCTAATATGGATTATATTACCTTATTATTTTGGCATAAAATTAAGGGAATTCGCATGCACATATCAAAGAGTACTATGGAAAGAGCTCAAATTTGACCGTGTAAATATTAACAAAAAAATTAGTATTGCTTTTTGTTTGCATTTCATTTAGCAAATGCTTTCGTATTTACATGAATACATTTTAACAAAATAAATGTGCGATCAGCATTTGTACGTTACCAGGCGCTGGAGTAAGTCTACTAATTGCGACAAACTCGCAAGAGCAGAATTTAAAACAATCGGTTAAATATATTTTCACTCGCTGACATGAGTAGTTAACGAAGTGAAAACGATACAACGTAGTAATGCATTCCATAATCACCTTACAGCAACATCGGTAATATGGACCGTGTTAACTACTTTACAAACATAAAAACACTGTTAAACTTAAACAGAAGGGCAGAGTTGTGAGGCTTTAGTAGAACACGATTAATTATTCAACACGTTCCCTTACCTCGAATGATACGTGACATGTGAAGACATACTCCCGATTAGATGCTTTTCTCGTTTCCTTTCCTTGGGATATCCATACAAGATATAAAACTGTGACCATCATCATCATAATAAAAAGGAACATATTCTGGAACCGCATATTCAGACATATAACCTGGAAAGAAATAATGAGATAATTAAAACTCACTATACATTTCAAATACATAAAAACTATTCAATGCGTAAACAATTCATCAACTTACTCGCGATGCATAAAAACACAGAAATAGAAATTAAAATAAAAAGTTACGCATTAGCCGGTGCGGAGACGCACTCAAATAAAACATTCGAATTTAGGCAGCATCGCGTTAAATTTATTAATGCACCCTTTGGTGCTAATTGGCGCAATTTTTACAACCCACCGTCAGCCCATTTCCAAAGGTTGTCCCACAGGCCTGAAGATAATATTTTCCTTCATTAAACCCGACTACCGAATGCGACATGCCATTTTGAATTATCTTGAACGACAGAAGCGACAGAACTACAGGAACGACAGGAACGACAAATCGAAAACGACAATCGAAATACGAGAGGCCATGGCGGTGAGTCCGGAACTGGTGAATTTGTGTCAATTGTGACAATTAATTGGTTACATTATCCATTGATTGCACTTCGAGTTCATGACCACCAGTAAAGTGTCGCTTAATTATTTGAAGTAGTAAAGGTCACTTTATAAATCTTCAGAAACATTTCTTACTCATTGAAACTAATGTACATTCTATGTCAGGGGAATGTTTAATGTACTCATAATTTTTGTTGAGCAGTTGGAAAGATTGTTCCCATTTCTATCTCCAGATAATATTTGGCTTCGTATTCAAGGTAAATTAAAATTTTAAAGTGTGAAAGTCATTGAAACTCGGCTCAATTATGGGCTTACGAGTAAAGTCGGGAACATATCGAGTGATATGGAGGAAACTTTTTATTTTGCCAATGGTGAAATAGGGTGTAATGAAATAAGATCTTGCGCGGTTAAGAAAGAAATCTAGAATTCTTTGAATATCGTGCTGATCACTTGCTGCATCATAGACCTCTGGAGAGCGTTCTTGGTTGGCTTTTTCCGTTCCCCTCATAACTTGCCTTATTAGTTTATTTCAATACCAAGCTTATTTTAAGCATTGATATCCTACTAAAATAAGCATTTTAACGTAATTTAGGGGCAGATTATATTAATTTTGCATGGTAATTTGTTGCATACTTTTGAAATATAAAACAATGCCCTAAATTGTATGTAATTGTCGCTATGTTTGGAATATCATAGCAATATTACATTGAGTGTCTGGTTGCTAAGAATAAAAGTTCACCTGGAGCATGCTTTCTTTATTCAGTTTTTCTTTTGAAATACATCCTGTTGATCTGCTCTGTTATTTTCCACTTGCTCAAGAAGAGTATTCTCTTGTAATTCATAGTTAAATATTACTATGTATAACTATCAAGTTAATAAAAGTACTACTCGGGGATGACGTGAAAACAAAAAAGTTGTTAGCATAAGATGCAAGACATTTATTGCACAACCTAGTTTTTGACAGTAATCAGTTTAATTCTATGCATACAGGAATTTGTTGAGTATACAGTTTTCAAAATATGGGGGGCAGGAATTGGGAGCATAGACCCTGCTAGGGGGTGGAAATGATTTGAGGGTTTGGGTGAAATATATACAGGGAACAAAAGTAATGCACATGTAAAGCTGTCTTTCAATGATTTTTACTAATGAGTATATGTTGGAATGGAACTACTCTCGAGAAGGAGCCCAAAGATCAAGGATGGATAGCAAAAGTAATAAAGCAATTTGCTATTTCGTCCTTGCCCTAGCTCTGGTTCATAACTATTTATCATCTAAGTTGCTATTATTGCATTTCTTTTTTTATGTGGTCATTTTATATTGACGAGAATAGGGTAGGAAAGAAAGAAGCTGAAATGAAGAACAGGGAGTCATCCTGGTTGGGGCAGAAATGTTAAAATTGCTTCATAAGTGGAATCTTAGGAGGGAGAATTGCTGAAAATCAGGGAGGATGAAGAGCAAAGAATTATGCTTGATGACTGAAAGAGTGGCAGAAGTTGCAGACTATAATAAAAGAAAATGTTCAGGACAGATTGCAGTATAGGAAAACCCATTAAAACCAATCAGAAGATAGTTCCACAGATGAATGGCTGTGATAGCCCTGAGTATCCATCTCTTTTGGTGAAGCATTGAAAAAAAAGGTAGGGTGAGAAGAATTTAATTTAAAATTTGTGAACTGGTGAGTTGAAACCATTTTCTAGATTGACTGTGATGGATTATGTCAGTTACTTTGGTTTTAAAGTACGGGTCATTCCATGCCAAAGGAACCAGAAAAATGGCAAAAATGCAACCCACAGGCTCGGATTTTCATGAAATTTGGTACACATGGTTTGTTTACAAATATAATGACTGGTCTATAGCAAATATTCCACAGAGAAAAAATCATTCGCCTTGACCGGAAATCAGGGGGTCCGGGTTCGAGTCCCGGTCAAGGCGAATGATTTTTTCTCTGTGGAATATTTACTATAGTGCAATTTCAGCGGGTAACGCCACTAAAGTTTTCACGGCTAATTCGTGATCTTTGAATAATGACTGGTTCGAAATTTCAGGCCTCTATCTTAAGGCATTTCAGAACTAGAGCTCCCTGATATTCAGCCTAATATATTTAAAACATTCATCCGAGGCTGTTGCGAATTCAATAAGTAGTTCTAATTTTATTTAATTTATGCGAAAAGTGAAGTAGTTAAGTAGTTAAGTAAAAGTGAATTAGTTTTAATTTTATTTAATTTATCCGAATAGTGAAGTAGGAAAGATTGGAAAATTTCCATTGTTACGTGAAATTTTCTGCATAAGTCAAATATGGTATCAGATTTGTTGTAATCACATAATGAAGGGTCATGTGAGCCTTGAAAATATAAATGATACTTTCTTTTAAATGTCCACAACATAAATTACAAATTACTGTCACAGACTGTCTCAATATTATGGTTAGTATCATTGGAAAGAGAAGAAAATTTCCTTTTGAACAGACAAAAAATCCTTGGGGAAATGACAACTACACTAGTGGTCATAAAAAAACAGTGTTTAGGGCATATTAACAAATTATTCCACTTTTACACACAGAAAAAAATTATTCAATTTTTTTTTCATTTCAAAATTTCATTTTTCAATTTTAAAAACATTAAAAAAAAGTGCTGCACCCATCTGTAAAATAATCTATTTTATTAACAGCAGGACAGTGATACTTAATTGACTCTACAATTATTCACTAAATAGTGTAGACAAAAGCAACATCATGATTGTAAATTGCTGTAGCAGATTAGTTCTTGTAGAACTTACTTATTTTTCTTCTAAATAAAAAAATGAATTTTAGAAATTTTTTCACTGCAAAACTTGAACATTTTTTTTTAGATCAGAAATTTGCTCCTTATATGTCCAATGTTAACTGTTAAGTCCAATGCTAACTTTGTACTGCATCTTGTAGCACAAAACCATAATTTTCAGCAAAGCCATTAATACTATTGTGCCATTTTCATTTATATTATTTATTCTCTCTTTCAAATATGCAAGTTAACTTTTTCCTAAATAACTATGTGGAACTAAAGTTTCTAGTTTAGTTACTGACATATCAGTAAATGGTAGGGTAATATCAATAAGCTGAGTTCTGTCAACTGATACCCACTGCTGGAAATTTATTTTCGTTATTTTATTCGTTCGGAATTTTATCAATTGTCTTCCTCAAGTTGAAATTTAGTTTTTCTGCCAATTCACAGAGGCCATATAAGGAGCAAATATCTGATCTAAAAAAATGTTCAAGTTTTGCAGAGAAAAAATTTCTAAAATCCATTTTTTTATTCAGAAGAAAAATAAGTAAGTTCTACAAGAACTAATCTGCAACAGCAATTTACAATCATGATGTTGCTTTTGTCTATACCATTCAGTGAATAATTGTAGTCAATTAAGTATCACTGTCCTGCTGTTAATAAAACAGATTATTTTACAGATGGGTGCAGCGCTCAATACAAAAATTGCAAAAGTTTTTTAAATTTGTGTCATCAAGAGGTTGATTTTGGAATCACTGCCATTTAGTCTTTCTTTGCAACAGCCCATGGAAAATCACCTTGTGATTGCATTGGGGGCAGCGTGAAATTGATGGTGGCAAAGGCCAATTTACAGAGGCCATATAAGGAGCAAATTTCTAATTTAAAAAAAATGTTCGAGTTTTGCAGAGAAAAATTTTCTAAAATAAATTTTTTTCACTTTAGAAGAAAAATAAGTAAGTTCTACAAGAACTAATCTGCAACTGCGATTTACAAAATGAAAAACTGTGGCTGACATCAGAAGTTTTCACCAATTCATAACTTTATCAACAAATAAGTACTCTGTCTGCAAAAAGAGTTAGCAGTGACAGTAACTATGCTTTACAATTTCACTTTTCAGATGTGCAAACACATATTGCAGAATCCTTGAAAGTAAATTTATTTGTTTGCTGTAAACACGATTCTAAATGTTATATTGGTCTTATTGAAATTATAAATTTAGATCAGGGAGATGCGAGAACTGGATTTATGCATCCAGCAGGTCCAACAGTATCTATTTACTGGCCAGATAGGATTGATATTTGTTGGATCCCATTTCAAAATATATTGTGCACTATAGAACAATCAACAACAATGACAGGCAGGCAACATAAAATTTCAGTAGAGTGCCAAAAATTGATAAATGAGAAATTGAGTAATTGTAGCTACTTTGTAGTTTAAACTGTAGTTTTAGATAATCAAACAAAACGGTCTTGGGCGTAACTTTGTGGAACTTCTCCATAAGGTTGAATGAAAAAAAACACTGCGATTCCACATAAAATATTTATTACTAACAACCTAGGTTTCGCTACGTCGCACATCAGGTGACCTGATGATGCTACGACGTAGCGAAACCTAGGTCGTTAGTAATAAATATTTTATGTGGAATCGCAGTGTTTTTTTTTTCATTCAACCTTATAAGGTTATCTATAGATAATCAGTTGAATATTCTATTCCCGCACCTGTAAATGTGGTTATTATTTTGAATATTTTTTCTGTGAGTAAAAGTGGAATAATTTGTTAATATGCCCTAAATACTGTTTTTTTATGACCACTTGTGTAGTTGTCATTTCCCCAAGGATTTTTTTGTCTGTTCAAAAGGAAATTTTCTTCTCTTTCCAATGATACTAACCATAATATTGAGACAGTCTGTGACAGTAATTTGTAATTTATGTTGTGGACATTTAAAAGAAAGTATCATTTATATTTTCAAGGCTCACATGACCCTTCATTATGTGATTACAACAAATCTGATACCATATTTGACTTATGCAGAAAATTTCACGTAACAATGGAAATTTTCCAATCTTTCCTACTTCACTATTCGGATAAATTAAATAAAATTAAAACTACTTATTGAATTCGCAACTGCCTCGGATGAATGTTTTAAATATATTAGGCTGAATATCAGCGAACTCTAGTTCTGAAACGGCTGAAGATAGAGGCCTGAAATGTTATAAATAGTATCTTTTTACATGCCAGATAGGATTGATATTTGTTGGATCCCATTTCAAAATATATTGTGTACTATAGAACAACCAACAACAATGACAGGCAGGCAATATCAAATTTCAGTAGAGTGCCAAAAATTGATAAATGAGAAATGGAGTAATTTGTATGGCTTCCATTTTTACCATTGTCGTCTCCATATGAATAAGGGGTAATAATCAAAGCATCTTTTGTGCCAGCTGTGATAGCTATTTTTTATTGTTAACATGAGTCCTGTTAGTTTATTATTAATTCATTTTGCAAAATATTATGCAGAAAAATATTATCTTTTTTAAGACAATAATTGCTGTTCTATGTGCAACAGTTACACAGTTTTTAGCATTAATGTGATTTGTTATTTTTTGTGCAGATCCTTGTCACAGCAGTGTTCAAATGTTCTTAATTTTATTTTGATTGTTCTTGGCTCAGATGAAAGCATGTATATTAATCATAGGAATACTGCTCAGACATGTAATTTTTAGGAAAATTGCTGATGGTCACCTGACATCTCCCTCCCTTATTTGAGATGAAAACACCACATTATCAAATACTAAAGCAATGTGTAAAGAAATGCAGGGAATTTGCTGCTGGCTCGCGTTGGCTTTCCTCAATGCTGATCTATGAAAGAGCCTTAAGATATTTTCTGGTATGTGTTTTTTCCGAAACTTGTGGACTGTCTTTTCAATTTAAGGGATATGTCATGAACATATGGTAATTTCCATCACTGCACTGTTTTGTTCTAAATACTGCTGTAATTTTTCTTTTGCCTTCTCTGTGCAAATTTGTTAGAGTATCAGGTCATTCTTTTCCTTTTGGTGAAAAACTGAACTACACTGCGAGGACTTGTTAGTTAGTACCTTAAAATTTTAAATTTTTTTTAGCAGATAACACATTGCAATTTGACTAAATCCTCATCCAGCTAACTTTGGCGAACATTTATTGATACAGTTGAGCATCTTTAATCCGGCCCGGTCGGGACCGAAGTGAAGCCGGATTAGGGATTTTGTCGGACTATGGGTCATGCCCCTTAAGGGGCCCCTTAATTGTGGCACAGACGCACGGTGAGCTGAAATTGAGAAAATCTCACCAAAAATCTCTGTAGTCGTAAATATTGATAAATAAATGTAACTTTTTACTGAACATTAATTCAAAGATGAAAGGATTCTTATTTAGGGTGATCTGGAACATAATATTGCATAGGAGGGCATTCACAGCTAAAAATGGCGAAAAGTTATGCGGGATATATACAAGCCAGGGGCAAGGCGAAATTATGATGTTTATATATCAACGGAAAGAAAAAATTCCTCTGATTGATAACAACATTAAAGCTAGTAAATAACTGAGAATAGAATAACTAAAGATTAAAAATTGCTATGTGGTCTTTAAACATGAAATTTTTACCATAAAGAAAAATGCTATTAACAATTAACTTTTATTGTTCAATGCTTAGAACAATGATATGCCATTAAATCTTAAATTCTGACTCAGAGAGTGAAGATTCTTCATATTCCAGAAAATTCTCCTCTATCACAAGAAGATTTTTCACCTTCGGTAATTTTGTCACTTTGCGTGGAAATCCCGTAGAACAAGAAATATACCTAAGGATCTTATGTCAGCAGAAGCCTATGGAAAATGTCATGGTTTGTGGCTAAGCTAGAGACTTTTCTGTTGTGTTTTTCTCGATAACTTCTCATATATTTGTGCCGGGCTTCCAAGTCCAATCGGAAGAATGGCATGTTTCACAATTCCCGGTTCATGTATTAAAACTTTATGGATAATCGGTGGTATATAATACCATGGATCAAGGTTCAAATACAATTTAGCTGTGTTAAGACAATACTTTGAGAACACGGCATCATTTATTTGAAGCCCAGTAGATACAGCCGTAGATATATACGACCGTGGATACAGCTCTCCAAATAATTGAGAAGCGGGTAATGAGTTCCTCAGAAATTCCTTGAAAAGGATTTTACATGACACATGATGAGGATAGTTCATTGATCATTTTTGTTCGCAACAAGCTGTCACTTTCAAATCTGATTTCTGCCACATTTGCTTGTAGTGAGAGTGACCAGAGCTTCCATTGAAACCCAACTAACATATCAATTTACACCCTGAAGCGAAAATTTCCTTGCCTGATCCTTCAATGCAAGGAATAATTCTTGCGGCTCTATGATAAAGCAGAGACTGTTCACACTTTCTACTTCTCACTTTTCTTCTGAAATGATTACCCCTTCCCGATAAGCCACCTTTTTGCTGCTTTTACCCTTTCATAATTTGGATATATATCGTGCCCATGAAATTTCAGTTTCCCGAATGAGGAGAAAATGACCCTTCGTCAATTGCGCCGTCACAATCAGAGAAACAGCTTCCTCTTCCGAGAGCTCTCTTTTTGGAGCGTCTTTAGCCCTCCATTTAGTAAGCATTCGCTTTCCTCTTGTTGAGGTTGTGGCTGTCACCTCTTTCACAACCTTCGCTGCTGTATCGTCTCCTGCAGCGCGTAATTCCATAGAAGTCGTTACACTTAATTCCTCTAGTGAAATGGAACTTCTCAATTTCACTACTTTTCTACGCCTTCCACGAGGTGTGCTTTCTGTTAAGCCTAAAACAATGATAAATAAAGAAATAAATAATAATATTTCGTAACATAAGAAAACAAGGAATGAAATATTCAGCTAGTTGCTTACGTCTTATCATTTTCCGCCAACATTAACACTCACCAGAATCAGATGCACATCAGGGATATTTCAACACAGCGGCAGGAAGTCTTATCGGCTGTTTTAACCGAATTCTATTTTTCTTTACAAATCGGCTGTTCAATCTGGAGTACTCAGCCCACTTTCGGAAATACCGATGAAAAAACCCTTTTTGAATGAGGGTCGCAAGCAAAGTTTGTAATTTCCTGTCTCCTTCCAAATTAAGTTTCTTGTGTAAAAACTCAAGCTCGAGCGATTTCTTCTGCTCCATGGACACTCCTCTTTTTTTCCAAGAGCACACTATGTAAATCTTGGCGAGTCACTTTCGTTGAAACCATAGCTGGGCAATGACACTGTGAACGTCCTTCGGCACAAACCTCGACAACGAATACTGAAGGGAGATTGATGTCAAGCACTCGGCCACAAATGAACAGAACATTCTAGCCAATCGCATAGAGGGCAAATTTTGGAAAAACTCAGTTTGCAGAATGGTAAAATGCACGTGTTGAAAGTGAAAGAACAAATCTGGGTGCATAAGGGAGTAGCCGCCACGGACAAAGGGCATGGGGAGCGCGCGGACCGTTAGGTTTATTGCCGCCCGCACGCGGGTGCGGGATTAGACCCAGGGTAAAAGCATTAGAATGGGGTACATGCCATGACAGCAGCGCAAAGAATAACTGGTAAGTACTATGCACTCAAGTTTTAGGGAAAATCCAGCTTCTCAAACAGAATGCTACACGTTTAACGCTAAGTTCCCGAGTGCCTACCACGTGTGTGGCGCATCAAGGGGCGCGAGAACCCCCGACATCATTTTGCTTTACCACGAAAAAAAAAGAAGATGTGCAAGTTGGTGCAAGATATATCTTTTCCGTCTGATAATATAGACTTCAATCTAACTCCTGGTGTTTATATCTCAGGAGCGGCAAGCGGCGATAAGTACTTTTATCCTAGCAACGGGTAAAAATCATCAAAAAACAGTGATATTTTAAACAAATTATACAGTTATTAAATAAAAGGGTTGACCGCAAAACATTTATCTCTTTAATATCTAGAAGAATAATACTTTAAACATATTTTATTTTGCCTAATTCCTTATGATTACCCAATGCCTGGGAAGCAAACATTGAAATGGTACGTAAAAATCGCGATATGTAAGGTAGCAAGAAAGTATTTGACTGTTTGCCCCGCAACCGCACATCCTGAACGTTTGTTCAGTACAGCAGAAATCATTGTGGATAAAAGGAGAAGTACATTTCCTCTTTAAATTGGATTCAAACGAAGTCCGATTATTTATTGTTGCAAATAATATCTTGGATGGGTGTGGAAGTGATTAAGTGTAAAAAAGAAACCTAGGCTACATCCATATTGAAGTACGCAGGTGCATATTTACCTATGGATTGATAATGATTCTTTTGTTCATTAAAGAATATTGTTCATTACCTATGTGATTACGTAATTATGATATTTTTTATACTTAGGTCTCTACCAGTTAAGCGATGTTTTAACTAGCTTGTTGACAATAGAAAGGTTGAAAGTTTCCACCCAAATGGATTCCTTATTATAATTACTTGATTTATGAAATAATTGATATTAAATATTCTTGACTGCACTAATACCCATCAATATATGAGTTAATTTACTTAATGGGTGAAACGATCGAGAATCGAAAAATAACAGTAGCGTGAAAATTTTGGTATCCAGAATCGAGTATTGAATATTCAGTTGATTCCCATCCCTATTAAAAACTTTGTCGAGCTAAACAAGGAAGTTTCAACATTCGTTTTCATTGTTTTTTGTCTTATTTTCTATTTCAATGAATTAAAAAAGATGGACTTTCCCCTAAAGGTCAATCAGGTTGGTAGGTAGGTTTAAAACTTGTAGGGTGCGTCGACGGTTAGGTCATTTTGTACCACTACACAGTCTTCTTAGTAAATGTAAAAGGTCAATCAGTAATATCGTAGGAATGAAAGAAGATGTTAACAGGACAGGAATCAGGAAACCATGTATATGACCAAAGTTATTATTGAAAAGAATCCTAAAAGAAGGAAATGGAAGAACCTAAATATGGAAGAAAGTAAAGCAAAGTGCAGAGAAATAGAAATGAAACTTAGGTGGGAAACCAATTTGTCATGGGAGTATGGTGGAGAGAACATATTGTCTTTGGAGAAATTCCAGGATGAGAGGAAAATAGATGCCCTTCATGTGAAAAGTAAAGAACTGTCAGGAGGTGCAAAGACAAAAGCCAACCAACTTGAAAGGGAAGTTGCGAATAGATTAGATTATTAGTGCACAAAGAAAGGGGATATTTTTCCCTAATCCGATAATCACAGGGGAATGTAAAAAAATGGGTTTTAAACCATCTTTCTCCAAACCTGCAGAAAAGAGGTATGCACTTGTGACCTATTTCCTTCACACATTAGCATGTCAATGATCATACTGATATGGATAAAGGTGAAATGTGTCATCTTTACTGTGCTTAACTTTGGGAGTTTTTCCTAAATGTAGGTGATAGGTATTATGTAACAGAATGGT
Source organism: Platycnemis pennipes (assembly GCA_933228895.1). Lineage (NCBI taxonomy): Eukaryota > Metazoa > Arthropoda > Insecta > Odonata > Platycnemididae > Platycnemis > Platycnemis pennipes. Next base: position 100,909,536 of record OW121846.1, on the reverse strand, counting down.
GGACGCTATTTTCAGGCGAAAATTCATTTTAAGTAGTAAATATCTGGCATGTTAAGTACCTGTCAAGTGACTCATATTAAATCAATGACTGATGATTTTTAAAGGTAGATCTGAAAAAAATTGAAAATTCGTTTGCGGCGCCAAAAATTGCGTTTGATTTTTCATACGCGCGTCGGTAGCTTGAGACACGCGCCGGTAGCTGGAAATGCCGTGACGAGAGTAAGTTTTTTCAAGCCATAAGGAACATAACGCTTCTTATTCGCCTTTTTTAATATGTTTGCATTGCTATCGATCTCCACCGGCTCAACACGCATAAAATCAAGGGGATATAGAAATATTAAGGTCTGTAAGTGTACGCGAAATCGCGTTCAAGGTTTCACCTCTGAAAAGTAAACTTCTCATTCACACCCCCAAAGCCTTAAAATTCCTGTATTTTTCACAGGAAACATTTTTTTACGTTCCAGAGAGACACTATTAAGGACTTCTTTCCGTTTCTTTGCCCCTTCGCCCCAGCAGTCCAAGCCTGTGACTAGGAGGTTCATGCAGAAAGGTACATACATTTTGGACACCACGGAGCTTTTGGTTGTTCATCGAGAAAATCTACTCAAATCTTTCATTTTCCCTGCGTTACAGTATGCATATCCCTGATTTATACGCCACATTAGACTTTATTCATCTAGGAAAACTTTAGTTTCTACTTTACTTGAATAATGTACACATTAAGGAAACAAATGATCGAAAATAGCTTAATATTGAGGCACAACCAAATATATTCAGTTCGTCAAAACCCTTAACTTACATTATTTTTACCCATTCCCTGCTGTTATGTTTGATTGAGAGAGTTGTAGTGAAAGCAAAGCTTAGTAGAAGTGAATACTCTACATTCATTTTAATTTTGTGGTGATATAATTATCCCCGTATCTCCGAAAAGAGGGAGTAATTGTGGATATGCTAATTTTGAAATAAAGAAAAATACGTTTTATGTAGGGCTTTTTATAAAATTTTCAAGTTCAAGTAAGTCCTAGTTTTGATTACTGTAAAATGAAAGTGTAAAGTGTGTTACACCGTCAGAAAGTTTTCATTTTGAAATTGTTTCTCCATCCCATTTCACTGACATTTGTTTAATTTAAAAAAAGGACAATTAATATTAAATCAAAAGATAATGTATGACAATGTGAAAGTTTCTTCTGCAGAAAAAGCTAATAATCAGGTAAGTCTTGGTTGTAAAATAACCTGAAAGTTTGCAGTTCTGGTCTAAATTGAGTGAGGGGGTTTGTCGGGATTTAGGGGGCCCGGGTAACTTAGTTGCCCAGGGGCCCGAAAATCCTGTCACCGGGCCTGCTTGTGCCAAACTAGAATATGTGATAAGAGACAAAACTAATATAGTACTGGTGTACAGGTTAACTGAATATACAGGGATTACGTAGTTAATTAACGAAATGGTTCAGATATTGGGATCATATAGCATTGGGAGAGTAACCACGTGGAAAACTAAAATCCCCTTCTTGAGAACTCAATTAAATCCCTATCATATGGATATTTACCCAGTTCTTTTTTTCTTCAGGGTTTCCATATCCTGGGAATTTAATAATTTGGCGCTGAAATGAGTTTTTAAAATTCGTTCAGTAACTTGCTTCATACTGCTTTCGCTCCGGTTAAAAACACTGAAGTCACAGAAGTGGCAAAATCAACTGAAGAAAAGGAAATACTCTCACACTAAAGTTTTACCGATATTCCGGTAGCCCTGCCACCTATCTCAAGGGAGAGAAGAAAACAGAAGGGTGCGAGAGGGCTGGTCGAGGACATAAGTGAAGGTTGGGGTTTGGGAGAGGAGGGGAAAGAGGCGACCATAGCCTAGCGGGTGAAATCCAAATGAGCGCCTGCTTTAGGGATTTGAGTTGAAGGGGGGAGGGAGTATGCCCAGTATGAAACAGTTGTTGAATTTAGGATAGGGTAGTTTTATATTATTTTTTATCGTCTTGATCGAAAGTTTATAACCTCTTGAGTACGTATTTTAAGCCGTTAGATTTTAGAATGATGTTAAGTATTTTTCCTCATTAATTAAAAAGTGAAAAAAATAAACAGCGCGAAAACGCGGAAAACTATTGCATGCCGGTAAATCATACGTGTGACGTGATACTCTTTCTTTTACCTGCCACTACGTGGTGCTGCGGACGCTTCCAAGCAGACGGTGCACTACGTTAAAGTTTATGAACTTGTATCTGAGGTATATTAATTCAGTTAACTTGTTATGATCAACTTCTATTTATTAATTTAAAATTATTTATGCAATTGATTCATTTAAAAACAGTTAGTGTTCATTTTACTATGCATGACGCCATTTTCCCCCATCGCCGCGCAAACTTCACGCCATGCTTCGCAGTATCAGAGGACTCTACGAGCAGGATGTCCTGAAGCCTATAAGACGACTATTAATACAACGTTCAACGGAGGAGACTTTTCGAACTTTGAGAGTTTTCACAGGCTATCACTAATAGACATTCACTACAGCTGAGGGGCTCTAAAATACAATGGTAAGTTCAGGAGACGAATATTTCCTATACCTCGCAACGTAAACTATATACCTGTTAGGTAGGCAAGAAGGAAGCGCAGTACCCCATTTCTGAGCTTTTTCAAATGGACTTAAAATGATCTTCAAATCTTGGTGGAATCGCTCACCCTGCTCATCAATGACTGCACCAAGATTTCCGGAAAGTCAGCAAAATGGCTATGTAGAAAATGAATTTTGATGCTCATGTTGCAACCAAGCAATTTGAAGCTTTTCAAGGATTGCTCGGCAATTTCGTTATAATTCTGTTCTTGTGTATTTCCAAGAAAACCTTTCACAAGGTTTTATAATGCCAACCAAGCATTCTTTTGGAGTTCTGTCATTGTTGTGGTGAAATTTTCATCTTTAATGAGCTGCCGAATCTGTGGACCATAAAACACACTGGCTTTTATCTTTTCAAAAGATAGGTGAGGAAATGGTGAAATGAGATAATTAACACAGTCTCCTTCAGTTGACAACGATTTAACAAATTGTTTCATGAGACTCAGTTTAATACGCAGAGGTGGAAATATAATGTTATTTCTGTCTACAAGTGGCTGTTGCAGAATAATAGGATCGCCAGGCTTGAGGTAAGATCTTGGCGGCCAACTCAACTGCACCCAATGCTTCTCATGAGCGCTGCTGTCCCATATACACAAAAAACAGGGATACTTGGTATACCCACGTGCTAGCCGAGAAGGAAGCAGATAATTTTAAGATCAACACAGATGGCCCATTTTTGCATGTGATATTGTAACAAATCAATGAATCTCTTTGTCTTCATACTCTTCACTCAAATAAACTGAATGGCCTATTGGGACTGCACCAAATAAATTTCCATTGTGAAGGAGGACACACTTCAAGCTGCGTTTTGAGCTATCTATGAACAGTCACCATTCAGCTGCGTCATAGCTGGAATTCTCAACTCCTCTATTAAACCATGTAAGTACGTCATGGCAACACACGAATCCGCCGTCCTTTCGAAAGCATTGCAGAAATACGCTTGATCGAAAGTAAGATACCTTAGCTCCTTTTTCAAGCAAATTATTGAAGCTCTGAAGTCGCTTTGGATAGTCCCAAATCTCGTGCCAAATCATTAAACTCATGCCGATCAAATCCTTTACTTACGGAGTCACCTTCAACTTCAAAATCTTCATCGTCGGTTTCACCTTAATCTTAACCCTACTCGATTTTCTGTTCTTTAAAAGGGGGTAGTTCTTTGAAAACTGGCACTTGAATTTTAGCTGAATGAAGCACTGGGCGTATAGCTACTGGTAAACTAGGATACTCTATTTTACATTTGTTTTTTTGTTGCATTCCGAAATTTTCACTGTACGAAAGGAACAGTCACTTGAATAGTCTCTGGGCTCTCGCCTAATCATAGGTATACCAAATTGCAATTTATCACGTGTTCCCTTCATCCACATCCGTAAACTCTCGACATACCGCTTGCACACCTTATGAGGAGCCCAATGTTTATCTTGATCACCAATTTTCACTTCAAAATATGCAAAATAGGCTTGCCTGACAAATGCGCTATATTTGTCATTTGACTGGGAATGGTGAAACTGCCACATAATTAACGAAACGATTAAGGGTTATTTAAGCACTTATGACGCGAAATAGTGGAGACAGACATGATATGGAGGTGGAGGAAATAAGAATGTATGCAAATAAAAATACTAAATACTGCCCACTCCTTGGACACAGACATGAACTCAGAATCCACTTTGAAATGCGCTTCACTACATGGAGCGACACATGACGTCCCCTCGCCTTCCCTACTCCCAGCTCACCACCCCCTATTGTATTTGCGGATAAATAACACTGTAAAAGAATTTCCACCTTTGCACCTGATGATGACACCTATGCATTGTAACAAGTTTTACCAATAAAATTAAGTGGATTAAAACATAGTTTTGCTTTACTCATTCATACACAATCTCAGATTTTACTCAATAGTATAAAGATGAGTAATGGTTGCGGGCATGACTTAATGGAAATCCGTCATTGTGGGAGCGTTTGAAAAAAATTGTAGCTGGCTATTTCCGGGTGTAATTAATTTTATTTATTTTTATAATTTTGTTTATAAAAAAATTTCTGGTTGGCTATTTTTAGATTTAATTGTCGCCGACCATGTTTTCGTCAGTGATTGACATTGCCAACGAACACCTTGACAAAGTCACTCAGCGACGAAATCATGATCGGCGACAATTAAATGTAAAAATAGCCAACCAGAAATTTTTTTAAACGCTCCTATGATGGGTTGCTGTTCTCCTACTACGTCATTGATCCCCCACCAACCAAGGGAGGTTTACCTAAGTGAATAGGAGGGAACTAGTGCTTCATATGATTCAGGCTGTATCCAGCGGAGTAAGCTATAGAGAAAAAAAACGACGTGATAGAGGAAAAATAACTACAGTTTTGAAATCAGAATGCTTATTTTACTTTAAATCAGCTGAAAAATCGAACTCAACAGAAATTTTGATGATTTATTCCCCAGTGTTATTTGAAGTTAAATTGTACACAAATAAATTGGTAGTAGGTATGCTTATTTGCCTACTATGCCAATGCTTATTTATCCTCTATTTTGCTTTACGTAGGTAAAGGAATATTGTTTTAAAATTATTTTTTACGCTTCGTTCCGGCTCTAACAAAAATTAATTACAATAGGTCAACATATGATAAATGCTACCAAATTTTGCATTTTTTCGTTGTAATCCACCATCATGCGTGATCTTTCGACTTTCTTCTCGATCACCATTTGTATTCATACTTTTGAAGTCGCCGTGGAAGACTAAATTATGCTTACAAGAATGACTCCCAATTTTGGCAAATAACGCAGAGCAAGTAATAAAATTATTTGTATTGATTAAATTTCTTAGTTTTATTACGAAGTAAGAGAGAGTTAATGAGTTATGCTTACCTGTTATCTGCTTCTATGAGCATTATTATTATATAAGCCGCATTATTTCAGTAAGATTAGAATTTTCACTTGGTCATGGCATTTCGATATTTACTGACGATAAAAGTCTTTTTCTGCCTAGGTTTTCGAAACGGAAACATTATCAATTCAAGTCCCTGCTCTGGTCTGAGATAGCTGCTCCCACTCCTACACTTTGCTTTTTAAACAGTGATAGCTTAGGATTTCAGCAGTTTAGGACAGGTTACTCCTGTAGATAAGACGCATAATTTTACATGGGCCACTCCATTCTTGTTATGTTCGCTAGTTAATAACAGCTAGCATGGAGACCGTAAGGAGGACAAGATGGCTTTAGCCATAGTAGAAGAGGAAGGAAATTATTGGATGAAATTCGGCGGTGGCATTGATGGAGGAGGTATTGAATGGCGATGGACGATGACGGCCATGATTTAGGGGAGAATGGGGTGTGCAGGAAAAAGAGAGCAATGGTTAGGCATTTTTGATGTAATCAAATGATTTAGGAAATATGCCGAGCGGAAGGTTGAATAGTGTTCGGCACTGAATTGTTGTAGCTAAAATTCGTCTATAAAGAGCTTTCTTGCCGTAGATTCAAGCCCGTCATTCTTATCAACTCAGTTAGGCCGTTAACTTGCTGGCTGGACAACCCGAAGATCATGGGTTTGAGTTCTGTTCTCCGAATTCCGTGTTGAAAGGTGTGTTATAACCTGAGTAGCTGGAACAACCTAGAAGCAAATTTTGGACTATTCAGCTGCTACTATTCAAGAACATTAGGTAATTTTAATTTAGTCCAACAACATTTTTCCCGTGCCTTCACTTCCCATCACTGGTTCCCGCCGGAACTTTTAGGCTGGTCCATCTCTGGTGGTGAGATGCGAATGGGAAGGGGGGTCTCGGCGCCCCCATTAAGTGCCCGTGCGGTCCAGGGGCCATCATGGAGGCGGATGGCGACCTCCCCGTCATCCCCATCCCCTGCATCTGCCCCCGCACTGGGGCAAAATCGATCAGTGCCAGAGGGCCACTGTCCCCCACAGCCCGCCTATGAGGGGAACCCGTCGATTGCAGCCAATGGCGAGGCGCCCTCCGCACCCTCCCACAGCGAGCCAATGTGTGACGGCGACCACGATTTCCCGCGGCCTTCGGAGAGAGGGCGGTTGTGAGGTAGGGAACCATTATCCACATTCTCCCCTCGAGAAGCCTTTTTTTCTACCGCCTTCTCCCCCATTTCTCCTCTCCTTCAAGACGTAATTCCGCGCGCCTCCGGGTTGCGGCTTCCGCATCTTCGGAGGAGTCTCCGGTGGTCAGGAGGCCCTCTACGAGGAGGAGCCTCACCACCGCGGCGGCCATCTGCTCCCCGATCTCTGTTTCCCATACCGAGGTCACAAAGCGGGTCCCTACTCCTGTGATTAAGTTCTTGGGCTCGCTAACTCACCACAACCTACCTTCGATTTGAATGGCATGATTATAAAGTATTGAATTTCGATTTAAACTACATCTTATTTATAATAACATGTTTCATCAGTGTAGAAATCGTCATGGGATAAAGATATCCTAGAGCTTTGAGTTTTTCAATTTCTCATTCCAAAGAAGCGCGAGTTAAAATAATACGAAGCCTAAAGAACTGTGTTTGCTGTATCCGGATACAGAAGAAATTCTTTGAGTACAGAGTTGCTTTGATTACAGTACCTAATTTTAGTTACCTTCAGTGAAAAATTAGATAGAAGAGAAAGGATAGGTATACCTCAAAGATGATCAGTGCAGGGAAGGTGGGAACACGTAGCGGACTAGGAAAAATAAGGACAGCGTCCAATAAGCTTTATTGTCACACTTTAATACGGTTATCTTTGTTTATTGGGTATACTTCGATAAGACACTTTAGTTAGTGGATGCGAGAAATATAATGAATGTATTTTGGAAATTAGGAATATATAGGAAGGATTGATGTAATATTAGAAGTTTTTACCTCTGTCCGAGGGTTATTAAGGGTAGCGGATTGGTAATAAAAGTGGGTAGATTTGGGCTGGCGAGCAGCTGATTAAGTTCGATTTTTGAGTGACCAAGTGAGGGTTATTCAAACAAGAGACTCCTGTCAATTATGGATTCCACCAAGGGACAGCGTGAAAAGCTTGCGATAAGATAGGTCCTAAGAAGATCAAGACAAAAATAATCTCAGAGAGGAGAAAGGGTGGTATAAACATCCAGGTGGGAGAGCAAAAAATAGAGCAGGTCGAAAGAGCCCACTTGTTTCGGGTGTTTTTGATGAAAATTGAGTAAGTTGTTGGAATATCAGGCGAAGTTTTGCATTGGCAAAAAAAAAGTATTTAGAGGAGGCGGGATTTTATGTGGGAGTGAAGACGAGGCCTACGTGCCATTCAGTGGGAAGCTGGCATCTGCCTTCCAGTTAAAGTCATTAAGATGGATGCTTCGTTAAATCAATTTACATTGGCACTCGTTGTGAAGTAGGTCAGCACACGGGATTGCTCACGACGTCACAGCAAAGCACGTATCGAACCCAGGCATTTTTATTAACCAATCATTTTTTGAGCCAAGTCGAGCTAAAAGAAAGGCCTGCACAGGGGCAACAAAGATTAAAAGCTTTTAAAATTATATCTCAATTATATCTTTTCTTTGAAATGAAATTTTCAAATCTTGGAGAAGGAATGTGTAAAAAAAATTGATGGAGACCAATTTCGCTCATTTTATTTACGGAGACCCGTGCATCCGGGCTGTATGCAATTGTAGAATAGTAAGCCGGTAAGGATTATAAGATTTGTTTTAGCTTCTGTATTGGTTCGAATATGGAAGTTCTCAATGGCTTCAAAAATAATAGAAGAATAATTTCTTGATTTTCACATAACTTCAGTAACTATTGTGATAAAATTTCATGTACTACCCACGCTGATAGCGGGAAAAAGCAGAAGAAAAGGGACTCAAAGTAATCAAAGTGAATGGCGAAAAAATCAACTCGTTATGTTTCGCAGATCATTGTTCAATCGTAGTGTAGGGCCGATGGACCCGGAAATTAACGATGAATATAGTCCTCCCTGTACGAAGAGCTCTCGGGATCTCCACCGGGTGAGGAACTTGAAGTTTGCCGACGTTTCGATGACCGACTCGGCCATCGAAACGTTGGCAAACATCAAGGTCTTGACCCGGTGGAGATCCTGAGAGCTCTTCATACAGTATATTCGCCGGGAAAGCACCAAATCCCTCTAGTCCTCCCTGAACGGAATTGAGAAAGGCCTCTAGAAACTAAAGCAGTTGTAAACGCTCACCTACCTAGTAAATAGCACTACATGGGATAGAAGTTGCACGAATGACATCAAATGAAGGTGTTCAGCATGAAGATACAACTTTCATGACCGAAGACGATACTGCTGGAGAACAGGATGCAATATGTAAAAACCTTCGCGTGGGCAGTGATACACTACGGATCGGAAGTGTGAATAAAGGGAACAGAAAAATACTTGAACACTTTGAAACCTAGTGCTGTAGGATGATGCCGAAGATCAATAGGACAGAAAGGGCGAGAAATAAGGAAGTAAACAGATGAACTGAAGAAGAAAGGATTCTATGGAGCAGCATACCAGAAAGAAGAACCAAGAAGAAGAAAGAAGAACACGATGGATTGGGAACACGTTGAGACACAACAAATTTATAAATAAAATGCTGGAGGGAAAAGTGGAAGGGAAATTCTTGGGAAAAGGCCGAAGGAACCCTCGGGCAAGCCATGAGGGTAGAAAGGGTGACAGGGAAGTATAAGAGCTGGCATGTGATAGGGAGTAATAGATAATCTAACGTAGAATCTATTAAATACTTAGGCGTAACCATCACTGAAGACAAGTTGTGGAGGAATTACATCAGGGAAATAAATAGCGTAGCAAACCGTAGATTAGGATTCGTAAAAAGGGTTCTAGGCAAATGCAATGAGAGAGTACGGGAAAGAAGCTATTTTACACTGTTAGGCCTAATTTAGAATATGCCGCCAGTAGGTATTGGGATCCGTACGAGGAGGGTATGATAAAGGAATTACAGCGTGTGCAAAGGAGATCCGCTAGATTTGTTGAAGGCCGTTATGATAACTGTATAAGTGTTACGAGTTTAATAGAAGAACTAGGATGGGAATCACTATCAGAACACAGGTTAAAATTTAGGTAAGTAGAAATTTAGGTAAGAATTTAGTAAGTAAATTCGAAACTGATTTGTTTACCAATGACGTTAGATATATATTAAGAACACCAACGTAATATGCTAGTAGGTTTGATCAGATACATAAGATTAGAGAGATAGATTTTCACACTGATTGATTTAAAATGTCATTTTTCTCGCATACAATAAGAGACCACAAAAGGCAGCATAGCAAAAGGATAGGTAGGTGAAATATTGTTAGAGTAGTATGTAGTGCATGATGCATGTATTACATGTCTCCATGTAGTAGCTTAGTTGGATGTCAATAGTTCATGTTTGGTGATTTTCACCCCCTGCCACACACCCTCGTGGTGGCTCGCAGGGTATTACGTAGATATACATGTAAATTATGGAGGGCTGCAGTTAGCTATGTACTAATACTTATAATGATGAAAAATGATGATAAGGTTATTTGATTCTAGGAAACTATCTTTCATCTAAAAAACAAAAATTTAACCAGGAAAAATCATTAAAAGATTCTTAATGCTATTCGCATGAATACTACCGTCCTACAGTAGTTAATTCCGCATTGCACTTGGAAATGAGGTTGTACCATTTAATCCACGTTATATTTATTTTAATTTAATTGGAGTTCAGTAAAGAACGCTACTCACTACTGGCGTTCATCGATAATTTTCCGAACCTGCTAGAAAATTTACGGTCGCTAATGTAATTCACTGAAAATGATTGAACTACAAGATTTGATGTTCCATCACCACTCTCATTCATTGAATCTTTAGAGACCAGAGATTGCGATAATACATCGCAATCGCATGTACATCACGAAAACCGGCGAACACGTGTGAGTACACGGAATGACACCTAGCAAAGGCCCAAGGGCTTATGAAAAAACTTTAAACTAGCTTCAAAGTATGATCATTGGCCTGGGGAGCTATGAAAATATGAGCTTTTGAAACAGATCAGCACTGAAAAATAATTAAAACCTTGGGCGGATTGGCCATATTCTTAACAAACAGAAAAAATGATGTCAACAGTTAAAATATAGGTGTATGATTATGTGTGTGTAAGTATTTATATGCATCATAATTAAGGAATGCATCTGTATATCAATACTCTAAGATGGAAGCAACTGATATCCTTTTCTTCCAGCGGAGTGCTCGTAAAAAAAGTTTCAATGGTCATACCACAGAATAATAGTACTCTAGTAACTTAATGCAAAATTTAAGTTACTACAGTACGCAGTTGAATATTTATCACCATACCAAGTCTATTCATCGACCTATTTTTGGCAGATGTGTTACATTTTAGATATCAAGACATCTGCCGTTTCCTTCAAAATATTTTTTTAACATCTAAGAAAATGTGTATCAGAATTCTATCTCGCCACTTCAACCAATCAGTATCCATTTTAGCAGAACAGCCAAAGGCACCGCGATAGCATGCTCGATGGACAGGATAGTACTTTGAAGTTTTTGAAAATTACAGAGCCCTCTATGGAAATATATGTATTAATCAGAGCTCAATAAGCAAAAATAAACTTGAAATTTGAATGCTTTGCACCAGCCTTGACGGAAGTGGGGGGGACGGGGGCGCCCACCCCCCCAGAATTTGCCCCGGGCCCTTAAACAATGAGTCTTCATCAATAAAGATTAAATTTCACTTGTTTCCAGCTAGCCTTTTCCCGTCTCACGCATATTCTACCACCTTCATATGCACTTTTAGCGGAATCTAGTCTCTATCCCCTCCTATCCGCAAAAAAATGCGGGCCCTTTTCATAGGAGCCGGGCCCTTTTCTTAAGTGCCGGGCCCTTTTCAAGGTTGGCCCCTACCAGCGAAAATAGTTCCGACGCCCCTGCTTTGCAAGCATAAACGTTTTGTCATCCCATGGTCAAATTTGCAAAGGAAACTCTTAATAATAAATGTTATTTGGTAGTGTTATTATGAAATCAAAATGGCGTATATTTAGATATACTATTTTTTAACAGGGTCAGAAGTAGCCTAGGGGTTCCACGAGTCGGATTGGTAAGCTGAAGGGCACTGGTTCGATTCCCGGTGACGCCAAATATTTTTCAGCTTCTGAAAAAATTATATTTTCCGATTTTTCCGGAATGAGACACCTACCTTAAAGCACCTCAATACCTCAATGGAGAAAGGCAGCTGTTTCACCAAGAGGCCCTGATGGCGCAGATCAAGTGGATCGGTCTGGCATCAGATGCCATAGCTGCACGAAATCGGCTGCAGTACTGCGATGTGGAAGGCAACGGGAAACCACCACATTGTTGTGTTATATTATACATCAGCGTAGAAGATATACATGGAAGATGCCGGGGGACAGAGGAAGATACCAGATAGACATCCTTGTCAGAACGAGATATAAGAAGCAGCCTTGCATTCAACATGACATGATGGCATTCCTCCCGGAAAAATATTCCGGAGGTGAAATAGTCTCCCAATCGGATCTCCGGGTGGGGACTACTGGGAGGGGAACATCAGTCGAGAGAAATAAATGAAGAATTGGGACGTGGAACGTAAGATCACCAGAAGTGTGTGGGAGGTTGGAGAACGTTAAGATGGACATAGACTGAGGATTGGATCGACAAGAACGACAGACTGGGGATAGACATCATGGGAACGAGCGAAATAAAGTGGGCTGGGGCCGACGACTTCTGGAGTGACGATTATAGGGTGATTTACTCAGGAGACGATCAGAAGATAGCGGGAGTGGGATTCATACTGAAGAAAACTGGTCAAGAAGATTGAAGTCATACTGGCAATATAGCGAAAGGATTCTAATGATCAAGTTAGAAGGTGAACATACGGACACAGTGATAGTGCAGGTGTACCTGCCGACGTCGAGCCACTCTGAAGAAGGAACAGAAGAAATGTATGAGCGACTGGAAGAGGTCCTAGACAGTAAAAGGAAAGGAGAACCTAATAAGTATGGGAGATTGGAAGGCAGTGGTCGGAGAGGGCCGAGAAGGAAGTAGCGTGGGTGAGTTCGGTTTGGGAAAAAGAAATGCCATGGGAGAAAGGCTAGTAGAATTCAGTAAATAAAAGAACATGGTAATAGCAAACACCCTCTTCGAGCAACATCGGCGTAGAATATATGCATGGAAGATGCCGGGGGACAGAGGAAGATACCAGATAGACTACATCCTAGTCAGAACGAGATATAAGAACCAAGTTAAGCAGTGCAAGAGATACTCCGGAGCAGATATAAATAGTAACCGTAACCTGGTGATCATGGACAGCTGCCTGCGATACAAGAAGGTGAAGAGAATTACGAAGGAATTAAGATGGAACACGAAGACACTGGAGGACAAAAAAGCAAGATAAAGGTTCACCTCAGCCATCGATTCAAAACTAGAAGTGAAGGAGACAACCTTTACGGGAAGATGGAATGAAATAAAGAAGATCATTACAGAGGTAGCAAATGAAGAACTTGTGAGTAAAGAGAGAAAAAACAAAACGGCCATGGATAACGACCCAAATAAGAGACCTCATAGTGGAAAGAAGAAAATACAAGAATCCAAGAAATGAAACTGAGGAGGCCCAATTTAAGAAGTTGAGAAACCAAGTAAATCGAGAGTGCAAGAAAGCCAAGGAAGAATGGATAGAAAACTGTTGCGTAGAAATAAATAACAACATAATGAAAGGAAACGCAGAAATGGCTTATAAACTGGTGAAGAGACAATTCGGAGAAAGGAAAACAAGATACCACAATATAAGAGACTCGAATGGAAAGATACTCATAGAACAGTAGGACATAGGGAAGAGATGGAAGCAATACATCGAAGAGCTCTATCAAGCACCCAAGCCACTCGAAGCTGACTTAACGGAAGAAGAAATCATGGAGGATGAAGATGAATGAGGGCCCGAGATACTGAGAAGCGAATTTGACAGAGCCGTGAAAGACCAAAGGAACAACAAGGCACCAGGAGGGGACACAATAAATGGAGAAATCATCAAGGGACTCAGGGTCAAAGCAAAAGATAAGATCTTTGGAATAATCAAAGATAGCTATGACAGTGAAGGACTACCAGAGGACTTCCAGAAGAGTGAAATGATCGAAATCTCGAAGAAGCCAAGGACAGAGAAATGCGAAGAGGTCGGAACATTGAGCCTGGTGTCACACACATAGAAAATACTTACTAGGATAATTAACAGAAGAATGGAAGGAAAGATCGAAGGGAATCTTTCAGAAAATCAATTCGAATTCAGGAAAAACCGAGGAGCTAGGGAGGCAATACTCAGCTTAAGGATACTGGCCGAGAAAATGATACATATAAACAAGCCGTTGTACGTGGCATTCGTGGACTTGGAAATGGCCTTTGACAACGTCGAATGGAACAAGATGTTCAAGATACTGGAAGCAATTGGAATAGGCTGCAAGGATAGAAGAATAATATATAGCCTCTACAAGAACCAGGTCACCACAATGCGAATGAAAGAAGGAAGGAAGATAGAAGCCAAAATAAATAAAGGAGTCAGACAAGGATGCAACCCCTCCCCAGCGTTGTTCAATATATACCTGGAAGAAGCTATAAGAGACGCAGAGGAAATTGGTATCAAGGGCAGCAAGGTGAATGGCGAAGAAATAAACATGCTAAGGTTTGCTAATGACATCGCAGTTGTAGCAGGAAGTCGAGAGGACCTGCAAAGCATCCCTGACCACAACGAACCAAGTACTTCACGAATATAATATGAGCATCAACAAGAAGAAAACTAAAATCCTGGTGTGCGGAAGAGAGAAGCTTAGGGCAAATATCACAATTCGAGGAGTGAAATTGGAACAAGTGGAGAACTTCACCTACCTCGGCAGCACTATAACTTGGGATGGAAGATGCTCGACGGACATCAAGCGAAGAATAGCTCAATCTAAGGAGGCGTTTATAAGGATTTAAGGATAAGCGTTTATAAGGCAACAAGGAAGCACTTCATCAAAACATTCATACGGAGCGTGGCACTCTATGGATCAGAGACATGGAACATCAGGAAAGCAGACCAACGAAGAATTGAAGCCTTCGAAATATGGTGCTGGAGGAGAATGTTGAAGATTAAATGGACAGATAAAGTGAGGAACGAAGAGGTGTACAGAAGAGCAGATGAAGAGGGGACAATATGGAAAACCCTACAGCAAAGAACCAGATGGATTGGACATACCTTGAGGCACTATGAATTAGTTAGAAATATAATAGAAGGGAAGATTGAAGGAAAGGTCCCGCGAGGATGACAAAGGGAAAAATATATAGGGCGAATAAAGAAGGACGTGAAAGAGAAAACATACCAGGGCGTGAGGGAATTAAAACTGAATAGGGCAGAATGGAGGGCTGCAGTAAACCAATCCTAGGATTGAAGTACTGATGATGATGTTTTTATCACTACTTATGTACGCACGAGCTCTTTAGTAAACCATATTTCGACAGTACTATGTGTAATAAAACAGTTCTATCGATAGGGATGCCACCAACCGAAAGACGATCCCCAGAGGACGTCAGACCCTTATTCTAATATCTAGCAGCTCCCTTTCGCTTAAGGGTTCTGGAGCCATGGATGTTGTAGGGAGTCGCTGATTACGAGCCTCCTGTACAGGATATAGTCGCTAATCTCTTTGAGTCACCGCCAATGCAATGCAAATAATGACTTCAGTCGACCCCTAGGGCGCTCGTCACCGTAGTGTGGAATGACATTTAGAATTGAAAGTACTAATTTTTTTATAAGCAGTGCAAATATTTTATTCGTGCCTATGCTTCCGTTTTGTTTGGTTCACAGATTTTATCATAATTATTCAGACCTCTTAAGAATATAGAAAAGATTGATATTTTTCTGACGCCTGGAATGCTGAAGCCATATAAATTTCTCTACGGGGAGAATGAATAAACTTAATTAATTCCACAATTGAATTTTAATCATATCACCCGTATTTCAATATAAAGCATCATAATCAAACCCCATGATGAAAATATGAAATATATCAATAAAAGTAACATATTACGTATTGAAACGGGTCGTACGATTAAAATTCAGTATTGGAAATTACTAAGTTTATTCATTCTCCCCGTAATGGAATAATTCCACAAAGTAAAGCCTGAAATCATTAGTTATAACACCTATCTCTAGTTGAAAAGTGGATTAACTATCTACAAGTCAGATGCATTCTTTCATTATGGAAACAGCGTCCCCAGAATGCAGTCTGGGCCACTTTAAGTCCAGGGATGTTTTGTTCTGGTAATTGATGGGTGTCTACGAGATATAAAAGAATAAATAATCTTTGATAATAATAAATAATACTTAATTTTGGTTTTCTCTTTCCCTTGTTCATCGGCGGTCAAAATATAGCTCGGGAAAAGCTGTCCAGTTGATGTATAAAAGCCTCTTTAACGTATTTTTTCTCACATGCATACAAGTACCTATAGGCTAAATTCCAAACCTACACCCTTGAGGCGAATCGCAACGTGTAGCGTAGATGAGGAATTCACGGAGTAAATTTGAAGAGGACTATGGATTGTACATTAATTACTTGCTCGGAGGCTTAATCACGATGCTTTTCACCGTTTCTCACAAAGGGGCGATCTGCAAATGACGCATCATATGTTTACAGAACCTATCTCGTTTCATCTGTGCTTTCAAGTACACTTCACGTATAATAGGCACTTCAGACCGGGAGTTATAGATAAATAGATAAGCGCCTGGGCATTGGGGCGAGATTGAGACTTAAAGTCCCCTCTTCCATCTAACGCCTCGTCAATACATGAAATATAGCATGTATATATACATATAAACGTTGTTCTAAATACTCAAAAAAATTACAATGGAAAAATAATTAAAATTACAACGAGGAAAAAATAATGAAGATAGTATGACAATGAAAAAAAATTAAATAGTTTTACAGTTATGGTACAATGATGGGAATGAAAGGGTAAGAAGGAAAAGTTAGAGAAACTTGGTGTGAACATTAGCCTGCTGTTAACGAAAGGCGGCAAGGGAACGACATCCTTTCCGACGGATGGAGTAATGAACTCGATCTACTCCCTACACGGCACTCAAGTATGGGCCGGTTTACCTATAAAAATATCTGCCAATACAGGGGTTCAAACCAAGTTCCTCGGAGTGAGAGGCCAGTTTTATTAGCATTAAACCAACTCTACCTTCGTAGAACCTATTGCTGCGACCGAGATGGGGTTTTTGTGCTGACTTGGAGACTAGTTTTGAGTGGGAGGTAACATTTTTGCCTTCGAATCACGAGTGAACAGCAGATGGCCAGGTGGGGAGAAAATGTGTGCTAAAATCATTTTTTTGGCTCCGTAACAGGGTTCGCGAATGAGATTGAGATCCCATTTCGGAATTGGCGGTCGCATTCCATTGTCTTGATGTCGCGGCCTTGGGAAGAAGCTGAGCCCTCCCTTTGGCTCATGAGTTGCTGGAACGTATGCCAAGGCACGGAAGGGGTTGGGAGGAATATTCCAGTTCTGTGTGCCACTCCGCGAGGACCTCGTGCAACTGACTGTCGTATCGGCGGGGGAGCACGTCTCGAGCTCCAGTGACAGGGTCCGTCACATTGTCTCTTTGGCGGAAGGGGAAAGGGGGGGGAGGGTGAGGCCGCGTAGCCACCGCGACCCTCCAGGTGATGGGGCCCTAAAGCAGTCAAACCCCATCGCGCGCGCCGCCCGCCTTACTTTTTCCGGAATCTAATACGGACGGCAGGTGTGAGCCAGTTAGCAAGATTCGCGTAACCCATTATAACTGATTGGAATCTTTGTGCCGGGGGTTCGAAGGGGATCGGGGTGGTGGTTGTGGAGGTTGTACCGCCAAGGATGGGAGGGAAAGGGGGAGGGGACACCTGGGACGCTGTTTTTTCGGGGTGGTGGGGTGGGGAGAATGGTTATCCGAAGGGAAAGTGGTATGAGGCTAGAGAAAAGGGCGGTCAGGAGGACACGCTTTCTTTAAATAAGAGCAAAAAAAAGGAAAAAACCCTTGGTCCGGGAGGCAGGCAGGGGCATCTGTACCCTTTCAGACGGAAAAAAACGAGAAAGGGTCGGCTGAATGGTTAGAGGTTTTTTGAGGGGAAGCCTTCGTGGGATATATTGTCCCCGCTCGGGAAGGCGTTCGTGGAAGGGGTCTTCTGTATCCGCGGATGAAGGGCCGCCCCTTTCTGCCCTTGGGGCCTGCCGGCTCTGAGCTGCCCCCTCTCGCCCCGCTCCGCCCGGGGCACTCTGTTCGTGGTGGTGCGAGATGGTGCCGAGTCACGCTGGGGCACTCTTTCCAGCTCACCCCCTACCTATTCTCCACTGTGTCGCGCTCCGATCATTGACTGATTGCTTCGTAGCCACACTTACATTACGCTGCAGAAGTTGTATTCAAAGATAGCCATGCTTTTTTTTGCTGATTAAGGAAACCGGGAAATGGCACAGAGCGATGCTCGGGACGACTTTTATCCTCGGGAAAGGAGAGTCACATCCCGCCGCAAAGCGCAAGCGTAACATTCCTAAGGTTCGAAACTTGCCTGGACATGGA
Source organism: Platycnemis pennipes (assembly GCA_933228895.1). Taxonomy (NCBI): domain Eukaryota; kingdom Metazoa; phylum Arthropoda; class Insecta; order Odonata; family Platycnemididae; genus Platycnemis; species Platycnemis pennipes. The sequence goes on along the minus strand of OW121846.1, from coordinate 100,891,384 downwards.
TGTGGTGTTTGCCTTAGGATTAATCTTAGAAGTCAGATACTTAGATCAGAGCGTGCGATATTACCTTAGACAATATCGCACATAAACACACGGAGTTTCATCATTTTATCACACAATGCTTTTAGTGTCAATGGCCAATTATGGTCAATTATGGTGGTGGCCAATAGTGGTGGTCAATTATGATTGGGGGATACATCCTGGGTACACGGATCTGAAGGGTAAATAAAACGGCTCGGAGATAAAACATTGTTGCAACCCCAATACGAATGAACCCTGCTTTAGTCATTCTTTCGTAACTACCCTATCCTTGCACACTCTCTGCGCTCTGCTACATTATTCACATTTGTTACAATTTCGAATGAAATAACTGACTTTTATTCAGTTTATTACAAACTATCGCTCCCTGAAAACGTTTGTGCAGGGTTTGCACCATCTGAGTGGCATGATAAGTTGAAATTAGAAGCTGCATTGCAAGTGAAGATGCTTTGTTTCGTTGGTGATTTTATTTAACTCAACACTGGAAACCGGCAATAAAATTATAAAAAATATGATTGTGCGCTCAGAGGCAGTGCATATTTCATGCATGCTTTCATCAATATCTTCCCTATTAAGATTACGTTTGATGCTACTCCGAGACGTTTTCCCCGTGTAACCGAAGTTAAGAAACTGTTCCTTTTCATGCTCGCCCTATGCCTGACACTCCATCATTTCTGCCTGAAAGTCTTTCTTTCTTTTATTTGGGGCACGCAGGGGGTTGAACTGAAAAACGTTGACTAAATATTTCTTATGGGTGATGTTTTCAATCAGACATAGCAAAATCCAATCTAACCTTAATCCTTAGACAAACACGACATCCGCGGCCGAGGCAAGTTTCGTACCCGCGAACTCAGGGTTACAAAGCCGATGCGTTCTGAAAGTGGCTACCTCGGACGACGGGAGGTGGAGTCCGGAAGTGTCTTACTTTCCGCGTCCCAGCACAATGTCAATAGGCTGCATCACACCAGCTGTGGAAAAGCCGTCCTCAATCCTGTTCCGGTGGGTTTGAGCTTTAAGTCCTCTTCCAGCTCTTTCTATCCAGCACCCTTTATTCCGGCCCGATTTTTGACCCCTTTCCCATTGAATTTCCTCTCATGCGAGGTTAAAGCACCGTGCACTGCACCATGGTAATGAGAAAATGAGGTCCTGTTGCCAAAACAATAATCTGTCTTAAACTAAATTGATCGAAGCCTAGTTTTCTGGGTGACAGTATGCCATAACAAATGTTTTGCCCAATAGAAAATTAAATTCTCACTTTTTGCCACTTCATTTTCTTGAGCCACCGGTCGTTCCTCAGAAAGATTTTTCATTCAGAAATGATTCCTTTGAGTTTAGTTTACTAGTTATCAAATTTACTCCCGATTTGATTTTGGCCCATTAAGTCCTACTAATCTCAATTTATCTTAAGGGCCATCGCGATAAGCTATGAGCCAAATTAAGAGATAATAAGTATAGGCCACAATTATAGCATGCAGGGTCCTATTACACCATTTCCGTTTTGAAATGAATCTCAACTAGACCATGTCTTTTCATTTCATCGTCTTGAATGCAAAAACGATGTATTCCTTAGCACTTCATAAGAAATACAGTAAGTGCTCTGCTAGTTTCCTCCATTTTATTTCTCCCATCAATCATCCGAGGCACTAAGGATTATCATGACAACAGGTCATAAATTAATCATCATTATATGATTAATTTATGACCTGTTCCCATCATGTTGAGTTACAATTACAACTTAGTGGCAATGGAGTGTAATGTTTGAAGAGAGAGGGCAGAGGGTTTTGGACGAGTAATTTGGGGGACTTAATAAGAAGAGAATGGAAAGAATAGTGAAAAACTAAAGTAGATCAAAGAAACTTTAAGTAAGGGCGAGGAAAAGGCGTAGAAGATGGTTGGAAATAGCCAAAAGCTGGATAACGTGTTTCGCGTAGAAATATCAGCAGAAGGATAGATGCAGAATTGGTAAAAAATTTCATAGGGAAGATCAGTCCGACAGCTCCGTTAGATAGAACAAAATACAGATTTAAGTAAGGGCGAGGAAAAGGCGTAGAAGATGGTTGGAAATAGCTAAAAACTAGATAACGTGTTTCGCGTAGAAATATCAGCAGAAGGATAGATACAGAATATGCGTTAGAGGTGTCGTACCGCAATTAAATACTTCTCTAACAAATAAATCCCCTGGTTATTGAAGGATCTAGCGGAAGAATTTTAAATAATCTGAAGAAACTGGGAATAGTTTTCCTTATGTCATTGAGAACTCGGTGCCTAGCGACTTGAAATTGACTTATGTCAGTCGCGTGACCGACATAATCCAAGAGACTACAGACCTATGTCCTTCAATGAGAGAAATGAATTTCTCGACAGTTAGAAGCTAACTTAGAAGCACTTGCCAACACGGATTTAGCAACGCTATGCGAAACGTGGTTAGACGAATTTATTCATGATATTTTCATATATAAGGAAACGAACGGTGGATGCCTGTCTTCAGGTTTCAAGAAAGCTTTCGACAAGGTCTCCCTTGACAATTTGATTCGTAAACTTCAGGTTTATGGTCTTGATGAGAAAGTGATTTGTTGGATTAGCAACATAGCAAGTTGGATTAGCAAATTAATGCTAAGTAAGTAGTAGTGATGGAAGGAAAAATTTAATACGAGGTCTATGTCACCTCCGTAGTTCCTCGAGGTAGCGAGCTAGGCCCACTTATATTTAAAAATACAGTGATATTTGAAAGTCTACGTAATCACATCCTACCTCATACCCTTTCAGCGGCTTGCAGGGTATTGTGTTGGTGTGAGCAGCAATATCCGTCTATTTTCTGATACCGTGATATAGGTGATAACAACCGCAGCTGATAGTGAACAGCTCTCACGCGATAAGAATATATCTTCTCAATGGTTCAAGCGTTGGGGGTTTGAACTAAATGGCTGTAAATGTGCGTTCATGAACTTCCGGTCACATAGAAATCCAAACCATTCTCTCCCAGTATAGCATAGACGGAATCAATGTGGTACGCTCGGAGGAATTCATGTACTTAGGGGTCACGCTTACCACAAATCTGTCATTGAAATCCTATATTAGAAGCATATGCGGGCATATGCTTAAGAGCCTCGAATTAATTAGACAAGTGGAGGGAAAATGTGACGAAAAAGCGAAGGACTAATTTCATTCTTCAATGGATAGAATACATTTAGGATAGGCCTCAAGTACCTGGGATCCATTCGAGAAATATCAGTAAAGGAATTAAATTTCAGAGAAAATCCGCTGGATACGAAAATAAATGTTAGGATATGAATGTCATTGTAAAGATTATTAGTATATCTAGGTCAGGAACCCTTCTAGATAGGAAGAGCTAATGTGAAAATAAGGTTTTTATAAAGAAATGAAATAATAAAATTCGTTCATGACACAAATAGAATTACCAGTGCCCCGTGATCTGTAGATTAGACTAAGCGAATAAGATTCGTGAAATAAACGTCGCCGCGGAGAGGTTTAAAATCTCATTCTTCGCGCCCCCCATTTGAGGTTACAAAAAATCATAGTGACTCCTATTCATCCAGTTAACATAATAAGCTGTGGAACATGAGGAGCGATAGATAATCAGAGGATGCCGTTCAACACCCCCTGCATATTTCCTTTTCGGCGGCCTACGGAGCATCATTTAAATGTAGATGAAGATAGATTTGATGTAGCTATTCACTCGATTCTTTTATCGGCTATCCTCTTCATACTCACATAATGCTACTATTTTTCAGCCCTCACTATGTGCTCCATGTATCTCTTACGAGGTCTTCCTTTGCCATTCTTCTCGTTCATTTTCCCTCGACAACTTTCTTCATCAGGACATAAGGTCTCAAAATGAGACCGGTAAGTTTATCTCGTTTTCTTTTTGGTTTTTATCGGGCCTCTCTTATCCCCCTCTCTCCTAACCCTGTCGTTTTTACCCGATTTAGTCTTGCCTATAACTTTCTCTCTTTATCTCTAACTCTTTATCTATAGCCTGAAAAATATCGTTATTTAGGCAGTATTATAGCTAAAAGTAAGACTTATGCTAGTGAATTTTGCTGAAATAATGCTGTAAAAACTGACAGTAACCAAAACGAGAAAATTTATGACCGACACTGAGTAATGACGTTGGAAAATGTTGGTGATATTAAGCGCGTCATTGTATGGATCGGAGATTTGTTCCCGAAGGAGAAACGACTATAGTCACTCATGGCTTTTGATGTGTGGCGGAGGGAAGAGCAATTGGCAGGGAGATGGACGAATGAATGGTGACGTTTTGCGCACGGCAGGGGAGTAAAGGAAGCTGAGGAGGCCGAGTAAGTGGGTGGAGAAAGTCATTTTGAGGAACAGAGTACTAAGGGTGTCTTTGGAGAAAGAGTGCCGTTTAAGTTTGGAATAGGAAGGAAAAGAAGAGACTTTAAGTTCTTAGGTTAATTAGGAGAAAATCTCTCGACACACCGGAAGTGTAGTTCTACCCTAAGTCTTGACCACCAGAAAAACTATAGTCTCTTAGTATTTCTTGAACCGAACTCTAATCGGTTCCGTTTTAATGCAGGAATACCATCAATAAGTAACTGAGAAGCCTTACGAAGACGATTGCTTCCGAGGAGGAAGGCTCACCTTTGATTCTGATGACAGCTCGTTACCCTGAGCAGTAGGTAGTCGATTCGGCTCCTTCAAATTGTTTGTAGACATTGGTCCCATCGCTAACCTGCTACGGTCGTATTCGCCAGCAAAGAATCATGGTGCAGTATTAGAAAAGAATGAGTCCCGATATGGTAGATGGAAGCCCAGACACGGTATCAGGGCCAACCTGAAAAATATTCCTCGGAGTCCTCATTCCGTCACCGAGTCCGATGAATTATTTTCTTGAAAAACCTTCCAAATCATAACGGATGACCGGAGTATTTAATAAAGTCACAATTTTACAAGAGTTCTTGAGTCTGGCAGTCAACAATGACTGAAATACCTTTTTACTAACCAGACCAAAATCGATGCCTCGGGCCAGAAAATATTGCGCCCAGGAAATGTTTTGCCGACTTTGACCGCAGTCATGTAACTATTTAACGTGTAATATAATTTTTCATTCCAATAACTGTAATGGAGTTTGCTTGAATTTCCTAAAAAGAACATTGTAAAGATAATAGTAGTTTTGAAATTTTGTCTCGTGGTTTTTAATTGCATGGAATGAGTGTTTATTACTTGAGATAATAATGTGAATTTGGCCGCACCCAATTTGGAAGGAATTGCAGATTATGGGCGTTGGAACAGCGTTATTTACGATCGTTTGAGAATCCCGGTAGATTTGGCTCTGGTGCCTCTGGTACGATTATGAAATGACCGAACGTAATCTCCGAGAGCTCACGGATACGGTGGGCAGTAATGCGACATGCTGAGCGCAATAAGATATCGGACGAGCCACCACACAAAATCCGCTCCCCCTCAGTCATTCAAAAGAGAAAAGCACTTCCACATTTATAACTGCGCAGTTGTGCTGGATTGGATCATTAATCCATTACTAATTGGGAAAATTAAACCCGAGAGGGGGGCTTGGGGGGGGGGGGGGGAATTCGAGCAAACTCTGCATGATTTTCAGGAATGCATTTAAATTAACATAGGTACTTATTGCTAAAACGATAGATGATTAATGAAAATGGCATTGAAACGATTTATCCTATTCACCATTCACTATCAGTTTCCACTCAGCCGACAGCCATAATATCATCCCAAGGGACCAAATCCGGTTTTGGGCAGTGGTTTGGCGGACCCAACATGGAGGATGTGTGAAGAGGGTATTGATATTATTTCGTGCGACGGATGGGACGTAAAAACTGTGGACCCAAGCTGTCTTTCGTGAACAGTACGCTAGTACCGATGCCAGATTTCTCTCCCTCCTTCCTCCACACCCTAATTCCTACATCTTCCAAAAAATCCACTCATCCTCAATATGGCATTAGGTTTCGGTTTCCCCCCCTAATAATAAAAAACTTTAATATGTCAAAAGGTCATGAGAAAATAACCCATTTAATTACTTTTCCAAAACATCAACACTTAAATCATTCCCTATAATTTATTCGTGCACATATTTTTGAGGTAAAATTATGCTTTAAAATAAAAAATAATATGCCTTTGTCTGTGATTGATTTGAAGGTACGAATTGGCATAAGGCGAAAGGATTGGCATAAGCTGCTAAAATTTATTAAGCCCTTGGATGTATAAATGCACGCATGTAATGAGCGAATGGCAGTGATATTTTTTAGAAGCCTTCCAGTCTTTAATTAGTGAAGTCACCCCGACGTATGTCAGGATGGTGCAGCATCCCCAAAAGAGTCAGACTGCAGCGTTGGAGAGAAGCGCACCGTTGGCAGCATGGTGAGAGGCGTCGCAAACAGGAGGGATCGAGCGTCCAATGGATGTTTCCATGCGCAGGGTGGCCACACTAACAGTGACGCCGTCGAAAGGAGACGTCGATTACGGGGCTTCGTTTCCGGCGTCGTGTCCCCGCCTCAACCCATTCCCTTCACGGCCCTAACGGTCTTTCATCCCCCACCCGTCAGCCCCCCCGCTCTCAGCCAATCACCCCACTCCACCTCCCTCTCCGCTCCCCCTTTGGTGCGCGGAATGGCACCCACTGCGACACGCACCATCGGGGGTCGCCCGAAAAATATATACATCCGCATACGAGTCGGGACAAGGGAGGGAGGGGATGAAAGATTTAGTGAGAGCGAGGAAGAGAGAGAGAGAGAGTGGGGGGGGTGTACGAAAAAAATAATCAAGTTTCCACCAAAAATTACTGGTCCGGGTTGTTTCCTCACCGCCACGCACAAGATCGGCGGGCCCTCTATCAATTTTCTCACACTTTGGCCGCAGTTGGCGGGGGTCGGGTCGCGAGGGTTTGGCGGCTGCCTTAGCCTCTCCACCCGTCGCATCTCGCGGGCCGTCGTTGGGATGCTCCTCCGCCCGCCGGGCCAAACGTACCACTCGTCGGTCCCCCAGTCTCCGCAGAAGCGTCGGAAAGCGGCTAATTGCACGGAGGGTAGTGTTTGATGTTGCTCTCCAAGTAATTCTTCCAATGATTTGTCTTTCATTTTGACTTTTTTCTCATAAACATCCTCCACAATGATTGTCATGGATGGTGTTTTGCAAATTTATACCGTTCACTTTCCCCTCGTTCATTGTCGGCTACTATATTTCAAGAGGCGTCCGATAATAATAATAAATAATAAATAAGTATATTTGTGATTGGATTAAAATCCGGTGGCAAAGGGTTGGCAAGTGGATTAATACATGATATTACAATATACTCTACAAGAAAACGCTATACAATGAAGTTATCACCCGCTATACAATGAAGTTATCACCAGTAAATACGGAAGTAAATAGCTCCACCCTCTGCCACTCACCCTCGTGGTGGCTCGCAGGGTATTACATAGATGTAGATGTGAAAATTTCACTCGTCGTATAGCCAAAAATTTGTCAAGACCACCAAACTGACCTTTGGACTGTGCACTGTGATTTTATTTAAAATATTTTTCATAACTTGACTTCATCATTCTTTAAATTCAGTCCCTATTTCTGTACCAATGCTGCAGGTCCGATTGTTAATTTTACATTTCCAGTATTTTTCATTAATTTTCATCAAACCAAATGACACATCAACAAAAAACCTTTTTGGAATATGTTTAGGAATGAATAGAGGAATATACCTGTGTAGAGTAAATAACGTGCATTCTACTACAAATAATATTGGATATCTGAAATGTTTTTCTCCTCACCGAGTCCAAAATTTAAAAAAATCTTATTTTAAATGGAAGAAACTAAGACTGACTCAAAAATCGCCTCAATGCAGCATCGCCTTGCGACGTCATGCAATGCTACTTTGGTTTGCTAAGCTCGAAAACTACTGGAGATTTTCCCCTGAAAGTTTAAAGAGGTACGTACTAGTATTGTGACGCCGGGTTTCTGCTCCGGTTTATTCAGATACTTTTTATTATTGTTATGGGTACGTTTTATTTGTTGGTCGCATTAGTTGGAAATGTTTTTGTGCTTAAATTAAAGTTATGGTTTTTATTTAGTTTGGCGTAGTCAAAGGTTTGCTGAATTTTTGTTTGGAGAAAAAGGATTGATTGTTGGAATAAAGAGAGAGACGCTGAAGGATTCCGAGCATGTGTTGTCTAGAATTTCTTCTCCTCCGACTGGATGGTAAGAATTGTAAATAAGAATAAATTCACAATATAACTATAACTATAAGCGCTATACGACTATATAACAAATAGCGCTACCACGCAGTAAGACGCAGTGTAAATACGTTTCACGGTGCTCTCAATTCTGATGTTGTATCGCAACATCCAACCTACACCGAAAATCACAAGCAAGAGATCCATGTGGGAATCAGATCCGCGACCTTTGCATTAAGAAATTATTTTTTCTTTCACTGGTTTTTTATATAGCGACTAAAATATGATGTTTGTTGAGAAAAACTATGAAAATGTCAACCATATTATTTTAACTTAATGGTAGTCACGCATTAAGAAATTAAAAGGTTAACTGCCCGCGGTTGCTAATTTCATCTTAAAATGACCTCGTAGGCCTGCACTTGTGGAGAATTTACTAGATGTGAGATTTTCACAGCGGAAATTCATACATATTTTGATCAAAAAATAAAGAAAGCGTATTCTTACTCCCACTAAGGCCGTAATTAATGTGTCTGCATCTAAAGTGAGCGGCATATTGGGAATGCGGGAACATGGCGACGGTCATGAAAATTACCTGCAGATATGAATGAATATTTCGATTCAAAAGTATATTACTATGAGATTAAATAGAAGTAGGGCAATTGAAAATTTTTGAAAAGTACCAATCAGCGTATAAAAAGCTATTAAATTATGTACCTAATTGTTATTTCCTACCTTTAACATATGAATGTGAAAAATAATAACAACTTCCTATCACTTTCTATGACAATATGTCTTTTCGGTTTTCCGTCTTCTCCTTTTGTTTGCCATATAATTTCACTGTATCTTACGGCTGTAAATTCACCAGCAATCGCTAATTTACGTAGGTTAAACGTGATAGTAAAAGCAAAATTGTGCAATGCTTAAGCATTGTAAAATCTCATCTGAACTCCAATAAAATAACCGTGAATAACAGGAATATTCCTATTCGTTGTGAATGTTGCTCGGTCTCAAAACTTGCGGTGTCCATTGGTATTTTCTGCTTTCATCAACGATTAATTTATCAACATTCAAAGAAAACCAGCGTCGGAATGAAACAAACGTTAGCGAAAGAATTATACTCCCCAGATACCGAGAGGATCGTTCTGTTCAGAAAAGGGCGCGGATTTAAAATTCGCACTTTGTACATGAAGCGAAGCTAATCACTTTTTTAGGTTCCAGGTCCTCATGGGACATCCCGGGTGGCAAGCCGCCTCACCTTGAATGGGTGAATTCCACACACCGCAGAATTTGGTCCCAGGTGAGCTCTGCCCTCAAGCCGGGCTTGGGATAGCTTTTTTTGTGTGCATCACGTCGACCCGTAAAAAAGTTGGGGAAAGAAAGCTGTGGCATAGGGTTAGGGAGAAAGGCGTTGCGGAAAGTACCAGGTAATAATGAGATCCCACTAGTTATTTTTGCGGAATCACGATATACGGAAATCTTTTTTTTTTCCGTGCAGGGCACCACAACTGTTGTTTGGAAGGACGTGTTTCTGATGTGAAACTGTTGTTTCGGCCACTCCGCCGTGCACCATCTAGGGAAATAAATGATCAAGGAAACAAACGATATGCCGAGGGCACTGGATATTGATGAAGAGGGAGAAAAATATTCTATTTTTCAGTTTCTGATCCTAGGTTAATACTGGAGGCGAATCGTTTTTTTTTAATTTTTCTGATGTCAACATATAGGAAATTTAAATATCTCTGTGGTAAAGCACTCTTTCCGGTTACAATTGCATGAATACATATGCTGCCGATTGATACAAATAATTTTTACTTCCGTGGAATCAGAGTAGATGCCATAAAGACTAGGCGAATTTGAGCAGGAAGCTTCGTTTGTGTCACATTTGGGAAGAGTTTTCAATGGTTTGACGCATATTAGCAGCAACATTGCATGCACGCATTATTTTCAAAGAGCATCTTATGAAATTAAAGTAAATTAATGAATTACCTGCTAATATAAGTTTACTTCGTAGTTACTAATCCTTCAATAGAACGTAGCGTAATCGTGCCTGGTGAAGATATCCCCCTTGACATGCACTCCTGAGTAAACTTGCAGGATACTTTATACAAATTGATACCTACTTTATAGAAATTGTGGCGGACACACTATCGGTAACTTGCATGAACGATTGCTCACAGATATGCCCGATTTACCATATGCTTCTAGGATCATAATATTCTTTAAAATTTTCCTAGTATTTACTGCCTCTTTCCACCTTATCTCAAATTTCTTTTTGACCTTAACTTTGAGTGAAAATATTTTTCTTCATCCTTGATCCATCAATTGTGTCAGTCTTTAAACTTCAAAAAAGTCCTTAACCTCGTGTTCAATCTACGTAATTTTGCCGCAGTACTTCCACATGTGTTTCACTGCCTTATCCTCCCGCTGTCTTCTAGATTCTCCCTTTTCCCCATTTGCGGAAGAGTTCTTTGGTAACTGCATATTTTCTTCAATTTTCTCATTCCAAGTCCCAAGCATTCTTACTTTATTGTGCGTATCTACATATTTTTCTGAGGGCACTTTGTCAAATCTTTAATTACTTTTTCCTTACCTATAGCCGATATTTATAGCTTTTAATACCCCTATCTGTTTACCTTTGGCAATATCAGTTTATTCTAACTAAATGTTAGCCTTTATTCTCCTGTCCACTCATATATTCATTCCATTCTCTCGGCATGAAAAATCGTGTGTATGATGAGAGTGGGCAAACATTTCCAGATTTTATATTTTTATAAATTATTTCATATGTCTTGAAGGTTGTATTTTTATATTACATGAAACGTAAGGTAAATATAAATGCTTTTACACAATCGCAACCTGTATCACTCTGTGATGTACTTCAGTAATAATCTGCAACTTTAAAGTAAGAAGTTGGTTTTTTTATTCATTCCTTTTGTAAATATTCCTGTTGATGTTCTTTTTGAATTCTCGAATCCCTTGGGTTTCAAAGGGATTTCTGTTAGCGAGTACGGTGGTACGTATCTCTTAAACCTACGCTCTGACCCACCTGAGGCCACTTGCTTTTCTCGGCGCGGTCGAATATATGCAGATGATTAGCTGATCAAGAAATTTCTCACCCGGGATAGAAGTGACTCCCACCTGCCGTGGCACATGACGGGACTTCAGTGTATTTAACCTAAGTCAGCGTACCCTCGTGGAACCCTTTTCTGCACCTAGGAGATGGCCCCTTCCACTATATCTCGTGAAGACTACCGTCGAACTTCGCGCCTCGCGTTCCCAAGTCCTCAATATCGGCCACCCCTAGAGTTTCGCCAAAACTGCGCGACCTTATGCCATAAATAGTTTTCGTCGCTTCGCGCGCGGAGTAGGAAGAACCCTATCTCTCGCGCCAGGAGCGTCTTCTCCCCCCCTCCCGAAGTCACCGCGCCCCTCCGTCCGTCGCGGCGGCCGGGGAGGAGCGGCATTCGACCGCCCCTTTCGCAGCCTCCCGAGCAGATCCCGCCACTCCCACCGCCATTTTGAGGACCCACCCCCCGGAGACAGACTGCGTGGCTCCTGATTCGTTGCGTCCCCACCCTCGGGAGAGGGGGACCGGGTCACCCTGCCTCCCCGCCCCCGGAGCCATCCGCCGCCACCCTGCTCACTGCCATGTTCCTCGGAAACACATTTCCCCATTTGGAGCCAGAGGCGCGGCACGGCCCGGTCTACGCGCTCGGTGTCGAGCGCTGCGGGTATCATCGCTTCGAGCCCGTTTGCGACCGCTCCTCGACCCCGTCCGACCCTTTCCCGCTCCCCCATGTGAGCGGCAAATTCCCTCTTTCCACCGCACCTGACTTCGCGGGGAATACATTGCGTGTCGGAGCCGATCTCGCTGTGGCCAGCCTTCGGCGCGTGGTGCATCACGTGTGGACGTCACGCCTGACGGGGAAAGCAATCAGGTAAGTTGGCATTCAAGCGTCTGTGGGATTGGGACTGTTGAAGAGGTTTGGTTGGTGACGTTTTACATGCTGTATTCATCCTCGCACTCCACTAAGCATCAAAGGAGCTAATTGTGAAGGTTGTCGATAATTAGTCAGGGCGTATCACTTTCAAAGTTAAAGGGTCAACGCTCAACTCAAATTCGTCTCAATATTCTAACTACTAAACAAATGAGCACAAAATACAGAGTTTAAACACTACTGGAGTTTACATGGAATGTTGTTACTCAGCTCTTTCTCGAATGCGCTCAAATTCCATCGGGGGTAACCGCGGGTCCCTAATCGCTTGAGAGTGTATTACACAATGTGCTTTTGGTTGAGTTTTAATATACATCTTGCTTCATTCCTAAACTGCCCAGATATTCTTATCCGTAGCTTTGATATTTATCATTAGCATCTACTTCTTCCGACATCATTTATTGAAGATAGAAGCGCTGAATATTCATTTTCATGAAAAATGTATTTTCCTCAGAATGATGAAGATCCTCCTGCCGTTAATCCATGGAAAAGTACTTTTTTCATTGAAACTGAATACGAATGCTCTAATATATAACTTTTCCACCTATCATGGTTAAACATGTCTCTCTTCCATCAGCATGCAAAGAGCAGATTTCTTTTCAACCTATTTAATCGAGTAATTCCAATTGCAGCTTAATATAAACTACTCTAGGCTCAGTAGGATACTCGCAAATTTGAGAAATTTGAATTTAACAGGTGCTGAGGCTCATTTTCTCATGAAATAGGTACTCAGGAACACGGTACCGATGGTAAAGAAAAATAAGCCAAAGAAACGAATAGTTCTTTTTCCATTTTTCTTCTTTCCTGATATTTTCTGCCCAAATTCTGATTTCATAATAATCATTCACAATAGCCCAAACCACATCTGACTTACGGCCTTGGAGTAGCTTGTAACATGCTCTCTACCAGAATTTCAATTTCACATTGTTTGACGCTAACGTCAAATAGGCATACTGACCTGAGAATCAGGACATCAGCCGTGACGCTGCATCTTTGACAGCCGTATGTGGTCAGATTAGAGAAAAACAAATGCGAATATGACCTACTGAACTAATGGAGTACTTATCCTTTGTTATGTTACGGCTGCACATTCATCGAAGGAAATGGAAGTGTTTTAACTTTTACATATTGCGAAATTTTTCTTCGCACTGGCGTCAAAATTTGATTTGTACCCGATTCAATCGTGTTCGGCGGAGACATTTCTAATCGGTCTCTGCGACCTAAGAGCTGCGATCCCGAAGCAAGGCTAGCCGTGGATAGGAACAGCGGGTGCCTCTCTTCAGGCCGCTTTACACGATACAACTTTTTGTGCAATTTCTTGTACAAACGCTTGTATAAACTGATCTAAATTGTTTGTTTGTCTGAATGGAATTAGATCAGGTTCTATTTCCCGTTCAGTCATTCAGGCAATCGCACAAGCGTTCGTACAATTTGCCGCTTTACACGGTACAATTTCCTCATACAAGAGTTTGTACAAGAAATTGTACAAAAAATTGAATCGTGTAAAGCGGCCTTTCCTCGCGTACCTTGGGCCCATGTGCTCGTGGGATGTTTCTCTAGGCTAGACGGCCTGCGGGGCGCGCCGACTCCCCGCGGCTGTTCGTTGTCTGTGGTCATGGCGGCCCGGAATGGAACCGCCTCCTCCCACCCCCACCACAATCAAACCAACCTTCACTTTTTTGAATTTCCCGTTCAAATATTTCTCGAAGGGGGGGCGGGGGTGTGGTGTCGTCACCCCGAGGGGTCGAGAAGGGCCCACCTCTTTGCACTCCGCCCTCCGCGCATATTCTAGAGCCCTTTGCTGGCGGATGACGATGCTCCTCGGCAGTTCTCCTCGGCCATTGGCGTCTCAAGAGCTGATCGCGATTACCTTTTCTCCCGAAGATTCCTCGGTTACTTCCGACTACAAAATCCCTTCCTCTTGAGACTTCGACAGTGGTGCTCGTGAATAGTTTTTCTTCGATGAGGCGATAAAATATTTCGCCACATGGAAAAGGTATATTTTTCTTGTCTTGTATCAAATTTGTTTATGTCGATTGGGCACCGAAACCCGGGTCGCGAGTTTTTTTGTGGTGCTACAAAAGGTTGTAGGCAAGACAAAACCTTTTGTAATGAATTATAGCAGCCAGTGTTTATTCATATACCCTCTGTTTACATTTACTGTGAGTATCCTCGCAACGTTCATTAGTGGTCATGTAACGAATGACAGTGTTCTACATGTTCTCGCTTCTATCACCGGGACCCAATTATGTGGAAAAGATCTCAGTAACATAATATGTGTGAAGGCATGTGCAAGAAAAAGCCTGACGACGATTAACAATACGGATATGCGCATGACGCGAACATGACTTTCGGTGGCAAGGCTGCCGTGGAATCGGGCCCTGGGGCCTCGGCCGGAGAGGCGGCGATCCGTCGCCAAAGGAAGTGGCCCGTTTGTGCTAGGACAGCGTCCTCTCCACGCTATCACACATACCTGCCACGCACAGCTACCCAGCCTCCTTTTTATCACATGCAGGACTTTTGTGACCATTTATACTGAAGTTTATCATGGAAGTCACTCGTTTGAGGACATCGATATTTAAGCTTTAAGGCTGTAAATGATATTGAGAATTGCACATCTACTCACAAACGAGTGAAAAGGTGCAGGCTCGGCAACCCAAGAATCAAGAAATCGAATTCCGACCTCAGCATTGACGCTGTGTTGTCCAAGCACGAAATGGTTAGGTGATGATAGCTTAACTTGATACTTTGGCTTTGATACCCTGGAAAAAAAGGCAAGAAATGCTCTTGAACGAAAACTTTTATTTATGAATTTGAATTTACGTTACAGGTTCTAATATATAGAACCCCTAAAATGATGTAAACCATCCATATCTGTACCGATGGTAAAAATTAACCGTTATTACTGTTGTCTCTGGTTCCTACTTAAGTAGTTGAGTAGCTGAAGAACTAGGCTTAGCCTCTCCATTCTCACTTGAATAAAGCTTTTCAAGTTTCTGCAGTCGCGAACGTGTAGGTTGGCCAAGCCAAGTGTCTGCTTTTCGAATTCCTTTGGGAACATGTACGTCGTATTTACGTAGACTAATGTTTAGGCTAGATGGTGCGATATATAAGTAGTTGGGAGCACCTAAAAACCAAATACTAATGCCAAGGCGAAGTTCTCTGTGCTAGCCTTCCTTTTCTTAGAGTGCAGCAAACATGAATTACATATGACTTGCATTACCTATTTAAATCGAAAGGAAATTGGTGAAATATGTGTACTATAATACTGCAGTCCAGTGATCTCACCTCGTATTTATTATTGTGAAGAACGACGGTGATGAAATTTAGTTTTAATTAAATGTGGTTTTTTAAAAAGATTTTAGCCATTTCTATGCAGAGGCGAGCCAGAATTTTCAGGTTTTAACTAGCTTAAATTATTTAGTTTGATGACAAATAAGCCTTTTACGGTTTAAAGTGGAATTAAAACGCCATGTAGTAGTCGTGATGTGAAACTATGATACTGTATTTGAAAAAGGTCAATGAAATGTAGACCTGATTTAATGCTTAAAAAATAATCTCCCTGTAAGAAACTCTGTATTTATAATTCTATATTCGTTGATTGTCCTTCTTAAATTCCAGTTGTGATGTTAGAACTTCCTGGTGCATGAAATAAGCGAATTAAATTAAATCTTAGATAATGATGGGTGCGAACTCCAGTTTATATGATTTAACCAGGAAACGAAACATTGCTCTATAGCTGTTTTATTTGTTAGTGAAATACTTCTCGTCCACCATTTTATTCATTGGAAATTTTTTTCATGATGAACATGCCAGGGGATTTTGGCTCGTGCTCAAACAACGAATCAACTGAGATGTATGCTTGTCAAATTCTCCTTGAAATACTTTCGAAGAGCATGACCCCGCGCAGGATAGAATTGATTCGGTGATTGTTGGCGGGTTGATGAGCATAGACGGGGTAGGACAAGACTTTCAATTCTTTGGGCTGCTTCTTGCTGGAGAATTGTAGAACTTATTTTGATCATGTGTAGAATTAGTATTTCATCAATTTACGTAGGAAACATTGCTTGGTAAGCGCATTGCGATGTCCGGTTCCGAACATTTTTGTAACATTTGCATCTATTAGCAGAGTTGATTTTCAGGTAAAAATTATAAGAAATATTTAGGAGTCTCACTCTGTTTACCTTTAACCCCTGAACCCATTCCATTCTAATAAGGGAGTTAGCATCTTCTAATAATTTCACAATGTGAACAATTCTCGAATAACCATGTATGAGATAGCTGGGAAAGCTTCGGCTGCGAAGACATTTATAAGAGAAACTAAGTCAATTTCATGTTGGAGCTGGACTTTTTTAAGAGGTTTGCGCACATTTTGAGTTTCATTTTATTTTAGGTTTTTCTTCTAAAAATACGCTTATAAACGTGAGATAAGTTTTCGCTAGATTACTCTAAAAATCCGAATTAATTCATGTGTCATCCAAATTGCATAGTTTTTAATTACTGGACAGGGAAATTAATTGTCATGAAAATGACGTCATGACGTAAGACCTGCATGATACGGACCTGAAGTTCATTTTCCTCAACCACGTTTTCTGACTTAGTTACGTAAAGTTAACCAATCTGGAGCTGTGTGACTAATCAAGTGGATATTAAATGAGCTTGAAGTATAAATTAAAATAGATCAGCATTATAGTATGATTTAACTCAGAATAAATCAGATGAATAGACTCTTGATGAATTTCAATTTTCATATTAACACTTAATAGCATGGTTTAAATGATGAAACTGATATTTGCAATAATCATCTAGCACAAATACAGTTTCATAACAACTTTTCCTTGAACCGGAACAGAGAGAAGGACCTTCGTAAAATCTGACAGTTATTTTCTTTTTAACATCACCAAGTAACATCACCAATATCTCGGGGATTTAACTTCTACCAATAGAGTAATAGGTTTAAATTTGGATCAAATGTAAGACATTATTCCAGAGCAAGTGTTAATAAAGGATGCGTTGCAAGTTGATATTCTGTTGTGAAGAATTTTTATACTTTTTTTCTCCAGCACGTATTCAATTTTTAAGTCAAAATATTTAACTATACTTGTGGGATTTCTAAATTGCAGAGTTACAGTGGACTATAATTTTATACCCAAAACTATTCCACTCTTTCATAATTTTAACGCTAAGTTAAGGATGTTAATGCCTTGGTAACATTGCTTTGTCCATCACACGAGGGGTTTTGAATTAATGAGCCTGTGTTTACCACGAAACACATTTCTTGGCGAGCATATTTCTCCGGGTAGGAGAGAAATGGTGGCACCATCGACTTTGATCTCCCTGAACTGTTATGACCAGTGTGAATTCAGTGTAATTACAAGCAGCATGTATGGTAATAACGTTTGCTGTTAGCGCACTTCGGAAGCATTTTTATCAGTCAAGTGATACATATTCTCAAGAGTATACTAATGTCAAGGCACATTCATTGCTGTTTTCATATCGAGCTCAGAAATATTTGGAGCCTAAAGTAAGGTTGACAAATGTGACGAGGACGCAAAGGAGAGCACCGCTTGTGAAATAATATTCTCCATGAAATTAAGTGCATACGTGATTTTTCGGAGGCATTCCTTTTATTACATATAAGCAGCTCCAATCAAATCAGAGTGAAGGCAGTTTATTGGAAGGAGAGTATCTCGGCAACCAAGTCCAAATAAAACAATTTTATCGTCTTGTCATAATTATCTTTTTCGTTGCACTGGTTCTAAGGGACGAACAGGAAGGGCCTACATCTTAAAGAATCATTCGCGGGTTTTTTATGAGAACATGAAAATCATTATAAAAAATGCATAATGCTACACGCGACGGGTCGAAGGGTAACCATATTGATGAATCTAAGGTAATTTATCGGCCAAGGTCCAAGAAAACCGATCTAAAAATAATGCAACTTAGGGTTCCTCCCTATCTTCCTAGGATTTACTCCCTCTCTACTCAATATAAGTCTTTTCTTTCCTCCGTCTTTCGTGTATTCATTCTTTCTTCATGACACTCAAAAATTCATTTCGTCACTCTACACCTTTTTCTCCCTCTCACTTCTCTGGCAGACTTCATCAACTCATGGTCCTTTAATGGGTCCTTACTCTCATGCTCTGTATCCTTCGAATCTCCCACTCGGAATCCCCCTCGACCCCCAAATCGTCCCTCTCTTCTTCACTAAAAAGCACATTTCGTTACCAAAACAATGATATAGTTAGTACGATGTGAAAATCTCGATTATTTTTCCTTATTATTTGTCAGGAAATCATTTTAATTTAAAAATATTGGCATTTTACCAATGAAATTTCAAATCGTTTTCCTCCAATCATGAAATATACCTGTCGCTTGTTTATAAGTTATGAATTTTTTATTCTTTAATCATCATGAACACATACTTTTCTGCCCTTGATACGGATCCGGGGGTACTGGGTGGTATAATATTTAATTCACGGCTGGTGACCTGATGTGCCTCTGTGCGGCCATCTTCAATGCTAGGTTTCTTTGGTAATCACCACCCATATTTTCCGCGGGCTTCCCAGTAAAAAAAATTAAAAAGAAGTATTTTTTTGATGAGAATACGAATGACGAACGTATAGAGTCAATCCAAGTTATGATGTTTAAACTTGAAGATAGATTTTCTCTCCTGAATTCAAACCGGGTAGCGAAAGTTACACTGACTGTTGTGCATTCTGAATCCTAATTTTATGCTATTTCTTTATATTTAAGTGTAGCGTAGAAATTTTATATTAAAGTGTAGCTTCCTTTAGGTATTCTTAGCCGTAATCCGTGGCAAAGTCTCCTGCAGTGGTTTAAAAACGGCGAATCGTCGGCGAATTGCCTACTTCCCGTTTTTCATGCCAGGAATGTGGATGCTGTAATGGATTATATACGGCAATGGCTACCATGAACGCTCTTTCACATTTGCAAGGGAGGGATTTTTCCCATGCTAAAAGATGATAAGAGAAACATTGATACCCTCGAAGAACATATTTTATAAGTTTAGTACGTATGTACATGAACATTTTTCTCATGATTTCTCTCAGTAGTTGTTGAAACCTTGTATCGAAAATGATATCTACGAGCGTTTGAATGATACCAATTGCGGTGTTCATCAGAAACCTATTACACCCTCGATTGGATTTAAAAGTCCAGATTTCGGTTCACAAAAGTTTTCATTAATTGATCACACATGTTCACAATATTCATTTGCATGAGAAAGACTTAATGTTTCATTGATTCCCTCTTTGAAACTCACCCGGGGGTCAAAAGATGAAAGACACTTACTTGAGCCTCTCTTGAAGCCGCCCGGTTTAAGCCTTGTGAAAGCCGTACTTTTTAGGAGCTTGGGTTTTCGAAGAACACATGCAGGTAACGTATAATTTTGCTTGTAGGCGTTTAGCAAAACAAATTTTTTGAGCTGTACACGCGAGGTTGTCTAAAGTTGAGCAGTTAGAATCCCGTTATTTCTGTGAATATATGTCCTAGCTTTGAATGTCCATAACTGGAAGCAGAAAAAGTAAGCTTTCACATGATATAAAATGCAGCTTTCTCTGCCAGAATGGTCCCTTGTTCGTGCATTGACCGTCGGCATTTCGAGTTAAAAGGCTTCATTGGTGTATATTGCGTAGTATTAATCCTTTAGAAATCCTTGTAGCATAATAATCTAAATAATTTTGGGGGGAGTATCAGCGTTGTTTCACGAACTGAAGCTGAACAATAGACGGAGGTAAACGAGAAAGTTGACTGAATACATATAGTATTCCAATGAATCCATAGGCATTAGTGATTCAAATTTTAGGCTCTCAGGATGGACATTAAGTCTCCACTGAGCATCCGACGCCGCCAGCATTCCACGCCTGGACATCGATCCACTTACTCAGCGTCTCGAATCCCTCCTCCTCTCCAGTGCCAAGGGTCACGCAGAGCAGGCGTGCTTCATTCGCTTGGCGTATTTTTAACGCGAACCACGTCCGTCGGAGATTTGGAGATACGGTTCGCTACAGAGCCGCGGGGAACGGGTCGGTTTGAGAACGACTCCCATCGAGAAAGTCGGTTGTCTCTCTTAATCAGTCATCTCTGGTTCATTGCTGGATTTCCTGCCGCTGGACAAGAAAACTCTTGTAATTTATCTCGAGTCCTATGACTTGAAGCAGCCATTCTTCGGGGAAAGCCTAAGATGATTACGATATGATCTCGGGCAGTCTAACTTACGCGAAGCCGCTTAAATGAGATAGAACTATTTTATCACCGGGCCTCCCTGGTAGAGACATGTTAAGGGCATTAAATTTCCCCATCCATTTTTGAGAAGCAGAGTAGTCATTTAAAATACGCAAGCTTAATTTAAGGACGTCATAGTTACAAATGACTGTAATTTATGTGAAACAAGTGACAGATCGTTTTAATTGAGTTTATTCCAATGTTCTCATGCGGGAAATAGCTTTAAATTCTGACCCAATACATAGGATCACGGAATAATTATACATGTGGAATACATACGTTCGGGAAGGATGTGATCATTTTATCTGCGCTTGCAGGGATTTCTCACAAAGAGTCAAAGTCATCAAATTTAAGCCGCGTCACAAGGTGGGATCAAACTAGTATCTCGCTTCACAATCATGCTGTTTTGATAACGTTTCATGAAATATTGGTTGGCCAATCTAAGGGCAAAAGAAAATATTCAAGCTCCGTAGTTAATCCGCCAGTTGAGCAAGCGTCCCTCGGTGAAAGCTCCTTCTCTGAAATTCCCGCAAATCTGCTCGCCGCAAGAGGCCGAAGGAATTATTACTCACTCCGTGGTTTTCGGGGAAAAAAACATTCACAAATCATGGAGCGGCTTGGTGGGGAATGGATGTATAAATATTGGCCAGCGGAGAGGCTGGCTGTGGTGGGATTTGGGTCCGCTACATAAGGGTTGAAGGACGATGTGAGGGAGGTGAATGGATTGGAAGGGCGACAGGAAATCATTGATAAACCAACGAGTGGCTCCCGACGGCCGCTGACCGATCTTCTCATCGTCGCCGGTCCCCACACTAGATCGCTGCCGAGCCAAAAATGCGATATAAGGGCGTTAAAGCGTCGACAGAGTCGGTTTTCACTCCGAGGATATGATTTCTCAACGGCCTGGCTCCACAGGGATAGCGGATGGTACCAACTCTCGGAAAAACTTTCGTACGGGATGACGGCAGGGCTCGCCAGTCATTCACCCACTACGAGAAGCATGTAAATAGATGGAGGTACGGGGACAGGACCTGGTGATTACCATCTGTCCTCACAGAAGTCTGAATTCATGCATTTCATTTCGGAAGGTTTCGCGTCTACCACTGGTGGACACTCTCCAGACTTGATTCTGGGTCGATAGGCGCTGAAACAAAAAACCGTAGAAAGATATGGACGAAAGATTTCTCCCAGAATGGAGGAAAAGGTGCTGAAATTTATGCCTCGAACGTGTAAAAATGTTTCTAGTTACTATTAGAGCCCAAATATTTTTACTTTTAACATAAATATTCACCAAAATTGGTCTAGCAAGGTAGCTTTAGGGAGGAAAAATAACTTTTAGAAATGTAGCGAGAGCTAGAAGAAATCGAATTGATATAAAGGTAGTTGTTTCAGGCTTAATTTCGTGGAATATCATAGCGAAAGAAAAAATGGCAATTTTCCACAAGAATAAAGATATTTAATTTGACCGGTTTCGGTGATCCGATGGTGTTGTACACCGAAACCGGTCAAATTAAATATCTTTATTCTTGTGGAAAATTGCCATTTTTTCTTTTGTTTCGAATTGATATGTTCATATGGGTCAAATTTATAAATGTATCTTCCAATGCAATTCGCTTCAGTTTTGTTCAGTATTAACTGTAACGGAAACTTTAGGAACGCTCAGTAATGGATAATGTACATATCAGCGTCACCGGTTTCTTATGAATCCGTGAATCGACCTTCCTTCATTAACAGGCGTTATTGATTTTTTTCTAAAGTATAATTATGCTACCTTATGGTGAACTTTGTATTTTGTAAAGTAATTGTTTGTAAAGTAGAATTAATCTGCTCCTTAATATTGAGGGGTTCAATTGGAAAGTTTTAATTATGGCCAAATAATGATACTTCTCTTGTGAGTAGCATCTAATGAGTACCAGTATTTATCCTTTGAAAAAAGTACAGTTACATAGGTGCCGGTTGACTCCAAAATGGAAACGTTTCCCCAATTTCACATTCACAATTCCCTTGAAAATTTATGATTGAGATGGGAAGCATTAGAAATTAAACATCAACACAAAATGATAAGTATGATGATGTTAACTGTCAAATTTGAAGGTTTTGCCAGGAAAAAATATTTCGGAATTCACGTATACATTGCTAGCCAGTTCTTTTGGAATTTATTATTAAACATTTTCCAAATTTCCTTTGTCATTACATAATAATAAGCTAGATACTGTACAATCAAGTGTTGGCTTCTGTTAGAGTACAGGTGGGCACTGTGATGTAAGAACAATGGATTGAAGTGAAATAGCCGTCGACAAAAATATCCTTTAAAGCCATGCTAGTGGATGAAAAGAGACCCAGAAGGAGGTGGACCAACGCGATACAGGAAGATAGAAGAAGCTGTTCAACGCAAGGAGTTGGAGAGGAGTGGAACTAGATAAGCATTAATGAATTGATTGATGAGAGCCAAGGCAGTAGCGATGTGAGGAAGGTCTGCGGCGCCCTAAAAAAAATATCCACTCTGACAGAAGCCAAGTGCTCGGATAGCGGAATTTATTTGACGGGAATGACAGCGGTTCAAAATGAGGTTTTAACTCGCGAAGGGAACGTTTTCCTGCGGTTCAAAAATCTTTACACTCATTTAAATCTTCTCAAAAGGATACGATTTATTTTTACTCAATTGTGCATCACCGTCTCACCTATTGTTTTACTCAAATGTGTGCGACGACAAAACCAATGTTTGTCTTGGAGGGAAAATTAATGCTCAATGGAATAAAAAAATCAGTCTTTCGAGAAGAATAAACTCCTTTCGAACCGTAATTTACAAATAATATTTTATATAATTACTAAATTACTATCGACCTAATTACAGAGGATAAGAAAAATTGATACGCATCAGCGCTCGGAGTGGGTTGTTTTGGGCTGCCAACGGGTCCCGGGTTGAAATTCGGAGGGAAGCCTTTGGACGTGCTCCAAAAAAAACCCATGGGTTATTTTCTGTGACTCAGATCTTTTTGGGAAACCACAGGCAGTACTGAAAGGAAATTACCCCTATCCTGATTTCACACGCCTTTGGGCTCAGTCAGTCGTTGTGGTAGTCAGTGATCTCTACCCTCGCGTACCAGACCAACTTTGGTTTGAATACAACTTTTTGTCAGAGCGCAAGAGAAGTATCGAAATTTAAAGTTATTGTCCGTCACAATTAAGCGCCGGTATTGACGTGACCAATCTGCAGAGAGGAGACAATTTGGGTCAGACCGTCGAAAGGGGGGATCGGGTTGGTGTGGTGGCTAGAGTACTGGCCTCCCATCCCGAGGGCCCGGGTTCGATTCCCGGCAGTGGCGGATTTTACAGTGGAAAACCGGTCCCCACTTGAGTGCCTAGTGGAGGGCATTTCAAGTACAGTACTCCGTCCGTCGGATGGGACGTTAAGCCGTGGTCCCCTTGGCGCCTTTCGTTAAGAGTAGGCTAATGCCGACGCCGGGTTTCCCTCCACCCTTCCTCCGTTCCTTAAAAACTCCTACCATTACCCAATTACCCACCTTCCTAAATGGCGCAAATGACCTCAGCTGTCGGTCGCCTCCCCTAAAATAACTAACCAACCAACCGTCGAAAGTACTGAAGTGGATAAATTTTTCGAGTGTTACTGGAGTAGGCATTATGGAATCCAGTAACTAAAGTGCACTTCGTATGTGAATACTAATAAGAGCTGTCGTAAAAAAATTAATTCAGGTAAGAATATGAACTTTTTGAGTACGGATGGTATTTGTACATGTGTACATTAAACAATTCTTCGAAGAATTTTTACTATTTTTCCTTTGTTTTTCAAACTCGCACAATTTACAATGACTCGACGAATTTGACAATACTACCTGGTCAAGGAACGTTCCCGAGAAAGTATATTTTTCAGTTTGTTTCTTTAGGGACGGAAGAAGGGTACTTCGCAGCTAACATATCCAGAAGACACTGTACCTACGCAGGAGCAACGTGTCCATGCTTCGAGTAATTTCAAACATTCAGCCGTGAAATTGGGTTCTTTCGTTACACTGAACATTTTTATAAACTCTTTATTTTGCTTGACTATCTATATTAGAATTTATTATTTTGCGTGATTTTTTATTCCTATGTTTTTACTCAAAATTTACTGTAAAGGATACGAATTTTATGTTCTCTAAATGGCAAAATAAAAATTGTAGTGAATATTTGTTTAATCTAAGGCCGGTCAGGATAGAAATTCAAAACGATTTCCAAGTGCTCAAAAATACTTTCCCGTTTTATAGTGAATATTTGTTAAATCTAAGATTGGTCAGAATAGAAATTCAAAACAATTTCCAAGTGCTCAAAAATGCTTTCCCGTTTTATCTCTGCTCCCTTCCATTTGAAATTCATTATCTCATCACCTGGAACTAATTCCTCAAACATGCCTAACGCCTATCATTGATATTTGGTC
The DNA here is from genome assembly GCA_933228895.1 of Platycnemis pennipes. Taxonomy (NCBI): domain Eukaryota; kingdom Metazoa; phylum Arthropoda; class Insecta; order Odonata; family Platycnemididae; genus Platycnemis; species Platycnemis pennipes. The sequence goes on along the minus strand of OW121846.1, from coordinate 100,866,494 downwards.
TTTTCAATTCACCTCCGAAGCCAATTCTCAAAGACATCAAATACGTCACCATTGCCTTCCTTTTGAGTGTGGGTTTGAGAACTTTATAGCGCCACGCTCCACGCTACGCAAATATTTTATTCACTTTTTAGCAAGTCTATGTCGACTAGCCTTCCCAATAAAAACGGCATCCTTTGTTGTTGCAATTTTAGCAGTGTTTAGGCGTCTTATGCCCCGAGTACTCCTCATAAATGTAAAATATTCCACGTAATCTTGTTGGTACCCTTTTACTTCCGTATTCGTAATATCCTTATATTTCCTGAGAAATTTAAAATATATTTCTTGTACAATACATGTGGGTAAGGGGACAACAACTCACAGCATATTCTAATACGTCGACAAAACGTTTTTTTAAACAAAAACTGCCAGGAAAAGTACTATTTCTCGTCGTGGATACTATGACTTTCACTATTTACTCTTCCTGTTTTATGAATGAACTATTGCATAAAATGTCAATTTGTGACTTCTGGCTATACATTTAAAAATAAAATCATCGAGGACTGCGAGGTGTGCAGAATGTTCGGTGGTATGTATCGTGGTAACCTCAATTTGGCACCATAAATTTCGGAATGTATTTCAGCTATTTAGCATGTAGGTATATCCTTGCAGACAAATTTCCTTTCACAAAATAAAATGCTAATACATGAAGGCAAATTAATCAATGGCCGATGACTCACCGAGTAGTTGTATGAAACAAAAATAACATTTCTACCAGTAATTTAGTGTTAAAGTTCACATATGACCCTTGAACCGTGGCGTCTATGATTGCAAAATAAAAAATGCATTATTGAAATTTTTTCTTTATCTTTTCTCTTTTGTTTTGAACTGAAGTATCCCTCTTGGCTTTTAATTGGGATACTGCGTTTATCTCTGGTTTGAACCTCTGACCTATTTCCATCGTTCATTTACCTCCTTATACTTTCCCTCCCGATCTAAAGATACGCCTAACCGGCGAATTTAGGCTTAAAACAACTCTGCTACAGTCTATTCGAATGTTCTCGCTCACTGCTTCCTATTTCCTTCACCTTATCTCCTCCGATCATAGCATCCGCCACCTCATCACGAACACCTTCATTTTGTGTCACTCCAAACGTATAATAGATCCACGGCGAGTAAATAGATGTGATTTAGGCACGAGGAGAGCGATGCCGACGCACGCACCATGGCTTAACTGTCTAAGGTTTACAGATGACACTGGAAGCGTCGCGTCCGGGGCCGCGGGAGGGGGGAATCGGAGGCTCAGCTGCCGCCGTTGGTCGTGTGCCTTACGGGGCCCGCTCGCTTCTGCTGGGGGCCAAAGGGGGGAGGGCACCCTTCCGGGAGGGACGCCGGCATCCGCAGCTCACATCCGACCTCGCACACCCTTTCCGTTCTCATTGGGATAGAAAAAAACTATCGGCCTAAATCCTTTCTCGATTCTATCGGCCCCCCCTGTGCCCTTCGTCCCCTTTGTCCCCTTGTTTCCCCTCCCCCCCCCCCCTGCGCTCCCCTCACCGCTCCATCCTTTCCGCTTCCTTCGGTTATCACACCCTTTCCCTCCCCCTCGACCGTCCCGCGTCAGAACACGTCATCGCCAGTGGGCTACTCTAGGCTGTCTGTCATCTCTCCTCTCCCCGGCTACTTCCGCCTCGCTACCTCCATCCCGCCTAGGCTTTATCCCTGCCGGTACGGTGCTGGACGCCCCATCGCACTTTCCAACTACCTCCAGCCTGCATCCCTGCTCCAAACCTGACCCCTGCGCCCCCTTTGCCCAACCCTTCCTCATCGGAGATGAACCTCGCCGCCGCCATCGCTTCCACTCGCCGCTGTCTGACCCGCCCAAGGACTAGGGCGATATTGAGGTCGTTACCAGGTCAGCCGGCGATATTGTCTCCTCTTCGCCCAAGATCCTCCGTGAGGTGGTTTCCTACCGGTGCCGGCGCCGTGGAAAGCACTTTTCGATCCTTTACTGCACCTCGCTTCTCGGCTTAGATAGTTTGGCCGAAATGGCTCACGGGAACTTCGCCGTAAGACTTGTTCTGTCTCTCTCGTTCAGACTGTTATTAAGCTTGCTTAAGGCAGCCGTCTTTATTGCGCACTTTTAGTCAGCGCTCTGAGTAACAGCGGAAGAGGTTGGTCAAAATATTTTATTCCGAACCTTCGGACAAACGGGGCAAACGTAGAATTTTGAGAAGCGTTGTAGGTATTTAAAGAGTAACTAATTTGAAGAGGATTGTTATAACCATAAATAACCATAAATAACCATAAAACCACCACTCTATTGACGTAGATACACGGACTCCATAATGTTACAGGAATGTCAAATGAAATTTTCAACCGTGAATTAAGCATATTAAATATGCGCCTTTGTCGTTGTTCGCTCGTCGTGGCAAATCTTTGGACCTCTTCAACACTGAAACTGTTCATTATACCTACTGGGTAAACCTGACTGAGGTATATTCTCACTGAGAATAATAGTTACCTAATTTAAAAAAAAAACGTTATTCCCTAGAAATTATCATTTGATCATTCACATTTTCAATTTGTTTCCGGAGTTTAAAATATTAATCCATTTATAGCTGCACCTTTTGCCTTGCGATGCAGTTGAAAAATAATATTTTTTCAAATATAATTCAATGCTATTCAATCTCCTAAATATACTCCATTCGGGTGTAGAAGACTTGAACTTATCCAATCACGAGTATTATATGATTGTTTGACAGCATTGTTAACTGCCCTTTTCATTTTTTTATACCTTGTCGTAGCTAATTCTCAGGTCACTTCACAATACTTCGAATAACAGCCATCTATTCATCCAAATATTTTTCCATTGGGTTTAATGAATTCCAGGAATCGGGGAAAGATTCTATGTATAATTGTTTATTCATCAGATTAAAATGTAACCTATCAGGTTGTCTACTCTTAGCACTAGTTTCCCGAAGTTCACGTTTTCCACTCTCTTTTAAACCAAGTGCACCCTTCAAATACTTCGGATTCACAAGTCAGACAATTGCATTCGAAAAGAGAGGCGCAGTTGATCTCAGTTGCCTATGACGTCACGTTCTCCTTCGCGATTATTTTGGGGTTTGAAGGTATTTACGAAACCAACGAGAACGTTTTTCGTTCGTGAAGACAAGATAAAGATGTCCATTTAATACTTTAGCTTTTCCTTGCCAAATCGGGTTGTATGGGTGGAGTGTAATCAAGTTGTTATAAGTAGAACCCAATCGGGTGTGTGCCATGGTGCTGCGGCATATAAAAGCAAAATGTAGTTCCCCGTCCATTGGAATTGTCTCTATTCAGACCAATCATCTTTATGCAATGACTCCAGGGTTTACCCGTTGTATTTTTTTGCTATAAACATTCCTTCTTTGCATATTAAGCCAACATCCATATTTTAGGTAACCTGGTATTTTAGGTTCCTTGATTTCAATTTTACTGCAACCACGAGGGATAAATGTGATGAGAATACCTGGTAAAATAATTCGAGATGATAATCAACGAAAAACCGCCGCACCTTAGCTGAACTCGAATCATTAGAATTCTTTGCAGCTAAATTTAAGATTATCTTTTTGTCAGTTACTTCACACTCAAGAACCCTATGTTAGGAATAATTTTTCATCGCTGCTAAGAGTAGTCAGTTTTCTATATTTTAACATTTCAAATTTAAAAAATATTGCGCTTGAGCTAAAATACAATTTGTACCTACGAATTCTTATAATTTATGTGGCTATTTATTAATGCATCCAATCATGCGCATTTTTATATGCTTAATTAGTGGATACTCTCAGATATCTCGTTACTTTAGGTTGAGCGTAGGTTTATCCCTACTAAATTTGGATAAATCATTTAACCGCGACTACTCAGTACGGAACGTTGCGAATGTGAAAAGTATTTTGCCGTGGGCCTCAAAGTAAATGCAAAGGAGCGCGAACGTGATAACTTCCGATTGGCAAGCACATAACTAACGCCGAGAGGTATTCCTCAGAAAAAGTGACGAAAGAAGTTGCCGGCCCGACCTCATGATAACCGATTAGCATGGGCCGGTATGACCGCGGCAGCTTTTGGAAAGGCTTTGGGAGTGGGTGGGAGTTTTGGGGGGATAGAATGTGGCCGAAGAGGGGGGAGAGATGGGGCAAAGGGACTGTAGCGCGGCCGACACCCCTATCGGAGCGACCGTTAACTCGAATTGGACGCGGTGACGACGGGATAGTCATGAGCTATCAAATAGCGCGAGGGTGGATCTATTTTTCGCTGGGCGGGGTTTCGCGACGGCAGCTGCAGTGGGCAGCTACATCAGCTCTGGAAACCGGCTCTGCCGGGTCCTGTGATGTACAGTCCGCGGTGGTGGGTCTGGCCCCGGGCGACGCCAGCTGCTCGATTATCGAGGCGATGACGCCCCGATTTCTCACGGCCGCGACAATGAAGGCAGCAAGATGCAGAAGACCTGGTTATGCAGATTTTGTACCGCTGGGAAGTGGTAGGAGGGAGATGTTGCACCCCAGGGTGCAACGGAGCGGTTTTTTGGTGAGAGGGGGTTCCGCATTTTCATCTCCTGTGGGGTATTGACGTCATCTATTCACCCCAACTGTAGTAGAGATTAACCGGGTCCTAATTTCGCAGCAAGTATAAGGGGGTACCTTCTCCTCCTACATTTACCTTTTTTTGCGGAGAATTGGCAGAGGATTCTACCACCGGGTCAGGGCATCCATACTGGCCCTTACTGGCCGAAGTGTCGGTACTCGACCTGAAAATCGACCTATGACCTGAGAATCATATGATTATCCGCTGCCCCGACTTGAGTATAAAAACTTTGTCCAGAATGGACGCCCTACCTTCTTCTTGAAGCTGATATCCTGGGAAAGTACCAGATCTTATTTGATCAAGTTCTATGTTCCTCAAATTGGCTGCCGCTGGCGACCTCCCAGTAATTTGATTATGCTCGAATTGAGGACTGATGTATTTGATACTGTTTTATATGACCCACACTAAAATATGATAGTAAGAAAACCACATAACTTCGGTTTACGTGAACATGTCCACGGAATTTGATCTCGGGCTCACTGGCTATTTACCCTCAGGTGCATCACGCAATAGATTCCTTTAGAGTAGGTTTTCTTTGATAATTTTACTGTTTTCTTGAGACCTGACACTGATTTATCATGTATAATAATATACCTGTCGTCGAATTGAAAGCAAGCCTTGACTCCTCACAGTAAAAAGCCATCTATTTCCGTAGCATGAAATGCTGCCTGTGCACTATTTCCCATGTGCGTTCTTTTGTATGCTCAAACAGTCTCCTCCGAATAGATCAACTTCCCGAGTAAAATATGTGTCATACCTTTTTTGTATCCTCAAGCGTACCTGCCCAGCATTTACCAATTATTACCTCTTTCCTTACCAAATCTCAATATCTCCCAATACACTTATTCACTTTAATATTCACTGCCAAGCAACATCTGCATGCACACACGCAAAAAACAAGGAAGTCATCGTAAATTGTTCTTGAACATACACCTGATAATTGGCTATCGTATTTCTGGAAATCTGACCTCTCATTAAACATATGTGTAGTCTTTTGAAGTGAAGGTCAGTTGCTGTGTAAGAATGTGTTCAATTAAGACCCCTCCAAAATATTTTTATTTACTTCATAGATCTCGAATGTTTTTAGCCTGTCTCGGAAGCCAGGTCGGTGCCCAAAATGTCACGGCTTTGAATCCCACATCGGACATAGAGGTTGAGTGTTGACTAAAGTTTAAGAATAAGTCACACGGTGGGACGTAACCAGAGAAATTGGAGCACATAAAATGCGAACTCTTGCTACAACTTGCAAGTTTAACTTGCAGTCTCGTCCAGTGTTTGAATCACGTCTTATATAATAGTGCATGTCTCAATTCCTTCCCTATAGGTATTTATTTTGGGAACAGGTTACTTTCCTTCTAAGTCATACTACCAAGCCTATGCGCAAAAATAGCAAAAAAATGTAAAGAGTCTACCGTATAAATTTTTCTCTCCGAGTTTAATGTTATTTTTGCTTACTAATTTTTCTCCTATTTGTTTTAGCTATGGATCACTTTTAAAAAAAAGTGATCGAGTACTTTGGTTCATCTGCCCTAACACCTTGCAGATGTGTAAAATTAAATATGACTTCAATCTTTGCTGCATTCTTCTTTCTGGCGAATTTATGGTTTAAGACTTCGTGAGCGAGTAGTTGATGATTAAACTAACTAAGCATCGTGAAATTCACACAGCTGGGAGGAAGATTTATATTCCTTTGCTGCCTGTGTTCCCACTCAAAGATCAGGCACACCATTTGGGTGTAGCTGAGAGTGCGCCACTTGGATTCTCTTGGCTTTAATCCTAGATCTTCAGGTCAAAGGCTTCCACTCATACTAAAAAAAAACCTTACTCTCGCTGTTTCCACACCGTTCACAGGCTGCTATAATCCTTTTTTATGCCGAGGTCGAAAGAGGGCGGGCGTAATTTGAAGGTGCTGAACAATCTATAATGCTGCACCTGTGATTTCAGCCTCGTGGGAAGAGGCGTTGAAGGCCGCGGCGGGGACAGTCCCAAGGCAGTCTCCCCTTTGCCCTGTCGTTCCAACGGTCGCGAGGGGAGAGTCTTGTATCTCCAAACGGTGCGACCTTGGCGAGGCCGTGGGAACATCGGAAGAGAACACCTCCGTAATCATCTCCATAACGACACTTTTTTAGACATTCCGAATATTTCCGCGCGCTTTTTTTCCCGTTCGGAGCCGGCTTGCAAAATGAGGGTGGCCGGTGGTCTTGCTTTCCGCGTCCGGACCCATTGTTGGAATCCCCGCGCTCCCTCCTCGCGGCCGCCGCATCTTCCCCGCAATACCCCAGTCCCTTCCCTCCCATCGGATCCCTTCAGGAAGCTAGGGCCAACTCCTCCCTCTTCCCCTCCTCTCCCCTCGACGAGGGACTCCCCGACCTCAGGCCTCGCAATCACTCTCACCCAAGTCGCCCGAGCGAGGGAAACTTTTTTGGGAGACCCTTTTCCGTGGAAAAAGGAAAAAAAATCGAGGCCGGGGGTTTGGGGGATGGGTGAGTGGGGGAAAAATTACCCGTCACGACGCGGTGGGTGAGACGAGTTTCATTTTTTTATCCCACTTCTACTTTTTTCGTCCTTCCTGTATTATTTCAAGGGGTGCTGCAAAACGTTTCCTCAGGACAAGGGCAAGGGAAGCCTCTCTCAGCGCTTTTCACCGAATCTTCTCAGGGTGCGCGTGGGTCTCGGAATTCACATATCGCCCTCCCCGGGGGTGAATGCACGAATGATCATCTTGGGCTGCTTGGTGTGAGAATTGCTCCCTCTCCCCGCCTTCCCCGATGTGGGCCTCGCCTCACCTCCCTCCTCTCCCACCCATTTCTTTTTTTTTGCGAATAACCGAGCAATGTCGAGAAGTGGAGTTAACCACATTCCCCCACTGTGGCTTATCTGTGACCATAATAGTTTTAGTTGCACAGTGACAGGAGTCTGTCTGCTCTCAGGAAGCATAGTTTCTTGTTGTAAAGAATAGTAGGGAAGGGGCGAGGTAGTTTTGCATCACCAAGACCGCATTCAGAACATGAAATATTGAGATCATCACGGAAAGAATAATTAATTAAACTGGTAAGAGCAAAAAAATAGATTTGTCTAGATAGATAGAAAAGTCTGAAAAAGGCTTTACTTTACTATAATTGAAAAGGAATATACTTGTATTCAGTAATGTAGTATGACGCCTGGATTACAGCATTAATTTCTGTATCATAATCACGAGTCACATGCCTTATAACCAATCTCAAGCGCAGATATTATGGTTTACTCTACTTACTATTCATTTCCTCTCCGTGATCAGTAAAATTGTAAGTAAGAATTGTCGCAGCTCTCGAAACTTTCTCACCTCGTCTCATTTTAGAGACGGAAACGGAATGGGATGGAAGACGAAAATATGACACTAGACTCTATACGAAATCACTTCCTGGTGAGACGATACATCAGGCCAGTGACAATCTCATAAGAGCCTATAGTATACGATTGCATATGCTAACGCCACCACCCTATCAACTCACCACCTCGTGGGTTAATATAAAAAAATCTGGCCGCGTAAATTGAATCTAGCTCTCCGAATATCTCACTGGCTATAAATAAATGCGCATAGAAACGAATGACTGTTCCTGCAATACTTGTACCTGAAAAATAAAATAATCACCACAAATAGAGAAATAAATTACCGCGTTACGTTGAAATTAATATCATTTATTCAACTCTGATCGTAGTTTCAAATGCTACAAATTTTACAATAATTCGAACTAATTAACTTCACTGCAAATCATAAACAACATTTTTTGAAAAAATAGTTCATTGGGGGGTTATCATTAAGTACGTTTGGTTAGAAAAGCCGTAGAATACTCATAAAGCTCTCGATACGAAAATAATTAGTGAGAGTAAATAGGATCAGAGCAATAAGGAGAAGTGTAAGTGACCCTCTGCTCACATCTTCGTTTCTAAGTTCACACATCAATCGAGATACAGCGGAGTGGTCGACAAAACTAAGCCCATTCGTTACTCGACGCAAATTGGAACGAATTGATATATAAAGCACTCACTTCACTACATCACAATTATTGTTTGTAGATGTTTCACAATTCACAAATTGCTCCACAGCATCTTGCCATATGGAATCCTGATCAAAGTCAAACAATAAGATTTAATCGCTCAAGACGGTTTCCGCTAGTATCCAGCTTCCGCATAATTTCTTCCAGTACATCGTGAATTTCAACAAGAGGTTGAATCCCAATCCAAAAGTTACCGAAATATGGATGTATAATGAAATAACCGACGAACGGGTAACTTGACCCTTTCGCAGCCATCTCCAACTGGTTTGCTGGTCAATTGTTTACATCCGAGTGTCACATGGGTGTCAACATCATAACTGGCCATATCCATGTTGTAATACCACGATATGAAATATAAGGTAGAAAATACGTTTTTTAAACAAAAGTGAGTTAGCACAAATAAAAAAAATGTTTAATCCTATTAATTGAGTATTTATTATCGCTCCCTGGCTGTGAGCAAGGCCATGGAGTATATCCATGGCCTCGGGCGTGAGGCGTCAGCCGCGCCATATTATCCCAGCTGGGTCTATATATAAACGACATTTGTTTACATTTTGCAGGTTCGATATACTGATACGATATATTGCAATATGTTCGCTGCCCTGGATACATGACCACCACTTCGAGACTCTAAAAAGACGAAATTTGTTTCGGGTGTCAGAAGATAGAAAACAATGCGCATGATCTTAGAATTTGTGTCACAAAATTGATTTTTGCCATTTAAGAGGCATTATTCTTTCTACACGCTTTCATTTATTCCTAGTGTCATGGTATTAGTGGGCCCATAATTTATATATACTTTTCCCAGGATGGAAGTCACGAGAGACCAAAACCGAAACCCTATTCTATTCCCTCGCAGCAACATAAATCGTAGGTGCATATAGGATGTTCTTTCTCTTCATGAATGTAGGTAAGTTCTTGGATGGAATAGTCCGAGAAACCTACTTTCTGAGTTTCACGAATCTCAAATGAATAGGTTGTCTGTTAATCCTTTGAGCAAATATCCATTATCGTCGTTATTAACTCAGTCGTCGTTTTGTCTGGATTCATACCAGTACAGAAAATTCCCATCCAATCTACCTAATAATTATTTTACTTGGCTAAGGTTTAGAAGATGACTTAAACTGAGGAACTTGCTTGAATTAAGATGCATTTTTGTTGGTATTTTCGTCATTATTCAGCTAGCGAGGTTTTGATTGCACAATGAATAACTGGGAAAAATTTCAAATCTTGCGAAATAGCCGCGAAAACTTTAACGGCGTTGCCGGCTGAAATTACATAATAGCAGATATTGCGCAGAGAAAAAAAATCATTCGCCTTCACTGGGACTCGAACCTGGACCCCCTGATACTGACTTTGCCATAAGTGAACCGAAAACATCCCTTAAAACCCACACTCTCCCACCATTTAATCAAAAACAGTTTTTCTTCTCTCTCAGTTACTAGCGCATGAAAAAAAATCGCGTCAAATGCCAAAGGCCATGATATGATCCCCATCTCTTGTATAAAAGAAGGCTCTCCCGGTCATACTTCCCTCATATTGAAGATATTTGACGCCTCCCTTCCAACTTCACTATACCCTGCGACTTGGAAGCATTCACTAATTCATCCAATTCCTAATTGCTCTCAGCCAAACAACCCGGCTGGTTTCTGACCAATTGGCATGCAATGCGTTTTTGCCAAGATATTTTAACGAATAATATTTCAGCGTCAATATGAAAAGGTTGACCGATAGAAGAATCGAGTGGAAAGCTGCGTCAAACCAATCCTAGGATTGTTGACCAATGTTGATGAATATTTCAGTAACTAAACATCTATGTTTCCGCAAATAATTTATTAAACACCCTGCAGTATGGTTTTCGTCGCAGAGGAAAAACTTCATTGTATTGGTTGTATTTGATTTCTCCAAGGCTTTTGACTGTCATGAATTGCTCCTCCGCAAGCTGAGTGACTTAAATTTTTCTAAGAGCGCCGTCGACTGGCTTCGATCATGCCTCAACGGTCACACACAAGTTTTGCTGGATGCAAATCCCAATCAAATTGGATACCAAATTCCACCGGCGTTGCCCAGGGCACCGTTCTCAGCCTTCTCCTTTTCTCGCTGCTATAAACGATCTGCCCAATTGTATCCATTGTATCGTATTGTATTGCAAATATCACTTGTACTACGCCGTTGACTTTCAAATGTATCGCCGCTCACCGGTCTCAGACATGACCTCTTCCAGTTGAGCGTAGGTTTTCGCAGCGTGGAGAATTTCCAGTTGTCTCTTTCGAGAGCCGCCGCGTTTGGATTTCCGTCGTCCAAGCTTTCGCGTCCATTGCAGGCCGCATCATCAGGGTGAAATACCTCTCAGGTTTGATTGTTCGGCTTTGAGGCTCAGAGGGGTCCGGGTTTGAGTCCTGGTCAAGGCGAATGATTTTTTCTCATTGGAATATCTGCTTTTGAATAACTAGGAAATTGTCGTTCAAGGATTCAAAAGGGTTACAGAATCGACTCTGAAAGCCAATAGAGTACATTTAGATTCAACATAAATACTATGCACTGGACTCAATTGATCGATTTTATATCCAGTCCAGCCTGTGTCATATAGCGTTATCCAAACTTCTGCGCATCTATCACTTGTGCCTTAACATATAAATTTTTTTAATTTTCTACCTTTACATGAGATTCCTTTTATCCCAAATTGCTAAATAACTCTTTATGTGGTTCTTTTATATCTAACGCAGTTCATTTTGAAATACTGTATGAATGGAAAAAGTGCTATTTGCTAGGTAGTGTTACTAAGTGTTCAGCCAATGATAAAAGCCTGCTCACGTAATCAAATTAAATGACACGAAGATGAAAGAAGTCAGTGTCAGTAATTAGAGAGGTGAAAGCAGTAAGCTACTCCGCCAAATTGAAGTCCGTAATGAGATAAAGTTCTTCAAAACGATTCACTGAATTTGAAAAATTAATTTTAATAAAATATTACATTTATTTCGATACTGAAGCCTGGATATTTGAAAATGTTTCCGAATCTCTTCCATGGAAATAGCTATAAGGCAGCGGCATGTTATTTTTCTTTTATTTTCTGACGGGACGGGCAACACTGAATCATCAAGTTCTCACAACCATTGACTTACTAAGAAAGCCATCTTTTTGCTTTAATTAGTGCGTCAATCGATACCTAATTTTGCAGCAAAAAGAATTTCGATAGCAAGTTTTCATCTCTGAGATGAAAATTATAATTTTTTTTATTAACCGTTGTGCACATTTTCTCAGCCAAGATTTAAGCGTCCAAAGTATGGAATTGATTAGTTACTAAATATGTAAATGAATCTGCTTTGAAAGAAATCGATAAGAAACAATTAACAAGAATAAGTTAATTAAATCACGCATATATGTTCCGATTTTTGTGTGCTACATACTTTGAAAAAGGTTTAAAAAATGTTAGCGAATGTATGTACCCTTAGTTACCCACACATAGCGTATTTGAGTCTCAATCAGCGAACCACACTCAGCGTGGCCGGCTAAGTTTGGTAAGCCACCTCCTGCTCCATTACCAATACGGCTGCTGCCGAATGCGGAATCGTGACTGAGCGTTTGATTTTACACGCGCGATCTAATATCACAGTCTCAAAGTCAGGCCTCTTTAGAGCCTGCATGCATAGACATTTAGGGCTGGGGATTCTTTTTGCCAGTTAGCCCATGAGGTGCGTTGATAATATATCACGCAATCAAAAGGGCCACGATTTTTCCTGATGGATATTTCGTTGAGATCCGCTATTCCTTCAAATTTTATGCAAAAGATGTGCTCTTTTGGACGCTGAATGCTTATTCGGGTCAAGAGGCCTTACTGCTTATGTACCCGCCCCCTATATTTTTCACAGCATTGTTTTCTTTCGTTTAGGTAGTAGCTTGAATGCATGCGAGTGAGGAGTTCGTTACTCGACCGTCGGCTCTACACGCCATTGATTTCCGTCTGATACGGCACCCTTCCACCCTCGGCGGCTGTGGGTTGGAGAGCATACTCTTGTCCTCTGGCCTTATGCTGTCAATGACCACCAAGTTATGCTTACACTTCTATTTAAGATTGCTTCGCGTGAAAGAATTTGTCCTTTTTTCGTTCCGTTTCTGTGGATTGAAGAAGTCAAATCACATTTTACTGATCGAGCTTTGCTTATATTTAGGGGGCGATGGTTTATCGCTCTCATTTGAGCACCACTCGCTCTCGAGCACCACTTGAATTTATCTGCATGTACATAATACCCAGCAAGCAACTTCAAAGGTGTGGGGCAGAGGGCGAATTCTCACCAAACATGCACTACATATCACGCATTTAAAAGGATTAGTATTAATATGTTAGTCTAAACTGCAATATTTAAAAAGATAAAAATAGCAAACTACGCATGCAAAAACGTGCTGCTTGTTGGGTTACCTTCAAGCCCTTACACCAGCATGCAACTACCTATGCTGTGGATTCAATCACCCGCATTGGACGTATTTACCGCTATTCATATCCCTAATCGTACGAGGGAAAAAGTACATTTTGAATCTGTCAGTTCGGCAATCAATTTCTCTAGTTTTGTAATTATGGTCCAGTCTACCATAGTAAGTTGGGGTTCGCAAAATATTTTTAACGTCACTGAAAATATTATCTTGGAATTTATTTAGGAGATTAAGTCTAAATTGCAACCTGCGATCTGACAATGATTCCCATTTTAATTCATTTAATAGACTGGTTACGCTAATAAGGTTATCGTACCGTCCCTTTACAAATCTTGTCGATCTTCGCTGCACACGTTCAAGTTCCTTATTTAGACCGATTTCGTAGGGATCCCATACACTGGCAGCATATTCCAAATGAGGTCTAACAAGGGAAAAGTAGCTGATTTCTCGTACATGTTCGTAATTCTTGCATTGCGTAGTGTACTAAGGGAATCCTGGCGTTTCATTAGAAACTTCTACAAACGAAGAGGAGAGCCGCAGCAGTCTCTCTTCTCCCCACTATATCTTCCCTTCAAGAGTGCTCAGGTGAGAGGTAATAGTTATAAAAGACCTTAAAAGAGTTTTTATGGCACTATCGTGGCGATAACCCTCGAGGTGCTGTCGTCTGCATCGCGTTCGACGTCGCTCAAATTAGAATAGCGTTTCTAAGGTGGCCAGACTCCAAACACTGAGATTCGCGGTCCTCAGGGAGCTACTTTATTGTTAGCGTTTTATTGGTGACGGAATATCCGAAAAAATGGAGGCTATTTGTAAACTTGTTTGCGACCCCCTTTCTCCTTGATAGGAAGTCAGATGCTTCAACAATGCTTTATGCGTAGAATGTTATATCAACCCAACCACAACCAGTCCGTCTCCTTTTCCGTCTGGAGGAATAAAAAGAAAATTTGTGAAATGCACAAATTCATTTGCTTCGTATCGGGTCCCAATTTCCGATATTGAAGTGACATTCCATCTCTCTGGGGGAGGGGGGGGGGGGGGGAGGGGGCAGAAATATGTCCATTAAAATCCACGGGAAATGATTTTGGAAGCGGGAATGATTAGAAAAAATGGTTGACGATGCAAGTATGGTATGTGAGCAGCAGGCTCCCTTTTCCGTTCCTGTTGGATACATTTTTTTCTTAGTAGGAAATAATTTAGCCTCGCACTAGAGTCCACCAGTTTAATTCCGCAGGTATACCTAGATACTGCTATTTTCTTTAGGTTGCTATTTTTCTTGTTATATTGTCTTGATTCTGCCATGGAAGATTAATGTTATCACCATCTCATATATCAGGGGTAATTTCGGAAGAGTTTCTTTCCAGGTACTGAATATGAAATGTAAAGTTATTATGGAGCGAGAAATAAATCGGTCATACAGCTTGCTACAAAATCCTCAAATTGGGAAATTATTTGTCGAGGTAAGCACCTTAAACCTTTTCATTTGCATTAAGTTATCATTATCATTATTAATAATTTAGTCCTTCGTGAATTAAATTATAATGCACCACTTGACTCGTTGACAATGGGCATATCATATGACAGGAAATTGAATTTTTACTCATGTTCTAGACCATTTTCTCTCGCTAAATTGAATCTTATATTTCCCTATGGGCTAGGGAGCCAACACCAGCCGCTTCTTCTTTTTGTGTCCTGCAGGCTGCAGTTACTTTAAATGTAAGGCTTAAGTACTTCATATTTAGCGCATTCTACCGGTATCAAGGATTTAGAACCCATGGGTCGATTTTGTAGCAATCACGAACAGGACGAGAAAAGGGAGCAGAGAAGATGAGGAGAGAACAGGCCCAAGAGGAGGAGGAAAACGAGAGGACGGGTTTCTTTTTAGCAAATTAATCCTTGGCGTGGCATTTTACTATTTGCAATCTGGGTCGTGACCCACATCTCCCACGATCTACTGGAATAAATCTCACGTAAAATGTCCCTGTTAGATAAATAGGAAAGTAGACAGCAAGTTCTCCGACTCACACTCTCTCCTTCCCCACCTCCCGTGAGTTGCTATTGTTTCATCACAACTTTACGCTACTATTCATATTACAACGTGAGCTTATCACAGTATTTCACGCTTCATATGTGAGTAATGTAACAAATGAGAATTATATGCGTGACGCTTGTATATGAATGAATTTGCTCTTATATGTCGGGAAATCGTCTTGATTGGATTTTAAAACATTGTAGTTTACCTACCATAAAATATGAATAGGAAATTTGCGTCGTGCACTATGTAATCTACAAATAACCAATGCCTTAATTCGGCTGCATTGAAATGGCATATTTAAGCTAAGTGTAAATATTTTGAGTCCGGATTCGGTAGCCAGGTTAGTTAGACTCGTAACACAAATGTAGCGGATTCAAATTTTGTCATGGCACGGGGTCGTGCATTTGCATGTCTTAGATTAGATGGCGCGTTATAACCTCAGCAGTTGGAGAACCTCAAACTCTAATTCTACAATTATGATATGGTGTCGTAACTAGAGGATTGACGAGGCATTGCCTTTATTCTTTTCATGGGAATATAAGGAGTTCGTTTCTCAATTAGAAATTAATTTCCACTTCATAAATATTTTCAATCCAAAGAAAGGGATGGTGATCCACCGCTTGAATTCACAGAAGAATAGAAGTTTAGATTGCAGTAATCGACGCGGATTTTTTTACTGTCACACTCTTCATTGGAGAAAGGTTGATGACTAATATTGCGTCTCTCACGATCTACTTGAATAAATCTCACGTAAAATGTCCCTGTTAAATAAATAGGAAAGTAGACAGCAAATGAATTGCATTTTGTGCACATGTAAGTTGCTCAGCCTTGCCTTGAGAGAGCCGGAACGAAATGCATAAGCTCATGTAATCCGGGTGAACATGCTCTAATTCAACACAACGCCACTTACTCTGGCAATACTCCTCAGGTCTCGTCGTTCTTCGAAAGTTTTGATGACTTGTGCCTGTTTGAAGCCCGTCATTTCTCGGTCTCGGTATCTACTTCGTCCGATTGCGGTATTCACTGCATCCAATGTCCCGTAGACAAGGACGCGCTTTAATTTCAAAAATTTTCTTCGTCAAATACGGAGATGATCTTCTCCAATGAAGCGCTCATTTTTCACTCGGATGCCACGAGAGCACAAGAAAACGAACCGTGTGCCAGTCAGAGCCAGAGTGATGAGGAATCCTGCATGTCTGCAGCTCTCCTGAGCCTTGTGTGAAAGGCCTGCATGAAATGGAACGTCCTAAAACTCTGCGGCAGTCGCCGGCTAACAGCGGGTTGAGCGGCATGCCGGCTTGAGAGCCTCCGACCACGGATCATACGGACTAGTATGAAAGGGTACTGGTCAGTTCCGTTAAATTTTACGGCGGTTCAAACCCTGCCGGTCACTTCAGCGCGCTCACGAGAGCTCGTGTAAAAGGGGTGGATTGGTGAGTTCTCTTGGATTACCCTTGGGTGTGAATAATGGCTCCTCTATGGGCTCGTCTATCGGCGCTCCCTCGGGATGCCCTCGAATGGGTCCGAACGGAATGAACTCCGCGGTCCCAGAAAATGTATTGCTTTCATCGTTTTCCTTAAAATATTCACAAGGTGACAACTATTAATGTAAGAGAATTGACTGCCATTTCGTTAAAAATTGCACCGCATAAATTGTAAAACCTTATCTCTGAAGCAAACAACATATGCTAATTACTTTTGGAAAACTAGTCATATCACCTGTAATGTTTGTGTTATTTGAGCCCACATAATAGCATCTATGCCCAATTAAGTAGTGTTACGAAGTTAAAAATATGTATTTTCTTAAAACTCTAATCAATCGAAGGCAATAGAATGGTTTGCTAATTTATAGATGAAATTTATTTGGGTATATTTGGGGTGTTTATTCATACGGGTGGCGAAGTTTCTGCCCGTCTGCCCAATATAACGCTTTGCACAATCACTGCACTTAATCTTGCACACTCCCGACTGGAGGGTGGAGTGAAATCGGTCCTTCGAGTGGCATAGGAGGTTATACAACGTCAGTGGATTGTAAAAAGAGATTTTAAGCTCGTCTCTTGGAAATACTTCAGCTATTATGGAACCGAGATTGCCAATATAAGGCAATCTACACCACTGCCTAGGTTCTAGTAGGGGGCACTGAAGGAAAAAACGCCTAGAAGTTGGCCATCAATAATACTTACACTCCTTCAGTGCCCCCACTAGAACCTAGGAAGTGGTGTAGATTGCCTTATATAGGTAATCTCTCTTCCAAACTAGCTAAAGTATTTCGAAAAGACAAACTTAAAATCACTTTTTACAATCTAGTGACGTTGGGTAACCTGCTATGCCACTCGAAGGACCAATTTCACCCCACCCTCCAGTCAGGAGAGTACAAGATTGAGTGCAGTGATTGTGCAAAGTGTTATATTGGGAAGACGGGTAGAAACTTTTCCAACCGTATGAATGAACACCGCAAAGGTTGGGAGAAAGAGGACCCATCTTCCATCGTGGCCAAACACCTCTTGGTCACAGCAAACCACTGCCTGTACCACCCGTAGATACTCCATGTGGAGAGGAAAGGCCGGAGATTGGACGCGCTGGAACAATTTGAAATTGTTCAGCAAGGGGAGGAGTACCTCATGAACGACAGCTATTCAAATGTCACTCCCCACTCCTAGCCACTCCTTTCCCTAAATCACTCATTGATTCTCCACCAGTGTCCCCCCTCCCACCTCCTCCTCCCCACCTAACACCTCCCTTCCCTCGCCCAACACTTCCCTCCCCCGCCACCTCCTAGTTGGGTATATATACCGCTTTCTTGATACATTATTTTTATACCTGATAATACCAGCTTAACCGCTGAAACACGTGTGTCTTATCTGGAAATCGTAGATTTCCCTGCATAAATGTCATTTATCATTAAAATCCTCATGAAATGTCGCAGTAATCTATATATGATCGTTAATCCTCGTTGCTTCAATGCAACTACAATTATTTTCTAGGGGCGTTGACACGTCTGTTTTACACAATTCCTCTCCTATCAAAAGTTAAAGAAAAACATTTATTTCTCCTTTATACGTTCACCGAGATTTAAAGATTAAACCGAATGTGTGAATGTTACCCCAAGTTCCGATAATTGTTTATTATTAAATGCATGGTAAGCTACCTTTTAGAAGTTTCATCTGCTTCTTGGTCGGACCTGACCTCATCTAATGGCGCCAACAGACCTACGACGAGGCGACTAAACATCAGTAGGTTTCATTGTGTCCGTGAATTATTTTTTCTCATTATTAATGCTCTCACATCATGTTCATAATTTGATGCGCTACGTGTGTACAGACATGAGTGTAATGAATTTGACTTTTATTTATGCAGGAACATGGAAATTTATTTTTATTTCATTATGCATTGCTTTACATTGTCGTATCGTCCACCCTGAACGTCGTGATCGATACTCCGATCGAAACCAGCTCTGACGGTGAACGTACACTGAAAACGTCACTGTTGAAGGCTTTAAAAATGCAATGTTTCTCTTATTTCACCCGGTAGAGATTTCACAGTCATCGTATTTCCCAGTTGGGACCTATTCTCTAGCGCCTTCAGAGGTGTTTGAACTTTGGCTATTGGATGTTTGACCCCTAAAAAGTCGTATTCAACCCCAAGTTTGTTCTGGTTGGTGAGAGTATAGCTTACCAAATACTAAGCCCAATGGTGAGTAAAATTCAAAAACGGAGGTAGGGGTAAAGTCTTGGGCCACCTCCGTTCTCCAAATTTCACCCGAGTTATGACGAAGCCATCGGTATTTGACATTAGAGCACGGTTACAATGACATCCATTAGCTTTAATGCCAGTCGATTGAAAACTTCCAGAGACTCTGATAAGTTTTCAATGGGAACTCGAAAGAAAATATGTATGTATTTGCTTTTCTTCTTCGCACTGATAAAAGCGTTTACTGTGAAAGCCATTTGTGAACCCTTTGTGAATCGTTGCCTCTACATATCAGACTCGGATTGGACGGGTTGGAATCTCGTCTTCCATGTGGAGGCTGGCGAGACCTTTCACGTTCCTATGACCGCTCCGGCGGAAATTAAGGATCCTAGCTTGTATGCGGAGGAGGCAGCTGGCCTCAGTAGGCTATCAGCTACGTCGGTGCGATGCCTCTTGTGAAAACTTTGCTTCCTAGAGCATCGAAGATTCTCAATGTCTGAGTAGAGAGGATAATAGGGTTAAATTTTCTGTCAAATAAAAAAACAGTGCCTTCCTATGCTTGTGCATTCTGCCAGCGTCACTCGAGCAGTTGAGTGCACCAAGTTAACGGGATCAATTTTCGTATGACGGCGCTGGAGAAAATCGGCGCCCGCCTCATGCTTATCGAAAGACTGGAGGGCACTCCCTCGAAAGCATTGTGGAGGTGGTAGAATTTAGTCTTCAATGTCCTCCATCAGCTTGGGCTATACCTCACCATATAATCTGACCAAGCCATGAGACAGTCAAAAGCATCCATTCCCGAAGCGAAATTCGTGATATTTAGGTAGTCAGGCGGGCGTTTCACTTACTTGATGGCCGCGGCCGAGTCAAAAATATATTGTGATGGAATTATCGACACGGATACTCTTCATAGTGTTAGTTAATGTCAAGTGTGGAGGACAGATATGTCATTCTACTTTCATCGCGAAGATAAGCACCCTATGAACATGTCCTGTTGTCATCCAGTATTTGACTAATGCCACTCAGAAAAGCGTGGGTCAATGAATCTTGGAAGGACTACATATAAGCCAAAGCGTGAATTTATGCAACAAAAGTGTAAGGATTTGTAATTGATCAGGCTTTAAACTTCAGTCTTCCCCTTATATTACCCGCATCCCGCAGCACTGTGTATTCAGTAAAGTGAAGGAATGGATTTAAATGAGGGACAACAGAGTTTTAAGCTACGTTTTCATGTGGGCGTTTTTGCGTTGACGCACACTGCGCCACCAATCAGAAGCGAGCACGCCAACGCAGCCTGCGTTGCCGTCGGAGTGGGTCAACTTTCATCTTTCTGCGTTGACGCAGCTGAGTCAGAGCGAGGAACAACGCATTCTACCTGTCATTTGTTCGTCACGTGATTCTTTCGCTGGATTCACGTATACCACGGTTTACCACCGTCATATGTTTTGGTGCGTTGCTGCTGGCGCTGCCGGTGACAGAAAAACAGGGTATTTTCCTGCCGCACAACGCAACGCAAAAACGGCCACATGACAACGTAGCTTTATGGTGAAAAACGTAGCTATATGGTCAAAATTTATGGTGAAAAGAAGAGCATTTGAGGAAATATTTTTCTGACGGTTATTCCAATCCTTCTGTGTGTATGACGGCTATTTCATTATTCAGGATCTGCTCTTAATATTTATGGTGACGCATAGTTAAGAGCAGCAGTCGCATAGTTAACCCCGCAAACGTTCAAAAGGCTGATATTTATAAAGAGCTGACAAAAAATCAATCGGCTACATTTTCTCACTGCATATTATGCTATTACTATAAACATCTGTTCTCTTTTCCTATATTATTAACTGTTTGGAGGTTTTTTAATGGCTCATGCGAAAATTCCATAGGTGCACAACTTTGTACAATGCACAACTTTGAAGAAGCAAGAATTCACTGCCCACATCTTATGTCAGCTTTATACTCAGCATTTATTTTATTCCTTGAATTCCATTTTTGTTTAAATTTCCACTAACTATGGGGTTTAAACTAAATAGTTAACAGTCCAAATGTCGTGTCCGTTGGGAGGCATGAGTGCTGCCATGTGGAGGGGTGGGGTCTTCCCCAGTTCCCCCTCTCCCTCACCCATTTCTTTTTAGCGCTCCAAGACCCGTGGAGCGAGGGTCGCTTTCATTTTGCAGCAGTGACTCCACTCCACCTCAGAGGCTGGGTGTGTGGACGGGTTGCGCATCATGGCTGGCAATGCTCCTTTTTATCGCGCAGCTTAGCGGCAGCCATCGGTACTAAACGCTAAAATAGAGAAATTGCTGATAAGGCTAAGCGTTTTCAAATGTATTGACGCCACTGGCCAAAATTGTTTTCACAGTGCACAGTTACTATAAAAATACTATTCTTTTGTGTGTGTGTGTGGCGTATTTCAATATTAATTCGCTCCAAAGCAAATCCAAATAGCTCTATAAGTATATTCCGTGTTCGGTACGCAGCTGGGAGCGTATATGTTGCAGACAGTGGCAATTGGGGGCGGTTTTTAGGTACTTCCAGCTGCTTAGGTCATGTCCCATCGGCTGATCTATCATGAAATTAAAAAAAAACCTTATTTCTGCGTCCGATGAGGAATTCGAACACCCCAGCTTGTACGTACATACATTACCGACCTCATTACCGCTGACGGCTATGAGTAAATATATCATGGCTGGATTGGTTTCAATTAACTATTATGATGGAACATGACCATAGAATATTTGAAAATAAGGTTAGATTACCGGTGTAATCACGCATTCTCTGGTTATTCTGTCTTGAATATTTTTCCGCAAAAGAAGGCATATTTTCCATACTGAAAATTGAGCATAAATAATTTACCGAATAAATTCTCTTTTGTACGATCAGAGGATCGGGTTGATGTGGTGGATAGAGCACTGGCCCCTTATCCCGAGCACCTAGCTTCGAATCCCGGCTGTGGCAGAGCATATTTTACCGGAGTGCTGGTATATACTAATGTCGATGCCCAGTTTCTCTCCACTCCTCCTCCAGGAAAATTCCAATTACCCACCTTTTCAAAATGGCCCAAATTAATTATCGCCTCCTGAAACAACTAGCTACTATTTACGCGATCTAATTTCAACTAGCCTAATTTTAGCAAAGATATTAAAACCGAGTAAAATGTCCTTAAACGAGAGAATTAAGACATTAAACTTGTCTTCGTCCCCTCGGCTTGATGTTTCCTGGGGCAGTTTTGGCGTCAGAAGGTCGTTGTAACAGAGGCCTTTTTCTTTTCCCGCGGTGTGAAATGAAAAGATATTAAGGCTGGAATTTGTCCGCGGGTGTCGTTATAATAACGAGGAGAAAGGAGGGTTGAGCCGTCCGTGGAATCGTGCGTTGAGAGACTTTGACGGAGGTATCTTACCGTGCGAGAGGTATTTCCGGTAGCCCCTTAGGCCCCCTCCCCATGCAGGACTGCTATTACGTACTCCCAACTCCTCTCGGCCCCACCCACCCCGCCCCCAGGCGTCGGAATCCTGCCCGCCCCCTCTGCCCATCAAAGGCCCTCGGGTCTCCTGCGACCCTTTGAACTCTCTTGCTTTGGCGACCGCGCACCCGTGTGCCCTCAAAGCTCCCTCCTGCCAAACCTTTGCCGAGCGCTAAGTCACCCCGAAACAAGAGTTGCATTCTTTGACGCTGGCGGAAATGACGAGAATGGCGTTATTTGTCGATGGAGATTCCCTTGTAAGTGATCGCAGTTACGTAAAAATCTACAGGATAAACGATGAGGAAGTATAAATTTTCGTGATGACGACATATAATTCGGAAAACTTGTGCCGTTGAAATAGTCTGTTGCAGAATTCTAGAAGCGGTTTTTATCTCAATTTTTGGGGAAGTGCAAGAAAGGCGATTTTTGTTATGATTTATTATACTAATGTACTCTACGTTACGAATGTTTAAATTTAATATACCATCCATTTATCACTGCTAAGGAAATCTACGTAATCCACAAGAGTATCATTATTTAATATAAAAAATTATTATTTCACTAGCGAGCTTATAGTTGCAGGGTAGCTACCAATCCGGATAATCTTTTTACAGATGCAGTATATCTTATATATCTTGTTAGATTAGGTTTAGCTCAGTCTGCCTTAAAATTAGCTTGAAAGTAAGGGTTGATTGCATTCTCTGCTCGAGGCAAAAATATATTGGTTCGGGAGACTTGCCTTTCTTCCCATTTAATAAAATATCAGGATTGAAAAAGACTTAAGGGAAATTTTCGCTTTGTCATATTGTCATTGACAATTTCTCTTTGTTGCCTCCACAGGCTTGGATGAGTCGACGGCTAGATGCCTGTTGGGGGAGACTTGCTTGGGAGATCCCATGGATAAAATGGTGAGAGAATTCGTGGCGCTACGTGGTAGATTTAAAATCTCTGACTGGTAGTGCTAATGATTAGCTATCTTCCGAATGCGTAAATGGCTTGATCCGTGGTTTATACTTAAGTAAATTACAGGAGTGCAACACCTTGGCTGAATCGGAGAGAGTCGTTTTCTGTTACATATTCATCGTCTTTCACGCTTGTATATAAGTCATCTCTCTCCCCACATTTTCTCCCGAGGAAGACTATTTTTGTTTAATTCTACCGTTTTTCATGGACGTATTAATTCAATATTCATCAAATTATAATTCAATTTTACTTGGTAAAGGAATAATTGAGATTTCATATCACCACTCTAATTTGGGAAGATGTCGACCCTTTTGTAAATAGGAGTTGCCAAATGAATTTTATGCAAATATCCTACTTTATAAACTCAACAAATTCAGTAGTCATTTAATTAATTTCTGCTCGAGTTGTTTTGTCCTTTCAGGATATAGAATTGTGTTAGAGGGTAAAACTGACTGTCACATCATGTAAGTATTGTATCCAGTTTTGTAGGACTGGACTCAAAGACGTATGTGTACCGGGGCCAGTGCTGAAAATGTCAAGCACTTCATAATCTAGAGAAAGTGTCTGTGGCTGGAAATCCACGAAAAAATGACCTGCTTGTAAACCTAAAATTAATCATCGAATAATGCAATTTTATAGTACTACAATTTACCTACTAGTTGCCATTTGCCACAATTGACTACTAGGAAAACATCAGAAAAACAACACATTTTACAAATATAAGCGTGTTTGACCTCTCATGGATACGAAATGGACTCGGAATCTCATGGCTGAGTTAAATTAGAGGAATTATGTGTTTGTATTTTGAATAAGACTGACAACAGTTGCTGAAAGATAATTTTGGTTTAGCCCTTTGGAGCGATTTAATTAAGTTAAACGAATATTTTTCAGCTTTATTTAATTTTAAATATAAAGTGAGAGTGGCAAGGTTCATCACTAAATCAATTTCTTTCCAGACTTAAAACTGCTGAAATTTCTCCAGGAAAACTGCATTGACGACTTAATTAGGGCTACATAGGAAAATAACGAATTTAATGACACACTCGTAGGATATGGAAGCATTAGCCTCGAGCCTAGTCCTGTATTCTTTTTAAATTATGCATTTGATATACATATTCATTATCATAACGTGGGCTTAAAACCATTCATGAAAACGAAAAATTTAATTTTGCGGAACTGTAAAATGGAAATTTTTTAAATATGGATTCACTACCAGTTATTTTTTCGATGAAATCATCATTAAGTCAAGCTAAGAGTAAGGACTAAAATCCTTTGGTACGTAAGATAGCGTGGCCAAAAGATAATATTGACCATAGATTTCCACTGTAATTTATTACGGAGATACGAGATTAAATGCCTAAGTTAAACGCAGAGGACCTCCGAGTGGTGCCGATGCCATTCTTCACTACTGGCACCAGTGTGGCTGGCTTCCGGACCCCTGGTACCCGTGTGTGGAGGGACACGCGAGCGCCTGGCCTCTCTCGTGTGTGGGTTTGACTGGCAACGGCAACTCTGGCCAAGGCGATGGATGCTCCAGGAGGCTGAGAGGAAATTGGCCTTAGCTTTTGAGTTTGCCGCGATACCTCGTGAATACGTCGTCTTGCATTCGGCGCATCACTCAGAGGACAGCCAGGAGGTGTGGGGGCGTCGGAAGGCGTTGAAGAGTCGGGCCGGGGAAGGAAATCGTCCGCCATTGTCCATTATTTCTCCGGATCGAGGCAGAGCCCATGCACTCCAGTTTCGACCATGTCCCCGGAGACTTCGATTTTGATGAAGGCTTCGCCTCGCCCCTCATGGGCGTGGTGCCCTCCCCTGCCGGACCTCACTCCACCTCGTGGCGGGGGTGCGGACGGAACCACCTTCCGCCCGGCGTTGATTGCGCTGGCGTCGGCGGGAAACGAGCGCGTCGCCTGCCGCGCAAGCGCCCACCAGGCGTCACTGCTGCGGGGAGCGTCCGTGGCGACGGGAGTGCCATGGGTCAGTTGGCGAGGGGGAAGGGCGCTCTGCGGTGAGCCTCCTGCCATTCGGTGCCGGCATTGCGTCGCAGGCGATTGCGAAGTCGTTATTGGAATGGGGGTCGTGGATGGAGGCCCTGGAAAAATAAAGGCGCACTTCTAGCCTCATACGCATTATCCGGTACTACGCAGCTGATGAATATTACCTTCCAGGAAGACCCTTAATGGCAATCATGGATTATCCACTTGGTTTAGAATATTATTCCCCGAAGCGGGTAAATCTGCTGGACAGCAAATGAAAAGTTGTCATAAATCTCTATCGGTTACCCTCCTCGTTCGAGTAACATGGTTCCGTGCTGCTTAGAGAACAGTTTCCCATGAAGAATAAAGTAATGAAATAATAATTAAGTTTGGAACAGTTGTCGCGTTTTCGCGCCGTTGAAAAATTTCACTTCTTAATTAATGAGGAAAAATACCGTAATTTAAAAATCGAACGGCTTAAAATACGTATTCCAGAGGTTATAAACTTTCGATCAAGACAATAAAAAAAGGAAAACTACCCTATTACCTTCCTCGTTTGAGTAAAATAGTGCTGTTGTGCTAGGAGAACAATTTACCATGAAGAATAAAAAAATGAAGCTATTTTGGAACGGTAGAAACTTAATGAACCTAAGAACCCTAAATGAAAGAGAATGTTTAAAATTTATTGTCACCCTGATCTAACAATATGCTTATATTGAGGAAAACAATGTGGGTAAGAAATGTGAAGAGGATGGTTAATAATTGCATTCCATGATTGATGCTAAAAGTCTGTAAATGTGAGGAAAGATGGAGAAACCCAAGAAGAGGCGGGACGACGCAGGAAATAGGATTAGAGAGCGTCCGAAGGTGGGAAGAAACTGAGAAATTTGAGCATTGACTAGATATTGTGGAAAATATATTTAAATTCGATTTAAAACATAGCACCATCGTGTGTTGTCAATCAAGGAATGGTGACGAACATCCTCGTTGGGCATACATATTTTCGTGAATGTCTCGTAATTTCCTCTAAACTTCTATATAAAGTAATTCGAAACTAACTGTTTTTAAATTAGATTTAGATTAAATTTTGATTCCCTTGCAAGTATAAATGAACTACTATAGTTCGATTTATTTTGGAATATTTCGACAAATGGAAATGAGAGAAGTTGACTTTTTCTATTCAATTGAACGATTGGTGTCCCTTCTTGTAACTGAATTTTTATTCCGAGGGCAATTGATCAAATCCTGACAATAGAAGAGAGGGGAGCCTTGCTTTATGTTCTAAAATATAATGGATGTTGACTCTTGCTTCTTCATTCTTTTCTCCAGTCACAGGTCAAAAGGCGTATCTTGAGCCCTTGCTCTTTAGTAAATAGAAACTGGTCTTCATTCAGGAATCCTTATACTTTACGTTCTTGACACGATCCTACTTGATATTTTCGAAGACCGTGTCGCAAAGCTTAATGGTTCTTCAGTATTCCCGGTTATCTGACCTCCTCTTTTTGTATACGTGGGTTATTTTGTTCTTTAAAAGGTCAAACCTTTCCCGTTAAGTAACTTATGTAATTTAGCCAGCCTTTCGTTGCTGTGTTATCAGTTGCCCACCAGCACAGCTATTGGAATCATGGCACTTACATCATGGCCTGAGTAGTGATGGGCGAAAAAACTTTTTTCCATTAACATTTAATTTTTATCGTTTTTCCCCAAAAAATGTTTCTTTCCCAAGCTTGTAAAATTTTAGACACATTACTTCTCTCTTCCAAAGGACTTATTTATCAAATTTAGTATCTACGACAATTTTATAGATTTAACTGCACAATAGAAACACGTTTATTTTGAGAACTAGCTGCGAATGAACTTAACGGGTTTACCCACTGCTATGCAAGATAGTAGAATTTACGCTGAAAAAAATCAGTCAACTTGACCGGGAATATTTGAACTAACTGACACTTCTTCTTTGTCTTTTCTCCCTTAAGTACATCTACATGTACATAACACCTTGCGAGCCACCACGAGGTTTTGTGACAGGGGGTGAAGATTATTGAAGTACTTCTTTAGTTCATCATCATTGCCTGAGTACCGCATCTCGCTCCTACAAAAAAGGTAGATGTTGTCGTATAAATAGGAGTTAAATGAGACTGGTTTAAAAGGCTGACGGAGATGACCAATTCAAAAATTATTACCAAAATCCCTTGTACATCACCGTATCTCTCCCTATTTATCGGCTGATATTCTCTGAAAATATGTCCTTGCGTTTTCAATGAGGCACATATGACACGTTCAAGTAAGTCTACGGCACTACGGCGTGTAACTGGAATTCGATCTCTTTTCAAGCCTAAATTTGGATCTGTGAGTGTTTCTCTTCACTGAGAGTTGAATTTAATAACGTCTAAAATTCCTGTGGAATTAAAATTTCTTTCACCATGACAATTACTATATTATTCCTATTACCATTATTGCAAAAATAGCAGTTAATGTTGTCAGCTGTTACTGGAAACCAAAGGTATAGCTGGAAATTGGTTGATCTAGATATGAAACAAGTTTTGATTGTTGATTAGCTTTCAGTCAATAATAATTTTGATTTTTGCATCGAAAATTGCGAATACCTGAAACACGGCGGTTAAAGTTTATAGGAGAATATCGAATGATGAGGAAAGGCTTGGAGCTCCCTCCGCCTGCCTCTACTCTCCCAGGGTAGAGTGGATTTTCACCACATAAGTAGTCGTCCTATTTGCTTTGTTACTCAAGGAAATATCGTCAGACATCATCCATAAACCGGCAGATTCAAAATTTCTTTTTTTCCTCGTACAATTGCGAGATATGAAGAGCGGTGAAATATCCAATACGTGTGTATCAATGGATAACATAGGTAGTTGCATGTTGGTATAAGGACTTTTAGTAAACCAAACTAACAGCATGATATTGTATGCTTCTATGCTATTTTTATCTTTTTTTACAAATTGAAGTTTAGACTAGTATATTATTACTAATCCCTTTTTTATGTATATGTAATGCATGTTTGGTGTGAGCTCACCCCCTGCCACACACCTTTATGGTGGCTTGCAGGGTATTATGTAAATGTAGATACATATGATTATTTACGAGATTTCCTGCCGTCAATATGGATCTGTACTGGTTGAGCAAACGGGTGTTAATTTCAATTTTTTAATAACTCCGTAAAGATTAATCGGTACATTTTTGCATTTTGAAGCGTATTGTGTGTCGCAAAAATACTATAAACCAGCTCAATGGAAGTCATTATGCTGAAGGATGCTGAGCTCCCACCGGAAATTAATCCCGCATCCCCATTCCCGATTAGGTCCCGATTCAAATTAATTTCTTCCATTCCACTACTTTGTCATTCTTGACGACAGCCAACCTTATTTGGGACATTATACTACTTGAAAATATTGTTTCCAGAACTAATCCACATATTTACTGTGGTTTTGCAAGTGACGTTAGGGAGTTACTTTTAATCAATTAAGCTCAGAGTGTCGCTATAAATGTAATCGGAATATTTTGACTGTTTCCCCTATTCGCACTTCAAAAGGTCATTTATGAAGTTTTAGCTAGTTGGCAATCAAACGTTTTCACTGCAATTCTCTTAATTGTGATAGTAATATAATTTAAACTGCTAAATAGTACGTAGTCACAGTAAAATGATACAAAAATACCAATGAAAAGTATCCCTTCATTCACTTGTGTCACATGATTAATACACAGAAGAGCACTAAAATTGGAAAATGTGCATTAAAATAATTCTAACTACATTGCTTTTGTCAACGTGGATTGGAATTAAATGCTTGAAATTCTGAAAGGAATTGGAGTGTCCTACAATGACCAAAGAATTATCCACAGTTTGTATAAAAGCCAAGAAGCTGTGATTAAATCTGGATCCAGCTCTAAAGAAGCAAGAATAAGGAAAGAAGTGAGACATGGCTATGCACTATCTCCTGTAATTTTTCATGTTTGCATCGAGAGAGCCATCAATGAAATCGAAGAGGAATCCTCTGGAGTGAATATTCACAGAGAAAAAAGTAGCATACTACCATTCGCTGATTTCATAGCACTCATAGCAGAGACTGAGAAGGATCTGAATGAAACTCTAATAAGCATGAAAAGGACAATGGCCAGATATCAGCTGAAGATCAACAAGAAGAAGACAGATATTGGTGTGCAGAAAGAGAGAAGAGGCCAAAACAAACGTTAAATTAGGAGAACAAAAACTTGAAGAGGAGAAAGAGTTCTGTTACTTGGGAAGCTGAGTAATCAACGATGGACAAAACAAGAAAGAAATAATCAGTAGAATAGTCCAAGCAAAGAGGGCATTCCATCAAGAGAAGAATCTACCTACCGCTGGAAATACAAGCGTAGAAGCAAGGAAACAATCCATCAGGACGTACATCTGTAGCATGTTTCTTTACGGCAGTGAGGCATGGACGATGGCAGCAGCGGAGAAGAAATGGGTGGATGTATTCGAAATGTGGTGCTACAGAAGAATGATGAAGATAAAAGGATCGACCGAGTAACAAATGAAGAAGTCTTAAGTAGAGTGGGAGAAAAGAGAAGTCTGCTTAAAAACTACAAGGAGAAGACGTGAAAACTTAATCAGTCATATCTTAAGACACGATGGCCTGATGAATCTTCGAGGGAAAAGTGAACAGGAAGAAGGACAAAGGAAGACCTCGTATGACATATATGAAACAGATCGTGAAGAATTTGAAAGAGATGAATTACGTTAATATGAAGAGGTTGGCCGATAGAAGAATCGAGTGAAGGGCTGCGTCAAACCAATGCTAGCATTATTTACCGATGATGAGTAACTACGTTAAATATCCACCCGTTTTAGTCTGGACTGCAAGTGAGCGGGGCTTATTTGTTTGAATTTTTACGAAACTCTCTACTCCGGGCATTTTGGGTATCCGCGTGAGGCAGTACTGAAGAGTTTTCCAAAACAATCTTCCCCGTTTATGATCGACTGCATCTGAGCATCTCAGGATTGTCATAAAATTTTTTCCGGAACCTGTCGCCGGCCCGTGCGCCAGAGGGCGCCGGAGCGTTCCTTCAGCGGATGTACAACTTCGCGCTTCGTGGAGTCCGTTACGCCGTCCGCGTTCAAATGAGCGCAGACGGGCTCCGGTGGCGCTGGGGCGATGGTCGAACTTAGTCGATACTGGGGTGGGGGAGCGGTTGGAGGGTGCGGTGAGGCGAGGGGGTGAGTGGAAGACGGAGCGGTCATTGAGAGGGGACCGCTCCGGCCGGAGAAAAAGAGCTAAAGCTCTGAAGATGTTCCTCGATGCGTTGATTGGTTGTCTGAAGGGATAGGGCAGGTGAGAACGCAGCTGCTGATGCGGTGGTGAGACAGATTAACGCACGTAGAGCCGCAATGGCATGCCTCGGAGATTTTTCTAACGACTTACGGTACAGCGGTGGCGTGGCAACCGCTGAAATAATTTACGTCGACAGGGGTAGTTGGTTAAAATTGGAATATATTTTGAAGGGGGTAAATATCTGTGGAGAAACTGAAGGGTTAACTAAACGTTATCCTCGTGCCAAAAAAAAAACGAATCGCAATTAAGGGATTTCTTACAAGTAGCGGTAAGATTACGATTTAGGTGTTTAAAATGCTTACGTCATATAGCACCATGTAACCTAAACTTCATCTTAGGGCAAGCACAACAACCATTGTCATGCTGGATTGATATTTAGTCTTTGGACCGCCAGGCTGGCACGTTACCGACATGCAACTGCGACCGACCTTTATTTTTCATAGAAGGGTTATTATGAACCAAGGGAGTAATGAATACTTTTTACACCTGGAAGAAGTAAAAACAATAACATAATGAGATCCGCTGGAAATTGTCTAAGATGAAGCTGCTACTCATTGAACAAATTTTGAATAGCAGAGTTGTGTAATAATTATATATTTAATGGATGAATAATATTAGGTGTCACCTAGTGAAAATGTCAATGTTCATGATTAAGAGAATATATCTAGTAATATTTTCAACGTAATTTAAAACGTAAGTCCTAGTGTAAACTTTTCTAGATAGGCACCTAAAATAAATTGTTTTTGTTTGAAAATTTTTTTCTCCTATCACCTATGAAAAAAATGATTGCAAATCATACAGCTAGCGAAGCGAATGGGGGAAAATTTCAATGCAAGCATGTGTGACTTAGACAAAGGAGCGGAAGCTGAATAGCATCATACTAGAAGAGCATGTTCCATCTTTAAGACCCAGAAATAAAATTTTATTTTAACATTTACTTCCACAGCCTAAGATTACGTAATTGGGGTATACCATACTCATATGCCATAGAAGTCTGCCATAGGATAATAAGGAACTGGGTTATGTGACATTTTTATGGGGAATTTCCCACAATCTTTGCAGAGACGTTGCCTCGGAATGACGAAATAATAACACGAACAGAAAAGAGTTTACGAAAAAAATATTGACTCTGATCGTCAAATGCTTCCGTGTACCAATCATCAGAGCGAAGGTAGCAGTTAAAATTGATGTTTTTTGCTTTATTGATGCATTGAGCACGACTGTTATTGCTTGAAGGTTTGATAACGACTTGCATTGTATTGAATTAGTCAGCGACATCATTTGTCCGGCGGTAGAATATTTCGCAAGTGTATAGTAATTGTTTTCTCGGGAAATAGTTACCCGATCATAACACTGACTTGAGTTGCACGGACAAATGTTTCCTATGAGCAGTGGAATATAGGCTACAGGCACGTAGAACCTCTAATGAGACCGAAGAAATATATTGCTCTCGCAGCGCATTCAGTTTGCTGAATATATATTGAAGTTCTTGTTGTGGGACGATTTTGTCAAAGAGGATGACGTGAACGAATGGAAAGGGATAAACGGATGAAAAAGATGAGCTGTTGGAGTAGCCAGTAAATTATTGAGTTTTATCTCAAGCAGAGGTTAGAGAGACGGGAGACAATAGCTACATGACCAAATCGTTGCATCTGCGGTTCCATACGTATTGACCATGGTCGATGACTGAGGAATATCTGGCAGAGCAGGAGTACAAGCGTGATGACGGGAAAAGCTTAATCACATTCACTCAATAGTGACTGAAAGTTACGCCAATGCAAAAAGTTTTCGCTGTCACACGTGAGTGCAAAATATGCCGGCAAGAAAGATGAGAGGTTTGTTTCACAACCGGTTAAAGAAAATTATCTCTTTTTTCACGTGTGACTCAAAACGGAAGTCACGGTGTGTTGATTGTTAATTCTATATTTTAATTCGTAGCAGACTAAAACAATCCGTAAAAGACCATGAAGACAAAAGCATATGTTCTGGATTGAAGTTGTGCACCTTTACCTCTGGGAACGAAATTAATTTTCTTTTGAAACATATTTTTCAAAGCATTCAACTTGATGTGTACGTAGTTTTTAGGTTTCTTATGGAAGATTAAGTGATAAAACTTGTGTTATTAGTTATTCATCTTTTGGTAAGAGCCTTTTTATCGTTCTGTAGGACACCTTGTGATTTCTCTGTTGCTAGTTATTGCTTTCCGAGTGCCGCACGTGATTGGCGAATGTGAGGCCTACAGATCGAAGGAGCCTCCTAGTGACGAGCAGTAAAAATTGAAAACAAAACAAGGCCATGTAATCAAGGATTAACCTGAAGAGTTTTAGAAATTTTAAGATTTATAGCCGGCGTAAACCTTGTTATTTACTAACCAGTAAAATGCAGCAACACAACTTTTAATGAACATCAAAAGAAATCTTTATCATTTGCTATTTGATTTTTGCTTGCCTGAGAGCTGTAGATGTAGTGGCGATAGAGTATTGCGTTTTTCTGAAGAAAATGATTCATTCATCTATATGAAAAAAGCATTGATACTGAAGAAAATATACATATCTAGCCTAGTGACATGAATTTTATTGTCTTTTTTTAATTTCTGTCTCTTATTATTTACTCAGCATAAACTTATTTGTAAACTGTGGGGGTTCTACCTCGCGGTTCATTTTCCCTAATTCTAAAAAAAAGATGTATTTCCATTCCCAACGGGTCCTGGCTGCCTCTAGCAGCGCTATCGTTCAGTTCTAATTGCTCGCAATAATTCCAAATACATCCTGGAAGTATCATCCACCTACTCGATCAGTGTCTGAACCTTAGCCATGGCTGTGATCCTTCATTATATGCAATCCTAAAAACAATTAAATCAGGCTGCGCACAAAGCTGCCTAATCGTAAGGATATATCGTTTCAGGCGTAGTCATTCTCCAGACACGCCGCGCCGTGCTTCCTAACATCATCATGCTTGATCAAGCCCCCAGAGGTTTTACGCGATCGCATCAACCAGAACCTGTGACCAATAAACATGTGCAACCGGAAATGATGCTGTATTTTACCTTTTGGCATCTCCTCATGATCGATCTCTCGGATTGCGTTGGCAGCGCAGTTTCGATCTCTTTCGATCACCGCCGAAGCGGGGGTCACTGAGAATTGAAGTCTGATCTCTATCGCAAACACTTTGCTTAATTTGAAGAAAACGGTTTGAATATTTGCATGGTGATGTAGCCGATGAGCAGGAATTCCAAAATTTTTTTAGCTCTCGCTGAAAGCGATTCATTAGAAATTATGTAAACGTAGCTGAAAATCATAATTTTTCCTTCTCTTCACATTCGATTAATCGTCATGAATCACAAGTCTTTATCATTTGATGCTGATAACATTTACAATGTAGTACCGTAAAAAGGGCATTTCCGGTAAAAATGTTTAATTCTAAGGATTAAATTGTAGTTAAAAAGAGAAAGTTCACTGCGGGATACTAAAATTGGTGGCTCTCGTTTGAATACCATTATTTTATCTCAGGCAGGTTTCCTGTTTTCACAGCCGTGGTACTGTTAATAATGGATGGTGTTTCTTTGCAGAGAGGAATGGAACCCGCGTGGTGGCTTGCACGGTCAGAAATGGTGTGGCGTTCTCGAAGATGGCGAAGTTCGCGGAGTGGAGGCCACAAGTTCAGTGAGTATTCTTGCGCAATCCTTTATAAGGTGAAGCTACTGTACCGTGGTCCCCTTCTCCATCCTCATACCATCCTAAAATCCAATACAGTCGGATGAAATGATACATGCTAATGTATCCCCCTAGGTAATACAATAGCGTAGTTTTCTTCATCAAGAAAATCAGAATTCATAAACTGCGATTCGCGGCCGATCGTAAGTGTGAACAAATCAGATTCAGGTGTGATGTGGTGGAAACGTTCCATATTAATAGAAAGGTATTGCAATTTTCCGCAAGTTAAAATTTATTTCGACTAGTTTCGATTCTACTACATCATTGTCAAGTAGTTGTTAAGTGTCAGACTTGACAATGATGTAGTAGCATCGAAATTAGTCGAAATAAATTTTCACTTGTGGAAAATTGCAATATCTTTCTATTGATATGATCATAAGTGTATTCATTAGTCGCAAGTATTTGAATAAGCAATTCCAGTTTGTAATAAAATGAAATGATAATTTTAATTTCTTTTTTAAAATCTCAGAACTGACGGGACTGCGGCGGCCAGGTTTATGACATCACAGAATCTATATGTACTGACTACCCAGCATGCCATTCGAGGACATGTGGCAGGAGGTGACTTATCGCTAAACATGCACTACGTGCATTGCTATAATGTGTACTTTGTACTACATACCTTAAGAGAGATATAGTTTACATTGCGAGACAGAAGGAATTTTCATCATCTTAACTTGAAATTGTATTTCGGAGTTCATTAGGTCTGGTAAATGTGTATCAATAATCGCGAAGTACGGAAAATCTCCGTTGTTCATGAAATTAATAGTCATTTTCTAGCATTCTACACTCTAGAGCCTTCTGCTACCGCAAACTCTTTGAAGCCTATTCTAAAGTGGCTTTCGCAGGACCTCGTAATGGCAGGGAGAGAGAAGTGTTCTCCCATGACATCACGCGTCGAGTTGAGTTGCGTTTACTAGCATACCGCCGCGTTTACGTACTGTAAAATTTTCACTTTTAAATTAATTTTTTAAATCGAACCTTTTTTCAATCGAATGGATTAAAATAAGTACTACAGGGAATATTTTGATCAAGATAATAAAAAAATGGGACATGCATATGATCTCAACAGTCGTGAACTCCTTGCAAAATTATAACAAATTATCGAAACACAAGAGTGACTAAACGCTTCGCTGGCCCTTGGTTGAGACGAGATATACTCTCCCATACGAGGACGGATAGAGTATCACATTTCAACTTACTCTATCGTGAGCAGAGAGTACTCCCTCTATACTCTCCCATACGAGGACGGAGAGTATTACAATTTAACTTACTCTATCGTGAGCAGAGAGTACCTAAGCATTGAAGTTATGAAGTTGGAAAGCAATTAAATTGCTAGCTATTGAGAAAAATTTCAGGAGTGATGAAGTGAAGTCTCAAAATACTCTCTGCGAAAGGATTTTTACAAATTTGAAACCAATGGCACTCTGTGCTGGTGAGGGGTCCTGGGCGATGGACAACTTTCATCAACCCTCTCCCCACGTGGAAAGAAAATGGGTCCGTGGTGGGTTAGCATGAATGCAGAGGCAAACTCCCATGAAACTTTTTATTCATAAAATAGATTCAATTTGATTCTCACCATGTTTTTCACCTTGCGTAAAAAATACCGAGCATCAAGTAACCGATCTTGAGTCAACAATTGTGGTCGTCCACTGGTACGTGAACCACAAAATATGGTAGCATGGAAAAAATTTCCTTGTATCATTTTTTTCTATTCCCTATCTCGATGGCTTAGTATCGTGGTGGGATACACTCATATTTCCACTTAACCATTACGTGAAGGGTGCATTATTATTTAATTATAAGGGTGCTGCATCAACAACCAATCCCTTATTACTCTGAACATACTAACAAACTAGTGGCCTGAGACCCTATAGTATCATGTTTGCATGTTAATAGTGCATGCTTGGTGATCATCACCCCATGTCACACACCCCCGCGGTGAATTACAGGGTATCGTGTAGATGTAAATGTAGATCAATTATTGTGAATGACTCGGAAAGATGAGTCTGCACTGTGCGCCAAACTGTGATGTTCCAGATGGGATCAATATAGTCAGCATTTGTTGGCTGATGGAACGCGATTACCGGTCATTCCATTCAGAATTAGAAAATATCTGCACCAAAGACAAGACTTGAGCGTAATTTTGATAAGCCAGAGTATTAAGACTACATTATCTTAGTTGGCTTTCACGCTATTAAGGCTGGGCTATTAAAAGTAACCTAACCATCCCGAAAATGTTTTGAAAAATAGCAGTTGCGTTTGACTGTTTACTATTCCAATTTGTGTATTCATTTTGATCCGAACCCTTATGTTATGGTGGATAAATAGGAATAATAGAGGAGGATATATTAAAATAAAGATTACTTTATTTGAAAAAAAACGTATTGGTACGAGTCCTGAAGATTGAAATGAATGACAATTTTTCTTCGTGAAATTTCAATGACTCAGTATGGATTATGATGACTTACTTATTCACATGGTTTGCATGTTAAATTCCATGATCCGTGTTGAATATCATTTGGAGCTATGTGCTTCAATGTGAGCGAAACCACTTTGCGAATGCACGACAACTTGCCTCCGCAGCGTATGCAGAAAGAAGATGCTGAAAACAAAATCGACGACATGAATGAGAAATCCGAGGTAATGAAAATTATGACCGATATACCGATACTGTAATTACATGATCCAAAAAGAAATGTGAGCGAAAATAGCGCGTTTAGGTGGCACCCGGAAGCAGGACGAGTAAGAGCCTCCCGAGTCTCGCTCCGTGCGTCTTTCCCGCGCGCGGCGAAGGGATTGGGAAGAGTGGTGTATGGCCGCATCTTTCCGCCCCGCGGCGACCCACGCCGAAGACAAATGGCATAAGTCCCCATTTATTGAGCCTTATCTTAATCCAGTCCGATTGTCTCGTTACGCGGGGGCCAAGGCTGATGGAAGCGATTGCCGGGGACGGAAGTCATTGGCCCTTTCACGGCTCGGAACTCGGTTGAGTGGAGAAGAAAACCGTTAAATCGATTCCAAATTTCCCGCACACGAGCTTCGCCATTTCCAGGGCCGTCCGCCCACCCACGCCGCGCCGCTCCCTCACCCACCTCTCCCATTCATCCCTCCCATTGATCCGAGTTACCGCGCTGCGAACACAAGCGCTCAAATACTCCCTCCTCGCCCACTTCGAGAGAGGATCTACTCGCGTTTCATTTCCGCGGGGAAACTTCATAGAGTTGGCCGGGAGGGGAGGTGTAGACTAGTGGCACTCACTCCGTTTGTCACTCGTAAAAATCCCCGAGCGCTCCGAAGCGGAAGTGTTTAGCACGCGAATCAAAGCCGAGGTTAACTCCTCTCTGCCATTTCTCCTCTGCTTCGCATCTCTCGGGTGGAGAGTTTTCATTCTGATTTATTGCCTTTCCTGTATCCAGTAGTGCGATACTATTTAGCTCCTTGCCTCTCTTCACCAAATTGTTTTGTGATGGTGAAATTAAAAAAACGATATTCGTGATATGTTCCATTGGTCCTGGCGGAAACGTGCCATTATGGAAACTCGTCTTTTGCCCGGACATTGCTTTGCCTTGACGTTTATAGTAGCGTGAAAAATATCCCATAAAATGAATCTGTCGCTTATGTACCTACCATTTAACCTAAAACATCTTTGCAAACAAAATCTCAATGTATTTCAAAGGTTTGGTTATATATCACCAGACACACATTACATATAAATATTACAATAAAACCTCGCTCAAATTATGCAAAATTTCTTAAATTTTTCTTTCGATTGTTGTTTTACGCAACAAATATTTTCCTTCTCATGTCCACGCAATTCAGTATTATTTGCGTATTGAAGACTCTCCTAAGGTAAACCTGAACAATAAGCTTCTTGCTAGGCATTATATAAGCAACAAGAATGTTGAATAACCTATTACGATGGTATATGCAGTCTTTGTGTCTTGGATGAATTATAATACGGAGTTAATAGTTAAAAAACCTCCAAATTTGTCTTCTGCTCCTCCTATTCCGGAAAATACCTAAAGCGGTGCGGAAGATAGCGAAAGAGCTCTCTTGCATGGCAATAGGTAACTATATTGGGCACAAATTTATTGAGGTGGCAGATCTTTCTCGCCATTTGCGGGTAATGCGTAAACGTTTTCTTTTTCTATATTTACGTAAGTATTTCGACTGAAGGATACATACAAATGCATTTGAAACTAGATTGTAAGTCACAGCAGAAGTAGTCCGAGGGGAAATAATTGAATATTTTTTTTAGATGCCGCATTAAGCTATATCTCGCTTCTGATGAAATTCCTTTTCTCGTTGATTACACGAGTCTGTTGTCTCAGCGAATGGTGGAATGGGCGGAGAAGAAATGGGTACGAAGTGGAATCGGTGTGAACGGCCGCAGACGATGCGTCATGGGGCCGCCCATCCCTGCCTTTCCCATGCACCCCCTCCCCCATCACTTCCGCCGTTTCCCTAATCCAAGGGCCACTACGACGCGTCCGACGCCCCCCCTGCGATTCGGTCCACCCCCTCCTCCCAGGGACGTCGCGCCGCGGCGGCCACTTTTGCAGCCAATCGGAGTGGGCACCGCCGGACCCCTCGCAGTGGGTACAATGGCCGGAACTCGCCCTGCCCCTCTCGTGAAGCCCTCGAGAGCGATTTATCGGAAGCTGAGCTCGAATGGCCGGCTTTTTCGTCCGCCCGCGTTCTTTTTTTAATCGGAGTAAATAGTTTCCGTTTTGAAGTTTAGATCGGCGAAGATAGAGGATCCTTTTGACAGTCGGGCTCATCGAATGTCCACGCGAAGGATTTTGATGCCACCAAAACGGCCTACCATTCCACGTATTTCCAGTGTTTACTTTTTGTCCGTATTTGTCTCATCTAGCTATCTAATCTATCCTAATCTCCAGCATCTTGACACCGATAGCTTATGCTCCACTAGACATTTATCTCACGGCCCAGTTACTGCGATTGAGAAATAGAGTACCGTTGCCTGTTTTCTGCGTAATGGATTTTTCAGTCTCTTTTTTTTTCGGTGGTGAAGCGCCATTATTTTCCTAACGTCTTAAATGTAATGATAACTGCGAGTGGTGCTTGCTGGCTATAGACGCGCATAAAATCACTATCGATGAATGGTATGCATTATGAGGCATAGTGATGGCGCAGGAAAGTTGTCCAGTAGCCCCTCTTTCCAATCCGGAAGAAACAAATGTAGATCATAAAACATTTAGAGTAACTAACGTTGAAATACCTTGGTTAATTGCGCACGAGATGCACCCAGTGGTTCTCGTTGAGCTAAATGTGAATTAGGCTCAATTCTACGGATCCCGGACTGATACCTGACTAATAATTTACCTTCTTCAATGTATTTTTGAAAAAGTTAATTTTGTTATCCTTCAGCATCTTCCGCTTACCTGAAAACGCTACTATGCTATTTAAATCCTCCACAACTGGCCTTCACTTTTTAAAAAATTTTCATTCTTCTTAGTCTAAAAGTCTTTGTGCTCACTTTTGTGGTCATTCGGAAGTGAAGAATTGGCCAAGAGAGAGTTAAGTTGAACAATACGCTTGGCCTTGTTTGTGAAATCACTCACGCCAATTTCTTAGAGAGTTTTGTTCAAAAGTTTGTTCAATTAGCCAAATGGGTTTCAGAATGGAAGACACTGGAGATAAGATGATATATTTATCTATACACACCCCATGTCACGTGATCCTGACGACGCGGCACAAAATCTACCTATATACCTGGTGACGCAATATCTATAGTAGTCGTCGAATCTACCACTACCTAATCTTAGGCGATGTATCAAGCACTATAGATACGTGTAATATTATGTTTATTCTTTCATTATGGGAGATTTGACTTTGATAGCTTGCGATATCCTCTTACTCACTCACGCGACGACTGGAGGAGGGATCATGGGTAACTGTCAGCGGCGCCAGAATCTCTGATATCCTCTCAATATCATTCCACTCCTCGAGTTGCCTTGTCAGATTAATATCATGGGACACCACCGGAGAGAAGGTATTCATTGAGCTGTCTTTTTTGAAACTTCATGTTTTCTCGATGAATCGTTACCAGTCAGCCCACGGTGGGAAAGAAAAGTTTGATTGAATTTTTATTTCTGTTTTCTCCTGTCAGTGACCACGACTTAATTCATAGAGGCAAAAATCTCACTCAAACTCTCTACGCATTTTATCAAACACTCCAGGCTTGGTTACCATAACAAGAAAAAATAATTGGAAAACTGTCCATGTTCGTAGTTGTTGACGTGCGTTTATGGCAACGTCTCGTGTAAAATAGACGCATTACAAGTCTAGGGTGTGTCAAAAAAGTCAGAAACCTTACATGCAGAGTGGTAGTATTTGTAATTACTGGTAGGTGGCCGAGAACTGAGGACATTTTGAATTTCTCAACAACTGCGTCCTTAAATCTATTCCTACACCAAAATCTATACATACTTGCCTTTCGTCATTTCTTTGGAGCAGGTATTGAAAAGCTAAGTGGAGAAGTGGCAACATTCCGAAAATCGATTGATGATCTAAATTTAAAGTATAAATGAGTGTTAAAGGTTGTAGTCATGTGTCGAAGTAATTGTAGTGTCAACTTGTAACAAAGTTTTCTTTTCGTGACTTCTAGGATTATTTAATATGACAATAGTTTGTCACAGTATCAATATATTATTGCTTTCAATTTTCATGTGATTTTAATCACTCCGATAGATGATAAGGGGTTTAATTGTGTTGGTGACTTTAAAGATCTTTTTCGCCATCTTCTAAAAAACAGTATCACAAAAAAAGTGTTTTAACCCTCGAGCGGGCGCGTCCTATTTTTTAACATGACAAGACGCGTGGCGAACTTTGTCCATGGCTAATTTAAATACAAATAAATGTTGTCGTTGATTTTAGTATTGTTTTATTGTTAGTATTTTGACGTTTTCATGCTAAATTGCAAACATATTGGTATTTGACCGATAAATATATTAAATTCATAATTAAATATTTTTCAAAAATATTTTTTTGGAAAGGTTTATTCTTCAACACGCAAAGGTAAAGTAATGTGTGGCGAAGATTGCCTCCTCTACGTTAATTACTGTCTTTTACACGAGGTTATTGTCGAATATTTTTGTTTTTTTTACACGCATATAACAAAAAATTGATTTTATATTTTAGATTCGATTGTGATGTCATTTTTGGCACAACATAATGCACATCGTCAAAGTTTATTTCTCGTTGGTTTGAATATTCGTATGTTATTGGTCCTGGATATATTGAAAGGAATAGGTTCACATCTGATGATGGTGAGTTTAAAATTTGCTCCTGCTCAGGCATGAGGATTTATCAGTGCGTATAATAATTCCACCAAAAGCTGTCTCCTACATTGCCGCTGATTACCAGGGTTGGAATGAAAAAAACGTGCTTACAGGAAGTTCAAACATAAGTTACCGTGATGTTTATGTAATAAATTTTGTGTCACAATGGGTTTTGACTCGTTTTTCACGGCGAAAAGACAACTGTTTCGTCGGCATTCAGTTTCATGTCCGCAGGATCTGACAGGTGCCACTGTTACTGCCTTATTTCTTCTTGACACGTTAGGTGTCAATGTTTTAGTATTTTTGAAATACGGGACATGAGTCAACAACAGGATTTTCGCAAGATATCCAAAGAATAATCTCATTCACCTTGACCGGGCTTCAATCGTGGATCTACTGAAATTGCATTTGGCACTTTATTATTTGTATGGTATATGACTCTCTTTTTGTTTTTAGGAAGACTCTAATGAAAGTAATCTTTTGTTCTAATAGAGGATTCACCAGAATATGGCTGGTATTCTAGTTATCAAGGATAATGAGCCTATTTGTCCCAAAAATTTTCACAACTCAATCTCATCACATTGTCCTTTGACCCTCATTTTGTTTCCTGCGGTCTTTATGGATTGCTAGTGGAAGTCATAATCGAAAGAACAAAATTTTACCTCGTACTTTCGCTAGCTTACTGTATATGTATTATTACTAAATACACATCGAACACGAAAGTGTCTCATTTATCATCACATTCATCGTCTCATTTACAAATCACACAATATTCAATCTACTTCTACATTTCTTCACGACATTATCCAAAAAGGGACTCTCAGCTGACAATTTCTTAGTTCGTCCTTTGTAAACTTCTATCTGCAATCAACGTGTGTTTTTACTTGCAAGCCAATCAGTCCGCAACAGGAACAAGAAAATTCTGTAGCTTTTGCAAGCTCTAACGATTGGCTTTCCTGTCCCATTTGCGGTGCAGACTTTCTCAAAATTGTTATGCTTTCTTACTTCCGAAAATATATCCTTTTATAAACTAATTTTTACCTTTACGAGGGAACCAAAAAAAACCGTACACAACGAAAAAAGTTCTAAGTTTGCCAAATATTGCACTTTTTATTCCTCGGTCAGAAAGCTGACTGACTATTACAGAGTCAAATGGAAGTGGAAAAAATAAGTATTTTTGCATAAAAATACAGTAACAAGTGGGATAGCTTGCAATACAATAGCCCCTTTCACTAAATGTCAATAAAAATCACACTTTCCATCTTCATCATATTCAATTTCTCGCACCTGCTCAAAGAACGAAGGCAGACAAATGAGTCTCGCGGCTGGTCGCGCGGCGTACTCCGTACGCCACGGATGACTGACCTTACCAAAAATTCCGATAATAAATTTGCAGCATTTTCTTAAGCAAGAATAACGCAATCAATTGAAAGTTAAAATGGCAATGAATAAATACACAAAGCCTTTTATAATTATCATGAGTATGCAGAGTCGTAAAAACCTGTTTCATAAAATTGGCGTACTTTATACACCAGCGCACCCGCTCGAAGGTTAAATATTGCCTTGATTTTATTCCTAAAAGCCCATATTTCTAAAAGCACAATCATAATGAACAAACGAAAATATGTGAATCTCCTCTGGGTGGAAAATAGGGAAAAGATTTAGAGTAGTGAAAATTTGTTCATTTCTGCAATCACGTACGATTTAGACCCATAAGGCTCCTTTATTTCATAATCCCAATGCCTGTTTTTCCTTTTGTGTTTAGAGTTCAATCAAGAAGTGCTACTTGATTCATGAATTATATCACTTCAGCGGTATGAATCTAACCGCAATATATATTTTTTTCCTTTCCATTTAGAGTGGGACATTTTCTTCACAGTGTTCCAATCGATATATTCTAGTGTGGTTTTCCTAATCAGTTTATAAAGGCTATTTACCATCTGTCAATTGACAAATCCTCTATTGAAGTATTTTCGATGGATGAAATGTCCTGAAACTTCGATTTAAAAGGAGTCATGATAGGGGAAGATGAGCTATCTTATTAAGATTATCTACAGAACTTCAACATGCAAAACATTTCTCGAGAGGATCGGGTTAATGTAGTGGCTATAATATTGGCTTGTCAATACGAGGGCCCGGGTTGAAATCCCATTGGAGGCAGAGATTTTGCCATCGGTATACAGCTCCCACTTGAATGCTTGTGTGCAGAACACTTTGAGTTCAGTCCATCGGATGGGACGTTGAATTGTGGGCCCCTTGGCGCCTTTTGTTCAAAGAGCTGATTAATGCTGAAACCAGTTTTCACTTCACCCTTTCCCTGGTCCATGAAATATTCCTACCATGTCCAATTACCCACGTATTAAAATGGTGCGATGGTGCCGATGTCCTTAGTTGTTAACCGCTTACCCCGAATGTCAACAATAACGACGCTTCTCAAAATCCATCTTGATGGCAAAATTTGGTGCTTAAGATATTGTCGCCGAAGTGGTATGCTGAGGAAACAAGTTATTCACATCAGAGGCAAATTAAAACTCAACCGGGGATCGGGTTGGTGTGGTGGCTAGAGTACTGGCCTCCCATCCCGAGGGCCCGGGTTTGATTCCCGGCAGTGGCAGATTTTTCAGTGTAAAACCGGTCCCTACTTGAGTGCGTAGTGTAGGGCATTTCAAGTGCAGTACTCCGTCCGTCGGCCTTACGTTAGGAGTAGGCT
The DNA here is from genome assembly GCA_933228895.1 of Platycnemis pennipes. Taxonomy (NCBI): domain Eukaryota; kingdom Metazoa; phylum Arthropoda; class Insecta; order Odonata; family Platycnemididae; genus Platycnemis; species Platycnemis pennipes. The sequence goes on along the minus strand of OW121846.1, from coordinate 100,822,246 downwards.
TTTCCTACCATTATCCAACTACCCACCTATCCTAAATGGCGCAAATGACCTCAGCTGTTGGTCGCCTCCCCTGAATATCCTATCCTAAAACTCAACCGGCGGCGCGGCGGTGGACAAGTCATTCAAGTGTAGGCTTGGTAACCTACGCACCATTCTTTTCTATATCTACGCACCAATGTGGTAATCCAATGCTCGTGGATTCGAATTGGAAACCTTCCGATGGGATTTTGAGTCCGTGTGGTTAATTTTCCCTATCATTTCACCTGTTTTATCGCGGGCCATGACTTCTATGAACTCCTATTCCGTCTTACTTTTACCTTTTATGATCGCGATAATGGTGAATTAGAGCTTGCGCCAAAAGATCCTAAAAATACCTGTGTAATTAGAAATCCAATCCTAGGCGATGCAGTGGTCTGCGCTTTGGATCAGAAATCAAATATATTGTTTGATTTCAGCCCATGAAACCATTTCTATTTCGTTAGACGCAGTGAAATGCACACAGAATTACAGCTTGGATGAACTTAATACATATGGTTTGTGAGAGACTTATTTACAAGTCTTTTGTATAAAAGGCTCTCGCAAGCAGTTTTTCATTCACTTTTTATCGTTGACAATAGCGCTAAAGTCGTCGAAATCGGTTGGGTTTATTAAAAGTATTGTGGAAGTGTACATTTTTTTCGCTATTTTTAACGCTTCCTCATTCCAAAATGTATCGTCGAACTCCATCAGTTTCATCCCTTTATATTTATTTATTTTATACGCACTCGGCATTCAACACCATAAAAATATCTTAAATTAACACGCCTTCTAACGACCATTCATCCACATATACACGTATACCTATTTATCCACTGATATAAAATATTTGTCACATTTACACTTTTATCGAGCTTAATAAATTTAGAAAAGTCTCGCTTTCGATATGTCCAAACATCTATAATATTGTCTTTTAAGGACAAACCTTACCTGCCATACATTTATTAAAATATTAGTAAGTACTTTACATAAAAGTGGAGAATTGGATAAATATCATGAAAGTATTTTAAAATAGAAACAGAAAGTTTACTACGGAATTTTGATGGTAAAAAATGATTTATATGACAGCATTTTGTCGTATACTGATGAAAACCAATGCACACCATGCAGAAGCGAGTGGAAGTTGGTTTCGAAATATGCCACTAAAATCGCTGCGGTTAATTAACTTCTAAGAGCTTAAAACTTGAATAGTCCTCATAGCAATATATCTGGACAATAGAAACAAATTTAATTTCTGCGTGACCTAATGCAAAAACGTCTTATAAATGAGCACTATCTGTGTACCTATTGTACATACCTTATCTGAGCAGTATCGGTATGAGGCTTATAGGTGCTTCAAATGCTGAGGTTATGTCACGTGGCCTAGCTTAATATCTATTTTAAATACAAAGGTTAGCACAATGCATCAACAAATCGTATGCAGAGGGGTAAGTACCAATACGTATGCGATGTGGGATTCGAACCCGCGACCTTTGGTTCACAAATCCGGAGATTTACTGACCTAGTTACCGCGACCGGCATCTCTTTTGGCATAATGAAAATTGGAATCACGCTGGGCCCAGATGAGAAGCCCCGTGAAAAGAACTAGGTAAGGTCAAATGTTTTTATGGCCTCTTTTGTGGTAAATATTTTGGCACTCATTCCGCGAGCGTACCCGAGGGATATACGACCCAAAGCCTCAAAGCTCTTTCGGAAACTTTGGGTGGATGTGGAGGAGGTTCAGCACCCGGCTGCAGCTTCGAGCACGGACGAAGGCTTCCCACGCTCGGGCAGGTGAGCAAGGGAAGGCCAGTGTCTCCGCACCTTCCACTCGCCAGGAGGGAAAAAAAAATTGCCCCGCGCTTCGGCAGCGCGTCCGTTGGCGGACATCGCACGAGGCTCGAACCCACGTCACCGGGCGATCGAAGCGTTTCTGGAGCGGAATCCGTCGCCTTCGGCCAGGCGAGTGGGGAATCGATTGCCTCGCAACGGGGCCGTGCACAGTTACGCGGGAAACCAGATGAGTGGAGAGGGAGGGAGCTTGTGTGCTCCGAGCCCATCCCTCAAGCGTTATTGCATTAAGACTTCTCCCTGTGTACATACACGGGAGCGCGAAAAAAAAACACAAAGGCTGAGGGAAAGCCGTCCCATCGGCATTGTTGGAGAGAAAAAACGAGGTCTTTCGGGAGCTTCCTTGTGAAAAAAGTTTGGACGGTTTGAAAAAAAAACTCGTGGGAAAATACCCGAGCATCGTGACACCATACGGTTTTTTTTTGGTCGGAGACGATCTTGTCAGTTCCGCCGCATCATCTTCTCTCCTTAAAAGCCCCGAAAGCTGGAAGGAGTGCAGGAAACCGAGCGCTACTTCCGGTAGCGGTGCCTTCAAGCGGTAATCGAGACCCTGTGGACACAATCGCTCGCAGGAGGCACGTCGGCCTCTCTGGTCGGGGGCCCTTCGCGGGGAGACCTGCTTGCTGGTAGATCCCCTTGGGTCGGTCCGGGACCGAAGGTTCCTCCGGATTCTCGGGCCCTCGGATTCCGCGACACGTCTAGGAGGGTCCCCCCACCCTTCCGGAACGACCTAGTCCCTTCGTCAGCGGATTACAAAGGGGGCCTCGGTTGGAAAAAAACGAACCCTTGAAGCGGCTCTCTTGGATAAAAAATAGTAGTCCCGCTACGCGTCATTTCTCGGGCCTGATCGGAAACTGGGAGCAGACCATTATCCTCTGGACTCCCTTTGTATTCGTCGCGGGTGCGATCAAAATCCTCATCTGCTGTCAGGAATAGAATCGAGCCTTTCTCAAAAATCCTATTAATTTTTTACATTCGCCCACAATTGACTTCACACCAGTTATTATTAGATATTCTTAGATTAGGTATTTTTTTAAATATCGTAGCTTACGCCAGTCCATCCTAGCATTGATCCTGGGAATAAATGTGTTACTCTTACAAACCTGCAATTTTCTTTCCACATTCTTCTTTTCCTGTCAGCAGATTTCTTGTTTTCTCGCTTTTAGCCCCTAGAATTACTTCTTAAATGAGATTTCCGCAATCAAAGCACTTTCTCTATGTGGCCACATTTTAATGAAATTTTTCTCCGCCCCTTATGCCATAAATTAACAATTTTCGAGTTGTTTTAGAATGCAAGCTTCTATCATAAATACTCAGCACGAAATGTCATGATCTCATATATATCTTTATATAGATCTACATTGCAGGCAAGAGCGTGAGACACTATACACCAAGCATGCACTACCGCCACGCAAAATATCGTACGTTAGTAACTAGGTATAGTCCCTGTTTTAATTCTATGTTAAATAAATTCTGCTTGGAAGCGAAGTAGATCCTCATCCAACATATCTAATGAATTGAAACCGTCATTCCACTTCTGCAGTATGCAAAAACGATAAACGGCGAGCAATTGTTGCACCATATTCAGAGTTGTGTTCCAAACATGTAATGAGATGTAGAAAAGTTTCTGTTAAATGGTGAATTCTAATGGTATCGTGCGGAATGTAAAATAAACCTATGAACTAAGTATTAATGGTCATTAAATATCTCCTCATAACTGTGATAGCATCGACAGTATCTGTCATTGCCTCTCATTACACACGTGAAAATGGCATTCTTTACCTTTCTGCCTTAAATCTTTCACCGTAATTTCATATTTGAGACTTGACTTTACACAGTACGCTGTAGCTATCAGTATATTCGGAAGCACGGTAAGCCTAGAAACTATGCCAAAGTTTTAGTCTGTGTGAAACATACGATTTGATTGTGATTCGCATCCCGATTCTAAAATTTTGGACACCTAGGAAACCTGTCATAAAACCTTTTTAAAACACTTTCCTTCTATTTCTATGTACACAACTAGATGGAATAAAAGAAGTAGAAAGTGGCAACGCTCTTTCGTATTTTCATCTTATTTCCACTGTATTGTTCCAATCAATCTATCATCTACTGCCTTGACCGCACAATAGCGCATATCGTCAACCGCGGTAGGGAGTACGGTACCGGTTCGCCAATCCGAACGTCGCTGGTTATATATCCGTATTGGACATGAATGAGGCGTTTTCTCTGATCGGGGTCCTAGTTAATCCCGATGGCACAATATGACTGTGACAGTCAAAGATTTTTTATCTACAACTTTTGGCTCTTTACCAAAACAACGTAATTCCATATGTGTGACAACGTAATATATATCCTTGAGATGAGGCAGTATGAGGGGACCCTAATAAATTTATCCATTAAAATTAATACCATAAGCGTGAATGAATGGGCTCTCGGTAAATATTTCTAAAAATATCTGAGATGATTTTGATCTTTGTCCGGTGATTGATCTGTCTCGGGAATCTTAATGAGTTGCGGACACCATAGTGTTGAACTGCTCTTAGCAGTTTTATAATCCTTATCTAAATTCTACGGGAAAAGTCACGAACGGGTAGATTAAAGGATTAGATTGTGCTTCATCATCCTGTTTTGATAGTTGTCGGTTCATTTAAAAGTTAAGAATGATTCTAGCTCGGGAGTTCCAATTTTATTCTTCGGGTCATGGGTGTTTTCGGAGCCCATAAGAAATTTTGACATGCTTCAAACCCAATGGGTGCCCAAAAGCGGATCCAATCCACACCATAATGGCCTTCTTTAAAAAAAATCCTCATGTCCCTTCTGCAAATTCTCGAGCTCCAGGTGACCAGTCTCCTTTCAGCGGCTGCTTAATGATTCCGAGGAAAATTTTACCTTCAAGTTGTCATCTACATCTCGAACAATTTATAAAAGAAATTACTGTATTTCAAAATGAACGTTAAAATCTGATGAATGGAATTTATTTTGGGAACGTGCATAAGCAATGTATGCACAGAGCCATGAATTTCCTTACATACCAGCCATGGGAATACGTACGTATGGGAATACCCATCTGCCTAAACGGTCCGCATTTCACTTGTCATGGCCTCTGAGCCTGACGGATGGTTTTAACGATTGCTGCCGTGACCTAGGTAGGTATGGCATTCAAACTTTGCTTCCCGCTGCGAGCCTTCTTAAGGACTGAAAACATTTAGACAAAAGTCTAATAAATAACTTCGATATTGCCATAATATATGGGCCATTCCACGTCAATTCGACCAGAAATTCGGCAAAAATGACCCTTAGGGTGACTGATTTTGACCAAACGTGGCAAAACATTATCATTTGTTGGGAAAATGAAAACCCTAAAGCCGTTTTGCAAAACATGCTACCGTTTACGAGAAATTGCAACGTTGCAAAATTCAAATTTTGCAAAATGGGCTACACATTTTACAATATATCTCCGAGAGCTATTAAAGCTACAGATCTGAAAAAGTGCTTATTTTAAAGGTCATGAATTGAAAAACTATAATATAGGATTATATTATAAAGTATAAACAATTTTATAAAGTTGATAACAATTTTAAAAATTTTCAAATCGATTTTTGACGATATGCTTACATCTTTGATTTTGCTATTTTTTTTATTGTTGTAGACACAAACGTCCTCTATAAACTAAAAAAATGGTAAAGGTAATATTTCATTTAAGAAATAAAAATATTTTTGAGTGTAGGCGTAACGCCCGCCAGTGGCCCCAGGGTCAGGCTACAGAGTACAGTACGGTCGACCGTATGGTACTCTGGAGGCCTCAGATCTCAGAACACTTCTTTCACACTTTCATCTTGTTCTCACAAATTTCAACGTGAGACCCCTTTGGACTCCACGCTATTTTGTATTTGGATTCAAGTCCTCTGTTTCTGGCAATTTCAGATACTCATTCATGTTAATGAAAAGCCATCATTTCCCCAGTAAACCTATTTTTTCGTACACTATGTACCAATAAGTTATGAGCTTAAAGATTAAGCTCATAACTTATTGGTTTATGTTAAAGTAATGACCTTTAATTATTCTAACTAACTTATGTACTCCTTTCTGTACCGTTATCTTTATCTGTATCTCCTTGCATTCAATTTCTTTCAGGAAATTAATGTACCTCACGTTTATACTTCAGCTTATCGATATACTACGATGCCTTTCGCTAACAGAGTAACTAAAGCAGTCACACAATAGTATGAAAGAAGCAACTCTACATCCACTTTCATGAACTTTTGAAGATTTATTCATGCTCGCCATTTTCTCAGTGTATTCACTGACAAGCACTGACGATGAATGATTACTGTTATACTTCCCCACCGATCACCGTCCACTCCGTCTCTCCAATAACTACCCGTACACTTTTTTTCCCACGGATAATTATTGTGCAGCCTATCCATTGGGTACAACCGTATGAATTTTAAAAGCTGGAGTGAAGTTTCCCTAGTTTACTCCTCCAAATGCCTGACAGCCTCGGTTTGCTGCATTTTTGAACTTGTTGAAGGATTTTTTTTCTACGGGCCCTGGAAATTCTTAACACTATTATTTCAAAAGCCTTTGTTTGACGCCAGGGGAGCTTGCATTTGCCTTCTCTTTCACCTTACGGAATCACTCGTCTGAAACACCTATACTATTTATTATTGGCCATTTATTTCATTCTTGGCCATACGAACATCCAAAATTTGGCCTAGAAATGTGATCATAAATAACTTGACCGTAGCGTCCTATGCTCAAGATCGTAAAGCTATAATTGGATGTAAGGCATCAGTGACGAGCTCTTAGAAAATGGGAGTATGCCATGGTTGCTACTTATCTCTGTCTGTGTGTGTAGTATACGTTAAGGGTAGAAGGAGAATGTAGCTGGAGTCTAAGACTTTACCTAAAGCTAGAATTGAATGCGTTAGAGAATATTTTCATGTTATACGTTCGTTTGTATTCTTGCTATTTTATCTCATACAGTTATTATATGCTTTTAAAATGGATTAAGTCTCATATAATAGAAATAATCAAGTGTTTCATCCAGATGCAGAAATACCATACACTTATATATCTCAATTTACATTCCCTTCCCTTAACGACCTAAATACAAATGTCGTCATTCGTACCTCCGTTCATACTTTATTGTATTTAGATCATATGAACGGGCTCCCTGCTTCTGAATGCCTGTTCAATATTCATACAGGCAATTCTTATCACAAACTTTGTTATTGGCATTATGTTCAGAAAAATTTAATATGAACTTACCCTTTTCTTTGTGAATTGCGGACTTGTCAATATTTATGTTCTTTACTAATATAACCAGCAAATAGGTTTGTGATCTCCTGAATTTTTAATGACCTCCAAAGTCATGGAATCGATTTTGGGAAAATTGCTCATCGGACCTTACCTTAGGTAAATTAGTATTGTATTAATGGAAATCCTCAGTATTTTACTAATGGAAATTCGCATTAGGATCTTCATCCCTCTCATGCGTTATGAATTTTCTCACTTTGAAATTTCGAGTCTAATATTTTCACCTATATTAAATTTGCTTTCATTTGCTCTGAAACACCACTACGGACGTCCATAAGTGCAATGTATGAAGTATTGTGATCCGTGAGGAAGTTTATCTTAAAGCAAAAGATTCATTAAACTTATGCTAACGCCAGAAATGTTCGAACTTACATCTACATCCACATAATACCCTGAAAGCCACGATAAAAGTGTGTGGCAGGGGGTGAACTCTCACCAAACATGCACTACATATCATGCATAAAAAAGGATTAGTACTTGTATAGGTACGGTTCAAAACTACGCTATTTGAAAAAAGATAAAAATAGCAAAGTATACATGCAAAAACATGCTGTTAGTTGGGTTAGCTTTAAGTCCTTATACCAACATGCAGCTACCAATGTTGTCCATTGCTACACTCGTACTGGATATATTTACCGTTATTCATATCTCTAATAGTACGAGGAAAAAGGACTTTTTGAATCTGTCAGTTCGGCAATCAATTTCTCTAATTTTGTGATTATAGTCCAGGGTACTTAGGAGGTACAGTATTGTTATTCTCGCTGCGTCTTACGAAGTACCAGCTCTATACTTTCCTTCAAATTCAATGAACTCATGCGTTTGGTTGCGAATAATGCCTCCCTGAGCCAACAGTCAAGTCTTTCGATCGATCTCTTCGCCATCCACCTTTTCCTTCCTCCGTTGTTTGCATGCTATCGGGCGACGTGACTTCACATTGAGAAACGACGTCACATGCCAAGTCTTCCTTCGAGAAGGCGTTCAGCGTCCATATTTGGATTGATTTTTACTTCGCCCTGTTGATATTTACGTCACCATTATGTTGTTTCACTAAGAACGTTACCTCTGTCGGCCAAAATGAATTACGAATCGTGTTGCTTCGTGCTTATGAATGGAGGGAGAATTTCCAAACTCAAGCTGCTCAGGCGAGGAAGATTTACTCAAGATACAGGAATGATAAAATATAACGATTGGCTCACACGCAAATCCTGACGGGAGCTCTTAAACTTAGCCGTTTCCATCTGCCATTCACGATACCAAGAAGTCTTTGTTCACGAGCTCCCCGAAAGAATTTTAGAAGTTTTATAGCATGTTAGGACCCACCGTTAACCAATAACTTTGATTCGAGAACTCTCTTTGTTCCATAAATATGAATTTTCTGATTAGCTTTGGTTTACGTTGCCTTTTAGCTGGGCAGTTTTCCAGATTTTTTTCTGTGAAAATCCTTCTCGTTACTCATTCTTTCTTTGTTTTCTTATTTTGTCCAGGGTTCTTGATTTGGCTAGCATAAAAATTTGGACCAAGTGTTTTTCAGGGCTGCATCTAGTCCGACAATAATTTTCTTTCCGCTTTGGATCTTCTCATTCCGGTTCTGCTTTTTATGCTGCAACATTACCTTGCAAACATTCCAATTTTAGAATTTAAAATTCATTAAATCAACTTCCTGAATTATTACTGCTGAATTATTATACTACATAGAACTCCTATAGGAATACTATACATTTTCCGAATCACGGTAGAGCACGAATGTGATCATAACGTCATCAGTGCTATACTTGGAGGATTGCTTGTACACGTTCTGTATCGGATGTGCACTTGGACCGGCTTTTTGCTCTTCAAATGCTCGACAAGCGAAGGTTAAGTACGTTAACCTATTTTAACGTACGCTATTTGTTTTAGTGAACGTACACGAACATTCCTCCTAAAATAGTTTTCAGGTAGTCCGTATTATCATTACCTTTCCATCAGTTCTTCACTTGTGATTCGGAATAGGAAACACTAGGAAAATTAACTCCCTTTTGACCATTTATTAAAAATTTATTGCATAGCTGTCGGTCAGCAACATTTTTCACGAAGAGACAAAAGGTCGCGCTGCTTCCCAAAGGAGGGAAATTCATTGCAATATACCGAACTCCCACAGCTCTCCTGAGCTTTCGGTCTCCAGATGTAGCCGTAGATCATATTCATCTGACGTAAACAGGGAAACTCGTAAGCACGCCGCAGCTACTGTTAGCTTCGTTAGGAGTTAGCTCTGTAAGACATGGAATTCCCGATGTTACGCGACGGTGTGCTGGGGATGGTCGAAACATGGTACTCTGGTTTTTTCGTGCTCATAAACATTGCGGGGAGGGTTAATCATTCCCTTGATCGTCAACCTAAATTCGTCCTTGGCAGGGTTCCATACCACCCCGCCCCACTTTACCCTCTGAATTGCTCGTGCCCTCGCCTGCATCCCTCCCCTCCCTCCTGCTCCGACACGAAGGAATGGGACCCCGAACCCACGGCATTGTTCGGTGGCCGTGGTCGCGGATTCAATGCCAACTGTGCCGTGTGTCGCGTCCTTTAGGTGCATTTTGCGGATGTTATAAATGCCCGCAATACCTTTCGAACTCCGCCCGAAGAGAAACACCGCCAGCCTTGGCGTCCTTCGCACTATATTTCGAAAAAATAGCCATCGAATACACACCATTGCCGTTAAATGTTCAGACGTGAGTGGGGCTCTCTCCTTAAATTGTTAAATACGATCTTGCACTGTCATTCATTACCTCTTCTTCTCTGCTGTTTTCGAATAAAGTTACATTAATGATAAAAAACTTAGTATAATCCACACTTGTGTTCATATTTGCCGACCCGGGATTCAACTTATCAAAGTCATACTCTTGGCCTTTCTCTCAGGGTGGCGACAGCTCGCCGGCCCCGGTGGCGGCGGGGTAATCTCTCGCCTGTCGTTCGCAGGGTCGCGGGTTTGAGTCCCACCCGGGGAGGATTTTTCACTGTCCGGGGCATGGGTGTTAGTGATTGTATAATCTGTTAATTGTAAGAGAGGACTAGTCAGTCCTAAATTCGCAGATCAATAAAGACAAATTCGCAAATTCGCAGGGTGTTAAGCTGAAATCCGGGTCGGCAAATATAAATACAAGTGTGGATTATACTAAGTTATATATCTTTACTATACATTTCCACAAAGTTACGCCTGAAACCTTGAAATTTAAAATTACATTCTTTATTTTACCTTAAGATTCAATGAACCCCTCAACGCCGTCCTACGGACCCAGAACACTTCATTAAATCGCCGTATGTCGCCGTCATACGTTCCCGAACGCTTCCTGAAATGCTGAATTTTTAAAATTTTCGAATTTACACTTTTCAATTATTCAATTAACCATGTTTCGTACAAGTAAGTTTTTTAATATATGATAGAAAACACTCAGCATTTTTTATTATTTTTTTAGGTAATATTCAAATTTCAATGTAGCGATAAATGTTTCTTAAATCCCTCTGAGTAATGGAATTTCGTTCACAAATTCCTCGACCTCTTTTCTTCCTGCCATCGTGATAAGAGCTGCCTGTTCGATTGGGAGTCGTCAAGATGGGTCAGTATCTTTCACATGAAGTATCTTCTCCAGTAGTTCTTTCTTCTCTTTCCTCTCTGTCCAAGCATTACATAAGTTACTAGTAAACATTAGTTCCGTGGACGTTATCACTTTGAGCCCTATGAATGCTCGCTTTGTCTCAAGCTAAGGGTCATGTTCAACTGTCACAGGCAATAATGGCTTGAGGTAAAAGTCTCAAAACAGTCATCATAATCTAGGATTCTTCCTGTTCTTTGCACATCCCTTAATGGAGTTTCGAAAGACGCTTTTCAGGCAGCCAGAATCTATCACGGTGTGTGGTGTTGTTCATTTGACTCGTGTGTTATTTTATTGAGCAGTTATCTAATTAAATAACAATCTCTATCTCCGTTTCGATAATTAGAAGAAGGCATTCATTACAAATTGACGATGAAATAAGTAACGCATAATTTACATGCTTCTGACCAAAGTTAAGAGTTCGGAAGGTGTTGGAGAAAATTATATCAAAGCTCGCAGCGAGATTAATATATTGCAGCCTGTATATGTATGCTACAATTAATGATGCTGATGAATTTCAATTCCGCAGTCCTAAATTCATATGCTATTCATAAGGGAAGAACGGAAAAGTGAACCATCTACCATTTGGAGTGCAACGGGCCTAGGAGAAGATCTTTGAAATATGCGACTGCATCCTTGTCATGCTAACCAGGCCATAAGATTTAGAAGGGAAACAACGTAGAGCCACGCATCACCGAGAGACTTTTTCTGAGATGAATTACTGTAACAGGAGAGAAAGATAAACTTAGTTTATGGCACCCTTGGAAAGAGAAAAGAAGGTGGATAAAGGTACGAGCTAGGTTTTGCAGTCAGCATTGCATTTGTACTTGCATTTCTCCGTGTCTTATCATACGAAACAAAATTACTACCGTAACACTTTTGAATATTTATGTTCTAAACCTTGGAAATTTGGTTTCTGCATGAAATTTTAGGAGATAATCCCAGTAAGCCGATGATAGGCACTGACTCATGTTCTAGTGAAGCGAGAAAACGGAAGTCTCCGAGCTTCAGTGAATTCCTTTTAAAAATACACGAAGATTTAACGTAAAATTTTCAATAAAATCTGTAGCGCATGTTCAAGATCGCTCAGTGTGCTAAAATTGTATTTTATTCAATTTATAAATCACCTCTTTCAACTCAGTGACAACATTAAGAGTACGATATGAAAAATAATGATAAACATCATTCCAAAATAGTTTTAAAATAGCGAATAAAACGCAATTTTTTACACAGGTTTACACAAATTTCCAACAATTATTACTCTGTATCTTGAGAGTAATTAATTATTGAATGACAGCATGAGGAACAGGTGAACACATTTAAATCTCCCTTTGGCCGCTGGGATGGACTTTAATTAAATGTCCTCCATGCTTGAGGGGTTAACATAGCAGTGGATTAGCCACCTTGAACTGTCCTTCGACTTAAATAAAAACGTTCCTGAAAATAAAACCAATAAATTATTTAACCGTCGGTATTATCAATACCTAACGTTTAACCGGAGACTTCTCATACCCTCTCTCCTATTTCTCTGATACAAAGAAATAAAAATACGCGTGATTGTGGTAAATAACCATAATATGGTACGTTTTTACAAGGACACTTCATGTGCTCTCTGTAAATCATACGTCTTTTCTGCTGGCGTCCATAAATCCTAGCTGCTCATAGGTAGGAAAACTACCTGCTGGGTAGTTTTCCTATCTATTACGCTTAGATTTGACGGAATTCTATCTCTGTAATAAATAGGGCACTCTATTAGACGGCTACAGCGATACATAAGTACTTTCTACAAACAGCATACTAAGCAAGGGCGTAGTTAAATAAGATCGTAGGTTTTCCCGGCGAACTAACTGCAGAAAATCTTCTCGGGTTTTCCATCAGGTTGTCCATGGCCGACGTTTCGATGCTCGACTCGGGCACCGTCATCAGGGCAGATGAGTGTCGAACTGAGTCAAGTCAAAAACTCTCTATTTACCCCAAAAACAATACAATAAATATATAATAACAACAACAAACAATAATAAAATAACAATACTGGGGAGCTCTTCAGGGTTTAGTTCATGTTCTCATGGTATTCAATCACTGTGCGTTCATAGTTCTCTGAACTTCAGCTGTACGGTAGTGTCATGTGGTCCGGCATTTGCTCGAGGTGCAGGGAAACCCGATACGCCTCGTCATTGCCGTGATCATATTGTGGTTAGTACTTTGAGTTGTGACCGCAACAACACAGGTGCCGAACTGAGGTTTAGGCCGCCTAATATACCATTGCCGGGAGGTCAGGTGCCACGTGATGGTCACCGCGATGGAATGGCGTCTTGGCAGCCAATCCGCTCTCAGGAGTGCTCAGTTGATTTTTGATAATTTTTCACTCGGGTTTCCACGCGTTACTGATTGAGAAGCCTCTGTCTCGACTCAAATTTTTGTCTTCCAGTCAGATTTCGATGCCTTCTTGTAAGACACGGTCCCAATATTTTGAGGACCGTGTCAGAATCTTGGCATCTTCAAACAGGATGGAGTGGTCGTGGTGGATGCTGTGTTCGGCAATGGCGGATTTTTCTGGTTGTCCCGGCCTCAGAAGCCGTTTATGTTCCTTCAGCCGCGTCTCAATCGTGCGTCCAGTATCCCTGGTGTAGGCGTGTCCGCATTCACACGGAACTCGATAGACGCCTGGAGTTTTGAGTGCAATTGGGTCCTTTGCTCTTACGAGGTGGTCCCTCAGCTTGGGTGGCAGGAGGTGGATGGTCCCTTCGGCCATGGACAACCTGACCCGGTGGAAAATCCGAGAAGGTTTTCTTCACAAGGGCGTAGTTGTTGACTCTCAGGCGGCATAAAATTCATCATTACGAAGGTTCATCGCCATTTTCATCGGCCTAACAAACAAGACTGTTATATCTTGATACATTCTCGTGGAAGGGTCGACTTGTGCCAGAAATCAATGCTATTTCAAAAGATTGTTTCTCCGTCACTATTGCAAAAAATGTTGCAAATACTACTTTTTTCGAATGGCCGATTATTGTTTACCTGGACGCATGTATTTCGCCATAGTTCTTAGAATCGTGTACTTAATTTAAGAACTAGGAATTAGCTTTCCAAATTGTGAGGGGACATAATCAATAAAATTACAGAGAGATATCGTGAGGGGCAGTATTCGAATATTTACCGCGATATTTCTAGCCTCACGCCATGTGAAAATCAGAATTGAGCGCTAAAGATTGAAAAATAAATGAACCACATGATTGATTCGTGGTTCGCAGACGCCGCGACCCCCTCCATGTTTTTTTCGGTTTATCATCTCGAGTACAGTTGGGAAAGTTACCAAAAAATTAACCGATTAAAGTTAAAGTTAATCTCTGGAAAAAAGTAACTAGATAAAGTTAAAAGTTACTTTTCTGAAAAAGTAACTGATTAAAGTTAAAGTTAAAAAAGTAACTCTTGCGTTAAAAGTTACTTTTTCAGTTACTTTGGCAAATTGGATGCTGTGGTAATTGAGGCCTTCATGTTTTTTGTTTTGACAAACAAAGCAAACACCAAAAACTGTCATTGTGATTTCTTCCATCCGTATCAATTTGTTTAAATACATTGGGAGTGGGGAAATTCGTTGCCATTTAGTGTCCAGAGTGTTGTTGGTCAGATTTCCTTGTGTACGCTGAAAGGATTTGGCGATTTTTGTGAGGTGGGGCTCCGATTCCGGGATTTTGAAGTTGCCGTGAATGCAAGACTTTCTGACGAACCATGGTTCTTCTGTGATTTGCCGCAAAAGATTGTTCTGAGCGGTAGAAAGTGCTTTAAGGTTAGTTTCTAATATCGATCCCCATATTTTGACTTGAAGTATCCCTTCACAATTGTAAAATTGCAGTGGAAACTGCTTCGTTATTTAGAGGTACAGTAGATGCTGAGAGTGTGCCTGCGCACCTTTTCTCGCGATTCACTGGGGGCTGATGTATTGACGACGCAATTTCGCCGTGTAAGGCGTACGTAGACTCGCGAATTGTACCAGATACGTTAGTTTGAATGAACCCCTCCCCCTCGTTATCTGTCATAGGTATTTAGGCGACCCATCTTTCTCGGCTTCCACTATGCAGTATTGACGACAGGATGGAGCTACGAGTCCTCCAGGATATTGTCCTCGCGTTGTTTCGTGTTTTCTCGTCTGGGGATGCGTTCCTAAACTTTGGCGGTCACTCCCCTCAGCCCCGCTTTGCTTGGATGTATTAGTCTGGGCCTATTCATTGCATTCTTGCACAACTACCCTTGTATTCTTAGATGCCGTTTTATTTTCCCATTGTCTGTTGGGCAACCTTTGCGCCCGAATTCGGACAGTCGGACATTAGCCAAAAATTAACGAAAAAAATTAACTGAAGTTTTAGTTTTGTAGTTAATGCTTCACTTTAACGATTAAAAGTTAACTCTTAAAAAAGTAACGATTAAATTAAAGAATTAACCACATTTTTAACGATTAATTTTAATCGTTAATCCCAACTACGATATCGAGGCAACTCACCCATCTCCTTTTCGGGATATTCTTATAGAATGCCTTCCAGCGGAGAGTCAGCCTTTGCATGTTGGAGTGTCATAGGCGGAATGTAATAAGTTGCCAATGACACGCTACTTGGGAGCTGACTCTTTGCTTCCGACCTCCGCCGCGACTCGGGAGAAGGGTATAGATCTGGGCGGCCGCCCACCGGCGTGGACGCGCAAAGCAATAACTCACCGCCAATATCTTGCGATCACGAGACGGCCAGCATTATGAGCTGTCCCTTCCAACGACTGCAGTCAACAAGCTCAGCACACGGGGCTTCGGAGCAGAACTTTGAAGATGGTAGAGCAGTGCGCGCGGTGCGGCCAAGAGCAAGCGGGAGAGGCGAATGCGTGCTATCAGCGACGCCGCTGCGGAGCGTGGGCGTCTGCGGAGCATTTTGAGGACTGTCCTTTGAGTGATAGTCGGCCGCAGTGGCCTCTTATCGCCCCTCTATTGTCAATGGATGGGAGATGGGGAGGGGGCGTGCGTGAGTTGTTGGGCGCTTGCTGGGCCGCAGACCACGAAGCCGTGCGCCTGGAAACGCCCGAATGGCGTGATCGTCGCGGAATAGTACACGCGTGGCAGAGGTTACTGGTAGGAAGCGTCGTGAATTTAAGGGCCGAGTGAATTTCCGAATCCTCACGTGCTGAGTGATAAGGGGAAGTGAATACCAAAGCAAAACTTTTTATCTTGGAATGGAAAACGTTTTGTGGTCCGCTTTGATTCGTGATGTATTTTTGTCTGCCTCAAAAACGCATGGCGTTTTTCACGAGAACAAGGGCAGAGAATCCAGCAGAAATGATATTGCGAATCATCCTTGAGAGTATCAAATGAAGTTAATCCGTACGAGCATGAAATGACCGGAAATTGCCCTCGGTAGTCACTATATAATGAGTAAATTACGAAGGCATATGCTTTGGAGAGGGCGATCAAGGCGTAGAATTATTATTTATAATAACGGAACTACTTTCTGGGCGATTGCATCGCTATATAAGTGTCTTCTTGAGCCCGTGCAGTCAGCGTCTTCTGGTGAAATTTCTCATTTTCTTAGATTGTGCCTAGCAGTGCATAGTTAGTGATGATGTACTTTTAAGTTGCCTTCTTGTATCGCGGCAGAAGAATGACGGGTAACCGTTGGAAAAACTCGTTTCATTGCAATTGACGTTATATCTTACCTGAAATATTAAGAATTGTATCCCCTTCATGTTATCTCAAGAAAGTATTTACGCTACATAAACATAGGGATTACATATATTGGATATAAAAATAGGAACAAAGAAATTTAAAAATACCTACTTCTACCATACCTCGTCACCACATATGTAAGAAATTGAGTCGCCAGCTTTTGAAAAGTTTTTAACGCTCCGATAGAATCAGATCGATATGTGTATTACTCCGTTCTAGTGAAAGGACTTAAAGAAGCCGTGATAGTCGGCTGCTTCAATTCCCTGCTCACCCGTAATGCCTGACCGGGGATGCCAAAGAAGTTCTGTACCCGTAGAAAAACACAACGAGCGTCATTGAAAAGAACAGCTTCATCGAAGAAATACATATTTATGGGCTATTTCCCATCGAAGCCAAAGATTGGTGTTTTGGGGAGATTTGAAGTCACTTGCAGCCGACGCTTAGGGAATGTATGATGGGATTCTCAAGTGGAGGTGCCTAAAGAAGGCAGGACGGAGTTCGGTATCGAGGGTGGCGTAATGGGCGCCCGGGTAAAGTTGATAGAAAATTTTGTAGGCTATTGAGGTGAGAGTTTTAAGATGTATAGGGGAATTAGATTAGGAAGAAAGGAAGACGAAGGAGGAGAGGCTTAACACGGCGGGGAAAAGAGGAAGTTTCTGGAAGAAATAAGGTGGGAGGAGTAGGTAGATGGAAGAATTCATTAGGAGTTAAGAGGTTCTGAAGATCCATGGAAGTGGAAGAATACCAGAAAGTGAGGGGAAGGGAGGAGAATGGGAATCTCGGACAGAATGGGGAGAGATGAAATGTGTGCGAATCAGACAAAAGTGGGAGTGAAGAAGGGGGAGTTCAAAATTCAAATGAAGCGAGGAGGAAAAGTAATGCGAAGTCGATGTATTTCGTCAAAACGTACCGTAACCGGATGAATGTATAAAAATTTATCTTTTTACATTATTCTTCTTTTTTCTCTTCCAAATTATTAACCCTACTACCGCTTTCAAGTCCATTTTATAAGAAGTTAATCTTCTTACGAGCGAATTTTTATTCACAGCTCATTTTCCTTCAGAAATTTGTAGAAATCGATCACCTCTTCAATTACGTAATTTGACAGTGAGCAATAATTTAATCTAGACCTTCTTGCATCTCCTAGAGTTTTCACTTAATACTCCGATTCCAATATATTTTGTTCTGTGGTGCACATCTTAATACAGAGAGAACTATTTGCGAACGAAGTGAAATTTCCGTAAATAAACAATATAGAGCTTAGGAATTCGGTTTTTGTGAAATGCAAACGCATAAATGTGGACTTTCTCCCTATGCAAATGTTAACAGCAGCGAAAATAATGTAAATTAGCCGTAATATTTTAATCACTGATGCTTGAAAATAATATAAACACGTATTTTATATTTTCTGATTTTATGTTATTTGATAGAATCAAACAGAAATGAACAGAAATTGATGATGCGGTAGACCCAAGTTCTATGAAGTCCTAAATATCTAGCACTAAAACTGAAGATCGAGGCGTTTATTTGCGTGAGGAGGCTGCTCGCACCCGTAATTTGGCTCTTTTATACTTGTTCTCTCGTTTATACTTGTTAAAATGTCCGAAGACCGCAATATCCAAATGCTAATTGAAGTAGGGAAAAACAATATCTTCGAAACCGGTTTTTCCCTACTTCAATTGGCATTTGGATATTCCGGTCTTCGGATATTTTCACTTATGCCAATTTGAAGCTCACCTTAATTCATCTATTTATGTTTGTTTATGCTGGAAGGACGTAAATTAGGAAACAATTCTAATACATATTTGGATTACTTAATTTTGACATTAGTTTGTGACGTTATTCAAAACCCGAGATTTTAACTTTAACTTTAACTAGTAGAGATCAGCTCTGCACCCGAAAGGTGAATTTGACTAGGAGGCCAAGGGATTGGAACTGCTTTGAGAAGGTACTCACATTCACGGTTGCTCTCATTTAGTGTGGCTCACCTAAATCCCTCCTCTCAGAACGTTGTCCCCCGCGGAGCAAAGCCGTCTTCGAGCGGCAACGTCTCCACGAAAAGTTCAAATATTGCGCATATCCTGGACGGCCAGTCCCGCTGGGATTTGCGGTACACACACACCCTTGGCACACGTTCATGCCAATCGTGGCACGGAACCAGAAATACGCGGGAGCGTTACCTCAAGGGAGTTAAGTACTGAGCTCTTCCCATTTTGTCTACTGTGTGGCAAGCTCCTTGAAAAAAAGCGAGAAGGTTAGTTGAGCAGCCGCGGACTCGGGAGTGACGGCTCGTCCCCGAGTTCCGTCAACATATAAAACCCCTCTTCTCCCTTCCTCATGTGACTTTCCCACGGGCGAATGGGTCACTAGAACAGTGGGTGGGAACAGGGGTGCAGCGCCGCGCGTCCGCTAGCCGCTCCAGAGATCCAAGGTCTTCCCCGGCCCACCCGTCCTTAGTCCTGAACACTTGTCGATTCGCTTTATCGTATTTACGTTTGTAAGATTTCCCCCCCGGTCACCCCACCCCGCTGAGGAAGATTCGAGCGAGGGTGAGGGCTCGCGACGGAGCAACTCGTCGCGGATGGACTGCCTTCACGAAGCCATCCGTTCGTCTCCCCGAGGAAACCCCCCATTGGCCGAGATGCGTTCTCTTCAAGTCGTGTGCCGCAAAACAACTGACTTGCGGATGCCATAAAGTACTGAATGCTGGAATCAGTTGTTGTGGAGAAGTTGAGGTCAACATCATTGTTGTAACCGACAATCCTTGCTGGCATTATTCACGGAAGAAACTGTGGGTTAATCATTTCACTCGCACGTTATTTCCTCCTGCTGAATATTTTGGAGATTTATGATGAATACATTGGGAAGCCGGAACAGAGTTACAAACAACATTTGTGCTCCGTGCTTGCCAACAAGACCGGAGTCTTGTTGGCAAGCACCCCATTAGCTAAGTATCTATTTTCGTCCTCTGTAAACGGGAATTAGATTTTTCGAATATATCTCGGATTTGAAGCCCTCGGGAGTAGTGCGTAAAACAAGGGATGTGTGTACTCACCGCTCGCCGTACCTCGTCGGTCAAAAATGTCCACGATACCCTCATTCTTCTTTCATCGGGGGTAGATGCTCGTAGTAGGCGAGTGGGAGTCAGCACGGCATATCATTTCGCTGGCAGCAGAGTGCTCTCAGCGTGGACAAACTAGGAATCGCGAGAGGCATTCGAGCCTCTTGGATGAACTCCTTTCGATGAGCCTTTCGCTCCACTCTGCCGTTCAGTCGTCCGCTGGTTCCAAGCGTCGCCCACGCGGTCCATGCGGCAGCGCCCCAACACAGACGCTCGCCCGTACACACAGCGCAATAGACGAGCGGCTTGGAGTGGGGACCAGCCAACCAGAGGACCCCGAGCGTAATTTCCGCAGTGGTCGCGTGTAATTACATAAGAGGCTGTCGAAAGAGATAATTGCATCCACTCCGGTGACGGGGAACTCGCGGCCTTCAGTCCTCACGCGACATTTTGTGACGCTCGAGTTTTTCATTCTGAGGGAAGTGCTTTCCATTATTTCATCGGGCCAATTCTCGTATGCGGAACATCAAAGCATCATGAGAACTTCATGGAAAAGGGTGGCTACGCTTTTTTGTTCCATGAAATAAAAATACCATTCGTTTTTCTTTTCCTTGGTGCGTGAAGATGCCTTAGTTTTGGACCATTCTATTGAATTTATTTCCTTAAAACACCGAATTTGGTATTCTCCAATTAGGCTAGCAGCGGGTACGTTGATACATTCCAGCCTTAAAATTATCGGGTAAAATCAACCTTGGAGGTTTGCCATAATTCCGTTGTCGGTTGAAATCCTGTAATTGAATTTTTACCCTAAAATTTAATTTCCAGCGGATACTTTAGCGAGCCATTTGCGAAAAAATACTTCACTCACAGTGGTTCCTGAATGGATATCGTATCCATCGATGAACACGTGCTAATCAAAATTGCATATAGCTATAATATGGTATTTATAACCTATCTACAGTTCACTGCAGTCTGACTTGCACATTCAATGGATATTTTGATATTCTCTGTTATTGGCGTTTTTCCAAGATGGTTAAATTGTTTAGATTTTACTAACTTTATTGCTTTAATGTGTGTTTCAAGAGTAATGTGAATGCGTGAGGAAGGCGAGGGTGCAAGAGTATTTTTTTAAAATTTCCTTATGAGTTGTTAGCGATTTTTGGAAGGAAATTCCTCCATGCTACGGGAAAAGTATATCATACAATAAAGAAATTTATGAAGTAAGTGGAAATCAACATAAATACATCACCTCTTTAGTTAGCGTTCAATTATCTCCTATTTTATCCCTTAGATGAGCACCATGAAGTGAAGTTATTGGTCCCTATTGCGTCTATGTGAATAAAATGGATCGACTGAGTTAGTAACGAGGAAGTTTTAAGAAGAGTGGGAGAAAAGAGAAGTCTGCTGACAACTCCTAAAAGAAGAAGGGACTGTTTAATCGACCATATCTTGAGACACGATGGCCTGATGAAGACAATCGTCGAGGGAAAAGTGAACGGGAAGATTGGAAAAGGTAGGCCTCGTATGAGATACATGGAACAGGTAGTGAGGGATGTAAAATAGAAGAATTATGTCATAATGAAAAGGTTGGCCGATAGAAGAATCGAATGGAAAGCTGCGTCAAACCAATTATAGACCAATGATGATGATTGCGTCTATCTCATAAAATGAAAAAAATATCGCGTTCTTATTTCATTTATATTACCACCTCATTGACATTCATAACAGTGAGAAAAATTGTTTTGCGCCGTGGAAAGCCCCTCTCTTTCATCGAAAAGCCTTTTTTTGCGATAGGCTAAGGAGTCTCCGAGTCTCTATAGGCGGGAGAAAGTGCCGAGGAGTGATAACTTTTGGCTGAAAATGAAGCTACTTGGGCTATTTTCCATTAAATGTGACGGAATTTAAAATTAACATTTTTTGAAAAATGTTCCTTCTTTTACTGCCTCTAAGCCAAGTGTTCATGACATGGGGGTATTACAATAAAAGTACATGGTTTTTTTCCACATGAGTTGTTTCCTAATACCATGTGTTTGAGACATAATGCTTATTTAAGCAAATTGAAGGACCGCGAACTGGCCGCGAGAACCTTAACGGAACTAGTTGTTCTCGAACTTCTAGACATATTGTGCCACAAAGAAGTCGATGTCGTGTGCATGGCGCCACCGTCCAAGAGGCTAAGGCCGAACTGTTAACACTAAGGTGCTTACTGTATAAGAAATTGAATTAAGAGTTCTTTTTCTTTAATGCGATGGCTTGAACTTTGTTTGTTGCTACCACTGGGGTTTTTAACATGATTTCAGAATTCTGAAAGTGTCGGTCATCATTCCCATTTTCGTTTGGAAAATGTTTTGAAAGCTAATTTAAGTATTTAGAGGGCATAAATGAAAACCGATATCAAATATGATGAAGGAATCATTGCCCTTTTTTAATATCCAGAGAAACCTCTGCACTGGGAGCTAATAAGTTGACTTGTGGTTAACGTGGTGATTTATTGCAAAGACATTTTCTTGGCAGTGGTTGGAGAAGATGTTACTCCTTCTTTTAACGGGTTACAGTAACTTTATTGTTTCTCTGGCGCTTGCCAAGAGTGAAAACCAGCCGGGAGTGAGAAATATGACTGGCGAAAATGCAGTAGAGCTGTGCACTGTGTGCAGACTGGTGCTGGGCGAATAGAAATACGTATGCTGGCTTTATTTTC
The DNA here is from genome assembly GCA_933228895.1 of Platycnemis pennipes. NCBI lineage: Eukaryota > Metazoa > Arthropoda > Insecta > Odonata > Platycnemididae > Platycnemis > Platycnemis pennipes. Next base: position 100,799,975 of record OW121846.1, on the reverse strand, counting down.
CCTCTATTTACTTCCATTGTTTTGCAGTTGCGCCTAGCATGATACTGATTCAAAGCAAAGTATGGCCAGCTTAGTGACTCCGAAAATGATTCAGTACCAAATTCTGAAAAAAAGCCATGCCTACGAAGTTCAACCTCTCCGAAATGCTCACAACTCTATTGTATTTAATCAGTTATTGAATAGGAAAATAGGTCCACGAGATAATGGTGTCGTTGAGATTTTTTCAAGTAACCGTGGCGGATGATACAAAGCTGGCGTTGTTAGTAAATTGGGTTTGGAAAGCCGGCCATTGACTTTCTATTGCTTAACTTCATATCATCGACATTAAATTCAGACCATTTTGGATTTGTCGAGTGTTTCAGTCATATAAGATTCACTTGGTTACATTTTATCTGCACACTCGTATAGTAGTAGTAGTATAAACTCAGGGAACATATAAGTCGTGCTCGATATTAGCTACCACTCTGCGTTGAAAGGATAATTTTGAAATTCTCGCTACCGGAATTGGCAGTAGTACAAATTGGTCTTTAAGTTCATATCCGATGCCCCTAAATGCAGGATGCCCCTTGCGTACATGGATGAAAGAAACGGCTTTTTCAATTTGAGAGGCCGGAAATCACTTGGAAATTAATTAAAATGCGAGTTTACTCTTTAGTTTCGAGGAAATGAATCACAATGTACATGTACAACAGTGCGCATGCGTAAATATTATTCCATTTACTTCTCTTCAGACCGCGTACTTGTTTGCATAGGTGAATCATGTTTTGTGTGAGGAGCGTGAGAAATGAGTTTATTGGATGAGTGCTACTAATGAGATAAATACTTCTGTGCTCTTTGTATGCAATTAATATCTCTAACATTTTTGGGGAAGTTTGAACGAGGTTTTTAAAGCAAAACTCGTTTCCATTGGCAAATGTAGGGTAACCAACGGACATTCCCTGGGCAGCCGAAACATTGTGTGAAACATTTGTGTGATTGGTCTGCATGGATTACGTTAAGAATAATAATAGACTGTCAGTAGAAGGCCGCAACTAAAGCACTACATGTGCTCTAAGCCTACGATTATTTCTCCGCAGGAAGGAATTTTAAATATTTCACTCACCTATGCCGCTTGGAGATGGAATGAACCTCTCTGCAACGTCAACCTGGAAAATATAAAATTTTCTTCAGTTTATGAATTAGTGGATGAAATTTTCAAAGATAGAATACATATATCTAAAGCCCACATGAGGACCACAGTACTCGGGATTAAAGTTAATAATGTAGTGTAATAAAATCGTATGTATCCGAGGGTCGTTTTCATATCACAAAACGGACGTGAAAAAAGATACTGTCTAAGCAAGGTCCATAGATTTACCATTTGTCATTTTAATTGTAGACTGGCACTTCCTTGTTGCTGAGCATGAGTGATTTTTTACACCGAGTTTGAAAACTTACCGCGTGCAGACGATTTGCGCCGACTTCACGGATCAATGAAAAAATAAAATAAATTTTACGTCACTACCCTTGCACCTCTACTTTTTGTCCTTGATGTCCTTAAATTTGCTTTTGGATTTCTGCGACGTTGCAACTTGCAACCAAAGCATCTCGGTGAAAAAAAGATTTGGCTCCAGAGGCAGGTCTCCATCTACATCTACATAATACCCTGCCAGCCACCATAAAGGACTGTGGCAGATGAGATTCGATTTGTGTGATTCATGTGAGGAGGATGATATGCTTACGTTTTCTTGCTAAAAATAGCTCTCAAAACAGAAGCATTACAGTGCACGACATTTTACTGCCCATGCAATTTTTGTGGACGTCGCTGTATAGTTTCAACCCATTTATCCAATGTTTGTGATATTATAAAAATAATTGGTTGTGAGAGGAATTTAACATTTTCCTTTGTATCAGGCCTTTGAAAATACGGCGTATGCTTCATATCAGTGCAATTAACAGCTCAAATCCGTAGGAGATTGTGAGATTATCTTGCATACATTAGAATTAGATGGATTTTATTGAATGTTCCATCCGTTATTCATCGTTGACAATCTTAACCCACATATATCACAACTGAATTTTTTTTAGCATTAAATGACGAGAAATTCCTGAGATTCGCCCACATGCTCCAGTATTTGCATCGGATCTCACCAAAATAAGGAAATAAAGGAAGAATTAAAGTGTGTAATGTGGAAATTATTAGGAATTGATTAATTACTTATTGAAAATTAAGTGTCTAATATTCTTAGATATTTATTTCTTTTTTTAATTTTTATTTTCTAGAACAGATGCAAAAGTTTCAAAATGAACTTCGTAAAACTAGTAAAATTGAAAAGTATTGTCACCCAGGCCTTTCTACATGTCCGACCTAGAATGATATTTTATTTTCCGCCTTGGGCACTCTCCCTGCCCCGGTGCATCACCATCAGTGGCGATGAGCAGCTGGAGATAACGACTCGTCAGATTTGTTTTCTTTCAATTGTACGTGGAAGAAATTACAAGAAGCGTCCTAATCGTTCCGTTTAATCACGTGGGGACCTTGCATTTCAGTGTGTGATATTTGCCGTTCAGCATGGTTATGGGTGATCGACAAATATTACAACTCATCCGTTATCTTATTTGGTTGCTCTTTCAGAACAGTGGCAAGAAACGCTATCTCCGACGTATTTAGTGTACCCAAAAAAAAAGTTATCATCAATCCAAGAGATATCACGCTCACGCTGTTTTTTATCAAAAGGAAGCGTTCGTTTTTATAATTTTATTTGAATCTTAGATTGATGATCTATAAAATTAAGACACGTTCTTTGGAGGTTTTTTTTTGTTTTTAGGGTGCTCCATCATCAAAGGTCATTTCGCATAAGTTCTTTGGGGGAATTGAGCAGTAGCTCCTCGAATAAATGCGAACTCATGTGTTCCGGAGGTATTTTCAGACCCGGACTGCAATTTTGTGTTGAACACTAGATTGATGCTTGAGGCATACTCTCAAAGAGAAAAGTCATCTATGTGACACAAAATTAAATGGACCACAGACTTTTCGGACGTTGTTACATCTAAATTATATGGCGCATTAGTGCCTGCACTAACCCTGCACGGTAGTGAACCGGCATGACATTTTATTCTCAAAATAACGGTGGAATTATGGCGATCAGTTCTCTTTAAATTTAAAATTGACGCATAGATGCAGCTTCTTCCTTACTTTGCGGTTCGGGTTCCTGGCCAACACTCTAGCCACAGCACCAACCAGATTCGCCTCCCACCCAATGGGTCTCGAACTTGGACCATTGACAGAAAAAGCTTATATCCTAGCCTCCATCTCAACCTGATCTCTCTTTTATATTTGGCTGTGACGCATTGAGTTGAAAGATATCTGTTGAAGCGCTTTTGTTAGCATTCGTAATGTATTTTTAGGCTCGGGTTTAGAGAATTTGCTAATTATTTAAATAATAATTTTTGGTATGCATTGTTAGCCACATGATTAGAACGAGTGGGTCTGATTGGGTAAAAGTGGGACGAGAGAGTTCTATTCTAAATTTTGCGGCAAAACGACCTTTGCTGCACACATGCGAGCAAAACATTCCATTTTATGGTAATGTACCCATTAAAATATGATCCAGTGAATGGGAAATACATCATATAATATAACGATATAGACCACTTTTATTCACTACAGATAGAGTCAATGATGATCTCAATGATATTGGCTTTGAAAACACCAACCCGAGAACTGGGCCGGTAAAATATGATTGAAGAATTACGCGCAACGAAGAAAATTATCAAGTATCGTATTTTATGCTTAATATTTGAAAAGCCATTATAACATATTTTTTTTCCCAAAACACTGTTTTGAGAGAAATATGTGAAAGAATTGCTCACATATCGAGGTATTGACGGGCAATTGATGAGTGAAAGGTTTCAATAATGCGAGGGGATAAATTAGGACGGAGGGTGGGGAGTCCCCTATGAATGGGCTCCTTAAGTGCCGTTGTCCTCGGTGGCAAGTGAGGCTACATCATCGCGCGTGATTTGACGCGTCATCGCTAGCGAGAGCGCCCCCCTCCTCCCCCCCCCGCCTTCGCGCTCCGCTGAGGGCGTTCGTCGCGCACGATGGCGCTTCCAACTGCCAGTCCACTGCCGTTCCTTGCTCCATAGTTCCGCTCGACGGGTCGGCCGTTGATGGAGTAAGAACCACGCTTCGCTTCCTTCTCCCCGTCTCTCTTTTTCCCGGCTCCTCGGCATCTCCACGGCCGGCGGCCAAAACAGTTCGGTCGCACTTTATTTGTCATAGCTTTTTTCTCATGCACCACCGGCCAGCGAAGACTGAAGCGTTCGCTGTTTTCATCGTTACCGGTCGGTGGATCTAACATGGGATACCCAGCATTACATTTGAGATAGTGTTTTGCAGTAATACCAGCTAATGGACACATGAAATTTTTCACAAAATGGCATCCAGGAATTTGAGTGGTGTTTGCAACAGTCAAAACTGTTGCATCTATCACAGAAGCCTTCATGAAAGTACTACAAAACATTTCCAATGATACTGAATCCAAAAATTCAATTTCAGTTCCTATGACAACACATTACAGAAAACTAGGTAAGTGCTTTTTCGCCAGGATCACGTTAAATGGTAGAGGGGATCGGGTTGGTTTTGGTGCCACCGTTCTCATCCCCACGCCTCAAACTCGATTCTCGGCGATAGTTTTCGTAGGCTGCCGTCTCAACTTGAGTGATGCATGGAGAGAACTCAATCTGTTGGATTAGTATGCTGCAAACGCCCTCCTCCAGTCTGTCAAAAACTTCCTCCCATGCATACAATTGTTCATAGTGCGAATGACCTTGATAGTATAACCCACCTCCTCCCCGAAAAACTATTTAAATGAAGGTGACTAACACGTCATCCTTGCCGGAGTGGGATTCAAACCGACGGTCTTCGGTTTGCCATTCCGGCACAAAACCGACCTACCACCACCACCTGCTCACTCAACCTCCTAATGCCTTCAATAAACTTCCTGTCCTCGCTTACTATTCCTAAAATAATCTCGCTTGTCTTCCTTCAATCCATCTTAGCTCCTCCTTCCCTCTCCATACATCTACATCTACATAATACCCTGCAAGCCACCATAAAGGTGTGTGGCAGGGGGCAACACATCAAAAGGTGAGAGTCGATATTCACATTGCATTTCGTAAATATCCTCCTTTTGAGGCTATTCAATGATACACTCCATTTCTGAATCGCCAACAGTGTTTCCTGAACGTCTCTATTCGGTGGCCAAGCTATAAATCCTCTCCTGCGAGAAAACGCCTCTTTCGGAAGAGCGATCGTCCTACAAATCTCAGTAAATGTTATCATTTCCCACCAGCATCCCAGCTAAACAACTAAATATTTCCACGTTATTTAGTTAGCGTCTTCAAATTTTAAATGTAATCTTGCATACTTTGTCTGGTATCATCTCATTACTTTTTTCCATAGTTGGGATTAACGATAAAAATTAATCGTTAAAAATCTGGTTAACTTTTTTATTTAATCGTTACTTTTTAGAAGAGTTAACTTTTAATCGTTAAAATTATGCATTAACTGATATAAAACTAACTTCAGTTAATTTTTTTCGTTAATTTTTGGCGAATGTCGACGTGTCCGGATTTGGGCGCAAAGGTTGCCCTATAGAGAAATGGGAAAATAAAACGGTATCTAAGAATGCAAGGTAGTTGTGCAGCGATGCAATGAAGAGACCCAGACGAATACATCCAAACAAAGGCGGGGCTGAGGGGAGTGACAGCCAAAGTTTAGGGACGCACCCTCAGACGAGAAAACACGAAACCACAAGAAGACAATGTTCTGGAAGCCTCGTGTGCCTTACTCGGTGACATTGCTTCGTCAATACATCAGCCCCCAGTGAATCGCGAGAAAAGGTGCGCAGGCACATCCTAAGAATCTACTGTAACTCTATATAACTACGCCGTTTCCACTGAAATTTTAAGATTGTGAAGGGATACTTCCATAGCAATGTGGGGTTCTATATCAAAAAATAACCTTAAAGCACGTTCTACCTCTCAGAACAATCTTTGGCGGCAAATTACAGACGCACCATGGTTCGTCAGAAAGTCTTACATTCACGACTACTCAACAATTTCGGAATTGGAGCTCTGTCTTAGAAAAATCACCGAAACCTTTCAGCAGTCACTGGGAAACCTGACGAATAACACTCTAGACACTAAATGGAATTACAACGAAAAACCCCAATTCAAATATTTTTCAAATAATGGATACGGATGAAAGAAACTACAATGACAATTTTCAGTATTCGCTTTGTTTGTCAAAACAAAAAACCATCAAGGCCTATATTACCACAGCATCCAATTTGCCAAAGTAACTGAAAAGGTAACTTTTAACGTAAAAGTTACTTTTTTAACTTTAACTTTAATCAGTTACTTTTTCAGAAAAGTAACTTTTAACTTTAACTTGTTAATTTTTACAGAGATTAACTTTAACTTTAATCAGTTAATTTTTTTGATAACTTACCCAACTATGTTTTCTTCATTCTTTAGCTGTCGGTTGACTTTGTGAACGATCTAAAGGATTGGATGAATTAGCTGTGAATCCCAAAATGGACCTGCAGGTATGCAGTTAACATGAGTAAGTATGGTAAAATACTTTTTTCTGATGCACTGCAGGCTGGTCTGCTTGTCTTACACCTACCTTCCTGTTATGATGTTGCCTACACGTATCTCCTACAGTAAATCTTTCTGTACGGCAGTCTTTTCTCTCGAATCTCGTTCTACTAATCCAGTTGAATGTAATATGCGGATGTTATGTTATTAAAACGGATAAGCTTCAGATTTACTTTCAAGACGTGGTCAACATTTTTACCTTGGCACGGATGGCGATTTCCACTCTAGTTTTTGCGTTGAGCTTGTCACACCAACAAATTCATCATAACTTTACAAACATGGACAATCTTTTCTTTTACAAATCTCGACAATCCTCCGACCACCAATTCCTTGACCGAACCCACCTCGCACGGACCACATGGACTTTCCACGTATTGTAATTGAGGTCTGTCGATGTAAAATAAGCTTTTTTCCATTTACTTTCTCGGCAAATTTATCAAGGACCATACTTACGGATCCTATTCGACGATTTGCGTGACCAAATATTTCCTCGCTATGTCATATCTTAATAGTGACGACTAAATTTTCAAACGTTGCTACGCTCAATATTTCATTTTGTTTACGGTATGTAAGTGCATATATTGGGTGGAGGTAATCTTTTTTCAAAATTTCATTGCCATATTTTTATTCAAATTCATTTCAAGTCCCCAAATAACGCGTCTATTATCACTTGCTTTTAGATCCTTTGCTAGCGCCTACTCAATTTCGTCGTTATGAATTTCCTTATGCATAAGCTATTACATAGGGGCAGTATGAGCATTCATATGCATAGCGGCAATATGGCGGAGCTTACTCTTAACCACATCTCTAAAGTCATTTATGTAGAGAATGAATAAAAATGTGTAATCGCGCTTGCGACCATCCTGAGCTTCGCTCTTCAATAATGCTGAAAATTATCCTTTCCTCATTGAAATGCGAATTAATCATGCGATGCGAAGAATATCTCCGTACCAATACTTCTATTAGTTGCTGAATCATATGTATCAACGCTGCTTTTAAAACATTCGATAGTGATATATTTTTCTTGCTGCCAAATACATCTCAATGCCGGAAAGGTTGAAAACACGCATGCGGTCTCGCCTACTCTTGCTATAGGGCTGCCCTTCTGAATCAAATAACGACATCAAATAACGACTTTGATTGCTGCTTTCCTAGATGTAACCATTCACCCACAATATGCTTTTCATGGCGCCAATATAGCGGCAGGAAGTAAAAATATGGGGGGAATAACAATGGCGTGGATTTTTACGACGTATTTTTGTCTGCGAAAGCGCAATATTTTTAGCAGTTCTGGAAATTTGGCTCTTCGCATTGATTCTCATTCCTCCAGACATATAGCATTTGTAAATGAGTATTTAAAACAAATTCCATGACTAATAAAAATTGCTGGTCTTATGACAATATCGTGAAATACGTGGGATGGGATGATTGCATTAATATTAGAGAAATTAAAATGTGCTACATAGGAGGGCCCATATCGTGTTTTCCCGACGAGACCATAGCACATAAAACACGCTTATAATTTAGCAATCATACTTCAGCTATTTTTATGTCATTCTTCCGGGCAGAAGCCTTTCTGGACGCCCCCACCTAAATCCTCGTGATTCGATTAACTGCGTGTCAGAACTTCGAAGGTAATCACAGTTGGTCCAGAGAATGGAACTGGCCTTTCCACCCTGAATGTATGAATTTCACACGCCAATGTCTCAATACGGAGTGAGCTCTACTCTCACCTATCAAAAATCAACCTTCAGGTTGAACACACTCTATTCTTAATATGAAAATATTTAATGTATATAGTGTTCTAAATATTTTATCATATATTTAAGAAGTATAACGGTTATACTAACTTCCATTTAGTTAGCAAAATATATTTTTCCTATTTAGAGCAGATAGTGTTCAAGATATTTGGCGTTTTTTCGCCTAATGAAATAATGAGAATTCTCATGGGTGCATTCGCGTTAAGGATATATCCCTCCTTAAACATAGGTAGATAGACTCAGTTCGAGAAAATTATTGGACATTCACCTGAAGCTACTCACGAGTGTTGCCTCAACCTTAACAGCTGTGAGGATCCCTTCGCATTATTCCCGTTGGCTTTCAATAGAAGCACTGCGGAAATGAGATACGTGAGATCGCGAGCCACGGGGGACTTGATTGCATTGTCCGAATTGGGTTCTCTGAGTGTCACTCCTCCGTCAACAAATTACGAATCCCGAAAGATTCCTCGACCAGCGGTGATTTATTTTGCTTCATGAACAAGGCCCAAGATTAAGCTTACCGGAGTCCTTCACCCTCCCCTGTCCCATGTGAAATCCACCTTCCCCCTTCGCTATTCGCTCAATGCTTTGACCTCCCTCCAGCATCAGTTCTCAATGACCTGATGGGATTCCACCCTGAATTGAATTTATTATGTTCAGTCTCTCTAACTTAAAGTGCATTATAACCACGCACTGTGTTTTAGGTATCTTCCTATTGATTTTCACGTTACGTCCTCAAAGTTAAAAACAAATAATTGCATTGAAGGATATTGACTGACCAGATGGAATGTCAACTTGTGTCTCTGGATGTCACATATCCGCATCTCGGAATGTCAGTGTCATCCACATTCACTTTCATTCCTTTGATTTGCCCATCATCTCAATTTTCATTGCTTCTTCCAAGTGTGGATTGAAAAAGTTGGAGAAAGCTTCAACTCTTTGTCCAATGCGTTCATTTATAGTAGTTTCAGTTTCTCTCCCGTATTTTATTTTTGTATGGCACTCGGGCTCTTGTCAAAATGACGATTGATTATTCGCCTGCCATCCATTTCAAGCTGTCCCTGCTATTTAACGGCTTATCACACGTCTTCTAAGTCTAGTCCTTAAGTCAACAGATGTGAAATTTCCTTGTCTTTTTGGGTCGCATATCTTTTTTTAGCAATATCCAGGGCCATGGCACAACTATAGTCTTCTACTCTTCTGCTTCGTGTAAACCCAAACAGTTTTCCTTTAAGGTTGAGCTGAATTTTTTTGTCCTAGTTGACCCAATATTTCGGTTTCCCCTTCTACTCTCGGCTCCCTTTCCCCGCGGTATCGGGATCCTCATGCTCATCTCAAATACCTTCGGTAATCTTCCATCTTCGCATAACTGCTGCGAAAGGTCCTGAAGAAACTTTCACTTTTCCGCTTCCATCAGGAGTGAATGCCTCAGCATGGGAAAACTTTCACCATCGAAGAATCGTAAAATTTTCGCGGGGCATTCTTTAATGTACATCCAAATTCAATGCGAGCCAGGATTCCAAGAGTTGGCGCCACGAATTAATCTCCGCATTCCAAGACGTTTCATCCCGCACATTCTCGCGCCAAGAGAATGGATGGAAACTCTGTTCCTCGAGTCGAATGATTCTTGTTCAACTAGGGAGAACTATCGAAGAATTTCGGGAGTGGAAGTATTCACGGATGAAAGGGAACAGGATGCGGCTCACGAGGTGTCGACTCTTCTCGGATCGCAGGCGAACGCATCGATGCGTTCACACCGACCCACCGATTATCTCGGAGATATGGCTCTTTCCACTTCCGTGGAGATGCTCTCCCAACTCCTTCGAAGATTCGTGAGCTTGGGTTTCATTCCTCTCTCCATGTAAAGACTAGAAAACGGGATTCACTAAGTGACGGCCGAAGATACTGACGTCAAGGTAAAATATCTCGCGTTAATGAGGCATACCGCGTACCTCACTGAACTGGGACCTTAAGCCTAGTAGTTGATACAGAGGTGATAGTTGTTGCTACTCATTAAGGCTAACCTGACACCGAGTCCAATTATATTACAAAATGAAATCGAAAAGCAAAGATTCCACTTGGTGGAAGGGTGTCATTATTAAAATAAGTTAAAGAACTTTGTGACTTCCACAGTTTTTCAAAACTTTGCAATCAATTTCGGCTGTCGAGCCATCTACAGGTATGTTTGATGCCTTTACATGGCTTTACATACCTGATGTAGGCTTGACAGCCGAAACCGGTCGTGGAGTTTTGATAAACTATCGAAGTCACAAAGTCTTAAATTATTTTAATTACATTACAGAAATGGAGATGGGGTTTGGTATCATTATAGGGATACTTGGTTTCCCACCATTATTTAGTCCACCCAAATTGACACCTCGAAGTAAAAAATCCACGCAAAGTCGCTATCCGATCTATACTTATGAATTGTGAAGATTTTTCAGATTGAGATTGTTTTGATGTCTGATTCGATGTCGAATTCCATTCTCGTAACACGCTAGTCATTCTGATGCTTCGGCTGTCAAATTTATTTTTCATGATCCAAAACCTTCATTGTGTAAGCAGCGACAAGAAAAAGAGAACGAGAGTGCTGAAATCTGTCCCTAAGGTTGCTCATCAAAACCATTCCTGAAAGATTTTTGAGGAAGGGGAATTTCCGGGGAAGGAAGAATTTCCGAGCAAGGGGGGGGGGGGTGTGTCATGCAAAAAGAACAAAGGAAGAGGCTGGTCATTATGTACTAACAAATCCAAGTTGTACAACACTAACATATCAAAGCCATTTGTGAGCAATTAACTTCTTTCAATGAACAACTTTATAAAATGTTAGATGGAATTAAATGACAAATTGAAGTTATTGAGTGAGGCTGTTTTGCTGATTGCGCTTTAACTATATTCTTATTAAAGAACCTTATCTTCTAAATCTTAATCTGATAAAAAAAGGCAATGTGCTATTGATTTATGTATTCAATAGTACGTCAGGCCGTACCATCAAATAGGCCATATTTAAGTCTCGAACACTGTATCGAATTGTGTCTTTCGAAACAGCTGCGGTCAGAGCTTTAGCTCGCTTTTGATGCTCATTGCTTGTAATCTGCTCACTCTTTCCCTGTCAAACTACTTTTAGACAACATTATTCACTTGGAACCCATCCGTTCTAGGAGATATGCTCAAACTAGATCCGTTTTATCTCTAGAAACTTGAAAACTGAGCAATAAACACAGAAAAAAACGTTTATTGCGACCGGGTTTCACTTTTTACAGCATCTTCAAAGCGAAACCCAGTCGCAATAAACGTCTTTCTCTGTGGAAATGGCTCAATTTTCAAGTTTCTGTTATGTTCCGTTTCCACTCAATCACGCCTAAAACCTCAGAACTTGTCCGTTTATCTCGTTGCGAATGTGAATTATGTTCGCCATGATTTTCAGTGTTATGATTTTAAGGCCATCTAAAAAATTCCCCTTAAGATAACACCTTTCCAACATTCCATCCCCCTTTAACTCCATGTCCCATGCACCTACTTTGATGCTATCTAAAATCTCCGCTTAATTTTCCTGTTCCTCTCCGTTCCACCACTCTTCACCCCTGTCATCTACCTCCAACTCCATATGCACCTTCGTTCACTTTTGCTCTCACCTTTAATTACGTCCTACCCATTCCTTTTCCTCCCCTTTCTTAGGATCCAACTCTACATTCATCTTCAAGGCATGTGTAACGTAAAATGGATGAAACACGAAGCAAATCTATTTGGATGGGTCTCCTTTTTCCACATTCATCCCCGCCAGCATTGCAACCACGGCAGGGACAGGAGATTACTGTGGGCCACATCAGCAGCGCTCAACGTAGTAGGCGCCGAGGGGCAGCGCCGTTAAGGGCTGTGGAAGCCACTTTCGCGTGCGTCCCTCACGGTGCTCGGGGCTCTAAATCAGTCCGCCTCTGTTTACCACAGCAATTCGGGTCGGACGGACCCCGTAACCCGAATGGTCGCTGTGCTAATCGCTTCGCCTTCCCCTGCATATCTCCGCCATCTAAGGGTCGGCCGGGGATCGTCGCGTCGTCGCTATGGCTCGTGGGGTCTCCACCACCACGTCGTGGACTTAATCCTCGTGGTCACCTCGTAGTTTACGACAGCGCGACAGCGTCTGCGAGGTGGAAAGTCCGATGCCTGAAGTCGTAGTGACCTGGTGCCCAACGAGAATGTCCTTAAACAGAACGCTTCAGGCCTTACTTTGTGGAAATTCTTCATATTTCAAGATACTTCACTAAAGGAGGTTGCATGGGGAAATCAAAATATTACTAAGTATTACACCTTCTTTCTACATTTTTCGGACTTGTAATAAAAATACCCTCCGGATATTAACATCTCCAAATATTAGGTGCTTCCCTTTCCACTACTATCACTTGAAGTAACTGAGGCTCAAGAACGAGGGAGAGCGTGATGCTGGAAAAATATTTTATTGCGATGAAGTCATGCAATTTTTCCCAATGTCTGTTACGAATTTTTCGGGAAATAAAATGTCGATGAAATATCTTATGTATGTACACGGGGATAGGAAGTGTGCTAAGTTAGCGGTCCGGCCTAATAGCATGATCACTTAAAAATATACCCTTCGACTAGTCTCTATCTACCATTAGCTTGCTTTCCTTGTTTATGACATTCGGAGTTTAGGTCATGTTTTTAGCGGAGGCAGTAAACGACAGATAAAATTTCTCAATGACTAACCCTCACGCCATCGCGAGCTTAGTCTTAAACTGCTCACTTGTTATGCGAAGATTCCTCCACCCTTTGTGTTTTTACCCCAGCCCTTCGTCAAGTCTTCTTAGACTTTCGGATATTGGAGATATGGGGACGGTGATTGGGTTTGATAGGTCAAATTGAAACGAACACGTTTTCCAAATCAGTTGAACCCGAAGATAAACTCCATCAAGTGGGAGATCAATCGGAAAAAATTCTCCCCGATTTGCCTTAATGTGGAAAGTGGTCGCCTCCTTTGAGACAGCTAGGATTATTGAAGGAGAGGAGATCATAATTCTTTTCAATGATTTGATGTCAGGTGTGAGTAGGAGAATTTTGAATCAACATGGGACATATTTAAACGGATCAAATGGCGATAAATGTGGCGCGCACACTGAGTCTCCCGTGGTTGCCATGGCGACTCTTCAAATGAGTCACGACTTGCGAATCGATAACCCAATTCTGAAAAGACATTTGGTCAGGAAGTGCCCTCATGAGTGCAACATGGAAAGAAGCAGATTAAAGTGATGAGTACTCGGGCCTCCCTACGGAGCTATATTTAGATTTCCCTAAATAGTGTTCTGAGTTCATTCATTTTCGTGAGGTTTAAAATGCTAGGGAATTGCTTGTGAAGCAAACGGCCGCCCAAGAAAGGTTTTTCGAGAAAGGTGGGGAGCGGTTCTCTCGGTCAATTAAAACGTTTCCTCCCGGATATCCCCTTAAAGACCCATTTGTTCTCTTTGTGCGGAACATGAGCTAAACTAAAATTTCATGCACTTACTTTTGTACTGAATAAGATCCATCCTTTGAAACGTCATTAGGTATCTTTTGTGTGAAAGCATAATGCTGACGAAATGTATTGCCACCTAGGAAGACTAGTCTCATATAGTCGTCATGATTTCAATGCTAAGTTTAGTGCTAAGTTAAAGTGCCAGTGACCTAAACTACTCTACATTGCTTAGTTTTAGTCAATGGCTTCCAAACCTCCAAGTTTCTTGTGTCTCATGATCTTAAAGTTTGCATATAATTGATATTTTCAGTTTTCAATTTTGGACAGTTTGATGATTTTATTCTTAGTGAAAAAATATAGTATAAACTGCAAAGTAGTTTGGTTAATTTTCAGAATATTAATATCAATTTATCAGAATACCAGTGACAAAGAAGAAACATTTTTTTTAAGTACGCCATAATTTTCTTAATCACGCAGCAATGTAATGCATGACACCTGATGGATGCGAGGGCTTCATATTTATGCATCTGATAATGACTGATTTTTAAGTGGTGGTTTTTTATGAATGTTTGTGCTAGTAAAAACAATTGAATGATATTCAATTGTTTTTACTAGCACAAATTCAATAAAACTCATAATTTATCTCCTTTCAGTGGGAATTATTGAAATCCTTTGAATTCGGGTATTGAAGATATAATGTGCTCAAAAAAGTAGCAACAAGCTATTTATAGAACCTATATAATATTACCGATGTGTCCTAAATTTATGAGCTAAATTATACATACTTAATTAGAGACTTTATCCAATATTTTCATTGATTTGTCTCACATTTCCATAGTTGTGGGTGGAAGGAAATGTTATCAAAGGAAAAATCGATAAAAAAATGTATCCTCTCCCTTCAACACCTCGCGGTCTTGTTTTGAAGATAAATTTTTTCTTCTTTTCATATATGTCACGAAGATGGCTAATGCATGGAGTGAGAATGGAATGGAGAGAGGGAGGGAAAAGAGAGAACCAAATGAAGAGAGGAAAGGGATGGGAAAGTCGAAATAGAGGCGTGCCAATAGCAATCTTATGCGCCTCCTGGTAACCATAACATTGCGGGTCCATGCGGGGATGAAATGGGATGACAGGAGTTCAATATGAGCCGCATAAATGCATCTTAATACTGTCGTGAAAACAGCAAGCGTTATTAATTCCACCTCTGGATGCCTTAAGGAAATCCCCATATGTTGAGCGCGACAACATTTCTTTTGTAGGAATTTGTGATAAAAGCATTGTTTATCTAATTCGTAGCAACGGGACGAGGAGGAGCCGTAGTTCACAATCTTTGTTTGATAAGTGTAAGCTTTATAGTAACGAGTACACGGGATAGATACGAAATTAAGTTATTTAAGTTAGAATGAAAAAGTCTGTGGCATTCAAATTTATTCGGTTACAACAACCACCTTAGTTCAAATCTAAGGTTTAATTACTTTAGTCACTCATTTGCCTGGACAGTACTCTTTCGGTTGTGTTGGAAAGAATATTATCAACCCATATTTAGAGTTTTATATTCTCCGAACAATCTCGTTTTGGCTACTGACACCTTCGATGCAAATATCTTTTTATGGAAGGACAAAAGTTTGTGACCAGTATTTTTTTTAGCTGGCCATCCATATGTAACACAAAACCTCAGAAATAGAAGGAAGGAAGGATTCTAGAGAGGAGTGGGAGTAATAGGTTCAAGAGTTTAACTTTGCCTGAAAGGAATGGAGCGAAATGCAGGTGAGGAGTAGGTGGAAGAATGAAAAGAAAATCTGGTTGAGGGAACATTGATTCCCCTGGACATTTCCTGGCTTACTGAGTCTCCTGGTGAATTGATTGTAAGAGGTAATTTAAATAACATTTTTTCTGGCCCAAGTATTATATATTTTATTTCAGTTTCTATTTTTTATTGCTAGAATCTTTGTACTACACTATTAGGGCTCATTGTGACAATGCTGATATATTGTTCCGGGTCCCTTGTTTCCACTAAACTCTTTTTGGAAAATATCAGAGCTGCCCTTAAATCGGTCTGGTACTTGAGTGTGTAAATAACAGAGCGCGAATAGCTCCTTCACTCCGAGCGCAATTACTGAATTGTAAAATGGTAATCAATGAGAAGATATGAAATAACAACAGCTGCATGCATAAATGCAGGAACACCCATGTCATGACTGACGGTGACACTATAGGTATCATGAGTTATATAGTCTCAAATTCATGTCACGCAATTTCGTTCACATAAGAACAAGTTCACGACAGTAACAATGAACATCGTGGAAATTGCCATCAGCCCTCTGTATAAATGACATGGTTCTAGTCAATTTATGCTCTGATTATCGGGAGCCAATCATTTACCTGGCCACTGACGTCTCTGAAATATACTGAGCCCGATTGTATCTGCACCCACTAACTTCTCAAGCGTTAAACATTTTCTACCTTAGCGTAATTACAGTCCCTAGTTGGCGCTGAGACTAGAGATATTTTATTTTTCCTGAGAGCAATTAAAATGTAAAACTCCACGGATAAACGCTGAGATGAGTGGAAAGTCAAGGTAGATAAATGCATGACTAATCTGTTGAAGAAATGGACCATCCGTAAGAATTATGTTATTGCGGTAGAATATACGCACGGCGAACTTTCTTAAAAAGGCTAAACCCCACCCGATTTTATCATCTCATGACGTTAAACTAGACGGAAAAAGAGTTATTTTCCAGGGTGCTACTTGACGTGCGTCATTTTTGTCTCTCCACCTTTTCGAGATAGACTGGTATGGTACTCTTACTGGTCAAATAAGATATCGGGAAATAAGATGGGTTTTAAGATAGGATAATGGATAAATAATATAATATAAGGTATGGGTTTTAAGATGTTTAATTACCCCAGTACGAATTACTGACATAAGCAATTCTTTACGAAGAAGGACAACTTCAGTGTTCGTAGGTGACTTTTGCGATCATTCTTTTAGCTCACCATTTACAGGACAGCCAAGTGCTAAAATATTTCAGCTGTTATCTTGCAATACGATTATACAAAACCACCACGTCTAGAGATATCAATGGGCGAAAGCAGGTGATGAAAACATAACGGGCAGGAAATACAGGGGTTATAAAACGAAATCTTTCACATGTGCTTTTTGGGAGTAGCACAATACCATCTATATGTCGGAATGACCATCACTCTGAATTCCAGCTGGCACATATTCGAGGAGACTTCATGCTAGAGGGATACCCTTCATTAGATCCCTCGAAATACGTGCCTGATCAGGGAGTGGGCCTATGATGCTGAAGTGGACATACGGCCTTCTTAAATGGTCACGGGGCTTGCGAGGATGAAATACCGGGTGAGTTTGATTAAACCGACAGAGGCGATCAATGCGAGTAGTTATCTTTACTGGGGTGAGGCAACATTTAATTTCCAAAAATTAAAGAATTCACGAGAAACCCAGCCCTCGACTTGAAAATAATCTCAAATGCTCACTCTATCCTCAATACCTGTTAAAAATGTCATTAAATTTCCCATGGATAAAAGCATTCAACTCGGATCGCGAACATAACCGAAGGGTATAATTCGGAATCAAACATTTAGCTTTCAGGATTGAAACTGCAAGCGTAGGTCGGCCACCGATTTATTTTTAATCTTCGCCTTTAGGGAAGTTCATTAAAAAGAATTTTGAGCATGGGCGGGAGAATGGTGTAATGGAATAAATATTTACTTATTGATGGTTTAGTATTAAATAATATAATAAATACATGCATACATAGCATGCAGAATTTTGCACATGGTAAGGAATTCGTCGTACGTAAAAATGGAAGGTTAGTGAATAAAATGGATTGTTATTTACGTAATAGAATTTGTGAGGGGGCAAAAGGTTTCACAAAACATTTTTATGTTTGATATCGATTTAAACATAATCAACACTTAATGTTGGTCTCCAGCGCTCTTTTTCGTGCGTATCCCGTGCTTGTGATTATGAGGCTATTTGCTAAACTTGACTCCTTTCTCACCCCGGCCGTTCCTCGTTTATAGCCAGTATTAGTGAGTTATCTAATCAGTATTGTCAAGATTATAAAAAAGTACCGCTCTTTTAATAGATAATCATCGTGTTCTCATGCTGCATAATTTGTGCTTCCAACACCGCAGACAGCGCTGAGTTGCCCGATGCCTTAAAGCTCCAGCCCACACTGAAACCCTATGATTGGGACATATATGGGAAATATATGAGAAATACATGGCAAATATATGAGAAATATATGGGAAATATATGGGACATATATGGGACATATATTTCCCATACATGTCCCATATACAGGGCTTCAGTGTGAGAGGAACCCCTGAAGTTGGAACGCGAGTTCCGAGAAAAATGTAGTTTCGAGCCGGAAATTAGTTGCTAATTAGCTGCGTAGGCCATGGATTTTGCGGTCAAAATGGTCGAGCCAACTGAACAAAGTGCTCGTATGCGGTCAGCTGACCAGTCTTCTGCTACCGTAGACTTGGGTTCCGGGAGCTCTAATAGCTTAAGTTATATCTCGCCTCCTAAGCTAAACTCTTAACTCAAATAAAAACACAACCTTTTTGCCCGAGGTGGCATTCAACCTCACCGCCTCTGAGTCGCTTAGTCAGCACCTAACCGACCTGGCTACCGCTACCTCTACCTGGCTACCAGATCCTCAGCTCCCTTCTCGCAAGTGGAAGTCCTTTGTGCAGTGTCCGCCACTCAAACAGGCAACGCTCGTTCATCGGAAGGCTTCTGTCAATAATGATTTGGTCTTCCACTGTTTTACATAAGGCAGTGAGCGCTAACTTCAATTGAGTTCCGGTCCTCAACGGGCTAACCGAGTTTTTCGGAGCTCACCGTTTACAGGTTGCAGTGTGAAGAAGGGAGCCGTGGGACTTATACATACAATTGAGAAGATATTCTTTGATTTTTATCATAAAATACACTTTTTAGGAAATTTATCCATACCATTAGGGCGCATATTTTGCAGCCTGTCTTTGTTTACGTAAAAACAAATGGTCAGTTTATTCATGTTTTTCTTCGTTCGTCCTTAAAACTGGCTTAACATATATTTCGTTTCGCGAGCTAAAAAATTCAGTTGGAAAGATAAGCAGTCATCTACAATTCCATAACCGGCGTAAGATGTGCGAAATGGGGCCAGGGCATCAGGTGGGTAGGGGAACAGTCGTGTCTCTGCGCAAATGACCTCAGACCTCGCGAAGTGGCCACTGTAGAAGCGGGCGGGGGAGACTTGTAGGGGTCCGCACGAGACGGAGGCAGAGAAGCTTGGAGACGTCGCGGGACCCCTTGGCGCACCCCTCTTGCCCCCCCTCCATGGTGCGAAGACGGGGGAGGGCCAAACTCGCTGTGCTGGAGCGACCGAAAGGGAGCCACAGCTGTTTCTGAATCGTAATTGCGGCGAGAGCCTTGAGGGATTGGTCACGTGGCTTACCTGTGGTGGCGAGGCGGAGGGGGGCGGCGGGGTAGGGGCACGAGGAGGGACGTCTGCTTCACTCTCCTCTCGGACTTCGCCGGTGAAACAGGACGCGGCGGCGGTGACTCGTCGGACCGAAGCGCGGGTCGACCCCGATTCCTCTTGCGCTGCGCCGCCTGGACTGCTGCTGTTAACCCGGTACGCGCCACGCCGTGGGGCAAGGCAGACTGTGGACTTAGTGCCGTGTGATACGGTAAAGGACGGAGATAACCATCGCGCAGCCCTCCTCCCAACGTCACTGGAAGCTTCTCCCCTCCCCGCCTTCTGGGTAATTACGAAAACATCCGTTGAAGTGCCCCCCTGGAAATAGATAAGAGCATTGGTGCGGGCCACGCGTTGGGACCGGGGTGCGCTCGCGTGAATATTTCTTGTACCGTCTTGGTGTCGTTACTTCCGTGAAATGATCCCTTTTCTTCGCGGGTGGATATTGTGAGTGGAAGGGTTGGCGTGCTCGTGTCAATCTTTCCCGTTGTTCTCCGTCGAGGGGGGAGGCGTGAACTATATTTGTTCTCGAGGATTCACTGCCCTCTCTCCCTCTGACAGCGGCCGTCGACGCCATTATTCGTACTCCCGGCCTTTCGATGGAATTCCTTTTTTTAGATCCCCACGCGCCGAAAAGGAAAGACGATTATTGTTTCCTTCGGTTCAGATTTCCATATAATGCATCGCGGTATTTGATATATGGGAGTGATACTTGTTCCTCAATTGGACCTCCCACAAAATTGCCTCGATGAATAATTCAATAATTTTTCCCACGCTTGACTTTATGATTACCAGACAAGTTTTTTCAAGAAGTGCCTAAATAATTGTGTTGCCAAGCTGCTTGGAATACGCTCTTTTCTGGTCGTGGAAATACTTTCGGGAAATATGAAATTATCAGGGAGTAATATTCTTTCAATCTATTGGTAGCCTTTTCAAAGTATTCGTGGAAATATATTACCATTAATTAAATCCAGGGTATTTTTACGAAGTAAAACCTTTGATGGAATGAAGTACATTGAAATATATGAGTGTATAGGAGCATATTTATGACACTGAAGTGATTATAATTACTATTTTCATATACTGGTATTATAAATAAGAGGTTTTCATATGGGAAAAAAGAATTTTCCTTCCTTTTTCCTAGTAGTATTTAATTACTTTTATTTTGAAAAGATAAATGTAATGGGTAAATGTGAAAGGTTTGGAAAATACTTTGGGCCAAGGCTAAAGAAGCATTGTAATTTTACGAAGGTTAATGGACCTGATGATATTTATCTTTTTTGTGGGTGTAATAAGAACGATATTTCAATTACCATAATGTCATTTTTTGCTTTAAGGATGTGATATGAGACATGCATATAAACGCTGAGTTCAATTATACAATGGAAAGGGTTATTTGCTTGAAAAGGTTAGAAATTCTTTCATGGTGTCAAATAGTTGTTAGTAGCTTTAATTTGGTAACAAATATTATGCATGCGTGCTTAGAGTTTGATAGTCATTTTTGTTCTAGAAATGCAAAAAATATAATTTATCCCTTGTTTTTACAAGTGGCTTAATATTTTTCTGCTATGAAAGTTAGAGCTTTGTTTTAGCTATTGCTTTAAGTTTATTTCCAAAGGATGGAACTTTCAAGCGTAACTAACAAGTACTTACAATTAGTTATTTCCAGCATCAGTACTATAATTTTTGATATTTAAAAAGTTTCAATGTAGCCGAGGATGTGATCTAACTTGCACTTTCCCCTTCCATCTCGACCCACCATCCCAAGTTCCCTCTAAAAAAACCCTCCCGTGTCCTTCACTTGACGTCGCCGAAATCATTTCATTGCATCTGAAGGTGGCGTAACCGCCGAAAGCGATTGTATAATCCTGGTATTTCGTAAATGGTGTGGAAATTACCATGAGGTGTTTAAACACTCAATCATGGAACTGTTCCACAAAGTTAGATCAGCATCATTTCATTGCGTTAAAGCCATAATTTTGCAATATTCATCAGCAATAACATATAAGATGTAATAATTGACCCATAATCTACGTTGGTCTAATGATTTTAAATTGCAAATTGAGAGAAGTTACTTTGTACCCTTTTTTCCCGGCGTGAAGTGCCTATAAGTACGAATAGGTACAGACTTTTAAATACAGATGATAGCAAGAGTGTATTGCCATTGTTATGCAGTCAATATATGTAAAGTCATTGTTATTTTCCATGGTATCAGCCGTTACGGAGTGGAGGTGTTTCATTATAAATCAACAAACACTTAGTTTTTCCACAATATTTATCAAAAATGTCGAAAAAGTAAGTGTTTGTTATACGTTATCAATGAAATTTTTTTAGAAATATTGTGGCAAAACTAAGTGTTTGTTGATTGTTCTGGTTTCCATCCATTCTCCTTTATATTCTCCCTTGCAATATGAGTAATATATAACTGGGTGTGTATAAAGAAATTTTCTCTTTCATCTTTCTCATGCTATCTTTGATTTTTAAGTATACAATTTAGCTGCTTTGATGAAATTATTTATACCTTAATTTAAATTCTTCCTCCAAGTCTGCCATTTTCTTGGGAATCCGGGTCAGTCGAGAAAGGTATTTGGAAGCTTTGACTTCTGGAACATTCTCCTAAATTATCGGTTTTCGATAAGTTAGCGCTCCCATGCGATTAATTCTTTCGTTATTTAGGTATGTCAGATTGCAGAAACGGTCGGAATATGCCATCTGTAGACCCCACACGTTCATCATAATTTCTTAGAGCCACTTTACAATTCATCATCATTGGTCATCAATCCTCGGATTGGTTTGACGCAGCTCTCCACTGAGTTCTTCTATCGGCTAGCCTCTTCATATTTACGTATTTCCTCTCTTTCAAATCCTTCATCACTTGGTGCATATATCTCATTCGAGGCCTTCCTTTGCCATTCTTCCCATACATGCAGAAAAAGAGGAATTTCATTGCATCGAAAATCGACGGCATTGCTTCCGGGTGTCAGTGCGGCCGTCGCTGTACGTGGAAGTGAATGACCGCACGGGGAGACGGGACGGAAAACAATCGTGAGCGGGCATTAGGTGAGTGAAAAAGTTTCGGCTTCATTCGCCGCGAAATGGCTTTGCGGTCCGATCTACAGAATCCAACGGTTCGGCGAGCGCCGTGTTCCCCAAGCCGCGATTTTTTTTCTCGAGGCAAGAGAGTACAGCAGCCTTAAGGGTTTCCGAGTTCCCTCTCTGGTCCCATCGGTAAACCGCATTCCCGTTGTGCTGCGCTGTCTCGTGATCCGCGGACGCTAGAATTTGTGCAAAAGGGATTTCAACCACCGCTGCACTCTTGCAGCGTGATATTTTTTTTGCGATGTTTTTACTGGACTCATTGGAGCTGTGCCAAGGCGCTGGGGGCTGTCTCCAAGGTTCAGTACGTCTGGGTTTGCGGTGAAGATTTAAACTTCGTCGCGGGAGGTGGGCATTTAGTTGTAAGAATTCTTATTAATAATATATTGTTATACTTGTATAATTATCAGATTCAGCTTGTAAGTTGCTAATTAATATATTCGGTCGGTTGCCACCCAAAACTTTAACTCTCAAGTGAAACTTTCAAATGCATGTTCGCAGTGCTTTCTAATTACTTTGAACCCTCGTTAGTCATTTAAAAACATACAGTTTCCTAATTTCAATTACATTTTAATGCAAAACGTGCAGGAATGATTTTTGGCCGTAGAAATTGTGGGAAGAATTGATTCTTCTTGTGAGTTGAAAAAATACCTATGACGGCGTATATACTATGGATCGAAGACAGAATGTTCTCTTAGGGGAAATGAAGGAACGAATTAGAAAAATAGTCTGGAATTACCATTGAATTACATTATCGCACGAGTTTATTGCCAGAGAAAACAGCAATTAATGGCTGAGTTTTGACCTTGACCTGTAGTTTTTAGATCCTCGAGTTGCTAGTATTGTTATTAGGGCCAGAGACTTTTTTTAACGTAACCTATTTTTTTAGGAAAGGCGTGTTCCTCTTATGTTAATCAGTGGAAACTACTTGCTAGAAAAAACATTGATGGGATGGTGGTCTTAAATGTGACCAACTTAATGAGAATGTGAGAGTTACGGGGATCGGGTTGGTGTGGCGGCTAGAGTGCTGGCCTCCCATTCCGAGGGCCCGGGTTTGATACCCGGTAGTGGAGGATTTTTCAGAGGCAAACCGGTCCCTACTTGAGTGCCTAGTGGAGGGCATTTCAGGTTCAGTACTCCGTCCGTCGGATGGGACGTTAAGCCGTGGTCCCCTTGGCGCCTGTCGTTAAGAGGAGGCTAATGCCGACGCCGAGTTTCTCTCCACCCTTCCTCCATCACCTGAAAACTCCTACCATTACGCAGTTACCCATCTATCCTAAAATGGCGCAAATGACCTTAGCTGTCGGCCGCCTCCCCTGAATAACTAACCACCCAATCATGTGAGAGTTACTCGTCTCGAAGCTTTTCAATTATCTTGTGCATATTTTGATCATTAAATATTTGTGACAGATATTTATAAAAACATTTCCCACTAGACCTGTCACACCCAGGGAGCATCGATTTGATAATGGAATTTGTCCAACTTCGTGTCATCTGAAGATGACCTAACCAGTCGTAACCCCTGAAGTGAAATAAATCTGGCGGAAAAACAGTATTCCTCTATTCATAATGAATATCAAGGTAGCCAATATTTATTTATTTATTTATTTATTTAAAGCATTATTCACATACAGCAGTAGCGCCAATTTACAGTGAAACATTTAACAATGAACATGAAAGAGGACAAAAATACAATAACAACATAAAGATCAACAACGCTGAGCCCAACTTGGATAGGGGAAATATTTAATTTGTTGACAGGTGGGACATAGCTTGGGTGGTGAAAAGGTCACATGATAAATAAAAAGGATCGACGGTGTGAGGGAGTGAATTAAGAAGGGAGGAGAGGCGAAATAACGGTGAGCGCTGAGTGAGAGATATCCTGGGAGTAGGCAGGTGGAGTAGTGAATGCGTGCGGGTGGATCGAGTTGGTATCCTAAAGTTGAAGAGAGAAAGCAGTTCGTGGCAGTCAATGACCGAGTTAAGGGTATTGTGGAGGAGTTTTAAATCAGTTTTAAGTCACTAAATATGCCACTCTTAGGCTAATTTGACTGATTATTTACTGGGAAAAATGTTAATTCTCACCAGTTTTACTGTACTGGTTCCTATCTGCTTGAGTGCCATGCAAATCTGCTTGGCGCACTTTTCTCCAACTCCCGAGTAGTCATGTGAGGAATAACTACTTGTGTCTGGTCATATCAATGTAATTGCTAACCTCAACGTCCTTGATATTTGTTTTCATTCATATAATGATAGCAAAAACAAGTAAATTAAATGAAAACAGAGAAGTGTTTTGCTAACGTTTAACTTGCTTCGTACAATTTGAATAAAAATTATTAAGGGTAACTTCAATATTTTTCGTCTAGATTGAATGGACGTATTTGTTTTTATGCGTTAATGAATTATTTCACATCATATAACAACACTTTTTATGCACAGCACTAAAAGTCCGGTAAAGGGTTTTAAAAAGTGCATTTTTGATGAATGAAAATTGCTTTCGGTGCCTAAATGAAGTTGTTGTCATGTCTATTATTCAACAATGAGACACTACAAAAAAACCGCTCAATTCGTGTATTTTCTCGTAAACTTCTTCCATATTTATCGCAATATCCGATTAGACAATTGTACTTGAAATACTTAAACAAATACAAATTATAGTTTCAAACTAAGTAAATAATGTCTAAACACGGTTATTTGCTCCTAATCATACTATTTACATATTTTTCACAAAATGCGTGCCAATAATCTTTAAGTTAACAACACTGATACATTCAGTGCAAGAACTGCACATATTCGGAGTCTTTGGTTTTACTGCCTGTGCAAGTTCAATTGCCATGCCTTAGTAGATTAAACACGGTTGCTAATTGGGACATTAATTAAGTGAAAAAGTCTACTGGCCCTCTCCCTAATTTTTTCTAGCTTCTGAGTTGGTGTTACGTACCAATTTTGGCATTGAGTAACGGTAAGAACGAGTATGAAACTATGCTCAGAATAGATGTGATCATCACGTTTAAATAGTATACAAAGGAAAAATTTTAGAGTAAGTCGGAGCACACATGGTGAAGACTGTATTCTAAGTGAGTATAACGAGTTGGACCCATTTTGCCTAATTTTTGATAGAGATTCAGGTTGAAGTTTTTCTTACTTTTCCCTCTAAGCCCCCAATAAAGCCAATTTTCTCCATTGCTGATATTTAAGCGAACTTTATGTTGTTCTACCAAAAATAATATAACCACCAGTTCATTTTGTTGGAAATATAAGGTTCACGACCGTTTTAGTCAGTTTCTTGAACAGTTTGTGGGGATCAAAGGGACCCCTGGCATTGCATTTAAAATTTACCTAATCAAATGCTAAAGCAAATACGGCGTTCAGTCTTTATCCTACATTTGTTGTCTTACGCTTATTTTAATGACACAAACTAACAAAAACACTAAAGCAAAATGGTCTGATGGTAGTGCATTTATCACGCTTGAGAACGTGCTATCTAACGTTAAATTAGTAGGTCCCGCATTTTCAGTTTGTCTCCTTTCAAGTGTCATTCTCTAGTCGTCAAAGTATACATATCAAAGCAAAAATGAAGATCTTTCATATTATATGACCAAGGCTATTTAAGGATCATCTTGATTTTCCAAACTCTTAAAAGTATGCGTGAAATCTAAACACAACTGCAGGATAGTAAAGGAATCCATCCGTTATTACCCATTCTGTATTTCGAGCGTCACGATGCCTAACGAAATGTATTCATATTTATACAATGTATTTTTGTTGGCTGAACTAACAAGTTATCTATGTAGGTGTCAGAGAAAATACAAAATGAGTCCTTAGAAAATTTAGCAGTTTTGCCAGCGTCACGGGTGACGGGAAAGAAGGCAAACATTATGATACTTTGACCAGTCCGTGCGGATGATAAATTTTTATGTTATTTTATTTCTCTGTCCTTGGCAGAAATCTTTACTCTGATTTCTCCGCTTGATCTTTATCCACTTACGGCATCTCAGAAATGTTCACTCACAATGCAATCTCAGCAGTGACCACTAGTCTTCTGCGAACACTCATCTTGTCTAGCCTGCCATGTGACATTTTTAGATGAAAAAAGCCACGACGACCTTGAAAAATTGTGATAGTGCTTTGATTTATATTTGATATATTTTATGATATAAATATCAAAATAGAGACATAAGAATATTTATTCCTTCACTTGAACCCGATCTAAAATAAATGACGACACGAATCGGTGCTAAATTTTAGCCATATTTGAGAACGTGCGGAAAGCGTCTGAGGGTAGTACAGTGTCTAATACAGTCGAAACTTTTTAAAGAAGAAGAAACGTCGACCATGGTACAACAGCACCGATTTAAAATTCGGTAAAAACCTGTCAAACAAATCCTTAAAGTGTAACATCATCTCTCCTTTCCAGTCATAAGGCACTTCCTTTGAAACGATAACTATGCACCAGTTCAAAACATACGACAACAATAAATAATATTAAATTACGAGTTTAACGACTTAAAATGAAATGAAGGAAAAAGAAGAGATTACAGTGCATATATACCAGTAAATTTTATATTAACATGGATTTTATTCAACAATAAATATCACTGTATTCATATTGACGTGACTACTTGTTTGAAGTGGAACCATTATCCCCCTGAGGTACACATAGTCGCACAGATATTTTCCTCACTAAAAAGAACCACATGACTTAAGGTGTACGGTGATGTTAAACTTCATCATCATCATCGGTCAACAGTCCTAGGATTGGTTTGACGCAGCCCTCCACTTGATTCTCCTATTGGCCAATCACTTCATATTGATGTAACTCTTCCCTTTTACATCCTTCA
Organism: Platycnemis pennipes; assembly: GCA_933228895.1. Classification (NCBI taxonomy): domain Eukaryota; kingdom Metazoa; phylum Arthropoda; class Insecta; order Odonata; family Platycnemididae; genus Platycnemis; species Platycnemis pennipes. The sequence goes on along the minus strand of OW121846.1, from coordinate 100,772,674 downwards.
CGACCTGTTTCTTATATCTCATACGAGAGCAGCCTTTTTCATTCTTCCCGTCCACTTTTCCCTCGACGATTGTGTTCATTAGGCCATCGTGTCTTAAGATGTGGCCGATTAAGTTGTCCCGTCTTCTTTTTAGGATTTTCAGTAGACATCTCTTTTCTCCCACTCTTCTTAAGACTTCTTCGTTTGTCACTCGGTAGATCCATATTATCATCATCATTCTTCGGAAGCACCACATTTCAAATGCTTCCAGCCTTGACTTCTCTGCTGCTCGTCTAGGCTTCGCTGCCATGTGGTAGAATGCTCCAGATATATGTTCTAATGAAATGCTTCCTTACTTCCACGATGCTATTCTTAACCATTGCGATTACAATGATGACCCAACGCACTGTGAACGGGATTCGTCTCTATTTTGATTATATTACATCATATAACCTCACCTCTGAATCATAAGATAAACAAATCTATGGCCGATGTAATATTCGAAATGAAGATCTTTTTGTGGACAAGCCCTTTGGGTTACCGACCTAGCGCGGCCGGAACTGAAATATGTCAAGCATATTGCTCAGGACTTAGGTTAACTACCCCACTAGCCTCAGTCTTCTAACATTGTAATCTCTGCATTGTATTCGTGGATCACTACTCTTTGAATTAAATGATGAGACACATGAAATGAGCGGAACATGATTTATGCAGTCATGGAGTACCTTATGCGACATCTGTCTTCAGCCACCACCTATTTTTACTCTTCAGCGATTTTTAATATTTTATATTAAGAACTGGATCAAAATGCAATTAAAAGATTCTCTGCCAAAAATAAAGAAAACAATTGTAAGACACAATTGTTGGAAAAAAAATCCGTTGTATTTCTTATCGAAGGAATGCATTAGGTTTGTTGTGACAAAATCAGGTTATATCCCGAACGTAATGTCTGTAGAGTTATAGAAGGGTTTCTCGACGGTGCCAGTATTTCTTCGTGGCTGTTCGTCACTTGGCGAGCACAATAGATAAGTTAATCTCTCAATGCCCATCTCCATTTCCTGCTCTGATTGACGACTAGTCGCCGCTTGTTCTCCAAGCAAAGCAATGCTTTATTATATCGAAGAAGAAAGAAATGGTGCCACCATAAGTTTCACACTACTGTCTCCCACGGAGTTCTCCATTGCTACAATCCTTGACCGTGTGTACTTACAATGGACTGCAAAGAGAGGGAGGGAAGGGAGAACGGCATGATTGGAACACACCATCGTGCTATTGAAAGAAGAGAGGCACTAGCTTGGCAGCGATAGTGTGGACGGGAGAAAAACCTTTCCTGTTTCTTTATTCGCCACCTGGGGCACTCTCTATTTGCTAATCCCGCGTCGTCGGCGCATGCCGCTGTCAGCTCGGCTGACACCCGCGTGGATGCACATTTCTGCCTGGAAACCGAGGGTGGGGTGCGTGGCTTACATTGCCACTGGCCTCGAAAACTCTCTAGAGCCAGGGGACGCCTCATAATCTTTATAATCTTTGAATCTTTGACATTCAATCGGATAGAATAAACAATCATCAAGTATTACAAGTCAAAAATTTTTTCCTTCTCTTGTAAACACTTTTTTCAGTGTTAATCTCGGTTGTACTCCGTTACAGATCGCAAGAAAATCCCGTTAGCTCAGTTCCACTAGACTTATCATCAATTTGATGAGGAAAGTGCAGGTTAATGGCGCGCACACTAATTAGCATTTATAACGAGTGGCGCTCGGATGATGAGGTGATTTGCACAATTTGAGACTGATGGGATAGTGGTGGGAATGTGGAAAAGGGAGGACATTATTTTCTCTTTCATCACAGTCATCTATTTCTTTACAAAATGGCCTCGGGAAGTTAATATTGTCCCATCCAGGTCAAGGCTTGGTTATCTTTCATATTACACTGAAGACTGGATGCGCGAAATGAAAGACCAGCTATGCAGCTACCGAGCAAACCGAGGTCCGGCGGTCAAGTGCAAGTTAGAGTCCTTCGCACTAATGCTTTAGTTATTCTGGAGAGATGACTGGTAGCTAAGGTGATTCACGTCATTTAGGATTGATGAAAAATTGGATAGAGGCTGGAAATTTTTTGGGAATGGAGGAAGGGTGGGGAGAATGGAGGTGTGTATATTAGCAGCATCAACTTGCTTTGACCAATAGACTCCTCGAGGGATCCTCGGTGATCTAATATTATATTATTTATTGCCTGTTACTGAAAGTTCTAATGGTCACATGTCTTCACTCAAACTAGGATGTCTGAAGAAACCCTGACGAATAACTACTTGAGAGCAATCAATCAAAGGAAATTCAGTGAAGACGGGAAGAAAAAGGTACAGAAAAATTGGTTTTGACTTGTTAGCCTTAATATAGAAAGAGAAAAGGCGTAGTGGTACACTTAACTGGAGTCCAAAGTTGCAATGCGGTGAGGTTTATGCGATGCGGGAATCGTATGTAATAAAGGCAGTTGGGATGGATAATATATTTTCAGAATAGTTTAATGAGCAGGAGACAAATGGAGAGTGAATGACCTTATTTATCCTTTATGCTTCTCCTGAAGACTGTCACGATCCAACTCCCAATAAACAGTTGAGGCAAAAAATAAAAATTTTTCAATAAAAATTAACTTGGATTTTTATCTCACACGCTGGCTCGAAAATATGCTGATAACACTGATGCAAAGGAATAAAAAACATTATCTTGCAGTATTATTCGGTCTACTATTTTTTTTCAAGAAGCTCTTCATAAAGAAGTTTGAGATAAAATATTGGATAGGTGTGTATATTAGATAGTATAAAATATTGGCATTTAGGTGGAGGGATGGATTTTACGTGATCAAACGACACGTAAGCAGCCGGGGAATGAATGTATGATCTGGTGAGTAAGGAATTGGTAACGTGCGTTGAGGATGCAAGACGGGCGGAGACGCTAAAGAAGCACTTGAGCGTTGTTAACTGCTGGGCAATGCTGGTGTGATTCTCGTTACTGGCCTCCTTGTAAACGTTTACGGGCGTATCTTCCGGTGATTAGGGACCCTGAAGTAGTGCTGGGAGAGAGAGATGAGTGGGGTGTCTACAAGGGCAATGGTGATTCATTCGGATAGCGGTATTTGATTTTCTAGCTGAAAACTAGGCTAAGCTCCGAGGCCACCGTTGTGTACCGGGAAAAGTTGTTTGAAATTGGTTGTATTTTACGCTACATAAAATTATGTGTAGGTTGCAAAAATAGAAAGGCAGGTTTCTATTTCAATTGTAGGTTTCAAGCATAGGTAGCAATGCTACCTATGCTTGAAAGATTACCTGTCATCCTCATGTTGAGCATAAGATGGGTTAAACCCCAACCCCAGAAGAAAAAATTACATATCCATCTTATAATGAAGTACTTTTTTCTCACCTCTTGCTTTGTTTCTAGAGGGGGATTACTTGGGTGAAATTTTCATTAGTTTCCGCTCTATCATAGGAAAGAAATAAAATGAACTAAATAAATAAACGATTTGCTTAAAAGACTATAATTAAATGTAAAGTTATAATTAATTGAATAATTTATCGACATTAAAATTTATTTAGTCGTCTGTAGATGATGTTGGTTTTAAATTAGAATGGCTATGACTCATTAGTACGATTTTGGTTCCAAGTGGCAGTATTCTCCACCCTCCCACAAAATTGTATCAACTCTAATTCTCATTGAAACAGCTTGTGGTATTTATTCTCGAAGCAAATTCGAAATTAATTTTCTGATTTATAGAGTACTGAGCGTACATGTCCACTAATAAATGTAAACTACCACCAAAATTGTGAATTCCGTATGTTACGAATGATCGATGGTATCAATGGGGTCGTTTACCCTGATGTGGAAAGGCAATGTCATTCAGCAAATAGGATCATACCAAAAATGAGTCGCTGCTTGAAGATAGTGTCCATCAGTTAATCTAATATCATATCCACTTCATAAAAAACATTATTTGATTGCTATTTACGCGTGGAAGTATATTAAAACGTTTCTTAGGCTTGGCACACTTGTCACAATCCTGATCTTATGACACGATCATGACAAGCACGTATTAAACATACTGAAATTGGATAGTATATATTCCTGAGGCGTTTTATTTTCACGGTATTGCTTATCTGTCTGTTGGAAGTCAAGTCTCATTTTATCTACTTGAACCATATCTTGCCCGAAGAGCTTTTTCGATATCGTCTCTTTTTGGTGCGACCACTCCTTTGCAACTGCGGACTTCATAGCTAAATTCTCCGAGACGTTTAACGCCTAAAAGGTAATCGAAGCCTAGGAATGTACCGTTTTACAATTCAAAGGAAATACCCCCATTGTACATACACCTGTGTGCTGCAATGAGCTCGTCCACTCTTCTCTACTCCCCACTCCGCTCCGAACGGAACTGTCCTTCCTTTGGTAAACAATACGATGCTTGATATCCGATGTCTCATGATGTTACGTGGCTTGGTGTTTGCCTTTCCCTTTGCATATGGTATTTATATCGATTATAAATGAATCAATCAAGGTATGAGCATCTCTCTAACGAGGAAACATTCGAAGTTCCTTCCTAATGGCAACTTTTGCCACCTATCCTATTCGGTATTAGCATGCTCTTAACGAATGCTGCCTACATGGTTAACAGTTAAACGACTCATTTGACGGAGCTTCACTTAAAAGCATTTACCTCTGCTTAGCATTTACGTAAGAAACACCTCTGTCAGAAGGAGTATTCGAAAGAGGTCAAAGTGGAGTGTAGATGCTGGAGAGGGTAGAGTGCCCCAATGGTACGACTCGGTGAGACGAGCAATTTTTCGAATGTTCACACTTCATGACACATTTCAGCGAGTAAGTAATGAGGGATTTACTCCCAGGAAATGGATTAGGAAGTGGATATGAAAATTTACTTCTCTACCGTACCTTAACCATCTGATGTTTGACCTGCTTTGACATGAGTACTCTGTCATCTGTTTACTTTGGTTTCATGTGTAAAACTGAAAAACTTGTTGAATTTTCATTAGCACTAATTTTTAGACCAAGTGTCTGCTTAATCATAAGCTCAAACGCACAGTTGACTTGGGGTTGTAATATATATGGAATTTGGTCTCCTTCAAAATACATTCTCCGTTTTGACGTACCTTTTATTTACTCCGTCAGTTTTTCGAGTTTGAATTGTAGGAAAGTCCTAGGATCCCATATTGGAATATACATTCTGCTTGCGTCAGTGACTAATTATCGTCTGCTTTGGAGCAGTGAATGATATTTCACTTATTATAGAGAGCTTATTTTATCCCATTGGGGCAATAATTGGTTTGCCAGAAATCCCTTCAGTTAGAATGGAGAGGAATTACTGAGTAATGCGTGTAAACGATGGGATAAAAGTTGCGTTCCCTAATCTCAAAATCGATCCACGTGGTCTGAGTGCCGCCGTTTATTAGGCAGTAGTGCCGCGGAGGAGGTATGGTCTTTTTAATTGGTTATTATTTGGGTTCACCAGTGCATTATAACTAGACGTGAGATCTCCCCGATATAAATAGACAATTATGATTTCGTGGGCCCTCGATGGATGGCCACGCGAGGCCCGTTTGCACGAACGGTTCCACTTGCAGGCCCCGAGGGAAGGCGTTCCGATCTGTTTGTGATGAAATTATACGGCACCCGCCTCTCATCCACTCACGCTGATTCCCGCCTGATGCTTCGTGTGCCGCAAATGAAGTGGCTCAAGAGTTTGCTTTTCCGTCCCGAAGCTATTGTTCGGATGTGATTTGCATATTTGCTCTGGCGAAGTTTTAAAAGGAAGAGTTTCCCATTGGCCGTTAGCACTCCCTTAGTTCTCGGTCTAAAAATATGAAACCCTGCCCTTCACGATGTGGATTGGCGGAGTATACGGGCTGATCCGATCTTCGGAGGGTTTTCGGTGACGAGCTGCTTATCTTTTGCTTCCAACGACTTCGCTTGGAGGAGACTTGACTCGTTAGACGTTATGAAAGACGGTGAATATTAGATTTCATGAACGCTGAGTAGTGCTTCAATGGAATATATCTAACTTCCCTTTCAACTACAACCAATAGTGCATAGTTTTGATGAAACGCCCACTATTTCTGCGATATAGCTAAATTATGTTCAAATACTTGTATGATTATTTTTCATTATTAATTCCTGTGCTACTGCTATTGTAATGAATATTACCGTTACATTACTACATGAGGTAGTAATCAGTCCCAGTTTTGGGACTGATTACTACCTCATTTTGTGAAATTTAGCCATAGTAAGGTATTTTCCTACACGAAAGAAAACTGAATTTATTAATTGCGACTATGCCCTGCCGTAAATGTATTCATTTCCGCAAAACGTTTGTATTGAGAAATTCCAGTTTACTAGAGAATTAAATGTTAATTTTAAGACCATTTGAAAATGCTCAGAAATGGCGGAATGCGCTGCCTTCCTGCTTACGTAACAAGTACGTAGTATACATTACGAGGCATAGGAAACATTCGTCTCCTGGATTTACAATTGTATTTCAGAGCCCCTCAGATCTAGCAACTATGTATTAATAATAGCCTGTGAAAAATATAAAAGTTTGAAAAGTCTCCTCCCTTAAACATGGTATTAATACTCATTTTATACGCTTCAGGACATCCTGCTCGTAGAATCCTCTGATACAGCTAAGCATGGCGTGAGGTTTGCTGTTGAAGTTCGTGAACTTCACGGTATTCTTAATAAAATGAATACAGTTTTTAACTGAATCATCTTAATAAATAATTTTAAATAAACAAATAAAAGTTAATAATAATAATTAAAATGAATAAATATTCCTCCGTTACTAGTTAATAAGCTTTAACGGAGTGCACCGTCTGCTTCGAAGCGTCCGCACCACCACCTAATGGCAGGTAGAGGAAAGAGTGTTACGTCACAGGTATGATTTACTGGCATGAAGTAGTTTACCGACGCGTTGTCGCGCAGTTGAATTTTTTCACTTTTAAATTAATGAGGAAAAATACTTAACGTCATTTTAAAATCGAACCGCTTAAAATACGTACTCAGGAGGCTATAAACTTTCGATCAAGAAAATAAAAAAATAATAGGAAACTACCCTTTTAAAAATTAATGATTTACAACTTTGTCCGTCCTTGTTTACTCTCCGAATTTTTTCAGAAACTGACTGACATTCTCGAGAACGTATTGCCACGCTCAAGGGGCTCAAAAATGGAAATGTACTGCTGAAACTATGGCCGAGCAATCAATAAATTTAAAGAAGTACTAACCAATTCATTTTTTTATTATTCCTGTTTCGATATGGCTGCGCAATTCTCGGCTGTCAGCTAAGCCTCTTTTTGGCCTCCCTAAATAAAGTTTTCAGTAGTGCCATTCTCCTGATGCAAAAACATCTTAAGAAACTGTGGGTGGACCAAGAAAAAAAATGAATCCCCACGTAAAATAAGCATGGAGGCGTGTATTACAATGTGAACTCGGTCCTCTCCTTGGGATGCAGCTTCGAGCCACTGACACTGTGAGCACATTTCTAATTAAATGCCATCTATTCGTTAGAACTAAAACAGACTTATAAGTCGGTTCACTCTGTATTAAAATGTGAGTCTTGTTCACAGATTTAGCGTGTAGGCGGAGAAAGGTGTGATGCATTAAAGGTTTCGTTTTCGTGCGTTTACTCGGAGAAAAAGCTACGAAATTAAGACATTTTATCCCCTTCCTTAATTGCTCCTAATCTGTACGCTGTAAATGAAGTGCTTATTTTGTACAAATGTAAAATAATGTTTGAAAGTTAGTGTCTCGATGTTTTCGATTGTTTAATTCGACTACAAACACGTTACGTTCTAATATAACTCATACAGTTGCAAGAGACATCTGAACAAAGATGTAAACGCTTTTTTCCTAGCCACCATGGTGTCAACTGCATTTTTATAAATGTTCTATGAAGCATTAAGAGTGAACGGCATCATCATATTTAAGCTTCCCCTTTTCCATAAATAATTTCTTTGTAGGAAGAGCGTAGGGAGAGGGACTATTGATAAGCATGTGCATATTTCCGTATGAGAAGGACACCACTCGCCTTGGGCACTTAATATCTCCTCTGCTGTGCCGATTTCCACGGCGAAATAAATTGGCTGCATCCCCGCAGACGCTTTCGGAGACGAAGCTAGCGTCCCTCCCTTAGACAAGATTTGATGGGATGACGGATACGCTCACCCTCCCTTCATAAATCTTGGCGCGAGAGAAATAAATCGACATTTTCAGTCGAGCCGAAGGATCCGACGCGGGCCGAGACGAATAATTGAAGAGGAGCGCCCCTATTTTAACGACTAGATTACATTTATTCATCGCCCGCCCATTCCCCCTTTAGTCCCAATTCGCCGTGAACCCTTCATCCAGAGCGGAAATAAATCCGGAAGCGTTTTCACGGGCACTCATCCACTGGCAACTCGTCGATAGCGTGTCACGTGGCTCTCACCCCTCCGCCCCTAATGCTTTCCCCCCGCCTTCGCTCACCCGAACGATTCCTCGAAGAGTGAAATCGAGTGAAATCGATTCGAGAGTAGGCAGTGGATTGCAGCAGGGAGCGGTGGCGGAGGTGTCGAAGCAAAACGTGATCGAGGGGGCGCACGGCTGTTGTGGTGGAAACAAAAGACATAAGCTGAAGAGCGAATGGTGGGAAGCCATTGTTTTGGAGCAACGTGAAAAAGCCTCTCGTAGACGCTCATTCCCCGATTTCCCTTGTGTGCTCTTTCTTGTTTGAAGAGAGCTGGCTGTACAGCTAATTGCACGGTTCCTTTCACCCCACCGAGTTCGCTTCGTTACAAATGTCGACACAGAATCCTGTATGATGATCGTGGCCTCGACACTTATCTGCCTACAGACCTACTGAGCTTCCGGGCAAAATAGCTACATGGAGTATGATTCCAGTAATTTAGGATTAATTAATGCCTTCGCATGTGCACCAACTTGCTGCGTTTTTAGTGTCATGAAAATGCGCTCGGATGAAAAGCCACCGCGAGGATTCGCTCGAAAGCTTTGATTCGATCAATCGCGACAAAATAAGTGAATGCTTAATTTGCCGCATTTTAGCCAAAATGTTAAGCTATTTTTGCCCTTGCTCTCGCCATATTTTTGCGTCAAAAATCTCTAAGAGTTATTCAGTGGTAGTCTTTTTATGGACTGTGACTGATTGAAGAAGAGGAGTATGATTGATGGGAGTGGAAGGATTTGATAGATACGAGTGATTTTTATTCGCATTAGTTTGGCATTATTGTACATTACGTACGTGTCGCCTACTTACGGCGAGATATTTTACAAATGATACTTAAATTAATCAATATTTTATGATGCAACATTTCAATGATGACAGTGAAATCGCTTTTCAGTCCAGTATTACTTACATGATACTCTCAGCTTTTCATTTGAGCTATATTGCTGTCAACATGCAGTCAATTGCTTCAACTCCTTGGGGTCTTGTGCAATAGATTTTATACCAACGGACATGGTAATTTTTCATATGAATCCCTTGCAAGAGATTAGAAATTGTATTTTACATCAGCCGGAAGTTTTGTGAGGCATCATTGACACGTGGCCTCTCAGGGAACCCGTTCTGGAGCTAGGCATATTTTTTACATGCGCCAGACAAAAATTGTCCCAAAAAGTACTGCCTCCGAGTAGACACTTCTGGACACTCAATTTCACGCAGGAGGTTCACATTATTTCATATAATGTTCACATTATTTCATCGGTATGAAAACGTGGAAGGAAAGGACGTGAAAAAATGGAAGGAAAGATCGAAGGGTATATTTAGGAAAATCAACTCGGATTCAGGAAAAACCGAGGAGGTAGGGAGGCAATAGTCAGCTTAAAGATACTGGCCGAGAAAATGATACACGTAAACAAGCCGTTTTATGTGGCATTCGTGGACTTGGAAAAGGTCTTTGACAACGTCGAATGGAACAAGATGTTCAAGATACTGGAAGTGATTAAAATAGACTGCAAAGATAGAAGAATAATCTATAGCCTCTACAAGAACCAGGTCGCCACAGTGCGAATGAAAGACGAAGCATGCGAAGGAAGATAGAAGCCAAAATAAATAAAGGAGTCAGACGAGGATGAAACCTCTCCCCAGCGTTGTTCAGTATATACCTGGAAGAAGCAATAGGAGACGCAGAGGAAATTGGTATGACGGGCATCAAGGTGAATGGTGAAGAAATTAACATGCCCCGGTTTGCTGATGACATCGCAGTTGTAGAAGAAAGTCAAGAGAACTTGCAAGCATCCCTGACCATAATGGACCAAGTATTTCAAGAACATAATATGAGCATCAATAAGAAGAAAACTAAAATTTTGGTCTGAGGAAGAGAGAGGCTGAGGGCAGATATCACAATTCGAGGAGTGAAATTAGAACGAGTGGAGATCTTCACCTGCCTTGGCAGAACTACAACTTGGGATGGAAGAAGCTCGACGGACATCAAGCGAAGAATGGCACAAGGTAAGGAGGCGTTTGTGAAGAAGAGACAACGACTATGTGTTAGTGGTAGTATTCTGGAGGCAACGCAGGTAGACGGTCATTAGTAAGGGTATCAGCTCGCGATCGGCCTAATCCGGACCCTCGCTCGGCTTCGACCCTCATAAGCGACCGGACCCTCAGGAAAAGGGAAATTCCCTCAGGGAAACTAAGAGCTAATGATACTACTACATTGAAACAAGTTAGTTATAGGAGTCACGTGCAACTAGATAATTAGTGCTAGCATAGTAACGAAGTGATAGGTGGTTAGAAAAATTTTCTCAAAAATATTTACCTGTATTTCCCTAGCATGCATATTATTGAGGACTTGGAAAAGGTCTTTAACAACTTCGAATGGAATAAGATGTTCAAGATACTGCAAAGATAGAAGAATAATCTATAGCCATAGACTTAAACTATAGGTATCTAGTGATCTAATCTATAGGTATTGCTGTTATCAAGTTCTCGAACTTGATAACAGCAATACCAAGTCATCCCTTAGCAAACCCAATATAAAGGTGAATTTGCTGGATATTTCGTTCTCCACTTGAATGACCAAGTTCTCTAACACTAGACATGCTTCACGCACTGCAGATTACTCCAAAAATTTTTACGTACCTATTCCTAAGATATGCTGCCTATTGTACTCTCTTATGGTACGCGGGAAAAATGACATTTTAAATCTACCAGTTTGTCAGTCTATCTCTCTAATGTTGTCTATCTGATCAAACCTAGGTTTTATTAATGCATTTATAATTTATTTATTATAATATATAAAATACAAAATTTATGGAGTTCCTGTTTCGTAATGAGCATCCAAACGGTTCTAAGCACTAAGTACAGTCTATGACTCTGCAACTTACACTTGGCACAGCTAACCCGCCGCTGGTCTTAGTCGCCCTTCCTGCATCGAGTGACCGACACTATTTGTTGCGGCAGCTGCTCCCGCTTCCCAGGGCAGGTAGGCATCGGTCTGCCCATTCGCCGGTGCCGGAAAGCCTGGCCACTGAAATCCGATAATTACATTTGACGCGTGGATCTTTAGCAACAATAGGTTATATAGGGGTCATTGCTTTCGAGTGGTGGTGCCTGCATTGGACTCCTATTGTACTCTTTATGTGAACAAAACAGAGAGGGCACTCAATTTCCGTTATCAGTGATCTCTCTTGTGGCTCGAAATGTTAGTCCAGCTGAATATTAAGGAGCTGAACCGTGGGGAAAATGTAAACTAACCTCCGCCGTTTTAAGTAAGGTGTGCGGGAGTGTTTGCTTTCCATGAATGGAGGTTTGGTTACCGTGGGGATTGGTATGCTAGTGTCTCAAGCTTAGGGCTCAGGGTCAAAGGTGAATTTGCTGGATATTTCGTTCTCCAATTGAATGACCAAGTTCTCTAACACTAGATGCACTAGAATGTTGGATATGGTATTTTTCCTGAGGAAGAATCTAAAATGGTTCAGTTCTACATCTTATTGGAGAAGAACTTGATAACAGCAATACCAAGTCATCCCTTAGCAAACCTAATAAGAAGATTATCTTCAGGATCGGGATGTAGACGATTTGGTTCTTCCATCTTCATTTTAAAGTTTTCATGAGGCTTCTCTTTCCCCTCTTTCTCGTTAGAGCTTCCTCGTTTGTCACTAGGTCTATCCATTTTATCATTATCTTTCTTCTGAAACACCACATATAGAAACACTACATGCTTCCAGTCTCAACTATTCTGCTGATTTATCCCCAACTAATACCGATTTAGCAAAGAATGTCAATCTGTGTTAAACGTGAGTTGTTGGTTATTTTTAACCTTTATGTGTACCATAAAGAGCTTTAAAGTACTTATTGTGAGATAATATGGTCGTCAGAGGCTTTCGGGTGCAGCTGCGTATAACGCGTTGTCGGTGAGCGAGCTTTCGCGGCCATTGCAGGACGCATCATCAGGCAATGAAGATAATATGGTCACAATAGGCTATTGAAACTCATGGAAACCGCAAGGAGCACTTTCAGCGACTAACAATAAGAGTCTGTGAATATTACTCGGGTTTTTGAGGTGGATTCCTGAAACTATCCAGAAGATTATTGATGCAATTAAGTTGCCCTTGCCTTTATGTGGAGAGAAAAGACTGAAGAAATCTCCCCTCGTGGCTGGCACATAGCTGAAGCAGGTTCAAACAGTTGTAAAACCATATTTTTTAAAAATATATTGAAACCAGATTTTTGCGCCGTAAATTTTCGAATAAACTTTGACGAAATTGCATAACACCATTTTTAATTCCCAACCATTAACCTACCTTTACCATGCCGAACTTGAGAGTGAATGCTTGTTTTAGGTATATTACAAGATCGTAACATGAAATATCAAGAGCTTTGAATGATTATTTGTAGGGGCACGCGTGACAGGCATTCAACGTTTGGGTCACCCGTTTCTGGCCGCTAGAATCGGCACAACGAAATGGAGATCGCGTCGCACCGATGAGGGAGGAATCGGTTGGTTGCCAACTCTTGTTTCCCATTCTTCCAATGTTTACGCTACTCGCACCCGTTCAATTAAAATGGTCGATGGCGGTTCGGCTAGTTAAATTGGCCATTCACATGTACTGAAAGAGCTTTGAACATTTCGCGGGAAGGGAATGACTGCCAGCTTCGTAATTAGACCCCTTGATGAGTGATCTCTTCTATTTATTTTCCTGCTCCTCGGAAAACTTCCCGTAAATGAAGCGCGTTCGTGGATGAGTTAATTTCGTTGAGGGAATCGGGACCGGGAAGGAGAGAAGCCGCCGCCAGTCGCCACGCCACACTCCTCCTTCCTTTCTGCTGCTCCTCCCCTCTCACTCCTTTGTTATTCCGGCCAAAAACCATGGAAGTAGAGACACTATAGTATTGAACCTCCACATGGTGAGCATAATGAAGCATATGGATATCTCAACCCTATGCTTGAAATTCGTGATAAAAAGCTTCCCCGCAATCAACGTTTAAGCACGCGGATATTTTTACCTTGACGTATCTAGCTCATGTGTTTTCCCTCTTCCAATGTTTCCTGAGAAGAAATTCTGTTTTCTGTTTATCTCTTGCTTTTGACGAGGGTGTAGTAAAGCCTCAAAGCCTCCACGGCGGTTGCGAGAGGCTGTTCTTGGGTGGGACCTCTGAAAAATTGGCAAGTTAAACAATGCTGACATCGGAGTTGACAAATAATTTATCATGGTACATTCTTAGGGAATTGTTATATTTAATAGTGCTTGGGCTCCTGAATGAGTTGAAGGAAAACTAATCACCGCTTCCGCATGCATCTTGAATTCTAATATCCGATGAATTAGTTACGATAGATACATATACATGTACAAAATTGGTGAATAAAATTAAAACCTAACTAATGCGCAATAGCGTCTCAGAATTGTTCATGATATGAGAATAAGATGTCCAAAAGCGTTACAACTTGGTTTATTTTATATAATTAGTTTTATCTATCAAGGTAGACATGATCTTAGAATTCCGATTTCTAATTATGCAGCCACAGAATTGCCACTTTTATATTCGGGTCATCGAATATCTTTCAGAGAGGATGCAAGTTTTGTTATTTTTGTACGAGGGGAAAGAAGGTTTCCTAGCACCTGACTAAGCCGGAGTGAAGCAGGAGCAGATAGGAGTGGCCCAGCTACTCGAAAACTCAGAACTTGAGTTTTGTCAGCATCGTGAGAATAGGAGTTGTTTCACCACTCTTCCCACGTCTTCATAGGAACCCTACCGCCTGTCAGCGTGGCCACTTGCACGACCTCTTCTCCTTCCATGCAAGGATCGTTTCTCGTGAGATACCCAAGGAATACTCTGAAGTATATCAAAGCGAGGCAGTCTCTAGAGCAATGTGAGTCTTACTAGTATTTTTACTCCGACAACGGCAAAAATAAGCCTTTTCTCAAGGAGGCACTACCCTAACTGTAGTTGACGAAGCCACTCGAGTAGATGAATCAGGTTTTATAGTTTTTTAATTGTGTAGGTCATATTGCCCTGTCTGACCTTACTTAATCTTAAGATTAATCTTAAAACGAGCGCAACATGCATGTCTAGTTGGGATTCAAATGAATCTACATCTACGCGATACACTTCAAGCCGAGGGTGGGTGGCATGTGGTGAATGTCACCAAAACATGCACTATTGACATGCAACAGGCAGGGATTGGAGCGAACTTTGGGCAGGCGTTCTACCAACCTGAATGACGGAGACGCTGAAACTGTATCTAGTTTCCAGAAGACAATGGAAAACAAGTATATAATTTGACACTACAATATGACTAATTGCAACTCTGTGTTTATCTTCAAAACCTCGAAGCACCAAACCTCTTTATGGCCCAAAATTATTTAGTTACAATGGCCTGTGGAAGGTTTCGCGGAATCTTTATTTACGCGGTCTTCTAATTGCGCACATGCATTTCTAATGAAAATATGTAGCTATGCTTGGTCTACAAATGGCATGATAGTCTGGGTCGAAAGGAAATGGTGTCAGATAGCTTGTACCTCATATTGGCTCTTCAAGTCCATCATGCCTGTAGGGAATATCGCCGTATGCCTCATCAAAGATACCTGCGGAATTTTGGAAAGTGAGTAATACACATTTGATTGCCTAAACGGGTTGTAAATGAAAGTGGAATTATGGAAATGTACGATTATAAGGGAATTCAGCTCAAGCGAGCATGACTAAAACATAGCATTTGCTATTCTGGAATCCAAATCATCAAGAAGTAAACATTTTTGTTTTTTAGTCAATTCACCCCGTGGGTAACTATCATTGGTTTATTAACCATAGTATTTTAGACCAGAGCAGAATGTGACTTCTCGGTTACAAAATATTAGAAAGTTGCTCCCCACCTACCCATTGCGATGGTGGACAGATAACATTTGCGATGAAAGGAGTATTATTACATAATTACGTTGAGAGACTGCTTGGTTTTAGAAAGGGTGTAATTGCAGTCACAACTTCCAGTAAGTGTTCAACTATTAAAGAATAAAATTGTCTTTATAAAATTGTCCCACCAAGCTCATTATCCATATTATAGAGATAAGGATATTGGTCGATGTATTTCCGTGACCGGGTGATATCTGTCAATAGATTTTTACGACCGCGATTTTGAGGATACGATTACGATATCTATACACGATAATCTATTTACGATACATTTTTAGGATCCGTGTGAACCGCTAGCTGCGCTATCAAAGGCCCATCTCGACCATTAGCTATGCTGCGTCATGATTCGCTTTCATCTTCGGCCCTCTTCACCGCGCCAGGCCATGCCCGGAGAGGAATTTTCTCCCCCGCATAAATGTCACAGTGAACGCCGAGTACCGCGGAGGGACTTTCCCCGATCGCACCGAGCAATAAGGTTAACTGGAGGCAGGATCGTCGGGACACGTTAGACCCATGACGAAAACCCTCATTTTTTCCTTTCCGTTCCAATAAACTCGAACAATAAAAAATTTCCCCGCCGTGGCGCTCCATTACTCTCGCCTCACCTCCCGCGGGAACGCACCCACAAGACCGGCACTCAAACAAAGGAATAGCTGGCCGCGAGTCGGCCTCCCGAGTTTCGGGACATGGTCTGGAAGCTATCAGCCTCCTCTCCACGCACGCATCATCTACATCTACACGATACCCTGAAAGCCACCGCGAGGGCGTGTGGCAGGGGGTGAAGATCACTAAGCCTGCACTATTGACATCTTCTAGCTCTCTCTGGGCTCCTCGAGGATGCTCGCTAATGACAGGGGAGAGTCGTGGCGGCGATGCTTGCTTCCCTGGGCATGCACCAATGTCTCGGCGATGGCACAATGAGTCGGCCCGCCTGCGGCTCATCGCGTGGCCCGCTCGCTTCTGCGCCCTTCACAGCAATGGGTGCGGCCTACGCAGAGTGCCTCACGAAATCCTCAACCTGTCGTGATGTAAGCGTTCGGTTCGCCTCTAATTTCCCTTCCCGATTAATGGATTTCGATATTTTTCAGCGAGCATTTTGCTTTTGGCGACTCTCGCTAGAGGAATGCAAGCCAAAGGAATTATTGATGGATTTTTTTGTGATGGAACCGTTTCCTCAAACATAGACCATGGTTTTTCGTCGTATGTCTCCCGCTATGAAACGACATTGTACCAAGTTCTGACTACCGTTCAAGGCACGTTTGATGGCCTTCATGAGGTTATTTTTAAATGCTTTTAAAGAATAAAATAAAATGATTTCTTTGCCCTTATTTCATTCTTCATCACGGAACCTTCTTTCTCCTTCCACGCGATGTGATCCTGAGGTCCAACCTTCCTCTCTGCCTGCCGTAGGTTCTGCGAATTTTCCCTTCAATCTTCTCACTCATGCTGAATTGTCCACTTCAGAAAATCCATTCTTTTTTACTTTCAACCTTAACGTTTCTATCCCTCTCTCATCTCTATGGCCTCCAATTCACTCTCGTCCGTTCCACTCGCTGACGCTGAAGTCGAATAAAGATGATTTTCACCAAGGAGGTTAGAATGTACAAGGGAAGGCATTGGCATCGTAGCCTGTGGGTGACAATGAAGTCAGATTGTGGGTGCTTGGGAACGATTTGGCCGCCATTTGTACATTGCGTTTTGTACGAAGGCCTCATGGAGATTACATGTGCATATCAAAACATAAATAAGAATAAAATCGTATACAAACTTCATCTCGGTGGCATTAGTTAATCGTCCTAAGGCTCAAAACAATAAGCGGGGTATTAATGAATTTTATTCCCCTGCGAGTTGATTTTATTGCTAAAACTGGTTTGAATTTAACGGATTAGAAGTAGATATTCGGCGCTCTTTTTTGCATGCTTGCGGACTTTCCTCTGTTTCTTAGGGGAATTTCAAAAAGGAGTTCCATTATTCATCGTACTGCTCTAATTTTTACCGCGTAAAAAACAACTTCATCTGAGCGAGTATGGCGAGTGGCCGTAACTATCAAGATGGCCGATGGCATCTCGAATCAACTTCGATGCCTTCTCCTCCACTGCATTCTCACCTCTTCATTTTTCACTAATTCTTCCACCGACTTCCTTTGGTCATACTTAACGGTGCACCAACCCGAAGAGTTGCCTTCATGTCTTGTTAAGTGCCCTCCTTGAAACTGTGTTGTCATGCCACTCGGAGGCGACGATGTTCTAGTGCATTGTGCGATATCTTTCATAAAACCTCCTTTTCCTTGATCCTTTTCGCTAGTTAGATCCCACCTTGGGTATGTAGCCAGTGTATAGGATCCCAATGAATTAGGTTTTAACAGAGAACTAGACAGTGTGCAGCGTAGAGCAGCTAGGTTCGTAAAAAGGTGTTACGATAGGTTGAGTAGTGTTACAGAATTAATACAAGAATTAGGGTGGGAATCATTTATCAGAGCGAAGGTTAAAGCACAGATTAAGTCTATTAGAGAAATTTCAATCGGATAGCTTTACCGAAGATGTTAGGCACATTTTAAAAACACCAGAGTACTATGCTAGATTCGACCAGATAAATAAGATAAGAGATAGATTGACGTACTGATAGATTCAAAATGGAATTTTTCCCCCGTACTATAAGAGAATAGAATAGGCAGCATAGCAAAGGGATAAGTATGGGAAATACTTTAGAATAGTCTGTAGTGCATGATGCATGTATTAATCCTTTAAATACTATAGATGCTAACAATCTAGTTGCATGAGACCTTATAGTTGCTTGTCAATAGTGTATGTCAATTGTGCATGCTTGGTGATCTTCACCCCCTGCCTCACACCCTTGCGATGGCTTGCAGGGTATCGCGTAGATGTAGATGAAAACCTGAGACGTGGATTGGGAGGGCTTCCACGCAGCCCACAATGCCCCGAGAGGAGCCAATGGACTTGCTATGTTCGTTTTGGCTATCATCTTAACACTTACACATAGCAACTTTCAGCCGATTTCTGCCCGTAAATCTGAGCGAAACTGAAATAAATCTATTGGCTCTATCGCTGAGGATGGTATGTAGGGAAATTCCTTCTCCAGGTGGTTACAAAAATATATAATCAGCAATGAGATCGACGCTCAAAGGAACTTAGGCATCTAAGAATTTATGTGCTCGTGTTATTGACTCAAAAGGTATTCACGAGTGAGGTAATTTGTGAGCCGCGTATTCTTTGCGAATTTCTGTTTCGCTCGTTTTTGCTTATGCTGCTCTCTCTGCCTTCCGTTATGAACTCTAAAGAGAATGGCAACGAAGATTACCTAAGTTGACATAATTCGCTTATTGTTATTAACATGGGGAGGTGACCAACATTCGAGATCATCTGCGCCAATAAATATGGGTAGGTAGCATGTAAATGTTTCGGTAGACTTTTTTCGGGGAACGGAGGAAGAATGGAAAGTTGGAAGTAGCTTACTCTGCACGAAAGGCGCCCAATGATCCACAGCTTGTCCCGTCCGATCAACGGAAAAGTGACCTTTTAATGGTCCCCACTTGAAATAATAATGTAGCGGCCGGAATTTTACTGAAAAAAAACATAATCTACTACCGAGGATCGAAGTAGATACCGCGGGACGGAGGGGTGGATTGCAATCCTCCGGGTACATTCGTCCGACTAGAATTTTTTACTTATTATATTCTCAGTCTATAGATGAAATAATACGAGGTTCACCTCTAATGAATAACATCATTTCCAGCTCTCCAACAAACGACACTTGGCTTAAAATTGCAATTAAAATTTAACATTGCTCGTTCTGCGTGCACCACCTCAGAATCACCATGGAAACCTGCAACTTCGTATTAATTGACTCTTGCCTATCATTGTTTTTCATTTGGTACAAAGGAAGTTGTGTGCTTGAATGAGCTAGCACAGCGTTCCTGGTATTCTTTGATAATCAGTAACTACTAATATTTTCCTGTCTCGGATTATATTTTATCCACTTCTGCAAGTTCAAATAGTGTGAATAGCGTTTTATTGGGAAAGGGTTTTGAGAAATGAAGCGCCTCAGCCCCGCTCAGCCAAGTTGGCGTGCGATGAAATATCGTTTGTTTTGTGCCGCAGGTGAGGGGAATGCCCGGTGGTAGGGAATCGTAGGGCTCATCTTCCGGTCGGTTGGGTTTTGTGCCTCACAAGAAGTTCGTCGCTGCCGACGGAAGGCGTCCGAAGGAGATGGAGTAAGCCAAGTCACGCTTGACGCGAGGAAAACCGGTTTTGACTGGGCCATGTGCGGGGGAATATTGCTGGCTTACTCCGCTTTGATTCTGCGATGCTCGTGCTATGCCCCTGGGATATCTCCCGTTCCATGACCGAATGGCATCCCATTCCCAATAAAAACCTCAAGCGCATGAATTTATTGGGTTGTGTGTGAATTGGAATGATTAACATTTTTGTGGACGTGAGCTTGGTGATAGAAATTCCAAGCCACAATTGAGTTGGTTTGAAACCCGGGACTCGATCACTGACCTTTATAACGGGTGCTTCGCGTTCTTTCGTAATTGCAGTTAGGAGAGCGAAAATGTGACTGAAATTCATCAAATTTTGCATGCCGCTTCAAATAACTAATCCCTGTAGAAAAAGTGAGTTATTAAGACAGTTACTGCGAGTAGTGTGCCGCTGTGTGTATCACTTCTAGCAATAGCAACAACGTGAAAGAATAATCCGTGATCCTACCCCTGGATGGAGAGGGGTACAAACTTATCGGTGAGCTTGACGTCTTCCAAAGAAATAATGATAGGCACAAATTACAAATTTTATCCCGACTATTTAAGTGCAGTGACTACGACAGTACGTAGTAGACCAAAAGTCATATTTCCTTAACTGTTAGAATCTGAATTTCTTATTTTGTGGCATTTTAAGTTCACTATAGGATGTGTAAAAAGAATACAGTACTCTCGGTGCATCCATTGTAAGATTGATGCACCGAGGTCTTGACGCAGTTCTCCACCAGATATCTCTTTCGTCTTAGCTCTTCTTGTAAACGTAACCCTTCTACATCTCTTGCTAACTTTTCAGCTAAAATTCAACTTAACCGTTGGCGATCTATCACCCCCTGCTGCGCACCTCCATACATATTAGTATGAAATCTATTTTAACCGGAAAGTTCAAGTAAGGCTATTGCTTAAAAAATGATGATAAGCTGAAAAAACAAATTATTTCTAAGCAGACTATTTTGCGTTAAAATATTAATGAACAGAATTCATAAATAGTTTTTCTAAGGTAACTAGCGTAGCATTTGAAAATTAAACTTCTTCAATCACTTTCCTAAAAATACAACATAGTTGCAATGGAAGAACTACTAAGACGTATGAGATTGTTGGAGGAAATTAGGAACAGACTGGAGAAGGCAAAAGACAAAGCGAGTAATCAGAGACAATGGGATGCAGATCGTCGTTGACCAATAATGTCGCTCTCCTGTGACGTTAGCATCTGCATTGAAAACATCTTGGCCACCTTTGTATCATGGCTTGCTTACGCCAGTTTGTTAAAGACGTAGAAGTTACATACTAAACAGAAGTACACCTAGGTCCCGTTCGTGTTTTCGGTATCATTTTTCTATTTCTTTGAGGAGAATATGACCTCCCAACGTTCTAATACACATTCTCAGGTGGAAGAAAGTTTATAGATCCCATCATGTGCCATCTGCTGGGTGGGCGTTCATTCCTGAAGAGCGTTGAATAGCTATTGCTCTAATGAAGAATTTTTCGCATTGATTATCATATTTTTCGTATTCCTAGCTTTCTCTCTGTGACCACTGTTTATGTGAATCTATAAAACTTTTATTATGAGTAAGACAGAGGATATTCATGCGGAATCATACTTTTAGGCCTCATGTTATAAACATATTATACATTTTATCACTAAAAATTAGGAAGCCTTTCTCCCGCTACAGTGGGTTTTCGTAGCAGCCGAAGCATTAACATTTATCGGTCATTTTTTGGTCCATTGGACGACTCAGTCAACTGCATATGGGAGGTTTAAATTTCACGTAATTAGGTAGAATTGGGTGATATTTAAGAAATTTCATCCCATGATACCGATTTCGCACGTTTGTGCCTACCTAAAACTACTTCATGGATGAGGGGTAGGAAACGTTGTGTCGCCATCCGTGAAAAGGGAAAGTTAGAGAAAGGAATGAAGCTTAAAGAGATCGGTAGTCGGGATGAAGGTATATTTCTATTTCTTTCTGTGTCTTAGCCGTGAGAAGAAACGAAAATAAAAATATACGCTTTAATATTCCGTGCTTAATTATATATAAGTTCACCTCTAACGATGCACCGCCATTATCAAGTCAGAGTGGTGACAGTGCTAGCATGTATTGTTAATTGTGAGCTAAAAGATAGAGGTAGACCAGGGTCAGCACTTTTGCGTGTTGAGATTTGGGGATGGGATGGAGATAGGGAGCATCAGGGATGCTAGGAGTGAGATGGTTCAACTGCAACCGTATAAATTTACATATTCACATTGAAGTTAGTTTAAACATACTTTTAAAGTTTTAAATACAGTAGGGAATACATTTTAGTGGGTACCTGGGGATAACATCCCATCCAGCGGACGGAGTACTGACACTAAAGCACCGTACACTTGGAACTTGAAAATCTTGATTTCACAAAAAAATAGTGATAAGAATATTGATTTCACATAATTCTTGCCATTGTTGGCATTCGAACCCGCGACCTTAGGATATGAACGTCAAATCTTGTCGCCATACAACCTGTTTCCAACTTGAGCAAAATTATTGGTCAGAATTATTTACATATAAGTCGGCTTAAACGAATATTTATGACTTTCTTCCAGGGTTAAGCTATGGTATCTTGGAGAATATATTCTTTTTCTAAACGCTCTCGCTCTCGAATATATTTTTTATTCCAAACGCTCCTCTTAAACTCTTCTTAAAGTCTTAAACGCTCAAAATTGGTCGTCCAATCCCTGTCGTGAAATAGACTAGATGAAATTAATGGAGGGAATGTAGACGAACGAAAATTTGATCAAATCTATAGAAGTTGGAATTTCGAACAGGATAAAGGAAGGCAGAAGATTGAAGAGTTTGATAGCAATTAAGTTGAAAGCATTACTAGTATTCGGTGATAGATATGAGTACGGGGCAAGGAGAGCAATCTCTCCAAGATCTTTGTATTATTAGTGGAACACTGCTTATATATATATGAATTAATAAATCTGTATACATGTGTAACATCATGGAGAAACTGCTCAAGTGATGGTGACATAAACATGTGGTATCCACCGGTGTGATAGGGTGAAATGTAGACACAAAAAAATGCGGTTCCCACACAAGTGTGCATGTTGAAATGAGCAGTGAGTTGAGCGGAGGAGGCATAAGGAATGTGGAATGTAAAGCGGGAGAGGGGGGGGGATACAGTTGATAGTGACTCTCATTAAGTCCGGGGGAGTTGATACTATAAAGGCCTCAAATGCACGAAACTTCCATGCTGAGTAGTTTCAGAGAAAAGGAAAGAATCCGAGGGAGAAAATGTGAAGGAATAGAAACATTGATATAAATATTGAATGAGCCATTGTCACTAGGGTGTTTTTTTTGTCATTACGATTCCAGATCATTTAATGGGATCGATTCCGGTGTTCAATCGTGCGTGGATATTGACAGGAGCTCGCGATCATTATCGGGATGGTCGGGGTTCGGTAGAGGAAGTGGTTGGTGCGTGGAGGCCAGGGAAAGGAACCGACCGCTTGCCACCTGCCCAGCGAGCGACTGACGGCCCCAAGAGGCCTCACCTGCCTCCCCCCTGCCTCATTTCCGTATCGTCGATCGAAAGATCCGTCACTCGCATGGACGCCTTGCCTTGCTGCTCCGCAAGTGCTTTAATGCGAGCTTTTTTAAAAATCTTGTGATAATATCTTTCTATGGGCCAACTACATCCACTGAACGTTCACTTGCTCCACGGAATTTTTTGTGTGGCCACGCTTTCAGCGCTGGGCTGTCAGTGTTGTTGAAGGCGTTATAACTTCCAAGAACATTTATTTACAACTATATCTTGCCTAGATCTCTAATGCAATTTACGAAATATAAAATCAGTAAGTCTACCCTCAAAACATCAAAATCGTCGTTGTATTTTATGGTATGTGGTTTGGAGGTACCGCGAGGTATTAACGTTGAAATAGAATACCCATGCCACGGGTGCTAAAAATATGATTATAACTTTGGAAGTAACCCATTGCAGCCAAACGGGTTCTATTCAGCCATTCCTTTGTATTATTCCTCATAGGTATATCTACTTATATTCTCCAAAACTTATTCCTGACTTAATTTATATGAGTTTAAAGTGATGATTAAGGAGCGAAGAACAGCAGAGAGAATGTTCACCACGAATTCAGCCATATTACGTACTTCAGAAGTAGTCGGGGTCAACGTGCGACTCTGTAACGCTCTCCACTTTCCATAGGTCGAACAACTTAGAGGCTGGAGATAAATATGACCCTCTGAGTGGATTATGCTGGAGTCTTAGGCAATATTAGTGCATGATATATCATCGAAAAGTGTTCTAGTCCTTTCTATAGGAGTGCTAACTCTATTTTGACTCAAATAGAATAGTCAATGTCATTGCAAAATGTTAGGAGCCCACAAATTTACGGGAACTGAATCAAATGATAATAGTCAAGGAAAGAATTATGCGTGAAATCACTGCTCGAATAGTTTTATTGGGTTTAGAGGAGACGGCATGCTAAAGAGACTGGAAATTCATAAGAATATCACGAATTTTACAAGTCCCGCGTCATACAGAGGCCTGTTTTCCGAACCAACTCGCACTTGCTAAGACATCGGCCAAAACCACATTTTCAGGGATTTAATTTCAGTTCCTATGGATATGAAAGAAATTTCAAGTGAAAAAATGATTTCTATGGATAAGGGTTCTAAAATTTATGAATCTTCCTCGACCATTTCTCTCACTTTGTCGCTTCTATCCTGCCGACGTGTAGTAAGGATTGAAATATATCCGCAGAATCTGCCTCGCACACTTTCTGCATGGAATTGTTAATTAGCAGCAATACGATGTCAACTGCATAGTCTCCGGAGTTTCTCAGCTGAATGCCTATTTCTGC
Source organism: Platycnemis pennipes (assembly GCA_933228895.1). Classification (NCBI taxonomy): domain Eukaryota; kingdom Metazoa; phylum Arthropoda; class Insecta; order Odonata; family Platycnemididae; genus Platycnemis; species Platycnemis pennipes. The sequence goes on along the minus strand of OW121846.1, from coordinate 100,748,162 downwards.
ACATTTGTTGAGGTTATTTTCAGAACGCTCTGCTGTTCTTTATATTTTATTTCTTTGAACGTCAATCAAGAAGTATAAGAAAATGACATTGTGTGACAACCATTGTTATAAATCAGTATGGTCCTCCTAATGATTAGTGCCGTTACTATTGGCAATAATAAAATGAGTCCCCTCTTTATTCGCGTTTGACAATGGATCCCCATGAGCACTGAGTTCCGTAACGTAGTTAGCGCACCTACGCCAATAAACTCTCCTCCGACGCACTCACATTTACGACCTGGCCTATTTCCGACAGGAAGGGATTTTTACCGCCCATTTGTAGCCTCATAAATTTAGAGGGGATCGATCAGTAATCGGTAGTGAATTCAGGGTTGATTGGTTATTCAGTGGAGGCGACAGACAGCTGAGGCCATTTGCGCCATTTTAGGATAGGTGGGTAATTGTGTAATGGTAGGAACGGAGGAAGGGTGGAGAGAAACCCGGCGTCGGCATTAGCCTACTCTTAACGAAAGGCGCCAAGGGGACTACGGCTTAACGTCCCATCCGACGGACGGAGTACTGAACTTGAAATGCCCTCCACTAGGCACTCAAGTGGGGACCGGTTTTCCATTGAAAAATCCGCCACTGCTGGGAATCGAACCCGGGCACTCGGGATGGGAGGCCAATACTCTAGCCACCACACCAACCCGATCCCCGAATTCAGGGGCTTGAGTAGGTGCCGGCGGGAGGGAAATGGGCTTACCTCTCTTCGTAAAAGTGATGCTCCTACGGGTCTTTTCTAAATGTATTCATTGAAATTCATAGCCTTTTTAAAGTTGCCAAATGGAGAAAAATATTTTTATTTTGTTTTCCACCGTCGTGAGCGAAATATTCTCGGAACCTCCCCCGTCCTCTTTCTCCCTGCGCCCTGAAATAAATGCCTCTCCTTCACGCGAAGAACACGTTGGAGAACCTCGTTTTCAACCAGACCACTTCGCACTCGCCACTCGGCCGCCTTCAATTCACCCCGGGCTTATCTCCGAACTGCTTATCGCGCTGTATTTTGGTTGCCAAACCATGGCTCCACATTCATCGCATCATTGCGCCATTTAGTCGGCGAGACGAAAAGAAAATTTTCGCCTCAGATTGCATTATCTCGAGTGAGCAAACATAATTCCTTGCGGGTAATCGAGCTAAAAAACGAACAGCGGAATAATAGGAAATTTATGTTTCAATGTGTTCGCACTACTCGATGTACGATTTAAGCTCTAGAAAGTTTTTCCCATACGCATTTAATGAAAGCTTAGCAGTAAAGACGACTAATAGAGACCAACCAACAAAAGAGACTTCTACATTTGGAATGGGAAATTGAAATTTTTAGTTTTATTAAAGATGATATGAAGTGATGTAGAAATAAGGAATGGAAAAATTTCATTGAGATTTGCTCTCGTAATGGAAATTAAATTGGGGTTGTTTGGTATCTGCGAAGACCAGAAAATTATGACCACAGATCATACGATAGGCAAGGGATCAATTTAAATGTCGTATTCCTGTTGCAAGGATATTTGGGTTTTCGAATGTTAGTGACTAGAATTAAATAACCCAGTTAAGTGGCTGTGACATGCTACCTCTTTCAAGTAGAGAACACTGCTTATTTTCGGACGGTGAACGAAATTTCCAGATTTTAGAAGGGGAAAGATTAGGGATATATGTTATGTGGAATCACAGAAAAAATTGCATATTATTTAGCGATGAATCCCTTGAGTTTTTCCACTTTTAACGAAGGGGAGATAGCATAATGCATACAAATAATTCTTCCTTTTTCGTATCATAAAAACCCTAAAATATAATGAAGATATTGTTTAAGTCAGGAGTGACACTGTCCACTGAAGGCAGTAGGACATTTGAGTGGCGAAGGAAATGTTTAAGGCCGCACTTTTTTTCAAAGCCATTTGACTTTTAACGTAAAAATTGTTTAATTGATAAAAGTATTTAATTTATTGTTTTTAAAAACTAAAGGCTACAAATTAAATCTCGAAAAAACGGCGTCATTGACAATCAAGTACATATTTTTATATTTCCTAAATGTAAATCAAGTGTTTGTTATAATTTTTCTCTCTGGGCCACATATATCATCATTCTGTGCCGCGGGTTGGACACCCCTGGTTTAACCTATCCTTCAACACCCTTTAGATTTAGATATCTGACAATTTAGCTATCTGAGTTCTCCCCCAAAAATCTGCCATAGATTGGATCCATATAAGCAAGAGTTAAATGGAAAACAGTTAATTAAGTGCGAAAAAATATTTACAATTTTAAATTAGCAATGGTGACTATTTTCCAAATGTAAAAATGAGATGTTGGGCACAGGCACGAGGTAAAGTTGCATACAAACTATCACGTTGTCAGCTAATATAAAGGATAGTGAAATACATCGCATACAAAGGTTTATACGTTTGAAAAGGCTCATTTTTGAATTGCCTTTCATTCCTTTATACATTGCACCTTGTTTCCTATGCATATATATTATAAGGAATACCTACTTTGTCCAAAAGTCCATCTTGGCCAAATGACTTACGATTTACGGTGCCACACTCTTGCGTCAATACTGATGGAATTATATTAATATGCCTATCACTATGCATTGTAAAGAGATAACGGGCATATTACGTTAACAAGTTGGTGAAGTTTGTAACAATTGTAGCATTATTACCATTTCAAGCAATATATCCTATATTTTTGGCCTAAAATTAACTGTCACTGAGAACCAATGGATTTTTCTTCATATCAGTAAGTCATAGCGCAAAATCTGTCGACAAGAACAATTTTAGCTCACAAGTTCTAGCTTTTAAGTTTTTTGTCTGCAATCAGTGATGAGCTTCCATGTTAGAAATATAGCAAGCATTTCTTTGAAAGACATAATCAAATTTCGGTTGAGTGCTATGATCTCTCTTTCCAGATGACCAACCCCAAATGAACAAAACGTGCAGGTTTGCTAACTAGCGTTATATTTATGGGTAATATTCAGACATATTATCCAATGACGGCAAGAGCTTTCCTGGAATTTCCTGGAGCCATAGGATGCCATTCGCTGGATAGGCCGTGGTATGCAATCGCGTTAGACCACGATTTACCGTTAGCATGAAAAATGAACTTCAACTGAAATGTGAAAATAGTTTGTCACCCTCACGGCTATCTTTAAGGAAATGGAAAAATTTTAACGGCCTCTCCGAAGTCGCTAGCGCAAAAAGACAATTTGGATTAGCCTTGTATTTCTTTCTATCCTCTTTCTCTCTTTACTATAACTTCTACCGTAGCTCAGCCATCATCCGTTTCCTTGATCATTCTAAAAATCTATTAGAGTATACATACCGTACACTATGAAAATAAAATTGTAAGCCTGTCTGTAAGTTTGCACTGGCATCTTACGAAAATTGAGCGGAGGACTTAGTTACAAATTGAAGAGAGTGCATGAAATGCTTCTCTTAAAAATTTGCCCACCCTCCATTATTGGCCTCAAATAAAATATTTTGTGCCTATCAACACATTAAAATGTAGCAATGCACTGTATCATCCGTACTATGCAACCGGATTTACATAAATGCGCTTGCGGGTTGCATTTTATTGAGATTGCATTTACAAAAATGGATTTTCGCGTGTAAATATCAACTTTAAAAGTAGGTACCTGAGGTTTCACGTTTAGTGCTATTATATTTTTTGAACTGGGTCTATGCTACGACCGTACTCGGTTTTAGTCCAGGGTAAATTTTTAGTTGCCCTCGAGCTTAAGCCATGTTCGCTCGCGCTCCTGTTTCGCGTCACCTGAAGTCAAGTGGACACTGTTTGAACACTCCATTCGGCTCAAAGAGAGAGGAAATGTGGCAGCTATTCCACAAAACCTCTCTCTTTGAGGCATCGTTTGGCCGATCGGCTGACTCCCATCGTGGGACCTCTTGGATCGTGGCGAATAAATATGAAGCTCCGTCGCTAAGATGTTTGAAATGGGCAATGATGACACGAGACTCGACATTTCGTGGATAGTAACGGGCACTGTGTAGACGGCATTATAATTATGTATTTCGGCCAGCCACGCCTACCGAGCATTCGTCGCATTTCCGGTCTAAGGGCAATGAATGAGATGTGGAAGGCATATCAAGTACTGCGACTCATCCACCGGAGTCTTCTGAATTAATGAGACGAGCTTCTTCATTCTGCCAATGAAGGAACTACTCTCTGGCCTCCAAGGGTGCTACCTCATTGTTGATGCATATGTAAGTCAGTGGCTTTGCTGCGAACGCTGATATTCCACGTCAATGGGGAAATGAGATCATGGAGTATTGAATGCACGTCTCCTCTAGTGGAAAGAGAAATGACTCCATCGTGTGTATGCCTAGGCGTTGAGAAATGGCCACCAAACTTCAAGATAACACTAATCCGAAAAAGTCTTCTCTTCTCCATTGATTACAACTTTCAGAAATGATGGTGGCACTTAAATATCAGTTTTTTTTATCAGAAATGACATGAGAATTTAGGACGTGACCCAGCTTGTTTGCCACAAGGTCAAGACGGTAACGTGCATGTCTGGAAATCCAACGGTCGCGGGTTCGAATCTCCCCAAGATATTGATAATTTGTTTGTCCTAGTTTTAGGGTCAGGATACACGGAGTGATATAATTTTAGCCGTTGGAGCTCCTCCAATACTACTACTGCTACTTGAGACTCCACTCAAGGGCAAGGCCACCGAAGAGGACCCGTACCCTTACCATGGCTTTCAGAGGTACCTGTCATTTTAGACTCATTTCCCGACGTGCAATGACCCACAGTGTAAAAATCGATCTTCAACCTATGGAGAATACCGAAGGTGATCACATTGTGAAACGACGTCACTTTACTAGAAAAGTGCAGCAGAAATCTTACAAAGGAAGCCCGCGTGCTGGTTTTCGCAAACCGCCATGGCTCCGAACCTAAAGGACCGGTGAAATCGCGGGATAAACACTACTATCAATATGAGCATTTTAGAGAAACTCTTGCCTCTCCTCTTCAATTGCGTACCTGAAATTTTGTACCCATGTACCTGATTGTTTTGCTTCAACGGAGCGTGGTAATATGATAACGTGTATCATTTTTTTAGAGTAAATTTAGTACTCTTGAAATATCAAGCCAGAAAATGGCTTTTTCAATTAATATTTGGGGTGAAAAACTTATTCATTGGGGCAAAATCAATTAACGGTTGAGAGTAAACCTACGTGAAACGAGTTTTAAACCTCTAAAACTAAATATTTATTTGTGATACTTGTGTACTGAATTTAGGTTGAAAGGTATCTTAACTCCATTGAAAAATATTGTACGCTATAAAAGGCAGAGTAATTATTTCTTCGTTATTAAATCGTTTTCTTTATATTTCTTCGACGTCTAAATTATTTAATCATGCTATATGCATACGAATTTACGCTTTCATACTTCCATACCATAAACACACGTAGTTATAACTGCGCCGTCACCTAGTCAAGCCCCATGGGCTTGAGAGATTTCTACACGGACTCCGCGCCCCCAACCCGAGGCCTATATTTTCGACGCAAGATGGCTTTCTTCCGCAAAACATGACGCGGCATTATTTCTCATTCGCCTCAGTGTAAATGAAGGACCCGATGTTGACCTCATTTCTATCCATTCTTTCCCGCCAGGCACCCTCCCGTTTCCGTTTCGTTGGTTTTTGTGACAGATCGGACTGGAGGCTGATCGTCTTTCATTCCATGCGTAACCCTCGGGTTTCTGCAATAAATCTCGAGGCAATAGATCGGTTGTCAAACCACTGGAAGACGAATGGTTTCCATCGGCCGCTGTTCAGAGACGCCTTGCGACAATCGCAACGCGGAGAGCGTTCCCCAAGTGCACTCCTGAGACAAGGGCTCTCGTAGACGTACGTGATCGGCATTTGACTTGAGAGAGCAGCACCTTCGTGGCGGTATAAGGAAGAGAGTTTACTATTAAAGTGCAATGTGAGGTGTCGGTCACTGTTCATGTACTTACTCTGCAACATTGCTTCGCTTTGTTCAAGTATCTTGGATATGTGCGCCAAAGTATATTTACCTTGTTGTCTCGATGATACGATTAAGAGATATCTTAAATCAATCCAAACGCTTGATGCAAGAATGCAACGAGTTAGGCGTTCATAGAACGTTGTCCTTCATCTCTTGTAGTGAACTTGCATTAGTGGTTTAGCTCAAAAGACTAAAAGTTTTTTATTTCACCGCATTCGATTCTTAGATTCAAGGGTGTTAGGAGCATGCCTGCAAAAAGGGAAATAGCGAAAAGATAAGTCACTTCGAAGTCAGTATGATTCTCCAAATGCGACGGCTAAATGCAGTACTTCTCTTCCCATGTACTTTACTGAGACCACACTAGTCAACTCTACTGCGGACGGGCTAAAAAATAAAGTCCTAAAGAACCTTTCAGTTTTAAATTCCAAAATTAGGTAATTTATATCAAACTGAAAGTCAAAATATATAATTATGAAAAGCAAGTGATTAGTAAGCGATAGTTTTGCTTAAATTCGATCCACATGCGAAATGTTTTCTATCGTCATTCTGTTGAAGAGACTTCAAAGAGAATTGGAGCTCATTATGGTCGCTTCATTCTATGACCGGATATTTTCGTGCATATTCTTCCGAAGTGTTGGGGAGCGAGGATTGGCTTTCAATGCTTGAACGCGATTATGAGAGAAAATCTGAATACCGTTACCCTTTACATGGACGAAAGTAAAGCTGCAGCGGCTACAGCGGCTGGCCCCCCTGAAAAGCCTATGCCTAAAACGGCTTGATATGTCTCCTGCCTTTGCACTGTGGTCGACAGTAGAACGTTAGTTATCTAAAGAGGAAGGTTATGGGGATCGGGAAAATGTAGTGGACGAAGTAGTGGCCTCCAATCTCGAGGTACGAGATCTCTCCTGGTAGTGGTTGGAAATTTTTGGTAAAATCCCGATTCTGGCTTCGAGTGCTGTGCGAAGAGCACTTCCAGACCAGTTAGTTATCCATTCGTCAGATGAGATATTAAATTGTGGACACCTTGGGGTCTTTCGTTATAAGTAGGTAAATGCCAATTCCGGGTTTCTCTTTACCCTTCTTCCGCTCACAAAAGTCCTATCGATTAGCGACTACCAACCTGTTACTAACGGCACAAAAATTGTGTTGTGCGCTACCTCCCCTAATAACAATACGAAGTAAGACAAGAATAATAGCCGATATTTACTATAGCTATCAGATTTCCAAATATTATTTTTATTTGAGTTTGACACTGCGACACTCGTTCTTCTCGCATTTCGTTTACGCGTCAATTTTTTTCTCTTGATGATCATTATTGGTTGTGTTAGTCATGATTTAATCATTTTAATAATGTATTACTCGAAAATATAGATTGGCTCAATAGTTGCCCTACCAAATTACTGTTACATGATTGTTTTAATTTCGTTTATTGATGGGAAAACAGACCAAAATGTGCGTTTAGAATTAACCGAAAAATCTTCTCCTTAAACTTACGTTAAAATGGAGACGCGTGAATCCCTGGGAGCGATAGACTCAATTACTGGAAACGCCTATAAGGTTAAAGATAGAATTCTCTTAAATATAGATCAATTTCTTTAAGTAGCGCAAAGGGGAACAAATTCCATGTTTTTTCCGTACTGCCCATGGGGAAAAACATGACCGGGGATTTCCTAAATAGAGGAAATTATTTATCAATAACGAATATATGAGTGCTCTAAATTCCTCATATGGCAAGGAGGGATAATATGCGGAATTACATTTCAATATTTCTTCCCGCTAAAGTTGGTATGAATGAATTTTCATTCCTTTGTTAACTGGGTTCCCCCTATAAAAAGGAAAATGGATATGATTTCTTCTGTTTTTATACGTGAGATTTTGGTATGGAGCTTGCCTGTATTAGGTGGATTCTCTTATTTGCTTTATCCTTGGCATTTTCCTTGTGCTCGGATTATTTTCCGGCAAATTAAATTTAAACTTCAATACTGATGATTTTGTGGAATTATCCACTCATCGAGAAGAAACTAGTCCATGTGAAGCAGCGGACGGAAATACTTTTTGGCTCCATGATCGAGTTTTGATTTCCTTCAAACCGCGGACTGAATATGCTTTGGCCAGCGTAAGCTCGACAGCGGCCTCTGTCAGTTCATAAATTTTACAGATTTATTTGACGGGAAAATCATTCAAACGCTACCCACATGATGGTTGTGTTTCGAAGGCATTGATATACTATGTCCTGAAAATATACTTATTTCCGGTGAGGGACATCACAGAGGCGATTGCATGGGGAAAACTGAAAATCGAACAATGAAACGTAGTGGTGGTGAGTATGTGAACGAAAGACTTTTGATCTCCATTAGTATCAGTAAAACAGTATTTGCTCAGTGAGTAAATCATATTTATATTCACAAAAACGATTAGTCAGTGGTGATTAAAGAGTGCTTTTGTAGGACGCAGTGACATATTACATTTGTCAGAATATATTCCGTAGTTTCGGCTTCTTCCAAATATATCTAGACCTACTGGCTTATCTCAACTGAAATGTTCACTCATGTAAGAAACATGTTTCAGTTACATCGGAAACTTGAATACCCACGATAATCATGATACGCTTGATAGTTCTTCGTCCGAGAAGAATTCCAAGGAGAAATGATTTAAGGTCATTTGCTCCATCAAAAGTGTTCAATTTGTGTATTCCTTAGTCCGCCAGTGAAAATATCTTCACTCATAGCGCCAAGGTATCTTATACCTAGGGATGGAAAATTAAAATTCTTCCCTATGATTCCGACGTAATTATATGTGAGGTGAATGGAGCAAGTAGCCTTATTTACTGCATATTCCTCATATTTTCCTAAGTGGCGGTGATATGTTTGCGCGTGCATCGCCCGCGAATTAAGTATTGCATGCAAGATTCATCCATATTGGTGTATATCTTGCATCAGAGGAAGTGTGAGAAGAAAGGCTTACCATCTATTACAGATGAGGGGACTTCACTACAATAGTAGTTTCAGATTCACGGAGGATAAATACGTATTGTGCTCTGGTAGGCTTACCTGATTACACCATGACTAGGTAAGTCCACTCCACAATTTTGCTAATTAACTAAGGGAAGCAGTTTGACAAGTTAAAGAGCGTTACACTGCGGGAGAAAATTATGAGGTATATTTCTAGCAGCTTGAAAAAACATCGGAAGTTATTTGAGGGGGGTTGGAGCACATATCTACGTTAACTAACCCGTGTTCCCGTTATGCTTGTTTCACGTCAGTTTCTGTAACAGACTTCACAAAATTAAGTGGTCACCCATCGCTAATTCCGATTATGAGCTCTGTTTTTGCGGACAGAAAGGTTACACGGTGATGGGCTCGCAAGAGCTTCTGAACTAACCGATATCGAGCTTCGCGAATAGTGAGAAAATACATTCCACGTTAAAAAAATGAGAGAATATGTTAACACATTTCCGTTAAATTTTTGCACTTCCTTTGTAGTAATGTGCATCGAGTACGAATTGTGATCTATTTCATGTTTCTCCATCGCAGAGACCGTAACCTTTGAGGAATCGGTGAATCGTATTCTCTTCCACATTCCTCGCTCCTCAACTCTCAGGTCACCCTTAATCTGCATGATTTATTTCAGTTTAGAGGACGGGAAGAGTTCAAACGGGGAAGGTAAGTTAATGGTGAAATCATTGAAATGTAATAAAACCCTCTGGCGCGTAGATATGCTCTTATCATGCCCTTCTAGGTGTTACAGTATTTATTTGTCATGGTAGGGGACCAACAAATAAGGTCATTTGCGCTAATAACGATAGGTTGTTAATAGGGTAGGCGAAGAATGAAGAGGAGCCCTGCACCGGCATTAGCTTGCTCATAACGCACCAACGAGTCTACGGTTTAACGTTCCATCCGACGTTCTCTTTTCTACGACCGTGTTTCCATCCGACAAATGGTGTAGTTGAAGTGCTCTCCACACGGCGCTCGATTAGGGAGGCTGGAAAACCTCTTCCTCTGTTGGGATTCGAACCCGCCAACGGAAGGGAAACCAGCACTCAGCCACCATGCAGAGCCGATCCCACATATCCACAAATATTTCCTAATTCATGGCATAAGAGAGACGGTTGGCCTTTTTGCACCTCCTCCATTTCCAGTCACGAAGGAAACCTCGACCGAACATACTCATGGGAAGAGAGCGAAGATTTCGACTAAAATTCGCTTTTCCTCGTTCTTTTCAGAAAGGACCCTTCCACGCGGACGCCACCAGCGCAGAGACGAGATGCGGTCGGCCCATTTTCCGAGAGGAGGAGGAGGGGAGCTCGGTGGAAGGGGCTGGTAAAAAGTCGTGAAGAGCCGGCGATAATTTTCCACTTGAGCGCGAATCGGAGAGCGGAATCCTTATAAGCCTTATAAGAGTCGACGTAACATATCCCAGAAATGTAATTAGATCATATTTTGATGGCGGATTTCCAATAGCTCCTCAGAACGCCCAAAAAAATCTGGATTCCAAGTGGCCTTAGCCAGAGCTTCCTTATTGAGTGGGTGGGAGGCGATTGGAGAGCTGAGTGTGTCTGGCGGGTGCAGGCGATAATAGCGCAGTGGTGGGCAGTCGAAAAGGGGACGAAGAGCGGCGGGATTAAGGGGTGGCGGAATGGAATGTCAAGAGCGATACATGAGTGAAAGAGTCAGAAAGACGAGAAATCCGACGGAATTCGGGAGAATGAGCTTCGGAGAAGATGGTTCGGGGAGAAGTTATGTGAACGGCAATAGGAAGATGACATGAAAACTGAAGAGGGTGGTGCTCTATGGCAGGGGTCACGATGCGGCGATGAGTTATCTTTCAAAGATTACTCCTGTGCCGATTGCATATTAAATATTTAATAAATGGTTGTCGCAGAAAATTATAATCACCCACAAGGTATCAGCTGTTACAGCCATTTTCTAGTCTTCTCAGAGGCTTAAGAGGTGACACTTTTCTTCCTTCCAAAAATTTTCCACATTCCATGACTCCAGTACCCGATGAGAAACTATAGACAATTTAGAAAAAAGTTTAATGCATAAAACTGGAGTTCATTTGGATTGTTCTCAATTCTGTGTAATATATGATTTTTAAACCGCAGTAATTACAATTCAAAAACCGCCTGGGATAACTACTGTTTTGGTCTTAAAGTTGGTTAAAGATATCCCCTCATTCAGTTGATTGCCTTTCTTGAGGTGCTCATATGTGGAATGCCTAACTTAGCTTTCTAAGTAAGTAGTCTGAAATGTGTATAGTTAATATCACTTTTCAGTGCTCTGAGAAACTGCATGAGGGATTTCCCAAAACCATTCCTGTGACCATCTAACCATAAAAAAAATACCCAAAGGATTAAAATTTAAATTTCTGAAAACATAGTGGGGTGCCCATTCATTTCATGGATTCTCAAAATAAGTGAATATTTATGTAACTATGGAACACACCATGTTGTGCGTGGGCAAAAGGAATGGTAAAAAATAGTATAAGTAATAGTATAAGTAAATAGTATAAAAAATGATATAAGTAAAGGATATCCAAGGATTAAAAGCAATAAGAGTTAAAAGTGAAGGAAAAATGAGGAGTGAGGCCATTTGGAATGCACAATGTGCAGCACTAAGTGAACCGTTACTCTTCATGCATGGAAAATGCAGGTAATTTTGAAGGAAATGGAGTGATTCTATGATTTCTCCTGAGATATGAAATTTATCTGTCCAACATGTAACTATTTTCCATTTCTGGTTAAATTCTTGAGCACATAATAGTAAGTTATGTAATGCAGTACCTGGACAGTAAAAACTTCTTTAATATGGAACACTGCAATTCTGCAAAAGTAGACCTTGTGAAACTCAGCTCGGATTATTTCTTCAAGAAATTTATAAATCCGTCAAAAAGGAAGTGGAAGTGATATTTTGGGTATCAAGAAGGCATTTGTCAAGGTTCCTTGGAACAAGCTAATTTTCAAGCTCTGGGCATGTGGAATTATTAAAAAGGTTGTAAATTGGATAATCTACTACCTCATTGATCATGAGCAGAGTGTAGTAATCCATGGCGGCAGCTATGACAAGGTTAGGTGGCCCTTGACAAGAAAGTATTACTATATCTCTCTTATTATTCCTCATTGACAAAATGTTCAGTAACTTAAGATTATTTTCTGATGATGAGATCTATCGAGAAATACTTATTTTAAAGCAGACTATATATCTCTCCCAATTGATTTTAATTGCAGCAATCCTTGATGTTAAGCATGGGGGCTAGAACTAAACATAAAAAGGCACTGTAATACTTTTCTTTCAGAATGTTTAAAAATACCTCAAAATATGTTGTACATGGAGTAAGTACACTAAGTGTGTACTTACTCCATGTACAACATATTTTGTAGTAATCCATGGCGGCAGCTATGACATGGTTAGGTGGCCCTTGACAAGAAAGTATTACTATATCTCTCTTATTATTCCTCATTGACAAAATGTTCAGTAACTTAAGATTATTTTCTGATGATGAGATCTATCGAGAAATACTTATTTTAAAGCAGACTATATATCTCTCCCAATTGATGCATGGAGTAAGTACACACTAAGTGTGTACTTACTCCATGACTTATATGACGTGACGTGTACTCATACATGAATTCTATTATAGGGGAATTATGTTAGAAATTCTTGTGGCACATCTCTAAATAGACTGAGGCTTGCCAAAAAAAATTGTGTTTGGATGAAAATATAAAAGAAAGATGTCATTTTGAACCAGTAAGGCCTCACCTGGAGTATGGAGCAAGCATTTGGATCCAATGAATAATATTTAATTGAGGAACACAAAGGAAAACTGTGTGTTTTGTAACAAATTCCTATGAATGTAAAGGAAGTGTCAATGGGCTATTGGAAGATCTTGGTTGGCAATTCCTAGACGCTAGCTTGTTTACAGGATTAAAGTTGCCTGAAATATTCAAATTAAACAAATAAATTGAATAAATCACTGCTGACACATTGCTATCTATACACTACAGAGGTGACAAATCAAGAGAAATCACCTGTCAGGCTGAGCAATACAATACATAATTTGTTTTAGTCATGCACAATCATGACTAAAAAAAGTATAATTATTTCAAACAGACCGCACACAATATTTCATTTGATATGAACAAAAAAAGATAAAAGAAATATGTATATACAAACACCTAAATTCATTCTCGGTGAACAGATTATGTTAAGTAACATTATTGGACAATTTAGTAGTCATAGAGAGTATATCATATTTTGAAATGCACTGACTCCACAGTCATGTAAAGATGCCATCATCTCATTTTATTTTTATTTTTTCTACTTTAATAGGTTGTAAGCCTATCCATACCTCTGCTGTAAGGTAAAGCAATAAAATAAAGTAATGAAAAATCCAACTATTTCATCACAGCTATTTAACTACTCAAGAATGAGTTGACCTAATGTTACAATGGGAATTGATTTGATTTTCTGGCAAAAATTTCGTTGTGAGGGGAATTACATAATTATCTAATATTTGGAACTTAATCTAAAACATGGAGCGTTGGTGTATTCATTCTGCAAAACCTCTAATGATAAACATTCATGCATAAGGAAATCATTACGGTTTCAAAATAAACCCAATTTAATTATCGTCAATCATATGCAATATAGATCGATAACAGCAGCTTACAGAAAAGTATGGGTAGCATACTTAAGTGATGTGTGTATATGCGTCTATCGCTGATGGGTAAAAATTTTTTTGCATGTGACAAATGTCAAATAATTTGCCCAAACAAGGCTATTTGGAGCAGAAACACCAAAACAACAAGAAAAAACTTAAATCCTGTTAAAGTGACATTCTCAGTGAATCTCCATTTACAGAAAAAATATCCATCAATGCTGATGAGCTTCAAAGCAAAACGAACCTTCATCTTTATGTTTTTGATTGTTGCTCAGAAAGCCTTGATTTTGATATAGGCTTTCGAGCAATAATCACTATCGGAAAGACTGAAGGATTCATCATGTTGATCATCATGAGGACATCATCATTCATTTGGTGCGTTACATTGGGTGCCTTAATGGGTAGGTTCATTGAGCGGAATGAACATCATCTCGTGTGTGATGGTAAGTTGGGTCATGGGGAACTCCTATTTGGTGATTCATCATAATGCTTCTTCCCTTTTTTTTGTCAATTTTAGGGAAAAGCAGTTTTGATTGATTCTGATGGGTTTAGATAATTATTTTTCAGGTTGAACATCCTGATTTTCCTAGAGGGGTACTCAGCTCTGCAACCAACTCTTGATCCTCCCAAAATAGTTTTTACTGAATTAAATAGTAAATTATCAAAATGCTAGGCTTAAAAAACTACCTTATCAGCTTTAGCTCATTTCCTTCTTTCATGATTCATCACTGTAAATTACTGAGCTAATGCTATAAATACCATAGATCAAAAGCCATAATTCTTGTAAAAATATATTTTCAATCACTCAATATCTTAGAAAAATTGAAATACATTTGATATCTAAATGATGATAAAATTTTTTTATAATATTAAATAGCCATCAACATTGGGCACACATCAAAGCACAATTCCATATTCTTCAAGCCATTTAAGGCCATCAACAGTATTAGTCAACGGTTTATACTCGAGACCGATCCAGCCGTCATATTTCAAATCCCTCAGCAATGAAAATATGTATGGAAAGTTCATCTCTCCGGGTGTGTTTGGCTCATTCCTGTAGGGAACTTGGGCAATTTGGATGTGACCTGATTTAAGTGGAAAAAGAAACAAATAGTGGGTGAGAATAAATTAGATAACTACTGGACATAAATGGTCCATTACAAATGGCCTAGCAAAAGTCACACAGTAAGTTACACTGAAACGTTAGAAAAACAGTAGAGTTATCGGACTCAATAAGTTTTAAGATTTATAATGGAATTCCATTATTTCATTTAATTTAAAATTCATATATATAGCATATAGAAACAGAAACAGAGACAAAATTACTGTAAAGCACTCCCATGCGTAGAGTGCACCCATGCAAAATAACAAACGTCATGAGACGTCATAGATTAAAACTTTTTTCTTCAGGATGACATCAATCACCTTCCAGATTAGAATGAAGAATCACTGTTCAACCAGCAAAATTAAATCAGAGAGATACATAAACTATGTCCAAGCATACAAAACTTAATCATTAAAAATATTATTCACTAAAGATGAAGGTACCACAGTTTAACACTTCGTGAAGGAGATCAGTTGGTCTTCAGTAAAAACTAAGGCCATGACGTATTAAGTATGAAATTTCTCAGTGACATAAAATGATTCTCTTGTAATGAATAATGGAAAGACAAACAGAGGACAGTGCAAAAGCAAATATGTAATCATCACAACAGGTCTTAAAGTAATATCACATAGTATGAATAGCTTCCTCTATGGTGATATGGTTTACACAGTTACAAAACATAAAATATTTAGGTCATTAGCAATGAATTGATAAAGGAATGAAAAAAAGATAAGGGAGTTCTGGTTAAATATAAGTGCAGTTTCAAGGTTATCACTTGATTTTAGTGAAGACATTGCACCAAAACAAGATTACTACTACTTTCAAGTAGTAGTAATTTATGGTTTATTGGTAGTTTTTCCATTTGCATTGTTGCAAATGAAAAAAACATGCCAAAAGGCAGGTATTTTCCTTTTGGAAAAATGCATACTTTACCATAAATATTATTTGAATATTGGAAATGGTATGCACAAAGCGGCTACAAGATTCAGATATTCATCAAACAACTGCACATTAATTACCTACATTACACACAACAAATATGTGATGAGTGAAATCAACAAGTTGAGGAAAGGAAGGAATAATATGAAATTATTAATTTTAATCTACCAAGGCTCATGATTGAATGGTAGTCTACAATAGGAGAGTATGGATATGTATGACACATGAAAGTGCTGAAAATTAAGATTAAAAAAAGGACAAAATAAAAAGAATATTTATTGGATCGATTCCTCAAGAATACTCAAATGATATCTTCATACCCTAAGAATGCTAAGACTACCCTTGCTGCAATGTTAACTGAACGGTCATCAATCATTGCAGGAACATTGTAATGATGTTCAAATAATGGTTCCCTGAATGTTCAAAATGTCACTACTTGATATGTTTCTGCAACATTCAAAATTAATGTTCCTATAACCATTCTGAAGCATTCAATGAATGTTTCTGCAACCTTTCTGAAAAGTTCAGTGAATGCTCCTCCAACCATTCTGGAATGTTCAGTGAATGCTCATGCAACCATTCTGAAGTAAATTCTTCTCGGGTCTTGATCTGGATTAGACTCTCCATCTCTGACGACGTTTTGATGACTGACACATTAATCATCTACATTGGTCTGAATACAATGAGTGAGTCAGTCATTGAAATGTCTGAGGAGATGGAGTCTAACCCAGAGGAAGACCCGAGAAGAATTTACTCAGTTAATACACCTGAAAAACATAAGAACTTTATTCATTCTGAAGTGCTCTGCAGCCAATTTTAAGTGTTCTATGAATGCTCCCTTACCCACAGTGTCATGTCCAGTGAATGTTCCTAAATTATTTACAAGTGTGTAATAAAATAGCTCTCACAACTAATTGGCTTATTCTTGAATGATCAAAGATTGTACTTTCTCTTTATTTATAATGCTCTTTCAATGTTCATGGGTCAATCAATATGTACTTACTGTGGCTATGAAATTTTAAAAAGGACATATACTTGCTCTAAATAAACAAAACTGAAGTCATTAAAATAACTTTAGCATTAACTTCTAATATTTATTTCATTTATGTAATGCACTTGGTATCTACCAAAATATAAAATGCATTAACTGGCATGCATACCCAGTCGGCCTGGTACCTATTTTTAAGTAACTATAGAATAAATACATAAATAAAATACACATAAACTGAAATAGAGGAACATTATTATTTATTTTTTAAATTATATAGCTGTCCTAATTTACTTTTGTACGATGTACGATATACAGTCAAGCACACTTCTATTAAATCTGTTTATAACGAAGTCCTGGTTATAATGAAGTAAAGGCTATTCCCCATCGAATTAAAATTGTCTTTATTGATCTGTGAATTTAGGACTGCCTAGTCCTCTCTTACAATTAACAGATATACAATCACTAACATCCATACCCTGGACAGTGAAAAATCCTCCCTGAGTGGGACTCAAACCCGCGACCCTGTGATCATCAGGCGAGGGAGTTACCCCTCCGCCACTGAAAAGATGCTGTGAATAACTGGTCCACATATAATGAAGTTCGGTTATTATGAAGTAAATATTCAGCCCCCTCCACTTTGTTATAAACGGGCTTGACTGTATTTCTAACAATGTTTCAACCAACCCAACCAATCATTGGTCATTGTCAAATCCTTAATTCCCAAACTTACACATTGTGCAATGCCTTTTATCTCATGCCGAAGCCATTCACGGCAATATTAGACGATCTAGAGCTTAAAAACCACTGTTTGAGTTGGTATTCATTTATACCCTGATTTCTTGACAATTTAAGAATTTGTATAAAAATTAATAGTCTTGCACATGCATGGGCTCCTATATTCAATAGAATTTAGCTTTAAGTAATTTCAAAAGTTTGGATGCCAGTTTTAGTAGCTATGTGGGTCAAACATATGAAGTGGTTCAGAAAAAATTTAATTGGTTTCTAGATGATTTTCAATATTTTTTATTTTACTACCATACAAGTACTATTCATTGAGAATACCAAAAGGTCCTTATTTTATTGTAAAAAAATTATTTTCCTGATAGTGGCCATTTTTAAGCTAACGAATACTCTGTTAATGGATTCATGTAAAGGACTATAAATGGGCCAAATTTTAACTCCAAATTTCGTCAACATAAAAATGGCACTATCAGGAAAATTAATAAATAAGATGAAATAATAAGTTTTTATTCTCAACAAATGGTAGTTTGTGTGGTAAAAATATAAAAAAAATTTTAATGTGGCAGCACCCACCTCTGGACCACTATGTATGGATTGACCAGTGTGTACAAATTTGGTGAAGGTATTCACCAACAAACAGTATTTAGAAGAAAAGATTGGAGTGCATCCTACAAGAAAAAGACCAAGTTCATCTGTCCCATTTATGGGATGGATCAATAATACAGTGAAGCCCATTTATAACAAAGTTTAAGGGGCTGAATATTTACTTTGTAATAACTGAACTTCGTAATATGTAGACCAGTTTTTCAGAGACTTTCTTTGATGGGGAATAGCCTTCGTTACCTAGGACTCTGAAATTAATGGGTTTCTTTGTTTTCAGGAATATTGAATGCTTTCTCACCTTCTGCCTATGGTGTGTGTATGATATGAATCTGGGAGGAATTGATGAGATGTGTAGCAGAGTTTCTTTGCTATTGTGCTCATGATATATAGCCAGGAGAAATTTATTGAAGTTCACACATATGTTTGCAGGGATTTATTTGGAGTTCACATGTTCACTTGGATGTATTGGTGAAAATTGATCAGATTTGTAGAATGATAATGATCATCTGGTGTAATTTACATGTATATCATGCCACTTGTCTTTGGTATGTATTCGTATGGCTGTGAGAAACCTTATATTAGTGCATAGGACTTTTAAATTAATAGGTTCTTTTTTAGAAATAAAGGATTGTTTAATATTACTAAAAATGGTGTGATTATCACGTCCAGCTGGGAAGAAATGATTGCAGATTCAGCAGCACTTATATGCGGGACACATATATCGACAACTCCTTCCTGATTTATATATATTTTTTTTTGTACATAGGTCATGTTTTGGGGCACTATCTTGGTCTGTAGAGCATACTTTCATGCAGTTCTCTCCAGTGCAGAGTTTTTTAAGTAGTATATTTATTTGAAATGCTATTTTCTTTTCATTTATGGTAATTCCATTGTAGGCTGTATTCTTGTTATGAATTTTAAAAACAATTTTTTTAGATGTATGTATGCAATTTTAACTGTGTTATCTATTCCTCTTTACCATGCGCTGTACTGAAATCTGTTTTAGTTAGGCATATTTGAAGCTGGTGAAATCCCTAATTTTTTATTTTTCTTATAATAATGAGTTTATACTTAAGTTTAATAATTCCATTTTTCCTGATTTTTGCATGGCAGATACTGCATCTACCTGAGGACCCAATTTTTCTTACTTGAGGATGTGATGACTCCAGATTTTCAGTAGGTACCTGATATTTGAGCCGCTTTCTCCCTCATCGTTCTTGCCAAAGATCTTTCTGTACTATGCTTAACTGCTTGAGGCTACTCCATACCAATTGCAATTTCCCTTAACAACTTCCTGTGAGCACCTTTTCTTTAGAACTGCTTGAATGGAAAACGGTTTTTGCATTAATTGCTGGAATGTTTTGAATGGGAAAAAAAATTTTAAGTGGCCATCGTTGAGTGCCTCTGCCAACATTGTAAGATCCACCCATTTGGACTGCTGTGTCTACAGCACATTGTTATGTTATAAAATGTTATCATTTCAGGCTTCTTTTCATCTCCAGTTCCTTCATCAATATCCGCACAATGGAACGTGGAAGAGAGAACTAGAACATTCCCATTTTTTGGGCAGATAAGAAACCATATTGAGTTCATCTTTGAAAATGAAGTACCTGCTCTTCAAAATTCTCATCTTCCTTAGCAATTCTGGAGGGATCTCTCGTTTATTTTTTCTTAAAGTCCCAACTACTGTGATGTTTTCTCCAGCAATGCTCTCATAAGAGGAATGCTTGTATCTCAATTTTATCATGTCACATTTCGTCCACTCCCTAGATTTGGATCTATAAACCTCATCACTACATTTGAAGGGCTGTTAGAAACTTTATACCATCCCTCAGGTTGCTGTCCAGCTCAAGCACTAACATATAATATGCGTGAACATCAGACAACAAAAACATTTTTATTCCATATTTTCCAGGCTTGTTCGGCAGGCACAGCTGAAAGGAACAGGGCTCATGGAATTTCACAAGCTGTTCATTACTAGCAGCGAATTCTTCAATGGAATAGCATAATTTGCAATTTTGAAGAAAGAGTTAGAAAATATCTCGAACTGCAGCCAACCTATCAATTTCTTGATGCTCATGTCACATCATCCTTTCATGAGGTCATTCACATCATCAATCCACAAACATCTCAGGAGGAAACAGAGCCTCTGAATGGACATATTAGTAGCAGGGAAACATTCTACACCAAAATCATTGGTATCTCACAAATTGGAAATTTTTTGTGATTTCGAACCATTAACACCTGCCAGGATAGGGAAGCCAATCAAGATTTCTCCTTTGTCAGTTGATTTTGCATCTCTATCCATTGAAAAATTCATGGCCACCTTCTGGATGTAAACATCTGTGCAATGTACAGCTATTCTTACAATTGAAGGGTCTACAAACAAATCAAAGCATGCTTTGGGATCGCAAATTCCTTAGCTTTAGTTCTGCATCCAGGAGTGTGAGTAATGATATTGTGACGCTGCATCTTCACATTTTTCGTAGGTTCCTTTTGTAAACCATTAAGTTTTCTTGTCCCTTCCATAGAGAAACATTGTAGCAGCAGCTACATTATCAGTGGAATCACCTTCACTTCTGCTCCGAAGAAGATGCATGCAGCGATTCTTCTACATTATCACTTTCTTGTTACTTTCTGATTCCTGCCATTCTTCATCCGATTCTTCATTCAGGGTCCTTAATATTTCATCCTGGTTCCTCACAAGGTCAAAAAGTCTTGTTCTATAAGTCATACTGAAAACAAATAAAGCTCACTCACAAAATACACTGAAGCTACTCCAAAAATACACAAAATATAGAAAAATATTTGCAAAGGACACTCCAAAAATAAAATGCCAATGGTCGTGCAGGGTATTTCATTGCCCCAGTCCTATTCTGACCATTGCATCAGCTTGATTAACACAAACCCAATGTTGCCAAATGCATGAAAAGTCGCATCATCATGATCTTGATAGGTATAGAGAAGCACAGCAGGCAACTGTCATTTAGAAAGAAACTGCAGTAATAAATAGAGTTGTGGGGCATTCAAATACCCCGCACGACCATTCTAGGGTTATGTATGAGTAGACATTTTTATTCGACTCACCAACATATGGCAAATATTCCTTGATGTTATTGGTCAAGTTGCCATGTATTATTTGCAAATGAAATAAATCCATCATTATTTTCAGATTTGGACTATTGACTGTCTTCACAACATCCAGAGCTGTAATTTGAGAAATCAATATCATTCACTTAGATTGAAATTACATTTAAAACTATTAAATATGAAGCTTTATTTACTTTTGATTACTATTGTATCATAAAGGTATCTTTCTATAAGCAGTAAAAATTTTGCTTCGCAAAACTAGAAGTCTTGGAAAATTCCAATTTTTGCTTCGCAAAATTGGAAGTTAGAGCTGATCAAAGTTAGCGTGCCCATACCGGCACGCTCGGCACCGAGTGGAGCTTTTTGCGTGCCCATATGGACACGCTAGGTGCTTAACACATGGAGGCCTGCACAGGTCAATTTGACCCTACGGAACTTTTGAAGTGCCACTACGTTCATAAATTTTGAAATAATGTTAAAATACACCGTGACTTTTCATGGAATGACTGTATTTAGCTCTGGGTTAAATATTATCTATATTCTGATTTAAAAATATTACATTGAATTTTCATTTTGAAACATCATTTTGACCCAAAGAGTTAATAGCCTTAGTTTCACCTACCGGTTTTATAATTGATGGTATTACTACATTGTTTCACGCTTATTGCTTATTATATTCTTAAGTATGCAGATGCTGATGTATGTCACATATGCACAAGTTTCTATAGAGAGAGGGGGAAGGGAGGGGATGGTAAGATGGAGTGTTGGATGAAGGGGGAGGGGGAAAGGAGAGAAGGGTGGACTGTCATCCGTGACTGACACCTGATATTGGAGATGGAAACATTGCCGCCATGAAACAACGCTGTGCCCCAAGAAAGATTTTGAACATACTGCAACAAATTTCAGAAAATGAATCGGATGTCAGTGAGACTCTAAATTGAGTGATGATCAGGACTATCTACCACATGACATGGAAGGAGAGAGTGATTCCGATACTGAAGAAGACTTTACGGATGATCAACCTGAGGTGGTAAAAGGTTGATATTTTATTTTGTGTGTCACAAGAGCTAATTGAAATAAAATATTGTAAATATTGTGGGCACTCATCAATGCAAGTAGTATGATTTTTGTATCATAATATAATTTTTGCTGTATTATATTTTACTTGAAGCGAAGAGAGGGCGGTACAAAAGAATGACAGCCGGCTCATTTCTTGGGCATGCAGCAAACCAAAATCGGCAGTGTAGAAGTTGACAAAGTTGGACTGTGGACAGGGAATAAGTGAATGAATTTAGAGTCTGAGGGTACAGATGAAGAAGAGACTGCATCAGCTTTGGCTGAAGGTGCAGTGTGTGCGAATGGACATCAAGAAGGTGATGGAAAAAGTTCAGGGTTGCGTCATTTGGCTCTCGCTAAGGTGTCTGAGACTGTTGTATCAAAAAGTGGAATGGTCAAGTGAGCGAAGTCTGAAATAGGAGTAGAAGCTCCTGGGCAGAGGGCAGTTCAAAATATAGTGAGTGGAATTTCAGGTCCAACCACTCATGGAAAATGATGCGTGGAGAATGGTTGTGCCCTTAGCACTTAGCATTTGCTTTTTACTGATGTAATGCTAAAGCACGTACACAAGACGAGGCCTGTAGAATCACCAGCGATGTAAAATGGTCAGTTTCACTTTCAGAACTAGAAACATCTATTGCATTGCTTTATGCCTGAGGGGCATATAGTAGTCGGGCATTAGATTTAGATTTACTCTGAAATACTACGAGGGGTCTTTCATTTTTTATCAATACTATGGCCAAGAACAGGTTCAATGATATTATGACTTATTTCAGATTTGACTGTAAGTCTAAAAATGACAAATTCGCTCTGCAGATGTCCTTTTATTATATGTGCCAAAGAAACCTGACAAAATTGGTCAAAAATTCTGGCTGATGCTAATAGTAAATACATGTGTAATGCAATAACTTTATATATTCCACTGCTGTTCTAAAGTCTGATGACATGATGCTTGCTGCATATCAGTGTAGGAAGAAAAAGAATGCAATGGTATTGAGTACAATGCACCCCTATGTTTCCATTTCCGCAGGGCAAAATAAACTTCCAGAGATAGTGCTATTTTATAATTCTACGAAAAGTAGCGTTGACTGTTTGGATCAAATGGCACGTAAGCACACCATGCAAGCTTGTACACGCTTCTTGCCAGTATCGATGTTTTACAATTTGTTGGATCTTTCAGCCATAAATGCAAGTGTGCCTTAAAGTGAAATTACAGGGATAGAAATACCTTGGCACAAATTTCTGCTACAATGGCCTCTGAACAATGCGAGGATTACAAACAGTCAAGGGTATCACACAATATTTCGCTCAATATTGTAGATTCAAATTCTCCACACCAAAAAAGAAGGAAGTGTCTCATATCTATATGCAAGACAAATAAAAAAAAGACAATGGATTCGTGCTACAGATGCAAGAGGCCGGTGTGTGGTAAATGTACTGCATCGTTGTCAAAGATATGCATTGATTGTGATATCAAGTATTCTGATGATGTTCAATAAATGTTCAAAAATATTGATTGCATTAAAATTATTGTTATTAGCAGTGTTATAACTTCTATTAATAACGGTTAACCTTAAAATGGAAAGAAAAACTCCCAAACGGGCAAAAGAGAAACTTCGGGTCAAAATGACCCGTGCGGGCTTTCTAGTACCTAGGTAAAAAATTCCGGGCCTCTGTGTGTTAAAGGTTAAATATCTTATCAATGGTGAATCTACATAACACCAACACAATTTGACCACCCAAAATTCAGACAAGTAAAACTACAGATAGCTTAAAGCTAAAGAGAATACTGTAAAGGCAAGAGCAAATAAGATGTACAAGCTTGTATTCATTAAATTTCTCAGCTGCCCTTAAATAAAAGCCAACACAATTCAAACAAAGGTCTACATGGATTTCTGTGAAATTCAGCTACAATTTTTACTTTAAATTAATTCATGAACAAGAAAAATAATGAAAAATACCATTTGGCCGTCTATGGATATTTACTATGCAAACATACAATTGGCAGTAGAACATGCAAGGCACTCCTCAAGGGCCATCAAGCATTTGATGAGAAATATTCCCCTCAGGCTGCCTCTCTCCCTCCCTCACCACAATGATAGATACATTTTTTGACATGAAAATCACTGTATGATGGACTGCTATTTCAGCATAAGTTTCAAATAAAAGTTCAATAGGAAGCTAAAATTTAGTATAAGAAATGAAGGAAGAGATAGATCAAGAATCAATATCAGCTAACACAAAGATCAGTCATATTATACATCTAGTGTATGCTGTTCATAATTGAATATAAGTTCAGAGACATATGTGCACATGAGATGATATTGCAAATGGTGATAACAACAAAATAAGTCTTGATGTCAATTCTTCAAATGAACTTGAAAGAGGTAATGCATTAATTGAAGAAAAGTAAGGATATGTCACCAACAGTGTTATGCTTACCAGTCTTGTAGCTATTCATAAAATAATTAGGCACTGTTATATTATTTATAGGCTCTATCAATGCAATTATCTCCTCCTTCTCCATGAGACTAACAGCATATCTTAAATTTTCCACATAGGTTGTCGTATTAACAGCGGTTGGCTGATCCACTTTCCCAGACATTATATGGACTCTGCAATATAAGCATTAAGTCTTAAGCTAAAATGCTGTAAAATGAAGAAAGAATATTAAAAGCTCACATACTGGGCTGATTGTAAGCCTCTTTGATTTCACTTCTGGAATTGCAGTTGATAAAAAACAAAATTTTGTGTACCACAGGGGGGGGAGCTACAAGGCAATTCAGATTAGGTTTTCCACTTTAATGCACATCAACTCCCAAACACAGGGTTGAGAGACCTTGTTGTTGAGTAATGCAGTAAAAATTCAAGAAATGAAATAAAGATGATAACTTGCAGAATAATAAATAACTCTTGAGAACTTCAATGGTTCATAGGAGACATATTCACCTGAATACCAAGTGTGTCTGTTCTACATTGATAAATTAAGCACCATTTCATTGCTATTGCTTAAGAAACTTCACAATAGAATTGAATGCCAGAGCTTCATCAATGAACATATATACCATCAATGTGACCGGGAAAACTCACCATGTGCTATTAGCTATTATGCAGCATGCTAGAAAATATATTTAGAACAAAAAGCAAATCTAAAGGTAAAATTAGAAAATCATTGCTATTGCATTTTCATAGAAAATGAGCTTTAAGTAAATGTTAGGGATGTATATATTAATGTATTCATGTATTTTATCTGCCAAAATACAGTTTTGGATGGGCTACTCAGGATTTTGACACCTTTTAGTGAAACATAATAATAATCTTACTTTCTATCATGCTTTGGAGGGAGGTTCCTGGAGACAGCAACTTGTCTTATCCCAATAACATGTAGGTAACTAACAACAACAGTTCAGTTTACATACTCCTACACATCTTATCATTTCATCAACAACATGCATGGTAATTATGCTGTATTGCAATGAATAGAAAGGTTATATTGTAACGTATAATATTTGTTTTGTTTGTTTGAGAGATGTTGGTGGGTTGCTGGGGAAGTGAAGCGGGGGATTGTTGGGTTGTTGATGGTTTGGAAAGATGAAGAATAAAGGAGGGTCTGAGAAGTAGTTTTTTTTCTATTGAAATGAGTTGTCTCACGTAATATTTGTCCGACATTACAGATGTGGACGCGAACCCCGTTGATTTTCTGGCGACGAGTATGGGATTACAGGAGTCAAACTGAGTAGGCCAAGATGGTGTAAAGCATTCGTTGGAGGGTTTCGAAGGACAGCGTTTTTTTGGAAGCAGATCAACACCGTCTGCGTTTGCTGGTTCGGGGAAGATGTCACGAGGTTTGCTCGAAGAGGTGTCATGGGAAGATGCGACACCTTGGAGTTCGTGTGTGAAAGGAGCTCTGAGCTGTGAAATCTTGGCTTCATTTGTTGGCGGCCAGAGAAGAACAGTAGCTGATTGCGTTGGTGTGGCGCCGTCTGGCAGAAGGTGCTCTTGGGGCAGAAGGCTATGATTTTGTATGCTGATGTGACTATGGCCTCATCCCCAAAAAAAATTCTTAAAGGGATGGAGGAGACTGTAACGTATGATATTTGTTTCAGTTTGTTTGACAGATTTTGGTGGGTTGCTGGGGGAGTGAAGCGGGGGATTGTTGATTGGTTATTGATGGTTTGGAGAGATGAAGAATAAAGGAGGGTCTGAGAAGTAGTTTTTTCTCTATTGAAATGAGTTCTCCCGTAATATTTGTCCGACGTTACACTATGCTAGATATGATTCTTCTTACTTACCTTTTGCAAGACATGGCCTTTGCATACTCGATAGCCAATTTTATGTTTTCTTCAAAGACTGTTTTCTTCTCTGGTAAGGCAGCATGACCCAGTTCTCCAAGACTCACATCACCTAAACATTAATAGAATCATAAGACTAGTATTCACTCATAGAAGGGCCGATCATAAAATTCTCATCAAAATGGTCCCTACATTAATGCCAATATAAAAAAAAACATGAAATACTGCCCGCTTACATTTATTTCTTAAATCACAACACGTTTCAATTCTTGCATGCATCATGAGCATTGAAATATGTCAAACTTTAATAAACAATCATAAATGGGCAGTATCAAGTAATTTTCTTATAATGATGATCGATTAGTACCACAATATCTCACTGGAATCAGTTAATTTTCCTATTCAAACAATTTGCTTACTCACAGAGAGTGAATTCACTTGTTCCCATCCATCAGAGTTCCAATACCATGATTGCAAATATAAATTTTCAGTATAATTGGAATGGAATTGAATAAGTATAGTTCATACGTGAATCATTGATCACATCCTGTAAATGAATGCACCTTATATTTTGCATACACCAATGGCTTCAAATGTATGCAAATGTCCACTACTACTGACTTTTTGTTCAGGTTCTCAGATACACTCACTACAATACACTCACAGAGTATCTTCGTATGCTAAAAGGCCAAAAACTGAATATATGGAGGTGCATTTACTTTTCACAATATTGTTAGATGCCTTGAACTCTGAATTGAGGTACTTTTGTTTACACACAGCAACCAGTAAATGCTTGTACATACAAGATTTTTTGAGAAAAAATCAACTCAGAATTCAAACCATGGTATTCCACAAAAAGTGAAGGACCAAGAAAGATGAACAGAGCTTCATTAGTTCCCTTAAAATTTTTATGATAGTGAAACCTTTTAATATGACATTCATCAATTTATTCATAATTTGACATATTTAGAACAATGCATTGCAAATACATTGCAGAACCATTCCGAACGTTCCTGCAACCATTGTGAACCATTCTGTGCAGCAGGGGCTGAACGTGCAGTGTAATAAAGCAGGGCAGAAATTGTTGTTTGTTGATGGGGTAAAATTATATACCAAAATAATGAATGAAATAAATGATTTAAATGTGAGTGAATTTAAGAAACGTTCTGTGATTTTGTAAAGGCAAACTACCCCCTCGAGTGAAAGGCCATCAGTGCAATTATGTACAGTTATATTAAAAATTACCAAGCAGGTCTGCGGGCAACAGTTGAGAGGCAAACTAGTTACGGGATCCTGTATGATCTCTAGTGATATTTTCCGTTTGTTTTTCTTAAAAAAAATCTTTGTAAGTAACAAAATGAGTATAATTGTGATAATCTGTAATGTGATGATTGACTGTTATACACTTATGTATTTGAAGCCTAACATCAATGGTAAAAACCTATCCTATACAAAGAAGACTTTCAAATGGACTACATACTGATATCACATTTGCAGTCAAATGGTAGTGTCTACAATCCACTTTATGATGCTGTATGAGTTACATCAGGACTTTAGGCTTCTCTTGCAATGACTTTGTTCATGAAAAGATGACAAATTTGCTTAACACTAGAATGCCCAGAGGGGTCATTTTGACCCAATTGTGTTTTTAAATTTATTTTTTGATCTAATTTTTCAAGCGAGCATAATTTCTACTAGTGACTTTTAATTTTTTTCATAGGTGTTCAGTTACAAAAAATTTTACTATCCTAAAATTATCCATTGAAGAGTTAAATTATATTTTACCTTGAATGACCAAATGGGGTCATTTTGGCCCAAGCGTTCATTTGTGCGTTTTATCTTTACCTAAGGCCCTTTATTATTGGCATTCATTGTATCATTCTGTTGCATATGTGTTCACTGCTCTCAAGTCTTATCTTTTTCATTCAGTTACTTATATTCCAAGTTCGTATCAGTTTTCAAAACAGTCTTGTCTCCTTTCCCCTTCATGTCCTCACTTCTCGTCTTTGTTGACATCATCATACATTGTCACTCTCTGCCGGTGTGAGGAAAATACAATTTTGTTTCCCCCTTTCGCATATATTTTATCTACTTTGTTGGCTCCAACTATGATTATTTATCTTTGGATGACGAGTGGAGAACACAAACTTCAGCCTGTCTCAGTTCCAGGAAGTGAAGTTTGTGGATTTGTTGTTCATTGTTAGTGGCTTCGTGGTTTTCGAATTTGTGGTGTGATCATTATTGTAAAGATAGTTGTGGTCAAAAGTGTCTCAAAGAAGAGCATTACGTTCTGCTGACATTCTTGCGGAGCTGCATAAGATTCAAGAAAATGAGTCAGATGGTGGAGAGTGTTTATTTGACAATGCCAGCGATGAGCTGACACTTGAAACTTTTGAAGAATGAACAGAATCCTCAGAATGTGATGATGAGTACCCATTTGATGAACTAAGTAGAGAAACTAGGAGGAGGGGATCTAAAAGCAAGCTCACTATAGTGATATATATATTTGATGTAAAAATTCATTGACTATTTTCATTAGGCTTTTCGATTTTTTTACATTTTTCTGAAGATATTCCTAATTTTGAAAGACAAATCATTTATCAGAAAAAAGGCCCAAACTACAAAAACAATAAAGATATACATTTAAATAATGTGGATTATATTTGTTGTTGATCGAGTCACCATTAAGCAAGAAAAAATGAAATTGAAGAAAAAAGGAGAATGATTCCAAAAATCAAAGTTGATATTTCAATAATAAGTTATATTAGGAAAAAATTACTACAATTGGAAAAATCGATGAATGTGAAGCATTAGGACATTATATAATGGAAAAAAGACTAAAAATGTAAACATATAAATTCCTCTTGAAAAATTAAATTATTAATTACCATGGGTCAAAATGACCACGTTGGGAATAGTGTGTGTCATATTTATGAATCTACAACATTTAGGATCAAAATCAAAATGTGTAGCACACTCATTTATACATAGTGCGAGATGGAATCTAAAAATTAAAAATTATAGAGCAAGAAGACCATCTTGATTGTAGGTGGATACAGCTGAGATACTTTGAAGGAGTTTTGAGGGTGATTTCTGCCTTTGTCTGTCAAATCAGACAGCATATTTACCACTGATGAAAAACAAGTCATAAGGGTAAAAAATATAATGCACTTTACCCACTACAGGCCAGAGATGGATTCTAAAATCAATTTTTGGTGTGCCACTGATCCACTTCCATGCAACCTGGAGGCAACGAGGGCATGAGCATGCAGGGGCAGTTTGAGAAATAAAAGTGGTGTGTACTTAGAAGACAGGAGTTATCAATTCACTGAGTGAAGCTTTTTCAAACAAGGATGCCAACCAGTGTTGAATCTGTTGGTTGTTCCAGTTGGTGAATGTAGATCTCATGAATCCATACGCCCATCAGTAAGGGAAATTACCACATCATTGAGGGGAGGGCCAGTTCCTATCTGTCCCACTTGTTAGGTTTTACATATGAAGGGATTTCCACTAACCTAACATTCTATGGGATATTAAAATACGGCGCGAGCGCTTAGGGGAAGATTTACACAGGAGAAGCGAATTGTTTATCGTCAAAGGATTCAACAAATACCACGAGTGAAACCAAGAAGATGAACGTGATCGAATGGGCTTTAACGTACATCAAATGACACTGGAAATTTGATGTTATCATTATGAATTATTTCTTAATACATGAAAGGTACTCTAATAGTAGTTGACGAGGCTTTTCCATGCTCTCCATTACCCCTCGGAATGGGTAAGACATAAGGGAACAATGCTTTTCTGGCATGCCATTATTCATTCTGCTGGGAGAAAAACACCATGGCTCACCTTGTGGTACATTAATGAGAATCTGTTCCACCTCAGCTTGCGATTTGGCGTCAACAACAGCAGAGATAGGATGACAATAAGGAAACGCATACTCGACTCCTTTGAAACCACATTTTTTTGCGGAGAGATACCGTTCAAGGATAGGCGAACTTTCTTGAAACATAAATGACAAATTGGCACAAAACTTCGAAGACATTGCGAGAGGTTAGAAAATTTTCAGGATGGGTGAATGAAGTTTTGTTTTTCCTTATCAGCGACACCACTGCCACCACGGCGAAAGCTATTTTGATGGATATAATCTTGATGCTCAAGAGAGCGATGATTTAAAAGTTAAGAAGATTATAAGAAGTTTAACAGGATAGTTTTCATTACAATACTTCAACTAATAAAAGTCAATATTCTGTGAAATTCGCCCATCGAAATCGGGGTAAATTGCCTCCCTGATACGCGCGCTTCAATTGTTTACTAGTTTTTCGCATTTTTCGGTTGATGGATTGAGGGCGGGGTGCTGGATCATCTGAATGTTGGGATCACGAACTTGCATAATCCATTTTCATTGTTGAGATGAGCAGAACCAACACCCCAACACCTTTTCAACTAGTAGAGCACGCTTATCACGTTTAAGATCTCGAGCGTCGCGCGCGACCCGAATTTCTCCTCTTCCCTGCCGCTGATATCGTTAGTATTTTGTTAGAAAATTTGACCGTGTAGATCCGTGCAGCGCGTGCGGCTAACCGAGGGTGATATTTCGGTAGTAATGGGGATCATTCGTCTGTAAATGCAAAATTATGTTTTCTTTCGGGAGACTCAGAGTAAATAGTATTTTTGTTCAGCCTCTACGGGTACGGAAAAGTGTCAGGAGCATAATGACGACTCCAACCTCCCTTGATAAAGCCATGGAAACCCTGGAGAAAAATCCGTACTATGAAAAATATCAGAAAAAAATTGCGGAAATAAAACAGTAAGTTGAAGGGCAACATTTACTCAACTCATGAAAGTTTATCGGAGCTTAAAGTAATAATTTGACACAAGTTTCATGTTCTATTATTTAGAAAGTAATAGTCTTATTTTCGTGCAGAGAGTCACCAGATGTGTTGATTACTCGGTGGGAGGAATATCAAAAGCGTAAGGAGTCCATTCCCCGAAGTCCAGTGCAATCTGGCCAAATGTCGTCATTGTCAGAGCCAAAGCAGGATTTTGATCCAGCGTCATTTAGCAAAAGTCCTCCTCAAAGGGTAATTTGCTTTTTGAGTTTAAAAATTTAATATTTTTAGTATTAATATTTCGGAATTGATGGTATGGCCACACATTGAGTTGAGAATTGTGCTGCCTACTCAGTGTTCAGGGGTTGTGGTGGCCTACTGGGCAGAGCGCTGAGCTACTGACCGGAGGGTCACGGGTTAAAATCCTGGGCAAGAGCCTTCTGGACACACCCACCTAAAATCCTCGCCACTCGATTTCCTGTATCAGAACTTCGTAGGAAATCGCAGGTGGACCAGGGAAAGGAACTGTCCCCCCTACCCTGCATGTGAATTTCACACGCCAATGGCTTAGTATGGGGTGAGCTCTACCATCACTTATCAAATACAAATCTTCGGGTTGAACACAACTTACTTGGTGTTCCTGGCCCAAATCCAGGAGCTGCCTCTTTTGAAAAGCCCAGCAAAATCCGAGCTTTGCAATTTTCTTGGTACCAAATCTTTCTCAGAAAACAGCTTGTGGAGAGGAAGGTAAATTTCTCCACTCTGAAGTGGATTTCATATGGCATTGGAAATAGTATGTTTTGTGCTTCACCCTCGTTACATACTTTTACAGTTCCTGGTGAGAATTTGGGGGATCGGGGTTCGAATGCTGGTCGATGATAATAATTTCTTCAAAGTAATTCTACTTCTGTCGTACTTGTAAAATCTCTATTCAATCACAAAGTTTCCACTGTGCTTCTGATGAATTCTATTATTTTGGGACTCCTAGCATATAACAAAGAAATATGATGAGAAATATTGATTATTCTGAAGTTCAAATTGATAAGGGTTTTAGCCATGACACATCTTATGTTGGTGAAAATGATATGGAGTAATACCACGTGACAGCAAGAAGCCCCCATCTAAAAGCCGCTTTACACGATACAATTTTTTGTTCAATTTCTTGTACAAACTCGTGTATGTGGAAATTGTACCGTTTAAAGCGGCAAATTGTACGAACACTTGTGCGATTGTCAGAATGACTGAACGGGAAATAGAACCTGTTCTAATTCCATTCAGACCAACATAACATTTCGTTCAGTTTAAGCAAAAGAATGCCAGTATTCGGTTCTGATCTTCCAATGTAATAGATAGCTGAAGTGTTTTTACACCATCTTTCTTTGTGAGGTCTTCTCTCTTATTTTTGCATGGGACCGGTACCGCAGTTTGTCTAACATCTCATTCTGTTAAAACCATTAGAAATCCCCTGGGATGAAGGGCACCTTGGTAGCGTAACTGACACAACTAGGTACCTGATGAGAATTTGGGGAATTGGAGTTTGAATCCTGTTCGACGAATACTATTTTTTCTGTTGAAATTCTGCTACTGTGCTTTTCAGGAAGGAACTCCATTGAGGTTTTTGAAGCTTATTTGCAATCCTTTAAATTAATTTAAATAACTGGTAATAGGATCTTTGTTTGTTGATCTGGTCATTTTGTACAGGCTGTCCAAACACAATGGTGTGATCAGAGTTAACCAGCTGACTCTAAACAAACTGAAGGGGTGGATGAAAGCAAATGGCTTTCGCTTCCCTGCTGACCAATCCAAGTATAAGGGCTGTTCCAATTTATCTTCGTGCAACTGACATTCTCTTGTTTCTTTAGTTTCTTACTCATCTGCAGTTACAAGTTCTTTGCTCATTTTATATGATTTAACAGTTCTGAGACCAGCAATATGCCTCCTAACATGAGTTTCTGCTAGTCGCATGCCAAGTTCCTTGACAAAGTTACCGATTTTCTTGACTGGGTGTGCATTTGCAGTAAATGTAATAATGCGAATACATTTGAGTCAATTTAATGTTCTCCAGCTCACAAAATATTGATAGTGGCCACTTTTCAGTTTTCTAATGGCACTGTTATTTGAACACACATGGTTCAATCTGTCCACTCCTCCTAACATGCACGATTAACAAAAAGGAAATGGGTATTTCCAGCAGTTAATTTTCATCCTGATCCATTGTTTCGCAAATGGATGAGATGAGTGATTCTCTAATTTTTTGACACTTATATTTGCATAGTTTTTACTAAGACAAATCCATACCAATTCGACGTGTCCATTCTTTCACTTTTAGGGAAAACTTGAGGTATTTTTTTCAATGTGCCAACTGGGTCAGTTCTATTTTTCCTTGCGTCTTACGTCTATGTCTAAATAACACCCTGTGAGCCACCTCAAGGGTGTGTGGCAGGGGGTGAAGATGGTGACTAAATGTGCACTACTTACATGCAACTATGCGATGATTGCTACTACTTCATGCATGTTTGATATATGGGCCATGTTCATAGTTTGGAAAGTTACCAAAAAAAATTAACTGATTAAAGATAATCTCTTTAAAAAGTAACTAGTTAAAGTTAAAAGTTACTTTTTGAAGGAGTAACTGGTTAAAGTTAAAAACAAGTAACTTTTACGTTAAAAGTTACTTTTTCAGTTACTTTGGCAAATTGGATGCTGTGGTAATTGAGGAGTTGGTGGTTTTTTATTTTGACAAACAAAGCAAACACTAAAAACTGTGATTGTATTTTCTTCCATCTTTATCCATTTGATTAGAAATATTTGCTGTGGGGATTTTCATTATAATTCCATTTAGTGTCCAGAGTGTTGTCGGTCAGGTTTCCTAGTGTCTACTTAAAGGATTCGGTGATTTTTCTGTGATGGGGCTCAGACTCCGGGATTTTTAAGTTGTCGTGAATGTAAGACTTTCTGACGAACCAATGTGCGTCTGTGATTTGCTGCAGAAGATTGTTCTGAGTGGTAAAAAGTGCTTTAAGGTTAGATTTTGATATTGATCCCCACATTGTGATGTGAAGTATCCCTTCAAAATTGTAACATTACAGTGGAGATGGCTTAGTTAAATAGAGTTACAGTAGATGCTGAGGTTGTGCCTGCGAACCTTTTCACATGATTCCCTGGGGGTTGATGTATTGGCAACTCAATGTCACCGAGTAAGGCATACGTAGACTGGTGCATTGTAACAGATTAGTTTGAATGAACCCCTCCCCCTCGTTATCCATCTTAGGTTTTCAGGCAAGCCTTCTTTCTCGGCTTCAACTATGCAGCATTGACGACATGATGTCACCGAGTAAGACATACGAGCCCTCCAGGACTTTGTCTTCGCATGGTTTCATGTTTTCTAGACTGAGGATGCATTCCTAAACTTTGGCTGTCACTCCCCTCAACCCCGCTTTTGTTTGGATGTATTCAACAGGGCCTATTCATTGCATTCTTGCACAACTACCCTTGCATTCTTAGATACTGTTTTATTTTCCCATTTGTCTGTTGGGCAACCTTTGCGCCCAAATTCGGTCAGGTCGAAATTGGCCAAAAGTAACGAAAAAAATTAACTAAGTTAGTTTTGTATCTGTTAATGCATAATTTTAATGATTTAAAGTTAACTCTTCTAAAAAGTAATGATTAAATTAAATGGTTAACCACGTTCTTAATGATTAATTTTAATTGTTAATCCCAACTATGATCATGTGCAACTAGGTGGTTAGTAACTATAGATATATGTATACGTATTAATGATTTCTTCAATGGTTCTATTCAATACATAGCAGTGCTTAAATGTTCACTCAGAACTAATTTGTTCCTTTCTCTACCCTTCAGTTTGAGTATTGTGCTTATTCCCTTTGATGGCAGCACACAATATAGTCTGCGGACATTAATCCTGCTGACCTATCTTTTGCAGACCACCCTTTAACAAATGACCCTTGGTTTCAAATGAGTGGAGAATTCAAAGACTTAACCACAAGTTTAGGATGTTGCCCCCTCAGTTCTTGCAAGAACTTTTTGGCCTTCTCTTCTTACGTTCCCTATAAAGTAACTGCACAAAGGAAGGCACAAAGGTTTATAATGCTGGGTTTTAGGCAAAATCGAGTGATTAACTGTTATTCACGTGTTGGCTGTAAAGTTTACTAATATCTATTTTTTGCTCTTCCTCCCTTTAGGTTTTGAATGATGTCATGAAAGTGGATTTAATCAAGGATAAATCAAGAGAAGAAATTCAGGAGGTAAATTCTAGAATATCAAATGTACTTTCTTGGTTCCTTTAGAGGAATTTTTTATCATGTTTGAACCATTTATAAGAATATTCATATATATATTAATGCATGCAATAAGTGCATACAAGGAATATGTGTGGAGTGAGTTTGTGTATTTAGCTTTCATAGCATTGGTCTTTGTCATTCAAAACACCGTAAAAAAATTGCTGATATTGAATATATGTAAGGGGCATCCACTGGAGCCCATATACTTATTTCTTTGGTCATGAATTAAATTTTCAAAATACCATGGACTTAGTAATAAATATCATGATTTTGACTGAAAAAAATCCTGTCTTGATTTTTTATTTAAATCAGGTTATATTGGTTATAATTGAAACTTCATGTTAATAAAGCTGAGTTTTTATATTCCATACTGATTATTAACATGGACTTCAATTGCTCTGTACTCCATTTATGATTATTAGAAATATTTTGAACATCAACAGTGATTTTTTCCCTGAAATTTTAATATTGCTGTAGCATTATGCATTTCAATTTGCTGTCTATTCTGTGCAATGAAAGAGACTAATGAGTAATTTTATCTGTCTAAATCTAATCAGTTAATGTTTACTTCCATGGTTTCATGTTTGTGACACACTATAATAATTTGTACACACATCCTCAAAAAAAATTACTACTTTGGAGGCCGTACTTTCTAAGTCCTGAGTTGAAGGAGATTTGACAATACATTAAACCCTCACATAGAGCGGTTTCACAAGACGCGATTTCGTTCGGTTACAGAAATGTACCTGATGTTACAAGATGATATCTTTATTTTCGGAAAGAGGCGGTTTCAGATATCGATCAGAGCGAACCTGGGAATCACACTCCATCATGATTATATACATTGGCTCAACTATTAGAGTAGTGCTCTAAGCAGTGCACCTGTCGAATCAAACCACATTGTGAGTAAAGAACATCATAATTCTTTAAATTTACTGCCATTTTACATTCAAATTATGAATGTCCATATGACCATTACACTGGGCCAAAAAAAATAAAATGTTAGTTAGACAAATGGAAATCAGGCGAAAAACGTCTTGTCCCTAAGAAGAGAGCACAGGTCAAACAAGTGAACATTCGTACCATAAGAATAAATGAAGGAAAAATAAGAGCTGAGTTCAGTGCAGGAACTTCTGGTGGTGAGAAAATAAAAGGATTTCCAAAATAAATATAATTTATGTATGGTGGAAAAATTTTCGTGACTGGATTAGAGATCAAATTCAAAGAATGGTAATGTTGAGTTCGGCTGTAATACGTGTTAAGGCAATGATTTAATACAACATCTTATATGCACAAAATCTGAGCATTTGAGGAGCTTATAAAATGATGCAATAACCTTAAAATGATATTAGCTGGGGAAAGTGCGTCTGCTACAGCCCGAAATTTAATTCCAGTTCTCTGCTCTGATTGAAGAAAGAGGTTATCTGCCTTAACCAATTTTCAATGCTGATAAGACAGCCTTGTTCTGGAAAAAATGATGAAGAGAACTTATATTTCAAAGTAGGAACAATGAGCACCAGGATTCAAGGCCATTAAACATCGCTTCACACAGATTTAAAAAAAATGTTTCAGGTGGCTTTAGGTGTACGCCGACACCTTTTAGTCCTGAAAATCTTAGGGTTTTCAAGGGAAAAAACTAAATGATCCTACTTTTGTATAGGAAATGAATTCAAAAGGCATGGGTGACCTCAGCTTTGTGTACAGATTGGTTCAAATTTTGGTTTTTTTCCCAAGATCTCGAAAAGAACAACTTGAATTTTAAGATCCTTACAATACCCCTGGACAGGCAGTTACTCTGGTATACTTATGGTATGAATTGCCAATGAGTATTCATTCTAAGAAATGACTATGCGAGTACGTGAGAGTGTGAGGATTGTGTGTAATTTGAAAGAAATTCTAAATATTTCCGCAATGATTTTTCCTCATTTATAATCCACTTGAGCTTGAAACTTAACACTAATATTCGGTAAAGACATTCAATACAAGTATAGATCACTTGGGGGAATTTTTACCAGTTGCACTGAGTGGTACTATTTCCAGGAATATGTTAATTGCACACAGGTGGATTGATCGCTGGGCAATTTTGATGGTTGTCACTGTAGAAGTTTGATTATGAGGATAGAAAAGAGGGGGGAGTGGGAGGGCTTGCTCGTTGGCCAGGGATATGTTGTTCTTGAAGTGTTGGATTATCTCCAACATTTCTAGGGCGTCGAGTCTCTTCCTGTTTCCCTCTGAGTGGAGGATGCCTGGCGTGAAATTGCTCTGATGGTTGCAGTCTATTAAGTGGTTGGAGAAGTTTGACTGCTCTTTCTTCTTTTGATAACAATTATGGTGCTCACTCTAATGTTGACACTTCTTTCTGTTCTGCCGATGTATTTCATGTCACAATCTTTGCGCTTAGGTAGTACATGCCACCTCTATTCGGGTGGGAAATGATCTTTGTAGTTGAACAGCATTGTTCCGAGAGTTGAGGGGGTATAATATGCTATCCTGTATTTTTATTTTTTTTTGGAAGCGGGAGGTAACAGAGTGGGAAATACGTCGTAGAAAGAGGAGCCTGCACCACATTTTTGGAGTGTTAATATGGGAGAGGGAAGACACCATTGGCAAGGCCTGTTTCCTGTGGGCTTTTTTGAGAATGTTTTCAGTGTTTGCTGGTTGATAGCCATTAACCATTGCGATATACTGTGTTTTCCATTCCTTATTGTGGTTGTGTTCGCTGAGGAGAATTTTTATGAGTCAATTGATTAATAAGTGGAACGCTGCTGACTTGTGTTGAAAGGGGTGGCACGAATCCACGGTAATAATAACATCTGTGGAGGTGGGTTTACAATAAATGTCAAATAGGTGTTTCCCTTCTTTCAATTGAATGTTTACGTCTAAATAATTGATTGATTTATTTCCAATTTTAATGGGAATTTAATGGTGTTATTCATTGAGTTAATGAATGTGAAAAAATGTTCTAACTGCCTTGTGGTGCCTGTCCAACAGCATAGAATGTCACCAACATATCTATACCAATAGTGAACACACTTAGTTAAATCATGATCTGAATGAAACAATTTTGACTCAAATTCATTCTTAAACTTTTCCGCAAGTAGAGGTGAAAGGGGTGATCCCATGGCAAGCCCTTCTAATTTTTGGAAATAGTTGTTATTAAACAGGAAGTAGTTTTGATTGAGGCATGTGATTGTTATTTCCAATATCTACAGTAAAACCTCCATACAACGAATTTGTTGGGACCGAAAAAATCATGACTTTGCTGTAGGGGGTTTCGTTGTACGGAGGTGATATGCGGGTCGCGTCATCGCAGGGGCATCCAAGTGTTCCGTGATGTTTACGATGCAAGTCGTGTAAATTTCTTAATCTTGCTTTATTCACCTTTCTATAGTGATAATAAACAATTGTTATTATTTACCATCAAATGCCGTGGCTATCACCTCGTGATTTTCAATCTGCGTATTTCCAATTGAAATTATTGTTTTTCTCGTCCATTCTGCTCTACTTGCTTACTTTAGTTACGTTCTGATATTAAAGGAATTCCAAAATTAATGCCTGTGGATTACGTATTTTTAAAGTGCTCCATAATTTTTCTGAGTATCTAGTCGATATTATTCTTGGAGTGCAATAATTTAAGTCAATATCAATCGGCAGTTTTATGCAGCAATTTTGCTTGAGAGAGCACATATTGCTATTTAGACTTACGAAATAAAATGCAATATTGGGATTGAAATTGAAATCCCATTGAAATACTGGTAAATATCTATGTTCGTGACCGGTATATATTAGATATCGATAAACAACGATGGAAGATTGGTGGGGTGAGTTAGTTACCACGAGTAAAAACGTGGCAGTCGGCAATGCCCTGAGGTCACAATGGCAATCTCAAATGATAATGCATTGATGATGCCTTCATAGAAGCTGGATACGATCGGTATTCTGTTGGCACACCCGTTCTTCGGTGCCAAAACGCAGTACCATCCTCGAGTATGCCAGGTAATATTTGAATCCACGCCTAGTGTCGCCTTTCATCCAGTAATTACTTCTTCATACTTGAAGAAAATTTAAAACCAGGTTTGCCCTTTTTCGGTCCTTTGCCGAACGTCTCTCATTTTAAAATGTGTGCCATTTTCAGGCTAAAACTATTGAACTGGAATAATTAGTCGCTAAAGCAGAATCGCATGAGTTAAATATGTCTTATGTTAGCAATTAAGAGAATAAAAACACGTAAAAGAACCTGAGCCCACTCTTTTCGCGTCTTTTATGACATTAGAAGGACCTCTTTCTAAACCAAGTAGACGAGCGAAAATCGCTGTTCTGAAAAATCTAGTTGCACCAGTAATATTGCATGCTAACAATTTGGAATGGAGACGTTTTGAGTTGGACGCAGCAAGAAATCTAACCTAGCCCACGCACTGAAATGAGTAAGAGGAAAGAGTGCATTGCCAACTAACCCCTCCCAAACATTCCATACCTAAATGCCTATTATTCAATAACCTTCCCCCTCCGAAAGCAAGAATAACTACGCCCTTACTCGCCTCTTTCTCTACAATGCTGCTGTTATCTCCCCTCCCCTTCCCACGTTCCTTCGGGGAGACCTCCCTCACCCATTCCACTCCTCAATGACTCCCCTCACCCCTAACCGAAAGCTCATGTGTTTCCGATATATCGTGGCCCAGTGGTCTGCCGCTCTTCAAATAGCCCAACTGGTTAGGCACACAGACAGAAGAAGTAAAATAGTTCCTGTAATAACTAATCCGGTTTTCGATTTATCTCTCCTTCACTTACCTCCTCACAAATATAAATATAGGACCATCTACCATCCTCGCCGTACATACAGTCAGCTCTCGTGCGACTTACCTCGGCCGAAACATTCCATATTGCTTGAAAATGAGTATATTTCAGGAAGTGAAATACAAATTTCGAAAAATTACATAGGTTTAAAGCAATTTTTTATTTATAAATACGAAGCAGTAGCTGTTTTTAAGTTATATTAATTCAAAATTATTCTATTTAAAATAGTTTTCTAAAGTCGTCTGTCTCATCCCTTTCCTTATTTCTTTGCTGGCTGCTTGCTCAACCTGCCGCAGAATCTTCAAATTCTCTACTCCATCTTCTGAAATTAAAAAAACTCGCTCCAAAACATCTATTGCGTCCACCACTTCCTTCCAACCGGGGTGCACTACGCTATTGCTGGGCTCCTCTCTCTTCATCGCTCACATCCTGCGTCTCCGCCAAAATTTCGGGATCCTCATTGTCGGCAAATACAGCGAAATCATTATCAATACTCGCATACTCTTCGAAAGATACCCCTACAATGTTTAATAATTGAGCGACTTCACCCCATTCCTCCCTCTCCTCCGGCTGTGGGTCGTCTTGGGTGTCCATCTCTCCGGGAAAGCCTGCCCTCCTGAAGCAATTCGAGATCGTGCTTCTCTCTACTCCATCCCAAGCAACACACAGACGCTGAATGGTTTGCAGGATGTTCCACTTCAATGACTTGATGTCTTCAGTGTTTCCTAGTCTAGTTAGAAGATATTCGACTAGTTGCCTTCTATATGCGCAATGAGTGAGAACAAAGGAAACTTGACGTGACGCTGAAGGCATCTGTTCGACGACATTCATCAGTTGATGTCTCCGATGCATTCAGCGCTGAAGATTCATTGAGCCTAACTACTTTTTCGTCGTTTATTTATTCATTCATACCAACGGCAAATCCATTACATCTTGTACAGTTATCAAATAATATATATGTATCTTCAAGACATCGTTGTTGATCCTATTTCTAAAATAAGGATTTTTTGTCTTGAATTAAGAATTTTTAAAATTCCCGACTCAGACCAGAAAATCATGAATAATCCACGAACATTTCCCTGCATTGAAAATTCACGAATAATTCCCGATTTTCCAGGTTTTCCCGGTCAGTGGACACCCTGATAAGGGATGCTCAATGGGATATTATCGAAATTTAATTTAAAAAGAGCTGCTCCGCGGATTTTCTGTCAAACCAGTTCGACTTGGAAACCACCTAGGCGGTTCAGAGAGGAGCGCAAAATTGCCAAGCGCTCCTACTCGGAGTGGCACAAAGGTCGGAGCAGAGCAATAGACGGAGCCACGCGGAATGGAGCTTTGGCTTCCCTTACACGTTTCTTATGGTGGGAACCATCAAAGTTGACTATGGCCTTCACCGAGCCAGAGCGTCAAGTTTCCTTCATGCCCTCCGCTCTGTAGGTCTCGGATTTGAACCCCTTCGAAGCTCGGAGCAGAACGGTTAAAACGCAGTATACTCCGCTGCGGTTCTACTTCCTGCTTATTACGTAAATATCGATGGAAAAAATTACCTGCAAATGCAAAATACTGCGTTTGTTCTCAATAATTCGTTCTAGAGGGGCTTTTTTCATGTCTTGGGCCCATTATCAGACTTCGTTGTAGGGAGTTTTCGTAATTAGAGAGGTTCGTTACGGGAGGTTTTTTTGCGTGCATTGTCCATTGGAAGGGTCCGGGACCGGGCCAATGACTTCGAAATAGGGAGGTTTCCTTAAAATTTCGCTGTATGGGGGTTCGTTGTAGAGAGGTTTTACTGTATTCTATTATTATGGGATTGACTTGGCTGTTTTGGAGATGATCCCTAAATGTTGGTGGCACTTCATTCTTCGGGATTACAATGCAAAAATCCCTGTCCAGGTCATTGAGGAAGGGTCTCACCCCAAACCATGACAAGGGTAGGAGGACCATGCCTCGGTCTTGCAGGTCTGTAGTGGTCTGAGCATTTAAAACGACCGAGCTGCACTGTTGTCAAATCTCCTTCAACTGGGGAATTTGACAAAATCAGCCTCCTTTAAAGGAAAGATGTTACATTGTGGCAATGCAATTAGCAATGCAATTAATATGAAGTGTTATGTATCAACTGCACGTTATAAATCACCATCCGATTAATTTATTGTTAATATTGGTGGAAATACTGCAGCATTAGCAGTTATGAATACGTATTTGATCTTCTTCTGTTTCCCGGGCGGTAGAGAGCACACTCGCAGGCCTGGGAGTTGAGAATGGTTGAGAGCATTACCAAGATAGTCTCCATGGCCCAAAAATTCAAGACACTTGCAAGTGTCGGAAGGGAAATATGGCAAGCTACTCAATTGTCTCTCCTAAATTTGTTTTAATATTTTCTTTCACACTATATTTTATCAATGTTGATCATTTTTGTGAGTTAATTTTATAATTTACAAGATTATTGAAGTTAGCAAATTAGTATTTTTTACCTATACTTGTAACTGCTTAATTTAATGTGATGAATAGGGGTGCCAAAGGAGTAGTGCTCTTAGTTTATTGACTTCAATATGTCTATATTCCTTTCTATGTTTTGCTGCCATTATTGAGCAATTGTATGAATTAATACTCAACAAATTTCTTGGTATAGAAGGGCTCTTCATTAGACCCGTTTTTCAGCCCTTTGTATCATTATCCATTAAAGCATAACACCCAACAAAATTACTGTAAGTACTTACGTCGAGGGCCAAACGAAATCTTTAAAAAGAACTTATACAACCGCTGTTTCAATAAA
Organism: Platycnemis pennipes; assembly: GCA_933228895.1. Taxonomy (NCBI): domain Eukaryota; kingdom Metazoa; phylum Arthropoda; class Insecta; order Odonata; family Platycnemididae; genus Platycnemis; species Platycnemis pennipes. Next base: position 100,704,963 of record OW121846.1, on the reverse strand, counting down.
ATTGTTTTACATGGTAAAGCAGATTGTTTTTCATTGTGGACATTACATCAGATGAAAGAAAATGCCCTCCAAGGCAGGATCCCTTCCACCAATTTCTCTGTCTCTTTTCGTCCGCTGAAACAAATGCGATACGTATTTCCAAATGGCTTCTGTGAAATGTCATGAAGAACATGAATATACTGATCATAAAAATTAAGACCAACCAAGGGAAAGCATAAAGTCTAGTAATAAAGGCGATACAATTTTGATTTATCAGTTATGGTTTAAATTTTGGTGAAACTAATCAAAATTATGGAATGAACATTAGAAAATGGAATGAACATTAGAAAATGGAACGAGCATTAGAATACTCTTGAAAAGCAGTAGCCTGGCCAGTTGTGCATATGGGAAATTGGTCCGCAATTTGAGGCTTTTTGCATTTTTTGGAGCTGGTACGATGCTTTTTGATCTGATGGTTAGGTGGTAAATTAAGTAGGGATATGAATTCCTGCAAAAACTTTCCCCTTCCTTCGTGAATTGTGCTCACACTCTCCAGATGGAAATACTTCCACCACCTCACCAACCCGATTCCTATAAAATTGTTGATAATAGGTTTCATGCGATTATTTACGCCAACCTCGGTAAGACGATACTTCACTATAGCAAGGGTTTTGTTTTGGGCACCGTGAGGTCTCATTTTAAAGAGGTTGCACTGTAATTAGAGTAACATGTACTCCTCTGCTTGCTGTGTACTCATAGCCCTTCTTTTTATTTGAGACAGTGCTGCTGCAGATGATTATTTTGGTTTGCATGAAAATGAGAGTATCTGCAGTCTAATAAATTGTTTAGTGATCTATATGGCCTAAATCCCAATTTTTCTCATTTTTTTACATTTTTCTGAAAAATACTGTTACTGGAGCCAAATTTAACATATTCATGGTTAAATTTCAGATTTGGACTAAATATTTTAGCAATAAGGATGGAATAGCTGGTGTTGTTCCTAAAGATGTGTACCTAAACATACGAAGGAAAAGTAAAATGCATCCAATTGTAAGTGCAGCATTGATGTTTTCTAATTAATGTTAATTCTTACTTTTGTTGGAATATGTGATATAATACTTGTCATTTTCCTTATTTTAGTTTGTCCTTCCTTTACCAAGATCCCAAGGCTATGAATTTATGATGTTGCAGTTCAACAACAATGAAATCCATTTCACATCTTTAATTAATTATCAGGTAAATTGTTTTAGGAAGCGTGAGTTGGATGCATGTGCATTAGATTGCATTTGAAAGAGAATGTGATCTTGCTTTATGATTTATATGCTCTTTTGTATCCTTATTAATAGGCTTTTAAGGAAAATGCACCAGAGTGTTTAACGATGGTTTACTATGATGAGGTAATGCAAAAAAAGGAAATAGTACTCATGAGGGGAGAATTCAATAAAAATGTTTTGGTAAGTTGTTTGAATTTACTTTTTTATATCATTTAAAGTTAACCCTTTCAATGCAGGTTTTTCCAAATAAAATTTTTTCCGTGACCGGAGAATTTTTTTTCTGTCTACATGAGCTCTCAAACCCTCAAAACCGGTACAACACTATAAATTTTATTTATTTTTTTGTTTTTTGTATAAACTAAATCACATTAATATTTTGACGCACAGTGTGCGTCATCCGCCCCCGAAATGGTTTTAAGTGATATGAAACCCGCAAAGCTTGTAGCTATATCTTCTTTCAGCCACCTGTATAAAGTCACCGTTTGTTGAACCATCCCCATTCCCCAATCCAGAGTTGACCTCCTCTCCAAGATGTTAAACACTTGAGTCGTTCTCCACTGAGTCGGTAGCTGACCAAGCGGCCGATTACTTAGTTTTATTCAGTTCATACAACTACTTTTTATGCGGAACCATGCCCTTGGAAACAGCTTCATGTGTAAATTTCCTCTTTTAGCGGAAGAAGCCTAATATGTTTTAGACTCAACTTCTTTTCCTAGTCCCTCAAGTAAAGATCACTTCCTATCCTCTGGAATTATTCCCTTTGTTTTAAAAGCCATCCAAATTTAGCTTGTAAACTCACGAGATGAGCATTGGCCCGGCAAGCCTAGTTGTTAGATTCCTGGTCCACAAAACAATTTTTTATTTTTGGCAATTTTTAATGCACCAGTCGCCGTTTACAGTGGCAGATTAAATATAATCCTTTCACGAGGTTGTGATAAATAGGTATAGAAAAGTGTCCCATGTAGATCAGGAAAATCGGGTGATATGATCCGAAAAAACATGTGCAATAACGTATACTCTATGGCTGTACATTATTCTAAATAAAATGCAAAGCCACAAATCAATCTAATTTATAATGCATTCAGTATATTTATATTTTACACGCCGTGTTTGCCTTTTTATGACAAATAAATAGGTAATATTTTAGAAAAGAATAGCTAATGAAATAAAAACAAATTTTCATCTGAAAATATGCATTTGAAAAATGAGTAAAAATATTTTTACATTGAATTTAATTCCCTAAAAGAGAGCCCTAAGCAAAATCCGTGAATAAATTATGGTTATACAAACATCATTCCACATGATACACCAATTCGCAAATTGCTATTCTGTACTTATACATGCACTTATTACATACACATATTTGCATTTGTATGTACTTTAATTTACATACAACGCAATAGAACTATTTACAATGAAAAGGTGAAATAGTGTATGAAAAACACAAATTTTCATTTCAAACAATAATTATACATGCTCTTTGTAAAAGTTATATTTTCACGGAATGGAATTCCCTAAAACAGGGTTCCAGGCAAAGGCCTGATTTGTCTGGGCAGTCGGGATGGAAGAAAGATATATCTTTTCTCACTCCTTTTTTAAAACACACCCTGCACCTTTTTCTTTCTGCTCTTTTATGGACGGTTTGGGAAGGCAAGTGGACCCTTTCTCGTCCTCTAGCTGCCCCAGGGAGGGAACGCACAAGTGGTGCTGGGTTTTTATAAATTAGGTACTCGATTACATTGTTTCTATAATCCAGCAAACTTATTTTCTTTTCTCCATATAATTGGAATAAGCAATGAGTATTGTTCATTATGAGGTGAAGCACAAGTAAGGCAATTTTCATGTACCATCGTAAGGACTTCCTCTCTAGGGTGTAATATGCCAGCATCTGATCACTTTGATCTATTTCTCCCATAAATTGGTTGTACCTCTCAATTATATTCGGTTTTGGGTGATTTTTCCACTCCTTGCCTTTACTTGTGCCATTTCCCCATCGTGTTCTGACGATACAACTAACGCGTCTCTTTTATTGCGCCATTTGGGGACGCATATTCCTTTGAAAAAAAGTACTTTTTCTCTCGGAGAATTGGTGTAAGAGATAACGCTGATCTAAATCAACTCTCGGTGGAGGAATAAATTAGTTATTTTCAATTGGACATGAGCACAAGTGCTTCCGTGGATAGCTGAGCGACGACAAATGCTTCTTGTCTACGGTTTCGACAACCCCAAACAATGTGCGAACCTAGCATGCACGACCTGGCATGAGTGTCAATGACTCCTGGAGTAAATAATGACTGCAGGCTTACTATGTAGAACCTCACCATATCAGATATAAAGAAAACATATGGTAACGCCCACAAAACAGACTTGTGTGTAGGTTTCACCTAGGTTTCGATACATAATATTATTTCAGGTTAGACCTGAAGATGATATTATGTATCGAAACCCTGGTCGTATATATTATAGTGTGTTGTGGACCTTACAAACTCTATTCTTTATGTCCAATTCTGGAAAGGGAAAGTGAAAGAGTACCACCAGTTAAAAATTGCACACATGGTCCCGCAGCGAGCTGCGGTGGTCAACAAAGCCTATAAGGGATGCTGGGGAAGAAAAGTTATTGAACTTTCTAAGAAGGAAACTCAGGGCTTCCCCCTTGCGTCCACCCCTGATCCTTGGAACCAGGGTTAGCGGTAGACGCAAGTCGCTTGCATTCGTCTATCACTCGCTCGGTCATGAATAACGGTATTCACCTGACATTAGACGGAGAAATATTCCTGCTTGAAAGTGAAAAGCGTAAAAGTAGGAAAAAATACAAGCTATCTTTCCTATATGCAACTTGACAGTGTTCTGAGCTCGAATGAAGAAGGAATCGGAAACAACGAAAACGCAGAGAAAAATGAGTCCTTACGCAAGGCGGACCCAAAGAGGAAGATACCACTACAAGGAGCGGGAGGTAGCAGCGGAGAGTTATAAGGCAATGAAACTGAGGACTCACATGGTGCATCACCCGCTCCTGGGAAGCAGACGTCCATGACGCACACGTGTGCGTCATCCGCACTCAATGTGTTTAGAATGAAAAAGGATCACTTTTCGAATTAATAAGTATCAGGATAAGCTGGGGCTGTAGGGATATAAGACCCTTTCACTTTTTTTTAAACAACTCAAAGGAAAACATTCTTAAATCTTAAATGAAACTGATAACTGTTTGTCACCAATTTGTGCATGTTTACACCGTAATGAACAAGTCACCAAAGACAGGGATGGGGTAAGACCACAGCCAAAAGCCATTTTTTTAATGGGTTGTATGACAGTGTGTGTTTTCCTGTTGTAAGACTGTGGAGTTTTTAAAGTGAATTACATTCTTGGGATACAGAATCTATGTAATTTGGTGGTGTCTCATTGTTGACTTCTCATGTCTGACTTATTGATTAGGTGCAGATCATTCCATTGTGCAGCCTGCAAAATTTCCTTGATGAATTTGTAATAACTGTTGAAGTATCTGTCTCTGTCTCCCCAGGGTCTTCCACACTTGATTTTTTATTGGTTCAATGTAGGTAGTCCACTGATGTGAGTTTTCACTGAGGAAATGTATAAAAATGGCATTTTGGTCTCTCATTGCTTCATTGGCATATTGGTACATATATATATTATCCTTTTAGAGTTGTTGGCATTTTGGGAATCCTAAATTTTAAAGAATTTTGACCGGTTGGCATTTTCATTACTGCAGTTATGTAATTTCAATTTATGTTATTCGAAGAACTGCTCAGTTTTTCATTGTTTTGTTAATGTATTGTTATGAGATCTTGTAGAGTTCAGTGGAGTGATGGTTGTGGTCAGTTCCAGTGACTGCAAATTATATGGTATAACTGCAGCTGGTGATGCGTAGTTGGTCCATAGGTTTATTGTCCTCTTGGGTAAACAAATGCTAATGTCTTTATTGTGGGAATTTTTTACGTATGGCCTACGCATTTTTGATCATGCTTATTTTTTCATAGGTGGTTAAAGATCTGTTGTCGATGTCTCACATCTATTTTATATTTCATTATGATAATTATTTTTCTGTTGTGCTGTTGTGTACAAGGTAGTGATTGAAATAGCTCTATATCTCTGTTGTACTGGATGTTACCTTTTTCTTTTTTATATAGAGTCATAACATCTCTCCTGCTAAACTTGGGTAGTGTTCATTTTTCTAAATGAGAATGGAGACAAGTGTAGATGGTTCCCTTGGCAGTCTCAACTTACATTCAGTTAGTTCTTTTGGTGAATCTTGGAGGTAAAATGAGGATTATTTTGAAAGGCAAGATTATTGAATGCTCGTAACATTTTTCAGTGTACTAGTTCTGGATTTGTAGATGAGGTGATGTCAGTTGTAACAGGTCATTAAATAATGTAAATTTGGTGTTGTGAAGAGGCACACACTTTTTAATTCTGAGATAGTGGGTTTGAATGAGTGGGTTTATCACTGCGTGGGGCATCGATGTTCGTCTTAATTTATAATGCTACAGATTGTAAGGTGAAATACCATAATAGCTTTAGTGTTGTTCTTATATCCAGTCAGATAGAGAGTTTAGAGAATTTGTCAGTGGCTTTTTAAGACAAGTCCCAGATTTATGTCAAACACTCTTTTATCTTTTTGCTTCTATTTGAAGTTAATGTTGCAATTATTTATTTGTACTACATATATAACAATCAAGACTGACATTGATTATTTATTATAAGGAAATTTCTTATAATTTGAATTGTGAAAGGATGTGCATTTTTCTATCCTGGATTTCTCTCCTGTCTATGTAAGTAATTGCCGATTTTACATAGTTTGAGAAGCGCAAGGGAAAGGTATGACACCAATTCTTGTCAGAATGTCATTATTTACAATTGACCATAATTTTCATGGATGGTTACTGCTTATTACTGCATATTCCTGATGCTTTAAAGGATAATGATGTTGATTATGTCACCTGCCATATAGAAATTGCAATTCATTTTAATTAGTTCAGTAAAATGTAGACCATGGAAACTGAATATGATTTTAATTGTATTTGCACTTCAAATTAACTGTTGATTTGTTTCCTATTTATTTCTTGGTGATAGAGCTAAAGATACTTTACTAGTCTCATGAAAAAATGTTGTTGTGCATTTGTTATTAATTATTCATTTGTCCTCCCGTATTCACAATTGTGTACAGCATTATTCTTTGATTGAAGTTATTAGTATTGCATTCTCTACCACATTTTAGGATTCCAAAGAAGCAATGTGTCTTGCAAACCAAATACAGCTGTATTATGGAGAAAATAATGAAAAAAGGGATAAACTGATGGCCAGGTTTACTGAATCACCTGAGGAATTCAAGCACATGGATCTCATTGCAGAACTGGAGTGTCTTTCATTGTAATTGAATTATTAATTCCCATCATTTTTTTTATAATAAACATCAGGAAGTTAGGTATGCAAGATTATTTTTGAGGGAGAAAATGAAGCCTAGGTGTAGTACTACTGTTGTGAATAAATCTCTGCTGGTTTAGTTTGATAGCACATTTTATGCATCATTATAAATTCCTTGTCTGAGGATAAGTAATATAAGAACTTTAAGCGTGAAGTAATATGACATAAAATTGACTTCGTTGCTTATTTAGTCAATGGTGGCTCATTTTTGAATGATAGGCTACTTATATCCTGGGTTCAGTTCTGAGAACGGTTCTGACTGACACCATGCTAAATCCCAATCCCCATTTCTTCCAAGTCAACTCTCATTTCCATAGCTATGTGACACGCTCCAAGAATGTTATTCACAATATTCACAATGGAGTATTTGCATAAGAGAGGTATTTTGTTGAAATTTATTGTAGCGAGTGATGTTTGGCTTCGAAATGCCACGGTCAAAATACCAAGGTATAGTAAAAATAAAAGTGCTTGGTAAATTCCACAATTTATTTGGAATGAATCTACCAGTTTTCAACCTTTACAGGTTATCATAAGGAAATCCAAATTTATTTGGAATGACTCAACCGGTTTCAACCTTTACAGGTCATCATCAGGAAATACTCCTGTAAAGGTTGAAACTGGTAGAGTCATTCCAAATAAATTGTGGAATTAACCAAGTACTTTTATTGTTACTATGTATGTCTAAATTCCACCTAGTAAATTTGCCGACCATCGATTTTATTTTACCGAGGTATAATTCCTACTAATAAATTTAAGAAATAACTTTTAATATGCATTGTTTTAGCACCGAAAATACCCAGGTCTTAACGCCCAACCATTGGTTCTTCATAGTGTGATGTCATCTTCCATACAAACAGTAGTGAAATAGACTCTGCGATGAGAGTGAAAATAGTCTTTGCCTTTTTGAAGTTATTTTGTTATTTGACATAAATGAGTTTGTGTTCATCATGGAACTTGGATTCACAGAGGCAAGTTCCAACAATCTTCCGGTTGTGAACGAGATAATGAACGGACATTTTCTGAGCAGCAACGCAGATGATGTTGGATGTGACCAGCGAGGTGTAAAATTATCACGGTCGCCGTATTATTATTATTTTTCTAGCATTATATTATGTGGTAAACCATGAATTATGTCCTTCATTGTGTATTCGCCGTAATAAAGCCTTAAATTTTACCTAAGCTTTACTAAATAACTAATTAAACTTCTGAACAGCGCACTATCAACCTTAAGGTAACTGTATTAGAGTAATACCACATGACGTGAATGACATACATAAGAAGCCCTGAAGATACATTTCAATTTAATTTATTAATTATGGGATAGTTCTTGCTTTTCTGACTACCGGTAAACAGAGTTCATACCCTACCCTTTTGTATTTGTTAGGAAGTGGCATGTGTTTTATGAAATAAATCCTTCATTCTAGTACAACTTGAATGCGTTTTACAGAGTTGTGTTTACTTAATATATACATAACTCATATTTCCCTGCAGGTTTAAGCTTCCCTTTTCCATGAGTATTAGGAAACTTCTATATTTAGAACCATTTAGCATTAAAGGAAAGGGGATCAATTTAAAAAGGGGAATAAGGAGAGTGCATTTTAATACTATCAGCAATCAGTAACGGTAGTGAGTTGTCACAGTTGATGTCCTGTTGGTGCCTAACTGGAGTGGCTGCATCTTTATTTGGAGGAAAGTTGAACTACTCTACAGCTATCATACATAGTTGATGTGCTGGCATTGTAAACTGTGCTAAGTAGTTCTATCACCTTCCTCTTCTTAAGAACAGGCCTCTCAGTCAAAGGGACTTTAGAAGGTCTATACTGGCACTCAAACACTTGAGGCACAACCATTTTTTGACTCAGAGTATGCCACCCATCATTTTCCATCTCACATAGTTGTCAGCATCCTCTTCTAACTGAAAATGGAATAATATATATTTAACAAACTAAATGTAACTACTTTTCCCCAAGTGTTAACCATCATCACTATTCTTAATATAAATTCAGGGCTACGGCAAATATCACACATCTGTATATAATGAATACTAATATTCTTTTTATACTTGGAAAAACAAAGTAACTAGTTAGAATATGAGGATAATTTAGTATAATTGATTTGATCGAATCCTAAGATTCGATCAAATCAATGGATTAAAGATTTGAATTCCAGTCGTGCGGATTCTATGTACCATTGGCGGAGAACTACAGTAAGTCCGTGACTTATGTGGATCCGAGTTACACGGATACAGAGTTATGCGGATGTTCAGTTAGGCAGGTGATATACTTGTGTTTCTGTTGCTGCGACAGATTCAACCACATGACAACCCACGACTCATTGCCATGCGCACAAGAGTTGATGTCAAACTACGGGTGTTCAGAATGCCAACTCTAGTTTAAGACATTACATAATTCGATAGGGATATTTGATCATCGTGATGGTGAAAAGTCTGATGTGATCAGGCATCAACATCTTTTTTCGGCATAGTTGTGACTTTCTTGCGTAAGTCGACGCATATTTAATCATCTACTCCATATATGATGCCTGTTGTCCATTACAGCAAAAAAAGAAGTTTTGGGTATTTATACTTATTTTAGATTTAAATATCCAGTGAAAGAATGATTGGAATCGTGTTACTCTTGGCTTTTTTGTATTATGTTAACTTGACGGCCTCTCAAAAGACAGCGTTTCCTGTAATCGTCACCGATCGCCACCATGAAAGCGGCACTGCTAATGGTCTAAAAATGGATAGGTAACATGTGGTGTTTCGACTTACGCGGATGTCTACTTCTTTCCTTCTTCTTTCGGATGTCTTACTTCTGAACACCCGTAGTTTGGCGTCAACACTTGCACACTTTACAATGAGTCACGGGTCGTTACATGGTTGAATCTGTGGTGGCAACAAACGCTGAGAAACGCAAGCTTGTCACCAGCCTAACTGAACATCCCCGTAACTCTGGATCCATGTAACTCGGATCCGCGTAGGTCGAGGACTAACTGTAATTGCTCGTTTTTAGCATTTAAATCTTAAATACCATGGCAGGAAATGTTTAAGCAGCATATTGTAAACTAATAATTTTTGTCCCTATATGAATTCTTTGAAATTCCCCAATTTGAAAATTCTTACAAAAAATTTCCTCTGCAATCTTCCAGCAACAGTATTTTCTGAAAGAGCCTTCAGCACTGCTGAAAATTTGGTTGATAAAAAAAGAAATCAATTAGATCCTGACAGAGTGAAAATGCTGCATTTTTTAAACAAATACTTGAAATCTGTTTTCATTGAATTTTCAAATTTATTTAAGAAAAAATAAACTTAGATTTACTTTTGAAATTACCCATTCTTTATATTTGCTCTTGAAAATGTGACTAAAATGACATAATATGGTCATATTATGTCATTTTAGTCATCGGATTTTGACTATAAGTAGAAAATAAAATGAAAAGAGGTGGCGGGTTTGAGGAAGACACGACTGACCAGGCATGGAAGGATTAAAAGAGGTACAAACTATACATGATCCATTGGGAGAGGGTAATTTCTGCAATGAGTGGAGAAATGCTGTGTGACCGGTTGCTGAGGAGAACTGCAACTGGCATATGGGTTTTGCTGATTTGCATGATAGAATGGACAATGCAACTCCCTGCATCTGGAAGTGGTTGAAAAAGCTAATCTCCCATATTATCAATGCCAACATCATCAACAGCTGTATCCTCCTCAGCACCTTGGGTAGATAAATGACTCATCGTGGTTTTCGACTAGCCTTTGCGAGAGGTCTTATTGGGGCTGGAGTGTCCGCTCTCCCCACCCCCACACCTCCAAAGGGGAAGGCAGGCCCAGAAGTACTAGTGAGACGAAGCTAAGGTGCTCGGAGGCAAAAGAAAACAAACACCGGCCACTAAAGGGTAATCAGTGTAGATGCTCAGTTGGCTTAGAGAAGAGAAATTTACTCAGACTGTGACAGTGTGTCCGATACGTAATGTGGGTCTCAATGCATATATGTACTTTTTTTTGCAGAATCCCACAAAATGCTTTGAGAAGTGTAGAAAATACATGATCAAGAAGTTGGCATCATTTACATAAACATAGACTATAAATTTAAATCAAAAACCAGGACCTACAAATTATTTTTGTTCTTTTTCTGAAAGCAATGATGACCATTTTCATTTTATCACAACGTCCTCCATATGGCAATTTTTTATGGGGAATGAAGCCTTATAAGAGTTCATAAGTATGCAGATATGAGAAAGCGAAAGTGGATGTGCTTCTTTATGGGGAGAAACTTGAGCAGACATTCTATTACCTAGGGAGTAACATTAGATGGGACTGAAGAAGCATGGTGGACACCAAGGGAAGCTTAGCTTAAGCTAAGAAGACGTTCATGATGAAAAGATAGCTTCTATGATCAAAGAAGATATAATGAGGTGAAATGAGTGGCTTGGTGGATTCTGGTCTTTTTGAAATATGTACTTTATTCCACATCAGTAACACACAGAACACCATACAACAGATAATGTATATCATAGCAAACTTAACTTCACAAACTTCACAGTAGTGACTTGTCTCACACTGACTCAGTACCACTGACCTCTAGCAGTGACTAACATATACTGACTCACATTCACTGACACCGATAAAGGCCTTGGCCTTGCCACACACACTACATATTGTTAGTTGCTTGTTATTCAATTTCCCGCCAGTAGTGGTGTACCTGTGTGCATGAGAAATTGCTAATTCAATTATCATATTACAACAGAAGATGCTACTGGAGACCAGGAAGTAACATGTAGAAACCTTGATGTGGGGAGTGGTGCTCTACAAATAGGAAGTGTGAACTATTGGAAAAGTGGACTAGAATGGCGTTCTTCAAAACCTGGTGCTGGAGAAAGATGCTGAAGGTCTAACAGAAAGGGAAACAAATGAGGGAGTATACAGGAGAAACCAAGAAGATAGGACTGTATGGAGCAACACAGGTAAAATATGAATTCGATGAACTGGGGACACCTTGAGGCACAAAGAATTTTTTAATAACACATGGAAGAGGAAAACAGAAGAAAAAAGCCCAACATTGGAGGCAAAGGGACAAATACCTAGGATTATAGTCCTAGATATTTGGTTATAAAGAAATATGTTTGTGAGAAGAATTACAGGGAAATAAAAGAGTTGGTATAGAAGAGGGCTTGGAAGAAGAAGGGCTGCAGGTAACTTATCTTAGTATTAGTGTACTGATGATGAAGAGTTCATTCTTCTCTAACCACTGAATACTTTGTTGCTGAAATGTTCGAGAGTAAAACATTAGTTTGAATGGCTCTCATTGTCAACCAAATGGTTTACCTGCTGGAAATACTTAGACCACTGCCTAGTACTTGTAAGAATTTTTATGACTCATTAAAGGTGGTCATTAAGGTAAGTGTTGCTCTATTTTTTATTGGTGACCTTTACTAATTTAAATTATGCACTTACAGTAGTGACAAGCTGTAGTAATTATACATAAATGTAAGGAAATTGACAGGATAGTTTTTATAAGGGAGGTTATAAGGTCTCTAATTATTCAGCTCTTATCGCGCCACCTTAACTGGCTTACTTCCAAGCTTAATACCACTAACATGGCATCGGTGCCCGAGGTGGGAATTGGATTGGAGGTCGGCCTTTGTTCCTGGCCAGACTACCATGGCCGGCGCGAAAATATTTAAATTGTGTCTACTTGGTGTAGTGCGTTTCGGCTGAATTTTGAACTGCATTGAGTACCTAGTATATACATTCTCTGAGAAATATTTTGCCAAAGTCTGTTGATCCCTCTGCACGATGTGAACGATGCATTGCGTGATGTTTCTGCAAATATCGAGAAATATTAAGTTTTTCGCAGTGTTTTTGGAAAATTAATTCAAAGACCCTACTTTTCGTCTAAGGCCGTGGAAAATGGAATACTATCCGTAGGCAGGCCCGGACCAAGGTGTAAGCGAACTACGCGGCCGCGTAGGGCACCGGGCTAGGGGGGCGCTAAAGGCTCCCCGGCAAGCCCTCAATATATAAACTCAAAATGCGCAGAATTTTGTCAACAAAGACAAGAAAAAGAAAACGCACATGAGATTAATAATATGCATAGTTAATCTTACTAATTAATGCGTCTGCAAAACCATGCGTAGCATCACATGCACATGTACCCATCAAATAACGTGATTTTCTACACTTACCGGTGCACGCGTTAATCCCCAAATTCAATGAACGCTAACTGCGTCATTTGGTTCCGAGCCGCTGCCTTGCTAGCTGCACTTAGCTAGTCCTAGGGCCGCCCAGAGACATTTGGGGGCCTGGGACATTGTTCTCCTTGAGGTTCTTTCCCCCTTCCACCAGCTGAGAACGTTTTATGGAGGCCTAAGGGGTTCCAAGAAAGTGGCTCCTTGGGGAAAATGAACTGGGCCTCCTCCTCTTCCTCTGGGCAGCCCTGTTTGTTCTACCTTTTTTTCGTTTACGCTATTTTTCAACAGTGCACAACGATAATATCTACTTTACGTGCTCTGTCAAAAACTGCATAATGCCTATATCTCGCGTTTGTGTATACCTACGCATGGCGTACGAAAGAAAGTGATATGTATAGTTTTTATTTCACGGAAATATGTCGCACCTTGTGGCACTCCTTCGAACTTATTGTACGCGGTTCTCTTTATTACTCAAATACGTGAATATGGACTGTGTGCGTGTCTATGGCGGGAATCGCATGACTCAATGCGTAATCGAAGAGTAAAAAAGAAAGATAACTTCTCGTTTGGGATGAAGATGATCGACGCCACTTGTCTGGGTTATTGATGTCAGATAGAAGGCTACCTAATATCAATCGGAAAAAATAGCTTCCTCCACTATTTCACAATGCAGTATGAACGTGTGCCGGACGAACTTGACAGTGAGCGGACATCTACCAACCAATTCAAAAGACGATATTTATATTGTTGACCGTTATCACTCCCCTCATTCACCATCCTTCCCTTTCCATTCTCACCTTCCTTATTTGTTCACGTGGCAAGGGAAAACTTGAACAATGTGGTCTTGAAAGAAAAGCCGCGAAATAGCTGTCTAAACCACGTTCGACACGAGTGGAAAGCTGAAATTCCACCATGTACTACCTGAAAATTCAGAATACCTCTAAACCTAGCCTCCCTCACTCAATAATTGCATGTCTAAAAACACCTGTGCAATTTCAGTTGGAACGACCTGCAAAACCTTTGAATTAGCAGTCCCTTTTTTACACATTGCAACTATGTAACAACGACTATATAACGTAGCATGTATGTAACGTAACATGTATAGTAAAGTTGATAAAAATCTTCAGTGTAAGGAACATTTTCAGGTAAATCGAAGTAATTTGAGTTTAAAAGATATTTTTTCAATCAAGCTTTTCTTCTTCGTTGTCTATTTACTACGTATCTCAATTGGGGTCTTCTTTTGAATTTACGCTTTTACCTAAAGGATTTTAAAAATTTGAATTATAAACAAACTATGTGTTCTATCGTAATCTGAGTATGCGATGCCAGAAGTAGGTATAAAATCCTATCCATTGATACCTCATTCATCGCTATAGGCTTTGTATTAGTTGAGAAAAAGAGATTTTACGACAGACATAACGCATTGAAAATTCGTAAGCTCTTATAGGCCTATTCTGTAACTTGAGGGCGCTATATTACGCATCCGCTATTTCTCTTCGGGAATTACGCTTTTTCCGATTCTGTAAATACCGCCGCGCTATGTTACGCCCAATCCAATGGCGTAACATAGCGCTGTGGCGTAATCTCTCGAGAGTATGAGAAAAGTAGTAGGGCAGATTCCAAGCGGCCAATAGGAGGCAGCAAGAACAAACAGTTTTAATTAAATCTGTATTATTAGGGTAGAATTTATTGAATTATGCCTCAAGAATTTCTTAAAACTTTAATAAAAACTTTATTCTTGATATAGACCCCCAAAAATGAAATATACGCAAAATATTGTTTGCGACCGGGATAAAGTAGAAACAGTTGAATATCGTGAAGCAAATGTAGACGAAGTTTTTGTTCAGCGGACGACAGAATTCGGGTTGATGTTAATGTTTTTCAATCGTGAGTTAGCGGTGTTGATGTGCTCAATTTTGATTTGTGAATGGTCTTTTATATTCATTTTCATAATTAGACAAATTTTTCTGATGATAAATACATTGAAACCCTTCATCATGCAAAGTTTAGTTGTTTACGATGTTAAAATAATGTGAAGTAGCCCATTGAAACGTTAGTAATTACTCATTGGACGGGGAATATTTTTTTTACTGAACCGATGATTGACATACGTGTTAAATTCCGTTAATATTTTCATGATAGTATGTGAAAAATTGTATGAAATCCTAGAATGACAGGATGTAGAGGAGGGATTTAAAAAGGGACCTCCTCTGACTTAAAGGATAGTAGCTGCAACGTTGCTGAACAGCAAGCAGCCAAAATATCTCCTATGAGAAATAGCCCCTTTATTGAGCTAAACAGCACGAAATGATTGTCAGCTGCACAGCTTATAACGTTATATCTTTATAAGTTTGATTGTCACTATGTCATTTAATTGCCTATTTTATATTTTCCTATTTTACATTTCGCACCAGCTAATTATGCAAAAATTAATATTGATTCGTTTAACATATGGAGTAGATATAAATACAAAATTTAATTTTTTGTGCATTCTATCCAATTATATGCCACAATGTAAAAGGTTATAACCTATATTAGCAATCAACTCATCTCATATATGTGTTTATAGATGTTCATGATTGCTGAATTTACGACTTAGCTTTCGTATTATGTTTTGTAGGGTGAAATAAAGATAGTTCACATATGTTCGCATATGCGAGTGTATGAAATCGCTTAGATACATGGAAATTTCTTTGGATACCAGGTAAACATCGAATAAGATACGTTTAACCAAATTAGCGTCCTTTCTGAAGTTGAGGAATCAAATATGAACGCGAATACAATATTTTTAGGTTCATGGCTACAGTAAAATAAACTACAGCGTGATTTCCAAGTTCAGTAAAGTCATTGATGGGGTCTCTATCTGAGATAACGCGAGCCATAGGCTGGCGTTATTTTTGGTGCTATGTAGCGACCCCCAGGGGCCGCTATTTAGCTTACAGAATCAGGAAAGCGTTATATTCCGCCGATCTCTCCAAAATAACGCCCTACGTCATAATAGCGCCGGCGTAATCTATTACAGAATAGCCCTATTAGTGTCGTAGCCTACCACTACGTATTTCCCATGGTATGGCCTACGGTAGTTGGCGGCGCTTGCATCGCTGTCCTCAACTCCCGACCGGAGCTCAGGCGTTAGCATTGAGAGCGAGAGAGAGAGAGGGTGCTTAGGGGATCTCAGTCCGCTGAGCTTAAGGCCGCTGTACATGATACAATTTTTTGTACAATTTCTTGTACAAACGCTTGTATGAGGAAATTTTACCGTGTAAAGCGTCAAATTGTGTGAACGCTTGTGCGAATGTCTGAATGACCGAACGGAAAATAGAACCTGTACTAATTCCATTCAGACAAACCTACAATTTCGTTTAGTTTCATACATTCGTATGTACAAGGAATTGTATCGAGTAAAGCGGCCTTTACCCACGGCGTCGGCCGGCTGTAGATGACCGTGCTCACGACGAAAACTGAATGGCGCGACGTGCCATGTATTGACTGCGGCGTAAATTGTCAGAATAATTTCTCCTAGCGAAAAATAACGAAGAAGATCATATTTATATTTTAGTGAAGAAGAAGACGTGGGCAAGCGCAGCTTACCTAGCTTACCCCCAATGCACGCCGCCACTGCTACCGGCACTGTCATAAGCAGGACTGAAAATGATGGATACGCGCTGTCAAAAGTGCCCACCACTGACAACACGTTCAAATCAGCACACTAGATACCGGCGACACGTGCGTGAATACATTGTCATAAATTCTCGCACGTGCCATGACAATGTATGCCGTTAAGACTATTTGTTTACTATAAGTACGGCGCGGTGCACTATGGCGGAGTGGGCCAGACGAAGCGCTGACGCGCACTTAATCACTGTATAAAATTTGAAATCGCAGGCCTCCGTAGAGTGGTGCATTTTTTGTAAAACTTTGTGATTTGGGATATATAGTTATATAAATCGCCGTTCAGTTAGCTTGGGAAACGTGGGGGTACCTACTGCGAAAATTTTATGTTTTGAAAGCAAGAGCTTGTGTTAAAAGACATGCATGAG
The DNA here is from genome assembly GCA_933228895.1 of Platycnemis pennipes. Taxonomy (NCBI): domain Eukaryota; kingdom Metazoa; phylum Arthropoda; class Insecta; order Odonata; family Platycnemididae; genus Platycnemis; species Platycnemis pennipes. The sequence goes on along the minus strand of OW121846.1, from coordinate 100,688,039 downwards.
GCAGGTAGTACCTATAAAGCGATTTGGTATGAACGTGGCATTTCAGGGAACTGAGTCCTCAAAAGTCCTCATTTTTTAATCCAATTTTCCTCATTTCCAGAGAAGCAAATATGGCAACCCTATTATCCGTGCACCGCATATGAATACTAGTTCTGCGTCTCTTTGTATGTCACTTTTTGAACTGCACCTGTGTTAGTTTTTGAGACACACACAACCTTATTATTTCAAACCATGGGTGGCGGCGTTGGGAGTTGAATGGCTAGACCAAACTTTCTAGGAGCTTTTATCGAAGATCCCAAGGTCTAAACCGCAGGGCTAGAGTCTATTTGACCGTTGGAATCACCGGTGCGAACAATTTTATTCAAGTCCTTTGTAAAGGTAAATTACCCATTCCGAGGAAATAGGTCAGTACCATCAGCGCTGAAATGGGTAAGGGTCAATTGTTGTCCGTACAATAGGTATTTACGCTAACAGCAAGAATTCACTCGTTGGAAAAAAATAGTTTTCAGGGAAAGCAGTGCTGCCAACTCACGCGTGAGGTCACTGAAATTAATGACAATTCCTTTTAGCCGTTAATTCCAAGAGCTCAGCATTTTATAAGCACCGCCACTTGCTTACAGTTTACCCACTGTAAGTTATTGAGATGTACTTCATTTTCGGAAAGTAAGTCAGACATTGTAATCCGAAAAATATTTTGGTGATAAGTACGATTCAGTAAGATCTGCTCGATCTCAATGGAGTTGTATGCGTGTATTTAAAGTTGAAAAATATTACAATACAGCACATAACTTAACGATATGTCTTCTCTTCTTGAGGAAATATTCGATCAGCCATCTGATATCATTTCTAGGTTAACTAATTTAATCTCTTTCTGTCTCTGCCACGACGGCTGTCTTCGGGAATACGCTGCATGCCAATCACTTCCCCATATATTTTCTCTCCTGAAGTCTTCTCTTTTATGCTTTATCGATGTAGGTTTTAAAAATTACGGGAGAGAGTGCACAATCACGTTTCACTCCTTTCCTGAGTCTTGCTTCTTTATAGCTGGGTAAAGACGTAATATAAGCTGCTTGGTTTTTGTGCAAACAGCAAAATCATTCGGTAATTGTCGGGCACTCCTATTTCTTGTAGAAATCCAAGCGTTGAATTCTAATATAAACCCTTATTTTGGGGTTAGATGGCAGAAGGGACAGCTTTGTCTCAATCTCGCCCCAATAAAGACCTTTTATTATTATTATTATTTAAAAGCCTTCTCCAACTTAACAAGTGTAACAAACGTCTGTTTGTTCCTCTTTATTCTCTTCTCTAAGAGTGGACTTGGGCCCAAAAATGCTTTTGTAGTAATCTTGCTTTTCCTTAATTCAAATTGATATTCATTCAAGACATTCATTTTCGTTCTCATCATCATCATAGGTCAACGAACCAAAGATTGGCTTTACACTGATCTCCACTTGATTTTCCTATCAGCCATATTTGTATAACTCTTCTCTTTCACATCCTTTACCACTTGTTCTATTTATCTCGCAAGCCTTACTCTACCATTCGTGTCATTAACTTTTCCTCAACAATCGTTACATTATTCTCTAAATGATCCTTTTCTCTACCGTCGGGGTATGTGTTGTCAGTCTTAAAATTTTCAGTTCGCCGCCCTCCTCTCTTTGGGAATACGATCATGATGTTCTTCTCGAAGTTCCAGCTGTTGTATCCATGCGACATATGTTTTTTTACAGCTTGCTTAGTGTCTCCCCCTGCATTTTTTTTATTAACTTTTAGCACAAGCATTATCAATTACTGATGCCTTATTATCCGTAAATCACATTTTCGTCTTCGGTTATCTTCGCACTGAGATTGCTTTCGTTTTATAATAGGTCTCTGGACACATATTCAAGTAAAGATATTTTCGTAGAGCTTAAACAAAAAAATTACTGAAAGTATTTTATTTTTAAATATAAGCATTTGAATCGCCACGAGCTGGTCCCTCGCAAAAACGTGATTCGCATCGCTGCCATCTTGAATGACGTCAGGTCCTGCCACAGCGGTCGCGGTGCGTATATTTCTATGCGAAGTTTGAAGCGTTTAGGAGATCACTATTGAAATGTCTTTCATGAAAACACTTTTTTCAATATGCCAAAGCGTTGTTTTAAATGCTGTCTTGTGCCAAAATATAATGACACCAACGGAAATGCCTCCCAACAAGTATTTTTTTTAAATTACCTGAAACAGGATAATATGGGTGAAGAAAGGAGTGCAAGCGAAATGAAACTTTGTCTATGCAATCAAACGTGTGCATTTTTGAGCGTTCACTCTGTCTATATTTATTTTACCAATTCTGGAAGCTAAATTAAACTTAATTGTATCTTAATTGTGCAGAAACTAGGTCAAAACAAAGCGCCGCCAATAGTAGGTACTATTGATGTGATTGACATATGGGCTCAATATTATTCGGTAAAGCATTTTCATTGATTGAAAAACTGCTAGGAAATTTAATACATGCACATATCAGTCATCAGAGTACGAGGGAAATGTGCTGGACATATGTCACGAAAAATCTTTTGCATATCAAGCAATATTCCATGTTTGAAAAAGTTCGCTAAGCAACTTTCAATTATGATTAAAAGACTGAACCCACTGAACCTATCTCTGCTTACTTTTCAAGATTAGATGCCCTAACTTTTATTAATTGCAAGCAGTCATTTTCACCGGTCAATTTAAATTTGCGAAGGTCAGCGTGAACTATGGATGCGTGAATGGCCACTTGTGCACATAAAAATAATTTATTAAACCAAAATAATTGTTGATGGGAATATTTATTTTTTTGCATTATCTTCTCCATGTAACACATAAGATGCACGTTTCAACATACCGCGTCCGCGTCGAGATCAGCTAATATGCCAAATACACCAATATTACACCACCCAACATTAGCATCTAGGATCACGATCGAACTTGCTTGCTGCGCAACAGGTTAAATTTTCCTCGGTAAAAATTCCTCGGTATATTCGGTAATCAAGGGTCTTTTTGATCCACCTTCTTCTCAATAGTCCAATATATATTTCCCCAAAAAGAAGGTCTAGGAAATCGTATCAAAACTCATCACTGCACCATAAGGTTATGCCACTACAAACAAAAGATTTTCACGTTCATTGTATTTTTTATTTATAATCCGAATCCTTGAAAACATCCCAAATGATACATAAATGATATAATGTGCCTGAAAATAGAGAGATGTCGACACTTATTGGAGCAGTAATTCAATGTAAACAAATGGATAAAGTAGATTCCCATAATACATTTTATTTTTATGGTCCCGAACTTGACGTACGCAATCCCTGCACGAAATTCTCACTATAGTCTATAGCGAAGACAAGTAGGTATACGTACTTGTCTTCGCCATCCATCAAAATATGTGCTTCCACGACATATCCCTTGTAGGTATATTAGTTTATGCTCGGGGCATACACGAGCACGAACAACATTTTATCGAGCTTAACCTGCACATAGCCGATGGCATCATCGTCGTGTTCCTCACGAACGAACCTAACACCAAAACATTCATCATTGCCATATTATGAATATTACAAAATTCAAATGTGAACATTCATTTTCAAACATTGACATGCTTTTACCTCGCCATGTTAACTCTTTGGATTTCTGTTTGAATCATGTTTTCTTCGAAGATTGAACGAAGTTACATTTAAACACGGTGTTGATACGTATGAAAACATTGCGAATGTTGAGATTTTCGGAAGATTTCTTGCGTCAGCTTTGACAAACTCAGACTCCATACCTTCTAAGGAAATCATATATGTTCGCAGCCTTCCTTAACCCCACCAAAGATATCTAAATCCGACAACAAATGTTGAAAACAACGTCCACAGGTACAATACGTTCCGCCGTTTTCCTCTCCATTGCAGGACCTGACGTCACTTTCAGCCGGCCAATCACAATACGTTTTAAAGTGGGCGTGTTTTCTGGGCATTTCTTTTGCTTATTTCTCGAAAAATACATTAAATAAATGAATAGTTTTCATCGCCAAGATGTTTTAGTATAATTAACATTTTTTAAGTAGCATTTCAAGGAGATTTAAAAAATTGTCCAGAGGTCTATTGTACCAAATATTCCTTCCATATCTTCACTTTATATTTATTTCCAATGAAAATTTCTCCATTCCTGTCCCTTAAGGTATTGTTACATCTCGCGCCCTTGAAGTGATTTCTCACCATCCAGTGGGCAGCTTCTACCTTACCCTGGCGAGGTTGTTTTTTTACATCTTCACATTAGTCCTTTGTCCACATTTCTCATGATTTTCTCGCTTTGCGACTTATTTCACTTATTTCTAATGCTTTTGTAGCAGAGTTTTCCTTCAGCTATGGCAGTCTTGTATTTTCTTCTATCTATCATTAGTTCCTTGACTTCTTCAATAATCCAGGCTTCTTTTCGAGAACTTTCCTTCTCCCAGGCTTCATCTATCCCGTTTTTAGTGTTTTCCCATCTCGCGTCTACTGATGTTTCAGGCACGTACTCTACCAACTCGTTTCCCACTGCCTCCCGAGAAATATAGCCGATATTGTGTCTCATTCATTTTTTCTACTTGCCATATATTCTCCTTAGTTTTCTTCAGTTTCCAGTTGCAGGTGTGCCGTGTGGAAAAATCTTTCTCTATCATTCCGATTTCCCCATCCATGTTTTTCGTTTATTTTCCATCTCGGCCTTTGCCCACATTACCATTCCAATTTCTTAGAGCTATTAAGTTTTCTTCTCCTCTTGTTTGTTTGTTTACTGGCGTGTAATCATCATGGATGTTCTTCTCTTCTAAACATGCACCTCAACGGTATCTGTGAAGGAGAAAAGGTATCAACACTGCTGTTTCCACATACACGTTTATTAGGTACGACCATGGTTTCGTAGCATGTGTTGATACCTTTTCTCCTACTATGAATAACTTCCACAAAGTTTTGCCTGAGACTGTGTCGCGGTATCTATGAACTTGGTCGCGATCTTCACCATTACTATCCTTGAGCTATATCAGGAAGCCCTCCCCATGCCTGCACTCTTTCTAAGCATTATGTTTGAGCAAGCATTCTCATTCATAGAGCCGGTAAGTACAATCCTGTAGCTTCCATTTCAAAATCCTCCTTCTTCAGACCACTTCATTTCACTGATTCCTGCTACATCGAGGTTCATTCTTCGCATTTCCAGATTCAGATTATTCAACATTGTGCGTGTCCGAAGCGATCTCACGTTCTCTGTTTCTACCCTAAAGTTTATCACACTTGACTGATATACTCTTTCAGGTAATTCCGGCCCTGAGATCCAAATAAGGGACAATTTTATCTCCGTAATATTTTACCCGAGAGGTTTCCGTCGCTTATTTTATAAAGATAAACGAGCGAATAAGTTACGGCTCCTCGGGGTGTGGTGGTTCCCCTTGCCTTCCACAATGACACTTAGACGTTCAAGTAATTGTTACCGCAACAACTGTTGTCGACCAGTGTCACTCTCCTTCCACTCATTTGATGAAGAGCTGATTTATTCTCCTTCAGCAGCATACATAATTGTCGTAGTCCTCCCATCGCTAAGTATGGCACTTTTACAGGTTTCTGTATCATTTGAAGGGTCTCTCTTACTCACGAGTAGATCAGTACCACCTTCAAATGCCGCCACTTGTTGTCCCGGACTGTTTATTCGACGAGTAACCTCAATTATTTCGCGGCTTACCTCTATATCTTGAGGTCGACCCACTTCTGTCACCCGGTAAAGTTCATGAGAAATATGTTTTCAATATTCCTACTTGGGTCGAAGTGAGGAATATCTTAGTCAACGTATCTGTATAAAACTATCAAAATTCTTGTAGCTCACTGTACCGCAAAAATCTTCATAGAATCATAAGAGTCATTCATATTTCAGGTTAGAGGCAATATCCGATTGAATGTTAAGGTAGTGTACCCCTGAATTATTACCAAGACCTCAGGGTTAATTTACCCATTATTATTTTTTAACCGAAAAAAACTGTTTCAATGCCCATTCATTTCATTGGTCGGTTTCAATTATTTACATTTATATTCCCAATAAGTGGTGACTAACTTATTAGTTAAGTTCTTGGTTATAAATTGTCATTGTATCGTGGATACATTCGTCCATCTTTTCATTTCTCTAATTTTACACTTTTTTTAAAACTTGGACTGCCATTACCCCCTCTTCAAACTATCGTACTCATGGGCGTAGCCACGGTGGGGCAGGGTGGGGCGCTTCCCCCCTGCCTCATTAGTCAAATGAAAAATTACGGGTCAACTAGCTGAAGGTGCCCGTTGACATTCAACGAGAGGGAGAAATATAATAAATACAAATTAAGAATTAAGAAATATTAATATTTTTCATGAAGGGGCAAAAACAAACTTGTGTTATGGAACGTTAACTTATTTTTTCCCCCCTCCCTCCCCTCCCCCTCTCCCGTCCCCCCGCAGAACATCCTGGCTACGCCACTGATAGTATTTATCAGCCCATGGTTAATAGTAGCCAGACAAATGACGACATATATCAAATAATGTTTGACCACTTCGTAATAGTAACTGGTGAAATTAATGAAATCTTCTGTTAGTTAAAAGTTACGTAGAATATTATGTAACGTGTACTGAATGCGAGGTAATTCGCATTCAGTAGTGTAGATACACAAAGATAAGTTTTTATAATATACACTCTATTTATGAGTGAAAATATTTTATTTTGGAAACTGGATCCGGGAAAGCTCATCTATTTGCCATTATATCCAGCTCTGTTCAAAATTTCTACCAGTTTATCAGGAGATGGATGTTAATAGCAAGTAAATACGAATGCTTAAAAGATAAAATTATTATATTTCTGAATGCTTCAGAGGGCATAAATACGAGTTCACAAAACTTTTCCCCCTCCTTTGGATATTTATTGGAAATAGGAATGTTGATTTTGGGACGATTAATACCTACTCTCATTTTTGAAAAGATTTTGAAAAGGAACTCTTTTGAATTGATAATTCCAAGCTATTTTTAAATATGCACTTAAGGAGTAGATTCCTGGTAATTTATCGGTATTGCTGGTAGAGGCCAGGCCGTTTGATCGCCTTCGCGTCACTCATTGCGATCCATGAATCATTGCTTTGTGCAAATGAAAGCAGAGGAGCTTTTTCCCCTGCACTTCGCCCCCTCCCTCTCACATTTCCTATCCAACCCCTCCCCCTCCCGACACTCTTACCTCTCCCTTCCTTCCTTCATTTATATTTAAGAATCTGGATCCTGTATTTTTTTCACCTGATGATGTCGACAATTTGACAAATCCGGCCTTATAAAATTTACTATGTTGGTGTTTTTATGTTACAGCTGACTTTTTTGTTGATGCTTAATTTCAATGAACCACGCTGATGCTACAACTGTATAATAATTGTCTGGCAAAAAGTAAAAGAACAACAGCTGTGTATTACGAAACCCACTACTGATGACTTCTATCTCTGCCGTGAAAGTAGTTCCCTATCATCTCTTTTTGAATATCTGAGAACTATGATGTCGTTGCGAAACTCCAACTATGTTTTGATGAAGCAAGAGTACTGGTAATCCGTAATTTTCAAGTACTTAAAAGATTTTTCGAGGGGAATTTCTATTCTAGAATGAATGATAATGGCACAAATGTCAATGCGGCAGCTAGTTGCCTTTTCCGGCGGCGCTGAGTTCGAGCGCTCGCCCAACCTACCTTCACCCCACTCACCTCTCTCTGAGGTCGACCTTCTCTTAAATTGGAGCAACCTCTAAGCCGTTTTCAGTCGAGAAAAAAATGTATCCAACAAAGGAACCTTCAAATTTTTTTTCGCCAGTACGTTGCTAAAAGCAAATTTATCTAAATTTCGGTAAGAGGACGACGTTTATAAGTAATTAAAATGCTTGTGAATATCGACCAAGAATCTTTTTTCCGTATTTTTATCTGGCTACTGAAGCGATGTTTAACTTATGGAATTATGACATCCAGTACGACTCCTTGATTTTTCATTAAGTTTTTTTTTAATTATTAGAAAAATGTTCATTCAGTCATGTAGGAAGTGTCACCTTTGTGCACAGTTGTAAATGTAACTCTGCTTCAAGCTACAGCACGGAAGAAAAAAATATTCGTCAGAACTAAACCGAGTAACCCAAATATCGGCGGTAAGTGTTTGGAAATTCATTCTAATTTGGATTAACAAAGACCTCGCTTACAATCAGAGGCATTCATCGAAAAAGAAAGCTCCGTGATACATTTTTGATGATGAAATTTCGGTAGTTTTTCGGATTTCGTAACGCTCCTTCGTGAGTAGGAAAGAGAGAGTCAGCGCTCATATGAATAACACATTGTTCCCCGAGATTAGGAGCGGGACCGTTAGATGTTGTCATCGTCCTTCCTGAATGCTATTTGCGCAGCCAGTGACGTCCCGGATATTCGTGTAGTTAACCCTCTAGTTACGAGGGATTCACGTTGTAATTGTGGGGCAAAGTCACCCTCAGCCAAAGTCAGTAGTGTCCTAATTAACTCTTCACTTCAAATTAAATAACAATGTGAAGATCATTTTGCCAAAGAGAAACCTTTGGGTTTCTACAAGCAACTACACAGTAAACTGCCAGGAAGTTCAGTCATCCGCAATGATATATAAGTAATGTTTTTCGGCATTGAACGGGCACTGACATCAACATTTGGTGACACCAAAACTATCTCTCATCGTGGAGTTGCTGAGCTCGAATCTGTGACTTTTTAATGCCTCAGTGTTTATTTAATTCGACAAAACGATTCTTAGGGATTCACGCATGAGATTGCTCGGAACTGAAAAGTGCATGCATAGTTACGCATCCAAACATGAATTACACAAAGGCTCAATTATTTTTATTGCTCGTAACGCAAATGTTGAGAATAATTAATAAATATATTCATCTGGCACGGAATGAGCGAAGCTGATGATCGTGAAGAGATAAATATTCCCCAGCAGTAGAGTTTGAATATTTTTCCAAAATTTTTCGAGTGATTGAGTTAATGCTCGTAGTTTATTCGCGTAGATGAACTTGGTCCCATTGCAAGCAGTGCACCGCAATAATCGTATACTGAGAACGTAGTAATCAACACTGCTCACCAATATCTATTCAAATCGTATTCAGAGAACTAAATAATAATTTAAACACGTTCACGCAGCAACAGTATTTTTTTTCGATCCCACCGACAAATATATTTTTTGCCAAATTTGTTGCACGATAAAGTTAGTTGCCATAGAACCTTCCTCAAAGAAATACGCATACCATCATCATTTATTCCTTATAAAAGGCATTTTTGCTCTCTTCCGTATGTAAAAGCGTCCAAATCTCGCAACCATATGGTAATATACACCATAATAAATGCATTTACAAATAGTTTTAATCAGTAAATGCTGAGAGAGTTATTTACCAATCTCTATAAAAAATTTTCGATTATAGTGCTCCTTTTATGTCCGTGCAAAGTATTTTGTTTATAATTAGAAAAATACCAAAACTTACCAACTATCTGTATCCTTCTTTTTCCAATGTTTATGCTGGTTTTTTCAAAATTTTAATATACGTACTTATTTTCATTAAATTATTTTAATTGATATTGCTCTTTTCTCAAATTCTACCACAGAAAGCGAGGTTTTGTAAGCTTAAGCAGCGGGAAATGAAATAAGCGCATTTCTCATAGATAACCACGAAGACTACTAGCGTATCGGCCACCACCTCAAACCAAAATTTTGAGCCTTAAACACTACACTAGAAATATTAAAAGGAATAGTTTGTGGCAAAATTGTCTCTGCAGGGAATATATTGATCTTCTATCCATTACATAATTAAAAATACCAAAACATATTCTTTTGAGAATATGAAATGCCAGAATGAAAAATTCGCGGAATATGTTCCAAAGAACCACCGGTAAATTCACGATTAATTCACTCTGATATTTACATTGGTAGGTGGGCTGAATAATTTCTATTCCCAAAAAGAAGAGAGCAGAGAAATGCGAAAATTTTATGACTATAAGCCTGACAACACATGCATCGAAGATATTGACAAGGCTCATCTACAGAAGAATAGAACGAAAAGCAGAGGAGTTCCTGGATGAAGATCAATTCGGATTCAGGAAAAGTAAGGGTACAAGAGAAGCAATATTGGCCCTTAGGCTGCTTATAGAGAAGACAATGGAGAAGAACAAATCCACCTTCATTGCATTTGTGGATTTAGAGAAGGCTTTTGACAACGTAGATCGGACTTAAATGCTTGGGATTCTGAAAGGAATTGGAGTGTGGTACAGTGACCGAAGAATTACCCACAGTTTGTATAAAAACCAAGTAGCTGTGATAAAATCTGGACCCAGCTGTGAAGAAGCATGAATAAGGAAAGGAGTGAGACAAGGCTGTGCACTGTCTCCCGTAATTTTTAATGTTCACATCGAGAGAGCCATCAATTAAGTCAAGGAGAAGTGTTCTGGAGTGAACATCCACGGAGAAACAGCTTTCCACGATTCGCTGATGATATTGCTCTCAAAGCAGAGACAGAGAAGGAGCTGAATAAGATGCTAACAACCATTGAAACGACAATGGCCATGCATCAGCTGAAGATCAATAAGAAGAAAACTAAGATATTGGTGTGCAGCTAAAGAAAAGAGGCCAAAACCAACGTTAAACTAGGAAAACAGAAACTGGAAGTGGTGAAAGAGTTCTGTTACCTTGGAAGAAGAGTAACCAACGATGGACGAAGCAAGAAAAAAAATAATGAGTAGAATAGCCCAGGCAAAGAGGGCATTCTATCAAAAGAATAATCTACTTACAGCGTGAAATACAAGTTTGGAAGTAAGGAAGCAATTCATCAAAACGTGTATCTGGAGCATGTTCCTTTATGGCAGTGAGGCATGGCCGATGACAGCAGCGGAGAAGAAAAGGGTGGAAGTATTCGACGTATGGTGCTATCGAAGAATGATGAAGATAAAATGGATCGACCGAGTGACAAATGAAGAAGTCCTAAGAAGAGTGGGAGAAAAGAGAAGTCTGCTAAAAACTATAAAAAAAGACGGGACAACTTAATCGGCCATATCTTAAGACACGATGCCCTGATGAAGACAATCGTCAAAGGAAAAGTGAACGGGAAAAATGGAAAAGGCAGACCTCGTATGAGTTACATAGAACAGGTCATAAAGGACGTGAATGAGAGGAACTACGTTAATATGAAGAGGTTGGCCGATAGAAGAATCGAGTGGAGGGCTGCGTCAAATCAATCCTAGGATTGTTGACCCTTGATGATGATGATGAGCTGGGCTGAGCTTAAAGCCACCGATTGCTTCCACCGGGGTTCGGATGGCGGGTCGACCTCTAGATATAGAGGTTAGCTGCGAGATAAGCGAGTTTAACTCGTCGAATAAGCAGTCGTGGACAAAAAGCGGCGGCACTCTGAGGTTGTATTGGTCTATCATTGGGTAAGATAGGCCGTTAAAAGATACAGAAACCTGTGAAGATGTCGTGATTTGGCGACGAAAGGCTGCAGACAATTATGCTTCCTAGCACCCGGAGGAGAGGGCAGCAGTTCTTCTTCACATGGGTGAAGGTGGAGACCCCAGTGGTCGGTACAGCGACACTCATTTCACTATAGGCGTGGTAACATTTACTTTAACGGCTGTAGTACTGCGATGTGGAAGGCAAGGGGAAATGGATATTTATACATTATATGTGCAGTCGTATTTATACATTATTATCCCGAGGAGTGACAGCTATTCCACTCCTTTCTTTCTTATCATGACGTGATGGAACTCTGTAGAGTAAACATTCCGGAGGTAAAATAGTCCCCCATTCGGATCTCCGGGCGGGGACTACCCGAGAGAGTACATCAGTAAAGTGTGATAATCATTTTAGGGTATGAACGTGGAACGTGCGATCACTTCGGACCTGCGGGAGATTGGAGAACCTTAAGGTGGAAATGCGAAGAATGGGCCTCGACAAGTTAGGAATCAGTGAAATGAGATGGCCCGAAGAAGGGGACTTATGGAGTGAAAGTTATAGAATTATTCACATTGGATCAAAAAATGGTAACGCTCGATTTGGCATATTGCTCAGGAAGAGTGCAGAACTGCGAGTGAAGAGCTTCCTGCAGTACAGTGAGGGGATTATAATGGTAAAGATTGAGACCAAGCCTACAAATACCATTGTGGTACAAGATTACATGCCTACGTCGGACTACGAGGATGAAGAAGTGGAAGACGTCTATAAGGATATCACGGAAGTAATAAAGCACGTAAAAGGAGAAAAAAACTTACTTATTTTAGGAGATTGGTAACCTGTCGCTGGCGAAGGTAAAGATGGAAGATTAATAGGAAAAAATGGCTTGGGAAATCGAAATGAGAGAGGAGAAAGACTATTAAATTCTGCACACAACACAGGTTGGTGGTGGCAAACACATTTTTTAAAAACCACCAACGGAGAAGATATACCTGGAAAATGTCCGGAGGCAGAAGAATATTTCAAATTAACTACATTTTAGTGAAGCAGAGGTTCCGAAACCAGGTGAAGAACTGCAAATGTTACCCGGGTGCAGACATTGACAGTGACCACAAATTAGTGTTGATGAAATGCCACTTAAAACTCAAGAAATTGAAGAAATTAATGAAGAACGTATGGCAAGTAGATAAACTAAAGGAGCCTCAACAACGTCTGGCCTTACAGAAGGCAGTGGAAAAGAAAATAGAAGAGGATTTGACTGTGAAATCAGTAGAAAAGTGATGGGGGAAAATCAAAATCGGGCTACAGGAAGCAGCAAAAGAAGTTCTGTGGAGAAGGAAAGTTGTCAAGAAGAAGCGTAGGATTACAGAAGAAGTCTTACAAGTTATTAAAGAGAAGAAAATATAAAAATATGGAAACTGTAGAAGGTCAACTTTTCTACCAAAGAATTGGGAATAAAATAAACCGTAAGGGGAGAAAAGTAAGGGAAATTTGGTTGACGGATCTATGCGAAGATGTACAAAAAACCTTGCACATGGAAATGAGAAAGTTGCCTACAGAATGGTGAGGAATCAATTCAAGGAACGGGATGAAATGTGCAATACCATTGTGGTAAAGAATGGAGAAATCTTAATTGAACATGAAGGGAAGAGAAGGAAAGAATACTTGGAAGAGTTGTACAGTGGAAGCAATCTTAGAGCGGCAGTAATCGAAGAGGTAAATGAAGTAGATAAGGATGAATTGGGAGCCCCAATCTTAAGATCAGAATTTGACGCAGCTGCAAGGGACCTGAGGATAAATAAGGCTTCGGAAATAGATGATATTCCTACCGAACTAATGAAAAACGCCGGAGAGAAGAAATTTACTCAGCTGTACAAAACCAATGCGTTATGTACTCAACAGGAGATACTCAACTCAACACGGACTTAGAGAAGAACATCATCATTCTTATTGCCAAAAAGAAGTGAGCTGAGAACTGTGAACATTTTAGGACCATAAGCTTGAGGACACATGTCTCGAAGATATTGACCAGAATCATCTATAGAAGAATAGAGCGAAAAGCTGAGGAGTTCCTGGAATAGGACCAATTCGGGTTCAAAAGAAAGAAGGGCACAAAAGAAGCGATTTTGGCCCTCAGGCTACTTATAGAGAAGAGGATAGAGAATAATCTACCGACGTTTGTTGCATTTGTAGATTTGGAGAAGGCATTGGATAACGTGGATTGGAATATGATGCTAAAGCTTCTGAAAGAAATTGGAGTATCATAAAATGACCGAAGAGTTATTCACAGCTTGTATAAAAACCAGATGGCCACTATCAAATCAGGACCCAGCAGTTCAAAAGCAAGCATAAAGAAAGGAGTTAGACAAGGCTGTGCACTGTCTCCCGTAATATTCAATGTCTACATCGAGAAAGCCATCCAAGAAGTCAAAGAAAAGTATCCGGGAGTGAATATCAACGGGGAGGAAATCAGCATGCTACGATTCGCCGATGACATAGCAGTCATGGCAGAAACAGAAGGAGATTTAAAGAAGACACTAGGACATATGGAAAGAAAAATTACCACGTATCATCTGAAGATCAATAAAAAGAAAACTGAGGTATTGGTATGCGGTAGGAGAAAGGAAGCCAGGACCAATGTTAAACTAGGAAAACAAAAAATCGAGGAGGTGGAAGAGTTCTACTACCTGGGAAGCTGAGTAACCAGCGATGGACGAAGTAAAAGAGAAATTGCCGGTAGAATTGCCCAAGCAAAAAGGGAATTTTACCAGAAGCAGATTCTGCTTACAGCTGCAAATACAAGCGTGGAAGTGAGGAAACGTATCTTTGGGACATACAACTGGAGCATTCTACTATATGGCTGCGAAGCATGGACAATAACGGCAGCAGAGAAGTCCAGGCTGGAAGCAATTCGAAATGTGGTGCTACCGAAGAATGATGAAGATAAAATGGATCGATCGAGTGACAAACGAATAAGTCTTAAGAAGAGTTGGAGAAAAGAGATGTCTACTGAAAAACCTAAAAAGAAGACGCGACAACTTAATAGACCACATCTTAAGGCATGATGGCCTGATAAAGACAATCGTCGAGGGAAAAGTGAACGGGAAGAATGGAAAAGGCAGGCCTCGTATGAGGTATATGGAGCAAGTTTTGAAGGATGTAAAAGAGAGGAGCTATGTCAATATGAAGAGGTTGACCGATAGAAGAGCCGAGTGGATGGCTGCGTCAAACCAATCCTAGGATTGTTGACCGATGATGAACGTAAGTAAAAAAGGATTTTTTGGAAATTGTTATATTTTAATCTCCTAAAATAATCCTGCCACACCGAGTGAGACATTTAGTTATAGTTGTATGTATTCGTAGAAAATACAAATCAATGCACATTATCTCACGTTATCATTGAGAAAACCTAGTGACATGTATTCTTAGATTAGATACATTTCTTAGATAAGGTACTAGATACATTCTTAGATTCTCCTTAGATTTTATGCATCTTAGTTTTTGAAATGTTATCCCTCAATTTATTGCTCATATATTACTAATCTGATTATACGATAGCAATTAATGAGAAGATTATGGCACTCCATTCTTATGTATGTCCGTGGTCGCAGGGTCTGATAGGGTCATTTCATGAAATTAAAACTTATGTTGATGTAATGAAGTCTGCAACGAGTTGTATCTGTTTGTAAAAGTATTAATTTCCAATTAATTTTTACACATCACGTACGTAGATCTTATAGAGCATTGCTATTGCCGGTTAAGGCCGGTCGGAAAGTTGTTATCTTTGAGCTATACTTAGATGCAGATACTTCTAATGTTCGTGCGACTTCATGAGTTTCTCCAAAGAAAAGAGGCACGACTGTTGCGTAGGTCTTCCACACTCTACTATGCCACATCAAACCGGATTGGTAGGAGTAGTGTAGACAGCCTAATATTAGTTGCATCTAGAAAATCTATCTAACTCCACAACTATAGTTGATTGCACCCTTGCATGCCTTATGGAAAATTTTCAACTTACAATTGCTGTAAAAAATGATTCTGATCTAATTAATAAAATATCTAATTCCTTCAGAGTTAGTTGTAATTTATCTGCATGTGCGGCTTCATTCATAGCTTACACGTTTTTGTTATTGCTAAGTAAAATATGTGACATTTTCAAGTATTTAGGTATTTAAATAATGAGGGAATCATAGTATGGGCAACCGTTGCTAAAACGTTTTCAAAATATTTCATTGGGTGACAAGAAATCTCCAAAGGAGCAGCATACCCACCCACGAAGGAAAAGCCTTAGAAGACTGGTGCGACCAATTTTAGAGTATTCTCCAGTAGTATAGGATCCACACGAAGAAAGGATTTAGCAATATTGGAAAATATTTTGAGAAAGGTGGCCAAATTCGTATTGGGAAGCATTGGAGGATAAAAGCTGTGACTAGCATGTGAAAAGTACTGCGCTGGGAGACATTATTAATTAGAAAAAAGAGCCAGGCTCTGTGGAATATTTCACGTAGCTATGTGAGAAAAGCATGGGGAACTTAGAAACGAATAGGAAAAATACATTTAATCGGAAAAAGTGATCACCAATGATTGCATGAAGACTGGCAGCCACTCGCTCTGCCTGTAAAAATATTTGAGCCCGTTTCCAAAAATTTTTGCATTTTTAATAGTGCATAATTTTTAATATGCTTGTTACCACCTAGTATTTCGCCAAATTGTTGCATTTTAAGTGTTCACAATATCTGTTAGTGCTTGTCCGTAACTCATAATTGGTGGTAATTAACCCTGCCACACATCCTCTTGGTAGCTTGCAGGCTACTCGGTGGACGTGGATGTACCGTTTGGATTTCATTCTGGTAGCAAATGTAAATTATGGATTTTATAACAGCAATGATCTAGTAGTGAAGGCTGCTCGCGTGCTCCACCGGGTAATCTCCTCCATGGCTGCCGACGTTTCGGGGTACGAGTCGTACTCCATCATCAGAACTCGTACCCCGAAACGTCGGCAGCCATGGAGGAGATTACCCGGTGGAGCACCCGAGCAGCCTTCACTACCAGCACACGCCGGGAAAGCATCAGATCCTTTTTCAGCAATGATCTATTTTCTGGGTCTCTCTACGCTCAACGTTGTAGCCTGAAGGAATTCTTAAAATTGCGAAGAACGCTAAATTATTGCTTTAGATAAACAAAATTCAGTTTGTCAAACTTAAATTTTGTCTTAGAATTTGACCTTTGGGATAATTGGTGCTCCAGCAGATGCCCCTGCTACCTTAGAGTTTGAACTTCCACGGCATTGATTGTCTTTATCTGGGATCAGAATACACACTTCGAGGTTATGTGCCGCAAAATGTCTGCAATGGTAGCTAGCGCATAGCAGACACTGAAAAGAGGACGGATTATTTAATCACTTCCGGTGCATTTTCGACGAACCCGATATTTCTCGAGGTTGACAATTGACCTTACGACGATAGACTGTACGAGTCTTCTTCTGCCATGTTATAATGACAACTACCTACCCTTTATCTCAGATCAGGTTTGATGAGTTCGCTTCGTAGTAACAAGTTTACGAATATAATTGTCCAAGGACTAGATATATGTAGCATGTTTCACTTATCGCTTGGAAAAAAGTTGGCAAATCTAGACGTTGCATATGTATCATACACATATATAGCCTCGAAGGAATTAGTGGACTTCAATTGAGTCACTAGTGTATTGATCAAGGATTTCTTTATCTCTTAAGAGTGTAGCGCTAGGCATGTTTCATGGCCTATTGATGTCAGGGGCAATTACTTAATCGAGTCCTGTCCATATTTGCTTGTTTGACTTATCGAATAGTTTTAAACCATTCATTTTCATTGGAATGTTTATTAGTAGTTTATGTTCTTTCACTTTTTAGTTCATAAATAACTTCGCATAGGAAAATTGCATCAGCTTTTTCTCAGTAAAATTTAGGATACTCTTGATGACGAAGGAAACCAGTGTATTCAGTGGTTATTTCATCAATATGAATGTTACTTTCTCACTGTTTCCCACATGGAACTATTTTCACATTATATGCTATCAGTTCCGGCCATAGTTTCGGTAACCTTGATGTTGACTCAGGTTTGCCGAAGCTGCAATTGGAATGGTGAATAATTTGCTGTAAATGGTACTTGACTATTTAATTTATCATGATGAAATATAGCTATAACATCATCATTCATTTTTGTCATGAATGCAAGCAGTTATTCAATTTTTGGATTGCCTAATGAGCCAAGGATTGACGTAGTTTTTCTCATGTTGTTCGTGATCAGTGGAAAGTAGTTTTATGTTTTAGTGGGCATTTAAAGCTTCAAAATGTTGTACCGCTTACTTTATTTTTCGAATCTTTTTAAATTATATGTGGAAGTAATCTCGCGAACAAGCGGTCAAAATGAAATTCCTGTGATGTCTTTTTTGAGAATTTTAGTTTGATAGTTTTGTAATGATGTACGTCATGAAATACGTATAGACGGCGAACAAAAAAATAATTATCCAACATCCGTCAGTTCATTTTATAATTTCGTGCAATGAGGCTGCAGCGGATGCATATTCATGTCGAGGGGAGAGGTCGTTTCAGCTAGCGTGCTTTTAATATCCAGAGGGTGGTTGAAAAATATGTGGCGTATTCGCGTGAAGCTTTGCAAAATTGGTGGGAAATACGCATTTAATTTTGGGAAAAAAGTGCAAAAGAACAATTAGAGGGGGGAAGGAATGTGTGGCTTCAAGGTGTGATGGATGCAATTGTAGTTGAATGGTGCGTACTGGAACCGCGTCGGGGCAGGTGTCGCTCCACCTGTACGCGCACACCTCCCGACGACCCTGGAGCGCCCAAATGGATCGCCGGCCGCTCACGGCACTTTCTCCCACGGCTCCCTCCGCCCGCCCCCCACCTCCGCCCCCTGGCACTTCCGGTAACGCACTCCCCGCCCCCGAGCGCGGCCTCCTGCGTCTCATCGGGTGCTGGGCAAAAATAATGCACGCCCGTGTCGCACCCCACCCTCCCCTCTGCATGCCGCATGGGTGGTCGCTCGGGGTGACAGCCAGAGCGTGTGATTTGGGGTGGTGGGCGCCGTGGGGTGGGCCCCACACCCCTCGCCCGCACCATACTGCTCGGATGCCGGTACTTCCGGCTGCACGGGCTTGGTGTGGGGAATTGGTCGCTCGGTGATTTTTCCAGCGAGGCGCGCATTCTTCGTTGACTGCTCCGGCGGCGTTGGCCTCGGGCTTTGGAGACGTTCGTTTTTGCGTCGCGATTCGCCGGAGGATTCATTCCCGCCTGGAGCCCTCCGAGTTGTTGCCGCTGGGTGCGATTCTCCGGACTTGTTGCTCACGTCGAGGGTAACATGCAGAGGGATTAGGACACACCGTGGCACTTGGTCAAAATGTTAAGCACGCGAATCCTGTCCAGTATGGTGCAAGCTATTACGGTCCTGACTGTGCTGAAAATGTTGACGGACGGTGAGTGCTCTCAGCGATTGGTTTCACTCTTCTTTGCTGTGCTCCAGTGATTTTTTTCCGATTTGCTCGTTGTCGCGGCAGTGCTCCGGTTGATCTTAAGGTCGTGAGGATGGAAGCCCGGATTTGGCCAAAATGCGGGTATTCGGGAATCCGCGCTCGATGGAGGAGCTCCGCAATTACAAGTTGGTTTCGTCCAGCGGCGGGTAGAATGTATTTTTGTCGGAGCCGTCTACTGAATGTTGGCGAGTGAAATTACTGAATGCCGTATTATTTGATGATCAGCATGGTGCGCGCACCTGTAGTTTTCATTCTGTGTTTTGGAAATTCATTAATCACCTCAAGTCAGTTACCTTGTCAGTGAAAATACAAAGCTTAAATCGGATATGTTATATTTTGAGTGCAATCTTGGTCGCTTTACTGATTATGCCTGCGTTGTTAAGACAAAAGAATCAGCTCAGATGTCATAATTTGAATAAATACTTATCAAGTTTCTCCGTTTGCATCATATTTAATATGCCAATACGAGGAATACATTTTGGCCGAAAGCTCACATTTATGTGTCAGATTTTCATTTTATATCCTCAAAAATATATCTTTTTTCAGAATGAAACTTTGATCCTTCATTAGGCTGGTTCACGATAACGATATTTCTTACAATAACTTTATATTTTGTCAATTTAGCTGTGTTAAATGTTTAGTGACCTGATATAGCATAATCATTTGCAATATATTATCGAATAAATTGATGCCATTATTCGAAGAATAATGCAATTAAGTTACCATATTGGTGATTCATCGTTTCGTAGATCGTCATTCGAATTTATGGTATTGACTTGGGAGTGGACTTGTTTCTATTTGTGTTGAGGGAATGCTTTGCTCGTGCCACGCTGGAATTTTAGTTGCCCCTTAAGGAGCCTATGGCTCCATATGGGAGCGTTCTTCTTCAGCAATAAAAATGATTGTCTCCTTCTAAAATAATTTTGAAACTATGTTCATAAGGTAGTGACTTTTATCGTCTTACATTTGAACTTCTAAGGTAAAACTGTAAAGTAGAAGAATCGCAATTACAGTTTATTTAAGGATTACAGGATTGAATTTTTCAGAATGAACTTGTGGAATAGTATTCAGTACTTACTTTTAGTTGAAATATGATGTTTTTTATCGCATCCGTATTATTAGTATGTAGTTGTTTGATGCCTTCAAAAGTAAACAATGGATTGGTAATCATTACAACACTCAGAAAAGTTGGTTTGTGTCTTCCATTCACATAATGCTGTGGCCGGAATATTCTTGCGTTGCAAATTTCTGTCTGCACGTGAGCCACGATTTTAAAGCTGTAGCCATGTGATAGTAAGCGGTGGGAATAGAATTATATAGAAAAATTTCTATTCATCATAATAGTTTAGCAATATTGACAAAGTGTGAAATCAATGAATCAGACTGTTGGGTCTGAGGAACAGCTCTCCTAGCACGACTGACTACCTTTTAGCCATATGGCGAAACTTTCAATCCAACCATATCATGGCTAGTTGGTAGATTTTGACGGAGAATGTAGTGTAGCATAATTAGTGTTTGTTGCCATCAATATTATCAAATATCTTCACACTGTGAGCACACTTGTCACTTTATTGTAACTTTTTAGTAATCGAATTGTTAGGTTCTTTTTCGAAGTTATAAACATACCAGGCTGTAGTTAACGTGGGTGGGTCTACGGGACGATTAACTGTTGATATTATAATTCATTTTTCACACTAGGCCTTTGATCTTGGGGTACTTCTTCTGTTGATATAAATACGCTACAAAATTACCAGGAGAAATGACTCTGTTATATCAACGCTGCAAAAACCTTTAGCTGGAATTATGGTTCGTATTTTAGCCTGGATTATATCTATGGGTGTAATTGCGTTCCTATCAGATCTCCTCTTGCTGGTAATTACTGGTAAGTCGGCTTTTATGAAATAAAGCCTTGGATTTTTGAGATATTTCCTTATTAAACCTATGTCATATTATTATGAAAGAATGTTCCTATTTCATAATATTTCCTTATCAAGTCATATGTTGAGAATTTGCTGTCACATAACTACCCACGACCGTACTGAGACAGTTTGAAATTTAAATTTAGAGGGCCTTAGGAAACAAGAATGCGAGCTTTCCTGGCGAGCTTACTGAAGAAAATCTTCCCGGGTTTTGTACCGGGTCAAGTTGTCTGGGGTGTATCAGTTAAGCACGCTGGTGCGATGCCAATCAGAAAATCTGCTGATAAACATTGGTTTTGAGCAGCGGCGTCGGAAGTGGGGGGCAGGAGGCCCCTCCCCCAGAATTTGCCACGGGCCCTTGAGAAATGAGTAGTCTTCATTGAAAAAAATTAAATTTCACTTGTTTCCAGCTTGCTGTTTTCCTTCTGTTACATATTCTACCAACTTTATGCGCTATGTTGTCAAAATTCTAGTCTCTACTCCCTCCTATCGGCGAAAAAAAGCGGACCCTTTTCTTAAGCGCCGGACCCTTTTCAAGGTTGCCCTCCCTCCGCCCCCCAGCGAAAATAGTTCTGACGCCCTTGGTTTTGAGTTATGCTAATAATATTCGAATAGAATTTTTTAAGACCCGCATTTTAATTTTCAAATTTTGCGTCTGAGAGTACTTACGGTCGTGAATATAAAACTTTCTATTTAACGTGGCTGCGAATTTTGCAAAACAATTAGTGCGCCAAATTTAAGCGGTCAAGGTTTAAGACATTTTGGTAGAAAGCTTTTTTCTCTTTGGCATTTAATGCCCTTAGGCGGTTTTAATATTTCAAGACCCTTTAATGCATGCTCTTGTGACTGACACCGTTTAATATATTTTCCTAAGTTTATCCATTCATATTTGTGTTGAACCATTTTATGTATTTCTTTATCATCTAACATATAAAAGGACTCGAGACAGTCAGTTATACATATATTTCTTCCAATCCAACGATAAATATTTCTACTGATGAGTAAATTTCAAAAGAATCTAATGCCAGGTGAACTCTAGCCTCGGTAACTCCACGAAAACTATTCTTACTTGAAGCAGTGGGTGTAATGTATTGACATTCTCAGGTCGTTCGCCAGTAATGAGCAAACAATCGCTAAGTAGTATAATTTATTTTCAGCCATATAGTTTCATGGAATCAGTTACTTAATATTTGTTATTCGTGTGTGATAAAAATATTGAGAAAAGAATCAGGTTTATTTTATGCTGTATTTAGTGGATTGTAATAAACGATGGGAAGCTTTATACTTCCTGACCTATCTTAATAATCTAGATATTTTATCGCATCTGATTTATGGAACTGAAGGAAGTGTCGAATCAGCATTATTTGTATTTTTGAAGGTCAAGTACTGGGATAAAAAAACGAACTGTAGTGTTTCTTTTGGTCTGCATTAAATATTTTCAATTATTTCTCTATTACGTACATCACAGAATTTAATTAGAACATAGATCTGGAGCATAACTCTTTAAGGCATTGAAGCATGGACAATAACAGCAGCAGGGAAGTCAAGGGAGGAGACATTCGGAAAGCGGTGCTACCGAAGAATGATGAAGGTAATATGGATCGACCGAGTGTTAGATGAAGTTTTAAGAGTGGGAGAAAACAGATGTCTGCTGAAAAATATAGAGAAGACGGGGCAAGTTAATCGGCCATATTTTATGACACGATGGGCTGATGAAGTCAATCGCCGTGGGATAAGTGAACGGAAAGCATGGAAAAGTCAGACCTCAGATGAGATGCATGGAGCAAGTTGTAAAGTTTGTGAAAGATAAGAGTTTAATCAATACGAAGAAGTTAATCGATATGAAAATCGAGTGGAGAACTGCGTAAAACTAATCTTTGGATTGTTGATCCGTGATGATGAGATTAATCACAAAAAATATCCCAGGTTACTCATTTTTTCATTTTCACTATCATGAAAGATAAAATTTACATGTATCTTTGTGCGCTGCACACAAATGAATTCATACATGCATATAAATACATGAATTTTGTTTAGATTGAAAATGCATAGGTTTTAACAGTTTAAGGGGCCATTACATGAGCTATGGCTATTTTTTTAGAAGTTTTGCAACATTTTGCGAACTATTGGATAGATTAATTTTGAGTAGTTATTATATATTAGTAGTGTAATAAATGGAAACCCATATTTTGAGGAAGGTGAATATTTAGAAAACTCTTTGAAAGCAAGTCTCATTGGTGATATTGTGCTTTTGAGTGTAATACATGGACTAGGAGTCTATTATCTCAAAGCACTTGAGTAGGCTATACATTTGAATAATATCAGATACTCGAAGGAAAATTCTGGATCTAAGGATATTTCATTTCCTATTGCGTATAGTAAAACACATATCTGAATACAGAAATATATTTCTGTACATTGGACTATGTCGTTATTCTCTCTTACATTTTCATGGCAACAAGATAAATATGCAAATGTAATAAAATATGCAAAATCTAACAATGCGCAGTAAATCATGAAGTGATTTCTATCTTTAATTTTGTTTAATTTGGATCTCAGTATTCGATATGTTTTACTATATTCCGTAAATGAAAGTCAATCGACTTTTTTCTAGTATTTCGCTCTTCAAATGAATTAATTTTATGAGTCTTTGTGTTGCAATATTTTGAGGGTAAATTATGATACCGTGGATGGAAAATACTATTTCTCTCCTTGCTACGCATGGAGCCATTTGCATTTGGACTGTTTTGAGGAAATCACTCCAGTATGAAACGCTCATCTAAAAGATATTTCGAGATGCTTCCGTATGTGATAAATAACGTCGCATTCAAGCCCGTATTCAACAGCAGTTTGGTATTATCGCTTAGCTTAATAATTAGTTATTTAGTCCCCAAATTTGAAAAAATGCATTGCAGAGATTGCTGTCCAATTGTATATACTTTACGCCTTACGACGTCTTAGTGACGCCAGGATTCTAATGAAATGAAAGGTAAAATCTATACCAGGAAGTAGAAGAAAAGGATAAGAATTCGGAATGGAAACACGCTGAATTATTCCCTGTATTATGGGAAACCTATTCTCAGCTGCATACCGATTTATGCCCTTAGTTTCAGTTAATGGATAGTAATCCTCATTTTTGGGCGTCTCCGAAGCAGCCGATGAGATAGTATAAAAAGAATATATGAGAGATTTTCTCCAAGTGTAGCATCGTACGTGGAAGTAAAGATTCCATTTTTATGGGGTGGGAAACATTCTGAAGGTAGATGTTGCCGAAATATCGCGACATTTGGGATTTTTATTTTCCACTAATGTTACCAGGATGCTGAATTCCCATTGGTCACTAATACTACTCTTAGAAATAAATACCTTGATGTTTAGTTCACTCCAAAATGATAGATTTTATGTATATATATTAGTCCAGGTGGCGCCCAAGCCTTTGTGACGTTGTGAGCCCACTCCCGCGTTCTCACGTCTATGCTTTCGGCAGATTCAGGGAGGACTTCAATGATGATGAGGGAAAAGCAATGATCGAAAGAGTGGCTATGGTGAGAACGGGTAAGAGGTGCGAACGCGGGAGTTTTGGGAGAAAATGTTGATATTTCTCTTCGTTTTGTTAGTTTAATGCGTGTAGTAAAAAGATTTTCGCATTTGACATATTTTTTTATACAAATGAATCACTTGATAATATATTTTTACCGTTGCAGTGAGGCACTTAATAGCTCCCAGGATGCTATGATGGAGTCTATCGGTTTAATATAAGAAAATCATAAATGGCATTTATTTAGCTCATAATTAAGTAAGAGAAGTCCAACGAAATGCCAACTTTGCGGAGGCACCATGATATGTTATTGGAATATATATGGTTGCTCATCTATCCTTGATTTAAGCAAGAGATTGGTTGGAAAACCTTCGAGAAGAAATGTGAATGAATGATTAATTTTTCATGTGAATTACCGATTTTGATGTGGATGAAAAGGGAGTATTCATGCCCCTCATGAATTCCCATGCATTCATGCTCTCTTAATCGGGAAATAAAATACCATAGTTTACAATAATAGCTTCGCGGATAGCTCGAGAGCTTTGTATTTATTATAAAATAGTTTATAGTTTAGAGCTGGATTAAATGATATTTCGTGTATGTGCCTCCAGTGAACATCCATTAGGGTCACGTTTACTCCGCAAAAGAACACTTTTTTCACACATTACCTAAGTTTTATTCTCCATCCTATAGTGCTGTTATTGTTAAGGGAAAAAATTTCCACGAAGATGGATTCGAGGTGAGGGGACGGCTTCATATTTCCTTTCAAACATTCGGGGATCCGGGGGGGAATTTTCAATGACACCCACTACGGTTTTTCTGCTAAAGAATTTAATTTTGGATTAGTTGATGTAATTTTTCAGGTGAGATAGCCAAGACTAAAAGGGACGCTTAGAATGTTTTTGCATTTTTCTCCATTATGAAAAAAAACAGGTGATTTAAAATTAAAATTCATTTTAAATAGTTTAAATTAACTCTACGGTTTTATTATTGTCGGTTGCACCTTGATTTAGCTCCAGTGATGTTGGTATTGATTTGCTTTCAAAATTGGCGGTATTCGTGTTTGTTATCCCTAGATCTCTAGATCTCTAGAGGCGTTACAGAGTTTCAATTAATCCCCCAAAATATATACTGATGACTCTAGAACAGCCTCCGCATGTGGATGTGCCTATGTATCATCAGAGGCAGGGTCAGCGACTTTTAAGTTGCACCCCATACATGTAGCATATGTAGCATGTATGGGGTGCACCCCCCATGTAGCAAATAACTCCGCTTACATAGCGGAGTTATTTGCTACAAAATCCGCTCTTGCTGGGAACAAGAGGGTAGTAACAAATCATTTTTAATTTGTTCCGATTCTGAGAGTGCGCGTAAGGCTATTGGTTCCTCGGCACATCCCGATTAAGGTTAATTTGTAAGGAAATAACTTTCTTAATTAGGTCACTTACTGTTAAGGGTGTAAATATAAAATTTCTATGAGTCCCAGATCACGTGGGGGTTCCTGGGAACGAAGCAGCCGATGAATCTGTAAAAGCGGCCCTTAATAAAGACAATATTGATGTAGAAATAGTCCCCGTAGACGACCTGAAACTATATTCACGAGCAGCTATTATAAAAAATTGGGATTGAAAATGGTGTAACATAGCTTCCAATGAACTACGCCAAGTTAAAAGTGACGTTAGAGTTTGGAAGTCCTCAATGCAGGATAGCCGACGAGAGGACGTTGTATTAACGAGGTAGAGAATTGGCCATACGGCACTAACTCACCCATATCTTTTCTCTTCTGAGAAGGAGCCGCCAACCTCCTCTGACTGCAACCTCCGCCTCACTGTAGCACATCTTTTAACCAACTGCATTGCATATCAAGTGCTCCGTGACAAATTTAGAATCTCCGCGGATCTCAGAAATATATTGGGCGATGACTTCGTAAGCGTAGACAATCTTTTTATGTACCTCCGTGAGACCAATCTCTTTCCTAAAATCTGAATGGCTTTTATGCGTAAATTGTTAAAATTCGCTTAAAAATTCCGGAAGCGAGAAAAATATCTTCTTTATAGTAGTATTGGCTTATGAAGGTGCGACATGACCCTGACCGTCGATGCACCTCTAAATCAATTCTACTCTACTCTACTGTTATCTCTATAGCCGCTTGTTGTCCCTATAGTACTCGCTTCGTTTATTTTCATTAAATGAACGAGCGTGATCACTGTCTTGATTGTCAAAATAATGAGTAGTTCTTAATTTCCACTACCACATCCACTGTTTTTCCTGTGTTGAAAATTTTTATATATTTGATCCCATATATTGTAAAGGTTACTTGATTTTGAGTTAACTTTGCCATTTGTTCATAAGTTGGTAGAAATGTTTTTGCAACATCACCTTAGAATTTACTATTTTATTATTTAAATTTTTGCTGCTGAAATATTGTTGTACCTAGTGACTTTAACTGATATAAATTTTTTTGAAGACAGTAGTTTTGGGCTGATTCTCCGGGTGCAAAATATCAAACAGTAATTTTACGCAATGTTTTGAATTTCGCGATGCGTTGATTTTACTAAATTAATATTATTAAAGATCAGGTGGAAATAATAACTACCTATGGTAAAAGGTGCATTCGGGAGAGAATTTACGAATCGGTCATTAATTTTCTAATAAAAGAGCTACCTTTTAATTGTCTGAAGTATAGGCATTGAAATGCAAGAAATATATTAAAATTAGGTCATTCTTCGAGAAGATGAGAGGGCAGCTTGGACATTTGAACTGATTTCTGGGCAGCCCGAGCATATTCTCAAAGCCTGTAACGAAACACAGTAATTTATTTTCCGTATTTTCTGGAGTACATTGACGTTGCTATTCAATCTATATCTTGAATCAGGCCCAGTTAAATGATTGAACTTGGAATTACTGCGATTTACATCTATTAGCCGCAGTAAAGTCCGAGTTTGAGAGCAAATTCATCCAATAAAAATCTGGAACAAATTTTAGAAACATAATGTGGAGATTTTATTATCATTTTAAAGATGTGACTTTTTAAATTTTTACAGAAAAATATTTAATTTTTTTCATTTTTCATGAAAATTGTAATGAATTATTTATCAAATTCAAAAAAATGAGTGAAATTCTACGTCAAAAATGTTTGTTGATATCGCATTTAAATTCTCCAAATTAATGCCTCATTATGACATAATGGTCTTTCTTGTGCTCGCTCACCATCACTGACATTCCTTTGTTCTTGTCATTGAAATTGGTAGTTCTGTTCATTAAAGCCTTGTTTTGAACGTGCCATTTCATTGCAGTATCATCACATTTCAAAGAAACGTCGCAATACTTAATGTAGAGAGCCTTTAATGGAACAAGAACTTAAGGTATTCCTTAGCCTTTTTGACTGTTTGAATGGCTGTAAGTATTTGCATCAGTCATTGTTGGGAGCAGCTGCGTGTGGCGCCTTGTCGACCAAGCTTTCGTGGCCTTCCCAGGTCCCATCTTAAGGGTGTTATTAAAATAATTCATCTTCTTCCTGGTATTTGTTGTGGAGGGAATCCTCCTTCCTCCGTCTCATGCCGTGTATGTCCGTTGACGTCAATCATTTGGTGAGGGTTACTGTTGGCCACTTCCCCCTCCCCCTCCTTCGGCCGTTATAGTCTGTGGGGCCTTAGATGGCAGTGACGCCATCGAAATTGATGACGACACATCGATTTTTCCCCAATGAGAGAAGCTAAAAATCACGCACGTTGCCAAGTTTTTTTTGCCAACTTACGAGCTACAGAACAATTTACTGTTGGTACAGCGAATTACCCTGCGGAAACTTCAAGTCGCTTGAAAGGGAATTCTTTTCCATGGCACTGTAAAGCATTATTAATGGTTTTCAGCGCAAGATTTTAACGAAAACGGTAGACAATAATGTAATTGTCCCACGTCTTGAAGCAATTCTTACCAAATACTCAATTACGTACTCTTATTACAAAAACAACCCTCTCCCCGACTATTCCCTCTTGCTATATGAATAAAGCCGCTGTCTCTCCTTACCATTAGTTATGCATGTGCAGAAGCGATGGCAAGCTTACTGAGGAAAGCAAGCAGATCAAAGCTCTTATCCTACGAGACTCCCTATGACAATTTTATTGGAATTGAAAAACTGGCTTGAGGAAGTTAACACTGAAAAACACACTAATACTCTGTTCAAACTTTGATCCCTATGAATCTGATAACTTGCCCAAGACATTAAAAATCGTCAAGTATACTGAAATAAATGTGTTAAACCATAACGATAAATCTTGGTGCACCTATATCCTTCTCTCTAGTCTGCCTTAGGTGTATGCATCTCGTATTGATTCCCTCACTCACCAAGGTGATTCTTATACATTTTTAATTAATTTGCTCAGAAATTTAACGCTGAACTAAAGTCAAGGCTTCTACTTTGTATTAACACTTATATTCCTAAGAAAATCACGTTCACACTCAAGGCATACTATTCATCATGGGCATCAACCACATAGGAACTACTCATTTCTCACCTTGCGGCTTAAAATTTTACTTATGACACTGACTATCATTTTATTTCGAAAAATAAATGCAATGCAACCAAATCACCAAAACATTTACACCATAACAACAATGAGTATTTGATTGACACGGTAAATGTTTTTCAAACAGTACTTATCTCACGGAAAACACCATGGTTTATGCTTTTTCACTTATAATGCAGTGCACGACGACTTATCACACTATCTTTGTAACTTTGGCTGCATCAGCTGTACTTAAGTATCAGATATATACCTGCCGTCTTGCCGAGCATGAAATCGTACGTCTGCGAAACAATTTTACAGTTCTTCATGCTAAATCCCAATAAATTCACTTCCTACCATTTATCCCACATTAAATCAACATCACAAATCTTTATTACACATTATTTGTCATTTTAGAAGCCTTTGTCAAAGGAAAATAGAAAAATATGAGAGCACGTCTCGAGCCCATACGTCTGCTTTACACATGGACATGGAAAAATTATAACTTTAACATCACTACCCACTCGAATAAAACAGCGGAGGTATTAAATATGACTATAATGGACAACTTATTGCTCATAAATGCTGAACTCCGCAGAAAACTTCAAGAAAAGGAAAGTACCCTCCACACGAGAGCAGAGCTCACATTTAACAATATTTGTACGAATTTTGCCATCATAGGCACTGCCAAGGTTACAAAGTATCTCGGTATAACTCACTCACTATGACTTGAATGCCTGACAAAGAATTCACGGGAAACTAACGGTAAATAACTTCACTTATTCACTTAAAGATGCTAGTAGAATATTTAATTAAAGAAAAACTTTGATTATACACCGGAAAACGTAAGTCAATTGTTCATAAAACTGTGCGAGAGAAAACGAAGTAGAGAGCACATAAAAGAATCTGGCAACTCAGCGGCGTGACGTCACTGCCAAGATATAAAATTCAGACTTTTTACTGTTTTACCCGTGACAACACCCGGGTTTCCTCCGTGCAAATGAGATGTTTGCACGGATGAGCCGAGTCCTCTCCCGACTGATCCGTGAGGCCATCGATATTGAGAAACGGCTGGAGAAATTCAACCGGGATAATGGCATTCGACTGAGTGCCACATGGATTCGATTGCTTTGGAAGAAAAGATGAGCGGTCAACAACGCGAGACAGCCGACCATGACGACCCTCTCAGGAGACACCCTTAACATCCATAGCGGCCGAAGGAGGGGGGAAGTGGCCAACAGTAGTTCTCACCAAGTGACTGACGTTACCGGACATACACGGCATGAGGCGGAGGAGGGGGGATTCCCTACCCAATAAATACCGGGAAGAAGAGGAATTATTTTAATAACACCATAAAGATTCAACCTGGGAAGGCCGCGAAAGCTTGGCCGACAAGGCGCCACACGCAGCTGCTCCCGGCAATGACTGATGCAGATCAGCCTCACTGCAAAAACCTACGTACTTTCATGACTGTAAGTATATCTCAGAATACATGTTGGATTGAGATGATACGGACACTCTCTAAGGTCGTCGGTTTAATATTTGTGCGGCATTTTGGCAATGGAGAACATTATGGTATGGCTCACCTGGGTTGATTTTGCTTCAGTTAAATTTCTGACGAAGATTTTTACGAAACAGAAAACGAACCCTACTTTATGCTTGGATGATATTTTACGCAATTAATAAGTGTACTTAGAAAGATTTGTTAAAGTATTTCGATTTAGACTTTTAGGGAGTACCTATTTACGATACTTTACGTATTTACGATACTTTAAGAAACCTTTGTTTGCTTTCTGGAGAGCGTTATTGAAGATGCTTACGCTTGGAGTTCTCAGCCAAGACCACGAAAAATCAGCGCTTGTTATCAGTTTAAGACTAATCAGGAAATGAATGATGTAATGAAGAGCACGATGAATTCCAAAGCAAGATTTTCTTGGCGTTATGAGAAATTTTTCTCCAAAAAGTATGCAGCCTAGCGCGTCTGTTTCAATAAGTTTTCAGCCCCATTTGTTCATGAATACCAAAGCTGCCGTTGCACATGAGAACTACTGAACATTATTGAAAGGAGGTTTAATGTTGCATGGCAGTCGGAGTGAAGTTGATGGAAAATTATGCGGAAAATTCGGGAGAGGAAATCAGCATGCGGATTTTATACTCAAGTGATTCCGGAGAGGGCATTTACTTTCGCGCCCCATTCCAAGAACACAGGAACACTCGACTGGAGCCGTGACGGCACGCCCGGCCTCACTCCTGCGTGTCAACCATTCGTGTGAAAATTTGGCGTGGGAACTGGGCGTGTCCGCCCTTCGAGGGACTCGCTGAGCAGCGGCGCCGCGGCCCTATTTCAGGGAGGGTCGCCGTTTGCCGGACCGGCATGAGGATGGGATGACTTTCTCTTTGGGATAAATCGGGTACCATCCAAACCATTACTTGAAATATCAGGGGTAAGGTAGCTCATATGAAGGGGCAGTTGGAATATAGGAGAGAGCATACCCTGTGATCTCTGAGATCACTTGAACGACAGTAAACACTTTCCAAACATATTATTCTTGATCATGAAGGTAGCATCGAGTGTTGAGTGATGTTATTTCCTCTTCGTTACAAGATTGAATGTTCCTAGACCCTTATTTGGGATAATTTTGTGTTGTTTTGAGAGATTTTCAGATAGCTAATATTTTTGGATTAAAATGTATTTTTCTTTATAGTAGTTATCTTGAGACTTAACTTGCAAGGCAGAAATATAGTTTAAAGCAAAGATGTAATATGTGGCCCTATTATCATTCTATTTTAAATACTGGCATTCTACGAAGATATTTTTGAAAATTTGTTTTCGGGACAATTTTTCACCTCATAATTTCAATTATTTTCAGATCCGACCAAAGCGTGTGTTCATTATATCATATCACGAACATGAAAGTGTTGAATCTTAAGGTCGATCTAATTAGTGGGGGCAGAGCTCATCAAATACTAAGCCCTAAGATGCATGAAAGTCACACAACATGGTTGTTATAGATACCTATTTACTTTGCCTGTTTTTTGTCAGCATGTGATCCATATTTGGGTTGTGGACATGGAAGCTCATGTAATTATCTAATGGCTGGTGGGTCTCTGATAGGAGTTGTCCCACACTGGTGAAACGTGTTTTGTAATACTCATCCTGGGGGTAATCTCAAGATACAGCGTGTCCTGAGAGATAGGCGACCCGAAAAACCCAAGCACCGGTACTACCTCTTGAGCGTTCCAAACAGATCAAAAATCTTGAATTTTTGCAGTATCATATAAATAATTTTGACATGAATCCTGTACTCCAGTGAGGGTTTATTTGTTAAAGCAATAAATATTGGGGTTCATGCTATGTAAAGATTTATGTTTCGCCACTTGTCGTTGGTTGTTGGTATTTATCCGTGCTACTATATTCGCGAGGCATTGATACGACACTTTTCTATATTCCATTTCTTTTTATTACTCCTATTACTCTACCGGTTTCAACCTCTTCGGGTTATTGCAAAAAGTTAAAACTATATGGAGAGGGTACATATATATTCATGGTTTCTCAGAAGAGGGAGTATGGCAGTGAATAAGAGGAAGTGGAGTGGAAAGGCGTATGGAAGAAATTATATTATAAAACGGCTGGTGATGACAGGGCCAAGGGAAATCTATCGCACTATTGGGTTGGTGGTGGGGGAACAAGTACGGAGTGAAGAGTACGAAGAGAAAAGGGAATAGGGTTAGTCATTTACCAGTTTTTCGCCATGTACGTACATAACAACAAGATACTATTTAAGCATTTTCCACGAAGTAAAATTTTACACCCTTTTCGCAAACATGTAATATCTTTGGAGTAAAATCGTGTGAATGTTCCTTGTAAATTAGATGGTTTGTAAGTATAGACTTGTCATTATCATTTGAAAATGATCAAAGGTGTTCAGATTTATTTTACAAATTTCTTTCCAGTTTGACTGAAGTTAAATCAATTACAACCAAGAGTATCACAGTGTAACGAGTATACACTTTTGCACAATTATCATACTTGTTTTTTGAATTAAACAAGAGCTTTTCGAGTTACAGGATCATAGAAAACATTTTTAAACATTTTGCTAGGAGTTAAAAATAAGAACGAACTTTTTAATTTTCCACACAACTTTAATTAACCTACCGGTTTCTACACATTGGTGTCATCATCAGGGACCGGGTTTGTCTCCTCCATTACTAAAATACAATTATATTATTTCCCACAACTGAGGATATATAGAAAGGTGTGTAACTCGGATTAGGGAGAAGAATTCTGAGATGATTCCAAGATTCCCGAACTCACACAACAGGCTCACACTTTTTCGGACCCTACGGGACCCCTTTTTTTCACCTCTTCTTTTAACTCTCCCCGCCGCCCTCCTTCCACAGGACGGGACGAGGGGTCCCATCAATCTCTCCCACCTCACCCTCCATTCTCCGATACCCTGCTCTTCCAGGGAAACGGAAACACAAGACTTTTGGATGTGGCGTTGCAAAATGGCCACTGGCAAGAGAGCTTTCGAAAGTAGCGCCACTAGCCTGGGCAAGGTTGTACGCTTATTTGTCCGGGACTGTACCCTCTTAGCTCGTGCCTCTCTTTCTATTGACAATGACCAGGAGAGTCCAAAATGAGTAGAGTAAAACGTTATAAAAAGGTGTGAAATCTAACTAAGTGTATTTTTCTGACATTTCGCCCAAACACCACATGGTAAACTCACCGATTTTTATTTCATTACTATAATTTTCAGCCCACACGTTTCAGTTATGATCGGAATACAATTCATAAGGTCATTTTCATAGTCTCATAGAGTTGACTTCAGTCCGCAGGTTGTAAAAGAATACGCTGGTCTGTCTGGTGTGAGGACCGTAACATAGCTGTCTGTGGTATGGGAAATTTCAATACTTTCATTATCTTTGCGACATAAGCAACATTTTTGACAAATATTTCGCAATATTTTGTTATTTCAATGTAAAAGCATATTGACTCACTAAAACTATCCCATTTTTCAAAAGTTTAGCTCCGGCAGGAATCAAAGTAATAAATCGGGCAATGGTTGTTTAAGAGTTTTACGTATTTCAAGTGAAGTATGATGTTCATGCATAGTTTAGATAACTATATTATTGTAATTGATATACGTACTCAAATTTGTCACTTCGGTCATAAAAAAGGTTAATGCACTTTTATTTTGTTTCTCCTTCTAATTAAATAATAATATTAATAAGGTTTATTGCTCCAGCAAGTTATGAAGAATACAAGAAAAAATATAATAACAATTTGTAGCTTTGGGTGAACCCTAAGGCATTTGCCTGTTTTTTGGGATCACCTTCAAAATACATAGGTACACAGCAATACTAGCGTGCATTCTTATATAAAAAATGTCACTATTTGAACATAGAGAAAACTTTGTCTTTACTCCTTTTTTACTCCTTTCTACATTTCTGTCTTATCGTTCTACATTTTCTGTCTTATCATCGGCATTTTTCTCCAACACTTGGCTTATATTATTCTCAGGTCAAATATTTCACGATTTCATTTCTATCACTGATGAAGTACCATAATCATGTTTATTTTTTCTTGAAAATATTCTTAAAACTCTGTAAAGTCGAGAGATTTGAAGTTATCATGTAAACTGTATTTGACGTTTCTTCTTATTGATGTGACGAAATGAATACGGGGATAGGAAGGTTTACTTTCTGCGGATTTGTTTTTATTCCACAGGACTTCAACTCAGAGTATCTAGATTTATTGTTTACAAATATTCCATTTGCTGTCACAATTGAAAAATTAGCAATGTGCAATAAGACCTGTTATAGTCACATCGGCAAGTCCAACTCTTTTGGCTACAACTGTAGAGTTGTGGCTTCAAATCCTTCTCTGGCTCTACTAACGTCAGTTGATGATAGAATTTTGGTTGGAATAAGGATCTAGTTTAATGGTGACCTCAAATCGATATTTTCTACCTTCTCCGATGCTGTCTAAGGATTATGTTTCGTATTTTTGTCTTCAATCCCAATGGCGACAATCACGTTCACCGGTGGGAGTTGCGTGAAGTATGTATTTTGCCAATTACTTCTTTAATGTGGACAAAGTGTATTAGGACAAGTGTATGTGGAAAAAGGCTGTATTACGTGCTAAGTAAAAAAATTGCACTTGGCTACAGTGAAACTTTTCTTTATTTACACCACGAGTTTCGGGCTGTTAAGTCCTCTCTTATAATTAACTGAAATTAACTACAAAACAGTCCATTCGATGGAAAGTAAAAATCCTCCCCGGCGGAACTCGAAAATCTCACGTCGAGCTTGACAGGTAAGAGATTTTTCCCGCCAAGGCCAGTCAGGGAATTTTATAGACGTCCCATTATAACTACGCAAATTAAATATGATGCGAATCAAATTGTTCTGAAAATGGGAATCCCAGAAAGTGCTTGGGGTTTATTATCAAACGGGACCAAGTGGGAAAGTTAGAGGGCACCGGAGATTTTTCCTGAGCCTGTGACAAAATTTATTTGAACCTAGAAAGGCCATGATTTAACACTAGTTTGACCAAAGTTAGCTTCACCAAATTGTGGCCGAAAATTTATTAAGCCGTTCCACTTTTTGATGATGGGATTGCATTTGATCGCTGAAGTGGTGACTGCAAAAAAAGAGGAATTGACACACGAGCCAGGAATTACATATAAACGCTCAACGCATGATTTGTACTGCCACTTGAGAAAGAAGAGCTCATTTGAATGCAATGTGTACACTTTCCTCACAAAGTTAGGATAGTACGTGAACATTTCTTGAGAAAGGTCTCTCGACTGGCTAGTCTCCAACCACACCTCGCCTTCCGCAACGGCGAAAGTTTATATAGCTAACGAAGTAAGTAAATTTGAATCTCACCTTTCCTTAACTGTTCATTGAAACTTATACGGCGGCAGTTTCACAATTTCGAATGTACAAGGAGACTTATTCATCGCAAAATCACTGCTATTGCTACTTAAATGCTCTTAACCATGTGCATTACACTACAATTCCAGCACAGTTGACGCTAACGTCTATGTCTTTTCAGGCTCTCTGGGTGGTTTTTAAATACTGAAATCGGGAAATAAATTGCCCATGTTAATATATTCACGGTAAGTTTCATGACTTAAGCATTAGTCGCCAGCCACCTGGACAATTTGTTTTGCTAACCATCATCTTTGGAAACGATTTTCTCCCAAAAAATAAGTAATAATATTCAATTTAATACTTTTCATGCGTTATAAGTGGTATACAAATACTGAAAAATTACACATTTAAGAGTTTGTCCCTGATATACAACTTTAAAAGTTGGATAATGACATTATATTTCTACGTTGAGTGCATAAGAAATGCATGGTGAAGGAAACCTCTTGAATTTGGTACACGTGTCTTCTGCCTTTCCCCCTTTAATTTAAAATCTATCAATGAATTGTATTGCAAGATTGATTTTGTTAAAGTGTGACTGGAAAAACAAAGAAAATTCCCTTTTATTTGTGATCGAAGTAATTGCTGGGTATCTGGCCAGGTAGATTGCTTTGCTTGAGTTGAGAAAGTTAGTCTTAAATGCAACATATTGAATACAATACCTTCGCATTGATTGTGCAACTGTAAAATTTTACGAGTATTTTTGGCTTCCACTAGAAATAGTCGAGAGTGAATTTATAGGAGACAAATGTTTCACTGACTCGTAAAACTTGAACTTTATGACGAGATTATATGGCTTGGTTTCTAAAAGCAAATAGAAGGATTTCTCTATGATGGTGAATATTTTGTTTCCCTTTTGTGAAACATCAGCAGATAATTCGATCGTCTTACTCGTACAACCTTTGAAAACAACTACAA
Source organism: Platycnemis pennipes (assembly GCA_933228895.1). Lineage (NCBI taxonomy): Eukaryota > Metazoa > Arthropoda > Insecta > Odonata > Platycnemididae > Platycnemis > Platycnemis pennipes. The sequence goes on along the minus strand of OW121846.1, from coordinate 100,651,217 downwards.
AATCCTGAGCACTGAAGTGAACATTGTCCAGACCTCTAATTATTACCAGACACTTACGAGCATCCGCTAATACCGGCCTGTAATTTAAGTGCAATCATGCAATGCAATAATTTAACATCAGTGAACTCCTTGCGTTCTAATCTTCCAGGTGTCGTGCTGAAATTAGTGACAAGATTATATGGTTGTTTTCTTCGGTTTTTGTACAACTTCGTTAGCAGTATTAAAATTTCGATTTTAATGTTATACAGTGGCTATTTATATTAATTTTATATTTACATATTTTAATCAACTTTAATTCAAATATTGATTACATAATGCAACAGTAATGCACTCAAATCGTAAATTCCTGATGGTACAAAAGTTTCTTAGGCACAGAAACTTCAATAAATTTATACCGAGTGAAGAGTTGTATGCTTTTGATAGGGCATCCATTCTGATTTCCCTTACGGACATGGCCATGGGAAATATGTATCAGTTATTTTTTGTGTTTCCAGCAGTTTCGCAGCTGAATGTTTTTTCATTATATTTCCTTTCATTCATTGCAAAATGTATATCATTTTACCCGGACGCGAATAATTTTATGGATATTACACCGTATTAAGATTGTAATTACATTATGTTTTACAGTCAACAGTATAAAATACATACTAATAGGTGCACTGCTTTGATAAAATATTAGAATATGCAGAGAATATCCGGAGAAAATTTCAAGAAAACGCGTATAATACAATTAGAATTATAAGATATCTGGGAGAAAATGGTGCGAATGACCACGGCCGTTGACGCACCTTAAAAACCTAACACTACTACCACTCTGGGAGAAAATAGTTCACATGCATGGAGGTCAGTTTGGAAGAATAAGCGAAATTCGGTTCTTCTGTTAGGTTTGAAAATTTGGTAGGAGTAATTAACTGGTTTCATTTTGGAATACTGCGAGTGATCTCCGGTTTTTTGCCATATGTATGATGGCAAGTGATTTCGGAGTATGCAGGCTGTGAGGGGAAAGAAATTGTTTTATCTTTCAGCTCTATTTTTTGGAACATTGTGTTTACTATTTCCACTGTAGTTATCCAGGCTCTCCCGGCTGATTAAAATGGAACAGCTAGAGACGAACTGTGGTACGTTGTGAGTTTTAGTGTGGAAAGATATAAACATTTGGCCATTTGCGCTTAGTTTGGCTGAAACTTAGTGTAATTATATTGCAGATAAATCTTCCATTTTCTGTTACATTTTCTGAAGTTAGGGTAAATATTTCAGAACTCAGAAGTAGCGTTTGTTGCGTCATTATTTTGGAGCTTATTCAACAGTAGTCAATGAAAGTTGCCTAGCATTTGCGCTGATTCTGCGAGGTTTATTTCATGCCCTCCTCAATCCTGAACGTTGCACCTGTGTATTTGGCATAGTATAAGACCTAGGGGCAGCAACACTCTTTTCAGGAGATCACAGATCTTGCGGTAAGCCCATGCTATGCATTTTTTCACGCCAGAACTTAAAAATTCTGTCGGAAATGAAGCGGCGAGTAGGTGAGGTGGTGCTGTCTCCATGGGGACGGCGTCTGTTTGTGACTTGGCGTATTATTCCCTCTCCGCCGTGGACGAGACCGCGGCTGCCCACTGTCATTCACCTCGCTGCACACTTAACAATGCGACGTGGAGCACTTTTCACAAACACACAGCGCACAACAAAAGGAGGGCTGCACCCTCTAATCATGGCGGGTTCCGTGGAATCCAGCTGCCTGAGCTTTCCGCGGCACCGACTTAACTTTCCCACTTCGCCACAAATTTTCGTTGACCGATACTTCACGTGATTGTGACGTCTGTAATCAGATTTCAAAATTTTGGTGTCTTAAAATTCCGTTAAAATAATTCGTAAATTTTAGCATAGAAAATGATATCTTCAAAAAGAAAGTGGAAACTCAAAATGGTTGAATATTTATTTTATGATAAGCGCTGAGGTCAAGAAACTTGCTTTTAGTTTTTTTTCCCCATGAATTTCTCTTCAAAGAGCTCGTCGTTTTTCGTAGCCTAGATTCACAGTCAACACGCTACTTCATTTCTATGCTGCACAATCGTGAACGGTTACATACTGTCAAAAGAAAGACTCCCCCATGTGTTCCCCATCGTGTTCGTGACTTGGTTTTTGCCCTCAAGGATTAGCGTCGAGTAGTTGCATCGAAAGTGGCCGGGTTACCAAAATGATCGCATGGAACTGAAATAATTACTGATGAATTGTGCTGGAAGAAATATCTACTAAAAAAGGTAACTAATAATGGACTTTTTATGGGTTTGTAGTGGCAATTTTCCATTGACTGAGGTCTCTTTTTCCAAAGAATTCTTCGGAACGTAAATATTTCATAACGACGAAAATGCACAAGAGACATGTTGAGTTTAATGTAACAAACCACAATCCATTTAGCTAAATATACCTTTCTGATAGAAGAAAGCCTTCAAGTAACCTATTATCTGCGATGCATTAGCTATAAAGACGCAAAATCCCTCTAGCCTTCTTTTTTTTCGTTACCTGCTCTTTCAGGGCCGGCTGCTCTGTTCGGTGAGGCATGGCCATTTAACTGACCTCATTTTCATCGTGAGACCACATCAACTGCTGGAGCTACTGTCGAGTTTCTCGTTCACTCTGGTGAAATCTGAGGAAACTTAACTGTAATAGGTCCTAATCAAGTACCCGGTATTAAGCAGGAATAGAATGGAATCAGCATATGGAGTCCAACTGTATGTGATAAGACAACAATTTTTAATTTAGCAAAAACATTTTGAAATATTTAGTACATACTGAGATTTCTATCAACAAAACTTATGCACAGCATCATAAAGATGTTTGTTTCGAAAGCAATATTTTTCAGAAAATTACAGGACTCAGGAGCTATTTTAGGATGTTGCATCATTCGGATTAAAGATTATAAATGACGTTTATGTGAAAACATTACTTTAAGCCCACGGTTAGCCAACCTTTTTTCACGTGCGCAAATCTTGGCAGTTCATTTCCATAATCTGTACCTGTATCTGCATCCATGCACGTTGGAATTAACGAAATCGTAACGTTATATTCAAAAGATATCATTAGCCGCCGTCTTCATCTTCAAATTTTAGCTCTTTCCGGTAACGTGTCGATGACTACATCTACATCTATGCAATACCTATCTAGCCACCGCATGGGTGTGTGACTGGGGGTAAAACATCACCAGACATGAATTTAAGTCCAGAGGTCAAATATTATGGTAAGAACTCATGCTGGTAGCATCTCATGCTTCTTTCTCATAATATTGATCTTATTTTTAATCGTAATCAACCTACTGCTGGTACTGCTATTTATAAAACAGGTCTTTTATGGCATCCTTTTTACCTTAAAAGGTAGCGGAATTAATGTGACATGATGTTGTCCAACAAATCGCACGGTCTTTCCTGTGCAAAGTTTCTCCATGGCGGAAATGGAAACAAACTATGCAAATTTCATTATAAAGGTTTTTATTTACGATCCGGGTTTTGACAGTTTCTGTCATCTTCACCTGATGTATTTGTTTTAGATGAATGGCTAGAATTGAGGTTTGGTTAGACGGTGTGATATACCTAAGCAGTTGGAGCACCATAAAAAGGAAATTTAATGCTAGGAGAAGATTGTACTAATTTTAAATCAGTGATCTGTTGAAAGCATTCTCGTATTTCTCAGAATTTATCAAAATGAAAAAAATCATGAACATGAGTCTCGTTATTTTTGGAGTAAATTTTTCCAGTATGTCTGAGGCAAGAGAGATTCTCGAAGCTTTTTTTCGCAAAGAAAAATTAAGAGCTCAAAGTCACGAGGCTGAATCAAAATTATTTAATTTTATGGGGTAATATAAAACTGTTGAAAGAATGTTACCAATGTAAATAGGATGAATTCGGAAGGATTCATTAGTTCCCAAATGTAAGTACGCAGAGAGACAAGATTCCTCGGAGTGATTTGACACATCGACACCTCAGCATGTGGCTCCTTATGTTCACACATTTCGATTGGCACTGAGATAGGACCACTGTGTGTGACTGGGAGCAGCAAAAGAACTTGTTGCTGACGTATCTCTTTACGCTTCCCCTTTTCGGGTGTCCAATCTAATAGTGGGTATAGTAGGACAAGTCTTCAAGTCGCCATTGTTTGCAAAGTAATGGTGATCCATAAAGAATTCTTTTAATTAATGCATTCGCCTAGTATTTAGTTGTAATGGATGCTGAAATTACTTGTCCATCATGAGTTTTATGGTTAATACCCAATTTTCTGTAGTATATTCTTACGTTTTCCTCTCATAATAGTGCAGTGCCTCCGCTTTTTCTCATCTCAGAAATTTGTCCCATCCTTGGCTACTCTTCAGCGTCCCAATTCTTCGCTCAATTTTATTCTCGATAGCATTCCTAATTTAATTCTCAGTAGTTTTCTTTAATGCTAAAAAATCTCTGTATTCCATTCTTTCCTACCCTGTTTGCTATTTTATTTTTCACTATAATGATGAAATAGCTTTGGCATGAAAATGTCTTGGTAAACGAGTTATATCGTCGGCCCCGGTGGCGGCGTGGTTAAGTCCTCGCCTGTTAACCTTTGGGTCGCGGGTTCGAGTCATTTTCACCCCTCAGGACATGGATATGTGTGCTCATCTGTAGCTGTTAATTGTTAAATACCCCGGTGTAAAGACCATAGGTTCTGGTTTCGGTGGTAACGGAAAATAAAAAAAAATGAAAAAAAAAATGGTTTCAATTTTTAAAAGTAATAAGTATTTTGTACTCTGATCGTGTTAGTTCGTGAGAAAAACTAATCATTTAATCATTTGGTGCAACAATTTCTTATGTTTCCGATTATGTAAGTCCTGCTGGTATGAATTGTACGCACAGAGTTCAGTGGGTCAGATGTTTACTACTTTTAAAAATCGGAGTTAAATGGTCCACGTTCTTGTACGTTTTATTGCGATTTAGAAAAATCTAATTTCCAAGAGATATGTGAATTTTCCGGGGCAAGCTGGTAGCACACACGGGGCCTCCACATTTAACATAAAACTCAATAATAATGTAATTAAAAGGCGAGTACAATGACTTTAACTCCAATTCGAGAACAGGCGGCGTCAATAGGCAGGCCAGTAACTTGCCCGTTTAAATCTTCGCGGGCTAAAAAACAGCCTCAGCCGTAGATTATGATTAGGTTAGATTAGATGATTTTCTATAACCTTAGCAGTTGGACACTGTAAAACCTAGTGCTATATCTAATGCTAAAGCAAACTCATCTAGTTCGTCCCATTCTTACGCGAAGCACGGACAAGTGATAAATATCCTAAGACGTATGACTTTTCTGCAAGACAGATACGCACGAATGCCGGCATCTTAAAGAACAGCAGGCGACCTCTCAGCTCCCAGTAGTCACAAAAGGGGATTGCGAGTTGATTGACTTCAATGCCCTAGAAATGAATGTTGATAAAACCACAGCGTACAAACCAATTGTCAGCCTGTTGATTAGGATAGACTTAGCCAAGAACTCAGCCCAACGCCATGTAAAATTCACATCAAGTCCTGGGTACTCTCTTTCTTCGTTTTGTTTACTGTAACTGGTGGTAATTGTAAGTGGTCGTAGAAATGAAGCAGAGATACTTCCTAATGAATCATAAGACTTTTTTTAAGGGAATAGGTGAGCTATGTTCAGTGGTATACCTTGGTGATATATTGAAGTCTTCAAGACAGAGACTATGGTGTGTAAATGGGTTAAATTTAGGAACAAACAACCGGGTAAATAGCGCGTGCTGTATTTTTTTGCACAATGAATTTCATCACTCTTTGTCGTCTGTAAATGATATAATTAACATTTTTTAAGACAGGAATTGCTTCCTTTATTTCCTAAAACAATTTGGCCCTTATAAAGCTTGTCAGAAGGTTCCACAGATCTTACAAACGAAGCGGCATGTAGCGTAATGTAAAATTGCAATTTTAAAATACATAGAGCAACAATTTCAATGGTTTATTTACAATAAAGCGTACAGTATTCAACAAAAGTAATCAATATAAATATTCCACATCATTAATGTGTGAGCTGTTACAGATTGCAAATTTTGAATCGCAAATTATATTATTTAATCAGTTAACCATGCTTGTACTTTTTTATTTACTTCTGCCACCCCAATTAGATCTTTGAGAGGTATATAATATTGAGCGTGTATAAAGAATAAAAAAAAAATAAATTCCCAAGAATTTAAAATGGTCATCTACGATGGGACCAAGATATCTGTATTTTTCCACCTGAGACAAAGTTGGACAAGTGCAATTCATTTCGCAGATAATATCATTAGAGTGAATACAACTGTGGAAATGTAATTTTAGCTTTACCTCTTTCCTCTTGTAGCTATATTGGATGTATACATAGTTGACGTTTTATTTATATTTATTATTAAATTATTGTCACCACCGTTAATCCATGTCCATAACTTTAATCTTTTGAAATGTAGTTGGATTATCTTATGGCTTGTATCAAATTGTTTATGAGTACTAATTTATACTATGTCGACAGCATACATTATATTTTTACAATGTTTAATAACTAAATATATAATATTTATGTATATTAAAAATAGGAGAGGCCCCAGAACTCCATATCGTACTAGCCTTGAAAAACTCCATATCGTGCTATTTCGGATTGTTATTTCCAGCTTGTTCACCACAAGTTAACCGTTCGATTTCCTTTTTTACTCCACGCTTTTTCGGCGGTTTTTTATAATGTTAAAATTGTTATAGAATCAAGAATACTTGACTTTCCTAATCTTCTTATTTGTGAGTTTTTTGTACTGTGAATATTATTTTTCCGTTCAATTAATTAGAGGGGCAGTTTTTGAATATCCAAAAAAAATTTATCTCTTTTAGCAATCATATTATAGAGATTATTTGGCATCCACATTTTCTTAAATCTAACATTCTGTTTAGTTGAAACTGAGCTGGCCTTTATGCATATGGAATTAAAGTATCCATCAATCAAGAGGAGTTTCCTACTTGGCTCTTTCACGTATAATAGTTCCAATATCTCCTCCTGATAACAAAGGTTGCAGTTTATTTTCATCAAGATTGGTTTTGCATACACTCCTAGAACTATGATTTAGAATAACACTATTATTATGTTGGAGAGTGATTGACACACCTGTGATATAATGATTAGCCACTTTTGATTTGACAATGAAGCTACTAACTAATTTTGTACATCCCTTGAATAGAATGAGATCAATGGAAGACTTGAAGAGATATTCACTCATAACTTCTTCCCCTGTGTATTCCTTCATTGTATTAACAAAACCCGTTGAACACATAGTATCCTTATACTCGGAGCCTAGGGAGATTTTTCCTTTGTAGTCAACGTTTATATCACCTAAAATAAGAAAAATGGTGTGTTTACAGAAAGGGCTTCACCTATTTCACTTACGATATCCATTAGCCTTAGATTTGGTTACCGATAAATGCTCATAACATAAATATTGCACACATGTAATGTACCTTGAAGACACTCAAAGGAACTTAAGTTATGATCAATCAAGGAGAAACTTATTGAGTATTTTATGAACATAACAATGCCACCACTTCTTCTATTTTTCCTCAAGGAAACATTTTCATCATGGCCAGCAATTTTGTACAAGTCAATTTCATCATAAATTATGTTTACTTCAGTCAGCAAGTTAAACGCTATATTACCTTTATAATTAATTTCATTGACTGCAATTAACAATTTATCCCAATGTCTGTGGAACGATATAATGTTCATATGAACAAATAAATAACCATTACCATCACTTTCAAACTTGTTGATAGTTTCCAATTCAGAATATGTGACAAGAGGTTTATCGATAAAATCAATGACATCCGTAATCAATGAATAGTTGAAACAAAGCTTAAAAACTAGTGAATATTGTTTATGTGTTTTTCGGATTTAATTCTTATTACAGAAGCATTCGGATCAATCTTAGCAAGACATTTTCCCATGGTGTACCCACACATATTACAAGCCTTTTTCTTTACACCTTCCTTTCGTTTGCCCCAATAGATTACTGTAATTGCTAATTAGTGATTTATTGATATAAAACGTTTTCCCCTTTTTAAAATTAGATGCAGAGTATTTAAGGTGCTTTTTACCTGAAATTTACCTCTCATTAATACTGACATAAATGTTAAAACTATTTTATCACTCCCACCGTCCATTTTTTAGGAACAGTAAAGCAGTTATCAATATCATTTACAGCAGATTGCTCAGTACCAATACCATTGGCTATATTGAAAATTATTTCAGAAAATTTGCAATTTTCCTGCAAAGTAACTCCAACAATGTCCAGAGATTTACTCAATTGTGATTGTTCAAGGTCAATAATTTTATCCTTTAGATCCTCATTTACTCTGTCTTTCTGCACCAAATAATTTTTAAGGGTAGGTACCAATAACACTCATGAGCACTTTAACTAAATTCAACTATTCATGTAGGTCATCGTACTTTGAGCACGTAAAAGATAAACTATTTTTGATTTAACTTACATCGTCCATTCTCAACAGCCGATCAGTGTTCTCACCATTTGAGTTAGTATCTTTAGTTGACAAGTAGACTTCCTAAGACATCTCCTGCACATTCTTTTTAGAATTATGGCACGTTGGCCATCTCCACGGTTCTTTGCTTTTCTTTTACACCGCGCGATAAGCGCTATCGCGCTGTCCTGCACAACCATAGCGCAAGCTGGTATTACATCCCATGCTCAGCACATAATCTCAATCTGATGGCAAATTCTCCTCACAATGAGAGCAGCTTATTATCAAGGAGAGAGAAAGCAATTGTAAAGAAGAATACTATGAAAAAAATCCAAACTTTGTCCCTTTTCGACTGTCAGCTGTTTCAGGCTTCGTAAAAACAAGTAGGACACTCGAGTTCATCACATTTTAATAAAGAGATTATAATAGCAGAAGTGCCACCGAGATAAAATCATTCGTCTTGACCGGGATTGACCGGTAAAGGGGAATAACTTTATTCTCTGTGAAACTTCTGCTATTGTGCGATTTCAGCGGGTAACGCCGTTAAAGCCAGTTTGTGGTTCTTCAATTTTTAAAGAAATTATACGTTCCCCAAACTTGTGCAAAAATCATAGCATATTAATGGAGTATTCCTACTATACAAAACTGGATATGAGTGCAAACAACCAGCGCCGCCAACCATCATTATCTATGGAGTAGAGTTTCAAAATTCCTGACAAGTAGACTTTCTGAAATTTCCTAAAAGGGATTGGCAGCGAAAATTAAATCAAAAAGATTGTTTTGGGAACTTTTGAGATTTTTCTGGAAATTATATTACCCTTTTATGATTCCCAAAGGTTTCACATTTTACGAATTCTCAAAGGTTTCAAAATTTCGGGAATATTCCTAATATTTAAGTATATTTCAAGCCTGCCGCGTGAACGGTGGTGAAATTCACATTAATTGCCATGAGAAGAAATTCACCTGGACCGGGAATCGAACCACGGGCTTTGGCTTTCCGAGCTACTGCGCAGACCACACCGCTACCTGGATCCCTAATTCAAATGGCAATTTTTTGGATCCCTAATTCCCATGGAAATTTTTTGGATCCCTAATTCCCATGGCCATTTTTTGGGATGGGAATTAGGAATCCTTGGTAGCGTAGTGGCCTGCGCAGTGGCCCGGAAAGCCAAAGGTCCGTAGTTCGATTCCCGGTCCAGGTGAGTTTTTCTCATGGCAGTGAATGTGAAACTCTATTAATGATTAATGCGGTAAATGCTAGCAAACAGAAAAGTCTTAGAGGAAGTGGGTTACCAGAGTTTTCGGCTCCGGAGCAGTTTTTCACATTGGTCGAAGCATCCTATGCGAAAAACTTCGACGCAAATTTCATTAATATTGTCGACTCGAATTTAACGGATAATTTGCACTGAATGATAACCAGAGTTCACTACGGTATTAGGGTACTGAGGTATTCACGACTAGTTCGCAATCCTTGAATTGGTTTAAAGTAAGCACCTTAGTGTTTCACGTCGGCATTAACCCCGTGGACGGTGGCGCTGTACACACCACGTACGGAAGGCCACGTAATATCTTGTCCTTTAAGGCCTCTAGAGTTGCACGGGGGTAAGAAAGCCTCGGTAGCTTAACTGGTAGAGTACCTGGGCCGGAAATCAGGGGTCCGGGTTCCAATCCCGGTCGAGGTGGATTATTTCCTTGTGGAAAATTCAGCTACTCTGGATGGGTGGCTCCACTAAGATATTCGCGGCTAGTTCGCTATCCGTGAATCATTACAGTATTGTTTTGGAAAGGGTTAGCTATATTTACAGTTTCAAAAAATATAAACAATATAATAAATGCATAAATCCTTTAAACAAACCTCATAATGTACCGTGAGTCTCTATGTGTGTAACATGTTGTATTTTAATTATCTTATTTAGTCTCTAGTTTAAGATTTTTAGCGGAATATCTGTCATAAGTGCTGCATGGAGATAAATCCAAGTTCAGTGCTCTGTCCATCGGACGGGACGTAATACAGTAGATCCCTTGGTGCCTACCGTTAAGACCACGATAATGCCGGCGAGGACTTCAAACTACCCATCTGCCGTTCCCTGAAATATTTCTTCCCATATCCATATACTCACCTATCCTAAACGCATTATAGGACCTCAAATGTCGGTCACCTCCCCAAATAAATACTAACGACTACCAGATAGAACAGGTAGAATTGGGAAAGTCTCTTGGAGGTACTGTCAACAAGAAGGATGGCCAGCCTCCTCAGAATCAGTAATTTCTTCCATTGTCCTAAGGCATCCAAACGTTGTCTTTTTCTTCCAGGATCTCAGAAAGTCGAAGCTCTCATGTAGTGGCAGACAATGTATCTAGCTATAATAAATTTATTAACTTTGATAATTTAGCATCCCTGATTTCGTACCGCCCATATGCTGAAATTCTGGCATATCTTACACATATTCTACATTGGTACTCAGTTGGGGTGGAAGTCTGCAGCAACACCAGGATGGTATTATTATTCATGACTGCGTATCTATATCAATGCCTAACCATTATGTAGTCTAACTGATAATCTCCCTGTGAGATCAGGAATTTTCCATTCATAATTGCATTGATTGTGATGCTCAAACCACACGTTTGTTGCAAATAATATTTTTCCAAGAAAAATTCAACTTCTTCCTCTCTGCCTTTAGTTTACACTCACAGACCGTGTCCTCCAACATTATTCCTATTTCTACCATGACCGAACACCAAATTCCTATGTTTAATTTGTTTCTCTTTTAAAATTCTCTTGCAATTGTAACAATCTTCTTCTGCATGTCACGTACTTTTTTATCTTGTAGATTTTTCAGCTTGTCAAATAGATATTTTGAATTTGCATTCACGTATTCTGGCACAGTATGTAGTGTCTGATAATTCACCTTTACTAGGTCAACTAATTCTATCAAGCACCTGGATAATTACTCGGGCTTCTCTCCAGACATAATACTCATAACTACTTCTGCCATTAGCAATTATCTCTCTGATGGTCGATGCTGACACACTTTCTCACCTATACTGTACCTATGACGGTGGATTTCTCGTCATTATTACTCTTTAAACATTTTCTAGTTTTCCTCAGAAAGCGTATTCCGAGCATTCCAAATCTCTTTTTTTTAACTATTGTCGGTATATTCGGTATATATAGTCTTTTTTGCCTTTTTCCTGCATTGAAGTCATGCAAGTATGTCATATGAAGCATACCGAGGTGGCTTTGTCTCACCAACAATTGGAATAATTTCTTGATATTTCATGCTCATTAAATGTAAGGAAAAATAATTGGGGTGAATGTTAATAAAATTGATGGAGTTTGGCAATGCATTATGGAACGATATGGTGAACATAATGAAAAATGCACGTTGTACGGTTCGCGAGTAGTTTAATAAAATACAATCAATTTCGACGGCCATAGCGTCACTTCGTCCCTTATCCTTTACAATGATGCTATAGCTGTCGAAATGGATTGGATAATGTTAAATTACTTTGGGAATTATTTAAGGTGAGTTTTTCATTATGACAATTGTTTATGACAGGTGATTATGACAGGGCGAAAGGTGTTTTGAGCTTGACTCAGGAGCACTGGATTTAGGAACCCATTTTATACACCTCCTTGGAAAACAGGCATTACTGATTTTGAGTGTTTTTAAGTGATCATATGTTAATTGTCTGGCTAATTTAATTCAAGAATTGCAACAAAAGTTTAGGTTCGATCGGATGAAGTAGGAGAAAGTGGCATATGCCTCCGTAGAGCCAAGCGTTTATTTCGAAGTGATTCTCATGCGTTTAAAACTGCTCAAATATTCATCATTATTTAAAATATGCCCCGTGAATTTCTCAGCGTTGCAGCAATTCCCCTTGAATTTTTGAAATAAGTATAGGTTTGTAACTCAGTTAATCATCGATATGCATTTTATTCGTACCTCTATCTTTTGAGGAAGGCTAAGCTAAAGCATAATTATTAATGGTTCTAGCTAAGCAATGTAAGTACCTGCATCTTCCATGTATTTGGCGAGTATAGATTGTTTTCAATTGCTGCAATGGGAGCCCCTTATTGTTCATAATAATATGATAGCATTTATGGAAATATACGCCAACCATAATGCTCTAGTAAAAGTATTCAAAATTCTTTTTAATTCATTCCTTCTTCTAAATCAGTGGTGATAAACTTGTGCAAGTCCATATTCGAGATCTACTGGTGAATATCTGCAATGACCAAACCAACCCATGCATTGTCAATTTCCACGTGGTTTGTGGTAGATGAAAGAGAAAAGTGAAAAAAAAAGAAAAAAAACGTAAAGTTAACCTTTCATTTGCCCCTACTCCTGGGACTTTGTATTGCCGATCTTAGAGCTGAATGCGTAGCATGCAATTGAGACAAATGGCATGTTAATCTGTCTTCGTCTTGACCATTAGGTGCGTGAGGTGAGAAATCATTTATTTTATTCCACAAGTCATAAGAAGGTGAAAAGTTTGGGTATTTGCATATATTTGTTACCGTGGAAAAGTTTTCTGTCTTTTATTAAAATAAAATTGAGTGTTTAATGAAAGCTCCTTGCGCTAGTGAGTGATCTGCGGTAAAGATGACCAAATAGAGGCTTAAAGAAAAGGGTGTTATAATAGCTTCGAAAAAACTGAAGCTGCCCTTGGAAAGATGAAACGGTGTACACACGGATTTTGACGCAAAAACCATATGAATGGGTGAAATGAGGTAATCAAGCACCGTGAAAGGCAGAGATGAATTACTATGTACTTTTCATCGGCAACTCTTACAGTTTAGGAATCCTTTCATCAGAGAATAGTCCATAAAATCGATTGTAAAACAATCTTTGCTTAAAGGTTTTTGCAGTAATTAGAGTTTTCTCATATGACATTTCAAGCCATTCTCCCTCACGGAAAGCGTTGTCAAAAAACACAATATTAACTGCTTCCATTGTTGAATTTCATATGAATGTGGCTAAACCTTTCTTTTAGCCTTTTTATATTTATCTTTCTTAATATTTCATGCGTGAGTAAGGGGAATCCCTGGCCTACCGAACCGATTCCACCTTTCCGAAGTACAAATTAATCGATATTATTATTATACTTATCATATCCTAAATACAACAAATATCCCGGAACCAAGCATAGAAACAGAGATATTTAACAAGCAAGCATTATTTGAGCCATTTCGGTGGTATATTTTATTTGTAGATGACGGTTTAATTTGTCGCCAACATAAAATAATTAAAAAGAGTGTATTAGTGGTGACTTGGTGCACTTTTCCACCGTTGTGAAAGTTGGTGACCGTAGTCTTTATTGAAATTTTGTGGTGCTTTGGCTATTTCCTAGGCTTCATGAGTCAGATGTGGGTAATATATCCTCATTTTACCCTAAAATTAGCCTTAATATGTTAATAAATTTGTCAATTGTGGTGATTGTTGTGGTTGAATGGCCATTAGAGTGCTTCAATCAAGTTAGTGTATGATGCTAGCCTTTGCCTAATGATTGATAGAACTGGAGCATCCATAAGTATGTTTTTTATCTGAATGTTTTTTAGTCAGCAGGCTAAACGCAAATGTTTTGTAATTGATTTCGCTTGATGGAGTACTCTGGGCTGAGCTTAAAGCACCGGAGAGCGTCCACCGGTTTGCGGATGGTGGGTCGACCTCTAAATAAGTATATAGGTGTACTGCAAAATAAGCGAGTTTACTCGTCCAATAAGCAGCCGTGGACAAAAAGCGACGGCCTTCCGAGGTACTTTCGGTCTATTATTGGGTAAGGTAGCCGTTTAAATGACACAGAAACCTGTGAGGAGGACATACATGGTGATGGGAGGCCTACGACAAGTATGTGAGCCGTTGAAGGAGAATAAATCAGCTCTTCTTCAAATGAGTGTAAGGAGAGAGATACAACGGTTGGCAACAGTTGTCACGGTAACAGTTACTAGAACGTATAGGTGTCACTGCGAAATGGGTCGACCTGTAGATATATGTAGAGGTTAGCTACGAGATAAGCGAGTTTACTCGTCGAATAAGCAGACGTGGTCAAAAGCGACGGCATTCTGAGAGGGTATAGGTTTATTCCTGGGTAAAGTAGGCTGTAAATAATACACAACCTGTGAAGAGGCCGTGACTTGGCAAAGGGAGGCCGCCAATAATTATGCTTCCTATCACCCGGAGGAGAGGGCATCAGGTCTTCTCCTTATGAGTGAAGGTGGTGACCTCTGTGGTCGGTACAGCGACGCTCATTTCACTATAGGCGTGGTAACATTTAATTTCATGGCATTACATGGCAGTACTGCGATTTGGGACGCAAGGGAAAACTACCACGTCATTATCCGGAGGAGTCGCAGCTGATCCATTCTTATATTTTTATCCAGACGTGATGGAACCCTTTCAGGTAAAATAGTCCCCCATTCGGATCTCCGGGCGAGGACTACCCGAGAGAGTAGATCAGACAAGTGTGAGAGCCATTTTATGGTAGGAACGTGGAACGTGCGGTCTTATTCGGACTTGTAGAAAACTGGAGAACCTGAAAGTGGAAATTCGAAGAACGGACCTCGACCCATTAGCAATCAGTGAAATGAGATGGCCCGAAGAAGGAGATTTTTGGCGTGCAAGGTACAGAAGTATTCACCCCGGATCACTGAATGGTAACGCTGGAGTAGGCATAATGATTAGGAAAAGTGCAGGACTGAGTGAAGAGGTTCTTCCAGTACAGTGAGAGGATTAAATTGATGAAGATTGAAACCAAGCCAACAGATACCGTTTTGGTGCAAGTTTACATGCTTACTTCAGATTAAGAAGATGAAGAAGTTGGAGAAGTCAACAAGAATATCACGGAAGTGATAAGACATGAAAAAGGAGAAGAAAACCTAATTATTTTAGGATATTAGAACGATGTCGTCGGTGAAGGTAAAGATGGAAGAATAATTAAAAAATATGGCTTGGGAAATCGAAAGAAGAAAGGAGAAAGACTATTAGAATGCTGCATACAACAAAAGTTGGTGGTGGGAAAAGCATTGTTTAAAAACCACCAACTGTGGAAATGTACCTGGAAATTGCCTGGAAACAGAAGATGATTTCAATTTGACTAAATGTTAGTGAAGCAGAGGTTCATACTCTAGGCGAAGAACTGCAAAAGCTACCGGGGTGCAGATATTGACAGTGACCACAATTTAGTGATAATGCCACTTATAACTCAAGAAGTTGAAGAAATCAATCAACAACGCATGGCAAGTAGAGGAACTAAAGGAGCCTTAACAACGGTTGGCCTTTCAGAAGGCAATTAAAAACAAGACAGAAGAGGATCTGATTGTGAAACCAATGGAAAACAGATGGGAGAATCATCAATTGGTTAAAACTTAAGCCATCCATCTCTCCTGAGTGATGTGGTTTTTTGGGAAAAACAACATCGCTCAGATGGGAGAATATCAAAATCGGGCTATAGGAAGCAGCAAAAGAAGATTTGGGGAGAAGGAAAGTTGTCAAGAAGAAGTCTTGGTTTACAGAATAAGTCTTAGAATTGATTGAGAAGAGATGAAAATATATAAATGTGGAAACTGAAGAAGGGCAACTTCGCTACAAAAGAATTAGTAATGAAATAAACCGTAAAGCGAGAAAAGCAAGAAAAATGTGGATGAAGGATCTATGGAAAAATGTACAAGGCAACCTCTCACATGGAAATGTGTAAGTTGCCTACACAATGGTGAGAAATCAATTCAAGGAACGGGATGCAAGGTGCAATACCATTAGGAACAAGGATGGAGAACTCTTAATTGAAAATGAAAATAAAGTGAAGGGATGGAAGGAATACTTTGAAGAGTTGTATAATGTAAGCAATCTTAGAGAGAATGTAACCGAAGAGGAAAATGAAGTCGATAGGGACGATTTGGGAGCCCCAATCTTAAGCTCGGTGTTCGCCGCAGCTGTAAGTGACCTGAGGATGAACAAGGGTTCTGAAATGGATGCTGTTCCTTCCACACTAATTAAACATGCGGGAGAAAAGACATTAACCCAGTACAAAACCATCTAAGAAATGTGTTGTACAGGAGAGATACCCACGGACTTAGAGAAGAACGTCATCATCCCAATTGCCAAAAAGAAGAGGGCCTAGGACTGTGAAATACTAGAACCATACGCCTGGTGACACATGCCTTGAAGATATTGACAAGAATCATCTATAGAAGAATAAAACGAAACGCTGATGAGTTCCTGGATTAGGACCAATTTGAGTTCAGAGAAAACAAGGGCGCAAGATAAGCAATTCTGGACCTCAGGCTACTTATTAAGAAGAGAATAGAGAAGAATCTACCGACGTTTGTTGCACTTGGAGTTTGATAACGTGGATTGGAACTTAATGCTATGGATTCTCAAAGAAATTGGAATATCATAAAACGACCAAAGAGTTATCCACAGCTTGTATAAAAACCAGGTGGCTGTAATTAAATCAGGACCTAGTAGTGGAGAAGCAAGCATAAAGAAAGAAGTTAGACAATGCTGTAAACTTTCTCCTGTATTATTCAATGTCGAAATCGAGGAAGCCATCCAAGAAGTCAACGAAAAGTCTCCGGGAGTGAATATCAACGGGGAGAAAATCAGCATGCTACGATTCGCCGATGACATAGCAGTCATGGCAGAAACAGAAGGAGATTTAAAGAAGACACTAGGACCTATGGAAAGAAAAATGACCACATATCATCTGAAGATCAATAAAAAGAAAACTGAGGTATCGGTATTCAGTAGGAGAAAAGAAGTCAATACAAATGTTAAACTAGGAAAACAAAAAATGGAGGAGGTAGAAGAATTGTATTACCTGGGAAGCCGACTAGCCTACGATGGACGAAGCAAGAATGCAATTCTACAGAAGAAGAATCTACTAACAGCTGGAAATACGAGCGTAGAAATAAGAAATTAATTCATCAGGACTTGCATCTGGAGCATGTTTCTTTACGTCAGTTAGGCATGGACGATGACAGCAGCAGAAAAGAAATGGATGGAAGTGTTGGAAATGGGGTGCTACAGAAGAATGATGAAGATGAAATGGATTGACCAAGTAACAAACAAAGAAGTCTAAAAAGAGTGGGAAAAAATAGGTATCTACTACATGAACTAAGAACAAGATGGGACAACTTAATCGGCCATATCTTAAGGCACGATGGCCTAATGAAGACAATCATCGAGGGAAGAACGGGAAGAATGGAAAACGCAGGCCTCGAATGAGATATATGGAGGAAGTTGTGAAGGATGTAAAAGAGAAAAATCACCTTGATATGAAGAGGTTGGCCAATAGAATAATCGATTGGAGGGCTGCGTCAAACCAATCGTAGGATTTTTGACCGATGTTCATGATAATGGTGTTACATAATATATTTAATGATTTTACTTCCATAATGAATGCATGAAACCGTGTCCACATTTGAACACTCAGAATTGAATCGAGGCGACACATCTCCGATACTAAACTTATTTTTGCTATGTTCATTTTATTTTAAATGCTATTCAATTTCCTTTTTAAGTACCTTCTGTTGTAGATTTTGCTGCTGAATGTTTCTCCTCATTTTTCCGGGCCCCATATTGCTGATTAAATCTTGTTATTTAATCTTATGTTTAATCTTGTTATTTAATCTTATGATTAAATCTATAAATGTTTCCACACCATCTAGCTGAGCATACTGAGAACCGAGAATGGAACTGAATCCTGGGACCCGCGAGTGAATATTGTAGCGGAGATGGTTTTGTTCCCGCTTAGATTTTGCGATCCTATTTTGCATACGTTTGAAATATAAAAGTAAATTGGCTTAGGAAGCTAGGGGCGCTGATGATCTGGGGTCAATTGTCTGCCAGGAAGGGGGCGGGCCCGCCCGTGGAGCTTGAAGGCCATGCGGGGGAACACGGTCGTTACTCTCGTGGGGCGTGCCCAGGAGCAGTGGCTGGCGAAGTCTGCGTGTGACCCGGGGGGCGGCGGCACGGACGGGGGAAGGATGTGGCGCGCATCCTCGACGCCAAACTCGTTGAATGTGAATTGGGATGACCCCGTGAAGGCGAATGCCAGGGGCAGTACGCTCGGCGACCCATTTGACCATATTGTTCAACAAAAGTCGCATGTTTTTCTGGATTAATATAGAGTTATGTGTTACGTACCAATAACAGTATCTGAAAACGCCAATCTCAGTGCATATTGACGTAAAAGAGACTGAGGATATTAACATTTTAACTGATGGTTTGGTCGTTATCCCTGACAGAATTTCAACATTAAATTTGATCTCATATTAGGGATGGATAGCGAACCTCCATAGTGTCAAAATGATGAGAAGAGCAACATTGTCTAGCAGAGAAATTTTACATTTTGGCAGATTTAATTGCTGCAAATCAAATTTATTTCGTGGTGCCTTGCTTAAACACTCTCAATTCACACTCAGTGTTCAGAAGGTTTGTTCGATAGGTGAGGGCTATGCTCACCCATGCTACGCCGTTGGCGTTTGTAATTCACACACCCAGGGTAGGGAACTAATTCCTTTCCCTGGGGCTCCTGCAATTTCCCATGAAGTTCTGGCAACCAGAAAATCGCACCAGATCGCATAGGCGTTTAGGTTGGGGGGGGGGGGAGGGGGGGTCCAGAAAGGCTTAACCTGGGATGGTTTTTGATAAATAAAGTCACTTGAAATTATGGAAAGTGATTAAAAAATGTATATTTGAAATATTTCCCATTTTTTTGCTGAAAATATGAATATATTTTGCCTGGCAATAAATAATGCAACCAATACAATACACGTTCCGTCCTTGGAGATTTTATTAGCATATTATGCATGTATATTTCCATATTTTCCATACCTTCATCACTGCCTCCTTCGCGGAGACTCGTCCTGGGCCGAAACATCCTAGACTTTTTTATGCATTCTATTTTTATTGTAGATACGTTAAGGCGTTATATGGGGTGATCGAAATTAACGGTACGTCTTTGAATTAAACTTGTGGTTACGGAATTAGGTGACCTTCACCACTCATCTATTTCCATTTCCAGAGTCAATCCATTTAAAAGACCAGCATATTCCCTTCCCTAGGTGTAAGCAAAAAAAATTACACATGAAGCTACATAAAAGGAAATAATGGCATTGAAAGTTGCTGCTATAAGTGTTATTATTAGTTTTGTCTATTGATAAATCAAAATTAATAAATAAAGAACACATAATATCACAGCTTATGGGAATACCTAACCTTTCATGGATAACTATTATCTATGTTGCATACGAAGGAAATATTCTTGGCCTCTATTGGAGCAATTTGACATTTCATGGATTTTCACGTATCCAGCCAGTCTTCTGCTGTAAATAATTTCACCTGGCTGTCAACGTTTTCGCTTTACATTTTCATTTTTATTTTCCCACTGTGACGTATTTCCATAACTATCATCATTATTCTCGAGATTAAAAATTAGTGCAAATCATAATGACATCTATTTTTCGAAATTCGTTGACGTGCAGTGATTCTGCACCAAAAAATTGTCAACTGTCGGGAAAATTTTCTATTATATCTCTTTTATTAAGAAATACGTATTTTCCCTTGGGTCTTGGTTCTCGAAGTATCTGCACTCGGAATTGAAGAATATCCAATTTCTTACCTATTTATCCAGAGCTAATTTTGAGTGCTTAAACTTCGAGGACATGTTTACTTGCTGGTTTTATATTTCATCAATCTCTTATGATTTCTTGGGCCTACAGAAAGTATAATGGTGCTAAATTAACTAAGGCAGGATAATTAGGCAAAAGAAGCACACTTTTCATGAAGTGAAATTACAATTCATGGCGGTTATTACAGAATGTATTCCAAGCCAAGTTACATCATGGTTCAAGTACGTTACATTCCCCACATTTTCGTACCGAAACAATGAGAAACGGCATTTTAAAATCTGGTCCCCTTAGAGTAATAGCATTTACGTTGCATTAGTTTCGTATTTTCTGCACGTTAAATTAATTTTATGGCAAAAATCAGCATCAATCTAAATTCTTAGTTTCTTGAGGCTCTACCCTCGTTTGAACACCAAATGAGATTATGTTTAAATGGAGACAAATTTATTTCAGTTGTATTCAACGTGGCGTCTTCTATTTAGCTCCCATTCCAATAAAGTAGTTGTGCGGTAGTCGGAATGTTTTGATGAGATGATGAAGGTTAGACTGAGGAAGGCTACTCCAGTATGAACCAAAATGTTTCCTTAAGAATATATCGCAGTCATTCTGATTCCGACGGTCAAATCCTTTCATTGGACTTGAATCTAAGAGCTTGCGCCACTGAGGGGAAAAGAAGGGAGGTGAGCATTGAAGTTGACAGACACGGCGAAGTCATGCAATTGAAGAATGTCGCTGAAAGCAAGCAGTAAAAGAAACAAAATTATCCTTTTTTTGAGACTAATTTCAGACCAAAAGTATAGTACTTATTGTGATCGATGTTCCCACATCTGCAGATAAATACCTGCCGGCGCTGCTTTCCGAGAGAATTCGTTGAAAAAGTGAGATAATGAGGTCTTGACGACAGTAGTTTGACTTGTATTGCGAGTTATGAAAGAAATAAAATAATAATTATAAAAATATGTAGGATTTCACGATTTAAGAGGAGTTCTTGTACAACCATGATGATTATTTTCATGTTGCCGCTTTTATAAACTAATCCCATGGATATCTAAGCATCACAAGATGGTAGTTTGCGTATTTTTTATGGCTTCTCATCTATAGTTCGTGTAATGGCCCCATGTATACAGCATCCCAAGCTTCTCGTCCGAGGTGCCTATCAGTGTCCAATCTAGCAACAGGCCGTCCTGGCAGGCACAAGTTAGTGAGTTCTAATAGGACGTCGCCTTTGGTTGTTATGCTGAACAACTTTCAATCTAAAAAATAAACTTGAGCGAAAAGTTGTAACATGATCACGGCAGTGAAGCACCGTAAAATTTAATGCCTGACTTCTGTAAAACTCTTTGTCGTAGGTGTGCCAAGTTGATTGAGAATTTTTAGGTGCTGGAACTTCAGAAAATCACAACCTTTTCTGCTTTTTCGAGTAATGAGAGGTTCAAATTCTTTGGGCTCCTCAGAAAGTTATATAATTGAAAGCATAACTTTCGGAATGAGTGTTTATTTGAAAAGGTGGGAAAATCCCAATTTCTCATTCCAGAGATTGCATAGCAAAAATGCAGCACCGTGTCCGTTGGCCGACGGCCAGCGATGTTGGGGAGACGGTTTGGGATGAGAGAGTGGGGGGGGGGAGAGAGGGTGGGAGAGGGGTCCGGGGGGTGGGGTAGGAATGGGAGGGGGTGGGAAGCAGGGGGTGGGGTGGGCGGCCGGGAAGCGAGTTGACCGGATACATGGGCTCCGTGCAACTTCCGCTTTGGCGCGGTTGAGGCATTGCTCTATTGCCCTCGGCGTTGTTCATTGGTCGGACCCAGGGCACGCTTCGTCGCCGTCGAATAGGGAATCGAATGAAAAGGGCTCTGCGAGGGGGTTATGGTTAGAAAACAAGCGATACGAAGCACAAGTCATGGAACGCGAGGCCGAATATAAGCTATGACTCATTACCAGGAAGTGTCCAAGAGTGATAATTGCACAAAGATGCAAGTCCTTGAAAATCGTCAGCGCCGATTCATTGGCTGGGGTCTCTCCGTAGGGGTCGTCGGTCGACGCTGGGTATCTTTGTGGCTCACCAACCGAGTCGCCGCCGACTCCCATCTAATCTCATGCTCTTTCCCGCGATCTCTTGGTTCGCTTGGATGCAGTTCCGATGCCCCGAAGCAGCGACCAACTGATAAAGTCCTTCGGCCTGTCACCACGGGATTGCCTCACTTAGCTGGATGAAACGAGTGAGAAAAGTGTTGGCGAACGAGCAACCTTTTTCAGTTTTCGGTGAAAGTTTCTTCTGAATCCTTCAAGAAAAATTTTTGTGCATTAATTGACTCATGTTTTTCATGAAAAAATTCCAAAATCATACAAAAATCAACCTTAAATCTACCCGCAGATTGGAGCATCGTCATTTTCCTGAAAGTTATAGATTTCATGAAAAACATTTTTCTGCCATTTCACGCTAAATTTATTTGCAAGTATTGTTAAGGTAAAATTTTTAGGACTAGAACCTCTTTTAGCTAGCTTTAGTGTACTATTTTTTACTTGGGAATGAAGATAAATATTGGCATAATATTGCATTGATAATATGAAATTGTTTGTTAAATGTATGCACTTTCACTAAATAAATATGATGAATTTCGATTGCTTAAAATGATTCGCTCTGTATAACCGAAGATTAATTTAAATCTCATTTGATGTCCCACAATCCCTTTTGCATTGGTCTTTCAATGGATATTCGTGGGATTAAAGTAGTTCAGTGGAAAGAGTTTTTCCCCGGTCAGTTTTTGTTGGAAGCCTCTTTAGATGTATACGGCTCGGCAAAAACTATTTGATTTTCTGTGAGTTAGTTTTGCTTAGGAAAATCGTTTGTGGTAGAGGGAAAATAAGTGAGTGAAGGGTACTCATCTAGATGAGTGAATTTCATACGCCGTCGGACACCCTTTCCTAACCAACCGGCCTTTGAATTAAAGGCCGACGTGAAGGCTTGAAATGTTTGGATTTATTGATTATATAACGTATACATTTTAAAGAAAAAGCGCTTGATATAATCTTATGAAATCAATTATTACCTCATCGAGTTATTTCTGCCCGATCCTAAAAGTATATTAAGTCTCGCTCATGCAGATGAATTCCTTGAAGTATGATTTAACAAATTATTCTACTTGGTAAGGAATTCAATTTTCCTGATGCTCTATGTGAAGAGACCGAGCATCGTACTTATCACAAGCTTTCAATGAAACTTTGTGTACGTTTATCCCGGACCTGAACAAGCCATGGCACAAGCTCAGTGCATGCCACTGAATAAGTCACTGTTCCACTTGACGAAAATTCAAGTCTCAATTCAAGATGATAAAATTCAAGAATTGCTAACTAGCCACGAATATCTTAGCGGAGTCATCCGGAGTCTTAATACAAGTAATAAAACAGAGCTGAGAAGTATATTCTGCTAGTTTCTCTACTGCTAGGGATGGGTTTATCATATTAAGTGCTTACATTGAAAGCCAGGGTAGATGCACTTTCTGGACAATTTTTTCAGTGTAACATCAACCCCGGTATGATTATGGACACCTATTGGATTGAGGTCTTATCTATGGGAGTTGACGGGAAACATTGGACCGCTCGGCTCATGCTGAGATTCTCTCCAAGCTTCCGCCTTTACATGACACACTAGCTATTACAAGTACCTTTGTATTCCTCTTCGAACGTTCATTTTTCCCCCTCAATCGACTGGAAGTGATTTCAAATTACCAGTGAAGAGTTAAACGTTTAAAAAATTAATCTCGAAGCAATCTGTTACTCCCGCCGTTCTCCCTTCTCTTCGGATCCAACAATTCCTCCCCTCCATTTTCATTCGCTTCTCACTTTTCTTCCTCCTCACTGTTTTGCAAGTCAACTCTTTCCTCCGTGACTGTCAGACTTCGTTAGAATGACAGCTCAGGGATTTCCCAGAAAAGTGTGACCAGGGAATATCTGTTAAATTGTCGTCTATTAGGAAGAATTCTCATTTCCCTGTGACATTCGGAAAGCAAGCTCTACCCTTGTCTAATTGATTATCTGTCATTTGTTTTCTGTGCGGTAGCACCTTCAACTTAATCTTCCAAAAGTCCCAATTACGTTAATTGCGTGTTCTTTTAATTCATCTCCCTCGCTTTTCTTCATTTTGTTCTTAAAATATGGTTTTGTGTTATTTATATTAATGAAAGTTATATTAAGGAAATCTTCCAGAAGCCCCAATTACGTTAATTGCGTATATTTTTTATCCATTTCCCTCGCATTTCTTCATTTTGTTCTTAAAAGATGGTTTTGTATTTTATATCAATGAAAGTTGCCTTTTCCCATAAATGCACTTCAGTCTTCAGTCAATAAATAGCGTTGACGCTCAGTTAATTTCTTCTGGGTGTTAGGAGAAACTGGCGGTGTTCTAGCACAGTGGGGAGCAAATGTGTTAAAATTTAATTCCGATGGAGATAACTTTGGGCACATCCAAAACGAAATTGATTGATTTAATCGGCACCAAATCTTTAAGGGAAACCAGTGATGACATAGAAAAAGACTTAAAGCCTCCTAAGACAGATTTGGATTTCAGACTTCGTTAGGCTCAGTATTAAGTGGTCTTTACTCGCAACTGTATGAATCAAGCTCCGAGTACACACTCCCGGGTGCGAAAAAAGGTATAGTTAATTGCGGTATTAATTCTTTATATTAAGCTCAAAAGAATAAAATAGACACTCTAATATTTGGTCTGCCATGCGTTCATTTTATTCTTTCCTTGAGCTACCGCATGTAGTAACGAGTGAGTTCTTTTTTTCAAATTATTTAACAATGTCCGAGATGTCCATTTACCCTCTCTGGTATTTCGTTACGTAGTCTGTAGACATCAAAATTCAACATACACATGCCTGTGGGTTGATATACATACAGTGTATAATAATTATTATTTCCGCTTCAAATTCTTCCATGTCACGCGTGCAGTTGAAACTAAATAAATAATTTACGAACTGCTACTCAACGTATTTTCAGTGTTTTAATGCTCACTGGTTAATAACATCGGGATGTTTTTCAACATTAGTGATTGATTTTTTACAACCCTGAATGAAAACCTGGTTAGTATGAAGTCAGCCGAGATAATATCTTACGCAAAGTATATTCAGTCTATACGAGTCAACATTTACCTATATATTTGTTTTATAAGATGGTACCTACACTTTAATTGACAATTGTCTCACCAAGTAGTCGTGATCTGTTGCCTACCGGACATGATTAGCATACATCGTCATTGAATGCGATTCAGAGCAAAAATGTGAAGGGCTATCGCATAACTAATCGTGGCCTTGTGGCTTATTATTGCACACTCAGTCCTTGCACGATGGCCCTCAGAGAGTGTTTGCATGTGCGGAAACACTTCCGCCATTTACCCTCCCTGGTATTTCGTTACGGTATAGAACGCGGATGCAGCGAACATTAAAAATAGTGAACCGTTGGGCACATAACCCAAGATATCATATCAACCTTCCGTGTCAGTCGTAACTGTACCTCTCAGATGAAAAGAAGATATTTAGAGTCTGAACTTATTGTGACAGTATCTTTGCAATACTTTGCTGCCTCGCTTCTAGTCACAAACCATTCAGTTAAATATGCTAGTGTGTAGAGTGCGGAAACATATAATCGTTGTGGTGTGACCTAGGTAAAATGGGCGCATAGTAAACCTAAAGGAATGGTATCAGTTGTACCTTAAATGTAGCCTGTAGGCTCCTAAAGGCTTCTGTAGGCCTGTAGGCTCATAAATGTAGCCTGTAGGCTTATCGTCACTGCTTATAGCGGAAACAAATGTCACTATGAACGGGTTTATTTCCATAAGTGTTTGTTTTAGGCTCAAGGATATATATTTCAGAAGAATTTAGCTATCAAAATCTAGCGTCCAGGCTCAGAAATGAAATTACTCTCTCCATTCATTTACCGTTGAAATTCCCATGCGGTGAGTTTAATAAAATAAAGTAATCGTGAAGTCAAAATTCAAAATACACATACCTATGGGTTGATATACATACAGTGTATAATAATTATTATTTCCGCTTAAAATTCTTCCATGTCACGCATGCAGCATAATTTCTTCATTATCCCATTTTATTTAGTGACTTCCTTTCCTTTCCCACTTTTTTCTTACAATTAGTATTTCTTCGCCTGTTTCCTTTGTGTGCACGTGTCTCTCTTTTCATTCTTCCTGGGTCTTTTAGATCTTTTGTATTTAAAGAATTTTTTCATCTAATTCAAAGACTTATTTTACTCATGATTTAAGTTCAAAAGTAGTCACGAGTATTAGCGAATTGAAACAGCAAACAATTGGAAACTCAGTAGTAGTCGTATTGTGCTAATTATTGTTTTCTATTGTTATTCGACGATTCTATCGCTACATTTTCTTAAATCTTAGTTCAACTTGAAAAATAGCTGCTAAAATATGTGATTTCTCGTTGTTTTGTCAATTTTTGGCAAGCAAAAAAAGCTATATTTCATTAAAATCATCATTTAATGAGAAGATGTTGCAGATTGAAGTTACCCCATTCCATGCTCAGTCCTTTGATGTTTGGAAAAATATACTGTTTACGTATTATAAATAAGTTTATCTGCATACCACTGTTGCAAAGCATTTTTATAAATTATTGATTGATCTAATTACTTGCTTTGACCATTGCAGCTCAAATGACATGCAATCAAGGAGTGGGAAGGGTGGTATACGAGCGGTTACCTGACCAACAACTACAGGGATTTGACGACGATGTGGTAAGTCTATTAATATGATATTATTTGTTGTTAGTTGAATTGATACCTCGTTAGTATAAATGCTATGAAGTTTTTGGTCATATTATTCATTATTTATTGTGTATAACTTGATTGCATCTCCTGTCAGTATCCATTTCGTATTTTTTTAATGTTTGACGGCTACAATGGAAACGCTGCCTTCTGATTCAAAGATCTTTTATGTTAAATACGCCTGGAAATCGGTTTTGGGAATATTTTCCCCAAAATTCCCTATAGCTTCCTTCTAGTTAGTGCAATGGGGTCGTTTATCATATTTTTTTATTGCCGAATCTGATAGAGTTTGTAAAATAAAAGGACCCGTATTTTTCCGTTTTCTGATCCGACAATTATTTCCCGAGTTATAAGCGGCGAAAAACTGATGTTTTTAACCCTTTCGGAAAAGTGGGTGTGGTGCAACCTCTGACGTATATCGACTTCGTCCAATCACAACTGAGCCCGCGAAGCTACTTCGCCTTATCGTAAAGGGGGGGACACAGCTGACTCGGCCAATGGGAGCGATTTCGACAGCATCTGTGCGAGCACATCTTCCGAGAATCCCCCTCCACTCCCTTCCCCCTCCCCTTAAAGCAAGCAAGGACGGGAGGAAAATGACGTCAATGTTATCACAGCAGCATTTTTGGTGGGCGTCACCTTTTGCTTATTTTAATTTTTGATTTATGAGTGAATGGTTGTGGTTAGAAGATTAATTTTTTCACTAAAATTCGTTTTTTGTTTTCATCTCACGATTTCGTGTACAAAATTGCGATTTCGGTTCACAGTAAACGCCCCCATTCTTTCTTTATTGGCTTCGTTGGTAGCTTTATAATCAGGTGGTAATAAACTTCTGCATCAGTAGATTTTCTTGACCGATGTTGGAACTCGCCTTTGTCATTAATTGGCGTTGAAAGTTATTAATAGTTTTATTTGGCCTCTAAATTTTTTTAGCATTAAAAATCGTGCATGCGATTATGTTGATAAAATACACTTAGTAACCTATAATAGACTCCTCTGAACCAGTCGCTTTTCGGCGTGTAGTATGCAGCTGCCTGTATGATCTTTTAATCACAAGGTCGTGCTTAACATGGCTCAGTACAATCAGCGTGATTTGAAAGGCATAATCATGTTTATTGCTGCGCCACGTCTCTTCGAACTTCTTTATATCTGATAAACTTTGATTTATACTTAGTTTTGGTATGGTTTCTTATGTTTGAATATGAAAGAGAAAGAAATAGAATTGAAGTATGTTCTCTTGCCAGAAATCCCATGCAATTAATAACCGCACGACGCACAGTGGGCTGATATAAAAAAACTTCAAAAAATTATAACTCCCATATTTTCATATTTAGAGCAACGATATTTCCCAAACATATATTTATGGGCTCCCAAAATATAAATGTCATGCTTTTGAACCAACAGACCGGTCTGGAGCCCATTTTCAACCAAGTGGTGGAAATTGTAGTATGAAAATATCGACACGCTGCAGCAGTACTCTATCAACGGTTATTTTACTTTAATGTTTGTCATTTGATGGCAATATGAGTCTTTGGAAATATAGCTTAATTGGTAAACAGCTAGGTTATAAAATAAATGCATAGTATAATTAATTATGCACAGCATAATTATAAATAATATAAATGCATTTAACTATTAACAGTTCTCATCTGAGTCGATGTCATCACTGTCTTCATCAGAAGTGTTTGGCTCCTCCATCACAAGGACATCCCTAGTTTCTTTTGATAAGTTTTTCTTTATCTTTTTTTGGATGCCAATTGCTGATATTAATGGATCTTAAGTCAAGAGTAGCCTTCGGAAAAGATCCTTGAATCCAGCCGACCATGAAAGTTATCGCGTGTGGTGTGCCACGTACCTTCTTATATCATTGTATCTTGATTACAATGCTTCCTTTGACAGTTGGCTTACTGGGAACACTGCCGCCTTAGCAATGGAAGCTCCATGAAGTAGCACCTTATTTACAGTGGGCGGCATAAAATACCACGGGTACAACTTCACATAAAGCGAAGCGGTGCTGGTGCAGTAGTTAGTGAAAACTATATTTATTGGAAGACCAGAAAATAATGCTTTCAAAATTGTGGAACACCTTTGCTGTTACGATTGTGACAATTAATGATAAACAACCCCTATTGAGTTGTAGACTCCATTTAGTTAGCATTCGTTTTCCTCTTGTGGGAGTGGTTGTAGTCATTTCTCCAATGATCTTTGCCGCCGAATCATCCCCTTCAGAGCGCAATGTCATAGACGTTTCTAGCGATAGCTCCGCTGTTGACGCTTTTTCTCCTAAAGCCGTTACTTTTATTATTTTACTTCTGCCACTAGACCTCTAATTTTTTTTGTTTTTCCTTGCCACTATACTCAGGAGAACCAGAATTTAGATGGAAATATTATTGAAATGGCAAGACTTAAAATACATTCAATGGAATATTGGTGCCAAAGTAACAATCGGTAATAACCTTAACCGGAAGTTCCAGGAAGGCATTTATACGTATCCGTTGACTCTTTTCTAGAAAAAACCTGAATTTTTCCAAGCCTATCATTAGTTCTAATGCATAATTTCCCTCTCCGGAAGTATTTATCAAAACTATTTTATTTGTCACTTCGCCAAAGTTTCCTTCGTATTGGAATCTTCTAAGTTAAACTTACTAATCAGACTTTGCAAGACTATTTTTTTTTAATCCACTGACCCTCCCATTCCTTTGACCATCACATAATGCATTGCCTCCCATGCCACTTTCATAGTGTCTATTTTCGTGTTCTAGACGAAATCTAAATCACGGCATCAGAAAACCAAAATTAGTATAAAATTCAATGCGGCCGAATTCATGTATATGTTACTGAGTAATTAGTCCTGGCAAACACACCTGAAGGGAAGAGATTCTCTCTTCAGCGCGATACGTTGATAAATAACGCCCCGGCTAATTCGCTCAGTAAAATCGAGGAGAAGTGAAATATTTTGACTTAACTTCAAGGATGTCTGCTGGTTTAAAAAAAGGTGGCCCTGTGAAGCCCAAAGCTGAATGATTTAAGAGTTTTGGAGTTTGGATACTGCACAATTATAGTATACCATTGTTTTCTTCAAAATAAAAGTGGAAAATATCATATTTCTCGATTTCAGCCCACTGTGAGACGTGTATCCATTGGTGTTTTGGCATCACAAACACTCACAGTGGAAATGTAATAGAGACCTCGACTCCCAGCCGTCCTTATCTAAATATGTACCGCCGTGAATAATTATGCTAATATAATACGGATGGATGGAAGAATATGTATGTTTCTCTCGCTTGTTGAATGTAACAAACTTTTTCTCAGGTGAGAGAGTCAGGGTCTCCACTGGCGATATTGGAACGATGCGCCGACCTGTGCCTACGGGACCGAACGGCGGCGAACAATTTGGTCCGTGCATGCTCGTCGTTTGATTTCCAGCCGGGGGAAAGGCTCTTGGCATCGTCGGCCACATCAACATCGCTGCCGACGACGCACCCCGCGCCGCAGTACGAAGAGTCGCTGTGCTTCCTCAGCCGGGAGCAGTCTCAACCTGAAGGCATTGGAAATCTTGTACTCAGCCCTAACAGCGTCCACTTCCAAGAAATCTGCCTCTCGTGTTCGTATTTAATATTTTTACTACCATATTTATGCGAAACTCTACACATGTGAGTTAACCCTTAACAGTTGACGTGCGGTCTGAGAGACCGCTGCGTTTTTAAAATTATGAATATTTTCAAAATGACTACTTTAAAATGTCTATAATTCTCGTTAGCTTCATATTTTTGTATAATAAGGATATAACACTCTTAAAATTTAACGTTTGTATTATTTATTTCTGTAAATTTGCAACTGAATTCGATTAGCGGTCTGAGAGACCGCACGTCACTAAATTGGAAAAAATCAGTAAACGTAATGCTTGTGGACATGATTAAAAAAGTTATTAAAAACAATTCGTAGTAATTTTTCAAGTATAACAATAATTAATAATTTGTAAGGAAGCATTTTTAGTTACACAAAGTGGATAATAAAGTACTTAATTTTTCTAAAATACATTGAGTAAGAATAAATGACTATTCAAGTCGTTGCTGAAGGCGAACGCAAAACAAATGAAATCCGGTTTTTATTGGAAATATTATATATTTTGTTCTTTAAATGTTAAGCTTCTTATAGATTTTATAAATAATTGCAATAAAACAGTGGTTAATTTCTCTACCCCTTGCAGGCAGTACGCATGTAATGTATTTACCAAAAATGACGGAACCCATTGAACCCCGAAATTTCGCGCGCCCACGCCTGGAGTGCAACATTCATTTGTGCCTTCCTTTTGGCTGTCGGTCTCCCTTTAAGTATTTGGGGACAGTACATCTAAGTATCGAGTTTTACCGCCAGAAGAAATAAAGGGACCGATGCTGTTTCAAAATGTATTTTCCTAGCAAGCCCGCCAAGTGTGGTTTGAAAATGATGTGTTTGACTGACGCCGAAAACAGTTACCTGTTTAACGCATATTTGTACGCATGG
The DNA here is from genome assembly GCA_933228895.1 of Platycnemis pennipes. Taxonomy (NCBI): domain Eukaryota; kingdom Metazoa; phylum Arthropoda; class Insecta; order Odonata; family Platycnemididae; genus Platycnemis; species Platycnemis pennipes. The sequence continues at coordinate 100,619,777 of OW121846.1, read as the reverse complement.
AAAGACACAGATGAGATAGGTTTGTCAGAGAAAGACAAAAAGGTATCAAAATCAACCCAGTCAGTTCTTCGTATCTCTGAGCCAATCATGGGGTCCCACAGGAATATCACAGCGGATAATTGGTTCACATCTATTGAACTGGTACAAAAATTAAAAGAAAAATAGCTGACGTACGTTGGTACAATCAGGAAAAATAAAAGGGAAATACCTTATGATTTTGCGCCATCGAAAGGGCGCGAAGTAGGCTCTTCACTTTACGGATTCTCGACCAACATGACTAGTATCCCATGTCCCCAAAAGAAATAAAGTTGTTTGCTTAGTCTCATCGATGCACTACAGGGTGAGTGACGATAAAGAGTCAGCGAAACCAGAGGTTATTGCATTTCACAACGCGACTATGGGTGGTGTAGATTATACTTTAGACAAAATGTACTGTAGCCACACATCCGGCCGAAGGACAAGGAGGTGGACAATGGCAGTATTTTTCAGAATATTAGGCATTTCCATTGTCAACTCTTTTGTGCTTCAGCAATCTGCGAAAGATAAGAAAGATATGACACGATTTAATTTCATTAAATCGATAGCTGCAGATCTTGTTAGACCCTATATAAGAAGGAAAATGTCAAATCTTAGACTCCCGAGACAGGTACGATTAAGTATTGCGCAAATTCTCCATCTATCGTTGGAAGAGGCTGAAGAAGTAGAAAGGCTCGGGAAGCGGACAACATATAGACTTTGCCCACCCTAAAAAAACGGAAAACCTCTTTCTTATGTTTCCGATGCAAAAAGCCTGTGTATTATGAATGCATGAAGAATATTTGTAAAGACTGTGTGAAAACGGAGATATGAGAGCCATTGTGAAAAAATGTAATTTTAATCACCTGCAGAATGCATCAAGAAAAGGAATAAACGAGATAAATTCAATTGTTTCTTATTATTTAGCCGTCGTACTTTAACATTTAAGGCCTTATTTTTAAATCTGGCCAAATATTGATACTTTAAAACCATAATTATAACTCAAGTGTTTTTGACATAAGTTTTTTGACCCTGTTTCAAATAACTATTTTTACCGAAAAATTGGTTCGTATTGGTAATGCATAAAATTAAATTAAGTTTTAGAATAGTTAAGCAGATAAAGGAACATTAAACTAAGCAATAAAATGGCGTTGCAACATTTTATGAATATTTTATTTATTGCGGTCTCCCAGACCGCACGTCACTGGTTGTGTAACAGAAATTGCACGTCACTGGTTAAGGGTTAAACGTGTCACGGACTCTATACTGAGGCTTAGAGAAAGAGAGCTCTTTACAGCTTATTGCAGTGGGGTTCGCAACGAAGTTTTAGTTGAAACAAATGAGAATTTTCCTCTCGGTACGCATTTATGATCATTTTCCGGTTTACTTACTGGAAGTTTCGTTTTCAAATCCAGCTGGGTCGATTTGGCACGTCCATTTAACCCAACCTGGGTAATGATCTGGATGCCAGGGCTTTATGAGAAATTACAGATGGTAACGGGCCCCCTTACCGGATACCTGATATGATAATCTCTTAATCCATTGTTTTTAGCACTGTGTGAGATCTGCCCTAAAATAACAGGCACGTCTTTGGGTAAATGATACTTGCGCAACAGTACGCAATGAAATGGCGCAACATATTTAAATCCAAGAAAAGTGTCCTTCTTTCCGGGCAAGATGGTGGAGACACCGAAATATAGGTGGGTTATTCCGCGTCAATTCGACCAGAAAATCGTCAAAAATGACCCTTTTGGCAACAGATTTTGACCCAACTTGGAAAAACGTCATTATTTGATAGGAAAATGAAAACTTCCAAAGCAGTTTTGCAAAATATGCTACAGTTTACGAGAATTTGCAACGATGCTAACTTCGAATTTTGCAAAAGGTGACTACACATTTTACGGTATATTTCAGAGACTATTAGAGCTACAGATGTGAAAAAGGGCTTATTTTATATAACTAAAATAAAATAAGCATAATGAATGATGATACTATAAAAATAAACAATTTTGATAAATTTTATAACAATTTTAAATTATCAAATCGATTTCATCTACATCTACATCAACACGTTACCCTGCAAGCCACCGCGAGGGTGTGTGGCAGGGGGTGAAGATCACCAAGCATGCACTACTAACATGCAAACAAGCAACTAAAGTGTCTCATGCAACTAGATTGTTAGTATCTATAGTATTTGAGGGGTTAATACATTCATGATGCACTACAGAATACTCTAAAATATTTCCCCTACCTATCCTTTTCCTATGCTGCCTATTCTGTTCTCTTATAGTACGGCGGAAAAATGCCATTTTGAATCTATTGGTACGACAATCTATCTCTCTAATCTTATTTGGCTGGTCGAATCTAGCATAATACGCTGGTGTTTTTAATATGTGCCTAACATCTTCAGTAAAGCTATCCGATTGAAATTTTTCTAATAGATTTAATCTATACTTTAACCTACGCTCTGATAATTATTCCCACCCTTGTGATTCTTGTATTAATTCTGAAACACTACTCACCCTATCGTAACATCTTTTAACGAACCTAGCTGCTCTACGCTGCACACTGTCTAGTTCTCTGATCAAACCTAATTCATTAGGATTTTTGACTATGCATGTACCTATTCCCTCGATTTTGCTAATTTTTTCATATGCTGTAGAAACAACCCTTCCCTACTAATTAAAAAAGTTTTCCAGACGTAATAATTCATTTAAGAAAATTTTTTTTGAGCCTAGCCGTCACGCTCGCCAGTGGTCGCGGCATAAGGCTAACGGTCGACCGTACGATACTCTGGTGTCTTCATATCTCAGTACACTCTCCCTATCACCTTCTTCTCACCAATTACAACCGTTTACATACTCTTAAATCCACTTTTCCCGTGACATTCACAATTTGCTTCCCGTAGATTTGACCACTGCCCTTGTGTACAAGAGGATAGCGAGGGACTTACAGCGGTCGGCTTTTTGTTGAGCCGTCGTTCACTGAACTTGATTTTTCGATGGGAACCAGATTGGGTTTGAGTTACAAGCAATTTTTATTTTAACTATAGGTATACAACGTGGTGTGAAGCGCGCACGCTCTCGTCGAAATCCAAGGGACGACCATCTTTTCTCTTCTTCTGCCGCGCCACCCCGCCCCTCCAAGCCTTCTTCGTGACTAGCTGTGGCGGCAACAATTCCTAGAAGGGCAGTAAAGAGGGGGGGAAGTACAATGAGCCTCCACCTTCCACCGTGGGGATTTCCAGGGCCCTGTTTTTTCCCTCCGGCCCCTCAATAACGGGGTTTACTTGCTGCTGGACACCTGCCTAAAGGGTCGAACATAGAAGTGCGACACAAAAGTGACCGAGTTAATTTACGAGTACGAAAGGAAAAGTAAGGAATGAGAGGGTGTTCCTAGGACCAAGAAGGCTAACGCATGTGAAGAAAAGCAAAATATTCGTAGAGTTGTGATAGAGATAGTGATAGATAGACAAAACTCTTAACTTCCCCGTTGCTTGCCCTGAGAGTAATATATGAATGGGTGATGGTAGGTGACGGATGAGTGCCACCGTTTCCATGAAAAGAGAAGCGTGGTAGAGGTTTTACACCACGTACTTAGGCACGTAAAAGAAAAGAAAGTAGGAAAGGAGCTTAGAAAATAACACTGAAAGCCGAAGATGGAACGAGGCTTGTCTATTATTCTCCGAGGTCGACTACCGCCAGGCCTGGTACCGCCCTCGTGTATTCCAGGGCAGCGGTCAAATATATTGGAAGTAAATTGTGATTGGCACGGGCAGAGGGGATTAAAGTGTATGTATATGGTTGTAATTGGCGAGAAGAAGATGAAAGAGGGAGTGTACTGAGATCTGAAGACACCAGAGTACGCCTAGACACAAAAAAAATGGCGTGACGCCTAGACACAAAAAAAATTTTCTTAAATGAATTATTACCTCTGGAAAACTTTTTTAATGAGTAGGGAAGGGTTGTTTCTACAGCATAAGAAAACATTAGCAAAATCGAGGGAATAACATAGTCAAAAATCGATTTGATAATTTAAAATAGGTAGTTATAAAATTTATCAAAATTGTTTATGTTTTATAATATCATCAATTATTATATTTATTTTATTTCTTTAAAATAAGCCCTTTTTCTCATCTGTAGCTCTAATAGTCTCTGAAATATACCGTAAAATGTTTAGTCACCTTTTGCAAAATTCGAGTTTAGCAACGTTCCAATTTCTCGTAAACGGTAGCATGTTTTGCAACGCTGCAAAACTGCTTTGGGGGTTTTCGTTTTCCTATCAAATAATGACGTTTTTCCAAGTTTGGTCAAAATCTGTAACCCTAAGGGTCATTTTAACCGATTTTCTGGTCGAATTGACATGGAATGACCCACGAGCTTTTCATGTTAAATGTTATCTGCTTTTTTTTCATCCGGACTATTCTGTTGGTCCATATAACCCCGGGATCCCAATAGGCATTTGCCTGTCATCAGGTTTCCCAGGGGCCAAACCAACAGAGCTTGGCAAACATCCTTGACAAAAAACATTTATTTATTTATTTTATTTTCTACCACCACCGAAAACAGCACCTATGGCCTTTTACATCTGGGTATTTAGCAATTAACAACGGACGAATGCACATCTTCATGTCTTGAGTGGTGAAAAAAACCCACTCTGGCGGGAATCGAACCCGCAACCCGGTTAGCAGGCGAGAGCTTAGCCACGCCACCACCTGGGCCGACAACATGATTACATGTTGTTCCTTACCCATCGAGCATTAATATGCTAGCCCCATTGAGCATTTATTCGCTTCACTAGGCATGCATGTGAAGGGAAGCAAATAAAATAACTACACTCAAATTACAGAGCTGTTGCGGCTATGGCTGTCCACGTTCCTAGTTGAGAACACAGTAACTATGGATGTGAGAGAAGTATGGTCAAGGGAAAACCTATAAATAGCCCTAGCCGAGATAGAATGCAAGACATCGGTTACTAGTCAGTATGGGGACTACATTTATAGAGAGACAGTTTCTTGAAATTGCGGAGAATTTGAGGTATTCCAGTTCGTGAGAATACGAAGGAAATAATCAATAATGGGACTTGTTTTGTAAGGGGGCAATTTCAGCGGTCGAGGCGGTAGGAAATACGTAGAGGCGTGTTATGGAGTATATGGTTTGTAGGTTAGTGATCTACAGGGCACTAAGAGGTAAGGGGGCAAAAGGGAGGAAGTGGTTGTGATTTCGATAAGAAATATATAAATATTTCGAATGTTTACCTTGTGGTAATGGGAGCAAGGAGGGAGAAATGTCATTTTGGGAAGTTTTTCTGTATACTTTCGTTTAAACACTGCGGAATGTAATTTTTTGGGTATTATTACTGAATAGGGGCTGAAATTCGGTTCCTTAGGATGAATAAGGAGATAGGGATTGAGAGCTTTAAGAGAATTGAGCTGATGTGCTGGTATTTTGGTGGTTTTAGGGTTTTGTGTGGGTATACGTAAATTATTTACAATTCTAGAATAAAGTGCTGACTTCAAAGTTGTTGATTGAGTCTGAGGATTGTGAGGAAGAAATATGAACGTCAAAATCCTACACGGTGAAGAAAGAATTTTCAGATGGAAAAACTATTTCTTTTTATTTAAATGATCATTTTATTGGCATAACTATTTTTGTTTACTCGTAGGGTGAGGAACCACGTTTGAACACGAGTAAAAACCGTGAACAAATAATGATTGATATTGATTTAAATACGGTTTTGAAAGTAATGCTTTCAAACATTTTTACGGGATTTTAATGCTAATCTCAATTCACTCGTAGGATGTTATGAATTAAATAAATTTATTTTTGGAGTTGTTTTCATAGGGCAAGGGTTTTAAATGCTTTATTTCCCAAAAGTAAGGAATTGACTATGTGCTATACAGCTAATGTCAGCAGTCAATGTGCTAGCATCTAATGAAAAATCTAATAACACCCAATGCATAATATTCATTCTATTCTTTTATCAATTGGTGTTATGATGCATATCGCAAGTTAATCTCACGTACATTCTTACCTGGATCTGTCGTCATTTTTCACAATTTTGTCCCTTCATTCATGCTCTGCTCAAATTCCATGCGGTACCACGGGTCTATTTTCTAAAAATCTATTTTTTTACCCTTATTAACATGAAATAAGACGTTTTATCTACTTGGCTAGCATCACCACCAGCATTGATGTTAAATTAGTTTGACCTAGTTGTCCACTCAATTTTTCTTTCGGCTAACCTCTACATAAACTAGGGTCTCTCTTTGGCATATTTTACTGCTTGCTGCACTTCTATCTCACACTTGGTCTTCCCGCGCAGTTCTTTCTATCCAATTCTCCCTCGACGACTGACTGCGTGAGGCCATTATGCCTCAATATCTGTCCGTTAAGATTGCCTCACCTTTGTTTCAGTCTGTTCACAAGCTTTACTACTACTCCTTTTATTCATTTTCCAACTCCTACTCTTCTTAGAGCCTCTTTTTCGTAACTAGGCCAACTTGTTTGACCTCCGTCGTTTCTCTGCTAACCACATTTAAAATTCTTCCAGTGTTGCCTTTTCTGCGGCTTTTTTATCCATGGCTCGCTACTATAATGGAGTATGTTTCTACGTTCGAATGCTCAGTCTCTTAACCTCCATGTTTGGGTTTTCCTCGTAAGTGTATTTTTCTTGTGACCAAATGACCTTTCACTTGGGATTTTTTAATGATTCTTCCCTTCCTGCTTCGCAAAAGGTGGTTGCCTTCTTACCGTAGAGCAATACTGTTCTACTTTATGCACCTTTGTTTCCCGAGTTTTCTTTTTATAACACGCCATTTTTCCCCGAGGATATTGAGTTTTGAAGTTCTCTCCTTGACTTCTATAATGACGCTCTTGATGCATATATTTAACATCAGGGGAAAATGCACAGCTATGTCTTACTCCTTTCTTTAGTCTTTCTTCATCACTGTTGGGTGAAGATTCAATCACATCCACTTGGTCTCTATTAAAGAGTAAACTAATTTTTTGCCACTGCCCGATTTTGCACTTCACCTCAGGACTAAAATCATTGTATTTCAGTGGACATTATCTAAAGCTATCGCCAAATACCGTTTACACACACACAACAAGTGGACCGAACCTCTCAATTTGTAATTGTTATTTTCCATTCTTCTCTCTTCGAGCAATACCGGGGTCGTGTTCTTGGAGTGGTTAGAATAATACTGGCCTCCCATCCCAGGCTTGAATCCTGGCAGTGGCAGATTTTTCTATTGTTTAGCCAGTCTCTTGAGTGCTATGTAGAGAGCACTTCGCTCGGTACTTCGTCTATCGGATGGGACGTAAATCTGTGATCCCCTTGGTGCATTTCCTTAAGAGCAGACTAATGCCGAAGCCAGGATTCTTTCCATCTTTCCTCGTTTCCCTTACGTCCTGATCCTTGCTCCTCTCATTTCGGCCTGAAGTGACTTTTGGTTCGAGGCAACTTTGAAACCGCAGATGATGGTGCTTGTCTTGTCATCGTCGAGGTGTGTGTTGTCAGCGTTAAAGTGTAGAGAATATCTAGTACAGATAACACGTCTGTATTGCACTGTCTTCTTTTTAGGTACATGAATTCTGAAATTCTTTTGGAAACTCCGCAGTATGTCTTCACTTGAGTGCATTTTAGAATTGTATTTTTTTACTGAAATGATTTTTTTAATCCTTAACCAAATGCAGCTAGTCGTGTGGAGAGGGAGTGTCCCAATCGGCGCTATGTTTTTGAGCGGCATCCTCGGAAGAAGCTTTCTTTACAACCAGCCGACTTTAAGGAGGTAATTGTGGCCAATAGGAGTGAATGTGAGGACAGGTAAGAATACTGTGTTTTGTTATTTTCGTTGAATGTTTCGCTGTGTCTTACCCATAAACAGGGCTGCCAATCGCACTCATTTTCTCAGAATTGTCCTCATTTGTCATGCATTGTGAACTGTTCGGGAGAAATGTCTGGAATTTTGAAAATGTCCGAAACTTGGCATGGTAAAATGTGAAAACCTCATGTTTCTTACGACTGACATAACTTACAATGCGCACACCAATCAGCTTCCTTGAAAAGTGTCCTAATAATATTTTCCTTTCACACATCGTGCGTTATTTTCATTTGCCCATATTCCCTTCTATTTTTCCCCGTATTCAACTTTTCTCAGTAAATTGGAGCTTCTCGATAAAAATGAATGGTAAGCCACCGTAGATGACTTGTACGAAGTCTTGTTCTAGCACAGGCGACGGAAAGAAAGATAAATAAGTGTTTACTTCCGGCTTCCACCCTGACGAAGGAAGTACGTTTCATGTTCATTGTTCTTCACGCGCTATGACGCATTGTAAACTCGTTGGAAGATTGTTTCTGTTGCCTCAAATAGCGCGTTGTAACCAAGTAAAATTTGGACAGTCAGTAGTGATTGGCGTAGCTGATGCGTTGTTATCCCATTGTGAATCCGTTTTGTGCGATAAAGGGATCATGTTGTAACCGTGTAGCTATCGCGTTGTGTGTACGCAAAGAATCACGTTGTAAACGCGTTGTAGCCGCGTTGCCATCATTATGTATGTCCGTTGTGGGCACGTTGAAACCCTATTTCTGTGTCCGAAGAATCGCGTTGCATACACGTTATAGCCACTTTGCCATTCTCGTGCATATAAAATTCACTGTCTTAAATTAATTTTTCGTTTCCATCTAACGATTTTAATCCATGATTTTTCCATCGTAACGATTCTATCAAAGATATCTCGTATGTTCTTCTACAATGGCTTTTAGCATTTTTTGGTTCCTTTCAGCTTGATGGCCTTTCAGCGCAGCTCTTTAGGAAGGGATTTTTTTAAAGTTGTATTTGATGATGATGGAATTTGGTGTGATGAAATACGCGTTCTTCTTTGAGGTTTATTTGATTTTGTGTGGTGAAATGTGTTTATTCTTTGAAGTGTATTTGCACAGTGGATTTATTCTTGGTTTTCCATGTTCTGTATGTGAGATTTGTGTTGTATGTGGTGTGTGTGATTTTTATTTGACGTACTTTGTTGCCTGTTCTGAAAGGCATTTATTTAATTGTTAAGCGTTTATTTTGTATGTGTTTTGTGTAATTCAATTGATTGATTTTTGCTGGGGATTTTAATTATTTGTTGATCATTAGTCAGGTTCCGGCGGTAGCAAGAATGAATGCTGCACTGTTGATGAAGTCATCTGAATAGGATCTTAATTTGTGACTTTTTTTTACTATTGAATTTGTGCCTTGAGAATAGTCCATGGAATTGCTGGAAAAAGGTTGCAGAAGGTTTGGTGGGTCAAGATGGGTGATTTCAGGATGAATTATGACTGTTCTCATGGTGATATTACATGGGCGCATAGAAGAGAGGATATTCTGAGGAGGAATAAGGTTTTTGGTGTGGGTGAGATTCCACAAGTTGTGGAATAAGGGATTTGAATGTGCGTCTATGGAGCGTTTGAATTTGATGCTATTGTTTGTGATGTATTCAGAAATTAGGAGTATGCAGAGTTCGTTATGTGAGGACACGTTTGTATGGAACCAGCGTGCGCCTATTATGCCTCTTATGACAGTATTTTGTATGGTTTGTAGTTTTTGTAGTTGGGTATGTGAAAGACTGGCTGCCCAGATTTCACATCCGTACATGGCGGCTGGTCTGATGATGGCTACGTAGATTAATTTTTTGAGGTTTAGGGACATGGTGCTTTTTCTGTTTAATAGAGGATAAAGGGAGTGCTTCATTGTTTGAATTTGTCCAACATGTTTTTGTAATTTGAGTAAAATTGCAATTTTGAATCTAGTGTGATGCCAAGATTTTTGTGATGATTTTTTTGTGGGGATGATTTTTTTGTCAGTGGATTTCCATGGCTTTTGCGAGGTTTGTTGCCCTTCTTGAGAAAGAAAGGAACTTCAACGCATTTGGTGGGATTAATTGCAATCTTCCAGTCAGTTTCCCAGGATTTATAGCTGTTAAAGTGCTATTGGATATTGCGGCGTTCCGCGCATAACCATCTATGCGAGGAGGATATAGTTGTGTCTTCTGCAAATAGGTAAATGTTGTTGTGTGGTGTTGTGGGTATGTCATTTGTGTAAATATTATCAAGTGTTGGAGAAAGCACTGCTCCTTGTAGCACGCCGGCTTTAATGTGTCTGTATTCGGTTTTGTGAGTGCAAAAGTGGAATATTGCGATTTCGGTTCCGAGTTAACGCCGCGCCCCCATTACCCACCTGCCCTAAATATCTTAAATTACATCAGCAGGCTTCCCCCGTAAATATGGGAGCAGCGAAATTGTAAGAGAATAATTAAAAGAGTAGTAATGATGATAGCAGTATCAATTTATCTTCCTTTCCGTGGAATCAGGCATCAGTCTATTACTGCAGTCGGTATGCATACGTATCCTTTAAAGTATGCACAACGCATTACAAATGGGGGTTTTGAACCTGCCGCGTAAGAGGAGCTCCACAGTATCCTATTGTGTACGGGACTACTTTCTGAGGCAAATTTTAACTTATGAATTAATATTACTTCATTTCAATAAATAAAAAAGAGCAAAAACTCTAATCAAAGGCAAAGTTTTACAGAAATGGAATAAGAGGATGTAGCACATGGGTTGCATATTAAGGATAGGCGTCCTCAGAAGTCCTCCCTTTCTGATTCAAATATCGTCATATCTAATGTTCGACAGTTGGCAGCCCTGACCAAAAACAACCGCATTTTGATCTCAGATCTTCGGTGATTGGGCTAGGTCATTTCCACCGTTTGTGCCCCCTTTTAGTGCAGAAATCCTCAGTAAAAAATTTAAATAGCTTTCCTCGATTAATTTTTTTCTAAGCTACATATTGGTGTCTTTGTATAATTATCAGGATGCAGGGATAAAAGAAAATAATTTAGCCTCTAATATTCGGACTGCCGTAAAAGATATTCTTGTCTAAACACGTCATCACCATCCATCAAAATTCCTGTTTTGTGATCAAATTTGAATCCATGTTACTTATAATTTAATTCTGTTTCATGGAAAGTAAAGTACCTTATGTTCACGTATATACTTTTTGCTCCTATGTTTTAACTGTCACTCTTACTCTTTCCTTTGCCCCTTATCCACAATCTTTTTTATAGATGCTTGAATGAGTTCTCGTTTGTGTGCCGCTCAGCCTCCTATGATGCTGCTGCTCACACTTGTGCCCTCAGTCGGCTGACTCGTCGCTCTCAGCCATCAGCACAGCTAGAGGACCATCCATCAGCAGATTACCTGGAAAACACCTGCCTTAGTGGTATGATTTGGTATTTTGAACCACTGTTGATAGCATAAAGTGTACTTTACTCCCTTGAATGGAAGCTATGGAATCTTTTCCTGAAGTGAATCTCAAAATGCACTTCTTTATGCAGATGCCTATCTTTTTATTTATCTTTCTGTGTTCTCCTTGAAAACTTCTTGATCCATCAATCTCCGATCATATATTTAACATTGGCATAAGATTATTTGTGCAATAACTGTCCTCAAGTAGTGTGTCGTTGCAATTGGTGGTCGTATGATGAAATGTTGATACACGGTAAGAGACACATAGTGGAAATAGATGAGGATGGTGAGTGAAAGCTCCTTAATACCATATACATAATTTAATGCATCACTGATCCCCACACTTTATGACAAATTTTGAGAATGGGTCATTAATAAGCATCATCATCATCATCGGTCAACAATCCTAGGAATGGTTTGACGCAGCCCTCCACTCGATTCTTTTATCGGCCAACCTCTTCATATTAACGTAATTCCTCTCTTTCCTATCCTTCACGGCCTGTCTCATATATCTCTTATTTACCTAAGTGATTGATTCCCAAATTAATTTTTGCCTACCTTAAATGCTTAAGAGTTAAGTAACTCTTGAACATATCTTATTGTACTGATACGTAACACTGATTGCTGCACGTAAAAACAGAGATTACTCCTCCAAAATACGATGCAAAACTACTAATTGCATTTTTTGTATTTATATTATTATTTTCACCATGTGATTCATTATATCATCATATTCATAGAAAGTTAATAGATCTATTTATTATAGTTTCTACAGATATATTTAAAAACTAAATACAAATATTGTCAATATCTATTGCACTGTAAATGCATTTTTGTAATTTAAATCATTTCAGAGGAAAGGAGATGTGATGGAGCTCTTGTATTCGTCAAAGAAAAAAGTATGCGCCTTGGTGGTCCTTTCCAGTTGGAGGCTTTTGGAAATGTATCTCTTGAAGAATGCCAAGCCAGGTGTCTTAGAGCTGACAAGTACGTATGTTTGGAAAATGAGACATGCACAACATTACCTTACTTACGTATTAAAAATTATTCATATAATGCGGAACATTATACAATAAAAGGTACAGTTGCAAAAGGTGGGAAAAAATTAGTCCTTCCAATGTGGATTAATGTTTGTTTAGCTACTGAGTGTAATATTTTCCAGCGAGGAAAACAAACTATATAATAATAATAATAATATTGGATTTAGGGTCGTCATTAACTATTAATTGAACTGGCTATCTTATTATTCATTAATATTTTTGGTAGCATAAGATAACCCTATTTCATATATGAGGTTGTATTATCTGAGCTAAAATCATGAGCTCAAATATCTCCTATTTGGTATGGACCGAAATATTTCTCACTGGTGGACACAGGAAGAGTTAGCTCAAAATCTAGTTACTTATAGAAATGAGAGATTTTCTGGAATAGTTCTAAAGTAAGGATACTTCTATTGGATTGGAGAAAAGACAAAACCTCAATGGCCTACAAATTATATATTTTGTGAATATTTCCATTTCTGAGAAACTGAGAGACCTATTGAACTATAAATGCTTATTTGTATGCATGCATAGTTGTAATTTGGGATATTTTCTCATATTGTTAGCTAAAGCCTTCCATTTGGCTGGCAGTTATTGTGATTTAAATGCTTATAAGAATTTACCTGTGTAAAAAAATATCACATTTCTCTGTAGATACTTCTGCCGTTCAATTGAATATGATGAGTCTGGAAGGATGTGCTCTCTGTCTGATGAAGATTCTGCTTCACAAAATGATGACCTTAGAACAACTAGCAGCCCTACTCACAACCTTTATGACCTTCTCTGCCTGGATAACAGTAAGTACCTACCTTCCAATCATCTCTGTGAATATCCTCCAAAAAGTATCAGAATATCCCAAATGATAGTAAGTAGTTGAGCCTCAACTGCTATGTTTTCCCGCAGAAGATATGTAAAACCATTCTTTAATATACCTAAATCAAAGTTGTCTTGTTCAAGGTTTGCTAATTCAAATAGCAGATTCTTGAACTTCTATTTTAATAAGCAGCCCCTTTAGTGAGTGCCTGAAATGTTCATTTTAATCTTCAGGACTGTTCCTTTGAATGCTGAGTCTATATGACGCAAAAAAATTAGGTGCTGTGTTGAAAACATTAAACTGCAGTTTATAAATCTGATGACTAAATGTACAAATATGTTGAGAAAACTATAATTTGCAACATATGATATTGAAGTGAGCCAAATTATTAATTTTAGCATGCATTAGAAACTGGTCAGGTTGACTTCCACTTTTAACTGACACTTTTTTCAGTATTGAGGGAAAATTTAACGTGTACTACCTAGTGGTCACTTATTCCATCGGTATTTTCAACTTTAGTAACTTTTTCGTAGTAAGTGATGTTTGTGGCAAGTAAACCTACATCTATATAATACCCTGCAGGCTACCGTAAGGGCGTGTGGCATGGGGTGAAGCATCACCAGGGTCTTCGTTGCTTTTATAAATTTCTTAACGTCCACTTATGATTAAAAACGAATCCCTGGCATTTAGAAAATCATTTCGTAATGAACCAGATGCTATTCAAGGTGGTGTGATAAATGCATACATAACACATTTGCAGAAAATATAATTAATAAATATTTATTTACACCTTTTTATATAATATGTACTATGATGTGGCCGTAATTCCTTTATTTGCGCTCCTATGAATTTTGATTAGTTGCAGTAAGTGGAAAATAATGAAGTAAGTACTAACCAATAATAAATAACACAGGAAGAGGCTAATTACTAGCAGTTTGATAACCATTTTCGACACGTTCAGATGAAGGGATGGAGAAGGTGTCCATTCGCTCCGATAGCGGTTATGTTTAGGGAGTATCTACAAAGTAGCTAGCCAAAAATTTGTTTTGTAGCTGACCCTACCCTGATAGCTATGAATCCTCCAAATAGTACGGAGGGTACGTCTACATCAACGCAATACCCTGCAAGTCATTACGAGGGTGTGTGGCAGGATGGTGCGTAGTTGGTGAAGTGTAAGTTTTGCAAGGCACAATTCAGTCTATTTGTCCACGCAATGTTTAGAAGCAAACAAGCTTAGAGACGTAGTGACTGTGGCTCACATAGTAAGGGTGCATTCACATTAGGAAGTTTCTTACCTTTTACAACAGTCATTAAATTTTATCGCACATTGTCGTATAAAAACCTACTTAATCATCTCTTCGCCCGCTATACGATAAACATAATATATGTGGGCATAAGTTTTAAACTTTTTAATTGCATATTGAACTGCAAACAGTCAACTTACGCGGTTGATCCTCCCGTGGCGATGGGCATCCTCTCCCATCTCTGTGCACCCTCCCAATTCCTCTGGCGTTCTGCAGGGTTGCCAAATCGCTATATGGAATATCTTGTAAAATGTAAATTGGAGGCGGTGGGCGGGGGCCTTCTGGAGCCCCTGGCACTTAGACCTATTTAGATTCATTGTGCCAACCCGCATTAAACCTGCCGGCCTCTTGCAGACAGGGGACAAGAGCACCACGGTAGAGGTATGGAGGGGTCACCCATCCAACATCCGTCCGTGCCCAGCGTTGCTTAACTTCGATGATCTGGCGGGAACCGGTTTGTCAACGTGGCTAGGCCCTTGCTTTAGGGAAAGTCTTACTTTTTTCAATAATCATTAAATTTTTACGCACAATAGCGTTCAAAAAACCTACTTAGTCGTCTCTTCGCCGACTATACGATAAACATGACACTTTCTGCTTGAATTTATAAACTTTTAAATTGCATATTCAACTGCTATGGTCAATTTCCACGGTTGGGCCTACCGCAATGAGGTTCTGGTCGTTTATGACATTCGAACTCGAGGAAAGGTCTCGGATTAGCTGCTTCGGTCACACTTCATTACAAGAGTCTGGGCGACCCTTGTAATGAGATATAACCGTAGGTTCTTCCCACGGCAGCAACATTAACATAATAATATACTATTTATTATTTTACATTAAAAAGAAGATTTGTACATTGACTTAGAGAAGAGCTATCGAGTTATAAAGAAATGTTTCTTATGCAACATAAGGTTACGTCTTGATAAAGCTCATTTTGAGGGACCGTTGCACAACGTTCACGATGCAAAACATGAAAAATATCTTGTCTGCCTCTACTTTATGACACGCCTTCAAGGCGATGAAACTTAAAGTAAACGAAAGTAGGTAAATATTTTTCTTATATTTTTTATGATGCAAAAAAATTTGTCATTAAAAATTTATATTTTAACTATAATATTCTCTTTCCAAAATAAATAGACATTTATCAGCTATTAAAACTATAGGGATTGACATTTTTCTTCCTCAATTGCTAGTCATCAAACGAATTGTTATTCAGAAAAAAATATTTTGTAAACTGTGGTTTTTCATTTCTTAAAGTCCATATAACAATCATCGAAAACCCACGAACGAATCTCTCGGCTCTTTTTCCCAATAAGTTAGTTACATGTAACAGCTTTTCTCGAAAATACACCAGACCTTTGAGAGACTTTTTTCAAAAATATTTGCGACTTTTTAAGCGACTTTTTTTCTAAATTTGAGGACCTTTTTTCGCGCTCTATTCATAAAAATTCATTATAAACATAATAAATTGGCGATACTAGCGGCGACCTGCGCTAAAATAACACATCAAGCCTTTGAATGCGCGCGAACAATAGTTTTGTATTATTTTCTGAACTACAAATGTAATAAATCGTTTTTACGAATTGTATATTCCTGGTTACGTCGTGTTACATTAATATTACCATTGGTCACGTATGCACTTTCATATGCGCGTGAACTAAGCGTTTGTTTTTTTCTGTATTACAAGGATTACAAATGTAATACAAAATTTTACGAATTATATATTCTAGGATTTTGATGCTGTTTTACAATACATATTACTATAGCCACATAGCCACGTTGTATGCACACGCACAAGACGTTTGTATTATTATCTGTATTACTATTGTAATATATTGATTTTAAAAATTGTATATTCATTGTAATTTGATTCTCTTTACAATAGTATTACGATTGCTTTGTGTAAAACGTCCTGTAAAATAGTTGTATTACAAAAGCTTTTACGAAAACTGCACAACTTGTAACTCTACAAGAGATTTACAATTTGTATACTAGCGGCTGTGCTGTCTGGGGAGTAGATTTGATGTATTTATACTTCTTATATTAAATACTAACGAAATAATAAACCCGAATGTAGAAAATGGTTTCAGGAATAACTTGGAGGAAATTATGAATATGCATATCAAACAAGATCACTTGGTAAAAATCCATGATTTTGATTCAAAGCTGGCCCAGGTTTCAACATGGCACTGAGCAGCTGAAACCAGGGTTTTTACCGAATCGTGGATTTTAACTGAGTGATCTTTTTCAATATGAATAGGCTCAGAAGCCTATTTTCATATTCACAATGAAGAGCTCCTCATTGTGCCTATTCACTGCGATATTGTGATACTAGTATTATTTAAACTTTGAGGATCATTAATAATTATTAATAAACCAGAAAGTTTCATTTTAAATGTTTTAAAATCTCCAACATCGTTTCTTTACCATAATCGTCAATACTCTGTCTTTTTTTTTTTTTTAGCTCGAAGCACTCCTGATTTTCCTGAGACATCCTCCTCTGGCGGTACATCACATTTGTTTGCTGATGGCAGACGCCCTGAGACAGCATTCACAAGATATCGACACAGTCGTTTGGGTGGTGACTATCATTCAGAGATAACTGGGAGATCACTTGGAGAATGTCTTGATGAGTGCCTGAGGCAAACTAGCTTCACTTGCCGTTCAGCTGTGTACTCTGACAGGTTACGAGTATGCCGCCTTGGACGTTTCAACACCCGTGATGGCTTAAGAATGATCTATGATGCAGATTACGACTATTATGAGAATCTTATGAGTAAGTGCCAGTAAAGATTTATCATTTGGTTGTAGCATCAACAAATATTTTGACAGTAAATAAGAACAGCATTGAAATCCAAATAATTGGTGACATTTTTCAGTGAAGTAACACATACATTTAGAGATGGGCAAGTTGGTAAATTACCGTGGTAATTTTCGTAAATTACCGTGGTATTTTTCGTAAATTACCAACACCCTTGAAAATTACCGTAATAAACGGTAATTTTCAGAAAAGTTCTTTTTCAGACAATTTATTCCTCATTAAGAAACCATTGGAATGTGTGATATTATAGATTAAGAAGATAAAACGATTTTGTTTACATTGTGTCCATAATTAATTCCAGAGTAAAATAACAAATGCGCATTGCGCAGAGGTATGTCTTTGGAACGAAAATGTCTCATAGTGTGACAAGATAGAAGCCAATTGCGTGTTGCTGCCAACTTCGTTTTAATTTTTTTAATGAGTTATAATAGATAAACGTCGTGATATGTTTGATATAAGCGTCGGTATTTATATCTCAATGCTGTTTGATTTCGTTTTGAGTCCTCTGATAAGGATTTGCAGCTCAAAACTTAAAATTACCGGAAAATTACGGTAACTTTCGAAAATTACCGTAATTTACCACGAAAATTTACCTCGATTAAAAATTATGGTATTTTACCCATTTCTACATACATTTATATGAAAATACATATTTAAATACATATACATGTTTGTAGTTGTGATGTTTATCTCTTGTGTAGTACCTAGTATGATAAGTATATAGCTTTTTGAACATGACATTTATACTAAATTTGTGCCTGGAATATTGACAATGAGTGTGATGAATATGGAAATTTATTATATTGTTTAGAGTACCAGTAGTAATTTGTTATCCTCCTTGGTTATTTTAGATGCAGATACATATTAGGATGTCCCTCATTTAAACTTCATATTTGGCTTCTATATTCTAGCAATTCAATAAGGGTTAAATGTTAACAGCATTTAAAGACTAAAAAAATACACATTACTATTTATGATTTTGAAATGATGAGCAGCTTATTGCCTAATATACCAATAAGAATTTTTCACAGGCCACTATGCAGATGGAGAAGGAGGTGCTGTTGGAACTGGAGGTTCGGGAAGCTACCGACCTGATCCTTTAGGACTAGATACAAGCCATCATGGACATCGGCCTAGCTTAAATACATTTGGTATGTGGTTGGCCATTTATGAAAAATGGAACTTTAGGGGAACTGTATAATTCATAATATAACTTTGTAAGAACGTTGAACCCTTAAAACTGAATTGAATTACTTCTAAAGAGCTTTATTTCATTTTAATTATTCTGTTCCACTTGTTTAATGTGGGTTTAGTTTAGCCTTAAAGTTAGCATCCTTTATGCTTCATAACACACCAACGGAAGGAAGGAACATTAAACTGTGAACTCATTGGCACCTTTCATTGAGAGCTGGCTAACACTGACTTTCTATCCACCTTTCCTCCATTCCCTAAATATTCCTACCTCTTTCTAAATGCGCTCTTAATCTTGGTGGTGCGAAAAGAGCTAAGTTGTCAGTTGCCTTCCCTGATAAACTACAACTATTTAAAGCTGCAGTTGTCCTTAAAACTCATGTTGACGTAAACAATTTCAACTTGCAGATAAGCATACATCCTACTTATTGTCATTGCTTCCTATGAGTTATGTTCTTACTTCCCTTCTCGATAAACATTCACCTCCTCCTTGCCTTGCTTCTTCTTGCCTCCATTCAGTACCAAATACCACTTATTATATTCGATTAGTATTCATTTAAAAATGTCAATGTCATGACAACGCTGCAAAAAATAGCATGCTTTAATCAGGCATAACACCTAGACTTTACATCAAGGTATTTCTGGAAGTTACATGAAGAGTTTGTCTGGAAATTTCAAACCAGTATGATAAGCTATATTTAATACCGTGGTGTGAGGATAAAAATGGCTCTCATTGACAAACTTTACATATTAACAAGTAAACTTCTTTAATTCACCATAAAGCGTTTTAATTGGGCTTAAGTGTCTTTTGAAATTTATTTAGTCATCAATTCACAATTTAGTTTAGGTTGAAAATGTTTTAGTTGAATAAAATATTCCTCATAATTTTTTTTAGGGAGTACAAGTGGAGGGTCATCATCACATTATGGTGGAAGTTTTGGTGGAGGAGGTGGCGGTGGAGGAGGTGGGGGTGGAGGAGCAGGGGGTGGAGGAAGCTCTTACTATGGAAGTGGAAGCAGTAGTTTTGGCAGCAGTGGGGGTGGAAGTAGCTACCCCACCGATAATTTCTATGGTGGTTCAGCTGGAAGCAGTGGGGTTGGAAGTTATGGTGGCACCCCTGGCCCTGGAAGCTATGGTGGCTTTGGGGGTGGGTCTCATGGAGGGAGCCAAGGGGGTTTTGGGGGACCAGGTGGTGGGGGTGGCTTTGGTGGGTCTGTGGGCAAACCGTCAAGGTGTGAAGATGGTGATGCATTCAAACAAGTAAGTACTGTACCTAAAAATTTAAATGTTATTCAAATAAAGTGTAGTATAAAGTTTCCTATATAATAAATGGCAATTTAGTCATTAATAATCTATTATGAAGTTTCAGGGACTGTACTAAATAAGAAATAAGATGAGAGTCTAAGTAAATAACATTTTACATTGGTTGCTGTGTAATGTATTCGGATTTTCTGGTGAGAAATAATATCGAAATGACTCAAAATCTGATTCTGATGAAACATTTATGTGCGGAAAGTGATTGAATTTGGAGGTATTTTTGTTATAAATTCAAGAATAATGTGGGACTGAATACATTTGCAGTTTGATACACATTTTAGCAATGTCGACTTCTGATAGATGGCCTTCTGATAGATGGCTTATTATGGTCATAATAAATATTTATTCTATTTTGGTCTCACATCTGATTTTAGTGGCATTATTTACAGGTATGGAAAATATGAGGTAAATGAAGTCCATATTGTCACGAATCCGTGCGTCCCCAGAACTCGCCCGGATGAGTTCCGAAGGCACAGACCCACGTACATTTAAAATTTAGAAAAAAAACAAGATTTTGGGGGTTCCTCGACTCGTATCCGGATATTCCCAAAGCAAAGTAATTCACACTAGGAGAAAGTGGGCTTGACATCAGGCATGAGGACGAGTAAGCACAAATTATCAGAAGGTTTTCATCAAACAATATATTGTGCGACTAACAAACATCACAATAAAATAGACACTGGAAAAATGACCCTCGTACTATGGCACGCGCAAACACTCTGAACAATGAAACGAAACATGCAGCTTGACCCTCCAAAATATTGCACGAAGAATTAAATAATGCACAAACAATTATAGCTTTTGATAGACGAACTTCTTAGTTCACAGTTGTGGAAAATTGGGGTGGGGCGTAGTGCCCGTCTCACAAGCATTAACAGTCTCAATGGCTTAAGAGGGTTTTGGACAGTGGGGGCAATTTCTTGGCACGGGAACTCTAGAGAAGGACAAATAGACGAAAGGGGAAGGATTCTTTTCGGCCTCCCCAGCTAGGCCCACTGATCACTTGGAGAGGGGGAGAGGGAATGTCAGTGGGAGGATCTTACGTTGCGGTTCTCGATCGCCTTTCCTTGCCTCGGACCGCGCATCCGCCCAGATTCCCCGTATTCTCTCCTCCGTTTGTCGGTGGTGCGCCCAGCTCTGTCACTTTGAGTCCTTCTCTTGGGACTTCATCCAGGTGAGAAAGGACTCGCACCGTCTCCGCTCGTGCACCAACGTCTCGCCAAGTCTTCGCTTCTCTCGAAATCACAGAGAGAGTCGTCTCTTTTCTGTCCGTCTCCACCTTGCTCCAGCTTAAAGAAGTCGAGTCAAAAGATGTCTTTATTGTGACCAACAGTATAAATACTTACAGGACTTAACAAAAACATAACTATAAATGATAAGAAACGAAATAACAGAACGTTGGTCAAGGCCCCCTTTAGGATTTCTCCTCTTCAGGGCTCTGTAGGATTCACTGGCATGCGTTAGCTGTCTTTATGTGTACCTCTTCAGTAACAGAAGAAGAAGTCGCGTTCTCCGCCTCGGGCCTCTTTATACCCGGGCGAAGATGGGGTGGGGAGGGGCGATCTCGTGGGGCAGGGGCAGTGCCCGGGGTCGTGGGGCAGAAAAAAGGGGGGGGGGGGGGGTCACACACTTGAGGGTCGAGTGGAAAGGATCGGCGGCACTTGCCTAGGGTCGTCCATTCCTCCCTAGGTTCCACTCGACCCGGCGTTGCTTTCGCCCGACACTTCCTTCATTCACTAGCACACACAGCACGTACACAAACCGTCGTCGAACCATGCCTGATGCGGAGCCGAATAAAAAGGTGGGGCATAAGGAAAAAATCCGCGATGGTCGCATACCATCACGATATTATACAAATGGAGTGGAAATATTCTTTATACCTAGATGTCAGGGAAAAGTTAAAAAAATACTCATTGCCCATAAATACTCAAAACTCAGAGTTTAAGTTTTGAAAAACTGAAACGGAACAACATAGACTTTGTAATACCGAGTTATTGTATGCTTACAGTTTTAACTTTCTTGGAATTAATATTAAACTATTTTTGAAATAGTCCTCTCAAAGTGGCATTTAAATAATCAACAAATGGTGAGTGGGTCGCACTCCCATGCAGGCTGTTACTGTAGTGACTTACCAGTGAGTAATGCCACCCAGTGGCAAAACTGGTTTAGACTCACTGGAGATCCATGAATCTGTTCCCCTACATAACGCATTCGGATATACATATAAAAAAATCATTTATTTTCCATGTACATGTACACATGTATGCATTTAATGGAATACATCAGAAACGTATATGGAAATTTGATTTTTTTTCCTGGAAGACTTCCTTTTTTCGATATAAATGAGAAATTCAATGTTTAAAATGGAATTATTCTGTTACAAAGTAATCTGGACGCATTTGCATGTCCTACGAATGTAGCTGTTTTCTTATGAAGACATTAATATCGTTTAAATTGACTTAGGCTGCCAATTAAAGAATTGAAGTGAGCGAATGGTGAATATGGCGGTCATTTAAATTTTTTCTAAAATAGGTACCTACATCAAATTTCCATGCGGAACATTGATGCATGCATGCATCAGAAATACATATAAATAATGGTAGTAACAACGCAGAAGTAATGCTCATTGAGCAAAACTGTGACGACACAGTGGAAATGCGTTTTATGGTAGTAGGCTGCGTAGATAATTACGTAGAAATCTATTAACGATCTACCACTGCGAATCGTTACTTAAACTTGTGCTGCACAATTTAATGAGTACAAAACAGAGTCATTCTACTAAGGTAGGGCTGATACCCACATGGCATGCAAGGTTGCAGCAAGTCGGCTTGAGGCTAGCATATGGCTTGCCAAAATTGGAAATCTAGATGCCAGCCTGCTGTCAGTTTGCCATTATTGTCACGTTCGGTGCAGGTTGCACTCGATCTGTACAATGTGTGCTAACCTTGCCAAATTTGCTGCAAGGTTCCGGAAACTTGGCAAAATTGGTAGCAATAGTGCAAGGCCCAAGGAAATTGTAACTATAAGGTTCCTACTAAGGGAGGAGTAGGGTTACCCTAGCTCCACCTTTGCTTAAACGCGCACGGCTTACTTTTCGCTTGCCTTTCCCTTAGGAGAAAAACAATTCGAGCTATATTGAAAAAAGGTGAGTTTATACAAAAAATTAACGCGAAATTAACTTAAGCTCGTAACGATAAATTAACTAACAAGAAGAACAAGGTTGGACATTTCGTGAATACAGATTGATTATTTCAGTGGCATTGACGTCATGGTTCCTACTTGTATCGCCTAGGATCCCGTGGAACGTCCGACGAATACGGCGATTGGAAAGTTATTGAAGAAACTCTTATTTATCACTCCTGCAGTTGAATGTATATCAGTTATGTATATTCATAACGGTCATGGTTATTTTATTCACAAAATACTAATTAGGGAAATGTTTTAAGGGCACAAAATACCAGGGTCAAATTTTGTAAAGTTAATTATCACTAAAAAATTAATGCCATCCAGCAATTGTATATATACGACCTCCCAACTGCTGGTAGGTAACGAAAAAGCGTTTAATAGCCGTCGTCAAATGTAGTAGGTCGTCATGTCGATCAATGAAGGCAAATTGGACACTTAGGGCTAGGATATATGCATGCATAATATAAATGAGAAATATATCTTGCGTATTTATATGTGAGGTTGAGCCTTTTATGATCAATTTATTTTTCAATTTTGGTGCTAGGTGCACCCATGCAAGTAGTGATTTCTTTGCGATAGCTAATTTGTTTTGCTGCATGGGTACAGCTCCTTTGTACAATTGCATACTCTAGGCTAGAAGTGCGCCAAATGTATTCACTCATAGGTATTTGAGTACCCAAATTAATACATGAGTGCCCAACGAATCCATGATTACCCGAATGAGTACATGAATACCTCGATGAGTAGATGAGTACCCGAACGAGTACATGAATACCTCGACGATTGGAATAGTACCTGAATTAATACAAGGACGATTGGATGAGTACCTGAATTAATACAAGGAGATTACCTCAGCGAATACTTGTATGCCTAGTTGAATACCCCTGAAACGAGCACCGGAATGAATACCCCGGTGAGCATCCGAGTATCCACCTCGATGAATACCGCTGTTTACATTCGGCCGCTAAGTTTTCGGGATGACTATTTGACCACCTCGACTGAAGTGGCGAGGAGGTTCCCTAGTGGCACGAAAAGCCGAAGTCTCCTTTCTTCCGTGCCCTCCGTGAGGTTTGCAAGACGTAACGCATGAGTAGATGCTTATAATCACTTTCGTTTCTCAGGTGCCTGGAGTAGCAAGTCTAAGGAAAGCTGGAATGGTAATAACAATTTATAATCTACGCGTATAGTACTTTGGATGCACTTTTGGCAATGGAGATTCCAAA
Organism: Platycnemis pennipes; assembly: GCA_933228895.1. NCBI lineage: Eukaryota > Metazoa > Arthropoda > Insecta > Odonata > Platycnemididae > Platycnemis > Platycnemis pennipes. Next base: position 100,595,580 of record OW121846.1, on the reverse strand, counting down.
TAAGGAAACACTTTTACTTGCTATGTGCCTTGTGTTTCCTTCGATAAGAAAGTAATTATGTTTAATCGTAATTTTGCAATCGATGGAGGACAATCAAGATTTAAATTGGTTTACAATGGTACGCATATCAAAATAGTAATCTTAAGGTCCGGGAACGGTAGAAAATCACGAGATATATAACTAGATACACTAGATAGTCATACTCCATCCAAAAGTTTCATGCAGGAGATGCAAAACACTTTTGCTACAATTAACCAGATTAATTAGCCAGAAAGCACAGAATAGGTATTTTACGAAACCTTACTTTCCCAGCACAAACGCAACTGTGGCAAAAGTAGGCAGTAGTTTCAATTTTTATGTAACTTTTATTTGTGTACCTAGCTGGTTCTACCATTTTTTATGATAGGGTGTTAGGAAGGGGATGTTGTCCCAAGTTTCTCAATACGTTGTAACGTAAAGTGCGTCGGATAACCTGATTTAATGTATCATATTACAACCGAAACAAATTTTTATAATATTTGCCTATTTATGCTTAAATTCTTCATCGCTCATGAAAACTAAACTTTCGTTTAGTTTTCAAGAGCGTTTTATTTGCTTGAATAATGAACTTTATTTCTAAAATTAAATTAAAATTATTAACATATTAGTGAAATATCGCTGGATTAAATAATGGATTAGTACCATGAAAATAATATATACTTATTCCAGGGATGATGTAATCAAAAGTATTTAGGATGCTTACGAATTTAAAATTTTATATAGAACTCAAGTACATATTTTGCAAGTTAAAGAACCTTGATACGAATTTTAGGAAGAAGCTACGCTTGCGTATTTCATTGAGTCTGACATGAAACGTTATAACTTGGTAGAGAAAAATTTGTTTGAAAAATTCTATGAACTGAACATACCCTCCTGCGAGAAACAATCCCGGAGAAGGTTATAAAAACTATATAAAGGCACAAAAAACGTCATAGGATAGGTAATCTAAAGTGTGAATACTTCTTTCACTGCAGGAATGTGTATAAGTGAAAGAATTAATACTAATAAACTGCTCACTAGTTAGTGACAATTTAGTGATAAATAATTTATTGGCATATAACCACCGAGACAAAATACACAACTCTTAAAATGTAGGAATCACTAAGATTTGGGGGAGGTGGATTATTGCGAAAAAATGTAACAACCTTTTTGTCTGTCAATGTAGTAAAATTCCTTAACGCTTTAAAAAAATGGATAAGATATGATAGTGAGTTCAAGCTAAGTATTTAGTTCTCAGGCATTGTTAAACTTGGCTACTATAAGAATTGCCTCTGACATGCTTGGATGGATTCGTGCGACTATGCAGATCATTAAAAAGCGATTGAAACTCAGTAAAAGAGAACCTAAAAATGCCGTTATTTGAAATCTGTCTTCTTTTCCATAATATTATTGGTTTATTGTTCCATAGGGTTCTTAGATTTTAAACACATAGCCTTATTCGTAAAAATGTAACTCATGTCCAAATCGCCCAAAGAGAGAGGAACAGGGGACAATTGAAGTTAGGTCCATGGGAAGTGAAATTCATTGAATCAGTTTACTATACATATTGACAACTCTTCGTAAAATCATGAAATAAATGTGTGATAAAGAATAGTGACGGGGTTAGGTATAATACCATGGTTTTCAGGCTGACCAACAACCAGCTACACGATCTCATTGGCTTGATATACCCTACTTATTTGACGAAGGAACAATTTATCTACATCTACCCGATACCCTGCAAACCCACGCAATATTTTAGAAACTACATTTAGGATTAAATACCTTAAACGTTGGTGGTGTTTGGCGTCTGTTTAAATCCTAGAGAGAGGATGCGAATGGGTTACGCTTATTACTTCGGGCGCCGAAGAAACGATAGCGAATACAAGCATCTACTCGTGCGTTACCTACGTCTTGCAAACCTCGCGAATGGCTCGGAAGAAAGGATACTTCAGTCAAAGTGGTCAAATAGTCATCCTGAAAACTTCTATTTCATCTGGTTCCTTCAGAATTCCGAGTTTTCGAGGCTATGAGGCCTTCAATAACCATGTGAGAATCGATTGTACCTTAGCGGTCGAATGCAAACAGCGATACTCATCGAGTTGGGTACTTGGATATTCGTCGAGGTATTCATACGGGTGCTCGTATCCAACTAGGCATTCAATTAGTCGCTGAGGTAGTCGTCCTTGTATTCATTCGGGTACTCTTCCAGTCGTCGAGGTATTCATGTACTCGTTCGGGTACTCATCTACTCATCGAAGTATTCATATACTCATTCAAGTATTCATGTATTCATTCGGGTACTCATCTTCTCATCGAGGTATTCATGTACTCATTCAGGTACTCAGGTATTCGTCGGGTGCTCAGGTATTTGGGTACTCAAATACCTATGAATGAATACATTTGGCGCACTCCTACTTTAGGTAACGTTTTTGTGTGTGGCTCGTGAACGCTTTCCAAACCTTGGCCTACCCTCTATTTTTGCCAGGGGTAGAACCTTGCACAGGACTTGCGTTCAGCTTGCATGCAAATTTGCAGCAAGCTTGCAGCAGGTGCTGTGTTCGGATTTCAACAAGCTTACTGCAAACTTTAATCTTGCTAATGCAAGCTTGCTATTTTGCAATGACAAGCTTGCTGCAGGGCTGCAGCAAGCTTGCTTTACTATGTGGGTAAAGAGTCCTCATTCTCGCAAAAAACTGGCAATCGTTGTGGGGCTAGAAAAGGGCCAGAAATTATATTACATTGACAACAGTTTAGGCTCAACAGACGTGCATAAAATTATAGCTCAATCAATGATCCCTTCTTTACATCAACGGGTTTGAGTGTGCTAGCTGGGTGGATGCGTTTCCATGGTGTACGAATGTGGCTGCATTCTTATGAAGGCATTAATATCGTTAAAATTTTTGTAGGCTGTCAATTAAGAATTGAAGTTAGCAAAAGGCGAATACACATGTGTTAAATGTTTTTTTACATGTGTAATTTTGAGTACCCCTACAGCAATATAATAAAGTGGCAGTGACTGATTGTGTCCTCTCGTTAACTCCATGGAACGTTTAACTCGATTTGGAATTAATTGCGTTTAAAATATACTATCATAACACCATACCTTTGAAAACAGGACATTGGTGATATATGTTATTCATAAAATTTAGTCTCCGAGGCGATTTCATGTGTAGCAGTACCGTTTCAATCACTCTATCCCCTGTAACCTGTCAATAGGTTTTAAGTGATAGCTAATGAAGCAATAAAAGTCCAATTTATCTCGCTTAGCATGAAAAGACTATCAATCATGTGCATGTATATCGGCCGTACTTATGTTTGTTCGTGAAACGGATTTCTGGAAAACGTTACAAGGGCAGAAATCTCCGCAGTATTAGTCTTTTAATATTACTATTCGCAATTACAATGATGCCAACGAAGAGTTCTATACAAGTAGCCGTCCTATGTATTCCCATTAATAGTGTGGCGTTAATCAGTATTCAAGCGTAGGCAGTATTTAGAGAATATTCGTGAAGTGTGTAGGCAAAACCATGTAGAAATATATACTAGATTATCTTAAGTTGGTAGTAAGTAATCTCTATCGAAGTAGTAACAACACTTAAACCATCTGCTCGTTTTTTTTGAACTACGTAAATACCTTTTAGCACCATCTGGATATGATTCTATAACCAAACATAAACGTTGTCGTGCGCCATTAATTAATGTTTTACAATAATTAACGAGTCTAAACACAGGCCACACTAAAAATGGCAAAAACGTATTTAAATCGCATTTGTGCAGTCTCGATTTCGTTTTTAGGCCTTCAACTATCAATATGTAAATTTCATGCATATATGCATAAAATTTTCATCATGGAATACATCTGTAATACAGATGTATATGAGGACTTATGAACCACATATACACCAGATATGTAGATGGAATACAGCTGTATTCCATATGGATTCAATTATGTATTTTCGATACTGATGTAATACATCTTCTGTGTTATAGGGGTTAATGTCTACATTTCTATTTTCGTCTATTTTCTTGATAATATTTTGGAGAATCTCCAGCCAATTATGAAATAGCTGTTACTTCATTAAAATCATATATTTTCAGGGGCGTTAAGCAATCGATTATTTTGCATAGGGAGTTACCTAAATATGAAATATGCTGCCTGAAAATATGAATCCTTAAGATGGGCTGAATGCTTTTTTATTTTAAACAATTTTCATTCAAATGTTGCATTTTATCAATGTTGAATTGTCTTTTTTATACCATGCAGTAAATTAACTTACCTACCTTGTATTTTGCTAGTTTAAATGTATGACCAAACATATTCTGTGTTGTTTGCAGTACTTGAACTTGGATGATTGGATGGATGGAGAAATAAATTTCGAATTAAAATTGGGACATTGACATTCTATATTTACCGGCCTCGGTGGCAATAGGGTAAATATTTTGCCTGTCAAACTCGAGGTTAGGGTTCGAGTCCCACCAGGGAGGTTTTTCACCTCCTTGGGCATGGCTGTTTGTGAATAATAAAGCAGTTGATTCTACGAGATGACTTTTACCAACTACAGATTTTTCCATTCTGTTCTTTAACTGATTGAATCATATTTTGCATGAATGATGGTCTCTGGCTATTTAAAATTGCAATTTTAAATTGAATCATTGAAAAGGAGTCTGAAATAGCAGGTTGATCTCATGAAATTTCGTCTCCTAAGATATGCATTGTTATATTTCATGTGCAGGTTGGTGCCAGATTGAGAATGCGTCGACAGTTTGTCCGCAGATTCTCATCAGCCAACACGTTGTTAATGTGTGAGAAAGAATGTGCTGAAACAAGGGATTTTGTCTGCCGTGCTTTCAACTTTAGGTTAGTAATATCATATATTCGTTTTCTGCTTGATTTTAGGTATCCTTTTTCCTTCAGGGCTGCATATTTGTGTGTAGTAGCATCATAGAACTGTTTCCAATATTTTACATTGAAAAGCCCTTGTACATTGACCACTCTGGGTCACTTGAGGGGAGTACGTTGGATAAGAATATGAGGTGGGAAGATAGTGAGGATGAGGAGTCAGAGGGAAGGGTGGAATGTATGATTCCGGTGGAAGGTGGTTAGGGAAATTAAAGGTGAGGGATTCTGGATAACATGGCCAATTTTCAGAGTGATATTTGTCACAAAAAATGTGCATAATTTCCAATATTTCAGTGTGTTCAATGTCAGATCTTTACTATTTCTGTGTAAGTGCTCAGGAATGAAATCACAGATATGCTCATGCTCCCATAAATGTTTTGAAAATTTATAGTTATTCATCCTTCATTGGATAATATTTTTGTTGGTCCATCATTTGGACTTCCAGGTGCTTACCATCCTGCCTGATGCACACTATATCCCAATCCAATACTCTGTACATCAAATTTCAGACACTGGATTGCAAAAGTATACCCTTCTTACCCATCCTTTTATTATAATTGTCGCCCGCACTGGCCAACTTGTCGCCAGCTTATTTCAAGGCAGCTTGCTCCCCAATGAATGGAGAGGAGAGGAACATTTAAAAGTGATCCATTCCTTTGGAAGTCCTTGGTATTTCAGTTGCTCACGTGTCTCCAATGATTGCTATAAGTTGCACAAATATATTTTTTCCAGTAATCTTTAATAAGGTTGGTACCAGTAACATTGATTATGTGAGCCTTTTTATGCTCATATCTGTAACTTCTGTGTCATATTATGATCTCAATATCGCAGTCAAATAGCTTCGGGTTAACGTTCGCGCATCAGGTAAGATATGCATCCCGCACGTCACATGCGTAACCTCAAATAAAAAATGGATAACTATTACCGTGAATGGCATTTTTTTTAAATTATTGAAATATAAATTAAAAGCGGATAATTTTTTTGGTTGATCAGTTGCGATGCACATAAAAATAACTTTTCAGAACGTTCTTCAAGTATCTAAAAGAAATCTATGTTTTCTCATCGAAAAAATTGTTGCGTAAAAACTATTGGCGATCTAAATTGAACCATTCCAAAAGAAAAACATGTCTGCCTAATATATATAATGATATCTATTGCATATAGTCAGTCAGTGAGAGAGGAAATGTGCGAATTCGCTGATTTTAAAATACGGCTCACCTACCAGCACGACCTCGGATAAAGGAATTTCGCTCTGGGTTTTAGACCTTATGTATAATTTGGTGAGTGATTTCCATAGCCTGAATTTGAAAATACCATAAAATAAATGAATCGGTCAAATCCATCGTTATCAATATGCATCGCGGGAAGAGCCGTTATATTAACTTTTAGGGGCCACCCAATGATTTTTAAACAAATGCGATAATATCAATAGGGAGAAATCATTCACCCGGACCAGGTTCTTGGATCGAATCCCAGCCAAGGAAGATGTTTTTCTTTCTCGTGGAAATTCTCACAAAATTGTCACCTATAAATTATAGTAAAAAAGTTCCTCATATTCTGTAGGTACTTACATCCACTACCTAACTTTATGTCGTAGAAAATGTATTCAACTTGGCCTCTAATTCTCCACAAACACTCTTGACAAAGTTAACTTGCTAAATTCCTTTTTCCAAACCGTTTTTAACCCACCTTCCGGGGATTCAACTGTCGTCTTACCTGAACTCTTTCAGCGGCTGATGCAACCAATTGAAATTTCCTGCAATGGTATCCTGCAAGTATTTAGTATATGCTTCGCATGAACAAATAACGCATTGGCAGACCCATCGGTGCTCACATCAGTGAACGAAATTAATCGTTCCTTCACTTCCGAGGCTTTATCGTGGAAGTATCTTAGTATTGTGAATAGCTGGGATTTATTTATAATGCCCGAGGTTCGTCTAGAAATAGCGCGACAAAAATTGTACTACTTATTTCATCCCTTATCTTATTTTCCAAAATTGTGCTAATAGGTATTATCAAGTCGTTTTTAATACGATTTGTTCTTCCTCTGAAAGGGGTTGTAGTCTCGGATGATGTCGTAAAGTTGGGTCATATTTACTGATACAATTGAGAATTGCAACGTAATTACACTTATTTGGGGAATCTTCAACCTCAGCTCCTCGAAATGAAAGCGCTTGGCACATTGTGTCGAGTAGTCTATTCATGATCTCTCTGTTCTAGGCCACTGTAAGATTATGCCACTCTACACTTGCGCGAAAAGGATGGGAATGAAGACCTGCTTCAAAGCGGGTGTTGCCAAGTTTGAGCAAACGAGCGAATGTGGCCCTGTGACCTTTCATGTTTCATCATGGCATTAGATATATGATAGAGTTTGTCATAAATAGGCGGCATGGCCAACAGAATAATTTCCCGAGAGTAGAACCCCCAGTCAGCCAACGGGATTTTTATATACAGGGAAACGGAAACATGTCGCAAGTACTCACGATTACACTCTTTGTGTTTTCACTTTAAACTTGACATTCCCGGTAATTCTGGCGTACCAAAATAGCAATTGATTCACTGTTTTGAATGTATAACATTAATTTTGTTTTTTTTTCAACTCTGTGAAACATTCGCTCTTACTACCTTTCCCTGAAAAAATGATTTAAATCTTCTATTGGGTTGTTGAAATGAAATTGTTATGAAGTGTGTGTATAAAAAGATGACAGTTTATTAATATGGACACATTTATAGTTTGCAATATATTTTACTAGTTATTTTTGTACACGATAAATAAAAGCATATGTCTCCTGCCGACAAAAATCCTTTTTTCTTCGTTGTCTATTTAGAACGTATCTCTATGGGGTCTTCCTTTTTCTTTACGCTTTTACCGAAAGGATTTTAAAAACTTAAATTATAGACAATTTGTTCTAACGTAAGCTGAGTATGCTATGCCAGAATTCAGTAAAAAATCCTATCCATTGATGCCTTAATCATCGCTATAGGCTTGGATATATATAGAGATAGAGAGGCTCAATAGGATAAATAGAGATAAAGAGAGAGTACTCAGGGGATCTCCTGTCTGCAGAACTTACCCACGGCCTCGGCCGGCTGTGGACGACCGTACCCACGTCGAAAACACGCGGCAAATTGGATGGAGCGACGCACCGCCGTGAATTGAATGTGGTGTAATCTAATTCAAAGACCGCGAACTGGCCGCGGAAACTTTAGCGGCGTCACCCGCTGAGAATTGCACTATAGCAAGGAGTTCCACAGAGAAAAAATCATTCGCCTTGACCGGGACTCGAACCCGGACCCCCTGATTTCCGGCCAGGTGCTCTACCAGGTACTGGAAATCAGGGGGTCCGGGTTCGAGTCCCGGTCAAGGCGAATGATTTTTTCACTGTGGAACTCCTTGCTGTGGTGTAATCTCTCTTAACGAAGAAGACCACATGAATATTCGAGTGAAGACGATATGCATATTTTTTCATCGCTGCCTGGGCAAGCACAGCTTACCCCAAATGCACGCCACTGCAATATTGCATCTCCTATATGATCCTCCTTGACATTATGTTTGCCTTCGATTAGCATCGCATGGTTTGATTATACAATAGCTCCATGGCAACATTCTGTCTTCACTTTCTCGTCATGTTTACTAATAAGGTCACCATTATTGTTTAAAATAGTATGACGTATTGCATTGCGTTTCGTGAAGTCCTTACTGCCCTATGCTGAAACTGTAACTTTGTCCTCTAATGATGATGAGCACTAGGGCTATTTGCAGTAATATATTCATAAAATAAGTGATATTTCAACTCAGATTTAAGTTCAGTCCATTTCAATTCAAGTGATATTCATTAAAGAAGTGATTTTGATTATGCATTATTAGTGGATTTTGATGATAATCACATTAATGATGTATCAATCTTAAATGCCTTCAGGCCCTCCTCTGGACCGTTTGGAGCTGATCGAGAAAACTGTGAGCTTAGTGATAGAGACTCCCGTGATTTAGATGTGAACAATCCCTCCTATTTTGAAACAACAGGGGACTTTGATTTCTATGAAAGATTTGGAGGACGAGCCGGTAGTGACTGCTTGGATGGTGAGTTCTCTTTTTGTATAATTTTTTTATTCCAATGGAATTTTAAAGAATATTACGTTACTTTATTTGCGTATTTGGATATTACGCTTTTTATTATGCAAAATTTGTCTTTATAGTGAGCCAGATTTGTAATGAAGATGGGATGGAATTCACTTTGAGAACACCTGAAGGTTTCATGGGAAGGATATACACTCATGGCTATTATGACAGATGCTTCTTTAGAGGCAATGGAGGGACTATAAATGTGCTTCGGATCAGTGGTGCCCAGGGTTATCCGGATTGTGGAACACAAAGAGTAAGTGGTTGCATATTAGACTTAAATATTTTCAAAATGTAACTAAGTAATTGCAATCAGATATCCAAAACTGATTGATCTGTTTTTAGAACTAAAACCATCATATTAGCGTACTATAATGTTTCACATTATCTGGTAACATACAGCCCTTTATTGACTGCAAAGGTTGTATGTAGCTATGTAACAAGTATACTTTGTAATCAAATATATATTGTGGATGCATCATAAACAATATTTTGCTATATTTTATATTTCGAATTCTTCAGCCCATATTTGTGGTAGTGGTAGTAGTTCAATTCATTTGTACCATAAGGTATCAGTTACCAGTTTGGTATAAGTAAATTTGTGTTGGAATTAGTGGATAGGTAGAGAAATATTTGTAGTTGGTGTTTGTCAAGTTCAAATTTAGATTTTCAGTTTTCTATTTTATTTTAAAACCGCAATTTAATTGGTATAGAGTGAAACATTTTTCTTGAACATGTTTTTCCTCATAATGTCCACTTACAGTTTGGAGATTCAATGACAAATATTGCAGTTGTCCAGTTCAGTGATTATGTCCAGACTGGCCGAGATAAGAGATACAATCTTACATGCCTTTTCCGTGGACCTGGTGAGGCTGTGGTAACCTCAGGATACATAGGGGCTGGGTAAGGAACTGATGTATTATGAGAAGTTATTCAATTAGCTTCAGTTTGGTCAATCTCTAACCCACTGTATGCTAGAAAAATAGCTTAACAGGAATGAATACTACCTGAATGATTATTTCATAATGATCACTTGTGTACAACAACCCTAACTTTTGCCTTTTTCATCCAAAGGTCTGGAAGTCCAATCCCAATTGAATATCTTCCAGCTGAGAATACACTCAGTTCCAGGGTCAGACTTCTTATTTTATATCAAGGAAGACCCACAACAACTATTGCTGTTGGTGATCCTCTGACCTTTAGATTGGAAGCTCAAGATGGATACAATTATGTAACAGACATTTTTGCTAGCAATGTCATAGCCCGTGATCCATATTCTGGGAGGTCTGTTCAACTCATTGATCGCTATGGGTAAGAATGTTTTCTTTGGCATGAGCCTGAGTTTTTCGGGAAGATTACAATTTTATTACATTTTAAAAAGTGTTTATTATTAAATTGGTTAAATATATTTAAGACGCAAAAAAGAGTAAATGCAACTAATTCAGCCAAATATTCAATAACAGTGAAGTCAGTCCCCTCTGGTATTTTTATTTCCTTATGGGACCTTTAAAATATACATGAACTTAATTAATTCTTCTATTTTGAATGAGTAGTGTCTAATGTCCTAGTGAGTTTAAGTACCTCTAGAACTAAGTGATAATTTCTATTAAAGGTTATTCTGAAAATATCATTAGAATTTGCATGCTGATGAAAATTCAAGTTATCTTGTTTTTTCACCAGCTTTTACTTTGCTCCTTTTAGATAAATCTCAGTTCTTTAATTGTTTCCTCAATTTTTCAGGTGCCCAGTTGACAACTATGTTTTTCCAGGCCTGGATCGGTCACGTGATGGGGATGGCTTAGAGGCTCGTTTCAATGCATTTAAAATTCCAGAATCCAATTTCCTAGTTTTCGAAGCAACTGTGAGATCTTGCCGTGAGGGATGCCAGCCGGTATGAATTCTGTGATTAACACTTTTGTTTAGGCAATAGGTATTTATGAATGATAACAGAAAACTAATGGCATGTTTGTTTTTAGGCTTATTGTACTGGCCATGCTGGCAGGAATGAACCTTCTTATGGTAGGAAAAAGAGAGATATTAACCCCTTGGTTTTAAAATTGCCCAGTCCTCAAAATGAAACAGAGGAAGAAGAACAAGTGAGAGAAATGATTGAGGTAAGGTTAATATTTTTAATGAGTCTTGGAAAACAAATAAATCCCATTTATTGGCACCCCCTTGAGCTAGCGTCATTGCTTTTTATATTGTATTTTTATACTGTAACCTTTCTGAAGTATAGAGCAAAACCTGAATGTTCATAGGATATTCCTAGAAAATACTCAAGTAACTATGGTGGTAATTTTATCCCCATGTAGTGATACACTGTATATAACGATAGTAGATAGAGATTATTTGAAGAACTATCTCAAAATCTTTTATTCAAATGTCTCAGTGCAATGTCATTGTCATCATATCACACTGCAAATTTGGTTGTTCTTGGGCAGATCCTGCCATTCATTAATTGGTAGCTTCTAGGACATCCTCCAGTTCATGTCATATTCACCTAACTCCTCCTATGGAAAATCCTTAATCCTCTTGTCACCTCCATTTTTAACTTTATGCATAAATTCTAGAATCCCAGCTCTTTGCCTCCCTCCCTAGGTGTCCCTAAACTCTCCCTTCTATCATCCCTCCAGCACCCCATATTGCCTTTGTCATATTTCTCCCATTGATATCTTTTCCTTCTCAAGACATTTAACTACTTCCAATTTTTTTCTCTATCCTACTTACTCTCTCTATTCTTCTCTAGGCCCTCATCTCAATAGCCTTGAATCCACACAGATCAATTATCTAAATAATACAAGGTGATGTCATATATCCTGAATGGTGGACAATTTATTCTTCTTATAATTGTTCAAGGCATGGATATACTCCTGTATTTGATGATAAAAGCATGTGAGGAGGAGAGTTTTAAGAGATTTTTTCCCTTTTTAGGTATTTGAATCTCGGTTTGATCTGCTACGAGATGAAGGCAAAGCTGAAATTCTTCAAGAAAGTATTTGCTTGACATATGGAGAGTACTATGGACTTATTGTTGCCATAGTACTGATTCTTACCACTCTAGTTATCATTACTGCCCTTGCAGGCATTTGCTACAGGTAAGTTAGTATCCTCATATAGTTGACAATATTTGGTAATTTCCAAGTAATCAAATTGTTCAATGTTTTATGTTGCAGGAGGTATTGGTCAGTTAACTTGAAAAATGTTGCTGCCGATATGAGTTCTCACCCTGAATGCATGTATGCCAATGAGACTGGGAAAGGCTTTTCATCAAGTCACTTTGGGAATATTTCTTTTTGCGTACCTGCCTTACAGAAGACTTTTGAAAGCAGGTAAATAAGCAGGTATATTTTGAATTCCATCTCCCCACTTGACATAATTGCTGTGGATGATTCAAATTGGTGCCCTTTTTATCAAATGCTGATATCAGATTGATGCCAACTGTAATTTTGTACTGCTATGCTTGCATGCCAAGTACCAAGCTGCCACTCCACTGTAAAATAAATCTATGCACAGTGAATGTGTGAATATTAGCTCTTATTTTAAATATATAAGGCTTGAAATTGAAGCTTGTTTTAGGGAGTATGATGCAAAATGCAATATAGCCCCTGTATGTCATTTCTTTATTTCTTTCATCAGGTCACAAGGGCAAATTAATATAGTGACACGGCCTGAAGGGGATGAAGAAGATGATATTGTGTCTGCAATAGAGAAAACTAGAGAAGGCAGAGTGTTTGATGACCCCAGTGAGCCAATCTACACTGACCCCTCTCTTTTCGAACGTTCAAGAAGCCTGCGAAGCATTGCCATCTCACAAATAGACCAAGTGAACCACAGACTGGAAAATGAGTGAAACAATTGGATGGAATACATATGATGCACAAGTGGGAGTATTGCATGTGTCAGACTCAAAATTCTTACAAAAGTGTATTTATTGGACTCATGAGTATTGCCTTCTTATTCCTAACTAATTCTTACACTTTCTTCCACTGCATTTTGTGTGAGAGAGTTCATGGCACACAGTGCATATGGTTATACAATAGCATGACTGCACAGTTCTTATGTGATACTTGTGTGAATGCTTATTATAACCATGTGGAGATTTCATGTGCATGGGTGCTCCAGCAGTGATACCAAAATTGGGAATAGGTTATCCATGTCTTTAGTTAGTATTATTACCAGTTTACCTTCAGAGTAGAAAGAAATAAAAAATGAACCTTTTCTTTGTTTTTGAATGCTTTTGTCCCACTCATTTTTAAATAAAATATTATAATTATATCAAATAACAAAATATACGTATTGATAAAAATTCTAATTCATAACACTTTCATGAGTCACATAGAATTTCTTTCAAGGAAAGCTGGGGAATGATCTTTTAGGCACCATTTATTTATGGTTTTACTGCTATAATAATTTCTCTTTACAGATTTTCACTTGTCTCAGTTCATTTCAATGAAAGAGGGAGAACCAACCTAAGAAATAAGGTGATTATCTTCCATCCTGTAATAAAGCTCTTTTTAGTGACTTGTTGGATGAAATATAAATTGATGATGTAGTGACTTATATGCTATTTTAATTGCATCACATAAATTCAGCCACTACTGATAGCGTGTGAGTTCTCATTCAGTCATTCTTGCAGGTGTACAGATAATAATGAAAAATAATTTATTTCAATTGAGAGCCTGAATTATGCTAATTTGTTTGATAGTGAACTTTGTAGCTTCAGGTACAAATATATCCCCAGGCTAATGAATGGGACAGAAATCAATATGCTCTTAGCATTAAAATATATATGGTGAAAAATTGAAAATGTGTTGTATTTTCCTGCCTATGCTAATAAAATAACGTGAATTATTTAAAAGCAATTTTGGCAATATTTTGTACGATGAATCAAGCAACTTAAATTTGGCAGATAGGATTGATAGCACTCCAGCAGCTCGATGGATAAAATTCTATATTGTTCAAAGTGTTAACATAAGAGATAAGTACTTCAAAGCTCTACTGAAACTTAAGGATTAGTGAGCTTTGTTATGCTTCCTTTCATTGTAATACTCTGTTCAGAAAACCTGCCCCTGTTTAACTGGCAATAAAAAGAAATGCTGTGGGCAACTCTCAGGCAAATCTGTAGAATTCCACTTGTATATATGTAATTCATTTTTATTTCCTAGACTATCATTTTCACACTGTAAAAATATGTCCTCGCTTGACTTATACTTGCTGTAAAAAGTAAGAAAAGGCATTCAGCTGAAGTGGACATACAAAAGATTAATAAAATAGAGTTTGCTGTCATTATAGGTGATATTTCATTGGAGTATAATCCATTGGTTTTTATAATTAGTTTTATGAAGCACAGGTTTGTGGCAAAAATAAAAATATGAACTTTATAAAATATGACAACTATGAACATATGATAAATATGAATTAATAACACATGAAAAATATGGATACATGCATATATAAAATAGCCCTATTTATGAATAAAAAATAGGAACGCACTATTGCAGGAAGCATCGGATTGTTTTTCTCTCACTTGCTCATTCAGAGTGAAAGGAAAAGATTAGTCTACCAATTTTATTTCCATGCTACCTTAGCAAGGAATATAAAGTAATGTGGGACGGTTTTTATAATAAGGCCTTGTTATACTGCTGACTGCAGTTGTCAGGTTGATTCTTGAAGATTGTAGGTTTGAATCCCACCTATGGTATGCTAGTATGTGCTCACACATCTGTGTTTTTTGTATCACCCTTAAGTTTATCGTTAAATAACACTAGGTGGTGCGATATAAATTAAGTGGTTAGAGATGGGAGCACCAACGTCATTCAACGTCAATTCGACAAGAAATTCGGCAAAGATGATCCTTAGGGTCACTAATTTTGATCAAACTTGGCAAAACGTTATCATTTGATAGGTAAATGGAAACCCCAAAGCCATTTTGCAAAAACGTAACCGTTTACAAGAAATTCTAACGCTGCAAAATTTGAATTTTGCGCAAGTTACTACTTATGTTATGGTATATTTCCGAGAATATTTGAGCTACAGACATGCTAAAGGACTTATTTAAAGGCCTAAGAATTGGAAAATTATAATAATGGATTATTTTTTTAATATAAACAATTTTATGAAGTTTATAGCAGTTTTTAATTTTCAAATAGGTTTTTTGACGATGCATGTACTAATATGCCTTCGATTTTTCTTATTTTTTTATATGCTGTAGACACAATCCTCCTCTACAAATTTTAAAACTTTACCAGAGGTAATATTTCACTTGAGAAAGAAAAATATTTTTGAGTGAAGGCGTAACGCCGCGGCTCCCGGCTAACGGCCGACCGTATTCTGATGTCTTCAGTTCTCTGTTACTTTCTCATTTATCTTCTTTTCACCAATTTTAACCGTATACCAACTCTTTGCCCGTGCATATCGCTATTTGCTTCGCCTATGTGTGACCACAGCCTTAGAATCTATGAAGAACGGCACCTGGCCTTATAGCGGTCGGCCTCAGGGAACAACTGGCAAACCTTGTCTCGTCTTCGGCTTCCAACGCCACCGTTTGTTTTTATGTTTTCAAAGTGATATTTACTTGATTTAGCAATAGCTGATGTTTGATCCAACAATTTCAAAGACTTGTTCAAACTGCTTAATGATTTTTTTCCTGGGCATACCGACACCCAGTTTCCTTCAAGAATGGGGGCGTTTACTCGGAACCGAAATCGCAATTTTGTACACGAAATCGTTAGATGGAAACGAAAAACGAATTTTAGTGAAAAAATTAATCTTCCAACCACAACCATTCACTCATAAATCAAAAATTAAAATAAGCAAAAGGTGACGCCCACCAAAAATGCTGCTGTGATAACATTGACGTCATTTTCCTCCCGTCTTGACTGCTTTCAGGGGAGGGGGAAGGGAGTGGAAGGGGGGTTCTCGGAAGGTCCGCTCGCACAGATGCTGTCGAAATCGCTCCCATTGGCCGAGTCAGCTGTGTCCCCCCCCTTTGCGATAAGGTGAAGTAGCTTCGCGGGATCAGTTGTGATTGGACGAAGTCGATATACGTCAGAGGTTGCACCACACCCACTTTTCCGAAAGGGTTAAAAACATCAGTTTTTCACCGCTTATAACTCGGGAAATAATTTTCGGATCAGAAAACGGAAAAATAAGGGTCCTTTTATTTTACAAACTCTATCAGATTCGACAATAAAAAAATATGGTAAACGACCCCATTCATTAGTCCCGCTTTCTTTCGCGGTACTAATGCATGGCACTGACTGAGACCCTTAAGATGTATTTAGCACCGTATAGTGCAGCTGCGCCATTAACAGTCCTCTGGTAGTTGTCCTCGGAGGCATGCACTGAGTAGGTATTATTAACTTATACACTATTACTGACCTATTACCTAAGCCATCTTTTTCGCCTTGCTGAATTTTCCCACACCCACTTTACATGATGTAAAATGTTTCAAACAATAAACTCATGAAAATACCTGTGCCATGAAAACGCAGATTAAGTTTCTATAAATGTTCTGTGAGGCTTCCCCTAAAGATATTATGTCAGTACGACGGCATGACCTGCTCGTATGCAAATTGTATATCACTTGTAAGTCAGAGACAACCTGAAATCATGTGAAGTTGTCTTTTTGGGCAAATTTTCCGAGAAATTTTCTTTTTCGTACCAATATTCAGTAACTCCCAGGCTGTGGTACATTCGATTACGTGTTGCGAGAGCGATCAAGTGTGTACCCCTCAGTGTGGTTATTATTTCAGACTGTATGAAGCACAACGTCGTCTTTCAAAGGAAGCTGCTCTATAGTGTAACAAGTGTACTAAACCAACACAAAATAAATAGGAAGTGAAGGCTGTTCGGGTGCTCCACCGGGTCAAATCCTCCATCGCTGTCGACGTTTCATTGCCTGCAATCTTTTTTCACAAAATAATTACTTTTTGGCTTCGCAGGGACTCTATACAAGGATCGCTATAAAATGATGAAGTTATTGCATCGCCAAGATTTCGGATGCTGAATGGCATTTCTATACGTCATCTCAGGGAAAGGATACAAATGACGGTTTTAAAGGGACACTGAAGATAAGCCACTCGTGCCAGTCTGAAGCTCAATTATATAAAACAAATTCAGACTCTTGAGGAACTTTACAAATGAGCCTCATCGAACGTGAAAGGAGTTTAACACTTCAGAAAACTTCGAGTTTGTAACGGAGGAGCAAGTGAAGGAGAAAAGAAGAGCCTGACGAGAAGATTCCGAGATACACCTGCCGCGGAGTGTATTCATACCTACCGTACGGCTATTCCACTATCGACGGAAGACTTACTGTTGAAGTACCTTGCTCAGTAATCCGAGGAACCAAATTTTCAATTTTGTGGTACAGATAGAATTAGGAGAGTTTGGAGGAGAACATGGGTTTTTGGAGGTAAAGTAAGAAGGTTAGCGTATTTCCGATGCAAAATTGTATGCTGAAGCATTAATTTTAAGGACTGTATTTTACTTTCATCTTTTAATTCTGCGGTATGGAGGAAACCAACCTCGGCGATCCAATCTGCCACTACAGCAGTACGGCATCAGGCTAAACGGAGACGATATTGACTTTTTAAATTTCCCCTCGATTTTACTGCACGCATTGCCATTGGAACCGACGTCCTCTGTCTCTATTTTACTAGCAGTGAATATAGGTAGTTCCCAGCTTACCAAGCTGCTTTGCTTTAGTGCTTCGAATGCTAGAAGGCAGTTCCCACTCAGTCGTTCAGGGTGATATCCGTATCGAAGGTCTAAGCTGCCCCTCAGGGCGGAGACCCAAACTGTGGATCCCCAGGCAATACAGGTAAGTCTTACTTTGACTATTAATTATTATTTTGGCCGCCTGAGTCTGTGAGTCAAAGTATCTCTTATCAAAAAGATGACTATGAAAACACAGGCCGAGAAAGCTAATTTTACTAATATTATCCAAGTACGTCAAACTTACATCCTAGGAAAATCTGTTGCCGGATTCCCTTAAACACCGTGTAATAGCGTTGAAGCCTCTAATTTGTTTCTTATTAAGTGCTATTCAGGATTTATGCATTGTTATTTTCTTTCAGCGCATAGCTTTTCATTAAAGTCACCTGAAATGATTGTCAGGTAGGTATCGCTCCGGTCTGACAACCGAAAGGTCGCGGGTTTGAACTCCCCCACATGTCTTGTGTTTGTTTATTTTAGGATTAGACTTTAGATCAAGAAAGATCAGACGGGGAAACAGCAGTTGGAGCATGAGAAATACAATTGTAGTGTTGCTATTATGTTTCATTGGGTTGCGATGTCATAACCTTGAGTGGTATTTTATATACTTAGGTACTCGATTCTGCCTCTTTGATTTTACAGCGACTCAGTTGCGGGAAGAGCTCAGAATCGTTTAAAGCTGTCAAATACAAGGAAACTGAACTGTTGTAGAATTATAAATAAAGCACTACACTTGCTAAAGCTATAGGTATTGAACTGTGAAACGTAACTTTAATTAACCGTAATACTGAGAGCAGCAATACATCCATGTCCTAGGTGGAAATCGAACACGCGACAATGAGGGTCGCTGGTTCTGAGTACCTCTTCTGGTTAGGCTAAATAACTCTTTACTGAAAGTGCTTTGGATGAAGGTGTTTGACGAATTGGCTTTTTCTAAACTGCTGGGGACTCAAATTACTTTTTCGCTTTTAAGGTGAACTTTGGACCTATTTCCTTGAAGCTCTCTTATACATGACTAAGATGCTTGAGGATTGCTATCTAAATATTCTCCGAACATTTTGCTCTTGAAATATGATAACACTTGCCGACGTGACTTCCTTGCTAATGCTCTCGATATTTTAGAGTATCGAACACTTCTCATTTACTCATTTCTTTCCTCTACCGATAGATCTTGTCCTGCATTCTTCATCCTAGCGTGGCAACCCTTTGTCACTTTAGTGATTTCCTAACCTCCACGTTATACCAACTTGGCACTCTTTTATCACTTGTCAATTTACTTGGTATGTATTTGTTTCCTCCTTTACGAGTGACCTCAAGAAATGCTTTCCACAATCCTCTGTATCTAATCCTTTGCTTTGCTCACTAAATACAATTAAATGATTCCCTTAACTCCTCTTTCATACCGTCGAAATTATTCGTGCCAAATAAGTATACACTTATCATTGTTTTATAGTCTTTCTGCGCCTAGACTAAGTTAAGCATGCACTATTTAATATCACCAATTCTGGTGTCTGTAACTATATTTAGAGCTATTTCGGGTATATGTGTTGCTGATAAGTGGAGAATGTTATTTCTTCTGGTCGGTTCTGCTACTAGCTGTTGCAAGGATGTGACGTAAAGGTGTTCAACAGTGATTCGCAGATTTCTTTATCCTTACCTCCTGATGTAAAACTACTCGTATTCCAGTCTATTGAAGGGAGATTGAAGTACCCATCTACTGCTATTCCCCTACCGTGTTTTCCAAGAAATCAATGTGCCTATCTCTGACTCTAGTTCCACTAATGAATTGACGTCTGCATCCAGTGGCCTGTAATATGCACCTGCATATATCATTTTTGCGTTACTACTTTTACTTCTAACGGAACAACAAATACTTTCTACTTTGCGCTCTGAATTATGTTCCGATCCTTCACAGCTATAAATATCCCTGACTGACTGACTGATCTGCTGACTCTATCCTTTCTGTATACTGTAAAACGCTTCGGGAATACTTCATAATCTGATATGTCTTTCGAAAGCCAGCTTTCTGTGCCCACAATTATATCTGCATCAGTACTTTCTATGAGTTGACGAAATTCGGCTACATTATTTCTTAAAATACGACAATTCACTACCAACACGGAAATTCTTTCTTCCAATCCGTGACTCTCTTGGCAATTTTCTACCTTTAAAATTTTCCTTGATAATTCTTTAACCGACCCACTATTCGATCTACCTCTTACCTTGTGTAGCATTTTCGTCTTTTTATGTCTTTTTCTCTGTCTTTCTAAACATGCTCAGCATATTACGTCAAACTCTTCCATGTTTATTGCCCTGGACATTGACCTGCACTGCAGGGGCTACCACCTGAGCTAAACCCTACGTGTATACTCTAGTATCATACGCGCTACCCTAAACAATGCCTCAGGGGCACTCGACTCGAATCCAGCTCCGGCCTGAGGTCCAAAAAACTCTGCTCCCTCGCTCCCACAGACTTCACGGAGTCTAGTTTATGCCTTCCACTCGGCTCCAAACCATCGACCCCCGATCCGTCCTAGGTACGAAATTTATATCCACTATTGTGTCAGTTAGCACGTGGGGGTGGCAATGATAGTAAATTTGTATATTTTATCTGCGTAAATAATGTATTTACTGTATTTCATGCATTTTGAGAAGTCTGATACGTAAATCGAGAGGAGTAGGGGGCCTAGCACAGATCCCTGCGGAACTCCTCGCTGGATAGGGAGCCATGATGACATATTTCCGTGAGAATCCTTGACAGCCTGCCGTCGTCCGCTATAATATCATTAAACCATTTGAAAACTCTCTATTTCTTTCCTGTCATTCCCCAAATCTTAATGGTTTCTCTAACCTTTGCTGCCGTTTATTTGTTTGGGCAAAAACCATAATCTCCTCACGATACGATCGTTCCTCTGAGACCCTTAACGGCTTTAATCAATTTCTTGTAGAATAATGATTACTGTGATCTCATTTTATTTTCCTCTGAAAATACCTCTATTAGTTCATTGCTGGAGCATTCACTTCCAATTATCTCCAGACGAATTCATTTCTTGCCTTTTCTCTCTCGCATATTTGCTGTGTACTTTTCCTAGGTACACATGCGCAACTATTTTGTTCGACAAACAAACATAGTCTTCAACGCCTCTTAATTGCATTGCGTTCATCCTATCTCTTCCGCTTTAACCGCGGGGCACATTTCTATTGTACTCCACACCTGCAGCTCGAATGTGTGGAGTGGAAGTTAGTGGAATCGAAACGTAATTGTGAACGGAACCTTTTCCAGCCCAAGTGGGGGGAGGGAAGGGTCGATGGGGCCTTCCTAGAGAATTCTGATAGGGAGGGTTGGAAGGGGCGATCCACGCTGGCCGTGTCGACGAGGGTTCTTACACAGGGTGGCTGTGGGAGGAGTGGACAATGGGGTGGTCACCGCTTCCTTTTTCGCCACTCACCCCTACTTCCCCAGAGTCCCACGCCTGCCTTCACAAATTTGCTGGCGTCCGCCTCCTACGCGAGGTGACTCCGCCGAGAGACGAACAGAGGGGGAGGATGGGTTGCCGGGAAGGGAATTGGGAAGGGACTCGCCTGAGTACTGCGAGAGTAAGGGACGTGTGGCGGCAGAGGGATCCGGAGCACTCCGTGAAACGTGTTTTGAGTCCTTTCACACAAAAGATGGACATGGAAACCCTTATGATGCGGCCCTGGTGATGCTATCCCTCTGCCATGCATCAAATGAATTGGATAACGATGCGACTTATATATTTTATTACGTCACGGTTAATGTGAGTCGAATATCGCGTGGAATACAGAACGTATATTTCATCTTCCATACTTAACCTACATCCAAAGAATACCCTGAAAGTAACCGCAAGGGTCTCCGGCAAGTGGTGAACTTTTACCAGAAATGCATTTAAAAATATTTATTTATTTAGACTCCAATCTTTTTTATGACTACAGCCGTTAGAAGATAATTGATTTAAATATCAAGGTCCTAATTCAGTGAGTGTAATCCGGCCGTGGTAGCCATATCCATATTTGGCGGGTTGGTAATGCGACAGTTGCAAGTTCGGATCCCGCCTTGGGTGTGAATGTCATCATTGTCTGAGGAGTAAGAATTGGTTTCATGCTGCATTGAATCTTGTGAGTTGGGGTACCTCAAAAGCTAGTTCCACTCATAATTAATAGAGAAAATAAAAAAATCGAGAATTTGACGCGAAAAAATCATACATAATATTGTTTAGTATCTCGTATTTGATACCGAGTTTTCAACGTGATACTTTCAATATGCTGAAATACTGAGAGCCCATATTGGAAGTTGAATATTTCACAACCCAGTACTTCCCTTCTGGGGGCCAGTGTCTTCCGCAACTCTTGATCTTACAAGTTCATCTCTCTCGGAAAGCCTTCTAAATTTACCAGGCACATGGACCCCTTTTCTCCCGGAAGCGTAGTATAATGGGGCCCTCTCTTCTCTTGGCACCTCTAACATCAGGGGAGCGGGCCCTTAACGCACCCTCGTCTTTTTAGAAGCATGGGTTGCAAGAACGCTGTTGCCTTCATTTTCCACGGTTTGTTTAGTGTCAACACCAGTTATTGGTGTATAAAGCCGTAGTGGGTACGAGGTAAAGGTAAGCCGACGCTTTAATTATGAAATATATACCAGCCTCAGGCTCACTGGCACACTATGTGAGAGGGTTGGTTTTCAGCAAGGAGTGTAGAAAATAGGGCCGAACGCAATACTATAACTTTGAGACAAAGTTGTCAGCAAACTTTCAGGAAACAAAATAATGCACTGCGTGTCGCCACCGTTCTTTGTTATGCCTACTTTGTTGTGAATCGTTCTGCATCACATACAAAAATGATGGTAATATTGACTCTGAAATCAACTTGCTAGATAAAAATACATGTATCAAAGACTTTTGCTGAAAATACCAACAATAAAGCTTACAGAAACTCATGAAACTCACGAAAGCCTCAATAAACTTGAGTAATTAGTTTTCACGGCCGTATAGTCTCAAAGCTAAAGTGGCACTACCCCCAAGATCAGAGAGGCTTATACAAGTATCCCGCGCATTAAAGGTATGACTTGTAAGTCTAGTTAATTACTCATCTCTGATATAAATCCTTTCTGACCTCAGCCACACTGAAAGATAAAATTTAAAGAGTTAGGAATTGGCTAATTTTAATACCAGCTACAACGGGAAATATACTTGAATTCAGAAGAACAATGCAACGAAAAAAATGACAATACATAGCTGTTCAAGTTTCATTACTAGGCAAGGAGAAAAACAGCTGTAAGGGCTTAATGTAAAAACTCTTGGTTGGAGCACTGTTCTTCAGAAAGGCATACATAAAGCTTTGGGTTTCCGAACTCCAGATATTGGGAATATTAAGAATTATTAATGGGCCATTTTTAATCTCTCAATCTTGCAATGACCACCAATCTCTCCAACCTCTCAAAGACTTGAGGAATGTAGCAAATTGGATAGCACACTAAGCTGTTTTTGGTAACAAGAATTACTGGTGGACTACACACCTCATTCTCATGCTAGCACCTGCTGCTAAAATGCATGGTAGAGAAGATAATTCATTAACATTTCGTTTCCAATCTTCCAGTGAAAATTGGAATGCACCCTGTGCTGACTCTGAGATTACTGGTGACCGACACATGCCATAAATAACTGGATCAGCCACTAGCGTTTACACTTACAATTTCATCTCTTTACATAGCCCCCATTGCAACATGTACCTACTTAAACTAAGAAATCCAAACATCCATATACAGAGACTCACATATAAGTTTATATGTTTGATAATATTATTTGAGTATGGTGATTTAAAAGAGATCCATTGATTAAAAGTACGTGCAACGAATAGTGGCCACCAAAACACGAGGAGGAATGATGACTGATGCATACGAAACGAACCATTCCTCTTTCCTGCTGTGCAGCATTTAATTACCAACTTAAGCGAAAAAGTAAAGTGGTCAATTTGAAGAAACGAAACATAAACAACTTTTGGAAATTGGTATTAGTCTCCCTGCGTATGAACCTTAAACAAACGTTGAAAACCAAAACTTTTTGTAATGCATTATACCTAGCTACGCCTTTAAAGTCAATAAAATCCATGAAAACATTAAGGGATATGAAAAAATGTAAGTATAAGAATAAAAAATGGTAATACTATAAGTGAGTTTAGGCAAAAATAAACAATAATAACTTTTGGCTCATAGTGCGATATGCATTAATGAGAAAAAACCATGATGATTTGTCCTGGAAACGTATTGCATTCTTTACACACGTGGATGTCGATGTTCTGGAAGCATTATACCTCTGATCGAAATAAAATTCGTCTGCAATATTTGCTAGTCTACGTGAAGGAGTTTAGAACAGAGCAAAGAATATAACCTTTCACGAAAATGAAAAGGAGCAGATGAAGCTTACCTTAGGTGCTTTGAAAAGGCATTCCTCAAGCTGTATTCTTTGTTGGCTTGGGTTTGGTTCTTGTAGCCACTGGAACATCCATACACAAAGCAAGTCTCACTCATTTTCCTAAAAAATAGTCTAAAATCTCAGGTTTTTCTTGTAGAAAATGCTCGCAATTCTCGAGCCACACTTTATTCCACTATACAAATACACAGTAAAGAACTGCTAATACAGCATAAGGATCTGAAACAGTGCGCGCCTCTGTGGTCATGACAAAATCTCTTCCCGCCACCAGGCCTTCCTGAGGACTCCTTTCGGTTTTCCTCCCCCTCCTCCTATTCCTATCTTCCTCCTGTTCTCTACACTCCTTGATTTTCCGAATGTGAACAAATGGTGACTGATAGTAATGGGGTCGCAACTTGGTGTTTTGGAGCCACAAGTTAATCAGAAGTTATAAATTGTCTTTTTGGTGTATATTATGGATTGATTTTTCCCCTGAAAATTATATTACGTTCATCAGTCAACCAATATTTCGCAACGTAATCAGAGAATGAAATGCTGAAAAATATAGCGAACTCCGTTGCCGCTAGTCAAATTTTAAATCCAAGATTTAACACAGACGCCGTGATTAATGCAAGTTTTGGGGGCTATCTACCTAGAATCGATCATCTAAACTATCGCGACGCCAATAAGTCAAATTGTGGTAAAGTTGTTGTTATGCTGTCTACATGCATGTATTTTAAAATTCCCAAGCCATGGGTAATGTTACAGTCACTAGCAAGTTGATTGGCTTAAGAGTCATCCCACGTCCGGCTGGATCCATGGATCCAGCCGGACTCCAGGCAGCCTTCGCTGGATCCAGCCGGATCCAGCGAAGATCGGCAAGATTTGTAAAGGGACGATACGATAATTATATTAGCGTAACCAGTCTATTAAATGAATTGAAATGGGAATCATTGTCAGATCGCAGGTTGAAATTTAGACTTAATCTCTTCCACAAATTCCAAGGCAATATTTTCAGTGATGATGTTAAAAATATTTTACGAACCCCAACTTACTATGGCAGACTGGACCATAATCATAAAGTTAGAGAAATTGATTGCCGAACTGACCGATTCAAAATGTCCTTTTTCCCTCGCACAATAAGAGATACGAATAACGGTAAATATGTCCTATCGGAGAGTAGCAATGAATAGCATTGGTAGCTGCATGTTGGTATGAGTACTTAAAGCTAACCCTACTAACAGAATGTTTTTGCATGTTTTATTTGCAATTTCTATCTTTTTTAAATAGTGTAGTTCTGACTACTATATTAATACTATTCCTTTTTTATGCATGATATGTAGTGCATGTTTGGTGAGCAATCACCCCCTGCCACACACCCTTGTGGTGGCTTGCAGGGTATTATGTAGATGTAGATGTAGATGGATAAGCACCAACTTAATCCCCGGACATGTTTTATCGCCTTGAAGCTATGGAAAATGACTTAATTAAAAGCTAGATCTTTGCTACGTAGATAATAACAGGTGATGCATCCGAAATATTGCCAAATTATCTGGCGCCCCACCCCCAAGGAGGGCGAAAGAGCCCTCGGTGACCTCAGAGACTTCCGAGTGAAAGATGAAGCCGAAAAATACGTTGCCATGAGAGTTGACTGATAGTGAGTGGCATCGGGAACTAGTTGGAACGTGCGTTCATCGGTTTAAGGTACAATGTTATGTTCCTATTAATTCACTTATTTCACTGTCCTTATAACCCTACCCCTCACCCACAACCCTTGACAATCATCCATTATGTAATTCACCACCCATAATATCCAGCAATGTGCCTTGGTATATGAAGTGTAAACCTTAACTGATTCTCTTTCCCAATCATGTAACTGTTATAGTATGGTACATGCTCTGGCGCTTAACTTTTACCCCTCTTGCAAAGGCATCACACCAGCCGCAGAGAATGTCTCTGGGGAGACCGTGAAACTTCGTATTCTCGGTGAATTGAAGTGTATTCAATGGTCACTCGAAGATCCATTCTCTTTTTCACCATCAGATGCTAAACGCTTTTTTCCTTCGAAAAATCGTTCAATGACTAAATCAATTGCTTGAGCGCAGATTGTAAAACTGTCTCCTCTGAGAATAATCAAAGGTCGATGTAACGTACCATTCTCTGCCCGCTGGACACGGGTACAACATATTCGATGCTTAAAAATTTTATGCTTTGTATAAAAATAGACATTTTGATTTATATGCCTAAGTGTGCGTTTTGAAACTATTCCTGACAATGACATCCCAGAAAGTAATTATAACGTATTATTTAGAGGACGTTATAATTCCATTACTGCAATCGTACTTCACATCAATCGTCCTCCCTCTTATTCGTTATAGCTCCCCAATATGGTCCATGTCCGCTCCGTCTAATCTTAAAGTTATTAACAGTGTAACCAATTTCTTCGACAGAGTTATGAAGCATGGAGTCCCACTCCTCCGCGATATGTCCACGAATGCCATTCTCTCTTCCCTTTTCGATCTGCACTTTCCACAACAATGGCTTAAAATCGACTTCAAATCAATTTGCAACATTTTGAATTCCATTACTTACAGCCCTGAACTACTATCTCTCAATAACTTCAGAGTTCCATCTCGACGTACCCGTACTCATGCATTACTCCATTTACCCGTTCCTAGAATATCACTAAACAAACGGTCGCTCCTCTTCCGGCTCTCCTCCCTATTGAATTCACTTCCCGACAACATCGATCAGTTCTTATTATCTTCAACAGCATTTACTAACCTAGCCCTATCTCATCACTCTAAAAAATAACTGGAACCTTCCTTCCTGTCTTTATTTTGTTATTTTACTTCGTAATTTACTTGTTGATATGATTATTAGCTTGCTCTTGTGGATGTTTATATGTATATGTCTCTCATTAAGTGTCTTGTTATATACGTCACTGTAAAATCGCAACATGGCTGTAAGTGAACAATTTTATTTAAAATAAATAAATATAAAAAAAATTAGGTAGGTACATGGAATGTTCAGAAATTGATTTCCACTAATTCTTTTTGTTAAAATTGACGCTACTCTAAGGGTGTGGAGGAGAAGTATTATTAAATATGAAGGAGTGGGCCGAAAAGAGTGGAGATTTGCGCAAAACAAGATCTCCAAATATATTTGGGTCATTCCATGTCAATTCGACCAGGTGATTGCCCTTAGGGTGGAAAATGAAAACCCCACAGCCATTTCGCAAAACATGCAACCGTTTGCGAAAAAAAGGCAACGTTGCAAAATAAGAATTTTGTAAAAGTAACTACAAATTTTACGGTATACCTCCGAGACCATTAAAGCTACATTGTATAAAAAGACTTATTTTAAAGATCTTGAAGTGGAGTAATATAATTAAGGATGATATTATAAAATATAAACAATTTTATAAACTTTATAACAATTTTAAGTTTTCAAACCGATTTTTGACTATGTACCTATAGCCTGGATTTTGATAATTGTTTATATCTTGTGGAAACAACCCTTTTTTACTAATCAAAAAAGTTTTCCAGAGGTAATATTGTATTTAAGGAAGAAAAATTGTTGCGCCGATGCGCGTTCCATTTGTTTTATATATTGAATCTCCCTCCTTGACCTTCCACTGCCTTGACTCATCGTGCCTTCTGGGAGGAGGGATGGGGGAAGCTCTGAGAAGGGCAGTGTGTGAGAGTCCTTTAAGCGGACTGCAAGAGACGGAAAGAGACCGAGAGAGTTTGTGGTTAGACCCTAACTGGAGAAGAAAAATGTGCTATGGAGAGGTGATCAACACTTCCAGTGCTGGTGAGTGGCAGAGGTTTCCTCCGGCCGGTAAGCTCCCCTCCCGTTATTAATCCTCCCTTTCCATATTCCTCCCTTTTATTTAAATTCACACTTCCCTAAGTACGTTAAATATTCCTGATTTGGGGGAATTTTATTTTGTTCAGATTTGCCTCTCACGTAGTTGACGTAAAAACTCATGCCCTCTTTGAAGAGACATTCAACGATGAGCTATTTCCCTCACTCAACTTTTGAGGTCCGTTAAGAAAAGGATCAATGTTTTAGTAACCTCATTTGCCCTGATTTGAAGGATTTCATGTCTTGCTAATCCACATGCACTGCAAAGGTCATTATGCCGATTTCTGTTGGTAATACCCACTCAGTAGAGGAGAAAAGTGAACGAGCCAGTCAACGTTGCCCTTTGTGTAAGCTCACTCATTCTCTCGGGAAGTACCCAAAATATCTTCAGATGAGCGTTACTGATCGTGCGTATTTTGTACGCTCGAAAAAAATTGCTTTATTTGTTTGAAGCCAGGTCATTAGGCTCGCAGGTGCCAGGATAAAGGCATGTGTTGTACTATTTGCTAAAGATATAATCACACGATGTGGAATTCTGAACATAATTCGAGGCAAACGAATCGCTATTCCAGTCACGCGTCATCGTCGCCAAGTCAGACGCCCGGCGCGTTTTCAATTGCAGATCACTTCGACTTCTCTCTCGTCATGTGGGAATTACCACCCGTCGCATTTAACGGTTCTCGGAACGACATAAGTTCATGTGCTTAATGGTAATGGGTCAACCGTGTCTCTTCGTATAATGATCGATTCCGGTAGTCAAGTGTCCGCTATTTCCTGGGCAGCTGTTAGGAGGTTGAATCTCCCCCTATCCCTTATCACGTTTCACTTTTTGGGTTGTCTCAAACTTGTCTTAGGAGGTTGGAAGGTCGTATAACTTTGTCGCTCTCGCCGATTCACAATTCATTGCCGGTGTTAAATACCAAGGCTGTAGTCCTTCCTCAGTTAACCTCTAAGCTACAGTCCCATTTCTGCGTTTCATTTGAGGCCGTATTTCCCATCATCACATGACCGATCTGGAATTTGACAAACCTAATTCGGAAATCTTCCTTGCGGGGCGGAAAACTTTCGAAAACTGTGGTTAAATTCTAATCGTTTCCATTTCTGGATGGATTTTGATGGGCTATTTTTTAGCTCGGTTTCCAAAACTTCCTCCCCGTGAAACTTCTTTGTCTCGTTGGCGAATTTCCGTTACTCAATCAACTAAAAAGTTATGGGAATTAGAGGAATCCACGGTTCAAGTTGCTCAAAATCCTGAGGACGTTAATGTGGAGGGTAAATCTTTACAGCGGCCACGGTTAAAGGCTAGTCTTTGTCAATTTTTGAAAGAGCATTAGAGTCTTGGCCAATAGTCAAGAGCTACATCATCGAGGTTACAATATCTGCCACATCATGGAGTCCATAAATTCACCCCTCAAGGCCCCAAGTTAAGGGTTGTTTTCGATGCTTTCTCTTGCTTTTCGAATAGTAATTCGCTTAATAATGTAATGATTACTGGTCCCAAGCTGCAAAACGATATTTTCGACTTGCTAGTGGCATTCCGAAGTCACTTAATTGCCCTCACTACGGACATTTCTGAAATGTACTGCCAAATTTTGATAACTCCTGAGCACCGTGGCTTTCAAAATATTTTGTGGCGAGATGATTCCACTCGGGCACTTTAGGAATTTGAATTAAATGGCATAAAATACGGAGTTGTCTCCACTCCCTATCCTATCAGACAATTTACAGGATGATATCAAAGAGTTAATTTTTTGGCTGACATGTTGCTCACCACCTCCATCGATATCCTCCTCTTCAGATGACCCACTCCAACCACAGCCAAACACATCGGGTATCACGGAGGGAGGCCTTTCAGATTCTTGAGAGACAAGGTATGAAGCTCTTTAATTATTATAAAATTTAATTCCCTCAGACGGGAAAGGCAACCCGATTTCTCTTCACTGTGAAGATCATGAAACAGTATCGCTCAGTAGTACAACTAATTGTAATTCATCCTGCTTCTTTGCTCATCGTATTTAGTTTTTTAAATCACATTTCTGCTGCCAACATCTACCAAATTTAAGCAGCAATCTTGAGACGGTAAGGTCTTTTTTGAAGCCTCAGTTTATCTATATCAAGTGAAATTGGGTTCTCTCATGAAGCACCCTAAGTGTGTACTGCTGGCTTCCGTCGCGCAATTTACCGATGCCTATTACAAAAAGCAATGACGGTTATTCCCTACCATTTCATCGGGAATGATACTTTTCTACAGTTATTCATCGAAAAAAATCTTCTTTTGCTGAGTTAATGGTGAACGTTAGGTTGACATTTATTTCAGCCGCTGAACAGCACTGGTGTTTTTGTAACATTTATCGATTTTGCATCGGAATATCTGGTTATTTCGTTACTTTTATTGACTTGATTTTGCACTTCACTTTACAAGAAATTCGGAAATATATTCCCGAAAAATAAAAGGAATAGCATTGCTGAACTTCCAAATATTTGTGAGCGTTTTATATCTCTTTTCATAGAAATTTCATCAATTTTTAGAAAAAGATTGTTAACTTGATTCTAAAGTAAGTTGTTGTTTTCTCATCAACCCACTCACTCGTTGACAATAGATTTAAAGTTGACTATGGTGGATTCAATCATCGAAACCTTATTTTCCATTACCCCAACCGCCGATATCAACCGGTGTGAAACCGGAAAAAAATTTATTTCAGTCATTGACGCATATCGGTTACCGTCTGATGGTAACTAAATTTAATTTTGCGCTTTGCACCTATCAACTCAAGGCCCATGTGGAAATCCCAATATGTGCTGCGATGGCTAAGTTAACATCGCATTATCTAACCTGAGATCTTCATCCTAAGGCAAGGGAACAACGTCCATGCCTGCGAACCCTAAACTAGGCCAGCGCATTTACGACCACGGTCGGTCTGAGATGTGAAGCTACTTTCAATATCATTGATCCATTGAAATGCGAAATAAAGGTCTTGATGTTTACGCAAGTTTGTTCGCAAAAGGCGTTGTTGTTTCCACATAATTTGAAAATATGACTTTCATATACGGATTTATACCTATAAATAAAACGAGGTAGCAAACACTCCAGTATCGCAAACGGGTTTTTTGCATGCTATCCTGTAATTATTCAGATAAGGTAAAGAAATAGAAAGATGTAATAATCTACTTAAACTGGGATACGAAACATTAGATGTACGTAACAAGTGATGGTGCGTTGCTGTGTAGCGTATAAAATTTTAATTTCTTGTGACGTTACGAATATAGTAATGAAGGGAAATTGGATTTACAGCTTTAGACCTCGTAACTCCTAGCTTGATGAAGGTAATTGACACATTTAATGTCGCTCATTGGAGGAATTAAATTTGGAGTCGACTTTTAGTCCGACTTTGATATTCCAAGTACATGATCATCAATACTCTTCGTAAATGGAAGTGCGTCATGAGGAGTCGAATCCCTTTTCAGCGAATTTGTTGACTTTTAGGGAAATAGGTGATAATAATTTGAAAAAATACTAGCCTTGAAATACTGAGAAAGGAATAGCTGAAGTGAGAAAGATCATCAAGGGAAATAGTATTACACACCTGTATAAGAGCAGAGTCTGAGTGTCTGATAGGGTTAAAGTGACATGGAAATAGCATATAACAATTAAAGTTAGTGAAGTATTAGAGAGTGGAGGTTGCAAGAATTCCGTCAATGGCATGGTCAAATACTGGAAGATTGAAAACGCTGTTGTGAACGCAATGGGACCAATCCAGCATAACAGGGTACCTAAAGGATTATTTATGCGCTAAAACTCATCTAGAGGCTAGTTCATAAGGATGTCCAGTTTAGTGTGAAAATAGTGATCCTATCCTATTGGGATCCTATATCTTATAGTTATCCTATTGGCTAGGATAACATACACACATTTTATGAAAACAATGAAGAGTAGTGAAGATAAATCGGAGGGAAAACAGAAAGCATAAGTGCTAAATTTTCTCCGGATGCAGCTTTTGGGCATGAATATAATGAGGTTACAAACAAATATGGGGGACAAAATATTTAAAATGAACCAGAAGAATTTAGTCCAGTAGAATGGGGAAAAATGCAGTAAATACGGGATAGTCATTATCCAAGGATATTGATTGTCAAAAGGGAAAGTACAAATTGTCAGCGGGCAAAGGACGTCAGCATAGAAATGAGAAATATGTTTATGCTAAACGAAGTCATTGGTAGATAGAAATAAGTTAACCTTTCAAATTATTTGATTAACCAAAATTCTTTCAATTGATAATATACTGGCAAGTAAAGACAGAAAGATAAATAACGATCATTTAATGCCTCAATGAAGAATTTGCTGAGAGCTAAAGCATAATATATAACATCTCCTTATAATTTACGAAGAATTATGGGAAGAATCATTACGCAAATTGATACGTGAAATACATTTAACTGGATAACTGCTGATAAGATTATATACAGGGTATCCTGGCCCAAAATACTTGGGAAGGAGGGCAAGAAAAATGAAATTAAAAATGAACTGTTCCTGCTCCTCCACAAATTACTTTCAGAAGGGTGGAGCGGAAGTTAAATGAGGTATTTCATCAAAGAAGACGATTTTCCCTCTAGGCTGCTCAGGAAATAAAAGGAAATATTTTGGCTTAAAAGCAATCAAGAGAAGAATACGAAAAATGGCCGGGCATATTTCATTGGCTTCGTTGATATCCATTAAGATTCCGTTTAAGTTATATGTGACAGAATGGTAGGAATTTTATTAATGGAACAAGGGTAATATAGTAAGGGAAAAACTAAGTAGAAGCATTCTCTCCCACGAAATGAGGGTTAGCATGATACAGGAAAGAGGGCGTTAAAGGAACTTGGAAATGATGCTGCACGTTAACGAAGAATAATTGATCAAAAGTGTTACTCGTCACTGAA
The DNA here is from genome assembly GCA_933228895.1 of Platycnemis pennipes. Taxonomy (NCBI): domain Eukaryota; kingdom Metazoa; phylum Arthropoda; class Insecta; order Odonata; family Platycnemididae; genus Platycnemis; species Platycnemis pennipes. The sequence continues at coordinate 100,562,609 of OW121846.1, read as the reverse complement.
GATATAGTTCGGAGAATAGTTTTTGTAATTTATCAATCTTCAAAACTCTCTAACGATATTACTAGTGAATGATATTAAAAGAAGATACAGTACTATTGGATGGTCATACATTTTGTAACAGTATTAAAACATAGAAAGAGTCATGGAGATGCAGCCCTTCAGCGTACAATTAGAAAAAAATTGCAAGGTCTTGCAATTGCAATTGCAAAACTGTGAGCAGACAATTTCGTGCGTAAGTGGTTACACTGACTTTGCAAAGTGAGGAGGAAATCTGTTGTTTTAGTCTCTTTAATATCGTAAGACTCCTCGTGCTTTTTGTCGAATGAAAACTGCCAGAAATATTGGTCTTCATTTTTCATTCTGCGACAAAGCAGTTTTCAGAAAATCATTGGGTATATTTTTGTGGAATTTCGTAGTTTTCTCAATCGTTTCCGTCAATGAGGAAACGGTTTTAGACTTAAACTTGTGAAACACTTTCATGAAATAAACATTCACTTGGTAAGTTCCACTGAATATTTACTGACACGACCCGAGTTTCGACAAGTTGTGTCATCTTCAGGTGAAGAGTACAGAGATCCGTAGTCATTCATATGCCAAAGGAAGGAAGTTGATGATGGAATGTGATATAAACATTGTATGAAGTGACTGCTGTATGACTGGAACCGCTGCCTGCCGAAGACTTGGCTGAGTTTCGTCAGTTTAGTGAAACAATCGTTGGAGGGGAGACTGAAAGGATTTGCACAGTCAATCACTCCTTCCTCCACATTTTTAGCGCATATTAAGTGCATGTGTCCTCGATCCCTTTAGACAGCCCGTTTTACTTCACCGTTTAACACAAGGGGTTTATGGGGATGGCGAATATCGCAGAGTGTGTGGGGAGCACATGCTCTTTAAACAGGAGGGCGTTGCTGTTGGAGCGTTGTGTAACCACTAAGATTCTAGGGCAATCTTTTTCGGTAAAACGGAGGATTTTCGACACAAATTTGCTTTAGTGATTGTTGGCTATGAGGTGGTTAGTATACATATTTATTTTCGAGACCTATTTTGTGTTGATGAACTCTGGCATATTCTCTACCTCTGTTTTAGCATTGTGTTGGGCTGAACAGTCTTTGCAATGTTAGGAATGCACCCCTATTTTTCTTGCTCAGGCGATTTTTTCCTTCACGCTGAATAGTAACTTTTAATGATTACATCTGTGAAATTTACTGTTTGAACTTTCATTTTATCCGTATCCATCGAATTTTTATCAAGTGTAACCGATCATGATATTAAAGTTTAGGCAAGAAAAAATAAGTAAAATTTTAAGATAAATTGACATATCACTGTCATCGTATTTTTTGTAAAGACTAAAATTGCGTTTTTCTCCCTTCTATACTGCGCAAAGTATTCGTTTTTCTGTTATAAACCCGATATAGTACCATTCCCTGAGTTTTTCAATGTATTTATTAATTCTTTTTCGCATTTTAACAATTGATGTACAAAAAGAGAGCCACTTGGAACAAGCAAGAAATGATGAAAAGGTTTCTTGCATAAGTCTGGTAGTACATCTTAGTCACCATAAGAATTATGCTACATACTTTCGCTCTAAACCTTTCCACAATCAAATATGCCACGTGAACAGTCAAAGTTGTTGACTTCTAATTATTATATATTACTGGTCAACTATACTGCAAAAAACTGGTCCGGAATTGGGTAGGGAACATCATATGATGAGTTACATGGAGCAGGTTGTAAAGGACGTGAAAGAGAGGAATTACGTGAATATGAAGAGGTTGGCCGATAGAAGAATCGAGTGGAGGGCTGCGTCAAACCAATCCTAGGATTGTTGACCCTTGATGATGATGATGAACATCATATGAGCTTCTCCTTCTCGTAGACAACTCGTAGAGACAGCGTGATTACCCTCTTTCTACGCAGGGGAAATCAAACGCTGCAGTGACAAAGAATTCTTCCAATTTCCCACTGCTATAGTGGACATATCGTTAACAGACCTGGCTAGAACCCGAAAGAATAATATATTCCTTGATTGAAACTACGCCTTGTAAGTCCTCGTGTTGATTTCACCAACTACAGTAGTTTTTAACAGGAATAAAAAGAGAAAAATGGGAGCCAGAAGTAATTGTGCAGCAATTCTGAAGTAATTCCACACGTTTAGTACGAGCTAAAGTTCGCAGCGAAGGTTACATTGAAGCTGGTGATGTACATTGCGGCCAAACTGTTTTTTTCCCTTAGAACGGTATAAAACTACTCCACTACACATACATTTATATTTTCAATCATCATAAAATCATCGACGACCGCAATCCAACCTTCTCCCATAAATCTGTCGAAAACCACTTTCCGTCGTCCGTTCATGATGGACCTCCCTGCTTCCCCCAAATTTGACGATGTATTCTTTGAATGAAATGTTAGGTAATATCTACGTAAAGATACTCTATCGCCAAGAATATTGAGTGATGAAATAAGATCCTGACGAAAAATGTGAAACGCGATAATAAGGCTATAAACTTAATTTAATTTTCACCTTTGTTGCTTCATTCATATTCGAGTTCCGATAAATTGATAAATATAAGGAGAGGCTCAGAGCTGAGCTTAAAGCCACCGATTGCGTCCATCGGGTTGCGGATGGTGGTGGGAGGAAAAACGAAGAATGGACCTCGACTTCTGGATGTTGATGTTTGCTGTGAAATAGGCGAGTTTACTCGTCAAATAGGCAGTCGTGGTTCAAAAACGACGGCATTCCGAAGTAGTATTGTCCATCATTGAATGTGAGAGGCCTTAAAATGATACAGAAACCTGCGGAAGATTCCGTGATTTGGCGACGGGAGGCCGCCTTCAATTATGCTTCCTATCACCCGGAGGAGAGGGCAGCATCTCTTCTTCTTTTGAGTGAAGTTGGAGACAATGGTCTGTACAGTGACGCTACTTTCATTGCAGGCGTGACAACATTTACTTTCACGGCTATAGTACTTCGATGTGGAAGGCAAGGGTAAATCACCACATTATTATCCCGAGGAGTCGCAGCTACATCTCTCTTTTCTTCTTATCAAGACGTGATGGAACCCTATCAAGTAAAATATTCCGGAGGTAAAATAGTCCCCCATTCGGATCTCCGGGCGGGGATTACCCGAGAGAGTACTTCCGTCAAGTGTGATAGACATTTTAGATTAGTAACGGGGAACGTGCGATCATTTCGAAAGATCAGAGAACCTGAAGGTGGAAATACGAAGAATGGACCTCGACATCCTTAGAATCAGTGAAATGAGATGGCCCGGATAAGGAGACTTTTAGGAGTGGAACTTAAAGAATTATTCACCTTGGATCACTGAATGTTAACGCTGGAGTAGGCATAATGCTCAGGAAGAGAGGAGAACTGCATTTGAGGAGCTTCCTGCAGTACAGTGAGAGGATTACAATGGTGATGATTTAAAGCAAGTCTAGAGATACCACTGTGGTATAAGTTTACTAGCCTACGTCGGACTAAGAAGATGAAGAAGTTGAAGAAGCCAATAAGAATATCACGGAAATAATAAGGCATGAAAAAGGAGAAGAAAACATAATTATTTTAGGAGACTGGAGAGTTGTCGTCGGCAAAGGTAGAGATGGAAAAATAATAGGAAAATATGGCTTGGGAAATCGAAATGAGAGAGGAGAAAGACTTATAGAATTCTACACACAACACAAGTTGGTGGTGGCAAACATATTATTTAAAAACCACTAACGGAGAAGATATACCTGGAAATGCCCGGAGACAGAAGAAGATTTCAAATTCACAATATTTTAGTGAAACAGAGGTTCAGAAACCAGGTGAAGAACTGCAAAACCTACCCGTGTTTAGGCATCGACAATGACCACAACTTAGTGATGATGAAATGACACTCAAATCTAAAGAAATTGAAGAAATCAATGATGATTGTTTGGCAAATAGAGAACGGAGCCTTAACAGCGGCTGGCCTTTCAGAAGGCAGTGTAAAACAAGATAGAAGAGGATCTGATTGTGAAATCAGAGTAAAAGAGAAGGGTGAATAGGAAAGTTGGGCTACATGAAGTAGCTTAAGAAGTTTGGGGGGGAAGGAAAATTGTCAAGGAGAAGCTTAGGATTGTAGAAGAAGTCTTAGAATTGATTGAAGAGAGAAGAAAATATAAAAATATGGAAACTCTAGAAGGGCAACTTCGCTACCCAAGAATTGGGAATAAAATAAACCTTAAAGCGATAAAAGCAAGGGAAATGAGAATGAAGGAACTATGCGAAGATGCACAAAGCAACCTCGCAAATGGAAATGTGTAAGTTGCCTACAGGATGAAGAGAAATCACTTCAAGGAACAGGCTGCATGGTGAAACAGCATCAGGAACAAGAATGGAGAACTCTTACTTGAAGATGAAGGGAAGAGAAGGAAAGAATACTTGGAAGAGTTGTACATACAATGGAAGCAATCTTAGAGCAAAAGTAATCGAAGAGGAAAATGAAATCAATAAGAATGATTTGGGAGCCCCAAACTTAAGATCAGAATGTGACGCAGCTGAAAGGAACCATAAATAACCAAATTAATAGCATTATATTGTATGCTTGCTTGCTATTTTATCCTCTTTAAAAATTGAAATTTAGGTAAGTATATTTTTACTAATCCTTTTTTATGCATGATATGTAGTGCATATTTGGTGAAAATCCACCCCCGCCACACACCTTTATGGTGGCTTACAGGGTTTTATGTAGATTTGGATGAAATATCCGCGAGAAATTTTATTGTTGAATTGAGATTGATGGATTATTGGTGGAGGGCTTCATATTTGAGACTACAGCTCTTTATGAGCAGTAGATTTGATTAGATTAGATCGGGCTGTTACAGTGACCAGGGTATTGTTTAGGCCACGTAGCCCGGAATAGACATTCAATAACCATGTTTTTGGGACTCGAGGATATCCATGTTTAACATTGGCTTCATACTGGTGACGATTCATGATTTCCGCATTGTGCGCATGACATAAGTAAGGCTTTTCCAGCTGTTATACAAGCTGTTGCGGCGAATGAGAACATTTGTAGTTGCAGCTGCTATTCCCATGTATCTCTGATAGTATACAATGGTCGGAAAGGGCATGAAAAAAATACCTTTCCGTGGTGTTTAAAATGATATTATCATCATCACGAGTCAAAACTCATAAGATTGGTCTGACGAAGCTCTGCACTCGATTCTCCAATCAATGCCTACGTAACTTCTCTAATATGTCTTTACCAATTTGCGGTGCATAAAGAATAAAAAAATCATCATTTGATTGGTTTAGGGCGTATGCAAACAATTTTGCATATTTTTATAGAAATACCTTGAGGATCGATTTTATTCTCTGTCTATATACTAAATATTGGAATATTGAAGAAATATTTCATTTTATGCCTTCTGATTTAGACGATGCACACGTTAAAAACATTACTACCTGTTTCCTTGAATGCCTGCCTTTTATAAATTCACTCAGTCACCAGTGCAATGATCTAGTCATGGGGCCAAAATAGCTTTGTTTCATATCACATATCCTAGGTACTTGGTCTTCTTAATTCCCTCGGGAACAGTCTTCCCGGCATCTTCGCGATCCGTCCAAAACTTCATACCTGTTTAATATATTCTTTACTTCACCCTGTTTCCTTCACCATGTTTCAAATCTGCTTCTTACTCTGACTCACATTTTACACTGGCAGTTAGTTATCGCCCAATCTTCTAAATATCCATGATTCGGCACCGTACAACTCAAGAGTTTAGTTTTGAATTGTACTCTATTGTTTTCTTTGTGCTCTCCCTCAAGGTCCCAATTATCTGCTCTCTCGTATCGGTTTACAATTTTACTGACAAGATTGTTCTAATGCATCTAATCCTATACCCGTTATTGTCTTAAGGAATTAGACACGAATGTGGATCAAGAATCAGGCAATCGTTATCACAAACTATTGCTGGGTGTGCTCAAAATTTATCGCCCTTCGCTGTTATAAGTTAGGCTGTGTATAGGATTCACTACGTATATTTTTCTAGAAAAACCTAGACAGGGAGCTCTACTTCATAGCCATTTTAATAGAACCGCAGGCTCTCCCACCATTCCTGTCTCTTCTGCACTGGAGTGTACGTCATAACGTCGCTTAACTATCTCACTCATCCTGTGCTCCTGTCATGTTGTCGTGTCCTAGGGCTTGATTTTAATGAATACCATTTTTGTTTTTCGTATTAGGATATCATTTAGTAGTTTTTACCCACAATTATGATATCAGTCCAGAATGGCTGCACAACTGAGTTTGGAGTGACAAAAAATGAGTCTGCGTCGCTTATTTTCTTCCTATGGGACACAAAAACACAATATTTGGAAGCTGCATGTAGCTATTATTTGCAATGCAATACAAATAGGCTTCAGAAAAGAAGTGTCAGCAATAAAATAGAATGCATGTAGTTCACTTACAACCAGTCAGTGATGCAGGAAATATTATAAAAAAATGAAAAAAAAATTAATCATGCTTTTCTAAAAAATAAAACTCTTAAAAAAAGAAATATCTTCCAATCACACTATAAAAGAAGATATAATATTTTATCAAGTGAATTAAAGTTTAGCCTAGTACTGCAAATAATTAAATGCAGTTCATGGACATTATCAACACAACGAATTATTTATGAACATTAATAGGAAGTAATTTTGGTTTCAACAATTTAAATTGCCTAAAGGATTCATTTATGCGAGGCCACAACGAAAAGCATGGGGCGCTCTTTGATATCCGATATCAATATAAATCAATGAAATATTGGTATTCAGCGGAATAGAGCACTTCAATTTATAATTTTTAGAAAATCTTTAAATGAACTAAAGTTAAGGAGCGAAATATAAATGAGAGCAACCCGTGCTTTTCGTTGTGGCCTTGCATAAATAGACAACTTTAAATGTTATATTGTAGAAACGAAAATTACTTCGTATTAATGTTCATAAATAATTCATTGTGTGGATAATTTCCTCGAATTTCATTTAATTATTTGCAGTAATAAGCTAAACCTTAATTCACTTAAGAAAATATTATTCAATTTTTTTTAGTACGAAGTGAAGATATTTATTTTTTTAGAAGAGCATGCTTAAAAATATATATTTTTTTATTATTTACTTTTTGGTCCTAGCAAATTAGATGTTTATAAAACTACACTAGTTTATTTTAAAATTAAATGTTTGCACTTTATGTTATATGTTATAAATATGTTAAATGTTATATTTAAATAGCTCTAAGATAACTTGATGACAAATAAACATCTAATTATTAGGACTAAATAGTAATCGTACGCAAAGTACTTTGGATTTAAGAGAAATATGACCAGACAAAAGTACATAAAAATCTTCCGTCATGCAAGACATATGATATTGATGTACATTATTATCTAATGTGGTAACCATGGGAACGGGACCCGTGAATGGAACCGTAGAACCATGGAAAAGTGAACTAAAGAAAAGTATGTAAAAAGAAATTGCATGAAGAGCATGATGTATTGGCGGTGAGCTTTCATAAAATAATTCTGTTGTTAGAGAAACAATCAAAATCAGCGGAGTTACAAAGTTATGGATATCAGACGACTTACTGCGACGCCGGATGCCATTGTAATATCGATTAAAGTATAATATTAACTATAATTGTTCACTCCAAGTATGATTTTGGCTCCCTTAGAAGTAAGTGTATATAAATCAAGACAGCTAAAAAGATTTGGTAAAGTAAAATTTTGCTGCCAGCAGAGTGTTGAAGTTGAGAAAATGTAATATCTCTTTCTGAAACATTTGAGCGCTTATTTGAGCACAAACGTGGGGTGAGTTACCCACTGTCGTGGGGCGCTGCTATCATTTTTCTTTCTGGTCCCGTTCCCATCCCGGACTTCAAGCTCACGAAATAATTCGGCCCAGATTCCAAGCCAATTCCATGGGTACAGGTAACCATCTTCCATAACCTTTCCCAGTCATTTATTTCACTTTGCTGCCTATCGCATGGCAACCGAACCTGTGCCCGACTCCCACTCGGAGGAATTTTCCCGAAAATATGTAAAAGAAAAATATTTCTGGTCGGCCCACTTGGGCATGGGGAAAGGTTCCGCCGTATTTTCTCGTGAAAATGTTCTGTCTTTTCCTGTGAAAGAATTTGGCAGGCCTCGATGGGATTGCGAAGGGGCAGCTCTGGGGAATTGAAGGAGCTTGGGAGGGAAAGGTGGTCGACCGGAATGGCGGAAAGGACGGGATGGCGGACTAGGGGCGGTAAGGGCCCGGCCCTCATCGAGGAACGCTCTGGGAATTAGCGCGGGGAGGTCGGGACTTCGAGAGCTGAATGAATGGCTTTCGGGATTTTAGGATCTTGGGTAGAGGAAAGGGCACAGTGTCCAGAGTGGAGGGGCTGCTGGTACGTGAAATGAAGGGAGTCAGTGTCCAAGAGAAGGGAATCGTTTAGCATGCCCCGTGGCGAGTTAAGCCCTTCCTCCCTTGAAAGGCGCCGCGCTAATTGGCTTGCCTGACTCGACGGAGGGAGCACGGAGTCATGGACATGCTAAGGAGTTGAAATTTCACACAGGTGCAATTAATAGTGTACGAAAAACAAGGCATCATAAAGATGGAAAAATAGTCATTACAGTACCTAGAATTCCAAAAGAAACATCTACATCTATTTTTGATCGGAAACGACTTAAATTTAGTTCAGACACTTATTTTGGAAACAATTATTCCTCCATAGTACTTTCGTAACTTCATGATTTGATAAAAAAATTGTGATTGAACCATATTTCATACAAAGTATTCATTCTGTTTTAAGAAAGGTACAAATTATATAATAGTGTATTTGTTTTTCAGTTTTTGCATGAACCCATATTATTTCATTAATTCCTCTCTGTGCGGGATCAGGAAAATCGGATAGTAACTGTGTCTTAAGCGTCTTAAAATAAATGTGTTGCTTACGGTAATTTTTAAGGAAAACCTTGTGGTGCTGAAAGTTTTCATATTATTTCTAGGTGAACTAAGATCTGTGCCTCGATCATGGTTCTTCATAAGGCCTGCGCTAGCGTTATCGTAATTTTTTGATTTATTATTTCAGCGAGAACGTGATCTCCATTCTTCATTTTTCGCGCAGCAGTTCAAATTACCAAATCACAATCAGTGGAGCAAATTTTAATGATGGTTATTGTTAACCCTGCCCTACTTTAGGGGTAAGTGCTATCGATAGAGGTTGCGAACATGCGAAAGATGCATCCGTGACTCCATTTTTGGTTCTTTTTAGGCGCATGAAATGCACGAAGTTTTCTCGGCTCAAACAATGGGTCAGGATGTCCATTTAGACTGACGTTTTGACTTGATTCAAGTGCCAAAACGTCGGCCAGAGTGGACTACCTGATTCCATGGAAGGGACAAAAGGAATATTTCAAAAATATCAACACGAATAAAGTAAAATTTTGGGTGACAAAATGAGAAGGCAATACTGCACTAAGATAAAGACGTTACCAATACCCGGATATCAATACACTACATGATTCTCACCCAACTCCATGGGTGTCCTCCATCACCTGAGGATAATGAAGTATCTTGGCTGTAACCCATTTATTCCATTGTATTATTCTATTCTATTATGTATTTATTCTGAAAGAAAATGCCACTTATTCTGTCTTATTTGGCTCATCACGTCTTACCAATTTCACCATATCTCGCCTGAAACTTCGTTATTCATAAAATTTTAGGTGTTTCAGTCGTAATTCTAAGGTAGAGAAAGGTCTCTTTTGCAATCTTTAATTTTTTCACCACTCTTTTTCGCTAATATATTACCAACAGTTAATTTAATTCAAGGAAAATGCACAGCGTTTCTGAATTACATTAGTGTAAGATAAGTGCTAGTGCAAACAAGGGAAAGGGATCGACGTGTAATGTAGGCAGATGTGGGCGGTTATAACATGCAGCTCACGGCCACAGCTTGCATTCGTTCCTAAACCCCACGTGACGAGGTCTTCGACAGAGCTCCTCTGAGTAAACTCCTTGCAAAGGACGGAAGTGGTACCATGTTGTTTGCAGTGGAAACAATCTCTCTAACTGTTCGTGCTGTAATGAGCTGGAGGTTGAGTTCACATAAGATGCTTGTAGATTCTCATAATGATTGTTTTTATACGTTTGGTGAACTTTAAGGCCACATTGAATTCCTATAGAATTTATATATTAGTATGTTTTACGTGAAACTTTCTTAAATCACATTTCTGTAGTCTCGTCTTACAAAATGGTGATTCTATCTCGTTCCTCTCTCAATTATCTATCAGATTTTTCCTGTGGCACTCTTTCCTAGAATCATGGAAAGCTATACGTTGAAAAGCGACTTCTGTCGTACCCTCTCCATCGCTTCTACTGCTTTTGCGAATGTAGGAGGGTATTCGAGTTTTGGGTCGTCTTTCCCATTTGTTTTCTACATTTTTTTCTTACTGTTCATAGCCAACTATCGGTATCAATCATGAATCAACAGGTAAAATAATTTATCTGCTCATTCAACTACATTTTGGACGACTTCAGAAAATGAAAAATTATTTTTAGGTAGTTATCGCAGGTATATTTATTACGAGATTCTTACCAAAAATACTATAATTACAATTACAAATTATAAACAATTGTTTACCATAATATAGGTACCTTTTAAACTAGTTACGAGATTCTTACCAAAAATACTCCTGGTTTTACAGTTGCATAAGCTCAGTCAACCAATATGCAGACTTATTGCATATTGGCTGATTGATTTGTTGATTGGTTGGCAAATGTATGCGTGTGCATCATCACAGGCGTCGCACTCGTTGAAGGCCACCCTGTGCACTTCTCCGAACATCTGATCTCAGCCTTCAACGGACTGTTCATTGCCTCATCATTCAACGACACAGCATCCACCCCATCTGCGGTGCGATAAAATTGCACGGAAACATATTTTTTTGGGTTCTCAGCTTTGACTGAGAATCTGGCATACATCTCAAAATGCATTTATGTGTAGATTGAGTAGCTGAGGAGGAAATGGGAGGGAAAAATGCCGAAGAACATCCCTTCTACGTCTACCTCTACACGATACCCTGCAAGCCACCGTGAGGGTGTGTGGCAGGGGGTGAAGATCACCAGGCATTCACTACTAACATGCAAACAAGCAACTATAGGGTCTCATACAACTAGATTGCTAGTATCTATAGTATTTAAGGGGTTAATACATGCATCATGCACTACAGACTACTCTAAAATGTTTCACCTACCTATCCCTTTGCTATGCTGCCTATTCTGTTCTTTTATAGTACGGGGGAAAAATGCGATTTTGAATCTATCAGCACGACAATCTATCTCTCTAATCTTATTTATCTGGTTGAATCTAGTATAATACGCTGTTTTTTTAATATGTGCCTAACATCTTCAGTAAAGCTATCCGATTAAAATTTCTCTAATTGATTTAATCTGTACTTTAACCTAAGCTCTGATAATGTTTCCCACCCTAATTCTTTTATTAATTCTGAAACGCTACTCAACCTATCGTAACACCTTTTAGCGAGCCTAGCTGCTCTACGCTGCACTGTCTAGTTCTCTGATGTAACCTAATTCATTCGGATCCCATACACTGACTGCATACTCAAGGTGGGACCTAATTAGTGAAAAGTAACATCGCTCTTTTGTCTGCTCATCACATTTCCCAAGTACTCTTTTTATAAATCCTAGCTTTCTCTTCACTCGGCCGCATTTTTCCCGGGTGTGTCGTAAAAGTCAGTGTCCATTGCATGTGCTACAGAGACATCGATGAGCAATTATCATGATTTTCTTCACCAATCCTCGCAACCAGTGTTCACAGGAACTTTTCAAAACTTTTTGTGGTCATCTGGACCTTAGAATCACATTCATACTTGTGAGGTAATATGAGAACATAAGCATCTTGCGCATCTATAGCTCCCGGTCACTATCGGAATCATTGTTTTAGTTCCACTTTTATTGCTGCATAGAACTGTCAACCTCTCCTTAATAGTTTTGACTCCATGACACTTTATCCTCTAAATGCCAAACTTTAATCATGAAGCCGTTTAAAATATAGGCCCTCCCATTTGGCATGAAAAACGTCATTCAGGCCGTAGTGTTTATGAAGCTTGTGAGGGTGACATCCTTCCACATTCCTCAAACGCTATTACTCACCCTGGCTGCCTCGCCTCGAGTGTGAACTATCCTATGACATTTTTAAAAACTTTAAACCCTTTCATTCTAAGACGTCAAGTCATTCCAGCCCATTTATTCATCTAAATAAGAGGTGTTTTCGATTGGTAATGCACCATCTACTGGTGTATTGGATGAGCGTGCTTATTTGAATCACATAAGGACACCCTCAAAATCACATTTTCCGACTTACTGTTTTTATGTGCCTAATAGTACCTTTTTGAGCTGAGTTATTAATACTTTTCCTATTATTTAACCACAGAGTCTAATATTAATGTTGAGATTTCGTTTTCCGCTATTTTAACACCCCTTATAAGTGGATATTAGCCTACCTCTCGGAGAAGCTTGAGATTTTCAATCGTCAGCATTTTTCTTTTCACGATAGGCTTTATTTTCCATGGCTACTTCTAATCACAGGTCTCACATTTAATGCAAGGAAGTAATGGTGTTCACGCAGTTTTGATTTCCAGGAAACATAGATAAAACAAACGAACATTGAAGTAAATGTACGGCTTGTGGATAACTTGCCAAGCGCTGATTAGGTTATTCAAATGTTTGTGAATGCCGTCTTTTAATCTTTCATAAACAATTGTTTACCATAATATAGGTACATTTTAAAATATTATTGTAAGTGATAAAAAAATTTCAATGTATCAAACCACTTGAGAGATATCCATTGTCAAACACAAATATTGGATTGTAATTTTCCTAAGACTAATTTGGTTTGACCCTTCTCCAAACTTGCTGAAGAGGTAACCAGAACGTGCTAACCATAATTATGTATACACTGTGACTCCGATTTGAGAAAATGAACATGCAGGAAAACGTCCTATCAGGGAACATGCGAACAGGAATCCATTCCAATCAATGATGTGGATAGCCTGTCACGGAGCTCAGATATTCACCGATGACATAGGTGTATTAATTTTTTCTTTGCGTTTGTGGCGGAGTTCAGCGCTCGTAGGCGCTTCAAATAAAGAATTTCAATTTCCAGCTTGAATCAGCCGGTGAAAATTGGCCATCATCTTGTTTAAGAATCCGTTATTCATGCTTCCACTTGTGCAGCCCACGACAAAATTTAATCTGCTTACAAGTATCGATAAGCCACACTTATTTTTTTGCCGTCTACGCGAGCGTTCTCTTCAACTACCAATTGTGACGTTTGAAGTTTTTTGTGTTCGTTGGTTGGTTATTCAGCGGAGGTGACCAACAGCTGAGGTCATTTGCGCCATTTAGGATAGGTGGGTAATTGGGTTATGGTAGGAGTTATCAGGGAACGGAGGAAGGGTGGAGAGAAACCCGGCGTCGCCATTAGCCTGCTGCCTACTGTTAACGAAAGGCAGCAAGGGGACCACAGCTTAACGTCCCATCCGAAGGACGGAGTATTGAACTTAAATTTCCCTACGCTAGGCACTCAAGTGGGGGCCGGTTTTCCACTGAGTGGAAATTTCAGATTCCCGCCACTGCCGAGAATCGAACCCGAGCCCTTGGGATGGGAGGCTAGTACTCTAGCCACCACACCAACCCGATCCCCATTTCTATTCGCATGGATGAAAAGTTTGGATAGTAGCGTCACAATCAGCCAGAAGAAATATGTAAATGATCTAGGACATGGTGGTCTGGTGTGGGTGGCGAAATGAGTAGATTTCCCGTGGTACCTATACTGGGAAGAGTGGCAGTTGATGTGGGAAACGGAAGAAACTCTCCATATTTACTTCAATAGGTGTCTCGTGTATTTTTCTGCCATTCATGAAGTGTTATTTCTGACTAAAATTTTCTTCTGCGACCATTTCATGATAAATACTTCTAAACTCTTGATGCAAAGTGGCTGTATTTGAAGAACCTAATTTACTCGATTGCAATGGCTGGTGTAAGGTATGGAAATCAAGAGATGAACATGGCACTGCCTGACAGGGGACTTCGTAATACAGGAAAAATTTACCAGAATTTGATAGTTAGAAACAATAATACCTAGGACTGAGTAGTTATAAAATAAAAAAATGCACTCATATGGGGCAATGCAGAACGTAACCCATTATACTGTTCAAGTAAGGCGGTAGCTTAGCTGTATTTAACCACTGTACTAGAGGAAGATTTAAGAATGAAAACTTATTGACTCATTAGCAAAGTATTTTAGAGGAATGTATTTCTCATAATTAGAATAAGATTTTCATATATGATAGAAATAATATAACTTTCTGTTATACTCTGTCGTTGTCGAAGGATAAAATGTTTAAATAATATATTTCAGTGACGATTTTTATTGATAGAGTGAGAAAACGCAGCAACCTTCTAGAAGCCAAGGATTGCCTTCATAATTCCTCACTTAAAATGTACCGATGCTACAAGAACAGTAACCACTGAAATATGAGTCTTTTTTTCTTAGAAGCAAGGCAACCATGCCAAATATATTTTCACACATGATCTTAACCTTATGGTTACCATGTGTATGTTAAATCCGGAGGTAAGTGAGGGTAGAGGTCATCCAATACTGACTAAAATCAACGGAAGGTGAAATTCACTAATCAGGGTAGGGGGCTAGTTCCTTCCCTGTTGTTATACATGGAGGGGTAAAAATTATTTAATTGCTCAAATAATAAACAACGTATAAGCCGAAAGTTTTAAATATGTAGTTTGAGGAATTTTATGAAGTAGTTTTATTCGGTTATTAGCATTTTCGGAAATAACTTTGATTGAGAATTAAATTTTCTGTTTATTACGTATGGATAATATTTTATTCGCTTCAGCTATGCCGTACATTCTTTTGCTTCTCAATAACTGGGAGACTATTTCAGGTTGCCCCCGTATGTGCCTCTTGTGCATTACCACAATGATTTTCTTCTCCACGGTACACCCTGGCCTCCTGGGGCGTTTCTCAAGCATTGGACGGAACACTACTGGTGTAGGTACAGGCCGCAACTGACTCCCTATGATGCGAGCGGCGCTCAGGTGTGCTTATAAAGAAATTGACGGAGAGTTCCTCGAAGATGGAGTTTTTTTTCGTTTAAGTAATACCTCCGGGTAATTTTCAAGCGAGGTTCGTGGGTGCGGTTTTACGAGTAAAAACGGTGTGGAATACAGCCACCGACGCAAAGCTCGAGACGGAAATATGATTGGGGAACGTAGGTCATGCTGGGAAATGAAATATGAATGTAACTTGTAGCTCCTCCATAAAAATTTTGCTTTAATTGATCAATGTTTTCATTGAATCTTTTGGCAGTTATGTTTTCCCAGTAGGGATCGAAGTTAATCCTTTTACTTAAATGTCAACTTATTAGTGAAAACGATGAATAAAATCACATGTTGTTGGAATATAAAATTCATATAATCTTCAGCACTCCTTTTGAGAAATTGCTACAACGATGTTAGCATAATATGAGTCTATACTAGTGATCCTCCCGTGTCAAAATTTCATTTCGACCGCTTGTCATCCACATGAAAAGAACTTTGGCCCAGGTGGCATAAATTTTGTTTTCACATTTTATGCCAAAAGAGATTGAAGTTTCGAGTTAAAAAGTCACTTCTCTTAGTTACATTTATCGATCACAGACATATCACTTCCCAAAGTTAGATATCCGTCAAGAGAGTTTGTCCAACTGTAAAGTAGGATACACACTATATAACGTAACCCTTACTATAAATAATTCCTAGAGAACGCGTAACAGGTGTATGACGTTAAAAATTTTAAAATACGATCGGTGATTCATTTAGTTGAGAATTTTATCATTACCGATTTTACTATTAATATAATGATTAAACACTATGGGCCCTATTATTGCTTTTCAGCCATAGCCACAAGTGTATCACCAAAGGGACAGCTGGTGTCCCTTTTTATTTACGAAATTCCAATGACGATTTTAACTCCCTCAGCAATGCTACAGTCACAGTACTATTGCAGTCTTTGGAAAACTATATTAGAGCGCCACGGAGGTCGTAGTATAGATTAAATTGGGAAATCAATTTGCAGAGTCGGTGTCTGTCTACTAACGGTGATACCGTTCTACTTCTCTACTACTACTTCTCATTAGGAAAACTATATATAACTGTTAATACCTTCAAGAAAGTACCTCATTTTATTTATCTCGCTTGCCTACGGGATCTTGTCAACCGCAATCAAGATTCACTATAAAAATATATCACTTCTTTAATATTTGTCTCGGCACATAGTTACGAAAAATGAAAATACATTCGGTTATTTCTACACTTTATTTTACGAACTGACCAAGATTTCTGCATAAAAATCCATTATCAAGAGCATTAAGAGCTTTATAACGGAATTTCATTCCGAAACCTGAGTCGGTTCGTAATATAAAGTGTGGAAATTGACCAGTGTACCTTCATTTACAATGAATATAAAATATTTCCGTAATGTTAGTCCGGAAACTCTGAATTGTGGCAGTACATAGCACCTACCAACCGAAGTTCTACAGACCGAAACGGCACTATGACATTTAAGTTTCACACCTTTTATTTCCTCCATCTATCTGAGAATCCCTTCCCTAACTTGCGTGTGAACTGCGCTATCCTTATCCATTTCGTTTCGCTAACTGGTTCCTATTACACAATGTACCGTAGATGTATTTCTGCGAGTGAGAGACTATATTAATTTGACAAGTTTGAAACTTGTATAATTGGAATTTTTAATGCACTGGCTAAAGTAAAAACTTTTAATGATCTGATTAGGTAATGTAAAGTTTGACGTTTTTCTCTTCTCTTAATTATTTTCTCAACATTTTTCCTCTAACAAAATTTTGCCACACTCAAGTTACAAAGATGTTTCATATAGTTCTGTTATTGTCTTCGTTGAATTATTTATCGTGTTCTTAGAATTGATATACCCTAATAAACTGTGTATTCGGTTTCTACAGGTTGGGAATATAAAAAAATCAGAGTATCTTTTATTTAATATAGCACAAAAAGTGTATTTGGAGTATTTTCAACAAAATATTTATATTTATAATTATAAAAGTATATAATTATAAAGGTATAAAATTATAATACTTATAATTATTTAGTTTTTATATGTGCGCATTTATAATGCAAAGGCACCTGAAATGCACTTATAGATGAACATTGGCAAAGATGTTCTAACGTAGTAAACTATCTGACTGCACCTTTGAAAAGTTTGAGGGGCATTTCCATTTTTCCATGATGGTGAAAGCTATTAGAATAATTTGGTAAGTTTGCAGGGATTCCATGTTGCAGCGTTAACAGGCTAAACCGTAGAAGTTCATAGTTGTCGACACGCTATTCATCCTGTAGCATAATGTTTGGGTCACCCTGGGAGTCCTTTCTTCGAGTGAAAATACTGAGTCGTAATGTCTTCAGTTAAAATACCTCTAGTTTCGTAATCTATGAAAATTTTCCCTCATTGTTGTACCATTTATTTTAAAAAGCTTTTAATAATTGGACCTTGTTTTGCCTCGTATTCAGCGAAAAGAAAGTTTTATATTTTTCAACCTTTTTATTTGAACCTTTTCTTCAATTTCTCTATCTCTCAACGTTATATTTTCTTTCTCAAGACGTATCATAAGCACTACCGTGGCTAGCTAACCATAAACGGCTTCGGGCTGAATACTAGAGTGATTTGGGGAGAGATGAGAAAAATCAGGCTGGAAGATTGAATTACAGTTTTGAGAAGAGACTGATATGGGAAAGTGTTTTAGGGTAAGTAATAAGTCTCTATAATATTTATTGCAATCAAATTTTTCCGGTGCCCTCAATTGCGTAGTGACTGGAAAATTGAGTCAGTTATGCGAAAATTGCATATGATTATTTATGTGACCCTAGACTCTACATATATCTCATCATCATCGGTCAACATTCCTAGGATTGGTTTGACTCAGCCCTCCACTCGATTCTTCTATCGGCCAACGTCTTCATATTGACGTAGCTCCTCTCTTTTACATCCTTCACAACTTGCTCCATGCACCTCATACTAGGCCTGCCTTTTCCATTCTTCCCGATCACTTTTCCC
Organism: Platycnemis pennipes; assembly: GCA_933228895.1. NCBI lineage: Eukaryota > Metazoa > Arthropoda > Insecta > Odonata > Platycnemididae > Platycnemis > Platycnemis pennipes. The sequence continues at coordinate 100,544,451 of OW121846.1, read as the reverse complement.
TCGACAATTGTCTTCATCAGGCCATCGTGTCTTAAGATGTGGCCTATAAAGTTGTACCGTCTTCTTTTTAAGGAGTTCGGTAGACATCTCTTCTCTCCAACTCTTCTTAAGACTTATTCGTTTGTCACTCGATCGATCCGTTTTATCTTCATCATTCTTCGGTAGCACCACATTTTTAATGCTTCCAGCCTGGACTCCTCTGCTGCTGTTATTGTCCATGCTTCGCTGCCATATAGTATAATGCTCCAGATACATGTTCTAATGAAATGTTTACTAACTTCCACATTTGTATTTGCAGCTGTAAGCAGAATCTTCTTCTGGTAAAATGTCCTTTTTCTTTGGGCAATTCTACTGGCAATTCTCTCTTACTTCGTCCATCGCTGGTTACTCGGCTTCCCAGGTAAAATAACTCTTCCACCTCCTCGATTTTTTGTTTTCCTAGTTTAAAATTGGTTCTGGCTTCCTTTCTCCTACTGCATACCAATCAATACCTTAGTTTTCTTTTTATTGAGCTTCAGATGATATCTGGTGATTTTTCTTTCCATTTGTCCTAGTGTCTTCTTTAAATCTCCTTCTGTTTCTTCCATGACTGCTATGTCATCGGCGAATCGTAGCATACTGATTTTCTCCCCGTGGAAATTCACTCCCGGATACCTTTCTTTAACTTCTTGGATGGCTTTCTCGATGCAGACATTGAATATTACGGGAGACAGTGCACAGCCTTGTCTAACTCCTTTCTTTATGCTTGCTTCTGAACTGCTGGGTCCTGATTGGGGTTTGGGGCTCCCAAATCATCCCTATCGACTTCATTTACTTCTTCGATTACTTCCGCTCTGAGATAGCTTCCATTGTACAACTCTTCCAAGTATTCCTTCCATCTCTTCACTTTATCCTCATGTTCAATTAAGAGTTCTCCATTCTTGTCCCTGATGCTGTTACATCATGCAGCCTGTTCCTTGAAGTGATTTCTCTCCGTCCTGTAGACCACTTACACATTTCCATTTGCGAGGTTGCTTTGTACATCTTCGCATAGATCCTTCATTCACATTTCCCTTGCTTTTCTCGCTTTACAGTTTACTTCAATTCCTATTCTTTTGTAGCGAAGTGGCCCTTCTTCAGTTTCCACATTTTTATATTTTCATCTCTTCTCAATCAATTCTAAGACATATTCTGTAAACCATGGATTCTTCTTGACAGCTTTTATTCTCCCCAGAACTTCGTTTGCTGCTTCCTGTATCCCGATTTGAATGCTCTCCCATCTCTTTTCCACTGATTTCACAGTGAAATCGTCTTCTATTTTGTTTTCCACTGCCATCTGAAAGGTCAGCCGTTGTTGAGGTTCCTTTAATTTCTCTACTTGCCATACGTTCTTCATCTGTTTCTTCAATTACTTGAGTTTTAAGTGGCATTTAATCATCACTAAGTTTTGGGCAGTGTCAATATCTGTACCCGGGTAGCTTTTGCAGTTCTTCACCTGGTTTCTGAACCTATGTTTCACTAAAATGTTGTAAATTTGAAATCTTCTTCTGTCTCCGGGCATTTCCAGGTATATCTTCTCCGTTGGTGGTTTTTAAATAATATGTTTGCCACCACCAACTTGTTTTGTGTGCAGAGTTCTATAAGTCTTTCTCCTCTCTCATTTCGATTTCTCAAGCCATATTTTCCTATTATACTTCTATCTCTACCTTTGCCGACGACAGAGTTCCAGTCTCCTAAATTAATTAGGGTTTCTTCTCCTTTTACATGCCTTATTACTTCCATGATATTCTTATTGACTTCTTAAACTTCTTCATCTTCGTAGTCCAACGTAGGCTTGTGAACTTATACCACAATGGTATCTGTAGGCTTGCTTTATATCTTCACCATTGTAATCCTCTCACTGTACTGCAGGAAGCTCTACACGCACAGTCCTGTACTCTTCATGAGCAATATGCCAACTCAGCTTTACCATTTTTTTATCCAGCTCGAATAATTCTACAACTTGCACTCCAGAAGTCTCCTTCTTCGGGCCGACTCATTTCACTGATTCCTAATATGTCCAGGTCCATTCTTCGCATTATCACCTTAAGGTTATTAATTAGGATAATTATTAATTATCCATTAATTAGGATATTAGAAGTGAAATTCTTGAAAATTTCCAAAGAATCGATGGAAATTGATGGCATCGCATCTCTTGTGGATAAAAGGACCTTTTCCTAAAGAGATGAAAGGCACATATTCTTACTGGTTCAAATTATGTCTCGGCGGAAAAGTTAGATTCTTGATCGGACAATGTGACCAGAGTTCTGTTAGTTAGTTATCCACTCTCCGGTCCTAAATATAAAATCAGACCAAAGTCTAGACCATAGCGATAACTTTGCCTTCTGTTTGGTTTACAAAATTAACAGCAGGATTATGTCGAGCACTGCTAGGAGGATTTGTTCCTGAGGTCGGCGTGATCGTCAAAAAAAGTAACTTGTTTATTGTTCTCCATGATGCCGGTTGGATATGCTTGCTTGCTGGTGAGGGACTCTCTGCTTCTATGGGGTTTTAATTGCTGCTCGTTTCAGAGCGTTATCGCTAGGCTACAAGAGCACTTAATGGATAGGGCAGGAAGTTACGCGAGTACAGCGCACTGTGAATGCTCATTTTCTGAATAAATCGGGATAAGGGCAATAAAATATTTACGACATATATTTTTATGCCAAAACTAAGAATATAGGGCAAATAAACATCAGAGGCAACGCACGTTTTATGTGGGATTTTACTTCAGGAAACTTTGATTTTAAGCACCCCTTCATCAAAAGGTCCGCTTTTCCTCAGACATCAAGAGCATAAAAGTATCAAAATTTTTTTACTGGTATCTCCATCAACAAGGTTGATATTGACCTAAAACACCGTATATTCAATCTATTGAGCGCTATTCTTCTATTAAACGTGTTTGAATTTTTGATTCAACCGTCTACGCATAGTGCGGAGTTGTAATACAATAACCAAATATAATGAGTCGTAATAAGGGTATAAAATATCGGTAAGGGGCTTATTATAAGTTGAAAGAGGGAAACATGAATTTTTATACCCTTTCGCTGATTTTGAAACTAGAGAATTGAATTCTCCATTAATTAAATTAAAACTTGAATGCCAATAATAATTAGTATAGCATTGTGTAATGGGTATAAATTTGTAACAAAATGCTTAATTCAGACATATTATTATGTAACCAAAACTCGACTGCAAATAAACGAAGAATTATTCCAAATACTATCGCATTTGGAATATTAAATTTAAATTGGGAGTGATATTCATACGCATGGATATAGATGAAAGTATAATGATGCCTTTGAAACGATCTTTTATTTACAATCACAAATCAATCATCACTCAACTGCTGGAAATCACTCATTGTCTCTAGCTGTCGAGAGTTACATTTCATTTCCCTTCGTTACTTGCTTAAAGTATCCTTTGAATTGAAAAAGTATTTTTTGTTATTATTGTAGTATTAGTCCTTGAATACAAGCTTTTATAATAAGATGCGATGAAATCTCTGTGGGCTAGTCTAACGAGGGTGAATCAAGTGTGAACGGCATTGACTAATACTGCTCTGTGATACAGTCCATTCATTTAAGCCAAGAAGAGATTCCACACTAGGTAAGGAGATACATTTGTTTGCAGATAATCTCCGCACAGGAAGTGAGTTGATGATGGATTATATAACGTCACAAGGAAAATACTAATCAAATTTCTCTAACTCAACTCTTGTGGTATTTTCACAGTGTTTCATCCTCAGAAAAAACATTTCTAAATAGTCAGAAGTAAATGCCAGTATATTTTGCTGGAAAAATACAGCTTCGCTACAGATATTCTCTACTCCAAGTCTAATGAGTTTAGTGGCTTTCAAGCTAATGCTTTTGTTCACTATTACAAGTTAAAAATGACGAATGATTACCTCAGCCAAGTATGAGAAATTATTTTTGATTTAAAATACCAAATCTATTGTTTTCCTCTCCTTCTGTATTTCATGTAACAATATGTACACGATACTCTAACGCGTTAAATAGAAATAACCTCCCTCCTTCCCTATAAAAGCCATTCCTGACGTATAATTTTCAGAGCATAATATAAAATGTGGTGCTACCGAGGAATGATGAAGAATAAATGGATCGACCAAGTGAGTATCGAGGAAGTCCTAGATGAGTGAGAGGAAATAAAAGTCGAGGAAGACCTCGTACGATATATATTACGAACAAGTGGCAAAGGATGTGAAAGAGACGTCATATGTGTAAATATGAAGAGATTGACTGATAGGAGAGTTGAGTGAAGAGTTGCATCAAACTAATCCCAGGATTGATGACTGATGATGAAGTCTATTTCGTTTTGATGAAATGGGGGCAATGTCAGTATATATCTGATGATGTGAGACTTTCTGCAATGAGTTGAGTAGCTATTATATTACCAGTGGCTCACAGTTTCTGCTTCATTGGTATTTGAGTGGCTTTAAGGAAATGCACATTTTCGTGAAATGAATCCACTCAGCAGTCATATTGTTTGTTCATAATGGGTAATTACAATTTTGAAATATTATCTTCCAATTTGTCATACTTTGCTTGCATACATACATAAATGCTTAAGCTGGCCAGGTATGATGCTATGAAAAGCAGCTGTAGCATCCAGAAATCAGAATGAAGACTATAGTTAGTTATTATGGAGTGATAGCTGGCTAACTCTATGCGCTGAGGAAGTAGTAAAGTTGCCAGTTTTACGTGGAATACTTTCCGGTTTTTAGGGCCGTTTTCAAAATTATATTTTTCCCGAAAGAGCTTATTTCGACGGGAAAGCTTATGATCATATTCCTGGTGATACGCATTCATAGAAGTGCCTTGGGATATTTGTAGCTTTTTCCTGGAGGGTCGAAATAAAATTATAACTGTCGGTAAAAAACTGAATATTTTACATATATCTTGCGCTTGTGTTTAGTATTGATTTGCCACGTATACCCACGAAGTTATGAGTTTAATACATCAGAAGATTTTCTATTTAAATATACATTTATTGGACTACCTTTGCTCCATGGGAACAAAAGCAGGCTGAAAAGCCGGAATATCCCTTTGAAGCAGCGACGCGCTTCAAATTAATCGGTTTTTATCAGGCATGGGAATCAGGATGAAATATTCAAAGCATTTAGTTTGTATGAGAGCGGCAGCGCTTGGTTGAATTATAGGTTCGTAAATGTGCATATCCCGCTTGGTTAGGGTGCTGCTTTTCGATTGGAATAAATCCTTTCACAGTAGTATAAAATTAGAAACGATTTATCTTGCACCTCGTTCAAAGTAGGCGTTGATTTTTAGGCATTTCGTCTAGATTAAGGCGGATCCGAAGAGGAATTCCAACATTTTTAGCACTTTAAGTGCCGCCAGGGGCATTAAATAATATGTAATCATATTAGTCAACTCTGTGGCCGGATAGAAAGGTTATTATGATATGTGAAGGCGGAGGACGAAGATCAGAGAAAGGGTGCTGAGCCATTTTAAGCCTCACAATCAGGGAAAAATCTTTATAATCTTTGGCTGCATAGTATAAAAGGGGAAGAAATCCTGGAGATAGCTCAGTGAAGATTTTGTGGATAGGTGAATATAGTCGAAGAGATATGTCCCACTGGGAAGGGTAATAGGGCCTCAAGGTCATCTGCTCCAATCCTCTTGAATCCTCTTCAGGAAACTTCACACTTCTCGCAGTGTAATGTAATGCGTATCAGAGTTTGACCTTGTGGGAAACAACAGGAGATCCAGGGTAAGGAGCTGCATCACCAATCCTTCATAATGAGGATACTTCTCTCCTTTGAGCTGAGTATGGGAAGAGCTCTTCCTTCACCCATCAAAACAATGTTTAAGTTGATCAGTGAGTAAGTGTCCATATTTAATAGCATTCGATAGCATGATGATTCTAATTCATTATGCCTTGACTTGCCTCATTCGTTAATTGTTTTATTCGTTATTGCCCTGCTGTATAAATAATCAAAAATACATATATGAGACTTGTGTGAGTGTAAGTGACGTTTCCCGGACTTCTCTATGGTAGATACCTGGGTGAATGTGTGCATGTGACTGAGTAAGTGTGTTGTATGAGTGAGTATTCCCTTAAGTGTCGTATCCTTTGGTGAGTCCTAACAACTCCGATAGGATACCATTGGGTGCATGAGTGTCGTCTGAGGCTGTCCCTGGCGCGGAAATACTTTACCATTAAACATCCTCAGGTGGAGTGATTGTATACCCAATTGATTGTATCCCTTAATCGGGGTTCCGTACACCCCGTGAAAGGCCTACAATCGGGTGTGTGAATTACAATTGTGGTGCAAAGGTTTCACCGGCGCAGCGACACCAATATTCATTACTTACATGCGCTGAATAAACATTGAACAATACACGGGTGTATTACCTTTGTACCTGTGATACGTGTTCTTTTCAAGGGAGGTGGCCGACAGCTGTGGTCATTTGCGCCATTAGGATAGGTGGGTAATTGAGTACTGGTAAAAACCTTTCACGGAATGGAGGAAGAATGGAAAAAAACTCGGCGTCGGCATTAGCAAGCTCTTAATGGCAGGTGCCAAGGGGACCAAGGTTAAACGTCCCATCCGATGAAATGAGTATTAAAGCTGAAATGCCTTCCATCAGGCACTCAAACAAATACCGGTACATAAATGAATATTCCACCAGTGCCGGGAACCGAATCTGGACCCTCGGGATATCAGGCCAGTACTTTAGCCACCAAACCAACCCGATTCCCGATGTTACTTGTTTAACTCCGTAGAAACATAAATACATCATTATCTCTTCTGGTTACAAACTGTCATCAACAAACCACCTGAAATTACATAACAATATTTATTGTTCAGCAGAAAAATATGCTTCGTTGTGAGCTTTGCTTGTGTTAACATAAGCTGGCATTGTGTCCCAAAACAAAATTTCGCTATTCTTTTCATTTGCATTGTAGCTATTATATTACTGTTCTCAAATCATCCATTCTGTGTACTGACTAGATTTCCCGAATGCACAGGAATTGTTCTTAAGCATGGTGGAAAAGAACAAAGAGTGTTTAATTTCACGCAGAATTAAATCAGCGAATTAATGAAGTGTCATATATACCTATCCTTATATTCCATAGAATCCTATGAACCTCGGTCCCTCAAAATAACTTATCTCACTGTGATATCCATAACTTGTCGAACCTCCTCGAGACCTGTACAGTAACCGAGATAAAACTTTTGGAATAAACAGCTACAGCTTTAAGCCTATCTCTGGAGAATATAAGAGAGGTGAGTGGGAAGAGTGGTTAAGGGATAAGAAAGAATTCCAGGTCCCGGTAAATAATCCATGAGCTACGACTATTTGAAGGCCCCCTTGGAAGAAGGACGCTTCATCCTGCCTGGCGTCACTAGTGGCACGGGAATGCGAACGCAAAAATGCGAACAGATTATTTATAAAAAAAACCACACCGTGAGTAGATTATAAAAGAGAGGCGTGCCGTGAGGGGCGATGGGAAAACGGAAACAAAAAGAGACGGGGAGAGCGGAAAATCGAGGCCTGGGATTTAAGGGAGTTAATCTGGATTTTTTCAAACATGAAGCCCGCGCGCAATAATGGCTGCACACTGTAATGGTACACGATCATGTTTTATGGCTGGGCGGGTAAAAATTGCTCGTCGCGGGGAGGATAGAGTGTGGGCGGGGGTAGTCGGGTGGGAGGGTGAGCCAGGAGGGTACGAGCCGAGTGGGATGAAAGGGGAGGAGGTCGGTCGGTGTGTCGGAGAGGATGAAGCGGCGACTCGGATTGCACGCGGAGAGCGGGTGATGCACACAGATATAAGGGTGCCTTCAGACAGACCTATAATTGCATGGGATAGGGCGAGGGAGCCAAGTGAATAAGCAGCTACACCGGGGAGAGCGAGAGAGAAGCGCATTCAGCCGGAGCGATGGGAGCTTCTACGCGTAAATTGAACAAGTTCCCTCGCCGAAAACCCCCGCCGAGCCTGGAACTCCGAGCTAAGGGAAACGAAATTAAAAAAAAATCGTGCAAACGATAAAAGGACGCTTCTAAAGTTCCACCCCGAACTAGATAGTGACAAATTCCGTCGTCTTCAGCGTTAGAATCCGTCGAAACTTTCCGAAAATTCATCGACTCTTGTGCGACGACATTGAATTCAAAGTTGCGTCTCACGTTCATGGTTCCATTATTGTCCTTTCAACAGCCAAATAATTTCCATCTCGTCTCATTCGATATAGTCTGCACGGTGTGCATAAAATTTGGGACTCGCTACCATATTTAAACACATTTGAAGCTGTTTCAAACGGGGCTTATTTGAACAGTTTGCAAGGATTGACATAAAGTGTTTCAAACAATATGAAAATGGGCTTATTTAGGAGATGAACGAGTAGCAAAGCTAGTTCCCTGGTATTCGATGAACTTTTGTATCTAAGTTTTCTCAAACGAGGGCTTTTGTGGAATGGGAAATTTCAGTGGGCGATATACTTGAAGATATGCGGAGGTATTATTAGAGGAAGAGCTTGAAATCTTTGACTACGCGTTACGCGATCCAGGAGAGAGATAACTGAGAGATTGCGAACTAGCCGCTAAGCACCTTAACGGAGGTACGTTCTGAAATTCACGTTGGAAGAGCTTCCACAAGGAAAAAAATGATCTACCTTGACCAGCTCTCGTGTCGGCTGCGCATCAGAATTTTTAGAATAAAAATTCAAAATTATCTTTGAAATGACTGTGGAAATCTAGCCGTACCTGAGAAAATTGGGGAAAGGTTGCTTCACGAAGGCATATAATGAGAAATACGTTGGAGAGGTCACTAGTGTTGCATTATTGATAAATATAGCTATGAAATACCTACCGATGAATTATTATTATTATTACAAAGTAGTCACAAGTCGACCATATGGTCGGGTCGTAACATACATCGGTGTGAACCGATTAAATAAAAAAAATCAATCCATAAAAAAATAAAGACTGCCAAAATACATCAAAAAGACAATAGAATAAAATACCCCACAGTGCACAAATCCTTACGGTACAAAAAAACATTTACAGTACCAAAAAAAAGAACGTAAATTGAATTCAATAGAAGGTTTATGAAGTGAATAATTTGGTTATTTCTAGTGCATACAAGGGAAAGAAACGATGATCTGTCTTAAAGGGCGGTCGACCTTTTCAATAAAATTGTGGTTTAAGAAAGTAATAAAAGTACGGAGATACTTAAATACGCAAGGAAGCCTATAAAAAGGTTCACTGGAATGCAAAGGATCACTGGACTTTCACTTGAAGAAAGATTTAAACCAAGTCATGCCTTGAGACAGCATCGCAGTAAGCGTAATTAAATCAAGAAATCGACGTCTAGGTAGTAATAATGGTAAATAGTGTTATGGTAGTTGCGCTGAATACATGTTTTGCTTCGGCTGCGTGGACTTACGCTCATTAAATATTTGTGTAGTATTAAAAATAGAATACAAATATTTAGTTCAATGAACACCTGGATGAAAATTGTCAAAATTGTCTTTGAAAAAACGTTTTAATGCTTTACACACCTATGTATTGTTTTCTGTGGGCATTGATGAAAAACATCTGGGGGGAGAATTCGTTCCACTCATTTTTAGCATCAAGGCATTTCCGCTGGTGTACTTATAATTAACGGTGTAATATGCCAAAAAACTGGGAGTAGGTATTGCCATACCATACGGCAATTTTTCATTAATCCTTCTTGAAAACCAAGTGAACCTTTTTAACCCTCTAATCACATGCATGTTACCATAATGGCCATAAATTGCTCACCTAGAGAGAAAAGTGCAGTACGCGTTTTTCATTCCGAAATAAATGGTGTATGCATTATCTACCTGAATTTATAACCAGTTTTTGCTGTTCGGAAGCCAAAGAATTATTGGATAAAATTTTAGAAAAAGGGTCCATACGTAAAAAGGCAAGGAGTAAGAGAGGCGGAGAGAGAGGAGAGAAGAGGGAGGAAGAGAGAAACGAGAGTGATCGGAAGCCCGGGAGAAAGAAGGGAGAAGTGCTTGTCGGAATTGAGTGTCGGAACGGGAAATAGTGAGGGCGAGTAGAGAGGAGAAAATATGGGTGGTGGGTGAAGTGAAATATGCAAGATGTAGCTGTAATAATAACTTTACGAGTACACTATGTTTTGTAGACAAAGCGATCTCTTTCATCTCTTAAAAACCCTTTTGGTCCGAAGTAGGGAGACGATATGTCTTCATTTATTATTTTGAACAGAAAAAGCTCTTGGTGAAGTTCTATATTTTTTAGTACGTGCAATATACGATGCTCAATACAAGCTCATACCCCGTGAAAGTAAATAATTTTACGGAGATTTTCTTAATTAATGTACTGAAAATATGTGTCATAGCTTGTATTGCTTCCCTAATACCTGTTTAAATGACCCTGACGGTTTGTTTACCATACTATTTCATTTTTTTAATTTTAGTTCAAAGTATGTGATTATGTACTCAAATTCTGTTGAAAATAGCATTTTTGTATTGTGGAAGAAGAGTAATTTCCAGTCTGCACGGAGGTGATTCATTCTACACCAGATTAATTCGCCAAGAATGCTACAAAGAAAAAAAACGAAACAGTATCTTGTGTGATTTCATCACGGGAATTAAACTGGCGTGCGCGATTTGCCGAAACCGTAACTGTCGTGGCAGAAACTTTAGGATATCTGAGATATATGTTGATTACTTTAGATAAGATGATATTGAGGCTTGTTATGAAAAATAGTGAAGCAGAGCAAAGAATATACATACGATGAATAAAGTGAGCAGAGGCAAAACAGAGGTTATGGCTTTAGAATAATGAGCGGTAAAAAAAGTATCCTGGTCCAGGGAGAAAAATATTTTCTATCAAAGGAAAATATCCACTATGAAACAAGCATGGAAGTAAGGAAATACTTCAATGGAACGTACATCGGATGCAAGTTTCTAAATTGGTAGTAAGGTTTCGAAAATGGTAACAGCAATAAACATGATTTTAAGCATTTGAAATGCGATATTACAGTCGAACGGTGGATATCAAATGATTGGGCCAAATAGCAAACGAAAAGGTTCTTCAAAGAGTGGGAGTAGAATAAGTTGATATGAAAAAAAGACGAAACAACATTACCTCTGTATGCCTCCTTCCTCAGATATGATGGTCTCATTAATATAGTCGTTGAGGAGAATATGAAAAGAATTGCACGGAAGGAAGAGTTAATATGGCACATTATTGAAAGCTGTAAAAGAGAGAATTTTTACGACTGGAAGATGCTTGCTGATAGAAGAAGCAACGCGTCAAATTAATCTAGCTCAATGACCATAGCTGGATGATGGCTAGTGATACCATTCAGGTTTACTAAGTGAAACTTTTCACTTGCAGCCGGGGCATAAAGCTACTCTGCATATGCCAAATGCCCTAAGATTCTCTTTCACATTTTGATTAGTATAGCTTTAAAATAATTCCTCAATTATTTTTATTTTTGATATTCCCCTCATAATTGCTGATTGTCAAAATAAGTAGACAAGAGTGATTAACATTAAATTATGTGTTCGTAGGTTGAATTTAAACGACAGCGAAATATGTGCCTTTTTACCAATACTGATTTCGCTTGAATAGACATTCTAGTTATTTATAAGTGATATATATGTATAAGTTTACTCCTTCTTTCATATTGACATTGAGTTTTCATTATTCAGAAAGCAACATATTTGCCCACTTCATAACTTTTTAGCGATTTCAGTTTCTTATGCTACTTATTCACCAATCATTTTTCATTTTTTCGCGACGTGAAACGTCACTACTGTATGTAATTACACCCTCCATCCATGTGTTGCCGCATTAAATTTTCTTCAGCTTCTTCCTTTCCTATCGTACTTTCGTTTACCTAATCTCTCTTCAATCTTTATCCTGTCCATGAGAGACGTAAGGAAAATACTTGGTGATGTCTGTTATGCTGTGGTGTTGAAAACCTTGGAGTTACAAAAAGGTTGCTGCTCTTTTAGAGTGAGTTCAATTTTGCGTCAGAACCAAGCAGGTATTGGATGTGGGTGTCCACTATTCTGTCATATCCGAAGGATAAGACGACTGCCCTAGGAGTTTGGGAGACACCGCTAACCATCCCCTCTCGAGGTATAGACGACAGATTTCGGACGCGACGCCTGTTGTATGTGGAGGAGGAGGCGGCCACAAAGAAAGGGAATGGACCAGACCATGTGAAACACTGAAAGGCATTGAGACTTCTGGTGTCAGAGACTAAACCTTTTAGTTTTAGGAGGTCAATTCTAATTGACCTTCTTTTAACTAAATTTAGATACTGCAGCTGCCTGAGTAATAAACAGCCATCTGTTTCTAAGTGATAACCGAAACCAGCTCGCCTCTGCATTTGCATCCTACCAAAAGGCCACACTTCCCCTTCCTCCCACAGGCTCACGAGAAACGGTTATAAAGATCCAAGAAATCACGCAACAGTGGGATTTATCAAGGCTATGCTCGTGTCGCTCGCCTAAGTTTTGTACTCAGAATATTTAAGTCTTTAACTCTTCCAATCGCTTGAGATTTCAATCTCTTTGAAGCCTTAAACCCCTGCTTTGCCACTCGGGGTACTCACTCATTAACTGTTCCTACTTGTGTTCCGATCCTCTCGGGACACAGCGATTCGATTGAATCCCATTGTGTCTGTGTGAGTGTGAATCCCAAGAACGTGGGGAATTTGGGCTGCACCCCTGCCCTCCACGTAGGCTTCGTTGAAGCCCTGGGATTGAAAATAGCTGGCACATCGAGGGGCAGTTCCACGTGGTAGCCAGGTCAACTCTTCCGTCCATGGGCTTCCTCTCTCTCTGACCGCCAGCGAATGAGTCTCGCTGCTAGCGCCGTTGTTTCGACGACGAGCGATGCGTTTTTTTCCCTGATGATGTGAGCGCCTCGTGGCGGTAACGGCCGGAGTGATGACTCTCCCTGTCTCTTGTGTAGAGTGCTTGATCGTTAAGTGTGGCCCTCACCGCTCGCTGCCTCCACCCACAGCTTCCCCGCCTCCCCCCTCCCCCCCGCCATCGGCTGCTACTTCCCCTCGCACGCGCTGGCATTTTAATGCCTTCTCTATTTTGAAGGAGCCGTATTTTTGATGCGCATGGGATCATTAAGGACCCTTTTTACACATTCGGATTTTCTCTGTGCCTAAAAGAGCTTAAGTTCTCTATCCGCGGATAACTTCGTGAAATTCATAAATTTGACTAGGTGTAGCGTTAGTAATATGTTACTCGTGGCTGACGTCATTATCAGGCTCGGAAAAATAAAATTTGCAGGTAGTAATCAGCGTTTTAGCAAATCCTAAAATAATTCATTCTTGAGAACCACTCGCATTGCCACTGTAATCATTTAATTGTGTCGTGAAATGCTTAACCGCGGCAGATAGTCAGTGCAATGCTTACGACGCGCTTAGCTTTTTTGCATATTATTTTACTTTAAAATAATACTTAGTTAGGGACGGAGAGTTTGGAGATGCTTTTATTACAAGTACGTACCTAAAAAAACTGTACTGAAGGTTCTATATGAAAATCGTGATAATCGCTTAATTCCAGAATTCCCTTAACCATTAGTTACTTGATGCAAAAATACATTTAGAAATAATTGCTGAGAACTGGCATCTTTTTACTTTAGTATATACGTATGTAACAATTATGCAAAAAAATTTAAACTTCGGCAAATGCAGTCAACTGTCATTCAAAATTGTCTGTTATTATAATTATGGAATAATAATTAACCAACCACCGTGCAATATTTGCCACAATCATACTCTTTTGTAATTTACGGAAAGTGATCAACAGCTAAGGTATTTTTGGATAGGTGGGTATTTTGACTAGGTTGGATATTTTCATGGAAAGGAGGATATGTGAAGTGAATCCCGATCCCAGTATACTCTCAACGAAAGACGCCAAAGGGATTTTGGTCCCTTTCGAATAACGCAGTACTGAAAATGAAATGCTCTCCATGCAGGACTCAATTTGGGACCGGTTGACGGAAAAAAAATCTCTGCGGCTGACGTGATATTACCCCAAATCCTCAGGATGGAAATATAGTTCTGTAGCAACCCTACCAACACAAATATCACCTTCCGCTAAGTCAATAAGAGAAAGAATTCTTAGCGAATGTGTGCGTAAATAAACATTCAATTTTGTTATAATCAACATCGCTTGTCATTTTCTGCAAGTGAATAATTTACTTGTTATGGGTATTAGCTACTACATTGTATAGGTGGAGGCAATCTTTTGTTATTTTGAGACTACGACAAGTTTTACTGACAGCGTGAGTTACTCAACCCAACAAAAATGGTCTTGACATTATCGTTAGTGGGCTTTCCAATGTGAAAGCTGTAGATAAGGGGTTAAAAATAAGAAGCGGAATTCCGTATGGTAGCTGGCAGTCTTTCTTTTTCGTCACAACATTTTTCCATCCAGTCTTTTCCATCTATTAGTCTATTCCATCTATCCCATTCCATTATCCCATCTATCCCATCTATTATTCAATCCATCCAGTCTATTCCATTACCTCTATTTTCAGAGCAAAACCACTAGAGAACCATTTTAACTATTTAACTCATGGTAAATTTATTACTCTAAATTCTATTTGAAGCTGAAAATTTATAATAAAGGCGTCATCTCGAAACGATTGTGAGGATTAGTTGTTCAAGGTTTTAAGGTTTATAGACCGTAGATACGCAGATTTGCTGCTCATTTTCATGTCAAATAAACTTCTGTTTGATTGTTTTCCTTAGCTATACGTTTTTGAAAAAAACTAATTAACTTATCGCACATATGAACTGATGTAAAACGTTTACCGAACACTAAGTGGGTATGAGTGAAATCGCGTCAGGCTAGAAATTCCTCTTTTAATGCTGTAGCACCAAAATTATTTTGGTCGCTGGGAATATTAGACGATGCCAATTTCAAGTGCGATATAAAATAGGGAACTGCATTGTAATGTGTAATCAACTTAGTACCTACCTGCATAATGCATCTTAGGCTCAATATGATAAGTAATTTTGGCCTATAATTGGAAAGGATGTAAATTCTACAGTTTTATTGTGAACAGACAACAGCATGTATAGTGAAGACGATTTACTCATTTGAATACTTCACTTACTTCTGCACTAGTCACTGTACCCTGGAGATTGTAATAAATATAACGAAATGAATTCCATGCTTTCTTGCCGTGAATACCTCAATGATATTTATATAACCAATACTGATATTTATATAACCAATATAAAAAAATGGTAGGTTGATCTAATGTGGTTGAACATATAGTGCCGCTAATGTCCACCTTTTTATAACCGTGAAAGAAAACATGAGAATTAACGTAGAAGGTTTTGCATAATGATTAATAAATTAACAAACGTGGGATCCGGTAAATATCTTGGAATAAGACTTACACATGATCTTTGTTGGAATTAACGCATCCATGAAATAATGGGTCAAGTTAATCGTAAACTGGGCTTCATCGAAAGAGTACTGGACACTGTGACGAACGTTTACGAGAAATTAGCCACTTTTCCCTTGCTAGACCTCATTTGGAATATGCTGGAAGTATGTATGATCCTTACGAAATACCCTTAAATAATGAACTGGAGTATGTGCAGCAAAGATCAGCAAGATTTGTAATGGAACGGTATGGTGACTATATTAGCGTAACCAGTCTAGTGGATGAACTAAAATGGGAATTATTGTCAGACCGTAGGTTAAATTTAAACCTAATCTCTTAACTAAATTCCTTGAAAATATTTTCACTGATGACGTTAAAAATATTTTGCGAACTCCAACTTACATTGGCAGGCTAGACCATGATCATAAAATAAGAGAAATTGATTACCAAATCGATAAATGAAAAATATCCTTCTGTCTAAGTAAAATTAGGGCTATAAAAGGATGGTATAGGCCGTTGCATGCTGGTATAAGAATTTTAAGCTAACCTAACTAGCAGCATGTTTGCTTTACTCTATAAATCTTTTAAAAGTTCTTAAGCTTCAGCTAAAATATAGCTACTTTAATGCATGATAGGTGAATCATATTTGGTGTGAATTCACCCCCTGCTACATATCTTTATGGTGGCTTGCAGGGTATTACGTATATGTAAATGTAGATGAAAATCAGGAGATAAACATCTCCGTTCCGTAGGCCGGTAAAGGAAGTTCGTTGGCCTCGCGTGGGTGGCCTTGTTCATTGCGGATTGCATCAATGGTAGTCAGTAAAGACTGATACTGAAGCATCATTGCCTTCATCTGATAATGAACTTGGTTCTTTGTGAAATCAGCCCATAGAAATAGGAAATGAATATGGAAGCCTCGAATGTGGGCTGAAAATAATGCGTGGACGAGGAATGTGCGTTGGGGGGTCGCATTCCAGATAGGGGAGGCGGGAAAGGGAAAGAGTGCACAGTCTGAGTGGAAAGAAAAGAGAAGGGGTATGGGGTTGAACGAACGGGAGTTTTCCCCAAAACACGTAAAAATTAAAGCGACGGCGTCACGGATTGAGCTCGTGATTCTTTCTGCCTGGCTTTCATATTCACACTTTCCAAAGAGGAAATGTCTCCACTCGAACTTTTGTACAAATTTGAAGGTGAAACAATATGTGTGAAACCCTTATCATGATAATCATATGGAAACAATGAGAAGTATGAGCAATGCATGTCTTAATGCATATTTTTAAAGTTCAATCTCAGTCTCTATCTTTATAATTAGTACTATTTAGCAAATCGCTAATGGATATTATAATTGTATTCATAATGGGCAGGTAAAAGAAACACTATGTTTTATGAACTAGCATTTCATATTTTGACTGCTACACTTATAATTATTCTTGATATCTTATTACTCACAATCCCAGTCTGTGTACCCAAAACTCTGGAAACAGTCGCTAGTTCGACCAATTAAGAAGGTTAAAAATCATTCTTCCATTTCCAAATGTCGCACAATTCCTATCCCATGTGCTATGTTCAAAGTCCTCGAGCGCACAATTCACAATCAAACAACTAAATATCTGCTTATTAATGGTAATTTTAACAGTTTTCAATCGGGTTTCAGCAAGGGATTTAGTACCCAGACTGTTCTCTTGAAATGATAAAGGACAAGCTATTGATAAGCAGGAGCTGACTATCCTTGTTCTGTTTGATTTTACTGTAGAGTGGTCTATAGTGCATGATGCATGTATCAACCCCTTAAATTCTATAGATACTAACAATCTAGTTGCATGAGACCCTATAGTTGCTTGTTTGCATAATAGTAGTGCATGCTTGGTGATCTTCACCCCCTGTCACACACCCTCGCGGTGGCTTGCAGGGTATCGTGTAGATTTAGATGTAGATGTACTGTAAAAAAAGCTTTTGACAGGGTAAACCACTCACTGCTTCTGCGCAAAATAAAGGAACTAAATTCATCTTCCTCCGTGTTGAACTGGTACGCCTCGCATCTTGATGAACGCTGCCATGCGGTTAAAGATTCACTCGGCAACATCTCCAAGTGAGAGCCCGTTGAATGTGGTGATCCCTAAGGGTCTGTTCTTGGACCCCTATTATGAATTAATATTTACGTTCTTGATCTTCCTGTTTGCATAACATATTGTAAATATATGCTGTACGCAAATGATCTACAAATAGTTTACCATTGTTTTCCTGAAAATCTAGTACAAGCGGAAGCCAAAGTAAATGCAGACATTATTGTAATTTCAAAGTGGATTCATAATAACTCTTTAGGTCTAAACCAATCCAAGACTAAAGCAATGCTAGTGGGAAGAAAAGAATTCTTAAATTCAATTAAACTAGATTGCATCCCGATAAATAAACTGGGCAATACCTCTACTCTTTATTCAAATTCTGTGACAAATCTTGATATTACAATGAACAAACACCTTTCATGGAATGAAATCATTTCAAACATGGCCAATAAGATTAGCAAAAATCTCTACAGCGTAAATTTAAATAGAAATTTACTTCCTATGACCATGAGGATGTACTCTCTCTCTACTTTAGTGTTTACAAATCTTGACCAATGCTCCATGGTATTTTACTACCTTACTGATAAACAGAGTGTCAAATTACAGAGACAACTTAAATCATGTGTAAGATTTATATTCATTCTTCCGCGTGATGAACACATCTCCCTGCATCTCTGTCAACTTGGATGGCTTTCAGAAAAATCGCGACGAGAGTACCTGCCGGCTACATTCCTGTATACCCTTTTCCATAGTAAGCAACCTGATTACCTCCTAAACTTCTTTCCAGTCTTCACCATCTAGGTACTCTATCAATCGTTACAAGATCCTCATCGGAATATCTATAATACCCAGGATACCGCACTACAACATTTCATAATTAATTTAAAGTTGCCTGAGCAAACTATTGGACACTCTCTAAGTGATGACTTAAAGAAATTGCAGTCTCTGGACCAATTTGAAAACAGATTCCATAAAATGTTATTCGGATGAAAGGTTACCTTTTATTTTTCATGCATGTGTATCACTTAAATTCTCTATGTATCCATTCTTATGTTTTTGTCATTAATGTATCTATTGTTTTAAAGTATTGTGTTGATTGATTATTAATTTTGATAACGATTGGAATCTGTCGTAACATCGATATCATATTGTTTATTATAATGATTGTCTAAGTAAAGAGACGAGGTCCCAGTACAAATAAATTTTATATTTATCTATCAATTTACCTTCCATACCGTACTGCTACTTTAGTTCAAATTCTGGAGGAAGAAAATCTCCCGGAGGGAAGGTAGTGAGTTTTTAATTCTTATCAAGTTTGTAAACAATATTTAAATGTAATCCCATATTTGATATTGTAAATATTTTTGTATAGAATCTGAAAATGCCACTGAAAAAATAAATTGATATAAGCTAATAACAATACTGAGGAATCTAGGAGTAGATTGGTGGAATAAACTTATTTATAAATAAAAATTTGCAGAAATTCTCTTTGAAGAAGTAATCAAGGGGAATCGCATTCCATAAATCTGCAATCTCTCTTAACATTTCCTATATAATATTTCCGGAAAAAATATTTTGTACATTGTTTTTCACGAGAGTGTTTTATTTTCTTTTTTACGGGTATTTCACAAATACACCTATATGGGGCCAGATTAATACACCCAGAAATGAAATAAGCTAAAAATGAACGTTAGAACTTTGATAAAGTTATTTTCGAAAAATAGGAAAAAATAAAAAAACTGCACTTACGCCAATGAAACAGGTACCTAGTAAATGACAAATAATATCTGTAGAAAAAATTTGCCCAGGACTGTGATTTCAGAAAATTCCAATCAATTTGATGATATACAGAGAGCTTTGTAGAACTTTTGGCTTTCCGTGAAATTTTACAAATTATGTGTCCATATTTAACCGCTAAAACATTCTAAAATCTATGCTTGGCAACATCATGGAAAATTAAATGCCAGAGAAGAATAAATTCTCCTTTGTCTGGTGCACAATCATCGTGACACTAAAAAAATATAATGATTTAATTTTTTTCAATTCTTTATCAGCTAAGGCAAATTTATGAAGTATTTATCTCTTTAGTAAACGAGATAATAATTTTCCCATATTTTTATCAACTTTGCTTCCTGAAGCGCCGGCGCAACACTTGATCTTTCGACCACGTCACCCATGCAGTATTCAATTTACAATAGAGAGACTTGGCCTACATATATTAGGTATAGTTTGGAGAATGTGTATTCCTTTCATATACGCATACGAAGCATCTCTACTGCCTCTACCTTGTGTCTAAAACATGTACAAATGCCCTCTGCACAGTGTATACCGTATATATCAGCAAAATATACACCGTATATTTTGTGTAGAGAATATCCTATGCGCCTCATACATACCTTTTACACTGGGTAGATGTACTTTTTCGCCGCAATTATAAATGGTGCAAAAATGAAATTATTATCTTACTTCATTACAAATAGTAATAACTATCACTTACACCACTTGAAGGCCGATAACTACAATCCCTTCTTACCCAAGATGATGTCCGAGGTTTTATTTTATAAAGATATTTCTTCTTTCCCCCAGCTAAGGGATAGTTTTTGGCATCTTCATCCTTATACACTCCCCCACTCCATAGTTTTGTTTTTTTTCATGCTGAAAAGCATTATAGAAGCTATGTTAATATATAAATCAGTGTAAAATTCATCTAAATATTGAATGCAGCCATTAGTGCACTCAGTTACTGCCTATTTCATACTTGTTCACGATCAGAACTGTAACGCTTTGCTATAGTGAGTTATGGAATCTAGGGCATACACTCTGTATTACTACTGGAAAACGTTTATTATTACTTTAAAATACTATCAGTGTCACCTAGTGTCAGGACTAGGACTTATAAATGTTGCGCATGCATGTGCACATTACAGTCTACGTATAGTATACGGAAAACTTACCATCTGCATTTTCCACAAACAATTATATTTGTATCCTTATGCGTACTGTAAACCGTTTCTCATTTCCTGACAATTGTACGGTAGACCTTGTGTATATGCTCTATATTTGAGTAACTTTTGGAACTACTTCTATTTTCCTAATAAGTACAAGGTAGACCTCGCATAAATGCTTTTTATATGCATTTAATTTTCCGTGTTGTAATGGTAATGAGATCAAGTGTGCCGAGGACCGATTGGTGCACTGGCCTCCCATCCCGAGGTCCAAATGTTGGTGGTCTAAACTTCACCAATGATTAAATTTTCTTCTCTTATTAAGTTGCAAACTTCCTGTGACATAATCCTAGGTAAATATTAGCGAGAATCCGCAGCATTGAAAAATTTTTTAACTTCCTTGTTGAAAGCTAGATTTACAATAAAGTTCCTCACGCATACTCTCACAAGGGACCCCAACGTTCCATGTATTTTTTGATTTCAGAACAGTTTTTTATTCAATGGATAATAAATAGTTAATTCGTGAGGTGTGTGTGCACCAGGCGACCATGTTAGAGTTTTCATTGTCGAGCGCCAGGAGTTATTGTTGCCGTTGAGTTTCTTTGAGTGCTATGATCTTTTTTGGGGATGATGAGCAGAGATAACGTACGAGAGAACTTACAGGAAATACGGCGGGAGAATAAACTGTGCCGATATTGCGATAAAACTTACTACAATTCTACTCAGTTGTCACAGGATGTGAAATATAATAACATATAAGCGTACTTACATTTTACAGTAATAGGTTATGTATTTTTACCATCATGCTGGTTTATTTTCATCCATTTGGGGTGACATATTTCTGCTCATATATCAGTCGTAAGAGATTACACACTGTAAAGGAAAAGACATGCCTCTTCTGTCGTAAATGGAGTTCATTACCGCAACTAGGACATTTCCATCCTTGTCATCGTAGCTAACAACCTTGTTTCTCCAAGAACTAAAAAGCTGCCTCGGTTGAACTCAATCTGACCAAGAATTCGCCGCTATCAATGCATCCAGCGCAAGGCATGATAAGTGAACTGAACGACGTTCAGACAGCGTATGATGATAGGGGATTGAAATAATGCTAATGGATGTAATAATGTGGAAAAATGGATATTATTTGATGAGCGAATCGTCTAACAAAGCCAAAGAGCAGATGCAATATGAAAACTATTCTTTGTTGAAAATAATTAGTGTCAGGTAAAACAAAATATTTTTATATTATTATTTATGACATTATTCATTTTAACTGGGAGTACAATACAGCATCTTAATTTTACCCTGTCATCAGGGATTTCTCCCACAATTTCGTGTTTCCCACAGAGGAATTTTTAACGACCTGTACATCTAACAAACATTTCTTTTCTTCAGTAAACAAGCTTACGGGATTTTTGGATTGAAATGGGGGTGTTGGGGTAGGGACCATACAAAGCCTGTGATTGGCCGATTTCCATGAAAGGGGTTTTTCACTGAAGTTGAAACCTAAAAGATTTCACCAATTATTGGATAAACTGGGGTAAATAAGGTGAAAAATAACCATATCTATGCGTTGTTTGCGGGAAAGAATAACTTTTAATCCCTAAATTCCCTTTTTTATCTCCACATAAAATTTTATAACCTCGAATAATTAGCCCATTTTTGCTCATCCTAAAATAGAGAATGACTGTTTTCAGGAAGTGAGGGGATGGAGATGTTGCGCAGCCTACAAATGTTCGATTTATGTAAATACGGCGGGTTATATCAGATTATTCCAAAAAAAATAATATGATATATATTTTTGCGTGTTACTATGAAGAGACAAAATATGTTGAAGTAAAGATTATTAAGTTTTTGTTGCTTGTTGGCCTAAAACGTATAAAAGTTGAACATTATATTGCATAGAAACATTGAGGCAAAGTGCTCGGTCCAATGATTGCCATTGTCTGAGTCATCAAAAGGCTGCTAGGCAAATGTGACCAACACGTACGAGAAACAAGCTACTTTATCTTGTAAGACCTTATTTTGAATACGCTGCCAGTATATAGGATCCTTTAGAAAAAGGCCTAAATAATAAACTTGAACTTGTGCAGCGACTTTCGGCAAAATTTGCAAAGGAACGGTAAGATAACTATATTAACGTAACCAGTCTATTAAATGAACTAAAATGGGAACAAGTTTTAGATCAAAGGTTGAAATTTAGACTTAATCTATTAAATAAATTCCAAGAAAATATTTTCTGATAACGTTGAAAGTATTTTGTTAACTCCAACTTCCTATCGTAGACTGGACCTTAATCAAAAAATATAGAAATTGACTACCGAACTGACAGATTCATGTCTTACTTTCCTCGTATAATTAGGTATATGAGTAGCTGTGAATATATCTCATAGCATCAATACGAGTTTATCAATAGATAGCATAGGTATTTTCATGTTGGCATAAGGACTGTAAGCTAAAACAATTAACAGCATATTTTAACATGCTTGCTTCGTTGTTTTTATCTTTTTTAAATTGTGACATTTAGACTAGAATATTACTACAAATGATAATATGATGCGTTAAAATTCGTGGGCATTTAACATGCTCCCACTGAAACCCCAATCATTACAACTTGACTGGGCCAGAGTTACTCGCCCACCTAAGGCGTAATCTCACCGCCCAATTCCTCACACGCTCTCCAAGCAGTGCTTCAGTCTTGGGCGCGAGTCAATCAAAAGTCCCCAATGTCGATACTAATCAAAAGCCGGAAAGATATCTCTTCACCAATCTGGGCAGCCTTATAGGATGCCTCCCAGCTCTTCCACCCATTTATCCGTTGTCTCGTCTTATTTATCTCGAGTTTCAGGAAGCCAGCAGAAATCATGATCGGAGAACTCGTCTCCTGCATCTTCACCCCAGGTCAAGAAAAAAATACGCCTTTCTTTTTTGCACCCGTTAACTACCCCAATCCCACGCTAGGGAATTCACCTTATTGGTCCGATTTTCCTGTGCTACCTTATGTTATAGAGGTGGAAACCTCATTCACGGACATTTTTTTCTTCTCCAGCCTAATTTCTATCATTTCCTTGGTTCTGAAGCCACAATAACTGGTGTTTCAGCAAATGATTCCTGTTTCGTGATGATTGACTTTGTGGCTGTGAAGGAGGCCGTGCTTGGCTACAGTCGACTTTTCAGGCTGTTTCAGTCAAATACAGGGCAGGTTACAGTCAAATAGCTTTCCTCTGGTTTCTCCTATCAGCTAACCACTTTATATTCACACAGTTCTTCTGTTTCACATCCTTCACTACTTGAACTATATATTCATATTAGGTCTGCTTTTGCCATTCATCACGTTTAAAGACCCTTGAAAATTATCTTCTTCAGGCCATCATGACTCAAGGTATGACCTATGAAAATATTCCGTCTTCTTTCCAGACTCTTCTGAAGACTTCTCTTTTTTCTCTCAGTCTCCAAAGGACTTCTTCGTTTGTCACTCAGTCGATCCATTTGATCTATATCAATTCTCGGTAGCATCATATTGAAAAATCTTATAGCCTGACTTCTCAGATGCTGTCATGCCTCACTGCCATAAAGAGTTGCTACAAGTATATGTTCTAATTTAGTGTTTGTCTTCTTCCAAGCTTGTATTTCCAGATGTAACAAGAATCCTCGTTTGGTCTCATACTACGAAAGGAAAAAAAATCTTGAGGTGAAAGAGTATCATGGACTGTGAATCCAAGTAACCAGCGATGACGAAACAAGAAAAAATTGGCAGTAGAGCAGCGCAGGCTAAAAGAACATTTTACCTAAGTAAAATTGTTTCACTTGAAGAGAAATTTAACTAGAATATAACTCAATGAAAAGAGTCATTGGATGTACTCAATTGATCAAATATCCTCTTGGGAAATGCAAATCATCAGAGAGACTCATGTTTGCAATGACAAAGAATACGGATGTCAGTGGAGAATTTAACTGATTGAATTCAAAGGATTCCGGCGAAATGACGTTGTATTTGGACACAATAAGAGAGAAGAACCAAAAATTCAATTTATCACAATTGAACTGCAAATTTAACAAGAAATAGGTTTTAATGACTTTGCATCATCTTCACGGTATGATACAGATTCATTGAAACGTAGGGCGTTTGTTTTTGAATTGGGAAATTCCTATTTCTTTTTTTTCCTATGTAACTAATTACCGAGCGATATTTTTCATGAAAATTGTTGCGTCTGGAAATTTACATTGATTTAGTTTTCCTGGATTTTTATTAAACTCTTTCGAGAGCAAATACCTGTAATGAATCCATTATAAAAGATCAAAAGTAAAATGTAAAGAATTCTGCTATTTTGTAGGAGTTATATGGTATTACAGGAGTAAAATATTATGTAAAGATGAGGAATTTCCTTTTAAAAACAGAACTTCTCATCGGATTTCTGAAACTTATCCAAAAGTACCTGGATTTTAACAAAAAAAAGAGGGATGCAATTCAAGAATAATGGAGTAGAAAACAAGATTGATTATATTGGTTATAGGAAAAGTCACTTATCCTCGTTATAATTCCAGCGGAGTGGAAAATGAAGATGAGGAAAATATGATATTTGAAATCCACTGTATTTTGCCAAATGCCGTTGATAAACTTTTGGTTATATTACATGTTGAAGGTAGGCTGGAGCTGACTTTAAGTAAACCAAGAAATTTAAATAGAATATATTTATGATTGATAAAATGAAAGAAGAGAATTTACTTGGACCCTATCATTTTTAACACCCACATTTAGACTAAAATTGAAAATAATATTAATACAACTTTTGTAAGACGCTGTGTTTAACATAAGACTATGATTGATTAGGTCATCAATAGCCGTTTTAAAGACAATAATTTGATCAGACACATTTCTTCCATATTTTGCATCGAAGATATTGACAAGGATAATCTACAGAAGAATAGAATGAAAAGAAGAGGAGTTCCTGGATGAAGATCAATTCAGATTTAGGAAAAGAAAGGGTACAAGAGAAGCAATATTGGCCCTTGGTCTGCTTAAAGAGAAGGGAATGGAGAAGAACAAACGGACCTTCATTGCATTAGTGGATTTAGAAAAGGCTTTTGACAACGTGGATTTGAATTTAATGCTTGGAATTCTGAAAGGAATTGGAATGTCGTACAATGACCGAAGAATTACTCACAGTTTGTATAAAAACCAAGTACCTGTGATAAATTCTGGACCCAGCCGTGAAGAAGCAAGAATAATGAAAGGAATGAGACAAGGCTGTGCACTGTCTCCTGTAATTTTTAATGTTCACATCGAGAGAGCCATCAATGAAATCAAGGAGAAGTGTTCTGAAGTGAACATCCACGGAGAAACAATCAGTATGCTACGATTTGCTGATGACAAGGCTCTCATAGCAGAGACAGAGATGGATCTGAATAAGATGCTAACAACCATGGAAAGAACAATGGCCATACATCAGCTGAAGATCAATAAGAAGAAAACTAAGATATTGGTGTGCAGCAAGAAATAGGAGGCCAAAACCAACGTTATACTAGAAAAACAGAAACTAGAAGAGGTGAAAGAGCTATGTTACCTGGGAAGCAGAGTAACCAGCGATGGACGAAGCAAGAAAGAAATTGTGAGTAGAATAGCCCAGGCAAAGAGGGTATTCTATCAGAAGAAGAATCTACTTACAGCTGGAAATACAAGCTTGGAAGTAAGGAAGCAATTCATCAAAACGTATATCTGGAGCATGTTTCTTTAGGCAAAGAGGCATGGACGATGACAGAAGTGGAGAATAAAAAGGTGGAAGCATTCGAAATATGGTGCTTTCGAAGAATGATGAAGATAAAATGGATCGACCGAGTGACAAATGAAGAAGTTCTAAGAAGAGTGGGAGAAAAAAGAAGTCTGCTGAAAACTATAAAAAGAAGACGGGACAACTTAGTTGGCCATATCTTAAGACACAATGGTTTGATGAAGACAATCATCGAAGGAAAAGTGAACGGGAGTAATGGAAAAGACAGGCCTATGAGTTACACACAACAGGTAATAAAGGACGTAAAAGATAGGAACTACGTTAATATGAAGAGGTTGACCGATAGAAGAATCAAACGGAGAGCTGCGTCAAATCAATCCTAGGATTGTTGACCCATAATGATGATAAATTTGAACAGCAAATGAAATCCGTGTGCAATATTGAATACATTTAGCCATTTACTTGAGTGTTTTTCTTCATTTAATCTTCACGAAATTTAATATGACAACCTTACTCCTTCATTTTGTCATCATGCGATCTTTTTCTAAAATATCATTTAGATTTTCATCAATTGAAGATGCTACTTTTGAGTAGTTTTCCTCCTCTTCATGATATTTACGTTTTGACACAGCGATTGGTTGATGACTCTTTGATGTTAATCATTGCACGTTGAAATATGTAAATGATGAATGCATGCTAATGTATGAAAATCATTGATGTGGTCCATGTTTTCATTTCGGAGAGTATTTCTCTGAAATAAGAACTGATCAGGAGCGAATAGAAGTACCTATTTATGTGCGATTTGAGTGTCGTTGTATATTTCATAGATCCTCGCCGGAGCACATTTGAAGGGTTAAGAAGTTGTATCAGGCTCTGTTTGGCGCCTGATTTAAAGAAAACAATCGGCATTAATAGGTCCTATGTCAGCCGTGGAAAAATTGGTTACCTTGGGTGTGGAGTTCATTGACGAAACTCCTTTCATTTTTCTTATTAGAGCAAACCCTTTCCAACAACTTTTTTGATCAAATGAATCATACATTCATTTCTCAGTTGCATTAAAATATGTTCAAAACTCTTACTAAATTATAGTGTAAACGTCGATGGCGATGACTGGAAAAATGTGATAAAACAATTAGTTCTCTTGCCATGTCTCTTTGTCAGCTCAATTTTTGGGATCTCTTTTGCGGGAATCGATAGTTAAAATATTGTAAATATTATGCATAACAAATGGCACAACGGAATTGAAACACGTGATTGAAGTAGTTTGTACAAATGACGAATGAGGAATAGTTACTCTTCCTACGGTAGAATATACATTAAACAGTGGAAAATGTGGAAGAAATGTGTCGATGATGGTGAAATTCTTTCGTCAACAGTTGGAGGAAATCAGGGGATATTGTGAGGTAGGGCGAGAAGGATGTCACCCGTGGCTCTCGCAATGCGAGCGGAGCGCATTTTCCTCTTGAAGCGCAACCCTCGCCGTTTCACCCGCAGCTGTTGAAATCGGAAAAGATGGGTGCAATTCCTTGAGCACCCGAGCACGGTCCCCCGCCTGCTTTTGTTTCGCGCCCACACCCTAGTACCATCATCCCCCTCCGTGGCCCCGAAAACCGTTGGGGCGTCGGGATGCCCCGGGCTGGCTTCGTCGAAGGGGGCGGCAGGGAGTAAGGGTTTCGGGCGATTAATGCGAGCCCTGCCTCTTTCCCTCTGTCTCTCTTCTCCCAGCAGCGGCGATGGGGGACGGGGGGAACGCGAGAAAAAGCACATTGGTGTTTCTCTCGCGTCCCGGGAGACGGAAAAACAGAGAGGTCGGGGGAAGGGTAGGGGAGGATTTGGGCGATGTCATTAATGAAGGCGGGATCGGAGCCGGGCGAGACAGGAAGAGAGACAAACACGCTCATACACACACACGCACACACGTAGAACACTGTCGCAAACGAGGACGGATGGGGGAATTCGAAGAGGGAAAGAGAGAGTGAGGCAGAAAGGTGGGTAGGGAGTGGAGATTTCATTTTCGCAGATGATCTCGCCCAACCCCGAGCCGAGGCTTGTATCTGCCGCACAGAAAAATAATAATATATGCCACCCGGGAGAAGAGGTGGGGAGGGCGGCACGGAGGCACGTGACCACGGAGTCATGCGTAGGGGGCGCGGTCGTTCTCGTCTGGGGCAGACTTCTCCACTTGCCTGATTGCGAATCGAAATGGTCCTTGAGAGATTGAAAGCATCCTTTGGATGATCTGGAGAGAATTGTGGAATCTTGTTTCGAAGTTTTCCTTCGAGACATGCGGATTAAATAGAACGGTAGTTAATGATTTGCATTGGCCCCTAATCTGGGCTCTGTCATCATTTCCGTTGGACAGGGGGAGAACATACATCTGGGGAAGGACTTAACACCTTCAGTTTACGTTGAGTGGCAATGACCTCGTTAAAAACGTTATCGCTACTGCAACTATCTTAAGGAAACTAAGTATCTTTTCCATTATGTTGATAACAGTTTCCTCAGTAGTATTCTTTGAGCCATGTTTTTCTTATTATAAAGTACCTTTAAAGGAAGGCGTACGTTTTTTGATCAGTGAAATTAGTTATTGATGATGTGACATCTTCTGAGTGATAAAAGGATATGTAAGTGTTTGTCTTTCATGTTACGAAATACTAAACTGAAGGACACATTATGGAGGTCATCGGCGGGCTGTCTGTCAGAAAACCGTTACCTGCTCTTAGATTAGTGATAAGATTTTGGCTTAACAGTGTTACAACTGTTTAGGTGACATTTAAGAGATGTGTAGCTTTAGCCGTAACCTAATTCTTAGACAAAATCAGTATTCATGTCCGAGACGTGATTCAACCCCATGAATTTTGGGCTGTCAGACTGGCGAATCAATACAACTTTACCATTATCATGGCTGGAATCTTCTCCAAGTTCTCTGGTACGTAAAATCTTGGCCAACTCCATTTCCACTATCAACATGCTTATTTATCTCCTGAGGTGATTTTGAGGGAGCTTGCCAAATCAGAGTTCAATAATGGCACTATGCCAGGAATTGAATTGATTTATATTTAAAGATTAAGGAATATTCATAAGAGTTTGCCTTAAGCTGTACAATTTAAATGAAGGAAGGAACAGTGTCGAGTTCAGTTATGCGTTTTTTCAGTTCAGCTGGTACCTATTTAGTTCGTGTACGAAGAGAAGTTATGCAACTTTGGGGCTTGTAACAGAAATAGTTACTCCATTGTAAAAAAGGCCTGTTGTAATTATGATAGTTCACCATATACTTACTTCTTACATGAGTAAAAGTCATTTATCTTCTTTAGTCAAATATATTATACGTAATGGCTTAAAGTTAACTTAGCCATTGATATTTTTGCACCGAAATGTTTTACACCCCACCCGTAGAAAATTCATTGCTATGCACTGAGAACACTAAAAAATGCGCCAAAACCATGAATATTATTATGGTGCTCGGCATGTGAGCTTTTTTGACGCCAAATATTATGAGTGTTAGAATTTAGTCTACTTTTTTAAGAGTAAGAGCCAGAGGTATTTTTATGTCACCTTCATCATTCAATTGAATTGAATTTCTCTTCTGAAGGACACAATGCATTGATTCTCTGATCACAATCATTGAAAGTACTAGGTTGATTGTGGTTAAATATATTGATGATTTTGCAAAGAAAGAGAAATATCTAGTCCAGAATTGGAAGTGCCAAAATTTTGGGAAAATGCTCGCTGACACGATCAAGAAATTACGTTGTAAAAAGATGCTTCGATAATGACACATTGCAATATGTACTTGGTAATTTTCTTCTATACATTTTTTCCTGCTGGTGAAGTCTTCAAGGGTTCTCCACCGGGTCAGGGAAACTGCTAATGCAGACGTTTCGATGGCTATTTCTATCATCGTCCACAATGCGTCGAGTTTCGGGTCGGAGAAAAATGTCAGGTATATATACCCCCTGGTCTTGGACTCAGGTCTCTCCTAATTGGCTCTGCTCAGGTCATTCCTGATTGGCTGTTTCCAATCCTGTCTCTTTCTTTTCGTATTTTCCTGAGCACCGGCTTCCACACGTTGCCAAGGGCGTATACAGTGTCGCGGTTGAAATTCTTCGCCTGTAATCTGATTTCAATCGCCTCCTTGGTTAATCGGTCCCAATACCCATAAGATCTGCTAAGTAATTTATTTTTTGGGATTCTCGAATTTTTTTAGAATCAGATTTTTTGAATTTCTCGAAGCTTTAATTTATGAGTGCTGTCATC
The DNA here is from genome assembly GCA_933228895.1 of Platycnemis pennipes. Taxonomy (NCBI): domain Eukaryota; kingdom Metazoa; phylum Arthropoda; class Insecta; order Odonata; family Platycnemididae; genus Platycnemis; species Platycnemis pennipes. The sequence goes on along the minus strand of OW121846.1, from coordinate 100,514,020 downwards.
ATACATGTACCTACTAGTTAAAGGGTAACTAATCCTCTTAAGAATTCATGATGATATGGTCCTTGCTGAGGCTTTGCTTGGCGACGGTGGACTTCTCAGAATATCCCAATCTGATGCACCTCTTGTGCTCCTTGTGCTGCGAGTTTCAATGGTGCGGCTGGTTTCTCCAATATACACCTTCCCGCATTTGCAGGGGATGTTGTAAATTCCGGGAGTTTTGAGGCCCAAATCGTCCTTGACCCTGACGAGTTGGCTGCTAAGCTTTCTCGGAGGTTTGTGGACTATCTCAATGTTTCTTTTATTGAGACTCTTGACACTCGACGCCCTGAGGACGATGGCAGAGTTAGCCATCGAAATGTCGGCATTAGCCGTTTCCCTGACTCGGTGGAGAACCTGTGAAGACTTCACCAGCATTATACGCCGGGAAAACACCAGATCATTCATATTTTTCCTTTTAAAATTTCAGATTTTTTGAATTTATTGAAGCTTGAATTTATGAGTGTTGTCATCATATATGTACCTCCTAGTTAAAGGGTAACTTATCCTCTTAAGAATTCATGATGACAATAGCCATCGAGAAAAAGTATTATCTAAGCGTAATTAAAAACTTTTAATTTAAAATTTTAATAACTTGAAGATAGATGGAATTAAAATTTTTATTCAGGTCATTGAAATTATTGCTATGGTATTGCCTAAGTTTGTGTTCTCATGTTTTTTTCTACGTGTTTAGGCACAAACAGTAAAAAAGCTGTCCTTTAAACGAGCTTTTTTATGGGTGCGTACCCACATGGAACGGATTTCAATGGTATTTAATTGCACTTTCACTACACCTCCACTTTTGATTTCTGGCGTGCATTACTCCTATTTCACAACTAACTAGGGGTTTATCCAACCAGTTCCCGTGAATAGGGGCCTTGCCTTATTTTTAGAGGCCTTGTCAGATATATTTCCAATGGTTTTTATGCCAAGAAAGTGCACGTTTCATGAATTTCAGTCACAGTTCAATTCTTCTCCGAGAAGTATAAAAGGATGACTTCAAGAAGAGAGATCTAAGGTACACATAATTTTAAGTCTCAGATTTACAATTTGTAAGTACTTTTCTAGGATAATGGTAAAGCTACATTTTTTGGCTTCTACGACCAATAATACCCACGGATTTTTGCATGAACAAAATATGACTCTATGTCTAGGTATGTATTTAAAAAATATATACTACTATATATACATTTACTGTATCTACATAATTTAAAGTTACATTGACTTATGGAAGTCTAATGGATATTTAAGGCAAAAGTATTGTTTCTTAAAAGTAGGTGTTAAGAATAAACAATTTTTAGAGCCATTGAGCTATGTTGGCATCTAGCAGTATTAAACTGGCTATTCTTCACTATAAAAGTGGTGCTACCGTTTAAAAATGAATTTATATCAGGTGATCCAACATTTCGAATATCAGAACGGTGCTCCATAAAAGCGTAATGAAGGAAACTATTACAAGTCTCTGAGGTTCGATATCAAGCGAAATATCACTTTGGGTATTTTATTTTGAGAATGGCGTTTAATACCGCATAAAGAAAGTGGGTATGACATATCACTGATGAGCAGAATATTTTTCATTAAGATATTTGAACGCTTTTGATAAATGACTCATCGATAATGAAAAATGATCAATTGAGTCTATAAAAATAATTGTAAGTACTTCTTCCTTATGTTAAAGTTAGGAAAATAACTATTGTAAGAATTATTTTTAAGGAAATCACCTTTTTTTCAAATCTGAGTATTCAAAAAATGATTTTTCAACTGACCCACGAATGCTTTTTCCAGCATTATCTGATAATTATTATTGCTCAGTGATTCCTGTGAAATCGCTACATCTTCAAGCGCTGAGTAAAGTTTTTGTGATATGCTATGCCATTCTGTGACGCTATACGCTGTATGATGTCCATTATTCTAGTTACTTCTTGCTAAGTAGTGTGCTGCTGCCCTCCGTTTTTTATTTCTTAAAATAGCTAATCAGGCAAGAGAGATTGACTTTTAACAGCGAAAAACAGACAAGTGGCTACAGGACTCTGGAAGAAATATATCAAAGAGCATTTTCTTAATGAAAATAGATACGAATCAGGTTTGGCTAATGATTCAGCCGGATTAATCATTTGAATATCTCAATTTAATTTATTACCACTTGAATGGCCACGGAAATAGTAAAAATACCTAAAAAGGCTGCATGCTTGTGTAAATCCTACTTTTCGATCACGTTCATCAGAGTTAAAGTTTGATGTGACTCAAGGATTTATGTCTCTCTGTCAATATTGCCATTTCATAAGACGGTAAAAATATTCTTATTACGGAGTGTTTCTTTCACTATTTTTCTAACGCTGCTCACTATTTTATTGGTAACATATCGATAACTGATGAAAATAGAAAGCTAATTTTCTTGTTTACGGTAGGAAGAAGATTTGTCAATGGTTAAATAGTTTTTGCTTATCTTCATTTGATCGTATTGAACGAGGATAAGAACGGAATGATGATTTTTTTTAATTCCTAGCCTAGATTTTACGTTTATTACCACTCACTTTATTAGAGTCGTCACTTGCCACCGCAATTTTATGAAATATGTCATACATATTCGTCTGTAGTTTAACGGTGAACCTGGGCGGGCTTGTCTTCGAGAAGTGGTGAATGTTAGCAATTATAAGGAACGATGTTCATTTTTCTTAATGTTTAATAAGAAAATACCTTTTTTTAGCTTTGAATTTGCATGAAAAGGCCGAATTATTTATCTTGTTTCCAAAAGTCCTCAGCATGACATATTTTCTCTTTATAGTTCACACAGTTTCCTGTAATCAATAGAGAGTGAAGCATGCGAATTTGGTAGGTTCTGAGATATCTTAAAGTTCCGTTTAATTTAGGGTCCACTTGAATTCCTTCCTTGGCTATGAAATCGCCCATCTTCATTCTTGCTAACTAGCTAACAGTCAGCATGGATTTTAACTTACTAATCTTAAAACATTTTGGACAATTCTCGGAACTTTACAGCATAATTTCCAATGTGCCTTTGTAGCTGTGATCTTTGTTTAACTAGGAAATTTTATAACTATGTCTTTGAACATATTCCAAGCCTCTCTATGATAACAGTTTTCATCTTTAATAGGCGTTCCTCCGGATGAGTTTCCGAATATTAGTAACGGTAAAAATGCGTTCATTCAACTTAGCTTTTGAAAACCCTGTAAATTCGCACGTAGTTGCTTTTAAAGTAGCAACCTTCTGCCTTAAATGCAAAGTTTTGTGAAAGAATCCATGAATTAGAGGCATGCATACAAAAATAATTTTCTGAGGAGAAATATATTTCTTTTGATTTCATTAGTCCACTGATGTTTAGGCTTCCTTTAAAGATATTCTTATATTGCCCATTTAAAGCAAAACATCAGTTCAAAACGGGCGCTATTGTATTTTACGCCAAAATTCTGAGGATTGGACGTAATGAAAAATTTTCTCCTTTCTCGAATCTCTTGAGAGGTTTTTCTGAAGAAAAATTGCTCTTTATTATTTTATTTATACTAATAATCGGTCCCGAAATCCCTTTCTCTTCCTTTGTTCAGTATTGCTGTGAAAACACTCTGAATATCTCTTATAATTTATACACCTTTTAGAAACTATGAATTAATAAAGTATGACAACAAATAGAAAAAAATCTATTGAATACCGTTCGAAATGATAAATGAAGAACAGCAATGGAATGCAGTTGAAATAAGGATACATGTTTATCATATTGATATGAAGTTTTCCAGAACGTAAAATTTTATTCCACAAGAAAAGAATATCCATGATCATTACTGCGAAGCTTTATTTAATATACTACCTAATCGATTGATAGTCTTTTACAGGTAATGGTAGGTTTTGTTGCAGTCTTTTTTGCTTTTCATACATATGCCGGCTCTTCCCTATGCTATAACTCTTTTAAAATCGTCGTATTTCTTGCTCCTCTTCATTCCATTTCCAATAGATACTAATTTGATTCTTCGTCCTGACTTCCTCAATGTTCTACCACCGGTAAACACCTTTAGCATTTATTGCCCATAATTACCTTCTCAATTCACTCACTCTACTTTCTCCATATTTATGCCAACAATCTCCTTCTTTCAACCATGCTCAAAAATCCTTCATTCGGTCTATTTTCCGTTTATCGCACGTTGTCCCTCATCCTTCATACCAACAGGTTTAAATATTCCAATATTTTTCTGGTCATATTTCCCTAGAGTCTGTTTCAGATCTAAACAAAGTCACGTTTCATGTCCAGCTCTTCTCTTTATATTTCTGCTCACGGGCATCTTCATAAGCTCTTTTCTGCTGGTAAAGTCGTGCTTGGCTAGAACAATTCTTATTCTAACACATTATGCCGGCTAACACATTATATTACGCCACATAATGCTAACACATTATGCTGGCGTAGCAACCTCATCCAATATGCTATTTAGATATAAAATATACTTAAATCTTAAAATATATTAATCCGCTTAAAATCTATTGAACTGGGCCTATAAAGTGTCATAGAGTCACTGAAATCCTTTTCCTGCCTCTTCATAACGGTTGACCATCGGCTAATAAAATCGATTTCAATACCATTTTCTTGCATCAAGCTCCTCCCAGCTCTCTTCAACCATTACTCCTGCATTTATATTGAAAAATAATGGAGACAAGTGTTAACCCTATCCTCCGGCCCTAATCTTTCCCATCCGGATTTATAATCAGCTTACCTCACCAGAGCACATTGTTCAATGCAGAGATTCCCATTAAGGCGTCTGTTTCTTCAGTCCACTCCGAATTTCCTAAGGGCAGGGTGTGTCTTATTCAACATATTCTTCCAAACGACTTTTAAAATCTACCGAACAAGCAAAAACATTCCGTGGTAGTCATTATTCTTTTCTTCTGAAGCCTCCTAATAATGAAAAAAAAATATCCATGGGGAGATCACCTCAATCGTTCGTTAGTTATTACATGCATCCGTTCGATAATAGAGATGAGCAAAGTTCACACGAAGTCCCCAAGCTAGACTTATGGACTACGAATTAGTCCATAAGTCTGGATTCAGATCCTTTCTAATGCAAGTCCTATTTTCTTTAGACTCTTGAAAGCATCCATTGGCATGTTATTTATTTCTGCTGCTTTTTTCATTTTTATCAGGCAAAGACATGGTCAGTGAAGAAAGATCTGGTGCTTTCCCGGACTTCACGCATTGTCATCTCGCATTCATGACCCGAAGTTACCTTCGTTTACGTCCACTCTGTTTTTAAACCTGTCCTGGCCTATAATACATTTTATGTAGTTCCTCCACGTATTATTTCTTTTGACCGAACGTAAGCCTCTTAGGAATATAAGAATACTTTCCTCCTTGATGGATGAGAATGTCTTCCGTACCCTACAGGTGGATAACTTTCACGTTGGGTGTGCCTATGGATTCGCCCCTGTCTATCACTTTATGCTTTTCTTGAATGCCATTTCCACCATACCTCCTTGTTTTCTCCTCTGATTTGGTTATCTCTGTTTTTACGTCTTCCCAACTATTCTCTATGCAGTATTTTTTCACTTCCACAGTCATATGTGTTTCTACAGGTTTTCATTATTTTCCCTCGTCTAAACCCAGTAAACGTTGCTACATTCTATTTCTTTATCTATTTATCTCTTTGAATCTTACACCGCACTTCATCATTACTAAGCTGTGTCGCCGGAGTCTGCATCAGCATCAGGGAAGCTATGTAAATTTATTACGCTTTAACTAATGATATGTCTACCCATTACCTAATCTAATTGACATCTCTAATTGCTGCTTGGCACTTTTCACTTTCTTACGTGTCCTCAAGTGATGAAACCAGGAGTTCTTATGGCTGATCCATTCCTCCTGCAATGTTCCACTGCTTTTTCTCCACGTTCGGTTCTTGTTTCAAGTCTGTACGTCTCCATTTAGTTTCATCCCTACATTCCCTACCTCTGCATTCTAAACTCCAATTGGCATATTGATTTTTCTTTTTGGAGCATCACTATTTTCTGTACCATTTATGTATATTTTATTTTTTATATTAAGCTTTTTAATTATGTAATCTGCTTCTTCCTTCATGCTACTATTTAACGGCATGTAAACCTGTAACGTGACTATTATGGTGGATTTTGTTTTAATTTCCACTATTACCATCTTGTCGCTCACCTAGTTAAATGTTCACCACTCATCTGCCCAACTTACTGTACATTTTAAAATTCTCTCGTATCTGACTCTCGTCCTCTATATAAGTACCATTGATAATATAACTTTGCATATACTAACTGTTTAGTGTTATTTATAGCTAATATTTCATTTAGTTCGTTATACAGATCTAAAATTTGGTACAAAAATTCATCATACCTCTCAGTTACCTGTCAGTAGGGCATGCAGGGAATAGTGTGCCTGCATGATAGTAAGTGTGAATTTAGTTCTTTCTGAATTCAAATTCAATTTTGGTGATGCTATTCCCCATGCCACACACTTTGGTGTTGGCTTACAGGGTGTCATGTAAATGTAGATTAACCCATCACTTCGGGAGTATGCGATGCCCTTCCTTTTCAACTCTTTGCCTATCGTGTCTAAATCTCCCCTAATTATTTCATGTTTGATGTTTTCTAACTTCCCTACTCTAAGTATCGTCCGACTGGCATACCATTTCATTCACTATCTATATCTTCTGTTTTATTTTTTCTGAAACTCGGGTCACTGCTCTTTTGCAAAGATTTCATATGATAACCACGGGTACATTGCTTTCCTCTCTGCTTAGCCCGACACAGGCCCCTGCGAGCTGGAGCTGAGTTCCCCAGTTGCCAGAATTGTATTTTCTCTCCGTCTACATTATGATAGGGGTGATAACTTAATGTAAAACCCATAGCCTCTCCAAGTCATGTTGCCTTAAAATGGATTGGAATAACTTAATGTACTGGTTTTCCGAAGCCTCCCAAAACAGCGCATCATGTCGCTAACACTTGATAGGCCGTCTCACTGAAGTCTTTCGCCTCGCAGCCGCTTCAGAGACGAATGGATGATACGAGGACAGAAGGCTGACAAACGTTAATCAAGCTCCTACTCTTCACTCTGTCTCGTATGGGTGACTCTACCAGTAGTGGTAGAGTCCCACTAGTACGGCTCTACTGCTCCCAGGTACAGGCGAACCCGTCTACCCACATAGTCCATAACGAGTGATATACACTAAAAAATTTATTTGATATAATTTGGGGACAATATTGAGTATATCCTCGTTGAAGTTGAAGATACATTGCACTTTTTTTTTAATATTTCACAATAAATATCTCGGGATTCAATAACTGTATTACAGTAATTAGGGTGATCACTGCAAAAAGTCACTGGCATGACATTAGTGACTTTTCCCTGCGGAACATGTGGGAAGAAATACATCGGGACAGCAGTGACAAAACACGGATGGAGGAACAACGACGGAACACTCGAATGGGACAGATATCGAAGTCGGCAAAGGCAGAACATGCAGCCCTGGGGCATGAGATTGACTTCAAAAAAACAAAAGTCATCGCGAAGATCAACAAATTCAAACCCAAGCTGAATCGTGAAGCCATTGAAATAATAAAGAATATAGAATACGTAACGACCTCTCCCTCCATCCCTCATCCCTCTCCCCCCCTCGACCCACCCACCTAAGATATCCAGCAGAGGTCACGAAACGTAGGGGCAATACCTGAGCATCACGCGGCACACCCGAATAACATACGTATCACCATGAGCCGCAAAAGCTTCAATGAGCAATTTCCACGGTTGTTGTAACGCGAAAAATACCGAAGCCGAAAAATGTCATGATATCGGATAAAATTAAATTTTCGTGGCAATTGCTTGACTTCATGTCGCCAATCCAATCTCACTTCATCATCATCATCGGTCAACGTTCCTAGGATTTATTTGACGCAGCCCTCCATTCGTTTCTCATATTGGCCAACCTCTTTTTATTAAATATAGCTGATAACCTTAGGCTTAACTATGGATAACTATGGATTTTCCATAATGGAAAATAAACGTATCGAATCGTGAAGCCATTGAAATAATAAAGAGTGTAGAAAACGTAACGAGCTCTCCCTCCATCCCTCATCCTTCTCTCCTCCCCTCGACCCAACCACCTGATATATATAATACCCTCACCGGGAACGAGGACCTCACATCCCTCTGAGGAAGTGACCTGCAGAGGTCACGAATACTGGACGTAGATATATATAAAACACGGATACGATACTTAACTATGTGATACCTTTCCATAATGGAAAATAATAAAGGAAAGAGTGGAGTAGGGTAGTTAAAGGGTACAAGGGAAGCAATAATGGCCCTTAGGCTACTCATAGAGAAGAGAATGGAGAAGAACAAACCGACCTTCATTGCATTTGTGGATTTAGAGAAGGCCTTTGACAACGTGGATTGGGATTCAATGCTTGGAATTCTGAAGGGAATTGGAGTGTCCTACAATGACCGAAGAATTATACACAGTCTGTACAAAAACCAAGTTGCTGTGATTAAATCTGGACCCAGCTGTGAAGAGGCAAGAATAAGGAAAGGAGTGAGACAATGCTGCGCACTGTCTCCCGTAATTTTTAATGTTTACATCGAGAGAGCCATCAATGAAGTCAAGGAGAAGTGTTCTGGAGTGAAAATCCACGGAAAAACCATCAGTATGCTACGATTCGCTGATGACATAGCTCTCATAGCAGAGACAGAGAAGGAGCTGAATAAGATGCTAACGACCCTGGAAAGGACTATGGCCAGATATCAGCTGAAGATCAATAAGAAGAAGACTAAGATATTGGTGTGCAGCAAAAGAGAAGAGGCGAAAACCAACGTTAAACTAGGAAAACAGAAACTGGAAGAGGTGAAAGAGTTCTGTTACCTGGGAAGCAGAGTAACCAACGATGGACGTAGCAAGAAAGAAATAGTGAGTAGAATAGCCCAGGCAAAGAGGGCATTCTATCAAAAGAAGAATCTACTTACAGCAGGAAATACAAGCATAGAAGTAAGGAAACAGTTCATCAGAACATACATCTGGAGCATTTTTCTTTACGGCAGTGAATCATGGACGATGACAGCAGCGGAGAAGAAAAGGGTAGAAGCATTTGAAATGTGGTGTTACAGAAGAATGCTGAAGATTAAATGGATCGACCGAGTAAGTAACGAGGAAGTGCTAAGAAAAGTAGGAGAAAAGAGAAGTCTGCTGACAACTCTAAAAAGAAGAAGGGAAAACTTAATCGGTCATATCTTGAGACACGATGGCCTGATGAAGACTATCGTCGAGGGAAAAGTGAACGGGAAGATTGGAAAAGACAGGCCTCGTATGAGATACATGGAACAGGTCGTGAAGAATGTAAAAGAGAAGAATTACGTCACAATGAAAAGGTTGGCCGATAAAAGAATCGAGTGGAAAGCTGCGTCAACCCAATCCTAGGATTGTTGACCAATGATGATGATGATGAATGGAAAATAAAAGAATGAAACTTTGTTAGGTTCTCTTTATATTTAAATAGGCACGACCCGGGTATCGTAACGTAGTTACATCTTCAGGTGTTCTGAGAATATAACTAAAATTTTCCATCTTTATATTAAGAATATTCTTCTCTTTCACATCCTTCACAACCTTCTCCATACAACTCATATGAGGCCTGCCTTTTCCATTCTCCCCGTTCACTTTTCCTTCGACATGTACCTTCATCAGGCCATTGCGTCTTAGATATGACCGATTAAGTCGTCCCGCCTCCTTTTAAGAGTTTTCCGCAGACTTCTCTATTCTCCCCGTCTTCTTTCTCACTCCGTTTATCCATTTAATCTTCATCACTCTTGGGTAAGCACCACATTTCGAATACTTCCATCCTTTTCTTCTCCTTTGCTATCATCGTCCATACCTCACTGCCGTAACGAAACTTACTCCAGATGTACGGTCTGATGAATTATTTCTATTCTTCGAAGCTTGTAATTTCCTGCTGTAAGTAGATTCTTCTTTTGATAGAGTACCCTCTTTGCCTAGGCTATTCTACTGACTATTTCTTTCTTGTATCGTCCATCGTTGGTTACTCGGCTTCCTAGGTAACAGAACTCTTTCACCTCTTCAAGTTTTTGTTTTCCTAGTTTGAAATTGGTTTTGGCCTCTTCTTTCTTGCTGCACACCAATATCTTAGTCTTCTTCTTATTTATCTTCAGCTGATATCTAGCCATTGTCCTTTTCATGGTTATTACAGTCTTGTTCAGATCCCTCTCTGTCTCTGCAATGAGTGCTCTGCCATCAGCGAATCGCAGCATGCTTATTTTTTCTCCGTGGATAGTCACTCCAGAAGACTTCTCTTTGATTTCATTGTTGGCTCTCGCGAGGTAAACATAAAAAATTTCAGGATACCGTGCTTCTGTCTCCCATTTTTTCTCTTATGATTAGCCTATAGTCTTGAAGACCTTTATTGCCTATTGGATGAACCATGAAATATTTTAGTTTTATTTTCCTGTCCCATTACAAGTTTTGCATCAAAAGCTTCTGTGACTCTTCTCAAATAGGGTGATATTTTTTGCTCGTTTTAAGCCCAAATTTTTCTGGGAAGTACTCCTACGATCATTCCCTGTACTCCATGTGACATGGTATGTTAAACAGTTTTTTGTCCGGGAAGAGGAAAATAGAATCGAATTTTGCTTGCTTGCCCCATAGCTCCAATGACAAATGTCGAATAGGTATATTCTCTCCCAAATCGAAGGTAATTTCAAAGTAGGGAAATAATAACTCGATATTTCTCCATTAATGCAATCCATGCAAGGTAAGGTACGTCGTTTTCATGTTAGTTCAATACTTACGGTTGTTGCAAATGTATCAAAGGCGACGATTTTTTTGCAAGAACAAGTATGTATGAGCGTATAGGTAGGTATGACGTTTTTAACTACCACTGCTCTCTTTAAAACCACATTCGACTCGTCGTATTACCCAGTATTTGTATAGTACTTCTCTGAACTACTGATCGGTGTGAATTTTTAGTGTGATTCACAGCTTATATATAGCAGACATCGATTCCTTTTCCTCCTTGCTGAGTATTCATTTTTTCTCATAGTTTCTATATTTTTGTGGTAAATTGAGGGGATCTCACGTTCATTCGGAATTCTTCATTGCCAGTTCGATGGGGATAGCCGTGGACGCCATCAGGAAGCTTTTTATCCCTCCTCATGGCATCACAACTCAAGCGTCACCCATTTGTCAGTAAAGTATATCAGAAACTAGCGAAGTGTCATGTTTTGTGCCTGCACCCCTTCCAATCTACGCAGAATGACTGATGCACAGATTTTGACGCCCAGTCCATATCCCCCTCAGGAGCCAGCGCACATTTGAGCTGTGACTAGCCCAATCAATCATACACTCACACCCCTGATTTCATTGGCAAAGCCTCTTTGTTGAGTATTCATTTTTTTCTCATAGTTTCTATATTTTTGTGGTAAATTGAGGTGGTTTCACATTCATTCGGCATCGGCATCGTTAGATCCAGTATTCTCATCGGTCCAAAGTTTTCCGCCCACAAACTTGCGCTAAATTCCAAGAATTAACCACACATTTACGCCTATGATTATCTCTCCTTACACATAGAAACCTAAGTTACAGCATAGTAATCGTTTCGTTGGATAGATGAATTAAGGTGAGCTTCTCATTTGGCTTGAGTGAAAATGTCCGAAGACCGGAATATCCGAATTCCAAATTGAAGTAATGGAGATATTGTTTTTCCTTACTTTGATTTGGCATTTGGATAGTCCGGTCTTCGGACGTTTCATTGAATGGCAAAAATCTTTCCAATACTTTTAGTTACCAACACGGAAGGTACAAATTTTATACACGCCTATACAACCAACGTTTTCAGAGCTATTTATTGCACGTGTAAAAATGTAGAGGACAACTTCGAAGATATATTTTATGGTATTATGCACACTAAAACACTCTCTAAAATCGAGGCTTAAACTGCGGGCATAGTGGGTGACTCCGACGACGTAGGCTTTGAAGGCACATGCAAACGACGTTTGAGGACGAATGAAGCATTTTCTGGGGATGAAAGCGTGAGGGTGGTATGCCCTTCCTTCGACGTGAAGTCCCCGTCATTAGATGAATATACGCGGTTTCCCCGGACTCAGTTATAACCATAATCATCAGTCAACATTCCGAAGATTGGCTTGACGGAGCTCTACACTCATTTCTCTTATCGGCAAGTTTCTTTATATTCACAGCTCTTCTTTTGCACATCCTTCACAACCCGTTCCGCACATCTCATGGCCTTGATATTATCCCTTCTTCCCATTCACTTTTCCGTCAAGTCGATGAATAAGCATCAAGTCTTAAAATGTGGTCGATTAATTCGTCTTGTCTTTTCAAAAATTTCAGAAGACTTCTTTTATCACACTTTTTTTGGGACTTAATCGCTAGTCACTTGGTCCATCCATTTATCTGTACAATTCACATATAGCACCGCATATTGAGTTCTTTTAGCCTTGTGCTCACTGCTGCTGATATAGTCCATGCCTTACTGTCATAGAGAAGCTTGCTCCACGCGTATCTTATAATATATTTTTTCCTTAATTCCATACTTCTATTTCCTGCTAGAAAAGAATGCGTCTTTCAGCAGGATGTTTCCTTCGTCTGGGCTAATCTACGGAGTACTTCCTACTGGCTTCTTCCATCGCGGGAATAGAAAACACCTTGAAAATGCTTAACGTTATTTGAAGGAACATGAGGTTTTTGAATGCCATTGATCCTAGCGAAGGACTGAGATTTCCTCGCATGTCACTTCTAATTCAAATACGCCAGAAATTCATTACGTTGCGTTCTGAATAAAATACGTAAGAAATTGACATCATCATGTATCACCCTCTTGATTCCAAATCTAAAAGGAGCACCAAAATAGTCAATTCCACAGGGAATTTGAATTATTGGCTGATAATATTTATCATATGATTATTTTATTGAGGTCTGGTCAACCCAACGCGGGCCCCATAATAATAAAATTATTGGAATTGAAAAAAAACATGCCTATCTCCTGAATGACAATGCTTTCCAAACCCATTTTTCTTTACTTACTGTGAAACGCAAACCATTTCCACCATTTCCTTCCTTTCCTTCAATATTGCAGTCAAAACTCCCACCCCAACCCTGGGGTACTCTGAAAACTCTCTCAGCTCTCACTCTCAGACTCAGTCCCTCAGTGCTCTTAAAAATCACCCCAAAAACAAGTGACCGCAAGTGGACCTACCGTCCATTCACCGCTTCTCTCCGCATCCCCTTCAATATGAAGCCATCTCAAGGAGAGGAGATAGCAGATATAACGGGTGGCTCACGTTGGAAACAATTGACCTCAATGTAGTACAATTACAGCGGCAAGCTTTGGAGCTGGCAACTGCTCAACTGGTCAAATGTCTGTCTTTAAGTTTCCCACTCATATCTGATTTGAACCCCAACTCATTGCCTGAAAAAATTCATCCACAACCTTAAAACATAATTCGCTTCTTTCTCCCTTCTTCTTCATCTCCCAGTCCCACCTGAATGTGTCCATATACATCATGCTGCAAAGCTGCAAAGAGTCCTTTTTTCGTGACGAATACCTCATGTTTAAACATATGATATATGCATAATACTTAGATGCGGTGATGAGTATATCACGTTATTCAATTTCTAATTTTGATAGCAGGGAAAATGCAACATATGAGATGTACAATGAGCATAGTGAAACATATTAGGGTTAAATTCACTTAGGAATCAGGTAACATAATTTCTCAAAGGTGAGTACTTTCCTGATGAATTTCAAACTTTTCCGGTAAATAAAGTCACATATGACATTCATTCATTACAGTATTTCTGACTCAGTAGGCAAAGGATTTAGTAGAGCAATGGAATTACAAATAAGTTAGCTCACAGAAGGAGCAACTGCAAAGATGCTTCATAATGATTTGAGATTTCAAGAAAAGTGATGATAAATACTTAAGTACCAGATGCATTAAAAATGGTTTAAAATGAAATTGAAAGAATGATATAGATTCATAGAAGAAGTACTGTAGCTAGCAGTGTAGGTATTTATGACTAGTTCTGAAATTGATATTTAAACATTTCTCTTTCTTTTTCTCATCCAATTTCTCCTTGTCGGTCGGATGCGAATGGAGAAGGCAATATTGCCTTTCCTAAAAAGTTAGCATTTCCTTTAAAATCCTTAAGCTACAAATCGCATGCTTGCATTATTTGCTATTTAGTTATTATTATTGGGATACATTTCAGGATCCGAGAGAGGGCGAATGCTTTGTGATAGTATAAAATTTGGGATTTTCTACCACGGCTTAACGTCCCATCCGACGGACGGAGTACTGAACCGGAAGTACCCTCCACTTGGTATTTTAGTAGGGACCAGTTTGCCACGAAAAAATCCGCCACTTCCGGGATTCGAACCCAGATGATCGGATTGGGAGGGCTGTACTGTAGCCACCACACCAACCCAATCCCCCCTTACCCTGTATGTGTGAATTTCACACGCCAATGGCTTAGTACAGGGTGAGCTCTACCCTCACCTATTAAAAATCAACATTCGGGTTGAACACTATAATTTTTCAATCATCCCCACAGGATATGTGTGCTTTTAAGGTTTAATACTCACGGTAATGTGGAGTAATAATGCGGAACTGCAAAAAAGGGACCAACAAGGCTATCAGGGACTGTTATATTAACTTTGTTGATGGTTGACTTGACGCCGGTATATCGTATATCCTCAAAGGGCGGGCTGATCTCCTGAATGAGAAATGTGTATTGATTCTACGACACCTTTTTCTTCTAACACATTCAGTTAGGTTATAAACGCAGTAGATTTTTGGGCTCCATTGCAGTTTCTTGACCCAAGAATGCATGTTCCAATAATGAAGCACATGCTTTCTTTTCATAATTCTTTTCGTTGTAAATGAGACAGGCTGAGCTCGAAAGGAGCAAATGTTTTTAACCAAAGTCAATTTGAGGAAAGGGAAACAACCTCGCTTTGTGTAAATAATGAACTCAGGCGAATGGGACGGCTGCTATCTGATTTAACGGTCTACTACAATATTGTAATACTCTGATACAGCTTGAAACAGCTTCTTATTTTAAAGAGAAAACGTAGCAGTTTACCGTAAATGAGTTCAGGTCAATGAGTTCATGGCTCCTTGAATGAACTTTTCCAATATTGAGGAAAGGCTTTTTACCACATCGCTGGAGAGGTTTTGGAGAGGAATCTCCCCTATTGCACCAACCAACCAAAATCTCTGTAAGACGTTAGGAGAGAAAATTTAAGTCGGTATTTTGAGGAGCTAAAGAGACTAGCCCTCAGTGAAGTGGCAGTTGTTTATTTTTTAAAGGAAAGCCTCTCGGCTTTTAAGCGACGTGGAAAAACTCTGGAGTGGGGTCCCTGGAGGATTGCGGCTGAGGCGTACGGGGGTGAGGGAAAGTTTGTAAGCAGGGAGATGTAAAAGTTGGGGACATAAGGATCAATAACTTGGTAAAAATGATAAAAACGGGCGAAGTTAGGTTTAAAAATAAAAAAATGAAGATTGGACATGACAGGCTGCTGTAGGATTTAGAGTGAAACTAGTATTGGAAGAAAGTTTGATACATTGGGATGACAAAGAGGGTTGGGGCCTTGGACCTTGGAGTATGTGTAGGGATCCTAAATATCGTGATTGACATGAACTAAGGGGAAGAAAACTAACAAACGCATACGCCATATTCAATAGTCGGGTGTTTTTGATTAATGAGAAAGGGGCGACAAGTGGATGAAAGAGCTCTTTCAAGTTCCAAATGTGTCAACAGAATTTGTTAAGTTTCAAGATTAATGAGCTGAAAAACTTCATCTAAAGCGATGCCTGTGACGTAAGGGGCTTTGTTTTGACACTACTTTTAGAAAGAAGTTAATGCTATTTCCATGGATTATCTGCCCTACTTGAAAGGAAATGAAGCTGGACTTTGTTTACAAGTTATATGCCGTCTGAGACCAGGACCACTAGGCTATACAAACCCCAAAAGTTTTAGCTGAACATTAGTCTCGCGTTTTGAATCTGACGAAGAGCAAGTAATCAGTGAAACGTAGCCTTTTTACAAGCTCGCGATATTTATGAGTAAATTGAACTTTTCCTATATGATGAATGTGGTATTGAGTGTAGCCGAGTAGAATGTATCCTACTCGGAAATTAGTATCCATCGACTGAATACCCTACAAATCCGTGCCACACATCCTCAAGGGTGTCTGGCAGAGAGTAAGTATCATTCTTATCAATTGTTCAGATAAGGCATACAACATTTTATACCGAATACACCGACCGAGGTGGCATATTCAGCATCACTCCGGCTTGCAAACCTATGGGTCGTGGTTTCGTGTCCCCCCTCGGTATGGCTATTCTCTGTTTCAAAATTAAGGTTAGATGGTGTTCATTTGCTTTACCCGTAGAGGGTTTCGTTAACTTTACTCGTTGCAGCCACTAGAAAAAAAATGTATCGTACTAATGATACTAATACTCGATATCGATGGCAGCATCCTTTACCACCTATTTCTTGACTCCCTTTTAGACTTGCTAGATATTCGATGGGTTTCGTTGAACGTTTTGCACAGGGATGTACTCAGTACATACTAGCTGCCAACGACCTGATAATTCACATGACTTGAGGCCACTCAAATTCCTTGGCCGGATGTGTCCGAATCATGCTTTCCCTGGAAACCTACAGCGCACTGAGAATTGTTATTGGTTCAGTTTTGCTTCTCCTACAACTTCATTGAGGAGCTCATTTATATATATTATTTCCTCCTCAATATATATACCTATATATATTGAGGAGCTCAGTACACCAGATATAGTGTTTCTTCGTACTAACCTTAGTACAATTGTAAATGGGGGTACCTACGTATCTTGGAAATGTTGAACCTGTATTCTTAAGTAGTCAGCCAACTTGGTACACTGACTTTTCATACCAGCCAGTAATTTTATTTCTTTTGCAGACAACTTAACCATGAAGGGATGTGACAAAATTTAGTGAGACCATAGATAGAAATCAGAACATGCCTTTTATAGATAATATATTGCCTTTAAACGACAATTAATTGTTTCCCTAAAATGATGGTAGACTGTACTTTCATGGGAAAATTGAGAGAAATAGGGCCCCAGCATTGCTCCTGCCTTATCGTAGGCCACAGCAGTAGCCCTCTTCTCGCTTATTCCTTGTTTCAGCCGTCCTCTCTCTACCACTCCCTATTAGCACTCTCCCATTCGGACTCCTACTCCCTATTGTTGATTGTTGGCGTGATTGTTCGTAGGCCACGACACCTGGCAGCCTCTTTCTCAACATTACGAAAAATACTCCCCCCCCAAAATTTGAACATCAAATTTTTAAACATTAAGAAAAAATACTTGCAACTAAAATATAAACAAAATATCAATCTCATAGTTGGATCAATTTCATCATACATTAAATATTTGGTTGTTGTTTGGGTGAAGGAAAGAAAGGTTTTTCACTCTGGGGCATTCATCTGAGACTCATTTGGGAAGGAAGCCCTCGGGAAGGTGTATGGGAGCACCAAAGACCAAATATACTAAATTAAAGGATTGAATCTCATGAATTATGCTTTTGGAGTAACATGCTCTCCTCCAGCTAAATTAAATAAATTTTTGAGAAAAGAAAAAATAATAAAAATATATCAGGAAATAAGTTCCCACTAATTTGCCACGGGCAGCTTCGTAACCTTTGCTACGAGAAGTTTGTGAACCCCGTTCTTTTTTTGTAGTGTTACCACCCGAACTCTCTTATCGAAGAAGGGGGGAACCTTTTCCACTTTAGCCAAAGGTGTCAACTAATAAGAAATCTTAGTCACTTCCACAGGATTTTATTTAACATACGACCGGTTTCGGCAGTTACGCCATCTTCAGGACCTGAAGATGGCGTAACTGCCGAAACCGGCCGTATGTTAAATAAAATCCTGTGGAAGTGACTAAGATTTCTTATTAGTTGACATCATGACAACTTTCCACCACGTCAAGGTTTCGAACTTTGATTTTACTAGCCAATGGTCATTGCAAAGGAAACATATGTTTCTCCTTCAACACCACAAGGTCATCTACTGCTAAATTTTCTTCTTCTTTTGCCCATTTATTTCTCACTTGAACCGTGCGCAAATATTCGGTGGACCATCTATTCTAAAAGTGTTGCGTTATTTGCTTCACCAACTACCATCTTGAAAGTCTATTGGAGCTCAAATCAAGTAGGGGCGATTCCGGCAAGTCTACTAAGGGAGCACCAATGAAAAAATGCCCCAGGGTAAAGCTTCATATTCAGAGGGGTCGTGGGGTTAGTGGCCATTAATTAAAAACCGCTTCGATTTGAGCGAAAACTGTTGATAGCTCTTCAAAGGTTAGAATTCTATTCCCAATAATTCTTTTCAACAAGCTCTTTACTGATTTCATAATCGCCTCACAAATGGAGGATTGAAATGCCATTAATTATTTCTTTGCGAAAGGTTATCCATCTTGTTACCTGAACTTAACATCTCCCGCCATTAACGATTAGTTTCCGTTATGTAGCGATTGGCTCCCACAAAATTGGATCCACAATTTGAGTATATGTCCGTGCATAAACCTCATCGAGATATAAAGCGCTCTGGAGCGGCAATAAACGCCTCTAATGTTAAGTTCAACACTAGCTCCAAATGGGTCGCCTTAGTTGGTAAACATACAAACAAACACACGTATTCCTTCCAGGATTTGGATGATCTCTTTAAGGATCCATTTTTAAGAAAAGGTACACCAAAATCAACCCCTCTGTATAAAAACGGACGTTTGTCCACTCTCGTGGGTATGGTAAATCGCCCATTTTCGGTACCTTGCACAAAGCCTTCAATTTAGTGCAGGTAATGCAGTTTTTAATTCGGTTTTTAAATCATGGAACGCGGTGATAAAATCCAATAGTTCAGTCCCAATAAATATTGCAATGTCATGGATCCCACATGCAAATACATTATATGATAATGTTCCACGATCAGTGTGGTTAGATAAGTTTCCTTGGGCAAGAGCTATAGGTGCTTGCGATTGTAGGCTGAATCAGCGTTTTTAGCCTTCCACTCACTCTGAGGCAACTCTCAGAATTGATAAATGGGGACAATTTTTGAAGTCTTTTGGAACAGATACGTCCCCCTTTTAGATATTCAATATCTTGCTTAAAATAAGTATACCGAGTTACTTTTATGCATACTTCTAAAGCGTTATTGATCTCTTTAACACTTAGATTACTTTTTTTTGAATAATTCCGAAGATACTTTCGTAAATGTAATGAATCGGAAACAATAAGCAACAAATATATTAAGTTTAGACAGGAAGGAATTACGTTTCAGAAATGCGATGCCTAGCGTGTCTTTATATGCAACCGCAACGTTCGAATTCAAGGGTTTCATTACTGGGAGTGCATCATTTGTTCCTGCTAATGCACTAACTTCCCATTGATCAGTACTATTAGATACCCAGGGAAGTGCGTTACACCATAGATCATCGTTAATATTATTTGTCGGGGTAGCAGTCCCCGACTGCCCGAATCAGTAGGGTTATCTTAACCAGATATATGATTCCACACTGTACCCATATGACTTTCTGATATTTGATCTATCCTATTCACCACAAGGGACCTTAACAAATGTGTTGGAATATTTATCCAAGACAAGAATATTGTGGAGTTAGTCCAGGCAGAAACACACTCCATATTTATTTTCTGTGAGAGAGAAGAGAATACAAACTCCATAAGTTTCGTCAGCAAAACTGCTCCCAGAAGTTCTAACCTCAGAATGGGGGCGTTTACTCAGAACCGAAATCGCAATTTTGTACACGAAATCGTTAGATGGAAACGAAGAAAGAATTTTAGTGAAAAAATTAATCTTCTAACCACAACCATTCACTCATAAATCAAAAATTAAAATAAACAAAAGGTGACGCCCACCGAAAAAACTGCTGTGATAATGTTGACGTCATTTTCCTCCCGTCCTTGACTGCTTTCGGGGGAGGGGGAAGGGAGTGGAGGGGGGTTCTCGGAAGGTCTGCCCGCACAGATGCTGTCGAAAACGCTCCCATTGGCAGAGTTAGCTGTGTCCCCCACTTTGCGATAAGGCGAAGTATCTTCGCGGGCTCAGTTGTGATTGGACGAAGTAGATATACGTCAGAGGTTGCACCACACCCACTTTTCCGAAAGGGTTAAGAACATCAATTTTTCGCCGCTTATAACTCGGGAAATAATTGTCGGATCAGAACACGGAAAAATACGGGTCCTTTTATTTTACAAACTCTATCAGATTCGGCAATAAAAAAATATGGTAAACGACCCCATTGTTAAAGTTTTATTAGGTGTGACTTTCGTTTTAGCCATTATTAAATGGACTCGTCCCTTTGTATGGAGTCCTCGCAAATACACCACTGCGCAATAGCCCCGCTCGGAAGCATCCCGGAAACCCATATATTGGCTGTGTTCTGTGTCGCTCACTTCACTACTTAATGCACCGCGAGGTATTTTTAAGTTTTCTAACAAAGGCAATTGGTTTACAAAATGTCTCCACGAGTCAATTACATCAGAAGGCAAATATTCGTCCCATCCGATATATAATTTCCAATGACCCTGCATAAAATTTTTCGTCCAAAAGACAACTCGACTAATCCATCCTAATGGACCAAATAGTTGTGCCATATTTGAAAGAACGCCTTTTTTTGAGGGTGGTTTGGACGATATCCTCACGTTTTAAGAAAATAAATCCAACTTAAGATCCTAACATAAAGCTAATATTTTAAAATTTGAGCCTTCCTCCTTATTGAATTCCACTTTGTGCTGCACATGCTCCGGGGAAATGGCCCTTAGAACATCCACAGAATTTGTGGCAGACTTATGAAGTTGAAAACCTCCGATTTATAATAATCCATTCAATTATGCTATAAACTCTATTTCCTTGGTGCTCGTAGAGCTTACCGAGATTAAGTCATCCACAATTACATCGTTTGGGAGAACTATAGTTGCGAGGGGAAAGTGTTCCGCTTCTCCATGAGATAATTGCTGAAGTACTCGCATAGCCAAATATGGAGAAGACCAAATCTGACTGCGTCTCATTCATGTTCTTGCAAAGACTTAAAATGTTCTCTGAGGATGAAATGAAATTAAATTGGATGAAAATAAATGTATATTTACCTATAGTGAAATATGTCGTTAACGAACTATTCAAGTGAAGGAGTAAGAAATATTATGGAAACCAAAGAAAGAAGCCCGTTATTAACCTCTCTCAAAAAGAAATAGTTGTGTTGACTGTACCATAAAGATCCGGTGGTCCAAAATCTATTCAGAAAGTTGAGTGACGTTCTTATTCCAATCATTGGTGCAATTTATGCTGCTATTTAGGCAATAATACGGCTCGTTTAATGCCCAGAATAGGTCACTGAAAAGGTTGTTATCGTATCATTTGCCAAATAATCCAAATATCTGGGGGGTGGAGTTTAGGCCTAATGCATCATTATTGTTCTGTTTTGGCACTGCCTGGCAAACTATTCTCTGAGGACGTCGTGGAAAAATTATTTTGACCATTCCTGCATTAATGAGTGCTGGTGAGGTGAAGTCACAGGTGTTCCCCGTTATTAACTCGACTAATGGATGCTGAGTCCTCAATCGCAGTCAATTTGCTCAGGCCATGCACATCACATTACCCTTTGAAGTATACTGGTAAAAATACTCTAATTTATACAATTTTTCACTCATATTAGTTTTATAATACAATAGATGCACTCAGAATCCCATAAATGTATCCAGTGTCTCACCTATCAGCTTCTGGTTCTTCTCAATGATGAATTCAAACGCTGAAATTTTCCTTTGTCCTCTACGCTATCCTATATTTAATTTGGCTGAATTTGAATAGCATTAAAGGTAAAATAAAAGTTATTTATATAGTGCATACATTCATGTAAATTGTTTTAAATAATGCTCGTTTTTAACATTCTTACATCTAAATCTCTTGTCATGTGCTAAAATTATTTTTATGTTGAAGGAATCAACTGTCAGCACAGGAGGAAATTTGAATAATTAAAGATTTGTGAATATACGGGTAAAATAAAATGTTTTATGTCCTGAGAAGTCCGGCCCTTAATCGAGACTTAAGGGGAATGGAGTCAACAGTTTAATGCGCATCCCATAGAACGAATACTCCATTGGAAGTGGCCTCAATTTAGTTCTAAAGGAGAGAGCGGGATTTCCAAAAAATATTTATGCTACTACTGGCACTTGAATGCGGATCCTATGGATTTAATACCAGTACTAGAGTCACCAGGCTAAACCGTAGCCCACAAGAACAATAATTGTGGTACAAAATGCGAAAAGATGGCGTCTCATCTGAGTATGGTGGTTGGCTTCCAGTGCTACTCACATGAGGATTCGTAGGGAAATCTGAAAATTTTCCCTCTTTAGTACACGCAGTTTTGAATACCAGATGTGAACGTTCTTACAAGTTATTGAATAAACTGAGATAATATTTCATATAAGTATTTGGGTGTTCCAATTCCGGCATCCATGAATTATGAGCCGTGTTTTTAACTATTCACCGCAGGATATTTTTACCTTTCCTTCTCTCGCCAACCATATTCCTCAGTCGCCTCTTCATCTCCACCGCCAGCAGGCGTTCATTTGAACACGAAGCAAACAAAGGCAGCCGGAGAAAGTGTTTGATCCCTCACCACAAAACACCTCCCGGCCCCAAGGGCCGAGTCGAAGAACCGTGCTCGGAGCTCGTAAGAGAGTCTCCATTCGGATTGATCCGCCTTTTGCATGCGGAATCAGCTCTCGCAAATACGGAAGGCTTTGCGCTCCCCAAACCTCTTCAATCCACCCTACCGCCTTCAATCACACTTCTCCGCCTTTGCCCTTGGGATGCTTTGCGGAAACAAAGACGCTCGCTCGGGTCGTCGATACTCTTTCCCACTCCGACGACCCCCAACAGCTCCGGGCGTGCCCGCGAGGCAAGCAGCCCCATACGCCGGAGCGGTTTGTGTGATGCGAGGGGTTCAGAGCTGTCTGACGGTCTCGACCTCATTCCCGACAATCGGGGACCCACAACCCGCTCAAAATTCATCCCCGTTCAAAGTCCCCTTTTACTTCCTTGGAACCCCGATCATAAATTCGTCCTCGGCCACCCTCCACCCCGAAGCAGCGCCTCTAACGCTGCAACATCAACTGATCGCGTCGTAATCCCTGCTATCCCCTAATGCTTGTTCGCACCATTGCCCCCACTCTGCGACGGCAAATTTTGCGTCAGGGCAACACTTCGTAATCCTTTCCGTAGCAATAAAACAATGGAACCGAGGAAAAGTGCATGAAAGAAGAACTAAATCGATCCATCAGTCCTGAAATACCTATGATTTCGTACTCCAAAATATCATATCTGATAAGAATACATTCCAGGAAAGGTAGATTATCCCAATTCTGCCTATTCCGTACTTTCTTTGTTTTTTACGTGAAATATTTATCGGTGTGTGGTCCAATAGGGAATAAATAAAAAAGTTTGAGCCTTACTGAATGCTGGAGCTGCTGGAGAATGAGGCCGTGCTTGTCAGTATCTTAAAGAAAGGAGTCACATGGCGGAAAATCTGGCGACCCTGGTATGAGATGAGCTATGAGATCTACTGGGACCAAGTCATCTGCCACGGGTTGCTGAGGAGAGGGCAAACATAGACTAGGGAGTGGACTTGCTTGCAAGAAAACTGACATTTATATATAATTTTAAATGCGGTATTGGTAATATGTTATCTCTCTGCATGGATGTGTCTAATTAATTTCTTTCACGATAGCAAAGAAAAAACAGCGTTTATTTTTTACAATTATTAAGATGACTTTACAATATTCTAAGACTTAAAATGTCTCTGGGGACAATGTTCTTCATTGCTACGTTGAGTTTAGCATATGATTTTCATGCAGATTTGTCCATGTGTTTTCTCAGTATTGGCCCTTACGTGCGGAATTGTAGGCTTTAAAGATGACATCTTAGCTATCAATCGCATCGAAAAAAGCTAAACTTCATTTTCAACTTTGAAGGAAAGTTAAAAAAATGTCTATTTTCCATTCTGATGAAGAATTATGATATAAGTATTATACATTTCGAATCATAAGATGTTACAAAGCATGGAGTGGAAACTACTTGGAATTTGCCTTGGCACTAGTTACTGGCTAATTAAAGCAAGGGAAATAAACCTGCAGTGCAATGGAAATGAAAGAATAAAAGGGATGCGTTTTGATGAACTCTAAAAGAGCGAAACATTAAATGTAAGATTAAATTACTAGTAATTAAATTACAAGATTACAATTAAATTAATAACAAGAAAAAATGTTTGATTTGAACAAAACATATGTATACATTGGTGTAAAAGTGTCTGGGGCTTTTAATTTATGGTAGCCTATTTTATTATGAGAGACGAGGGAGTGAAGTTCGTTCGGAAATGCTATGTAATTCGTTGCGTGGAGAATTTATTTGAATGAATGACTGGGAAATGGTAATGAAATAAAATTCAAAATATTCTTATTTGCAAAAAAAGTGTTAAAAAAATGGTTTATAGAGATGATTATTATGGCAAGTACGTTCAAAATTAAAAATAGAATTATGGCAGCATATTTTAACTAAAAATAAAATCAATGGTTGCCAATTGACTCTTTGGAAGTTGGGCATTACATAAACTTGGTTATATTCCACACATTTTTTTAATATACGTAATATCAACAGGTTTTGGCCTTTCGAGTTCATTGTCAAGAGTAAAACTTTACATAGTCAAGAGCTTGGAGGATAGCTTGGCACAAAGAGCTTGGCTTGCATATTTTTGTGCATGGTTACGGAAAGAGGTAGAGGGGATGGCAGAAAATAGGTTGGGGATGGTAGAGGGGAAGGAAATTAGTAATTTACCAGGTCGTTTTCATGAAATTTGAAATAAGATAATATTAAAAATTAATTCCATGAAATGAAATTTAACACTCTCTTCGCAAACAAATGACATCTTTGTGGTAAATTTGGATGAGTGTCCCTGGTCGATTAGATGCTTCTAAATGGTAATATAAATGTGCATCTTTGCATAAAATCTAATTGACATAGGTCATTGTTCGTATTTACCCCAGATATTGCATATTTGTGACATGGGTATGTAACTAGATTTCATGGAAAATTTTTGAAATAGTGTCTTGTGTTAATATTCATGATGATGGCCTGCTATATGAATTACTGCCTTGCACTCACTCTCCACCTTCCACTACGCACCTGCTCCCCCTCCACCACCCATCTAAACCAATAGTTTAATCTTGGTCCTGATGTCATCAGCACCAGTTTCCTCTGTGTAAACATGCCTATAATATTTTACTCTTCACAGTTACCTGAAAAGGTTATAACTGGTTGACAATGCGCGTGATAAAGAGGTGTGGAATACAACCAGGTTTAGTTTTATGGTAGCACATAACTGGTAGACAAATTTTGTATCCCTAAAAAGGGATAAAAAACTGTAAATTTTGTGAATTCCTTTAAAAATTTATTCTTAGGACGACCAAGGTTTCGATACATATTGTCATCAGATCACAATACATCTGAAGTGTAATTCACAAAGTTACTTGTTTTCTATTATCGTTACGGATCAATTCGTCGTTTTCAAATCACACCATTCAATGTTTTGTTCATTTGAGCGTTGTAGAAAAGGTTTATGTGGAAGTTATATTCCTGTATCTCAGCTTTATAAAACAGATGTGGAGAAGATAAACTGCAATAAGACCTGCAGCAAAGTTTAAGGTAATATGCACCAGTATAATCTATTTACAATGAGAAAAGAGTAATAAATAATAATTCTAGAAACATAATGCATTGATGAAACAGGCATAAAATATTTGGATAAGAATCGACTTCTGAAATAAAATGATCAGTAATGAAAAATTTATCAGGAATGGAAAAACTAGGACTTTCGGAAAGCCATATAGACCCTAAGACACTCAATGAAGAGTTGAGTGGTGAGCATAGACACTACCCTGATCGGGGACTGGGGGGAAAATTCCATGAATTATATTCAGTAAAAATGGAAGAGTGAGTCCCACGTGGAAAGAATTCAAGAATATGACACTCTGATAGGAAAGTGGCATTAGAGCTTGTGGGGAAACCAAAAAAAAAATCATCAAATCCCCATTCATCAGAAAGAATGGGAAAAGGGTAATGGAAAGTGTGCGTCATAATTTGTTGTGGTGCTTTAGCACGAAAAAATACAGGCACAAAACACGGCTGGACGCTATTGAATTAACGACCTACATTCTCCCTTCTGACGTATATTACACTTTAGAAGTCTTTGCACGAAGAGAAATTGTTCCTCAATTTACGGATCATTAAATCCAACGGTAAAAAGCAGCTGTTAATAAATTCTTTGGAATGTAAAAACAAATAAGTGATGACAGCAATCCAGACATCTCGATTAGAAAAGAGAAAAACCTTGAAGTTGAAGTAAATATTTAAAATTATTTCCCACAGAGATCTAATGGCTCGTTGATTGAAGCAGTTGGCTATGGTAAATAAAAGTAAATAATATATGTGAAAAGTGAGCATTAAATCATTGTTACAATTGTTAGAATAAAAACAGGAATCCAACATTTTAGAATGCACTAGGTGTTTACGGAGATTTTCCGAAATATTTATTTATTTTATAAGTAATTAAGGAGATTAAGTCTGTAAGAATTTGTTGAATAAGAAGCATAAGAAGCAGGGCAAAAGATAATTTAGAATGCGTTATTAATTTGTAAATCAGAGCACGAATGAGCATAAATAAATATTACCTGGGCAGAGGCAAGAGAATTTGATAATATTATCAATACAGTCAGTGGAGATCTGTTTTTGGTTAGAGAAACACTATCGAAATGTGCTCCAGTTTTTTAAAACAATTTGGGCAATGTAACATTCTTAGTGATAATATCATTGTTCATTGCTCTCGTAAATATAGCTTTAATGCAGGCACAAAAAATGGCCAGGCGGCGATGACACTTCCATTGTGACAATTAATCTTAATATCATTAAGAGGGAGGAAAAATAGCGATTTGTGAGGAATTAACAAAGTCCATTTGTTTCCCATGCGTGTACAAAGAAGAGCAGTAGAGATGGACCTTGAAACATCAATGCGATTTTATCTCATATATTCCATTCCCGGTGCCGGGGGCCCATGACCTACCCCGCTTTGAAGCATCGCCGCAAGGCGTAGGGCAATATTTAGATGAGGGTGATGACCTCTCCAACTCCTTGTTCCCGCAGATCACCATTAGATAGCAGCCGCATCATCAGGACCATTCGATCATCCCACACTCCCCCGAAGATTCCACTTCTCGACCGGAGAGGCCTCTCTCGGCGAGGGTCCCGCGTTGGCCGGAGGAGGCGGCATCCTCTCCCAGGGCAGTTAGGGGCGGGAGATTGCACCCTGATGAGCGAACCCCTCGGCTCGGAGGGAGGAGATCGCTTTGAAATCACTTTGAGGAGAGGAAAGGCTACTCTGCTCCAGTCATTCCTTTGGTCTGGTGAGCTCACATGACGGACATTGCTCGTAAAGCAAGGGATTGTCTGGGTGGAAAAGTATTTCCTTACTATTTCCATTTAAAAAGGTATTATTTATTGAGTTACTATCAATATTTACATAAACATACTGGCTATTGTGGTAATAATTGACTACAGTGATATGCCTATCGGCATCAAGGCTTTTAAATACACTCCATTTATAATATAGTTTGAGTTCTATGCCCGTCGGTATTACCATCCGAAAGCAGTCATTCTGGATTATAATTTCGTCTAATTGACCATGCAGAATGATTCGCTCGGTGAAATACTAAATCGGCTGAATAATAGATAAAATAATAGAATAAATCTCTCGTAGGATGCATATGCAGATGCATAAAATTTGATCAGAAATTGATGAGAATGAGAATTTCTTTGCCTGATAATTCTTTGAACATTGAACATAATTACAATATTCTTACGTGGCATTCCTGTTATGTTCTTAGGAGAGCGGAATTATTTTTTATCAAACGAGTTTTTATACTGTTTTATTGGGTGTGCTTGCAATATAATAACGTCCACTAGGAGGCTTTCAGTACATATGGGCAATGTCAGCAGTACACCCGGAAGACAAGCATCCTGGATATAATAACGCTCTAAAATAGATAGTGCTAGTAAATGCATTTAATGACAGTGTGAAAGAATTTTTTACTTTGTCGGGAATGAAATACTCGTTAGTTACCCGTTACTATTGAAGCCTGTATTAGCTCAGAGGTATAAAAGCTTATTACGATGTCTTTGCTATCCATTTCCTTCATATGACTGGACAGGTAAAACTTTTATTTTTTGCTGCTTCAAAATATATTTTTCTCTCGCTTCTGTGAAGTTCTTTCTTTAACTGGTCCTGTGTAATACACAGAAATTCCAATATTGTGCTCATTTTTATCCGTATTTTGTATCTGTAAATTGTACTCTGCTATCTATATTTCTCCAGTTAAATGAAAATCCGTAATTATATCACCCTTTCTCCTTTATTGGAAAATTGAAAAATTTTATATTTGTAGGTATATCTTCAACAGATCAGTACGACGGCTTCTGCAATATATACCTACAATCGAAGCTGACACGAGGCAAGGGTTAGTTATTGCGAAAAGTAGGTCATGGCTCAGTTGATAGAATTGAAATCATGCACCTAAAAATGCAATTATGTGATGCTATATAACACACGAAAGAACTAAAAACTGATATTTCTTATATCACTCCCCTTTGTAACTCAGTGATTATAAAGTGAGGGACTTAAAAGAATTCATAGTTTAACATGACACTTGAAGAAATTCAGAATGTTTTTTCTAAAGAAATGAAGGGCATATATCTTATAGTTTTAAGAGCACTCTCAAGTTTTCAAGGAAAATTTTGTTTACATTTCACGACATAACTATACTTTTACAATTGAAAATAGAATAATCAATATGCACTGTTTCACAGCTATGTGAACTATTAATGTGAAAAATATTGAGGATTTTTTTATGAATGGAACAAAGCCACCTGAAATTGAGATCATATTGCGATAGAATAATGCATTTTAGCATTATCACTACGCAAGCCAAATAAAATCCTAACAGCTTAATCTACGCATTATTTAGTCTGTTGATTACGGTTTGGTCTAGTAAAATTTCATAGTTTTAATAAAAAACTTAATATAAATGGAAAAAAATGTGTGTTAAATGTGTAGGTTGGTTTTTGATAATTGAGAGTAGAACTCACCCTGCACTAAGCCAATGGCGTGCGCAATTCACACATTCTGGGTTGGGTGCCAGTTCCTTTCCCTGGTCCACCTGCGATTACCTTCGAAGCTTTGACACGCAGAACGCAAAGATTTTATGCGGGGTTGCCAGAGAGGCATCTTCTCGGTATTTGAACCCAAGACCTTCCGGTGAGTAGATCAGTGCTCTAACCACTAGGCCACCAAGACCTCCCGAAAAGAAATTTTATTGGAAAATATTCGTGATTTTTAGTGAGTCTTGAAAAATAATTGCTGCTAATAACTTAACAAGTTGAAAAGATTCAGAGATGGAAGGAACACATATTCAGTCAAGTGACAGTACTACTTCTCCACAGAATTTCCAATACTCCACCCATTTTAACGCACAGAGTCGCCTAATGCCTAAAGATATCCCTGTGGTTTCATAAACGCGGTGCATTAAATTCAATAGGAAAAAGCGATTTTTTGTTGACAGAATAACTGCTAACAATACTTTTAAAGACAATGTAATTGATTTATAATTGAAATAAATCTGGAAAATTTTTCTAAATTATCTTGGACTGGGTTGTGCGTAGCGAATGAAAATGTCTAGTCGTTGGATTGATGAGCTAAGACTTATATAGCAGGGCATGTCGTGCTTGAGCAGAGAACGGTCAGTTAACGGTGCCTCAAGAATTAAAATTCAGATATTTCGTGGGAATACTTCGTAGATGGCAGTTACGTCACTTCTCCCTCACGTCTTTAATTTGCTGCATTCCCTCTCAGCCCTTCAATTGACTCAATCAACCACCTAAACACTACGCTTTCTCTCATTGCATTCAACGGGCATGAGAAAAGATTGATTGGATTCTTTCGGCACAGACCCTCTCCACTCCGCCCTCCATTTTTGCTCTCGGTTCCCTCCCGGACCGTTGATTCGGCATTTCCCTTTTCCACGTGGACCGAGGGGCTGTTTCCCTTCTTCAGTCTCCCCCCCACAAATCCACGCTACCACCTCTTCAAAACTTTTCTCCCTCCACACTCCACCGCGGACGCTACACTGCTCGAAACCGAGCCCAATACTCCTCCATGCTCTTCGTTTTAACATGGACACCCTTCGCCGTAACAGGAAGCCCTCATCCCTCTGCCTCCTCTGTCATCTCCCGTGTCAGTCGGATGAGCAACACGACTAAGCCCCTCGTTCCCCGACGCGTGCAACTCAATGAGCAGCAAGCCCGAGTGTTTAGGGTGGCCAGGGCTTTGGAGCGCGTGGGTCGGGAATTCCCAGAGGCAAGATCGTAGTACCAGATACGCCTTATAATTGCGAAAGGCCAAGAAACGGCTCGCTAACACGCCCATTAACTATTTCCACCAGGGAATTTCTCTGTGCAGATTAAAAATCACCTGCAATGTACTCGGTTCATTGCTTAGGTCTGCCGAACTACAGCGAAAAGTTGCCCTGATGTGTAATTTTAGCTTTTAGCAGATAAACTTCCAGATAATAAGTTTTTAATTTCCATTCTAGAAGTAGTCATACAGATATTGGTAAGTTGGGTTCTCTTAGGGATCGATTTGTCGTAAGTAAGGGAGAATATGATTTAGTGTACACAAGTAAACAAATGATCAGGAATGTGTGTCAGGAATCCTGAATTTGAGTCAAAGGATCCTATAGGTTCAATCGTCCAAGTTACCCCTAAATAAAACTCGTAATGATTCTTTAAGTTTTGAGAGCAACATAGTATCGCCATCAGCTTGGAAAATATAATTAGTCTGTTTGTCTAGAAAACAACTTTGAAAAGCAGTATCATCACCAAGCATGTAAAGATTGAATTGAGAAGAATAAAACGAAAAGCAGAGATGTTCCTGGATGAAGACTAACTTAGATTCAGAAAAAGCAAAGGCACAAGGGAAGTCATTTTTGCTTTCAGACAAATTAGAGAAAAGAAAATAGTGAAAAAGAAACAGAAGTTCGTTGCGTTTATGAATTTTTAGAAGTACAATATGCATGCCAAATATTTATATAACAAATAATTTTTACATGCTTGGTTAGTTAGTTACTAACTAAATAACTAACTAACTAGTTACTAACTAACCAACCAAGCATGTAAAAATTATTTGTTATATAAATATTAACTAAATAACTAACTAACTAGTTACTAACTAACCAACCAAGCATGTAAAAATTATTTGTTATATAAATATTTGGCATGCATATTGTACTTCTAAAAATTCATAAACGCAACGAACTTCTGTTTCTTTTTCTCTATTTTCTTTTCTCTAATTTGTCTGAAAGCAAAAATGACTTCCCTTGTGCCTTTGCTTTTTCTGAATCTAAGTTAGTCTTCATCCAGGAACATCTCTGCTTTTCGTTTTATTCTTCTCAATTCAATCTTTACGAATATCTTCGATGTATATATCGTCAGACTTATCGTACTAAAGTTTTCACATTTCTTAGTCCTCTTCATGTTTGGTATATGGAAGACCCTGTATTTCTTTTATTCTGTGGGTACCTCTCATGTTGGGTAGGGTTTAAGGTGGTACAATTGCTAAGATTTTGTTGCATCGTATCATCTACTGTTGAACTCAATCTTCGGACTAACGGAACATTCTTTCCGAGATTGGACTCAACCTGCAACCTTTGGATTACACACATTGCCAACCTGACTACAGTGGCCGGCATAGAACTCCATCAGGGTGCATCAATAATTTACTCTCATGAGTAGTTTTTACAATACCGAATGATGAACATATATTTTTATATGTCCATCATTCGGTATTGTATGAAAATATATTTATCATATGATGATTGATTTGGTTCCTACCATAAACAACTGGGAGCAACTAGGGCATCACATTTATGCCCTAGTTAGCCAATAAATAGTCTGATTTTTCTCAGTAGAATGTAGGGTGGATCTTTTTTTTTGTACCAAAGTGGAGTCCTGAAAAAAGGATGCGCAGTAAGCATTAAATAAATCTGTAAAAATTTGAATATTATCTCCATATATTATTTAATTTCAAAGGATGAATTTCACGTAAAGGACATGAATAATGAAGTATTGAAAAATAATTGATCGAAGAATAAGCACTCTATCTCATTAGTTTTCGGAATTTGCGATCAAGCAGGAAACTGCAAATGTTAATGAATGTACGGTGGTAGAGAACGCGGTATGATTAACATCCTTTTAATTTGCATAAAAGCGCCTCATTTTATTGGTATGAGAGCTGGAAAGACTACACATTCCACCATGATAGCCATTTTCCACCAACAATACATTGCTCTCACTAAGGCTACGATGAACGTTAGATGAGATTCTATTACATAGATGTAACTATAAGAAATAAATAGTGAATCTCGGAATAAAAACCATAAACTCACTATTTATGATGACAGTACACAATTTACCAATGAGGCTCTTTTATTGAAGAGATAGTGGCACTAATGATTCGAAAACAACGTGAATAAAATGAAAACTGGAAAGTCACTTGCTTCGTATTTATCATTCAGTATCATTCAGAGATATGAATCATTATCATGATTTGAAAACCATCACAGAAAATTTCTTGAAAATTAAAATGTATTCCCAGGCTGACACGAACTGTTACTTGTGATCATTGATTTTTAGCTTCCTTGAACATTCAGAAGTAAACATGTACACTGATAAATTGTTGACCTAACAAAAATACTATTCCGTAAAGCATGAAAATTTTTTCTATGGAACGTACTAAACTTTACATATAAAATTAGTACAAAAGTATCACTGTATCTAATCGTTGAGTGATTTTGAACAAACTCAGTGCAAATGCCAATGTTGGAAATGATTTTATCACATAGGGAGAAATTATATAGGTATGTGCTTTCGTAGCTTTCTCTGAGTAGATCAGCATTAAAATCACCAAAAATAACAAAGTTTTTCTACGTGGGAGCATGACAGGTGAACTCAAGTTCAAATGCGGAAAGTAATTCCGTTTTGGGGGCTATATACAACATATATCAGTACCTTAGGCATATTGGAAATTTACATGACATACACGAAGGCCACTAGCATTGCTTTCCTCGAGCCTGACAACAC
This sequence comes from Platycnemis pennipes, assembly GCA_933228895.1. NCBI lineage: Eukaryota > Metazoa > Arthropoda > Insecta > Odonata > Platycnemididae > Platycnemis > Platycnemis pennipes. Next base: position 100,480,639 of record OW121846.1, on the reverse strand, counting down.
ATTTTATCTTTGGGGAACTGTTTGTTTGACTAAGGTCAGCACTTTTACACTCATTAATTGTTGATTCCGAATTTGAGTCACTTGAACCTTGACCTGCCTCACTTAAAAATCTTAAGGTCAGTTTCACTGTGACCTAAATGTGACTTAAATTCCTTCTTTAACTCTGACATAAACTCTAGAACTCATTGATATATACTGGTCGACCGACTCCATCTTGCAAGCCCAAATCCTTCGTACTGAAATTCCTTTTGACGCTGCGAACTTCAAGCGTTTCTCACGCCAAATTGGCACGAACAAATTTCGCTTTAATAATCGATGAATTCAACCATTTTTTTAGTACTAGGGTGGGATTTAAAGTGGTAAGATCAAATCTTGGGAGTTAAAATCAATGTCATCAACATTGATTTTAACTCCCAAGGCGTTACCCTCATAACGCAACACTGCATCAATAATCTCACCATCCTTTTCAGGAACACCGTGAATTACAAAATTCTCAGTGCCTCTTGTTCCGCAATGTTAAGTTGAACTTCCAAATAATCAACACGCTTCAATAATTTCTGACTCTCCTCAGCTAAACCATCCAGTCTTTCACAGGTTTTCATCAGGGGCTCATTCAAATGGGCTAACTATTTTGAATGCTCATCTAAAGAATCTTACCAAAGAGAAAGCTTCTTCTTAATGTCAGTTTGCTCTTTTGAAGCAATTTATTTCGATCCAATAACTCCCTGAGCATCAAAGTTACAGAATCAGCTTCATTCATCGGGACAGACGTTACAGGAGTGGTTTTCATTGTCGTGTCCTCACTGCGGTCTTTATGTACTTTACTAACACATAGTTTAAAAAAAAACCTCTATGATTTCCCATGGGACCATCCCAGGTTTTTTCTAGATCCAGTAGTGCCTGTAGGTCGTTTGCTGCAACTGATATGCAGGATAAGTGGTATCCTACGTTGCAGTGGCCACCGGTTAATCATCTTCTGGTCACGCCTAACTGGTAGGCCACACTCAATGCAGTTGCTTGAGATCACGGGAGGAAGCCACATGGGTAGATAAGACCGGAGATTGGAAGCCAAGAGGCCTTGAAAACTAAGGGAGATATTATGCACACCATTGACTCACGCAACCGTTCACCACGACGACTGGCGATTGAGTCTGAGATCGGGATCGGGATATCGGGATCGGGAGATGGAGATCGGGAAAGCCTTAGAAAAGTAATGCCTTAAGACAGTCCAAAGTTTGAGGCTTTACTTTGTGAAACCACTCGATTGGAAATGAAAATTCACTTTGTACGTTCCACACAAAGATTTTATTGGTTTCGTCCAAATATGTCATTACCTTGATAATGACATATTTTGTCGAAACCAATAAAGTCTTTGTGTGGAACGTACAAAGTGAATTTTAATTTCCAATCTAATGCCTTAATCCCTGGTTACACGATAAAATTTCTTGTAGAATCACTTGTATGATTGTCTGAACGTGAGAATTAATGCGAAATTGTATCATGTAACCATTCCAAATTGTACGACTGTATGAACGACTGCACAGAAAATAGAATCTCTTCTTGTTTCGTTCAGACAATCATACAATTTTTGACGCTTTAGAGACGTCTGATGGTAGGCAATGAAAACTACGCTTCTAGTTGTGTGTTTATATTTTTTCCTTCGCGATTCGGTGTGTTTACGTGCGATTTCTGTGATTTTATTACTTAATATTGCTGTAACTAGCAAGATTTAGGCCTTTTTGTGTGATTTACTTTTATCATGACCCTTGCTACGTTTGGATTTCGCTCTGCTGTTTGACTCCTGCAACTTTTGCAAGACTCCCTCGGAATAAATATATTTACCACTTGCCTTAATTGGCCCCAACTCTCCAGTTATCGTCATTATTCACGTCCTGAACAACCCTTACGGAACATTTTTCACCAACTCGTTAATTCTTCCGCTGTCACTGACCTAGAAATTAATTTAATTCGGTATCTACGAATATAAGCAGCTTTAAGGAGTGACACCCTTTGTAGTCAAAATAATTGGATCCGAGACGATTGATGGGCTGGAAACTATGTACGCTTCCTTTCCTTCGCTCCAATATACACAATAGTGCACTGCAAAGTTCCGCAAGGTGTCAAAGTTAAGTGTAATGATCATCCCACTCCGTTCGTGATCGTTGTACTCAAAGACTTTTTGCATACTCGTTAAAGGGTTTTTAGCGTAATATATCATTCCGTAAAAGCTAATCTATGAATAAGTAAACACCTCCAGGTATTTTTATTTCAGATTGAAGTAGATGCTTTCGCGGGGTAATAATTCCATTAATCGTGCTGTGTGGAATTATCGCCGACCGGTAGGTTATTACAGTTGTCAAAAATCGCAAGGTCAGCGATAACCTGGAACTATGGTTTTATTCCATTAAGTAACTTTCACTATAACTGCTAGTTTAAAATTTAATCAGATCGAGAAGTCCAAACAAAGAAGACGTCGAAATAAATGTTACAAACAAAGTCTCGCATAAACAAAACAAATGCCACAGGTCTACTAACTACCAAAAACGTCGTTTTCCTCACCTACCAAAATACTTTCCATGGAAAACTATCTCAGACAACCGAAAATAAAGTTTGAGATTAATATTGTGCTTCCAAGTAGACGATAAATAACCCCTGATTTAAATCATTCAATTTTGGGGTTTTGAGAAAACAAAAGCAATCCTGTAATGCGTACCATGAAATTGCATGAAAAATGGTACAAAATCTTTCACCGTATAACCACTTCATTCAGATTCTTGAACAGACGATTGTACAGAAGTTTAGTCAAGAAATGAGACAGACATTCACAGAATAAATTGTACAAGAAATTGTATCGTGCAACCAGGCCTTTGCCGGGGCAAACATCCAAGTAAGCCTTTATAATAGAAGAAAAGGACATATTTATTGGTTATATGGATGTTCATAGTGCAACTGAAATTTATAGAAGCTATTAGGCCAAAAAAGGTTTGGTGAAGAAAAAATGAAACGAATTTATTTAGTACTCTCTTTTATTCTTTCTCCGTTGTGCTCATAAAAAGTGGGAAGGAGGTTATTATGCTAAAGTATTCTATATTCTAGTTACTGCATGGGAATACCAATGAATGGTACCTGAAAAATCCTCGTGATGAATTTTTCCATTATACTCTGAAATTAAATGTGCATAACCTGTTTAATGCGAGATCTTTATAAAGTACCATATGCACTATTGAGTGTACGAATGAAAATAGAAGAGAAAACAAGGAAATACTAAATTAAAAGCATTATTATCTTCATATTTTATGTCCCTTGACCCTTCTTTTTAGTTGTTGACACTGGTGTTACATTCAATCGCGCTAGATACTAAAAATATGTACTACATATACTTTAATAAAGTAGAAACGGAAATAAGTCACCTCAATGTTTTCTATTATACTTAAAATGAGAATAGAGATTTGTGCATTATTGTATATGTATGGATATAATTCTCATATAATATGATTTTAAGAAGCAAACAATCCCTTTATAGGATTGTAGGCCTGCGTAAATATATTAATATAAAGTATATTAAAAATGCAGTTTAAATCAACCAAATTGATAATAACGAGTACCTTTTTTTCTGACACAATAGTGACGGCTATAAATAAATATGTTACTCCATTTTTTCTCTAAAATTTTATCAATATTATTGTCAGTGTGGATGGTTTAGGTTTTTATTGGGAACCACTTCAGCTCAGTTTATGGTCGTTTGTTGAAGTGAGAGTGTTTGGCTAAGTGTGATGTCTTGTCTACTGGATTCTCATTAGGATTGGATGGCTGTTCTTTTAGTTACGATTAATCAAAGATTGTATGAGATTAGATAATTAAGAGAAAGAGCCTTTTGATGTGTCGATTGGAGTACCTGATTTTCACCCTCATGACCAGGATTTACGTCTCTGCCAGGGTAGAGATTTTTCGGTGATATATAAGTAGTGGTTTCCATAAAACTCCCTTTGGAGTGTACTTATAGCTCCATGCCCGATCCGCCTGATGCGGCAATAAATTGATGACCCCAGGAAGTCATTTTTTTAAAGCTCGTTGGTACCTCTCCAGGTTTTTCTCCACTCTTCTTCCATTCTCCGGAAAATTGCTACCTCTACCCTCTTGTTCTGCAAAGCCCGTGAAATCACAGCCATCACTTACCTCTCCAGAATGACTATCGCTACAACTGTTTGGCAGATAAGTGTATCAGGTTGATGTGTTTGTGAAAGTGTCTTCAAACCCGTGGGGCCCAAGTTTGGAAGTCGACAGTGGCTGATTTTATAGTGATATAACGGTGTCTACTAGAGCGATCCATGAAAGATACCACCGTTCAGCAACCTTTTTATCGCATGGAATATTAACCATGGTCTCTTAGGAGTATCTCATAAATGGTAGTCTAATTCTGGGGTCTAATTGTCGAATTCTATTTTCACACTGTTCCTCCTCCGCACACAAGCATTATACCTTCTCTCAAATAGTAATCTGTCCTCTCTACCACTAATTATGGCAGACTCTCGCTTCCCCCCAATATCGAAAACAGCATTTGCAGAAGAAAAATATTTGAGTTTATTGACGTAATTTAATCAATTAATGAATAACACTTAAAAACAAGTGCAACACATGCATTAAGTATCATTAGTATGGTAATATGATGATGAAGTTCTTGCGTAAATGGGAAACCCTAAATTTTGTCCTTAAGGTTTTTCCGGCATTTTTTTCATGTGCTACTACCCCTTTGATAGCATATGTATGTACTAGAAGTTACTGTTATAATCATTATCTATAGCAATTCTACAGTTTTTTTCGATCGTTCTTTCTCTTGTAAATGTATTACATCTAATAGGTTGCTCAGCTGCACTCTTCTTTTCCCGGACTTGGTTGCCAGGTTGGTAACGCGCTTGATCGCATGGGTTACGGGTTAGAATAATAAGTCTAGCGTAGGTATTTGTTCATCTAGGAAATTAGGCTTAGAATTGAGTGAGGCTAATCTGTGTGACGAGATACTAACAGATGGAGAATGTAAAAACAATGAAGCCTTGAATTTCGTTACCATTTCCATTGAGTAGGCTTCTGAAATATCCTCGTAATGGATACTGCGATAAATCGCCTGAATCTAGTGTACGGGATTCATTAATCGTTGCAAATTCTATCTGTCAAACATTCATGCCATGTATATGTTATACATCTCGTGAACTATATCACACGCAAATGAATTTCAGGTGAGTTATGTGAAAGTTAACTTTAAAGGCTACTCGCTGAACGGGGATTAGAACCGGAGTGCTGAAATATGAAGAGATGCCTGTAGAGCTTATATGCCCGGAGTCCGCTCAACTATGCGCAAGGTGAGTGTTTTGTGGCTTTCTCATGAGAGCAGCCATTTTTGCGAGCAGCTCCGAGCATGCAAACGTGATAAGGAAGGGGAGGAGGGGGTGGTGGGGAAGGGGCAGGCACACACTGACTCAACAGCGATGTGACAACGGGAGAGAGGAGCGGTGTCATTCTGCCCCCCCGGGAAGCGACTGAAGCGATCGGCCCAAGTGATGAGAGAAAGAGAGTGCCGGTAGTGGGGGAAAGGGAAGAAATGGGACAGAAACAGAGGCGAGACAGGATTCCGGGAAATAGAGAGGATGGGCTCAAGTGGCTAGGGTGCACTCGGACGAGAGAGGCATTTTATAGCCTGCGATAAATCCGAGTGCTTCCAATAATCCCTAAAAGGACTCTTCGTGATTGGGAGCTTCAATCCCATGGAAGTGTTTATTGAAGCGTAGGCAGTTTGCTGGGGGCGTCACCGAAGTGTAACCTGGTGTTACACCCATGTTCTCATGTAATAAGGGAATTGTTGATAATTCATTGGCCATTGCTGCCAAACGAATGGCGCTCCTGCTCAGAGGATAATATAAAATTAGCAATAACCTGTTTGAGCCAGAAAATCGTTACGGTGAAGCAGTCATTTTGGTGCAGTTCCTATTGATACTTGGGTGAAATGAAATGAACTCCCTTTAATTTTTAAAGTTTAAGTAATAAATTTTGTTTAATTATCGGTATAATGTATGAACCTTTTAAGCAATATCCCGAAACAGACTGGTATTGGCTCAAATAATTACATAAATATTTATGCTCAACATTTTTTCTCTCCAGAGAAGTCTCGAAATAAGTTGGGGAAATATTGAAATTTGGAAAAAGTTTGTTTTGATTGTTATTAGTCTAAACGACGTATTAGAAGAGAGTCGCTTTTAGAAGAAGGTAGCATTTGGAACCTATCATTGAAGGAGTTACTTATCATTCAGTCACATGTATCAAAGTGACATTTTCCAATTAGGAGCAGAGAACCAAATATACGTAAAAGTTATAGTTCTGCTTATTTCAGTAACGGCATGCGAGCCTTAAATTCATTTATCTGCTAGGTTTCATATATTATGGAATATGTTAATTACATTTCTGGTAGATTTTTCCAGCACATTGATGCATATGATAGCATGTATTTTGTAAGTTAAATTCATTTGCGCATTGCAAAAAAATATCATATTGCAATTAGGCCATTTGAATTAATACTCATCAATAGCCAGAAATCCTGGGAGCCGAACTGCATTTACTCTAGATTATGATACGTTGTATGCAAGATTGATAGATAAAGTAGGTGGATAAATGACTACCGAATTTCTTTAATCAATCCTGTCTTTTACAACCTCATAAATTGATCAAGAATCTCATTACCTCGTATCACGTGAAAACTTAACGAGCAATATATACAGATATATGCCCGAAATATTGGGATGATTGAACAGTACGAATTAGTTACCATCCTGATTAAGCTTCGTCGGGGAAAGAACTGTGTAGATTAAAATTCACTATAAATGCATACGCTGTTGAGGAAAAGCAGTAGCTGGAGAGATTGCCCATATTTCTATTCTAATTTTATATATGGAGCGACATCCGATTTCTGCAGATCAACTGAAAATATTTGTTCATTCAATTAATGGAATGAATTTATTTCCAAATGATGTATGAACCTTATTAATGGAAATACTTTTTTATATTTCGGCGTCACTGTATTTATTCTATTTGTTCTAATATCACAAACGTAGGTGGACGCAAATCAAATGATAGTGCTTGATTTGGCAGTATACAATGGAACAATATTGTTAGAAACGCCAATATAAAGTGAGAAATGTATAGTATTTTAAACTTTTGCAGAAGGTTTCCATCATGGGCGGAGAATGGAATATTCATTAGCAGGCACGATAATTATTTCAATTGTATTTGTTCTTTGGGAACTAAAAACACAGTACTAAATAAATTACTTTTGACAGGGAACAATGTGTTTTTGTCGGGATAAATTTAAGTATCGATTGCCAATGTAACAAAAATTCAAAGACAGAATGTGCTTTTCGATGCTTATCCCAAAGATTAGCCAAATTTATCGAAATACAAATATGCATAGAATCAGTGGTTTTTTGATCTCTTACTGCCGAAACAACTGCTAGGTTTTGAAGATTTTATTATTTAGATTTAGCAAAGCTAGTAAAAATTATTTGTTCTTTGACCGAATTTCTGTGGATTAGTTACAATCATGTGCCTTGACTATTTATTCAGTTTTAAAATGACTAAGATTAATGCATTACTTCATTACAAATATTTTAATAAATTTTTACTGAGAGATTTTAATTGCTTGTATCCAATCGATTTATATGTCATGATTGCAATCATTATTTATTATCCGGAACGCAATCACACGGTAAGGTAATAATGCATTATAGCTATAATATCAGCGTACATTTCACTCATTAGTCACTTCATCAATATTTATGAGAGGATGCTTAAGCGATTGGCATGCTTTGTGGCGAAGGTGGGGGAGGTGATAGGCCGGTGGTGGGAGATTTACCATGGGAAGCGGGAAATTGAGTTGATGTGACACAGCTTAGACAGCTCTGATGGAGAGGGGCCGTGGGAGCGATTGAAAGAGGCAACGGGTGTTCTGACCGCTCAACGATTTGACCACTGAGGCAACAGCCACCTCAATCTCCTCAGGGCTCGCATATGCACAGATTTAATCGCAGATAAAGCACCTCATGCAACCACCGATAATCATTCCCTTGAAAATTAGTACCACTAACTACGTGGAAATGTCAGCTGTGTCATTTCAGTGTGAAATTCCAGGCAAGATGCCATAATGGATGAAAGTCTCATGGAAGTCAATGATTTGTGGGTGCAGTTCATTTGTGTCGCATGACCCTTGAGACATCGCCTTTCTACAATAGCATGCTTGGCAATAGTTTTCATGCTGAATATTATTTACGTACTTCTCACAATGTTCCTTAACAGTGATAATTCAAATTTTAATTTATAAATTTGGCTATAAGCCAAACAAGTCGAAATCCATCATCCTCCTAAATGGCACTCTCGGGAAATGAAAAGTGGCAAAGAGAAATTGACGAACCAGTATTATTTCTGATACTAAATTGACAACATTTTACGGACAAGAGATTAAACTAGAGCTACAGTAATAGAATTACTTGTTGGTAGATTTGGACATGGTTTCTAATTGCTCCTAATGAATGGGTTATATTGTGCCTTCTAAAGTATGGTCTTATTCTTAAGACTAACAAAACATCCACACCATAAGCGGGATTCGAACCCGTGACCATTGGGTCACCGTGTAGTTGCATTACTAACCTTTCTACCGCAGTCGACTTGCTTGGTGGTTCTTTGGTGCTATATCATGGGTCTACATCTACATCTAAGCAATACCCTACGAGCCACCACGAGGATGTGTTGCAGTGGGAGTATCACCAAGTATGCACTTCATCTACATTGGGTGTTAAGGTTTAGCGCAGATTTAGACTTTAGCAGATCCAACGGATACAGTTTTATAACGTGGTCCTAGCAAAACTCTTCATCCTAGATACACAATAAATTCCGTACCCGAGGCGGAAGTAGTTCCATACGACTTATGGACCATTTAATTGCCAATTACTGGTCATGCTACGGCCACTGTCTCATTGGTAGAATGCCGTTCATTTATTAGCCCAAATTTCTCTTGATTTCCAGATTGCTAATTCTCCTTATCAAGAGAAGATAAAATAATTATATTCATGTATAAATGTTACTCGTACTTTGTAAAAGTTATCTTTCCGAGAGTTACCCATAAATGCCTGAAAAGTCAAGGCTGGAAGCATTTGAGAAGTGTTGCTACCGAAGAACGATGAATATAAAATGGATCGACCGAGTGACAAACAAGTCTTAAGAAGAGTGGAAGAAATAAGATGTCTACTGGAAACCCAAAAGAGAAGACATGACAACTTAATGGGCCATTTCTTAAGACACGATGGCCTAATGAGGACAAACGTCGAGGGAAAAGTAAACGGAAAGATAGTAAAAGGCAGGCCCCGTAAGAGATATATAGAGCTAATTGTGAAGGATGTAAAGGAGATAAAATACGTTGACATGAAGAGGTTAGCCGATAGAAGAATTGAGTGGAGGGCTGCGTCAAACCAATCCTAGGATTGTTGACCCATGATGATAATGAATATATAAAATTAGATAGCATGTTCAACGACTAGATAATTTTTTACTGAAATATTTATTTATTTGGCCAATATGTCCTTATCCAGCGAATTATCACAAAATAAACCAAATTTTATCCCTTTGATCGTTAATGATTATAAACACATTCATACAAGAACCATTAAGTGGTGACTTAACATGAATTACGAAAATATCTTTAGATAGTTTAGCTCACAGTGACGATGTAACTTCGAAATATGATATTGTTTGATGAAGAGTATCAAAATTCACACATATACTTATATCTTAATATGTACTTTGCGGAGTGAAAGATTTTTTCTTTGGCCCATTTTTTGGGAAAAATGAAGAAAGACATTAAACCCTTTGCTATATGGTGTGGCGCTTCTGGAATAATTGCTGTACTGAGGACAAAAATATGCAGGCATCTGCTGGTAGCAGGAAATTATTGCAAGCATTGTGTGGCAGACCTCTGATGAAGCTAGATCCCTTGTGCCTAAGACCAAGCCTCATCAGGGGGCTTTAAATGGTAGCAGTCGCGCGTGTCACGCTCCATTGGTCGCCGTGGGGAATCCAACTCCCAAGTGTTGTCCCGAATGGATTGAGAATCAGTGTAGCCAATTCTCTTCGCGAACTCCGACGCGATTGTGGTGAGTCCCATCCGTCGGCAAAGGAGAGGTGAAATAACTCACATTCCCACCATCCATCTACATTTACATAATACGCTACAAGTCACCGCGAAAGTGTGTGGCAGGGGATAAATCATCACCAGGAATGCATTATCAATCAGTAAGAACACATACTAACATGCAAGAATGCAAAAATGCTACCCTTTTCACATACTGCTGGCGTCAATCCAAGAACAACAATCACTCCGACAAAAATATTATGCGTGTACGTACATGGCACCTCAAATGATAAATATAAATGGCTCTGAATTGATAGAAAAACTTCCGTGAACCGGACCGTTTTGAATTTCTGCAGGAGATTTAATCGGAGTATTGAACTAAGGTCTGATAATAACTCCCAAACTAAGTCTTTTGATAATTTTATAAACTACTAAACCTATCGTGATACCCTTTAACAAACCTAGATGCTCTACGCCTTACACCGTCTAGTTCTGAGACCATCTAATAATATTAATAACCCACAAACACCGGCCAAGACTCTATCTCCTACAGTGGCAGATAAACCTCCTACTGCCGATGTTTCGGTGAAGGGAGACGAGCCGAAGGCTGACTCTGATCAACTTAAGTGGTTGAAAAGCACGATAAACTACGATGAGGCGACTACCAGGCAGAGAAATATGCATCATAAAATTTTTCTCTGTGGAACTAACAGCTGTCCCAGTTGAATGGCATCGTAGATATTATCTTGACGAAAACGACCAGCCTCTGGGAAATTGACTGCGTGATGTATGCTATCGCCAAACTGTTGGCCTCTCCCCAAATGTCTGCCACCTGGGAGACGAAAGCAGCAAATAGGCTAAAACAGCTAAATGTCAAAATCACGCTGGTCAGACAACAGGTGTCAAGATTTCAGTGCTTGATGGATTACCTTTCCTCCGGTTGGGCCTTTTAATCGAAGGTCAATCACATTGTTCGTGCTACCCGGAGAGGCCGCTACACACTGAGGAAAAAAGGGCTGCTTATTATTAAGCAACACGAAGTGGATAGAGTACCGGCGCTTACAATAGTGAGGAAGAAGTTTGTCAAGAGGGCCAACTCCAGGAAGGAGAAATCCATCTTTTCCTTTCAGCCGTCCCGTCTCTCCTGAAAGGAGACCACTAGGTTTTTAAGCGCTAGACATTCAGATAAGATTCTCCAGCCATAGCCTACTTTAAATAGTTTTGCGACTGCCAACTAGCGGATATGGATTGTCCCATCTCAGTCAAGGGAAGTGATGTGAAGAAGGCCTTCTCTGGCAAGAAGAACTTCACTGCTCCAGGAATAACTTCTGAATTGAATAACTTCTGGTGGAAGAAGTTCCCTTCTACGCAAAAGCACCTTGCCAGTATCTTCACATCCTTCCAGTCAGGAGCGGAGCCAGTTCCATCCTGGCTGATTGAGGAGCTTATGGTTTTTAATAATGACAAAGGGACATTTGTCTGATCCGAAGAACTACCTCCCTATTATCTGCATCTACATTGTATATAAAACATTTACTTCCATTCTGAACGACCTTACCCTCCGACACATCCAACCGGTGTGGGAGGAATGTACGAGCAGATGGGCTCGAAAAAAGACATCGTGGGATGCGAGGACAACCGGCTCATTGATAGGTGTGTGAGCCAGGACGCTTGTCAATGCAAGCGTAACGTATCAATCGCGGGTGGATTACAAACAGACATTTGATGCCAACTCTGATGAGCTAATTATAGCCATGTTGAGGTACATGAATGTCCACCTAGAGGTTGTGTCTTGCATCGAACTCCTGTTACAACCGTGGAAGACGCGCTTCGCCATAACATCTGGCAGGAAGACCATCTACACAGATATGGTAACATACTACCGTGGCGTTTTTCAAGGCGATAGCCTTAGTCCCCACCTGTTTTGTTTATACCTCCTCCCACTTTCCATTCAGTTAAAACGAGGTAGGGGATATATGTGCGGTGTCGCGTAAAGAGGGAGCATAAGGTCACCCATTTATTCTACATGAATGACCTGAAGCTTAATGTTTCTAGCGCGAATGACCTGCGCTTGATGTTGGGCACTGTACGGAGATAGAATGAGGATATAGGGATGGAATTCGCATTGGACAAGTGTGCGGCCATCCATCTGGGGAAAGGAAAGGTTTCAGATGACCAGGAAGACGTGCAGTTCGTTGAATGTAGCGTCATTTGCAATCTTGATGATGACGAGGCGTACGAATATTTCAGCGTTCCCCATCGCCGGATGCAGTATATCACAGCAGTGAAGGAAAGGCTCACCGCCAAATACAGGCAGACTCTCAGCCAAATCTGGAGTTGCTAACTGTCAGGCAAGAATAAGGGATTAGCGACCAAAACCTTATCTTTCGTTTTCGGTTTCGTCCGAACTACGCTTAGATTGATTAAAAACGCTTTGTAAAAAGGAAGTCAACAAAATAGCCTTCTCTAAACTGGAGGTTGCTATTTCACCCCTATCGTAATAATAATCGTATCTTACATATCGTAATAATCTGTAACCGGTTAAATACAGTAACATGAAACAAGGATTACCTGATGATAGTTGTTGGAAATAACTTGCAGCAAGGTAAAGGACAACGGGCTCGAACCCCATCTGATACATTTAATGCGTATTTTTAAATTAGAGATTTCTCTCAGGGAATAAGTGAACAACTTCAAATTTTATACTCAGTCAAATTGGAATGGCTTCAACTGAAGGCATGTACAAATAACAATCTTTTGACATAAGAGGCAAGGGTGCTCATATTGTAAGACAGGCGTCCTTAATTGCTAAAATGTGCCAATATATGCATGAAGTATGCAAGAGTCGGTGAAATATGTGCCAGCGGGTCATTTGGATCTTATTGACTCCAACTGGTTCACGTATAACATTTTGATCCCAATATATTCATGATCATTCGCCACTATTTTAATGCATACTAAAAAGATGGAAAATATTTTTAAAAATTTCTTAAATAAACAATCCAAAACCTAGCATTTACAATAAATAGCGAATTGACCATAACATCAGAGGCAAGTTTTACTGAAAAAAATATTTTGGCCTCATATTTGTTTCATTATAAATTTAATTAATCGGAGAAAAATATCATTGTTAAAATTTCGGTCATTTTTGGTAATTCTCGAATAATTTCGTTCTAAATATTTGACAGTTGGCAGCTGAACTCTCGTAATGTATATCTTTAAATTTATAATAGTCTGATGCTGGGATAGATATTGTGAGACATTATGGATCTGTGGGTAGTTGTTCGTCAAAGAGACTCAATTTTGATCATTGCTAGAAGTTTTTGATCCAAAACACGCATCATTGTGGCTATGGGGTGAAGAAGTCACATTTAAGTCATTGAATATCGCATAATTCGTAAATCATAAGGATATGCTAAATTCCAGTGCTTGCATATCTTACTTTCAGTCCCTCAGCTACAATGCATTGTTTGTCTTTTCTGAAACCATGGAATTGAACAATAGTTTATAAGGTTTATTGGTAAGAATAAATTTACCCTTAAGTAGAAATTTAAAATGAGTCTGAGCTAAATATACTGACATATTGTTTCGAAAGTAAATACGCAATTCTTTTAAATTGTCAGAGAAGGAATTGACAATTATGCGAAAAATGGAGCATGAGCGATGCATCATCCGGCATGATAGTTGGCACATCATGAAGTTTAGATAAGGTGGCTCTTGAATGATTCTCCGGGAACAATGAATGATTTAGCACGTAAAAAAATTATGGTTTTGATTTCAAGAATGGTAGACGATTTTTACAAGAAATAATATTATGGACATAACTAAACAGTGGTATCCCGTCATTAAATTTAACCACAATCCTTTACACGGGAACGTCCAGAAACCTGACATCTGAAAAAAAGTGTTCATGAATTAAACGCTTTTATACGGTTTGGGGCTCTTTTCTTTATTTGCTTCCCGGTGAATTACTACGTCAACCTCTGCATGTCATTCGGGGTAATGGAGTTAATTTTCCTACGGCAGAAGATACATACTTTATTGCGATGAACATAGTAATTGGTGAAGAAAGGGAAGTGAGAGTAAATAGAAACCAGCAATATCATGGGACTTTAATGTTGATCGGGCTTTTGCATTCATTGCCATGGGTGATAATTATTTGGCCCCATCCGAAGGACAAACTTGTATATAAAGCGAAGTATCGTTCTTATGATGAATCGGAACTGTAATAACGCCCAATTAATGTACATATATCAAAGCATTATTATCTGAAGGAAGTACTCTGAAAATAACATATCTTCTTGAAACTTCAGGCGAGGAATTCAAAGTTAAGGAAATGTAGGTAAATGAATTATCATAATTTTCCTTCGTTGGTGGAGTAAGATTGATTAAAATGCCTAAGATAAATGGGTCTATAAAACCCTTAAGCTGCTTACGATTGACAAATAGCATCCATGCACAAGGTCCATTGTACACGTCCATTATGTAGTCAAGGAGTAATGTGTATATGTATGATCATTAATCCTCGTTTGTCACTTCGAAAACGTGTTAACAGTGTGATGTGCCGTGTTGCCGTAAATTAAATCCGCGGAATAACAGATGATGTTAATTTAATCCTCGTTCTGAACATCTTCCAATAAAGCGAGACAAACGTATTCAATTGTTACGATTTATTTCTGAGAATCGGGAGAAAAATTGGTAACGTTTCATGAAAATTATAGAAACAGAGATGAGCTAGTTCCTCTGTTTGCAAGATTTAAGGTAATCACATTAATGGTTCTCTGAACTCTCTTTAGAAATCAACATGGATGCACAGGACGTTCACAGTTTTTCAATCATTGCCAAGATGAAAACATATCCCATAAAAGATTGCTTCTTAAGTATTTCATTTATAGATAAAGTACGTTACCTCGAGGAGTCCCTCGCAACCAATCGCAACATTCTGTATAGAACACATTGCTATCAGTATGGTCTTCACTGAGCTTCATCAACATTTACGTAATACCCTGCAAGCGACCATAAAGGTGTGTGGCAGGGGGTGAATTTTCACCAAACATGCATTACATATCATTTATAAAAAAGGATTTGTAATAATACACTAGTCTAAACTTTAATTAAAAAATGATAAAAGTAGAAAAGCAAGCATGCAGTGAATCTGTTCTTGAGTATGTGATCTTGTTTTCAACCGAAAGATTCCTTGAAGTTCTTACCATTAATATATCTTATTGCGAATGTGCCATTTACTTATGTGACAAGGACATGGGTGTATATCTTAAGGAATTTCAATCGCAATATTTTCCCCGCGGTCCCAAAATGGCTGTGAAGATCAGGAGGCGATATGTCAGGAGGTGAGAGGCTGTCAGACCATGGCGGCGGTGATGTTGACGGTCCCGCTCTCCGCCTTGCGCACTCCTCTCCCTCAGCACACCATCAATGCGCAAGTGAATATGTGGCCGCGGCACATTATTACTTCAAGGTACGCGGGGGTCCAAATTTGAGGCACGAAATGTTTTGCGCGTATCCTACCCCGATCCATGGGAGGCCTCGGCCGGTAAATGAAGAGACGACGGCTGTGACTGCCGATCAATAAGGTATTGAGGAACTGCCTCAGAGCTACTCCCACCCCTTCCCTTGCTCTCGACCCCACCCTTCCGTCACCCCCCTTCCTCCCGACTCCCCCACCCTTGCCCCCGTTCCCTCCCGCCCCCACACTCCCTATTCCGCTCGCTGCTCCACAGCGCTCAACCGAGGGACCACCCATGACATCTGCGGAGGAGGAACAGCGCGAGAAATGAACCTGCGAGGAGTGGGGGATGCATTGGGAGATATTAGTGGACTGGGGTGGGAAAAGTGAGTCGAGCGTTGTGGGGAGGGGGGGTGGGTGTGCGCGTTGAATTTCGGGAGGGTGGGGGCGAGTTGAAGGGACTGGGGATGGGGGTGAGATGAGGATGCTGGAGTTTGAGTGAAGGAGGAGAGGGTTTGAAGAAGACGAAGCGAAGGGAAGAGAGAGCTTCTGGGGACAATTCCCCCGAAATCTTAAAGCCGAGAACGGGCTGATTGCTCAGAGACACTTACAGGGGCGAGACCTGGCCCATAATACATTGTTTCGCGCAAAATTTGACAAGAGGGAAGCACCCTTCTTGTAATCATGCATGACCGAAACAGCGATGAATGAATTTTGATACGTTTCTCGAGAATTGAATCAATTTTTTCCCAATCTCACCTAAGCGATGCGGGAAGTCTTTCTTTCGGAGAAACGTGGACGGCATGAAAGCAGGGGAGCAGGGAAATAAAGGAAAAATGAGACAACGAGTGAACAAAAAAGAGAGAGGATGAGTTTATCTCTCATAAGATTTTCACAAAATCAAAATATATATTTTCTCTCTACCCTGAATCAACCTTTAGGAAGTATGGGAGGATGCAAATCATTTCCGGACATTCTATGCATGTGCGAACATACAATATTCTTTAATTAGAGAAATAAGTCAATCACGCACCAGGCACGCAGAGGTTCATGATTTGCAGCCGTGTTAGGATGCAATATTTAAAAATACGTTAGGGATTTGTTTGGAGGCATTAATTTGAAATTTCAATTGAGTATGCTCTGGTAAAGTAGAGAAGATTTAGCTCAAGTCTCCTCGGGTTCTTTTACCGGGTCAGGTGAGCCGGAAAAATAGCAAGAGGCTATAATATGGCCATAACATAGCATACCACCTCATGTTTTCACCGGAAAAGTATCTCATTCTTCAATAGCCAATACGGTTAAGAACTTTTATAATCCACAGAAACTACTCCATTATTCACAGAATTTTCCAAATAACTATGATGTAACTAATTACGATCCCTCGTACGCGGGATTTTTTTTCAAAAACCACAACAAGGAACTCTATACCCACAGTCCTGTATTTGTCCCACAATCGTGCTTAATACGTATGCGTTCCCTTTGTATTTTGAGAATCACGGTTCCAGGTAAAAACCTGAGTTTCCAGTCATGCATGATATTTTTATAACATACATAGAATAACACTCATCAAATGCGGGAAGAATGATGCTCTCAATTGTCAGCTACTAAGAATAATGATACCGTACATTCATTCCGGTTTACGCACGGTATTAATGCAAAATGAAAGTTTGTAGCTATCGCATACTATCAATTATCCTTTTTACAAATTGATTCCCTCAACTCTTCTTTCCTTTTTACAAACTCTCCTATTTATCCCAAAGTTTAACGAGACGGATTTCAGGATTTTTTAAATTTGGGTTCTTTCAAAATATTCAATGAAATTTTTTGCCAAGAAATTGTATCCACCTTAGGTTTATTTAGTTTATTATGGAAAGTATTTTTTTGGCTAAGGATAATGATATCAACTCGTAATAGCAATTTAAAATTTCCTCAACATCCACAGTGTGACCATTCAAACGAATCATTTCAAATAGTTTACTCATAAATGGTTGGAAAATTAAAAAAATAAGTCTTTATTAGTCAAAGATAATACGAGCATTTCCGTAATATATGTGGGTGCTAACAATGGAGCAAATGCATATGAAAAAATGCCATA
The DNA here is from genome assembly GCA_933228895.1 of Platycnemis pennipes. NCBI lineage: Eukaryota > Metazoa > Arthropoda > Insecta > Odonata > Platycnemididae > Platycnemis > Platycnemis pennipes. The sequence goes on along the minus strand of OW121846.1, from coordinate 100,462,915 downwards.
TTTATTGAGGTGGTACAAAATTTATAGTGCATATTAGTGTTATATCGCTTTATTCGTTCAGAATCAATTATATCTTTTATGCCGATAATTGGATCGAGCTAACCTTAAATCTGAGCAAACTTTACAAGCTGTTGCAGTACAAAGAAAAAAATGTTGCTACTCGTTCTAATTCTCAGTCTGACGTGTTGCATCTATTACTCGCTCTGGGATCAATAAATATATCCCTAGTAAATTTAAAAAAAGAAAGCACTGAATATAGGTTGCACAATACTGATATGAAAAAATCCCTGAGACTGCAGCGAGTATGCCACGAAAAAATGAAAAAAATAGTAAAAATATGCCAATCGATGAGCGGAACGTGATAATAGAAAATTATAAAATTTCAAAATCCAATCCAATGACAATAATTAAGATCAAAGATATTTATACAAATTAAATCAAATCCAAAGGTGCAATCCAAAGTTATAACTATAAGATGGATTGGGCATCAATACTGCCATCGAGATGTGAAATAGGATTGTATTTTGAGAAGGTTTATGCTGATGATATGGAGTCCTTTTAAGGCCTTTTAAAGTGTAGCAACTGTTTGGCATAATTAAGTAAGATTAAATTGTAACATTTGGTTCTATCTCGATTAAATTCAAATGAAGGTTGCTCTACAGGTGATTTCCTTTCTTTTTGTACATGGTATGTGTCACACTGTCTCCGCTTTGACTCCCAGATTTCACCAAGGCATGCCTAAATTGGCCAGCATTCGTTAAATGAAGAGTTGCAGTATAAATTCCGATGACAAAACCGCAATTGTAATGAGAAGCCTTTGATAATTTCATGATGGTTCGTTACTTCTAGAGCAGAAATCGTCAAGTACTCTGCTCTGGCAGTTTAGCTTTTATCTCATCAACACTGTGGTAAATGAAGAATATTTGAAACCGAGATTTTCAGGTGAATTACAGATCCTATGTAGCGTAGTGGTCTGCGCAATGGCCCGGAGAGCCACAGGTCCGTTGTTCGATTCCCGGTCCTGGTGAATTTTTTCACATGGCAATTAATGTGAATACTCTGGTGGTAGTAGTAATATCTCCTGTGATATACCTTAATATGGTAAGGAAGTCTACACTGCACTTATGGTGGCATCCTATTCCCCTCATCGTAAGATAATGTATTTTGGAAAAAGAAGTGGAAAGTGGTAATTAAGATGTACATTACAAAATTACCAATATGGAGACCACAAGGAGGCGGTAAGCCAATGCCTTTATTTGAAATTGTGACTTTTGTTGCATGGTTTTCTAATAGAAAGGGATGATTCGCATATAGCTTCTTGTGGCACATATCTCTTGCTTCTAAATCTCGCCCCTCAATGATATGTCCTCATGGTCAGTGATTCGCCGCTGCCTCCGTGAGTTATGCGTAAAGAATGGGACGTATCCCCTAATGTTTGGTGTTGATATGAAGCAGATACATGGATACAATTCTATCTAAGAGAACCACGTCGTAAAGTTCTTTGTGCAAATGATTTTAGTGAAGGCCACCCGCGTGTTTTTCACTAATTACTCTATTTCCTCGGTCTTTTCGGTCATCAAGTTTGTTAACTGCACTACAATAATGAAATGCATCTGCGACTTACGGAAGAAATTTTCAATGCAGTAATATTGTGGGCAAGCATGCCATTTATTGCATAATACTGCTGATTTTATTACCCGTATTAATTTAATTATTATGCCTGGATCGTATAATTAGATCAGGTAGAAGTGAAAAAAAACTTAGCTACTTATGCAACAGAAAATTATGGATTATATCATCAAATTGTTTACTTACGAGCGTACAAATATTTGATTGAAGTAAATAACTAAGTTGACTTTTGAATAAATAGGTGAATAAAATCTCATTAGTTGGATTTCCACTAGGAAAAAACCACCTCGACCGGGATTCGAACCCGGACAGGTACTCTACCAGTTAAGCTATCGAGGCTTCCTTCTCCCCTGTGGAACTCTAGAGGCCTTAAAATACTAGATGTTATCGCCCTGCCCTACATACAATGTCAAGGTAGACCGAGCCGTACGCACAACGCCATCGTCCACGCGGTTAAGGCCGACATTAAACATAGCGTGCTTACTTTAGACCAATTCAAGAATTGCGAATAAGCCGGGAATATACTAAAGAAGTCACCTTTTGAAAATGCACTGTAGTTGGTAACCTGGTTTATAAAATCGCTGCTCATTCATTTAATTCACTCTAATCAACTGAGGCAGAAAAAGCAAATGAAAAGGTATTTTTTCAAAGACTCTGCTAACGAGTGAAAAGAATCCAATGAAATGGGCTCTCCTTTGCTTTTCAAATGATAACAATACAAATGAAAATAATTTCTAAGGAACAGGAGAAAAAAATGTGCCGTAAGAAGCAGCAAACTCGAGTTTCCGGCGGTGAGGGGCATTTAATGAAATAACAGGGGCAGTGGTGCGCTTCCGAGCAACAGGTTGCGGGTCACAGGCGTGCAACGACGGCAGTCACGGTGGCTCATGCTACCTGCACTTACATTAAAAGTTCTCCAAGGTTTTGAGGTCATATCTCTTCTCCAATATGTATTCAACGTAATTAAAGGGGAACGGGACAACTCAACGAGATCGTAATTCTTGCTACACCTCATTAGTTTTACCAAATCATTAAACTTTCTACGCCAGAATAAATTGTATAGTCCGTTTTTTCCAACGTTACATGAGGTAAATTTCATGCACCGTGGTAAAGTAGATGTATTTGTCTAAAGGGAGCAGAGTAAACCACACAGTGTTGGCCCTTCGTTCTGGTCTCGAAATACACGGTGCGTTATATTTCTATGACTTCATTTGTTAACGTGTTGCCATTATGTGGAGAAATTATTATTTGTAATTACAATGATTGAAAGTTTATGCCAAAAAACAACCTCCAGTTTTCCTTTTAAAATTTCCAGGGTTTTTTTGGTCCTTCCTGGTGTATGCAGAAACCTTTAGTATGTCGTGTCGTCAATAACTGAGGTAAAAATGCTATTTTTTAATGCATTTACAAAATTATTCTGTATCTCATGACTTACGCTAATTCCTCCCTTGGAAAAGCGACTACTTATGCTGAGTGAAAAAATAACTGCCTAAGGTATTTTTTAGGAAATATATTGTGTATTTAACGTTTTCTATGTCGCAAAAGTAGCTATATATTTAGATGAAATATTTCAGTTTGGATAGCATTACGATTATAGATTATATTTATATATTTATTTGGATCCTTCAGTATATATGAAATTACGCAACCAGCTGTTGTCAGCATTTAATCATAACTTCAAGATTTACTACGTTAAATTAAGTATTTATTTATCAAAAACTGCTACCGGGAGGACGGATACACGCTCTCTGACACTTGGAAGATGGTATTCCAATTAGAAGAACCAGCAGCCAATAAGATACGGCCGAGGGCTCCTTGCCCCCTATATAAGACTGACAATTTCGATGCATCGTCACTTCTGACCTGAATAATCCAGCAGGATGGCTGGAGAAACTGTTGTCGCCAAGAGACACCCGTACGCGGAGAAACACCATAAAGCCGATTTCGTCAATAAGAAACGCCGCGGAAATCTTAGATCAAATTCTAAAGGTGACGGTTTTTTACATATTCAACAAGTGCTCCGTATTTAAGTATTTATTTCTCAAAAACTCGTTAGAAGATTAAATAAAAAGGTTAAAAAAATAGGAATATTTGATTTTTTTAAATTTCAGCATTTTTGGATTTCCCAAGAAAAATACTGCAATCCTTTTTAATAGAAGTGCTTTTCTTGGCTTTGGTTGGTTGAAAATTTATACATTAATTGCGTTTCAATCCTTAGATATCCTATGTTTTATAGTACGTTATCGTTAAGAATGTATTTTCATCAACTTTTTATGTCAGCTTGTATTAGTATGGGTTAGAATGATTCGGGTCAGTGGCTATTTGTTGCTGGCAAAGCTGTGCGACGTTTCCATAATCGGTTTGTTGGTGGTAAAGGTGGCTTATTCATTTGTATGTTTTTTTTTAAATCATTGCATTTCCCAATTTAGTCATAGGAGTCATGTTGATTCGTAGGAGCAATGAACAGGGTGAGTAGGTGGGAAACATTAAAGAGGAAAAAAGGTTTGGGGAACTAAATGACCAATGGATAGGTGGTCTGACGAGGTGTCCAGGGTGAGGCTATATTGCACAATGTATCCTTAACCGGAGATCAGGTTGGTGCGGAGGCTAGAGAACTCCCATCCCGAGAGCCCGGGTTCAATTCCCGCCAGTGACGGCAGTGGATTTTTTAGTGGTAAACCGGTTCCCACTCGAGTGTCTGGTGGAGAGCATTTCAAGTTCAGCACTCCGTCCGTCGGATGGGACGTTAACCCGTGGCCCCCTTAGCGCCTTTCGTTAAGAGTAGGCTAATGCCAACGCCGGGTTTCTCTCCACCCTTCCTCCGTTCCTTTAAATATCCTACCATCACCCAATTAACCACCTATCCTAAATGGCGCACATGACCTCAGTTGTCGGTCGCCTCCCCTGATAACCAACCAACCAACGGGGTATCCTTAACCACTAATGCATACAAAAACCCAGACTACTAATTTTATTCTCTACTTCTTTTTGTACACGAGTGCTTCACTACACTAATCATATGGTGTAGAGTATGCACGGTACTTAGCTCATCAAGCTTCTGACAGATTAGCCATAATCACTGATATGAGATTTGTATGCTTCGACGTATAGTTGTTTTAATTCCCCTCTTCCAATTCGCACAGCCTCCTTGAAGATAGATTACCAGCAATGAGGTAGAAGCTTATCTTCACCACCTAAGACTTGGTGATATTGACTCAGTTACTCAAATTCCCTATTATTTCGTCACTGATAAATAGCCTTCTCTATTTATGCTGCGACATTTCAGTGTCTAATGCATGGTAAATTGAGTTGAGGTATATCATTTAGCAATTTAAACTCCGTACAGTAGTCATCCCCTATTTAAGTATTACATTGTGCTCGATTAGTAAGTGAAAAATGAAGAAAACATCCTTTTTGATCTTTATCTCAGAGCTCCAAGCCTCGCATTTTATCATTCAGCTACGATTAACAACCTCATATTTTGAAAACGCGTATGTTTCATAAAACAAAGAGAGAAGAAATCCCTCAGCGAATTTAAGGAGTCAGAACATCTAATTGATTAAGCAGTTTTTAATGTTGAACAAATGTGAGCTGAAAAACATCCCGAAGGCTCACTCTCAACATAAATATGCTTCAATTCAATGGGGGTCAAGTTGGTTTGATGGCGGTTGTAGTTTGGAGTACTGGCCGTCCATTCTTATGGCCTAGTATCTAATCACAACAGTGATATAAATACTTCATTTAATTTTCTCTCCCCATTACGTAGTCATGGTTGTTCGTGGTGTAGATGATAAGTCGTATGGAGGAGTGGGAAAAGAATATCAACATTTACCTTCATTATACAGGGAAATTTGGCAGCAGATTGGCAAGCCAATTGGTATGATGAGAAGAATAGCAGTTGAATAAATTAATGTGAGATGCAGCAAAACTCTAAATCGTTGCTACTAAACTCACTATCTATGAAATCTACATCTGCATTGGCTCTGGGAAACGGTCTTTCTCACTCAGACTCGGCTCCCATTCTGACTGAGCATATTTTTCCTTGCTTCGCCGAATTGTTTGGTTCCTTTTCACTGTATTCTTCTAATTTGCTATTCGACTGTTGCATGTCTAATTTCGGTCTCGTTTTCGTGGTAACCCTGCAGCTGATTCCTGCCCCACCATGCGGAATAATGCGCAATCTCATATCTATCCTTCAAAATGATTTCCTTGGTTCTAAAACAGCGCCTCTCTCCCGAGGTATCCTCACTTCTTCGCAGAGGGGGAGAGTGATTTCCTCTCCCACCCCACTCTCTCTCCCTAACAGATCGGCAAATGAACACTTCAGCGCGTCTGAGTGGGCGGGGGCGTTGGGGGATAGTCGGGGTAGGGGACGTCCCCCATTCCCTCCCACCGGCACAGCATAAAGAAAGTGTTCCACTGCAGATTCCTCCTCCTCTCCCATCCTTTCGTCTCCACTCCAATTACGTTTTCCGAATCTTCGTTTTTATCCTGTATCACCAAGTGAAGAGGAAAATATCGTAGCGGGGCAGGGAAGGATGGGGCGAGAGTTTAACGATGTAAATTACTCTTACGGTGCGTTTGACAGAGCCGCCGGGCTGAGGATAGTCAACGGTGCAACAGAAGTTTGCGCTTCAAAAAAATGAAGGTGCTCTACTTGCTAGCATGGAAAGCAAAAAGGGAACTCATGGAGGGCACATTTGCGGAATCAAAAGCAAGCTCCGATCAGAGTGGTCTACAAGCTTTACACAACAGTCCTCTGACAGAAGAATATTGCGTGGTGGTATGGGTATTGTGGTTTGCACAAATTCATCTTGAGGTATTGTAAAATGAACATAATCAATAGTGAATGATAAGTGATTGCGCACAACGCGATAAACGGAAAGATAAAGCATCTATTTAAATTTATCATCATTGATGTACCTGAGTTTTTAATAGAGGCCACAAATTGCTACGACATCAAAATTTTATGAAACTTTAATATTTCTTTCCACGAATATCATCCTCCTTAATGCTAAACGGTGTAGAAAACCGTGAAAATAATATTTTAGGTGCACACAGTTATCATCAAATCTCATCATAGCGTTTAATTAGGAATACTTTGGAATAAAGTGACTGGAATGTTTATACTTATCATTATATATTTTATTTATCTTCGCGCTAAATATTCTTTAATCTAAGGCTTCTTGAAATTTTGATGCTTTCTCAAGAAAATACGCTTTGAAATAATGGTAAAGTTTTAAGGGTTTAAAATTGATTTCTTTGAAAAACAAAGTGCGTATTATTTCAACAATCAGCACGTGAGGAAGTTCAGTAGCCTCGAGCTGGAATCCAATGCCATTGAGACCAACACCTGCCAGCAGGAGAGTAGATAATTCTTAATTTCTTTTTCTTTGGCTTGAGTGGCAGTTAGCTTCAATTGCATTATTTGTAATTGGCAAAAATAGGCTACTTATAAATGTTGTAAACACTTCCCGTATGTCGTTCACTCATCTCTTCCTTTTATCCTCTCATTAGTTCACGACGACTTCCTCCTTAATCTCTCTTCTTCTTTTTCAACCGTCCCCTTCTTGGTTCACGTCTGCTTCCTCCTTAGTCTCTACCATTGTTCTGTTGTTTACTCTCCCACTAGCTTGGGGAGCTGTTTACCTTTTTTATTTACTTTTAAAAATATTATATAGCTTTAACTCTATTTTATCGTTTAGTAAATTTAACCATATTTAACTCTATTACTTTTAGAAATATTGTATATATTATATAAATATTTTAGAACTATTTAAAAATCGTACCGTTACAATGTCATCCGATCAATAGCCCGTAAGACGATTGAGTACGTGTGGTGTGCGATATCAAGACCATTAAGCGTATAAATGAAATAAAAATACTCTGTATATTTCACACTATTTTTAATTTGCCGACCCGGGTTTCGTCTACTCCGTAGACATTATCAGGGTAACAGGACAGAGAGTAGCAAACTCTTATATACGTAAACTGGAAATGGGGTTGGGGTCGTTTAGGAGGGTGGTATGGGGGGGGGATGTTAAGGGAAAACTGGTGAGGAAACATAATTTTTACGGTCAAGGACAGGATCCGTTGGAAGTAGCGAAGGCTATGGAACACAACGGTGAGTAAAACTGGGAGACAAATTCATTTAAAAGGTTTACGTTGAGGTCGTTTGATGCTTTATTAATTTCCAGTTGTTCGAGGAAATCTAGTTTCCCTCCTTTTTCTGCCGTGTGGAGTACTTCGGGGTTGAAGTCACTCTCGTGGTCGTTTTCGATTAGATGTTTGGCAAAGCTTGATCTTGTGTCTGCAGTTAACCAGCACCTCCTATGTTCTTTCACACGAGTATTAATTGCCCGACCACTTTGTCCAATATATTGTGATGAACAATTGGGAGTGTTGCACTTCAGTCTGTACACCCCGCTTTGGTCACACTTGCTGAATTTGTCTTTGTCCGGTTAGCCCCATTATTGTTCAGTGCTGGAAGAATTCGGTCCTCAGCGCTGTTGACCGAGTCCTGCATGCAGCTGATATATTCTTAAGTAAAACGTGTTGGCTGCATGTAAAAGCGCTGACGCAATTAAAAGATAAGTGTAATGCAAAATATTGGCAAAGGGATATTCAAATCCGTTCTGTGACGAGGGTATTTTCTAAAAAGAAGACTCAAACAAAAATGTTTTGGCTTCAGTTTAATGTGAATGGTGAGACGTTATAATCATAATAGTGTGCCACATTCTAATTCGCATTTTTTTCATTTATTATGCATCCAGTAGTTAGATATTAGATTGTGAAAATCGTGTGGATGAAAGGGGCAGAGAAAAAGTTTCACAAAATTATGTTTATTTCATGACTTCTGTAATGCTTGGTTGTTTTCTGTATGAAGAAGGACCATGAATAAAAAAACATAATATACATGATTAATAAATATCATATGTTATTAACTGTCAATTGCCCATCTTAAAGCCGACCTTAAAATTATTGACATGGAACAACAAGATATGTAGCGCTCACAATAATATCCAGTCGGGATCCTTCAATTTAGGACCATTCACGTTCTTCCCAGCAAAACAACACTTCCAGGTATCACCCTAAATACATTTTAGTTAGTTTGATTTCGTATTTATACCAAATTACTACATGTGCATTAAAGTTTTCTATTGATGCCCAATGGACACCCTTGCACGAGGGTCTTGCCCTAACATTGTAATAGACTCCTGAGGGACGGTATCGATCACTCTGGAGACCAATAGTATACGGAATTGGGAGATTTAGTTCATACCTGTTAAAAGCTGCTCCAGTTTTTGTATTTTTATAAAAATATAAAAATTTACAGTCTATTAAATACGCAAAATTGGACATGGTAATAAAAACGTTTTACTGCGGAAAGGATAGAGGTTAAAGCTAAAGGTCATCATCTAAAGAGGATTCTATCAGTATTGTTAATTGGGTGGATTGCTAAATGCCATCTGTTTTTTTACTAATCTTACCTTACTGTTACCTTAGCGTATTATTTTTAGTCTTGTTCAGTAAATAAATCTGATGTTTAATTGTGAAAAAATAACATTCTCTAACATGCAGCACGAAAATTCTCAATTTAACATTCATGAAATCCTTACCATCCGAAATCATCAAGAATTAAAAAATACACGGGAACGCTGAAATACGTCAGGAAATGAAGTTCAAAATAGTCAGCTTCGGCCATTGACGAATGGGACCGTTAGCCAATGTTTCAATTTTATTTTGGAGGAAACATCTTAACTTCTGGTAGATTTCTGTAATATGTCTACTATGTAGCTTGTAATAAGGGGCTGCTACTAATTGATATGCCAATTAAAACTGTAACTTAGCCATTAAACTCTCATTGACTCTGTGAGAGAGAACAGAACATAGGATATCGTTACTCCGTTGCTGCGTCTTGTTCCCATCATTGTCAATGAGAAATCATCTCAAGAAGAGCACACACTTCTTATTGTTTCGTCTCACGAATAGGTTAGTTCTTTAAGGAAAGAGATTTGATTTAGTGCATAAGTGACACAGAACTCATGATTTTACTTTCTGAGACCAATGTAGAAATAGCTATCCATTGATCTCTCCCATTATAAATACACGTGAATTCGTGTGGAGCAAAGTCGAATGCATTATTTATGTCCCCCATGATGTCTCTTGCATTATTTGGCAGACATTTGCAAAGAAATGGAATTCTTATACTAAGAATGGATTTGAAAATACCCCTAAGTTAAAATGAACAAAGAGTAAAGGTAGAGCATTAATTTTTATCACGAACCAAATCAGAACTGATAATTGGACTTCCAGCGTTGATATTCGGAGCTATCCCCTCAAATTCCATCTCGGAATATTCGGATTTTGTTCTCAAACTTAACTAAAATATGCCAGCAATTATGGAGTAAGAACATGTTAACATAGATCTATTAGAACTACCCGCAGTAATCATTATCTCAAAGGGACTAGATTAAAAATATTGTCTTGAGTTTACTTGGTACCTACAGACTTCATAGACAGCTGTTAATTCTGAGACAGCAATGTAATTCAAACTTTGCAAACTTCACTTTATAAATTTATTCACGACCCGGGTTTCAACACATTGTGTCATCTTCAGGTACCTACCTACCTACACCTGAAGATGACACAATGTGTTGAAACCCGGGTCGTGAATAAATTTATAAAGTGAAGTTTGCAAACTTTGTTATTTCCACCATAGAAAAATTTCACAAAGTTACCCTTGAATCCGTTCGTTTTCTCAAAACAATTCAATTCTGTGACAGCTATTCTCTTTAGCACCGCTGGAAAAAGAGTTTTAAATTCCGATAACTTTCAACTTGCATTACACATTTTAGTGAAAACTGTATATTAAATGGAAACACGTTTGCAAAAATGCCGGGCATGGTCATGTAAATAAGTTGATTTCGCTGCCAGGCCCCTATTCATCAAGCAATTTTCGGGCCTTGCAACTCAACGATGGTGGGTTTATATCCCTACCAAGAAATGGATGTTCTGTTTGCCCTATAATTAAAATACTAGGTTAGATAGTTGGGTATAATAGTCACTAACATTCCAAAAATACAATTATAATGGTTGTGAAAATGTAATTTTCTGGAGTTTGCAATCTTCAAATAAAGAAAAATAGAAAATATGGGTTACTAATTAATTATTTTACTGACGTTCGGATCCGTGAGTGCGTGGATGATACGTTAGGTGAATTTTTGGTTGACCTGTCAAAGAGCGATTCCAAAGAGGAAAGCTTTACTGGTTTTCCATCAGGTAAGATTTCGTATGCTAGTTCGAATTGGATATCATTTGATCGACACTCCACTGTCCTGGGAATGATGATCTAGTCTGATATCGAACGTAGATCAGTATGGACCCACTGACCCAGTGAAAAATCCGATAAGTATTCCTCATTGAGTTCGCCAGGGAAGCACGCATTCTGATTTCATACTATTCTGAAATAAATACATTTTTTACCCAGTTGGGTTTGTAAAAAGGCTACAGTGACTGTAGTATTCCGATGATACCGTAAAAATGAATCACTTTAGTAGAGCTTACTCAGACCCCTCGGCTGTCGTAGATATGTTTTCAAGGAAATACCGAATGCTAGTGAAATCCGATGCTAATACGCTTATCATAGGAGCTCGAGGAGAATGAATCATGTATGTGGATATAATCCACTTCCATGAAGATTCGATATTATTGTCACTAAAAGCAAGATACTGACCCCACAATATACGTGTTCCATCAATGACTACGAATGTTACATGATCACTTCGTAAGTTATGGATTTACTACCCAAAGCGTCAGAACTGCTAACATACATATTTTAGCAGTCATTAGTGAGAATATATGCATGAAATACTCATATATTTTTCTGTTAAAAGTATCCAAAGGCAAATTTTCAAAAGACATCCTAAAAACGACGAGATGTACATAGACCGACCGTCAACTTCCCATTAGGTGTTATTTATTATGTATGATGTAGTGAATTAACATTTATTGAAATATAGAGTAAGGAAAGCCTTTTAGGTCCAGATTACTGACAAAAATTATATTAAACGTGTTATTTTATTCATGAAGGTTTAAAAAGTACTGCTGCTTGCACTTTGATAAGCCAGCGTCACGTCAAAAAATATCATTTTTGGGCAGTTTTATCATAAAATGGAAATATTTGATTTTAGATGTCGAACTAGACGCAATTCAATTAATTAAAATGCGATTTTCGCCAAACTCCACCAAAAGAATAAACCAAAACTGTGCATATAGGTATAGATATAATATTTGTTCGCATTAACCGTCTTCCTTTTAAGTCGGCCGAAACCGGCTGTATGGCGTTCTCTGCCTTCTCGCCGAATGTAAACACCCAGTATCCCCAGCATTCGGCCTATTAATTCCCAAGTGGCAAGAGCAGTGCTCATAAGTTCACATCTCTAAATATAATCTATTAATTCTGAAACCCTTTCGTCAAATTTATAAAAGATTTTTATTAAAACTAGATTTTTAAAACTAATGGACATATGTACCTCCAGGTTCATAGCTTATGGTTTATGGCTGGCCTCCAATTCTTCAACGACTTATCTGTGGTGCTCAACGTAACATCATACTTTACACAATGGTAAATCATATTGAAGAAATTTCCAAGAGATCGCTACTCTCCTTCAAGCTCTTGCCTTCCTTTTTTGGGCACTACAGCAAGCACACAGTCTTTTTCTTCCGTCATTTCATAAGTTAGTGAGGAGTCACCGGAAAACTAGCGGCACGAGCATAGGTTCTTTTGCGGCCTAATGTCTTGCGAGAGGAGTAGTTCCCTATCATCTGTCTGTATAGAGCTAGACGAAAATGTTTTTGTGTTGTTCCATGCCTTGAGGTTGAGGGAGCATTTGTTTCTTTATAAAGTATGTTACTATTTACAATGGCTGCGTTTACTACAAACGCGAAAAAATATGTCCACCACTTCTTCGTCTTCCGTCCAAAATCATAGTAAGACCTGTTTTGATCGACTCTATCAGCTCCAAACATACGTTTGTTATACCTTAGTATAGATTCTTGGCACGGAATAAGAATCTGTTTATTACACAGCCCAGTTTTCCTAGGATCTATCACAATCACGTTTGGATTGCAGTTTGTTGATAGAACACAAAAATCTCACCTGTCATGCCAGACAGTGGCCGTCACTTCAGCATTTTAAAAATTTTACTTTCACTTCGGTTAAATTTTAGGCCTTTAATTCAAGTGGCCATTATTTACGTGATGATCAAGTGGTAGCGCAAGAGTAAGTTTTATTTTTACACAGTTCTTTCATCGAAGAAACACTTAAAAAATACTGTCAAAATATACATGGCGGTATTTACCAAGGTGCTTTTTAAGTAAGTTTATCACAACTTGGCTTCCTAGTAGAATTTTGTTATTTCCAGTCATTTTTGTGCTCAAATATACATCTCCTTCTAAAAAAACCGCTCGGACTTTCCAATACCCAAATTATAAAACCCCATGTTTTTGGCTTTGATTAAACGTACTGTTTTATATAGTGGTGTCCTTCAAATGCCACCATCGCTTCATCTGCAGCAAACTCACGACCTAGCTGGTATTTTGTAAAGAAGTTATCCAACACGTCTAAATTGTTAGTTTCAGCTTTTTAAGGATATCATAACCAACATCACTTTCCTTTTTCTCTTTAATGATATCTCCGACATGAAAATATTTTGTTATGCCTGTAAACCTATGGATTGCCGAATCAGGAAACTGTATATATCCTGACTTCTCCAGTTTTATTCACTTTCTTGCAAATCAAAAACCCCCATATATGCTAAGACACCCAAATATGCCCTAATTTCCTCACCAGTAACGTCCACCCAATGCCAATCTATTTTCCCTGCACGAAGCTGGCGAAATTCTCACTATTTATTAACATTTCCTCCTATTCTGTGAAAAAAATGGTGCGTGGAACTTCATAATGCAATGAATATTCCCATAAAGGGCAGAGTGTATTATCACCTGTCGCATTACTGACACTAGGAGTATTATCCTCTTCTATATCACTATCACCAGAACTGGTACGTTCGAGCAATTCCTCAGCTTCGTCTGAAGAGTTTGGGCACTCTGAATCGCTAAGGGAAACATCTCTGTCCACTTCTCTCGCTATATCATAGGCACTCAAAGAAGCAATGGTCAGAACTAAGGGGCATTTGGAAGGAGTTTATTGCTCTAAAAATATTCTGCATTTTCCACGAACACCAGATAAGGGAAATGCATGTTTAGCGATGACAAATCCTCGGGGCCACACAGCTTTAAGATATTAAAAATCACGCATTTATAGAGTCAACTCGGGTCAGTTTCTATTCAGTATACCATTTGAGTCTCTTTCCTCGCACTGACCTCACAGGTCAAGGGAAATGGAGGTCTTATGACCTAAGGTGCCATCACTCAGCGCCTCACTCCAAATGGGCATGAGAAAGGGTCAGGCGGGCAAAAAGATATATTTCCTTTTATGCGCCAAATGTCTCTTTGAGGATGATTTAAGAATAGGCGTTTTCTTAGAAATGCAAATGCTCCCCAGAGGAGACGGAAGAGTGGAAGGACCGATAGAAGGCCCATCGTAAGCCAATGTTGGTCACCCATTTTTGGCTTTCTTGCAGGAGAAAGAGAGGACGCCTGAATTAGATTAGAAAATGAAAACACAAGCCGTAGCTTGTGTTTTCATTTTCTAATCTTTCATCACAAAGTGTACCATTCATTCATTCAAGAAACCATGTCTCATCACCTCCCAGTGAACAAACCCTACTCCCTACTTTCATTACTTTGCTGGAGATAATATGCTATCCCAAAGACTCATTAGGTCTTCGGGATCTTGTGGGTGTTGTGACAGATATTATGAAGTTCTGTTTCAGCTCAGAGGAACTAAGAGTGCATTAGCGACCATAAACACTTTAAGATTGAAGCAGAATAATACAAGTCTCAAAAAATTGTCCTTAGTTTAGCAGAAGAAGACGGCCGGTTTTGGCTGACTTAGAAGGGAGAGGATTAAAAGCCAGTTTCGGCAGACCTCGGAGGGAGAGCAAAATGAGGCATTTTAACTTCGATAGGAAGAGGGTTAATAGTGTACTCATAGTTATTCTTCAGGAGATTATCTAATATCCTCGCTTTGTACGATAAATCTTTTAGCTTTCTATACGAATTGTCAGCTATTAGTGACCTCGGAGTTTCATTCACTACAAGACTTTAATCGTATATTATTTGTGCATTTTTATAGTAACATGCTATTGGTTCTTAGTTAAGTTAACTGAAGTGAAATACGAAATGATTAACACCATTATCAATTTATTTAAGTATCGTAACACTTGCTGGATATGGAATACAGTATTGTCATGAAAAATTATCAATTTGTTTAAGTCATCATCCAGGGTCATCCATCCTTGGATTGGTTTGACGCAGCCCTCCACTCGGTTCTTCTATCGGCCAACCTGTTCCTATAAATGTAGTTCCTCTATTTCACGTCCTTTACGACCTGTTCTATACATATAACCCATACTTGGTCTTCCTTAGCCATTTTTCCCTTCACTTTTTCTTCGACGATTGTCTTCATCAGGCCATCGTGTTTAAGGATGTGGCCGATTATGTTGTCCCGTCTTCTTTTTATAGTTTTCAGCAGACTTCTATTTTCTCCCACTCTTCTTAGCACTTCTTCATTTGTCACGCGGTCGATTCATTTTATCTTCACCATTCTTCAGTAGCACCATATTTCGAATGCTTTTCTTCTCCGCCGCTGTCATCGTCCATGCCTCACTGGCGCAAAGAAACATTCTTAAGATATATGTCTGATGAATTGCTTCCTTACTTCTAAGCTTGTATTTCCATTAATTTAAGTATCTTATTATAATAATAAATTATAATTATTATTAATTATTAAAATTAATAATACATAAATAATAATGATTATTATTATTAATAATAAGTTAAAGTGCATTCCAGCGTGCAGGGCGCGAGTGGATGCACTTGCAATTGCAATGCAGATGACTGTCCTTCTCGGGTCCCTCCGCCTGCTTCGTGCGCATGACCTATTCGAAGATGGTGGACGTGGCTACCCTTAGGCACGACCCCTCTCGAGTCTCCGGTAATTATGACGGAAACGAAACCTGATGCTAGCCAGAGACACGGAGGAGGAAGTTACGTGATAGTAACTAATTCAAAACTTAATAATAATAATAATAACTGTCCGTGCCGATTCTGCACCTCTGCAAACGGAACCAGTATCTCGGTTGGCGCGAGAATGGTTTAGGATGAATCTTCTGTGGTTGTAGTAATCGAAATGAAATTCGTTGTTCAACCTAACTAAGAAAACAGTATTCGTGGTGAAAAGTACAAATTAGCAAAGATACACAAAACGAATGAGACGGGGAGGTTTGAATATGTGACCGGAGCGACGCCTTCTCTCCGGGAGTAGTCCAGGCCACGGCTTTAGTCTCTCGCTCCGTGCAACCTTTCGCTTGGAGCGTGCGTAGGAGAGTGAGAGTTGGTCTGGTCTGTCTGCCGTCGAGCTGCAGGGGAAGTGGCCAGATGATAGTTGCGCAGCGATATCCGAACAATAGCTAAAAAACACCATTGTCAACTAATTTAAGTATCCTAACACTTGCTGGATATGGAATCAAGTATTGTCATGAAAAATTAAATTTAAATTAGACTGCCATGGGAACCAGATTGCGTAATTGCCAGAACAATGTTTCCATTCCGAGTGCTTGCTTTAGATTCCCGGCTGTTGAAAAGGTATTTAAGTGGTGTAGCGTTTCATTGAGAGTAAAGGGGCCCTTAAGTTCAGGACTCCTATTGTAAGATGGGAAATGAATGGTGGAGGCTGATACTTTGTGGAAATCCATTGTAGAACATGAATTAATGATACTTTGCACTATCCCACATAAAAATTTATTGCAAAAGGAGTCAACGTGTTTCACTGCACTGCAGCATCATCAGTACTTACATAGAAGTTAAACATGCCAGAATATATAGTTACGTAAGGAGGGTGGGGGAGGCGGGTGAATATTGTCCTATTCCTGGGTTAGAAGGGTGGGGGAGAGAGTTGAAAGCAGGGGTGAGGGGAGGTCTGGGAATTTTGAGCTGAGCGTTGGTCTGTGGTGAGGAAGGGGAGGTGGGACGGGTGACGGACTTCAGGTGCTGGGAGGGTTTGTTTCGGATTAACTGCGGGAGGTCAAGGAGTGGGGAATGGAAGGGAAAAACGTGGTCATTAGTGATGTTTTCTTTCATATTCAAGGCCGATAGGATGAACAATTGTTCCCAAATATCCATTCTGGTCCCCTTTTTCTCTCTGTGAAGCATTTCTGGGATAAAATCAGCCTAGTGTCCTTCTGCCAAGAGGCGAGCTGCGAACTGGGATTTCCCCTCCTTTTTTTAAAAGTCCTTCTTCAAACACCCTTCTAACCCAGGAATAGGACAATATTCACCCGCCACCCCCACCCTTTTAACGTGACTATATTCTGGCATGTTTAACTTCTATGTTAGTCCTGATTATGCTGCAGTGCAGTGAACATGTTGACTCATTTTGCAATAATTTTTATGTGGAATAGTGCAAAGTATCATTAATTCATGTCCGTAAGATGGGAAGTTAAGCTGTTTACCGTTCTTACGATTGTAATATTGATATTGGCGTCTTTTGTTCGGATCATGCTAAATTAATATCAAAACTGGCTTTATCTCCACTGGTCATCCCAAAAAAATGCCTCCCATACGTGTTACCCACTTGTCTTTATAAATTGGGGAAATGAACAATGATTATCTGTCACCTATACCGAATTACCAGCAGTAACCCCTCTTGAGGTATTTAGGAATATGATTTAGCATATTCCTAAATAGCCTTGGCTATGGTGCCTCCATAAATATTAATAAATCCCTGTCGATAAACGAG
The DNA here is from genome assembly GCA_933228895.1 of Platycnemis pennipes. Lineage (NCBI taxonomy): Eukaryota > Metazoa > Arthropoda > Insecta > Odonata > Platycnemididae > Platycnemis > Platycnemis pennipes. The sequence goes on along the minus strand of OW121846.1, from coordinate 100,445,361 downwards.
TGTGTCACATTGTTTAACTAATAATAAAAAAAATTAAAGTAAAATGAACATTAAAGTGATGATTTAAAGGATTGAGCATTAATTAGAAATTTCTCATCAGGAGAAACACTGTGGGAAATTGCGAAAGGAATATCTTTATATTCTTTTCAGGAGATATTTTACCGATAGATTTAAGATGTCATTTTTCCCGCGTACCATAAGAGAGAAAAATAGGCAGCGTAGCAAAGGGATAGGTAGGTAAAATATAGTCAGAGTAGTCTGTAGTGAATGGTGCATGTAATAACAGCCAATAATCCCTTTCTTATTTCGTAGATATTAACCATCTAGCTGCATATGACCCTATTATCTAGCATGTCTCCATTAAATGACCTAGTTACATGTCAATAGTGCATGTTTGATGATCTTCACCCCTTCACACACCCTCGTGGTCGCATGGTATTGCGTAGATGTAGATGTAGATATTATGTTTCGCATCATATTTCACTGCTTCATATTTTCCCACGTCTCATTTCATATGTCAATTTTATCTTCAGCATCGGCCTCCAGCATCAGGTTTTGGACCCCTCCCTCAAAATCGTCATTTGGTTAGATGTTCAATGGCTCTTTCATTGAGTGTCACGCTTAATCAGTTGTTTTTACATGCTGATTTTTATCCGCACGTTTTTGTACGGATTAGTTAAGCAACGGCGTCTTAGTTTGAGCCATTCTGCGCTGGATATCCATCGTATTTCTTTCATCCCATGTTTTACTTTGATTTAAACCGTGGTGTAGATATATGTTAAGAATCCGTAGACCGTAGATATATATTAAGAATACCTGCGTATTATGCTAAGTTTGATCAGATTAACAAAATGAGAGAATTAGATTGGCGTACCGATACATTTAAGATGTCATTTTTCCCGCGTACCATAAGAGAGAACAATAGGTAGCGTAGCGAAGGGGTAAATCTACATCTACATCTACATAATACCCTGCAAGCCACCACAAGGGTGTGTGCCAGGGGGTGATTTCTCACCGAACATGCACTACATATCATGCATAAAAAAAGGAACAGTATTAATATAGTAGTCAGAACTACACTATTTAAAAAAGATGGAAATTGCAAAGCAAACATGCAAAAACATTCTGTTAGTAGGGTTAGCTTTAAGTACTCATACCAACATGCAGCTACCAATGCTATTATTCATTGCTACTCTCCGATAGGACACATTTACCGTTATTCGTATCTCTAATTGTACGAGGGAAAAAGGACATTTTGAATCGGTCAGTTCGGCGATCAATTTCTCTAATTTTATGATTATGGTCCAGTCTGCCGTAGTAAGTTGAAATAAATAAAATAAGTTGAATAAAAGGGTAGGTGAAATAAAATTAGAGTAGTCTGTAATACATGATGCATGTAATAACAACCAATAATCACTTTCTTATTATGTTGATCCATCTATTAGTTGATGACTAACCATCTAGCTGCATGTGACCCTATTATCTAGCAAGTCTCCATTAAATATCCTAGTTGCATGTCAATAGTGCATGTATGGTGATCTTCACCCACTGCCACACACCCTCTTGGTGGCTCGCAGTGTATTACGTAAATGTAGACGTGTATATTAAAGAATATCTCTAAGAGAAAACTCTAAGAACATTTCACAGAGAAAGAAAATATCTAATGGCCGTTTTAAAAGATATGTACATTTTTTTGTATTTTCTTGTACAAACGCTTGAATGAGAAAACTGTACCGTATAAAGTGGCAAATTGTGTAAACGCTGGTGCGAATGTCTGAATGACTGAACGGAAAATAGAATAGAAGAATGTATAATTCCATTCAGACAAACATAAAATTACGTCCAGTTTCATACATTCGTTTGTGCAATAAATTTTACCACGTAAAACGGCCTTAAGGGACTGCCAAAAAAATTTCCGTGTGGATTTCAAACCGCTTGTGACCCTTGAAAACATTTTTTAAAATGCAATGATACTTTATACACAATGGCCAAAAAAGGTTTGTACAGCCTAAAGAGACTGTGACGGGGTTTGCGTCCGACAGACACCCAGGAATTTTAGCACGCGGGCCAAGAAATTTTTTAAAGCTTTTACTTCTAAATGTGGCAAGAAGAGTAACTTTGATAAGAATTGAATTGATAACGACCACCATTGTGATTTTAATGTAATCGTTTTATGTATGTGCAACCATAGACGAGAGCCGTAGTAAGTTGGTGGCATTCATTCATTCCAGCGATCAATTGGAAATTCTAAAGAAAATGGGCGACCCTGGGGCAACACTCATCAATGAGTATTTGTTTCCCGCCCCCATCCTGAAGGAAGTTGCTTCACTTTCCTAGTCCTGGAGCTCCTGTCGTCTTTCACCTCGCCTTGCAATTCAACCCATAGTCCTCCCTGATTCACCAACCTATCCCTCACAACACAACCTCCTCTCGGTTGTTTGCTGCTGTGTATAGTGTTCGCGCCACGTCTATTCACCTGATGATGACGATAATTTGGTCGAAACCTGGGTGTGAGAGAAGTGTATAAATTTTGTGGTATTTTTATAAAAGTTTGTTTATAATTAATTTTTCGAAAACAAAACTGCTTCGTTTTCCCACCTTTTGGCCAAAAATAGGTTAAAGAAAATACCATTACTTCATAACTACATGAAAAGAACTGATATATTCACGTTTGGTGTACCATTCCTGTAGTTCTCTCTTGATCTAGGTTTTCTACGCAATCTTCTGGGAGAGTCTAGCCGTTATAGACGAAGAACTCGTTTGTACGTTGACAAAACTTTTGATGAGGTTCCTCGATAGACATACACTGTTAAAATGGATGCTTATCATAGCGATTCTGTATTTCACGGTTAACTTCTTGTATAACTTTGCCTACACAGCTGTGCTGGCTGATTTGATGAAATGAATGGTGGAGGCTGATGCATGTGGAAATCCATTGTAGGACATGAAGTAATGATAGTTTGCACTTTTCCACACAAAATTTTTTATTTAAAAGGAGTCAACATGTTTCGCTGCACTGCAGCATAATCAGGACTAACATAGAAGTTAAACATGCCATAATATATAGTCACGTAAGGAGGGTGGGGTGGAGGGAGAATATTGTCCTATTCCTGGGTTAGAAGGGTATTATAGGGATAGGACATAGACAACAGGAATAGGACCATATTCTCCCTCCACCCCCACCCTCATTACGTGACTATATATTCTGGTATGTTTAACTTCTATGGTAGTCCTGATGATGATGTAGTTCAGTGAAACATGTTGACGCCTTTGAAATAAACGATTTTGTGGAAAAGTGCAAAGTATCATTACTTCATGTCCGTTCTCTTTAAATATGCAGCTCTTGTAGCATAATGTCCGAGGAACCTTACTGCACACTTAATTATTCATTAAAAATTGGAAGTTAAGTAAAATGCTTCATAAAGAGCTATTGTTAGCTTAACCGAGCTCTTTTTATTTTTTCAAAAAATACACATTTTTAATAATTTTTTGTTCTATTTCGTAGTAAAATTGGTAAAATTACTATAGTCTATAATAATGTGGACACTTTAATATGAAAAAATAGGTTTCAATCATTTAGTGATTCTGATGATCGCTGGAGGAGTTCTTCAAGATGAATCATTTTTTCTCACAAATTTCGCATAAATGTTAAATTATAAAACTATTGACACCGATTGACACGGAGATTCTTATGATGGCTAAATTAGGGTATATTTGAAAGATATTAGTAAAGAATTCAGCTGCAAATATTTGCAAAAAATTGATTGACAATGTCTTATGTGACTCTCTGCCGCGGTCGTGAGCATCGGCACTTAACACGCAAGCTTAGGCATCTACATCTACATCTACACGATACCCTGCAAGCCACCGCGAGGGTGTGTGGCAGGGGGTGAAGATCACCAAGCATGCACTACTAGCATGCAAGAAAGCAACTAAAGGGTCTCATGCAACTAGATTGTTAGTAGCAACTAGATTGTTAGTAACAGTGGAGACACATTGTATATTGCATATTTTCCAATGTTTTATTGATTAGTATTTAAAAAATGAAGAAGTGTTCTGTTTTATTTCTGTATTCTATTCTGTCCTTGCCCGACTTTACTCTAGAAAGAGGGAGAGAATTAATGTCTGACTGCGGCTGTTAGCAAAATTGTGACACTGGAAGAGAAGGAATATACTTCCTTCGATTGCTTCCCAGTATGATTCCTATCGAATTTTGTTAATCGTTTGAAGTACATAAGACTGGTTGTATGCACTACCGCTGGGAAAACCCACCACTGGCAGTCCCTTTCCTCAAAGCCAAAGTGACAGGAGACCCGTTACCCGTACAGGTGCCGGACCCAAGGGTAGTAGGTAAAGGCCTTAGTTGGGATATTTTACTGTCTCTACTTAGCTCACCACCCAACTTGTGTTATTGCCTAAAGACGGTTTATTTGACCTGCAAGTGATGTTGTGCGTGTCATCAGATGAGGTTTTGACTCTCCAGGTGCACCTTTCTGCACGGGTTTTATTCCAGGACTGCCGCTGATATGCATTTTCGCACAAAATTCAGGCATTCCACATTTCCCTTTATGCGGTCCACCTAAAACCCTCCTGGTTATCCTCGGAGGTAGACCCAGGCTCTTGGGGGTGGTGGTAACTCCTCTTCTTAACCTCCTCCATGTTTCAGTCGAAATATTTTGGTGCTCTTCAGTTGCTACTTTTCTATCGCTGTGTACACATGCCATTAACAGCCGTTATGTCCTCGGTCGGCAATAGTTTTCGTGATTTGAAATGATCTTTAAATAAGTGTTAGTGTTGTGATAATTCGAAATAGTGTTGTGATCCAATGAGTTTTTGTTTCCTGGCCAACACATAAGGGTAATTAAACAGGTACGCTATTTTTTATTTCCGTTTGAAGTTGATCTAATACGAGGCAACACAGTAAATTTTACCATGTTTTTGCTTCAGTTTAAACTCATAACCTTCTAGAATAAAGACTATTTTTCAGCATTTAACCAAACAATGATTCTAATTTTTAATTCACAGCTATTTGTTAACATTCACGTGGAGGTAACTTGACGAAAAAATGCAGGATAAAAGAAAAGAATCCGAGACTTCCTGAAAAGTAATTTGACAGAATTTATTGAGGATTGCCGACATTTACACGGAAATGAGCACGCAAAAAATGAGCTCAATAATTTTTTGAAAGTAAATTTTTTGGTACTTACCAGAAAAAATGGCGAGTTTGCTCGCGAATGAACTATTTTTTGTGCAAAGAATTGCGACTTGGTTGCATCAAATCGTTGATTTCCCTGATATTGTGTATCATAACCTAAGAACTTATTATTAAATTATTAAATATTTGAGAGCTTTGTCATGCGGCCTTCTGATTGATCCCCCAAAATTTAAAGAATATTGTTTGGCTACGGCAATATGTTATGTTAAATATTGTGAGTGGTTCTACATGCCACCCACAATACATAAAGTTCTGCTGTATGTTGCAGATATGATTTAGTCAGCTTTTCTTGCAATTGGAGAGCTTTCGGAGGAGGCTCAGGAATAGCGAAATAACGATTTATGAAAATACCGCGAGCATCACGCAAGAAAAATTTAAAGAAGAATGAAGACATTTTCCGGAGATTATTCCTGACCTCTGATCCATTCATCAGTACATTAGGTGAGGAATGAAATAAATAGTATGTCCTAAAAGATATGCCTAAAGAGAACCGTGAGCTCTTGCAAGAATATCCGGACTCACCGAGTGGATAAAAGGAGGATGATTAGAGAGAATCTGATTTGGAATTTTAGACATTGTAAAGTTAAGAAGAAAAGTAAATTTTTATTGAAATATATTAATTAATTTGCACTTAATACCGTTGTAATAATTATTTAATAATGACTTAGTTTTTAGTTTCATCGGCATTAACTCTGCAGGCTGATAATCACAATCACTTCAACGTTAGAATCAATTCCCTCCGCTGCCTTACATTCACCCATTAAAATTTTTTTTTTACTAATTTAAAGGTCTAAAAGTCATATTATGCTAATGCTTCATATGTATTTTCATACTTTATAATAAAAGGCGTTTTCTATGCAGTCTCCTCACTATCGGTTAATTTAGCATTAAATTCTTCAACATCTTCTAAAATAATTATTTTTGTTGAAAATAACAGCAGAAATGAACTAAGCGCGTCTTAAAACGTAATAAGGACAATTTTCAAAATAATCCGACAAAAATCTGATTTTTGTGCCTTTTTTTCACGATCCGGACCACTGTGCGTCGCACCCAACTTCGGAGAGGAGGGGTTGGAGAAACGGGATATCGAGGGCAATCCTGAATGGGAGGGAGCGGGCTTCGGCGATAAATTGGCCTGGGGCGACCCGGGTGGAAGTTCGCTGAAGTGCGCCGGGGCAAGTTAAGAAACGGTTGAGGAAGCTGTCGGGTGAAGAGCTGAGGAAACGTTACGGATGAAGTATGGCGGGGAGATGATTTCGGCAGTGGACCAGGGAGCCGCACGAGGAGGGTGGCAGAGGAGAGTGCTGGCAAGGGAGGGGTGGAGAAATAAAGGCACAGGAAATTAAAGCTGGGGCGGAAGGAGGAGGGGGTGGAAGGAAGGCGGGCTGCAGAAGACTGGGGGTGGGTGTGGTTGGAGATGGAATCGATGTTTACGAAATACATCGCAGGGAATTGAAGGGTTGTGGGCTCGGGAAGAGGGGTTGCGAGGGAAAAGGAAGGACTTTGGGGGGGGGGGAGGACTGCGTAGTCGCATTGTGGGTGGGGGGTGAAAAATGGTGGCAGGAAGCGGCGTGGGAATGAAGGGAAAAATGATTGGCCGATTGGCGGCGAGAGCGAGTGGCCCTCCCCTGCGAGAAGGAGGAAGTTCTCCGGCTCGCCTAGATCAGGGTTGCTCCCCACAGTTGGGGAATGCTTCTGGCACTCTTCACCACTCCCGACGATTTGCGCCGTGTACCGATGTACGCAGTGCAGTGTTGAACGTGTTTTGGTGCTATTTTTGCCTTAAATAAATTTTTATGGAATTGATTCCAAATTATACTGGGGTCTCATGCCCTGCTACAAATTTATGAAGCTTCCAATCAAATGATTTGCCTAAAATGATTAACAGCAAAGACTATGGTGAACCCTTGATGAATTTAAAAGAGAAAACGAAGGGGAGAAAGTCCCTCTCCCTCGAGCGTAGCTGACTAATAAATAATAATAACAGACTTTACTCGCGCATCTCTAATTTTAACTTTCTTACGACAATGGAACTGGTGTCTGATGATGAAGTTGCTAACGGCAGCGAAGGAACATTGAAGTGCTTTATTCTACGCCAATTATTACGTGACAATTTGGAAGAGATTGCGTTGAAAGTATGGCCCTTATTAATTCTCTGGCTCTGTGCATATACGATATCAGTAATAGTGAGCAGACATTAATTTTATCCAAAAATTAAATCAATAATATTTTTAAAATAAAATAAAATAAAATTAATAGGTTTAAATTGCTCGTCCAATTCCTTTGCGGGTATACTGTGGCTAAAGCTGGAATAAATTCTTTTGGCTATGCATTACATCAGTGGTAGGGGTATCTAAAAAAACTTTGGGCAGTTGCTATAGTTTTTATTGGGTTCACAAGCTAACTTTGAGTCCAGGTTGTTTCAAGTTTTCGATCGTACGCTCCACATCTAATTAAAACTGGGATTCATCCGCTTATTCCTAAGTGTTGCTCCTAATTCTTATGCCAATTCATCCATTCATTTCTCTTATTTAGGGCAAGCAAACGAGAATAAAAGATTATTAATGCCATTTAATATAGGCGAAAATTCAAAATCGGCACGAATATTTCAAGGAACAGAGGAAGATCCTAGTGAACCGGCATCAGCACTAGCCTTTTATTAGTGAATAGCTCCAAAAGATGCAAGTTATAGCGTCCCAATCAATGGATGGAATGCTGGACTTGAAGTATTCTGTTACAATTAATCAAATAGTGACCGGTATAGGAATGAAAAATCTCCGTCACTTCTAGAATTTAAACATGGACCTTCGGGATGGGAGGCCATTACTGTACACACCACACTAACTCAATCTCCTTCATGTCATTCCTGACATTACAATCGTTCTCATTGGTAAGTGAGCCAAATAACCTACTATTACTTTATTTTCAGTTTCTCTCTTAATATATATTATAAACCTCAATTTTCATGATTAATATCTTTGAATACTGATGTAAGCACCAATTTGAATTTAAGCATGTCAATTTGTTTTTAGAGACGAAATTTATATATAAATTACAGTTTGTACAGCAGTGTACTACTGCTACTTACTTCTTATACCTTCTACTAGCCTTGTTAAAATTGAACATCGCAACTTCATGTCTTGCGCGTTTCAAAGAAAGTAAATCTTCTGCTCTTTTGGAAAAGTAAAGGAGGATTAGATAACTTTTTTGCTGAATGTTTTTTATAGATCAGAATAAAAGCAGTATGGGGCAGACTGAAATGAGAGATGGAAATTATTATTATTTGCCGTTGGTATGTGGCCATTAATGCGAATCGTTTACCGAAAATAATTTTGCAATTCGTTATCAGTTTTTTTTGGTTGAGGATTTTCTGAGGAAAACACTGAATTTTTCAGATCCACTGGCTAGGTGGCTAATATTCACCGGAATAATCTGCATTATAATCGTATTACGTATCACATTTATTTTATAAAACTGACTAGATGAAATACCTACTGCTGAAAATCAATACAGACCATTGGTATTGATGGTCTTTACACTCATTTAAACCGTTGTGAGAGAAATTTAGATCAATATGTGGTTTTCAGCATATGTTAAATATTATCTGCTTAGCGCTTTAATTCATTCAGTTACATTAATGTTTTTTTAAGGTTTTACGTGGCTATTTCTGATGTTTATTTCTATGCATTATTTTGTTGATCAACTGGTTTCTCCCCCCGTACAGAATTATTTATCCAACAATGTTAAGTTTTAATTTTTACATATAATAGATATTTATGGTAGCCATATCTATGGTGCCTATTTCTAAGGTATCCTTACCTACAAAATAATTTTGCAAAATGCCACTTTAATTAATTATATTACTTGAGTTTTTAATAGAGATATTCATTTTTCCACTTTTAAGTAAAATTTGTAAGAGCGTAATCCGGATAGAGGAGCACTCGAGAAAATACTTATATTTGATTGGCTTAGTATATATAGCGGTGAGGGGAGACATTTTCACGGACGTAATAATCCTTGGACCCGCATCGTGACTTGAATGCCATTCTACATTCCTCAAAGATATTCACGACCCAGTCCGTGCCATACTTGTGATATATTTTATCCCATTCACACACGCGGATCTCATCTCCATTCAATATGTGTGAATGAGATTCCGCGCCTGCAGCGTGGCGAACAATTAGAGCTGAGCTGAAGAGGCGAGGCCACTCAATTGGGAGTGGCGTGAGGAGCAGTGTCGAGCGTGCGCGTGGGGGATGCGTGGGGTTGCTGTCGTATGAAAGGCACGCCAAAAGGAAGCCCTTGGCTGGAAACATTAGGTGGCAGGAGGGGCTGCTAGGACCGTGGTGGAGGCTATAATTGGCGTGGGAGGGGTGAGCAGGGTGTGCGGTGAAAGTGCAATAAACACGGAATCCAAGCACGGGAAAGAATTGAAGTTACGCTCCCCTTTCCCTGGGAAAGCAGGCAGGCGCTCAGAGCTACGAAGCGATGCTCCAGAGTTTGTGGCTGCTCTCCTCTATTTGTGTTTTTCAATCAACTTGAGTCGCGGAGTTAATTGAACGGCCGGAAAATTTGCTGCACCAATGTCACAGATGGGTACTTCACATTCTTTTAGCGTGAATTCATGTGGCGTTTAAAGCAGCTAAATTTTCAATAGTGAGATAGGACGCCGTGTTTTGGAAAGATTATTTTTATCGTCATCATTCGATATCGTTTCACATTTCGGTGAAATTGCAAGAGAGTTTGCGTTATGTCTTTTTGGTGGGTAATTTGGAAGGCAGCATCTTCATGTGGTGCTTCCTCGCATTAACAAAGTTTATCGTTTCAAAAGAATAAGAGGAAAAACGTCTTGAGATTTAGTTGTTGCCTACACTCGTTAAAAGTTGACCGCTAAGCGTAAGTCATTTAAATTAAAGTTGTTACCGGAATTAAAAGGCGATATGATAAGAAACGCATAAATAAGCTTCCATCATCTCATGAATCCTGTTTCGTCGGAGGCATTACAGAATGGATTATAATTTCAGGTTTCAATGAGAATATGAAACTCCTCTGCCTCTATGGTACAAAGTATATGTAACCTTAGTGGCACCTTTCTACCAATTTTGCATGGTTATAAAGTTTAACAATGGGTCATAATAATCATAGGATATATTCATTCATCGGTCAATATTCCTAAGAATGGTTTTACACAGCTCTCTATCGTATTCTGCTATCGACTGACTTCTTTAAATTAATGTAATTCTTCTCTTTCGCATTATTCATAACTTGCTCCATATACCTCATCCGACGCTAGCCTATTCTATTCTCCAGTTTACTTCTCCCTTGACGATTTTCTTCAAAAGGCCATAAATTCTTGAGGACATGGCCGATTAAGTTGTCCCATATTATTTATAGCGTTTTCAGCAGACTTCTCTTTTATCTCACTCCTACACTTTGCCCTGCCACGTACCTTTATGGTGGCTTGCAGGGTATTACGTAGATGTATATGCATCCTTCTCACACACCATCGCGGTGGCTTGCAGGGTATCACATAGATGTACATGTCTTAGGACTTCTTCGTTTGTCACTCGGTCGATACATTTTATTTTTATCAACCTTCGGTAGCACCACATTTCAAATACTTCCAGTCCTGACTACTCTGTTGCTGATAGGCTCCATTCTTTGCTGTCATTTAGAAGCAAGCTATACGTGTATAATCTAATGAAATAAATATTTCCTTACTACCAGGCATGTATTGGTAGCTATAAGTAGAATCTTCTTTCGGTAAAATGCCATCTTCACCTGATATGTTATACTGCCTATTTGTTACTTGTTTCCTTCATCGCTGGTTACTCAGTTCCCCAGATAACAATAATCATTTTACTTGAATATAAAGTGGTATTTCATCATCATCGTTATCACAATTTGTGATTACTGTCGATATCTCCCCTGTAGCCCGGGTAGCTTTTGCGGTTCTTCACTTGATGACTGAATCCCTTTTTACTGAAATGTAGTCAAATGAAAATCTTCTTCTGTCTCCGGAAATTTTTACAAATACAATACGACACATTTGAAAAGAAGCGGCGAGAAAATGAAATGCTACCTACAGGCGCAATCATTTTAATCTCATGAATGTGAGGTATTTTTTATTCTTTCAGTGCCGGTTTTATTAGGCTTCGACCTATGATTCTATGCTTTCCATGTTTAGCTGATATTGCCGTTTCAAAATTAGTAACGTAGTGTTGTAAATTAATATATTGAAAATTCATGAAATGAATTGAAGACGAATGGAAGAAGTTTTAATTAAAAACTTGGGTTGTAATATTAGTTTTGAAAGTAAACGAGGGAAAATTCTTAGAAAGTGACGAGCTACTCAGCGGAGACACAAGCTCAATAATGTATTCAACAGCAGCTTGAAACAAAATGCCAAACGTATCCTTGTGCTATATGCGAGGTATTCCAATAAAATAAAAGGCCGAAGTTATATTGGGGCTTAAACTAAGACTCCGAAACTGTTACCTAACGACAAAAATTCAGACTGATCAATTATTAGCAAATGCATTAGCAAAATCAAAGAATGAGGCAAGGTTTAGTGACTAGTTACGGAATTAGTTCTTAAATTAAAAGCTTTCACTTTTCAGACTCGGCTGGTCACCTTTCTCATTAGCTTCAATGAAGTGATGAAAATGGCTGTTTTATTTTACCTGTCAAAAAGCCTGCCAACCCACTCACAAAAAAGAATAATTAAATAAATGGTATGTATGAATGTATTTTAATGTCTTATTTTCCAATTAAACATAAAAGGACTTACGTGATTATTAACGTTTACGCATTATGATTATGACATATTTATGATTTGAAACCAAACGGGATAATGATATCAATAGATTACCAAACCATCGATACATAGATAGGTTGTGGTCGCGCGGGGTTCTTGGCGACGACGGAAGGGGAGATAGCTGCAGGAAGGCGTGACACTGAGCTGGATTTCCGCAGAAGGATTTATATGTCGAGAGTTCTTCGTTTGAAGTGTCGAATGGAGACGCAGTTCACAATCAGTCCGAAACCGAGGCGGCCCTTCTGAAGCATCAGGAACGCGCGCGTATTATTCTGGTTTCGATCAGGAGAAAGTGGTTGGGGAGAAAGACTGTCGTACGCATCGATTTAAAATGTTATTATCCAGGGAAAAATAATTGTCTCCTTTTGGTGCTAAGTTAACCAGATATTTCCATGCGTGTTTGGGTTGTAATCCCGAGTATGAGAGCTGCATCTGATCTTCGTGAATAATGTTCGGATTCAGAGGCTGTGTTGCACGTGATGCTGCCGTTTGTTATTTGTAAAAAGGGATAATCAAGTTATTAAAACTAGGAATGCGTATTGGTGTTACATGACTGTAATTAAAACTTGTAATACGTACCGGTAATACAAGACGGTAATGCATGCCTGTGTGTGGTATCCCACTGGCACCCTCCTTGGCGATGGCAGTGCTCATGAATCTGTAGTCGAAAGTTTTCCGTTTGAAGGGAAAAATATGGCCGCCTGCCCCAACCGACACAAGGAACGAACTTCATCTCACTTCCGGTGATAAAACGCTGGCTCTCTTGAATTTTCGAAGCCCCCGATTCATGGGAGATGTTTTGCGGAGCGAGAACGTCTTTGCGGACAAGGATATTCACTCATGTTTCCTTATTCTAGCCTCGTTTTCCTTGACTGTGGGGTTAAGAAAACGGATGTTATGTTTTTGAACATGTTTATTTTGAAGAAATTCCTCTCAGGCACTCCACCGGGTTAGTTGGTCCATTGCCGACGTTTCGGTGCTCTCGTGCACCGAAACGTCGGCCATGGACCAACTAACCCGGTGGAGAACCCGAGAGGAATTTCTTCAATCAATTCACCCGGAAAGCATACGCTTTTATGTTTATTTTGCTTTTTCTGGCAATGTAAGCACCGATTACCGTTGCCTTGGCTTACCGTCAACCGCGCTGGACAATAATTTTATAGCCCCTCACTGTATGTTCCATTGATTACTTATTCCCGCAGGAGTAGATTTTCTCAGTGAAATGATTTAAGCTCCATAATTTTCCGTCAACGTCTCAGGGTTGAAGATCGCCTTGAAGGTCTGTGGCTGCTGACGAATGGTCACCAAACATGAACTTCGTACATGTACTATTAGTGCCGATACTTTTCAGTGAAGAGTTTATTGTTTATTTCTCACGGGACACGATTAGTGATTCCTCCTGCCACACACCTTTATGGTGGCTCGCAGGGTATTATGTGGATTAAGGTGTAGACATAACTGACTTTTAAAATCTTTTACACATCCTTTATGGCAATTATATTCATTTAGCAGTTCAACCTTTTCCAAATGTATGTACCTAGGATGAATTTTCCATTATGTTCCTATTCCATTATCTGCAAAATAATGAGGAATACGATAGTAAGTCTAATACCCTCTTAGTAGTGAAGATAGAACTGATATTCTTTCATATTTTACCTTCCCTTTTTTTTCATATTTTACTTTTCTTATGCATTCCGTAACTGGTGTAGTCAACCGTGTGCCCATGCGTTTAAAATATCGATAATTGGCTATACACTTTCTCATTGTCAACTGATGTTTTTGCCCTTTTTGCGCTAGCACATTTTAGCCATAGTAAAAAATCAAAATCTGATAAATTATGGCTGAATCACTTGCATCACGCTAATGGTACATTTTTGTAATTTTCCCATTAAGGTTTCCCGACGGTTGTTGTACTGTTACGCTATCAGGATGGATACGCTCAAATAAATTTGAGCAAGCCCTATGAACTTTCTTTTTGAAGGAAAAAAGGAAAAATAAGAAATTTGAACTACTCCTATTGAAGGAAGTAACAAAATGAACCAATATGAAGTTAAAACTGTACTGTAGTCTAAAAAATAAATCAAACTGTAGCCTCAATATTCGTTTCAAAGAAATGAAATGAGGTGTAAAAAGGTGAGGTCTACGAAGATATTAACTATTCCAGTCAACATGCAATGTCATTCGGAATGGAATATTGAATATTGCGGTACAAATTATGCATTTTTTGTGAATTTGGTGCATAATATATTAAAAAACGGTGTATTCTTTTCGAAATTAAAAAATAATCCTCTTATATCTCTTCGTGATGAACACTTGTCATTTACTGGTACATTGGTTAAGACAAATATTTGACGTCTCTATTAATCAATTTCTGTGTTTCAACTGCGTAAAAATTTGGAGAAGTTTTATTGGAGAGGCTTGTTTATTATCTTTTCCAATCACGTCTCTGAGCTTTAATTCAGACTCAGAGGCATGTACAGGGCTCAAAACTACCCGTAGTGCTGTGTCTCATTCAGTGGGGAGATTTATATGCTCCATCAAGGAAAATCGTTAAATGAAAAGCCCAACTTGTCCCCAAGGGCAACGCCATATTCGTTATCGCGAATGTATTTGCATTTTAATTCCACATTCATTCAATTGACCAGCCGTTCCGAGGATATCTTTTACAGCTTTTACGTGTAGCTTCAAGAGAAATGTTAGTCTGAGTGTGGTTTGTAACACGTCTCTGTGACATTTATAAATTAATAATAAGGCATTTTTCTTCTCCAAATCTCGTACGATATCAGGTTGCTGATCAGGGGGGAGATAATGGGAGAGAAATAATGTCTCAGACGTAGGTTGAGGCAGTAATAAAATAATTTTTGTAAACTAATTTTCATATTCAAGAAGAATAATAAGAACAATTCCAGGTATGATAATATTTTCCGGCCAAAACTATTGCAAAAATGATACCAAATAGAAAAAAAAATAAATTCGAAAGAGAGTAAAACGATTGCTCGTGATGGGTATAAGAGATTCAGACATGTAAATCTACAATGATGAATGTGTTGTCACTGAAAATCTTGGAACATAACATGGCACATCGAAAAACGTCCTGAAGGCAGCAACATGGAATAAAATTGAAAAAGTTATAAGCATTTCAATGAGGTTGGGACTAAATGACCAATACCCGAGTGCACAAGCGTATAAAAATTATCAGTATTTGAGTATCAGAATCATTGAGCATAGCTGCCACTGTGGTGACGTCATCGATTTCATGTTATTCTCTGGACGGGAGAGATTTTGAAACCCTCTTTTTCTCGGGAAGTTCTACATAACTGTGGACGAGGAAAATCCATGCGGGGTCCAAAAGCACGGTCATTGGAAAATACAGGAACAGACGGCGGTGAGGACTGAGAATAACTCCTTTTTGTGACCACAGCAGATGGGGCCATCTCTGAATAGCACGCAGCAGGACGCCCAAGCGATCCCGTCGTCTGCGGCCGGCGATCGATTGTCTGCAGTGGCGATTGCGAAAACCTAGCGAAATACCCACCGATCAGGCCGTACTGATCACGAAACGCTTCCCTCAAGAAATGCGCCATGGGAATATTCTTTTTTTTAAAGGACGATTCAGTACTTAGTGCCAGTCTCTCCATGCCAGAATCCAGCCCCAATAACGTGGCTGGTTTTCTTCTACCATTGCTGAATACTAAACACATTCGTTTTGTGGGTAATCTACAGTAAAATGGCACGTAATTCATTTTAGAAGTTAGAGACAATTCCATTTGTATGACTCTCATACGTTTTCTGTTATCAAAGCAACTTTAAACTATGGAGCATTTTTGCGGCAATACAATATCTTGCTACAAATGTATTACCAATGTTATTACACGCTGAACCATGATAAGTTTAGTCACGCATTTAAAATAAGATTTTACATCAAATCTGCATACTTTAGTTGCACTAATCATGACTATCAAACAAATGCGGGAACGATTGACGTTATACAACCATACTATGGTGAAACATATACACATTTCTGTTCGGTGTAAAAACACCTACGTAATTGATTTGGTATTTAATGCTCTTGACTTTTCTCCAAAAAATTCACTGCACAGTTAGAATGAACATTTTACATTCTTAGTTCCCAATTCAAGGGGGAAAACGCGTTAAAATAGACCACGGGGAAACTTGCGAATGTGAGATCTGTGATACGATAACTTAAATAGGGATACCGCGAGAAAACTGACCTTAAATATTGCATGGAATGGCGGGAGTTTGAAGGAAATTTGAGTAGTTGAGGAAAACGGACTTGCAAACTTTATTAAGAGACTGAGGGGTGACTACTGAAGGTAATAAAGCGGAGATACAGAAACGATTAAGAGGAATATTAGAGAAGGAGAACATGGCTGTGGATAGTCATGACTTTGAAGTGGAGTCGGGACAGTAGGCAGAGAGTGGAATATTGCGGGAATGAAAGTAGGAGCAGAAGGAGGACAAGTTGCAGAGAGAGAGAGAGACGAGGCATGGAGGCTGGAGCAGAGGAAGAAGTACGAGGAATGGAAGGAGGAGCAGGGAAAGAAAGACGAAGAGAGGAGAAGGAGGAAGGGAGAAGGGAAGGAGGAACGGAGAAAATAACAACAGAAGCTAGTAAGAATCCTGGAGGAAACAGAGGAGTGTATAAGGCTGGAGTGAAACGGGGCACTTTAACGCACAAAACAGTAGTTGAAGAGGAACAGTGAAAGGTGCGTGGAGAAGTGCAAGGGATGAAGGAAAGGGTAGAGTGGAGCGATCTAAAGGTGGAGAAAGTGATGGAAAACCAGAGAAACATTAGATGCTACATACGGACGGCTGAAGAGAAGTTAGAGAATATGAAGATAATATTAGAAGACATCGGAGGACGGATTGAAGGATTGACCACGATAGTAAGGACGCAGATGCAAGATAAAAGGGCAGGAATGGATGAAAAGACGCTGAATGAAATAGAAAAAAGAATTAAGTTGGACTATGGAGGAATACACAGCCAAGGGGTGACTGCAACATGATAGAATTGAGGATACCAACCTTCGATGGGAGCGGTGGAGCGAGACAGTGAAATTTATCTCCAAATTAGGGGAATACAAGGACATATACAAATTGACAGGGGAAGAGAGTTTGCGTAGTCGTGAGGCAAGGGAGGATTGGTACGAATGGTTTACCGCAAAGTCCCACCTCTACGAAGATCTGGAGACGTTTAAAGGACTATTTGAAGAGCAGTATCCGAGCGACGAGCAGCAAATGGAGGTGAGGGGAGCGCTTACTACGGGAAGTTACCACGAGACGAGCAACCAAAGGCGAGTCGGATACGCTACAAGCAAGATAAGTTCGACTAAAGAGTTAAGACCACCCGTGGACGTAGGTAGATTATGTCTTGCTTGTCAAATCTTACTGCATTTTGAATTTGATTGAATAGCTGTTGATATTAATTATATGCGGCATCTTTTTTCTAAATACGTCACGAATGGACTCATTGGCAACCAGTTTTAATTCAAATAATTTCATTCTACATTCACTTCTCATATAACTCTTAGATATTTAATCCCAAACGCCTTTAATTAAGTGATTGAGTGATATACGAATGCCGTGCGTAAGGAGTTACTTCCACGTTTTATGATGACGTTATTTTAACGTTATCCCCAAATGAATTGTAAATGTTCTCGAAATGTAAAAAATCGTTCGGATGGTTGGGCAATATAACGTGTTTCGAACCACGTTCGTTCAAACATTATGCTAACGTCATTCTAACTTTTCTTTGTTGAGTGGCCATTCACGTCACACTAAAGTGAGTGAGGGGAAAGATGAGAGCTAAGATATAATAAAACAATCCAGAAAAGAAAATAAGGGGCTTATAGATGTGACAAAAATAATCTAACAATTCATTTAATAGCTGGACTTATTTCATTTGCAAAACAATTAAACTTATCCAAGGACATCATATAATTAGAAAAAAAATGATTTAACTGCAGGAAAGACAATGCTAAAAGAGGATGAAAATAAATGTAGTCAAAGTATCTGAATCTTTTTAATAAAATATTGATAACAATATGCTTACAGAAATTTAGTCAAAATATCTAAACTTTTTGATAAAAAATTGAATAGAGTATGCTCTTGAAAAGAACTATTTATGAAAACAGTCTATATCAGATTTAAACAACTGTGGTGACTAATAAACCATTATCCTCTGGAAGGGTCCATTAGATCCAGCGCGAGTAATTACTTTATAACATGGCACGAGTACTGCAGGGTTAAGGGCCGTAGTATGGTGTAATTACTACACCAAACTGCAGTGAATTAGGACTAGTTAATGTTCGGCCTTCCATCATTTTCCCCTACAACACACTCTCGTGGTGGCTTGCAGGGTATCACGTAGACGTAGGTATACTTGGAAATTCATTTTGAGTCGTCACAAAGTTACATTTTATTTTGGCAGATAATTGGAGGCCCCTATCAAAGCGGAAACAAGGTCGAATTTTTGGATATAACAGTAAAACTAGGCGCAAAATGCCAAAGCATAGTTTCCAAAAAAAGTAATTATTATTTCAGCCGCTCATATTTAAAGCACTCATGGAAAGGATGATTCATCCCAAAGACAGACATTTTTTTAAACCCTCCGTACAGCAAAGTCTTATTAAGGTTTTGTTTCTGAATTCTACTGGATTTAGTTTTTAGAGGAGCTTAAATAATGCCAATCAGAAAAACGACTTCCGAAACTTAAATAACATTGGATTACACCGAAACGCCAGTATTTTCATATCTCCAATATGGGTTTTTATTGAGTGTCATGATGATATAGAGAAAGCAAATATTTTAATATTTACCGTTTTTCCCTTCATAGTAGCACAGAAACTCAAAGAAGTGGAAGTTCAACTGTCCTAGACAATGATGAAGGATTTTTTTGCATTGGTCGAAGAAAAGAAAGTCAGTAAAACTTAAATAATTGAAATATCGATTCAAAACACTTGCAAATTGCAGATCTAACAACATTTGATGATCTAGAAATAGCCTTAGCACAGAGGAAAGTAGATTTGGTGCACTCTAAAAATATATCCCATTACGGTGGGCCAATATTTTCATCTCAATCCGAAATAAGCTTCCATCTCGCGCTTGGGCCATGACGTACGTTGTCTCTAGGAATTGGAGGAAACAAGAATTTGCTGATAGAAAATAAGATTTCCCTTGCTTTATATCAGCTTACCGATATGATTCACGAAATCCCAAGGTCGATTCTCAGCATATATCATCATGAGGAACTGAATACAATGCACTCTGTGAGTTGCTCTGTTTCCTTTTCAAAATAAAAAATGTTTACGCTTTAAAAGGATGAGTAAGGTACTGATACTTTTTTTGTAGCTAAAGCAATATTTTCTTCGTTCAATTAATTAGCACAAATTTCCTTTTGGAAAAAGTGTACATTTTGGCCTCTCCTTTATTTCATTTCATCTTGGTGCCAAAGAACAAATTTTCCATCCCACCAACTTCATTTCAGGTTTATGCGTGCACGTAAAAATGCCTTTCCACGCGTGCGACTGTCATAATTAGCACTTGAATTGATGACATGGTCGGCACTCAGCACGCGTTTCCACGCTCGCGGTGGTGATTTGCCGTCCGGTGGTGCTCAGGGTATTGTGCGAGCGCGGGTGAGGGTCCATTTGCGGGGCCGGGCTGTGCGTCCCTCCCCGGCCAATCCTCCCCACGATGCCGGCCACTTAGTCATCAGCCCCCTCCGCGGGGAGCGACCACTCACGGTCATGCGTCGAGTGCTTGGCCCGTGCAGCACGCGCTCCCAATGCATTGTGGGGGGAATGATGAGCGCGCCATTCAGCGACGGGGGTGATGCAGACGCGCAATTGGCTCCACTGCGCTACAGTCAAAAAATTGAGTAAATGATGAAGCACGCTCGGGCACGACCGCTCAAGTATGTCGACGACTAAAGCAACTCTCCCTGTGGGTTTTTTCTTCTCGAAATTGGAGACGGTAGAATGTTCTATCCGAGAATAAAATATAATGAATGCCTCCGCTGAAATCCACTAAAACACAGCAGGACGTAATGACTATGAACTTGGCAGCGAATGTCTTTGTCTTATCTTCAGTTTCACTCTATTTGCAACTGTTTTGTTTAATTTTTCATTTGTTAGCGCAGGTATGAATGTACATTATACGTATGATTTGAAATATATATATGAGCAATCCCTGACTATCCAAATGCCCCATGATCGAACTGACTACAATATGTTAAAATACCCTACAAGAGATTGACGTGACTGAAATGGGTCTGTAGCCACTAGGTTCTTCCCTATCACCGCTTTAGAAATAGGTGTAATGTTAGCTACTTTCCAATCCTTGGGTAGGTACTGTGTGGTTCTTAATTGTTTTATTGAATATTATTTCTAGATAGGGGCTATTTCAAAAGCTAATGTTTTATATACTCTGGAAGGAATTTGATCTAGTGATTTGTTTTTACTGCTGTTCTATTCCGCGATATGAAATTTTTATTTCGGGCATTAGTTCACTGGATGGGTTCTGCATAGTTTCCTCTGCGTTGTGTGACGATGAGTTGATTACGATTTGGAAGAAGGTGTTTAAAGAATTGGCTTTATCTACACTGCTGGTGACTCTAATTCCTTTATCTTTTTAAGTGTGTGCTTTGTGGACCTATTTTCCTGAAGCTCTCTCACATATGACCAAGACGCTTTAGGATTGCTATCTAAATATTCTCCTAACATCTTGCTCTTGAAATATGATTACGCTTGAAATATGATAATGATTCCTTGCTAATGCCTTGATTTTTTTTTGTTTTGAACTAACTCATCTTTTTCCTCTACCGATAAACCACGTCCTCCATTTTTCATCCTAGCATGGCATACCCTTTGTCGCTTTAGTGATTTCCTAACCTCCGCGTTATACCACCTTTGCTCTGTATCTATTATCACTTATGAAAATACTTGGTATGTATTTAGTAACTGCTTTACGGGTGACCTCAAGAAATTCTTTCCACGAATCCTCTGTATTTAATCCTTTTCTTTGTTCGCTAAATGCATTAAACGATTCCCTTAATTCCTCTTCCATACCGTCGTCGTAAATAGCCTTGCCAAATAAGTATACCCTCCTTGGTTAATAATGTCTTTCAACGCCTACAGTAAATTTCGCATGCGCTATTCTATGATCACTAATTCCTGTGTCTGTAAATGTATTTAGAACTTTGTTTAGAATGCGGGTATATAGTATAGAACTTTGTTTAGAATGCGAGTATATTTGTTGCTAATAAGTCTAGAATGGTGTTTCCCCTGGTCGGTTTTGTTGCTAGTTGTTGTAAAGAATGTAACGTAAAGGTGTTCAACAGTGATTCGCAGAGTTCCTTATCCTTATTTTCTGTTATAAAACTACGCGTTCCAGTCAATCGAAGGGAGATTGAAGTCTTGGCCTACTATTATTCCTCTATCATTGTTCCGAGAAAGTAATATACCTATCTCTTACTCTAGTTCCATTATAGAATTGACGTCTACATCCGGTGGACTGTAATTCTGCACCTACAAGTATCTTTTCGTGCTACTACTTTTACTTTTAACGGAACACCAAATACTTTCTACATTTTGCTCTGAAATAAGTTGTCTTCTACTGGCATACGTGTCCTTCACAGCTATAAATACTCCTCCGTTTCTGCTTACCCTATCCTTTCTGTATACGGTAAAACACTCCTGGAGTACTTCATAATCTAATATGTCCTTCGAAAGCCAGCTTTCTGTGCCTACGATCATATCTGCATCAGTACTTTTATGAGGTGGTGTAATTCTGTAATGTGTACTGTGGTATGACTTCGACTATGCTATGACTTTGGCTATGTGTAATTCTGTTATGACTTTGACTATGTGTATCTGCTTTCGGGAGCAAGTCTATTGTTCTGGTCCGTTGATTCCTAACCGTAAATAATTTAATGCGCAGGGAATTCTAATTTGCCATTATATGCTAATTACATACAGTTTTACATGATTGAAATCGGGATTTTAAAATTACAGGATTTAAAACCAAGAGTTAAGGAGAGAATGCACATTTTTCCAGTGGTCATTTAATATTTACTGGTTTCCAATGATGTTTGGTTTTAGTCTTATGGCATAAAACCTCGAAGTGGCTTGCAAGGTACTTCGTATTTTTATAAACATGATGGCAATCAGGTTGCTGGTTCATATTAAGGGGTAAATGCCTACGGATATATAATGAAGACTGTAATTTGAATTTCATTAAAAACACATAGACATGTATGTAAATGTATTGCTTGAGCGCTTTGGCATAGAAAATGAAAAATATAATATTAAAATGGTGATTGAGGAGTAGGGCGTTACTTCATTAGCGCTCTCTTATCTAAATTCATCATTTCATAGTTAACAAGATTTAAAAATTTATTTTAAAATAATGTATTAGAAACTTATCGTTAGTTCGCAGTTCTATGAATGGTTTGGCACAGATATTTGGTTTATTCATCTGTAAGCTATTCTTCTATAACAATTCACATCGCTACTTCCATAATATGTATTAACATGGTAAGCTGAGTTAACGGAAGAAGAAATCAGGGAGGATGGAGATGAATGGGAACCCGAGATACTGAGAAGCGAATTTAACAGAGCCGTGAAAGACCCAAGGAGCAACGAGGCACCAGGAGGGGGAAAATAAATAGAGAAATCATCAAGGTACTCGGGGTCAAAGCAAAAGATACCCTCTTTGGAATAATCAAAGTTAGCTATGACAGTGGGAGACTACCAGCGGACTTCCAGAAGAGTGAAATGATCGCAATCCCGAAGAAGCCAAGGACAGAGAAATGCGAAGAGCACAGAACATTGAGCCTGGTGTCACACACATCGAAAATACTTGCTAGTATGATTAACAGAAGAATGGAAGGAAAGATCGAAGGGAATCTTTCGGAAAATAAATTCGGATTCAGGAAAAACCGAGGAGCTAGGGAGACAATATTCAGCTTAAGGATACTGACCGAGAAAATGATACAAATAATCAAGCCGTTGTATGTGGCATTCGTGGACTTGGAAAAGGTCTTTGACAACGTCAGATGGAACAAGATGTTCAAGATACTCGAAGCAATTGGAATAGACTGCAAGGATAGAAGAAAAATCTATAGCCTCTACAACAACCAGGTCACCACAATGTGAATGAAAGATGGAAAGAAAACCGAGGCCAAAATAAATAAGGGAGTCAGACAAGGATGCAACCTCTCCCCGGCGTTATTCAATATATACCCGGAAGAAGCAATTAGAGCCACAGAGTAAATTGGTATCGAGGGCATCAAGGTGAATGGCGAAGAAATAAACATGCTAAGGTTTACTGATGACATCGCAGTTGTAGCAGAAAGTCGAGAGGACTTGCCAGCATCCCTGATCACAATGGACCAAGTACTTCAAGAATATAATATGAGCATCAACAAGAAGAAAACTAAAATCCTAGGGTGCAGAAGAGAGAAGCTTAGGACAAATATCACAATTCGAGAAGTGAAATTGAAACAAGCGGAGAACTTCACCTACCTCGGCAGCACTATAGCTTGGGATGGAAGAAGCTCGACGGACATCAAGCGAAAAATAGCAAAAGCTAAGGAGGCGTTTATTAAGAAGAGACAACTACTGTGCTCAAAGAACCTACGGCTGCAAACAAGGAAACACTTCATCAATACATTCGTATGGAGCGTGGCACTCTATGGATCAGAGACATGGAACATCGGGAAAGCAGTCCTATGAAGAATTGAAGCCTTCGAAACATGGTACTGGATGCGAATGTTGAAGATTAAAACGACAAATAAAATGAGGAACGAATAGGTGGACAGAAGAGCAGATGAAGAAAGGACAATATGGAAAACCCTACGGCAAAGAAGAACCAGATGGATTGGACATACCTTGAGGCACAATGAATTAGTTAGAAATATAATAGAAGGGAAGATTGAAGGGAGGGTCCCACGTGGGAGACCAAGGGACAAATATATAGAGCAAATAAAGAGGGACGTGAAAGAGAAAACATAGCAGAGCGTGAGGAAATTATCACTGAATAGGGCAGAATGGAGGGTTGCAGTAAACCAATCCTAGGATTGAAATACTGATGATGATGATACATGTTGGTAGAGAAATCAAATGCCTGTTTTCCTCAAAATGCATAAATTAATCTATCTACTAGAGAACGTGCAAGAAAATATTATGCTAACACAGAAAGAAAAACACGAGCCAAATCCACAAAAATAAACTTTACTACGACCCGGGTTTCACTGTATTACAGCATCGTCAGGTAGCGTTTATCAAAGATGCATCAACATATATATGAAAGAACCGAAATGGGGGGGGGGCAAGGGAGGGAGGAAAGGGGAGGAGCGTGGGAGTGGACGGTTATTGGTGGTCAACAGAAATGACCAGTGTGGGGAAAAAGGAGTGTGGGAGACGTGGGCAGGAGTGGGTAACAGGGGGTGAGGTAGTCACAAATGAGTGGCAAATATAAAAACAAAAGTCTCAAAAGGTTCCAATGAAGACAAGTCCTCTAGAAGTTTGTTGCAGCACCGGACCCCGTCCGTTGGGTGCTCCGTTGAGAGGTCATAAATGAGGGAGGGGCAGACCCCTGGGTGATGGGGCCCCCTTTTACAAAGGGTGTGAAATGCGATGACTCCCTTCCTCGCTGTGGGTTAAGCGGTGCCGATGATGGAGGCCTCCTTTCGTTTGCCCCCTTGGTGAAGGAGCAACAACCGAGTGGGGTACCCCTACCCCTGCTGGTGGAACTCGGTGCAGCTCCTTGTGAGTCAGATGTCCCGTAAAGGAGTCGCAAACGATGGGCCCAGAGAGGGTGAGGGGGGGGGGGGGGTGATGAGGGCCAGTAGGGGGGGGGGGGGGAGTGGACGACACGGCGAAGCCTTTCCTTTCGAAAGGAATGATGTAGTGCTGTGGTTCCTTTCCTCTGGTGGTGCATGTGGAAGCAATGGTGAAAAAGGACCTTCGGTACTATTGGTGAGGTCCGAAGAAGATATAGGAGTGGAGCCTTAAGCGCATCGGAAGGAGGGGAAGGGAGAAAAGCGTGAATGAGTTGGTGAGGGGGGGTGGGAGAATTGGGTAGGGGTGCTGGTGGACTGATTAGGTTGTCGTGGTCTGAGTTTGATTTTGGTTAAAGTTGATGGAAAGAAGGGGAGAATTAAGGTCATATAAAAATTCATTGAGGAGAGGGCTTGCCCCCCCCCCCCCCATTTCGGTTCTTTCATATATATGTTGGTGCATCTTTGATAAACGCTACCTGACCATGCTGTAATACAATGAAACCCGGGTCGTAGTAAAGTTTATTTTTGTGGATTTGGCTCGTGTTTTTCTTTCTGTGTTACCATGTTTCGCTTCCACTCCATATCGCCTGAATCTTCAGAATTTGAAAATATTATGCGTTCCAAGTAAATAATCTCAAAATTAAATTCAAAAGCACGAATTCAGCATCACAAAAAGATGGTGATAATTCTTGAGATTTTAGAGTAAAATTGAAAATGAGACTTTTAAAACATTTAAAGGGGAAAATAAATCATATTATTTTGTGAAACCTAGATAAAGGAGTGTCGAGAGGATTCTTACAAATCATAACCTAATACTAATGGAATAGTGATATGTCGGAGACAGGTTTACACGTTTGTTTGTTCAAGGCTGATGATTGTGGAGTTTACTCTGATAGAGTTCTTATAATGACACCTGGGACGAGCATTTCGGACGCAGTGACTATTGGATAGTGACTATTTAATCATTCATGCCAAGACAGTTCTTCGGATTTTAGTTCCAAACTAAGGGTGTGAATGATAAAGTGGCAAGTCATTTTAATCAATATACACGATGTATTGCATATGACAACATTTTTCTTATCACAAGGAGAAAAATCGATGGTATTCAATTTCTTTTGTCACCCATTGGAAAACCAAAGTGGGCTTCTGCACGCTAGCGATATAACTTGTTGCCATGGAAACCGTCCCGTGCGTTCCAGAGGAAATGATGAGGAAATTATCTTTTCACAGCTCCAACTGCGGGCTTAAATTCTCATTACTAAGGCTAAAAGATTCCTTCTTCAGGAATATATCCCTAAAAGAGCGGGAAATTAGGATATTGCGATGAATAAAGAAAAAATAACGAAACCATCTCACATCTCTATCATAATTATTATTATTCGGCGCAAATGTTAACTCAGAGACCTACTTTGCATGGTATATTTTCGCACTATATGTTTACACCCATGATGTTTCTTTTTGATCGAGGTAAATACAAAGATAACACCCGTATCACCTCACCGGGGAGTTTGAGAATGATGGGTAAAATAACACAGTGTGACGAAAAACAAATATTTCCCTGTTGTTTCATTTAGTCGCCAGTTTGGGATAATCCAAGCCTGCTTCTTTATCGAGGATCATTGTCTCCGGCAGAACAAATGGAAATCTGGATTTCACGTTCAGAGGCATGTCCAAATGTGTGATGGAGTAAATTTGTACGTTGAATTCAGATTAAAATAAAGAGATTTATTTCTCAGTATCGGAAGACGTGCACATGAATAAACAGTTATCTAATTGCTTTGATCAGATATTTGAAATGAATAGTGGTGAGAGGTAAAGCATATGGGCTTTAGCATTGTCGTACCTCTGCTTACTATACAACTGAAAGAGAAAACTGAACTTGAAGGTTACTCAATGAAGAGATCCCGCATCAAAGGGATATGAATTACCGTTGTTATTAATAAGATTTGCTTTTCGAAGTTGAAATAGCCTTAAACTATATAACACGTATGACATAAATATCCAGGAGTATATAAAAACGGAGCTCAAGAATCCTATTTTAATTTTTGTTTCCTTAGTTACCCTAATTTCATGAAGCAGCTTCCGAAAAATCTGGCCGGTATTTTAACAAGCATAAGATAATTAATTTGATCTGAGTAAGACGATTGCGTTCATATTAGAGATTTACTGAAAACGAATGCCAACTGGGTTTCATGAAGAATCTTTATAAATTGCATGAAATGATCCTTGTGGTCTTGTAGCAAGTTTGTCCTGCTTGTGGTAAAAGTAAATATCATATAAGTGGCTAAAACAAGGTAGTAGCTGGTTGCATCTCAGTTGAAGAGAAAAAAATAAAAAAATATTTTTCCATCTTCAGAGTTTTTAGATCAAAATGATGCCAAAATCATGCAACTCCTCACCGTTTGGACTTACATTATCCTTAATGTATCACTGCTGTTTTATGTACCATTTGCGCACCATTTAATGGGCTTTAATTAATGGCTCTAGAGTAAAAACAAAGGCGTAGTAAAATTATTTAGCATATGGCAACACGGTACAAAATAAATAGGTTACAAAAATAATTTTTGAAGCTACTAATTTCGGATCACAAATGGAGTGTAATGGTATTTGTGAAACAATTCCCTGCAATACCATAAGGATTGAAGAGTTTCAATAAAAGTTATCAATTTTATTATCTGTACCAACTGTTTAAATAGCATCAAAAATTTAAAGGATAATGTAGCAATTCTCGCTAAAACATTTTTACAAATGAGAGTTTTGGAGCTTTTTATTGGATTGCAACGCTGTCTACTTCATTAGCTTAGTGCCGATTGATAAAATAGTTGTTATTAGTGTACTGATGTATTCACGAAAAGATTGTTTTAATGCACTGTGGCAAAAGGAAATCTTTACTACGTAATGTATACAAAATTGTAAGTATTCAAACTCCGATGAACGGGCTTGAAGCATCATCTAAATAAAGTCGAAAGACGAACTTCCAATTTTGTGGAAGGATACCATTATGGCAATAAAATATCTTAGTGACTTCCACACTTTTATTTTAAGATTATATACTGGTTTCGGCAGTTACGCCATCATTACGTACAATGGTTCAATGGCATCATCTAAAAACTGAAATAAATATGTGAGAACGATTTTGGTTAACGTATTGGCACGTAAAGTATCGGCTCACTTGTGCCCAATGCTTTATTTATATAATGATTTGGGGCTACAGAATCAATTAGATAGGCTAATGATTGGAGTATATTCAATAATACCATTGATATAGTAGTCACGAAAAGTATTTCACCACTAGTATATAGTGCTAGCCAACGCTTCTTGGTACTTAAATTCTCGCGCGCAGTATTTTACCCACTATTATAAAAAGCCTTTAAATTTATTGCATAATGCTTTTTGAAATCATTGTCAATTGTATGCTACATCAGTTACTCATGTAGCCTATATTACATTCATTATAAAAATAATAATTATTCAATACCATACACTTTTCCAGCATTGATTTTTAAGGAGCACGAAAGGACAGTTATCAAAAACAAATATATGAACGATATGAATACATTCAAGCTATTATACAATAATTTCAGCTTCTACACCATTTCCCTAATTATCCTTGATACACGTGTCATACTTTAAAGCTCTATTCATGGTATGATCTTTCCACGCATAGTTATTATTTCATCGTTGTTTCATTAATATTTAATTTCTTCCGTTTCCATGAAAATTTATCGCTTTCTTTTCTTATTGGACTTTCCCCATCTTTTTCTAATACCTTATTTTGTCGGCAGCTTTGATATTTTACCAGTCTCCATTTCATATCTGGTGGTAGTGTCTTTCAGCCGTGCGCATTCAACCAGATGTATATTTTAAGCATCCAACTGAATAAAATCCGAGAACACTTTTTTGTAATATGGTATATTGGTAATATGGTAATATGTTGCGAAAAGTTGTGGTAATATTGTTGAGAATACTTTTTTACTGTTCTGCTTTTTTTAGCAGTGATACGTTACGGAATAAAGTTTAAAAATGAGTATTCGTCAAACCCATTACAAGAGACTTCAAAAAATTGCGCTCTAGGTTTTGGCGCGCATTTTTCCATATTCTACTTTGTAAAATCTGACTATTTATGCCACAGATTTTCAGTATGTGGAAAAAATACATGATGGCCATCATCTGGTACTCATCGATTCAGAGTAACTCGTACACAACAGTTCTGAATTTTTCATGCCAGATTTTTTGACTTGAAGACAATGATGATGCTTGGTTTTTCCAGGTCTTGTTTTCATTTAATCATCCTGAATCAGTAGTAGTGAAAGTAGCATCGTTTATTTGGAACATTGTTTAACTTGAAAGATCAATTTGGAAAATATGATTTTTTATCATATTTTTTTGAAAGTTTTAATTGACCTCCTTATTTACCTTTTTATCATTTTTACTCGTGTTCCAACAAATTGAGTATTCCAAAATCGTATCGAAAAGTGAAATACAATTATACCAGTTATTGTGAGACATCACCGTTCAACTTTTTCTCATTTCAATTGGTACACTGGAAACAGTATAAGATCCTTAGACCTTTCTTCCACCACCAATCACCTCAACGCTTCCGTTGCAAACGTTTTTTTCCGTCGCAGGAAGGGAAAACTTTCATAATTCACTTTTCTGGCGAAATTGGGATAACGTCAATGAACTTGAAACGGAACTACCATTCCGTTGATTGTAAAACGTCCTCCAATATGATAGCCTGATTTCAAGTTGTTTAAAAATTAGATGAGCAAAGGCCAAGCTGGCGTCCGATTCTGCATCAATCTGACCCTCATTACTACATATTACAATCGAAAGAAAAGTTATCCTCTATGTGACATGAACGGAGAAAAAGGATAATCAGAAGGAAACCTTAATGGGAATGATAATACACTGTGTAGAATGATGTGTTTCTGCCACCGTGAGCGAAAAAATGGTGGAATGGCTAAAGGCATTGACTGAGAGCAGCACCAACTAAGCAATGCATTTGGAAAATACACATTAATTCAACAGTGAGAACTTGGCTTGATTATCATCTAGTCTCAGGGACTTCTCCCTACGTGCAGCTAAAACAAAATATAAAAGGCTGATGGCAGTGAAACGTATCCTAAAACAACAAGGAAAAAGTCCTCACATTGTGTATTTCATCGCATTGTGTATTGCAGTTGCCAAATTGGAGAAAGCTAAACAAAGGATCAAAGGAAGAAAGAAATTCGATAGAAAAATGCATCTGGCTGACGAATTATACATTAGATTTCATATTATATTATAGTGCTGGGTGTAAATATGTCTACCGCAGAACAGTTTGAAAATAGCCAATCGCATTAAGAGGGCTCATTAGCCAGCAATAATATCTATGTTACATATGGCCATTAATTTAGGGGTACTCTCCAGGATATGAAGTGGAGTTACATGTTTTCAACACAGCAGTTTTACATCCGCAGTGGGCTAAAAAAGTGTAAATATCGATAAAGGAATTTGGTTATAGTCAACTACAGAAATGTAGAGAAATACTCACGGAGGTGTGTTTTAAATATTTCGGTGTTCAAAGCCATCCATCCTCGTCAACGCGAAAAAGCAAAAGTTTAAAGTGTGCAACGTTAAATATAGGGAATACGGCGGTTAGATTGCAGATGACGAAATGAATGGGAAAGCAAAAGGTGTGGTGGGAGTTAAATTATACAAACGCGAAAGATTTCGATGCATTTAGAGTTTAAAGGAATTTAAATTGTATTCAATAATATTCCTGTAATAGAATAATATCATCAACAGAGAGGAATCTGTAGTTGGCAGAGAGTCAGGAGTAAGGGATTAAAAACAGGCATTTAAAGGAATGCGATGGAAATAATCATGTTTCAGTACAGAGAGAAAGGTGCGTGGAGCATATCGATTTGAAAAGAGTGACGATTATTCATATCAGAGCTGGGTGTTATCGATCAATGTAAATATCGCGGTAGAAGTTGCATTAAACACGATGAATGACTTTAAAGAATGGCGTGATATGTTAACTTTTATTTAAGGATGCTGCTTAGAATGGTTTGGCCTTATTGTAAGTGATTAAAGGCAATATGGAGGTTTCTCAACTGCTGATTTCATATTTGAATATATATAGGGGAAATCCTAATGGATAGGTTTACCTGCAAAGACAAGGACTGGGATAAGTAACTTCTGTATATTTAGGTCTTCGTTCCTCACATAATCTGGAAAATATCTTTCATATTATTCATATTTAGGGTCATAAGAAGTTAATAAAATATTATTTCCATTAAATTTTACTCAAAATCTATCCTTTTATAAATATAACTTGAATGAAGCAAATAGAAAAAAAAATATATTTTATTCTAGAAGCGAGAAGAGTTCCCTTTTTCGTGATGATTCAATGCCCATCCCTTAGGTTCAATGCTGAAATAGCTTATTTTATCTCGTTACACTTTCCCTTTTGTCATGTATTCATTGATACAAGATGCAATGCATTTTTTGATACTATCTCTGGTATACAAGAACGTTGTTTTCCTAGAATAGTGATCCTGCAATATTTTCCTGATGAGAAAATTTCACTTCCCCTGGCTTGGATTCTCACCCATAATACCTTTATTCGAGAAAAAATGAGGTTTAGAAATGTAGATTAAATAGTTAAGATGGCTTTAATTCTGCTCTGTACTTACCGTGAATTTTTTTATCGCCATTTAATAAATATTATTCTTTTAATGTTACCAAAAAAATTCAATGCGTTTTTCTTAAGGTTTTAGTATGATACATCTGTTGCTTTGAGATAACCTTACTTTTTCACTCCGGCGTGAGACACACATCTGTAAAACGTATTATTCAGAGTTGAGGGCGTGCCGTGAAATAAGAAGTGTCTTAAAAAACCGAGGATGGATATCATGGAAGTTAATAAGGGCGAAATGCAGACTAATCACAATTCTCTTTACCTTCCGACAGCTCTCTGCTAATAATTCCGAGATTATTCAAATGTAAAATATTGCCTCATAAGCGTAAGGCGTTATGTCGTGAAGTAGGAGCTCCCTATGTCCCTAATTGAGAAAAATCGCCCTGCAGAGCTTCCGCGTGGAAGTGGCCCACCAATTGGGGCGCAAAGCCGGGGCCCCCGCTCGCACAAAGGGCTCACGCCCGCGCGTCATCGCCTCCAGCTCCGCCACTCCCTTTCACAGCTTCCCCCTTCATCCTACCCCCCCCCCCCCCAGCTCCCCATTTTCACCAGCCAATTCATTATGCGTATTCCCCAATCACGCTTATGAGAAGGCGATTAAATTGATGAAATATTTTGGCCATGAGTGCTCTCAAGGATTTGCAATTTATGGCACAATGGAGAAGATATGACAACTCCAGTACATATTACGTCCTCATTAGTGGCAGTGAGCATCAGGGGTAGTTAGGCTTACAATTAAGAGGGAGCTGTGCACGAGGGAGAGGGGAGTAAAAGATATGCACTGGAGTGTAATTGGCATTTTCAGAAATTATCTTTCCTCCTTCCAGTTAACTCGGCGTAGGCAAATATAAATATATTTTCTGGCATAAACGCGTATGCTAACGGGCTTGCGGCAGTTGATTAGGATCATTTCTTTGTTTTATCAATTAGTGAATTCTATTGTTTTTAAAATATCTTTCTAAGAAATGGTACCGAAATCGCGGTAAAGATGGGCGGGAAGGACAAGAAATGCATTTTATAAGCCGTTGCTTCTCTAAAACTCATGATGATCACTTTAGCTTTTTTGAAATGGAATTGGGTACAGGACCACGTACCCAATTACTACTTGCATTATGGCCCTAGGAGAGTAAGACAATACACCTGCTATTTTACTTTACTACAAATATTTTTATGTATGCAGCACGGATGTTACAGAATCCCTCAGCCAAGCCCCCTCCTCGTATATTCTATGAGCAAGGTCATTAAATCTTATTTTCCCCCGCTTCCTAGGTTCTTCAGAAGGTCAGCTAGAATGTTACGTATTCCTACCACTTTACCCGCCTTCATTTCTCGCAATGCCTTGTCAATTCACTAACCAGTATTCCTCGGCCAACGTCTTCCTGATCTACGTCATTTTCCCCTTCTGTGTCCAAGTTCCTAGGCTCATTTTCACCATCGAACCTGGGAAACTATGCGAATTCGTTACGCTGTTCCTGAATCTTTGCCTAATCAAGATGTGGTGTAGTTGGTACCTTCCAGTATCCCCCGGAATTTTCGATGTGTACCTACGCCTAGGACGGTGTTTAAACCACTTGTTTGTAATCATTGAATTATTTCTCCTACAGAACTCCACTGCTTTCATTTCTAACTACTAGCCCATACTCCCCTTTCCGTCCCTCGCTTCCCATACTAGAGCGTTCCAGTCTCCCATAACTATAAGGTCCTTCCTGCCATTTACTTTCCCGATTAATTCTCCCAATTGGTCATATACTTCGTCTACTTCCTCTCCTTTATGTCCCCATGTCGGTATGTCGGGATGTACTACATCCACATTCGTCGGTATTGTTCCGCGGGTCTTTTTTTCGCTCGCGCGAACCACGAGGTTGTAAGGCTGGTGGTTATCGGCGCTGCAGACCCCGTAAACTTAATTATATAATCGACTATTTCAATAAATTCCAGATCGGTAGTTTAATCTTTAATTCCAAGTAGGATAATTTTAAAAGGTTTACAATGGCATGTGCTCCGAGTGAGAGAGAGAGGACGACTGGCTGATCGGCGTCACCGATTCCCACTCAGCGCCTTCTTCCACCGACAGCTGCGACGAGCCCCAATTCCTGGAAGGGTTGCGGGAAGAAGGAGTATTGCCCTCTATGTTCCCTGGGCTTCCCCGAAAGGGGGAGAGGCATTGTTTCCCAAGCAGCCGTAACCGATCGCGGCCCAGCAAGAGTCCCTCGGACGCACGTGGGCGCTAATGACCCCCCTTCCACGGAGAAAGAGTAAGCCGGGTAACATTAGAGAAATGTGACGGAACAGGCGTCGCTTTGATTTCGATAACCAATATTCTATCGCTCGCCTGTTCCACATTCAATACGTTTTTTCCTAATATGACATTTAATACAACTGCAACTTCTCGCTGGCTCTCTTCCCCTCCAATGTATATAACCCTGTACTTTTCACTGCTGTAGTCCCCGAGGTCTCTCTCCATCTTACTTCGCTCAATCCCATCAAATCAATCTTTCCCCTCTCCATTTCACACTTTATGTTTTCCAATTTTTTTCTGCTCTTAACATCGTCCTAATGTTCCATGTCCCGATTCTTAACATCGTTCTTCTCTTCTCTGGTTTCTTCTTCACCGCTGCTGCTGCTGCCGTTGCTGCTGTCTTTCTTTATGTGCATGGATTTCGCGAGATGATGACTGCAGAGTCCTTGCTTACCCTACTGCCGGGCACGACACCCATCCCACTAATTTGGTCCCGAGCCCCGTAGTTGCCAGGAATCAATTCTCTATTGTTCAAGTCCATTGTGTTCTTGGGAGAGTTTAATTGAGGTGGTTTCCCGTTGCCTGCCTCAATAGTGTTTATAACGTGACACCATCACTTGATAGGCCGCCCCACTGGAGTCAGACACCTTCTCTCAGCCGCGTCACTATGGAACAGACGCTGCGAGTACGGTACGTGGACTACCTCTCGTCAGGCTCCTACCGAGTGACTCTTTTTTTTCTATCTACTCTTAAAATCACAAATATTAACGAAAAGCAAAACCCCATTGGTCGCAATGTCTAACGCACCCAACGTGGGGAGAAGAAGTTCGAAAAAAAAATTGAACGCCCATGAATGATTCACCTAAACAATAACACAATCATCCACACATTAAAGATTACCTCTATCCGTGGTTGTTTGCGGAAAGATAATTTTCTCGTATGTGACACCCACGGACTACGTACACTACTTTCATTGAATTAGGAAGGGAGGAAGAACAAAAAAAAAACATAAAATATTTGGAACGGAGATCGAACTTGTGCTACGCATTTTTGAGTTTTGATGGTTTCAATCTTAGAGAGAAAAGTGAATAAGAGGAAATACATGAAAACTATGTTTAAAATACTTGGAGTAAATAACGACTGATTGAGTTAAGGAGACCTATGCAAATATTTAGCGATTTGTAGACAGGGGACGTATATAGAGAACAATTTAATAATTATTTAAGGATTAATGACCAGTGACGATCATCGTCAGTTAAAGTAGCTTTAAGCTTCTATGCATTCGTAGAAAAAAGTTGACAACTTGGAAATCAGTTGAAAGTTTGTATTGCTAATAAGCATTATCAGGCACGCATGAAATTTCTACACAATGTCATTTTTCATGACTTCTTACAAAATTCTTGCTGATATTTTTAGATTATCCACTTAAGGCACATGCAGTAATACTTGCACTGCCATTGGATAATTATTACAGGATTTGTGAGCTGTCGAACGATCATAATAATTCACTCGCAAAAATCCATCTGCTGAATTAGTTGTACACGTTTAAGTGTGTGATTAATTAAAAATGGATCAATAACAGTTTAAATTAAGCAAAGTTTGAGTCATTTATCTTTTTGGCACTTTGATGTTTGCATGGAGTTCCTTTTTCATCAAATTGACATTTTAAATCAGGCTTTAAAGATTACGAGGAAAATAAGGAAGTATGTTAGTGAGGGTAATTTTGCCCGTTTGAAACTTTTACCTTCTACCCACTGAAATGTCAATGTTTATTAATTTTAATTAAAGTACAAATTAACTGATCTATACTATGCATAAACTATTCACTCAAGCAATAATTGATGCGAATTAATGAAGAGGGTGTCGTTTCCGATCTGAAGACGCCAGCAGGATGGCTGGATAAAGTTGTCGCTCAGAGACAAGCCAACGTGGAGGAACACCTGGATGCCCTCTTAATTGATGATAAACACCACGGCAACCTCATATCCAATTTGATGCAAATTAATATCCAAATATATAATTTTTCTTTTTCCAAATAAAAAAGGAGGTTTTTCATCTCATTAAGAAGTATAACATTATTCAAGTATGTACAGCGTTTGAAAATGCAGAATCTATTGCCAATCAAACCATTCATAAGGACTTTTAGTGTATCGATATGGTTAATATAGAAGACAGCAGTATGGCCTTTTTTCATTCAAACTTTCTTAAACAATTATTTTCTCATCTGAATACGACCTATTAGCATTTCTCCCTGAGGTTACAGCATTATTTCTTGATGCTTTAATAGTTCAGAACATAGTTTTTGGGTTGTTGATTAGCAGTTGTACGAACTACATCTATTATCAGATGATTTTTACATCTACATGTACATCTACATAATACACTGCAAGCCACCATAAAGGTGTGTGGCAGGGGGTGAATTCTCACTAAACATGCACTACATATCATGCATAAAAAAGGATTAGTATTTATACTATTTTTAATGCACATTATAATATCATAATTTATTTCTTCGCCAGTACGCCAGGAAATGTACCCACCTCCTATCATCCTATGTTGATGCACGCTAACGAGTAATATTGAGTGCATCGTAAAATGTAAACCCCTTTCGAGTGTGCCGTATCTCACGCGTCACGTGGACAAAGGAGGGAAGGATTGGAAGGAATAGCACCCATGAAGGGCGAGCATCGCAACGGTTGCCAAAAGCGTAGACTCACGACTCTTATGATCCGTTTTTGTTTCCGCGCTCGTTCCTCGCTGGCCTTGCTCCTCGGCCGATGAACATGGTGACGGAAAATAAACTCTAATAAACCGCACAATGAAACTAATAAATATTATCACTCCCTGTATCGATTAAACACACCCACTTTATTCACTCCTTTCCTCACTGTTATCCTGAAATGTCACGATCCATGGCCACAGCGCTCGCTCGAAATCCACTCAGTCCATGCCCCTGCCTCAGCTCCTCACCCCCTCCCCAAGCCTCATCTCACGGGCTCTTGAAACTCAATGCTGCCCAGAATTCTCTCACGCCCCCTACCTCGTCGTTGGCAAACGAGCCCTCTCTTTTCTGCTCTTGGAGCCATTACACGACAAGTACGCGCGCGTTAAATCCTTTCCGA
Organism: Platycnemis pennipes; assembly: GCA_933228895.1. Taxonomy (NCBI): domain Eukaryota; kingdom Metazoa; phylum Arthropoda; class Insecta; order Odonata; family Platycnemididae; genus Platycnemis; species Platycnemis pennipes. Next base: position 100,408,475 of record OW121846.1, on the reverse strand, counting down.
GAACGAAACCCGCCAAGACCAGAATGCCCGCTACGCTTCGACTCATCTTGGGGCCCGATCAACCTTCAACGGCAAGTTAATCGGCCGGATTTATTTAGACCATTGGCTCCAATTTTTCGCTGCCGCGATTTCGATCCTGTCTCTCTCATTCCTCACCGTGGCTGACACTGAGTCCGTTGCCATTAATTTGGCACGCCAGAGAAAATGACTGCAAGGAAAGTGACGCGTGAGGTTTTCGCACCAAATCATTTGAACAGCGCAACGTTGCATGTTCAATCTATTCTTTCTCAAATAATGAGGTTGCCTTCGTTTTCTTTTTTCTAACCTGAAGGTTTGTCACATTTATTACAGTTTGCTACAGGCAATTTGCCACACGTAAATCTTTGAAGAGGAACAAACGAGCAGTGGTTTGTGTACTTTTCATGGAGGTTGTGAAAAATGATTGGAGTAGTTAAGGCCGTTAAAAACAGTTATTGAAATAACACCTTCTGTTGAGAAAACAGAAGTGACTAATTGCGGGGAAAATGTGCGTATAAACGTCAACGCTTGCGTCCAAATTATAAAGTGATCTAATTTGTATCTTTGCGTCATGTGTGTGTGTGTGTGTTATATAATTATTAAATATGTAGAAGAGAAAGAAAGAGATATCCTATTACATGCTAGCAACAAGGTGTTGAGGGTGGGGGTGAAGGAAAGGATAATCAGTGGAAACTTACCAGTAGATGACCCATGGAGAGCCTGGTGCCCACTGCGCTTTGGAGCTTTCGGGTCACGAACCCTTCTTCAGGTAGAGAGGATCACTACTGCGGTGCAAGATTAAAGTCAAGGATTTCGGTTGGTGTGTGAAAAGGGTATTGGCTAGGGAAAAAGGAGGTGGGAGGGGAGAGAGGCGAGACTGGGAAGGAAGGGGAAAGGGAAATTGGAGGGGTGGAGAAAGCTAGCAAGTCTTTATGCCGGTTGAAGTGTTGGATTTTAATATAGAGATATAGGCGTGCTCCCAGTGGCGGAGCTCTAATTTAGATGTTTCGGGTTGGGAGGCTCTGATTACCTTTACTCTGAAGAAGTCATTGAAGAGAAAGTTATGGGAATTGGCGTGCTCTGCTGCTGGCAACATTTAATTTCGGGTGATGCTACTCCTGTGGTTATTGATTCGCATATTAAATGCGGTGATCGTCAGTCCTATAGCTATAGAAGGCCTGGCAGTAATTTAAGGAAATTACATATACTACGTTACTCGAAGAGCAGGTTCCTGGGTATGTGACGTTAGTCACCGGGCTGATAACGGAATGGAAGTGGGGGTTAATGGGGCGTGTGAGACAACGGGGTTTGTTGCTAGGATGTGAGTTAATAGGTTGGAGAGCGGCAGCACAAACCTCTGGTGATGATAGTTGTGTCTCACGAATCCAAAGGCTCTTTTGGAGATTGAGAGGACGACAGAAGGAAAGCACGGGAGGTCTCGGGAGGTAAGTGTCCTTTGATTATTCTTTCCTTCACCCCCACTCTCATCTTTTTGTTGCAAGCATATGTATATGAATAAATAGCAATAGCTAGAGGACACAAAAAACACAGAAAACACAAAAAAGGAACACTCACACAAGTATATTTGAAGTTATTACTCGTTCAAAACGTTTTGCGATCTTTTACCTACTATGGTAGATTAAACCATAATTATAAAATTGGAGAAATTGATAGCCGAACTGACAGATTAAAAATGTCCTTTTTCTCGTACATTTAGGAATATGAATAGCTGTATGAAATCGATGGTTGGCGAGTTCACTTTGTGGAATGAATTGATGATTGGAAATAATTAACTTTGTTATATTCCACAAAACTTTTTATTGACGACCGGTTTCGACCTTTTCAGATCATCATCAGGGGATGAACAAGTAGAAGATTGTCAAGGCGGCATATATATACACAGTCTCACACCAGTGAAAAGAAAGTGGGGATGTAGAATGAGACGGTCATGAAAGGAAGGTGAGCAGACGACTGGTGGCGAGGGGACAAGAACAGTTTATTTAACTATTACTTTTGACTGTTATTTGACTTATTTATGGGGGTGATGGTGGTGGGACCGGAACTGAGTAGAATGGGGAGAGGTTGGATGGGAATTGGTCATTTAAAACATCATTCTTATTTACATTAAAATATGAAAAAATTTCAAAGTTCTCCATAAAATCAAGTCTCCTCCCCTTCTCACAAACATGTAAAATCTTAGGGTTAAAATTTGAAGAGTGGTCATTTTCAATTAAATGCGTGGCAAACACAAATTTGTCAATTCCATTTACAAAAGAATTAAAATGTTCGTATTTACGTATTCTTACTTCTCGACCAGTTTGTCCGACACAAAAACAATTGCATCCAGGGGTACTACGATTTAACATACCTATACACTCCACTTCTATAACAGTTGGGGTATCTGTCTTCCGAGTTAAATAACAATTTGTCGAGAATCATAGGGGAATAAAAACACACTTGGAGCTTATTTCTAGGGATGGATTTGTTACTTTTGTGTGACAATTTGTGGATGAAGGGTAACCTTACCCATTTGGTTTTCGGTGACGGGATCGTGGAAAGAGCAGTGGAATCCATTATGGCTCGTTTTCGGCGTAAGCGATTTAATAGGGTGTCTATTATGGAGTCTTGAAAACCATTGTTCCTGACAATACGTTTAATGAAAGAAAGCTCATTAGAAAAATCATCGGATGAAAGGGGGATGGAGAGGAGGCGATTAAGCATGGAATGAAAAGAAGCCATTTTATGTGAATGGTGGTGGTTTGAATCATTACGGATGACAATGTCGGTAAAAGTATTTTTCCGCGAAATGGAAAAGCTGTGGCTTGATTCGTTGCGGGAAATTGTTAAGTCCGGAAAATTAATTTGATTGAAGCCTATTTACATAGTAAACATACGGGTAAAGCAAATTAAGGAGGACCCAAAACTGTTTTAATTGTCTTATGCTACCGGTCCATAAACAGACTATATCTTCGACATAGCGAAAGTAGTAAACTAAGTTTTTAACAAGAGGATGTTTAATGTTAAATAGTTTATCCTCCAGATGATCCATGAAAATCTCAGCTAGTATTGGCGAGAGAGGTGACCCCATCGCCAATACGTGGGTTTGTTGGTAGAACTTGTTGTTAAACAAAAGTAATTTTGAGTGAGGCATGGGTTCAATACTGAGCTAAAATCTTTAATTAGCTACTAACAACTAACAAATTCAGATGCCGGTAAAACAGGTCTACGTGCTTGCACACATTTGCTCACGGAGCGAGAGAAGTGGCCCCTTATCCGTCGTAGCCCCGATCGTAAAGCGACGACTTGCGAGGAAAGACAGCGCCACTGCGTGAACGACTGTGAGCAAATTAGAACATGTTCTAATTTGATATATGTGTTCGTGCAAGTTTGAAGTATATTTCTCACACTAGGTGGTAAAGATGTAGCGGCAACGAACTGCCAGGGGAGTTCTAGCAATTAAATAGGTTGATGACGATTGAGTTTGATGTTTTTGTTTGCACTCAACTCCTTAGGTAGTGAATAAAGTGCAATAATGGTGAGCTGGGCGATTAATCACGAGGAAGCTTAAGTTTTCGTTCGTAAAGGAGGAACTCGTTACCTTGGCCCGCAGCCGTTCGTTCGTTGTGTAAATTTTGAGCTAAGTATACGGCTCTAGGGTTTTCACCTTTATCTTTAAACTTTGGTTTAAAACATATTTTAAAGTGGTGGTAATGGCATCGTCCACGTCCTATTAATTGATACTTATTAGATCTTGACGTTATGCGCTATATTGACGGTATTACCAGTACTGAAGGTTGTATTGTCAATGTCATAATGCACCAACCATTGCACCGGGTAAAGCTGTCAAGTAACCGTCCTCGCAGTTTTCTACGTCACGGAATTTCGCAGACCACTGCTTAAAAGGAAGCATCATCAACTTGCGTAGTTTCATTGACCGTGTAAAACGGCCTTAACAGCATATGTTTGCATGCTTGCTTTGCTATTTTTATCTTTTTTTATAACTATGATGTTTTGAGTAGCATCTTTTTACTAATCCTTTTTTATGCACCATATATAATACATGTTTGGTGTGAATCCACCCCCTGCCGCAAGCCTTTATGGTGGTCTGCATTGTATCATGTAGATATAGATTTCAATTAGGTAATGTAAAACTCTGACTATTTCTCCCTAAACCCTAATCCATGTCCTCCCCTCCTTTCTCGGAATGTATCACCGTAACTTTAACCTGCTTCTGCTCCCTTTAAAGCCCCCTTGTCTTCTCCATCACCCCTCGCTATCTCTTTCTCCACCCTAAAATATGCCCCTCAAATTATTAACTCTAGTTTGCCTTGTCCCTAACCTCATACCTCTGCCTCCGCTCCCTCACCCCATTCCTTCCACATTTTGCACTCGCTGCAAATAGCCCCCCCACCTCATCTGCCTTCAAACGTATAGTCACCACCACCACGAAAGAAGGTGACACGAGGAGTGGATGGCAAATAATGCTCTTCACTCTTCTTCTATTCCTTTGGGGGCATTCGGTGCTCACAATTAGATGACCCTAAAAGGATGCTTCACCAAGTCATCAAGAGCCCTCAAGCTATGGAGTATTTCAGAGATTTCCTCACGTTAATGTCAAACGAATTAATAAGATGGTAATGTTCTAAATATTGCTTTTTGACATCAGCTTTAGTGAATGTTATCGTGATAGAATCCGATGGAAAAAAACCAAAGATATCTTAGGAAAGGTAGACACAGAAAAGAATGTTAGAAAGGTGACTCGAAGGGGGAACGTTGCTGCTATTTTGGGTGAAATAAAAATAAATTTGGAATGGTGGCGGACAAAAAGAAGCAGAAAGAAAAAATTAAATAAAAAGAAATTGAAATAATAAATAAGGATAATGGTTAGAGGCAAAGAAATTATGCGTGAAATGTTTATATCTGCTGGTCCATCCAGGTCGGTGAATATTGAATAAAATGACTGATTACACCAAGACATGAGTTGAACATTACATCATGAATTTTACACATGACAAACGTTATAGAGTGTATATATTTTTCCCGATTAAATTATTATTTGGTCATTTTTTTACCTGAGCTGAATGATTCCTCATTTGTGTTGTTATCTCTAAATATTTTCAATTCATTAATTAAAGATACTGTCAGAGCTTGAACTGATAATTATGTAATTATAATCGGATAATTTAAAAGCATAAAGGAAATTACACTTTAAACCAGAGAAGATACTACCACCTACAATCCACATTATTTATTGACACCTTTTCCCAACCCATCTTGTTAATTCTTCTATATCCAACGAAATACACGACGTTCGTACGAGCGACATCTTTCTTTAACTCACCAAATCTCCGTTTTACTCAGCACCTTAGTGGATGCCTCAAGAAATACCAAGTATCAGGACTCATTTTGACAAATTTTTTCTCTCGATTAAAGGGAAGTGCCACTATGCGTCGATGAAAATAAATCTTCGATATTTATTCCTCAATTAGATAATTACACAGAAATACTAAGTTTAAATTGAAATCGGATACGGGTAGCCATGCTGCCGAGGTGCCAGAGTTTTGACCCGAACGTTGCGAGATTAAAATCTGTTTCGCAAATTAATGTTCTATTTAATACGACAATATGTTGAAGATAACTGCAATATTATCCTCTCAATAGAAGCAAACCAATACCTAAAACACCAAGAAATATAAATAAATGAATACGAAATAAAAACAGCAACCCCCCAAGAATTGATTTTATTACATACCACTATATTAAAATTCTCCCATCAAGGAACATTCCTTTTACAATTCATCAATCAAATGCAAACCTGATTTAAATCTTCTACACTATGTACAAAGCCACTGCTCAAAAATACATTTGTATATTGATTTCAAACTCCAAAATTCCGTATATTTATAATTTTCATTCTGGCGTTTCATTTTCACGTTTGAGAGAAAATTTGAATTGTTAAGTTTCTTCCACGCGTTCTTAAGATAACACATGATATTTTTTTTCTAAATGTGTTTTCAAGATTGAAATCAATCGCATTTTGAATATATAATCTCAAATATTGTGTACTTGTACCCCTTGTAAACTAACATTTCTTCTAGTAGGGATAGCATATATGGAGACTTCGTAAATAAAATAATTTTTGAAGAACACTGATTATAGAGCCATTGGAAAACTTTACAATGAATATTGACTATAATGCAAGACGTTTTTAAGCATGGCAATTGTGAACATTGTAAGATGTATTTTCTAGTTAAATTCCAAAACACTCCGTCATTATACTTACAAGCTGCTGGCAAATACAGCTATAATGCAACATTTTCTGTTGTGAATCGTGGCTGCTGCTAGGTAACAAACAAAGCTAAGCTTTAGCATAGAATCCAAACTCTCTCGAGTAACCGCTCAAACTACATTTTGTCAAGAAAGGCAAACAGTGATTGGCTTTTTTTGACCAAATGAAAAAAAATAGATTATCGGTATTAATTACTGGGGTCTCATCTGATATTGAGCTCTAAGAATTAAGTACTTTTAGCTGCAATCGTATAGGTGCAGTGTAAATTGGTGTCCAATGAACTAATAGCTTAATTAGAAACACTTTATTCACCTAAGAATCAATTATTTTAATGTTTACTGACTTATTATGGTATGATACCAAGTAAAAATAATTGTTATATTGCTAGAGTAAAATGTACTACGCCTTCAATTACAAATCGTGATGCACGCTGACTTCACGGACATCAAATCCGGTGAACATCAAACATAGATTATGCTTCAACCCTCTCTGCAAGTTTTAATGTCCCATATTTTTAGAAATTGCAGTAATAGTTACAACATAAATAAACCTCTTGATTCCATTAATCGGCAAGCTATATTTTCGTTTTTGCGTCTTTAAACATTCATTGTTTATCAATAAATTAATCTTATTTCATAGGAATAAAAAAAGTGGAGTCGGGGGCTTTTTTTACCCTGTTCCATCGGCGAGTGAAAAACATCCGGCCCAGACTGCGAAAGACGGCAAGAAAGCGCGGAGGAACATCTTATTCGATGAACCATCGTGTAATTTCGGTCAGAAAACTTGGCTGCACTGTTGGCAAAGTTCCACAAAATCCGATTTCTCGGCCGCCTCTTGTGTGCGCAGAGCGGGTCCTGCCGGAACGGTGATCAGGCAGAGGAGGTTCCTCTCCTTTCCGAACATTTTCGCCCATAATCTTCCTTCTGGATCACTCCACGTCCGCGCCCCCACGACCTCCCGCGTCCCCAACCCCCCAGATCGCACACAAACAATCCCCCGAGTCCCCCACGCCACGGAAACTAAGCAAACGTCCTCCGCCCTACTCCCTCCTTTTCCCTTTCATCGAATCCAGCACTCCTCCCACAAAGTCCTTCCTCCCCTCTCTCGGGATTCGAACATCCCATACAAGAGGGGAGGGACATGAGGGGCCTAAGAGTTCTCCCCCCCCCCCTCTTCCCACCTCACATTCTCCTCTCCTTCGCATTTTTTAATTCTCCCCGAAAACCCTTCACCCTTCCCCGTTACCCCCTCGACTAGGGCCTTGATCAATGCGTGGGCCTCCCTCGCGGCTCTCGGCGGAGCAGCACAATGCTGGAAGAAATAATAACAAGAGGGCGCGGCGTGTGGCGTGGTGGCGACGTGCTGGGAGGGGGGGCATGCTTTTGTGTGTGTTTGGGAGGGGGGGGGGGACGTCTCTCCCGTCCCGGCCCCACCCCGGACCCCCCCTCGGGGGCCGGCTCCGTTCTCTTCCCCCGAAGGAGTCCCAAGGGCTCCTCGGTGCGGTTCCTGCCTCGTATCCGGGTGCTGGGGAGGCGGACGGGGTGTGGCATGGGGTGTCTTCGTGCGAGGGGGTAGCTTTTGAAGACCGCGAGGAAGGGCTGTGGGAGGGGCGGGAGGAGGAGGCTGGGGTCTTTCAGGGCTCCGGAAGGGAAGGAAGCCACGGTTCTGAGTTCAAGCGGCTGGCAAATATCTCCTTCCTCCGCCCAATTCACACTCCCCTTCCTTGCTGCCGGGCCCCAGACTGCTGTGTTCCCCACCACTGTCTCTCTTGACTGTTGGCAGGAAACACGCGAGACTGGCTGTCTTTTTCTTGCCGTCTCGGTCTCAGTCTTGCGACGTGAATCAAGTGTAATAAATCCCTTTGTCTAGGCAGTTCAAGCGCTGGGGATTTACTGTGAACAGTGAGGTTAAAATCAATCACTTATGAATTGATTCACTTCTTAGGTTGAGGCTAAGAGGGAGCATATCGTCTTCATCAGTGTAGAATGGAACTGTTTTGTCTATGCTTTTCCCGGTTTCTTTTAAGTGTTGCACACACACTGTTAGTTATGTCTAGGATTTGCGTCTGAAAAGGCATTTGTAATCCTTGCTTGATTTACAGGCGTTCGTGTTTCCCATTGTCATAAAAATCACCAGGATGTAAGATGAATATTATCTTGGAAACAATTTTAGTGAAAATTTTTTTTCCATTGCTTTGAAAATTTGGGTGTTTAGAGTAATTACACTAAACACGAAAATGGGGCATCTTTTTACTTGAATTGGCATGTTTATAAGTAATATGAAGATACAAATAGATAATCAACCGGTTTATTTCATACCAATTACTGTATATCAATTACTTTATGATAATTCACTCCAATTGATAAAATATCTATCGGTACCGAAAATGTCTTATGCATGGCCAAATATTCTATTAAAATAAAACAGTGGTAATTTCCCAGTTTTAAATGACTGGTGATTTTCCCACTAAGTGAATCCTGATCATGTGATCATGGCCCAAAAAAGTCATGGAATAGGTTAAAATTCAAACTTCTTCATCGTTACGCCATATTAATTACGCTTTTTATAATTATGCAGGCAGCTGAGATTTGTTAAATGCTATTTTTTTAATTACTGTTGAGGATGGATACGCTATTCCTTGGGTTTATTAAGCACTCTGATGTAGGATTAAGAGCTTTCAACTTAGGCTCCCTCCTTTTCATTCTCTCTCCACTCTCCTCTCGTTCCAGGACTGAATAATTGCTTACTTCTTCCGGACCCCTCCACTGCTTACGCAACACTCGTTCTTCTTCCAACAGTCGTCTCTCATCATCTCTACCAATCCCCCCCCGCTCATAGTTTCCGTATCTTTCACATTCCTTTGCCTGTCTTCTTCGCTCTCTCCCTTCTCTTCCCTCTCTTCGTTTAAAACTCTTCGCTCATACTATATCAATCACTGCATTGTTTTCCCTACTTTATATCAAGGTTATTCTCTCTGTTCTATGCTGAAACATTGCACCCAAGCCCCTATCACACGCACTCACTTTTCAATGAATTATACAGTTTTTCGAATGTTTAAGGTCTTGCTCCAGGAGATATAATAAGCTAGTGATGGAAAAATGTCGGTCAAAATCGATTTTTCGAGCAATCGATTTTTAATCGAAATGAAAATCTCGACTTTTCAGCAAAAATCGAAATTTGAACCAAAAGATCGATTAATCTAAAAAATCTACGGTTCATTTTTGAAAAAAATGCAGTTGGCACAAAAACATGTTTATTATTCATTTGAAAAACGCTCATACTACATATCTGAATAATATAAAAAATCTCTAAAAATGTACTTAGAAAACATTCTTGAATTATTAGTCGTAAAAATTTACAATTTACTTAATGTGGATCACCGCTTGAAACCATTCGGCTTCACTAAAATTTTTAAGAAAGATCAACTGATTAAGATGCTTTCTTGATGATGTAGGGCGTGCCTTTCCAATTTTACCGGCCTTAGAGAAAAGTCTTTCACATGGGACGGATGACGTTATCATACTCTGCACTCTGATCGCGAAACGGTACGTGTTAGGGTGTTCACCCTTTATCTCCTGCCAGACTTTCAGAGGATTGGAGTTGACTTTCCTATCGTAGGGTGGCCTGTTGAGGTATTGCCTAACTTCTACTGGCATCTACTTCTAACAAGAAGTGACCTCAGTGGCAGTTCATCGAGGACCTCTACTGACTACTACGCGCTGCTGAAATCAAACGAAATGGTCAAGATCGAAGTTGAAAAATCGAGTTTGGATCGAAACTCGAAGATCATGGCTCGATCTCGATTTCCTCGATCTTTGACTATTAAAACTCGATATTCGATTTTAATCGAAATCGATTTTTCCATCACTATAATAAGCATAATTCCGTTCCCATATCCAGTTTTGCATGTTATTTCCAAAAGACTCATATGCCATATTTTTCTGTATGTTTGGCTTTTTTAACTTAATATGAGCGGAGTGATATTTTCCTTCAAATATTAGAGCAAACTTCTCTTCATCTGGCCACCATTTCCCTATCAACAACCTTACAGAGAGCTTGATTTCTGTAAAAGACGGAGCGCAGACCCAATATGAGAATCATAATATGACGGTGCCTCATGAATGTTAGCATTTAATGGTTGTTTAATTAATGTCTCAACCTCATTTGAACCAGATCACAGTAAATTGTGATAATATGTTATCAATCCTTTTCTTTACAGCAAGTTCATGAAGGTAGACAGGCCAAGATTTGAGAAATATTAAATATCATAATAATGGTATATATTAATACCATATCTATAACGGCATAGTCATAGAAAATAATAAATATCATATCTACCTCGTAATACCATGTGACATAAAATTGTAAACATGCACATCGCATTGACAAAATCATTATTAGATTAAAATGTGTAATTAATGTATCGTAAATGCATTATTTCTCTTCAAGTTTATAAAATTGATTTAAAAAATACTTTTCGCATACCGGTTCGGATTCACTCATCATCATATATCTGTTCAGAAACGCGGAAGAGCGGTAAAGTAATAGTAACCCAAAGATGTGTGATCTTTAGTACTAATTAGGTTAGGTCTTATCCTTAGCGTTTTAGTTTTAAAATCTAATGTCGAATCAGTGGTAGTGTAAAAAGGGCTGTTAAAAAGTTCCAAGTAATGTAAGCGTTGTATTCTTTTGCATACATTTATATTCAGCTCTCGTTCACAAGAATCTTTGCGTTTTTCTCCGAATTATGACTCGATTCTAAGATTAGGATACAGAAAATAAAATATCAGTTCACTCCCACAGAATAACTTTCAATCGAACTGAGAATTGTATTAAAACCGTATTTTTATAATCCTAAGATTAACATACATTAAGCTTATATTAACTTGAGTATTGATTGAATATATGAGTGAAGAAGTATATAATAATATTATATGTAAATGTGCCCTAACGCTGCACTTCTGCTCAAGATTAATAACACCTGAGCAGCCGGCGGAACTACAGATGAGGGTAAAAGGGGCTATGGAGTGAAAGGGAAATTTGGCTACAGTACCTATTAAGAAAAAAGAATGTCAGTCATTATGAAAGTACTACTTGACAGTTAACGTAACTGATGATATAGGATTAATGCGAGAAACATGTACTCTAAAGAGAAAAAGGAAAATGGTAATGTGTTCTGAATACTTAAACTCTATGGAGAGCCTTAGAGGGCTATTGATGACAGTGTGTGTGATATTTGAAATATTTAAAAGAGTCAAGTCTGCGTTACATAGAAAGTTATAAGAAAGTTTTTCGTCTCCCATTTATCCAAATTAAGGTTAAGCTAAGAGAGAGAAATTCAATTGAGGAAGTTAGTGGATTCTCGTATTTTTTTAGGGCTTTCTTGATTTCTGATTAAAAATAAAATGTGATTTCAGCGCTGTCAAATGGTGGATGCATGTTTTTATTTCAATAAACAACGTGTAGGTAGTTGAATATTACTTATCCTATCATAGGAAGGCAGATCCTTGTCTTATACACCTACAGTCTCTGGATATTAAGAGAAGCATTTAAAGGTTAAGATGTGGCAACTAAATTTTCTGGATCGAATAAAACGTGGAATACTAATTATCTTCAATATGGCACCTTGCATCATGTAAAAGATTATGTAGGAACTCAATGATGGAATTCTGAGAGATGCACAAACTATGGCCACTCTCTTTCCATAAAAAGTATGACTAAATCGAGAAAGGAATATTTCTGTTAGTGCATAGAGATGAGAAATATGGCAGGAGCTTTAATGAGCACAAGCCTTCGAGATATTTACATTACCGCTCCCTAACTCCCGGGGAAGTAACTGATGCGTTCGAATAAACTCCCCTATCATGAAACACTTTTCGTTGATTGGTTTTAAGGTTTCAATGGCACCGTGTTATGGAAGGGAATATGCATAGTATAATCTTCCAGGTTCCCGCTAAGTTTAAGGACTGGGGTTGGCAAGGGCTTTGGCTCCATTACATCGGCCATCTTCAAGTCGAAGTCTATGTTGAAGGAAACTTCTGGAATAAAGCCAAAACCCTTGTTCATCACAGCCACATGGATGCGAGAACCCGGAATAAATATGCACTTTTGAAAATGAATCACCTCCTTTATTATAATTTAACCCCTACCACTTTTTACATAATTTCTCCATACATGAGAAACCGTTCATTTTTCTATTGCTGGAATATCTACTTATATTGACACAGTTATTATTTTATCATCGTAAACTAAATTTACTTTTTTTAGCCCGTAGTACTTTGTTTCACATTAAATGGGTCAAGCTTTTTTTAAATGTAATTAATTGCAGTTTTTTGTTTCTAAGCATTTCCAGCGAATGAGTTGTTCAATCATATCTGTACACTTGGTAGAATAGTAGAATTGTGCGTTAGTACTTTCATTTTCGTGAAAGGACAGTAGGTTTCATCATAGAGCATAACATAGAGATTTGGCTAACCAAATCTTCACCGAACCTCATTTTCGATCCAAAATCCATTTATTAATCCACCTTAAGGTTGGTTGAAAAAATATATGATTATAAATTTGCTGATATAGTGGTATCCTTAAATCAACGGTTTCTGTCCTTGCCATTGATTTATTCAATTAGACAGTAGTTTTGTTGCCTCCATGCTGAATACCACACATTTTTCAAATTAAGTTCTGCAATCCAAGATAAATAATGCCATCAAATATTCATCAAATGATCCTTAGCTAAAAACCCCCTCACGATGATTGTGACTGAATACTGCTTTACAGACTACAGCTATTACGAGAATAAAGATTATAATTATGTGTTGGCGTTGGATGCAATATGTCGGTGTCCATGGTATATCTTATTGCTACCTGAGAAAAAGCACTACTGTCGTGGAAAAAAGTCATGACACTCGAGTTTACAAGTCAATGACAGTTGTACCCGTAATCCCACATGAAAACAACTTATGTCAAAAATTAGCAAATTTAATTCTGCGTTTAACTGTGGAAAGTGAAAATTTTTATTTTATCTTGTTAAAATTTTATTGCCTGCGAAACAAAAAATTGCCGGTTTTTTCACCGTTTTAAACGGAATGCTCACTTTAAAAATTCATAACTTTAAAAGTGTTCATTGGATCGTAACCAAACTTTAAAACGACATAAAGGAACCTGTTTTTAACATATATACAAAGTTTTAAGATAATCGAAGTTGAAATAAAATTGTTCTTGTAAATTTTGTGAAACACCTTTTTCTCAGTACTGCGTGGTCATATCGATTCGAATCTTGTTCTGTCATGGAGCTTATGGTAATACAAGGCTAATCGGTACTCCATATTTAGAATTTATTTAGTTGTTTATTTAGCTTCGGGTACCCCCATGAGGTATTTTCAAATAAATATTGGCATGTTTCTACGAGGTAAGTCAAATAAGTGTGATAAACTGCACCACTGCAATGAGAATTCATTCCCTTAAGGGCAATTACGTTTTACAAAATCGTTCCCGCGATGCTTGGCTCGCTTCCTGGATCTTGAATCCATGGGTGTCTCATTTGAGAGACCCAAATGCTTAGACACCCTCAAGTGGATGGGGAAAGGGCGGCCAATGAAATTACATTTACCTTCCAACCTCCCTCCGCGGCATAAATTATCGTCGAACGGCAGCGGGGAGCACATACATGACAACGTGATATGGGCCCTCTTAATGCGGCCAGGCGAGAGAGGCCTTTTGGCGACGGTGTGGTCATGCTTATCGGAGGATTGCTCCCTGAGCAGCGGTTAAAGGAATGGCGTCGCCGGTGTGAGGGTGAGGTGGGCCAAGGGGTGAGTAGTGCGCTTGGATCTTTGGTGTTGGTGAGGGGGAGCGGCGTCGCCGAGGATCCGAGAAATGACCCGGGGAAGAATATTCACCGGCTTTCTCCTCCCCATGCACACCTACGGCAACACACTTATTCCGCTCGCTCGGCTGGTGGCGTTCACGTAAACCTCATATCGCCCCGGGATGGAGGGAGAAATGGTGAGAGGTCTCTTAGCACGGCTCTTTCGCTCTCAAACGCGTATCCAATTTAATATCCTCCTTAGAGGGTAGTACTTCACCTAATTTACCCCTTCGGAGGCACCGCTACGGAGAAGCCGGGGAAGGAGCATTTAGGGCTGCACGAGGTGATATTTGATCATGCGGTCATAAATTTCTCGAAAGCGCCCCACACTCTCCCCATGAGGGGACTTATGCTGTGCGGTTATAAGGATTCCGTAGACTTTCAGTAAATCAAGCAGTCCTCTAATTTCTGACAATCATCTTCCGCCACAATATTAGCTCCAGGAAGGTTCAAACCATTGCTCTTTTGAACATATCATCACCATTTCAAGTAATTTTTTAAATATTTTCCTACCCGAAATTGAATTAAAACTTCTTTGTCTCACCGGAAATGAGAAAAAATATTTAAATAAGTGAATTAGATTGCATATTGAATAGTCCCCATTTTTTTACGTATTCAGTTTATGAGAGTTTTAAGTAGAGTAAAATTTAACTCAGATTGGTTTCTGGCGGATCGATCTACCTCTCGTTTTCTCAGGGAACTCTGTGTCGCTAACTAATTAGCTTATGATAAACTAGTTAGGTAAGTAAGCAAAAAAATAGTGTACCTGTAAGAATAAAATAATAAGGTATACTATCTAATCTCCAATTAAAGTCAACAGCTATAAGCGCCAGTTTGAATTTTTTTGAGCGTAGAATATTTCAAGAGCATCAACTAAATAACTACATGAAATACCATCGAAAATTTCGTGTAACCACGGGAAACTTAAAGGAATCTCAAAGTGTGGGAATCGCAATGCAATATAGACTTTCTGAAAAAGCAATATCCAGTTATCGAGCTTGATAAATGCGCATGAACTATTCCCTCAGCCAAATTGATAGTTGATAAAATTTGAAAAAAATATCGGTTTAATAACTTGGCCAAATACGTTTTATTACCCTCTGTGGAAAATTCAGGCCTTTTAATAATGGGGAAATGTAATGAAATGGCCGGTATGCTGCTTCAAGCGGGCCGCAAGTTCCGTTCCCCGGCGCCTTCTCCCGGCCAAACAACCCCACCCCCAACACCCTCGTCAGCACTGCTGCCATCAGTGGAGCTAAAAGCAATTATTGGCATTCTGTTGAAAAGAGCTTATAAATATTGCTTTCGGTTACACGGGCGTATTTATATCTATTTTGTTTCCACGAATTTCTGCCGCTTTAGGAAGCTTCTTATTTTCAGGTATCAGAGAAAATTTGCGAAATTTGTGTACGTCGA
Organism: Platycnemis pennipes; assembly: GCA_933228895.1. NCBI lineage: Eukaryota > Metazoa > Arthropoda > Insecta > Odonata > Platycnemididae > Platycnemis > Platycnemis pennipes. The sequence continues at coordinate 100,392,888 of OW121846.1, read as the reverse complement.
TTAAAGAGGAGTCACTGCTTTGAAACTCTATGAAAGGTTAATATTTTCTCCATCAATTTAAGAATGTTTTCTTTGATGCCAATAATATTAAAAAATGTCTGACGATAATCTAAAGCATTTGAATGGCCATTGTGGTAAAATTTCAAGTTTTAACACAATGCCTCAGCAAATTTCACTAGTTAGTAGTATCACTACAGTGAACAAAATTTCAATTATTGCCAGTTTATAATGCATCGGTCTTTGTTTAATCATTTCTAAAGAGTGGTTCAACGGAGAAAACTATAGACATTACATTTTAAGTAACATTTTTTGGAAAATATATATGCAACTGAAGAACTTGTTAATAAATTGAAGCTATTAATTTAGCAAAGAAAAATGTTCCCTCGGCAGATTAATTGATTGTTTATGTACAAGAATCCGATTGGCTCGAAAAAGCATCCACTGTTTAAGACTTAAAAAGGAGAAACAGCATTTTAAGAATAATATATTGAGATTTATTCTGTCCACTAGTTTTTTTATGAATACTAAACGTGTTTCGAAACTGGAGTGTAGTAATCAGGTAATGAGCAGTACATATAATATTATAGAATATTTAGGGCGATTACATAGAAGAGATAAAGAAGTATCAGAATAAGACGCTAACAACCATGGAGAGGACAATGGCCAGATATAAGCTGAATATCAATAAGGAGAAGACTAAGATTTTGAAATTCAGCAAGAGAGAAGAGGCCAAAACCGGCGTTAAACTGGGACTACAAAAAATAGAAGAGGAGAAAGAGTTCTGTTACTTGGGAAGCCGAGTAACCAACGAAGGACGAAGCAAGAAAGAAACAGTCAGTAGAATATCCCAGGCAAAGAGGGCATTCTATCAAAAGAAGAATCTACTTACGGCTGTAAATACGAGCTTAGAAGTAAGGAAGCAATTCATCAGAACATATAACTGGAGCATGTTTCTTTACGGCAGTGAGGCATGGACGATGACAGCAGTGGAGAAGAAAAGGGTGGAATCATTCGAAACGTGGTGCTACTGAAGAATGATGAAGATTAAATGAACTAACCGAGTGACAGATGAAGAAGTCTTAAGAAGAGTGGGAGAAAAGAGAAGCCTGCTGAAAACTCTAAAAAGAAGACGGGACAACCTAATCGGCCATATCTTAAGACTCGATGGCCTGATGAAGACATTCGTCGAGGGAAAAGCAAACGGGGAGAATGGAAAATGCAGGCCATGTATGAGTTATATAGAACAGGTCGTAAATGACGTGAAAGAGAGGAATTGCGTTAATATGAAGAGGTTGGCTAATAGAAACGGAATGGAGGGCCTCGTCAAACCGATCCTAGAATTGTTGACCCATGATGATGATATTTAGGGGTAGGTAGAGGAATTTCAAAATAGGCGCGTAGGGGATTGCGGGTAATCGGTTTGAGAATATGGGAATAACCTGAATAGATGAGGTACTTTTTATCCAAGAAGATGGTAGAACTCAAAGAAGGCTATTATCCCAGATTGTTAAACACGTTGAAAAATATTCATCACTGCTTTTACGCGGTAGGTAATTTATGTTCTGGATACCCTACAAAGGAAAGGAACCGGGTGTCCGTCCTTTATGAATTAATTACCGTCATCCACACATCGCATTTACTGAAGAAAAAATAAGAGGGGCAGGTAAAATTCTTACATCTTAATATTTATGCTTTCCATAACAAACATAACTTTGCCATTTCCCGAAAGCCCACGTAAACGAATCAATTCTTTCCTCCTCCACTCCATTGTCTCAATTGTCCACTCCTGCCACTCCATGGTCTAATAAAGTCATTGTTTTTAAGTTAATGGTGCATAGATCGCTACATATTCCGTTCCTTTGAGAGGTTAAGAAATTAAATGCTGTTGGATACATTCCTACAACTATCGGTTACGTATACAATTTAAGAAAAAGACGTGAGATATCAGCGAATACCTCGATCCCCCAGAAAAACTTTTTTAACTAAGGTAGGTCAAATTATCTCACCTATGACTAAGTGTTAAGGTGTAGTAAGATTTCATGCTTTCCCGGCGAATTGCATTGATGAACTCTTCTCGGGCTCTACACCGGGTGAGTGAATGTAATGCTGCCGACGTTTCGGGTAGCGACTCGTTACCCATCCTCAAGGCAAATGTCACCTAACTAAACCGTCCGTTGGTTTTATACGGACGCTGGTGGTGGGGTATTGGTCGAGCCCCGGTTGTTGAGGACCGTTGACCGTTGAACTTTGGCCGTTGACCGTTGGCCTCGCTCTGTCGACTTGTATTCTTTTAAGGATTCTATTCCATGAGCTGCTGATGGTATAGCCCGAATCCCGGTTTACGTTCCTCTTCTCCATTCTTATTTCTATCGCTTCCTTAGTCAAGCGATCCCAAAGTTTTTCCGAGCGCCAGATAACCCTCGTATCGTCCCATTTAATGCGATGGTCTAGATTGAGGCTATGTTCAACTACTGCTGATTTCTCCGGCTGTCCGAATCGAAAATGTCTTCGGTGTTCCTTCAGTCGAGTGGAAATCGTTCGACCTGTCTCTCCCACATAGACCTCGCCACATTCACAGGGTATTTTATAGACCCCCGGAGTCATGAGGCCGATTGGGTCCTTCGCTCTCACGAACCGATCTCTTAAATTGGCCATTGGCCTGTGAATGGTGTTGATCTTAAACCTTTTCAGAACCCTCGAAATTTTTCCAGATATCGTAGAACCATATGGCAAAACGGCTCTGGCTGTGGGCTTCGTGTGTTCATTCTTTGAAACTGAAGTCCTTGAAAAGTTAGAGGACCTCTTGAAAGCCAAGGAAGAGGTTTTCCTTTGCGAACGTATTATTCACAAGGAACTATACACTTTAGTGAACTAGGTGAACTGTCTATGGCCTCAGACAGTGAATCATTCAGTTTTCACTACAAATCTTATGTCTGCCACATACTCCATGAGCTTAAATTGCTTATTTTTATTAGCTTGCCGAAATTTCAGGCAACGCAGGCAACGAGTTCACTTAATTTGCTGAAAGGTGGAACCACTTGTATTGTACATGTGTTCGCTGACAAGTTTTGGTTGAATGAATGGTTTGGATGCATTAGTTCAAATCGTTCCAACAGTTCGCCGAATGTACATAATTCCAGGAAATTTTGCAGACGGAGATACTACGCTACGCTCCCTAAGAGAGTTCCTGGAATCGTTCACCACACGTGAACCTCTCGCAGTTTGTTGTGTAGTTCACCTGAACTACTTAGTTCAAACAGATCCAACGGGATAGCTCAGTTTTGAGGAGAAGTGGTCGGCGAGCGGTGAGGCCGTTTCACGTGTAGTTTAGGGAATAGTTCCTCGATGAATTCTGAATTCCGGGTTTGCGTCGGCGTTCGTTGCATAGAAGATAACAGGTTCATCAGGTGTCCTGCTAGTATCCTCTGGTCAAGGATAAACTACTAATGATTGTTGGCCTGGGTCCACAGCAGGACAGTAAGCGAAGCTGTTTTCTACTAAGCAACGAACGTGTCAGAAAACCCGGAATGCGGAATTCATCCAAGCAACGCCGCGGAAACTTGCTGACGAGTACATCCTCGAAACGTGGAAAAACTCTAAATTGATTAAATGAGGATTTAAGTAAGAAAAAGCTACTGTAGTGAATCTGGCATTCTTATTGATCCCATAAAAATGAAATACCTAAAAATGTAGGTAATGAAGTTGGGATAATAACGTCTTAAATACGTAATTTATGTTACTCCGGGCAAATCTAAGTGAAATGAAGTAAAAGTGACGAATGAACAAAAAGCACTTCTGGTAGCGGAGGCATAAATCTGTCTGCCTGTAAAATAAACATATTTTAAGATAAAAACAAGCCCCATTGAACGCACTGAGTCCATTGAAAAGAAAATGTATTGCACAACTTGCTTTAGCTATTTAGATGACAGTTTATAAAAAACTAACTCATCAATACCGTTATCACAAATTCCAAGTATGTCATTTCACATTAAGGCATAATAGAAAACCTTGAAAATGCGCACTTCATCGAAGTTATGTTCTCGCAGGCATTGAATTTTCATGTTTCAAACATTAAGGTTTCATCATAAAACAGTAAAATAAGAATTATTTAAAAACAAATAAGAATAAGTCAAAAATAAAATAATTTATAATACCTATAGGAAAGAAACTATTTACTATATAAGCTATACAGAGCATTTACGGCTACCAATGAAACAGTTTTATTTATGCGTTTCCAAGTTTAAATTATCAGTCGTATTGCAAGAATAAAATCTCTTCCTCTATCTGGGCATATAATCGATTTCTCTTAGTCAACCATTTTTTCCCTCTTGTCTACGTAGGTCATGTATGAAACCTGAGAGAATTACCCTCTGCAATTGTCCTCCATAGAGCTTTCCCCGATCCATGCAGAAATAACCCTCTCCCGGTAGAGAGTCAGTATGACTACTTGTCTTTTATATTTCCACGCTATGGCTATCAAGTCATTTCTCACATATTTTATTTCTAAGATTTAAAATCACGAAGCCTTCCTATGAGGTTTTTTCACACGGCAAAATAAGGAAATTTATTTTGCCTGTAGATCGCCAAAAAGCGCTTTGTCGCCTTGTCCATTGTAGCATATCTTTCATAGTGCGCGGTGAAGTGTCTGGCTCATAATCCAGTTCCGGAGAATCGGTGTCCTCTACGTCCGACGAAGTCTCCAACCCTACGGCGTCAGAGTTGGGATCCAAAAGTAATTCCCGCTCTTTTTCTATCCCCAAATATATCTACTTAGAAGCTATGGTTATGAATAATATACGAAAATTGTGTTTAAAAAATAGTTGAATAAATAAAATAGGGATGGTGGAATTTGCTAGAATTCTTGCGAAAAAAATTACTTTGCCGAGAAAAATTTCTGAAACCTCACGTGAAATCTGCGGCATCCCACAGAGAAACAGACAAGGAAGAACACTTGACTAAAACTGAAACAAAGTGACTTTTAATTTAGCTCAACCGAAATATAGACGAAGATATACCAGTTATTTGAAGAATTTATTTGCTCTAATTAATTGCACACATTCAAGTGGTAAACTGACTAGGGAATGAACAGGGTTCTGGTTTTCCCAGATTCCCAACCCCGGATTTTATACTGTGCCTTTAGCTTTCGAAGGATCTTTTACCCTCCAGAAAGGTTGATTTTTCATAAGCATCTGGAAGTATCAATATGACCCCGTTGGAAGGCATTTTCGTCCAAGTAGGTAAGATATTAGGTAGTGTTCAAATCCTTTGCTACTGCCGATTTCCAAGGGGGTTTGACCTCCTTACACTGGAGGAAAGGTGTGAAATATCATTCGCTAATTACGAATTTTAAAAACGATAGAATAAGCAGTGATTTAAATATGCTTCGGAAATGACAAATTCCTTTTAAATTCATTCCTACTAAAAGTTGATAACATAAGGTCACCCTTGATATTAAGCTACCAACACGACAGTGAACAGTTCATCTGAATAGTTCCAACAAGTGAATTATAGTTCAGTGAACTATTCACTACAAGGATCTACTCATATATTGCCCATCACTATTTGTAAGGCCAAATTTTCAAGCTTTCTTTTTTCTCTTGCGGAAATGATCGATGCATTCTTTAGAAGCATGATCCAAATTTAGTACTTAAAAAAATATCCGATTGTTATAAATTATTATCTCTCTGTGTGCAATTTTATTTCGTAGTTGAACGGCTGTCACTTCCTTATCTTTTAATTCATCCGTTCGATTTTACTGCCAAAAGTTTTAACTCATGAGATTTTTAACTTTTGTGTCTTTTGCTTAACAGTTATTCCCTTTGCTGTTGTTAAAAGTCGATATATTAACAATTATTGTAAATTAATATTTATAATTAATCTTTGTTACATTCATATGCATAATAAGATGATATCTGATCAGAGTCTTGCTTAAGTAAATTCTTCATATTAAAGATTTTCTTTCGTATTTCTTCTAATATTAAAAAAAATCTAAAGAATTATCTAAAGAAAATCTTTAATATTCTTCATATTAAAGATTTTCTCTCGTATTTGTCATAACAGGTACATAGTTGTTTGAAATTAACATGTCTTCTTCTTCTTCGTAAAAAATCTCGTTTCAGATCATGCCATTTACTTCTACATTTTGATCAAACGATGTGGATATAAAGAAATATTGGTCCGTATACCATTTATACAATGATACTTAATTCTTTTTCAACAATGCATAGTTTAATTTAATTGAAAAAAATGCAATTGATAATTATATGAGCGAATGGAACATGCTTTGGAATTATAATTATAACATTTCTATTGCAACACGAAATTTGTAATACTAGCAAACCAAGTGCACTAAAATATGAATATTGAATTCCAGAAAAGCTTGTAGGTACATAAATTCCGCGAAAATATTTGAGAGTAGCAGACTAATGGGTTTAATATTGCCTCATTAACGAAAATGTTTTATTTAGTAATGAATAGGATAAAAAACTTCTGAATAGGAGCTACTGATGCATACATACATTGCATTTAAGTAAGGTTGGACTACATCCCAAACTCATATAACAATCATCCACATTGGGAATTGTTTCCATCATAAATTTTACTTAATTTCTATAGGGGCTAAAGATCTACCTATAAATGCTTGTTCTCAGAGGAAAATGAGTGACATCATCTTCCTCGTGCTTATTCGGGAAAATTTAAATTGTACACGTGAACGCTGTACTAAATAGTAGTAAATCGATGCTTAAACCAATTAAACTACCCCGATATCAAAATCGAATGGCTGAGTGAACGCATTGGAACGGGCTTAGTTGTCGGACGAAACCCTCGAAAACAAAAACACCATCCTCTTTGCGTTATTACCTTGAAAAACATTAGGATTCATTTCTTTTACATAAACAGAGCATTTACTTTTTCCGCAGAGGACTTAACGGGAAACTCGATAGCACCGCCGCGGCGTGCTAGAGAGCGAAAGAGGGGGAGCAAGGGGTGGGGGGAGCACACTTCGAGCATTAAAGCAATTAATTCCTTTCCTTTAATGCTCGAAGAGAGCACGGCAAAACAAATGACTGTCGCTTCAATGGCTCCCGGGTCGAACGTGCCCTGCGGTCAGCGGTTGCATTGGATGAATTCTGACGGCCTGAATGGGGGGCATTTCTGCGTCCACACAGCAGCTGCCTGTGTGACACACTCATCCGAATGACCCACTGGATGACCAAGCGGCCTCTCTCACTATCAATGGCACCTGAAGAGCCGTGCCCCGCGCTGTTCCAACGGCAACCAACGACTCCGTAATTCTATGGTACTGAAGCTCTTTAGGATCTTTTTCTTCAAGATTGATTATTAATAGTATAATAACTAAGATTGATATATCAATATATGTTGCATGAATTATATATGGATGCGTCATCTACCTCCTTATAAAGAGAAAATGTCCGAAGACCGGAATATCCAAATGCAAAATTAAAGTATTGAATGCAATATCTCCAAAACCGGTTTCGGAGATTTACTTAAATTTGGCATTTGAATATTCCGGTCTTCGGAAATTTTCACTTGAGCCAAATTAGAAGCTCACCTTAATTCATCTACCTCCTTATAAGTTTATGGGGAACGTTACCGAGATCGTAGGACACTCGTGTCATTAGGCAGGTTTATAGAATGTACGACTATTTTAGGAAATGTAATACTTAGAATTTAATACCTGACCAAAAATCGTGAGAATTCAATTGTCATCGACCACAAAGGCTGCGCATGTCTGCATTTTGCGTTATTCCACAGCGAATAATGTACATTCCATACATTTCCTGCCAAATGTAATTGAAACTGAAACTGGCCTTCATAAGTTCATTATCATCTCGCCGCTAAACAAATCTTGCCACCATTATTTTGAAAATATCCAGCCTCTTATAATTACAACACATCTCGCACGGCTCCTACTACGCAGGGCCAGTCTTTGTAAGCATTGTGATGACCACACTGAATCCTTCCCAATTCCTCATCAATCACCGTGGTGCTCTGAAGTCTTTCCTTCCTAAATAATCCATAGGCAATCCTTGCTCATGGCCTTTAAGACATTGGACTAAATATTACGTTTACTCTCAAGGAGAAATATTTTCCTATAATTGTCCACCACCAATTTTGTATATGCATTACACAAAGTTCTTGTCTTTAATTTGGTTTACGAACGTTCTTTTGGCTACAACCATTTGGAAAGAAATTTTAAATACCTGTTGATGGAGCACTATGGGATGAGCGTGTGGATAAAATATTAAATTTTATAACTGAACGATGCGAAATTGGTAATTCTCACGCTCAAATCCCGGAGCAAGAATCTACCGGGACTCTTCCGTGACTATTTCGTATGCATGGCAACTATTTCAATAGAAATGGGAAAATATTGTTGTCCAACGTACAACTTCACTCCAAAAAGAGGTTGGGTGAGGCGTCCAATTTTATTTGGATAAGAAACAGTTGGCACGAATACCAGTTGTAATCGATACGATAGCCTAGATGGTTGGATAGACCAACCAAATTAATTTTATGTTTGCTATATAGCCGGCGCAACATTTTAATAGTTCACGCAACTTTCGCAAATAACCTAGATCCAACTAGTGAGAATGGACACCAAATGCAATCGTTAACCCGATCTGCAGGGCAAAATTTTAAAAGCGCGCTGCTTTGTCTCTGTAAAAAGTGCAACAATGGACACATTTCTGTAAACTGCGCGACTATGCAGTTGCCTCTGTCTATCTGCGATTACAGTTACGTGGTAGTGAACGCGGAATTCACGGAGTGCGACCTTGTACTTCCATCCTGCGAAATTTATGCTGGCATGAAATGAGGCGCAATTTCAAGTTCTGAAATCATTCTGATTTAACAGTTTGTTTCTGTGGTCATCACTGAGCGTCAGTTTGTTTCACATTTCAATGATGATTGTTAATGATTCCTTGAGTGACAGAAGGCATATTTCATAGCTCTTAGAAGGGATGTTAAATCATGCAATAAGGTTTAGACTACGCTGCGAACATTAACCCAGTTATTACCTTGTTTAATCCTAATTGCTTAATGACCATCTAAGCGTGCTTTAAAAAATGAGCAATATTAAGCAAAACTTCATGCATTAACGAAATGCTTTATTTTTCCATTCCAACAAACTTTATTTAATTGCAGCCATTAATCACGTTTCCATCTTGTAACGTTGTAACTTTTACTAAAAAAATCTCTGCGATGAACTTAATAGAAAGCAAGTCTTTGTTTGCTTGAAAATCCTCCCGAACGTGGCACGTTTACTGTCCAGAAAATCAGTGTTTACGTCAAGAGCTACTTAAATGGAAGTTATTCTTCATTTCATATTGTTAGTGAAAACAATCAACGGCGCGCTGTTTTATACTTCCTAAAGCAACAGCCTCTTGTACAAAACAGCTTATGTCTATTAGTGTTTTGTCTCCTTGGATATCTCTTGAGCTCCTTTGCTCACTACGCAATATGATATTCCGTTATACATGGAGGTATCTGTATACCTGCCTAAGCATGCAATCATATTTATTATGCTTTAGGCTTTAATTATAGCCTCTCCAGTATGCTCTACTGTCATAGCGTACCTGACATTATTTGTCCAGTAATATTTATAGGTACGTACGTCGTATGTCTTGTTCTGGTATGAATAGCAAGTCACATTTTCTTTGTAGTAATGGTGTTTGATTTTAACTATGGCCCAAACAAAGTGTAAACTGATAATACGCAGCGGTGCCGTTGCAGTTTCTCTTCTGGATATAATTGTTCTTAGTGATGGGGAACAGTGGGCAAGTAAGTCATCTTGAAGAACGGAGTAAAAATACCATTATTGTGTGAAGATGACTACTGCTCCACTCCCACCCCATACCCACACCTGCCATATAACTTAACGCCATTTCCCGGGAAACCGGTTGGATTATTCACTGATGTTCGTCGCTTGCACTGTCGCGGCCTCCTGATGATCTGCATTACCACTTGATTTTGGTTGTATTTAGAATAATCGGTGGAATACAAATATAGCTGTTGTAGCACCTTGATATCTAATTACAGCTCTTGTAGTATCTTGTACTAATATTAGACGATTATATACTGGTTTTCTACATTTGTAACTGTGTTCATTAATTTTATTAATATCGTCATGCCTCATAAGCATGCGTGAGTATTCATCTTAGCATTCCATCTTGCTTGGTGACGATATTATGCCACAAGAGAGATCAGAAAGATTTGGTTAAGGTCGTTATGGTAATTGTATTATTGTTACTAGTTTAATAGTTGAACTAGGATGGGATATTCATTCATTCATTCATATTGTCACAATGCAGTTTAAATTTAGGCTAAACGTTTTCGGAAAATTCGAAGCTGATGTGTACAGGTTGCGTTAGATGTATATTAAGAACCTATACGTATTATGCTATGCTTGATCAGGTAAACTAGATTAGAGAGATAAATTGTCGTACCAGAAGATTTAAAATGCAATTTTCCCCGCGTGAGATAAGATATCACAATAGGAAGCAAAGAAAAGGTATAGGTTGGTAAAATATTGTTGGAGTAGCCCGTACTGCATGAAGCATGTTTTAATAGTACCTGCTAATCTATGTGTGCTAGGGAAATACAGATAGTTCAAGTGCTCAAACCTGCCATATAAACGACCTCAGGGCCTCTTTAGTGAAAATCTTACTAACCAGTAATCATCGGTGCTATGTGGACACTAGCCATCCAGTTGCACGTGTATCCTATACCTAACTTGTTTCCATGTAGTAGTATCATTGAAGTACTTAGTCGCATGTCAGTAGTGTGTGCATGGTGATTTTCATCCCCTCTGCCACACACATTCGCGGAATCTCGCAGGGTATTATGCAGATGTAGATGTATTAACATCAAAGTGGACAAACTGCTATTTATATCTAGTCATACTCATTTTCGTGATTCATTCTGAGTGAGAGAAACCAGCGCGCTGCAGTGGTGAGAAAATATATTTCACTGGGAAAAGTTATGTAGAGAACATATTTCATTACAATTTCTCATCTGAGGCCACGAGAGGACAACATACTACTTATACGTGAATCACAATTCATAAAGTTGCTCGGAAAAAGACAATTTATGAAGTAGGAAATCTTAAAAGAACACCAAATATAAATGAAATGAAGGATTCTTGCTAGAAAATACGCCATAATCAGCATTGCCTCTGCGTGGCAGAACAAAAAACCATTCCAATTTACAATGAAATTAAATAGTTGAAGTTGTATCCATACTGGTTCTGCGGAGTCCTGATGCAGGGCCTCTCTTGGAGTGAAGTGTAAGAATGGGAATTGATCCTGTTCGCAGTCCGTGGCCGCTCGCAGCGTTAGCGTTCCAGCTGCGGAGGCCGTAATGCAATGAGGCGGGGGGCTGGGCGGTGGGTGGATGGGAGAGCGATAACCGAATCATTTGGGGCCCGTTATAGCGAGGAGTGTATAGTCCGTTACATTCGTGGATGTGAGGAGATCGCCTCTCAATGATAAAGCAATGAGGCTTGGGTGAGAGAGAGAGAAAGGGAGAGAATGAGAGGGAGAGAATGAGAGGGAGAGAGAATGAGAGAGAGAGAATGAGAGTGGTGGGATGGGAATCACTTTCAGCGCCAGATGGGTCGAATCATGGAGCATGGGCCGAGGGGAGGGGGTGACGAAGGAGTGGGGGGAAAGCGGGGGTGGGAGGGCGAGAAGAGGGGGAAGGGTCGGGGATTCATTAGAGCACGCGGCCGTTTAGTGCGAGGGTGTGCCTGTGTGCGTGTGTGTGATGAGGGGGTGTTTTAAGGGTTTGAGAAGAGGGGTGGAGGAGAGGCGAGTGGGGGCCGGGAGTGAAGTAAATGTGCTTGTTGGTGCAGGAAGGTTCTGGGAGGGACAGTCGCAGTCACCGTTCTCAAAGGAACACATCTCGCGTGCGCCAGTACTCTCCACCCCGGGCCGGTTGAAAGGCGTCACGTCTAATTGGCCCTTTTGATGCAATGGGCAGAGTGAATCATTGCCAAGCGAGCGTTTCCGTACCCTCAGCGTCTCCTCGGGGGTAGGCAGGGTAGTTGGGAGGGGGGGGGGGTGGGTAGAGGGCCGAGGAGGGGTCCACGGGCCGAGACGACTGCCCCTATATCCGCCCCCGACGCCACCACCACGGGAGAGAGCATCCACTTCCATGAATGGCCTCCAATCCCCCGCCCTCGCCATTTTAAACTCCCAACACCCCTTTCAACCCCGCGACGCAACTCCCCTTCCTGCATCAAGTTTCCCCTTCCATCTTATCTGGCTCGTTCGCGCGAAGCGGAGGCGGGAGATCCTGGCTGTGTGAGAAAAAATTACACTCTCCCAAATCCTCAAGCTGGAGCTAAAGGCGAGTGGAATTTAGGTGCGCAATGATTGTTTTAAGGCTCTCACTCAGGCGGGTTTATAGGTCCTTTTTCTTTAATGCGACACGCTGAGCCAACGGGTGGCACGTGTTTATTAATGGGTAAACGGAGCTCTATCTTGTCTCTTAGGAGGGGTGGAGGAATTGTGTAATGAGCGGGCTCAGGTTTTTCGTAGGTGGGCAATAAAAAAGTAACTACTAATTCCGTGGCAATTTTTGGGTAGGCTAAATGGTTTTTTGGATACTGAATATTTCACGAGTTCTTTGCTGTTTTGCAGGTGAAAAAATTTAGGCCAATATAATTCTAGATCTTACATTTCCGGAAGGTTATACATTTTCTCAATATTTCCTCTCATCACAAAGTGCTAGCATTAAAGTGGTAATGGAAAAATTGTATGAAATTAGTTCCCAATTTTGCGTCAGCTTAAACATCATGAACAAAAGTTGATATCATGCTGATCATTCTGAGTTGTATTTTAAATGAAAAAGCCTTTGTGTAAATATATATATTGGTACAGAGGACAGAGTTTGCCATGGAAGTAGGAAATTCAGGTCAGCGACCCGATACCTAATACTTGTGAGATCACCAGGAAAAACTCTAGATTTATATACAAATTATGACGTTAACGAATTAATGCGTACAAAATCAGGCATAATATGCTAATTTTTATTTCTAGTAGAGAATTTGACCGATAGCTAAGACCATATGCGCCATTAAAGATAGATTGGTAAATGAGTAAAAGTTCAATTTTTCAGGAAAGAGATAATTAAATTATTTTATGGTTATGGAGGAGTTCCTGTCTAAGTGGATCCTAGGCATATATACCTCTTGATTCGTTGTGCCAAGCATCGTACCGGCGAAGCATACATTGGGACCTTACTAGAGGCCAACAGACCCTCTACGAGGTTTTCCTTAACTTCTCTGGGCTCCATGAACTGTATACCTATTCCGAAACCTCATCACTTAGGGACATTTGCCTAATTGTTGTGTAATGATTTCAACCTCTTCTTCCAACTACCTGCCTCTGGCTGAATTAACAGTTCTCAAGAGGTGGATGTGCCTCATTATTCAATAGTGTTTGCTGACGTGTCCCACTTACGTTGGTAGTCGACCACTTTTTAGTGAGATAAATCTTTTTAAGATCCAAAACCTTACTTTTCCTACGTAAAATATGACCTGTCATATCCTCGGTGTGGTTCATCAGATATCTGAATGCTGAGCTGAGGTCTCTGCCATCCCTTTTGGGGTTGATATAAATATGATTGGTTCTGGTCCAATAAGGTTGCGGCTGCATTCAGCCTTTGCCAGTTCCTCAGACAGCTCACCTCTGGCTATCCCCATATGGCCAGGCACGAAAAAATGTTCCACCGTACCGAATCTGCCTATTACATTGAGTGCTCCGTAAGACGCCTTCTACAGCTCTGATGTGCGCCATGGCAATTCCTTGCTACCTGAATATGAATACATACCTGTATAGGCTCTTTAAACATTACAGACTCTTTGAAGACATACGAGCTAGTCAAAAGAACATGCACCTCTGCCTGGTACACCGTAGCATTTTCCCAAAGGGATTGAGATATTCCTGGGCCTCATACAGCTGTAGACTTCTGCTCCTGATCTTCCATCTTTCTTGGAGATCGGTCCGTAGATGAGTCATCATGATTAGTTTATTCCCTTGTTTTATAACTCACTGATAGAATCGGGTCTAGAAACAGGGTTGATTCGTTAAACCGTGTAACCATTAAAACCTAACTAAAGTTTGGGGCTTGACCTCGCTAGCTCAACTCTAAAATGTTCCATAATCAGAAGCATTTTCTTTGTATCACCACTGTTATGCACGTTTTATGATATTATACCTCTGTCCTTGCCTGAACCTCAATCACCATATGATTAAGGAAAGTTTCTAGCCACAAGGTAGGGGTTATTCTTATTTACCTGAAATGCCCATACCGGTCATTACTTCTAAATGGTTTAGTAAAGTTAAGGGAATGGATGAAGTACGTAGAGAAACCCGGTGTCGGTAGTAGCCTGCTCTTAACGAAAGCCACCTCATGGTCCATGGTTCACGTCTCATCCGATGGATGGAGCATTTAACTTTCAGTGCTTTTCAAGCAGCATTAATTAAGGATCAGTAAACTAATGATTCATCTATGCCACTGCCAGGATTTGAGTCCGGGCCTCTGGAATAGAATACCAGTGCTGCCGCAACCAAGCAAATCCACTCCCCATACCATATGAAATATAAAAGGTATTTTCTAATTTCCTTTAAAAGTGAGAAATATGAACCGTTGCTAATTTTTCCTCTCTGAGATAAAAGGCAGAATATTATACCTACTGGTGCTAATATGAAGTGAAATACATGATAAAAATAGTAATGAGTGTGAATGATTGGGAAACGGCTATCGAATATGAAAACAAAGATGTTTGATCAGAAAAAGTTCACACTACTTTTGTATTAGTTTTGCATTTTCTGAAAAGATCACTGAATTTATTTAGCATTTTTATAAATTGTTTTTACCTTTCAATTGAATTAATCCTAAAATAGAACCCTTTAATTACAATTGAAATATGATTATCTTATCATTGTAATTTTAAAACAGTACGATCTATATTTAGAGTGTGACTAAATGAGTGCAATTACCGCGTGTATTATGGAGATAAATTTTACAGAATATCCTGTGCCGAGCACAATGATTCCAATTCCAGTTCCGTTTCCGTTGTGTTGGGAAATCGATTCAATTCCTGTTTCATTCGCCGCTACAATAGCTTATTGCGGTAGGTATATAGCGTTTCATGACATCCGCAGCCACGCCACTCGAGAGCGGCAGTTAATATCAGTCCTCTGGATCACATGCCATATGCAGCATCCAGAGCTGAGAGTTAGCGCGTCTCAAACGTGAATCGGATGATGACATATTCGTCTCAGTAATATGCATTTATGGCCTCAGCAGACATGCCAAGAGGTGTCAGCTATGGAAAACTTTTCGAAGCATTCCAGATTGGTTCAACGATATGAAAATTTAAATCATTTATGTTTAATTTATTTTCAGGTCTCTTGTTATTTGAATTTTCTCTTTGTTATTTCTAGGAGTCCCTCTGTATAAATGATTTACCTCTGAATTTGGCCTGCTATATCTCGTTTCAGTGATAGGTTTCTTTTTTGGTGCAGAAAATTAAGTAACAATGTGCCGAATGTATTTGTTTAGTATTAGTAAAGCAGTATTGGTATTAGATGTAGTATTAGTGATAGGGCTCCGGGTAATAGTTGCTAGAAATATTAACTCAATAAAACAGAGGTTCAAGTACTTAAGTAATATGTTTGACTGAAAAAAAAACTAATTTGAGAAAGCATTTAATATATGGCGCACAGTTCATTCATTCGCAACGTTTAACTCCAGACGGGCATATGGGGATTATGACGCTTTCTTGTACTCATTTTGGGTTGTGCTATTCCCTACTATTCCCTAGTCACTCTTTACCTTAAGGAAGGAGAGAAAAGTTTCGTCAGAAACCCCTTTGTCACTTGTTACTTATGTGCCCCAGGGATTTATAATTGAACTACTTTATCTCCAAATGATTGGCTAAACACTCGGAGGAACACTATTTATAATGCACACGTGTGACATGTAATGCACCTTTCTTACGTTAAACTATATTAACTACTTTTCGGTTTAAAACGAAATTCAAACAATAACAATTGCCATAGAAATGATTGCTTATCAGAAGGCAATTTGAAATGAAACAATTTAACCAAACCGTCACTGATGGATGATTCTGGGGGCATTTTCTGAAAAACACCTTAACAGAAATAATTATTCAATGATTTTACTGACAACTGCATTGTCAAGGGAAGGAATCTTGAAACGAATTCTTGTGGAACCGAATTGCGCCTGACCTTGAGGGACCTCCACGACTGGAAAGGCAATTTCCCTCCGCAATCTTCATGGCTCCCTCTCTTGCCTTTTCACCAATATCCCCTCTAGTTCTATCGATCCCAAGTTTTCGCACAGTTTCCCTGTAGCACTCAACTCCATCGTATCAACGTTTTGCCTTCCAGCTGTCCTCCTCCCGACTCTAGAGTTAAGCCAACCGCTCACACTTTTTCCCGAAACACACGATTCATCGTGGCGCCACCGCCACAATTTCCCACCCTGACTCTCTCCCGTTCGTTTCCCGCCATCCTACCATGCGCGCATTCCTATCGCATACCACCACGCCACTCCCCGCCGAGCTCATTACCCACACCTTTCAACCTCTTGGCCCAGCGCCTATCCTATCATTCCCTCATCCCACGAGGGAGTTCATCGGTTCATCTGCCTCATGCCGACTAGGGTACAAGATGGGCGGGCCTGTGACAGATGGCCTCGCGTTGCCATCATGTTTTTAACGGATGGTGATGGACGTCGATGTACAGGAAAGAATCGAATTAAAATTAAACTTCAGTGACAGGCCAAACTCTCTGTTCCTCTACTAAGCGGAGGACGGCATAGGAAATATCTTCCCCCAACCGTGGCTTTCATTCGAACGTCAGTCTAAATTAGAGCCCAATTATAAACCCCCTGTAAATTAACCAGTGAGTTCTCATTAATATCTATGGATGATGTTTGATTTCCATTGAACCTGATGATTGCAAGGGGTTTTGTACGCTTATCCCCTTCATTTTTGAATGCATCATATAATTTACGATTGGCTCAAGGCAGCTGCAAACACTTGACATTAATTGGCATTGCCAATTTCTATCCTACAGACTAATCCTCGCGAAATGATTTAAATTTTTTAAGAAAGGATCCTTTCATTCAAACGGAGGTTTTCTCCCAATGCTCTTAATTGAATTGTAATATATTTTTATTTTATTAATGACTATAGAAAGCTACTGAGAGGATCCGGAATCATTGCATGCATATTTTAATACTTGAAACAAGTCAATCGTACTCTATTATCATATAGAAATGGAAATACGTGTATTTTGATCAAATAGCTTAAAATTATTTAAAATTATAATTCAGGGTATTTTAGAAACAAGTGGAATATAAGGATGCTCCCATTAGCTACGAAATTATTTTTGAGGTAATATTTATTTTACAATTGTTTACAATAATGCAACGCATTCAAACAGCTTTGCAATTGTCATTGCCCTCGCCCCTTAAATACTCAATCAGAATGGACATATCAAGAAAGCTTTTCATTAGATTTTTAACCCTCCGCATCTTAATTAAATAGATCCTATTCTGCCGTGATTGAAAGTTTGAAGATTGAAGCAACAATATAAATTTTTGGACATCATTTTTAAACGTTCTCTGCCGGAAGACATCTTAAGGATGTGACTTTGAGTCAAATCCTTAAGATGTTATTACCACTTCAAAAAGAAATGGTAATGTAACGACGATGAGAGCTTTTTCATCCTTCTAAAAGAAGTGAATTTTGTTACTTAGTTGAAATAATGGCTTTTGTGGTATGTACCCTATTTGAACATGATATGAAACTGCTGAGATGAGATGTTTTTAATTACGCTGATCAAGAATTCAGAATTGGGTCTTCTCATGCCAAAAAACGAGACCATGCCCCGACCATCTCCAATTTTCACAAACGTTTTTACATATGTTTCCTGTTCGTGTATTGGTATGTGTGCTAAACCATTTTCTCAAGTATCGAGTTTATCGAGAGTTATAGCTATTTGTAATTTTTTGATTTTTGCTATTAAGCCCTTAGCTTTACGTCTATATCTCTTGATATAATTGAGCTAGAAATCTATAAAAATGCTAGTTTTATTTGTTGAAAGTTGAAAAATGATACTATATGGACAGATTAAAATTTATAAAAGTTTTTGAAAATTTCCAAAACGTTTAAACTTTTGAACCCGATTTGCAAAAATACTTACTGCTTCGATTTCGCTACCTGTTTTATTGTCCAAAGGGCTATGTGTCCGCTACAGGTTATTGAAATCACATCAATGCGCAATTCATAAATTACTACGCAAAAAATTCCGAAAGAATCGCGTGCAGAGTAGCGATCGGCCCAGCGGTAAATCTGTTTTCTGTTTGCTCAGCGCTGCAGGCTCCCGAGGGTAGGGGAGGAGGGGAGATTTGGGTGGAGGCGGGTAAGCAAAAGTAAGTAAAAATGCACTGAGAAAAAATTCTGAAAGGGAATTATGCCGTGTACCGGGTGCTACACAACGGTTACAACAACTCCAATGGGATATCTTCCTCGTAGATTTGGCAGTTGTTACGTAAGCGGCCATCAATGTGATTTTAGGGGTTAAGAAAATACCAACGGTACCACAATTAATTTAGGTCTACATTTAGATACGGAGCTATGTTTGAGTTCACACTAAATATACATATTTTAATTCAGCTAAGTAGATATCTAAGTGTACACCGAAAGTCATTAACACCGATTTGAACCTACTAACAGTCAAAGTTGAATTTCTCAAGTCAAATTACCATTAAAGAACTACCAAAACTTTCACAATAAAACATGTGGTCCAGGCAAAAGATGTGCTCAACAGAGTTCCTTTTTCTAAATATCTGTGAGCAGCAGTAGCAGAACTGAAATATTTAAAAAGCAATTGCTAAGTGATGCAGTTTCGGAATAAAAGTTATGCCCATTTAATGAGAATTTCATCACGTTTCCTTACCGAGTAACGGCCCCAATTTTCCCTGTCGGGCCGCAGTCATGCGCCATTAAGCCTGATCTTGACGCTGTCCTTAGAAGAAGAGAGAGTCTTCCTGCAGATTGTGTCACTTGACGCAGGAACAGCAGCATGGCATGACCGTATGCATGGCGTTCCTACGGACTTAGCGAACCGCTTCTGGAGATCTTTCCTCGTGGTTTCCACGTCAGCGTTGCTGATATAGCAAAATGAAATGTATTTTATATTTGAAGAGGCCCACTCGTACAATTGCCTGGGAGTCTGAAATTGTTGTTCATAAGGTCGTTGATTGCTTGCACGTGTGGCTAGACGCTTAATTGTGCTGCCAAGGCTGTCATTGAGCAGTTTCCCATGCGATCTGGCATAGATATGCCATTCCGCTGGAATGCCGAAATCTTCCTCTTGTCTTGTCTCGTTAACCATGTTGTACTGGGTTTGCATATTTACATACGAATTACCTCTCAACTAATCTATCAAGGCACTCAACTGTGGAAAACTCTCGTGGTTTCTGCCACGGTCCAGGAGCTCGGAGGCACTGAAAGTACAAGCACTTTTTCACTCATCATTCTCATATTACTTGACTGCCTCGGCCTCACTTGTAGGTGGGCTTTCTTTGACTGGCATGCTTTGGCGCATAGTTCCTTCAAGTGATTTTCGGAATTTCGGAATACGCTGTTGAATTTCTTAACTTTTCGCACATGGCACTTTTTGGACCGATATAGTTTCTTCTCGGTGATTGGAGATTCTCCTGATAGCTTCAAAGTCTTGTAAATATTTACAAACCTTGCTTTCTTTGGATAATATGCAATGCCACTACTATCGGCGGTTTCTTCAACTTCGGGGGTGGAGGATGACGTTTCCTGAGTCTCCTGAATTCTGGCTTGAGCCGTGCCGCACAACGAGGGCGCTGGGCTGAGCTCCCGCGAAGGTTTCCCTGCATTTCGAACTGCGGCAGCATTCGGTGTTTCACCAGGTGCAACCGGTGCACATGACATAGGCTTGCTGCAGCTGGCTGCATTAGCGTCCTTCTTCTCAGAAAACTTTGAGACTCCTATTGAGCTTGCAGAGCTTTTGTCCTTCGATCACCCCATTCTGAACTCCATAACACCTATCGTACAGGTTTGAACTCACTTCACGTAAGCCTGCGATACAGAGGTTCCAATGTAGATTCAGAGGACTACAACATGTTTTCTGTTTTTGGCGTAAATTTTTCCGTCATTTCATGTAAAATAGTGGTTTTCTCTCTTTTGATCAAAGCCATAAAACGATTGCTCGAAAGTGATGTTCATTCTTTCCATTCTACATATCTCCGATTCTATTTTCCACTAAGCATTTTCTCATTGAACATTTGTACCCAGTATTCCCAAATCTGGAGCTGCAGGCCATACAACCGTACGAGTTACAAAACGGTTTGCGCGAAGAAATGAAAATTAATCGACAAGAGTGTTCTTAACGTCGGTTTTTAAGGAAGGAATTTTCTGCTTCCAAATCAGTGACGCATACCTATTGTTGAAGGCTACAAAATTTTGTAAAATTGTTGCTCTGTTTGGCTTATCATCGTGATTACTACTAACGCTTAGGTTTCACATAGATTGTCCGTCAGTCAGCTCAGCGACAAGTAGCTTTCCCAAATGAATACGGCTGGTTAGGCGCGGAGGCGTGCATTTGCACACCGCAAGCCGTCGTCCCGCACGGGCGCTGTCAGCGGCGTAGAAATGACGACGCGCCTTCGCACGTACGGACACAAAAGCGATCACGTGTGTCTCGCTCGGGGGTGACACGCATTTCACTTCTCTCCTCCCGAGAAATGCCTCATCACGCACCTATCTGGATGTACTCCCTTCAAATATTTCCATGAACATCCATCCGTTTGTGTGCCCGTGCCGTGAATCAACGTCGCTCAAGTGCGATGCACGTGAGAAAGTGACAGCACGTGAGGAGGGGTTGTGTGTTGGCGGTTGACGAGCAAGCAAGGCACGCGGCGCCTGGCTGAGCACAGATCAACGTAGTTGCACGGCGGGCGTTATGAGATTGGAAGGACCTAATTCGTGTATGCAATATCCGTGTGGTGGCCGGTCTCATTTGCATTATAATATTGTAATGGACGTCCTTATAATCAAATAGGAAGTCTAACGTATAGTATATGTAAAAAAATCCTTATTATTTTAACGCATGATAAACACACGAATACTGAAGACCATCCTGCATTTAAAAACCTGCTTAAATTATTCGTTAAAAGTTATGACTTCGTATTTATTAATCACATTGTCACGTGCTCGGCGCATGCCTTTTAAACTCTATCTTATAACGATGCTGCATATGTTTTTATACACACACGTTCTGCATGTTCCATATTGAATTCTCTCTCTCTCTCTCTTTTTGAACTCCCCTGCCTCATATACTCGAGGGTCTTATAGAATACTCTAAGGGTACTCTACTTTATCTATATGTTAGATGCTAGTATCCACGTTTTTATTGCCGATAATCTCAGCTACCTGCCTCCCGTTTTTACGTTAGTGAAGTATTCCATCTGCAGATAATTTATGCGCTAGTGAGAATAGGGATTATTCCAGCAATGCGTTTACGGGTAGCCTATTTTCCCAGATGCACCGCACTGCCTTTCCGATTTACGTTTTCTCTTACAGCTTATTCCCGCTGTGACGTCACGATCGGTTGAGCCGTGTGCCGTAACCTTCAACCAAATCGACGCAATAGGGATGGGGCGATAGACGAGCACCCGCAACGCACCAAGGAATTCCATGACCACGACTGGATCTCCCTGTCCTCCCCTCGCATGGCCACGTCATGAAGAGGAAAAGCAAAACAAAAGCCTCGTATTTGGGGGGCGATGAAAAGAATTTCCGGCGGCAATGCCGGCTGGAGGTGGGTTAGTGATGAATCTGTTGACTAAATGAATGGGCGAATGCGGGGCCTACGTTATGAGGTTTAGATGGAATTGCATTGGAGTTAAAAGGCTAGTGATATGGGATATGGAATATTTCGGGTGGTTGGAAGGGCTACGGAGTGATTGAAATTGGTTGACTAGAGAGGTTGGGCTAAGGAGAGACTTGTGTCAGATGACCGCTTATTTTTTCGGGTGCATTGAAGCAAACACTAGTTTGCCCAAAGCAATGGCAAAACACGCTCAACTTCGAAAAGTTATACGATTTAAAAGAAATCTATTATCAAATAGCAAATATATGACACATTTTGCAGTGATGGATTTGAACTTAAATACAAATTGAAAACATTATTCTTCTCTGCAGGTCATTGAAAATGTCTTAGAACGAAACTGCAACTCTTTATTCCCATTGCGTCGTTATTTTGTCAATGCTTCAAACGCGACAAAGATGATCAGGGATTTAAGATATGTTATTGGACTATTTGCAAGGAATATTGCCATTTAGCTCAATATGCGTCGTCATTAAGTATCATGATCGATTTCGCAGGGAAAATTACAATAAATCGATTGAAACTCCTTTTATCACAAAACCTATGCAGCTCACTGTGCCAGATAAGTAATTAGTAGCCTAATTAACGTGTTTACTGGCACATGTGGATTTTATACATTTTTGTTGAGATACTAGTGACACACGTATGCGATGATTGCTTCTGTTTGAATAAAATATGTCAGGAGTAGCCATAAATTCTGCAACAAAAGAGAAATATTTTTATGATTGCAATATTAAGCGCATTAAACGATATTATTAATTGATAAAAATATGAATTTGTTAGGAACAATCCTACTGCAATGACTGCATAAAAATTTTGTATGCCTACCATTTTGTATTAATTCTTATACTTTTTTAGCCATTTGTTTGATGTTGTCAGATGTCGAAATGGCGGAAGACGAGTATTTGCCAAATTATTCCCTACATTTTGAAAAAAGGGTGAATTTCTTTAGTGCATTGGACGAGATATTGGCTTCTATTGTGTACTACCTAAAAATAGTGCCAAGAGAGGTTAAAAAGAGTGTTCCAAATGTTAAACAAAGGATACGGTGAAAGAAGTAACTAAGCTAAAAAGCACACAATGGGCTGAGATCGAAGAAAGATTGCTAAAATTCCAAAAATGGTTTGTCTTAGTCTGGAAGATAAAATTTTGCATTGTGTCTCTCCTGTTATTGGTACGTGTGAAGAATGCTTTAATTTTTCACAAATGATGTGCATAAACAATATTCGAAGGACTAAAGATGAAAAAGTATGGTAAAAATGCCGGAATTCTGTTTTCGCTGAAAATTTACTTAATACTAAAATTATTATTTAAAAAAACTTTAATATTAAAACAAAACGATGGACCCTATTTTCCACGGACTTTTTGCTCTTGGTTACAAAAACACTTACTACGTTCACAGAAATCCCGTGGAGTTTTAAAACTTCAATTTCTGGAACCCTCACATTGGGCTGCACAAGAGTAAAGGGGTAGGGCGCAAAGAAATCGTTGTATGTAGGACAGCAGCTCTGGAGGGTGTCTTGGAGGAAGTAGGCATACAATGGACTAGACTTATTGCCCAAAGAAGCTAAACATATCCTTCCACGGACTTTCATATTAACGCGAAATCCAAGATGCCAATGAGAGACTGTAGCCTAACGATTGAACGGCGCTGGATGGTATTTATATTTGCATCTACGTAATACCCTGCAAGCCATCGCGAGGGTCTGTGGAAAGAGGTGAAGGTCACCAAACTTGAACTATTGGCATGCAAAAAGGCTACCAAATAGAGACATACTAGATAAAAGCGTCACATGCAGATATATAGTTAGTATCTACATCTGTATTGATAGTATTGACAACATCTGTAATGTGATACATTGATAAGATGAATAAATTTTATTATTATTATTATTATTACATAGTAATAACGGGATTATTGATTGTTAATTCGTTCATCATGCACTACAGACTACTGGTTCATTTTTCACCAACCTATTCCTTTACTATGCTGCCTACAGTGCTCTCTTAAGGTATGCGAGTAAAATGACATTTTAAATGCATCGGTACTACATAATATCTCTTTAATCTTGTTAACCTCATCGAACCTAGCATAATGCGCAGAGGTTGTTAACACATGTCTAACGTCATGCGTGAATAAATCAGTCTTAAATTTACTAAAGAGGTTTGACCTAAATTTTAACCTGCGTGTTGAAATGCAAATATTTGTAAATTTTACATAAGTAACTTTAAGCGACCAGTTTCGTCACTGTGCGACATCATCACCTGATGATGTCACTCAGTGACGAAACTTGTCGATTAAAGTTACTTATGCGAAGTTTACAAAGTTTTTCATTTCATCATGAAGCAATTTCACGAAGTCACGCCGCAAACCAATCATTTCAACCCTTGTTCTGATGGTAATTCCTTTGCTATTTCTTCTAATAAACTCGTAATGATGACAAGGAAACAATTATCATCTACATATACATCTACATAATACCATGCAAGCCACAATAAACGTGTCTGGCAGGGGGTGAATTCACACCAAATATGGATTACATATCATGCATTAAAAATATTACTGATAATATAATAGTCTAAACTTCACAATTTGAAAAACATAAAAATAGATAAAACCGTGCAATATAATGCTCTGAGTGGGTTAGCTTAAAGTCCTTATACCAACATGCAAAAGCCTATGCTATCCATTGATACACTCGTATTTAAGTACATATTATATTGTTATGCTATATAGTATATTTACTGCAATTCATATCTCGAATTGTATGAAAAAAAGGACATTTTGAACCTGTCAGTTCGGGAATATATTTCTTTAATTTTATGATTATGGTCTAGCCTACCATATTAAATTGGTGTTCGCAAAATATTTCTCGCGTGGACTACCTCGCCGGCCCAGGTGGCAGAGAGGTAAAGTCCTCGCCTGCTAATCCTAGAGTACCTCCTGGGTGGGTTTTTCTCCACCCAGGGCATAGATGCTTGTCAAGCTTTGTTGGTTCAGCCCCTGAAAAACCTGATGATAGGCAAATGCCTGTTGGAATCCCAGGGGTATATGGACCAACAGAATAGTCCGAATGCTATTAAAAAAAGTCATTTGTGGAAATATTACCTTGGAATTTATTCAAGATATTAAGTATAAATGTCAACCTACGATCTGACAGTGATTTCTATTTTAACTCATTTAATACACTGGTTATGCTAATATAGTTATCGTACAAATCTTGCGATCTTCGTAGCTCACGTTTGAGTTCATCATTTAGGCCTATTTCATGTGGCAGTGTATTCTGAATGAGGTGTAATGAGGAAAAGATAGCTAATTTCTCGTATATGATCGTCACATCTACCCAGCACCCTTATGATGAATCCCAGTTTACGTATAGCACGATCCAGTATTTCAAGAATGTGTTTACCACAGGAAAGATCATGTGTCAGTCTTATTCCAAGATATTTAATGGATTCCACGTTTGTTAATTTATTATTACTTTTTTTGTAAGTGCTAGGAGCACAACTATTCAGTTTCCAAAAATTCACAACTACAAATTTTGTAAGGTTTTTTGTAACCTCCGTGTATCACAGAACTTTTCAATTGCTTGTAGGTCATTAATTAAATATTATTTTTCGTTTGGCCATCATCCTGTACACTACGGCGTCACCGGCAAAGAGACGAGGCTTATTTTCACCACATCATTGATACCCTTTAAGTACAGAAGGAACAAGAGTGGACCTATCACACTACCTTGTGGCCCACCGGAAGTGATTTCAATTTCCAGGGAGGTAACACCATCCAAAACCACCCTTTGCACCCGGTCATGTAGAAAATCATGTACCTATAATATAATATTACTGGCTAACCCTTAAGATTTTAAGGAGGTTGATCCGAAGAGTGAAAGTCATGCCATTTTTTTATATTTTCAGCACATATAGAACTAAAGTTCCTCTATCTAATAAAGTAAAGATAAAATCACCAACCCTTACTCCTTGTTCCACAAATTGCATTTGAAATAACATACGATTAACGGCGAGAATGGCCATCACATGGGAATATAACGTTTAAAAATACCATAGTGACATGACATTTCTGCAAAAAACTGATATTTTATGCGTAATTTCACAAGAAATAAAATGACAGGAAAAAGAAGGCATCAACCCACCGTATTTTTCGCTAAAACCACCAATTTCTGCGCTTATAGCGGACGAAATGCTGATAGCAATATTCTGGTGTTATACATTAGTAAATTAATTGAGTACTTGAATTTATTTCTTTAAAGTAAAAGCTGAATGACTCCATCATCGAGCTGATTAAAATTATCATAAAAAAGAAATCCTTCGACTTTACATCGTATTTCTTGTGATACTTATGACTTTCAATAGCTTAGGTAATTTTCTTTGTGAAGTAAGGATCACTTAGCAGGCATATACTCGTACTTAAATTAATAAGATTCCTCGGACAACTTGACTCAAGCAGTCGCGAGCCAACCTCCTTAATTTCATACTTAGTTTGCTAAGAGGCACCTTGTCAAAAGCTTTCTTGAATTCGAGAAATATAGTATCCACTGGAATATTATATTCGACAGATGCTAAAATATCGTGGGAAAAGAGAACAAATTGAGCATCACCTTATCTGATCTTCCGGAAGCCATGCTGAACTTTGATAAATAAATTCTGGCTATCTAGGTGTCCCATGACTGAACTGACAAATTTGTGTTCCAGGACCTTGCAAGTAATGGATGTCAGGGATAAAGGTCAGTAGTTAGATGGTTTCTCGTTATCACCACTTTCAAAAATGGGTGTTACATCGGTCTTTTTCCAAACCTTTGGCGCAAAGTGTTCGGTCAGGAATAAATTAGATACTATTTCCAGATATCGAGAAAAATTGGAAGTTAACCCTCAGTATATGCGCCTGGGAATTTGATCAGGGCCAGGAGATTTGTTGGGTCTTATATATTTTAGTAACTTTTCAATGTCATTACAAAAAAATTCAATTGGGCTCATCAGCCGATGAAAGAAGTCAGAGGTAAGACGACCGTTGAATCTCCAGAAGGTGGGTTAAGAACGATTTGGAAGAAGGAATTCCTTAAGTTAACTTTGTCAATAGTGTCTAGAGGCAATTTCCCCCTTATCATTTTTAAGTGAATTGACGGCAGACTTATTGCCTTTTACCTCCCTTACTTAGGACCAGAAGACTTAGGATTTTCCTTCAATTGCTACCCAAGAGTTTTTCTTTTGAATTCTGTCAATGTATTTCCAAGGGCTGTCTTTGCATTGGATTGTGAAAGTATATAATTTGCAATTTTCACGTTACGATCATCGATTGGCATATATTTACTAGTTTTTTAAAATTTTTGCGTGGTATACCCACTACCGTCACAGGGGTTTCTCAAGTCGGCATTGTACCACATTTGTTCAGGGCTTTCTTTTTTAAATTTATTAGGGATTTCTGAGCACGTGATATTAATGAACGACATCCATGAACCCTCCGTACATAAGTCTTGGAAGACTTTTTAAAATCCAATAAGGAATTTCTTAAATAAATTTTAGAGTTAGCAAAGTCTGCTCTTTTATAAATGTAAATTCTGCTTTTTCGTTAAAAATATTTGTCTAAAGTTAGAGAGGATTCAATGTAAGATCTCTATGGTCACTGATTACTTCAACGGTGTCAATCTTAGTCACTTGTTGTGGGATATTGGTTTCCAGCAAATCAAGAACCTTATATTCTCTCTAAGGTGCTGTAGCTAATTGTTGTAGGGAGTTGTTGGAGAACACATCTAATCTACATCTACATCTACAAGATACCCTGCAAGCCACCGCGAGGGTGTGCTGCAGGGGGTGAAGATCACCAAGCATGCACTATTGACCAGCAATATAGGGTCTCATGCAACTAGATTGTTAGTATCTATAGTATTTAAAGGATTAATACATGCATCATGCACTACAGAATATTCTATAGTATTTCCCCTACCTATCCCTTGCTATGCTGCCTATTCTGTTCTCTCATAGTACGGGGGAAAAATGCCATTTTGAATCTATCAGTAAGACAATATATCTCTCTAATCTTATTTATCTGGTCGAGTCTAGCATAGTACGCTGGTGTTTTTAATATGTATGCCTTACATCTTCAGTAAATCCATCCGATTAAAATTTCTCTAACCTATCTCTCCAAACTTATTTATCTGGTCGAATTTAGCATAGTACGCTGGTGTTTTTAATATGTGCCTTACATCTTCAATAAAGCTATCCGATTAAAACTTCTCTGATAGATTTAATCTGTACTTAAACCTACGCTCTAATAATGATTACCACCCTTATTCCTGTATTAATTCTGAAACACTACTCAACCTATCGTAACACCTTTTAACGAACCTAGCTGCTCTACGCTGCACACGGTCTAGTTCTCTGAACAAACCTAATTCCTTCGGATCCCATACACTGGCTGCATACTCAAGGTGGGGCCTAACCAGAGAAAAGTAACATCGCTCTTTTGTCTTCTCATCACATTTTCCAAGTACTATTTTTATAAATCCTACCTTTCTCTTCGCTCGGCCGCACATTTCCCGGATGTGTCTTCCCCACAATAAATCTTTAGTGATCGTCACACCTAAATACCTTATGGTTTCTACGCTTTCGATCTTCGTGTTACTAATTTTATAGTATCGCCCTATCGAATAATTCCTTCTCCAAAACTTCGTGGCTACACACTTTTTAAGGATAAGTTCTAACTGCCATTTGTCGCACGACTCTTGAATTGCATTTAAATCCTTGCTAAACGATTTCCTGTCTTCTTCTTTTGATATACTCCTATACACTACCGCCTGCATCGTCTGCAAAATGCCTGAGCTTACTACTAACTACGGTACGAAATCGTTAATGTATAAAAGAAATAGAAGCGGACATAATACACTACCCTGGGGAACTCCCGATATGACTTTGATTGTGTCCGACATGATACCATCTATAACAACCCTCTGCTCTTGCCCACATAATAATTCTTTGACCCAACATAACATGTGTTTCTTTATACCAAAACTATCTAATTTAAAGATTAATTTATCATGAGGAACTTTGTCGAATGCCTTTTTAAAATCTAAAAATATTGCATCAACTTCAGTACTGTTTTCGCCGTGGACTAAAATATCGTGAGCGAATAAAGCTAATTGTGTCTCGCATGATCCACCTTTCCGGAACCCGTCTGACGTCTAATAGAGTCTCACAGATATCCTTGTCCCTTCCTCCAGTTTTAAAGCAGTGAGTTCTGCTGTCTATTGAGGAAGCATTGATATCTCAACCTATTTTTATATTACGATCACTGTTACAGGACGTGATAGCATTTATCTGCCTTCCCAGTTCTAGCAGTGAGTCAACATCAGTGTTTGGGGTCCTACAGAATGCTCAAACAAATATTGATTTTGATTGAGGACATGTTAATGCACACCAAACAATTTTCAAGGGGTTTTCGGGAAATATTATTGCTTTGCTACTGCTTGTATTCTTGACTGGATTGAAAACACCACCACCTGTTCGGTTTCAGACATGTCCCAGGAGGCGTAATTGATTTTGTATTTTCCTTATTTTTTCTGCGTGGCGATTTTGTCCTTTGTGTTACCGAGGAGGTCTTCCACTTTGTTTATGCTGCTGTAGTAAATATTTGTGTTCACTCATTAAAACCTTTTTTTGAAACCTTCGGTCAACTGCGGGCCAAACGGAAATTTTATGAACGGAAAGTTTTCTTCCTTGTTATGTGTAGTTTAATCTGCATAGAGAGCGTTATCAATGAAGTAAAAAAATCTTTAGGAGTTGATATATACGGAAAGTAAATTAGCATGCTGCGATTCATTCATGACATAGCAGTCATACCAGAGGCAGTAAAGGCTTCATGTATGTTAAATATGAAAAGATATCCATTGGGTATTACCTGAAGATCATAAAAAATAAGTCAATGGTATACAGTTTGAGAGAAGAGGCCATGGTCAAAGTTAAAGTCGGAAAATCAAACGCTGGAGAGTCGAAGGAGAATTTCCATTTGGGAAGCCTTGTACCAGTGATGGAAAATAGTCAGTAGGTGAAATTTCCGGCCAACGAGGACCTTTTACCTAAGAAAGAATCTACTTATGACCGGGAAAACTAGCTTGAAAGTGCACATAAACTTAATCTCTTTGGCATATTTTAATAAATATGTGGTGATTCGGGATGGGTGAGGTCGCCTCCCGGTCGAGTGGTCTCAAGGTGAACAACATCAAAGCTCTGTATTAGATATAAAAGTACAGAATTTTAAATAAAAATGAATGCCAGCATCACTACTGGCCTAAACTGAGACCACTAGCAGACGGCTGGAGCAAAAAAGAAACAAAATTACTATTTTAAAATCGCATCAGCCACTCACTCGCGAACCTCACCTTTTCAGCCAGCCAAGCATCATCATGATTTACATGACCGCCGAGGCAATCAGTATTTTTTCTTTTTCATTGCATGCATATGCATTTCATGGAGAAGGTTTTCTTTTCAATGTAAGAGAGTTCTAAACTCAGTTATTCTTCCATTAATATTCGTTATTTTGGTATTTAGGGGTATAGGTTTAGGTATAGTTATTAAACCACGGCTCCGTACGCTGGTAGATTACAGAAACTCCGGAATTTATAATATTTAATTCCTTCTTCGATGTTCACATGTGTTTTAGGTAAGCGTAGGAAGAAAATATAACTCGTATAAATGCACTCGTATTGAGCTAAGCTAATATTATTTTTCATCAGTTTATGATTGCCAAGTAATGGCTGAAGTATTTTAAAAATGACTTTTATAACCGAAGTTGATTAGTTTGTCTAACAAGGGTGATTTTCAGAAGGGTGTCCTTAAGGGACTATTTTGATCCTTATAAATATTTTTCGAAATATACAGATGTAGCTAAAAATATGTAAATGAAAATTATCATATTTTCAGTGGTCTCATCAGCGTTACTAAAAGTAGGAAGGGAACATACTTTAGGACAGTACATCTACATATAAGCGGTACTCTGCAAGCCACCATAAGGGTGTATAGCAGGGGGTGAATATCACCAAACATTAACTATTGACATGCAAACAAGCTACTACATGGAAACATGCTTCATAATAGGGTCACTTGCAGCTTGATGGTTGGTATCTACATAATTGGGGATAATATCTACATGAGGGGATTGGTTCATGATACATGAATCATGCACTACAGAATAGGTACTCCACAATATTTCTCCTTCATATCCCTTTGCTATGCTGCGTATTGTGTTCTCTTATAGTACGGGGGAAAAATGACCTTAAGAATTTATTAGTACGACTATCTATTTCTTTAATCTTATTTCGCCGGTCGAATCTAGCATAATACGCTGGCATTTTAAATGTATATCTAACATCTTTAGTAAAGGTACATCTTCCCCCTGTCACACACCCTCGTGGAGGCTCGCAAGGTACGCGTAAGGCTCGCGTAGATGTGTAAAGCTATCCAATTTGACTTTCTAAAATCGGGTTTATCTCTATTTTATTTTATGATCTGAAAATGATTTCCAACTTTATTCTTCTGTTAATTCTGATACATTACAAAAGCTATCGTAAAACCTTTTAACAAACCTATCCGCACTACGATGCACAATGGCTTGCTCTCTGATCAAAACTATTTCATTCGGATCCCATGCACTGGCTACATATTCAAGGTGGGACCTAACTAGTGAAAAATAACACCGCTGTTTTGTCTTATAATCACGTTTCCGCGGTACTCTTTTAATAAAACGTAGTTTTCTCTCGGCTTGACCGCATACATCCCGGATGTGTCTTCCCCATTATAAGTCTTAAGTCTTAACTGTTACACATGAGTACCTTACGGTTTCAACGCTTTCAGTTTTCTTGTTGCTAATGCTACATGATCGCTTTTTCGAACTGCTCCTCTTCCAAACATTAATAGCTATACACTTTTTAAGGTTAAGTTCTAACTGCCATTTGTCGCACCACTCTTGAATTGCATCTATATCCTGGCTAACCGATTCCCTACCTTCTTATTTTGATATACCCCTGTACCCTACCGCATCTTCTGCAAAACTCTAAGCTTAATATTAACTCCAGTTCCCAAATCTTTTAAGCATAAAAAATACAAGCGGACCTGGAAAACTCAGGATATGACTTTAATTGTATCCGACATGATACCAACTCTCTGCTCTCGCCCAAGTAAGAATACTTTTTTTTCAAATAAAACGTATATATTGATACCAAAACTCTTTAACTTCAAGGATAATATTTTATGAGGAATTTTATCGAATATCTATTTAAAATCTAAATATATCATATCAACTTCAGAACTCTGTTCGCTTTAGGCTAAAATATCGTGTACGAATAAATATAATTGTATCTCGCCAAATCTGTAGGCTCTTTATGGGTAATCCCTGACTATTTAAGTGCCCCATGATCGAACTGAATAAAATGTGCTCAAATACATCACGAAAGATTGACGTGAGTGGAATGGGTCTATTGTACTAGGTTCTTCCTTATCAGCGCTTTTAAAAATTGACGTAATATTAGTTACTTCCCAATCCTAGGTACTGTGTGTTTCTATAGTATTCTATTGAATATTAGTTCTTGATTAGTGATTATTTAAGAAGCTTATGTTTTATAAACTCTGGAAGGAATATGGTCGGGACCTTGTGATTTGTTTTTACAAATGTTTTTTTTACTGCTGCTCTATTCCGCGACATGAAATTTTTATTTCGGGAATTTGACCACAGGATGTGTTCGGCGTAGGTTCCACTGCGTTGTGTGACGATTAGTTGAATACGCTTTGGAAGAAGGTGTTTAAAGAATTGGCTGTTTCTACAATGCTGGTGACTCTAACTCCGTTATCGTTTTTAAGTTTGTGCACTGTGGACCATATTCCATGTAACTTTCTCACATACGACCGAAATACTTTATGATTTTTTTCTGATTAGTCTTCTAATATCTTGCTCTTGATATATGATAATACTTCCTACATGATTTCAATGCTAATGCTCTTGATTCTTAATATTTTTCTTCAAACAAATTTCTTTCCTCTATCATTAGACCCTTTCTTGCATTCTTCATCTCAGCATTACGTACCATTTGTCGCTTTACTGATTTCCTACCCTCCAAACAACGTTGGCTCTCTATTATTACCTAACAATTTACTTGGTACGTATTTGTTAGCTACTTTACGGGTGAGCTTAAGAAATGCTCTCGAGGAATCCTCAGTATCTAATCCTTTGCTTTGTTCGCTAAATACATTAAATGATTCATTTATCTCCCCTTTCATCCCGTCGTGATTAGCCCTACCAAATAAGTTTACCCTTCTTCTTGGTTTAGTATGTCTTTCTAAGCCCTGAATAAATTTTGCATGCACTATTTTATTATCATTAATTCAGTTTAGCTACCGAGGCGTCATCGTTCCCTGTGGAATATTAAAGGCCTTAAAGGAACTACATGCTCTCAAACTGTTAGACATATTATGTCACGAAGCAGTCGATGTTGTGCTTATGGCTCCACCGTCCAAGAGGATAAGGCCAAACTTTAAACACTATAGTGCTTACTGTATAACAAATTGAAGGACCGCGAACTGGCCGCGAGAACCTTAACGGCGTTACCCGCTGAAATTGCACAATAGAAGAAGTTCCACAGAGAAAACAAAAGCTGGACTGCTTTGTGGCATAATATGTCCAGCCGTTCGAGAACATCTAGTTCCTTTAAGTTGTCTAATATCAGTAATTTCTGTGTCTGTAACTATATTTAAGTATTTTTTGGGTGTGTTTGTAGCTAATTAGTCTACAATATTGCTTCCTCTGATCGGTTCTCTTACTAGCCGTTGTAAAGAATTTGATGCAAATTTATTCAACGGTGATTTTTAGAGCTCCTTTTCTTTACCTCCTGTTATAAAACTACATGTTTTCCAGTCTATTGGAGGGAAATTGAAGTCTCCACCTACTATTATTCCCCTATCATAGTTCCGAGAAAGCTATGTACCTGTCTCTGACTCCTAGCTCCTCTATGGAATGAACGCCTGCATCCGGTGGCCTGTAATATGCACTTACATATATCCTTTTTGCGTAACTACTTTTACTTAACAGATACCAAATACTTTCCACATCGCACTCTGAAATAAGTTCTCTTCTTCCAGCATACTGGTCTATCACAAACATAAATACCCCTCCTTCCTTTCTGCTGACTCTATCCTTTCTGTATGCAGCAAAACACTTTGGAAATATGTCATAATCTGATAAGTTCTTCGATACCCAGATTTCTGTTCCTTCGATTATATATGTATCAGTATGAGATGTATAATTCTACTACTTGATTTCTTAAACTACAACAATTCAGATGACAATTCAGACAACAAAATGGATCTAAATAGTAATCATGATACCTACTTCTGCTTTTTCATTTTCAAACTTCTATTATCTTGTTTATGCCTGCCATTCACACATTATAAAGTAAACACAAGGATTCAATGAATGGCGATAAGCGCGAATTGGGTTACGAGGTTGTTCCTGGCTATGATTATTTATCTCAGAATAAAAATTAAAACACACTCAATCTCTACTTCCGATACTAATTGGATACGTAAATTTAGCTTTAATCTTCAAAAATTATTTTCTTGATTATATTCTCCTTCTGTCATCAAAACCTTCTATCTACCAAGGGCAACGAACTCCCTAAGCGACGGGCTTTCCTCAAATGACGTTTGACATACCATCTTAATCAACCGTCAACATCGTTCACTCATATTTTACCGCATTGGCAAAATTGGTGCGACTATTCAGTACGTTATCTTTAGGAACAAACATATCACCAAGAATTGGACAGAACTGTCGATATAAATAAATAATGAATGTAAGTTCAATCAGCCTTCAAGGAGATGATAATGCCAACATAATTGGAAATCTGCATTATTTATAAAGATAAGTGTAATTATGCATTAATTATATGAATACCTAATGAGGTTGATTTCCGGTAAGGCTTATTATTATTCGAATTCCCACGTATTGCCAAGAGGCTGATAATACTCTAACGTTGACATTGTTTCATGATGTATGTAAATGCATCTCGAAGCACTACCGCCAATTTATATCCTCCTCACATATCCCTAAAAAATTTCGTTCAACTTATAACTCGTCAACATCCTTCCAACGTGACCATAGTTTGCTCACGAGGTCAAAGGGGTCAATTAAAATGGGAGATCTTGTGGGAATGGAGGGAATTTGAGTGGTGGTTATCCTGTTGGCCGGAGGACTGTGAAGAGGAGTGGAGCACAAATGCCCGTGGCTTAGACAGAACTTTCCCAATCGCTTTGTTCCTATAGTAAAATACTCTACGTGAAAACAATAGAGGTCAGATAATGAAGGGATAGAAACTAGGCGCTGGGCCATGACAAACTGAACCGTAATATTACCATGTCCAGGTGATTTATTTGACTTAAGATGTTTTACCGAATTAACTATTTCTACTGAAAATATGGTTTCTGGTCTACTCTCTGAAATGCAGGGATTTTTAGCTGATGACATGGTCTCAACATGATGATATAATTTAGCCAATCAAAAACACTGACGAAGTAATTATTATACTCCTCCACCTATGTATTTATATTTTTTACAACATTACCATCAATCATCAGAGTAATATCTTCATGCTTTGCATTGATTTAACCGGTCATTTCTTTGAGCAAACACCAATGTTCTTTCGCATTACCACTGAAACTATGGAATTTTTCAATATAATGATTATAACTGGCATTTCTAAGGTTATTTCGAAGTTTATTTCTAACCTTTACATATTTTAACCTTAGATTTTGATTATTAGGATGCTGTCTACTCGTTTTTAGTAAATATTTCTTTCTGTTTATAAGACGTAGTAGCTCATTCTTCATCCAAGATTTTCATTTAACGTGTTTTTTCAACCAATAATTTGCACTTTTTAGATACCTCGAGACCCTTTTGAAGGAATTTTAACAATAATTCACACGTTTCTGAAGCTGTATTTTCAACAAATACAACGGACCAATTTGATATTTTTACGAGCTCCCTAAAAGTGACAGGATTTACTCTAGCACAAAAAGTAGCACATATGGAATTATTTATTGACCTACAACATTCTAAATTACAAGCGAAATTCATAAAAATCATAGAGTGATCTCTAAATAATATAGGTTAACCGTGAGACTGAATTTATACCAATTTAAACTTTGAACTAAAACATGACCTACGCATGTAGCTGAGGTCTTTGTTATTCTTGTTGGTTCATCATTTGCACAATTCAAACCATAGAAACTCATTACATTATTGTATTATCTATGTTTGAAACAAATATTATAGCATTCACGTCACCAATTATTATCAGATTACCTTTCAATGATTTTTGCAGTGATTCGATTTCATTACAAAACTTAGGTATTTGCAAATTTAAATTTCTCTACACACTTAACAAATAGAAATGCACTGAACATACATTAAATGACAGCAACACACAGTGTGCAGACACAAATTCTACAGGTATGTGAGAACATTGAATATAGCCTCTCAAAAATACAATTACACCCTTTGCACGATTTCCATCATTGCATTTTGCGAAAAGTTTATAACCAACAATTTGGTAAAACTTAACTTCACAATCATTAATCCACACCTCAGGCAAAACCACAATCTTTGGTTTATATATTGTGACGGAACGGGCTTGATTCTCCTTTGCCCGTTGACTCGCCGCAGTCCTTACGCCTTCGAGTACTGGAACCCTTACCTTTGCCTCGACACCTCGTCTCCTTCGGACTTTCCCGGGTGGGAAATGGTTTTGAGAAAAAGGTATATCGCGACCTTTGTCGCGTGTTTGAGAAGGGCGCCACCTCAAAACCGCGGCATCGGACCAGCTCCGCCAGCAAAGCAAGGACGATCCAAATTGTTCGAGGGTCGGGGGGACTTTAAGCCAGGGCGGACGGTAAAACAGTGAGGGCCGTATGACGTGAGCGCGGGAGAAATTACGCGAAGCGTAAGAATGAACCTCTGCCTTTTTTTTACAATTAACACAAGTAACATTTATTCACTGAAATGAGCATGAAAATGAACACGAAGGCACTCTACAGCTAAATAACACAGGTCTTAATGACTAATGAGGGATGAAGAGGTGAATGAATGGCGAGACATAAATGGAACGAAATTAACCACAATGAAATAATAACCCTGTAACACTTTGTCCAAATAAATGACCAAGCAACAAATGAAATAAAATGAACTACTAAATGGAGAGAATTACACGCTCCTCGTCCTTTTATGAATACTAATGATGAGGACGGGAGTAAGTGATACAGAAATATGGTCCCGTAGGACTATGATTGTCCACTCTTGAGATCAGTTTGACTCTTCTCTTGACCTGAAGGGACTTTAACTCTGTTTGGATATCTCGTACACCACTTATTCTGGCGCACACGGGTTTCACAGTGGGGAAGCGTGAATAAGAGGGTTGAAACCACTTAGGATTGGGGAAATACGGGTGTGGCGATACTTATGTGTGAGCTGGTGTGGAGCTTGACGGCGAAATCCAGCGCGGAGAGACTGCACCGTTGAGTTTTCGGTATGGTGGCGTGGAGAACGGAATTCAACAACTCCTGTTGAAATAATGCACCTTCCGACTGAAAGGAACTCGTCCAACCTTTGGTTCCGGGGATGCGGCGACCCGCTACCTTTTGCGGTCTGTCGCCCTTATCTACCCGAAACCGCACCTCCTCTTTGGGGTGCCGGGATCGAGGTCCGCTGCGTCTCGTTCCTCCTCTGGGGCAGAACGCAGGAAAAACCGCTAGGGAACGACTTTGTCAATTCCTCGCGGAAGTCGTGGTGATCTCCGTCTCCGATTATCGCCTCTCTCTCTCTCTCCGTCCACACTCTCGCCTGGCTTCACCAGCACACCTTGAGCTACTGTGCTCGACTTCCAATCACCAACTGCCAACCGATATCTCACCCGACTCAACCGTCGGCGTCCTCCTTGTAACGCTCATCCCCATCACACGTGACTTCAATTCAAAAATCACCAATAGGTTCACGGCTTACACTGCCCAATGACCTGGGTAGACACATAAGTGGCGTGATTCTTACTCTTAAGGAATCCAATGCACAAGACAAAGGAACATTTTACCAGATATCCACGCAGAAAAAGGCAGGCGTTCATCTCGCTTACGTAACGGGGACCTGGCTTGGGACGCAAATGACCGGCGCGGGAGGCGCGACCAGGGAAAAACAAAGATAAGACGGCCAATCCGTCACAATATAATGTTATTTAGATGGAGTAGAATGCATCAAAATTATTTCTCCAGCTCTGTATATTTTGGCGACTAATAGTACATTTCCCAGAGGAACTATTATTATGACAATACAATGACACGTTTATGAGTGGAATTAGATTAAAACCTACACAAGTCATTCTAGCTCGTCAACACAACAATCGGTTGACCTTCCCGCCGTTCTCATCAGTATTTGTCCACTCCGTATCCAAAGGTTTGCGTAATGGTTAGACATCTTAACTTCTCGAGCTTCATTGAGGACTTTACACCTGCCTAGAGATAGTGCCTCGTTGATTTAAATAGGTCTATCAGCAGAAGGGTCAGTTAAAAATGTGAGAATCCGGGTGGAAAAGTTCTTTTTCACTCTTCATTTATGCAAGAAGTCCTCCTTAACCTTCTGGCTTTGAAACCTTACGTATGTGCCTCCAGGTTCAACATTAGATTTAGGTTTGGATCACTAGCAGTAATCTAAACAGTTATCATTCAACTGAGCACCTAGAACGGTACCAATTAGACATTCAACTTGCTAAATGTTTTCGTTTGATGAGTTAGCTACACCATGAATTTGTGCAGTATTAGCAAGAATCTTACGTTATAAATCATCTGAATGATCTAAGCACCCATTTATTTTCTTTTTGAGCAATAAATTCTCATTACATAAGGCTTCGATTTGCATAAACATTTTTCCAATTGCTTACCTTTCTTTCTAATAATTTTAACGTTGTCATCAAGTCTCTCATAGTGTTTATCTATATAATCTCCTAATAAATATTTTCCTTCACTTTTGGGTCTTCTTTTATTTTCTGGAAGAGACAATATATTTCGTGGAAGAATCCGCCTTCACATGATCTTCTATCAGCAACTCCTGAAGGTTCGTTTTCATTTAAACGCACCTTAAGAGAAGTGTAGCATCCTGAAAAATTCCAAACCTGCTTGCTCTCTATGATTTCATCAATTGCATCCTTGGCTAAAGGACTCTCTACGCAGTGTCCATAAAACTTCCTTTGGCACGTGGAACAAATAATATGAATGGTGTTCCGGGTTGATTTGTGGCACACAAAACACGCACTCATCGTGAAAAAACTCGTTGAACAGTTATTTGGACACTTTGTTCTTATCAACAGCCACCCTTCGCCATTAACACCATACATAAAACAATTATAGAATACACCTAATTTTATACTTAGTACACCCACTTTACACTTCGTACTTGGTGCACATAGCAGGGACGAATACTCTCACTAGCGTCAACTGTGGCCTTTTGGTTCCCCCCCTCCTCCACTCGATGGATGTTGGCGGACTATTTATCATCTGGACTTAGCCGAAGAACTTGCACGACAGGCGTAGCTAACGAAACTCGGAGCCAAGTACGCCAAAAATGCCTACGATTCCAAAATGCAACAATGCCGGACTGCACCGTCCATCCTGCACCTTTTCGTCCGCATCTGTTCGTCCGTTCCTGTTCGTCCGCGCCGTAACCTCACCACAGCTGCCCTCACTTATATAGCCCCCTGAGTGCGGATGAAGGCGAGAAGTCTGCCCAACACACAGGCCATCAGCTGATGTCCTCCCACCGGAATCAGAAAAGAGTTCCTGATTCTCCAATGGTAAACCTCCACCTCGCCCACTTATATCATTTTCCCTCCCCTAAACATCTACATATAGACTAATTCCATGCTCACCCCACTCCACCTTGACCTTGCCGAAAACACCCCCTCCTTATGCGAGAAAAAACCTCACCTCTCACGCCCTATTTTCAAATAGAGATGGCAAGGACGGCAATTCCTGCGTGTGTGCGGCCGCTTCAAGTCAGTTTTTTGAGACTTCGTCGTGTTTTAGGGTGTCCTTATGGCTACTCGCTATTAAAGGAAAGATAATGCAATTTTCCACAAGTAAATAATTTTTATTCCGACTAGTTTCGGTGCACTACACCATTTTCAAGTCTTGACTTGAAAGTCGGAATAAAAATTATTTACCTGTGGAAAAATGCATTATCTTTCCTTTAATATGGAAAATATTTAGTCAGTTGGTTTGTACTTATTATTGCCCATTTATTGAAATAAATTTTTGGTAAAGTTAGATTCATAAATTTTATTTCATGTTCAATTTAACCTCATCTTGCTCACCCGAGCTTGTAAAGAATTTTGTCCCCTGGGCGACCGTACCTCACGAAATCTTTATTTCATATAGAAAACGCTGAACAACTCATGGCCTTCAACAGGCTACGGCAAGTAAACACACCTCCGCACACTTTGAGAGACAGAGAACGAGTGACTGATCAATCAAAAGCTGATGCACGAAGTTTTTCACCCCAATATTTCCTAAAATAGCCAAATGGCGTAACTTTGGCGTAATGGTGTAATGGCGTAACGACGTCCAACGGTCACTCTGCACCAAGCCCATACCATACCATCCCCAACGAAATGAGAGTTGCAGAACATATTTCTCATGTCTCATAGAAAAAACAGACATTTGACGTGGGAGTGAGCTCTCCAGGTTAAGGAATCTTACCCCCCACCCGAAGACTATGTATACCATCTCATTACTAAGGATGTGTATGAAATTTACAGCACTTTTACGACGTCCTATGGTGAGCAGAGTGGGCGTTTTGTGGCTTTCCACCTGAAAGTGGCGGTGGCAGTAACAGAAAAAATACTCTAGGAAAATTCACAATATTTGAACCAAAA
Organism: Platycnemis pennipes; assembly: GCA_933228895.1. Lineage (NCBI taxonomy): Eukaryota > Metazoa > Arthropoda > Insecta > Odonata > Platycnemididae > Platycnemis > Platycnemis pennipes. The sequence goes on along the minus strand of OW121846.1, from coordinate 100,351,931 downwards.
AGACGCGGGTGGTGTTCAGAGAAAAAATTTGCTCTCGGCAAACTATAAGAGCAGCCATACAAATTGAGAAAATTCTCCAAATTTTCACCAGGAGGATGTCATTTAATCCACCGCTTCCTACGAGGGAGACTTTGGAACACATGAGTTTCCCAGACCCTTCGAGTGAAGAACAAAATTCCACTCCAGATTAAAAAGGCATGACGAAGGAGAACCTCAAAAGTGCTTCAAGGCCGGGGAATTGGGGAAAAGTACAGATCCTTCTAAACATGAACGCTGAAAATTCTCTCCAGTAAATTCAAAGAGAGAGTGGGAGGAGCCAATTAATTGTAACTGCGTTTGAGCACTTGAAGTTAGTTTGACAATTCATAAGCGTGCATTTGACGAAACAATAACTCATTGCGGCTAATGCCTACGCAAGCACCAATGGCCAAGGCAACACGTAATCATAGTAATAAAAGTTATTTCGGTTACACCTAGACTACACGAGATTTTCAAAGTCCAAATATCCACATATTTGGCGAAGGGACAAACATATGAGTATATGTTTGCGTTGCTCAATAAATCGTAAACATTTTCAAGCACTTTAAATACCTCCCTGTCATTGATCTCATCTTCACTTCAGAAATGATACCGTTTTTCATTTTTCGTTATAGTGCCAGTGTGGAGAAACGCTTTGTGGTACCCAATGAACCTGTGGAAGATCGCTAACTTATTTCAGAATTTAACACCGTCTTAAAACTTCCACCAAGTGAAGTCAGACGCAGGGAGTTTTATCCCATCTTAACTCTTTGTGACTGTTTTCAAGAGATAATAGGATTTATAAGGAATTAAAACTGCTGAAGAGGCAATTTTAATTCCTCGTTACTTATTCATTTCATACATTATTTAATTAAAGAAAATATCATTTTACTGATGGAATATTTTATTTCTCACCCCCCGTATAAAATTACCCAACTTTGGCCATTAATTCAAACACTTAGGTTACCATGTTGAGGTACTTTTATTCACCGTTGCTTATGCAGTTAAATTTTTCACTTAATTAATAACGTTTGGGAATGTGCCCAACACTGCATGACATTTCGTGACCGTAGTCCCAAAATACAAAGCGTACGACATTTAAATTATGGTCATATGAGAATAGTTTCAGTTAGGTAAATTGTAATTTTTTTCATTGCTATTAACCGTCCCACTACCATTTTGATCTGCAATGAAAGTGTTGTGCGGAAATCCATCCACAAGAAAGACAAAATAAAGGGAGTCACTCTTCAAACCTCACGTATATGCTAATTCTAATGTTCACTAACTGAAAGTATACACCGGTGACACAATGTAGTCAAAGAAGTAAGTGGTGCGTTTTTTTGAAGCATGACCAATTATGTGACTAATTCTGACTAAAATTAACCATTTTATTCTGAAGAGAGAATTAAATCAAACCTATTTTATTTCGTCGAGTAGTGAAGGTAAAATAAGGAACGAAAATATATGCGTAAAATCGGTTTCTTTATAAATCGCTTCATAAATATTCTTCAAGGCCATTTTTGAGATTTCTAAGGTTCTATGTTGTAATGAGCACAGGTACAATCAATCTGTTTAATAATACCCTCATATTTTTATAAGGATATACCTAGTTAGTCTTGAAATATATGTTAGCAATTTATAATTATGTGTATATGCTTCTATGAATACACACGTTTGCAATGTACATTCCCTCATTAACTGTACATGTGAACTGTCTTATGCATAAAATATTGATAAACATTGGATTTTCAACTAGGTATTACGCATTCAGAACATTTATCTGCTCAAAGCATGTTCTTGAAACTCAGCTGAATCCCAATTTAAGCCAACTAAACCCTCTAGAGTCCATCTCATGAATTCATATGCCTGTTTCCTGCTTACGATAGAAAGATATTGGAACTTCGTAAAAGGCTAAGTAATTTTTGGCGCCATTTTTCTAGATTCATGGAAGCCATTTATTATCCCCAGGGAGCGTATTGTCTTCAATTATGCTCAACCGGCCATAGGGCTTATGTCTTGTTTAGCAGTCATCATGCTACGTGCTTTTTCCACGTTGAATTATATTAAGGTGTACTCTAAATGATTATATATTACTACCAATCCTCAAAATAGTTTTGTATTGTTAAAGCACAGCCTTTTTCTGGTTATTATTACGGGTCTAATCTAGGAATAATATCTTCGCCGCATGCTATGACTCTACTTATTAAGTATATTTTTTTACATTCTGTTTTATATTGATTCGAAAACTGAAATCAACGCGTGACACATCAGTTTATGCTGTTAATCCATGAATAGTTGTTTCCTTTAAATAAATAAGTAATATTTGAGATCGTTATGGAGGGAGACGACGGGAATTATTGTTGAATTAAAGTTCTAATCAGCAAGTTGAGGGAAATGCCCCATTGAAATGTGCATGATGTCCCATGCATTACTCTAATTTTTTAAGAGTGCCATAACTCTTGTTAAGTATCGAGTCTCAATATTCGTAGTATAGCAATATATTAGTTATATTACATATTAGTTACTGTATATAAGTTATTAAATTATAATGATAAACGAATACGGTGCACTTTTTCCATAAAAAATATTATATCTTTTAATTCAGACAAAAGGGTGATGTCTATGGTGTTCTCTGCTATTCTGCGGCAAAAACACTGTACATAGCTTTATTATTAGTGAATGCAATTCCATTTGACTGAGTAATCACTAAAGCTAATGAATACTTTAATTATTCAAATGCGAAATTTCTGTCAAAGCGTTTTATGAGAATATGGACACTATGGTCATTGAAAAAAGCAGAGTTGTAAGAGTGGATTTGTACAAAAGTGATTTTGAAATGACAATATTGATCATGTAGTCCTTATAAGGTAATTGATGATAATTGAATTGGTAAATGATTGGTAATTAAATTAGTGATGCGAACGTATTGGCCTGGTGGACCAAGTTCATGAGCATACCGCCCGCTAGATTTCGGGATGGAATTCATCTATTGCTTTAGGTAGGTAGGTAGTCTCGGGAAGATTCTGCGAGCAACTGGTCTCAAGAAAACGACCTCAAGAACGTCTTCAGTGAGTGTTTAAGGTACCAAAATTTTTAAATTTTACTTAAGAAACTTGTGTTATTCATATGCATATTACGCTGGCAACAATTCCGCTTATTTTAGTTATTAAGGTACAAGGTTATAAATACATCTCCATGAAATTATGTAACGTTTTCTTGAAAATCCCACCCTCTCACCTCGGGGTATGTTTTCTAACTGTTTCATGCTTGCGTCAACCTCCTTAGAGGTAACCACATTCCATAGATAACAATATTGATCATATTTGCTAAAATCAATTCAATCAAGCTCTCGCCTAGATTGTCCTATCCGCTCATATCTCTCATTAGCGCAGCATTATATACTATTTGCGACGGGATTCTAATGCGATACCTCCTTTCACCATTCCGAATAATCATGTTTAACTCTTCGGCTATCATGGTGAGATAATGATGTTTCAAAATGCGCCGGAAGAGATATACCATTTTCTTATAACCAGCTTTTCATAAAGCATATGTTTCGATTTTTGTCCACCCATTTGATCGCATTTCTCTTTTGCCAAACCGAATTAAAATTCTTGCCTCTTCAATCGATTCTTATGTAAGTACATGCCTTCTTTGATATTTTAAAAGCTTTGAACATTTTACTTGAGCAGTTGTAGTTCAATTGCAATAATGCAACGTTTGACCATATCGTCCCTCAAATATACATTTGAACGTGTCTGCGATCGTAGATTCTCATCCAAGAACTTCCACCTCCTCCTTCCTGGCATCCGGTCCCTACTGCCAACCATAGTGCCGTGGCCAATTGTGTGCATTAGCATCTTCGAACTTGGTGTGACTTTTCTGGAGAGAAATAATGCAGTTAGCCCTTGAGATTTTGCATAGGATCTGTTTGTGCTGATTTCCGTCTCTTCAGTGGAGAGGTGTGGAGGATGGGGCAGTGAGATTCAATATCGTCGAGCACGTTAGCCGTATTTCGGCCCTCCCTGTCACGCTTGTGTTGATAAACTTTAGTGCGGGCTGTTGAGATAAGGTATATTCGCCTTAACAATAGCATGTGGAAAAGGGATCACTCAGAATAAAATCCTCTTTATGATTCATGAAATTCCATAACATCAGTCCAATGCCGGTAGTTGGGATAATTCTTCAGATAATGTTTTTGAACGCAAATATACTAGCTAAGGAAGAGTGAGTTTATCCGACAGTCGTGAACTGTCTGGAAAGAAACAAGGCGAATGGATGTTCAATTTTCTCACAGTACATTGGACATGGGAGCTATGATTGGTGCGAGAAGATTTGGCCTCTCACAAAATATCACGGAGTAGATTAATTCAGAAGTTAGCATATACCATATGTGTTACTGTATAGCGCCATCTAGTGAAATGAACCTGATTCCTAACCTTTGAATAAGAAGCCTACCAGGTCACAAACTGACAATGCGCAAGAGATATTTTATCAAATTAATGAAAAAAGCAAGATTGCTGGTATTTTGGATTTTTACAAGTAAGCAATTATTGGCATATTGACAGCTAGTATTGGTGAATAAATGGAATTTTAAACACTAATAATGTTCCAAAGGACCAGAGTGAGTGAATAATAGGGTTTTACTCAAATAATGTTCCAAAAGATACATTGAATATAAGAATCACATGGTACAAATAATGGGAAAACAAAAATTTATCATTTCAACAAAGGAATAAGAAACTTAGCAAGTCCAGTCCGGTGGTCCCACTCGTTGGTCGGCGACGCTTAAATGGGGGAGAGTGGGGAGTGGTTGTTCACGGACGCAGAGTTCGTCCGCACGCAGTTTTGTCACAGAATGACACTATCACACACACAAGAGGGTGTTTGGTGGCTGCGGGTGGCTTACTGATGTCACTGCTTCTGACGGACAGGCCCTTTCCTGTGTCCAGCAAAGCACCTTACTAAACTAATTGTGCACCGTCCCGTGGCAGCTATTTCAACTAAGTAAGCGCGCGATTTACGAAACAATTATTCTCAAAGTCCAAATAAGTATTAAATTTTCAAATTGGAGTTAATCAATTGTCTTTTAAAATTGTATTACCGTCATCATTCCTCAATAATAAATTGAAAAAAACGTTTTAGTACATTAGCTACCCATCATGTACTGATAAAAATTTCATTACATTAAAGAGGTGGTAAATAGTCCATCATTTGAATCTCCAGGTTGTGACTATCCGAGAGAGTATATCATTCAAGTGTGATAGACATTTTAGGGTAGGGACGTGAAACATGCGATCACTTTGGACCGGCGCGCCAGTCCAAAGTGATCGGTTCTCCAATCCCGAAGGCGGAAACGCGAAGAATGAACGTCGACATACTAGGAATCAGTGAAATGAGATGACCAGAAGAAGGAGACTTTTGGAGTGGAAATTAATGAATATCCACACCGGATCACTGAATGGTAACGCTGGATTAGGTAAAATGCTCAGAAAGAGTAGAGGACTTCGTGTGAAGAGTTTCCTGCTGTACAGTGAGAGGATAATAATGGTGAAGATTGAGGCCTAGCCTACACATACAAATGTGGTGCAAATTAACATGCCTACGTTGGAATGCAAAAATGAAGAATTGGAAGACGTCTACGAAGATATCACGGAAGTTAAAAAACAGATAAGAGGAAAAGAAAGCCTAATTATTTTAGAAGACGGGAACGATATCCTCGGCGAAGGTCGAGTTCGAAGAATAACTGAAAAAAATGGATTGGGAAACCGACACGAAAGAGGAGAAAGGCTGCTCGAGTTCAGCACACAAAATAAGTTAGCAATTGCTTACACTATGTTTAAAAATCACAACCGAAGAAATAAACCGTTGAAAATGCCAGAACACAGAGGAAGTTTTCAAATAGACTACATTTTGGTGAATAAGAGATTTAGGAATCAAGTAAAGGACTGCAAGAGCAACCAAGGTGCAGATATCGACAGTGACCGTACTTAGGTGATGACGAAATTCCATAGAAAATTCAAAAAAACTAAAGACAACATTGAAGAAATATGGCAAGGAGGAAAACAGGAGGAAGCCCAGCATCAGCTGGCATTTCAAAAATCAGTTATTAACAACATAGGAGAGGACCTGACTGAGAAGTCAGTGAAAGAGTGTTGGGAAAACATAAAATATGGACTACAGGAAGCTACAAAAGAAGTTCTTGGAAGAAAAAAGATTGTTGAGAAGGAGAAATAGGTCGCGGAAGAAGTCTTAGAGCTGACTGAAGAAATGAGAAAGTACAAGAATACGAATACTGAAGAAGAGCAGCTTTGCTACAGAAGAATAAGGTATGAAGTAAGTCGAAAGCCAGGCAAGCAAGAGACATCTGGATGAATAATCTATGCTAAGATGTACTAAACAACCTTGCGCTTGGAAAGATGGAAGTGCCTACAGGATAGTGAGGAACCACTTCAAGGAACGGAGCGCAAGATTCAATGCCATAAGGGACAAGAATGGATTACTTTTGATTAAAAATGAAGACTAAGTGAAGAGATGGAAAGAATATCTGGAAGAGTTTTACAACGGAAACCATCTCAGCATGAAAGGGATCGAAGAGGGAGGCGAAGTAATAAAGGATGATATGGGAGCATCAATATTAAGATCGGAATTCGACGCAGCAGCAGGGGACCTTAGGATAAATAAAGCTTTAAAAAACTATCTAGACATGTACGGGATAAATAACCAGGGACTTCGAGAAAAGCATCATCAGTCTTATTCCTTAAAAGAAGAGACCAAAGAAATGTTAAAATATAAGGACTATGCGCCTGACAACACATGCATCGTAGATTTTGACAAGACTCATCTACAGAAGAATAGAACAAAAAGCAGAGGAGTGCCTAGATGAAGATCAATTCGGATTCAGGAAAAGGAAGGGTACTAGAGAAGCAATATTGGCCCTCAGGATGCCCATAGAGAAGAGAATGGAGAAGAATAAACCGACGCTTATTGCATTTGTGGATTTAGAGAAGGCTTTTGACAACGTGGATTGGAATTCATTGCTTGGAATTCTGAAAGGCATTGGATTGTTCTACAATGACCGAAGAATTATCCACAGGATGTATAAAAACCAAGTAGCTATGACAAAATCTGGGCCCAGCTATGAAGAAGCAAAAATAAGGAAAACAGTGAGACAAGGCTGTGCACTGTTTCCCATAATTTTTGAAGTTTACATCGAGAAAGTCATCAATGACATCACAGTGAAGACTTCTGGAGTGAACATCTATGGAGAAAAAAAATAGTATGCAACGATTCCCCGATGACCTAGCACTTGTAGCTGAGACAGAGAGGGATCTGGTACGATTATAATACCTAAGGAAAGGACAATGCACTGTTATCAGTTGAAGATCAATATGAAGAAGACGAAGATATTGGGGTGCAGTAGGAGAAAAGAGCCAAAACCAACGTTAAGATAGGAAAGCAAAAACTGGAGGTGATGAAAGAGTTATGTTACCTGGGACTCCGAGTAACTAACGATGGACAAAGCAAGAAAGAAATGGTCAGTAGAATAGCTCAGGCAAAGACGTCGCTATGAAAAGAAGATTTTACTTGCATTTAGAAATACACACTCAGAAGTAAGGAAACAATTCATAAGAACATACACCTGGAGTATGTTTCTTTACGGTGGTGAGGCATGGAGGATGATAGCTGTGAGGAAGAAAAGGGTGGAAGCATTCGAAATGTGGTGTTACAGAAGAATTATGAAAATGAAATGCATCGACTGTGTAAGTAACGATGATGTCCTAAGAACAGTGGGAGAAAAGGGAAAACTGATGATAACTCTAAGAAGAAGAACTCTAGAAAGGAGGGGCAACTTAATTGGCTATATATGGCCTGATGAAGACAATCTTCGAATGAAAAGTAAACGGAGAGATTGGGGAAAGTCAGGCCCCCTATGAGATATGTGGAAGTGATTGTGAAGGCTGTAAGAGCTGAATTTCGTCAATATGAAGAGGTTGGCCGAGGGAGGAATCGATTGGAGGGTGTCAAACCAATCCTTAGATTGTTGACTGATGATGATGATAGAATTCCGATGTCCCAAGGACTGAGGCCTTGATTTACTTTCACACTTTATCTTATACTATGCATTGACCCCAATACCGAATGTTATGCAAGACTACCCAAAGAATAATATCAATGACGTTCCAAAGCCGGTACGTCATAGGGTAGAGAGGGGGTGAGTGCCAAAATCACATGCCGAGAAAACCAGAAGAGCATCGAAGGGGGAAAAGAGTTAAGCAGAGCTAAAAAAGTAAATGAGTTCTCAGTTAATTGTCATCAACACAAAATCAAAAATACAATGAATATGTATGATTGCAAAACTTCCATTCATGAGAATTCACTCACTCGGGCTATGAAAGCAGATTAATCGTCACTCAAAAAATCAGGGTAATACAAGTTAATACAAAAGATAGGATGCCCATACTCAATCACTTAGTGACTGGTTCGCGTACGAAATATAGCCACTCTCGTGAATTCCAATGACACATTATAAATTATCCAGATTTACTTGCGATGTCTGGTATAATACTAAACGTAACGAGTGATCAGTATTGGCATGTATATTGTTGTCACACTTAAATATATTACATATTTTCCTATTTTACAGCACATGGGATAATATGGCAGAGATAAGGGTGTACCACGCCAGATATTCACCGCAAATAGAGCGTCAGTAGTAACCTATTACGATTGCTGTAGGGTTAAACGCTTTCGTCCACATTCGGGATCCCCGCATCGATCCTGCCCTCTACCGGATTCACAATGGACTCTCCGCCTCCCTCGCCCCCACGAAGGACAGACCCGCCCCCCTTACCTCCCTCTCGGGCCCTGCCGCCCCCCCCAAACCTTCCCCTGCCTCCCAACTCCTACTTGTTGCTCCTACTTAGAGCCACGCTTCACTTGTAAACAAGGCGTGTAATAAGTCCGCTAACTGATATATGGAGTTCCCCAACCTCACCCCACCGCCACGGCCCCCGCCTACCCCTCGGGCGGCCCAAAACTCAAGAGACTGGTCCGTCCGCCTCCGCCGCCGCCCTCCAGTTCGCCCCGAGGAGAGGAAATGCGACTTGGCGCGGCCCACAACGCGGCCTTGGGCGGCGGGGGCAGTGGAGGCGGCGGGGGCAGTGGAGGCGGCGGCGGTTCCTGCTGTGGGCGATGGAGTGGAGAGTTGAGGGCGTTTCAGAAGGAATCGATCGTCTCTTGGTGGAAGTCCCAGGAAGTGTGGGTTTTAGGGGCGGGGGGTGTGAGAGGGGGCAGGAGGTCAATGGGGAGGGGTGGGTAGGGGCAGATCGGGGCGCCACCGCGCTAGAGAGAGCCGGATCGGATGGTGTCGGTATCCGATGACGGGGCCGGGGAGTGGAAGGGGGACCCCCGACTCTGAAGACGATCCACGTGGGCGCGGTTGCCCCTTCCGCCGAGAACGGAGAAGCAAAGCTTCAGTCTCGATGCGTACTTCATATTCCGCTCTACTTGAGCTCCTTGCGGGCGACATTCAATTGGTCGAGATCGTCGTTTCCTCCAAGGGAGAGTGTAGCCATAGCAACGCCATCATAGCCATACTTCTCATTGTAGAGCGGTGCCTACGTCATAGTGAAGAGTATCTCTGCTCCGTCCTTATTGGCGAAACTCAGTCAATATTTCAGCGATTCAATTCACAGTATTATCTCGACAGCGACGTACTATTTGGTATACAGTATATCCCTATGCTATAATTGCTTTTTATGTAAACCATCACAAATTACATATATAATTACATTTAAAATTAGAAATATAAGAATATAAATATATATAATAATATCACAAGGAAAACTGAAAATATGCTGACAGAATATTCTGCACCCTATTCATGCTCAATTATTGCTACCGCGTCTTATCCATTGTATTCTTCAGCATAATATTGTTTCAGATGATATTGTTCAAGTAGACTGAAATAAATGAGTAATAACGAAATTAAGACTTGGGATGTGGATTGTATTTTAATGTGTGAGAAGTTTTTATTTTATTAAATAAAGAGATATATAAATAATATTTTCAACACAACTAAATATTAAGCTCGAAACCAATTCCAGACTTTAACTGAATTCCATGACTGTGAGTTATCACCAGACACGCTTTGTGTATGTGCACTAATATTTCATATAATACCTACCTAGGGAGGCATTTCTATTAATATTATGCGAAACACATAACAAGTTCAACTTGTTATCCAACATGTAAACAAACATTTAAGAAATACTACAGAAATGCATATGAATTTCTTGTAGGCCTGCTTGAACCCTAAGAGTAAAAATATACTAACATCCTAATCGCATATCTATTAGTCTCCTTGATTCATATTAATATAACGTGTGCACTTTAATTGTCATGCTAAAGTAAATTTATTTAATGAAGGCATGATGGTGTGATAATTTATGAAGTGGTTCTGTGCACGGATTTTTTGGGGAAATTACGAATATTTAATTGCCTGTGATACTGTGCAATTCTCTAACTTTATCCCTGTGAACCTGTCTATCAATTTAGTACAGAGCTCGTATAATGACCTTGGTGTCGGAAATAAACACGTCTGCCCTGTAAAACCCGATGTTTGGCTTGAGGCCTTTGTGCTAGTAGGATTTCCTATTCCAACGTCTCAGGCAACGAAGTTACACTTAACCCCTTTCCATAACATTTATTCTCAAATCTAGCTGATCTCTGAATTTTATCCCTTTCTTTTATTAATCCCATCTCCCACGGGTCCCAAATCCTGAAAGCATATATTTACTTTTGGTCTAACAGACGCAAAGTAAGATATAGTTATGTAACAACAAAATAGGGAAAGTAACTGCTTATCGAGAGATTAAATAATTATTTTTTACAATGAACAATCATTGTCTAAAACGTATACTGAGTTTAATTCCGTCAAATGATTCACAAATCAATATTCTCTACTCTGTTGATGTTACTAATGAAATTTCCTACATAAATAAGGCAGCATCTTAGTTTCACTAAAACCTGTGTCGTAATGTATTGAGCCGTAAATTGTGAAACTATTAGAAGCACCTTACTTACCTTGTGAACCTTAATTGTCAATAACATGTAATTGCTCGATTTACCGTCTTTTGAGGAGGAAGTGTTAACAAAATTCAACCCTAATTCCAATGTTAGACTCTTGAGAACAAGTGTAATGGTACCAAATCCACTGTAACAATGTAGTAAATAATTTAATAATTCATGCTTGGGATGCTCCTCTTTTCACTGCGGAGTTCTTCATGAATTAATCTTAGTGAAAAATTGTAACTTTTAGAAGAAATTCCTCTCGGGTTCTCCACCGGGTTAGTTGGTCCATGGCCGACGTTTCGGTGCTCGACTCGTGCACCGTCATCAGGGCTGCAGATGAGCCCTAATGACGGTGCACGAGTTGAGCACCGAAACGTCGGCCATGGACCAACTAACCCGGTGGAGAACCCGAGAGGAATTTCTTCAATCAATTCGCCGGGAAAGCATACGCTCTTATTTGTAACTTTTAATTCATCTGTATCAATTGTTGTGATATATTAGGTTTATTTAAAAAATGGAATATTATCAGCCAAGAAAAGGGTCAATATGCTCTAAAATTAAAGAAACCTTCAAAAAGTTATCAGGTAGCATGGAAGTGAATTGTTATTAAATTCTTGAAACACGAAGTTCAGATTTCCATAGCTACTAGAATTTTTAGCAATCAACGGATGACTTTAGCTAATGAAATATTAAAAATATCTTTAGTGACACATATAAAAGCCAACCCGCATACATGCACCCACAAAAAGACCAAGGCCGTCGTCAAGAGCAGACAATGCGCACTTTAGTCCTACGCACTATTACTACTGCGCACCACTAGATACGTACTGCGTACTATTACAATGACTCATTTTCTTCACATTTTTAACGTTCATTTATCAGGAGAATAACAAGCCGTTAACATAAACCGGCCCCTTGGAATACAAGGGGTATACATGGTCTAATGGCTAAAAGAGACCGACTACGAAGCATATCTAGACGTACTACTATTACTACTGCTCGCGAAAAATACAAACATTTAAGAAATGGACTTCAGCAACTTATAAGAAACTCCAAGTCAAAATATTTTACTCAATGTTTTTATAATAAATGGGATGCTAAATCCCCATGGAATGAAATTCGTCGTCTTGGCCTCGGTAAGACCTATTGAACAGCTACTAATATGAACTATTCCCTAGATGATATAAATGAATATTTCATTAAGTCTTCTTCTGTGGTAAATCATTCCTCTGAGGAAAAATCACAAATACACCCACAACAACGGTCACAAGACTTAACAAATGAAAGGTTATACTTCGGTCACATCACTCCTGAGTTAATTATTCGCTATTTAAAAATTATTAAATCAAATGCAATAGGGGAGGACGAAATTGGTATAAAATTTATTAAGGCTACACTCTCTGCTATAGCACCTATGCTATTGAATATCTACCATTGTCCATTAAATTATTCAGTATTTCCCGGTCTATGGAAATAAGCTCTTAGTTTTCCCATTATGAAAACCGCCATTGCAAAAGATATGTCTAATTTCCGTCCCATATCAATTCTCTGTGCACTTTATAAACCTCTTGATAGGTATTGACGAAACAATGTCACACCTTCCCCAGATGATTTTTTTTGACGAAACCATTCAGGGTTCCGAAAAGGGCACAGCACTCATACGGCACTCATTAGAATTACTGATGACTCCAGGTCATCAATAGATAAGAAAAAAGTCACCGTAATTGCATTTTTGACTTTTCCAAGGCATTTGATTCGGTGAATCACGGACATCTGCTCTCTCTGTTAGGTAAAATGGTTCTCTCGCACTCAGCTCTGTTATGGTTTAAAACATACTTATCTCAACTTATGCAAGCAGTTACAGACCCTATGGAAAGCAGTCTTCCTTTGTTTCAGTTCCATGTGGCATTCCACAGGGGTCGATTGTTGGACCTCTGTTGTTTACAATTTTTATAAGATCACTGGCTAACGCAATCACTAATTGTAACTACCACTTCTATGCTGATGATGAGCAAATTTATTGCAACTGTCATCAAATTGAAATAAAGTATGAATTAGAAGTAATTAATCAAGATATATGTAATTGGAGCTCGGAAAAACTTCTCACGCTAAATGCAAAAAAGCTAAAGGCATCATTATTGGTAGTTCACAGTACATCTATTCAATGGGTATTAACCTATAACCCGGGAAATATTACATCTATATTTCAAAAAGCATCGTATTATGCTATATTCGATAAGTTACATAAGATTAGAGAGATAGATTGTCGTACCGATAGATTTCAAATGTCATTCCTCCCTCGTACGATCAGAGAACACAATTGGGAAAATATCAAAGGGATAGGTAGGTGACATTTTGTAGAGTAGTCTATAGCACTTATTGCATGTATAAACAACCAATCCCTTTATTTTTAATATAGATACTAACGATTAGCTGCATGCGACCCATATTATCAGTATGTTACCATGTAGTACCCTAATTGCATGTCAATAGTGAATTCTTTGGTGATCTTTACCCTCGCGATGGCTTGCAGGGTATCACGTACATGTAGATGTAGATGCTGAAATCTGCTTATAGAAATTTATTTTTTGTGACTGAGACAGTTTATTATAAATACAAAAACAATAAGTATTTAGCAGAGTAAATCGAATTGATAGACTCAAATAAACTATTAACGTTCAAATCTGTCTAAAGGAAATATACAATTTTAATAAGAGCTTTGAGAATTGTAATTTCATTCTATATATTAGTCAGTTTATTTATATTGGTTGAAAATCTTCAGTTGCTGACTGGACTAAGAGTCCAGTGCAATGGAAATTACCTTCAAAAATCTCACCATTATTAAAAAGGTTGTAGATATTTTACGAAGATGGCAGTGGTCTCTGGTGTAAAAAAAATCATATTGTTTCCGTATATTTGCAGTTCAGGAATTCCTTCCCAGAGGCAGTGATTTCTGAAAAGAGCAGTGGAATGTAAGAAACTGATGAAGATCATACTTGTAGAACCATTGAATTTTAAAAAGCTAACATAGTAATTTGACGACATTTTTATTTGGTGATTATGGTTTAGGCAAATGATTGCCGTTATACTGTTTAGAGTTATGAGTGAACCATGCATTAATAGCCTCCGGAAGGGTTGAAGGAAGGGGATTAGGAGGGGAGAGGAGGTGGAAGAATTGGGAGGGGTAGAGGAAAAGGTAGTTATTGAAGGGAATTGGATAAGGTGTCTCAGTTCACTGTAAGTGATTATTTTATTTCCCAGCTTTCGTCGGAGGAGTTGCTAAGAGCACCTTTGAATTGGCATCAAAAAACAGTTCACCCAATACTCATTTAGGTAGTAAGCAATTTCAAACAATATTGAAGAATGGTAGCGATTAAGCCCTTGGAATGTATTTAGTAGCCGCTACAGAGGTAGAGGATTTGTTAACGTCTGCAGGGGTTTGTATGAAAAAATTAGGAATTTGCTATTTGGTATATAATTTTAACGACCAAGACGGCGTTGGTAGAGTCAGTAAATTGTGATGAGAAGAAAGATTATGACAAGTACGTAATACATTTGCCTAGCAATTATTCATTGTGGATCATAGCTAATAAAACTTCTTTCTGTAGGAAATGAATAATGAAAAATTGAATTAGTGGCTGAAAAGATTGCATTTTCTTTGTCCTCTCAGAAATACGATCCAAAGAAGGCATTTCCGTTAGATAGCCTAAATATATATGGATGCTCTATTTTTTCTGCTACCCACATTTATACTTTTAAAAAGTTTCCTTTGTAACACCTAAAATTAAATAATATGTGTTTATATTCTTAAAATGGATTAATTATCATTTGTTAGTGAGACAACTAAAAGTAAAAGATATATCGTTCGTCATGCAACTTTATTATCTCAATGTGTATTTACAAGTGTTAGAAGGAGAGACTGTAAAACTCATTTTATATTATTTTTTTCTAATACAATCTTATGGAAAAATATGGTAAGGTTTATCACGACTGGCGTTAACATCACATTACAACAGGAATCTGAAAGATGATGGAAGGCTATGAGAATATCCTACAATCTAGGAGATCGTTAACCAGTCGTCAAAGAGTCTCACCAAACCCTCTGTCAACTCATGTTTGACGGAGTGGCAGAAACGCGGTAGAGAAATTGCGAGTATGAAAGTAGTTATTCAGGGAAGGCAACTGATAGCTACGGTCACTTAAGCATTTAGGATTGGTGCTTTTTGGGAAAACCTAGGAATCTTTCAAGACACGAAGAGTGAGTACTGTAAAACACGGTGGCGACGTAAGCCTTCTCTTAACAGTAAGTACCAAAAGGTTCACAGCTTAACGTCCTATCCCACAGATGGATTACTGAAATCCAATTGTTCTCCAACATCCAATTAGAGACCGGCACATCACTGAATAATCAGCCATCACCGGAACTCAAGCCGGGAATCTTGAGATGGGTAGTTAGTATTCTACTACTTAAATCGTTTAGTATAGTATACCTCCAAAGTCAATAAAGTGTAAGCTGCAAATCATACGGACTTGGCTAGTAGTACACTTTAAATTATTTGAGGAAGTAGCTATAATTTCCATAGGTATTCACCATTAAAACAGCTTGATTTTTCCTACCTTTTAAGTAATATGCGTCTGAGTTAAAATTTCTCCATTGTTTTACTTTAGTTATCAAACTTCAGCTCTTAAAATATTGTGTATAGTTATTTGGGAAAATGATTCTTTTTGAAATATATTTTACTGCTTAATGAAGCCTATTGTAAATATAAATGATAACGAGTAGTAATGAAGAAATAATTGTAAACTAAATTTCACACTACATTGTGAACATTGTGTATTTTGTGTACATGCCACTAGAGGACATCATTTATCTCCTTTGTCGATGTTAGCATTTTAAATGTCATCGAAAAAGAGAGCAGCTTTGAAATCATCCAATCTTGTTAACCACTAATGAATGATTTATCTTTCCGTCAAAGCTATCACCCAAAAATATGCTGGGATTAAAGCAAAAAACTGGGCTGATGGCGTAATCCGTTCCCGTCTGAGTGGGAAATGGTTTGACCGTGGAGAGTAGGCGGCAGATCCAGGCTATGTGGGAAGCCGTTTTCGGAGATGAGTAGTGGAGTGCCAGGGGTCAGCGGGATGGGGACGAAGAAATCTCCCCTTCTCGTGTTAAACGTGACCCAGGCAAGGATTCAGGTTACAATTGAAAAGTCCCGTCCCACTCGTCCACTTTCCGAAGATGTGTTCACGGACGTCGGTAGAATTGGACGGCGTGGCCGAGACCCGCGAGAAGCTAATTATGTCAGCCGTTGGGCACCCAAGAACGCCCTCAGGGTAGAGGGAGAAATGCTTCAGGAATTGACCAAAGTGGTTTCCACCTCATTTGTTTCCCCAGATATCTTCTTGCCTTCCAGGAATTCAATTCTGATGGGAGCATTGCCCAAGCGTTGTGGTTTGAGGATAGCAGACGTGTCCATGTAACGATCTTCATTTCCAGTGCTTTATACGCTACTATGGGGAATCTAGAGATAAAAGTGTCATCCTTCATGTCGATGAAAGTTATAGCATCCAAAGTTCAAGGAGTTAAAATAATACTAATAAGTTTCCCCAAATGTGAGTGACATTAATGCTCTCACTCATGTGGTCAAAAATCATTTCTTAGATTTCTGTTCCAGGAGCACATATTATGTCCTTTTCACGCTTCACTATCATATACAATAAATCTATATTTATTTAGAGAGGAAAATTGACATCTACGGCCTCAAATGAAAAGAAATGAGAGGATCAATTGTTATATTAAATATACACCACACGTGAAGGATATGTATGGAGACACTTGAGAAGAAATTCACCCTCGTAAGTTTGCTTTACCTATGTTAAAAAAAAGACTTCGAAATAAAATAAACAAACTACCTAAATCCCAAATCTGTGTTAGTTTACAAGTTATATTCTTCACCGAGAACCAACAATAACAATATTCACTCACGCCTAATATTTCCCTTATTTTTTAAAATCGAGCTGATATAATTAAGTCAACTTTATATTTCTTGCAAATGACTACGATATTGTGGGGTGAGCTTGATAAAGATTGGGGCATGGCAAAAATAGCTATCATTTGTAGCTATAAATAAATAAACTAAAATATGTAGAAATTTGATTGAATCAGTAAGATTAGCGCCTAATCAAACGCTTAAAGATACAGTTTTCAATCTACTCATATCTTGTGAATTTTACTCGATTTTTCCCAAATAAGAATAATATACTTATGATTTTATCAAGAGCGTAAAATGGTGAGGATGCATATGAATGGGAATACACGTAGATTAGAGTTAGAGAGGCTTCTTAATTATTAGAGAAATATCAGTTCCAATATCTGAAGGAAAATTTCTTTACTGTAAGCGATAGAAATGGGCGATTGAAAAAATGGTGTCTTACTGTGAGCTTCATTGATTTTATAAATTCCAGGAGAAGACGAGTTATTCAAGTAAACAGAAAAATTTACAATTGACTAGAATATAGTGATCTAAACGGGTAGCCTCCGTTATTACATATATACGTATTTTCAAGGTTTAAATTTGCTCAGAAATATGGAAAACCGCATTGTATCCGTACAATATCAAGTCTTGGTAACAAATTTATGTCACCAGTACAGTACGCATGAAAATATATTGAGCGCGACGAGTAAGCATGGTATGTGAACAAAACGGTCCTATTTGCCGAGAAGTACTCTATTTTTGTCCCAAAACATTTTCCTGGAGAGTCAAAAGGATGTCTCCAAAAAAAATAAACGTTCCTCCACCTACGCTGTGCCTCACAGGATGAGCCTTACATAAGTGTTGAAGTCTCTCTAATGCAGGAGAAAAATAAAAGCAGGATCAACTACTGCCGTTGATTTCTACAGGCACAATAGTCAAAAGCAGAATAATCGATGCTAAAAAGTATAAAAACTTAAGACTTAACTCATGAATAAGAATATACAAACAGCTTTAACCATCGCAATTACCTAAAGTAATGCAATAAGACAGCTTTTTACAAAGTTGATGAATAAAAATGAATTGATACCAAAAATTATTTAATCAAGTGGTACTTATTATAATTCGATTGCGGAATTCAATTGTAATTTGATATTCGCTGCTAGTGGCGGCCATTTACTTTTGATATCTTGGTAGCTAAACCTATCTTTTAGAACTAATGAAACATCTGATGCCTATACCTAATGTCTTGTAAATCTTCATATCAGTGATTTCTTGTATCATACAAATGAAAGCCAATTTTGGTTTTGGTTGACTGCATTTTCTCCCTTTTACCACTTTTGAGAGTTTCATTTTTTATGATTTATTAAATCTTTATTTCTTTTCATGGCCTTTCTTGATGGCAAGGGATTGAACATGATCTATATTCAACCGGTAACATAATGACTTACTGCGCAGCATATCTCCAGCACGTAAGCCTTTTGGGTAATTCCGTGTAGGTTTGTATCCAATAAAACACTGAACAAAAATTAACTTAGATGCGGGGAAGCTATTCATTTAGAGAAGTGTACTTAATGCTGGAAACGATGATTCCGAACTTTGAAAAGAACCTTAGCTTTAAATGTACATACATAGTCGTGCATGTAAATTACACTCTTCACTTTTTTCTTCAAGTTATTTGTTCGTTCACGTTTTTAATTATATGAACCTTCAGCTTCAAGGGCAGAATTCAAATCGGACTATTAGCAGTAGAAGAAATACTTCATTTACATATACATGCTGGTGTTTGTCGTTTGCAATGAAATATAGAGATTTTAAGAAAGAGATTTATTTTGCAATGCAGGTAAAAGTAGGACAGACAAAGTGAAATGCGGATTCCCGAGCTCAGCCTTTATTATCACCCCATTTCATAACATCAACAGTAGAAATAGGATTCACCACGGTACGTGTTTTCGTTTCGTTAGGCCTTAATGCAAACAAAACAATAATGCCAAGGAGGGATTTGAACGAACTATCTTGGCATGTGGTTAAGAATAAATAAATAAATGGAATTTATGTATGAAAATATATAGCAATAACATTTAAGGTATAAATAATTCTATGGGATGACAGAAGGAACTGGGGAAAGAAGGTAAAAACAATGTTATTTTCAAATACTCCATAAGTCGTTAAGAATATGGAGAAGATTATATGATATATTTTACCGTTCATACTTGAAATGGAGAATAAAGCACGATCATTTAATGTGTGAATTTATGGATGTTAGATGGAATGATATAACGAAATCGACCTTGGTATTATGGTGTTTCATTCATGCAGAAATCCGTTTGGAGAACATGTCGGTTGATGTTCTTTGACATCAGATATCAGAAACGCAAGTAAGAACGCTGAGCACACGCCAAAAGGCAGAATGAAAAGTGAAGAGAGGATGTTGGGAAGCAATTCTGATGATGGTGGAACAAAGGAACGCAGGATGGCATGCACTGCCAAAGGACTCTAAAAAGGACCATAACAAGATATTTGGTGTCATTCGTGGAATTGAAGAAGGCCTTTGAAAACAAGCAAAGAGGCGTTGAAATTGCCGGAAAAACATAGACACATATTAAACGAAAAGAGAATAATCTATCGAATGTGTATGAAGCAAGTCAATTCATTTTGAACATAGTGTGAAAGAAAAATAGAGTGTGGGAGCATATTTAGCAATTTTACTCAATGAAGAGCTACGAAGTAGAAAATTAACCAAGATAAAACTGTAGAGGAAATCAAATTTGTAGTTTACTTTACTTTGAAAAATAAGAAAGTGGTGAATAATTAAAGTAATAATGGAGAATGTAAAAGAAATCAATTAGCTACGTGTTACGTGAAGTTGAGATCAATCGTAAATCAGAATGAGCGGTGGTATTTGGATAAATTAGGTAGTATGCACTCAAAACCACACGTCAGATGTCAACTGGCTATGCTCTAGTGAGACTCTTGAGAAACGACGGTACTACACAAACGACGCGAGCCTTTCTTTAAATTCTACTTCTGAGATCCCTGTGTTCTCCAATGATTGGAAAGATGGTTGGACTTGGAGATGGCTTGTGTTGCTCTAAGTGAGAGTGCCACGAAAGAAAAGAATAAGAAAACGAGGTCCCCGTTTTCGCCAGGCAAGAGGGAAACCAGCCGAGTACCTGAATATGTTCATATGGGTGCCGTAGCATGTTTAACGACGTAACTGTTTTCGCCAGGCTACAGTTAAACAAACCGAGTCCCTGGACTTGAGCAACACCGCTGAGGACTGATTGATTTTAATATGGCAAGGTAAACGAGGTCCTGTTTTCACCAGGCTAGTCGAAACAAACCGAGTCCCTGCACTTGAGTGACCACATGACCGATGACTGGTTTTTGGTTCCAGGTTCGAGGATTCTAACTTCGAAATTCTTGGTTTTATGCTTAGAGGAGTGGTCCAAGTTTTACTTATACTACGGCTTATGCTTACCACTGGCGCCTGCCAATAAAGATTTGTCGTGATTTACATTTCACGACTGTGTCGTCGCATTACTCAGCTCAAAAGGTTTGGAATGAAAAGACTCAAGAACTGATCCTATTGATAGAGCCTGACTAATAATTTCCCTGCGCCACACCAAAGGTCGCCTCGTTGAAGAGTGAAGCTTTAGTATGGCCATGTTAGGTTGGAATTCCCTTCGCCGTCAAATTTGGTGTCAAATGGTGGCCAAAATCACCCAGCCCGGCGGCGCTGATGAAGAGTGGTGCCGTAGAGGAGTTGCCGTCGGAGGGGAATATGACGTCAGCACCAATGTATATCAGCGATGTCGCTGAACCGCGTGTTAACCAGTGTAGAGCTGATAACGTGTGAGCAAGCGCCTTCGCAAAAATACCTCAATAAACCTCTCTAGTTTAAAAGTGCATTCGAATATCTACCACTGTTTCTAATGCACACACTAAAAGCGGCAAAGGAATTAGGGTCTGCAGCAGTTTAGAAAAACACAATTCTTTAAACACCCTCTCCAAAGTATTTTTAAGGCATCATCACACTGTGTGATGATGAGTTGAACTCATTCAACTCAACTCATCAACGCACATCACATGACTGTGTTAGTCGAAGTCACGCCGAACAAATTCAGTGAACAAATGCATGAAATAACACTTTCTTCTTTCTTATCGCGGAATAGAACAATGCTAAAAAGAACATTAGTAAAAAAATCACCACGTCCCGATAAAATACATTCCAGAGCACATAAAATATTAGCTTCAGAAATAGCCCTCTATCTAGAAATAATATTCAATAATACACAAAAGAACCACACAGTACCTAAGGATTGGAAGGTAACTAAAATTACACCTATTTTTAAAAACGATGATAGGGAAGAATCTTATAACTAAGGACCCATTTCATTCACGTCAATCTCTTGTATAGTGTTTGAGAACAAAGTAGTCAGTTCAATGATGAGGCATTAATAAATAGAGTCGTTTCAGGCGCGATGTGGTGAAATATCACAATTAAAGAATATTGGCAATTTTCCACAAAATAAAGTTTAATGTGACCAGTTTCGATGTACTACATCATCCTCGCGGCTGAGCTTAAAGCCACCGAGTGCGTCCACCGGGTTGCGGATGGTGGGTCGACCTCTAGATATAGAGGTTAGCTGCGAGATAAGCGAGTTTACTCGTCGAATAAGCAGTCGTGGACAAAAAGCGACGGCATTCCGAGGGGGTATTGGTCTATCCCTGGGTAAGATAGGCCTCTAAATAATACAGAACCTGTGAAGATGCCGTGACTTGGCGACGGGAGGCCGCCAATAATTACGCTTCTCATCACCCGGAGGAGAGGGCAGCAGCTCTTCTTCACATGAGTGAAGGTGGAGACCACAGTGGTCGGTACAGCGACACTCATTTCACTACAGGCGTGGTAACATTTACTTTAACGGCTGTAGTACTGCGATGTGGAAGGCAAGGGGAAACCACCACATTAATATCCCGAGGAGTCGCAGCTACTCCACTCTTTACTTTATTATCAAGACGTGATGGCACCCTCTCGAGTAAAATATTCCGGAGGTAAAATAGTCCCCCATTCGGATCTCCGGGCGGGGACTACCCGAGAGAGTACATCAGTCAAATGTGATACACTTTTTAGGGTAGGAACATGGAACGTGAGATCGCTTCGGACCTGTGGAAGACTGGAGAACCTGAAGGTAGAAATGCGAAGAATGGACCTCGACGTATTAGGAATCAGCGAAATGAAGTGGCCCGAAGAAGGAGACTTTTGGAGTGGAAGCTACAGGATTATACATACAGGATCATTAAATGGTAATGCTGGAGTTGGGATCATGCTCAGAAAGAGCGCCGGAATGCGTGTGAAGAGCTTCCTGCAGTACAATGAAAGGATAATAATGGTGAAGATCGAGACCAAACCTGTAGATACCGTGGTGGTGCAGGTTTACATGCCTACGACTGACTATGAAGATGAAGAAGTGGAAGACGTCTACGAAGATATCACGGAAGTTATGAAACAGGTAAGAGGAGAAGAAAACCTAATTATTTTAGGGGACTGGAACTCTATCGTCGGCGAAGGTCAAGATGGAAGAATAACTGGAAAATACGGATTGGGAAACCGAAACGAAAGAGGAGAAAGGCTGCTGGAGTTCTGCACTCAACATAAGTTAGTGGTTGCCAACACATTGTTTAAAAATCACAACCGCAGAAGATACTCATGGAAAATGCCAGGAGACAGAAGAAGATGCCAAATAGACTACATTTTAGTGAAGCAGAGATTTAGAAACCAAGTGAAGGACTGCAAAAGCTACCCTGGGGCAGACATCGACAGTGACCATAATTTAGTGATGATGAAATGCCATCTAAAATTCAAGAAATTGAAGAAAACAAAGAAGAATATATGGCAAGTAGAAAAACTAAAGGAGGCTCAACATCAGCTGGCATTTCAAAAAGCAGTGGGAAACAACATAGGAGAGAACCTGAATGAGAAATCAGTGGAAGAGCGTTGGGAAAACATTAAATGTGGACTACAGGAAGCCGCAAAAGAAGTTCTTGGAAGAAGAAAAGTTGCCAAGAAGAAGCCATGGATCACGGAGGAAGTCTTAGAATTGATTGAAAAAAGAAGAAAGTACAAGAATGCGAAAACTGAAGAAGGGCAGCTCTGCTACAAAAGTATAAGGAACGAAATAAGTCGCAAAGCAAGGAAAGCTAGAGAGCTGTGGTTGAAAAATCTTTGCGAAGATGTACAAAGCAACCTTGCACTTGGAAAGGTGGAAGCGGGCTACAGCATAGTGAGGAACCACTTCAAGGAACGGAGCGCAGGAGGCAATGCCATAAGGGACAAGAATGGAGGAATTTTGATTGAAAACGAGGACAAAGTGAAGAGGTGGAAATAATATCTGGAAGAGCTATACAATGGAAAAAATCTCAGCACAAAAGCTATTGAAGAGGAAAGCGAAGTGGAAATAGATGATATGGGGGCATCAATATTAAGATCGGAATTCGACGCTGCAGTAAGGGATCTTCGGATGAATAAGGCCTCAGGTATTGATGATGTCCCTGCAGAACTAATTAAAAATGCAGGAGAGAAGACATTAATTCATCTCTACAAAACCATCTGCGACATGTATTCAACAGGGGAAATTCCAAGGGACTTCGAGAAAAACATCATCATTCCTATTCCCAAGAAGAAGAGAGCGGAGAAATGCGAACATTTTAGGACTATAAGCCTGACGACACATGCATCAAAGATACTGACCAGGATCATCTACAGAAGAATAGAACGAAAAGCAGAGGAGTTCCTGGATGAAGATCAATTCGGATTCAGGAAAAGTAAGGGTACAAGGGAAGCAATATTGGCCCTTAGGCTACTCATAGAGAAGAGAATGGAGAAGAACAAACCGACCTTCATTGCATTTGTGGATTCAGAGAAGGCCTTTGACAACGTGGATTGGGATTAAATGCTTGGAATTCTGAAGGGAATTGGAGTGTTCTACAATGACCGGAGAATTATCCACAGTTTGTATAAAAACCAAGTTGCTGTGATTAAATCTGGACCCAGCTGTGAAGAGGCAAGAATAAGGAAAGGAGTGAGACAAGGCTGCGCACTGTTTCCCGTAATTTTTAATGTTTACATCGAGAGAGCCATAAATGAAGTCAAGGAGAAGTGTTCTGGAGTGAAAATCCACGGAGAAACAATCAGTATGCTACGATTCGCTGATGACATAGCTCTCATAGCAGAGACAGAGAAGGAGCTGAATAAGATGCTAACGACCCTGGAAAGGACTATGGCGAGATATCAGCTGGAGATCAATAAGAAGAAGACTAAGATATTGGTGTGCAGCAAAAGAGAAGAGGCGAAAACCAACGTTAAACTAGGAAAACAGAAACTGGAAGAGGTGAAAGATTTCTGTTACCTGGGAAGCAGAGTAACCAACGATGGACGAAGCAAGAAAGAAATAGTGATTAGAATAGCCCAGGCAAAGCGGGCATTCTTTCAGAAGAAGAATCTACTTACAGCAGGAAATACAAGCATAGAAGTAAGGAAACAGTTCATCAGAACATACATCTGGAGCATTTTTCTTTACGGCAGTGAATCATGGACGATGACAGCAGCGGAGAAGAAAAGGGTGGAAGCATTCGAAATGTGGTGTTACAGAAGAATGCTGAAGATTAAATGGATCGACCGAGTAAGTAACGAGGAAGTGCTAAGAAGAGTAGGAGAAAAGAGAAGTCTGCTGACAACTCTAAAAAGAAGAAGGGAAAACTTAATCGGTCATATCTTGAGACACGATGGCCTGATGAAGACTATCGTCGAGGGAAAAGTGAACGGGAAGATTGGAAAAGGCAGGCCTCGTATGAGATACATGGAACAGGTCGTGAAGAATGTAAAAGAGAAGAATTACGTCACAATGAAAAGGTTGGCCGATAGAAGAAACGAGTGGAAAGCTGCGTCAAACCAATCCTAGGATTGTTGACCAATGATGATGACATCATCCTCGGGTAAAAAATATCACTCAAAGTCCAGTATAGGTATAAAATTGCAAGTGAGGGGAGGGTCCGGGGAAAATGGAGGGGGGAAGTGAGTTGAGAGGAGAGGAAGGGGGTGGGCCGAAAACATGGGAGACTACGATGAGGGGAAGAAGAGGAGGGTGAAGGTATCTATACCTCCTACGTAAGGGGAAGTATTGGTCAAGGTACCTGCTATAAACAAAAGGGCGGACTGGTTATGGAGTCACCCCTTTCCCCTTTTTTCGCAGAAATATTCATGGACGAATTTGAAAACAAGATCTTTGGCGCTAAAAACTTCTCTAACTTTTTCTGTATGTATTTAGATATGTCGATGTTGTGCTGTGCTACTGGACCGGTAGTGAAAGAGAGTTGGACTACTTCTTACAATTACTTAACTACATTCACCAATCTATAATACTCACCATGGAACCAGGTGTGAATGGTAAAATTAACTTCCTACTCCTCGCCATCGAACACAACAAACACGTTTTCTCAATCTTCCGGAAACTTACTTATACGAGTCAAGTGATACCCTTTGACTCAACCACCCTATCGCCCATAAATTAGACAGTTTCAACAGCACGATCCACAGACTAATCAGCAACTTGACTTCCAACTTTGAGCGTGAACTCAAGACCATAAAGTACATAGCCCGGAAGAATGGTTACAGTGCAGATAAAAGCGATAAATTACTCCGTAATAAACGAAGGAAACAGGCTGTGAATTTAAACACCTCCCCCCTACTAGGTCCCAGTGCTTCAGAGAGAAAGTTGTGCAAAATCCCTTTCCACAATACACTCTCGTACAAAGTAGCCAACACGTTCCCCAAGGATAAGTTTCGCAGATCATTCTGTACCCCATGACTCTATCCAAGGCCCTCTGCTCAAACCCAATAGATGACCTTAAAAGATGCGGCGTGTATGCAATTATATATGAGCGTGAAGTCACCTACATCGACCAGACAAAGGGGAATTTTTCCACATGCATTAAGGGATACAAAACGTGTTATATTTAATAATGCATCATGCACTACAGACTTTTCTACAATATTTCACCTAACTATTCCTTTGCTATGCTGCATATATTGTGTTCTCTTAGAGTACGGGGAAAAATGACATATCGACACTAATTGCGACCGGTCAGGAAATTCTGGCTGTAATGTCTTCATTGTGAAAAAAATATTGTTTGATACAGAATAGAGCACAAATGGCTTCGGTTCGGAATGGGGTACAATGCCATTGATTTTAATGCATGCTTCATTAATCCTCTCGCTAATCCAGTAGTTCATAAATACCATTTTCTCGTGAAGCTGAGCACTATGCCTATAGCGTCAGAGATGGCCCGTGATAAACGGCATTTATTTCTGAGACATTGTAATAGCTTTTCCTGAATCATAGATATGAAAGTGATAATGAACGGCCTAAGTCTGTGTATTGTCCCATAATATATGAAGCAGATACCCGTCAGTTTTTTTCTGAAATCGAACGCGGAACTCCAAACCCTTAAACAGTTAATGCCATGTTTCAATATCTGATCCAGAAAGAGCATGAAATGATTGCATTTGAGTTCGTTGATGTTATATCTAGTTCCACAGAAATGGTAACAAAACAACGCAGGCCGCAATAACTCTACGGAGAAGAGCGTTATACTAGCTATCATGTCACGACGTAATGTGAACCGAGTCATTTCTGTGGTAAGCTGACTATTCATAAGCGAAGGGGTCAAATTTTGGAGGTTCTTATTTTCCTGTAAAGATTTAGTAGGTTATGAACTTAAATATGGCATAAATTCTTGATACCGTAGGCTTAGTAAGTGAAACATTAAATTCAGATTCAGAGGAAAATGACTTCATGTTCTGTATACGAAAGAAAAGTGCAGAGTGGATGAATATCTGAATTAAAATTCCATCACAAAAAATGTGAAAACGCCATAGCTTTAGGGCCACGCTCGAGTTGAGATAGTCCTCCAATGTACTGCGGGAAAGAGAGGGTGGGGTAGGGCGCTGCTGAGTCATTTACGAAGGGGAAGAGTGGGGTAGAGAAAGGGTAGCGGTGGCAAAAATGAACGAATGATTTGTCTTTAATAACCGGTTGAATTTATAACATAAATTTAACGAGAAATATTGTTTCATGGAAATATAAATTTATGACCGGGACCACTACAATTTATGGCTTTTGACTCATTTAAAAGTGTGTATTTCATTGAAAGGATGTGGATGGTACTCCATTTGCATTCACTGAACATGGGCGTGGAAAAAGATCTCTCTGCAAAAATATAACACTTTGGACAGCAAACTGCTCGAGGTTTGCGACACCGCATTTGAAAATGCATTTATTCAGTGGAAAAAGAGTACTTAACTATTGTGGTTGTTGTTTCATAGTGAAATTAAATAACTACACCAGCATCATTGTAATTTATGCCATTATATGGCAAAAATAAATTCACCTGAGAAATTAAACGAATAATTTTCTTATAACTTGTATGGGTTAATGAAAACATTAATAATTATGAAAAACGCATTGGACCGAAGAAAAATTTCGCATTTTAGCAGGAATAGGATGTGTCATCATCTTTACACGTACATTATGTGCCGTTAGTGCAAATGAAAAGTGACTGTTAATCATACAATTACTAAAAAAATGTACATTTCTTGCAGCAGTGTCAAGAAAACCATGTGAAATGTTATATGCAACAGTTAAAAATGTTTAAATGTAATTTTTTCGGCTAATAAAGGTCTTCAAATCTTCCCTAATTAACCACTTGTTGAATTAACTAGCGTTTGAGATTGCGTCAAGGTGAATAATATTCGGAATCGGGCTTTATTTTAGCATGCAACAAAATGATATTTTAAATTACATGCAATTTATGAATTCTATTAGATAACTGCTAAGAGTTAATTGAATATGAATATTCATAATATTTCCAAATATTTGTATGAATTCCCAACTACTTAATTTGTTACTCTGATAGTATGAAGTAAGATACAACTTTCATCATTGAAAAATCATGAGGAATATATCATATAAGTGGAATCAGTAATATTCCGTGATACTTAAAAACTAAAATCTATGTGGTTTCATCTTGGTATATGGACGATGACAGCAACGGAGAAGAAAAGAGTGGAAGCATTCGAAATATGGTGCTATCGAAGAATGATGAAGATAAAATGGATCGACCTAGTGACAAATGAAGAAGTCCTAAGAAGAGTGGGAGAAAAGAGAAGTCTGCTGAAAACTATAAAAAGAAGACGGTACAACTTAATCGGCGATATCTTAATACACGATGGCCTGATGAAGACAATCGTCGAACGATAAGTGAACGCGAAAAATCGAAGAGGCAGGCCTCGTATGAGTTACATAGAACAGGTCGTAAAGAATGCGAGAGAGAGGAACTATGCTAATATGAAGAGGTTGGCCGATAGAAGAATCGAGTGGAGGGCTGCGTCAAACCAATCCTAGGATTGTTGACCCTTGATGATGATGATGATAATATGGTTTCAATGTATATGCATATTGTTACCCTTGATGATGATTTTCTGACGTTCAAACCAATTAGATATACTTGATATAATGAGGATTATTACGGGGAATTGGTAAAGCAAAATGTAGCAGGTATGCAATGGAAGTACATGTGTACACTCGCCGGATTAGTTCAAAGAGTTCGGAGCACTACGAGATAGTAGAGAGAGATCATAGATCGTAGAGTCTCTCGTAGAGCACTTCTCCACTTCACTTTGTTATTCGAAGATGATTCTTCACCAATTTGTAAAGTAAACCCACCTTTCCTTACTCAGTAAGCCGACCTGAATATCGTTTACCCGTATGCCATACGCATTGAACGGTGCTCTAGAATACAGATTCCAATATTTCACCGCTTTGTAGAGTAAACGCACCTTTCCTCACTCAGTAATCCGACCTAAATATCGTTAACTCGTGTGCCATGCACATTGGATGGTGCTCTAGAATGCAGGTTCCAATATCTCCAGCATTAGTTTCCTCACTCCAGATTCCCTTTATGCTCCTGTTATGAACGACTTCTTATTTTGGACGGATATCACTCTCCATCCACCTCGAATCCTCCTATGTGCTCTGTAATTATCGAAATCCCTCCTCTGTCCCCCATCCCACTCACTGCCTATACACGGAACTCCATACTTTCATATTATGGAGACCTACGGCGACTGCTATGTGTATGGTCTGGTGCTTAACACGACCAGGTCATTTGTCTTTTGTAATAATGTCCACGCGTTTGCCGTAGAATTTGACCTTAATTATCCACCTTCCTATTCAGTTATTGCCGTTCTGCGTACCAACGCAAAAATGATAAAATCTCTTTTTTCAGATTGCAGCCGTTAGCTGAAATGGAGTGAATAATCTATGAAATGGGTTGAAAGATGTTAAGTGGTTCGAATTCTTTGCTAAATAATGAACGATTTTCTTGCCATAGCATCCCATACGTTTATTCTTGCACCGCTAAGGCCTGATTTGGACTTGGACATCCGCTAATCTTGAATAAAAAGGTGAGAGCGAGGGCATGAGAGTATTATTCACACTGGGAGTAAAAGTAAAGAACTGCTATGAATATTCAGTGAAATTTGATCAATTGTCATCCCAGCAAAGTGTAGATATTACGAAGTTTTGTGAGGCTTCTACCAATTACCAAGTCCCGTTTTTCAATCAGGATCAATCCATCTTAACGTCAAGATTATGGCATACTTGACAATGATAATTTATTACAGCCTAGGAATATGTTCGTGGAACCTACAAAAATTAAGAGCATGGATAAGGTTGTCCTTTGGCGTATAACTCACATTCCCAAAGTAGCGATCAGAGTAGCTGTTCGGTGAAACATGACAATGAAATGGCGCTTTCTCGATGACGCATCTTTCCCGATGCAGCTGTTACTTCTTATGCTGAGAGACCGCTTTCAGAAATAGGTGAAATATTTCCTTTCCATCATAGTTAAACATCTTTAATTTAACTGTAGATATTCATATGTAGTTTATTTATTTCTTCTTTTTTCCACTCAGTTATCAATTGCCTCCACCTCGCGCCTAAATTTAGATATGTATTATTATTGAGTTTGAGCAATGAAACTATTGTATTAAATATTAACAATATATATGCATGTTAAAAGTATGCCAAATTATCCATTACCTCCCTTTAATCACTTATACATTCCCCTTGTCTTAGTGGCATTTAGAAAAAAACGTTTCTTCCTCATGTGCTTACCCAATATTCTACCATTTATTACCTACTTCAGCCCTCTGTTACTTCTCAAAACGCCTTTCATTCATTTTTATTGCCTTTTCTAAAATTATACTCTCAACTTTCTTTTATCTTAACTACATTTAGTTCCTCACTTTGTTGCCACAAAATCTTCCTAATTCTTCTCTACAATAACTCAGAGCCTCCTACTTATAATAATGTAATTTCCAAAAGGACTGCTGTTTTTATGAAACCTACACAAAACATTCCAGGTTATTATTTTATTGACATTTAGGACGCGATCATTAAAATGGTCAGTTCTAGCTTTTATACGCCAACCATAATGCTCTTCCTGTTTACCCTTCGATAATTTTATTACTTTTGTATTGGCGTAATCGAGAACTTTTCTCATCCGTTGAACTTCATTTTTACTGTTAACATTATTGCTTGTGTTCTAAATAATACATGATCTTTCGCAAATCATTCCACTTGATCAGTTCCCTTCCTGAAATCTGCCATTCTTTCATGCCTAATGCCTGTGCAATTACATGATCCAATTACATATTGACGAAAAAATGAATTGGTGTAAACCTTGACTCTCTTTCCGTTCTAGGGCTGCCTTGATATTCACCACTCACTATCCTAGCTTGTTATCTGGTCATGATATTGATTGCTTGGGATAATTCTACCCTTCCAATCCATTCTTTATTTTAGTAATACATTATTTAAGTTCATTCAACCCACTGCATCTTTTAGATACCACGATGGGAAGGCTTTCCGGTAGTACTCAACACCTGTATTTATTATGAACGACAGGATAAACTTTGTATTCCCACAATTTTATTTCACAATACGATCATGGTTTCTACGGTTAATATCATCTTCAGGAAGTCAGTTAAAAAGTTGTTCTCATCAGTTATAATGAATACCAGAAAATTCTATAAAGTTACGCAAGAAACCATCAACCTCAACACTTGTACCAATTAGCGACGTCGTTACTAGTTTTATTTCCACGCGTATACATCCATCTCCTACGACTAAATTGTTCATTACCTAGATACTTGATTTCTAAAATTTAAAAAAATACATATTTATTGATGGCCCTATGCATTACTTCTGATTCAAATTAAATTTAATTTAAGATAATTGTAATCTTCTATTCTCTTGATTTTTGCTTCCTTGTGATTAGATACCATACCTGCCCACACAATGTGTCATCGCCAAACCTTTTCCTCAAGTATCCTTCTTCCTATCACACATCATCTTTTTCCATTTATATTCATGACTTAACCAGTTCATTTAAAGATATTATCGATTCCTACAGACTTGTTCACAGTTTAATTGACCTTCTTGTGCCTCTCTGACTACTAATTTCTGTGAACATGTTATCAGTATGAGTTATATTTTCACTCTGTTTAATGATTTTAGATGAGCGTATGTCTTTAGTAGTAAAATAGCTAGCTCTTCTCTAATTTATCCTGGTTCCATATGCCACTTCCATTACGTCTCTAGATGCTCGTACTTAGCTAATAAAAATCAGTTGGATATTCCTCAATTGCTTCTATTTTCTCTTCTTTATTTCATTTCTACAATGCAATAGCCTTTAATACTTCATTATTACATTTCCTCATTTGTCACTCACACACTATCCTGCCCTTAGAGTTTCTTTTCTTTACATATATATCCCTATCTAACTGTCTCTTTCATTTTTTTATCATATCTGATTTATTCCGTCATTATCCATTTGTTACAATGTTCACTCTTTACCTAACTTCTCCCACTTCTTTTATTAATCCTTTATTTAAGTCTTCCATTCAGAATTCAGCACATCCATTTCTCCTCAACGTTACTTTTCATGAACTATATTATTTAATTTACTTTAAGGATTTCCACAACAAGGCCGAAAAAACGTCTGCCTGTGCATAATTTTTCAATAGCATTGCTTCATTCACAAAAAAGGAACGTTTGCCATGTTTATGAAATATTTGTGCTACAGTAATTCCTCAAATTATACCAGCTTTAGAGAGTTATTACTTTTTCTTTAAACTGTCTTATGATAATGCTGAAATATTATCTATTGTGAGTGCTTAATTTATTTACCTTCTCCATTATGCCTTTCTATAAAATTGCTGCTCCCAATTTGCTCCCATTGAAATCACCTTACCTGTGAATTGTAAATTAGCCAGCAATAATTGTCGTAATGATTTTTCATGCATTCAAAGCCGAATGTGCAGTATTAAATGAATTGATTTTGGAGACACTCTGTAAATATAGCAACAATTAAACATGATAAAAACACTTAATACAATTTTAAAATCGTATTTAATATCCGATTCATTTCGACGCTTACAAAATGTCTTACACCTTGAAAATGACGCTGAATGTGTCGAAATCGATCAAATATTAAACACAATTTTGGAATTATACCAAGTGTTTTGATCATGTTCCATTTTACTGTGCCCTCCTTGCTTCTGATACTAACGTTTCTCCTAATTCTTAAGCATGGCATTTTCTATTTAACTCTCTGTAGGTCCCTCTCTTAGAAATGCAGAGAATTTACTTACAGATGCCTCTGGGTTTTCTCCTCATTCTTCCGACATTAGTTGGACATACTTTGTTCTCGTCTGAGTTTATTACAAAATTAGCTGCTCTTCGTTTTTTCCTCACGAGCTCTATTTACAATTTATTTCTCACTCCCATCGTTCTATATTTGCTTATTTCTCTCGTTAAAAAGGATTTTTGTTTTCACCATGAAAACAGCCGCAGTCAAACCTCATGCTCCTCTTCATTTTCTCGTTTATCTCACTCCTCTCCTAATGTCCCTAATAACATATATGAATTAAAATGTTATCTGCTAATAGTCCATTTTTTTCAACGTACTGAAAACTTCTGTATTCCTCTCTCGCGTTTTTATGTTTCTCGCAAGCTTCTTGAATATTAAGTCACTATTAATGTCCATTACCTTGTTATCGGAACCTATATTTCCTCCTAAAATGTTGAATAACTTTTGTACTCAAAATTCATCTAAAATGTATCCTAATTATCCGTATTAAAAACCTTTCTTTAACTCCAGTTCAATATTTCTAATTTCTATTTTTACTGCTGTAAACCACCACTTATAAAACTAATTCAAATCTTACCTCTAAAGCATGCTTATCCATGTCTGTGAAATGTTAGCAAAAGCAAAATCAAAAAGGACAAGGTTGAAAGCCGTTGAAATATGGTGGTTAAAAGATCAATGAAGAAGTATGAAGTCCAATACACTGATAAAAACATTGGAAGAGAGTGGGAAAACAGAGAATCCTTATGAAAGTGAAATATATTGAAACACGTACACTTAATCGTATGAACCTTAAAGAAATTGGTTTTATGAAGTTAAATGGTAAGGGAAACATGATTGGGAATAATGTTAATGAAAGTCCACTCAAAAGATGTACGGGAAAGATGTATTGGGTTTATAGGAAGGGCTACCTGACGTGGCAAACACCAGTGGGATTAAATGGGAGGACTGATGTGGAAGGGAAAGTTACTTGAGAGGCTTGAAAAGAACTTTTCATTCTTAAGCCCATCGTTACAGCAAACAGTTTTAGGGCTGCGCAGTAAAACATAATTCCAAGAAGAAAAATAGGAAAAAAAGTATCAATAACCAATTTTATTCTCGACAACTGTTATATGAGAAAAGTTGAACCTTAAAAAAAGCGATATAACTAATATGATCCTGGTTTAACAATAAAAAGGCAAGAGGTAACATTTGAATTAGTTTTATAAGGGTAGTTTGAACTTCGGCAGAAAAGCCCTCCCCCAAGAGTATAAGGGATACGATGGATGCCTTGGAACATTGGGAGATAATATACCAGGCCAGGTAAAACACGATAACACGGTTGGAGGACAGCCCCCTTTTATATGTTCCTTTCATTTTATTCTCACCAAGTGACTTTCCTTCCCATAGCCCCTCATGCCATGTGACCGACCATTGCCGAAAAGTACCACCTAGTAACCTCAAGTAAATTACCCTTAATTTCCGAGCGGTGAAGAATGAATAACTTTGTTCCCTTGAAAATGACGCCAAATGTTGAAATGCGTAATAATTAAACTAAATTTGGCTAACTTGCAAGTACAAGTGATTTTATTATTACTGTAGCAAGTAGCCTGTTCCACGAAATAACGCCGGAATCCGGTTTATCGTTACGCAGGGGTCTTATGGTACTCGAAAAAATAAAAATGTTGCTCAAAAAAGTATGTTTCTTCCCACCGCACTAGACATCCCTAATTAAACTGCAGATGATGTAGATAAATATTTCTGAATACGAATTTAAAGAAGAGCACGGAAGATTGATATAGAATGGTTAAGGAATACTTTTCAAATCTCATGTACTCCGAATGAATAACGAATTCTAATAAAGAGGGTAATATGTAAGTAGCTTTATCATAGATCTGTGGTAGATGGTATGTGACAATATTTTAATTATGAATATAGCACAACCTTTTATGCCCAAATCATTGGACATGCCGAAAATAAGCATGCCTGAGAGTGGCTCAAACGCTGCTATATATCTGCCTGAACAAAGTATAAAAATATAGACCATTAAAGATCTGACCGCTCCAAATGAATATTGGTTAAAGCGAAATCTATTATCATTTTATATCATCAGTTTTAATTCCAGTGAGGTGAAGTGTATTCTTACCCTGAGAAACTTAATCAAAATATATGCCCTCCTAACTCAGAAAAGCAGTACTTTTAAGGAGCAAGGTTTGCAATACCTTCTCTTAAGCGTCAAAACTTGGTCGGATATAGTCACCAATTTATTGCGCTTTGACATCTTTGTCATGAATTTTTCCGGATCCCGGGAAAATCACTGCACAGAAATGTGGAAATAACGAAAAAAACCAAACAAAGTTTTTCTCATGAATAAGATATGGAAGGGTACGCGGTGCCCTTACATAAAGTGCGTCCCCCTTAAACGGAAAATGGTACCGAGCGGACCACCTCTCAAAACAATTTCCTCGCGGAGGGGGACGCATGGGGTTTTACACAAAGCGCTCGAGGCGAAATCCGTCAAAACGAGCTTTAAAACGAGGACCTAGTTAATTGCAGCGCCGGCTTCACGGCCCTCCCATCCGTGGCCAATGAAAAGGTGTTCCGCCGGGAAGTGCCGCTGCTCTCCCTCGAAAAAAAATAGATTGTGGCCGCACTTTCGGGGAATTTTTATGCGTGCAGGGCGAAAATCCACCCCTCTCCTGCCGTGAGTGAAGCGTGGGGCTCGGTGGGAATGGGGGGATGAAATGAGAAACAGATGGCTGGTGCGCGCGGACGGAAGGCGCGCTTTAAAATGCTGCCGTTCCCTCGCATTCATTTCGCGAGGTCCGGCCGCCGCTGGTTCCGTCCAACTGCACCCCAGCCACTCCACCGCATCCAGCCCGCCGCGCCTCCCCCTCCCATCACCTCTCTTATCGCACCCCACGCCCACCGCCCAACTCCTCTTTGACAGCGCGCTAATAAATGCACGAAATATTGCAGCGGCTTCCCGCAAAAATCTGCAGACGAATCGTTTCGCATGTTTCACGCATTGGGGCCGCGAGATGCAGTCGGCAAAATGAATATCCCGTCCGAGAATAGAGGGAGCCGCTTTGGCTCGAAAAGCGACGTTTGTGCGAAACGTTCCATTCCATTTGATGAGGATGCTGCTAGCGTGCATATATTCATCTGGCAGACTGTGCGTGGACAGGTAGGGAACAAATATGATGAGCACGAGAAACCCATTCTACAAGGAGTGACTTTGGTTGAAATGTTTTGCGTCATATTAGTAACAGCTGGAAATGAAATTGACAATATATATATATATATATATATATATATAAGTATGAAGTCAGCGTGCCTAAAAGTCAGACTGAGTAGGCAAACGAGCCATAGCAGCGTTGCGATGTGCCAAAAGATACGTATAAACCTACTGAATGAAGAAGATAGCTGTTAATGATGGTCATATCAATATGATTGTTGCAAAAATATAACTATTATATCTATATATATACATATTACCGAACATATGTAAATTGAAAGAGTTTTTTAATTTGATTTTATATGTTCCCAAAAACAATATATGAACCATTGCTGTGGGACAATAAAACATCCGTTAAGGTGAATACATAATGGCAAAGTGTTGGACTTAGAACCAGGAGCATAAGTGTTGCAAACGAAGGAAACTGAATTGCGTTAAATCGTCAGTCATTCGTCTCTCTCGATAGTAGATAGAGTTGATAGAACGTTGTTAGCCTAGCGGGGAATGATTTCTTGGCGCGAATTCTGGTGTTGGAATTACCTGGGTTCAACAAATGGTAAGCACTCCTGGAAGTGCAATTTCTTCGTACCCTTTATTAATGCTTTTTGTTCATGTGGGGAATGTATTCACTCGGCCACCGTTGTTAAATAGAAAGGGATCAAGTTGGTTAGGTTGCTTGAATGCTTTCCCTCCGTCGGATGAGACGTTAAACCGTGGAATTCCTGGCGTATATCGTTAATGGCAGGATAGTACCTAAACCGGGTTTCACTGCACTCTTTCTCCATGTCATTTAATGTTCCTACCCCTGCCCAATAAGCCACCGGTACTAGATGACGCAAATCACTTCCGCTGTTGGCCACCTCCCAGAATACATACGGGATTCCAATTGCGCCATAATAGAGCTTCTTACTTTTTAAGGCATATCAACATTATCTTTTTAATAGTGATTATCAAACTGTAAATCATTAGTTTCTTTCAAACACAAACATTCTGCCTCGCAAAAAATCTGATATTGATCATACATTTATTTATTGTATCTTTACAGCTAGACCTTTTCATACCAGATGACGTTAAAATCGATTTTTATGAGCTAAAACTCATTAGGTTATATCGCCTTGTCTACCCTAAATTTGAACGTAAAAACAAAAATATAAAAAATCATTCCCCAGACAGCATTAGTAACTGTGAGGTTTAAGTAACCAAGGGTGAACAACACAGCTTGGCCACCAAAGGCAGCAGGCCTTTCCTTCCGTACCCAATTGAACAGATAATTGATGCTTGATTGAATGTTTTTGGTTTTATTTTATTGCTAAAGAGTGGTCGCATATCATAAACCAGAGGGAGATTAGGTGCATATGAAATAATATTTTTTTTAAATTTAGAGGTAATATAAAAAATCGACGAGGAAAATGTAAGGTATGCATAATATATATATATGCACACTATATGCTTTTTATGCCAGATTCATATACCATAAACTTGGTTTTATGACAAATAAACGGGAATGACTAAATTTCAGATTATTTTCACTCCTAATCTTTCCGATCCTTGCTCCTAGCGACAAAAAATACGTATCAGATGCACACGATACTGGTCGTTAATTTTGAGAATTAATCTCTGCTACGTACTAATACCGTGATTCCCATAAGTATATGATTTATTCTTAGGATTTCTTGGTGTTAAATTTATATAAGAACGTTAATCTTCCGCATTGTACACTGGTGACTAAGTCATTGATTTCATGAACTTCTTGTCATTTCATAGCATTATTGTCATGTGCCATCAGAAGACAGTGGCAATATTTTGTCATTACTCTGCCTTGGAAAACATTGTAGGCTCTTCTGGAATCAGTAGCAAAGTTTTTTAATCTCTAAAGCATGAGAAAACTTTGTCACTGATGCTATAAGAGTTTTGAAATCGTAAATAATAAGATGAAGGTACCGGCAGATGTAGTGAACCCATCAAATTTCTCACAGTTATCATACCTATTTGGTCAAATAGGTTTTGAGAGTGCACAATTATAAAAGTGAGATTTATGGTTAACATCTCGCCACGTCCTTTCGTTATAATTTCATGTATTTATTACTATTTTGCTCTTTTTACTCTGCTTCAATTTCGTCATAATTGCAGAAATTCCACAGATTCATTTGTCTCTACCGGGAATCAAACCCCGATTCCCTGATTTCCAGTCAAGTGCTTTAACAACTTAAGCTACCGGGGTGTCATTTTTCCCTGTGAAATATTAGAAGCCTTAAAGGAACTAGATATTCACGAACTGCTAGACATATTCTGCCACAAAGCAGTCGATTTCGTGCGCATGAAGCCACCGTCCAAGAGGTTAAGGCCGAACTTTAAACACTATGGTGCTTACTGTATAACAAATTGAAGGACCGCCAACTGTCCGCGAGAACCTAACGGCGTTACCCGCTGAAATTACACAATAGCAGAAATTCCACAGAGAAATGTGCAATGTTAGGAATTTAAAACATGCTATTTTTATATAATTACGGAACATTACATTACTAATCGCTACCGGATAATTATGAGCATATAATTTTTATGAATAGTTTTGATCATGTATT
Source organism: Platycnemis pennipes (assembly GCA_933228895.1). Taxonomy (NCBI): domain Eukaryota; kingdom Metazoa; phylum Arthropoda; class Insecta; order Odonata; family Platycnemididae; genus Platycnemis; species Platycnemis pennipes. Next base: position 100,313,289 of record OW121846.1, on the reverse strand, counting down.
CAGGCAAATCAATAAAAAATTCTCATGCACGGACCCTATTACTGAAGACGCAGTGCACCCAACTTTACTGTGTCATATTCGAGGAAGTCTCTGTACTATTTCCGTTATATGTTCGTAGGAGGCATTCATTTTCCTTTTTTACCCATGAGGCGGAATAAAATAGATACATTTGAGGTACTATATGATCATCTATACGATTGATGCAGATTGGAAAAAGATCTCTGCCGAAAAGAAGCATGTCAGCACATCAACTTTGAAGTAGCTCCATTCTTGAGATTATGCTAATGAGAGTCAACATGGAAGATGAAATGAGGTGTGGGCGGTCACCTCACCGTCTGCCGCGCACTTTGTTCCCACGCCACGGAACCCTGGGGCGTACCGCGATTTAATAGAAAAACGAAATACCTCTGGAACATTCTTGAAACCTTCAGATGGAAAATCCCCTCGGGGGTCGGGAGAGGAAGAAAGGAGACCAAGTGAGGATTCCAGGTTAACAGAGAGGGAGGGTGTAGAGGAAAGGAGTGGGAGTTGAATGAATTGAATGCGGTGGCAGCTAAGAGAACTTGTAAAATGGGGTGGAAAGGACACTGCGGGATGCCGGGAAGAGTTTCGAGACGGCAGAGGAGGTGATGAGGGAGGGAAGTGAAAAGGAAGAGAAGAGGGATGCAGGGAGTGTGGCTAGAGGTGGGAAGGCGGAAATATGTTGCGAGCGAAATAAGATAAGAGTCGAATGAGAGCGATGGAAGGGAGTGCGTGTGGTAGATAGCGGGGCGAGTGATTGGGGGGGGCGCTAGGGATTAGCCATTTAGCCAGCAGGCCGAGGGGCGGCTTACTGGCTTAGGAGTTGGGCGGTGGGGTTAGGGCCACCATGCTGTCCAAGAAGGTGAGGGGCAGGGGGTGTAACGGGAGAGGGATGCCTTATAAAGAGCGGGTGGGGTGGTATGTGGGTGTCCCCCCATAGCCCCAGGGGGGCGCATGAAAGGGGGTCGCCGAAGGGCGGTGACTATCCGCCGGAGGCGCCGAACTGCTCGGTCGCAGTCCTCCACGGCCCCCACTCTCAGCCATCGCCCGCCTCAATAAGGAGATTCCTCGAATTCCCGACCGGCACCCTGACGCCCTCCCCTCCTCCCGCTCGGCGTCCCCCGCCAGAGCACCCCTACCCTCCCCTCCCCGCCACCCCCTCCTGCGCACCACACCGAGCGGCGGCCACGGCGGGACTCGCGCAGTCCTCACCTCGACTCGCACGGTGAAGCATCGAAGCCGCCGACAATCTCCCGTTCCCCACTTGTTTCGCCACGGCTCTGGTGTAGCGCGGGCCAGGAGCACCGACGGCGGGGACTTGGGCCGAGGTTGCCTCGGCTCCCTTCCTCCCTCCCGTGCCGGGCAATGGGATGGCCCGAAGACCCCCCGAAGGACTGAGGGTTACCGGCGGTCGACGGCGCGTAGTCCCCCGCGTAGTGTTGACGGCGGAGCCCGCGGCGAGGATGTCTCCGTGGCCGGCGGCGGAAGGACTTCGCGGATGTCCGACCGCGTTCATCGTCCTCGTGTTGGCGCTAATGGCGTGCTTCGGAGGAAGTGAGTACTCAATGTCCACGCGCCTGTGGGTCCGCCCCGCAACCTTCGACTCCCGCCCCGCTCCACGGATGTGTTTTGACGCGCCCGCCGCGGCGGTCTGGGAAGTTTTCGTCCGAGCGGGGAGCGCACCGTGTTTGAGTGGATTTGACAGTCTCGCGCGCGCCCTCCAGCGGATATCCCGACGCGCCGTCTCCGTTTTTGTGTCCCTCCAGGGTCGGTGTCGAAAGCATTCATAGTGCCAACAGATTGATTTCGGAGAGAAGTTGCCAGATTTTGTTGCAAAAATTCGTGACTGTGTTTAGAGTTGAAAATTTAGTCTTTCCTATGCCTGAGAGGCTTTTTTTATTAACCGACAAGGACGCCTTTATTTCGTTGTCGATGGCAATAATAAACGCACCGTCGAACCGTTTTACGTCGATTTGTGTAGTTGCTCTGATGAACCTTAAATTATCTGGTACCATTTCTGTTTTTTTGGTCAGTATACTTTTCCCGTGATAGTAGTTGCGAATATATGATTACTAATAGGTAATAGCAACACTAATGTTATTCGTGGCTCTAAATTCTAGCTTTTTATGTTTGAATTTAGGTCAGCTGGGAATCAGCATGGAATCCTTTTGCGAATATATTATTTCTTAATGCATTGTCATCACCTTCTATTACAAAGCTACTGTTTTTGTAGGTTTGGCTGTTTTAACGTACCTCTTTGGAATGTTACGGAGGGCAGCCTTAAGAAATTTCATGGGAATGCTACTCTCCAGAAACACTTCATGAATCCAAAAAGAAAGCGAATGGAACCCTTCCTTGCACCTCATTGTCAGTAACTTGCTTCCATGAAGATGGTGATCGAACATTTCACCTTGCGGGTGTACCGATGGTATAAGTATTTGATTGCACCGTAGGCACATTTTCAAGGTGTCGAAATGAGAATTTGCTAAGCATGATAAATAAATTATTCTCAACATTAGTTTTGTTTATTCTTTGAGTGATCAATGCAAATATTTGTAAATATTTTTTCCATCGAAGTGTGCCGATACACCTGCGGAAAAAATAAAAAAAATGAAAACCTGTTGAAAAGTCTTCTTGCACTGCATGTAGCAACTCTAATCCCCCAAAAAGACCATCTGAGAAAATATAAATATGTAAATTATTCCCTTTTAAACCTATTGCAAGAGTATTAAGCGTAATAGGGAATAAGAAATTTATGAAGACGTTTCAGTTGAAAACCGTATTTTTACTGCTCAGAATATATTCCTTTTCTCAACAATTAGAAAAGCTCCAAGAGCCGTAATGTTTGACGCAGCCAACGAGGAGAGGAAGGGTAGGGGAATTTCACCCTTTCTTTTCACGGTGGGTGCGTCAAACATTACGGCCATTGAAGGTTTTACTGTCGTTTAGTACATTTTAGGCCGTAGAGCTTCACCTTTTCATTGAATTCAGAATACGTGTTTAACTAAAAGAATACCACCACTCAATGTTTTTGGCACAAGTTCTATGCTGTGGTCAAATCAAAATTTGTATTTCAAGCAGGGCTCATCATGTAATTGACGCTACTACAACTGTTATTTTTCTTCACATAGATAAACAGTTAATCCAAAATGACAAGTCTTTTGGTGAAACTTTTCGTTCATTTAAATAATTGCTCGACAATTAGGGATGGCCGGAACGATTCCATTCGCCGACGTAGAGGGGAAGAGTGAAGGGTAAGGTTAACTCTGAATTTCTTCGAGTGTGATAGGGAGAGCGTTAAGTACAAGTGTTTTGAAGGAATACGATTTAGTTGGCATTTTGCAAAGAGTTGACAAGAGGGAACACCATTGGTTTTGCGGATGAGTGAGAGGAGTCGTTCATAAGAATCAATGGCATATCAGATAATTTCCGTCTTGCCTAGTGGTCGCCTTTGTCTGTCGCTTCTTCTGTGCCGGGACCCAACTTGATGCCCTCTTTTTTCTCATCCCTCCTTTATACTCCTGCGTGTAGCTTGTTATTCTCTCATTCCTCCCTTCTAATTGAGTCCTTATCTGCTCAACATCTCCACAACATCCTAGGCTTCTATTCACTCCAAGCTTTCGTCGGGAGTTCTCTTTACATCAAGGGTAGAACGTTTTCTTTCTAACCTTTCTCAAAGTTTTTGTTTTTGAATTAGCCCAACTGATTTCTTTCAAGGGTTTTATAAATGTCATTATATTTTTCCTATATCCATTTCCACGACAAGGAAGAAATGCTCATATCATATTAGATCACTCATTACGGACAGTTCTAGAAATAAGCACGTGCTATTTCAGTTTTCATGTTCTTTTAATCTACAATAGTGAACACTGATTTCCACCAAATATTTAAGACCATGTTATCATGAAACTAATGGGAATATATCGAGAACAATACTAATCTTATCTGCTTTCTCGTATTGAGACATGTTATCAGATAACTACTTCAACTTTTTATTTAGTTTGTTAATTATTTCATTTACTGTCTATATATAATTAGGTAGACCGCGTACCTACTGAACATTATTCTTCACAACGTTCATAAAGTCATGCTACCTGGCATACGTATATAGTCCTTCCGTTGATTTGGAATGGAACCATGGCTCAGAGATGTCATGGCACAGTATTGTCCTTAAAAAGATCATCAATAATATTCATTGAGTTTATTATCTTGAAAAATGTTCACTACCCAAATCTGGACAAATTTTTAAAGGTGAAAAACTCCAGCTATAGTTTTCCTGTAATTGAAATGAATTTCACTGGAGGATTGTTGTTTTGAAATCACATTTGAACATATATTAAGTTTGTCTGTTTGTTGAAGTACGAAGAGAACACCCAGTGCAATTTTTATTTCGCCAAAAGATTTCCTTTTCTCTACGTTCATGAATAACAAGATTACTGTTAATGAAAAACTTTAGATCAACCTTGTCTACATTTCATCGAACTCTTGTCTATGGCCTCTGAAAGTAAAAGTGTTTTACCCATGCATACTGGCGCAAGCATACACAAGCGGTAAATATATTTCGAATTTTCCTTATAAAGTAACATTTGCCTTGAATATTATCTGTATACTTCTCACAATATTATTCAAATACCTCAATCTTGAATTAACGCCTTGAAACAATTCATGCTAAAAAGTGATTCCTTATCAAGTGTATCACAAAACATCAGGCGGTATTTGGGAGACCTAAGTACCATTCTGTTTCTGCAATGTTCACTTCCATAACATAACATGATATTCTAAATGATGTAACTAACATTGTTTTTATTGGCTTCCGATGACATAATAGATAGTGATCAAACTCATTTACAGTACCTCAATCGATTCACATCGACTGCACTAATATTTTATCCTGACAATAGGACTACAGGAAACATCGTAGGGAATACAAGAATGCAAAAATTTGGGCACTAAATAATTTTATTGAATTAACACTAGCATGCCGAGCGTATTCTTACACCCTATCATGCCCGAGTGGGTCAATTTGACCCAATCTAACTAAGCTTCCAAATTTTACTCAAAAATTACAGTTTTGTTATCAGTATTGTGTAGAAAACATTTGGAAAGCCAGCAGAAAATTTAGTATAAAGGATAATAATCAACTTTTAATTGTGGTAAATGTTTTACGGGGAAAACTGATTTCAACAAATTTGTGAATTTCTAACACTGTTGCTTTGAGGGTTTCGAAGGAAACTATGAGTTTCAATGGTATCAGGTTTCTATGACAAATTTACAATAAAATTTACGGTGCTAAATTAATGATGGTTTTTTTTCAAGAAGGTACATGTTGGTTTGCCTTGATGGCAAAATTGAATTATATGCCTTGAGTGACGAAATTTTAAATTTTCTCAATCTGAATGATGTATTTTCAAATCTAAAAGTTTACAATTAAAATCAAGTTTATCTATTGAAAACATTAACACTATTTCAAATAATATTAAAATACTGAACAAAATAAAAAATCTTTCTATCTTTCTGAATTACAATAACCAGTCGCAAATAACTGCAGTGATTTTTGAAATTTCAGCACACTACATTCATTGAATGCATACTACAATACTTTTGAAAAACATACTACATTTAACCACATCAGTTTAAGTTTCAAATTATTTTTCAAAAAAGTATAAATATTTCAGCAGGAAAAAATATTTTAATGCAATTTTTGCATATATAATTGGATTTCACTTTCCATTTACCGCAATGCATTTTTTCGCACTGTGAGGCTGTGTTTGCACTGTTTTTCTTTTCTATTTGGTTTTGTTGCCTCTACAGTCCGTTTTCACTTCAAACAATCTACGTGATTTTTCTGGTTCTACGTTCGCGGCAATACCACATTGTCTGAGACCCGCTGTTCGACTGGTGGACATGTATCTTTCCCTAAGAATGGGAATCCATTAAAAATATATTTTGATAGTTTACGGTTAATCAGTACTTTTGCCCATATTTGTCTGGTTTTGAAAGAGTATGTAAATTGTGTAAAAGGGCTTTACTCACAATAAGAGTGTTCATGGACAGTAATATTCGGTCCAGGTTTGTAGGCCACGATACAGTTTTCGATTAGCTTCTTCCAAGCAGCTGAGAAGAGAGTAAACTTATCTTTTTAAAGTCTAATAGAGCGATTATTGCTCTCTTCAAACCTCAAGTACCACATTATTTCACAGAAACTGTTTCTACCCGTTATTTCCTTACAAATTGGAGAGCCCCATGAATCCAACCATAAAGAATTGATGTAGAGTTTTGCGGATCTTGATACCCCCCGAGCACATTATACGGTAATACATGCTTCTAACTCACTCACTGGAAGACAACAACTGTCATTTCCAATTTGTCTGTAGGCCTCTTCTTTCGTGCACCGCTTTGTGTCGAAGCACAGAAAGTGCCGCAGAAATCCATTATAAGGTGCGACGCACTTGCAACACTTTCTTTTGAAATAAGTCTTTTTGCATGTGGTGTAGGCCCAGGCAATTCCCTTAGAATACTTTGCTGCGTCCGTCTACCAACGGAAAAGTAGTAGAGCACCGTTTTCGGCCGCCTACAATGCCTTAAAGCCCTCGTGCATGCATTGACTTTGGTTACTGGCATAAGGGAAACGTTCAAATTAATTTTGTATTCAGTAATTATTTATAAATTAAAATGAAAAATAAAATAATGTAGGTAGTTCTGTTTACCTATTTCATTGCAAGGCTGAGTTATATCCCCAATGACGATTTCCTGGTCTTTCATATTAGTTTCTTCCTGACTAGAATCATCCTCAGTTGAAGAGGAAGGTTCCGAATCCTGTACGTAGTTATTGCCGCCTATGTCTTCCGTGAAAGAGTCTTCTCCGCAGTCAGATTCATCTACGAGGATATCGCGCAGCAGGGATATGATTTCTCTCGCAGTGAGAACTCGTTTTGAAGCCATACCTACAAAAGCTCTTCAACGTCTTGAAAAGCACTCATATGGCAAGTAACACATTAAGCTTATTCTGCCGTCACCCAACCAGAACAGAGTAGTTTAAAATGATAGTATTATGCGTTGACAGTTCAGACAGTGGGTAAAATTAGAACAGAAGAGGGATAATGACCGAATGAGGGGAGTGAATGCAAGAAAGTCAAATTATGTAACCCAAGATTTAGAGTTCAATATAACTTATCAATACTTTATTACCCCTGAAATAATAATGTAATGTATGCAAATAGAAAATGCATTCTAATACTGAATTAAAATGAAATACAAAGGAAGAGTGGAAAGGTTTCAGATGAATTTAAAGGACTGGGTCAAAATGACCCATCCGGGCATGGTAGGTATAAGGGATGAGAAAAAATGGAAGAAATAATATTACCAGGCCTAATTTTCGCACCATGTTAAATCACAATAAATGATTAAAACTCAATAAATATGAGGCCAAACACTATTCATTTTAAAATGATCGACATTTATATTCTCCTTTGGGTCGATTTCACCCAGCCGGGCATTCTAGTGTTAAAAGATATTGATCGTATAATGATAAAATTTATATTTTTTACATATATCTTGTTTCGGTAAAAGCTTTAGGCAAAGGATTTTGGCTTAAGAACTACCTATGACTTTTTCATTCGTCCTAAGGAAGCTAACTCTAGCTAAACTTTTTATCTTATTTGAACATGGACATGGCTTCATTAATTCAGATTCCGAAATCACGTTGATACTATTATTATTTTTTCCTGCTTATAATTTCTACGTGTAGTTGTTTGTTTTTTTCTTTGTTTTAAACATTTTTTTTTAAATGCTGCGATAGGTTCAAAGAAATTCAGACAACTAGCTGCTTAATAATACATTTAAAGTAACAAGTTCAGTATATGGGAAGTTTTAATCTCTCATAATACTGTAATTTGTTCTTGGTGTTTAAGAGATTTCATTATATTTTTTATGGCATTATCATTTTGTAAGTAAATTTGTTGGACCCGTTGCGTTTATTTAAGGATTATTTGTTGTGAATTCTTATGTCATCAGAACACGTGTAGTGCTGTAGATGATATCAGAAAATGAGGAGAGAAGACGAAACAATTTTTAGAATAGGTATATGATGCCATTTGAGACATGAATGAAGTTGATGAACATTTGCATGCTTACCAAAGAAAAAATACTGATATGGTCGCTTTTTTATTTCTAGAGATGTGAAAATCATTATCTTTACAGAAAGCAGGTAGTTTTTTGTCTTTCTGAAAAAGGTAAAGTAATTTCTTAATTAATGTTTTAGTAGATATATGGCATTCAATGTCATACCTTTACATAAACTCATTGATGGATGACTTTCTCCCTTGCATGAAACTTGCGTAAATTTGCCGAAAATGTCATTGAAACATTAGCGATTTACATCGGTAGCGTAATCATTTTTATATAAATCGAGATTAGTATTTAGTCCCTAAACCTGTTTGAAGACCTTTTTTTGGGTTAAAGTGTACTAGCGGCAACAACTACCCAAGGAAGGTTTATGTCGATGGATTGATATTTGATCACATGCATTGAGATTCATTGTTTAAGAAGGAAACGGATTCAATTTGTCTGACTTTCTGACATTTTTGCTCGCATATTCTTCTAATATTTTGAATGCATAGATGCGTGGGAAACTTCCTCAGCTCTTCAGTCATCGACGACATATGTTACTCCAACATAAGCAAAACCGCTTCAAATCTCAGCAAAATAAAATCAATCCTGGCCCTAAGTATACGGTTACATATCCATGATGTTGTCAAATTTTGTCATCTACAATAGGATCAAAATCCCCGCTCGTGTCAGCCGTCGAATCCTAGGAACCAATCTTGCCCTCTATGAAATCCGACACTTGTCTTTGAACAAAAAAAGTAGGTACAAACGAGGTGTACTTTCACTTTTTCATAAGAAATAAGTTATGTTGTAAAGATGTTGACGGCTTTGCTAAATACACAATATGAGTGTTCAGTGAATACAAAATTCTTTCATTCTTGATGTTCTATTAATGTGATTCTGGAGCCAAAAATATGTAAAATATTTTATTCAAGTTTTTATGATTCCTCTTATTATTAGCGTAATACCTTTTTTTTAAATATGTAAAATAACTTTATGCATTCAGACAAAATATCTTTCTTCTAAAATTACTGTTCAATTTCTACTTGTAGGGTAGTAAGTTTTATGGTTTTTTCATTACATGCCCAAAAGCAGAGGCCTTCCCATTTTTACATAAAAGTATTTTCCTGACCTTCTGACCTTGCATTCCTTGGTTACTCAGTCTCCCTATCACTATGAATAAAAATCCCTTTTGAAGGCCTACTGCATATGAGCACCTTAAAGGCTTAAGAAAAATATTATATATTTTTCCAAACTGGCCGTAGATGAGACAAAAAATAATGCTAAATGAGACGGTTGAATGTGCGTATGCATCGATTTATGTCACACGCATACTAAAATACATTCAAATACTCTCGCCTCTCGTTTGTCGTAGTTTTCTGGTATGGTGTTCGTATGTTTTTTATATTACTTACACTGGATTATACCCTACCTCTTCTTTAAATGCTTGAAGATTTCTTTACGAAGCTTTTTGGCTTAAAATTTATAGTTACTCGTGTATGTTCTAATAGAAAGATAAAAAGATATTTAAGTGTATGATTACTTGCGCATATCATGATAAGTAATTAAATGGAAAGGCTATAAAATACATACTCAAATATAACCTGCATATTCGAACTTTAGGTCAAGTTAAAAGCCATTTTTGAAATGGTATTTTGACCATATCCTGCTGGAAACGCACAGCATATTACCAAATAAAAACTATATATACGCGTGCATGGTGACACAATTGATTTTTTAAAATTTTCAGTTGCATCTTTTAATCATATCTGTCTTCGATGTTAGCTGCCAAATAGATTGGAAACTTACTGGGCAAATTAAACACCAAACCAGTAGTGTTAGCGAGTTCGTTGCATTCATAAGTTATCTCACATAAGGAATAATATATTACCAATCATCCATAATCTTACGTTGCAAAGGATTTCATGCCAATGGATTTAAGCTATCAAGTTTGTACGTTTCCCTTAAAATGGGCCGTTGCATATCGTGGGTGCACTCCCTCTTCGAAAAGTCAATCGTCATCGTGCCTTCAGTGGTAGTCAACGAATGAATTTTAGTACAAATGCATCCGGAGATTATCCAGGAGGAAGACAAAACGCTGAGGTGTATTTAAATACGATTTTTTTTATCGTTGTGAGGCTTGAGTAGAACCTCACAACCCCCGGAGTTACCCAGAGGGACCCTTCGTGCTTCGAGTTTAAAGTCGCGGGAGGCGCCCCTTGCTCGTTTGCTTGCTACGCCCAACGGGAGCCAACAACTTTGATGCAGATATCATCCACCCACGTCTGTCTTTGCCGCTCTACAAGTGTCTCTACTAGAAAATAATTTTTAACTCTTTATTGAAGCAGTCCCTGTTTTAAGCACTTCTCCCCACGGGAATGCAACTCCCAAACTCACTTCTACCTGGCTCGCTGGCTCAGAGAGATTTATTGGGTCCTTTTCCCATGGGATGATGCTTTTCTAACTTCGGTGCCCTTACGGTCCACTCCTCGGTCGTTAAAGGCCCGCTTGTATCGTGCCCTGTAATACTTGGAAAATGTTTTTATCTTGTGCTTTATTTACTTTATTATCACCCTCACCTTCGCAATATGTCCACGTTTTGGTCTTCGGACATTGGTTTTTTATAAAATATCATTCCCCTCCTTCTGAATTCTCAATGAACTTGCAGCTGCTAAGACTCCGTGACTCCCGTTAATACTCTCCGTAGGTATTACACTTAAAGTATGGAGAAATATAAAGATTAAATCCAATTACAAGTTTAGAGAAATAAGGCTATGGGTTTGAACTAAGATATGGCTGATGTTGTTTCAACTTTTATATAAGTTTGGTCTATATTTACTCCCTAAAATAAGTAATGGCATGCAGGTTTTCTGTTGAGGCAGAGGATTTATTTCTTGAAACTTAGAATTATAAATAAACATTTTATGCTACTCAAAGTGATGAGGAATGTTACTTGATGTTATTTCTGGCTGCAATTATTGCTTAAAAGATGATAAGGTTTGTATAAGATAAACGTATTAATTCCAGCGTTGAAATATTAACTTGGAAGAAAAACATTTTAAACATGCCTGTTTTATCCCTTGGTTTAAGAAATACATAATCAATACGTCAGAAGGAAAGCTATTTTATTGCGATTTGTATCGAATCTTTAGGGCAAGGATAACTTACTGTCTGGTAGTAATACATTTTCTATTATATTGGTGACATATTTTGTCCGGCAGTAATAGTATTATGCTTTGAGCGAGAATCAAGAACAATAATGTAATAAGGAAATGCTTGAACGAGCATTGCTTGCTATGATAGATTTCAGAAATCGGTAAGACATCAGCCAATAATGCCAGAGAAAATGCTCTACAGAGCATTGGAGAAGATTTTTGCAATGGAAGTTGTAGTGATTAAACTGTACGATATTCAACTTTAATTTATTGCTAATTTTCTCTGTTCATTGAACCGTTACATGAACTTCAAATGGAATTGAAAAAGCTAGTCATGATTGAATCGGTTCAATTATTTTCCAATCGCCATTATTGACAAACATAGTCTTGATTGAGACACAGTCTTCACTGCTGACAGATATTTTAGGTTAATGTAGCAAGGGCCACTCATTTTCACATCTCGGTTTCAAGCGTAATTATTTTTTATTTAAAATTATTAATAGTCATAATTAAAATAATAAAGGAAGTTATTTCCAATATTTAGCAAAGGTTCATGCAGTATTGTCCTTATATGAAGACTGATTCAATATTAGTGTTTCCCTGTAAACCCAATGCCACAGATTATTCCACATCTTCATTCCACATCACAAGCAGTCCTTTACACGCTGAACGCTATGCCCTGAATTTCAGATATACCAGGGTGCATTATGTACATCCACATCTCTCTAATACCCTGCAATCCACCACGAAGATGGTTTTCAGGGGGTGAAGATCACCATCTATATACAATTGGCATGCAACCATGCTTCTGTGTTAAAAAAGACAGGCATAGTTGTATATATCATGACATATATTTTTATGAAACTGATACATGCTGCCTGGTCATTTCTATATTTTCATAGCGCCAGTTCAATTCCAATGCAGTGAAATATTTACGGTGACAATTGAGAGAAATGTCACCAATTACGAGCGATTTATAGTGAGAAAAAACATATATGCATAATGGCCTTTTATGTGTGATCACATGATGCACATACTTGACCCGATGATTAAATTTTATTTCTTTAGAGTTTCGATTTTGATCGTTTTACGACCAATTTAAGACAAAGGATCGAACAAATTTCTTCATTCAAGGGAATTTGTTATAAACTTGGTCTCTTGTGATTATATTACTGATTTTTTAATATATATTTTATTTTCTTCTAAAGCAAAAATCATAGATGGACCTTAATCATTGATGAACCTGCTATTCATCGTTTTCTCTTAAAAGCTATGCACTGTTGTTAAAGTTATAAAGTTGAAGAAAAACACCATGGTCATGGTTGCAGATTTTTTATTTTTGTTCGGGTTTCTCCTTGGGTGCAGTGTGAACAGAGAAATTCCAGATGAGTAGGGGAGAGTGGGGCTAAATGGACCGCATTTGATTTTTTCAATTTAAATTTGCGCTCATTGTTGATGAGCTCGAGAGTTCAAATTTTTACCGTAGACGACTTCTGGCACCGCAAGAGAATATCAGCCATTTTGTGCCATTTGTGACAATGCAAACCCATTTACGTTTTGGTGTTTGTTAACGTGTGGTCACTCAAAATATTTCGTGTTCCGAAGGTTTTTATTGCTGAGAGATTTTGTTAAGTTTTTATTGTGAATTTTGGTACAATAGGTAAGTGAATAGTGCTCTTTCGGAAAAACACATGGCTCAGGGGATCAACTCATGGATATCTGTTGTGCGCCTTTCCCACTGCCAAAACTTGCTGTGGGGCTAAATGGACCGCATGTTTTACATGGATTTTGGCGCTTTCTTTGCTTTCGTGGGGAAAAGGTCATGGAGGATCTATTAACTGAGGAGGATGCCGAGGAGAGACGCAAAAGTGCAATCTCAGCTCCAAAGAAGCGCGGACGCCAAGCGAAATATCCATGCAAATATTAAGTCGAATATATTTCGGTCGAGGAACTAAATATATATTAATACATGACTTTTGTTAGCGAAATCACCTCTTTTACTTTTAATTCACTTATTTTTCTGTTTCTCCTTTCGAAAGCCACCTTTAAACACGCATTTTGAGTAAAAAACGCTATGGTTCATTTAGCCCCACCAATGGTCCATTTAGCTCCACCGTGGGGCTAAATGGACCGGATGCGCACTTTCCAAAAAACAGCCATAAAAACATACTTCCTATCCACATATGGCTTTCAAAGTTTGTAGCTGTTATAGAGCACAAAATATTCTGCAAGATAGACCATTTTTCAGAAGTAAAATAGCCGAAATCCGCCCTCCACGACGCCGAAAACGAAAAACGGTCCATTTAGCCCCACCCTCCCCTACTCCCTCTGTCGAATTGTGCGTTAAACCATGGTACATTCGGATATTTTATTTTTATTTTACGCTGAATCCCTCTAACTTTCATCAGAACATATTCATATTTCCCCAATCGCCAATCATACTTTTCATTAGCTTTCAGTTACAACTACTAAACTCTGAAATGGTTTCCAAACCTCAGGTAACCATGTAATTTTTGAATTTCAAGAATTCAGGAAACGAAAAGGAGTGGCCAACATATGCAGCATTGTTTTTGCTTTGGCTTTTGGACGTATTAACTGGTAAAAGCTTTGCTTCTCCTTCACTTGAGGAATACTTTTTATGGTAATTTGATACCATTTATTTTAGCTTGAGAATTAAGCTTTTTAACTGGACTGAAATGAGGTACGTTCTTCCAAATATTTTTTTTCCATTTAAGACTTACCTGGGCTTACAATCCGTAACAATGCCCTAGCACGCCTTAACTTAGAAACTGATTTCTATGATAAGTGTAAATTGAGCTTGTTGTATCGTCAGCTTATCTGCGCAAAGCATATTTCCTGCTCAAAAATAGTTCTTCTTAGTTATGCCAGAATAGCATACAAAGTCACCTCTGGCTTCTTTAGTTTCTGATCACCGAAGCACTTATTTTCAAGAAGATTTGGGCTTAGCGTCCTCCAGTTTTAGTCTATACTGTGCTGTCCACTCCCTCCACTAAACGTTGGTGAATATTTAAACTATGCTCTCACATTGCTCTATGAATTAACTTAAGTGAGCATTGCCAAAAATGCATTATGTGAGGAATTTAACTTTCGTTCTTGGAAACTGGAAATTGTTCGTGCTTACGGCAGTTGAGAAAATAGCGAAAAAAAGGCATTGGTATTTAATTAGCTTGTGACATTATCATATAAAGGAATACTTTTGTCGTGCTACTTTTGCCATTGAATGTTCACTGTTTATTTCACTTCCCTGAAATACACATTTTCGAGTGTGTTGCCGTGGCTTTACTTTTGGAAGCCAAGCAAATTTTCATGTTGCCACTCCATTCTCGTTCAGTCGTATGCTGGGTTTTTCTCGCGGATACGCTTCCATTGGCTTCTGGTATGAATGCCTTTTATGGGCATCAACCCAAAGCTTGGCTCATAACACATTCGCATCGTTTCTTCGGCCGGAACTCCAGCAATAATCTCCACCCTCCTTCACTGTCCTCTTGCGAGACTCCAGCCGGAGCGCTATTTGCGGGAAAATTTCTCTAGAGCGCCATTATTCTCGGGCTAGCACCCTTTTGATCTCGGGAAAGCGCCCCACGGATCTCGTCTCGCTGACTCGTGGCCCTCCCTCACCAAATGCGTATTTTTTATCCCTTTTATTCGCGTGGCAGAAAGTGAATGTTTCCATCGCCTGCTTATGCTAACTCTGGCGTAGCATGCTCGCCAGCCACGGCGAACGAGATATTAGCGTTTACCGCTATCGTCAGATGGCCCACTCGGGAGGGGCACTTGCTTTTGGGGGCTTCGCGAGGAAATGTGACGCGGGATTGGGAAAGCGGAGGCCTCGGGGGGCAGTTTGGCAGAGGTGCCGGACCATCTCGGGTGTAAGGGCACTTCACCCGGAGATAAAAGCGATAATTGCCTTGCTTGGCAAAACGTCGTCTTTTCACGGAACACGTAGATTGTGGGGCCCTTCCCGGAACGGCAGAATAGGCGAAAAGGACCCATTTTCATCTACAGAATGCTATAAAGTATTCCACATTTGCAAGGACCATTGCTATGCGGGTCATTGAAATAGTGATATTATGCCAAAAAATGTACGAATTTAACGCGGTGAAAATGTTTTTGAAAAGAAATTGTAAAAGCATTATTTTATCCAGTACAAGTGCCAAGGTAGAACTAATGTTGTGTTCCTGCACCAATTTCTTTATAGAGTTGTCAATCAATGTTAATATCCAAAGACTGCTGGAATTAAGCATTTAAAGTAACCACCTAAAACTTATGTTTACATCATTCCTGTTACTTCAATATTTTTTCATGAGAAACACCTTATTTCAGTTGTGAGAAAAACTAATGTCGAAGTCTCAAGGAATACGTTGTATGGACACAGGCACCATTTAAGTCCCTTTATTCCCCGACTCATGCGTAAAATTCTGAATATTAGGATCTTACCGCGACACCAGTGTTGTAGGCTCTTAAGGGATAACGATGCACAAGCTGGCAATGTGACCTCTATAGCGAAAGTCATAACTTTTTGCTGGGATTTGGGGCTTACACACATTTTTTCAATGGGAAACCTGTGCGGTAAAAATGTGGTGAAAATGTTTAGGTGCATTTTATGCCCAAAAGTAATATATGGTTTCACGTTACGATAAAATTTACCCTGGCTTGCAATTATAGGTCTGTTTCGTAGCTCATTGATCGTCTGAAGAAAACAGATTTTTGTGGAAATGAGGAGTTTTGCAGTGAAAACTCTATTTTTAGGCATATACTAAGACAACCCAATGAATATCTTACCCTCAAAGGCATGGCTGTTATATTTGTATGTAATTTACACATATTTGTGAAAGAAAATTTGTATATTTTTGTAGCTAAAATGCCATTACCATTACTAAATTTAAAATCACACTTTTGGGCAGGAATATTTGACTCAAATTTGAACATACTAACGACCGATAGCCAGTATTAACCAATGAATAGGACATAATTATAATTGAAAAGATTTAATATACTTGATACTATCAATCAAATGCTCAACTGCTCTTGTAGGTTTTGATACTACAGCGTTTTAATGAATAAAAGTCAGAGTGAATATTTTTTCTTAACTTATTTTTAAATTTTGATCCGTCTAATGAAGCTCTGTCTAGATCTCCGGATTTCTCCTGTTGGCTATATCAACCGTGTTGTTTTAACATCTGTATACGGTAAAATTTGTCGAGTACCTGGAGGAAAATATTCAAAGCAGAATACGCGGGAAACGGGTCCACCTGTAGAATAAAATCCTACGACCCACGCATGCACGGGCTAAAGCATTGCATCGCCACTTTAGCCCTGAACGAGCATGCAGGATAGTTGGGAAAACTGTCCTCTGCAATGGACGACAGGTGGAGGATTACCCGGCATCAATTATCATATTAACGGTTGAAAAAGGTTAATGTTTTCGCGTCACATTGGATTCAGTTATTATTACGGTCTTAAGGACTGCGTGGAGACATGGAGTTTTTCAGTGGAGGTAACTGTGTTCGGCATGATATAGTAGAATGATATTGCTACTTGGCTCGCTAGGAGTGTAATGGTTTAAGGGTTTAAATAAAGTTTAAATGTGTTACGATAAGTTTAGTAGAGTATCAGAATTAATACAGTAATTAGGTTTTGAATCAGTATGAGGTCGTACAGATTATATCTATTGCACTGATTCTAAATGGATAGCTTTACTGAAAATATATTTATAAGATCTAAATCTACTAACCCCCTTCCTGTGGGTGTTTCATGTATAGATATATATTTAAAAAAAACAGAGTATTATGGTAGATTCAACCAGTTAAATAAGATTTGAGATATTGATTGTCGTACTGATAGATTCATGTCATTTTCCCCCGTGCTATAAAAGAGCACAAAAGGCAGCATAGCAAAGGGATAGGTAGAAGAAATATCGTAGTTTGCAATGAATGATGCATGTATTAACAACCACTAATCCTTTTATCACCATGTAGATACTAACCAAATTGCTGCATGTGGCCCTATTATGTAGCATGTTTCCATAAATAGCTTGTTTGCATGTCAAAAGTGCATCTTTTGTGATCTTCACCCTCTGCCACACACCCTTGTGGTGGCTTGCAGGGTATTGCGCAGATGTAAATGTAGATGAGAGTAGATGTGCCTGAGCGATCGCTCCTGAAACTACTGCCAGATTGCCCTCCTCTCCTGCACGCAGAGCACTGAGTTTACCTGAAATTAGAAGTAGTCTCCATATTATTTATTTTAGTTTTAAGTGGTGACTGATTATTATAATAGTGCTACAGTGGCGTGTTTTTTTGTGCGAGTGTGAGTTAGTGGTGTCGTTTTAGTGTGCTTGTGGCCCACCGTGGTGTCTCCCATCTGGTCTGCTGTGTGTGGCCAGGCTTTAGCTCAAGAGTGGTAGCTGATTGCGTTGAGTAGAACTAAACTTATTATTTCTTCTTTCTTTTAGAACGTCGAAGAAATTTCCACTCTTTAGTTCTCTTGCAACTTTATTGACAGTGATTCCTTCCTGAGAGCTCTATATTTTTTTGCATTTAGTCTTTATACATATACTAAAACCTGCGTTGGAAAACCTATAAACAGTTGGTAAATGAACCACATCATAGAAGATGAAAACACCGTGTACGCCATCCCAGTGTAACAAACTATTTATGTATTTTTTGTAATTCATTGTTATTTATGTAATTTTCATGGTATTTAGTGGTCCCTTGTTCTCTTATAAGGACATTTTTCTGTTATGCTATCCTTTCTTGCTTACATTTTCGCTGCGTGTCGTCCCGAATCTCCTGAAAGTATATTTGATGTGAAAGCGATAGAAATCTGTTCATGGCGCTGCGCCACCGCCACGGTGAGCATCAAAGGGGATTGTTGCTCGGTGGGTGCGCTGCCTCAGTGGAAGGATTGGTGTGGTGCGGAGTGCGGCACGGAGTGTTGGCCGGTGCGGGCTCACCAATTTTCCGCACCCGTGGTGCCGCTGCTTCCCCGTCTCCCGTCCTTGGGAAATTGCGTCCCATCCTCTGTTCGGGGCCAGCTAGACGAGATATTGGCCACGAGGGGGTGTTGGCGCTTCGATTGCCCGCCAGGGATGGCCGGGATTATTGGCCGCAGCGGAGCGGGAGGGAAATTTCCCCCGGGGTCTTTCTGCTGGCCCTGGGTGGGTGAGAGAGTGGTGGGACCCACGCAGCGACGGCCCTGAGAGTTGAAGGGTTGAGAAGACGTAGCACAGGGGTGGTGCGCGTTGCAGAACATTTTTATGGTGAATGAAATATCGTTCCAGAGACAGATAAGCTCAACTCGGCACCGATGTTATAAGGCTGCCATCGCTGAATCTCAATTACGAGCTGAATATTCCCTGTCGTCAATATGATCTTTAGTCATGTATGGAACAACTAACATTTTGAAATGTTAAGCATTTTCCATGTGCTGAAATGTGTTAACAGGCATTGGTTTGTTTTTACCCACCAAATTGCCACGTAAGTGATACAAAGAAATTAATTTTCTTCTTGGAAACATTCTCGCTTGCTGCAAACTTCTGCTTGCTGAAGAGTTTGCTGTTTTAGCCTTATGTACTATTTCATCTCTTACGTACTACAATATATCTCCTTTATCTTCAGAGGTAAAAATAAAATCTTGTAGGCTATTTGTCAACCATCATCATCATCGGTCAGCAATCCTAGGATTGGTTTGACGCAGCCCTCCACTCGATTCTTCTATCGGCTAACCTCTTCATATTGGCGTAGCTCCTCACTTTTACATCCTTCACAACTTGCACCATATATCTCATACGAGGCCTGCCTTTTCCATTATTCCCGTTCACATTTCCCTCGACGATTGTCTTCATCAGGCCATAGTGTCTTAAGATATGGCCTATTAGGTTGTCCCGTCTTCTCATTATAGATTTCAGTAGAATTCACTTTTCTCTCACTCTTCTTAAGACTTCTTCATTTGTCACTCGGTCCATCCATTTTACCTTCATCATTCTTGGTAGCACCATATTTCGAATGCTTCCAGTCTGAACTTGTCTACTGCTGTTATTGTCCATTCTTCGCTGCCATATAGTAGAATGCTCCAAATATATGTTCTAATGACATGTTTCTTAACTGCTACGCGTGTATTTGCAGCTGTGAGCAGAATCTTCTACTGGTAAATGCCCTTTTCGCTTGGGAAATTCTACTGGCAATTTCTCTTTTACTTCGTCCATCGCTGGTTACTCGGCTTCTCAGGTAACAGAACCCTTCCACCTCCTCGATTTTTTGTTTTCCTAGTTTAACATTGTTCCTGGATTCTTTTCTCCTACTAGTTTTATTTTTATTGATCTTCAGATGGCGTCTGGCCATTGTATTTTTTTCCATATTTCCTAGTTTCTTCTTTAACTCTCCTTCTGTTTCTGCCATGACTGCTATGTCATCGGCGAATCGTTGCATACTGATTTTCTCTCCGTGGATATTCATTCCCGGAAAATTTTTTTTGACTTCTTGGATGGCTTTCTCGATGTAGACATTGAATAATACGGGAGACAGTTCACATCCTTGTCTCACTCCTTTCTTTATGCTTGCTTCGGTACTGCTGGGTCCTGATTTGATTATGACCACCTGGTTTTTATTCAAACTGTGGATAACTCTTCGGTCATTGTATGATACTCCAATTTCTTTCTGAAACTTTAGCGTCATTTTCCAATCTACGTTGTCAAATGCCTTTTCCAGATCTACAAATGCTACAAACGTCGGTAGATTCTTCTTTATTCTCTTTTCTATAAGTAGCCTGAGGACCAAAAGCTTCACTTGTGCCCTTGTTTCTTCTGAACCCGAATTGGTTCTCATCCAGGAACTCCTAAACTTTTAGTTCTATTCTTCTTTGGATGATTCTTGTCAGTATCGTCGAGGCACGTGTCGCCAGGCTTATGGTCCTAAAATGTTCACAGTTCTCAGCCCTCTTCTTTTTGGCAATAGGGATGATGATGTTCTTCTCAAAGTTTATAGGTATCTCTCCTGTTGAGTACATGTCGCAGATGTTTTTGTACTGCTGAGTTAATGTCTTCTTTTCGGCGTTTTTAGTAGCTCGGCAGGAATATCATCTATTCCAGAAGCCTTATTTATCCTTAGATCTATTACAGCTGCTTCAATTTATGATCTTAGGATTGGGGCTCCCAATTCATCCTTATCGACTTCATTTTCCTTTTCGATTACTTCCGCTCTAAGATAGCTTCCATTGTACAACTCTTCCAAGTATTCCTTCCATCTCTTCCCTTTATTCTCAAGTTCAATTAAGAGTTCTCCATTCTTGTCCCTGATGCTGTTACATCTTGCAGCCCGTTCCTTGAAGCGATTTCTCACCATCCTGTAGGCAACTTACACATTTCTATTTGTGAGGTTGCTTTGTATAATTTGGCATAGATCCTTCATCCATATTTCCCTTGCTTTTCTCGCTTTATGGTTTATTTCATTCCTGATTCTTTTGTAGCGAAGTTGTCCTTCTTCAGTTTCCACATTTTTATATGTTCTTCTCCATTCAATCAATTTTAAGACTTCTTCTATAATCCATGGCTTCTTCTTGACAACTTTTCTTTTCCCCAGAGCTTCTTTTGCTGCTTACGTTAGCCCACTTTTAATGTTCTCCCATCTCTTTCACAGTCAAATCCTCTTCTATTTGTTTTCCACTGCCTTCTGAAAGGCCAGCCGTTGTTGAGGTTCCTTTAGTTTCTCTACTTGCCTTACGTTCTTCATTGATTTCTTCAATTTCTTGAGTTTTAAGTGGCGCTTCATCATCACTAAGTTCTGGTCACAGTATTTGTCGCCCATGGCTAGAAATTAAAGTACCAGTATATATTTTCTAGGAAACACTTCACGCTAAGCATATTACACTTAAGAAAATATATCATTCTATTTTCATCGATATCTCATGATTTGGTCGCATATACTATTTTGGTTTCTCCGACTTATTGGAATCACCACATCCCTGGAGGTTATGGAGGACATCTAATCCCTTGTTTTTGGATAAGGAGGACAACTTATCATGTGTTTTTTAATTGTGAGGCATATCGAGCCCATGGTTTCCATTTGAAGCATATGTGAACTTTAAATTTATTTCTTCTGGTATAATTATCAGGGATAGAAAGCAAGTTCACGTTTGAAATATTCTTAGCTTCACTATGGATCGTAGTATTCTGTAAATTGTCCTCATATGATTTATTTAAAATGATGTGATTCTTATATTCTTTTTTTTCTTTATTCAATCATCATTATTTTCGTGAGTCAATATATTTTTATCCGTAGCGCTTTGCAAACGTTAGCCAAGTCTAATGGGAAATGCATTACTGTGCCATACATTTCATTTGAATCTTGATTCTGATCCAATTAGAAGATTTCAGGCTTTAAATCGGAATTTCCTCAACTTTATGTGAAATAACTCATTCAGACGTTTACGCTACACAGACATCGTTTAGTTGAAATTTTTTCTCCCAAGGTTATACCAGATTTATAATATATTATCCATCCTATGATGAAGAGAATATTATGCTGATAGGTCTTTTGTTTTGAAAATATATAATTTTGGGGTATTTTAAGTTTCATTTTCTCATATAAAAATAAGTAGCAACAAGTTTGGTATTGATTCATGCTTCAATACAATTTTTTACTCGATCCAACTCTCGCACTTTTCCTGTTTGAACTCCTGTGCAATTTGATTTGAGTATGTTCCTTTCACATAAAGTCAGAGTCTACTTAACTATTTTAGTGCTTATTTTATTGCGTTACCTAACGCAGTGTATTCAATTGATTGACTAGCCGTGGTATGCAACTTCATCTAGACATGGCTAAGTGAATGAGAAATTGAGCATTAAAAGTTAGTCATACGTGGGGGAGATGCGTTTGGAGGCTATATGTCTCCCATCCTGATATTATTCAGTAATTAAATGCAATATATTGCGAGAAATAGACTCTCATAACTGATTCCATTTTAGAGTATGTCTTTTCTGAATAAATAATTGAATTGGCACCGGAACTCATGCTAATAATAATTGGAAGGAAAAAAGTTCCCTCGAATGGTATTTGAAATTCACAAGATACTTTAGGTACTATGAAACACCAAGGCAGATGATAGTAAGTCTTTTATCGCTCACCACTCAATGTAGATCCTCGTTCAACTCAGTACACAAGTGGCAACTTCCCTACTTGCAGCGTACTCCTATCTCATCATTTCATTTCACCTCACCTGCTCTTTAGCGACATCCATTTTTAACCAAGTTGGAGTCTTCCGCAAACTGAAATTCACTTTTATTCTTTTGTTATCTCGAACTTTAATTCTCCTGATGAATAGAATAAACTTGGTTGTATCACACAAATATTAATTAACCGACCGGTTTCGACCTACTCAGGTTATCCTCTGTGGGTTTTGACACCCTGAGGATGACCTGAGGGTGTCGAAACCGGTCAGTTAATAAATATTTGTGGAATAAAACCAAGATTATTCACAAAGATTATTCCTCTTCATCATACATTCATTCCACAATGTAAACTCACCAATCATCGATTGCATTTCATTTTCTTTCTCCATTTCTCACTCCTCCATTCATTAATTTCGAGATTATACAATTTTGCTGAGGGATATCAAACCTTAGTAAATCCATTGAATTACCTTCATTTCTTGCCGGGTTTCACTTAAGAATATTTTCATCCTCACCGAATAATGCAGTCATTTAATCACTGAGGGTGTACCAACGACCAGAGGTAGTTTTAATTCCCACTTACCTCATTGTAATATAAATAGAGCAGTAGAGGGCTCATTTTAAATTTCCGCATTGACAGACGTGCTCAGGGGATCGATTACATTGTTCTCCTTTTTTTTGCGAAGAATAATCCAAATCAAAGTGATAAAAGAGAGGCAGTTTGAGAGGGTTTATGTAGTCATTGTGACATAGTGTTTTGTTTCATTTTTATTTCGTATATAGCTTTGTAAAGGTAGGGTGTAAGCCAAGAAACTATTTGTGAGCATGGTTAGAAAAACAATCTATGATTATTTGTATTTCTTCTTACATAAAACTTTTGAATTGCAGAAGATAGTGAGATCTTTGAAGAAACTATGCAGCAGAGACTATCTAAAGTATGGGTAAAAAAATATTTTAACCATGCGACCAATGTAAACAAAATTTCACTTGAAAAATCGCTTTCGAGATGAAAATCTTTGGGCTGTGTTCTTGAGCTGCGTCTTCGTAGGAACGATTTCTGTGCTAGCCATGGAGCAAAAATCCTTGTAAGCGCAGGCAAGAATAATCTGCAGTCCTTTAAAATGCATGCAGTTGATACTATCCCTCAAATCTCTTACGAAAACGCTCACATTGAAGGTAATCAATCAACTCGCCTTTCATTCCCACTTAAATGTAAGTCTTATGGTAATGGCCTTATCATTCCATAGTCATAGAGGTTGTATTCTCCTCGGAAAGATATTGATTGATTATACTACTCACATTTTAGTCTCACCCTTAGCTCTTGAAAGTACTTCTTATAAAACTGATTTAACAAAGAGCTGCCATTTACATGTTAACCACGTATTTTTAGCGGACGCTGTATACCGCGTCATTATGTATTGCTCTCAATGTATTTATATAGGGAATAAAATTATATTTATTATTATTATTATTTAGCGGTAATTCATATGATTGCGGGGTCGATTTCTGCAAAAACATTATTATTTAACAGCCAGTAAAGGTGAAAAA
The DNA here is from genome assembly GCA_933228895.1 of Platycnemis pennipes. Taxonomy (NCBI): domain Eukaryota; kingdom Metazoa; phylum Arthropoda; class Insecta; order Odonata; family Platycnemididae; genus Platycnemis; species Platycnemis pennipes. The sequence continues at coordinate 100,289,271 of OW121846.1, read as the reverse complement.
AAAACCGTATCATAGGTATATGGAGTAGGTAAAACATGAAGGAAACAAGGAATATTGAATTAGTATTTTTTATTAATTGATATTTTTAGTAAATCACGCTAGTTAACATATATAAATGTTTTTAGCTAGTATTAATGAATATTCAACGCGAAATTGTCGGTAAATCTCACGGAAACTGAACAGGAATATATTTGCCAACCTATGTAGATTATACGAGAAATTACAAGAATATTGGCGCATTCATAAACTTTTGACTAACAATTGCATTTGTGTGTACGAGTTGAAATGAGACAATCCGTAGTCTGGTTTCGAGGAGGAATGAAAAAATGCGGTTACATATCTCAAATTATGGTCCTAGTATTTCCTCGACTGTTTTCAAATATCACTGCCGTTTTAGCGTCTTAAGACAAATGTAACCTTAGTACTAATACCTAGTTATTTTCACGCCTAGGGAAAGTAATATTGCATTTCAATTATACCATTATAATGAATTTAATCGTTGGGAGGACGTCGTGGAATGACTGGGATGGAGGTCGTCAAGCATTGGAGCTACCACACAGTGAGCGAATCAAGTATATTTGTAATGCCCCCTTGCCATTCATAACGACTCAGCTATTAAAACCCAACAGTTGTGTACAGTTTGCACGTAATTCTGCTCTGGAAAATTCCAACCTGAAATGGGAATATGGCGGAGGGCAAGGGGACGGGGATATCTGTTCCCCAGCCATGCCGCAGCACTTGATTCTCAACGATGAAATTTCATGGCGGCGAAGAGAAAAGACAAAAATCCGTGACGTAGCACGATCTTCTGCTTGGAACCATTTGTGACCCAGAAGAGTAAGGCATAGGTGCCGCTACCGGCAACCACCACACCTTATTCTTCCCGATGCACTCTAAACCATAGCGAGGCCTCGCCGAACCCTGCTCTACTTCCTCAACCCGGTCTAGCCAACAATAGGGAGTTCCCCTCCCGCCATTTGCCAACCCCTCTCCTCCGCGCCGTTTGCCGCCCACCCCCGCACCACACCCCGCATCAAGCAGTCCACGGTCGCCCGCACCCCGCGCCCCGCGCCGGCTGCCACTTGCAGGAGGCATTTGCGGCCACGCCTGGATGAGCCGGTAGTGGTGAACGGTACGCAGTCACTCCGGCGTCCTCCTCCAGACAAGCGAGGGAACCGCCGCCTCCGGCCGCCGCCGAAGCCACCGCTCCGGGGGCGGGGAGGTGGGGGCGTGCCGGAATCTTTCCTCGGTGGGGGCGGAGGAAAGGTCTTTTCTGCGCGCGTTCCTGGGTGCGGGGGTGGGCGGGTCGGTGGCAGTGGGTCATGGGGACTCGAAGTGTGGAATTGAAGGGGATGATGGGACGGTGGGGCAAGCGAGGCGAATACCAGATGAGGGAGCTTGGGCCCATTTCGTCCGCCTGTGAATTTTTATGCCGTGCAACCTCCCATGGCTCCCTTCTCTCCGAGGGATATATTCCAGTTTTCCCCCGAAACCCGATGAGGAGCGATGCACCTTATCCCATCCGGGGAAGTGAATTAAATAGGCCCCGCTTCGAATGGGAGGCGAGGGAGTCCGCTAAAGGGAGCGAATTCGGCTCGGTTCCGCCCTCTCCAAATGTAGGTCCGCGCGAATGCCGATGGGCATTGGACGGGAAATGTTTCGTCCATATATGGCCGTCCATCAGCGGAAAGTCCCGAGTCACGAAGATGTGTGACGCGTTTTTCCAGAGGTATTAACGAGAAGACTCAGAGGATTGCATTTTGTGATGCGCCTGTGATCATAGTCCGCAGGTTGCCGTGGTATTGTGTACATAGAGATCTGGTTTTCCTTTCCAAAAGGGTAGGTTTGAATTTAGTCTGTGCGAGATGTTTTTCAGAGAAGAGTGCGCCTTTCTAATTGCCGTTTCGAAAGCACTTTCAAGTAAACAAGTTCAGTACTCTGTCTTTTGGGTGGGAACTCAAACTGTGCACCCGTAGTCTCTCCGGAAATACGATTTTTTCGGACTGTCTAATTCTATGCTCCACTAACAGGATTAACCATATTTTAAGATTTTATTCTGCATTTATAGTCTAATATTTTACGAATTTTTAATGCAATTAATAAGAGCAATTAGCAAGGATATCTCACATTAGTGACGATGAAGGTCATAATTGTGCGCTTTTAACCTGGAGGTAGTAACACGAACATTATAAAGGCACCAATATAGGTAAAAAAAGCTCTTGAATGGGACCAAATCTCTGTGTGGAAATGAGGCTCCGTAACGAAAAGTTATTTTCGTTTGGCTTTTACCTTGCCAACTGCCTGCCATGTGATGCTTACTACCAGAAGAAACGGTTATTGACCTAGGAAGGCCAATTCTATGGGTTACGGAAATCTCTCTTTTAAGATTCTTGTGTTTCTAGAGTAGGCATTACTATTCAATATAACTTATAAATTGTATTAATGTCAATAACTTACATAGCGTTTGAATTTGCAAATTTACGTTTATATCTCAGACGTCTCATACAACCTCTATCTTTTATAGCGTGAAATGAGTATTTGCGGAAATTTGCTTCGATAAAATTTTGAAAGAATGTGAAAATATGTTATCTCTAGATAATATAAACTTTAGAGGAGCACTGAAACAATGAATTGTATCACGAAAGTATAATTAACTTGAAGATGTGTAATAAAATGTTTCTTTTGGCGCGATGGAGAACATATTCCGCAATAAAAGGTTAGCGAACTAAAATTAATGACTGCATATTGAAAGCATTCCTCACATTTATATCACGGCCTAAAAATAATGAAACAAAGACCCAATTATAATGTTCAATATAGCTAAAAAACGAGATGGAAAACATTTTAAATATCTTTTTCTTGCACTAAATATTTCAAGTTCATTTTACTTTTATTTTAACGTAGTTTGACTACCATCTACTAAAGGTAATACATGGCACCAATGGCGGAAGTTTCACATTTAGGTTAATCATAAAATCTGTTAGCGCTTTATTTGATCTTCCTCAGCGTATTGATGAGCTGCTTTTGCTGTTCCATGAATCATCTGATATCTCTTTGCATTTGCTTTACGTGAGAGAAGCATGTTTCAGAACACGGATTTTCCCGGACTCTCACCGGCGAGGTCGTAAGAGGATTTGCCAAAAGGGCGGATTACCACCAGCGATAATTTTAATACTTGTTATTGCATCGGATTAATTTCGATTAAGGAAGATAGAAATGCGTATGTTTTCAGAATAACGTAGGCTGCACTACGATTTCATTCAAATAATAGTAATCTCAGTGGTGCATCTCTTGGCAAATATTTTCAAAATGGCGTCTCAAATCATCTGCATGGAATTAAATTCAAATAGTTCTAACTCATTTGTTGGATAAGTTTAATTGATAGTGGTAAATACTGTCAGGATATTATCCGGCCGTAAAAAATATCAATTACATTTTAGTATTTGTTTTAGTATTTATTTGTATGTATGTATTTTAGGAATTGCACCAGGGATTCGAAGCGTTTGGACCAAGGTTGTGGTGAGAAATTCATAAATTAGTCGTAGATGCTTAGTGTTGACACGCCTCTAATTTTTTCGAGCAATTAGGTGATTCTATGATATATTTACCTATGGAAATAATTCCACAGACGTGAGTGTTTTAGGCGAGTCATGTTGTCACGTGTGCAAGCATTATCCTCGAATCTGATTTGGCGAAACGAATGAAACATAGCACCACAGAAGTTTCGGATTTTCTTTTATTTACTACTGTATGAGAGTTTTTGGAAATGTGCTAATATTCGTTTGGACAAAATGATTCATATTACCTAATTTACGCATTTAAAATGCGTATTCCCCCAAAAATCAGCGAGGCGAGAGTGGTAAAAAAAACTTCCAGGTGCCGCCATTCATTGAAAACATATATTTTGGAATTTTTAAATGGTGTGTTGCATTTCAGAAACTTTTTGACGCAAGTGGCACAACTCACATTGCTTTTCTTACGAGAAGTCATTCGGTTAAGGACCCTATGTTGAAATAAATACTTTCTGCAAAAAAGTATATTACCACTTATTCTGTATTAGGGATTTCTGGATTGTATTCTGCATTAGGTATTATGTATATTCTGCGTTACGGATGTCTGGATATATTCCACAACCGTGGTATCCAGTTTAGTAACGCGCCAACCTTGCTACCCAAAGATTGAGGGATAGAATCCAGCCAAAGGCATTGATTTTGGGTTTCTCTCAGGATTAAGACTTTAGGTTAGCCAGTGCTATACAATCCGTTATTGTACCCAAACCAAAGGCTATCTACTACTGTAATAATACTATCTGTGTGCACTTGGATTTGCTGTCCTTAGGAAATCTCTTTCTGGTTTGAAAGACAAATTTGTTCCTTTGTGGTTATGACTGTAAGCAACATGAATTTAGTATTCACTAGGAGAAATACCTATAGAAAAAACTGGGATTAAAAGTAGGGGAGCGTCCACTAGAAATGGTCGAGCAGTTCGTTTTACGTAGGTAGGATAATGGACAAACATGGAAAAGTATTAGTCAAGACATTTTCAAAATGAATACTTTGGTGGAACAAAAATTTACTGAATGAAAGGGCTGACAAAGATAACCTGGATCAAAGGTGAAAACAAACATATCGTGAATGAGCTCGATGTGTTAATGTGTGTGCGTAACATGGAATTGAGACTTGGACTCTTGGGAGATATGAGGGGAACATGTTTCGCTTTAAGACGTGGGTTTGAGGAAGAATGGTGTAAAGGAACGATGCAAGAAATATAAGACGAATGATCTACATCTACATCTACGCGATACCCTGTAAACAACCACGAGGGTGTGTGGTAGGGGGTGAAGATCACTAAAACGCGCACTATTAACATGCAACTAGGGTACTTCATGGAAACATGCTAATAATGATGCATTATTGAGAATAGAGGAGGAAAAAAGTAAGGTTGTTGGCAGAAGTAAGGAGGTAGAGTACCATTGTGATGCAACTGGTAAATCTGGGCAACGATTAACTAAAGGCTGCCATAGAAGGTGGGTATGAGTTTATGAAAGAGAGGTTTTTGGACGGGATTTTATTATGGTAGCATATGACAATCTGAGAATAAAAGTTGCGTGGTAAAGGACTCGTTATGAAAATAAATGCAAAAAGATGGGAAACATTTTATCAAAACTACCCTAACCGTTAGAAGTGTATAAAAAAGAGTATAAATCAATAAAGTTAATTACTGTTGAATGGATTTGCATTTGTATTCAAAAGATCACTTTGTGTGATATTAGCCAATTCTCGTCCTAAATTGGGAGTTAATTTGTGACTAAAAGTTCGGATGGCGACTCATTTGTCTGAGAGGAAATCATACCATCTAAGGTACGAATAGAACGTAATGCTTGAATATAGATTTAAATCTGACACCCTTGAAAGCATCCGTATTTCACTTTAAATGAGCCGAAAGCTTGGGCTGAGCAGAATAGTTACGCCGGAGAAGTAACATTTCGAAGAATTTAATTATCTGCATGCCTCTTAAAACTCGCCTCCTCAGGAAGGCTCACTGGATCTTTTGAGTCCCTCCACTCACTCCAACAGTCTTGCCTTCCCTCTATTTCATTGGTTAATAAAATCGTGTAATCTCTTTGCTTTTCACTAATTAATGAACATTGCTTAGCTAAGATTTAGGTCTCTGCTCGATCGTAAACCCATTGGCAGTATCTGTTGTCTCCTTGAATTCTGATTATATGATTTATCTACACTTTCCCCGAGCATCTCACATTCCGCACACAGTAATTTATGTGCCACTGCTATTGGGGTTTGCACATCGGAAAGTCTTCATTTTCTAGCGCAATAATATTGTAAGAAACAGTTTATTACTTTCTATTGTCAAATTGATAGACCCGCACGTATCTAGACGTGCGTCAATAATATTTATTCAGGGCTGAACATTGAAATATGTCCCGAGTATCTTTTTATCATCGATTTCAACCCTATCAGCGTCCGTCATGAAACAAGGGATCAGCTGTGGACCAACTTCCCAAGATAAACACTCGGAGGAATAAACGATTAAGAAATACTTAATGTACCACTTGGTTGAAATGAGAAGTTGCCAAGAATATCGCTCTGCAGTGACCTCCACTCTTGAATTCACGACTTCCGGAGTTCAGTTTCACTTCTCATAAGAGCGAAGTTCTGACGAGATAGATACCTCCGTATTCACTATTTGACGTTTTTTTCCTAGTTTTGATCTACTAGAGAGCTAAAATGAATTTTATTCCGCTTAAGCCATTTTCAAAAGCATATTTTCATATGCTACTTAAAAGTTATACTATTTATTTCATGACTCATTACTTTGTTTTTTGGCTAATGTTAAAAAAAAAAGTTTTTAACTTGGGAACAGCATAGTGTGACTTCATTTCCCCTTAAAGCTGAGTTTCTAGGTGTCGCAGTTTCCTTAGACATTTTTCAATTGCTTCATTTGCTATTAATCTGTAAAATATTTTCACTGCTTTCGATTTTCTCCTGGAATATTACTTATACCGTTTTCACCTTTGATAATAAAATCCCAGAAATGAATAAAAAAGCTAGAATGTCAGCTGTCTTGGAAGCAGTGTCAAGGAATGTTGCAATATGGAAGTCTTAAGAATTACGCGATTCAACTAAAATATTTCCGTATCATGAAATCATCTACCGAATAATACGAGGTAAATCCCAATGAAAGAAATTGAGGAATATTACATGGATGCGTATTCTTAGATATGATTAATATTTTAATAAGAGCCATGCTCATGGTATATCGCAATCAAAATATTAAAACTTAATTAGAAGCATATCACCTAGTAGACGATTTTAGTTTCTCAGTTGATGAATGCTCTCATGAGTGACTCATAGTATCATGGTTCACGAATTTTTAGTACAATGGAAAAAAGCTAATGATTATTAGTGTGTGGAAAATGAGAAAATTAATTAAGAGGTGGTTGCGATATCCTGTTTTTTCATCATTTGACTGTACTATTAAATTCTTCTGATGATACCCCAATAACCCACGGGATTAAAGCGCCGGCGATTCGCCGGTTTGCCTTATTTTGCCTTACGGCAAACAGCCGGCGATTGACCGGTCACGTTATTTATTGTTGTTTCTATGATGAAAATCAATGTCCTAATGCTATTTTTTTCTTTTCTGATGATATGCACCACAAGTCTTTTTTATTGAGTGAAAATACGTTTTGAAATGGATAATGGGTATTTGAAGCAGTTCATTTCCATACAGGATAGTCAAGTTGATTTTTACTGCTAAGTGTGGTATAGGAGTTCTCAAATGTTGTAATTTAAATGCAGTTGGATGATAGGCAGTTTTGTGCTGCAACAGTTAAACATTGATTTGAGTGGACGTTCCGTTTATTCTGGCCATCCAATTTTAAGTCTTATTTTGTCTTGAAAATTTACCATATTCAGGCTACACGCTCACAAATTACCATCAAGAAAAAATATCTCCTCGCGTATGAGGAAATAGTACGAAAACCTTTTCTTTCAACATTGAATATTTGTCAATTTGGCCCTACTTCAAGGTAATTCCTGTCAGCATTTGTATCCGCATCTGATCAGGCTAATATTTTTCTCATGTGCTCTGAAGTTCACGCAATATTTATGTAGCTGTAAATTCTTGCATAGCGTACAGTTAGCAAGTTCTTACGTTGATTCTCGGTGCCTAAGAAGGGATCGATCCATAGTATGAGGACCTCATACTATGGATCATGCAATCCTCATGCTATGCATCGTACATGGCTTGTATTTTGAAGCAGAGCAATCGTCGCTCTGCTTCAAAATACAAGCGTAGCTCACAATGAAACCCACTTTAGTGCATTAAAAGCACTTTGTTACGCCTCGGCTTCTCACATTTTTCGCACCCGAAACGTCGTCGTCTCCGTCCTAATACCCGCCCAGCCCACGGACGTTGCGTGGCGAGAAGGACCGAAGTGATCCCTAATTTATGAATAATTGCGCGTCATCCATCCCAGTCCACCCAGTCAGCAAGGCCCTCCCCGCAAGGCCGAAAGGGATGGGTTCATCCCCTAGACGCCTTCACCCTCACCTCACGGTCGCCCTACCACCAATGCATCCCTCACGTCGAAACTGTGACCTGCAGACTTCAGAGTAACAGGGATCTGAATTATTATTTTTTGGCGAAGGAGACCAAATTTTAAGGCCATTTGCATCATTAAGGATGAGTTGGTAATTGCATTGTGGGAGGATCTATTTCAGGGAATGAAGGAAGGTTGAAGAGAAACCCGGGTGGACATTAGCTTGCTCACAGCAAAAGGCTCCAAGGGGTGGTACGTTCCAACCTACAGAAAAACAACAGACCTTGAAGTTCTTTCCTGCAGTATCCAAAAGTGAAGCTTTACACGAATGAAAATTCTCAGCCCGGGGGCATTGGGATGGAAGGCCAGAACTCCATGTATCATTACAACCCAGTAGGGAAATGTAATATCGGGTGTACATCATTGAACCTCAGTAGAAATAATTCAACATTTCGGATATTACGTGATGGCGTTAGCAGAATTGCCGCTCATAATCCGCTTTGCATAATATGTTATGATTCCCTTTCCTTTCGAGTGCAAAAAAATAATCTTTTTATCGTCATGTTGAATCGGTTATAGGCGGAGTAGTCAAGGACGCAATGAAAATGGACGATTTTAACCTTGTATTCCGGTCATAGCGGATCATAAATATTACTGGACATACTGTTCCAGTCATTATATTTTAATATCGTTCATGTTGTCAACTTCACGTGAGTCATTGGCATTTTCACCACACCAGTAATATACGTAAATAGTTGTTTCTTTCCTTTTGAAGAAGATTTATCCAAATTACGTTAGTTGAGAACTGACTCCAAAATACAAATGTAAACATCATCATCATATAGTTCGTCTCATTTTAGAATATGATTGCATTGTTTGGAATCCACATTATAAAAATAATATCGATACTATTAAGAAGGTGCAGAAAAAATATCTGAGAATTGTTTATTATTATGCTGGCTTTCCCAGTATTGATACACCATATATGGAAACAATGCAACTTCCAAACTTAGGTATATCCCCTCTGTGCCCGTCGTAATCTCGCTCAATTGCTTTTCTTTTATAATTTGTGTTATAACTCCATACACTGTTTATCTTTGCTCAAATTAATACCCGGTAACACAATATCTACCTCCACCCGAAATACAGAAGTATTCCATTTAAAATATTTCAGTACAAATATTACGTTCAATTCCCCAATTACTAGGACCCATCACCTGTAACATTCTTTAATTACAATAGTGATGTACACAATAATACATTTCCTGTTTTTAAGAAGATGTGAACTGAACTCTTTATGACATTGTATAATTAATACTGTATAATTGAATCCATCCTGTTCACATTAAACTGTTATGGCCAGCATATTTATTGTAAAATTGCAATATACCTCTATGTACTTATATTTACACTGTTTTGTTTTAATGATGAATGTATATTATTTTAGATTGGGCAGATTCCCTTAGTAAACATAATTATTATTATATAGTCTTGACATGATCGGCTCAATCGGTTACGTTAACGAAACACACTGGGTAAAAAAATCGACCATATCGCTCATGCCTGCAAAGAAACGGTACTTCTCGGCGCTCGATATAACAGCTCCATACAAAGCACCGCGCATTCTCGGTTGGTGTTGGGATATATCGATTTGGCGTTGAGGTATCGCCATATCGCATGAGCTTCTTTACTTGGCTCCTTTTGCAGACTCCGCCTCCTGTGCTCCTTATAGCCCTGCACGCCATCCCGGAGGGTCCCACGCCAGAGCCAGCTACGCCGGATGTGGCAGAAACTTTGCCCAGTTGTTCGTTCTTTCCACATTTCCATTTCCCTTCCCTCTCTGCGTCGAAATTCATCGTGCCGCTTTCAAATGAACGCGGAGGACTTTTGGAATAGAAATCCTTACAAATCAAAAGGAGTGCCCTTGGTTGAGTGAGGTAGCGATGGTGAAATGGAGGCTTTGAAGGGGGAAGGCCATTATAATGTCGCCGCACGTTTGGAGTTGAGCGAAAAATGCCTGCACGTATATTATTTGCTCAGCTCTTCGGTAAGTAATGGAAAGGCTTGCATAATTCTAAGTACCTCAGTTTCCTCCAGGAATATTCACCGGAGGATTGTGTCTGCAAAAGCGGTATGGTGATTATCTCCATACAACATAATTCAATTTGGATGCAAATAAGGGCAAGAAAAGATTTTTGGATTCCAAGGGCACTTTTATTTTCCGAGTTGGGAAATTTTCTATGCGTATGGATTAAATTATGGTCAATATTTACTCAAATGGATTAAATTCTTGAAGAAATTACGGATTGTGAACTTTGAAACTCTTATGAACGCATAAATGCGTTCGTCAAAAAATGGTGATGCGTCCTCAACGTTATAAAGAATGCATGGTTACGAGAGTCGTAGTATCATTTAAGGATTAAGAATAGGTTTTAACCCTATAGCTGCAAGTTGAATATGAACATACCCGCAAGTAAATCCCTTATGGGAAATTTAGGCGTGCGCACGAATATTTTCTCTTTGGTATTTGAGATGAAATTATATCGGAAAAATCTGAATATAAACGTGCTGAAGTATTCTTTGTTAGTCCGATTCTGATTCTACGTTTGAAAAGGTATTTTAAATGATTGACAAAAATATATGACACATGCATCACCTATGGGTGAAAATAATACCTAAACGTCTAACCTCTATTTTTGCCAAAATGTTTTGCCAGTGAAAAAGTTTTTCTGGAACCAAATCCACATCAATTAGGGCCCAAGGAACGAAAAAAGACTGATACCATTTTTTGTTTTAGGTGCTGACAAGTTGCAAGGGTTTCATGGCAACGCAGATCTGAATTATGAAATTTATTAAGCACGTAATCAAGTGTTATTTGAAATAATTGCTCTTCAAAATATGAATTTATGCATGAAACGGTACTACGATAGACGGTACTAAATTTGTCTCTTTTCATCTGTTTTCAAGATGGTTTTTAAAACGTTTTACGCAGTGATTTAATGCTGAAAAAAATATTCTCATTTTGAGTATTAATATTTTAATCGGGTCTTATTAATAAGAAGTGATTATTTTGTCTCTGTATAATATTAACTCATACATTTTAATGTTTATTCTGTAGTAAAGGAATCAGGTTTACTGGCAGGAATAAAAATACAGGCCGTAGGTCTGGAAAACATTTTACCCCTGACTTGAGGTATCATAGTGAGAAATTATTGGGATAGGAAATTCATAATCACGAGTCACTTGTCTCCTCATTGGTACTTTACGTTAAACAATAGTACGTTATTTGGGAAAGTGACTAATAGCTATGGTTAGCTGCGTAGTTTAGGTTTGATCCTTAAAAGGGTTGGGTGGAGGTTTTTCTAGGGAATGGAAGATAGTTGGAGAGAAATCAGATTTTGGAATTTGTCTACTCGTAGCGAATGGTGCCGAAAAGTCCATGGTTCTACATCCTTTGCTGAACCGAGTGCTTAACTTGACATTTTTGCCGCACATCACTGAAGTAGGGACTGATATACTGATTTAAAACCTCAGCCACTATCAAGGATCAAACCTAGACTCTCTGGATGGTACACCTTCATTCTAGATTATACGCTGGTCTGGGCTGCTCTGGTCTGTATAAGCGGTTATCCCCCTGTGAGAGCACGACGTGTTTGTTTATCACAGATGAGGTTCAAAAGAAAGAAGAGCAAACATTTGTTTATTTTACGATAAGCATTTATATTTGCCTTGTTTACGTCTGCGTTTTCTCTGCTACGCACAAGAGATATTAGGGAAAGCAAATGTCCATTCACAATATGTGAAATTCGTGAGAAAAATCGTGCATAAAAGGAGCGTGGATATTTTGAAATTTACAGAATTTATTCTATGAATTGATGTTAGGTAAACTTAAAAAAATAGCAATTCTTGCATGTACCGAAAAGAATTCCATTATTTTGACGTGTCCTTCGCTAAAATGGTAGTTTGATGGATTTGAAAAAGTAGTCTCACCTTTCTTTGTGTAACGGCCGGAGGAACGCGTTTATAGCAACCACTCATCTAAGATTGAATATAAATGCAGAGCCATTTTCGCCCCTACGGTTCCATCGAACCTTTCCATACATCTCCAGATATTTTTTTCCGTTCGGTAACCCCTTTGCAATTTCCGTTGAGAGTTATTTTATTCCCCTTTTCATTTGCCATTATTCAAGATATCGTCGCTCTGCTTCAAAACCATTTGCAATAAATGGTCGCCAGAAATCGCTTCACCGCATTGTGCTTAATAATTTACTTATCTCAGTCTTTCCATCACACCCTCACCCTTTTCCGAATAAATCGTATTTTATCATATTGACCTCGGGACTGAGCTTGAAGCCGCCGAGTGCGTCCACAGGGTTGCGGATGGTGGATCGACTTCTAGATATAGGGGTTTGAAGTGAATTAAGCGAGTTTACTCGTCAAATAAGCAGTCGTGGACATAAAACGACGGTACTCCGAGGTTGTATAGGGTAAGATCTTTGCGTAAGAGAGGCCTTTAAATGATACAGAAACGTGTGAAGATGCCATGACTTGGCCGCAGGTTGGTAGCAATGTAGCTCAAAGGAAGCTAGCAATTAAATTTTCTCGTCTTAAGGTGCTGCGTTGTTTGTGTGTAGATATTTTCACGATTATATTCATAGAATTTGTTCAAATGCAACTAAATATTATTCAAAATGATTTGAATTGGATCAAAGTTCACCCCAGATTCTCAAATGTTCCCCTAGAACTCCATTTCATCCTTCCGAAATGTCATACACCTGTGTGACTTATGTGATACCTGAATTAGCATACATCTACATCCCTATAAAATCCTGCCACTTGTTGCACTTATGCAAGGCACTGCTTCCCCAAAAGGACGGAAATTTTATTTTTCTCAAATGCTCGGAGCCATGTAAATATTTCCTTATTTTAACGTGATGGGTAAAATTCAATTTACACTGCGTATTCTATAATGGGAAATTCATCATTCATGAGGGAAGTGTTATCAAAATGGAATGTTACTTTTTATTTGAATGGGCTTAAATTTAAGAGCGGTGGTATCTTCCTCACAACCCCATCATTCTGATTGTAATACGCAAATACTTTCATGTAAAAAGTGACATTTGAAATAAATATATTTCGGGATATTTTGTCGTAATTTACTAATTATAAATGTGATGTAAGATAGCGAGATCCTCCTTCCGTCTTTCAATACGCACCTTACCTGTTAGCATCTATAGTTGTAATTTTCCCACCCCCTTCCTTGAATCGCTCATTTTCATCCTCTACTTCGCGAAGCCGCGCACTCAATTCATTCACGGCTTGTTGGAGCTCCACCTCGCTCCTACATAAACTCGCGCACAAAGACTAGGTCTTACCTCTGACATTTTACCCAACTGAATGAGACAATTTCTGACCGTATCCCACTTCTGACACCTAATGTTGGCTTTCGGTCGTAGTGAGATCCGTCAGAGGGAGTACATGGAAGAGAAATGATGTTACACTAGGTAAGAACCAGGCTACGTTATTTATTGATGTTGCTCTCTTTACATCTCATGGCACTCTGACGCCAAGTCAACACCTTACTCCCTCAGTTGCGCCTTTTTTGCGTCCCCTCGTGAATTCTTTGTGTCATGATATTGGTTGGTAATGTCATCGTAGCAGTCTGGCGATGATACACAGGTCACTGCTGGCAATGACCTGGCACTGGGAGAGAACGAGAAAGCGAAGCGGCCGGAAATGGGAGGAATGTAGGATATGGGAGGAAGCGGGTGGGAAAGTTGCAACTATAGGTGTTCGCAGGTAAGGTGCTTGGTGAAAGAAGGATGAAGGATCTCGCTCTGTTGCAATGCTATTCTTTTGTAATTCTCTAAAATTGCAATAGAATCATCCTCAATTGAATTTAACAAGGATATCCCATCAAAAAGTAATGCCAAAAAATGATCAAACTAAATAGCTGGAGGAGTTTCGAAGGGCATAAATCCAGGGAATGCAATTTAATTTTTTTTCAAATTTTCCACTCTGCTTTAGAATTTTGTTTCCTTTCTTCTTGATAAATCTGTGCTCCCAACTGAGACACTAATGTAAACAGAGCACGAGATATTAGTAACTGTTGACAAAATTAAGTCAATATACTTACAAGAATCTCCTGCTTAAATGTACTTAGTACCTCCGATGCCAATTTAGCCAAAGGGCAGTGATCATACCGGGAAAATTTGATACGAGGTCTATTGATTTGCAGTTTTAGATCAAAAGTTTTCAGAATAATTTTACCATACTCTTCGTTACTGTTGATAGAGCTTAAAACGCAGGATATAATACATGATTTCCGATATTTGAAAAAATATAGGGATAATTTCAATTTCCATGAATACAAAAATGGGTATTTATGCTCAGAGCAAACCCTTAAGAAAACTATACTTTAAAGTTCATCTACCCGTACCAGAAATCATCAGATCCAATTAAATTAATCCAATGCCTGAAATAACCAGTTCCCACTAGCGTTCTTTCAGCATTCAGGTTAGGCGTGTGATCGTATATTAACTTTTTAGGGAACGGAGTAGAGGTTGAGGGGAGCCTGATGTTTGCATTAGCCTATTATTAAGATAAGCAACAAGAGGTCCGCGGTCTAGCCTGTTTAGCATTACATCGAACAGAAAAAGCAATGGATTTGAAGGTCTGTACACAGACTTTAAGTAGGGAACTGGTAAACTAATGAAAAGTCTCTGCCACCGCAGGGATCAGAAAATGGGCCCTAAGGGTGGGAAGCAAGGACTCTAGCCACTACACCAACCCCAACTTGAGTGGCAAGTGGGATATATATTTTTCCTTGAATGAGCACAAAAACGGCCTCTAATCATCACTGAATAAATAAAATGACGAAAGTAACTGCGTCCGGCAAGACGTAGTGGAATGATATGATAAGAAACAAGATATATCACTTATTCCACAGGTTTTTATAAGCGGTACAACGCGTTTCAGTGGCTAACCCACCATCAGGTACAATCAGGTACCTGATGATGGCTTAACCGCTGAAACGCGTTGCACCGCTTATAAAAACCGGTGGAACAAGTGCTATATCTTGCGTCGTATTATTAAAATGACAACAAAAAGTAATTCTTGGCAAGGCAACTGCATTCAGTGTTTGCTTTAGGATTTCACTACGAAGCAAATGACTCCTCTTCCGATTCGTCTCATTTTTCAGCAATTCCCTGCTCTCAAAAGCCAATCAGCACACACTTGCGCAACGAGAAACAACGATGACTACCGCTTCCCAATCCCACTCCCCCATCCCCCGTCTCGGAACCCCATTATGGAACCCCCGAGCGATATGGAGGAGGTTGTGCGGAGAGAGACGCAAGAAATCCTTTCAAACGCCATGGGAAATGCACCCTTTTCATTCCGCTAAAAACTACACGCTGGCCGCCCACCGCCCCTTCCTCACCCCAGTCCTCCGCCCTCTTCCTCGGCCGCCCCGCCGACTACTCGCTAGGCCCCACCTAGGGGCCCCATGTCGACGTTGTCCACCTCCCGCCGCCCCGCCCACATATCCTTCCATTCCGCACCCCTCTTAACCCCAACACACGTCTTCATTCCCTCTTTCAGCCCACTCTCCATTCTCCCTCCTTCCGTCTTTCTCTCCTGCCGTCTCTCTCTACTTTCTGTCGCTACGCCATGGCCAGACCAGGGAACGTGACGGGACTGCTAACAAGGGCCCCGCTGAATTTTTCACGCGAGCCGGGACGGGGATGGGTGGAGTTCTCTGGGGTTGTGGTGGGGGGCGGGCGGTATTTTTTTCGGTCTTCGTAGCGAGGGAGAGCGGGTGTCTGCGTGCTAGTGAATGGGGAGGGTTTTTGAGGCAATTTTCGGCCCACATAAGGGAGAGGAAGGAACCCAGAGCGCAGAGCTCCAACCCTCTCTCTGACCATCCCCCATTCCGGCGCGAGTGGAAGTCGAATTTCTCTTTCTGCCGGAAATGTCGGTCCAAAGGTGATACTTTTCCTTTTATTCCTACCAGCAGCATGGTGCTGGGAAAGCAGGCTTGACGTGAATGTCCTCCATCCTATAATCTTTATCCCCGGTCCTTCCCCCATGCAAGGCCTACGGGAGGCAAAGGACGCGGAAGAAGTCCTCCTCTGCCTAGCGACGGAGAAATCCTAAGGGAGCCTTTTGTTCCCTATAAACTAATCTCTTTCGACTATGTAGTCTGTGGCGTGAAATCTTCCACTTTTTGGTTCATTCCCTGCTGGCTTGATTATGTTCTTACTCAAAATACGAGAAGTAAGTTGGTGTCATTGAAGATTCTCATTCTTATCTGTATCTGTTGCTGGAAATTATCAGCTCTAAGTTACTATGGCTCTAAGAAAGTTAATATGATCCCTTAGTTTCCGACCATATTGCTAGATGCATGGAAAAAACCAAGTAAAAGCGGAGAATCACATATGAAGAGAAAATGTTCATGCTCAGAATCCCTGTAATAAAAGGATGACATATGGAAAATTATGTGGAAGTTTGCTTTTCGGACTCAGGGAGTAAATGTGAATCAGACTGCCACATTAAGTGGCCCACCCATTCCCCTATCTTTGGCTCCTTCTTCCAAATCAGAAGGAAGTGTTGATTTAGAGTTTTTTTCCGTAATGGGAGAGTTTTCCTTGTATCTCTCTTTACCCCCCGTGGGTGAATTTAGCTCGCACGGTCTTCACGGAGACGTAGCAAAACAGGGTATTGAAACTGATACCTTTCACCGCTTCAAAATATGACGATACTTCCTGTGGCAAATTATAGGTAAGAAAGCACCTCATAATTGGGAAAAAGAACTGGTCATTCCTAATTCAGTTCCAATTGCCATCAACTAGTCGAGAAATTTATAGGCATCTTTGAGGGATGATCTGTGATTTCGGGGTGTATTGTGAACGGCTCTTCTGTAAATGCTCTTCACCAGGTCGTGTGATTTGGCTTACGTGTTTGGAGCATATATGGTGTCAGTTACGTGTCCCAATGTGTTGTTGCTGAAGGGAACATTTAAAAGGACTCGAGTAGTTTGTGATCTTAAACTATTCGTGTGTCTAAACTATAAGGCATTCGTGTGTCTTAATGGAGGTATATAGTCACTTAATTAATGTTAAAGACTATCAACGACAATAGAAGTTGTAATACAATGGCGTCCTAATTTAGTAGCTGATTTGTGAAGGTATATAGAGTCATAACAGTTTTATGGGGTTCTCTTCAGCAGGGCTGCGTTGCCTTATATATGTCCATGAATCATTATTTTATAGGTATTTACACGTTTTATTGGTGTGGAGTCCAAATTTCCATTACTTTTCCAAAATTTAAACTTTTCCACTGTCAACTCGTCAGGATTAAATAAAAAGCCCTTGGTTCTAGTTAGTAACAACCATCTGTTTGGAGAAAATGTGCATGGAGATCATAAATTTCTCTAAATACAGTACTATGATAGGTACGATAACTTGTCAAAACAGGAAAAACTTAATTGATAGGCCGTATTTTATAGATATATTGCCATTAATTAAACCTGCTGAAGCTATTGAACGAAGGAAATAAAAAGTTAACTATCAAGGAATGATAGATACGTGTTTTATTCCTAACCCAGATCGTTCTACTCTAACTAAATTTGGATTGTTAAATGAGAATTGCTTTACCTGTGAGGAGTCAATCGAAACGTAATATGTTTAGTCTTGGTTCATACTGATCTTCTCTGCGTCACCCGTGGTTATGTAAATGAGATAAGATGGAAAGCTTTTAATTTGTTGAGGTAAACCCATTCAGAGATTTTTCTCAGTAACTAAAATATCTTATGGCCGGGTTACCTCCTTATTAATTTTCTTTAAGTTTATTTAAAAGTATTTCTATTTATTTGAAGAAACTGCATACATTTCAGCCTTTTCAGGCTTTTGAAAGAGGTTAAATGATTGAAATCGGATAAAATTGTATGCTCTACCTATCTATCAAAACTCGATTTGCAAATCATCAGCCTCTTCACAGACTCTACCTCTCAGATGAACTGAATGTGACACGAATAATGAGCGATGACTTCGCTGGTTGGATTTACGTTGTGTAGAAAATCTTATCATTTAATGATCATGGCTCTTAATATAAGGCAAAACTTAAACAAAAGTAATGGCGGGTAGAGCATCAATACTACATCGTGTTTAAAAATAATATTTACAATGATACGATATTCCACAAAGTGAACTTGCCTGTTATCGCGATGAACACTTCATATTTCTTTTGGAAAGTTTTGGGCAATTCACTTATTATTTAGCCTTACTAAAATGGCAAGTAATTGTGATTACTATTAGTAGTGGCAATAGCAGTAAGTAACTGGTAGTAGTAAGATTTGTTAACGTATTATTAAATTTTATATTTTACCATACCACCTGCTTAAATTGTCACTCAGCCACTGATTCCATGTAAGAGAATGTATTCAACCTGCGGAATTATTATTTTCCAACTTGGCCACTGCTGCTAGCATGCTGTTTTTTTCGAGAATTAGTAATAAATGAAGTGCTTTAATAGAGTGAGTTTTCTATTTGACATGCAACAGAGAAATAGCTCCAATAGTTAAGAAAATAAATATGAGGATGTAAATACACCACTCTTCATAAAGCAGGTAATGGATTAAATATAATAGAATGATCCACAGGCGTAATGTAATGAGTAAGGCGTTGTATCTAATGGGTAAATGGGTGTTAGATGCTACCTAATTACTGGATGAAAATTCTAGGGGAGGGATAACTGGAAGGAGAACATTATTTATTTCTCGAACATATACATTATGCCACTTGATGCATTTCATGATGAATTATTTATTGTTTCAGATTGTGTAATGCAATGTGTAATTTGTTAAATATATGTCTGTTTATGTAAATAGCATGTTCAAACTAAAATTAACACAGGAAATTGCTTTACATTCGTAAGCAGAACAAATGATTCACCCCGCAAATTTATTTTACCAACTGTAATTTGTAATACCACTGGACGTTCGGATGCAAAATATAGAAAGTTTACAGTCAAGGCTAACTTATTTGTGGACATTTCAGTCGTAGCCATCAACGAATAAAAATGAGCATATGTGGAAATCTATACTTGGTAACTCATATAATCAAGCTTTTTTATAAGTTCAACTATAGTAGTGTACTTTTACGAAACCGGACACTTAAAATTTATAAAGGCAGAGTTTTTTCCATGGCCCCTGTTAACGCTAACGCTTAATAAAGCTAGGTAATATTAAATTGCTTCTCGTAGGACGCCTGCTGGATTTCATACGCAAATTTTTGTGCTCGTGAATATTAATCACGGTCGTATACGCGTTCGATACGCCGTGATCATCTTCAATACGGGTTGCCCTTAACATGTCGACGTTCGATGAGGGGATCTCCCTAAGGCTGTTGTAGTGTTGGTGGCGTGTAACATGGTGGGATCCGTTTGTTTGCCGCTCCACGGACGGTAAACGGCTGAGTTCAACCAATGTGGCGCAGGGAGTGGCAATATCGATGAACGCTGGCGCGCCATGTAAGGGATGCGGGTTGTTTCAAACCTCAGGAGCGGACGATGCTGTGTTTGAATACGCATGTGACATGTGGGCATATTGTTCCGGTGTTGACGTTAATGGGTATGGCTATGATGCCACTAATGTCCATCCTCCATTGTGCGTTGATGAGTTGTGGACAGCTTTACCGGTAACATCCAGCGTAACGCAGGGACAAGGAAGCTGAGTTTTGTGCTCTCCTCAGTACGCCTATAATCGGGGTGCGCGAGTGATGGGTTTGGTGGAAGTTCACTGAACCAATTCCTACATTACGATTCAAGCTCACTCGTACCATTGTGGCACATTCGCATGTTCCTATAAAGGTTAAATTCTATGCCATAATATCTCGCTCCTAGTTATGGCAGCAGGAATCGTTTATCGTAGATATTTATGAATTTTTTGGTAGTTAGTTAATCAAGGGAAGGTGGAAGACAGGCAAATTTCATTTTTGATTCAAACACAGGTCCTTGTGATGGAAAGCCAGTGCTCTAGCTATCTCACCAATAAAATTTTGTATTTATGAAACAAAATTGTTTCATGGATCATCATAAATAATGTAATAGTTTTAGAACTAAGATTAAACAAAGTGATAGTATTGGCATGGCACTTTATTCAATATGTTTAACGATCTTAGTCTAGCTTCTCTTGATGCCACATACATAACATGATTAAATTTGTGGGTTGGTAAAAATCAAATAAATTAATAGGTACCTACCTAATTGTTTAGGCACCCACCATCTCTCTCTGTACTTATTGCTTGTGTATCGCTGCTTAGTTTGGTGTTTGCTAAAGTAGCTTTCTAATGTTTATAAATTATGTCAAAAATAATTCAAGACAGACCAGCATGCTAAAGAATGTATTCCAAGGTAATGCTAGGTTAAACGTTCGAGTTTATGGGCACCGCGCACCTTCCTTCTGAAAGTACGATGAAATTATGGAAATACAAGCCATATGAGCCACTAAGAGAACGTATCCATGATCAAATCGTATTTTTTACATTACACATTCCCAAAATTATTATATTTTAGTGGACTATTTGGGATTAAATCCGTTTTGCAGAACGTCCATACTACTTATACACTAAGTACGTTCAGTTTGTCGTCATAAATCAAAACCAATTCGTTCTTATTTAGCTTTTCAGCCACATCAATACGGAACAGTGAATGATAATAACATCAGTAGATGACATGCAATAATTACTTTCGAAAGATTTGACTTTTCTACTCACTCTTGAATAGATTCCATCTTCACTATTTTCTTACAAATTTGAGCCAAATCACACCTGATAAAATGTGTCGGAGACTCCCATTGGCTACTCTCATTTTCTTAGGACTACCAACATATGGAATTCTAGATTTTCATGGCGATGCGCAACTGTTCGCTTGTCATTCGTCATAAGCCGTATGACGTTGCATTATGGAATCGCTCGAATGTCATAGCCGTCGTAAGTAGCCCGTCAAAGTTATCACCCTTATGACGCCTATGATATTTACAGAATTGACCCGCAGGCGTATACAAGCCCGATGGGGAGAGCAATACTTATCATATTCTATTCCTCATAGAAATATAATCACAACGCTGATCTAAGTAGCACTGTTGATAGTTATAGAATGAAGCTCCAGGCAACTACACCTACACCACCTTTTGCCCTTGCAGAAAATTGTTTAGCAGAAATCATTTCCATCAATTGTACTCCATTAGATATTATAGATCTATAAAATAAAGTTTATGAGGTCGTAAGAGGGCAACTTTGATCTGTTGAAATAGTAATTAATTTGAGTAGGGTTTAAGTTATTGGGTTTGTGTTGCATTAAGCTGAAATTTATATTCTTCCTCTCGCTCAGCTTTGTTCAAGTTTTATTATTATAGCACATTATTACATGGTTGCTGCTTAATAGAGGCATTCGTTTTGGGTTGCAGTACACGTGGACGGGAAAGGGAACAGGGGGTGGTTTCCTCTGCCGTTATCCTATTTTCTGCACTAAGTAATTCCCACGTTTTCCAATGCCATATATATTCATTTCACCGAAAAAGAGACAATGCATTGAACATACCTTTCAGAACTTGCTTCTTGTAGAGTCAGAAGCATTTAATTAAGGTTCACACTATGTCCATTTTCCCGGATTTCATTTTTTTACTGCTCCTATGTGATATATACTGATGATGAAAATGCATCTAGTGGACTGACAGTGACCCAAAATCCGAAGTCCATCACGCGGTTTTCATACTGTTCCAATGATCTGCAACACCGAAAAAGCCTAATATCTACATGCATCGGACGAGTACCAGCTGGTGTTCCAAATTTATACTATGTGGCAGCCATGCTCTTAAAAGGCTCCACCCCATTCCTATTTGTAATTCCTCTTGAATGTGCTTGGGGAATGCAACGCCAATGACGACATCAGTATAGGTTTTTCCATTGCGTAAATGTTGTTGGTGAATGAGAAAATGGTATGATTAAATAGTTATAATTACAGTGTAATCTTGAGAATGGCCTGAGAAGGCCGAAACCGGTAGATTTGTTTTAAATATATTTGTTGAAAAGAACTAAGTTTTTTCTTTCTTATAATGGAAAATAACTTCCACAACGTAAACTCGCCAACCATTTCTTTTATTCGTGTTATGCGTTGAAGAGACACAGTTTGGGTCTCTAGGTCCACTGGTCATGCAGTACGAGGAGAATATAGGTGCGGCTGGCGGTGGAAAATCCAAAAGGACTTTTACTTAAGGAAAAGCAAGGTATCATATCGCAGGTATACTAACATACATGTTAATTCGAACCGCGCATGTTGGGATTGGTTTTTTGCATACCTATATTACACCTCCATAATTTTGGTACAAAACTTTTTCGTCCATATATGCTAGGTGCTGGGCTACATTTTTTTATCAACAATGCGTTTCCCAGCACACCTGAAATAGCTGAATATCAGAGACGCATTGCCATGGATGCAACTGAATTGCGGACTTTGAGATTAGAGGTGCGGAAGCCACTTCCTGCCGACCGAACAAACCCTCTCAACTGTTCTTTCCTTTCTATTTCACCACTGCCGGGTGTACCAAGCAAATTTTTTTAAACCACGAAGATGTCTAAATAAAATCGAAGCCTCTTATAAATACTTTGCGCTTTTCTTTAATTCAATATTTTCGCCGTCATTGGTTTTCACGGAGTATCAGGTATCTACCATTTCATTAATTTTACTTTCCCTTATGACGGATCTTAACCAACAATATAGTTGATATTAAAATAAATGCAATATAAATACACTGCGTTTTAATCCCTATTAAGATATTCATATAGTTAAACCTGTTAGTACTTAATCTCACACTAAATTTGCACATATTTTCTGCGTGGAAGACTTTTATAACATGACTGCACTGTAGCTACTCCAGTAATTCTAATTCGATAAACTGATCCCCCATGCTCACACAGTCATTTACGTATTATCTAAAGCAACCACCTACTTAAAATAATGCTGGAAAAATGTTGTTGAAGCTTCAAATCATTATTTCATATTTGTTGAGTAACCGTCGCCACCTCATGAGCCAGAAAGTTGCGTTAATTTCTACGCTCTAAGCGAACCATTTTCTCACTATTCTTTTTGGCCATGCTTTAATTCTAATTATATGATGAAATAATCAATTTAATTGTGAACATTTATTGTAATGCACAAACACTGTAACATTGTAGTAAAAATATCCTTTCACACTAACTGAATGATACTTTTTTTATGAAACACTTAATACTATAGCTATACTTTAGAGGATATGAAGTAGTGTTTACTCTTATTGCTGACATATGTATAGTGCTATTTGTGTCCAGCAAATTCGTGTTAAGAAACAAGATGTTCTACGCGTACGATTTGTACGTAAGCAAAACAATACATTTCCGAGTAATACATAGGAAAGTAGTGTCACATAGTTCAATCCCGGAGCGATAAGTATGCGTAGGCTGTCTTGGATTAAATTTAAGATGATATTTTCAAAAAATACTTATGGACTTACCGTTCCATATTTGGCTGAAGGCGGAGCGGCAGTGAAGATAAAAGTTTCTGAGTGGGAGGGAATTTGTGTCTCAAGCTGGCTCAGGTGAAAACCAAAATTAATCCACTTTTCTTTCAAGGAATTTGAAAGAATTTGAACTTGGGGAGATTTGTATCAATGGAGTGGGTAAACATTTTTGACATGCATCCTTGATGCATACTGTGAGTGAAGGTTGCAAGTTTTCTTCCCGCAACGTCAGTAATTATTGTCTACTGCGAATCCCATAGTTGTGTCGCTAGCTATGAAAAGAATTACTAAATTCAAAGAAAATTCCAGATTATTCAGCCGTTTAGGTTTAGCCGTACATTTACGAAGTATACTGAAATCACTCCAGAATCCAACTCTTTGCAGCGCTTGTTATGGGCTCGCTGGAGCAGGACCCATGATGGTTGTGAGAGCGAAGACATATGGAAGGTGAATCATGACGCGTCTTTTTCCCTGACAAGGCCATGCTCTATGCATCATATAATTTCAGCGCTGAAAATATAGGCAAAAATTGGCGTTTAATTGTTTTTGGTCCTAATTGACTCTTAGGAAAAATGGAATCCTAAAAGGGTTTGTCATAGGTAAGTCTTACAGTGCTGTCCATCAGTAAAGTGCCCAGAGTGTGGAAGAGAAATCATGAAGTTGATTCCGTACTTACTTTTGTAAATGTATTTATGAAATCTATTCCCCCTCCTGAATTCTGAATTATTAAGACTATTGACATTATCAATAATTTTGAGCCTTTTCCGTTGGTAACTTTTCAGCACATTCTGTGAAAAGGCACGTACTACCCGTTTGGGGCACGTGTATTTATGGTAATTGCACTTACCTTCTCAGAAGTAGTACCATTTAACACTTTTCCAGGTAGGCTTGTATGCCGAATGTGATTATGGTATTATGTTTAACTTATAATTTTGTACAAACTTCTAAAAGAGTTCCCTGTTAAACACTTGATTTTTACGTGCTCACATTATATTTATCAACACTTTGCCCCAATATCCCGTAATGCTATGTAATTTTACCCTATGGATATAATATCGTTGATGCTGTGTTTATGTGAAAAAATAAAAAGGGCTCGTTTTGTTGATTTTGTGCTAATAAAAGCGTTTGAATGCCATGGCCAAGGAGTGAAGGGATGATTTACGATGTCGACATAATTACTTGGTAGCTTATCGAAAGTAACTATGCATGATGCATGATCTTGGGAAGCCTTATATATCTAATAAAAATGCATTTAGACCATAAAAGTAGCTTGTTAAAAAAATAGTTTCCGGATGGTTTTCCCTTCCTTCCATCTTGAAGAAACCTCCGACATTTTTAGGGAAACATCGGATTTTGCAATAAAATGGTACGTGAAAAATATCCAGAACGTGTGGTTTTCATCAAGAGACCTGGTCCGCGATAACTTTAATTAGACGCAGAAAATTGATGAGAGATTATCATTTGGTAAAGATATTATGAGAGCTGTATATGAGATATGGTCCAAAGAGAATGGAAAATGGGAGTTAATTGAGCATTTAAAACCGATTTCAAATGCATTGAAGCTAGTAAATTCACTATTTAGCAAATTGCTTATGCTATTACTAACAGTTCTTAGCATAGCTCTTCACCTCTTCAATAAGACAGTGGGAACTCTCCGAATGCGTATTATTTGAGACAAAAAGAAAGGGAGGATACTTCCTTAATGGCTGCTGGCGATTATGGCAAAAATTTGGAAGTGAAACCAACTGATGCACACTAGCTCGACATGAAAAATAACGATGAAATTTGGTCAGGTTCGAGATAGTTTTAGCCAAATTGTGGAGGATAATTTAGCTCTTTATTTAACCATTAGGCTCCTAATGTTGTAGTATTTTCAACGTACCAGCATAACAGTCCCCGAAATTGTGTATGAATTATTAAAGCTGCAATGTGTTCCATGTGGGTAAACATTTTCTCCCGTATCCTGAGTGGTAATTTTTTATAAACTCCAGACTGGAATGGAAGCAGGCCAGATTAGATAATAGCTGGAGGAATACATTAGCGGGAATGAGTGGAACGAAGAAGCATTTTGACTAAACCGAGTTTTCTTGTCTTCCAGCTAGGTTGCTTTCGGGTATCGGAAAATACGAAATTGGATTTCAGTTATCGATTGTCAATCTCATGTATCACTGTATGGAAAGCGTTATTGATATCGAGAATGAAGAAAAAGTTGCGGTTTAAATGCAAAGGCAATGAAGACCGCAGTTGATATAAGAGCAAGGAAGTATTATTCATTATGAACATAAAATAAATAATATGATTTCACAATTACCACGGATGAAATGATAAAAAGACAATGTTTCTGTGTGTACTTCATAATAGGTAGACGTACAAGAACTAGTTATATAAATGGTGTCACTAATTACGCAATTCATGACAAATGCCTTAATGCCGATTCGTCAAATGCAGTTATGTGCAACGGGTAGGTTATTCACTATCCGTTGGTGTATTCCAGATCTCATGTGTATGTCATGGCGGTGGAGCTGAAGGATCGGAAGCCATCGCGAGAAATACTCTCGCGAAAGCAGACTTGGGAACTCCAATCTACCGCTAGGAGGAGCTTAGCGCCGGGCATGGTGTGGAAGAGGGATTGGCCAAAATGATCTGATTGAAGGCGGGGGTGGGGAGGATCCGGAGAGGCGGCGGGCGCTCCAGCCGGGGAAGACAGCATGAAAGTTTTAAGAGCGGAGAAGTTGTTCGTGGGGGGGAATAAAATATGCGCGGAAACGTCGGTGCCATCCGGTCCCGGCTTTCGGAGCCGATTTTCGATCGCAGGATATCGAAATGGCTTCATGGGCCGGCATTTGGACGGCAAAGGGAC
Source organism: Platycnemis pennipes (assembly GCA_933228895.1). NCBI lineage: Eukaryota > Metazoa > Arthropoda > Insecta > Odonata > Platycnemididae > Platycnemis > Platycnemis pennipes. Next base: position 100,262,796 of record OW121846.1, on the reverse strand, counting down.
CACCGGATGTGGAGGAAAAATGTGAAAGTCGCTGGGCGGTACCCGCACTGGCGGCGATACTAGATGAGGATGAACTGACTCAATCCGAAGTGAAAGGAACCTTAATGGCCCCATGTGACGATTCAAATGAACTCTAGTAGCGTAAGAGTGGTGGGAGAAAAGCAATGAAGAGAAGAATGGCAAAAGAGCAACCGTATTTTCTAGTTTTATATATATCTTCAGTTTCCTTTAACAAAATATTTTATATTGAGGACTTTGAGGAGCCTAGGCTAGGCGTCGGACAAACGCCTAACGTATGGAACGAAGAAAATAATGACCATCTTCATAAGTCTTCATCCAAAATCTTCCGTCGCTGGATTGTATCTCCCTCGCAATGCAGGTGGTCCTATTGAGTCTGTAATGTTTCCATAACAGAGTTGTCCTAGGTACATAATACCGAGTTCTAAGCAGCACCGACCCCCTGATGTGTCTCGCAAAATAACATGGTATGGCTGGAGCAGGGGCGTTTCTCTCACAGGCAGCAAAGAGGGCAGCACACGAAATTGGTCTGGACTTTGACCCGTCATCTGACGGAAGCGACAATGACACGTCCATCTTGTCATTGAAGGCAGAAGGTCTCAAGCGATAAGAAAGCCGAGCACAAAACCTTGCTGACGGCGCATATTGATAAGCATATGCATGGACGTTTCTATCGAAAAATGGAAAAGCATAGGCTATCGAAAGAGCTGACGTTTGCCTTCCTACGCTCCGCGGGTCAGAAGTCCGAGCCGAAGGATTCATCCTCGCATGCCATGATGGTATCATAATCATCCTCGTGTACCACCGCCTTATATTTAAGGTGGAGGTAGTGGACACGAGATGAAGAGCATGCCGAGCCCAGCTGGAGACATTGAGTCATCTTCTTTCCGGCTGTAGTTTCTACGCCAAGTAAGCTTACTTAGCTCGGCATAATGCTTCTCTGTGTGTGTTATATTTTCACCTGTGACACCATTATGACTTGAGCGAAACACCTGTGCTGTTATATGCACCTGGAGAGATCGAGTCTGTCGTGGAGAACGATAAATGTAAAATCTGGTGGAATTATTCTTTTCCACCACCAGACAGTTGACGGTGACTAAGCCAGATATCGTTCTCCTTGGCCACCTCTCCCGCTCCATGTGCGTGATCGAGCCTGTCAAAACGAACATGGACGCGAAGGAGGTTGAGAAACGGAAGAAAGATCAAGACCTTCTTTCTGTTTGAACTCCGACAGATGTACTCCGGACACACTGCTAAGTTAGTAGTCCTCATCATAGGTGTGCTCAGTGGAGTAAAGGGAGCGCTGGTGGATAATATCAAGTGTATTCTGACCTGCGGGGCACAGGCGGATTCACTTTTAGCACGCATGCAGAAGTCTATCATCTTGAGTTCTCTCCGTCTACCTATATGAAGGTGGCGGACGTGGCTACCCGCAGGCGCGCGACCCATTTCGAGGATCCGGACATTATAACGGCAGCGAAACATGATGCTAGCCGGGGACTCGAGTGGTGGAAGTTACATTGCAGAAACATTTAATAATAATAAACATACATTCCTACATATAGTGGCGGAGAGGTTAGGGGGGAGTAGTGCGTCACAAGGAGGCCGGGAAATTTAAAGACTCCCAGGAGCCAAATTTAACTGAGTTCAACTGTGTGTAGTTAAACGAGTGGATCGGTGGCGGGGAGGATGAATATATAATTTGTAGAAGTTTCCGAATGATGAATAATGTTCTGAGGCATGTTTTGGGACAGGGAGAGACGAGTGCGGAGAAGAAGGGTTGCAGGATGCACTGTAATTGTTCAAGCGGATGCTAAGGGGAGTGGTGCAGTGGCCAATGTAAAAAGCGGACAAGGAATTGTATTTCAGTTGGAATATAACATTGATGGAGATACAGATGGGAGACGAAATATGAGGGAGAGAGTTGAGAAGGTGAGAGAGAGATATGGGTGGTGTAGTGAAGATGCGGCAAGTTTTGCATCTCGCGTGATTACAAGGAGTGTTAGGGTTAGGAGAAGGAGTGTCTTAGATGGTGTGTGAGGATTTGAGGCGAGGATTAGTGCTTTTAAAATACTGCCTAGGTTAGTTGGGCGTCTGTAGGTTTCGAAAAGACACACGGAATATTTTGGAGGTGGTGGTGCTGTTATGAAGGATGGGAAAGAGTAATAATTTGAGGGAATGTGCGCCAGGGAATCAGGTAATGCATATGAAGGGAATATTATAGCGATTAGGAAGAGGAGTTTTAGGCTTATAGGGAGGATTTTTTGGTTGAAAAGGGATTCTGGGTAACCACGGCAGGGAAGAGACTTAAGTAGGATCGGAAGGAATCCTTGTAGGGAGTCCGGTTTATTGCATATGCGGTGGCCACGAATGGAGAGAGAAAAGGGAATGGAGCGTTAATGTGTGAGAGATGGCAGCTGATATGGTGTAAACACTGACATTTTTTGTGAGTTTGATGTGGACGCCGGTTTTGAATTTTTTGTCAGAGAGGGAAATGTTAACCAGAAAATTGACAAAAATGACCCTGAAAGTGACTGGCATTGACCAAACTTGGCAAAACGTCATCATTTTATAGGGAAATGAAAACTTCAAGACGGTTTTCAAGAAGTGCAACAGTTTTCGAGAAATTACAACGCTGCAAAATTCGAATTTTGCAAAAGTGACCTCACATTTTACAGTAAATCTCCGAGACTATTATAGCTACAGACTTACAAAAGTGCTTATTTTAAGTCTTAACTCGTATAGGTATGACTAGATATTTTATTATAAAACATGAACGGTTTTATAAAGTTTATAACAATTTAAAATTTTCAAGTCGAATTTTGTATTCGATGTATCTATATCCCCGATTTTGCTTACTTTTTATATATTTATGATGTGGACCTCATTGTCTGGCTCATGGTACTCTACCTACTGCCTAAAGCAAATATAAATCTACCATGCCATGATAACTGGCGTCATTGGGATAGACGGAAAAATTGTCCTGGAATTCCTAGGCAGCAGATAATAGGCCCATGGCAAATCCATTGCCATATGCAAACTCAAGTCAGTCTAATGCTCTTGCTCTATGAAAGAATCAAGGAAACATATGCTCCAAACTCTTCAGTTAAAATATTATTGAATTAATTGGCCATATAATCATATTGTGGTTAAAACTTTACGATAAGTTGGTATCGCAAAGAAACGGAAGATAGTATTTAATTCCAAAAATATTTTGAAGTTTAAAGCCATAATCTAAATTCACTTGAACATATTATATTATGCCAGAGACAATTTCATCTAGAATTCGAAGCATCTGAAAGAAACAAATAAATTGAATGGTACGCATTCTGATGATTATTTTTGCCGGAAGATGCTAGTAATTTACGTGAATATTTTTCAATTCTTCTTTAAAGGCTTTTCTAATTCTCTTGTGTGCATATGCTATTTTTTATCTTTTAAACGGAAATAATGGATTCTTATTTTGAATGAAGGGAAAGCAGAATGATTTTTATCATCGTATTATACTTTCAAATTAATTTCTAAGTTGTTGTCTTTAATCGGGCTACCTAGTGCTCCTTTATTTTTTAATCGTGTAGTTCAACTATGGGCTTATAGAAAAGATTGCCCTACACCCATTGGTGAATAGTAGTTTTTTGTGTTGTCAATACTCTTATAGAGAAAATATTTCAACTGTTGTGATATGCTAAATTAAACAAGCATTAAATTGTTGGCTATGCACAATAAATAATAATTGTAAGAATAATGTTCTCGTTCAACCGATAAAACGTGTCATACGCAGTTGAGCCAAACGTATTAACACAAAGTATTCCCCATATGCTTGTTCGTTTACTCAACGTGTTGACTCAATTTAGTTATGAATCATTTTCTTTAGTTCTTTAGCTATGGCTGCACAGTTTATTTTACCAAAGGATTTTGTATCAATTTTGGTTTCTTCTTTGCTAAAGACTATTTGAGCGTGGACCAAAATGTATCTTTAAAAATGTATTTCTTAATATTTATAAGGCTATTGGTGGATTTTGTACATTATCTTCAGGAATTAAAACGTAGTGCTGTTCATTATATCTGTACGTTTCTTGATCAAATATTTTATAGGATGCCTTGTTGATACACAGATTACACATTTTTCAGATACTTTTGTCTCTTTGCGACGCAGAGAGCGAACGACATTTTTGGCCTTGGGAATGATGAGCATCGCATTTCCGGTGTAAATATTTCCTTTCCGAGAACAAAAGGGAATAGACCAGATGTGTTCTTATAATTGACAAAATTATGGTTATTCTTTCGAATATGGCCACTCTCTTGAGCTCGGGTGAGCGCTTTCACTCTGCTAACTACTCTATGCCGTTTCGTGGACGGCTCGCGATATATCTCCCAACCCCTCCATCCACTCACACAAACACGGCACTAATTTTTTAATTGCCACCATTAAGCGCAGCAAATTACTCGCGCAATATCGTCTCACTTTTATTTCCGGGCGCCCTCGAGTACCACCGCTGCTTTTCCGCTGAGTGGCAGCCCCTTATTTCACGAAAGTTCCCCTAAAAGAAGCAAACCAGCCTTCCCCTGCTTAATCAAACAGAACTTGCTGCCCATACCGTGAGACTGTTTTCATCTCTCCGATTTTTTTTTCGTTTTCAAAGGTCGGTGATCGTATCATCGTGTGTCAGTCGTTTATTTTATTAACATGATGATCGATTTTAAGCTCTAAAATATATCTACACGGCTCTAGAGCTCATATTTAAATTAATTCATTCGTTTAGTTGAAATTCCGTTTCAGACATAAAGAGTTGAGTAATGTCCTGGAATAACATTAATACGATTTAATGATTCTGCGGTTCAAAAATGACTTATTTTCTTAACAGCCATTGAAAACGTTATAATAGCTGGAGAAAAATATTTAAGTGCATGGAATCATAGAACTACACTAAAAGTATATGGGATGAAGAGCAGAAAATGATAGGGAAATAGTTCTACATAAATAGAAATATCTAAATAATAGGGAAACTAAGTATTACATAAGCTTTAGTCTTCTCCGTGAGCTGAATCCCTTTTTTGTCATCTTGCTTCATTTCCAAAAGAATAACCTTTTAAAGGTAAAATTAGGGTACTTGGTAATGTATTTGGATAAGAAAAGAAATATTTTTTTACATTTTGGACGCCGACCAGTCAACATTGGTGTATCACGCAATGGTGGAGTTAAATATTTCGGTTTTTCGGTTTAGAAATTCAAAGTGGTTTCAAGTTTTTTCTGCCTGTTCTGAAAACTGAAACTCGATGGAAATGGCGATCTACTATATTAATTACTCAGAGCATGACTCTCTAATTGTGATTTATTCTGGTATCACTGTACTGAATTATGGCTACATACGTTCAGATCGTTTATATGCGGGAAATAAATAAAACAACTCTCTCTGTTACTGCTAAGTGATAAAGGATGAACCAAAAATGGCAAGGGCATGGCGGCGTGGATATTTATCTTGTTTCCTCTCGCCGGGCCTGGAGGATAACCAATGTCGTTATTTTCCGAGTTTTCTGTGCCATTTCATGCGCACCATTTGGAAAGCCATTCATGAACACAAATATCCCCGATGAATGGGAGTACACACTGAATCATGATGCCATTTTTCAAATGAGTCGATCCCAGTGACTTCATTATCAGTCATTTTTCATCATTATTTAGCGTAATATTTACCTCCATCGAGGAGAAAACCTGTGGGTGAAACTTTTGCTAGCTTCCGCGTGATGCAAAGGAAGATCAGATTTACATGGTATTTCTAGCTTTTGTCTGTACCGCACATACTAATTTTCGGCTATCGGAATATTGATTTACTGCTGTCGTATAAAACAACTTTCTTATAGGTATTTACTGTCTTTATGATTTTTTTAATTTTCATTTTCCATTTGATCTAAATTTTGGAACTGCGTAAATTCTAGTTTCCTGTCTTATCTCTCCATTAACCCAGCAATTGTTTTAAAACAATATCGCTCTTTCATGTTCTGGCAAAAATTAACCCTTTTTAGACCAGTTTTAATAATCGCTGCCTGATTTTTTGTTTATTTAAAATGTTGATTTTACTAAGGAGTACATGCCTTTTTAGGGACGCAAAAGGTTTCAGTAGAATTATTCCCTTATTAATTTATTTTACATAATTCATAACATTGCACCACCCAATATGGGATTCCTTTCAATGAATTGTGCATTTTGTCCATTTCATCAGAAATATATTATTATTATTATTATTGAATCATTTTCATTTAAATAATTATACTTCAAATTGGACAATTTTCCATTGTGACACTTAAATAAAGTTTCGCTAATTTTTCAAAGGGGTGTGAGTACATATGTATTCAAGTCCTCTAGGTGGAGTTGTACTCAAAGTGAACTATCCTTTCTTTTCCAAATGCTTTCTGAATTTCTGGCAAAACGAGTTAATTTGGATTCAGCTATATATTCACTGCAAATTTTAAAATGCATGAATTAAGTGTACCACGCTACGCAAACATATATCTATTCAGGAAGAAATCGAGTACATGTTTTAGGACTATGAAATAGTTTCCTAACTTGCATTAAATCAACCCTTATATGTGTACTACACTTTTATCACATGAATCATTTATGTATAAATTATACGTAATTTTTCAATCCCACCCAGCTTCTTTTGAGTAAATATATAGTCGGAAATTGAAGTGGTTATAACGTTCACGTATTGAATTCAGAGTCACTGTATTTACATTGTAGTTTTAACTAATGCAATGTTTCCAATCAGCCGAGATTGCTGAAAACGGTAGCAGATTCTCGTGTTCTTCACGTCATTTTAAAAGGTGACTTTAATACATGCTTCAGGTGTTCACTGTGAGATCTAAAAATCGGCCATGGTGTTACTGCAGGCGCAAAAGAGGTAAATCTACAAGAAGCAGAAGAATTTAGAACAGAAGTGTCCGTTTAGATGTTAGTAATAAAGCCTTTTTTTGATTTTTTCTGGTAATTCAAAGTAGAAATCCTTGCCACCATTTAAGAGCAAACAACTAAAACCCATAATTTTTACGAAAAAAAATTTAGGAGGCGAGAATCATCCTCATAATCTGGGATCAAGAAGCTCGAAAAACGGCTCGTGCGTCGGAGTATGTGCTTTACGGCTGTGCTCCTGTGTACATGCGAGGGACAAATTATTTGCATTCACCCCGTTGCTTAAAACGTCTTTCTCTCTCGGCCCGGTGAAGGAGATTACTTAGGATATGAGCACACATCCCGGGGGAACGGAATCTGAGCCCAAACTTCGATGGCAATTTGTTCTCCCAAGTACTTGGGTGTGAGGAGGAGAGGGATAGGATCTACGAGGTTTGCTCGCCCTAAGAATGGATGGGCGGTGGGTTTCAATGTATCGACGACGGTTTTTTCTACAAATGCTTCTTCAGATGAGGCCGTTGACCTGTCGCCGTTCGATGTAATGTTTTCTTCGCACTCCGGAAAGATGAGAAGCAGTTGAAAAGTTGAAAACGGTATTCTGGAGCATTTTACTAACTCTTGAGTGTCATATTCAGAATCTCAACTACAGTATCACCTCCGATGCTTGCTTCCTAAAATTCCTATTTCTCAGCGTGATGCTGAAGGCTGAGTTGAGATTGTGTCTGAGCTATCTTTAGAATCTGGGCTACATACAGAAACTCAAGTATAGTTTCAATTACAATGCTTACGTCTTAATATCTCTATTAAGAGTTCAAAAAGGCATACAGATTCTCCTCGATATGTTTTGAAGCGTTGTACCGCGTGGTAATAAACACATAACAGGGTGAATCTGCACACCAATTTGACTCGAAGTAGATCTTTTAGGACGTAATCAGTAGAAAAGAGGCTGTAGTCGAGATTATGAATTCTGAAAAGCAGAATATGGAGTGAAAGGTAAGATGGAGTGACCTGAGGGATTAAATTGTTCCTTGTGTTCTGCGAAACATATTATTTTGATTTGCATCTGGGTCTACGTTTCCTTGAAATAAAATGGTGATATAATACTGGTGTAAGACAGAATGCCTTTATGTATAAATGAAAAGATCTTAGTGGACTCTATAGTAATTTTTATCGGGATGACCTAGGTTCCAACACGTAGTGTCGTTATCCGGTAACATATACGAAACAAGTTGAACCCTCTGGCCTTACTAATGTTATATTGCTGCTGTTCCAAAGAAGCTCTTGTAGAGAGAGGCGATTTTTTCCCATTTCCGTATAGGTTGACTGAACTAACTGAACGCAACAGAATTGGGTTAAATGGCACAACGTACTCTTTTCTATCTCAGCACAATATATTTCTCAAAGAGCCTATCCCTTTCAAAGTCTTCTTGGTTCAGGTTCGTCTTTCAACCACGAAGAGACCCTCGTCAACTAGCTTATCTCCGTTTAGGTAATGAAAAAGCCGTTCGGGTTATTCAGGCGAGAAAATCACTCTTCAGCACATCCGTTCTGAGTTGCGAGAGAAACGGAGAAAAACCACGGAAAAATATACAAAGGCCGTAAAAAATGAGGGTATTAGCAGGAGGTATAAAAATACTAGTTATGCAAATTTGTGTGCTACTTAATCACTCTTGGAGTACAAAGGCTATGAGTGAATTTGCGTGGAAGGTTGGTTATCTCCGTTCAAAAAGCGTTATAATGTGAAAAATTAGTAATAAAAAACGTAGTGATTGTGTGTTTATTTTGTGGAATTCCATAAATTCCAAAAATTGTGAGTTTTCATTATAATAAAGAGATATAAACTTGTGAGTTCCACCAATTTCATGTTGGTACTACTTGTGACTTCCAGCAATTTCATGTTAATACTACCGGTTTCAGCCGTTAGTACTGACGTAAAATCAGTGGAATTCGCAAATTTTGTCTCTTTATTATAATTAGTAAGAGTTCAATCACGCCTTCCAAAAATTACCTAAAGTTACTCAAGTAATCTTTTTGAAGAGAAAAAATATTTAATAATCTTTCAAGATCCACTCACTGCACTGATCCAGACGAAAGTGCGAGTAAGATATATCAAGGTGTACTTCAGCCATGCTTATTTCTGTCTCCTACGTTTTACAGAGGTTGTTCTATTTGAGTATTTTTGATGAAACATATTAAGGTGTAAAACAAAAAAAATCATTTGAATTTTAGGCTAAAAACATTCCAAAAATGATCTGGTAGAACTCTACAAAACATACAATCAGGAATACGTATTTTAAAATGCTGCCTAAGAATAAGGACGCTTTGGTGAAAAGTTTACCGTGTAAATGTGTAATGTGTTTCTCAGCCTACAACCGATTTATGTAGCTCAGCCGACGTTTTGATGAATCAGTCACTTCATCTTCAGGGTAAATCCTATTCTTGTTTATCTTCAGAGTAAAACTTTCTTCGTTCCCACCATTGACTAATACTGGTGAATCAACTGGGGGAAATTAACTAGTTCTGCACAAAAATCGTCTATCACAAATTATCTACTTAAATTGTTTGACAATTTCATTGCTTACAGAGGTAAGGAATTTTAATAATGAGGCCGTATGGTAATTTATCCTTCTCTCTTATAAACTACCGTAAGATGAGGTCTCATTGTCCGTTAATGTCCCTGCTCTCATTACATCCCAAGTAATTGGTAATACTGATTTACAGAGTTCTCTGAAAAATTGTGTTTTTGCATTCAACTGATAATTTCCCTAGATCAGGAAAATACATATGAAGTGCGATGTTCAGTTGCAGCCCATTGACTAAGAAAGATGCATATGTTATACCATCGGCACTGGCAGAAAACCTACGAAAAGCCCAATGGGGGTATATGACTCCACAGGATAAGAGGTCTCTTATTTGTGTTAATTTTTGCTCACTTACCGTTCTTCAAATCTTTGGGTATTTTATTTACTGCCACAACATTCATTTTTTCCTGAATATCAAAAAGAAAGTTCATAGAAATTTAAAAGGGGTTCTATCTTGAAATTCTACCGTAGTATTGCATTCCCTCTCCATTTGCAGTATTGAGAGCATCAACATAGCTGATTTTTTCTCATCTATCTTTAAAAATCTCCAATATTTTCTTATTTAATATATTTGTGAAACCTGATAAAATGCGAAATTAGTGAGGATTCTTTTCCCCTCAAGGCCAATAAATTGATAATGAAGCTCCGGTATAATGTAGGTGACATTTACAACAACGTTGTTGGCACCTTCTCAATACAATCAAAATTTAAGTTCAAATTGTAAGAAAATGAAAAAAAAACTATCATGTTGATTCTGATGCGTTTTCCGCACAAGCGATTTGAATGGATAACATTTCTTCTCTAAAAGAATCGTTAGCAAGCTCAAAGTACCGCCAAAAATCCCACATTCCATTGCATTCTGTCATGTGTAGCCTTTTTTAGCATACTGCCCTGTGCTCTGTCATCAAGAAACGAGTTGAAAATTTGAAAATAGTGAAGCGAAAACAACCAATCATTTTCCGGCGACACCTTTGAAAACTTGGCGTGGTCAACCTCACCTGTGGGTCCATGAGGCACTTGTTACGCGGACAGCCAAATCGCAGGCCGAAATCATTTTTCCGCATCTGGCGACAAAGTTCGTTAGTGGAAAAAAACAGCGAGGACAAGTCATAAAGCACGGGAAGAGGGACATAACTCGGTAGAGGGAGCGCGCCGGTAATTAACGAAGATACAAATTACATTCGGTGTGGGTCTCCCGGGAGTGGGAGGGGAGGTTGGGAATAACAAAAGGAAGGCCGGGGCACGGCTCGGAGTTGAGATACAAATTGAAATGAAGAGGAGGGTTGGGTAGAGTCATTGTAAGTAGGGGGAGTTGGGCAGGGAGGCCGTAGTTACAGTGCGGCGCACACACTCTGTGGAGCAGTTCCCGTGGCGGCAAATACGGCCGAGGAAGGGAGAGGAGGTGCGATTAGGGAGTGGGTGTAAATGTGGCGGAGGCGGGCGGAGTTTGCGAGCCGGGGAGTCTCATGATTAGAGCACAGGGCTCGGCTGTGCGGTCGCCGGGGAAAGGGCGGATTTTACGGGGTACAGGAGAGTAGTGTAAATGTGGGAGAGAAAAGTTGTGGAGAAGAGTTGCGGTGAGGAGGGAAGTTGAGAGGCTGCGGCGAAGGGTTGGGAGAGTTGGGCGGGATGGGCCGGGACCCTCGGATTCGTGCGGGTGGGAGCGAAGCTGGCTGGCTGGGGGGATTTGGACGAGGGCGTGTTTGCTTAAAAGATGTTTTTGCTTCCCTTTGAGACAAATTCACTATAATGTGACGCGGGGCCCTGCATTGAAGCGGGCTTGCGGATGATTGACTCATGAAGTGGCGCCGGAGTGGAGATTAAACTGAGTCGCTGGGTACGTGGTCTGGATTTTGAGCAGACGTTCCGACGTCCGTGGCGGAACTTCCGGGCACAAAAGTGGCTACCATCGATGGTAGGGGATATTTTACGATTTGCTCTCTACCGAAGAGGATTTTTATGCAAATTTGACGATTAAAATAATTATTTATGTACTGATATATTTTATTTTATTAGATTTTCGGAGGCATTGTGGCCAAAAAGCGAAAGAGGACACCTGGGGAATTATTACCTTGCCTTTAAGATGAAAAACTGGCTTACGTCATTTTTTTTGGAACGGAGGAAATATTCTCTTGCTCCTGACTCATTAAGAGGCTCGTAGGCCTGCACATCGTTATTAGATGTGACCTCACAGTCGGAACGCCCTGCCCCTTGTTGGCGGTTGCTTTCTGTTTTCATTAAGTTCACCTTTTTTGTTCGCTTCATTTTAGAATATATGCTTAAAGCTGCCAACAAATGATGAACCCAAATATTGCTTCGTTTTAGTGCAATATTAGTTCTTTAAAACTATCAAACTGCGTCATCAACGGAAACATTATACTAAATTTCCTACTGTCCATTATGTTTCGCGAATAGTGTTAAAAATCGGGTAAATATCGAAGTGTATGATATTCGCGCATGACTGGCTGTTGAATGCTTTCACTTCATGTTTGCTGGATGTAGCATTTTTTGGTAATTTTGATGAAATATGTTTTACACTTGTTGAAGTTATAGTTTACTGCCAAATTAACAGTGAAAGGAAGTCTTCAATGAAATTAGTTGTAAATAAAATGCGAATTTCATGTTAAGAAAATTTACCTTGGGACTACCCGACTTCGAGCTGAATGAAAGGGCATCCTAAAAATTTCCGCGTAGCCCTCGTGATGACGTATACTGCGGACTAATCTACTCGCACATATTGAACCTCACTGATAAATACACCAATCAGCCAATGTCACACCATCAAGCTGAAACTTCACGCAGCACCTATGAATATTTTGGTACAGTATTTATCAGTACATGAATATGTAGTATATGAATATTTGGTACAGTCTACATAGAACTCTGTTGTAAAGTTCTATCCTATTTACAAGTTTTATTATGCTAATGTATCTACATCCAAATGAAAGTGTTTTTTCTCAAACATTTATTTACGATAAAGTTACACAAAAATGTACTTTTTCTGTCATGAGTTTATTCTTTTATATGGAGCTTGGAATTTGAAGGAATATTGTGTCTTAGTTGTCTTATGTCAACCAATTTTAGTATTTTCTTAAGAAGATTCCAATCGCAAAAAACTCTTATAAAGAAAACTCTCGTCCTTTCAGAATGCCGAGAATTAACTTAATAAAGATAATAGCTCTCTCCAAAAGAAAATGGTATATTTCCAGGAATTTTTCCGGTCCATATTTATTTATTTTTAACACATTTTGGGATCCGCTCAAAGGAAACTGATGTTTACACAAATTATACTACAGGTATCAGTGTACACAACGTGCAAGATACTGAATGCGTCAAATTAATCTTCTTTCAATTTAGAATTAAATCGATACCTTTGGAACAAGTACTGTCAGATATAACCCATGTATCAAATAAGTGGAAAAGGTCATCTGACTGTTTTTATTTGCTTTTAACTTTTTAACTAAAGATGTCGCAGCTTAGTCTTCATGAATACTTTTTTGATAACTAATGAAAATAATAAGAAAATCCAGTAACGCTAGCATAAAGTTCTCCAAAATGCACTGATATTTTGCTATAATGTGTCCGTCATGAAATAAAGAAAAAAATTTATTCCAGTGAAATGTGACCATTTCTGCTGGATCACTAATAATAATTGTCTACGCTTGTGAAGTGTGCATAAATTAATTCCAAAAATGTTAATTGACGTATGTTTGATATAAAATTTCTTTATTAGAATTACGAAACACAGTGAATGCAAGCAGTCAGCATGACAGTACATACTAATTGTTGACGGTATGGTATAAAATTGTATTCACTAATGTTAAGACATAGTAGATAGATAGTAATGGATGAGTGACGTAAAATATAGAAGAGGCAATAATAAACGGTCGTCTATTTTGTGTTGATGGGAAGATCATTGTTGGAATGCCTTTGAACACATGCTTCCGAAACAGAGCTTCTGGCATACTTGTTAAATTAAGCATGAAATTTGAGTAAGTAAAATAAAATATATAAAAATCTATAATGATGGGAAAGTATGTATGGGCATGTAGCCAAAAAATTAACGCAACAATCTGTATAGTAAAAGTAACACGTAATCACGATATACTTATAACCGAAAAAGTTAGAAAGAAATAGTTTCCCTTGCCATTTGAAATACTTAAATGTTCATTTTCACACAGCTACGTAACAACAACCAATCTGATTGTTTGTCTTCATACACTTGAATAAATATAATAATTTGAGGGTTTTTAGAATAAAAATTTAATGTAACTGTCACGTTTCAAAATTTTATTATGTAATTGGTATGGTTGTTAATCTGGTTTTTGTATCATAAGAATGGACAACTCTGGGAGAAGAGCAAATTGAGCAATGTGAACATGCAAGACAAAGGCCAAGGGAAACGGCTAGCGGTTCGGGAGATACAATCCTGGGGAGGGGGAGGTCGGGGCGGAGAGAATATTTGCTTCGAGAGAGGAAGCGGAATGGGAGCGGCCCATGGAGAGGTGCCGTGCCATCAAGGGGATATACATGGAGCGGGAGTTGGTCCAGAGACGGTGGGAGGTTCGGAGTTGGGCAAAAAGAGGGCGTGGTCGAGGTTTGAAACGAGGTAAGAATGTTCTTGGGAGAGCAAGCAGGAATCGAGGGCGAGGAGGAACAAAGAAGGGGCCCAGTGGGAGAGATGTGGATGATGGAGGATAGTTTTGGGGCAGAAGGACAAGTTGGATGGGGTGAGGGCGAGCGTGGGCGGTTGGAGGGGGTTGTGGAAGGCGCGGGGCTTTGTTCGCAACAAGGGACGTTTTCAGTGGCGTCACAACGGTTATCGCCATGGAACGCAAAAAAATAGTGTAGCTGCTGCGAGCGCAAACCGATTAATAGCTAAGCGCCAGTACTGAATAGGCAGTGACATAAATTCTTTTCCCGCCCTATTGTTCCATGTGCATGTTGAAACTAAATACTGATATTACAGAATTAATGAATGTTTAACCTCGTCTTTGTTGTGGCTAAAATACAACACGCAAACAATCGAAACGAATTGATACAAATCGGATTCTTTCTCTTCTTATTTTTATCCCCTGTGAGAGTTAAGCGTATAATTATAAACGCTTCCTTCCGATACGGGTTTTATTTTGTCACTATCCATCAAATTTCTCATATTGAGGGCAGAAAAGCTGATAAAGAGAAATGAGCGAATGGGTGATTTATAAGACGAATCCGCAGTAAGAAAACTGGGGCGGTCCTTTTATATTTCATTTAAGCGTCGTTACTTGAGATATTGCTGTCATCAACCGTAGAGAGCGTATAATTTCTCAGTACCTACTCCCTAACCCTGCAAAAACTATGCTCGTAAATCAAGGAAAATGCCGGGGAGTAGAGTTATCTTGGGCTTAAAGTATTAATATTTTCTCAACCATATGATTTCAATGGATGGCCAGAGTTAAGCAGCTAATTTTTTCTCCTGTATGTTCCGTGAGGTAATATTGCTGGCAATGTTGGCATTTATGCTGAATTTTTTTGGCAAAAGTCGCTACTAATAAGGTGATATTTATAAAGCTGTCACCATGATAACTCCCCATCTTTGGTATTATGATACGATCTTTATTGTCAATATGTTTCATAACAACGTTGAATACGATATAAAATGGGCTCTGTGAATATTTAGATGATGTAATGTGTAGTCATGGATGACAAGGCAATGTGTGCACCACTATCGAGAATCTTCTACCAAGCCGTCGCTATTAATCTTATTGATCTTATACTCCTAGAAATACCAATGCACTCGGATAACCGAGATGAGTTTTTTATAGCTAGGG
Source organism: Platycnemis pennipes (assembly GCA_933228895.1). Classification (NCBI taxonomy): domain Eukaryota; kingdom Metazoa; phylum Arthropoda; class Insecta; order Odonata; family Platycnemididae; genus Platycnemis; species Platycnemis pennipes. The sequence goes on along the minus strand of OW121846.1, from coordinate 100,247,473 downwards.
TTGGAATAGGAAATTGAGTATCGCACATCCGGGGACTTGTAGGGGTCAAATTTCGGGCGGAGGCGTGTTGGGGCGAGTAAAGGATGTTGGGGGGAATGAGGACAGGGGGCGGGGGCAGTGGGTGGTGGAGAGGCCGGCCAAGTGAAGAGGGGCGGGGAAATGAAGTGAATGCGAAGGAATTGGTCCTCGAGCGATAGGGTGCGGTTGAGGAGGAAGTGGTGGAGTGGAATGATGGGAATGTGATAAGGATGGCGATGGGTGGGAGCAGTCGTTGGGCCGAGGTGAGGTTGTGGGGCAGAGGGAGGATACGGACTAATGAATGGAGGGGTTGGAGACTACCCTGTGCAAATGCGCGCGGCCGGAATTGTTGAGGGATAAATGGAGCGGCGTCAGGCAGAATGTCCCAGCCGATAGGTCGTCTCGGCATCTTGTCACTCAAAACTTTCCCCAACGCGAACATTTACCCGTGCTAAGCATGTTGAATCGTTGCAAATAATCGATTGCTATCCATTAATGAGCGGTAGAGAAGTGCTGATGATCGTAAGGGTGAGACCTGGATTTATAACATTTTCATGTCTTGGTAAAAAATAGCTGATGAATCCTCAAATCAGTCATCATCGCTACGCAAAAAGTTATTTCATTTTTAAACACTTAAAATCGCGACCGGAACTAACCTCAATCCATTTCCATGTTTTAAGCAGATATATGAAAAAGAGTAACAGCTATGTACCTACTAAAAATTAACAAGTAGTTCATTGTTTTATAACATAGTAGTAGTCATTAAACAGGTGCATTAACGCTCGGGTTTGATGTTCCTTTAGTAAAAATAATATTTTTTGTGCTTTTTTATATCGCAATCACCACATTAGTAACCATTATAATATGATTTCTTTTACCGATTCAAAGAACTTTTTCTAAGAATTTTCACAGAGAATTGAGAATTAAGACCTAAGAATTTCCACCTGTATAGCAGCCGAAATAACCACCCACTCACCAAGAAAAATCATGCTTCATCATGTCAATGGTAAGGAATGAGATCAGTTATTGCTGGAAGATACCTGAAGTGTGTTTTCTCCTGTGCCTGAATTTTTGTTCGTACAGTCGCGGCCGTAAAAATCGATATGATTTATTTTTAGTTTAGAAAAAAAACATTTCAACCGTACTAGTAAAATTTTTTCATGTAGGAATAAAAAAGATCCATATAACAAATACAATCAAAACACCATTTTATTTAAACGCTTCTTTATTGAAGAACCAAGTAAAATTAATTAAATCTCTGCTTGTTATGTTTGTGGAATATTTGGTTAATTTTTTACGTGACTGAAATTTACCAAAGGCCTTCGCCATTGTCACCCACCAACATTTGCCCTTGTCCCTTGTGATGACTTCTACTCGGAAAACACTATATTCAGGTTTTTGCATCATTCTTCATGTGAATTCATTGCACAGTTGTTTGCCTCCGTTGACTGCTATTAATAAACAGGTAGTGCCATTATTTGGAGTCTAATTAATTCCGAAGGTTTAGTTTGGCCAGTAGCCACTTATAATAACAGTGAGTAGACCGTGATTAAAGTTTAAATTACGTGAAGAATAAAAGGTAGTGCCACTCTGTTAAGATACGCTATTGTTAATATTCCATCATGCTAGGAGATAAAAATTCCAAATAGGCCATTAACCATTACCTATTTAACACTTACTGCCAATGGCGTTGATTAAGCTTGAATAAAAATCAAGTCATTTGATTCTCTCCATTACGATCATAGTCCTGGAATCAGAGCATTCATTCTCAATTCTCTTCCATATTATTGTAAATGCAATTGCCAAATCAAACTTTCCGTATTTGGGATGCATGACTTATGCTTTTTGCTTCATATTTCAAGGACAGCCACCTGTGGAGCGGCCAATTTAGTAATTAGTGGCGAATGTTGAATGAAGCTTGAGGACGACCCGACTGCTGCCTTGGGTAGCTATGCAGCTATTTAATCACCCTCACGTTGCACGTGACCTTGAACTGGTCGCAGGTTGCCGCATAAAACTTGATAGTTTGCATGGACTAATGAGAATACACTAAAAGTTCTCGGAATATTGCTAGTCGAAGCATTCCTTGTATCATGCATATCTTTAGTTCTGGCAGTAAATTAGTTTTGACCATAATTTAGTCTTGCTCATTAGACGCACATTAAATCAATGTCAAACTCTGCGACGCAATCTCAACTTGGTGTTACTCACTGTAACCTTCCACATTTTTGCACGCAAACACGGCGTTATAATCAGATGAAATATCTTCATGGTAATAGGTGTCGAGTATTACACCTCACACTTTCTGATATCGCGAACTAACATTTTTATAACTTTTTCGATATAAATGTAACTGTTTGTAGTCTCATAACCATATATTAATCCGTAAAAACTGCCAGTCAACTCATACCGGGCATATTATATATAGGAGTCTCTGGCCTCAATGAGTCTCAGTTTATTTAAACGCCTAAACGCTATGTTAGTACTATTTACATAATTATTGCTACGTGGTTGAATATAGGTCATATGCACCAGACTTTTGCGCATAAGTCATCCAAAAACTGGAATTTCGAAAAGACTTCAAGAATCACCAAATTAATTTTAGTTATTTAGCCGGCTAGTTCATAATATGTAATTTGCGAACCAATCCCCTCGTTTTTATTGTCGTTTTAGTTATCATTTACTCGTAATTAATTTCCTTGGCTTCAAATTTGCCTATTAAATGACCCGGAAAGGTTAGTTAATATATTCGTGGACCTGTACTCTCACTCTGTAAACGTTCAGCGGTAACTTCAATAGTCTTTTAGGGCCTAGTATAATAATGCACCAAAGTCGTTGGCTGTCATAAATCTCTTTTTCGTATTTCCCGTATTTACTTATTATGTATGCAAGTATCCATATACTACATCGAGTGTCCTGCTGTTTACTGAGACGCCACCGTGGAGTGCCAACTTATTACTGCTCCTCAAGCACAGGTCTCTCGGATTTCCGCAACCGAGCCTTTCTTTTCGTCTGGAGCCGACGCCAGTTTGCCAGCGCCCACCTCACTGAATAAGACTCAAGGCCACGGGTGAAAGTGCAGAGAGCGCAGGGATTAGTGGCCTGGGCAAATCGAAGCACGGACCGCTGGTGAGGGTGACGTTTATGGGGAGTGAGGGAGGGAAAAGGGAGCCAAAGCTCGGCAAAATGAAGGTGAAGCCGAGACGGCCGGCGCATAAAAAATTGTTAAGAAAGCTTTTGACGGGAAAAGAGAGGAGAGGAGCTCGAGAAGAGTAAGGTCAGGAATATGGCGAAGGGAGTACTTTCAAGTTAGGATGAAACGGAGAAGGGGCCGGGTGTCCTTGTGCCTCTCTGGGGTCATTCGCCGCAATTACCTAGAGCAAGAATGAAAAATATTCCGACAACGGAAGACGAAGATTTGGCCTTTACTCCAAGGGTAAATAATGCCAGAGAATTCTCGATATTAAGGACGACATTCAGAATCTCCACTACAGTCTCAATTCAACTGCTTACGTCATGAAATCTCTACATCCAGTCAAACTGGTGTGCATATTGTCTCCGATAAGGAGGTATTACCTCTCAGTATTAACGCTGATAATTCAGTTAAGATTCTGATCATGGTTAGGTCATATTGAGAATCTTAACTAGTCTAACGTATACTGCTTACGCCATAATATCTCTATAAAGAGTTAAAGAGGGTTTAAAGATTCCCCTCGATATGGTTCGAAGGGGTATACAGCGTGTCTCTAAGAAGTAATACCAACTATGCACAGTGAATCTGCACACCAATTTGACTCGAAGCAGTGATTTTAGGACTTAAGTATTGGAAGGGAGACTTGTAGTTAAGATTCTGAATATGACCCTATGACTTCTTTTCAAGCTTATTGAAAGTGGCTCTTCCGAAATTACTGCAAAAGCTAATGATTAACCCAACTGCACTATTTGTGGCTGCGAAAATTTATTAGCTGCTTAGATATAATTTCCTTATTATCTTTTGCATTTACCTTTAACTCCGCGAAAGTTTAATATAATGCATTTGTTAGTTTTACCACCCTCAAATTACCATCAATTTTCTAGGAGAAAACTTTAATTACGGCAAAGCAATAGTGAATCCTCTTTTTTGTCCGTGAGTATTTGTTGACATTAAATTCACTTCCTACGATTACAGTCACATCTAAATTTTATGATATTATTTTCATGGAAAAGTGTTTGAAAGATTTGAAAATCGGTGAGGTTAGCACAAACCATAATTAAAATTTGCATGTGAATGTCTACTGTGGTTTACTTTGGACCTTCAGAGTTTTTTTAAAAGACTCCCCTGCAGAGAGAGAATGGTTATGGGTGGAGATGAGTGAGTTGGATGTAAATGGCAGAGGGCAGTATGTAGTTGTCTCATATTGGAAGCAACACTTAGGAAAAGACACCGCTGCTTAGTACCAGTTGAAAAGTCTTATTTCGCTAGGTGACAGTAAGCGTAGAATAGGTTAAAAACTATGAAAAAACTTTTGACTTTCTTATTATTATTTATTTACATTTAGATGTATTATGGAAATTCATTTTTTACCATCATAATAATTGTTTCTTATTGGAGTAATTCCTGGGGGATTACAGTGGAAAGCATTCGTCGATAAGTTATATTCATTATAATCTGATGGCCTCATTATCTTATATAAACCCATGCTCCTTTAAGATTACCACTGAAACTTTGATTTTGTACCTATCTTCCCTTAATGCCTTATTTAAAATGGAACACTTACAATTAGTCTTTGCTTTTAAAGATAAGATTATCACTGGATTAGGTAGCTTCCACAATCTGAGAATATGATAACGATTACAAATATTAGCGTCATCACTGTGACGCACATGTCGTATATTTTTAAATTTTGATTCCCGTTACCCGTCACAAACATTTTTCAATCAAAGCAACTTGGAGCAATATTTGATCCAACTTATTAAATTCTTTTCACTTCATTTTATTTCTTTTTAGTGAGAATTACTCACATTTGCCACAATTCTCCAGGCTTAACGCAAACCGCCTTTATTCCTGGATGTCTTGTCGGACGGGATATTTGCTAGGGTAAAATCTGGAACATTTTTCAGTTATTGTCGACGGCTCATCGCGGCAATAAGAAGTAACGTGTCATAAAGTGCGCGTTAAGCTCCGCTGAGGGTTTAGGGAATGAGAAAATATTTTTTGCACGTTTCCCTTCCTTATGCTCCCTTCGCTTTACTTTATTCTCGGCGGTATGTGGAAAAAGAGAAGGCTTTCCTTTGCTCTGCTCTTTTACTTGTCGTCTCCCGTCATCTCCTTGTTCAATTCTTCTCGTGTGGTCCTTCTGCTCATTCTCCTACGCCTTTTCCTTGGAAACATCTCCAGGGAGAATTCCCACTTAGAGGGGAAGAAATCATCACCTCTTACCGGCCCCTTAATACTTCCGTCTCCCCTGCCGCACGGAGCAATGAAAACTGCGCTCCATGTGGAATTCACTTGCTAATATCTTACCACGCAACGGATTAGTGGTACGTAAACCGCTTTGGTGGTTATCTTGAAGAATTATCCGGACGAATTCAAATATATTAGTAGCTTTTAAAGAATTGGAATATTCAAGGATGCATTTCATGCAGTGCGCCGGGTATTCATTTTGCAATTCAGGATTCGTCAAAGCTGAAGTCGTCTAGCACCCAAGTTTTCCTTTCTTATGATGAGAGTAAATGCCTGAGCAATAAAGTAATAAATAATTAATTTTCTGAAAAAGTGTATTCGATGCAAAAGAAAAATAGAGTTTCGTGTTATGTCTACCAATGTGTAAGTAATAATCTGGCTATCCCACCAGTGATAAAAATATCGTTAACGCCACTCCTTGAATTCCGATTAATATTTTTGCGTGTACTATCTCTCACCACATTATTTGAAACTCTTGTGATACTAAAATGTACAAACTTATGTTTTTTTCATCAATTAATAAAAAAAGTATTTACCTATTCCTGCAGAGAAACCGATGCATAAAGACTTGGAGAATTAATTTCATGCAGACAATTTTGATGTGCCATTTATCTTAGTTTAATACTATTGCTCAGTGTAGCAGGAACTGTAAGAAGTAGGTGAATCCGAAATTGTTACTTGGCCTATATATAATGTGATACTTTTTAGTCCGATGAAATTTATGAATGTAAAACATAGTAGAAAGCATGATGGTGACCGAACCGTTAAAGAGTTGTGGTATTCTAAATACAAAATTTAAAATTATTTCTTTGTTTCTGTTCAATTCAACTTCTGAACTATTCGATGTTGCGAATTTTTAAACTGTAGAGGCAACTTAAGTTCATGCTTCTGTCTACAATCCGCATAATACATGCTTGTCACTAGTATATTTCTGTACACTGAACACAATTCATTTACAGAAAGTTCTAAGAAATATACGGAAATCAGGACACTTGAAATGAAATACAAACGTGTACTTTGAAAAAAAATTGAACTTTGAAAACCCCCAAAAATACTAAAATTCTAGGGTTAAAGTCGCATTCATGGGGAGAACTGACGGTCGGACCCTCATTAGTACTCGAAGTAGCTAATCCGAGACCCTTCCTCGAGATCGAAGCTCGTAAAAGTCCCAACCCTCATTGCGCGAGGCCCAACCTCAAATTTGACCATTTGCACTTTAATATGCAATTTAAAAGTCTATAACTTTAACCTGAAAGTATCATGTTTATCACATAGACGGCGAAGAGACAACTAAGTAGGTTTTTTAAACGGCATTGTGCGATAAAATTTAACAATTATTGAAAAAAGTAAGATATTCCCAATAGCGATTTGGCAACCCTGCAGATCGCCGGAGGAATTGGGAGGCGGCACAGGGAAAGGAGAGGACGTCCTTCGCCGCGGTAGGCCCAACTGCGGAAGTTGACCATTTGTAGTTCAATATGGAATTGAAAAGTTTAAAACTTTTACCCACATTCATGATGTTTATCGTATAGTGAACGAAAATATGATTCAGTCGGTTTTTTGGATGACATTGTACGATAAAATTTAAGAATTGTTATAAAATGTATGGAATGTTCTATTTCGAATGCACCTTTACTATGAAAGCCACTGCTATGCAACTACGAATGCGAATTAATCTATCCTTGTTCCAAGGACAAGAGACTTTTCCTTGTGTATACTATTGTCCCATGTTGCGATCCAAACAGATTTTTTAAGGTGAGTAATTGAGCAAAAATGTCAATATGGACACAAGTAAGCACAAGTAAGCACAAGATTTCTTTGCACGAAATCCCTTCATTTTCATAAACTTTCTTACGAACCAGAGTCCTGGTTTATTCCATGAGATTTAAAGGCCGGATCTCAAGACCTCAACTTTTCGTTCTCATATTTCTTAAGTAAAAATTCGCAGACTTTCTTATTCTCTTTCGTAAATGTGAAAAAACAAAATTCCAGCACAAAAAGAGCAGACTGAAAGCGGGGACCAAAACAAGAGTGTCGAGGAAAATAAGCACGGCGACGGCGATGGAGAAGGCAAAATGTGAGTGTCACGGACAGTCCCTCCCGCCAAGGCCACTTCCTCTGCTCCCTTTAACTTACGATTTCCTCCTTGGTAGCATAGAAAAATCACGTCCCTCTGTTAAAGAGGACCTTTTTTCTATCCTTCTCTATCAATTAGCCTGCTCTTCCTCTCGGAACGGGAAGTAGATGTCTCCCAGGGGGAGAAATATATGCTAGAAATGTAGACCTCTGAGGGGAATGTATATATCGTATGCGCGATCGAAGGCTTTATCCCTCTTCCAAGCCTCCTTTAGCTACTTCTCCGACGGGGGCACCTTCTGTCACTTCTGACCCCCGACAAGTCTCACGTCCCACTTTTTCATCCCATTCACGCCGGGGGGGGGGGGGGGGGGGGGATGATGCCCCCATGGCTGCCAGGGGGACGTCGCCGCCTTATCATCCCGAGTCGTCCAAAGCCCCCGCGCCCCTCTCCAGCGCCTTAAAGTGGAACAAGAGGACGAGTGGTTCAAGCGGGGAGGAAGTGGCGTCCGCAGATGAAGATAAGACGGCGGCGCCGGGCCCTTCCCCCTCCGCGGTCTTTTGCTTGCTCTGCTAGCCGTTCAAGGGCTGTGCCGCAGCCAATGGCTCCCCTCCACCACTCTTCTGGCCCCCATCCCCTTCCTCCCTTCCTTCCCACACCATCTACTCGCACGCAGCGATGGTGTACATGAGCGAGCTTTGAATCGCTGACGCCAGCCAATAGCGTCAGTCTTGAGGGGATGCTCCCCCAGCCTACCTGCACATCACTTTGCCCCGTCTCCTCCTCCTTTGTCCACTTCCCTCGCCTTTTTGTCCCAACGTCGCTGTGGGTTCCCAAAGACGTTATCTGAGAGTACCGTGCCCTCCCCCCTTGCTTTTCCGTCGTCGGACTGACTCCGTGAGAGGCTATGTCCGTGACATAATATGCATTCAGATTATGGAATATTCAACCTTTTTTCTCCCAGCAGCGCATAGATGTCTCCTGAGCTGGTTTGGAGCATAAATGTACCCGCAATCATAATATGGAATCCCTGCATGCCATTTCCCCTGAAGCACCGTGGTCAATAAAAAATATGCCATGGAATTTATTTTCCCCTTCGCTGGTGACTGCAGCCTTCGAGTGTGAGTAGAGAATAGTGTCTTAAATTAAAGTGCTAAATTTTCCAATTGTTGGAGGATACAAATCTTGTATTGGTCTAAGTAACTTTAAAAATGTACTAATTCTACGATTTCTCTATTCCTTTCACTCACTGAAATAATTACTACAACACTCTACTCCGAGAACAACCCGTTTCAGTTGTCTTTCAGTTTTGAGGGTTTTGAAAAAACAGTGGATATTTTTATCGTCAAATGGATTGAGTGTTGCGTCCAAAGAAATAAATAAGTCAACGTTATAACCCTAGGAAGGTATTTGATAAATACTTAATTTACATTCAGATTAATAACTGAACAATAGACTTCCATTTGCATTAGTTTTCCTCATGATAGGATTCGTTTAGGATGACTCGATCATAAAAGTGATTGCACCAGAAAAACACATGTTTGTTTTCAAATTATTAGCTAATTCACATTAAAAGAAGATGTTAGAGATTGACTTTGTTTTAGGGAAAAAGTTTGTTTCAAATATAGCTGGCGCTTCTAGTAATGATTTAAGCATCGGCTTCAGTAATGAATTGTGAAGCATAGTAGAAGTCTTGGCTCAATATCAATCAGTCATTAAACCATTAGGCAATTCCAAAATAGATCATTACATTTTTTCAAATAGTTATCTAATCCAATGATACACTTATCATGCTGCAACTTTTCTACATAATTGAGCATCGTACTCCATTCGCTATAAATATTAAAGATCGGGGAGTGTCTGTTCTACTTGTTTGTTCTTTCAAACTGAAAGCCTTCTTTTGTCATGGAAACCCGCTACTATAGCGGCCAGTTACAAGAATTATTTTCCCATGGAATAAAAGTATCAATTTCACGGTCCCAACTCATCAAATGAAGGTAACTTTACTGCTTCAATCATGGTTATCCGCGTTTTGGTGTTGTTTGGCTATCGTAAATAGCAAAGAGCTCTGCATTAGCACAAGTTATTTGGATAATCCTCCAGAAAGAGAAAATTAAACCGCTAAGAAAGGGGGGATAAAATTGAAATCTTTCCCTCTCTGTTGGGCTGAAAACTAGTGTTGCCTTTTCCTTATAATTTCACTTAACTACTGTTGTTAATAGAAACTGAGTAAAATGTGCTAAGAATGTTCCTTTACTATCCCTTTCAAGTTTCTGCAGTGGTATGCCTGTGTATATTGCATATTTAACCCTCTGCATCGTTTGAGATTGTGATTCAAAGTTATCCTAATACTTATTTTCATTATATTTTCTTGGAAGGTGCGAAGTATTTTGTGCCATGTAGCTCGTCAGAATAGCTGACCACTGATTATTAATGTGAGGTTAATCATCGGTTACTAAGCAAGAAAGGAATAGGTAATAGATAATGGGATTCAGAGAACAAAATGGGTGGAATCTCAGCGAATGACCTTTAGTAATATTATGAAACCACTCATTGGCTATCTATTATTAAGAATTCTTTTCTGATAGGTAATATTGGAGAAAAGATTTCAGCTTCTATGCACCAACGTAACCTTTTCTCAACGCATACTGACAAAATGCGACAAAAATCTATTACAGAAATAATGAAGGTGAAAATTTTCTCCTTCAAAAATAGAAAGATGTCAAAATTATGAAATGAAAATATATCGTAGAAAGTTTATCCATAGATATTTGTAACCATCTATTTCTATCAAAATCTATAACCCTGCAACAAATCACAACGAAGCAACTAAGTTTCAGGAATCTATGTCCTCATATGTTAGAAACTCTTAGACGTGAAAAGAATTGCATATACAACTGTTAAATTTAAGGCTACTTACGAGTAAGCGTGACATAAACACGGCTCCTCGTCTATTATGAATATTAACGTCCACCAAGGAGATTGTAGTTTGAATGAATGCGATACAAGCGTACGAATCCCACAAAGTACTTTCAGAAGTATTTTCCATGCACCTACATTGTCACATTGTGATATATTTTTAAAGATTGATTTTTGTTCGGAATGGGTCTAAAACGACCCGTTTGACATAAATGGGTTAATATAGGGGAGACTGGGGCACAGTGGGACACGGGGTACACTGGGACAATGGATTTCTTTGAACAATTTACTTGGCCAAATAGCAAATGTATTTAAAATAAGGAAGTCATATCACGAGAAATAATGTACAAAAATGTTGGTTTAATCTTATGTCTCTTTGCGTAAATGTTACAAAGTATGCTTTTTGCAATATTTTTCTTAACTTTCATGTTGTGAATATTTATGCAATTCTCCTAATTATAGCAAGCTTTATAAGAAAATATATCGCGAATACATTATTTAGAGACTTTGTAATCTTTTTCTAAATATAATTTACGAAAGTAACTTGTTTAAAATTTTTGCTGGAAAGTATAACATTTCAGGACATGCGGGGCACAGTGGGACACCTCAAATTGGGGCACAGTGGGACGCCGACTCACTGCCCCTGTGCTTCGAACTTTCAATCTACGAAACTGAGACACGCTCAAATTTCATTTCATGCTTACTTTGTAGTGTTTTGGTTCCAAATGTATACTTTAGGCTACGAAGCAGTACCTTTTAATGTAACAAGGTGAGGACAAAAATACAGAATGGCAACAGCAATGTAGATAAGAAAAGTGAAGCCGAAGTGAATATTTTGTGTGAACCCCGATTAACGTATGTGACATTTTGTCTAAACTGCCTGAATCCCGCTACTGTTATATATATGAGCTCTGTATAGAGAACAGTTCAGTCTTGGCCAGAAGTGAGCTTGAGGAAGTTCGTTTTTGACGGAGAGAGTGTCATAAGTATTAGTCTGGATGGATGACTTCCAATTTATTTTTACTGGTTTTAAAACATTTCATTGAACATGCAAAATGTTCGAAAGAAAATCCTGCATTGTTAATTTTAGACAATCACGAATCGCATATTTCAGTCGATGCTATTGAGTTAGCAAAAATGAATGGGGTGGTAATGTTCACTTTGCCACCTCACTGCAGTCGCAAACTGCAACCATTTGATATGTGCGTGTTCGGCCCTTTGAAAAAAATACTGCAACGATGCTTGCCGCGAACGGTGGCACTCATTTATCACTCACCATCACCTATTCATATTTTACTCTCAGGGCAAACAACGGGAAGGCCAAGCGCTACTTAACAAAACTCTATATATTGTTTCTCTTCGCATATAATTGCCTTCCAGATCCTATCCTCTCCCCCTCATTCCTTACTTTTACTTTCGTTTTTGTTAATCAGCTCGTCACCTCTTTGTATCCCTAATGTTTGTAATCATTTCTCCAAGAGTATTTCACACATGTAAATCCATGTTCCAATCCACAAGGGCGTGAACTAGGCTCTTGCACCCTTGCGCTCTTTCTTCCGCTTTCACCCTTTTCTGCACTTTCGTGGTCTATTCCGATATTACCGCGATGGACACTTAGTGGCTGTGGTGTTGACTGTAAAAAGTTGACGAGTACGTATCGTGTAGTGTCGGAAAAGAGTTCTCTGTAAGCACAATCAGAACGTGAAAGTAAACGACTTTTCTGTGCTGTTTCTGCATGCAATAATAAACCCAATTTTGAAGCGTTGTTCGTGGTGTTTGGTTAAAGGATACGACGTAGCAACGGTGTTAGGATAATGTCAACAAATGTTGGTGCGCAAATTAATAACCATTAGCAATTCACAACGCATATTATTACTAAACAAGGCATTCATTGAAATGCCCAAGAACAGCTTAACATGTTATTTATTTCTCGTTAAACAAATTTTATCAATTAGGATCCACCGCGAATGTATCAATACTGCCCAGTTATGAATACCGGAGAAATTTACATAACTGATTGTGTGCATGAAATTTGAATAATAACTAAATAAATAAAGATTAACATTTATTACAAAATTACGAGCATGATTAGTTATACCCTACAATGCTCTTGATAAAGTTCATAGTATTAGTATTAACAGTACGTACCTACCTGTAAGTAATATTACATTTAATGCCTGGATATGGACTTTTTACTTCAGTTACACTGTTTTCTCAATTTTCTTATCGCTAATTATTAATCCATGGACATACAATTGTATGGCTTGTTAACTTTCAATACATGAGATCGTCCGGTATTTATTTACCAATGAGTAACAACAATCTAATAATTATTTCAGTATGTAAAACACGTAAGTTCCACTTCACTGTCGTAGTCCTCACACCATAGAATGGAATAAATACATTTCCATTTCGTGAGGACCATTTCTGCCCTAGCATTTTTAACGTCATTATACACTAAAATACTCCTTAGATTATTTGCGCATTAATGTTCACAACTTCCTTCGCCTTAAGAAAGTTCATCTTGAAAAATGTTGTGTACATTTATTAGAACTATTCTATTTCGTTAACATTTTACTCGTGTTCTCGAAATATATGAAGTTCTCATAGCACATAAACGTCAAATAATAATAGATTGCATAATAGAAATCAGTTTCATCATCCATTCTTAGCTATATTGTCTCCTAAACTCCTTTGTTATTATCGAATGGAGCAAAAGGGAGCATGGATGTATCCTTACGTGCACTAGGCCCTGGCGCTCTTCTTGATGCACTCTGAAACGGATTGGAACCACGCTACGTGATGTCACATCCGAAGGTAGGCACTCGAAAAGAGTGGGTAAGAGTTTGAAGGGTGCACAATGACGAATCGGAGCACGGCCTAAGTCTTCGTAGTCAGTCAAAAAATAAATTATGCTATGTGAGGCAATAGAATTCGTTTTGTACTTAAATTTAGCTGTGTTGAAAATGAATGTTGTGAATGATTTAGGTCTTCATAATCAGCAAAAATAAGGCTATGCAAGGCAATGGAATTTGTTTAAACCCAAATATTTAGCTGTTTTGAAAATTTTATTTTCATATCTTTTATTAATAAAATAAAAATTTGTTTAACCATCTTAAAATAAAATCCAAATTCATGCGTCTTAAAGTTGCACCTTTATTTACAGTGTACTTGAAAAATGTTAGAAGGTAAGCATCACATTTAATTCCAATATTTTGCAGTTAAATCCAGGTGGCTCATTCACATATTTACTGGATGAAAAATATTGTAATATTGTTCATTGATTATTGCGTTCCTTGCTTATACATTCATATTGATGATGATTGAATTTTGATGAAATGCAGTGTATGAAATTTACATATGTTATTGTGATGGGGAAAGCAAAACATTTTGCGTATATCCCTCTGCATTTTTAAGAGTCTTCTGCATTAATTTTTATTGAAAACAAATAGAAGATATGTAGGATATCATAACCACTCAAGAATTCACTGGAAAACTTGTAATACACATTTCTCTGATGGTCTGATTCAAAATTCCAATCATTAGCTAATCTATTCATCTATAATCATTTAAATTTTATTTATAATAATTTTATATATCCTTGCATTACTTTTGGCTCACGTACCTTTTTTGTTAGGCGTGACAAAAATGTTTTGCTTGGCTTGCACTGTCAGATATAACTTAGCTGAAATCCATCGCTCTGAGACATTTCCTAACTGTTATACTCTCCAAAAATTACTAAAGACACGGTAGTTTCCGTGTGATGAAGCATCACAACAAAGTAGCATCCATGTAGGAAAAATAAAAGCTCTTTTCAAACGGTGCATGTCTATTCAGTTCCACTGAAACCACCTCAGGGTTGGCATCGCATGCTTCTATTCATCTCCTGGTATTGCGGAGCGGGCGAGGGATTCACCGTCTTCCAGCTTATTCTTTGCCTGCTCAATAAGGAGTTCGTTTTTAGCGTATTTGACATGATATGCGGATCCAGCATTCACACTGTGTGCCACCATATTATTCACCCGAAATAGTTGCAACTCGACTCGCGAATGTGGTAGTTGGGTGGAATTTTTATGTGCTAATGGATATTGAGTCGGCGCATGCTTTGCGCGCGCTGGAGTCCTTCCATTCAGAGGAAGAGTGTCACATTGGCTGAAACCAATTACTCGCCTCCCCTTAAAAAGTAAACTATTAATGTTGAGAGTTCCAACCTTTGAGCCAGATTGCAGCTGGAAACCGGGATCCACGGAGGAAACGGGTTACTAATGTATGCGGTCCATGGAAATGAGTATGGAGTTACTTTGGTTTTGAAACCAATTATAGCATAGCACACTAATTCTGGGGGGGTTAATATCATTATATAAACAATAATTTACATTTATGTCAATTTATATTACTCCCTAGATGACATTTTAGTTCCGTTTGTTTTACTTTACAACCTTGATGTTGGATGCAGAATAGAAATGTAATGAAGGTAAAAATAGTAGAAATGGAAGATGATTTGTATTTCGTGAGTGACAGTAATATTATACATTTTGTGGCTGGAATGATGTTAAGGCGGAGGTATTTTCTATATTTTAATGCTTTGTAGCATTTCTCTCTCCTTTTGTTGCTTCTGTTCATCCCATAGACGAGGACGGGGTAGAAAAGAAGCAAAGCATAAGAAACTTTTTCTGTGCCAAATATTTGGAGAGGAAAATTCTAGTCTCTATATATACCAACTAAATCCATCCAGTAGGTGAGTCACATTAATCCTGGTCTTTGACAATAGTTTTTATAAAATGTCTGCGCTGCAGTACGCACCGTAAAGTTGTCTCATAAAATATTTATTTATTTTATTTCAATTACTCCTACGTGGAATTACCCAGGATATCATTACCTCCCTATTCTTATACTGTAGATAGGTTTTCTACAATTCGTATCAGGAGTAAACACTTTTTGAATAGAGTAGTGGCAGAAACATTTCAAATATGGTTCCATTATAGTAGGTTTGTACGACACACGACTTAAAAGACTTCATTGCACTTTCTACTTATATTTTCCATTCCCTATCATTGTGGGATACGAATGATTATTACCTTTTTGGAACAGTTTAAATTGTATTTGATACTGGCACATATTCGTGAATCATGGTATAATTAATGTTAACTCGGAAGGATGCGCTTTCAAACCCGCTGTTATATTTGTTTTGCTCAGTGGCCTGAAAGTAGTCAAACAATCAGTGTCAGAATTTAACCTAATAGCGGATATTCCAAAAGGAAAAAAATCATTCGCCTTGACAGGGACCATTTTGAAATTTCAGCGGGTAACGGCGCTAATGATTTCCCGGCTAGTTCGTGATCTTTGAATATAACCTCATATTTGCAATTTCATATAATTATTTTAATACGCAATTTCATTGTTTCTTCTATTTTGATTACCCAATTCTCTCTATCTAAATAATAACTATTCCCATTTAAGCATTCGATCGTGAATATTATAGCTAATTTTGCATATTTGCAAATTTATTTATTTTTCAATTTTATAGATTTATTCCTTGTGCACGTATGTATGCAGATAAAATATCTATAAATAAATTAATACAAGAGAGTTGAGAACTAAAATTATTTAAATATAATTTCTCTGTAAACATGCATATACAAGGAATGCCATCGTATTTCATTTGCTTTAATGAAATCACCGTCGGTTGGAAGCTAAGAAAACATCATCTACAAGAAGTATCATCATTATCATCGATTCACAGTCCTAGGATTGATTTGACAGGTGGAGAGCTGCGTCAAACCTATCCTTAGATTGTTGACCGATGATGATGATGAAGGAACTTTATTTTTATGGTGTACAATAGAACGTATATAAAGCCATAACAAAATATGTATTCTGAGAATTCCCTTATTTTGTTCATAGAGCTCTACAGAAAGTGTTATTTCCAATATCCACTAATCAATTAATAACATCTTAATGCATTTTATCGGAGAATTATTCATTATTTCGGCCCGATAATTCCTGAATTCTGTTTGCGCGTTTCCACAAATGGGACCCACTTGTGAACGATGTTCTGCACTATTGTTTTTCTGCTGATTAAAAAGTGCCAAATATTCTTTTAGGGATTACATTTCACTTTTTATATTCTAATCCGTTATCATTTTGTTATAAAAAATTGATATTGTAAATTAACTTATCTGTTGGGATTCTACCACATTATAGTCGGTAGAGAAACTATTTTAGATATATTTTGAAGATTGAAATGAAATATGCCTTACATATTCGTTTCCCGTGCTCATATTTTATTTTATTTTGTCGTAGCAAAACTCTTCGTTAATTCTTTTGTAATAGTAAGTATTATGTATTCTGTGATTTACAAGAAAGTTTACTCGCATGGAGGCATCTTGAGACCAATGCTTGGGATTCAAATGACGCAATTATTAATTACAAGTGTCATGGCTTTCTTCCGGGTTTGCGAGAAAAACGCAACTATAGAAGATCCCTCCCTATGAATTCTTTGTAGGACAAGCGTTTATGAAAAATAGCCATGGCAGGGTGGGTAAAGTTGCTGTAGTAGTTATTCTCAGAATTTTGTGCGGGTTCGAGTTTTAATCGGGGCAAAATTTTTTCTCTCGTATGTTTTGCGGAATCAATGTAAAATGCCCAAACTCATACAATCACATTTGGCGCAGACAGTGGGAACTCATGTCTGCACGAAATGCTGTGCATCTGGTTAAAAGTATTTA
The DNA here is from genome assembly GCA_933228895.1 of Platycnemis pennipes. Lineage (NCBI taxonomy): Eukaryota > Metazoa > Arthropoda > Insecta > Odonata > Platycnemididae > Platycnemis > Platycnemis pennipes. The sequence goes on along the minus strand of OW121846.1, from coordinate 100,230,288 downwards.
TTCGATAGAAAGGAAAGGTGATTTAAAGGACACATTACTTTTAGCCTGTGAATTTCTTTTATGCAAAGCTCTTGAATTTTTAGCAGACAATAATTTTTGAATTGAAAGAAATAGTTATGCACCAAAGCTTAATTTCAATTCAATAAACAGAGAATAAGTCATTCACTTTGACCAATACTTGAGCCTAATTGTTGTGTTTTCCTGTTGGGTGAACTAAACATGTATTAAATAAATAAATGAGTAAAATAAATAATGATGAGGCTCCTATTTCTGAACGCTATTCCGTTGATATCTTGGGTATTACTGTAAGGCTTTCTCTGTTGGAAGTAAGTTATTTTGCTAAAAAATATTTTCCAGTTTATGAATCAATTTAAATGAGGTGAGTATTTATTTTCCCTGTGTATGTACAGCTATCATGTATTTCAGTGTTTTCTCCGTTAAGGATTTTGCAGCGGGTTTACGATCCTTTTGATTTGTATTTGATGTTTTTGAGGTCGTTCGTGCCATTTTCAATTCCTTTGATTAGACCCAAGGAGGACATGAAGTATGAAACCTAAATTTGACCTGATCTGTACTGCCAATAGCCACTGTAATGTAGGTAACCATTTAGCCAATGTCATCGATTGTATCAATCAAAAATATGTATAAAAATCTCATTGACAGTTTGTCAATTGTATGCAGCAAGTCTTGCATGGTGATAGAAATATCTAACGCGCAGCAAAATGTGCGTTAATTCTTTGAGTAACAATTCCTAATTAGCATACATTTTATCTTGCGCAATATTATTTGAAAGTTATTCAGGCAATCAATGAATATTTTATGCCGGCATGTCGAGTCTCCCTGCACTTTTAAGCATAGGGGCCTATCAGAAGCTCAATTCTCTCTTCCTCGTCATGTTCATTAAGAAAAGAGCTTAGAGGAGCAGCATTAATAATATGGACCTTACTATTTACCGAAGAAGATTAAAGAAATGAAGAATACGTATTCATAAGATTCGCATTCTTTAGTTAAATGGTTAAGTTTAATAATATATGATCAAGATTACAATTCTAAGGGGAGATTTTGTCCATACTTAAAGCTAAAGGGGCCTGTGTGCAGCTCAATACTGCGCCATTTCGCAACTTTAACTTATGTTGCCTTGAAGAGATGTTAATGCCGGATGAACAGTTGACAATGTCGAATGCTCCTTGAGTGGACTTCTTCGTTTCAGAGAAGTTTAAATGATTTTTTTATTTACTGTGGCTTCTTCACACCCATTGTGATTGTTTATATAGGCAGTAATATGTTAAGTGAAAAATTATTGCAATGCATACTTACACAATGCACAATAATTATTTATGCATGCCATCGTTTTATGTCTTTGGATTTTTAAAAATTTTCCACTACCTTAGGCAGTATTGCACCCTTGAATATATGATGCTTCTATTAATATACTGGGTTAATGGATAATTTTTCAAAACTTTTCAATTTGGTAGATATTTGACGACGTATGTACAACTGTCACTAGTTATACAGTGACGCTTATATAATAATACCACAGGTAGACCATAATTATAGGTATTAGTTCGCATGAATTATCTTCAAACGTTATAATGCTGATAATTAGCCCTCCAGCCCTAATTTAACTGTTGTACGTCCAGTCTTTGCAGCTGGGCTAAGTGAAGACAATATTAATTTCACTTCCTCCAATTCTGTCTCAATAATATATTTTTGTGCAATGTCTATTTCTTAATTCCATGCATGTGTGTTTTTCTCCTCTTTCTCACTATTCAGATATGAGGTTTTATTTTATCCCCGTTCTCTGACATGAGGGTGACAATTTACATCAAATATTTAATTTTTCTTTCTTTTGTTTAAAACCCTCTTACAAAACAGCCTTTTCCACATTTTCGTAACCCGGAGACTTTTTTTCAGTGCGACAATCATACCACTAAATCTGAATAAAAATGAAATTTGCCTTGAAATCCATTCATTTCAAAACCTACAATTTTAGAGGACAGAATATGGATTCCCTAATTTATTCATTCACAAATAAAATCTCCATCATCGCTCCCCACCACACTCACTATTGGACCACTGCCTCCTTCGCGTGAGCGACAGTATCACTCTATCCTTATCCCCTTCTGAATGGAGAAGCCCCTTTACAATCCTTGGCTCTAAAGGGGATCGGGAAATCTTGCTCCAGAGCAGCATTTCCTCTTGCTTTCTTCTCCACTGCTTCACTCGTCTCTTGGGCTCTTAATCTTCAAGCTCTTCGTATTCCGTGCCTCACTCATCCTCGGGCTCTCCCGTCAGCGCAGCGGTCGTCGCGGCCACCAATGAGGAGGGCAGACAAGTGACTGTCTCGTCGGCGGTGCGCACCGGGCAGTGGGGGCGGGGGGAGGGCCTTGGGGGTGAGGGGGAGCAAACATTGGCGGGGATGGGGACGGGGTAGAGCCTCGGGGGTGGACCGCACCCGCGTCGGAATTTCATTCGCCTCGTTATGTTGGAGCCCGATAGCGCCTATGTGTGAGGGAGGCTTAGAGGGGAGAAAGAGGCGTTTGGATTAAAGCTCCTGGTATTTACAGCTATGGCTCTTTTCATTGCTAAAAGTGATTCCTTTTCCGTTCTGCGACCATCATACTTCAGCTTGGTTGAATTATTGGGGGATGAGCTAAAGTTTACACAACTTTTGTGCCTCGATAGTTCCTTAACCATATGCAATGAAATATGATAATCACTTTAATATCTTTTATGCATCAGTTTAGACAGATTAAAGTTCATGATTGCATATCTGTTGAAGCATTACATGCGGTGCTTTCAAAGGATGTTAATTTTGTTTTCATGCCTGTGCATCCAATATCCACGGTTAAATTTTATTCTGTTGCATATATCTGAAAGCGTTAAGGATCGTTGTTGGCACGTAATTGTCCAATTAATTCTTTTTATTCAGTCTTGAAGTAATCAAAAAGGTGCGTTAGTGCTTTTTGAAAATATATTTTTTCTGATTTATGCATTGAGTTAGAGAGAGATCAGAAGCTTTCTTAATAATTCTTATTCAAATGAACATCATGTTGGAAATGCATGAGAATGCTAGTTTTAAAGAAAGCATACAGTGAAGGGACGTACCTTCAGGCAAACTTTCTCTTTGAAGCCACTTACAACAAAATGAGGGTGATAACACTATATTTTTATCCATTTTCATGTGTAGTAAAACAGGTCACCCAATATCTTACTTTTCTAGAATACTTTTTTTCCAGATATTATGCATCAGTCACAAAATTTCATTGAAATGCTTAAAGTTTATGATGAATTTATTAATTTAGTGGTGGTCTATCAGGAGATAAATAAGGGTTACTACGTAACTTCACGTGTGCCAAAACATCTAGTTCGAAAAAGTTTTATATCATTGCTGACATTAGGTAGGCTTTTAGGCTGTTTTACAATTTCCCGAGAATTATTCGCATTTGCCTAAAAATAGAAATCTTTGTATGTAACATGCAATAACTTTTCTCATCTTATACGAAAAAAATGAGGGTAAACATTAGAGTTTAATGATTCCTACTACAGATGAGTTTCGGATGTGATAGTCCTTTTTTCTAAGCACAAAAATGGCCGTGTCGAAAGGGGATAAAACCTAGGGGGGAGAAAACATTTCCATGTGACAACAAAGTAGTCAATAAGAACGACTCCGACTCGAAATAAAAGGCCACGGAACAGAGAGTAGAAAGTAGAGGCGAGGGTCCTATCATTTGGTGCTTCCACCATTTTATCACCTCAACGCGTGGAAGCCCGGAATATTTTAGCCACTAGAAAGGATGATGGGTTTTCTTTGACCCAGAATAAATTTTTACACTGCTCATGGTATTATCTTTCCTTTCACGATTAACTTTATAACTTAGTAAAGTTAAAGAAGGTTGTTAGTAAATAAATTATTCAATAATTATTTGTAATGAATTTTTTTAGAAGAATATATTATACGATAATGGAGCGTAACCACGAAATTCTTGGCATGCATTTACTACACACCGGCCTCTTCTAACTGATTACTAATTTAGTGTCTTGTTTTGGTTTTCCTAGCATTTAGACATCGATAATCAACTTCTTTAGCTTGTGTGGGTCGTGAATCTGCAATAACAATAATTCGTAATGCCCTCAAATTCTTTTATTCACCTTGAAGTTAAATCAACAATTGTAGTAGATACTTGTGCCGAGATATTTAGATTTCTGCGATTTTGAGATCTGTGATATTTCGATTTCTATTTTGATTTCGATCTCGATGGTATAACACACTTGCATGTATGGCTTAGAGGCACCAAATTATAACACATCCCTTGAGGTTGCGACCTGCTGACGCTTTCAAAGAACACTTCCGTGTCATCTGATCTTAGAGGTCACCATCACTTTTGTGGCCTTAAAAGAATCAATTTTTGAAAATCATTCATTGAGTCAATTTATCGTTATAAAATTAAAAATAATGTCTTGTGTCTAGTTTATGTATATTATTATTTTTCTATCATATATGCATTAAGCATGGAGTAATCAGACATTAGAACAAAGGTGGAATGCAGTTCATCATATGACTTTTTTGGAATCTGGTGGAACTTATTTTTGAGGCTGATTTATAGCTCTCAATATGCTCGCACAAAAACATACCCTATCCTTTCAATATTCTTGCATGACATGTGGACGTAAAAATGGTAAAGCTTGTATGAATCATAAGAAAAGTTACATAAGTTACAAGGTCTGTTATAAGGCTCTTACCGTTCTTTGTTGGAGTAATGACCCATTAACATTATAACAGTCATTTCAGCAATAGAAATGAAGCTCGAATTTCCCTCGAGGAGGAATCAAATTACATATTACGTTAGAGTCACATATAATCCAGAAGTAAAACTTTACCATACCTACCAGTTCCTTAGGTAAGCATTGAATAAATGTGCATGCTCAATTAAAAGGGAACAATTTTTCTTGGACTGTCAAATTGTCCCTACGCTGGTATATCTCACTAAATTTGTCCAACCCTTCAGATACCATGACAAATTTGGTATTTTTTTTACCACTAAGACATTTTTGATTTCGATCAAATATGAGACTAGTAGTGAGTTCCTTAAATATATATTAGACTTTGTTCTACATTCGGTAAGAAATCGTAGACCCCATGCGGTATTCGAAATATATCTAGATCTAAATCAGGATTGCTATATGGCACAGGAGCATCGATACATAAACGTTTTATAGCATATAAGTTATAAATAGGAATGCAAATGCTGGCCCCTAAGTCAATATGGGCTAGAAAAATCTAAAATTTTATGTACGATGATATCCCATTCACCCTATCACTTTTAGTCATTCCCTAAACATTTCTTTGTCAGACAGCAACTTTAAGAGGCATTTGATGACAAATATGTTGCCTTTATGTCGTTAAATGCTAAAAACAATATTAGTAGACCCTAGTAATTAAAACTGATAGCAAAACTTTGGCTGAAATTGTTTGTGTCAAATTGACTCTAGCGGTATTTCGCTTTACGTTTTTAAGATTATAAGTAACAAAATTGATATGGATAGTATTTTTGCTGTCAATTATATTTATGAAAGAAAATTCTAAAAGTAACAATTAAACTATTTACCAATGGAATAAGTTTTATTATCATTCGGAATGGATGTAGCAATCACACTACCTTTGGATGATAACTGATTAAAAAAACTTTCAGTTTCTTTTGGTATTATCAGTTCTCGTTACTGAAAAATCCTTGATTAGGTTTGTCACTGACTTGCATTGGAAGCATCTAAATAAAATGGAAAGCAATAATGAACATAAGGTAGTTTACAATTCACATTAAATTGTAATGAAATACAACTTTTAGGAGCAATATGAATAGATTATATTGAGTTCGTCTTGGGTTTATAACAAATGGTTTTTTAATTTCTGCCTACATTTTTCGGCTGTGCTAAGGACCATCTTCACTTTTAAGTTGGGTGTCAGGCACCAAATTGTTTTATTTTCCTTTTTGTATATAATGCACATTAAAGTTAGTGTAGCGTAGCTCTGTCGACATAAACGCTAAATGCGATGAAACTCCCATGATTATGTGGAACGTCTCATTTGTCTTTTCCGAATAACCAGTTGATACTCTATTACAAGTAACGTTCGTTTTATTAAAATCGTTTTCAGAAACAAGTTTGGTAACCAGCAAATCTTGCAACCCAAAGCTCAAGGGTTTGAGTAGAACCTTATTCTTATGTGTTGTGTTTTCATGGGTTTAAAAAGTAAAGTTTGACTGTGTGATACAACTATTTCATTAGGGACACCTAAAACCATATGTTACCACTACCTGTGACTCGGACTACTATTAGCTATGCTACCATTTGATTGATGCGTATGTCGACACAAATTACATCCCCCCAATTCCTTACCTAAGGATTACATTTCTCCTTTGAAAAGTGTTTAATTTTAAAATTATTTGTTTTTTTTTGTTGTCTTGCAAATCATAATATTAACATGATATTGAAAATAGCATATTTCATTCCGTGGAACGCTAAAGTTATGATTGCGATTTCCTTTTCAAATTTACTTTCGCTCCTGATAATGTAGTAAAAAGTGCATAACAGGTTTTGCCTACATTTTTTTCAACCCTCGAGTATAGTTTCCCTTTAGGTAGGAGTAACTGTCATTAAAAAAATGCGTAGAGAGACGAGAATGTATTCTTTTGGCGATATTTCGCAGCAGCAGAGAAACAAACACCTAGTTTATTCTAGGAGATGTCCAGCTTCTCTCACTATACCGTGGCATGACATAGGTAGGAATAGGTAGGTAATACGAGTTGAAAGACGGCTTCTTGACAAAGGGTGATGGCACGTCCCTATCCCATGCTATAATGGGCAAGGAAGTAGAGTGCTACTCACCTCCCGTGAAACTAATGCACTCAATCCAAGCAAGCTTGCATGTCTGGAGCCCGTATTTCGCCGTGTTAGTATGCACTCACCCGAAGCGGATATACCGAGAAAATTGCATACAAGTCAGGATGTTTATTTTATGTTTTCCGTCAGGCCACTAAGAAGGCACTAATAACAAACGTGCAACACTGTATTCTGAGGGTAAATGGTCATCGAAGCTACCCTGTTCTTACTTCTGTTTACAACATTACACTAATTTGGGTTTTACAACGCTTCTGATCGTTTATTCTTGAATGTTGGTGATATTTCCAAAAGCGAGTGTTGTTGACTTGGGTTGAAACCAAGATAATAAACCTGAAAATCAGTTATTTCATTTATTTCACCAATTTCACCAATCAAATTACTTTTATTGCATTTTTATTGAGATGTAGGTTAACTTTGCGTGAAATGTGGCTTTCCTCTACATCTTGAAATTTATGGGAAAAAGGATGGTCTTTTCAACCAGTAATAACCCGGAATATTTGCTTTTATGTGGTGAAGATTCGAGTCTTTAATGGCAAATGTATCGCACCAATGAATAAATATTAATTACCTAAATTAGGCAAGAGTGTCGTGGTGGAGAACGAGTGTGATTTGTTTTTCCCTGTCACAATACGCCTCCTCCCAATTCCAGTCCCGCGTTATCTCCCTATTAAATGCTTTGAATGGAGGACGTGTTTTTGAATTTTTATGGTCCACAAGGGGAAAATTATCGTGAGCTAATTGTTTGCGGAACGGCTCGGAAGCCGGTGGGGTGCCCTGCACAGTCAAGCATCATTTTACGATGTGGTAAAGTTTCAAGCGCACCCAGGTTCGTCAGTGACTATACACTAGCCCCGCTCTGACCATGATCGATTCGCATGTAGGAAACCAGGAGAGGGTGCATTAGAGACGAGTTAGCGTATTTCTTTCTGCCTACGAATTCAAAAATATATTGAGAGGGCGATGGTGAGTGTAAATTTTGACTTTGAAGAAGATATAACCATAATATTTCTCTCATCATGATAAAAATAGCCGTCTCAAATCAAACGGTTTCCGTTGTAAATGGTAATTTAGCTTGAATGAATTGAATGTCAGGTTTTGAGACTTCAACGATATTTTGTAGAAACTCACACCTTCTGTAGAAACCTACAGAAACTCACTTTTGAATTAAACGAGCTAAAACATTATGACTTCTAAAAATATATCAAACCATTCACTACCGGTTTTGGCTGATAATCCATCATGATATCACGTACCTGATGTTGTCTAAACCGCCGAAACTCTCAGTGAGTGGTTAAATAAATTTTTGGAAGTCACATTTGTGGAATGACACCTTATCCAAGTGAAACTTTCACTTTTCCATTTCGAATAGACTATTTATCTTCCCCCAATTGTGATATTTTCCCAAAAAATATGTCATTCTTACTAATTTGGAAAAAAATGTTGATAACGGAAAATAACCACATTATGCCATTTGAAATTATTAATTTATTTCAAGGGGTTAAAAGGTAGACGCAGTCACTGTGATTAAATGAGAAACAATGATATTATGAAATAGTAAGTACTCTGAGAGTTTCAAAGTTTTATGTGTTATTTATTGGATTTACCTATGAAATCTGTGTTAGTTAAAAAAGATGAATCAGAGTTTATAGGTAGTACCTAGTAGGAATGCATAGCTTATGCATGTAGTTCAATACGGTAAAGCTGTTCACATGATAAATGAGTGACATTACCTCATGTGTCATATCGAGGTAAGCAATTTTTTGCAGCAGCAAAGTCGGTTTGACAGGTGGTGAGTCATTGTTCAATACTTACTGAAAAACATTCTATTTACCATTTACAGCAACACTACTTCTGTCACACTATTTATCAGCTTTTAACGCTATGCTTTTCATGCAATCCTCCCCTCTTTGGGATCTCCGCTTTAACTTTAGTAGACCTCAGTGTGATTCCCTCATTCAACGTACTACCCCCGCTTGCTGCTTACCTCATAATGGTCCTTGGTGGTCAGCTGAGTACAGAACTGGCTATGCAAATAAAACGATCTAATCATATATTAGTTGAATAAGAGACCTCACGTTTATTGGCAAGCCTGGGTAAACATAATCCTACTAGTCTTAATATTGAGTGTTTCTAACATCCATTGGTTTAACAGTAAATAAATAAGATATGCATGCATTACCTGACTACAAGATACAGAGCATTTTTACTCTTTTACGTGTCCGCGGCCGCTGCGTTGCGTTGAGTTGACTTTGCGAGGCGTTGGTTATCCTGGTGATTCTCCGTCCACAGGTCGCTAATCGCCAATCGTCCCGCTGAAACGTTGTCCAGCTCACTGGCACATTCGATATGCTCTCCTTAAAAAAACTCTTAGCACTTACACGCAGCCATATGACACTTTATTAATAATACCTTTCGTAACTTATTTTTCAAAAGTATTAAATGTTATTGTTAACCCTTCCGGTTTGTCGAGCCGAAGCGGCGCGATGTTATGAGCTTATTTTTTATACCTTGTTATATTATGTTAAATAATTGTGTTGTTGGGCTTGGTGTACTATTACAAGATGATATTTCCCCATTATAAGAGGTAAAATAATCTGAAAATATATATGTACTACTATTTTCCCCAACACCATAACCCCATTGTTTTGAGATGAAAAAAGAAGTACACTTCTCTTTTTTCTCTTAAATAATGAAAAAGAAAAGAATAGAATGTTAATGGTAGGTGAAGATGTTTTTTTCAATAAATCATTTGCTCTAAATCGTGCCCTACGTTACCATTTACCAGATTAGTAATCATTTATAATTAATGTGATTAAATCAAGCCGTTATTCAATTTCCCCAGAAATATATGTCTCGCTAATTTTTATTATTTCTCATTAAATTTTATATTCTTTATAACCATCAAATTTCATAAACTTCATTTATAAACTTCACTATTGCACATAAACTTCATTTATGAGCGTCAAATAAATTTAAGAGTGAATATAAAAGACTACCATATCCTCTCAGCTGGTTGAGTTTGACAAACCCTTATATTTTTCCATACGCTAATGTGGAAAGGGAAGTAATTCCCTTTAGGAATAATCTAAATTTCAGCAAAACCCCATATTTGCATTATCGGGACACGTATGTATTTTCGCAATTTGAAACCGTATCTTTAAAGTCTTTTTTTGATTTTTTCACCGTTACTTACTCATCCTTTTTGCTTATAGAGGTCAACCAAGGTGTATTCTGAAGCATTTTTTATTTCTTAAACGAAAATAGAAATGAGCTGATGTAATGTTTCTATTAAGGCTTTGACGTTAACTGCATCATCACCAATATCTACACTGCAGGGGTTCCACGTATGACCACTTGAAAGAGATGATCGGATCTAACGGTTTGCAATATATTTACTAGTTGCACACCCGAGTGGTATAAGTCTCAAGCATCCGGGAAAATGCAGGTATTTGGTGTACTTGAACTCTAAATGATACTGAAATGAATTGGAGTGATCTGGAGGACGTGACTATTGCCCTTAGGCATGAAAAACTGTGCTTTTCGCTCAGTCCACGTGATCTCATTTTTCGCCGAGTATCGTCTTCGGCACATTTGATGCTGCCCCTCAACGGAGCCTTTGCACGCTTCCTCCAACGATGCCCGTGCCTTGTCACCCAGGACTTCGAAAGAAGTGGCGGGGTGTGTAGGGAGGCTCGGCCCTGGCCGGGGGGAAGAGGACAGGGGGGGGCGAGGAACAGTGGAGGGGGAGGTAGGCGAGGTTTTCTGCGGAAGAGAGAGAGGCAACCGCCCAGCGAGTCCTTTTCCAGAGTCTCGCGGCCGCTCCAAAAGCATTAAACTGTTGCCTGCATTATTGGTATGGGGTCTGTCGGGTGGGCTTTGCTAATGGATTCGTTGTGATGGAGGCGGCAGGGTTGGGGGAGGGGGAGTAGAGAGAGGTATGGCGTGGTATGAGAGGCCAGCGGCTTCATATCCAACCTCCTATCCCGACAACCACCCGCTACCTCTCCTCTTTCCTTTTAGTGGCGGCGGGCGGGAAATGTGGGCCATAATGGGCGGCCAGGAGTGGAGGATACAAGGAGAACGTGCCCAGATGAGCGTGAAGGGGGGGAAACTGGGTGCGGGAGGGCGGAGCGGGATGCTCTCCCGAGCGCCGGGGACATCGGAGAGTGCGGAGTGAAAAGGGGATTGTAAAGGCGTGCTTTCTGAGCGCCCATGAGATGACGTGTCATTCGACGTCTGCTCCAAGGAAGCCTACGCATTCCTATTTTTTGCGCGATCGTGGTTCCGGAAAGAATGGCTCTCTTACGTATTTCTGCTCTTCTCAGTAGGGTGAAACACTCGTTGGTGAGAACGAAGGAATTGTGAGCGCTTCATTCCTTTGGGAATTTTTCATTTTTATGCATTTTTGATCTTTACACCTTTTTGGGAACCGTTCCCCATCCCCTATGAAATAGTCACATTAACATACGTGTCTAAGGAACGCTTGTAAACTTTAGTTTGTAATCTCCATTCTATATAAACAATAGTATAGGGGTTTCTAGGAGAGAGGATAATTGCAAGCTCTAGCGTTTTCTAAGTGTATCCATTCTTAACTTAAACGGTGTTTATATTTTGAATTACGGTTAGAATTAGAGTTTTCTCTTTGAAAGCTTGCGTTGACTGTATTTGTACTTTTTAATCTTTTAAATATATCTATGTATGTATTGAAAGTTTTAAAACTATGCATATATAAAGTTTTAAAGCTAAAAAATATGTCATATGGATAAACTATGTGGGTCCATGTCAATTCGACCAGGTGATTGCCCTTTGGGTGATCGAATTTGACCAAACTTAATAAAACGTCTTTATTTAATATGAAAATGAAAACCTCAAAGCTGTTTTGCAAAACATGCAACCGTTTACGAGAAATCACAACGTCCTAAAGTTCATATTTTGGACAAATGACTACATATTTTAAGGATTAAACTACGAGTTAGCTACCGACAAGTAAATGAAGGAGGAAGGAAGAGGGTGACGAGAAGATTCCGGGAGTCTACTGCCGTGGAGTGTATCCTTTCCTACTGTTTGGCTATGCCACAAGCCAAGGGAAGATTTGCTGTTGAAAAGCAATTCTAAGGCATCCAAAGGAGCGAATATCCACTGTCGTGGTACAGATTTGGATAGTTTGGAGGAGAACACAGAAGTTTTTGAAGATCAAATTCGAAATTAGTGCATCCCCGATGAGAAATCATTAGGATGAGGAAACATTATTTTATACGACCGTATCCAACTTTAAAATAATAGGATTGCTGCAGTGCGGCAGGCAGATCACCGTCGATCGTCCAATCTACCACCACAGCAGTACGACATCAGGAAAAACGGAGACGAAAGTGTTCTTACGATTTCCTGTTGATAAAATATAATTCCATTTTATAATTTTTCTATTCAAGTCTTTTAAAATAAGCTTATTTTTACATCTGTAGCTTTAATAATATTGGACTCATACCGTAAGTTGTGTAGTCAATTTTTCAAAATTCGAAATTCGAAACTTTGCAGTTTCTGGTGATCGGTTGGATGATTTGCAATGTTGCTTTGGGTTTTTCTTTTTCTCATCTAAAGATGACGTTTTACCAAGTTTGGTCCAAATCGGTCACCCTAAGGGTCATTTTTGCTGATCTTCTGGTTGAATTGACGTGGAATGACCCATGTATGTATTGGAGATTTTGGAAAACAGAAGTACCCGAGGAGTGCGTTGAAATTTACTTAATATAACGATTTCTAATTATACGATTGAATCTCGTGGGCTGTTTACGTTTACATACTGAGAAAGACCGTAGATAAGGTAAGAGTTTTAGTGATGCGCTGAGAGTTTAATTAAATCAATGCGGATGTATAGTCCAAGCCAGGTTTAATTTATTGATACTCATATATGAGCAGTTAACTTTCTTCTCCCGCAATTTTTCTTCAAAAAACTTCATAGTCACGTGAAACACACGAATGAAGAGTTGATGAATAGATACCGACGAACTGTTTGTAAATTTGTTGATATTCGGTGAAGAGAGAAGAATTCTGTAAAGTGGAATAAGTCATTCTCCATGTAAAAAATACTTGGGAGTGGTTTACACAAACATTTGTCGAGCAGAGCTGAGAAGGGATTTGGCAAACAATATATCACACCATATGAACGGAGATCCCATGACAACATTTTTAGCAAAATATAGAGTATCCTTAGTGAGAGCATGTAATGCTCTACTTTGTTTTACTTTTCTAAGTCTACTCTTTGCTTATTTTATCTATGTAATATTACGAGTAGCGTAATTAATCTCAATGGTAAGTTTATTATGATGCGAGCTATGACTTAATTAATGAAAGATAAAAAAAAAGGAGGCTTGGGTGAAAAGTGTTTAAGAGCATAGCTAAAGAAAAGTAGAGCACTCCGTTAGAAAGAACGCAGCCTTTTGTTGCACTTCTGAATAAACTCTACCACGTTTCGCATGAAGCAAACACGGAGACGTCGCCCGTTGTGAAACGAGGCATGTGGAGGTAGCAGGAGGCGTGCATTTAATCCTCGGAACATTCACATCAATCATGCAAGCTGGGAAACACATACTCAAAGGCTGTGTCATTAGTTAAGTGCGGTTGATAGCAACGAGTGTAAGGGATTAATAATTGACACTCTGCGGTGATAAGTGTACGTGTTTACCGCTATCATCTTTCCATATTCAGCCAGAACAAGCCAGTTTGACGATGCTCGCCTGACACCCTAAAACGCATTGGGCCAGCAAGACCAAATAAGCAGGAATCCCATCCGTAAGATGAACATAGCCATTTATTTGAGGGCCTATCATTTTGAATGATATATTTATCCATAAATTCATAACTAATGGACATTTCTCGTGGAGGTCAGTTCTATAGTGTCTAAAATGCACCGGGGGTATTTTTGAAGGAGCCGATTGTGGACCTAGTAAATGGTTTTATAAGTTGGTTTAGTTAGTCTACATACGTAGGATAGGATGCATTCAATCAATTGTATTATGGTAAACATTGAAAATTACTGAATTATCCTCAAATTGTTGCTAGTTACATATGTCAAGTCCAGTTAATTTTTTTAATTCGGTTACTGCCAGTTATGGTATATTTTACTAATGTAGATTCCTTTCCATGAAAATGCAAATATATCGGGAAATCACGAAAAAGTATATTTTAGGATGCATGTTAAAGCCTGTTTGATAGCACCATGCGTACAAAGTAGTTATGTATTACGTAGTAATAAGTTAAAGAAATTTAACTTCATTCTCAGTTTGGAACTGCCAGCCATATTTTAGCGCAAGAATATTACCAAATGATAATTATTTGTGTTAATGGCGCTATTTTCCAGAAATAAGTTCAATGTTCTTTTTTTCTCTGCTTTTTAAATTTCTTGCAATGCAAAACCACATCTCTCAAGAAAAAAATCATGTGCACATTTAAGAACCATTCTTGCTGGAATTGTTATGTGCTGTAAATATTATAGTGCGTGGACATCAGTATGATAGCCCTTTATTTGCACAAGCTGTGCGCGTTGCTTTAATGTGAAAATTGCGACTTAAAATTTAATTTCATTGTAACGAGATGCAACTAAAGTGCTACCCATGAGTGTATGACGGAAACTATACGTTTCTCTACGTTGGTTTTGAATGGATAAATGCTACTTAACTGGTTATAATGTGACGAATAAAATTGTAGCATAACAGTGATTCACTCTTGGAATGAAAATCAAGAATTGAAGATCATTTTTCAGCATTATGGCGCTATGTTTGCATTTTTTTTATTCATGGGAGCTTCATCCCTTAATCTCCCGGGTTCGCTTTGTTTCGTTAAGCGTATGTTCGCTAATGGCAGGTGAGGGATAATTGGAGTGAAAATTGGGCTATAATTAGGAATGATTAATGAGTTCGTGAAATTCAATTCTCTACGGTTGATTGCATTTGATCTGCTACCTTTCCTACAGGATTCATGAAGTGGATATGAGGAAATGCTCTCTGGATTATTCAACGTTTCTACTTAGAGAGCGAAAAGAAATTTACTTTATTTTCAGGATTTTTTAATTTTAAATGTAATAACAAGTCTATATATGAACAATTAGTAATATTGCAAGGAATATTTTTGAGAGATATTAAATGTAATTTGTACATAAGGTCTAACAGCTAAGAGGCTTACAAACTAATTATTTCGTTGCTGAAATTAATTTGTATACAAATTATAGTTTGAATTAATTTCACTCTTATTCCTTTTTTATCATAATAAACTCCTAGCTATCTTCTATAAAACCCATATCTGAAATTAAGATGGGATTTTATTAAACATTAGAGGACAGTCCATTAAAAAGTTGTTGATAAAATTTTACATTCCAATATGCGTAATAGACCTTAAAACAATAAACATAAAATTATCCAATATTCTGGCGCGGATAAAAATCAATTTTGGGAAATTATAATGACTTTCAGTATCGGTTCTTGAATGCCTTGATCACCTGCTCAACGGATAAACTTGATGATGTCATTAATACTTACTGTAAAAATAATTTATCCTCCATAGAATATTCAATCATTTGTTTTCAGTAAGAATGTCACGCTAAACCATTTCCGACCAATCATTTTCCTATTATTATTTAACGCCTGGCTGTTTGAATGATTTGCTCAGAAATGGAAAGAGATATCTCGGATTAAACACTGGCCATTGCATACACTCCCCCAGCTTCTCTTCGGGAGCGTTACTCGATAAACTCATAAAGTTTTTGCGGGTTTATTGTAAATTAGTGAAAATTGTCTCCTAAAGCCGAGAATGGAAACTGCTGACCATCAATTTATTTCCCCACCTCAGCGCCGAGATACCTTTCAGTTCAAATTTTCTGGAGGAATTTCATCCTATCTAAATTCGTACAGCTTTAATGCTGTCCTGCTGTCCACATGTGCATTAAGCGAAAGAATACCCAAGCTGCCGCATGGTGTCCAAGGGGTTCGTGTGGAAGCGTGGAGAGACATTGATTGGGGCTCGATCGGCAAATAGGAACCTTGGAGAAGGGTGTTTGATCAGCTCAAGTTTGCCCCGTGGCGCCGCATGTTGGCTTCGATTCCTCTCAAACCATTCGCGTTCACCCACCCCATCTCATCCGACCACGTTGGCTCACGCCATGCCCTCCGACACGCCCGCTCTGCTAGCGTACCCTTATGATGAGAGCGCATGTGTACGCATTACACGCGCTACCACGTACCACTATCTACCTCACCACTCCGTGTTGATCATGGACGTACAGCAGTGAGTCTCTGCAGAGCTGAGATAGCATTGCAAAATCTCCGAAATAGAAAATATAAAGAAGTTTTCCAGGTCGATGACTATAACGTGTGTTCCCGCGATGTGTCATTAGTAAAATTTGTTTAACTCTTGAGTCCCATTTGAGTAGTAATAACAGTTCGTAGCGGGAATGTTCATCATACAATTATGTAAATCCAGCATGAAAAATAATTGTGTGGGAAAGTACTCAAACCTAATAATTTAGATAAAATAAGTCATAGTCAGGCAGTGCCTTTGCCCTGTTGTTGCACTGTTGCGTGTAGCTAAGGGTAGCTAAGGGTAGATACTTTGTATTTCAAGTTGTTTAGTGAATAAATTCAAGCGTCAGTGAGAGTGACCTTTTCAACTTAAACGATTCTGGTGTAATTATTCTAATTATTTCAAATTTTTAACTATAAACCAAATATTTATCTACAATCAGTTAGTTGATGCTGTGATTAATATGAGTATCATTGATAGAGTTATGAGTGTTGTGCGTCACAACTCAAAGAGCTGTGGATAATCATTTTAACTAATAATGTATTATTAGTGTTTTTCTTTTGGTATTTTTTCTGCCCGTTTAAAAACAATTGGAAAGTTTGTGATTCATTCAAAATGACTGGTGAATTTATTGCGTATTCAACTTGCCGTTTGCAAGAATTACCCTTAGTTTCTCTTTCTAGTGAGTAATAAGTGTCCACGAAAATTTTCTATCTGCATGACACTCTCTTGAAAAGACGTTTAAATTACCTGATTTTCCTTAGAGGAATCACTTGTTTTTCCTTAACTACTTGTTTTCAAAAACAGTTTACTCATTCTCTTACTTGTTTATGTGCCTATCCGAATGAATGCCCAATCTTGCGATATCAGGAAAGGGACATCCCCTTCTGCTAATTAGCTATTAGAGCACGTGCTGTAGATGCGAAAACGAGTAAAATAGGTTGAAAATTGTATCAATGTGAGCACACTCACGCTAGCGCAATTGGCTCCATGATTCGCTTCATTGTTGAGGAGTGATTTCTCCGCAGACGATGAATGAACTCATGGAATGTTTAGAGCCCCATTTAGCCTTCACGAATACCTCAGTCGTTCCCTGCTAGCCTACAGTAGTGTGCATGGAGTCAGAAGAAAGGAAGGGGAAGCAACAATATGCCCGATGAGCGGCCACCCTTTTGCAGAAAAGGGGAGGTATATTGTTGTGGATGAGTTAATTTCCCCGAGTTCCATGCCTGATCTTTCCTTCCTCTTGCTTTCAAAACTCTTCCTCCTCTTGGACGCTATACGGTTTGTCGGGGCTGAGCGGTCCTCCTCTCTCGCTGAGCCAGCTTTGGGCACACCCGCCGAGATCATTATTGATGACTCCAATCGGGATTTTCATACGAAACGAACGCTCGAGGCTGATTAATCCTACAATATTAGAGCATAAAAGAATGAAGCCACCCAGCATTATCCTTACTCGACCGGTCCGTCTGATTATCAGGTGTGGTATTTCTTTGCTGGGCAGTGGCCATTATAAATTAAGTGACCCGAATGTCCGTGGTAATTATCGGCAACGCTTGTTATAGAGTATCGAGAATTGATATCAGCCAGTACAATTCTAGATATGCTTTAATGAGAGAACCCATAACCGGCGCACGAAACGCATACCCGAGCGCAGAAGTATGCAAAATATTTCATGTTTTCATTAAATTCACCACCATTCTTACTGCTGTATTGTTAGGGAAGATCAATTTTCCCACAGTGGCTACCTTGCACACCTTGATGTGATCCCAAAAATGCACTTTTGCCTGTAGCATAACACTTTATTTTCTATCTATCAACGATGCTACAATTTTTGTATGCCTCTGCAAAGATTTTCATTTTATGTACAAAAAACTGAAATTCATGGTGAATTAGATATTAACGGTGAATTTTTAATGAATATGTGTTACCGGAATAAATAATTGAGTTGCATAAGTTTTAGACCCCTCTGCAACCACTTTTCTTGAATTCTGTTGTTTTATGAAGCTCACCGCTTGACACCTGTGCTGGCACAATCGCATATTTTTTCCCTTATGGATCATGCACTGAATACCCTCAATATGAGTCTATGAGACTTTTCTTTGCCGTTTACCCGGTTCACTTTGCCCTCTACCTCTGTCTCCTTCAGACCATGGTGTCTCAATATATATCCGGTCAGGTTGATTTTTTATTCACCATTCCTCTTACATAGTGCGATCTTCTCTCTTCTTCCGCTGCACGACGGATGTCTTATTTAGGTATTGGTGCAGTGTAATCCTCAAAATATTGACTAGTTTACTCCTTAAAACCGTCATTAAAGGATCATCTTACACTAGAAGGAACATTTTTGCAAATAACTCTTTATGGTGCCAAGCAATTATTTAACGCTAGATGTATTTAAGCAAAAGTACCCCTTCTTGCATAATATATGTTTTAAATGCACGTAAGCTGCACACCACTTGGCTCTAATTAGCACAGTGATAAAATTTTTATTAAATTTAACGTTGTTTCGAATAATTGTTATGCTAAAACTATGTAATGTACGAATTAATTTCGTAAAGGGGCAGTACACTCGTCCTTAGAGGCTATTGAATGGGTTTTAGATCTAAACCTATGCACATATCACTTATTAATTTTCATATGCATGCGCCTAACAATATGTATTTTGTTTGAACATTGTTATCAGCATCAGTATCCCTCATTCAGAGTGAGATATGGAAGATATTTTTCCATTCGAGCGATTGGCATACTTGCTATTGAGATGAAATTTGGATGAATCACCTCCTCAGCAGTTTACAGCAATTTGGCTAAATCGACACTGCGTTAGCAGGAAAAAAAGAAATTTCGTCACTTTCAACACCTTTAACGTGCAGGTGGTGTGTGTGAAGATAAGGCGCGCAATGTTTGGCCTTACTTCCTTCACCTTGAGCTCTAAACCTATTTCCAACTTTCCGAACTACCACTTGCCACGATGGGTCTTTGCAATGGCTTTGGAAGTTATTAACCCTGAACTAAGGAAAGGGTTGGTCGGCCGGTGTAATCTGTTGCCGTTACTTGACCCTTCGGAACCTGAAGATTACGGATCCACAGCTAAAAGATATTGAGAGAGGTTGTAACGGGCACCAGGGACACAAGTTTACTTCCAAAAGGGGGCAATTACCCCTATGCTGTACACATGTCTTCTGAACGGCCATATTAGTTTCCTTCCTATTGATTGCTTTTTTTGTTATCATTATTAACATGCTTCAAACAATTGTGCAACAATTATTTGTGAACTTCTTCCAACCGATAAAATATTAGGACCAGTGGAATGAGCACCTTTGCAAAAATACTTCGTTTACGTAATGAGTTATTGTAATTTAGCCCACACAACAAAACTTTGCATGCCATATTTTGTATATCATGACATTAGTGAGAAAGGTACCATATGCTGGGCATATGAAGGCATATCATCAACGTTTGTATTTCATTCACGATTAAAAAAGCAGCATTCCAAAAACAGATGTAAAAGAGGTGAGAAATCAGGGGCACATGTGAAAAAACCGATACTTATTGCTATGAGGTTATATGATGCTATAAATGCTTAGTAACTCTTCTCAAACTCTTTTATTTACTACATGCCTCTAGGCGTGACATTGCTAATCTTCAGTTGACAGTATCTCACCTGAAAAAAATAATGTTAGTTTTTTTTATTTATCCTTGGTGAATAACGAAATACATGAGTTGTTAAAGATTAGCTAACTTTGTCATAATTCACACTCCACTCTTCATGCCAAAATACTCCGGACCAACATGGTGGGTGGTGCAAAAAGCAGACTTATTATAATATCATGTTGTTATACCCGTTACTCTCTTTAATGCTCTCAGCAACTGATTTATTTTAAACTCCATTCCCTCTGTTGTGATTGCCAAGATTAACAATGTTCTGTATCCATTATAGGCCGCTCTTCTCGTGTGGAGTAAATTTTGCTTTACTGGTTCACAATGGTGCACTAGCTATGCCCATTACGGTGATAAGACTCATTACGACCCGATAGTGGTACTATGCATCGTAGTTTCTGCTCCATGTCGAAGCCCTGATAATATCTGCTGGGTCCGCAAACAGTACGGTATTATCTACACTTATGTTCAATGATAATTCAGCACTAAGTAATAATGATTCGGGTATTGTTAGTGACATATAATCTTTACATAAAGCATAGATAAGCTCAGGAGTTTACCCTAAACCCTTTCACTTGATGCAGGCAGGAGAAATAATTTTTGTGCAAAAAAATCGCGCTCCATACTTTTAACCCAAACAACTTAAAAAATGTATCCAGAACGTAAACATTGAAATATTTTTATTTCCCCTAAAGTGAATTATTGACTAACATTAACCCGACTTGAGACTGCCTTAAATATGCAGATTTGTATATTCTACGAGGCATTACAATTTCATTAGAACAACTGACCCCTGACCCAACTTTTCCACAATAAAGAATGCTTGCTAATTTTATTTTTGAGGTGATAACTTTTTTCTAACGTATGAAACAGTGGAATATATGTGATATAGATGTTCAACAATTAGTATGCTGTATTAGATGTGCTGAAATTTTTATGCGATTGTTCCTTTATTTGCATTATTTATTTCAAGAACCCTTTTTCAAACCTTGTTTTATAGCAATAATGGCTGTATTATAAATGATGTTACCCATTATGATTTAAGTCACGAAAAGGCCAAAAAATAAAAACTAAAATGCATGCAAACTGTAATGTTCAAAGCTGAAAAGTGTGCGTGAAATTGATATCTACAGAGAATACCAATTAAAAAAAGAAGCTAATATTGATTTTTCACTCATTTAAGTAATGATTAAAATCACATGACGATATTTACAATTTTAAGCTTCTGCAGATCAGACTGATGCATTTTGGCTATCGAAATTCCTTAATCATTAGAATTATAGCATTGCATTTTTTAAACTATTACACATTATAATATGCGCACTGAAAGGTAATAATAAAATTCATGTATAAGATGCAGACAGTAATTTCATATTATTAATCACGATTTTTTACCATAAGTCGTAAATTTGTTTCTTTGGCATATTTGGGTATGACTAAAAAGAAACCCTTAATATGTTTTAATCGCTTTATTGATCCAAACTACGATACAAAGCATCTATAAGCATGCATGGGCATTAAGCTCTCGGGTGTATTGGTATATCACCCCCTTTTATAAATGGGAAATTTAGCTTTTGTGCCTGCAAAATAGTTATGATCGTACTGATACATTTTCAATTTTTTTAGTGAAGTACTCATTTTGTTATTTATATCTAAGATGAATTTGAGAGCTGAATAATCAAATAACAAAAATGTATATTTGCAAGTGATAAACATGACGACATTGCCACAGATAATATTGCACAAAATATTTACAGTTCGTGGGAGCTTTTTGCCAAGATACAAGTTTATAAGTTTGATAGATAACAGCAAAATACTTTCCCACATTAATATCATTACCTGTTTTCATTGTCATAAGAGTAGTATATTCCATTTACCAAATAGGTGCATAACCTGTGTTGTGCATTCTGCAATACAAGCTCTACAGCCTGTGTTGCAGTATATGCTACTCTGTAAACTGAAAGCGTCCTTAGATGGTTCGTATCTCCACCGTCCTCCATGACTTTTCCTTGCGCAAAAATGTCACCCTCCCCCAGACTGGGCGCACGCTTTCCACCTCCTCCACGGCGGCCCCCTCATATCCGCCCCCATGCCTCCCCACAGCCCATGTTCCCTCGCCCAGCAGTCGGACCGCATAACCCTCGCCCGGGAAACCACCGGACGCGAGAGAGAGGTGGGCGGGCGGGGGGTTCTTTTCCATTCCCACCGTCCCGCTTGTCCGGCCTTCTAGTTCCTTCAACGCCCGCCCCCGTCACCCCCCCCCCCACCCTCCACGCCACACACATCAAATCCTTCACCACTCCATTTATCCTATCACTGGCAATCGATCGACCGGATATCGCCGCCCCCCTTCCCTCCCCTGGCCTCAGGGGCTCCGTCCTCCACCAACCCCCACTTTGCCCCCCCAGCTCCCTTCCACCCGAACGCCTCCTCCCCTGGCCTTTTCTCCGCAGATGCCCGCTACACTCGTTCGCCTGCAGCCACTACCCTCCGCCTTCCATCTTGGCTGAGTCGCGGACGCTTCGTGGCCGCTGCGACGGTCACTTCATTCCGTCCGCAGGGCGTTGATCTCATGAACATTAATATACCCATATCCCCGGAAGAAATTTACGCTAATGATGTAGTTGCGGCTCCAATTGTGTTCGAGAGAATGGATCGTTTAATTTCTGGGAGTTACTATTTGTCTTCATTTCAGTTAACCCTCGTTAATTCCAAATACCTCTGTTGGTGGTTAACCCCATATTTTCCACTAATTAGACAGTTATTGGCCAGCAGTGGAATTAGGCAATGGTAGGTAATATTTCAATGAGTTGAAACATTTACAGTGGTCAGAGAATGTAGCTGAGTTTTGGGGTAAATTTTTTATGTTCGTTTTTGAAATACAGTTACCTCAGATGGAAATCCTGGAAAGATAATGATTTCCGATAATGTTTTGTGAATAAAATGCTCGTCCTACGAACGCTCTAGTCTGTGATATTGATATATCATCAGGTTTTCATCAGAAGTTTTAAAGCAAAAGAAAGACTAGAATTCACTTTTTCAGCCTCAAAATTCTGTAACAAGGTTAGTCCTGTAATGAAAGGTTGCCCTGTTTGTATAGGCGGCAGATAAATGTTATGCGGTCTTTTATAGAGACCTGGGAAAGGATTTGAAAGGTCGGTACGATTCGGATTCGGGACTCACGGACACGAGATGACACACCATCACACGTCCCTGGTCCCCATGGTTTGAATCCAACGGCAAACCGATAATTGTGTTGGCCACGACAAAAGGCGAGCGGAGATGTGGGACGAGATCCTTGCTTAGAGCTCTCAGTTGAGAGTGCAAGCAGTGACGGTGATCTCATCGCCATCAACTGAATCATAACAATTCCCTCACTGCATCCCATCTGTCCTCTTCAGCCGATGAACACCCTAGTTTATGCGTTACTGGTGAGTGGCCAAATGTGATAATTAATTCATGCACACAAATAATGTAATATCGTCATTTCAGCGGAGTCTAACTTCGCTGGGGTTCGTACGCATTGCTTGAAGCTCACCAAGGAGGCACTCTCGTCGCACCTTTTTTTGTGCGTTTCAAATTAAAGGAACGGACTTCATAAAAATAACGTTTTAATGTTGAAAAGGATTCTATTGCAATTAAAAAAGTTTTGAAATCATCGTCATCATCATCATGGGTCAAAAATCATAGGATCGGTTTGACGCAACCCTCCACTCGATTCTTCTATCGGCCAACCTATTCATATTAACGTAGTTCCTCTCTTTCACGTCCTTTACGACCTGTTCTAAGTAACTCATCTGAGGCCTCCCTTTTCCATTCTTCCCGTTCACTTTTCCTTCGATGATTGTCTTCATCAAGCCATTGTGTCTGAAAATATGACCGATTAGGTTGTCCCGTCCCCATTTTATAGTTTTCAGCAGACTTCTCTTTTATCCCACTCCTCTTAAGACTTCTTCATTTGTCACTCGGTCAATCAATTTTATCTTCATCATTCTTCGGTAGAATCATATTTCGAATGCTTCCACCTTTTTCTTCTCCACTGCTGTCATCGTCCATGCCTCTTTGCGTAAAGAAACATGCTGCAGATATACGTTTTGATGAAATGCTTCCTTACTTCCAAGCTTGTATTTCCAGCTTTAAGTAGATTCTTCTTTTGATAGAATGCCCTCTTTGCCTGGGCTATTCTACTCACTATTTCTTTCTTGCTTCGTCCATCGTTGGTTACTCTGCTTCCCAGGTAACAGAACTCTTTCACTTCTTCTAGTTTCTGTTTTCCTAGTATAACGTTGGTTTTGGCCTCCTATTTCTTGCTGCACACCAATATCTTAGTTTTCCTCTTTTTGATTTTCTGCTGATGTATCATCATTGGCCTTTCCATGGTTGCTATCGTCTTATTCAGATATTTCTCTTTCTCTGCTATTAGAGCTATGTCGTCAGCGAATCGTAGCGTGCTGATTGTTTCTTCATGGATGTTCACTCCAGAACACTTCTACTTGATTTCATTGATGGCTCTCTCGATGTAAACATTGAAAAATACGGAAGACTGGGCACAGCCTTGTCTCACTACTTTACTTATCATTGTTTCTTCACAGCTGGGTCCAGATTTTACCAGAACTATTGGTTTTTTTTTACAAACTGTGGATAATTCTTGGGTCATAGTACGACACTCAAATTCCTTTCAGAATTCCAAGCATTGAATCCCAATCCACGTTATCAAAAGCCTTCTCTGAATCCAAAAATGCAATGGAGGTCGGTTTTTTCTTCTCCATTCTCTTCTCTACAAGCAGCCTAAAGGCCAATATTGCTTCTCATATACCCTTCCTTTTCCTGATTCCGAATTGATCTTCATTGAGGAACTCCTCTGCTTTTCTATTTTTCTGTAGATTATCCTTGTTTATATCTTCGATGCATGTGTCGTCAGGCTTATACTCCAGAAATTTTCACATTTCTCCACTCTCGTCTTTTTAGGAATAGGAGTTATAATGTTTTTCTAGAAGTCCCTGGGTATTTCTCTTGTTGAGTACATGTCGCAGATGGCCTTGTAGAGATGGGCCAATGTCCTCTCTCCCGCATTCCTTATCAGTTCTGCGGGGATGTCATCAATCCAGGAGCTTTATGCATTCGAAGGTCCCTTACTGCTGCGTCGAATTGCGATCTCAATATTGATGCTCCCATATCATCCTTCTCGACTTCGCTTTTCTCTTCAACAATTTTCGTGCTGAGATTGTTCCGGTTGTATAACTCTTCGAGATATTATATCCATATCTTCACTTTGTCTTCATTTTCAATCAAAAGTTCTCCATTCTTGTGTCTTATAGCATTGCATTTTGCGCTCCGGTCCTTGAAGAGGTTCCTCATAGGCAGCTTCCACCTTTCCGTTGGAAAAGGTTGTTTTGTGCATCTTCGCATTGATTGTTCATCCACATTTCTCTAGCTTTCCTGACTTTGCGACTTATTTCGTACCGTATTCTTTTGTAGAAAAGCTGCCCTTCTTCATTTTTTGCATTCTTGTACTTTCTTCTTTCTTCAATCAGCACTAAGACTTCTTCCGTGATCCATGGGTTAACAACTTTTCTTCTTCCAAGGACTTCTTTTGCGGCTTCCTGTAGTCCACATTTAATGTTTTCCCAACGCTCTTCTTCTGATTTCTCAGTCAGTTCCTCTCCTATATTTTTTCCTTTGCTTTCTGACATTCCATCTGAGTCTCCTTTAGTTTTTCAACTTGCCAATAGTTCTTTCCTCTTTTCTTAAGTCTCTTGAATTTAAGAGGGCATTTCATTATCATTAAATTATGGCCGCTGTCGGTGTCTCTACCCGGGTAGCCTTTGCAGTCCTTCACCTGATTCCTGAACCTCTGCTTCACTGAAATGTAGTCTATTTGAAATCTTCCTCTGTCTCCTGGCATCTCTCACGTGTATCTTCTTCGGTTGTGATTTTTAAACAATGTGTTTATAACCACTAGCTTATGTTGTGTGCAGAACTCCAGCAGTACTTCTCCTCTTTCGTTTCGGTTTCCCTATCCATATTTTCCAGTTATTCTACCATCTTGAACTTCGCCGACGACAGCGTTCCTATTTGCTAAAATAATTAGGTTTTCTTCTCCTCCTACCTGTTTTATTACTTCAGTGATATCTTTGTAGACGTCTTCCACTTCTTCATCTTCGTAGTCCGACGTAGGCATGTAAAACTTGCACCGCAATGGTATCCATAGCCTTAGTTTCAATTTTAACCTTAATACTCTTTTCACTGTACTGCAGGAAGTTCTTCACACTCAGTCCTGCACTCTTCCTGAGCATAATGCCTACTCCAGCGTAACCATTTGGTGATCCGGTGGGAGTAATTCTATAAATTCCACTCCAAAAGTCTCCTTCTTCGGGTCATCTCATTTCACTGATTCCTAATACATCAAGGTCCATTCTCCGCATTTCCACCTTCAGGTATTCCAGTCTTCCGCAGGTCCGAAGTGATCGCACGTTCCACGTTCCTACCCTAAAATGACTATCACACTTGACTGATGCGCTCTCTCGGGTAGTCCCCGCTCGGAGATCCAAATGTGGTACTATTTTACCTCCGGAATGTTTTACTCGAGAGGGTGCCATTACGTCTTGATAATAAAGGAAAGGGTGGCGTAGCTGCGACTCTTCGGGATAATAATGTGGTGGTTTCCCCTTGCCTTCCACTTCGCAGTAATACAGCCGTTAAAGTAAATGTTACCACGCCTGTAGTGAAATGAGTGTCACTGTATCGACCACTGTAGTCTCCACCCTCATCCATGTGAAGAAGAGCTGCTGCCCTCTCCTCCGGGTGATGGGAAGCGTTATTGTTGGCGGCCTCCGTCGCCAAGTCACGGTATCTTCACAGGTTCTGTATTATTTAAAGGCCTACCTTACCCATGGATAGACCAATACCCCGTCGGAATGCCGTAGCTTTTTGTCCACGACTGCTTATTTGACGAGTAGACGCTTATCTCGAAGCTAACCTGTATATCTAGAGGTCAACCCACCATTCTCAACCCGGTGGAAACACTCGGTGGCTTTAAGCTCAGCCGCGAGAGTTTTGAAATACGAATTAATAATTTCTAGCCATATGTAATTTTTATAATTTTTTTGGCACCAGCAAAAAATGTTGCCAGATGAAAAGAGAAGAAATGAGATACATAGGTCAAGTGACTTGTTGTGGTTACAAGAAGCATCGGCCTTTTTTGTGATCAGAATTAATCTTAAAATTCTGAAACTGAATTTGGCAATATTAAATTATTATATTTGAACGGGATTATTGTGAACTCTGAGTTTTGAGCAAACATTTTCCAAAATAGAGGCGTGAAACTTATTTTGAGCCTAACGTTCATGATTTAAGGTCTGTATTTTCAAGCACAAATTATATCATATGAAGGTAGTAGCCATGAAAATAACACATCTTCATGCCTCCATTTCCAAGGATTTTTCGGATTTCTTTTATTGAATTGCATTACATAAATTCTTTGTGAAGGGTGGTTTTGTTATTGCATAATGGAAAGAAAGCAAATGACATTTGAAGACGTTAAATCGGATTTGTGCATATATTGTTAGAAATTTGTTTGCACATTTTGGTCTAAAAGCAAGAGATCTAAGTAGCATCTCTTCGGATTGGAAAAAGGTAGCTACCTTTTAATGAGCTACAGGAAAACTGGAATGTGGCATTTGCCCAAACAGTTTCCTTTGCAGTCGTTGACAGCAATGCGAAAGACAGAAATAATTACTATTGCTTGAATAACCTCTCCAAAAGTTACTCCCTTTACCAAAATTGAATTAAGTATGAAACGGCGGAATTAGATAAATATAAAGGGTCAGTTTTATTTAGTTTATTTTGGAGCCGAAGAGCAGAACACCATCCAAGCAGTTTATCTGCTCGTTTCTCTTATTGAGAGCCCCAAAAATAAATCGGTGGTGAGAAGGGGTAAATCGCTAAATAAGATGGATATTAATTGTATTAATGACTTTTACTCGCTAATTTGCTACGCAAAGGATGTGAGATATTCAATAAACCATAGAGACGATTATTATTTTGTAAAATGTATGGATAGTGATTTTCGATTGAATTCTCTATTAAATCACTCAGATCTATGCAATATTAAGGACAACCATGCGAACGTTTTCCTTCCTCTGAGGAACATTGTATTGCCTCATTTATACGAGGGGAAATGTATAGGTAAAGAATGCAAACATTCAGTACCTATTTAGTCTCACAAGTTTGAGGAAATATTTTAGTATGAGTTTTGCAAAGATAACTCCTAATCTTGAGGTAAATACTCAAGAAATTATGTGCATTCAGAATAGCTTAGTCTATTGTTCAGTAAAAATCCTTTTATTAACCAATAATTGAGTTAAATTTAGTCCTACTTTTCTGTCAATTTAATTAATTGCCTTTTTGGACGGAAAACAGGTGTAATAATAACATCATATATAGCTTTCTTCAGCCAGAAAACGTCCGACTCTGATATCTGATGTCCTATAATCGCAGTACCGGTAGTTGTTTTTGTAACTTCAGTCACAGTACCTCAAATTTCACCTGTGACCACAAATTTAAGTTTAAAAATATCGATTTATAGGGCAAAAGAAAGAAAAGAACTGCATTACTAACGGTAACAAGTGGCATACTCACCATTTCCGCGCTGGAGGTGGATATCTCGAAATATCCAATTATAGCTCTGTAGCTGGCAGAAAATCACCGGGGCAATCTTTCCATTCCCCCACCAAATTGTTACACTGAGTTAAGGTTCTTTGCCGATCCGGCAATGCAATGCCATCACCCGTTAATAACACCATTAATAGAGTAGCGTCGTATCTCTCCGGTAGGCAAAAATATAAGGGGCTCATCCGGATTTCACCATAAATTTCCGTTTTGCTGCTCCACCTTTATTTTAGAGTCCACATTTTCAGGAGATGTATTACCCTATTGCACCAAAACGGATGGAACTCGATAAAGATAGAGCGTTACCCAAAAACAGATGGAGGGACGCTTAGGCAACGCAGCCGCTTGGACATATATCCATTCGGAAGCGTCGTAAAGTTACGGGGTGCTTGGACGTCCTATTGGAGGTGACGGTGGCAGAGCCCACTGGGGATACGGCTGGATGAGAGCGGGAGGCGGGTGCGGGAGAAACCAGTGGCTCGCGGGCGGAAGAGCTTGCCGTGCGACTCGGGTGACTTGGAGTGGGGCAAGTGGGAAACAAAAGCTATGGGGTGAATGATGAATCAGTGGCGTGGAACGAAAGGGATCGAGGCGGCTTGATGGGTCTAGCCGGGAAGAGGGGGGGGGGGCAGGTTGGTGTAGATTGCGTGGGTAGTACAAAGAAGGAGCCATCAAGCGCTTGGATCACAATTGCTTTGCTTCCTTCTTCACGTCAGCTCATACTTGCAATGTGCCCATTTGTGTTCGATGGCAGTGTAAAAAGTTTCAATTATTTGCATTTAAGCTAGTGAGTGCCGGAGGTAAGGAGGACCACAAGAGCGTAAAGGAATTTTACCTCAGATTTAGGCAATAGCAGAAAAATCTGTAACCGACACATCTCACCCACTGATTTAAGAGAAATTGAGGATTTTATGCGTATATTCTTTAAAAGACTAAAACTGTAAATACATTCCACTTTTACCTCTATCTAATTTGCTCAAAGGGAGAAATTTTCTCAAAGAATAATAATGTATCCATTATTATCAGTCGTGCAATTACAGCAGCTACACAGCTATGAGTTGTGTATCCATTATTGTCAGTCGTGCAATTACAGCAGCTACATAGCTATTAATTCCTTATATATATACTCTAATTTTGCGTGGCTGTGTTTCAACTATTACGAGGGAAACGGCTGAGAGCTCCAACGCCGTTTCACCTATGACGAAAATTATTGCATACTATCATGGAATAGGTTCGCTACTAGATGCGTATAATTTTTTGATACTTTCTTCAAATAGGACTTTTTTCAGTTTGATAAAAATATATTATACAGGACCTTATTGCAGATTGTCATTGATTTAAAGCATGTGGACCATGCAAGGTCCACAAATAATTTCTTCAGTTGACTTTCAATCGTTCTTCATAGTGATGGAGCAAGTAAGAGTTGATAATAATACGAAAATGGCTTTAAAAAGGTGTATATGATGGCAGCTAGGTTTCAATCCTGATGGTAGCTGAAAAGTAATTCTGTAAGTCCCCGATATAAGGGTACCTCAATAAAATAATGTTCCTTGGACATATGGGTGTGAAATCACTCTGAAGCATTGAGCATGACTCTTTTATCGAGAAATATAAATGCTTACAAAAATATTATAAAAAATAATTCAGGCATGTACATGAACGAAATAAAACTCATAACAACCTTGACGACAATAATTTACCTCAGGAAACAAAAAATTTGACAAATATGCTTGTAGTCGAGAATTCACGTTTAATGTTATTTTCCTATTAAAGTATGTTGGGCTAAGGTAAGAAGTTTAAAGCCCAAACAATATTGTTAATATAAGAATTTTTCTACTTCACTGAAGAAATAGAATTTCGCAAGAGTTATAACGATAATATGATCATTCATAATAATTTCATTGCATTAGCAGTAATAATAGAAAAACAAGAGACTCATTAGAGTGGATTGAATTGTAGGAGACTGGAAATTTGGCGGCTCTGGGAGAAAGTCTATCCTCGGCCTCGCAAGCTGAAGAGTTATACATCAATGCGTGTTGCTCTCCCACTCTCTCTTTTATCTTCCCTTCTCTCTCTCTCTCTTCATCCCTCTCTACCTCTCCATCTCCTCTCCATCCAGCCGCAAATTTGCAGCCACCCGCGTTGCTTTTAATTGCGCAAATCAAGCGACGTGCACATTCAACGTCGGGACCGGTGGACGAGCGAGGACGCTAGCGCATCGACTTCCCCGAAAACCTATATCGGCTATAAGTTAGGATATTTGGGCACCCCAAGGGGATGAGGAGGACCGAGGGCCCTCAGGGTCTCCAAGGGGGAGGGAGGGAATTGGCGTAGGGAGGTGGGAGGGCTGGTGTTGCGCGGGCGAGGGGTCGTTCGGCGGTCGGTCGTAAAAGACGCCGGCCGGGAGAGGGTGGAAAGAAATAGTTGGGCACGACGAGAGAAGCAGCACGGTGGACGTGTGCGGGCGGAGGTGGGGAGAGGGGGATTAGCGGGCTAGAGAAGTTACCCGAGGGGCTGTTCGATGGTTGGGAGCACGCTGGGAGGGGGTTTGGTTGGGGTGTCATGGAGGCTTTATCCGAAATCAATACGTAGGAATGAATATATGGAAGGCCTACAGTCATCCTGTGGCCGTCCCACCACCCTATACCTCCAGCCACCTCAACCAACTCCACCACCCCTCCCTCGCCATCCAACTCCAACCCTCAGGGGGGTCAAACGGCCTCGGAAGCCTAGGACATCCGATACCACGGTGAAAGCGCTTCCAGCCAACTACGACACACTTAGCCCGGCCCTAACTGGAACGAAAAAAAAAACTTTGACTCGGACGCCATTTCTCAGACCACGATCGCAGCCCGGCGTGCAAATGTCCGGTTCAGTGCCGCCGCAGTACGCCACATGCATGTACATAATACTCTGGAAGCCACCATAAAGGTGTGTGGCATGGGGCAAGATCACACTAAACATGCATAATATAGCATGCATAAAAAAGATTATTAATAATATACCAGTCTAAAAGTCACAATTTAAAACGATAAAAATAGCAAAATCATGATGCTAAAATAAGCTGTTAGTTGGGTTACCTTAAAGTCCATATAAGAACATGCAACTTCTTATGCTATAAATTGATACAATGAAATGTTTTCTATTGGATATGTTAACAATTATTCACATGCCTTATTGTACGAGGAAGGAAGGACAATATGAATCTGGCACTTCGGTAATGACTTTCTCTAATTTTGTCATTATGGTTCAGTCTACCATAGTAAGTTGGGGCTCGCAACATATTTTTAACGTCATCGGTGAAAGTATTTTCTTGGAGTTTATCAAAGGAATTAAGTCTAAATTTAAACCTACGATCTGAAAATGATTCCCATTTTAATTCATTAAATAGACTGGTTACGCTAATATAGTATCTTGCATGAAATGCTTCAAAAAGGATTTTTGTTGGTGCATATTACAGGCCACGGGATACAGACGTCAATTCATAGGTGGAACTAGAGTCACAGATAGGTACATTGCTTTCTTGGAACAATTATATGGGAATAATAATAAGTGAGGACTTCAATCTTCCTTTAATAACCTGGAATATGTGTAGTTTTATTTCTGAGGTAATAATTAGGAACTCTGAGAATCACTGTTTGAAAAACTTTACGTCACATTCTTTACAACAGCCAGTAACAGAACCAATAAGATTAAACAACATTCTAGACCTATTAGTAATAAATATACCCAAAAAAGCACTAAATATAGTCATATACACCGGAATTAGTAATCATAAAATAATACATGCGAAATTTATTCTAAACTTTTAACGTATTTAGCGAGCAAAGGATTAGATACCGAGGATTTGAGGAGAGCATTTCTTGAGGTCACCCTTAAAGCAGTTAACAAATAAATACCAACCAAATTGACAAGTGATGAAACAGTGCCCAGGTGGTGTAACGTGGAGGTTAGGAAATCACTAAAGTGAGAAAGGGATAAGGGATAATGCAGGACAAATCTATCGTCAGAGGAAAAAAATTAGTTAGTTAGTGTAAAAATATGAAAAAAATCGAGAGCATTATCGAGAAAATCACACTAGGCAGTCGTTATCATATTTCAAAAGCCAGATGTTAGGAGCATATTTAAATGGCAATCCTAAAGCGTTTTCGTCATATGTAAGAGAGTATCAGGGAAATAAATCCACAGTACACACACACTTAACAGCAGTAAAGGAATTACAGTCACCAGCAGTTTAGTGAAAGCCAATTCTTTAAACAACTTTTTCCAAAACGTATTCAACTAATATTCACACAGCATAGTCGAACCATTGATGAATCCTTTCTGTGAACAAATTCCCGAAATAACAATTGCATCACGCGGAATAGAGCACTAGTTAAAGAATATCAGCAAACACAAATCCGATTAAAACCCTTCCACAGTGTAAAAAACATTAGCTTCCGAATTAGCCCCTATCCAGAAATAATATTCCCTGCGAGTTTTAAAAACATTTTAGCAAAAAATGTCTCTATTGATATATTTAAAGCAAATCAATTTGTATCAGCCATTTTTATGCCTGACCTAGGAACAATTTTCCTGATCAAGGAACTCGGGAAATAAGCGCAGGGCGTAAATAGCAAGGAGATGAGCATAATACTCATACATTAAAGTATGTTATTTTCGTGAACCTATCTCAAATATTACCGATAAAATCATGGGTCAATGTCCCTCTCATAAATGGAAGATGAAATCCTGGTCACCCATCTGTGAGTACTGGTTTAAACCTTCGAAGAGGTAATCTATTCCAATTGGGTGATTTTCCAGGCATAGCTTATACGCAGTTGTGCAGCCATCGGAGAGCTTTGAAGAGAGCTGTATCCACAGACACCACCCTCAGAGGCACTTAAGGAGATGGACGCCTCAAGGGTTGAAGGGGTTCGAATTTGAACGAGATATCGATCTCGTCACTCGTGAGCAAGTTGAGACTGGACAGGGTTGACCCCGGAACTTCCCGTTATTCGATCAAGGGAAGCCCTTTGATGCCAGCAAGAAGGGGAAAAGGCCTTTACATGCGTTGCTGCGTATTGTTCTTTTCTTCTTATGTTGGGTATGAATTTTCTTCTTAACTTGGGGACATAAGCTGCATAACCTATACTAAATGTGGTTTCTGCGTGTTTTTCATGAGAAGATTAACAAGTGCTCGTACGCAAACCCTACATTTCCACTTCAATAAAACATCCTGATAATAACTCAAAGGTCTAAATTATGCAATATAGGCAAAAAAATAGTAATGCATGAAAACTAATTCGAGTAAAATGTGTTTTATAAAATATTTTTATTCAAGGAACTAGGGACATTGAGCCATTTCGACATTACCTAATGGTTACTTGCAACTCTTAGCAGTTTGATTACTTAGTGTTTAAAAATACGAAAAGAAGACCTATGGTATGAAGAGATTCCGGCTTGATATAGTGGAAGGTATCCATAAATGATACTCTTTTGAGCACTTTTCCACAGTTTTCAATAAACACACTGAGCGTTTTAACTCACAGAGTCATCATCAGGTGCAAAACAATTTAGAAAAAGAAAGAAGACAAATATATATGGGTCATTCCATGTCGATTCGACCAGGTGATTGCTCTTAGGGTAACCGATTTCGATTAAAATTGACATATCGTCGTCATTTCATAGAAAAATGAAAACCCTAAAGCCGTTTTCCAAAACATGCAACCGTTTACGAGAAATTGCAACGGTGCAAATTTAGAATTTTGCAAAAGTTACTACATATTTTACGGTATATCTCCGGGAATATTTAGACTACAGACGTGTAAAAGAGCTTATTTGAAAGGCCTAGAATTGAAATTATTTTTTTGAATGGAAATAATTTTATAAAGTTTATAACAATTTTAAATTTTAAAATCTATTTTTGACGATGTAAGTATGCCCTTGATTTTGCCAATTTTTTTGATACAACCCTCCTCTACAATTTAAAAAAGTTTGCTAGAGGTAATATTTGATTTAAGAAAGAAAAATATTTTTGAGTGAAGGCATTTCAAGGTGGACCGTACGGTACTCAGGTGTCTTCAGATCGCGGCACACTGCCTCTTTCATCTTTTCCTCAACCGTAAACATGCTCTAAAAATCCCCTTTAGCCTTGCCATTCGCCATTTGCTTCCCGTAAACGTGACCCTCTGTGTGCCAGGTCTTCTCCCTGTGGTCCAGTATCAGTATCCTGTTCGTGGCATTGTATCGGTTCCATTCTGTCTTCAGTGTGTGATGGTAGCGGAGGTTTGGTCGGGTTGATGGACTGGACGAGGATGCTCTCCTAGGTCTTGTTGAGCTCCGTGGTGATGACATTTATATTCTTTTCCATCCCTGTTACCGTGTTTGGCTTGTGGATGTCCTTTAAGTCCTCATTCAGATGTTTGTCAATTTCGTTCTAGTTGGCCATGTCTTACAGCAACAGGGTATTGATGGGTTGCCTGGTGGTGGGTAACCTGTAAAAAAAACTGAAAAGGAAAAAGGCGAACGACCCGAAGTTACTATATTTTCCACCTCCACATCCCCGACTAATGCGGCCATTGTAGGTGAGAGAAGGGCATGGTCGATGTATGACAGAACGTTTCGGACGCAGGATGGCGTTGGATTATGCATTCTAAAAATATCATCTTGCTAGGAAATCCACCAACTTTATTTCTTTGGAATTCTCGGTGTAGACTGAATTATTGGACACGTTGAATTGGAGGAGCATTTTGGGGACAGGTGTCAAAGGACGGGAGAATGTGGTTGCCACTGAGTGAGCTTATATATTTATTTTTGGTCGATTATAGATATGCTACTGACGTTGTTATTGCTTTCATTCATCCCATTTAATGTAAATTATTAGTGTAAATGTATATTTCCATGATTCGATATATTTGTTTTAAATCCAATTAGTTTTTCCCTACTCGATTATTATCAAACATACAAGTGTAGAAAGGCATCGCAAATTATGCCTATAATCTGGATTAGACCGATGTTTAAGAAAAATTTACAGGTGCAGGAAATATTCTTTATTTAGCCAAAAAATTCACGATATTCCACTAAACTGTTGGGCGAGACCGCCGCGATGACGTCTTGCTATCTTCTGCGAGATGGCCGGACACAGCGAGTGTCGCTAATAATTAAATATAATTAGGATTCTTGCCCTTGGTGTTGGAATGGTGAGAGTAATAGACTTGCAACTACGAGTTTACAAAATAATATTTATTTACTTGAGATAAACTATAAAAACTTAGGAAAGAATTTTTGTGGCCGGAGTCAAAAGAGTACAAATTAGAACAAAGCGAAGGGTCCTAACAGCCAGTGTGGCACAGGTTTAAGCTGCAATGTCTGTCGGAATCTGCAGTGAGCGAGTCAACCAGCGTGCACGTACGAACCAAACGAGCA
Organism: Platycnemis pennipes; assembly: GCA_933228895.1. Lineage (NCBI taxonomy): Eukaryota > Metazoa > Arthropoda > Insecta > Odonata > Platycnemididae > Platycnemis > Platycnemis pennipes. The sequence continues at coordinate 100,194,360 of OW121846.1, read as the reverse complement.
ACCAAAGCAATGATGCAACCAAGCAACAACAACCCTTAATAATAGCCATGCTAAGGTAATACATGGAGGTTGCCGCGGATCTTCCACGCAGGAGGTAAAAGAGGGGAGGAACCGGGAAGATTCCATAACTGGCAAACATGAAAGGAAAAATCCGGGAGATGCTAATAACTCGTCTCCCACGGGAAAATTCTGATGGCCAGGTGCAAAGGGACAAAAGTGAAACTATTATCATTTTCTCAGTGGATATGGAAACATACATAGAAATCTCCCTACAAAAAAATAATCCCGCTCACAACTGAACAGAAGAAACATTTATCACAAATTGAGGAGAAAAATAATTTATTCTTCTGATTCATAACAGGTCTGAATGCATAAAATGTAGATAATATTTTCCTATCTTTGCTTTCCCATTTTACATTATGAATTACTTCAAAATTGGAATTGCCTTATATCAATGATTGGTGAAAGAAGTAGTGACAACAAATTAATACCATTAAATCACAACTATAAAAATTATTTCATATCGGTTATGGTGCATACACTCACTTCACGCAAATTAAGTTATTCTCTTTAGAGAGATAGGAGAATTTTTTGAGCACACTGGGAAAATAAATAAAAACAGGAAAGTAAACCAGTCAATAAACCTATAGTAAACCAGATTAATAAATAATTGCGACTTTCTTCGCTAAATCATCTAAAATGCTGGTATGTTTTTCAAATTGAATTGCTTCAATGGACTAATAGTTGCAGTTTTACATGAACACCATTACGCTTGAGGTCTGTATGAATCTTATCTTAAAAGTCGTTCTTATTTTTGGAAATATTCCAGCACCGTGTTCATATTAAGAAACTGAGAAAGATGACTTTACGATCGTTGTGCCGTAATTGAGTGGAAAATGCATGCAGACATTTAAGGAACGAATATTAAAGCGCGGAAGTTTCCTGGTACTCTAAAATGGTTGAAACTACGCAGTGTGTTTACGTAGAAAGGCTGAAGAATGGGATGGAATGTATTATTATGCGCCTTCTTCACCGTTTTCTGCACATAAAATTACTTGAGTGCGGCTCTTGCAATTCCCAGCCGAGAGAAAACAAGGGATCGGCAATAATGCGATTTGAAGTCTACGTGAGCAGAAAGCACGTTGGGGGTGGCATCAAAACACGACGGTGATCATTTGCAGGGGAGAAGCAGGCTTTGCTGGAGGAAGATGTGGCTTGAGAGGCTCTCAGAGGGTGGACGGGTCACTAACCCGTCTGCCAACGGCTCGTGACGAACTATCCTGTTAGTGCACGCCCAAGGCTTCTTTGGAACTAAAGTTGGGAGCGTGAAGCCTTGAAAATGTTTCCATACAAACAATTGCAGGCGGGTGACTCGAATGGGTGGGGCTTAGTTGTAAGGGGGCGAAATGGGGTGGAATGAGGATTTGGAGCCGGTAGCGGTGAATCAACCAGGGAATCAATAGTTAAGAACCAACCGATTATAGCAGCGATTGATCGGTTGAGGGAAATTTGAATAGTATGGTGGTGGAGGAAATTATTTTGTGTATGTCGTCACATCAGGTGATCTGTGTAGCTTCTATGAAAACATATTTGTTAGTAAAAGTATCACCATCGGTTGGGTCTCAATAACAATATTTAAGTTAAAATGCTCTACATTGGACTGTTGTTCGGTAACACCTCTATAATCATTGTTACATTGAGACTTAGTAATGCGAAAGACACTGTACATCAACCATGTATTTTCTCTTCACCAATAATTGAGTAGACGTGAGAAAAATACAGAAAGACAAAATTATTAGTGAAGTAGTCCATTTAAGCTGATGGTTTTCTTCTCTATCGTATGAAATCCTGGAGATTGCATTGCTATTTTCGGAGGGGTACTTATTTTCCTAGTTCATCCTACAGAAAAACGATAATTTTCTGAATAATATTACAGATTTTTTAAAATTAGATACAGTTTGTTAAATTACATATAAAATTACAGCTCATGAAATACTTGCAATAGCCTTGTTAATTTAAGATTGAAGTGTAAACGCTCAACTTTGGCTCCCAAATCGTAGTTAAGGTTGGCTATCAGTGGAATGAATCTATCATTTCGTGTAAAAATGGAAAAGTTCAATGCAGGCACAAATAGATAAAGATGCGTATTTACATCATGTTCCCTGTTTGATAAGAATATTATACGAAGCTTAGATAATACACAGTAGTTACTGAATCGAAAACTTCATTTAGGGTCCAATAATATACTCAACAAAGCGCCACATGAGCTATTAGAGCTACATGAGCTTCATGTCAACTAGATCTTGTTACAACGTTTGTTTCCAATCATCTAAATATAGATATAATTAAATTAAATAAAGTGAATAATAGGATCTATAAAAATAACGCAGGGTATATTAGGCTAGTATTATTCTCTACAGAAAAGGTTACAGAAATCTAGTGACTTAAGAGTAACGTATCATTAATTGAAAAATATACATGCCGACAAAAGATAGGTTTTTACTCCATGCATTTGTTCTTTTTCTGAGCTCTCACATTTTCTTCGGGGCTTTACTATATTTACTGCATGTTTTTGATATCCTAGTTCCTGGTCATTTCATTTAAGTGATTAATAATATGAGTCGCCGTTGCACCTTAAAGCTCACATTTACATGTACCATATTATCCACACCTATAAGAGGTACATAATATCATACTATGAAAAATATACAAGCAAAATAATATCTCAATTTAGCGTTTACAAGTGGGTCACCCATTTTTTATGCATCGTCTACGCGATGAAATAAATTTTCAAACTGATATAATCTAAGAGTAGTGATAAGCCACTCGGACGAATGCGTATGTGACAGAGAGTACATATTTTATGCTTCAAATAGAAACCTCCGAGGAAATTTAAGATTTTGAATGGAAGTAGTTATTTTGGAACATTAGAGAATACGATATAAAAATGCGCGTTCAACTGATAATACGAATAGGCAAGTATTTCATGTCTTTTGTAGTGTGACTTCGGTGGCTAGTATTATTCATTCCATACAAAAACAAACTTGGATATTGAGAAATGGTATTATAAATTTCACGAGGAAGAATATATAACAGCACCATGATTTACTTGCGTTAAACAACGGAAAGTAGATTGATGAGAATAAATGAGAAAAAAAGTATGTGGTTTATAAAACCATGTGAATGTCCATTTGTCGATATTTTTAATACGTAATTTAAGTACGGCTGAATACACTGGTAATTGCTAGGTTTTCTAATTCCCTTTCTTCACCTTAGTGATACTTTTGGAGTAATATTACTTTATATACCCGCAAACATAAATTAAAAAATACAAGGGGTGCTCATTATATTTCATCCGGACGCCAGCGAAAGGAGAACAATCCACGATGCTGCTCATGAAGTGGAATAGGTGCTTACCAAAATGTGCCACTGGTTTGCGGTTGAAATATAGCAAATAAATGGACCAATTTAGTTCGGAATAGGAAGTCATGCCATTGGCAAGGGAAGGCAGCCACAACAGTAATCCAATCCCCTTGCTGGCTCCACATCACAGGCAGGTTGAGTGGACCAGTGGGCTCAGTGGTGAATCCCGGATCACAGGCGGCGTTTAGGTTTAAGGGAGATGTTCAGTGCGACGCCCGAATAAAGACTCGCCGATCGTTGGTGCACTGGTGGAGGCACAGTCCCCGCGAGGGGCTCTCGTGATCCCCGGGGCCCCATAGCTAGCCACTGCCGATCCCGCTGATTGACGCTGCAGCATCTGTTACCCTCCGCCCCACGTTATATTTCCCGCTGCGCTGAGCGCAGGCGTGCGGTACGGTCGGCGTTGGGTCTGCGGCACCGCGATCTCAATTCCCCCTCCTGCAGCGCTGTTTTCATTTAAGAGGCATTAGTGAGGGCGGAAAACCCCACCACCGTGGATTACTGATGAAAGAAATGTCCAGGCCGTGGATTTCGTCGGAATGTATACTTAGATTATTGAACCTCCTAAGGTATTGAATGGAATTTTTCTATTTTTTAAATCAGTGAATTTTTTGCCAACAGCTTCAATGACAAAGTATGGATATTTATTTTAAATAGAATATTAATGGTTTATATTATAGTAAAAGCTTTATCATCCATTCCTGGAAATTCTCCCAGCATATAATTTTAAATTTTTAGCAGAATAAATGTGCGCAAAAAACGAATAAAATGAAATTTTTTTGTATCAATCAGAATATTTTAATCAATTTTGGTGCACTCTTTCATCTTATGAGGTAAAGAGTGGTCATGAACCATTCTTCAGCTTTTTTTATGATTTATTATTATTCAACTCAAAGATTTTATCTGAATTGTAGTAACCATCAAGTGTAATCATCAGTTATCGTGCATTGTGCGATTGAGATGCCATATAAGCATGAGTGGTTCTTCAAGAGTGAAATTGTAGCTTATATTGTAGTACGGACTATAAGCTTCATAAGATTGGAAAGATATATTAGAGAAATAACTTACGGTATTCAACACTAATAATAATATTTAATGTTAACTTGGTGTGCTATTATTGTGGAATGTACAACGTCATTTATTCAATGCGTCAAAGATCATAAGTAAGATATTTTGCATTATGTTACGAAGATGTTGGGGCTTAGAATATATTCCTTACCTTATTGCATTTCTTCCAGCATTGAAGGAAAGAAACGTTGTTTCTGTCACAAATCGGGGAGGCACCCGAATACAAAGGGCATTCTTGCCATTTATGATACGAAAGATCTGTAAATAATTTATAATATAGTTTTACTTATATGTTTTATAAGAATCTATCATAAAGTCTCTGTAATTGAGGATAAAGTGGGCAATATTTGGTCATCAATTATTGATCTTGTTGCTTCAATTATGACTTTCAGTTATTTTTCCTGTAAGATATTCGCAGCTCTTAGAACTTAAAACATGGTCTCTTTGTCATTATTACATGGCAGCATAAAAATGTAGTGAGCATCAGGTTCTTACTATTCCTTGGATAAGTATTTGGAAAGTTGATTCAGGACCGAAAATCATGATTATAGCAAGATGTAATTGCAAAGGAAACAAATGAAGCGCAAAGAAATAATTAATATCCATTGAACACTGGAAGAAATAATCGTCACCGTTTAATCGTCCTGTATAGCAGGATGATTCGAATATATTATATAATTATAAGAGGTCAGATTTGATTCCATAAAACCCAGGAGCTGAAAAACCACTTTCCTTTTATGAAATTTACGAACTACCGGCATTGGACATAACAGTTCTTTCGAGAGACTTGCAATAGCTCTCTTCCTAGCGTCTTCATCTCACGAGATGGAAGGAAATGCTGGGGGTGGGGAATTTGTCATTGCAATTAAGCTGTGAGGTATGGTCCATGGGTGGACGCCAGAAGGTTGGCGGGAGACTTGGGAAGTAGTAGGAGGCGGGCACTGGGTCAAAGGAGCCGAGTACGGGGTGACCAGGGCCCAAGTGGACGCCTGAGATGAGTGGAGCTGGCAGAGACGGATGCGTAGCGGGGAAAGGGTCGGAACATGATGAGGCGGAAGGATGGGAGGGGGAGGGAAGCCCAGGGGGTCGCGGGTTTGGGGAGTGTCATGGAGGCAGCGCGCGCTAAAAGGCACTCTAATCCCGTCCTCATGGGCGATGTCTTTTGGGATAGCGGGTTTGTCCGGCTTGAGGTGACTTCCCGCACTTACGATGCATCACTAGGGTGAGCTGGAATTTTCGGACAATCACGATGTCCATCCAGTTGCGATGGATAATAAAAATAATAGAATTTATCAGAAGGAAACATTAGGGAACAGATTGATAGTTTCTAGGCGAAGACGTCTTTGAACTTTAAGATATAACCAGTAAAACAAAATTCTTTGGATGATTAGGTTATTTAGGATGAAAGTTTTGTTTTACGGTAGGTTTAAAACAATGAAAAACTTTATGAATGGGTTGCTCACTTAAGTTGAGATTGGCTAATTTGTTTCTTTTTTGGAATCAATATTCCTGCTGAAATTTCTTTATGAAAACTATGTTGCTCAAATTTCTATTTTGACAAAGTTTTATTGGCACGTAGTTTTTAAGATAACGTATTTGAATAACGATAAATGTGGTGATCGCAATATAATTCTTCTATATCGCATCAAGCTGTTCGGAAATCATTTCTGTAACCTTTAAATTTGACATTAACCGGTAAAAAAGCGTTATTTTCCTCAAGTTTCTTTCCATCGTTTATTTTAAATGAGAGCGATGCGCACATTTGTTATTAGTCTGAAACTGTGTAGCTCATCATTACTTACTTCCACGCTTCCAAGTTGTCCATAAAGCTTTGGGACCGAATTTTCCTTACGGTAAGCTACTGAAAGTAAACTTACATTACTTTATTTTTCAAATTCATCGACAGCCTATGCACAGTATATGTGCGGTAATCTTGGTTTGAATTGCTATATTTGGTATCACAAGAGAGAACCCAACTTTATATCCATGAGAATCGCTTCAGTTTACATTGGCACTTGCCATTAGAGTTGACGTATTAAAACCCGGAATTTGCAGCATAAGGGGAAACTTCGCGGTTGCGCATGATTTAGGACACCAATGATTTTGCACGGGCAGCTTCTTGGGAAAAGTGCGCGTAATTTCCTACTAGTGGAATGGGATGAAACCGTCGTCATTCCCTTTATTACTCACTCACGTGACGCTTCTCTTACTTCATATGACGCGCACTAATTCGAAAGGTAAATGGAAGGAAGGACGTGAGGACCGGAGGAAGAAAGTTATGAAGCAGGATGCAATAAAGGAGCAGAATGAGTGATGAGAAGTGTGTGTGAGAGGAGGTGATGGGGAGATAGTAGGCGAAGCGGGGCCGTGGGGAAAACAAAGGGACGTGCTTAGCTCACCGAGCCGAGAGATGGTCTCGCTGGGCAAGTGACGCAAAGTGAGATAAATGAAAGAGAAAGTGATATGGGCGTCCGCTCCGAATGACACCTTGCAATTGTTCACATTCTTGTACGGTCTACCACAGTATTTTGTAGCATTTATATCATTAGGTGATCCCGAAAATACGCTGACCATATCCATGGGCATACGAACAACATGAGAAACTGTGTTTTTGATGATCTTGGAGTCGAATTCAAAATACTAGAAAGTTATTAAATCATTGATCTCAAACTCATTTTCCCTCAAATTAAAGTAAATATTCAGTCGTCAATTGATGGAACCGCATTTTAACAACAAGAAAAAACTTGGTAAAATTCCACTGATGTTTTATTCACATCCACCTAGGTTTCGAATGACATTACAACCTTCATCGACGTGATCTAAGGATTCCTCCTGGTATATCTTGAAAGGTTGTGACGCAATCAGTTGGTTCGGGAGACAAAAAAAGGGGAGGAAGTTTTACACACCACGGTATTACTCTCTTATCGGGAGAGTCAGGGCGAACGAATAAAGGGAAGTAATAACGAAATGCGAAATTGTGTAATCGCTCATCTTACGAAGTTCATGACGGTAGTTCATTTTGCAGGGAGCAATAGCCCAAGGCTGTGGTAGCTGCATTGATATCATATCGGAACCCCAACTCAAAGGCTGCGAGTTTGAATCCCACCTGAAACATGTGTGAGTAGGCGGGCAAGAGAAAGGTTGTTAATATAGACCAAGCCACGATGAATCGCAATTCAATGAATAGTCATCGAGGACTTAAACGCACACCGTGAAGAAATGAGAAGACCTTATGTTAAAGCAAGAAACCTTTATTATTAATGAGTAATTATAGGGTGGTGACTAGCATAGGCATTGTAAATACATTGTGGAATACGAGCTTCGTACAAAGTATACTCTTAGTGAAAAACATTCCAGTTTACCGAGAAATTCTCCAAATAAAATGGTGGTGCCCATGAAACTTCTTGCCGCAGTGAAATTTCAACTTGAATACATAATAGAGGGAAATAGTTTTAGAAACGGTAAAAAATTAGTTTTCTGGGTGTTGATTGGAACTCGGACCATACCATCGAACTGCAGTATTGGAGATTTAAGTATACTGAGGAGATGGGAATAAGATTTGATTAGTGGGATGAAGAATAAAAATTGGGACTGCATGGAGAGGCAGGGGAAACAAAGAGAATAAAAACGACGAATGCCGAAAGGGTGATGTGCTATATGCAATGTAAGACTGGGTGTAGAAAAGCGGAACAAGGTATACAATCCATGAAATGGATGGGTGGCCAGTTCACTCTCTGGAATGAATTCATGATGAATGGAATAAATTAGTTATATTCCACAAAAATCTATTTACCGACCGGTTTCAACCTTATCAGGTCATCCTCAGGGGTTTAGCAAGTAAAACACCGGCTAGGCGGCATATATATATACAGTACCACGCCAGTGGAAAGAGAGGGAGGAGGGAGAATAAGGTGGTCATGAAAGGAAGGTGAGCAAACGACTGGTTGGCGAGGGGTCAAGAGCAGCTTATTTGACTTTAGGGGTGGTGGTGGGGGGACAGGCTCTGAGTAGAATGGGGAGAGGTGGGAAGGGGTCATTTAAAACATCATTCTTATGTACATAAAAATATGAAAAAAATTTCAAAATTCTCCATAAAATCAAGTTTCCTCTCGTTATAACAAGCATGTAAAACCTTAGGTGTAAAATCTGAGGAGGGGTCATTTTCAATTGAATATATGGCAAAAACAGACTTGTTATTACTATTTATAAAAGAATTAAATGTTCGGATTTACGCATGCTTACTTTTATACCAGCTTGCCGAACATAATAACTATTGCAGCCTGGGGAATTACAATTTTACATGTACACTTCACTTTTATTGCAGTTACGATATCTGTCTTTCGAGTTGAACAACAATTTGTCGAGTGTCATAGGGTTATAAAACATACTTGTAACTTATTACTATGGACGGATTTGCTAATTTATAAATTGCGTTCGATCAGTTCAGTTTTTAGTCAAATGGGCGTATTTTATCAGATTATCTTTTACCTCTGATCTTTAAGTCCGAAAGAGTAGGATTCAGGGTCTAATGGTAAAACATATTGCACAGGAATTATACCATATCCAGAGAAAGCTTGAAGTCGTTATAAATTTGTTCCAAGAATTATCACTTAAGATTGATGTTATCATTGTTATTCAAGAGTTGAACGTTTTTATTGCTTAATTCCCGAGAAGAATTAAGAATATACGAAGAGAGTCATCAGAAGTACTTATATTTTCCATTAAATTGAGATCATCTTACCCCACAACGTCAGGTTGGTTTTTATGTACTGATAGATGTTGAGGTTTTTATTTACTAAGTACTTCTCCAGTTTTCAGTCATCATTTCTAAGCGAGGAGAAGAAAGTGTACGTTCTTTATTACTGCAGTGGTAGGGCCAAGCATATTTCTTATAATTAGAAGCAATGTACACGAAGGTAATTCCATCTGTTTCTTTAATAGCGCATTTGAGTTCTCATCTGATTTATTTCAGTGAATCCACACTTTGAATTGAGTGAGATGAGTGTTATAACTATTTTCTAAATGTTAACATATATCCGGTCCAAAAATTTAGTACTCCCATTCTGGAGGAAGAGGCTTTATTGATATGAGGACGTCCCCAACTTCTGAAGTGTTTGGCGGTGAAGAGACAACCCTTCATACCTCTTTCACTCCACTAAAGCAGCTGGAAGCGTCTCTTTCCTGAATCATGACGACAAACAAACAGTCAAGAATGCTTCTCGAAAGTCAAATAATTATCTTCTATGTATGAAGTTCTTCAGTGGTTGAAAGACAATTTGCAGCATTTATTTGGTTTTCTTACGGAAGTATATTTGCTCATTAGACTCAAAATATAGAAAAAGCAAAAGAAATTCTTCAACTCAAAGAAACAAGAATCACTAGGAATAATGAAAGGGCTATATGATGCTCGTTAAATGACATGGGGCATGTATTTTCATGGGTACTTCAATCTTTATTAGTATTATTTGTCATAAGAAAAGTATCAACTTCAAATAATGGGAAAGGTAAATATTGACTACTGCCTAAATATTTCCTGTAACTGAACCAGCAGAGATATTGGTTGAGGAGAGCAATTTTAAGCAACACAAACGTGGAGTAATCATCCGTAAGTTATGGTATATTTTTCTGCAGGATTATAGGTAAATGCTTGTTTACTTTCACGTATCACTAGGAAAAGCGTAATGGGAGCATTAGTACATTACGTTAGCACTCAAAAACAGTGACTCAGTGATTCAAACTAAGGAAGATTCATTATACTATGGAGTTGACCTCCCAATATACTTTCCTGTACAACCACGAATTCCCAAGAATGAAAACTGAAATACCAAGGAATTATAAATAACCTGCACGCTTTACTTGGTACTTTTCGTCAGTCACAGAGGCACACATTAGTGTTTTCATATTCTTCAAACCTTTGTGAATATTTTCTTTGACAATATTGTATCTCAGTTTTTGGAGACATTTATGTACGCGCTGCAATTAATAAATGCTTTAATTTTATAATTTTTAGTTTGGTGAAGTTCAAGAATAATTTGCCAAATAGAAAACAAAAACAGGTATTTTTAACCTTAAGTATATTTTTCTTCTCTTCCTGCTATTTTCTCCGCTTTTACGGTAAAATGATTTTACCTGAAAATATAGCATCTTTAGAAAATAGTATTTATATTGTACTTATTTTTTGAACAATGAGTCTTGGGAAAAGAAATCATATTTACGATGTCTTCGAAATCTTTCAAAACCCCCAACTGAGGTTTAATATTTATAGTCTAGTATTTATTTTTGTAACATTTTTATAGAAGATATAAGGCATCATATTGTTTAAGTCTGTGCGGTTTGTTAATCTACAATAATACGATACGTGATGTCCTTAACTGCCTGTATGCCCCTCGAAGTTAAGTGACCAATTATATGAGGTATTTGTGCTGCGGTAATTCAATCTCAGCGATTTGACGATATAGAACACCTGCATTAATAGCACAGGAATGACAGATCTAACAAATCATAAAGCACTAATACAGTCAACCGACGCGTAGAATCTCGCACAGAATACTTTCGCAACGCTTGGTCTAAATTTAAGACCTTTTTTGTTGCATTAAAAACCTACATATTTTCTGGAGGTCTTTTGTTTTGCCAAATGTAAACATTTGAATGAATTGTACCTTGCGTCCTTATATTAATATTTTTCTTAGCATACAGCAGTCTTTGTGTAATCATATTTTAGAAGAACAGTGGAATGCAGTGAAACATTTTGATATTGGACACAGATGCAACTTATTTTCGAGCACGAATCATAGTTTCCTTTTCTGTTAATTTAATTGTAAGAGCTGTGAACGTAGAATACTTGCCTGTATTAAGGTTTCTTCCATTTTTTAATGCATTGCTCCATTAGCCTCATGATAATCCTTTCGGCTGGGAGAATGAAGGCCATATTTCTCGGGGTAAGAAGACGTAGTAGGCCTACACATGTCCTCAGTTTAAGAATCAGCTAGAATCCAGAATATGCCATAGTTGCTAGGTTCTTTTAGCATATTTAGAATGAATGGGAATTTAAGGTAGTCTTACGGAAAAATAATGGAACCCAGGTAGTCCTTCAGTATATATCAAAATCTAAGCCAGGATTACCGTATGTCTCAAGAGTAGAACGCACAGCGATGGACTCTTTTAGTTCCCCTGGTAAAACTGGCAATTTTTCATAGTCTTTGGTTCAATGGGTGCCTCTTCTGTGCATGTCCACATGCATTATAATATTTCTTCATAAAAAACCGAACCACCTTCCGATAAGGGCGCCATTCCCCTTGAAACATTTTGCGTGCGACTATGGACTTGAAATTTCACTCACAGTATTTTGTGCTGCCCTCTGTCCAGCGCTCATGCACATCAAATCCAGATTTATACATCAACCTCCAATCGGCCTCTTTTTGCTTTACCTCAAAATTCAAAATACAACTGGCATTATGCTGATTTTCATGCATTTGAAAAATTCACAATGTTCCCAGGATTAACAATCAAGTATTTTTCAGTTCCATATTCATTCTCTCCCCCGCTACTAGACTCGTGGTAGATATTCGTGATGTCCTTCACACAATTTTAAATCTGACTCATTTGGATCAAATTCATTTTCCGAAATTTGTTGCACAGCAATGGATATGCTTGTAGGTATTGCCCTCTTTCGTTTCATAGTGGGAATACTCCCTCTCCAATTCATCTTACTGAACTAATACAAGAGTGATTTTTTGGTGACTAAGAGAGAGATATTTGTTGCCTACTTACAACAAAAAGGATAAAATAGAGCATAAAACACTATCAAAAGTATTGGTGACAGCAATGTGGCAAACAGAAACCTACTTGTTGGTCACAAAGTCATTAAGAGCTATAAAATGCCCTATTTTATGCAATTTGATATGTCTTTCAACCTCTCCACTTCCGCTAAACGCCTCCACTTTTTCCTCAATAACATAAATAGACACATTAGCATTTAACGATGCCTTTAGGGTGCAACATACGTAAAAACTGCTAGTAGTCCCTAATTTTTAAAACGACTAGGCAAAACTGTGGATCAAAATGTTTGGGTCAAATTGACCTAAACTCCGTGCGCAAATAATTGGACTAAAAGCGTTAAAGGAATAAGCCAGTATTAAATGTTGTATAATTATCAAATGGTTGTTCGCATGTTTCAATGCTTTACCACATCCTTATAGTCACAGGCATACCAAAATTCTTATTAAAACCCAGGTTGAATAACCATAACTCCGATTTTTGGTACATAAAAAAAGGAAAAAGTGATGTCGGAACGTGGAGTCCATTTTTTGGAGGCGAGTGGTCACTGAAGGGGGGTTTAGGGGGTATGCTGCCGGCACAATTTATGTCGCAGCCGCTGAGAAAGAGTAAACGAGCCGGAGTGGAGTTCGAGGTTGGGTTATTGCAAGCGGGCACCCTCCATGCCGCCAGGTGGCAAGAGGCGTTTTGAACCCTCTCGGTCAGAAAGCCAGGAATGGGTGCCAAAGACCGCGGTTTGAAAAGAATGGACTCCTGCCATGGATTTAACAATTTGGGCAGGGCCCGCGGAAAATAAAAAAGTCGAATAAAAACGTAATTATTTAAGATTTAGAGCCTACTGTCGCCGAGGTTGTGCGACCCTGCGTGAATTAAATGAAAAATTATTTTGCGCTTATGTTCACGAAGCAAGTAATAATCACCTCAATTCTGCGTTCTGCGAATTTTTGTTGATACCTTAAAGAAATAAGGATATGCGGAGGTACATGTTTTCCTCCGCATATCCTTATTTATTTATGGGCATGTTTTCTATGCCCATGCTTCCACTGGCAGAGTTCGGTATAGTTGGCGGTAGCGAAAAAAGAACTTCTGCTGAGTATATTACCAGGAGGGTGTGTTTGGAAACTCTGGTGGCGTCTTTCGGGCCGCAAAATTATACAAGTGAGGCAAGGAAAAAATCGAAAAATATAAAACAGAAATTAAATTGATTTTGCTGGGTCAAATTTTTCACTTTAAACTTGGAACAAATTCCTTAGATTGAGCATCGGTTGAAGCGCGTGGGTTTGAAAAATTCACCAAATCGTAAAAGATGGCTGAAATAATAGGTCAGCAATAGTATGAATCAGTTCATGCCTACCAGCAGTTTGAACGAGACTTTGAAAGTGTACTATCAAACACAAGCTATTGATGAATGCATTCTATGGATAAAGTAATTATCAGTTTTAAAAAAATTAAAACAGCCAGTAGCATTGGAAACCAAAGACGAAATGACGCCTCTCTATTGCTCTCCGGGGTTAACCGCTGTAAGGCCTGGTGACGCCCTAGGGTATTCTATGGGGTTGGTCACATCCACGGGAAGCAAATAGTGTATGTCCCAAGAAACGGGGATTAAATAGTGTATATACAGTTGAAATCGGTGAGAATAAGATGAAAGAGACAGTGTGCTGAGATGTGAAGACACCGTAAGGTCGACCGTTAGCCTGACGCCGCGGCCACTGGCGGGCGTTACGCCTACACTAAAACATAGTTTCCTTTCTTGGATGAAATCTTCGCTCTACCAAACTTTTAATTCTTAGAGGAGGGTTGTATCAACCACATATTAAAAATGAGCGAAATCGAAGATATAGATAAATGGTCAAAAATCGATTTGAAAATGTATTATACTTTTTCAAACATCCTTCCGTAGATGTGACCACCACGTTAGAATACACGAGGGTAGTACCAAACTTTAAAGGGTTGGTCGTCGGAGAATAATAAACAAGCCACCAGTCTTTTCTTATCCTACTTTCCTTGCATTATCATTTAGCACGATTAAAGTATGATACAAACTACATGGTGCATGATGTTCTCACACCTGGGTGCATTCCTGTTTGCATAAATTGCGTTAATCTTTTGCCTACACCTTTAGCCAACGACATTCCTCCATTTTTTCCTCTGAGTTAAATATCAATTTGTCTGATACAAATTGTGTGACTAAATATATGGTAAACTTGTCCTGCGATTGAACTGTAAAATTTCGCAAGAATTATCTTAAATAAAATTTACAATTATCACTAGAACATAAAATAAACGTGCCAAACTGAATAATCCGTAAGTACCAGCCTTTGAAAGAAATGGAAGAAAATATTCCAGGAATCAGTTCCCCTTTCCTTCTGTTCCCTTTCACTGCCAAATACAGTAGTATGCATTTTACGTGATATGCGGTGGACATCTGTATGCGCAGTTTCGGCAATAGGGGCAGGAGTGGGGGAGAAATGCAGACACTCCTGCGTCGAAATTAATTTCAGAGGGGACAACAAAAACTCACATATCCCCAGAATGCGATGGGAGTCGATGGAATTCATAAATGTTATAGGCTTACAATTTTTTCAACTTCAGTTCACAGATATTGGCTCTGCGACTGATGGAAAGCTAGGTAAAAAAACTGAGTAAAGTAGAAATGGTTGATGGTACAGAATGAGACGGGTCCTAAGAGGTCCGGAGTTGACTGACGATGACCGCAGTCCCGTCCTTATGCGTGATTGATAGTAACTACGCATTTTACCCGGTGAGACCAGCATATTCATCCCCTAGCTTGAGTGTTGCAAACACTCATATTATACAGTCCAGTTACCTCCAACTGCCCAAAACTTCCTTGTAACGCATGTAAAAAAATTATGAAGCCAAAAATAAAAGTGAAGGAAAAGAGCTCACATTTGCCGCTTCACATCAAACGCAGCGACCAATTTGAGCCGGCACACGTGAACCCTGGTCTCAATGGGGTCGGCTAACGAGGGAAGGTTTTGCTGGAGGCGGAATATAGTGGTTGCCATGGGGGAGGTTCTGAGAGGGGAACGGGACCCGTTCAATGGGAGTACGGGGATGGGAGTGAGCCTACCTCACAACTCCCCCAACGAACGAATTATTTTTGCACAGGATAATTTCTTCTTTTTTTGGCTGGTAAGAGGAGGAAGAACATAAATGTCGAGGAAAAAAAACAAGATTACGGAGCATAAAGTTGCCCAGGGCACTCGTAGTGAAATCACGAGGCAGCGACCATCTGGTGGGAACAGGAGGAGCTACGGAGGGAGAGAGTCAAAGTGGAGATTATCAATACGTTCTCGGTGTCCGGAGCTAGATTGAGAGGCGTGGAAGGGATGCATGTTTTTCGCAATCACCCCGTCTCCCTAGCCGAAATAGTCGTTCAATTATTGAAAAAATAAGACCCGGGGGTATTATTGAAGTTTACGAAACCGTCGACCGGAAGTGTTGGAAACGGAATGAATTGGAATAAAAACGAGCGCCTTTGACTCCAACACACCAGCGTACCACAACGGATATAGACTGCCACGGAGCTTATGGAAAACTCACCACAGCCATTCGGATTGCTTGAGAGGGAGGGCAGGATTTCCGAATATGGAGCCTCTCCATTGACTTTTTGAATGAAATTTTTCCACTCGCTCGTAGCTTTTGGGTTCCTTCCACGCTATGATTTTTCATTTCCTCGGCTGGGGGCATTAAAAAAACTACCAATGTCGCAAGTGCAGCAATTGCAGGCAAAAAAAAACAGAATCATCCTCTGTTAAGGACTAAAAGTTCTGGCTATGACGATATCTCAGACCACAGGTACCGCTGATAAATGCGTCAACACTAATTGAAAAACTATAATTGGTAACACTACCTTCAAAAATGTCTTTGTTCTACCATCAATTAAAAGGGTTAACTACTGTTTTTAAGATTGCTGACCACGCATTGGACCTTAGAATAAGTTTATGGTGCTGATAAGTTTCTATAAATATTGTTGATATTTCCTGAAAATAAAAAGAACTAGAAGTTAAGAACGTAATGCATAGATTGAAATAAAAAGGACGGGACCCAAATGCATTATGATTTACTTTGCAATCATTTTCTCCCACTTGTGTTTCGGCAATGGTAGTAACAATTTACACCGCAATCTCTCATGTATTGTTACATCAACGTTCCACCCGATTAAAAAACATATTCAGCATGGATTTGTAGTGTAATCTCAAATTATCCCTCCTAAGATGGAAAGTGGCTTATCAAACCATTTCATCATGCACTAGGAAAATGCAAGTACATTCCACTACGTCTATTCTTATCGTTCCAAGGCGATTACAATGGAGTTAATTTTATCACTTTACACTTTTTATTTTTGTCTGTCCAACATTAAATCCAATAGCTAAATTCATGCACATCAACCTTCAACAAGATGTTCTCTCCTCTAACCATCCCCCTTATTTGTAATTCTATCACTGTGAAAATCCATCGAAAATCTAGAAAACTTGCTAAGAAAAACACAATGAGGTTCACTATTTGACAAATGAATACATAAAAAAATACATAAAAGTGATTAAACAAACCAGATTCGGGTGTGATGTGGTGGAAACGTTCCATATTAAAGGAAAGATATTGCAATTTTCAACAAGTAAACAATTTTTATTCCGACTAGTTTCGGTGTACTACACCATTATCAAGCCCATATGCATACATACAGCCATATACAAGTACGTATCTTTCCTTTAATATAAAAGTGATTGTTGGTTATCCAGGCATAGACATTCGTCATCCTATCTATAGACATTATTTTTAGGCTCATCAAGAGCTGCTTAGTATTTGACTAATGCCTCATGTATTCCTCGTCTGTTCGGCCTCGAGGGATACAATGCGCTCCTGAGTTAGCATCCGGGGTTCATGAGGGTACGGAGCGGAAAGGTGAGTGTCCGACAGCGCTCCGACAATCGCTCCGCTCCGACCTTCGCTCCACTCTGAACCGGAGCGCTTCGTGGCTTTTTCGCTCCACACCGAACCATTGCCAAGGTTGGTCATTCGAACCAGTTCAGAAAAAACCTCCGGAGCGGTTCGTTCTTCAGAGGTTCAGCTCCGGTTTGATTCCCTCATAGGTAGTACGCTTCAAGCAGAGCTTAAGATTAAGCTACAATTTCGCATTTATGCCTAGCATACTTAATTCACTTTCAAATATTTGTGCTGATAATGCTAGATAAACAGATTACTCTACGAATAAGATTATTTTCTCTACACGGCATCGATAAAATATAGTTCATGATGCGAGCGTCTGTGGCAACGAACTTTCCTCTTGAAAATCATGATCCTTAGTTTCCATTTGTAATGCGGTTTTGTACCTTTTTTGTATTTCCTTTTATCGCCAAGCTCTAAGAAATACCAATTGGCCACCTGATGATGCATGTAGTAGCACGTAATCACCGGTGGTGTGATTAAATTCCATCCTCTGAGTTAATGCTTTTTTCAGGTGAAGTATTTCTATTCACAACAGAGAGGATGCTATCTCCATCCCTTCAATAAACAATATTCTACATTTGGGCCAACGGCTTCCTTATATAGGTTGATCAGCTGGGAAACAAGGCATGTTAAGTACCCACAAGTGCTAATTTTAGAGAGTCAAAGTTAGAGCCAACCTTATCCTCTCGAGCGAGGTCTTCGGCAAAGGTAGTTGCCGGCAACCGCTACCCTTCACCCCCAACACCGTCTACTTTCCGGAGCCTTCCACTCAATGCTGCCTTTTCTCGCGTGGCCCCGTGCTCGACCTGACCTCCTCCCACCGAGAATCATGTGGTGATTACGAGCTGTGAAGTCTGGAGGGTGCGGTTGCCCGATGAAACCGACCGTCAACCGATTGGTTTTGTCCCACTCTGAGAGAGCTTTTACGCACTGCTGCGTGGGTGGTTGGAATTAGACTACGCTGTCTCTGAGCCAACCCGTTTGGATTTGTCTGGTCATCCAGTCTTTCTTAACTAATTATTTAACAGAATCAGAAATCAAAATTCAGAAACATTCTTTTTTATTTTGATGCGTAACAAGTACCAGTATTAACATTATTTTCCAATTTGGCCAAGAGTTGAAGTAGTTTTTGAAGAGTGAGAGGCACGTTGCTGAGTGTTTGAGGCAGGAATGCACAAAAATTTGGACTCAGGAGAACGCAGATCTTATGATTTTATCCGTTAAACTCATTCTTAAAGTTTTAAATGACAAAGTTTTGAATGTCATTTGTATTGGTGTCAAAAATATTTCAACTATGAGGTCAAAATCGAAATTTGGTCATGGATGATGAATACAAGAAGGGAGCGAAAATGAGAAAAAAACATTTACTAAGTCTTTATTCCAAAAATGACTGAATTCGACACAATAAAACAAAGTGTTTGTGTTTTTCTAAATTTCATGATTTCATTATAATATGTGTCATTGGCACGTTGGCACTCTTCGACAAGAAAAATTATGCAGTATATTATTTAATTTTAATAACTATAAGTACTTATTAAAAGGAACAACTAGGTACATAAAGATTGTTTTTAAGTTATATGAACTTAATGCATATTAGGTATGTTGTATTTAGTTTGAATAGTTAATCCTTCATGACTGAACACCATAGTTTTGACGTAGGTGTTATTGACTCGAATACATTTGTTATTTCTGTTTGAAAATAAGGCGTTGTGTCTAGAAATGATGATTTGCATGCACTAATTATTAAATAATTCTCATAAATTTACATAAAATATTCGTATTCAAACCAACCCAAATAATGACTATACCTATATCAAAATATAGGTATAATCATTCAAACTTTTGGGTGTGATTTAAAACTGTAACATAGCTTTAATTTAAAAAATAACTTTCACTTACTATTAACCATCATGTGAAAGTAATTTCTCTCATTTTAATAAGTTTGTTTTTGATAGATAAGCAATGTGAGAATTTTTCCCAATTCTGCGTATTAGTTTTCAAAATACTTAAATGGAGATTGAGTTTGGCTTAACGGTGTTCATATACGTCCGTAAAAATTCTGCGGTTTTTAAGGTTAGAATAATTTATGATCTTTCTATGGAAAATAACAATATTCGTGCTTTTGGTAGCTAGGTATTTGAGAAATCTAATAGCCCTATGCTCAATTAGTGTTTAACGGGTTCTAATAGACAGGGCTATATGAAAGGCATGAGATTCCGTCTAATTTTCTTGTGAGAAAACACTAGAACTTTAAATTATCTGATTGGGCATTAGTAGTATGTAACCATCAGATCATGGGTAACCTGCATGTTTTTTTCATTTTTGACGTTACTTAAATACTTGCGCCACGTTAAAGTTTATTCTATACTCTCTTTTTGAGTCTTTTATTTAAATGCCATAAGTCATGCACTTTTATAACACATATGAAACCAACAACCTTTATCTTTTTTTTTTAATATTTCACCTAAGTGGTTGAGATATCTGGAATGTAAATAAACTAAACTAGAGTGATAGCCTGAAGAAAATAAAGAAATGTCCTTATGACCATTTTTCCATCTCCGATAAGTTATGCAAACATAATTGGCTCAACTCATTTATATAAGCTGGCATTTTAGTTTATCTTCAAATTGCTATTTATTATGTCATGTACTACTGTCAGCACGGATCGTACGCTTTCTTAATATTTTTTACTTCTATGAACCTAAGACACTGGTATTCACATAAAGCCCATCACTTTATTCTTTTAGTCTTCAAAGCTTTACTATTTACATATTGTTTATATTTTGAGAGAGATGTACTCGGAGTCGTGCTTTGGTGAATCAAAGAGCTCGGAGCAGATGCAGATGAACACTGTCCAAGGATAATTTGTTCTTTCGCCTATTTCTCTCCATAGATGCAGGTCATGCTGGTACAGCAATGTCGTTCGCAGCTTCTGAATGCTGGAATGGCATCGTAATGCTAGGCTCTCCCAGTGAGGAAACACTTAGTGCGGTTGAAGTGCAGCCCCCCGCATTAATCACGGGTAGAGTGAAGTCCGTGCAGTGCGGCGAGGGGGCAGTGGGGCCTCGAGCCGAGTACAGCGGGCTGGAGGGCAATGTGGTTAGGGTCGTGTGTAATGAACTGCGTGGCCAGATGGAGGAAATTAAGGATAGTGGGGGCGGAAGGTTGGGGAAGAGTGGTTTGCGGGGGAGGGTGAGCGAGGGGCTGGAAGTGACGGGTTAGGAGGCTCTTTCATGTCGCTTCCCGTCTTGGCGTGGGACGCGAGAGGAGTAACGGCTCGGGCGGTGAGCCCAAGGCCCCGGCGTAAGAAATTGACTTCCTTCTCAGGGGAGGAGTAGTTGCGATGCAGGGGCCGGCGTTGCCAAATCTTTTGGCCCACCGTACCAGAATCCGTGGTTGTGCTGAGGATTTATGTTCAATAGTGGTTTCGATGTACGTTATGCATGAAAAATGGCTTCTCCTGAGATGAACACGATTCTTTGAATGTATTGTATTATAGTGTACTATCATCTTGTGCACTTGGATAATTCTTTCTAAATGTCGGATAGAACCTCCTTTGGTGATAACTCTTCCAACAAAAGCTCCAACTTTTCAATCGTTTTTTCCTTTGAACCCGCAAGTTAAAATTAAATACAGCCCTAAGTGAATTATTTTTCAATAACATTGCAGCGTCTTGCTATAAGAACGATATTTTCTGCCATTTTGATCTAAAATGTAATACTTACTATCACATTGAATATATTGCAGTTATTCTCCAACATTTTTTATTTAAAATGTATGCCTCAGAATATAAACTTGCAGAATTAGTAGATTATTTTGCAAAGTTAGCACGTAATTTGTCAAGTATCTCTTTTTCATTTCCATGACTAGGTAACCACTGCAGTGTGGTGCTTTATGAAAGTAATTTCAGCATGCATCTCCACCCATTAGTAATGATAGCACAGCAATTAAGTAATCACGATCTATCAAGGTGATACTGCGCAAACATGCTATTGGAGAATAGTATGGCTGTAAATCTGTGTAGGCATACTTTTTAAATAAATATTGTTAGCGTGTGAGTTAGAAAAATTTTCTGGATCGTAAACAAAGGAAACCAGAAAGGTTGTTATGGTGGAAGACAAATACGAGGGTGGCTTGTCATTTTTTGGAGCAATAAAACTTCTTTGTTGTTGATACTATCGTTAAAGGGTGCTAAAAACTCTCCTCTTTGGAAACATCTCAATATCAGTGTCTCAGTTTCTCAGTCTTCACTTCCTGACCTAAAGTGAGAGGCAGGATTTTCCCCTTCAATTTCGTCAATGGAATCATGTGAGGACTAGCACGATGTTTAGTATTTTAAAGCCTTTTTTGTGCCTGAGATGAACACACTGGATTTAAGAAACACTCACAAGATTGGCAACCTTGTCGAAGGTATCCTTGGCAACCAGCATCCTCTTGCCTTTCGAATAGCAAAGGTAGCGATGTTTTGGAAGGGTGGGGTTGTAGGGGATGGAGGCAGAATGAATGTGCTTCGACTGACTGGGTTAAGGATGTGGGCTGCCGAGTGTGGGTGGAGGGGTTACGTGGGCACGTAGGGGCAAAGAGACGGCAAGGAGGGCAAGGTGTGTACGGGCCGTACACAAAGATTCACTACCCGGAACAAATCACGGAATGGAAAAAAAAATATTCCACTCCATTAGAAACCTCATGTGTCAGCGCTCATTGAGTGAAAAACTAACGAACCAATTTAAATTCATTAAATTAGTGCGTAGTACCTACTTTCACGCCGTCAAATGGCACAGTGTTAAAAATATGGACAAAAAGTTTGAAAATATAGTAAGAGTTTCGCGTAGGCATTTTTAAGTAGAACAACTTGGTATTTTGAAACCGTTAATCAACGAATGCTCCCATTTGGAAATGAATACGCGCCATTCAGACTAAAAGCCATTAGGGCTCACCTTGTCAACCGAGCAAATGAATCCTTTGCGGTGAATTTTAAATATTTATGGCTAGCATGTAGATTGATCTTATGCCGTCTAATTGCATGCACTTTGGAGAAATCAATTTTTATGCCACTTCTTTTCCTTCACCACAAGTTAACGGGAGTACTAAATGCTGTTTTTAGCGTTTTCCTTAGTTTTTGTAGATGTCTCCCTTACATAGCATCGAAGTAATGTATAAATAAAGACGGTTTGATAGTTAAATGATAAAGTTAATAGTAATGTTAATAAATTTGATTTAGGATGCTAAAAAAATTGCTTTCATCAATACTTTTAGTACTCCAAATATGGGACTGCTCTTTGCTACTATTATGCTGCATCTTGTAATCGTTTAACCCTTAATGGCCTATTTAATGAAAAATATTGATGCTTTAAAGTTAGGGAACAAAAATTTTGAAAACAGATTAGCTTTTCAAAAGTAGCAGTAAAAATGAAAGTACTTACTGTTTTCATATTAAATTTTATGATACTTCCTGATATGACATTGTATTTCACGGCATCGTCGTCAGTTTCATTACAGTCAAACACGTTCAGCTCTA
Organism: Platycnemis pennipes; assembly: GCA_933228895.1. Lineage (NCBI taxonomy): Eukaryota > Metazoa > Arthropoda > Insecta > Odonata > Platycnemididae > Platycnemis > Platycnemis pennipes. The sequence goes on along the minus strand of OW121846.1, from coordinate 100,171,601 downwards.
AGTGAGCAAATTATTTTACATGCATTCTGCTCAAAAAGACATCGCCAACACTAATATTCTTTATAAAACACAGTGGTGCCACAGCCAGTGTGCGTAATTTATCTACTTCCGTTACTTACTATTGATTAACCAGCATTCAGCTTCGCTATCATTCAGTAGCACGAGCGTGCCACCGCAATTTTATCCTTCGGAAATTCTGTCTCTGAGACAGTTAGAAGATGAAGCCGGGAATGTTTATACGTAACTGCGAATACACTCTGTAGGGGGATGAAAGGTGGGGAGAGCGCGTGCGAGGAGAGGAATGGGATGTGTGGTGGATGGGTAGGAACAGTGGCGGGTAATGGCTGAGCAGCAAGCGGCTGCCCGTTGAATTGAATCTTGGTAAATGGAAGTGGTGGCCGGAGGAGGGTAAAAGCCCTTTCGTAATTTTGAGTAATATTCTCCCCTGTTTATTTTAAGAAGTGATCTCCTTAATGGCAGCTAAGGACCCGTATCCTCTAACCTGGCTCCAAATGAGGGGAACACGCCTTCGTGCCGTCGAGTGGAATCAAACCTTGGAGCTGAATTATTCGGCGCAAATTAAATCAGGAGTCTCAGAGTGTGTATCTGAGACCTTCTTACCGTATTCTCCGTTGAAGTCAATGAATTAGGAACCACATTGATTCCCTAGTATGCAATAAATGAAGATTGGCAAAGTGAATCGGCTACTGGAGTAATTCACATGAGCGTAACTGTGTCCGGTGAGACATAGTGGAATGATATCATAATGACAAAAAACAAGAGATAGCACTTATTCCATAGTTTTCTGTGGAATAAGTGCTATCTCTAGTGCTTTTTTATTAATTCACATGAGGTTTGAGAATATTATCGTAATTAAAAATAGTATGCCTCTGAAATTTAACAAACATTTGATAATATAACAAGCACTAAGAAGCATAAACGGATGATTGAATTTAGGATAAGTATGAAAACATACACGATGTGGCATTTTTTGGTTCCCCCCCCCTCCCCCCCCCCTCGTTGGACATTACCCCTCGGCGGACTAATTACCCTCCGGACTTAGCCGCAGGACTTGCTCGACAGGCGTAGCTAACGACAGGCGGAGCCAACGACGCCAACAATGCCTACGATTCCAAAATGCATCGATTTCGTCTGCTTCGTTTCGTCTGCTCGTTCAGCGGCTCGTTCAGCGGCTCGTTCAGCGGCTCATTCAGCCGCTCCTTCAGCCGCTCCTTTCCCTCTCCAGATGCTCTACCACTTATATAGCCCCCAAAGTGCGGATGAAGACCAGAAGTTAGGCCATCGTACGAGCCGTTATTTTGTGTTCCCCCGCCGTAGTGAAAAAAGAGTCCCGGATCACCCAATCCTAAGCTTCCACCTCGCCCCCTTCACATCATGCCACCTTTTCCTCCCCTCAATTTGCACCAATGATATTCCACGTGAAACCCCATTGCACTTTGACCTTCCAGAAAATACCCCCTCCTTACCCCAGAGAATACCTCCCCTCTCACGCCCTCTGTTCCAGTCGAGACGGCGAAGAGACGACATCGAGGCGAGGTGAGAGGAGAGTAGTGTTAGTCGATTCTCCTTTGTGCGCCTTGGACTTTCGGTGCAAGTTATTAGTTTTCCCGAAATTGGTGAAGAGTATTTCAATTTTGTTGGTTTGTACCTTGTTGTTTAAATACAGTGTTTGATTAGTTAGATTGTCTTACTTTTGTGGTTTTTTCTATTTCTGACCTCATCTTGCTCACCCGTCTTGGAAAGAATATTTGTCCTTTGGACAAGCGTTTCTCGTGAACTGCTGTTCTTCTTTCGAGAAACGCTGCAACATAATGAAACTCAATGTGTGGATTATTACCATTGAGTTTCATTATGCATGTTAAAAACTTCCAAAAAGTTACTCCTGAAACGGATTCTTATATTTGAAAACATACACTCACTAAAATTCAAAATCATATGTTTTGAGCACATTTCTTAAGATAATGATTCTTATTATCTTTAAAAAGTAGGTTTCATCAATTAGATCCAAATTCTTGGGATGACTTGGACATAGTGTCTATTTGCTTGGGAAGGTGTAATGTCATGGCATAATGAAACTTGTTGTGAACATATTATGGAGAGAAGAAAATTACAATTATAAGTTAATAGGGATCAGTTTCACCATCTCAATCGTGAAACAGTATTACGTGGCGAAAATGATTCCTTAAGTATATCGCTGAAGGGTTATACATTTAAATGTACTTTTTTCGGAATTGTATTAAGCTTGGTGGCAGAGCTGCAAACCAAAATACACTTTCATGGGAAGTGTATTTCATCTGCAGCCCACCGATTATATATCACGCAAGGAGAGGGAAAGTGTTTATGGGCCGGGTGAAGAAAAAAAATGCAAAATACTAAGGATTTGCGTTTTTTAAAAATAATAATAATAAATTTTATATATTTTATATATCCCTTCCCCATGGACTACGCCTTGTCGTGGTAGGACTGTGGCTTGCGTGTTCACGTGACCCCTAGAACTGCACTGGCGGGAGCCACTAATATTTCTCCTGGTATGGTCACCCATGACAGAGGTCGAAGGGTAGGAGCCTGACGAAAGGTAGTGCACGTACCGTGCTCGCAGCGCCTGTTCCTCTGTGAGAAGGCGTCTGACCCCAGTGCGGCGGTCTATCAAGTGATGGGGTCACGTTAAAAACACTATTCAGGCAGGGAACGGGAAACCACCTCAATTGAATTCTCATAAGAACACAATGGACTTGAAAAATAGAGAATCGAATTCTGGCAACTACGGGGCTCGGGACCAAATTAGTGGGACGGGTGTTGGGCCCGGCAGCAGGGTAAGCAAGGATTATGCGGTTGGCATCTCACGAAATCCTTGCACGAATAGAAAGACAGCAGCAACGGCAGCAGCAGCAGTGAAAAAGAAATCAGAGAAGAGAGCAACAATGCTAAGGATCGGGACATGGAACGTTAGGACAATGTTAAGGGCAGAAAGACTAGAAAAAATTAAGCATGAAATGGAGAGGACAGAGATCGATTTGTTAGGATTTAGCAAAGTAAAATGGAGAGACCAAGGGTACTTCTGGAGTGAAAAGTACAGGGTTATATACTATGGAGGGGAAGAGAGCCAGCGGGGAGTAGCAGTTTCATTGAATGCAACATTAGGAAAAAGGGTGATGAATGTGGAACGCGTAATAGATAGAATACTAGCTATCGAAATCAAAGTGAAGCCGGCAAATTTAGTCGTAGTACAGGTATACATGCAGACAGGGGAACATAGAGAAGAAGAAGGAGACGAAGTATATGATCAGTTGGAAGAATTTATCGGGAGAGTAAAGGGCAGTAAGAACCTAATAGTTATGGGAGATTAGAACGCTGTAATATGGGAAGAGAGGGACGGAAGTGAAGTAGGGGAGTTTAGTGTGGATGTAAGGAATGACCGGGGAGAGAGTGCATTGGAGTTCTGTAGGAGGAATAATTTAGTGATTACAAACACGTGGTTTTAACACCACCCTAGGCGTAGGTACACATGGAAAATGCCGGGGGATACTGGAAGGTACCAACTAACTACATCATGATTAGGCAAAGATTCAGGAAGAGCGTAAAGAATTCGCATATTTTCCCAGGTGCAGATGCCGACTTCGACCATAGCTTGGTGGTGATGAAATGTGAGATGAGACTAAAAAAGTTGAAAGTAGGAAGGAAATTAAAAAAGTGGGATGTGGGAGCACTGATTGGAGGGAAGAGGAGCAGATATCATGAGATTGTGGATAGATGAATGAGGGAAAAGGAGGGAAGATGAACAATAGATAAGAGCGGGGAGTGATAAAGACGGGCATAAATAAAGCAGCTGAGAAAACAATAGGAACAGCAGACGCTAGGAGGATCAAGAAACCATGGGTAACAGCAGAAATGGTGGAAAGGGTCGAGGAAAGAAGGAAATGGAAAAATGGTAATACAAAGCTAGGCAAAAAGCGTTATAAGGAGAATAATAACAGGCTTAGGAGAGAAACAAAGAGAGCAGTAGAAATGTGATTGAGCCGGCAATGCGAGGAGATCGAGAGACTCAAGAAAGAAGGAGAAATACGCAGTGTGTACTCACAGGTTAGAATGCGATCGGGAATCAAGAAATGGAAAACGGTCCCGTGCATCAAAGACAGAAGGGGAAATTTAGCAATGGAACCAGAGGAGATCCAGCGTCTTTGGATGGAATATGTTGAGGAACTGTATGATAGCGGAAATAGGCCTAGGAACTTGGACATAGAAGAGGAAAAGGACGTAGATCAGGATGACGTGGGCCGCGGAGTACTGGATAGTGAGATAGAGAAGGAACTGCGAGAAATAAAGGCAGGTAAAGCGGTGTGGATAAATAACATCCCAGGTGAGCTTCTGAAAAACCTAGGAAGAAGGGGTAAGGGTCAGATTTTATGATATTGTTCGTAGAATATACGAGGAGGGGGCTTGGCCGGAGGATTTTGTAAAGACCGTGCTGATACCTATACCGAAAAAGAGGGTGACAAAAGAATGTGAATACTATAGAATGATAAGTTTGATTTATCATCCGGCATAGGTAGTGCTTAGAATCATCAATAGAAGATTGGAAAAGAGAGATAACGAATTTCTAGGCGAGGTTCAGTTTGGACTTCGGAAGGGGAGGGCCACTCGGGATTGCAGTGATGAGAATACTAGTAGAAAGGAATCTAGAATACAATCAGGATGTATTCGCGTGCCTTGTTGATATCGGAAAGGTATTCGACAGAGTGAGGTAGGACAAGTTAATGGAAATATTGAGGGAGATAGGAGTAGACTGGAGAGACAGGAGACTGATACGGAATTTATACATGGCGCAGAAGGCACAGGTGAGAGTAGCCGATGGAGAAACGGATTGGGCCACAATAGGGAGGGGAGTTAGGCTGGGCTGTCCGTTATCCACAGTACTTTTCAATATATACTCGGAGGAAATGGTGAGTGAGGTTTGGGATGAGCTGGAGGCTGGAGTAAAGGTCGGGGGGAAATTGATAAAACCTGTAAGGTTTGCGGATGACCAAGCGCTAGTCAGCCTGTCAGCCCGTGGTTTGCAAAAAATGCTGGATGGATACGGGATGAAGATAAACCAAAGAAAACGAAAGTAATGCTATTTTCAAGTACAAAAAGGGCCAGTATAACGATAAAAGTAGGAGGTCAGAAGCTAGAGCAGGTAGAGAAATGTAGCTATCTAGGTAGTGTATTGGAAGAAAAAAGGCTCAGCAGCATTGAAGTGAGAAGGAGAATTGCATTGGCAAAAAAAGCTTTTACCCGAAGCCGTGAACTAATGACAGGGGCGTTGAGTAGGGCAGTGAAGAAAAGACTAGTGAAAATTTGTATATGAAGCGTTGCACTATATGGGGCGGAAACGTGGGGTTTTACGAAAAGAAGATTAAAATAGACGTAGGGATTTTGACATGTGGGTGTGGAGAAGGATGGAGAAAGTAAAGTGGATCAAAAGGAAGACGAACGATGTAGTGCTATAATTGGTAGGAGAGGAAAGAAATTTGATAGATGAAATTAGGAGAAGGCAGAAGGTGTGGATGGAAAAGGTAATAAAAGGGGATGGTTCTTTGAAGTAGGTGATTGAGAGAAGAGCGTTGAGTAAGAGGGGAAGAGGGAGGCGAAGAACGGGTAGCATGGATGGAGCGATGGGTGGCAGGAGGTATGAGGTGCTGAAGAGAGACATCGTGTGAAATTAAAGGGGAGGGAAGAATTAATTGTCCATTTAAACCTACCTTCACCGGTAGAATACTAATAGTAATAATAATTTTATATATTTACTGTGGAAAAGCCACCTTCTAAAAAATACAAATTAAACTTGTACACCAGTTGCCATTACACAAGAGATTAAGGGATTACATAAATCAATATAATCCAAAATGTAAATTGGAGTGAACTGGAGTAACTAAGGCTGCATTTTTACTTATAATCATATAAGTAAACAGGAAGAACATTTTTACTTATATGTATATAAGTATAAATGTTCTATTTTACGAATTATGTTTTACAAGTATATACAAAGGCGGGAAAGACTAATTTAATACATTTTAGATAGATATTCCGAGTGTTTTCTTTAAATTAAAGTATGGATTGTGTACAGGTTAGGCTTGTGGGTATGGTATTCCATAATTTTATTTTCCAAACATTTGTGTGATGGGTCGAAAAAATAAACTTGTCTAATTTTTAAGGAGAATACACTGGTTTGCCTTTTAGGAAACATATCAAGCACGAAGGCTGGCTTATGATTACGGAACAACCTAAATATAAACTATCCCCAAAAATATTTTCTCCTGAGAGTGACTGATAGCCACTCAAGTTCACGTAGGTAGGCACTGATGAGATTTCCGTATGTCACATATGAATCTGGCATATGATTTCATTAGCCATCAGCGTTTTAAGTTTAGTCTTTCAGTAATGTCATAATAAATTAAGTAGAAGTAACTCTAGTGAGGAATAATCAACGTGGAAATAAGGCTATTTCTAGTGTCTATGGGAGGTATATGTTTATGAATTTTCACTCATATGGAGTGGAATTTATTCTGTTTGGAATTAGGGATATATTATCTGGTCAGGAAATATTATTACCAATAGTGACACCTATATTACTAGCATAGTTGGAATAGAGGATTTCGTGTTGATCAACCTTTGTTTTTAGTATTAGGTCAATATCAATACGCTGAAGCATGCGTGAGTCTCTTATAATTAGGGATTTAGTTTTGGAATCATTTTAAATGAAGTAATTTGATGCATCCCACGATTGCAGTTGCTTCACATCTGCGTTTTTGCATCACAAAACTCTCTTTCGTTTAAGAATCTATTGTATTTGAACTCCAAAAATCCCCAAATGAAAATTTTTATTTTGGTAAATATTATTGCTTTAGATTTGAAAAAATGCATAACGTTTAACTAGATTTTTTTCCTGACATGATGATTGTTTTCACGTAATGTTTTTCAAGGGTGATAGCGAAGACAAATATACTGAATTGTGAAAAGACTGTCCGTGAACCAATTGATTACTTTAGTACAAAGAAGAGACACTGCCACATTGAGGAAAAATATATGAAATGAAATCCTACCAAACCTTTAATAAACCAAAAGAAGGCTTAAGAGCAGTTGCGTATTTTTTTTACACTTAAATATGGCAGTTGAATCGTTCTTACTTTCAGGTTCCATAAGTTTAAAGCTGCCTCCTAAAATTCAATTTCTTGCTCTTCTAGATAGTTCTTGGGATCATGGCTTAACGTATTGACTTTGGCTTTTATTTAAACGACCTGAAAGCTCATTAGTCAAAAAATAAAATCCTTTCAGTTCCGGGCTTCCCTTATTGTAACCCATCTGAAGGAATCGATGACTATTATGTAGAGACTGAGGATATTTATGAGGCTGCACAGCTCTCTTAAATTTTTATTCCATAATTGCTCTTTCCCCGTGCCTTTTTCAATTAAATTAAATTTTGGGCGCTGAAATAGAGAATAAAGCTAATAAGGTAGAGAGGAATAGGATGAATTTATGAGGATTCTGAGATGGAATTTAAGGGGATAGACCTGAAAAATTCATTAAGTTGAAGGGCTGAGGGATTTTTTGAATCACGGTCAAGAAATTCAGTCTCTGGGTCAGAAGCATTGTCTGAGAACTTGACCAGCAGCAAGAGTCCTCCTTGTAGAAACTATCTAGCTGCTAAATTACACAATGATGAAGGTACTCCCTTCAGGTATGGTGAATGATGAAGCTTAATGTATATTATATCATGCACGAAACTTACTTTTTCACTATTTTTGGCCTTTAGTTCATATATTATCATTATAATATCAGCCAGATATAGTTACCCTGAGTAATGAGTACAATGGTTTTAATTTTTATCTGCACATAGAATCACTGATACTGAGATGCCTTGCTCATGAATAATTGCACATGCTTAAAATTACCGAAGTAAGTTATTGTAAAGGTAACAATGTTTTCAGCGCAATCTCCAAAGCTTTTGTCCAAATTGTTTGGGGCTTTTGGAAAGGACACGATTAAATAGAGGTTATCACTCTGTAAATACATATATTTAAATTTTGTGATATAGACTTTTTCCATGAAATTGACTTATTTAACAGACTTTGAATATCGTTCTATGTTTGCTGGATAAAATTTCTGTAGCCCACTCAAAACGCAAACGGCAAAGAAATAAGGTTAAAGTAGATGAAACGTCGAAAAGTCGAACGAATGAAATAGTTGGAATAAAATGTGAGAAGGGCTCGAAGGTGGCGGGATAACCCTCTCACCTGCCAAATCAAAAGTTACAGTTTTGAACACCTCCACGGTGGGATTTTTACTACCATAGAAATGCGAAAGTGTAAGTTCTGTCTGCATAGTAAGGATATTCATTGATTTAATTGGATAATTTTACATTGGCAAGTACGCCGTCATGAAATACGTAGAAGTGCTCTTTGAAACGAGACACCTCAAACTCGATCTTGTTGACAATACCTGTGTTTTGCTCACATAGTGAGTTACGTCAGTTGTCAATTTGAATTGGAGTGAAGAAGAGGGGAAGGGATAATTTGGAAACTTTAAGACATCAGGATGGTGACTACATGGTGCATTACGTTCATAGTTTGGTATTTTTGCATGAGAGATGCTTATTATATTCAGATCGCCTAATCCTCTTATATGAAATGGTTTTGCCTCAGATAATTTGCTAAACAAACATCTACAGGCTTTCGAAATATGGACATTTAGGATTATAGTAAAATCATTTTAATGACTAAAGCATCAATCAAAAATATATATGCTTCGCTGACGTAGCTACACTGAGCTAGTTTGCCAGTTTTTAAGACCACTTCTACGTATTTTATGTTGCTAGTGGACGTGTCATTGCACAATGCGTGGGTTATCCATAATAAATCAGGAAAAAACACACACAATTACAGTTTCCTCACAGCAAGGTCCAAGTGTATCTGACAAAATACTAAAATCCTCCAGGTAGTGTGGGGTGGCCTTTGAGGTCAAGGAAGAGCAGTATCCATGTCCGAGTAAGGGACGAAATTCGTCTTGACGGTATTGCCCGTTTGATTGTACCATGCAATCGACGCAGCTGTGCAGGTGAATATTGCTAACGAACTGTTCGTACCCAATGTGTAATATTTGAATTAGTGCCTTGTGTACCATGTGTTGCGAATTTTCACAAACAAATGATTTATTTACTGTTCATATTACGTTTATGTATTTTTGACACATGTATTTGCATAATTTGTTAGAGCAGTATACTCCTTATACTCAAGAGAATCAATAAAAATAACTTTAAAATTCAATATTTTTTTACATTTCAAAGCCTTTACCCGGGGATCAAGATAAATTTAGCGATTATTTGAAGAATTGAATGTACGCCAACGAAGATACTATTGCAACGTGATCAAATTGACCCAGGTAATTTTGATTAAACCACTGCACTTATTTCTATAATATTTGGGAAATAAGTTTTAAACAAAACGATGATAAAGTCCTGTAAAGAAGAAAAAATCGGAGGAAAAGAGTCCGGCGTTAAAGGGCTAATTCTTTCCCGTCAGTGCTACCTCAAATATGTATTTATGGATGTCCTTAGCAATGGAGCGCGGAATAATTTCTTTGTACATGCGGGTGCAAAAAGTGCAATTAGAACACGTTAATTCTATGATCGGAAAATGTTTTAAAGAATTTGATACACACCTATTAATGCTCCTTTTGGATTTGATAATGGAAAGAAATTACGGAATAAATTTACCACAAGACTAACAATTTGCTTCTGGCAGAGTTACCACGGTACGCCTCTAATGTAAAGTCGGTTGAAGACGTATATCAACTGATAATATTTTGTTTGGAACTGCATGAGTTGAAGTGGAGAATTTCCTTTTTGTTTTCGCTTCTCATCCAGCCGAATTTGGAAACAATATATTAAATTCACGCATTTTAATGTAATGGAGACGTGAAATTTATAAAACCGTATATTGCTTCTGGTCTGAGTGATTTCACGCCGTGAGATTAAGAATTGTTTGATAATTTTGGATATATTATAGAAAACTGATGCCTTATTAAGGGAGAGAGCAATATAAAATAACCGTAATTAAAAACCTTAGATTAAAATATTATTAGCGGTTTAGTGGGTGATCGAGTAAACAGTTCATAATGGTTAATCGTCGTAAAAATCTGGAAAATTGGCGCAGAGCAGGACCATTCATATTCTTCCTCAGCTGAAGAGTCTCAAAATATCATTTTCCACATTATTGAAGTGATATTATTGCGAGCATAATATCCATTTGCATTAGTGAGTTATGAAAACAATTCACCTGCGTAATGAACAGTGCTGTGCCACATGGGTAATGGAAAATATCTTAAGCTCTTGGACAATGAGCAGGAAGCATTGTGATATAAGAGTCTTCCAGTCAATCCTTCCGTAAAGCGATAGACGTACGTGTTTAACGAGGGAAGCGTGCTTGCTGCTCTGTTTTCTTCTGGAGACGCAGGTAACGTTGAAATTTTTTTAAAGTTCTGCTTGATAGTGAGTTGTAACTTGATACTGCAATTTTCAGATTCAGTGGAGGCTGTGGAGACTACCACGCTCCTCTTTTACCCTCTATTACCTTTTTTTTAGTTAGGTACTAAAAGTACCTAACTAAAATACAAGAAAGATAAAACATATGGAAGCAAATTCAGATCAACATTTCAGAAAGGGAATTTTATAATAAAATTTATCATATTCCATAATAGCATTTCCTGGTAATAAATGGTTATTCGTCAACGATGTTTATCATTTGAGAGTAGAAATACTTATTTCGTTAAAAATATGCTTTTCCGTCATTTAGATAAAACTTTTACCCATACACTCACTCAGTGATTCAACCCGTTTTGATAGGTGAGGGTAGAGCTCACCCCGGACTAAGCCACGGGCGTGTGAATTTCACACATTCTGGGTAGGGGGGACAGTTCCTTTCCCTGGGCCACCTCACACTCCGAGGATTTTTCGTTCGGGGGCGTCAAAAGGCTTCACGCAGATTTGAACCGGGGACCCTTCGATCAGTAGCCAAGCGCTCTACCCACTAGGCTACCACGCTCCTATTTTACCCGTTAATAGGTACTAAAAGTACTAAACTAATGTACAATAAAGTTAAGACAAAAATGATAATAAGCTGTCAGTACTTCATACTAAAGTCAGTAACGACAATGTAGCATAGTAGGGAGTGATCACCACTCCTTTTCTCTAAGTAAATCAGAATAACTGAGTTATCTATACATTTAAGGCCATTTATGTTTGAGAAAGACTGCAGGTTTACCACTCTTGTGCTCGCAAAAATCATCATCTCAACTCACTTCAGTGTAAGTGTTAAAGTTTATTGCTTCTCATGGTAATGGGCTGAGGAGATATTATCGGGAAGCAATAGTGCTTCAATTGACTCGAAACCAACGCACCCTCCACCCGTTTGATTACTCCCCTCCAACTCCCGTGCTAAAAGGGAACTCACTAGACAGCCTCGAAACATTTCCAATCCTTTCCACAAACATCACTTGTGCCAAACTGCTTGTCTCCCAGTCCGTTCCCTACTCATCTCTTGAGCGACTCATCACAGCAGGCAGCCGGCCTCTCCCCGGCCCTGAATCGCCCCTCCCCAGCTCTCGCTACCAAGTTCGCCCCCGAGGAGGCGGCGACTCCTTTATGAGGCCACCCACTTGCCCCCACTTTGCCCCCCCACGGACCCGCCTGCCACAGCCCACGCCCCCGGCCGCCCCCACCCGCCTCCGCCCCCGAATGCCGCCCGTTTCCTTCTCCTTCCCGGCGGCTGTCCCCCGTGTTCGCCCCACCTTGCCCCCCTCGCCCCAAGACGTCTAACAATGTGTCTGCCCCCTCCTGCGTATCCTTCCTCACCCCGCTGCCTGGTGCAGTTCCATAACGCGTAATTTCCGACGCCATAATACCAATGATGAACGCCTTATCTAATCTTTGACTCATTTGAACGCATTTCCCGATGCTTGAAATTTAATTTTAAGTCCATTGGCTCATACGAGGAGGGATTGGTTGATTTATTATCACCTGGCGTCTTTTCCCTTTAGGATATATACGAGTCGTTTGTTATAACTCCCTTTCCTTATCGTCTCGAGATCTGAGATCCGTTTATTTAATAAGTGGAGCCAATAATGCCAAAATTTAATCGCCCCACTCCTTTCCTCACTGTCCGCCTGGCTTACACCCAAGAATTATCGTAGAGTGCATCGAAATACCATTTCCCCCAGGATGTTGCTTCGATGAACATCTGAGTATCGTAAAATTAATCGAGAACATTACATTTTCCCCAAAATCAGCATCCTTAGCTCAGTAATATATACACATCATCATCAGAAGTTTTATGAGTTTTACAATGGAATGGACTGGAATGTCATAAATAAATTATTTTAAAATAAAATATGCTTCAATTTTCCATGGTTTTGTATGGGTTAGAGTACCAGCCTTGTCATTGGAAAAACATCTCATTATCTTGAAATTCGTGACACTCAATTGTCCTGCTGGTTATCCTATAGTTCAAATGAGTACTGAGAACAAATACTATGAAAAATATTTTGCAAATTATGGCCAAAAGAAGTTTCTGAAGTATGAATATCTGAACTCTAAAATTCTAAACTTAACTCTGAATTATTTCTAAGGAGTCCTTTGTAAGCATTATACCTCATTGGCTATGAATAGTGATCTCATTACCTCAACAAATATTGCATACCAAACATCTACTCGAGAAAAACGATGCTGTGGAATACGACCCCGAGAAATTTTATCTGAGCATGTGGTACGCAAGAGAAGTTTTCACTCACTCTCCAAACAATGGAGTGGGGAAAATTTGTATGTGTCAACACATTTCCCGCACCATCCACTCAGAGCTCCCGGCTGCGTGTTCGAGCAAACCTACGTCTTTGCATCCACGGAAGCATGGGTCCCGAAAATTCGGCAGTAAGTAGTCCGTGTATCCAAAATTACATTTATCACACCAACCCTCAACTTTTTACATGCGAAAATCATCTTCAGATCTTACAACTTACCTCATCCTCCCACCATGAACAAAGGAAATGAAAATGGGAATTTGGTAGCATCATAGATCCATCTTATTGTTTAATTTATTATTTATTCGCTGATGGCTTTAGAAGAAGATGTCCTAGGACAGTTTATGATGATTTTAGGGAACCAATGTCAATAATACTCTACACAGTATAATAATTAGACCAAAATATTCGACAATTTATGAAAATGACATTTGAATACCAAAAGTGATTCTGCAACAACTTATGTTTGGAGAATGACAACATATGGTATCCTCCTTTTGTCACCTTTAAGAGTAGACTGATATGCATATTTCTTGCGTAGTTTACCTAGTATATACTGTCCACAATTTTGCTAGGAACCGAGCCTGTCACCAGCTAGTCAATATGTGGGTCAATGTAGGATTTAGCTTTTTGTTTTAGTTTAGGCATGAGATTTATTGTCCAATATCGCCGTGAATAAATTTAGAATGACTTTTTTTTTAATTTCATATTTTAGCAAACAGCTTTGATTTACGTACAGAGTAATGTGGCATCATATATCTAAATTATAATTTCAGAAGTCACCATTTGGGCTTTTGTACCTCATAATTGTTCACAAAACATCAATTTGGCAATGTAGAATTTGTATTTAAGCGGCGTAAGTTGTACAGGAAACAATTTAGCGGTTTTTAACATTTCGTTGCCGGCGTTTTAGTGGCTACCTTAACCATTTGCCCAGGGAATTGAGGATGATACCACGATTATCAATCATGCCTCAATAAGCCTCAATCATGGCCTCATAAAACATCAATTTCAAGTAAAGAAGGAATGAAAATTATAAAACTACATGGCAAAATTTTACATAAAACTTTTCTTTGCCTACACCTTCAGTTAAAGTTTTCCATAATATTACATTTTCACGGTTTATTGAATAACTGCAAAGAATTTAAAGATTTGCTTTAAATAAAGAAAAGGTCGATTTAAACCCTATTATTCATAGCATGGCGTAATATTATAATAGCCCACTTTGATGCTTTGAGATGTCACATTACAAAATGGCACACTTCGACCCCGAGCTACTTCAGAAATGTGGAGCGGGAGTGTGTAAAAAGCGCCACCGTATCTGACAAATTTACCATATCTGATGAAGAACGATTTAATTTTTGCATTAATCGACTAAAAAGGCCAATGCCTTGGCCGAAGGGACGGATTGTCGTTCCAAAGCCCTCACTAATTCCATTACCTTCTTTCCTCTGCGAAATTCACTCAGCTTCCACTTTCCGTGGCCGGCACTCATTCCTGCGTGCCCTCAACGTCCCACAGCTCACCTCCATTCTTTCTTGCCCCTGCTCCCTCAATTCTTGCTCAATTTTACTCCCATTTCTTCCACTTTCTCCCCGTTTTATACCGTCTGGACGGCCTTCTCCTGGGACCCGGCTCCCTTATTAGAATAAATAGCCTTTTCATCGGATTACGACGTCCCTCGGAATTTTAACTGTGAAAAACATCAGCCAAGGGTCTCGGGTTGCTTGAGGGGGGGCGTTCAGATGAGGAAAAGAACCAACCTCTTGCATTGGCTGAGAACATTAAAGCCTTTCGCTTTTATTGACTTTATTTGGGATCCACTCCGCGGCTTCGGGAAATTTCTGCGAGGGAGGGCCGGATTCCTGGAGCTGGCGGGGGAAAAGGAAATGGGAAGAGGCGTGAATGGAGCAATCATCCGCTGGTAATGATGCATCGGGGTGATGGCCTCGAAGGAAGCTGTCAAAAGGAATTCACTCATATAAACGTCTATTGCCTTTGATTAAAATATTGGTGCGAAGCATAAAGCATTAGCCTCGTTCGGATGGCGAATTCCATTCGACATCCCAGCTCCTATTCCATAGAACCCATTTCTCATAACTCATCAAGTCACCGATAAGGCTCAGGGTATCTGGCGTTGAGGCTCAACCCTCGAAACAAAATGGGAACCTAGTTAACCTCAACGCTGCCTAACCCAATGGGTTTGCGATTCAATTTCGACCTCTTGCAAAAAGGATCTGTTTTGTGAATGCATAAACGCAACTTGGTGATATTCACACAATTTTACCTGAAGATATCGTGACCACCAAAACCGGTTTCACAATCCTGGTATTCAATAAATCGTGAGAAAACTACTAAGGTATGCTTATACCACCTATCTTGGAAATATTCCACAAATTTGGGACGTCATTATTTGATTGCAAGACTCATTTACGTAAACTTGAGCTCATCAATGATGTGGAACCCCATTTAATATGATCTACATTGAGATGAAAACTTGAAGTTCTGGTGGCAGAATTTGAGTTGTAATCCAAATATCATCAAATAATTGAGCGTTAGAGGTCGTATCATGATTGCTGATTATGGAAACGATTGATGATGTAAGGTACTTAATATGATGAGGTAAGATACTTAATATGATACTTGATGATATATACCAGATGTATTTACTTCGTACAGATATGGCCTGGTAGCTTATATCTGGTGGTATATATCTAGTTTATCCTAGATATAGAAACTTAATGACCTGAGTTATTAACTAAAAATTACTTAAGCTGTCCAAAACTTAAATGCTTGGATCTCTCAATAAAACTTATTTCCAGTTATTTATAAAAGACATGTTTAGATGAGAGATATTGAAATTACATCTGTACTTCTTAAAATTTCACTGTGCTGTCGTCCACGAGTTTGTTCGAGGTTTAACATGCATTATTGTCACTACATTCATGCATGTATGGATACTGGTGATTCAAATTTCTTTAGGGAAATGAACAACCTCTCTTATGCGAATAATAAAATTTGACACTTAAACAAAAAAGATAAAACAGTAAATTTCTCGAAAAGGAAAGGACAATTTCCACAATGGTGAGGATATGCAAACAGTGGTGTGAAATAGAGCCCAAATGTATAAAGCAGGTAGAGGTATGATTGAGTAGCGAATTGCTCAGAAAAGTATGATATAAACTATCTTTAAACTCAAAACTTATTTCTGGCACCCGTCAGTTTGCAGTTTGCATTGATTATGAGTAAAATAGACGGCACTGGCGTTCCCACGCTGCGTTTACACCATGCCGGTTAGCTTCACAAGAGCACGATGCATGCATCCACTCTTGGAGCGGAATGTATCGTGTCGGAACTAGACACAGTGAATTTGAATATGGTTTCCCGTTGATATCTAACCGAACATCTGTGCCTTTGGAGCGTGATATCCTCTGTCAGCGCAAGCACGGCTACGAGAGGCGGTTATTAACGTCTGTCACATTCGCTCGGCAATGAATGGCGGCTTCACTACTTGCGCTGCTCGGGATGAGAGCGACTTGTCTCGTGGGCTTTTCGATGTGCAGGGTATTTGATTTTTCTTACGTGAACAAGGCAATGCAAGAGGATCAAATACGTATGATCAGTTGGAAATGCGTGATGGGCACATTTATGCCAAAAATATATCGCGAACCAGGAGTTAAAACCTACGAGCGTTTAAATTATTATTACCAATGATTTTACTTTGTCAAATGGAGAGTATTTTCAACTAATCATAAAAGTTTAACTTCCATTTAAGCTTGATATAAAAATGCTTGCTGTGCGAAAAATTTCGTCTTTTATAATGAATGGTGGGGTCGTTTGAACTCTAAGATGAGTAGAAATGCTTCTTAAAAAAACACTGTACACACATCGTTCTGTAAGCACGCACTTGGGAAAACTCATTGGTATTCATAAAAATTTTGCAATTAAAAAAAGTGTCATAAGAAAATGTCTGATCTATAAGAGGAACATATTACTGATATTGAATATTACTGATCGTCATCAAAATGGGTACACAATAAGATAAAATGGAATTTCTTAAGGCCATATTGTGTAAAGCTGTTTAATAATTTCATATATTTTTCGAACAAATAGAATACAATTGTATTTATTTGAAATTCAAAGAACGCAATTTTAAGAAGTTTTTTGTTGAAATTAAAGCGTTTATTTAATCTGTAGAATACTAAGTATACTTCTTCCACTGCCTGAATTTTGCACTCGCAAAGGATAGAACTAGGCCTACCATTTCCGAGTATACAATGCTTAACATGCCAGTTTCACTTGTACACGCTGTGCGCCTTTAAGAACTATATAAATTGTGTATCAGTGGGTCAAATATTTATACTTATAATGGTAATTATTTTAAAGACTCGGGAATGCACTTAGTCTTGTAAAAAACGCTAATTATTGTGCAAATTATTGAATTTAATTCACTGTACAGAGTTCTTCTTATCGAAAGTAGCAATTTACAATATGTTTTTACGCTTTGGTAATATTTTATATTGTGTACCCCAGCTGGGGTACAGAAATGCGAGGAATGAGAAATGCGAAAATGTTAAGACTAAAGGCCTGACAACACATGCATCGAAGATATTGACAAGGATCATCAAAAAAAGTGAAAAAAATACTTTTAAGATAAATTTTTCCAAGAAAATAATAATCTAAGAGAATGAAATATATTTACATCGTACTGAAAATAAAAAATAATATTTTTTCGGGTGAATTAGAGTTTAGCCTAGTCCTGGAAATAATTAAATGCAATTCAAGGAAATTATCCACACAATGAATTATTTATGAACATTAATAGGAAGTAATTTTGGTTTCAACAGTATAACATATTTAAAGTTGTCTATTTATGCAAGGCCACAACGAAAATCATGGAGTGCTCTTTCATATCCGATATCAATATAAATTAATAAATATAAAGGCATTGGAATTCAGTGGAATAGAGCGCTTCAATATATAATTTATAGAAAATTTTTAAATGAACTAAAGTTAAGGAACAAAATATAAATGAGGTCGCGCCCCATGCTTTACGCTGTGGCCTTGCATGTATAGATCACTTTAAATGTTATATTGTTGAAATGAAACTTACTTCCTATTAATGCTCATAAATAATTCATTGTGTGGATAATTTCCTTTAATTTTATTTCCAGTATTAGGATAAAGTTCAATTCACTTCAGAAAATATTGTTTTTTTAAGTAAAATTTGAAGATATTTCATTTTCTTAGACTTCAATTTTTTTTAGAAAAGCATGCTTAAAATATTTTTTCATTTTTTATTTTTTACTCCTTACTACAAGCAAATTAGATGTCTATAAAACTACACTAGATTATTGCTATACTAAATCTCTGCACTTTATATGTTATATATATATATATGTGTTATATGTTATAAATACGTTAAATTTAAGTATGTCTAAGATAACTGATAACTGATGAAATATAACCATCTAATTTTCAAGGACTAGAAATTAATCGTACGCGAAGTGCTTTGTATTTCAGAGAAATGACCAGACAAAAGGCACATAAAAATATTAGTTTTGAACAGGTTTCCTTGAACGTGTTTCCCAATTATTGGGATAAAATCACATTAAAACGCTTCATGAACGTTGAGCAACGCTTCATTTAAAGTTATGAAAGACGACACATCGAAGTCTTAAGATTTTCGAGTGAAAAGAAAGTTACCGACTGGAGCAATCGAATCCGTAACCGTAGCATGGAAATCCTAACGCAGTCACCACTACATCATAAGAAATACAGGAAATTGATGGATATTATAGTCTTAAAGTGGTTACCATGGGAACGAGACCCGTGGATGGAACCGCAGAACCATGGAAAAGCGAACTAAGAAAAAGCATGTAAAAACGACTTTCATTGCATTTGTGGAGTTAGAGAAGGATTCTGACAACGTGGATTGGAATTCAGTGCTTGGAATTCTGAAAGGAATTGGAATGTCCTGCAATGCTTAAAGAATCATCCACAGTTTGTATAAAAATCAAGTAGCTGTGATTAAATCTAGACCCAGCTGTGAAGATGCAAGAATAAGGAAAGGAGTGGGACAAGTCTGCTCACTGTCTCCTGTAATTTTTAATGTTTACATCGAAAAACCATCAGTGGAATCAAAGAGAAGTCTCCTGGGGTGAATATCAGTGGAGAAAAAAATAGCATGCTACGATTCGCTGATGAAAATAGCACTCATAGCAGAGACATAGAGGAATCTGAATAAGATTCTAAAAACATGGAAAGGCCAATGGCCAGAAATCAGCTAAAGATCAATAAAAAAGGCTAAGACACTGGTATGCAACATGAGAGGAGGCCAAAACCAACGTTAAACTAGGAAAACAGAAGTTGTGAAAGAGTTTCGTAGCTATGGAAGCCGAGTAACCAACTAAGGACGAAGCAAGAAAGAAATAGTCAGCTGAATAGCCCAGGCAAAGAGGGCATTTTATTAAAAGACCAATCTACCTACCGCTGGAAATACAAGGGTAGAGGTAAGGAAACAAATTATTAGAACGTACATCTGGAGCGTGTTTCTTTATGGCAGTGAAGCATGGAAAGTGACAGCAGCGGAAAATAAAAGGCTGTTAGCATTCGGAATGTGGTGCTAGAGATGAATGGTGAAGATTAAATGGATTGCCGAGTAAATAACGAGGAAGTCCTAAGAAGAGTGGGGGAAAAGAGAAGTCTTCTGAGTAGCCTAAAAAGAAGACGGGACAACCTAATCGGCCACATCATGAGACATGAAGGCCTGATGAAGACAATCGTTGGGGATAAAGTGAATGGGAAGAATGGCAAAGTATGGCCTCGTGTGAGGTACATGGAACGAGAGATGAAGGATGTGAAAGAGAAGAAATATGTAAATATGAAGGGATTAACCGTTAGAAGAACTCAGTGGAGAACTTCGTCAAACCACTCTAAGGATTGATGACTAATGATGATGACCCCAGCTGGCCATATGCTCTCTGCTGGCAACCTTTCCATTTGATTTCGTGGATCTGTGTCCTGTAAGTTACTCGATACAGATCTCTGCCAATTTCTCCGCTCTACATCAATACCTTGATGTACAAACAATCGCTTCCCTCTCACACATATTAATTCCTCGTGAACTACAATTAAATATCTTACTCTTTACATGTTACAGACATTTCATTTCAGCTGTCCCTATTCTCATTCCATTTTCTACCGTTCCGTGGTATGACTTTGGGCAAGGTCACAGTACTCTAGGAAATTAAATCATCATAACATTCTAGTTTGGATTTGATTTTGCACTTTGTTTTGCAAGTATTTTTGGTATATTTTGAATGAAAATATGACTAATCATTAGCAGTGATCTAGTACAGTGAATCATCATCTTTTTTTCACATGCACCTCCCTTGCTCGTCCTTTTCCATAATTTGTAAACCTAATCTATGCCCCATACCTATAAGTTTGTAGCTGCTATTTTTTTTTGCTTGAATTCATTTAAAACCAAGGTTTCTAACTATACCATTTTGGGCATGTCATTAACGAACGAAATTCATAGCAATATCTCCTTAGATACGTTTTATAAACTTTCGTGTGTGTGCGAAGTGTATATTTGGGGACATCTCACCCACTGACATACCCTCGAGGTAACTTTCAGTTTAGTCAGCAGATATAGATATAAAAAGCTAAGTTTCCACCCATAACTGACTGCATATTATTCGACGAAAAAATTTCTGTCTTCTGGTTCCCTCTTTTATGCCTTCACATTTTTCCGGTGTGTAAGAGTCTGTGTGCGTAGCGACATGTTGTTACGCACCAGGCAGACTGGTACAGACTACCGGACATCTGAAAGTGAGAGTGAAATAATATGAAAAATGCTTTTGAGTAAAATATCTCAACTCAAATTTTTCCAAGCCTTAGTGGGAGAATGAACAAACGAGACTCATCATCTCTGAGCTATTATGCAGAGCCAATAAGTGATTCAAATTGGATACTCTGGAGGTGCTGTAATTTTGTGATCATTCTGCTGATGAGCATGTGTCTCCCTAATGACCATGTGGCCCGGAACCCCCCAAAATTTCTCTTTGACTCTCCATGAAATTTTCCTTTAAAATCACATCCTCCCCTCTGACACCAGTGCCACTATCACTACTCCCCCATCCCACTGGCCTCCACCCTTTCTCTAATTCTTCCCCTTCTGGTGACCGAGGGGTCACGTGCTCGGTTTTTAAAACACCGAGGAGGCACCCAGCACTTGTGCCAATTGCCTCTGTTTTGACCTTTTGCCTCCTGACTTTCTCATCCTCCACTCAGAGAATATTTTTTTCATTCTCTTCTAGCCACTTTTTTTCCCACAACCAACCATCCTTTGCATATAATTATGCCAGTGTGGTAAAACGCGCACCAAAGTTAAAGACCTATACAAGTTACTAAGGCTATTATTTCAGATAATAAATTGCATTATTTTCTATTTCCCATTATGGAACTTTCTTCACGTCCCCCGAAGTCATTAGGAACGTACTCCTTGGAATATGTGTTTCCGAGTTTGAGAACTTAGAACTCTTTGAAAGAAAAAGTTCCTTAAATAAGGCGACTACTTTCGGGGCTCCATTAAGTAAATTTAATTCGCAAATGATATATCCTAGTGAAAAGTAGATATCTTAATGCAAATATTAACTTTAGATAATAATGGAGGAAGAAAATAGGAAAAATGCATCACTAAACAGGTTGTACATGTTGATTGCTAACCATACAATTCATTATATGTTTTATTTACATTTCACGTACATTTTAATGACGGAATTTAATGTTGGTAATTACCGATAATTTTACATGTTCTATAGTTCCACAAATGTTACCTGCACTCATACTATTGACAAATATGTTAGAGGAATTATTCGGAAAAATATTCGATTGCTTTTTTCGTCAAAATATTGACAAGTCAGCCTTCAGGCCATCTGCAGGTACCCGGTTCCCCATTATTTTGCTCTCATTCCCCTCATCTGAACATAATGGCATTTTTTATTTCTATGTTATCACCAGGCATTTATTGAGTTAAACCTTCTATTCCTTTATAAATATTTTGCAATTTTTCGCTTCATCTAATATCGTCAATTTCCTTGCATTTTTCATTTAAAGAGTTGAATAAAATATGCCAAATTTAATGCTCTACACTATATTTGCAGCATCCTTAAGGTATTTTGCAAATGGCAATTTTGCCGACCCACCAGAAAATGTGGAATTCAGCTTCCCGATTCGCACCATCATATACTGCTGGATAGTAAATTGGAAATTCCTTTGTTTAAATTTTTTATCTCACTGTTTGTTCTTCCATTGACGTTTTCATTGAAATTCAAAATGAAATGATGCATTTACTTTATTATAATTTCAATCTTTTTCAAAAAGAAATTAAAATTTTTGCTGCGTAACGTGTCTGCTGTTTGGATACTATAGCATCAGCACACTAGCTGTTTCATTATTTCTCAGTGTTGGAAAATCGATGAAAATTCGGATTACACACGCGGAAAGTAAGATAATTTTATAGGAATTGCTAGAAACTGCACTCTTTTTTATCACAGGCAACCAAAAACTTTTAATGACTTGCCTTCAAGATTTATTTATAAAGTGCTTAAGTGGGTAAGTTGAATAAAAATATGTATCACTGATGGAAGCTCAAGTAGCCAGAGGTACAATCTGATTGTAAATTTGCATCTTATGATTAAAAGAAAAAAATCTAAATACTACCCTTTTGAATAATATCAAATTAGATATTTTAGAATTCTGGTTTTTGGAGTATATTTATTATGTCTACCAAAACTCAAGGCTATTATGCCACCACTCGCTATATGCATCTATTTAATTAATCAAAATGTTTCATTCGGGGAGAGACGGTGGTTTTAACAATCTTCAAAGAGCGATAGGCAAGGTTGGAATACAGTATTTTCAAATACGGTCTTACAAAATTCCGGTTTAATCAGGTCTTAATGTTTCAAGTGTGCGTTTGCATGTGATACGTAGATAAAATACTAGGTGTAAAAAATATGCTTCATTCATGGATCGATAAGTCAAAGCTGAAAAAATAAGAGAGTCTTTAAAATAGACAAGACAAATATAAAGGTATGAAACAAGTGAATTGAATAGAAGATCCAATTAAGGTAGCAACCCATTCAAATATAGTAAAAGAGAATTTTATGTGGGTTCAGAATATAAGGATGCTTATATTCTGGGAATAAGAATCGAGGAATAAGAAAGTAATTCAATGCTGAGTGATAGGTTTTTATTAGTTGATACATAATATTGTGTATTATTGGTGTATTATACGGCAAAGAACCTATGATGTTGACCTTTGATTATAAATATTTCGTCAGTATTTTACTAATAACTGATGCCAATATATAATACATTATTTTTCACATAACACGTGTTACGTTCGCGAAGAAAAAGGTATACCCTTCGCAAATTAAAAAACTTTTCTTTTTACCTGGCACTAGCTATAAGCTCAAGCAAATTTAATGTTAAGGAAATATACTTAATTATTTTACCTGATTGTATTTGCGAAATAACGAATTTTCCATTACATATAATTTTGTATATATATATATTGTATAATAATTTCTGTAATATCTTAGATAATATATGTTACCGTTGCTTAATGCCGGCTTCAATACACCTTAGTACGTACGTTGAATTCATTATAATCTTGCAATATATTTAGTGGTGGCACTTCTGTGGAGTTGACCTTGTGGAAATGAATACACCAGTCTAAGAGAAGAAGAATATGACATGACTTCGTTTGTTTTTGTATGTGTTCATTCCAGGCCAATTTTCTCACTTTTGAGCGACACGAACTCTACCAGTTTGTTAAAAATCCACATATTTCATATGTATTTGAGTTATTGGAATGTACCAAGAGCACTGTTATTTATCAATTACTTTGCCCGTTAACGATGGAGAAAAAAGAGGAGAGAGACGAAGGCATACAAACATCATTTTGAAATGACGTTATCCATGGTCTTTACACTCATAGTCTCGTAAATCACTAATGCTTAGAAAATAAGACAACTCCATGAGAATTCATGCGTAGAGAAAATTTTCTAATAGGAATTATAAGCATCCTAAGCAGATGTGACTGCCTTTTCCACTTTCACCTTATTCTTCCCTCGCCAGAGCATTTCTTCAAATTTGCCTTCATTTTGATTCAATGTACTTTTTACCAGACGCTGCATAAAACCCAATAGAATTGTTTCAAGCGTTATAATCCATACCTGAAATGAAGAACAGAATGAGATGACATCCGGTGGTGCGCAAGGTTAGAAGTGTTATCCTCCTGGTCCCCTTAAGTGAAAACAGTAAAAATTATGAAAACACAAAGAGCATGCAGTGAAAGTCAATAAGCAGTGACTTGGGAAAGGTAACAATGAAGAGAATACACACGAATTTAAAATTCTAGATAAACATTTATCTTTCCCTTCAGATGAAAGCATTTCGCGTTTCAGGCGCCTTGATGCATTTATCGATTGATGGACCAGTGGCGGAGAAATGAGGACGTTGATATATGCATTCAGGGAGCCGAGCTTCCTTGCTTTCTCTCCTGGGAGAAGTGTCACTAGTGTAAAATATGTTGGGCAATGTCCCATCCCTCCTCTTCCGGTTTACTTGAGTGCGATGGAGCGTGGAAATGCTTCTTGATGAATGAATTGCTGTGTTCATCGAGTGGACAGAACGCCAATAGTGAGAGGCGAAGAACAGATCCTTTCACTGTTAAGCCGGAGAAAATGCAGTAGCTGGTAACCACAGAAGACGTCGAGCGGAAACTTCATACATCCATGGACTATTAAGTGAATGATGTGTTAGAATTGCAGCTGAATATCTTCTGCGTAAGGTAACGCAGTGTAATCTCACAAGAGACAAAATTCTCGGCAACTTATCGGTCATGAAGTATACTTTAGTGTCCATATATGTATAAGACCAAGATAAACGAATACTTTGGGAAGTTCAAGATTTCCTTAAGTTGGAATTCCCTAACTTTATGCATTAAATTTCAATCATACTGGAATAAAAAATTATATGTATTTTATTCTGCTACTATTGTCCTGTTTATCGAACTTTGGAGGAACAAATTGGCTTCCTTCTTGTAGTAAGTGAGCAATTACCATTCTGATGAATCAGTGTTTCATGAAAAAAGTAGCTCATCGTCGTAAGTAAAACTAATTTCCTGAATTTTCTAAATAATTTGACATATGATTTTGACACTGAGGTGATGAAAATGAAAAGTACACACATCAATAATTTTCCCTCTCCTTGAATTGCCCTCGCAGGCAAAACAAAACACGTAAATCAGTGAAAGTGAGCGTGGCGGAAGTTACTAAAAACAATACCAAAGAGAGAAAATGTGACAGCAGAGCTTTAGCAGAGATAAATGTGTGTATCGGATAACACGGTTAGACTTGCAGCCGGTATTAAATGACTCTTGTAATATATACTCATTTTATTGGACTCCCCTCCGACCCACCTCTGACGCTGGGACCCGTTCTTCAACAGTAATCTTTAAAACGAGAACGAAGTGCTCGAGGCACCATCCCGCGCCCGCATCATCAAGCCTGAGATGCTCCCGCGAAAGTGAACTCAAAGGGGTTTCTCCCCCGTTGAGCCTTAATGATTTTTCACAGAATACTTCAGCAAAACTCACGAGCCCGCATCCTCTGACGCTGATTTTGGATCCAGCATCCATGAAAAGTAAAAAAATATCTCGCTCGGCATCTCAGGACATGAGATAATTCAGAGTGCTACTCATTGCATAGACCTGTGCGTTGGTAAAAATTTGTCTGTTTCTGTTATCCTCAGGCTCTGAGTACGATTCAAGCGGATGGTTTCAGCTTGGCCAAGTCGGTTTCCGTGGGAAGATAATTTATCCATCCTCGTGTGAGCGCTCAGAAAGGGGGCAATGGAGAAACGGATGCGAATTGCCGACGCGGAGACTGGATCGTGAAACTTTTAGCGAAACGTTCGTCACGGTCAAATCAATCGAGTTCCTATTGGCTTAAATCACACGCAGTGACTGAAAATAATCAATCGGAAGGTTTTTATTCCGCGGTCATGGCTAATCTCATCGGACGGCCATTTATCCCTTTGAGTCGGACGGCAGGTGGAATCACCCTGATTGACACAAGTAAAATCATTACCGACGTCACATAAATTTTAATGCATTGTTAATGCTAGGGAAACGCCAAATAGGCTCACCCATTAGGGGCCGAATGAATAAAGGGGGAAAAAATGTGAAACTAAAAAAAAAAATGTTCGCCATCACCAGCAAAGGCCTGCGGGAAAATTTGCGCATAGCGTTAACGAGGTGAATAAATAAAGTGACGGGAGGAGCCGCGACGCAGGGTGCGGTGAAGCGAATGCCACCCCACACCCACCCACTCCCGCACTTCCTCCTGGCCACCCACTCCTCCCATTGCCCACGAATCGAACAGAATTTCTAAGTAAACAGAATGAGAGGGAGGGCCGAAATTGAATTTGGTTGGTCTGGTGCTGCCGCGGGGGTAAGTGGGGTGGATGGAGACGGGAGGAGAGGCTGGGAGATTGGAATGGTGAACATAGAATAGGGGGGAGAACATAGGGGATGGTGGACCCCCGAGCCCATGGGCTCTAATTTCTTTAAGCCACCGAAAAGGGTTCTTGATGCGAAGGTGCAAAAAATAATTCTGTACATGCAATGAAAATGAAGGAATTAAGTGGAAAGGAGGAGACGGGAATGGATTTTTATCGGGATCCTGTTACCACAGTCACCCAAGGCCTCCAATAAAAAAGGGTGCAAATTTCCCGCTGGCAATCTGCTGATTCCGAAAAGGCCGTGGGTATCACATATAGGTTAACTGTACTGAATTGATTTCAGAGTTGTATAGAAGGGTACGCCAGTATCTGGACCCATATTCGCAGAGAAAATGCACATTCGAGAAGAAAATCATCATTGCTTTTGATTTGGCATGAACAGTTACCTTAACGCTATGCTTTACACGTCACTTGAAGTTACTGCTTTAAGATTTAAGGGAAGTGAAAGGCAATAGGTGTATAAAAGAGTAAAATGTAAATTAAAAGTGGCATGGGGAATATAATAGCATTATAAAATGGGAGAGCAAAGAAGAATTGTGTGGTTGAAAGTGTCACCATATCTCATCTAGATGAAGGGCAGAAGGTTAGTGAGAATTGGTGACTCAACAATTCCAGTGCTAAAGGAGACAACGGACTATTGTGGACCTTCATAGTCAATGCAGTGCTTGATACCTGTGAAAGTAACAGAGTTACATTTTGTCCAATTAAAGCGTGCCCGATAAAAGGAAAGATTTGTTAATTGTCAATTGGGAAATGTTCTATCAGAACTGGAATAATTACCCAAAGATAACAGTTGGCAACAGCCAATCATGGTCACCACAATATTTTTTCTCTTTAGACTTGTTGACACATGTTTTCGACAATGCGTATCATATCTCAATTTTATAATGCAATTTGTAATGCAATTTAGTTAATTTCAATTTATTTTCACGCAGATTTTGGAGGGTATTTTTAAAGGCTTTGTATTGGACCAAAGATGTGATCATAAGCGCTAACTTTTATTTTAGGAAAGTAATTTAGGCGTGTGTCACGGCATGTATCCCACTTAGTATGTATAAATGGACGACTGAATAATTTGCTTGGTACAGTGGCCTGATAATTATGTAAAATATTTTTATATAAAACTCATTTAGTAGAAATTTGGAACATGCGGTTATGAAAATATATTGTGGATATGATTACTGGTCATCATTTCTACTAATTGTTTGACACAGCTCTCCACTCCTATTTAAGCGTTTTATAATTACGTATCTTCTTTCCGAGTCAGAAAAAAGAATGCACAAGATATTTTTGGGATAGAATTATATTATACCTGCATTGTGTGCGAAAAAAATTATTGCACAAAGGGATAGTGCATTGAGCAAATAAGGACAACATAATGCGTTGGAAAGTGTAATGCTGGAGGACATGCTAATTTTTAAGACATGACATACAAGCAGGATTATAAAACTTATTTACAATCAGTTTCAAGACGTATCAACTAAATTATAGATTACTTAAATTAAGCATGTTCAGTAATGGTGATAAGGCGTTAGAATATTGAAAAAATTCTTGATCCAAAATCGTGATGCCACAGATTCTCCGAAGCTGCTCAAAATGGAAAAATGTTAATTTGTGGTTAGTAGCCCCTAATTAATAATAATGTATTGATATTTATTTTATGCTTTCATAATACCGAATCTTAAAACCGTAGGCAAAAGCAATGAGCATACTTGAACATTTTACTGATGAATTTTTATACATTTGACACTCCCCTAAAATGGCCACAAATTGCATCATTTCCTTTTTTGTTTAATGGAAATCATGAATGCTTTAATTCTAATGTTATTCTAAAATTCGTATTTCATATTCCGAAGTTATTGTGAATATGGAATTTGACGCCTGTACTGAAAAGTATTTGTCCAAATTCTTGCTTTCGCTATGGAACTCCATGCCTACATACAATGAGGAAGTATAGACGAAATTGACTGGTATTATGGTTGAAACCACAATATATGGTTGGTTTTGAAAATTTTTTGCATGCATTAAATCAGATAAAAGTTGAAGTCTACAATTTGTGCACAAGTAGCACATGTGCACAAATAGCAAAATAATGTGCACAAGCACATTATTTTAAATAACCCCCTTTTCATCACATTTTTACTGACTGCTTAGTGGTAGTGAATATTTATATATTGCAATTTATATATTCATAGATGCAAAGAACTCTTATCGCTAATGGTTATGAGTTATGTGTCAATTGGTTTGAGTAATCATCATATCGAATAAGTTCTAGAAGCCAAAAAAGAATGAAGGCGATTATTTTATATGTAGTGTAAAAATGTAACGAAAATTGAAGATAAAAGGCATCTATGATACCTTGACAGGATCGGCGATTATGGAGAGTTTGCTACGACAGTCAAAAAATGTTCAAAAAAGCTTCGATGAGTTGATACTAAATGAATGACTCGCAAGGATTTCTTAGTGAAAACTATTGGTGATGAGGCCTAGGAACTGCAACGCCGTAACCGACCTGCTGTGACACATAACTTATATTTTTTTCTGGCTCTAAGTTAAAAATCCAAGGTGCAATGGGATAAAAAATGTCCCAACAAATGGAGCGCCGCCATTATTGCTCAGAGAGAAAATCGGATTCCTTTCTGACTTTACATTATTAATGGTCTCGGCCACCACGAGGGAAGTTCACACAGGGTAAGGTGGACTCATCAACCGAGTATTTGACGGAATACCGGTAGTTTTTCTGCCCCGTGCTGCAAACACGCCGGCGTCCAGAACGGACGCATATTATTCCTTGCATGCATTTTAAACGCTATTTAACTATCTCGTTCTTGCCGAACTTTATTCAGTATTATTCATCTTTCCTATCTTTTTCATTTAGGTTTCGCTCCTTCTCTCGCACTCCGGCAAGGTCTTGGTATTCGCCCAGTGTCCATCTCTTTTCTCTCTTTATCTAGTTTGAAAAAGTTAACAAAAACGAGCTTCAATATTTTCCGCATGCGTTTAAACCATTGAATCGTTCCGTTAATATCAGTCCGGAGTGGTCGAGCTGTAATGCAACTGGTAAAACAAAGTTTTCAATTTGATACCTGAAGATGGCGAATGTTTTTCGTTCACCATTTTGTTATTTCACGTAAGGACTACATACATATTTACATCCAAGACACGTTAAAGGAATATGATGCTATTTTTAACCATCGACCCTTTTTTTCTTGCCATGGATACCAATGTCTTGTTGCTCAAGGGAATTTGGAACTGATCTCATGATAGATGGTTGGTTCTATCTTCTACTGCTTCAATCAATTTCAGAAAGGAAGCCGTATTTCGGTGCTTTAAGAGAAATTTTCCGGAAGAGTGGAAAAAAATTCTTATTATGCCCAGCTCTTTGTCTGCTCGTCTAATGGCTTCCCAAAAAAAAATCCGCCCTCCCTGAGCTGAATTGAGCCAAAATATAATTTAACTTAACTTGCCTGGGATTATTAACGTGTCTTTCTATTTTGCTTATCGAATACTGTCAGCTACCGTACTAGTTGCCTCCATGCTGAGGTCATGAAATATTGAGTCGAAATATCATCTTTCGTTCATTCCTCAGCAGAGGCAATGTAATTTTCAATATTCAGGCGGCATGATGGCTCTTTGAGGCCTACAACGTAATGATAATGGGTTTCCAACTTTCTTTTCAGTTTCCAACGTTGTGAATTTTTGATAATTTGGAAATACAATGATGGAGAAAATCTGGGTTTTAACTCAACCTGAATTATTGTATACATTGTTTTCTTACCGCGGCTAATCAGCTCAAACCTTTTCAAGATAATCTTTTTTCAATGATTTTTCATCGTATGTTTTATTAATTACTCATTGTGGAATATCTCTCTGGATCATATTCTTCAGTAAATATATTCTCTGGTCACTAAGTCATCACCGAAACATGCTATCAGAATAAGTAAAATGACGAATTCAAATACAGCTTAGTACTGAATATAAATACTCTGAAGCACTTCTGCTCGAGACTTTGTTTCCAAATGGTGTCCAGGCGATTTGGCTCTAAAGTGAAAATATAATTTAAGAAATTGTTTTCAGATTTTTTGTGACTTGCTCATATGCGGGAAATATATTAAGCAATATATATGAGTGTAATGAGTCGTTCTCCATCCTCAGACCATGAGGATGGAGAACGACTCGTTCTTCGGAACGTTGGTAGCAATGGAGGAATTGACCCGGTGGAGCACCCGAACAGCCTTCACTACCAGCATACGCCGGGAAAACTTGCTATCTTTTTCACATATGAGCAGTATTTGGACCAAGAGCTTGGCCTGAGCGTAAACAATAATAATTTCCTTTTATCCATTAAGTCTTGGGCTGACCAAACCAATAGTTCTCCATTAGATGCGATTCAAGAATGATTTCAGCATAGAAACGTGCCCAATACCATCAAAGTCACTCCGATTTTTCAGCCGTACGACATTTACTTTTATGCGTCAGTGAAAATATTATTTACTTCCACTCAAAATTATTCACACTTTATGCATCAGAAAAGAGGTTTTACCAATCGAAACGATAAAATTTAAATCTATACGCTACTTAATTAACAGCGTTTAGCCCCAGGGCTCAGCCAATATACGCGTGGTTTCCTTCAGAACTCTATTGTGAAAGACAATTTTTCTAAATTAAGGCAATTTTTATGTCCTGACGACGTAATGAAAACCAAATGTAACAGTTGGACAAAGGGCTACACCAAGCTGAAGTGAAGCTGTCACCATGATTGGTGTATTGAACATAAGTTTCTATTCACGTTTATTAAAGGAAAATCATGGAAGTGCTCTGTTAAGTATCTTAGGCTATGCTAAATGCTTCGCTAAATCCCTGCATATGTTCAAAGAAGTAGTTAGTGGAAGCTTTGAACATAATTACAAAACAATAAAAACTTCTTTACTTTTACAAACGAGAGAAAGAAAGCGAAGATATGACCACCGGGTGAATCTCAGGGCCTTGCCTGAGTGACAGAAAAGGAGCGATGTTCAGCGGAAAGGTGCGGCGTGTGGAGGAAAGTCTGGTGAGAATGAGATTGTTAAATAGAGCGTTTAAAATGAATATTTGGAATAATATGCCTCTGTTCTGGACGCCAGCACGATAACAGCTCGGGGTAGGCAAGCTTCCGGAATTCCGTCACATACTCAGGCGATGAGTCCATCACCTTACGCTGTTTGAATATCCCTGTGCATCCCTGACCATCAACGTGGTGGTCGATACCGAAGATTGACGTACAAAGAGATGGATTCAAATAAGGAGACTAACAAAGGAGTTTATTTAGTTAGTTTCCTTATTCGAGCACACGTTGTCAAGGTATATACATAGTACATACATTCCCAATTCCTAATAATTGAAGATTTTCTACCCTATTCATTCTTGGTCCAGCCAAGATTCGGTGGTTTTTAAATGGTCAAGGAAGCCTTTTTTCTCTGGTATTCGTCAACATACTAATGTTAATCAAGGAAATCTTAACAGCTGCATCAACTGAGAGAAAATGTAATGAGGTTAAACTTTTAAGACCACGTAACAAATCAGTGAACACGACCCGGGTTTCAACGCCTTAGCGTCAGCATTAGACCTAAAGCGATCAGATGACGCTATCGTGTTGAAACCCTGGTCGTGTTCACTGATGTTATGTGGTTTTTAAAAGTTTACCTTATTAAAGTTTCAATGTGAAATACCACAAAGTGATAAAAGACAGTGTTTCAATTAAGTGAAGTGCCTCAAAGATAACTAAAGTTCCGCTACACTAAAAGCCATTTTGTGCTATCGATTTGAAAAGTGCCTAAAATTCTAAAGCTGGAATTGCAGGGAAACATTGGCGAGATAAAAATTCACACAAAAGAATTTACGCCACCCCCGCATTGGTAAGCTTTTGTCTCCATGCTTCTCAAATTGCATTTACGAGCAACGTAACCAAAATCAAATTAGTGGAGGAATTTATAGAAGGTAGGCAGGTTCTTCCGTCATCCTCGGTAATTATTTCAATTAAAAATATCTCTCCGTTCGTTAAGCGCGGGGTGTTTTGCGCCGTCTGGGTGGGTTCTCGCAGCAAAATACACCACGGCATTGTTTCCCCTCCCCACACCAAATGCGTCCTCCGAACCCCTGAGACCTAACGCAGCGTACCAACCTCAAAACGGCCACCCACTCTGAGAGAACCAGGGTGGAGAAAAGCCTGCCATATTCAAGCGCAGGGGTGGGGATTGGGAGCAGGTGTTTTGCAAGAGAATTCCCAATCTCCCCAGCGCTTCTACGGCCAGGAATGAGGGATTTAACCAAGTACTGCAAGACTCTAGGCGTACAATGTTTTAAGCCAAGCCGATATTCTGTCATGGATGGACAGGGAGTGTTTTGGATAACGTGATCAAAAAGGTAGAAGAATGGGAGATTGAAATTTGTTGAGTATGGAGGCATCTTCTCATGTCTTCTCAGTGTTTTTTCTCTCGACATCATTTCGCAAGGATTTCATAATATAAAACTTTTAAGTAAGAGCATCTGAAAGAGCAATGAGTAGGCTTTTATTAGCATTGTAGGAAAATTTACATTTTTTTTCTTGTTCCATGCTGACCTCAAATCATAGGCAAGAGACAAATTTTTCTTTGACCATTTATAAAACGTATCCGCATCTCACTGTTTCATACCAGTTCATGTTACCAAAGTGGTTTTCGATGCCGTCTATTGCCGATATGGCTGCTGTGGAATTAGTAGAGCACCTCTGTGCTCAATCCAATGAGACGGAATGCAATGTTGCCGACAAGGTTCTCCGAGCTGTAGCAACATTGTCCTTCAACACCATGGAACCCATCTGTGCAGTCGTATGCAAAATGAATGGACAGCGACTACATGGTGTCGTTGATAATCATCCAATACACATTAAGTATTGGATGCATTAGGTATGCGCTATCCCAAGGCCTAGCCATGGGTTCACCACTGTCACCAGCCTTGGCCAATGATTTCATGGACAATTTAGAATCCAGGTTGTTCATTTCGAACCACCCGGTAATCAAAAATATTTTTATTACTATAGATATGGTGGTGATGTGATTTTTTTATGGATGGGGAGCCTCAGGCATCAGTTTTTAGTTTTACTTAATTCCTTACATGAAGCTATTAGTTTTACGATGGGGATTGGCATTAATAACTTAAACTTACTAATCTAACTATTTCCCTCAATGATGGCTATCACAAATTTTCTATTTACCGAAAAAGCACTTATTCCGATGCCATCATTCCCAAGGACTCAAACCACCATTATTCTCATAAACTAGCTGCTTTTCTCTCGTTTTTAAATCGTTTGACTTCTGTTCCGCTGACAGGCGAAGACTTTAACGAAGAATTGAATACCATTTAACTCCTTGCGATCAGGAACGGTTATGAATCTTCTCTCATTGACAAGCTTCTTAAAAGGAAACAAAGAAGGTTGACCACCTCATCATCCACCAGCCTTTCTCAAATTGTTCCCCAGACAAGAAATGGATGAAATTGACGTTTATAAGCAACTCCATGTCCAAAATTATTAATAGAATATTTCATAATGTAAATTTAAAGCCTTGTTTTTATTCTAGAATGACCATTGGAAATTTACTTTTTAATTCTAAAGATGTTTTTAATCCTTTTGACTAAATTGCAATGTATGTGTTAAGATGTGATACTCAGGACTGCAATAGTTTATATGTAGGTCTAACGGGTAGAAGTTTTAACATCAGGACAAAGGAACATTTTAATTCTTTTATTCATGGTGACAACAAGGTAGTCTTTGCTTCTCATTTATCAGGTTATAAAATGAAATGTTACCCTTCAATGTATCCCCATTGTATCATGTTCCCGTTCCCCCTTTAAAAAGTATTTCCCCGTCATCCTGACCTTCAACACATACCATCTAACCTTCCCCAACCACTCCTGCAGTTTCTCCCTCAATTAGAGTATACATATACAAGGGCTTGCCGCCGAGTGAATATCAGAACACCCTTGACAATGACACGGGAGGGTCGAAACCGGTAGGGTTTCTCAATAAAAGTGTGAAAAATACAAAGTTAAGTTTTCCTTAAACTATGCAAGGTTTTGGTAAAATAATCCTTTAGAATACCTTAAAATTATTTAAAGATGGTAAGATTCGTGGAAAGATTTATCGTAAGATTCCATTTCCTTAGTTATAACCGTTGAAATATGTAACGTAAATATGGATATTTTTTTTGGCAGTGATTTCTTTGGAGGGCATAGCTTTGTCCTAATCAATTTATGATAAGCATGTAAAGTTAAGTGTTAAACACTGATAAAGTATTGAAATGTATTAACACAGTGAGGTGGATGATAGAGTTTCGCGTCTTCCCAGAATTACGAGATGTTTTGTAGGATTTCACCGGAATGCAATTAATGTCACCATCCATCGTCGCTCGTTAAAAGACTGTTTCATCCTGCTTTAATAAGTTGGCCAATTCAATAGTTTAAAGGTGTTCTTTGCCGTACACAGGGAACTTTAACACTAACCACATAGTGAGCTCTTTAAAAAAACTTTCCGTAAGAGGGTGTCTGGTTACTTGAGGTGCATCATTTAAGCGTTCATTCAAAGTCATTGTGGAGGTAATGAGAGTGAAGTGCCACGATAAGTTGAACGTTTGACACATTTCTTCTTTATGAGAGAAAATATTTTATAAATGGTTCACATCATTTACGCATTATTTTTATACTCTTTTCCCTTTAGCATTAGAGTAGCATCGTAGCATAATATGGAATGAAATGTATGACAATGGCAATGAATTTTAGGGTGGTATAAATTAAAGCCACCTGCAATATTGGCATAACAATGGTGGCTAAACGGCATGAGTTGAATTCATTGCGTCTAAAGAGATGGACATTTGAGTAAGTCACGCGGGTAGAATTATATGATCCGCCCCCATACTTATGCAGAGCACAGTGGATTACTTGACTCCCATGATCCTGATTCTGCGGCTTGCAGCGCTCATCCCCACCCGATTCCATCCCTGGTTTTGGCCGCGAGAATGGCCGTGGTTCACAAGCGCACTGGTGCCGATCCTCCGCCGCCCTCTTGCACCTCGCCCGGCTCACTCCCGCTCCACTTCCTCCCTCCCCCACAGCACCGCTCCCTTCAGCCCTCCACCGAGACTCGCGGCTCACGCTCTCGGAATGCCGCGAATCGTGGACGCCTTGTATTCACAGATAGCATGCTGGGAATCTTTTCACAAGAGCGCATGCCGTGGTTAATCCCCATCGTGTAGTGATTCCATTTCCTTAAAGACTTTAAGAACTTCCTCCCACCCCAGATCCTCCCACCCCTCTCCCTTGCCCCTCTCACTGCTTCAATGTTTCCACTTATCGAAGAGTAAAAAACGCTTATCCAAATGAACCTCTCCTCCACACAATAATTTGGGTTATTATTGAAGCAATATTTAAAGCACACAAATCTAAGAGCAAGATCTCACCTTTCTGTTTAGATTTAAACTACATTAATTAAAATGTTCAATTCAATCAAGAGGGATGTGTGAATTATGTGGCTAATTTATTTCCCATTTGTTATAAAAATGCGTCTTCATCGCTATAGTATGATTTTCTTTCTTGTAAATGCCAAAGTCTTTATAAATGTAATCTTTTTGTATTTAGTCCATAAATATCGGTTGAAGAGACGCTACTTGACTATTATTTTAGTTGTAATTCCAATGAACGCTAAAGAAGAAACCAGGCAGAGTGTTGTGTAGTGCTATCTGAGAGTTGTGCTGGTAATTACATGACACTTGTCATATCTTTCGGAGGCTCTCGTAACGTATATCGGTTGCTAAAGCCCGGAGAAAGATATAAATTAGATTCCTAGAGTGAAATAACGAAGGAACCAAAGGGAAAATTTGGAAGGAAGCGTATAGTTGATGATCATAATATAAAAATCTACTAATGATTTTAAAATTTAGCTTACGGTAATATATGGAAATTTTCTTTCACTACAGCTTACTTAATCCATCGTCTTTGCCCGAAAGCAGTAAATTCGACTATTTTACAGAGGACTTCTGCAAAAGAGAGCTCTATTCTCACGTTTATCCTCCATGTTACGCGCCTGATTACTAAAGTTAAAAATGATCAACATTTCGTGGAGGATACAGAGCAGTTCCTCTCAATATTACCACACAATCACACTGCGATTTCCAGAAGGCAGTGTGCTACGAATCTTACTAGTTAATAGTTTGAAAACCAAATGCCTATCTTATGGAATGGCGAGGCTTTGATTCATGTGAGCACTCACTCGCGAGTCCACGGTCAACGTGACTGGAATTGTGACGAGGGAGCGTGATATGGCCCCGAAAGGCCGATGGGAAGATGGGGCTTCTCCCTCTGTCGTCTGACCTCGAGGGTTTTCGCTTAGGCCGGCCGCACGGGGCAATCCATCACCGGCTCGGGAGGATGGGTGATGGGCGTCCCCTATTAAGTGGGGTAGAGGTGTGTGGACTAAGGAGCCTGAGAGCGGAGTCGGCGGGCGGAAACCAATTAGGAAGGAGATGGAGAGAGGCGTGCCTGGGGATGGGGTCGGGGCGGTTGGTCCGGGTCTGGAATCTTAAAATTACTTCACCTAGAATGGATGTCTCTCTGTGGGCGAGCTCCTTGACGGAATTTCTATCGCTCTCATCATGGGACGGCCTAAGACTGGAAGGAGTGCGATAAGAATTTTAAAACCACCCGGAGCATCCAGAAAGGACCTTGATGATGAGAATATGGTCTTGGAGGGAATTAAAATTAAAGTAATTTAGGACAGAAAGATTTTTTGACATTTAGGTTCAATTCAAACAGCAAAAATTGTTTTTGCTACCAAATTGTTATTCTATAATATGGTTGCAAGCCCTAGGTGAGCTTTTCTGCCTACAACACCTAATTGATGCTTAGTTCTATTCCGCAACAAAATGTTCTTTTGGTCATTATTTTGAGTCTATCGAACCACTTATCCAGGTTGGGTAACTATGTATTCCAACTGCTCGCTCCTTCTTCGGTTTTTAAATTCTTCTGGTTTGTAGTAGGCATTAACTACATTGTCTACATTGTGACAGCATCCGATGGTTCAGGTCGTATCTTGGAGGCCAGGACAAAATAAGCAATCTTACAATATGCATCGCTATTGTATGTACTCCTACGAGTATCCACTGGTAGGAGTAATTTATACCTTCTCCTGTGGAGGATGATCAGTATTCGTATTTTTAGAAGCAGAAAATTTTCATCCATGTATTTTTAACTATTAATTAGTTATCAGCCTCTTAATATTGCTTTATTCAATATGTATGCATATATTGTTATGATAAACGTACTCTCTATGTGAAGGTCACCGTGCGGATTTATAGCTCCTTCTGCGGGTGAACACGGTAAAAAGAGAAAGGATGGTTTTTACCTGAATTTAATTGCCCTTAATATCGCAGTATCCTTTGCAATAGGAGAATATCACCATCAGCTGAAGCAGATGATACCAGGACGTTATGATGATCCAGATAGTTGCACCTCACTGCCAGATACACCACAGTGAACGGAAATATTTCACTATAGATATCTTTCCTGCAAATGTAGAGAGTTGGAGAAGTAGTACGCACGAGTCTCATAGACTGGTGGGCAGAATATAACAGGTAACCGGCCGTGGAATACCAGCTTGTCGATTAAATCCCTTAGTGGATTTCCTCATGCAAAATGAGAACTACTGAACTACCGGTACTACGGTGTCATGTGCTTTTCGCTTTTGACTTGTTGTTATCGTATTAAGAATATTGTATTAATGAAAATCAATCGTGGATAGCTTTTATGATTCCAGTTTCTATTGCTCCTACATATTTCTTCACCACGAGTTTTCAAATGAAGTATGCTAGAGTATGGATAATGATGGGCAAGGGCCTAGCCACATTGAATCATCGGTTCCCGTCAGATCACCGAAGTTAAGCAACGTTGGGCCAGGACGGAGGTTGGATGGGTGACCCTCCTTCATACCTCTACCATGGTTCTCTTGTCTCCTGTCTGAATGTGGTAGGCAGGGGAAATGTGGGTTGGAAATAATGGATCTAAAGAGGTTAAAGTGCCATGGGGCACCAGAAGGCCCCCGTCTACCTCTCGAATTTACATGGATCAATCACTCACTCAGCCAATTCATTGATTCTCTGATACATTGACGACTCACTCATTCAACCCGAAGGTTAGTTTTGATAGGTGAGAGTAGAGCTCACCCCGTACTAAGCCAGTGGCGTGTGAAATTCTCACATTCAGGGTAGGGGGGCCAGTTTCTTTCCCTGGGTGACCTGCGATTTCCTACGAAGTTCTGACACGCATAAAATCGAATCGCGAGGATTTTAAGTGGAGGAGTCCAGGAAGGCTCTTGCCCGGGATTTGAACCCGGGACCCTCTGGTCAGTAGCTCAGTTCTATACCCACTAGGCCACCATAAAATTTAATGCGACTGGTTTCGATGTGCTACATCATCCTCAGATGACAAATATCACTCAAACTCCTGTATACGACACATACGAAATTGTAAATGCGGGGAGGGTACGGTGGAAAAGGGGGAAGTGAAGGGAAGGGGAAGGAGGTGGGCCTTAAACATCTGCATCTACGTCTTCATCTACGTTATACCCTGCAAGTCACCACAAAGGTGTGTGGAAGGGGACGAATTCTCACCAAACATGCTCTACATATCATGCATTTGAAAGTATAAGTATTAATATATTAGGCTAAACTGCACTATTTAAAAATAGCAAAATAAGCATGCAAAATTGTGCTGTTAATTGGGTTATCTTCAAGAAAGTAGTAGGGTTACCTACCAAACATGTGTGACTACGATGAAGAGGAGTAAAAAACGGTGAAAGTGTGCGTGTGCTAAGCGTGGGTATTGGGGTTACCCACACATAATTAGGTCTGGGAAGGCCCCATCCGTTAAGGAGAACCTAGGTGCCTAATTCAGCTTTTAGGTTCAAGGATAGTCCACTATGTATGAGGGGGAGGAGATAGCCGCCGTCCTGCGGGCGTGTCTCTGGGCCGCCGTCTTTCGTCCTTGCTGTGGAAAGCGCAGTAGCAAGGCAGGGAGGGGGGAGGGATCATCTCCGTCGACTAACTCCTTGTCTTCAAGCACAAAGGTAGGAAGACGGTGATGATATCACTATCTACTGTTTGCTAGGGGGTATCCCGCCGCGATGCTCCAACCGCCAGGTCCGTGGAAGGGGCTGTGAAAAAAAAGGGTGGGGAGTGTATTCACCTTTGTCAGGGGGGGCACTTAGTCTGAAAATAACAAAGAAAACACGCGTCGGAAATACCAGTGAGTGTGGGTAAGGGAGCATTTGTCTCATGTACACTCATAGCTGGAGAGTGATGGAGAGGAGTGGGGAGGGGGATGGATAAAATTGCACATCGTTGAGGAGATTGAGTTTCATGTGCATCTACTCGATACCATGCAAGCCACCGCGAGGGTGTATGGCAGGGGGAAGATCACAAAAACATGCTGCTGGATATCTGCTTTGGCTATGATGAGATGCTCTTCCTTCAGCATGTCTCAGATCTATTTCAAATTGGCGCCCTCAGGTGGTGGCCGGGTAGAGCTCAAAGAAGAAGTCCTCAGGTCTGTTGTTATGATATCCGTAACCTACTGCTTGATACCTCTGGTTGATTTGAAAGGGCAAATTCGCAGTCCATAGCCAGGGCCTCGATCATGGATCTTCATAAGGCGTGCACAAGCGCTATCGTTATTTTTTGATTTAACTTATGTCAGAGAGAACGTGATCTGCGTTATTCATTTTTCGCACAGCACTTCAAATCGCTTATCAAAATCAATGGAGCAAATTTTATAGATGATTATTGTTAACCCGGCACTACTCTAGGGGGTAAGCGTTAACGATAAAGATTGAGATAACGCGAAAGATGCATCCGTGATCCAACACCAGGTTCTTGTAGCCTTCGGGTGATGTAGTGAGGGCCGGATCAAATTTGAATCCTTTGTTTAG
Organism: Platycnemis pennipes; assembly: GCA_933228895.1. Taxonomy (NCBI): domain Eukaryota; kingdom Metazoa; phylum Arthropoda; class Insecta; order Odonata; family Platycnemididae; genus Platycnemis; species Platycnemis pennipes. The sequence continues at coordinate 100,131,166 of OW121846.1, read as the reverse complement.
GAGTGAGAGAGTATCAGGGGGAATATCACACTTGGATAATTTTACAGCGCTGCTGGCGAATTGAGGATCACAAAATTGCTGGAGGAATATATCGCCTGAGGAAGAATGACTGTTACCACCTGAGAGTCGTGACAGCTTTCGGTTTATAATTTCACGTTTCTTATTCCCGATATTCATCGGGAGGGAATTTCGTCAAGAACAAAAAAAATTGATGGGATGGAGATTTTTGGCAAATTCAGCGTGGAGAAGGTACATACATAAAAGTAGCAAGGTATGGAATCGCGTTTGCTATACCACGTTTTCAGCTCCGTCGGGGTCCAAACTTTCTTCGCAACGGAGATCGAGTGTTGAGCAGCTGGCGATGAAGAATTCACAATGTTTAAGGCTCACCCTATTCCCCTTCTCATCCCCCTTTTCTTCCCGGACTCTCCCCTCACTAGCAAGTTTATATGCATACTAGAATTTGAGGGATATTTGTTACCTAAGGATGATGTAGTACATCGAAACCGGTAGCATTACAATTTATTTTGAGGAAAATTTCCAATTTTCTTTACTTAAAAAGTAGTTTACTTTGTGCAAAAATGTAAAATTCAAGGAGAACATATTACTCTGCCAACTTTCACTACACGGTAGAAGATACGGTCATTTTTAAGGTAGTAAGATTCATGCTACGACTAAAAAAGGGACAAGAGCCTTTTGAGCCATAGAAATTCAAATTGAAAAATATTGAGTGAAATAGCTTGAACTATAGAAATTGAACTTCGCAACCAAACTCAAATCCTCCCCAAAAGTGTAGAAATTTAAGAATTACTGGTTAATAACTCTTTAACAAATACCGTAAGCTAGCGTTAAGGAGTAGGAGAGGATTTGTAGTCACAAAACTTAACTACTCCCTTGGCTAGATTATCTAAAATATTTGTCCACTGCAACTAATGATATCTTTACTGACGTATAGAGCACTCGATCTGTAAACCAAGGCCGTTGCTTCTTCCAGGAAAATGATTGGCAATGCCGGATAGAGTATTAAAAGAAGGTTTTCGTGGGGTTCACTGATTTGTGAGGCTAAACCCTCCAATGGCCTTTCACGTATGTTGTTTATGGTGCCAAGTTTTGATCCCATTGCTGAGTATATCTTTAGCTTGAGGAGGCTAGAGTATTTTCCATTACAAAGGTTGGAAACTTATTACCTGAGGACAGCAGACGCAATGAAGCCATACCAACCTTGTAGCAAGGGTGAAATGTGTAAATTTGATGAAACGTTCCTCTCTTTGAAGCGATCTACTTTGCATGCATCCACCCGCTATTTGTCTACAATGCATGCCAATTTCCCTGCAAAGTACCTTTACTTCCTAGAGATCTGCATTCAGGCATTTGCTTTGGTTTTGAAGTTTTAGTAGGTATGTGTTCTCATTGTTACTTATGTCTGGAAAATCGTTTTTTATTATTAAAATTCGTAATCAACGCAGCGTGAAGAATTTTGAACGATATCATATTTTTATTCTAAAAATAGGACGAAATTTTGCTGCATTACCTCACATGCTAACATACTATTTAGGTGTCTTGAGTCATAGTTAAGGAACGTTAAGAAAAGGAATATTTTTGAAACTAACTTCGGGAAATTATGAAGAGTTATGTGCTCTCCTAGGATGAGAAATACTTGCAAGCAATCCAATGATATACCATTTTAATTGTTACAAAATATAAGTTGAGTATACTGCTTGAATGGGAGAAACACATACTGCATAAGTAGTGGGAAAAATATCGACTTAGTGCAACATTAAATCATAATGGATTACTGAAAAATCTTTCCGCAAGAAATACTTCCTAAATGGATGGTGGACACCAGGTTCACCTATATTGCCTGAGACTGATGTAAACTTCTTGCATGCCTTTACACAAAGACTCTTGCCCCTTTTTCCAATCTTCCCCGCTGCCATTGTCCCTTTGCCATAAATATCACGACGCGAGCGGGGAATGAGCCAGCATCCCCAGGCCCCCAACAATGGGATCCCTCAAAACTTCCCATTCATTTCCTGGCGTCAGATTGGCCGTGCTTGGCGCCCGTGTCCCCAGGGGGGAGGGGGATCCGAGCCGGCCCTCTTCATCCAGGTGCTTCACCCCCCACCCCCAATTCCACCTCCACCCAATCCAAATGCAGCGCTACACGGCTGGATGCGCGGCAGGGGTTAGATGGATTAGACTTGGTCGTCCGAGGAGTCGGGCAGCCGTGGGCGGATTAGCCCCCGACGGGGGGCGGAGGGGTGGCACTTCTCGGCCCCACCCGGGAAGGTCATCCGTCTCCGTCCGTGAACGTCAATCGACGCCACGTCTTGCCCCGACTGGCGGATGCCGTGGGCCCCAAATGGCCCCACCGCACGTTCTGTGCGCGGCGGCAGCTAATCAATCTAGCAACGCACCACCCGCTGGAGCGTGCCGTGCAAAAGGCCCCAACAGACCCTCGATGGTTGTGAACCAAATCTTGTCACAAAACGTCCTCTCATGAAATCCCGCCCATCTCATCTCTCACCCATTGGAGTTCATCCAAGGGAGAAGTTATCGAGCCAGATAACATACCTAATATTCGGATTTTCGGGCACTAATATATATCCGTTGAATTGGGGTATTTCCCGGCAGAAGGAGAGGAATCTTGGGGTCTGCTTCGCAGGGAGCCGCATGTCTTGTCGCCCAAGAGCTGGGTCCTCTCTCTACTTCCAGTGGGCTCGCCTCAGCGTGACCGGGCGATAACTCAAGTATTCGTTGAGTGTTTTCGATGTGTCCATAAAAGTTGTAAATGGAGCGCCGGCGATTCCTGACTTCAATGGAACTTGATTTACACGCTTCAGGAAATTGAATTCCGCCCATAATTCTTCCCTTTGTGTGATTCTCTGGAAACTTATTAGCTCATACTTTTCATCGCTGTCTATAAAACCAACAGTCTGATTTCTCTAGGCAATAAACTTGGCATGTCAAAGGGTTTGGAGTTCCAGCATGGTGATATATCTTGCGGGACTGAGAAATTAATGAAAGATGGTCGGGAATTTTAGTCGACTCTTGATGGACCCAAACGTAATCATCATGGTATGCAGGGTATTTTTACTTTCCTTCCTAAAACTACAGAATTCTGCAATATTAATTAAAGTTAGCAAATATTTTATCATTGCAGTAAGTAAAAAATCTACGTTTACCGTACCTATTTTGAAATGACCTGTGGGTGAATGAAATCTTAGTTGTATAAACAAATAATTATTATATCAATGCCAAGAGAGTATTTTGACAAGATTTATAGACTGCATGCTGTTAGCTTTAGGATTTTTATGTTTCTATCCGCGATTAATTTGTCAACCGTTGTGGCACGGACGCTTATAAGCAAGATATCTTTTTATTGATGTGACAGATTTATCAGGCAGTAAAATGCTGTGAGTTAGCAAATGAAAACGAGTGGAACTTAAGTTCAAATAATCTACCACTCCAGGCTGCTTACTTTGGTGAATCTGAGACAGAAAATTCTCAATGTATAACTCCATGTTCGTGAATTATTTGATATACACGTTTCTCCAGAATATTGCCAGTTAATCTCGATTTATGAGGGTATCTGGCTTTGATAATTGCTAAAAAAAATGGCTTCTCTTTCTGGTGGTCAGTGTTTGAATTACGGCAGCTGTAGAGTTTTTTTGCGAAATTCTGGTCCATACTTCTATTTCATATTCAACAGTCACTCATCATAAGACATGCCGATCCATGCAATTCTTGGTATCTATCATAAACATTGAGGTAAGGCTTTGCCAGATTCCTCTACACCGTTCCTCCTCTCATACCTATTCATCTTGAACCACACAGAGTAGCATTTTTGTCTATTTAAATGCTGGTTGCCGTTGGTCTCCCTCAATCATTTCATACTCAATGCCTGCGAAAATAAAATATGTAAAAGTAAGATATAGTAGTTATGAAATTAAATAGTAAAGTCTTATTAAAAGAATTTTGGAAAATTGCACAAGTGAAAACTTTGACGAGAGTTCATATGCGTTTCATCGAGAGTAAGTATAAGAAACCTGTTTTATAAAAGAAAACCTTCACGTATATGTAGTCATACTCACGTTCGGTTAGCTGCTCTATCATATTTATTAGGAATTTTTATGCGGCAGTGAGAATGTAACATTATCTGGAAGAAAAGGGGAAAAAACTTCCCATCCACGAATGAACCATGTTCGCTCCTTATGTGAAAGGAATGCTCCGGAATACATTTTAATGAATTGGGTTTTATGATGTGTTTTGGTTTTAACTTGTTCTTGAATCTCCATGGAATTCAATGTATATGGAGTCGAAGGAAAAGATCTGTTTTACTGTCTGCATTCCCGATTTTTCTCTTCCTGCAATTGCCATCTCGCACCTACCGTTCCCTTTCTCACCATCGCTCATTTGGGCTTACAGCGTAGGTTGGTAAGGAGTGACCTAGTAACGCAGTCGCAATGCTTTGTGGAAAAGTTATACCCGCACGTCTTCACGCGGGAGCACCCATTTTCTATTTAAAGAGGTTTGATTCCGTCATAATGCATAAAACTCAGTGATTAGGACCGAATCAACAATAGTATCCATAAAAATATTCATCAGTTTATAAATAAATATCTCATCCGAGGCCTTCAATTTCCAATCTTCCCATTTAATTTGTTTTCATTAGACTTATGTCTCATTATATTGTCGATAATGTTGTCCTTTGTACTTTTAAATTGTTTCAGTAGGCTTCCCTACTCTTTCTAGGACTTATATATTCATCACTAGGTCGTCTCATTATACATTCATCATTCTTCCGCAGTACAGAAATTTCCCGATACTGTGAAAATTTTACAAATACATATTATCTAGTGGCTGACTCAAGGAATTTGCATTTATTTGTACACATAAATTTAGCCAGGACAGGATTTTTTCGCAACTTATATTTTCCTCCGTTTTGATACTCTTTTTAACTACCTTAAGAAAAAATTGAAATTCAGTGTACGAGAATTATCAGGCATATAACCCATTAACATGCAGAGATAAATATTACAACTTATACTTTCACTACTGCTCATGTTTTTCCACTCATTGAATCACTCAAATACATTTCCCTTCCCTTCCAAATGAGCAGCAAATTTATACCCACAACTTGAAAACTGCATCACTGATTTTTTGTAAACCCAGGCGGAGTTGGACTTCATAATCTCGGGCAACAATTCAGATATTTTTGAAAGTCTTCAAAGGCCAAAACATTATCATACGACCGGAAATGGAGAGGACGGAGGAGAGTGTTGCGTCATGGAAGGGATATTCCACGGGAAAGGCGGTAAGGAGGACATATTCCAGTGTCCTTTGGGGAACGCCCCAGGAAAGGGATCCGGTGACGTGGGCGAGGCCCCCAAGGAAGCCCGCCTTCGCGTTGCCACATTCCCCGGATTGCAGCGAACGAATTCCCAGGCAGTATACGGTCCCAGGAGGTGGCCGGGCGACGTCGTGGGATTGTAAAGGATTATGGGGCGGAGGGAAGTGACGCTGATGGTTTGAAGGGAGAAGAGGGGCGAAGGAGAGGGGGGATAGGCAAAGAGGGATTTCGAGGAGGGGATGGCTTATTGCGCAAACAGAAGGGAAAGGGTCGGTTACACCTGCGAGGTTATGAGATGGGGTTGGGGGCAAGGGAAGTGATTTAGATTGGTGGAAATTTTGGTTCTAGGTACACGGATGGCAATTTGGTAGTGGGAAGGAATCAGCAGTTAGGAGTTTGGCCTGCCTATTTCGGTCCATCCCGGAATTAGCTCGGAACCTCCTTGCCGGGATTCAGCGGGATATATTTTAGGGAGCTGCGACTCGCTACTTAGTCCGTATAACTCGGATACTTCTCGGACTTTTCAAATGTGAAATTATAATTTGTAATCTGAGAATAATTAAAAGCTCACCTCATATTTTCGAATTTTCCATGTTCCAGTGCAAGGTGAGAAGTCAATATCGGCATATACTTCCTGAGTAAGCGGGCTGTTGTTTTGCCTCTACAATTTAAGACGAAGACTTGCAAAATATTTTGGAATTGTAGTCAAACCTATTTCAATGATCTAAGCATTTATAGGACTCATAGTCGAATTTTATTCCATTGATGCACCCAAATATTCAATGAATCGTTGTTATGGCTAAGCAAGAGGCCAGTATATCTCATTCAGTGCGTAATTTATTTTGTGGGTTTATACCAATCTTAAATTGAAAGAAAACAGAATGAGTTAGCTAAAGTAACATAAATTTAAAAAATATATTTTCTTCCATGCATTTAGCAGCTTCTTGCACTTCGTATACTAGCGGTCACTTGAGTACCCTTGTGGGTGTAATTACAACTTTGGTGTAACCATTCGCGACGTAGTTATTATTAGTTCTACTTGCAGTAAGGCTTGTAATATGTGATAGTGACATTTAATTGCTCAAAAATTAAAGGTGAGAATAAAGCAGTGGGATGACGATAATGTCACTGGTATGGACCATTACAGGTAGTCGTAAATTTCCTGGCACTTATTTATATGTTCAAGCATAATTTTTGTCGATTTTAGCTTATTTAAGCGTTAGCATTTTAGTCCAGAGTAGTCGTATTTGTTTAAATTTTTCATTGAGTATTGTACAAATGACGTAGTAGGGCACATCACATCAAAAATATCATACAGTGTTCTGCCGATTCATTGTAGATCAATTGATTACGTACCATTCTAGTGCGTATAATTTCTTATGACAAAGTACAAGCATAGCTACTAAGTTCCACCAAATCCATATCCTGGTCTGTGGTAGGGAAAAATAATCATTGATAAAACAAGTAGTGTAGTTGCAGTACTACTTATTTCATGTTAATATCATTGCTAAAACATTATCTTCAAATGTATTTGAATAGACGGAAACCAAATTTAAATCATATCCTCTACATCGTATCTGTTTATCTACCTGTATACCCATTAGTGTGAGTAAGCAAATCCATACACAATAGCCCGTTGTTATTGGTAATATATTAACCTGATGTCATCAATGTGACAAAAGGTCAAGAGAGCGACGTTTCATCCGGTTGGCGTGATAAATGGCGAATGGCTATAGTCATATTAAATATTCTTAGGAGGAAAAGCATCGGATTCTGGGGAAGGAAGCTCTCTACACTAAGCCAAGTAGTAAGGTGAATACTTACTACTTGGCTTGCACAGCGTCCATGAGTGGAAAAATGTGCCCTAGGTTGCGCGTTGTTCCACTTCTGGATTCATAAAGCAAAAGATGTAATGGGGAGGGATACCGAGTAATCAAAGAGGCCACTTGCAAATTTGGAATTGATTATTTTGCTAACAAAACTCGAAATTAAAATACGTGAACCATCAAGGCAATGTGTGATAGCAAGGAAGTTTTCCCATATACTTAAATTTTGAATAATAATTTATTCAAATTATTTAATTTTATAATTTATTTTAAATTTTCGTATTTTACGCCACTATGAAAATATCAATACAAACTTATACACTACTGGTATTTTGGCACCTTAACGTCACATTGTTTCCAACAGCGAGTAATAGAACCGACCAATGAAAACAACATTCTATATAGAAAAAAAATACCCTAAAAAGCTCTAAATATATTTGCAGACACAGAAATAAGGGATCATAAAATAGTGCATGCGAATTTTATTCTAGGAGTACAGAGATATTATAACCAAGAAATAGGGTATACTTATTTCGCATGGCTAATAAGGACGCTATGAAATAGGAGATAAGAGAATCGTTTAATTTATTTTGCATAAAAATTAAACGATTACACAGAGAAGATTCGTAGGGATAATTTGTTTATCTCACAAGTAAAGCAGTTGACAAATACATACCAAGTAAATAGATAAGTGATTATATAGAGCCAAAGGTTGTATATCATGGAGGTTGAGAAATCGCTAAAGTGACAAAGGGCATGCCACGCTAGGATGAAGAATACAGGACAGGGTCTATCGGTAGAGGAAAAGACGAGTTAGTTCAAAACTATAAACAAATGGAGAGAAACAGAATGGAAATGATGTAGACAAAAGTTGTCATATTGCAAGAGAAAGATGTTCGGAGAATATTTAGATAGCAACCGTAAAGCGTTTTGGTCATATGTAACAGAGCATTAGGGAAATTATGCACTATTTTATGATCCCTTATTTCTGTGTCTGCAAATATATTTAGAGCTTTTTAGGGTATTTTTTTAATATATAGAATGTTGTTTTCATTGGTCGGTTCTATTACTCGCTGTTGGAAACAATGTGACGTTAAGGTGCCAAAATACCAGTAGTGTATAATAGGGGAGCACTAGGTTCATACACTTAAAATCGATAAGGGAATTAGAGTCACCAGCAGTTTAGAAGAAAGCCAATTCTTTAAACACCTTTTTCCATAGCGTATTCAACTCATCGTCACACTGCACAGCTGAACCACAGCACAGTACTTTAGTGAACAAATGCCCAAAATAACAATTTTATGTCGCGGAATAGAGCACCAGTTAATAGACATTAGGTAAAACAAATCACCACGTCCAGTTCAACTTCCTTCCAGAGTATACAAAACATTTCTTCCTCTGAACTTCTGAAATACCCCCCTATCTAGTACTAAGAATCAATATAACCCTTAATAACAACACAGTGCCCAAGGATATGAAAGTAGCTAACATTACACCTTTTTTTAAAAACGGTGACATGGAAGAATCTAGTACCTACAGACCAATTTCTATCACGTCAATCTCTCGTGAGGTATTTGAGTGCATATTAGTCAGTTCAATGAGGGGGCATTTGTGCATTCAGGGATTACTCATAAACAGCCAACATGGGTCCCATAAAGGTAGGTCTTGAGAGACACATTTAGCTTCATTCGGACACGATATTTTAGTCTACGGCGAAAACAGTACTAAGGTTGATACGATATTTTTAGATTTTAATAAGCCATTCGATAAAATTCCTCATAATAAATTACTCTTGACTTTAGAAAGTTTTGGTATAACTAAAGACTTTGTATGCCAGACGAAAGAATTCTGACATGGGTAAGGGTTGTTATAGATTGTATCATGCCGGACACATTCAAAGTCACATAGGGAGTCCCCCAGAGCAGCGTAATAAGCCCGCTTCTATTTATTTTATAAATTAACGATTTGGGTATCCTCGTTAATAACAAGCTTAGACTTTTAGCAGACGTTGTGGTAGTTAACAGTGGTATATCAAAAGAAGAAGGAATGGAATCGCTTGGGAAGGATACAGATGCCATTCAAGAGTGGTGCGACAAATGGCAGGTAAAACTTATCCATAAAAAGTGTGTAGCTATTACTCTTTGAAAAAGGATGGTTCATTAGAGCGATACTATAGATTTATTAGACGAAAATTTAAAGCATTGAAACCATATGGTACTTAGGTGTAGCAATCACTAAAGAGATATCGTAGGAAAGACGCATCAGGGAAATATGCGGAGACGAGAGAAATCTAGGATTTATTAAAAGAGTACTCGGGAAATATGACTAGAAACAAAAGAGCGATGTTACTTTTCAATAGTTAGGCCCCATTTTTGAGTTTGAATCCATTGTAACGGAACCGAATGAATTAGGTTTGATCGGAGAGCAAGACAGTTTGCAGCGTAGAGCAGCTAGGTTTGTTAAAATGTGCTACGATAGGTTCAGTTGCGCATCAGCATTAATTTAGAATAAGGTTGGGAATCACTATCAGATCATAGGTTAAAGTACAGATTAAATATATTACAGAAATTGATATTGGGTAGCTTTACTAAAGATGATAGATTTATGTAATAAACATCAGCTTATTATGCTAGATTCGATCATATAAATAAAAATAGAGAGATTCATACTGACATTTTCCCCGTTTTAGTAGAGAACACAATAGGCAGCATAGCAAAGGAATAGGCAGGTGAAATATTGTGGAGTATTCTGTAGTACTTAATGCATGTTTTAAAAATCAATCCCTGTATTACTATGCAGATACTAACCGTTTAGTTGCAAGTGATCCTATTTTGTAGAAGGTTTCCATGTAGCTTGTTTGCATGTAAAAAAAATGCACGTATGGGGATCTTCACTCCATGCCACACACCATCCTGGTGGCTTGCAGGATAACGTGTAGATGTACACCATATGTAGACTGTGCGCTTACGATATGATATTCCACGTTTATACGCTTGATCGGTGATCAGCTTTGAAGCTAGCTTGATAAATGAGAACAGAACCTAATTTTAAGGGGGGGACATTTCCTTTCACTTCTCTGCATGTTCACACCCTGTTCTGATACAGGTGAAAATCGTGACAGTAGAAATTTGATTTATATGGATTGAAACAAAAAATCACTGGGTCCATAATTATACCTTATGCATATGGCTGCCAAACTAGGTTTATAGAAATTGTTTTTACGACATAATATTTTGAAAACAATGTAATAAATTGTCATAATATTAGAGAACACTAAAGTTATATTTACAGTTAAGGTATAATAGACTTCAACGCCTCTCAAATATACTCCTTGTCAATTATTATTCCTGGTACTTTTCCGGCATTCTATGAGGTCAATACTAAATTATCGACCTCATCTGTCCCAAGAATTTGATGTTTTTCTTGAGCATCAAAATGGTAGTTTAAAAAGACCCGAGGATATTATGTGCAATCATTGTTCTATGAATTATCATCATTCACTAGCTGTTTGTGAAATTTCCCATTTTACTGATCATTAAGGCCTATGGCGGTAAAGTATTACTACAACTCTAGGTCTTCCTCAGGAAAAAATATTAATACGAAATAGGCGGAAAAGGAAAGAAAAAATAATGAACTAATGTCTAAGCTTTAACGATTGTTGCGGTATTGGCTAATAGTACATGTTAAAATTAAAGTTGCTCAAAGCTATTTCGGAATGAAAACTCACGATTGCACGATGTTTGGCTGGGTGTCCATGCTTCCTTCTGCGTGTGTAAAGGTTGATTTCAAGGATTCTAAAAAATGGCTTTCCCTCATTCATGAATAAAACAAATGGTAGCCAGCAAAAATATGTATTCGCATTCTTTTGCGCCAGAAATGTCTTCCAAAAGGTATACTTAGTACTAAGGTACGCTAGTCCCACTTCCTTTAAGTAGCAAATTAAAATAACCTCAGATACAAATGGAAAATTATTTCCATAAATATCTAAGCATTTCTACAATTTTTAAACCACATAATACATGATCTTCACAGCCTATATTGCTAAAGGTAAAAATTGTATTTGATACTGAAGAAAATAATAATCTAAAAAAAAACGATTTGATATCATGTCAGTATTATTTCCATGCGTGTTTGCGAAAGACCCTGTGCATCAATATATACCTGGGATAAGCACACCATATATTGAGCTAGGTCGTTATGGAAACATTGTCAAGAGTAAAGTTTCCAATTTGACAGTAGATTCACTTGAGAATAAAAATATGATTTTAACACAATGACTTGAGGGGATATTGTTCTGCATATTGTATTTGTCTGTATGCTATAAGGTAAAAGTTGTTACTATATAATTTAAAGAATTTCAATGAATTTATGCTTTTCTGGGCCAATTGATGATGATTTCTATCGTATATTGAAATATCTACATATTTTTTTACTAAAATGCTATGAAATAAATAAGAGCTGGTTAGAGGCTGTGTAGTAATTATCTTGGTTTCTTGCATTAATAAATTCCTACCCATTTGTTAAGAAATATAGTAGTCATATACGTTAGCTAAATAAACTATCGTTTACTTTTGCTACCTTACGCACCCCAAGAAGGGAGAGGCAATGGTGCCACAGTAGCGGGATGTATTATAAAAGGAAACTCCATGCTTAAAGGGAGATCAGTTCCAAGATTTTGCTTAATTGCCTGGCGTATTACACGATCCTTGAGACTTAGAGATGAGAGTTGCGCATAAATTCCCGTGCTTTTCATGGTAAGCATTATTCTAAGTAAGTACTAGGTAATTCTAAGTAAGGACTTTTCCCATCAGAATATGGTATTCTGATCGATAAATGCTCTCTCATGGAAATCCAAATGTATTGGGTTTTAATCCCTCTTAGGTCATGGCTGTTGAACTTGTCTTAGGATCAGGCTTAAGATGAAGCTGTTTTAGAGTGCGAAATGTAAACTAAGCAGTTAGAAAAGCTTAGAATCTAAATCTAATATATTGCTTATAATGGGGTCGTTTACCATATTTTTACTGCCGGATCTGATAGTTTGTGAAATAAAAAGACCCATATTTTTCCGTTTTTTGATCCGTCATATATTTCTCGAGTTATAAGCGGTGAAAAACTGATGTTTGTATCCCTTTAGGAAAAGTGGGCGTGGTGCAACCTCTGACGTCATTGACTTCGTCCAATCACAACTGAGCCCGCGAAGCTACATCGCCTTATCGCGATGGGTGAGACACAGCTGACTTGGCCAGTAGGAGCAATTGCGACAGCATCTGTGCGAGCAGACCTTCCGAGAACCCCCCTCAACTCCCTTACCTTCCCCTAAAAGCAGTCAAGGACGGGAGGATTATGACGTAAATGTTATCAAAGTAGCTTTTTTGGTGGGCGTCACCTTTTGATTATTTTAACTATTTTAACTTTGATTTATTAGTAAATGGTTGTGGTTATAAGATTAATTTTTTCACTAAAATTCGTTTTCTGTTTCCATCTAACAATTTCGTGTACAAAATTGCGATATTGCTTCCGAGTAAATACCCGCATTATTTGAATATATGCATTTTAAAATTTAAAACTCGTGAAATGTTGGATACCACAAATCATACAAGACATTCAATATTTATTAAATTTATAGAAAAGAAGAAAAATATATTTTTAGAAAATTTTCTTTTTCTCTTCGTTGCAGTTACTTTTGCATTACATGAAAGCTTAACAAAAGTATACTCAAAGAAGGTGGTACCGTAAATTTTTATACGTTCAAAGAGCTTTTCAACAACGCAAAATTATGTGGGAGAGTGTAACTGTGTATTTTAGCTAGGACATATATCCAATTGGAAAGCTGGATCAATTATATTTTGCGGTAGCTCTGTTCCCTTTCCTTTTGTGTATTTTTCTCAACGCACAACGCTACTTATATGCTGATTATGTAGTTAGTTCAAATAAAGCTTCGTTGAAAGAAATAAGTTGATATCCATTCCGGCAGTTATTTCAAGCCTTTCAAAGGACTGCACGTGTGTAGAAAAGGTTTCACTCTTGCCACCTAAAATATAGGATGCATGCCGAAATTCTCCGATGCGTATATTTCTGAATGTCTAATTATTTGTTCCGTTAAACAGCCTGTTATAAATACAGAACAACGGATGCTATACAAAAAAAGTGTTGATTTGAATCCTTATCAGGGGACTTAACGTTGTGTTTGTCCTGGGGTTTGGGTCTTACGGTAGATGGTGCGTTATAACCTCAGCCAGTAAGGAACCTCAAAATCAAGACTATCATCATCTAATATGCAAGGTGATCAAGTATGATAGTAGCTGAGTAATTCTCAAATTTTTAACCTAGGAGTTAATTGTATACTCATTTTTCACCGCTATTGGTAGCTACTTTGTCCCCTGGATTTTGATGGCAATATTCTCTGGGCGGAAAATATGATTCCTCCGTAATTATTTCATCTGTAGATTAAAAAAATGAAATAATGCACGCTATTAGAATTCAGGAGCTCATTAAAGGAATGCTTGCCTTAGATTGCACTGGAGTTCATGCGTAGCTCTTATTTGTAAGAGTCTCAGAGATCGTTTAACACGCTTGGAAATGAAACAATAGCTCGGAACCGATCTCCCGTTAAGCATGGAGTTTCCTTCTACAATACATCCCGCTACTGTGGCACCATTGCCTCTGCCTGAGCGGCTGGATTCCTGGAAACCTTGGGAGGCGAAGGATCGGAGTTCGGATTCACGAAGGATAGGAAATGTTGAAGTTGGAGTAGCAGTGGCCTCCGGGTGCGTAGTGCGGGTGTCGGGGAGGATGATTGGCGCAGGGTGGGGGAGTGGAGAAGGGCAGGCGCCAAATGATGTGGGTGAAGGGGGAGTCGGGGTGGGACTGGAGGGAGAAAGAGTGGGGATATGTGGGGGGAGTGGAACGGGAGATTTCTTTGGGCACAGAGTGAGGACCAACACATGGGGCGGACTCGGGGGAAAATGGTAGTAGTGGGATAACGTCCCTCCCTTGAAACAATAGAGACCTTAATAATTTCATTCGTCAGCGTTGGAGAGAAATTGGTTCGGGTGTATGTAGTGGAGCGAGCCAATCATCTAGAAGGGAAGGCAATGAAATTAGTCATCGTTGATGGGGAACTTCGAGACTTCGAGCTCGAGCGACAGCTGCGGGTTGTGATAGGCAAAAGTCTTGATCGGCCGTGAGAGGTAGGAACTTGCATGATTTCATCTCAGCTCAAATTCTAGGGAAGAGTTCGTTTCGCTTCATAAGCTTCCTATGGCGCACCATTTCGTCACAACGCAACTTTGATGTAATTGCAGCGCAGTATATACGGAATTGAGATTCACTCGTAGTTTCTTCAAATATTTCTACATCTACATCTACATAATATCCTACACGCCACCATAAAGGTGTGTGGAAGAAGGTGAATTCACACCAAATGTGCTCCACATATCATACACAAAAAGGATTAGTAATAATATGCTAGTCGGTACTTTACAATTTAAAAAATGTAAAACAAAGCAAAGTAAGCAAGCAATATTATGCTGTTAGTTAGGTTAGCTTAAATTCTTTATACCAGCTTGCAACCACCTATGCTATCCATTGATACACTCGTATTTGATGTATTTACTGGGGATGGGTCGGTTCGGTTCTTCGGTTCTCGGTTTCACCCGTTCTTGAGCTTAGAACCGGAACCGGAACCGAGGCCAAAAATAATTGGTACCGAAATAATTGGCGCAAAAACCAGTTTGAATCCTGCTCACACTCTAAAAGTGGAGGCTTCACATTAAAACCTGTTGAAATAGTGTACTTAGATGCTTCAAAGTTGCCGCAAATTATTCGAATTCAGTTGGTAAAATGACTATATGATTATATTTTATTACATCCAATTCTATCAAGTGATGGAATACCGCCGTAATAAGGATATTTTGATTGATAGGTATATGTAACGTCCACGTCCTTTGGAGGTGCGTGTCCTTATATCATTTTCGTAAATTATATCATAATAGGGTATATATAATACAAAAATATAATGAAGTAGGTATTCTTTTTCAAGCAGTATGTCTCTGAAAATGATTATTGATTATCCTATCTTACCACTAAGCAATGCAAAGTAAGTGGTAAATTAAGAACCGGAACCGAGAACCGAAGTTAAGAACCGAACCGGAACCGAAAAAAAGTGGAGCCGACCCAACCCTAGTATTTACCACCATTCATAACCCTAATTGTACGAAGACAAAAGGACATTTTGAATATGAGTTCGGAAATCGATATCTCAATAGTGTGATTATGGTCCAGTTTACCATAGTAAGTTGGGGTTCGCAAAATATTGTTAACGCCGTCACTGACAACATTATCTTGGAATTTATTTAAGAGATTAAGTCTAAATTTCAACCTGCGATGTGACAATGATTCCAATTTTAATTCATTTAATTGACTGGTTACGCTAATATAGTTATTGTACCGCCCCTTTACAAATCTTGCCGATTTCCGCTGCACTCGTTCAAGTTAATTATTTAGACCGATATCGTAGGGATCCCATATACTGGCAGCGCATTCAAAATGAGGTCTAACAAGGGAAAAGTAGCTCATTTCTCGTACATGATCGTCACATTTACCCAGTACTCTTTTCATTTATCCTAGTTTACGATTAGCTTGTCCCATTATTTCACGTATGTATTTACCCCAAGGAAGATAATGTCAGTCTTATTCCAAATTATCAAATATATTTCATACTCGTTATTACATTATTCCTTTAGTTCTAAGTGCTAGGAGGAAGATATTCTTTTTGAATTTCTCTATCCACCTAAGCAAGAAGTGTATCCAGTTTTGCTCACCTGTGCTGAATGCTCATGAATTCAAGAGTATTTTGAAAATAACACATTAACCGTGACTAACTTAAACGATGTTATTCGCATGCATATCAGACTTCCTCAGGCATTATTCATGTTGTGTGTTTAATTCGCTTGTTAAATTTCCATTATCACCAATCACCAGTTTGGAGATAAGCTTTATCCCTCCTTTCATTGCGTTTTAAATTTTAATATATCCCCTTCGTAACATCCTTCACCCCATTCGATCTTTTTAACCGTCACTACCCTTCCTCCATATTGATTGCTCAGTCTTCTCTTGATGGAAAATTCCATTACTTGTAATGGAAGAGATGGGTAGAGTTTAGCTGAGGGAGGAGTAAAAACCCTCAGCCCTAACTGCCCATAACCTTTCTCGTGCTAGAATCAACGAATATCATTCATTGAATCACATTCTTCTACCATCACGCTGGCTGGATTTGCTATTGAGTACTATTTTTCTCATAATATTAATTTGTTTTAAGTCTATTAAAATAATTTTCGAATAATTTCAGACATGATATAATCTAATAATAATTTTACGAACGCCAACTTACTATTGTGGACTGGGACATAAATCACAAAATTAGAGAAATTGATAGCCGAATTGACAGATTCTAAATGTCCTTTTTTCCTCGTATACTTACAATTCCTCGTGCAAGGGATATGAATAGCTGTCAATATATCCAATAGCATAAATACAAGTGTGTTAATGGATAGCATAAGTAGTTGCATATTAGCACGAAGACTTTAGATAACCCAACTAATAGTATAATATTTCATGCTGATTTGTTATTTTTATCTTGTATAAAAACTGAAGTTTAGGCTAGTGTATTATGACTAATCTTTTTTATTCATGATATGTAATAAATTTTTGGTGTGGATTCACCCCCGTCCGAACACATTTATGGTGGCTTGTAGGGTATTATATAGATGTAGGTCCGCATTAATACTATGCGAAATATATCCGTTGAAATTGATACCTCTAAAGTGAGGAGGGGGTAAACCAAAACAATAAACTATTTGCTACTCTAAATATTAATGATTGATACACATTTTGTTTTGAAGAGTTTTGTTAGTATTTTTCGTTTCGTTAGTAAACACAATTTTTGCAAAAACTTTAAAATGCATGTTATTTTGCTTATTCACACGTGCCATTTCAAGTGCATGTTACCAAATGTCTTGTGAGATTCAGTTGCCTTGGTTGAATGTCTCTGATTTTTTCTGAATGATGAGAGGTTGATATTAGCCATGAATAAATAAACTTCATCCATTCCGAGAAAACAGTATTTTTTTAGTTAATTTCTTTGGTTACAAAATTTTTGAAGATGATCACGGCACACTTTGATGGTATGGTAACTTTAATTACCTGTTACTCCTCTATGGAGATAAGAATCAGGTGAGTCTACCTGCTCTCAATTGGTCAGTAGCTTGGCATTACCGTTAGCTTTAAAAATTGATCCTCTCTGCTGCACTCATATAACATAATTATTGATGACTCAACAGCAACATTTAGCACAAATTTGGACTCAAAGTACCATATTTTGACTAACTTGTAATGGAACAATGGAGTGACCCGGTTTGCGGCTTTGAAAAAAACGACGCCCCAATTTCCCCAGCCACGAGTCACGGGCCCTGAGTTCACAGAAACAGTAGAGAAAAGGTGGAAAAAGAGAGTTGGGAATAAATACGGAGAAGTTGGTGAATGAAAGAACTTTGCGGAGGATGTGAAATTTCGGAAAGTATTGTATTGGCCAGCGAGAATATGAGAAGTCGGTGCCCAGGGAAGGGAAACACGCCGGGCGTCAACGGAGCAGAGGGGAATGCTAATTGAGGGAGATACGAAATTCGTATCTCCCTCAATAAAGTCGTAAATATATGTATATAAAGTGAAAACGGTGAGCTCTTACGGCTAACAGTATCTATGGGAATGAATTGTCTCCAAGCCGTAATAGGTGATCATTTCGTTTGTTGTATAAAGGGGAAAGGGAACTTTTAGTAAATGACAACTGTACCTCAGTCAGTGTTTCTTCTGGCCTGAGAAAGGTCCTACGGTCAGCAACAAGCTTCAAGGAGTCTGAAGGAGGTCTTGTTAAAAAACACAACACTTCTTGTATTTCTACACAGGACCCTGATGCACTTGCACAAACAAACACTGATGCGGAGGATCAGCGTTTGTTTGTGCAAAGTAATACCCCAATGCCATATGCCCGAATTCTTGCTCAGCCAACTCCGCGTTGTCTATAGGTAGACACCTTCAGTACGCTGAAGAGGGCCACTTTGTGGCTGAAATACGTATACGTTTATACCTTTCGTTCTACCCCTTCTCCCTTTTTACCTTCCCTTGACAAGTGGCGCATTCCAACATCAGTTTTTGTTTGTGCAAGAGCATCAGTGTCTTGTGTAGAAATACAAGAAGTGTTGTTTTTTTTTAAAAGACCTCCTTCATACTCCTTGAAGCTTGTTGCTGACCGGAAGACCTTTCTCAGGGCAGAAGAAACACTGACTGAGGTACTGTTGTCGTTTCCGAAAAGTTCCCTTTCCCCTTTGTACCACAAACGAAAGGATCACCTATTACGGCTTGGATACAATTAAGTTCAATAGGTATATATGTATGTACCATAAAACATATATTCTCCACTTCGTTTGAGAGCCAAAACTACCGGTTGGTAAAAATAAAAGAAAGCCGGATGGCGGAGAAAAAGACGGCGATATACCTGTGGAGTGATGTGGCGGCAGGGAGATTGCCTGAATGTTGGCGCTGAGTACGGGCGGAAGGAGAGGCAAGGCAAGGGCAATGGGAGGGTAGTATAAATGGGAGGGTTGAAGGTGGGAAAAAAGAATGCAAAGGCGGGATGATGAGGGTCATGAGGGGGTGGAGTTGGAGATATCCCCGAGGGAGGGCGACACTGATCGAAGGAGCGTCAGGGAGACTAGACGCTGATTACGGGACGGTCACGGAAGAAGGGGGCGCTTCGTAAGTCGGCGGATTCCGGCTTCCCTTCCGACCTTTGCCCCCCCCCCCCCCACTCCCCCTCTTAACCACGCTCGCCAGGAGTGTGTAAGTCTACGATATGGCTCTTGATGTTAACAGAATATCGATTTGGGAATTCAACCCCTCAAAGACTGTCTATTTTGGGAAAATGGATATTTATCGGTTATTCCTACATATTTTAATACCGACAGTATCGTATATCTGTGAAATATTGAATACGAAATTTCCCCGGTCATCACATAAGTGCATGCAAGAGAAAGAGTAACGAGCCGTTTAAACGGGTTGGTTGGTTATTTAGGGGAGGCGACTGATAGCTGAGGTCATTTGCGCCATATAGAATAGGTGGATAATTGGGTAATGGTAGAAATTTTCAGGGAACGGAGGAAGGGTGGAGAGAAACCCAGCGTCGGTATTAGCCTACTCTTAACGAAAGGCACCAAGGGGACCGTATCTTAACGTTCCATCCGACGGACGGAGTACTGAACTTGAAATGCCCTCCACTAGGCACTCAAGTGGGGACCAGTTTTCCAATGTAAAATCCGCCATTGCCGGGAATCGAATCCGGGCCCTAGGGATGGGAGGCCAGTACTCTTGTTTAAACGGGACTTGGGCGATTAGGACCTCTTATTGACAGCATTTTCACACTTAAAGCAACTTTTATAGTTACATTCATAGTTATATTCATTACACATAACATAGTTAACACAGTTATATTCATTATTATCTGCAGGACAAAGGCAAGGATTTCAGTAAAATCTTTATGCATGCAAATTTGTACCAAGATTTTTTTCCGGTCCGTAGTCCAGGAAAAAAAATTGGAGACCTTGATTTTCTCAGTCATATGAATGCAAATGAAGAAACTCGCGCACGGTCTCATTCGCATTTTCCTAAGCGTATGTCTTATTCCATAATATCATGAATTAATAGAAAGGCATAATATCGATGCATCACCGCACATTATGCCACATGAGTGCAGGTGGCTCAATATGCTCTTTTGAAATGTCGTTTCAACGTTTACTGCCATGTGAAAAAAATTTCGAAAATCGACGAATCAGAATTTTAGGTCAAAATACCACTACTTACTACATTGTCATAGATTTTTAAGAAAGGAATCAATGTACTCAATATAAAAATATCAAAATGTCGATGTTTTCATCTACTGCAATGCATGGCTCTCGTACTCGCGGCAGCATTTCTTGCTCTTTCCCTTAGCCCGCCCACATCCTTCCAGAACCTTTGGAAAATACCTTGGGCCCTGCCGCTCACCCCTGAAAAAATATCAGCCCTCACCCGTCTTTGCCCCTCAATCTCATTCTTCCCATTTCCTCCTGCCCCTTTCATCTCCCGGCGACCCCGCAATCTGCTCGCGTTCCTCGGAACCCTTTTATTCCATCGCCGTTTCATTTTCCTCCCCCGCCTCACTCCTCGACCCCTCTTCATTCTTCGGCTCGCCATTTGCATACTCTTCCTCTCCCCCTTACCCTACCCGCCCCTATGCTCTCCCTCCAGCCTTGTACATAATTATTTCCTCTTTGTGATTGTTCTGCGCGCTTATCCCTCGGCGTTGCCTCGTTCCTACCTACCTGATCGTGGAAAGGATCCGCACGTTCTTTCTGCGCGACATTCAGTCAACTTGGAATACTGTTTCATTGCTTCAGCAGCGCGGAGATTTGCCGAGCGTGACTAGAATTTTGTTGGCCAGCACTGACCTTGTTGGTTAGAGTGCTGTCCTGGCGGCGCCATTTGCGTTGATTCGGGTAGTCACGCTATGAGGATGGTGGAGGATTTAAGTAGGGGTGGACAAACAGCAACCAGCTCATTCTCAGTGAAAGGCATCGTTGGTCCGAAGTTAGTAAGTTATTTCTAAAGTGCGGTCCGATCTAAAAGAAAAGTTATGTCAAGATAAATACTGCTTTCAAGACTGATGCCGCGGAAACAATCTTGTAAATTTTACAAGCATTTACAGTTTGGGAAAGAGCTCTGCTAAAGTAAAATCGTGTTGTTGCATTTAATATTTAAAATATATTTCAAGATTTACTCCAAGTAATAGGAAATCACAAACAATTTTCGCTTTCTCTGTGGTCACTTGATGAAACTCTAATATTTGACTATCCTATGACTTGGCCTAATTCAAAGGCTACTTTAAGTTCACGCTCAACGCTGGGCAAACTTCTTAAGGTCAGTTAGTATTGCATTGCAAGTGTTTTTCCATTTAGAACGACAGAAATGTACTTGCATTCGCAGCTAATTGGGAATCAGTTTATGAGTTCGATGGATTCATGCTTAACAATGTGGAAATCCATAATGACAGAGAAAATGACAACGTATATTTACCGTAAATAAATCTATTAGTGGAATAAACGTTGTCATTTTCTCTGTCATCAGTTTATGAATTCTTAGCTTTAAAATTTGCAATTAAAATTTACTCTGATATTGATGAGATAACTTTCAGGAGAGCACAGCTTAGAATTATGTCACTGCTTATTCAGACAACGTTCGCGCGAAAATTCACTTTTGGTGAATTAATCAGCTGTTAAAGAACAGAGAAAATATTTTTTCTCAAAGCGTTTAGAAATGCACAAGGAAAATCTACTTAAAATTCTCCAGTCGTAGATGCTCATTGTACTGACTCGTTTTAGGGTATGATGTCAGCCTTATCATTTCAAACGTAGACTTCCGTCTAATCTTATAGGTCATTTTTCTTCAGGAGAATTTTTATTTCATCCATTAAATAATAAGTCAACGAAAAACCATTAAATAATTTAGAACCTTTTAGAATTGCAAAATGATATCGCTAGAATACCACTTCAAAAACTAGGATTAACTTTTCGAAAGTATGAAATTGGACTTGGCTTCCTCCACGTAGATGATGGTACAGTGCAGTTTTCGATTCAAGAATAATAATAAATCATAAATTATAATTAGCCTTATAGCGTTCCCTGAGTAATCCATTTATTTTTATTCATAGAAAAAATAGAGGAACACAGAGGAGCACAGTATTTAAAAAATGGTTCACTGCAGTACAAAAACCATCTTTAATTTAAGTGTAGCTTGCCAGTATTCTGTTATGTAATTATTAATTAAGAAAAATATCATTAGGGTTTTCTATAATGATTATGAAAGGTAGCTAGCACCTTCATAAGAAGTAATTAATTTCGAATAAAATTTTTATCTGGCATAAAATCTGCACATACTCCGAAAAAAGTACGAAAAAATGGCATAAATCATTTTTAACCAATGAGTCGTCACTTTTATATTATAATTCATTTAATTTAATTTTAAATTTGCATTTGTTTGGAACTTACAAGTATGTGTAACCTCTTGTCCATTGTGTGTTCACTTTTCCACTTTTTTATGGATACAGACTCGTGGATGGCACACTTTCAATATTTAAAAGGGAAAATGGATCGTTTGGAAAGATTGGTGGAACGTATGAGTATGGTTACGAGTTGACTTTCGGTAAATCATCCGCTCTGCAATTATTCCAGTGCAACGCAGACTCTTCACGGAAAATGTCCCTGCCTTGTGCCTCGAATGCTCTGTTCCCGCTCGACGCTATACATTTTCTGCGGGCAGTTAATTGTAGAAATGGCAGCGCATTTATCTGCTTTTGGCAGATATACCGTGAGGAGAAAATTTAAACCCATCCCTACGGCTTACAAGCCCCAAAACCTTGGTGGAAATATGTCGCTGTTTGCTTGGCGAGAATGTTATGTGCTCGAATTCCGTTCGCGCAAACGTCCGGAAGGCACGCTCCATTCTGCCACGCGTGCATTGTGAAGCACAAAATTATACATGATGATGAAACGCTCATGAGCAATTACTCTTGACTTCTGTGAAATGGAGCCACTACAAGCAACATTTCAGGCTAGATTTGCATCTATGTTGTTACATATTCAATCCCGGTTACTATTTCACCATTCACATTGGACGAATAGTTAGAAATAGGAATGAACGAATAGTAGTTGCATTTCCGCTAGGATGAACAATTACCGAAGAAAAAGGTTTATAATTAATTTCATGGAAATCAATTTCACTAGTTACAAATGCCCTTTATTCAACAGCACACGTCGTAAGATAGTTTGAACGACATACGAATACAAGAATATATATTTTGTATTGCACAAGGAAAATAGTTTCATCAAATTTCTTACAAAATCTCACATATATGTATATATTTAGAAAACAATCTTATCTTGGCTTAATTCAACGTATATTTTGTAGAAATATATTATTGTCCATTAGAATAGGAAATTTTGCACTAGTAAAAGAGATATTGCAGTTTGAGTTGAAAAAAAGGCTCCTTTGAGAAAATAAGTTGAAAAGTAAAGGATAATTCCATTGGGAAACTAGACAGTAAAATAATTTGTAAACGCAAACAGTTTTTGTAGTACTCTGCACAGAATTAAATATAGAAGATCATCGATAATGCTGGTTGCCTTTGAATGGCTAATAATTTGCAAAACGTGCCAAAAGATATGTCACAAGAACGAATGAAAATGATCCGGGAAGATATGGTAAAAAATATATATTTTAAGACAATGCAATTATTCTGACAAATATGGAATCTATTTCCCTCAGCGTGGGATAAAATATCTTGATTCATTACATGTGTAAAGGTCAAGAATATTTAAATCGGGATTTGTGAAGCCTTTAGAAATTAAATGCTTTATCAAGGGCTTATGGGATGAAACATTGAGAAACATTGTGATTCTGGGCGTTTTTTGATTCCTCGGAATAGGGCTTGCGGTAATATTAAATCGAGAAAGGGTCAATAAGAGAGTATTCTCGCAGACGCCGTAAGTTTCTGATTACTCAGGGGAGGGAAAATGGCTCGATATGGAGGATTTCTCTATCATTACCATTGCTGTTATTACACTCCGGTATTCTAAAATGAGTGCGCTTCTTTTCTGATGCTGCCGCTGCAAATTCCAAGAACATTACTTCACATCTGAATATTTCTACCACTTCCGCCATCGCTGTGCGCGTTTTTCCGTGAGCGAGGCAGCGTTAGGTGGCGCGGGAAAGAAAAGGGGATTTCTAGAGAGGAAAAGAGAAGGCTTGCTCGACTCCTCAATGCATTCCTCGGCAATCGGCAGTCTTCCCCCGCCAGACTTCCTGCATGTCGCCACCCGGTGGCTACCTCCTTCCCCGAGTGCACGAGCCTCGCTGGTGCACTTCCCGCCGCGGAACGATGTCCCCATTCAATGCGGCTTCTCTCACAATGAGAGTGCTCCCATGCGGACGAAACTGTTTCAGCTGTTTCGCGTCCCCTATTCCCCCATCTCCCAAAGACGTATCGTAGAATGCGTTTTAATGACGCCTATGAGCATGTTGCTGATCGCTTTCCTTCACTTGTCTCTCCTCCACTCCCAATGTGACACAACGGAGCCTTTACTTTATGAGAATGTTTGTGTTCATCTCGTATTTGGTGGCTATCATGGGGATCCAGTACATGGTGTGCATTTATTTCAAAGGCGTTGAACAGATTCTTAATGAGATATGCTGTATTTAAGCAGGTGTATATTTCCACCATGCCTTGAGTTATAATCTAATGTTTTATGAAAATAAATTACTCAAGAAGGCGGTTGTGTTAGCGATCATGACAGTCGTTACGTATATTTTTCAAGATGAGCATATAGTCAGAAAAATTGTCTCCTTATCTCAATGATGCTTGTTATTACATCGTGTTCATTTTTATGTCAGGCAGATATCAATGAGGCCTGAGAATTGACATGTTACTGTTTCTTCTTTAGCGATCATTTTATTTTTCTTTTTTTATGCTAAATGGCAATAGTTTATCCGTGATATTAATAATAGACACATTATCTATAATGAATGTAACTCAGTCTGAATGTAATATATCCATCCTATATGCTTTTACGTTAACCTTTCCAACAATAATCAAGTTAATGTGGCCATTGTCAATACTGTTTCCTATATTTTGTGAGCTAAGGGCCACTGGAATACTATCTAAAGTTGAGCTGGTTTTCGTAGTAGTCATTCCTTAAGCCTATTCCATTATTTGGGCCTAGGAGAAACATTCCTAGGGAGAAACATTCCGAACGACGTCTGCCACAATGGGCATTTTAAAAGGAATGCTTGCTACGTTTCTATGAGTGGGAATCCAGTGAGTTCATCTCCTGGCGGGGAATAGCAGGCAATAAAGCGAACGACAATGAGGGCGTTCTTCCATCGGCAGTCTCCCAGACATGCCTATGGGCGTCGATCGCCATCTCCTCCTCCTTTGCTGCCTGCCTCGACCTCCGCTTTTTCCTCTCTCGCTTCCCTCGCGTGCACCCACCTTCATTTGTTCCGAAAGCAAGGCCGTTCCGCGCTTAATCTAACCCCTTCCATCCATAACTTACGCCTTATCTCTTAAAACCTCCGAACCTGAGCACAAAGACAGTATTCTGCCTCCTCACACCCCTTCCCTCGTTCATTCCGTCCCCTCCCCCTTCAAATATGATTATTCTTTTCCTCCCTGAAAATTTCATTTAGCGTCTCCACTGCGCGGAGATCTTCATCCTCCACCGCTTCACGTTAATTGATCCCCGCCTGTAAACACGGATTTTCCAAAGCCGATCGAGGTTTTTTTTCGGGGACGATGGGCGTGACGCACTTCCTTTCTTCACTATCTATTCAGTGCTTTTAATTTGCGTGAGTTGGTTACCTCCGTGGAACGTGCATTCGGAACATGAAAGATACATGTTACAAATGGTGACTGCACACTATTGTCAGCATTTTAAACCACTGGAAAAAAGCTTCTAAAGACCCTCGCAGGCATGATTGTTTATGTATGGGTGTTTTCATAGCACAATGAAATGATATTCATGTGGCCACCATAATCAGCCATAGATTGCGATTCACATTTTTTCAACGCACATTAAAATGGAACCATCTAGTAGCCCAGCTTTGTTTATTAACCGACCGGTTTAGACCTTCTCTGGTCATTATCAGGGGTTTCACAAGTAAAAGACGGGCTAGAAAAGAGAGGAGGGAGGGAGAATGAGGCGGTTATAAAAGGAAGGTGAGCAAATGACTGGTAGCTAGGGGTCAAGAGCAGCTTATTTGACTATGGGGGTGTGGGGGGACGGGCGCTGAGTAGAATGGGGTGAGGTTGGAAGGGAATCATCTACATAATACCCTGCAAGCCACCATAAAGGTGTGTGGCAGGGGGTGAACTCTCACCAAACATGCACTACATATCATGCATAAAAAAGGATTAGTAATTGTATAGGTACTGTTCAAAACTACGCTATTTAAAAAAAGATAAAAATAGCAAAGCATACATGCAAAAACATGCCACTAGTTGGGTTAGCTTTAAGTCCTTATACCAACATGCCGCTACCAATGTTAACCAATGCTACACTCGTACTTGATATATTTACCGTTATTCATATCCCTAATATAACGAGGAAAAAAAGACATTTTGAATCTGTCAGTTCGGCAATCAATTTCTCTAATTTGTTGATTATGGTCCAGTCTACCATAGTAAGTTGGGGTCCGCAAAAATTTTTAACACCATCACTGAAAATATGGTATTGGAATTTGTTTAACCCTCTGGTTACCGACCCTCATTTTATTACGGTGGTTACCGTTGGGGTCCTTTAGGGACCCCATCATATTTTTTTATTTACCGTTGAAATGAAAACAATTTTTAAACTCAGTACAATGATTTTATTGAAATAACGTCATAAATGGCAATAATAATACCTAAATTTAAACAATTTTTGCACGAAAATATTTATAAATAAACAAAAAAAAATGTTTACAAAAACATGAAAATTTCAGTTAGAAAATTCAATTATTGATTTTTTTAATAAAAGATCATAACACAACATAATAATACAGAATATAAAACAATGTTTTCATAAAAATATTTATAAATAAACAAAATATTTTTTGCAAAAAAGAGGAAAATTCAATTACAACCTTCATATTTACATGTAGGTAATTGTGACAGTCTTCTTGCGATGTTCTGGACAAGCAAATGCTTTACACTTGGAACATCTTACATTTATCTATAAATCAATATTTCGTGGGCAAATAGGGCATTTGCCCCTTTTGGATCTGTAACTTGGTTCAGATTAGGCCATTTCTGAATTTGCTTTTTTGCGCTTCTGAATCTGCGCTTTTTGTCGTGCTTGGTAGAGCAAGTTCATGTCCTAAGGACTTGAGAAGGATTCTCCTTCTAATCGAAGTCTTGCCATTCCATTCTGGATTTTTGCACATAAATATGGCAAATGCATTACTAGCTGCCATATCTATTATATTCATGAACAGCCTGAATGGCCATCTATAAGTTTTTCTGGCGCATATACAGGTATACTCTCTCATAAGTTTGTCTTCATTGCCTACAGCTGTTTTGTTCTATTATATTGTAATACCATTATTGGTTTCTTACATTCACTCTCAGATATTGTTTTATCTAAGTATTGCGAAGTTAGCAAGTGCACCATTTTATTTTTCTTTGCCCTTTTCGAGACCATAGCCAATCCTTCTTTATGTAAGAAAGCAAACTTAGAGGAAAAAGTTTCACGATCTTTAGTGTTATTCAAGTCATAAGGAGTGTCCGGCTTGTTCTTTCTCACTGTTCCTTGAAGAGTTACGTTTTTCGATGCTAAAAAGAGTGCCAACTCCACGGAAGTGAAACAACTGTCCGTTGTGAGACTGCGGCCATTGTTATATAGAGGTTCAATGAGATCTTTGACCACTCTAGTCCCTTGGTTCTTTTCAGCTCGCTGCCCAGGTAATTTCCCTGTATAAACTTGCAAATTGAAGAGATACGAAGTTTTGACATCAGCTGTAGCCCATATTTTTATCCCATATCTCCCGGATTTGGAATGAATATATTGCCTAAATGTACACTTTCCTCTGTTCGACACCAGTTGTTCATCAACAGTAACATATTCAAACGGTTCAAACCTTTTTTTTTTGCTATTTCCAGTGAAAATATCCCATACATTACGGATAGCAGCTAATTTGTATTTTATTTTCTTTGGGCCCTAGTATCTTTGTCATCAAAACGTATGGATCTCATGATTTGTTGAAATCTTGTGCGGGACATAGACGTGCTGTGAAAAAATCTCTGCGAATGCTAGTATCAGTTGACCACAATATTTTGACATTTTCTTTTCAGCAACGGAGAGCACCTGCTGTCAAAAATATTCCAATAAATGCATCCAGTTCATCAATGTTCAAGTTTGTCCAATTATTTTTAAATGTAGGGTGCTTCACTAACAACTCATTTTAGAAGTTTTGGGCATACAAATTAGTGCTTTCAAAAATAATAACTTTGACATCGTCGTTTATAAACAAATTAAACGTTTCTCGAATGGAACTTGCACTATTTGAATGTTTTGAAAGACCTAGTTTACAATTAATGTTTCGTAAAGTTTTTGTGGCTTTTGGAGGATGTTTTCCCATGTACGTCCTGATTTTGACTTCAAAACGTCAAAGTTAGCTGAAATTTTAATTACCTCCACATCACTGTCAATATCGTCTTCTGTAGGCAGTTGGTCAAATGGCTCCTCCTCTACTTCTTCCAAATCATCTTCAGATTCAGATGTGCACTCTACAAGGAGGAATTATCTATCACTATCACTGTTACAAAAATCATCGCAGTCACTGCCATCTGCGATTCTCTCAATTTCTTCCTCCGTTAGGAATCTTTTCGAAGTAATTTCTAAATAAAAAATAATTTTATCACAGAATGAATATAATTGTAAGTCCCATTATAGTAGGTATTAGGAAAAATTTGAAAAGTCACAATATTTTAAATATTGCTAATATTGTATTGATAGAGTAAACAATTTCACTAAACCTTTCAATTTTAAAAAATACTTATTTTTCTATTATGATGCTTGTAGGTAGAATAAATTTGACTAATTTACCAATAGGTGTTAACGTAAATAAGTCAAACTTCAGCACACGCAACATAGTTGTGAGTGACACCCGTACATTTTTGATATATAAATTTATGAACTTACCTCTATAGGTATTTCAAACGAAGAATTATCATCCTTCTGTTGACTGCACTGGTTAGTTGATGCAGATGTAGCGCACAAGTATCTCTGTAGCAATGGCTGTTACTGGAACGGGCACTAAGCTTTGCATGTGAAGTACACACCACCTCAGATAATTGGACTGTTGAATATGCTCATTTCACGTTGGCATACATACAAATTCAGGTGCATTCCGGTAGGAGAGGGAGTGGACTCCGGGCGTTGAAGGATGCCCGGTCCCCAATTCCTCTCTTACCGGTACGCAATTCAATTTGTATTTATACTGACGTGAAATGATGCGAAACCTGGGTCGTGAATAAATAACTCGTTCAGTGGTCCATCACAAAGTATGATCTCTATTTTCACTACGATAAGCAATGTCGAAACCTCGATTACGATCGATGAGAAAAGACGATATTTCGATGCGTAAATGGCATTACGAAACAAAGTTGGATCGAAGAACCGCAGATATTTACCAGCAAGCAAATAAGCTGAAACGTAAAACGAAAAAAATAGACGAAAAATTTCGAATGCGAATTACCTCTGTAATAGTGGATGTAACTGAAACGAGCAGAGAACTGCCAATGTGAAGAACACGCACTCTCAATCACAGATATATTTTAGATTATTCAACAATATTGTATAGTCAGATACGACGAAACAATATTTCACGGGGAGAATTTATGGATTATACGTACGGACGACATGTGCTGAAGATACCAAGTGAAGGAACGTAAAGCAGGACAGGACCACAATAAATATAGAAACGTGTAGTTAAGCTATGAAGAGGCTATTTCAATGCGTTAATTGTAATATTACACTTAAGAGTATTCGTACAGTTGGAGACGTCTAACAGAAGGCTAAGTAAACATAATCCCACGATAAAAATTTTCTTGATCAGATATTACTCATAAAAATCGCCAAAATCCAAAGCTCGATGACAGTGCATAAATAATAATAATACATAATAATAACAATTGTTTTATAATTATATTAGTTAATAAAACAATATTAATATATATTTACAATTATTAATAACAGAATCAGTTATACATGCACATTTTTGCAAAATAGTCAAACATTCAGTCTGGGACGTGGGTTACCAGAATCGAAATAAACGTAATTTTGATCCTACTTTGGCTACTAAAAAGGACTAAAAAAGTTGCTCACATACCAGGAGACACATGAAAGTGAAAAAAAAAATTATGAAATTTATTCAACATTTTTCGAGTGTGGGGTCCCTGAAGGACCCCGCTCGGTAACCAGAGGGTTAAGAGATTAAGTCTTAATTTCAACCTGCGATCTGACAATGATTCCCAATTTAATCGCTGAAACGCGGAATAGGTCATTTAAAACACTCCGCAACTGCACAAAAACAATTTGGTCACTTTCCTTTCATGACCGCTTCATGCTCCCTCCCCCATCTCTTTTCACTGGTGTAAGACTGTACACATATATATGCCGCCTAGCCCGTCTTTTACTTGTTAAACCCCTGAGGATGACGTGAGAAGGTCGAAACCACTCGGTTAATAAACAAACTTTTGTGGAATATAACCAAGTTTTGTAACCAAGTTCTATTCATCATGAATGCATTCCGTAAGGTGAACTCGCCAACCATTGATTTCAGCTTTGTTTACCAAAGTTCGGAATAACACCATAATATTAGATTCAAAATGGCTTTTTTCCCCCGTACTATAAGAGAACAGAATAGGCAGCATAGGAAAGGGATAGGTAGGGGAAATATTTAAGAGTATTCTGTAGTGCATGATGCATGTATTAACCCCTCAAATACTATAGATACTAACAATCTAGTTGCATTTGACACTTTAGTTGCTTGTTTGCATGTTAGTAGTGCATGCTTGGTGATCTTCACCCCCTGCCACTCACCCTCGCGGTGGCTTGCAGGGTATCATTTAGATGTAGATGTAGATATTGACAAAAGCAAGACTATTTCCCGATGTAATGTGTGGTATTAGGGTTTGGAGGCCTTTCCGTACTACTGTGTCGAGTGCTTCGCGCTGTTGGGTGACCGGGGGATCTCATGCCCGGACCGAATCACCGACCGCACCACGCCCCGTGCCACGGCATGTTGAGGTACAAGGACGAGCCACGGAGTCGTTAGCGTCGACGCCCATTCATCCGTTTCCAGTGCGAATGCCCCAAGGGGGTAACGCGCAAGGCAGCGCCCTCGGCCGCGAGGAGACAAATTGCTCCCCGCCACAAGAAACGCACCTACGCGGAATGGTTGGATGAAAGAGTGTATCCGCGTATTTTTTCGTCTTATTTCTTAAACTCTCGTTACTTCGACGGGGTGTTGAAAAAAATAGAATGGGGAAGAAGACGGATGAATGCTGAATTCTTCCCACAGTGAGTGTTCTTTAATTGTAAATAAGGGGTCTCTGGAAGAGCGCGACCCTTCCGAGGGGGCGGCAGGAAACCGTGGCCATGAGATATGTTGCGTGGAGTCATTAAATTTGTTTCATGCGAAAGGAGTCTGGTGGCGAGTAATCTCCCTGAAACGGATTGAAACGAGTCACTCGAGTTTCTTCCATCGCAGGCCTTCATCATGGTTAAGTACTTCGTGAATTCACAGTTTTCTACCGAGATAACTAACATGCATGTCCATATGGCATGCTTCCAGGATAGAAACGATATTTTATAAGTAATTTTTTAAATCATATCTCACGTAGTTTATTCAAGGCAATTGGTTATTTGTGAATAAAAATATAAAACTCTTATTACAAGAGAAAAGAGATGTTACCGTTCAGTTCAATTATGGACGTAATTGATGAACACGAAATCTAGGAAGTTTGGGAAAAGGAAATCACTGTATTTTTTGTGAGAAAACTGTTCGTAAAGCTGTTTTGTTTAATCTATGTGTAGTTTTATGTATTCTGTTATTTTCAAGAATATCACTCACTGTTACATGCTTTATTTCTTAAACCTTTGCTGACTATATAAATGAATGCAGGATAAGTTTTCCATTTCCCTACATAATTTTTTTTTGCAATAGGCGGAGCGAATATGAGTTTTACTTATAAATAGTTTTATTTGTATCTTCAATAATACTAAAATGAATGAATGAATCGATTGTTGCTGCCGATAAAATGATATTGAATTGCAAATAAAATATGTTAGTATGATATATTTATACTATGCTTATAGGATAATGAATAAATATTTTATGAAATTGAAAAGGCAGTGTGAGTGACGCCAATTTAGTATCGTTATCTAATTTTAGGGTAAGAACACATTTAAATAAAACATTTTCACCCGCGGCCTATGCATTTTTTTAACTTTCATTGTTTTATGGATATATAATTATTGCAAGCTTTGAGCCAAGAATACGTTGTTCTACTGTCATATATTTATTACTATGCAGGATCATAAGGAGATTTAATTTATGAATGTGAATAGAAAAATCCAAACCTTGTATGACTCAACTGAATATCCTGATCTAAGATAAATGTCACATTTATGTAAAAAATAAGCACACTAAGTGGTGTCAGGTAGCCAATGCCTTTCGGTGTTCATGAGTCAAGAAAAAAGTGACCTCCGTTCATGTTATCAATCTCTTTTAGTCCCTCTTACTTGATGAGCAAACCGTTTCCGATTTTTTTTTTGCCTTTATTACTCATTTTTCTCAATCTCCATGATGCCTTAATGGGTGACGGGAGCCTCCATTCTGTGTAACTTTTTTATAATCTTCGTGACTAAAAATAGATTATTCTGTTTTGTTTGATCTTGGATAAGTCAATATTCATCACTTCGGAGAATGAGGATCAAACTTTCATTTTGACCAAAAACTATGCCTGCCACCCTAAATCATAAGCTCATTGTAGTTATTGGAACAAAATATCACACTGTTGCCACAAAACATCAATGACGGCCCAAAGTTGCGTGTTTCAGTTCGCCAAACTTGATCTCTCTTCTCTTCCCCTTTGTGCGCCATTATGTTCGCTTTCAATAACACGCCTCCCCCGAAAACAAACATGAAAGGCCCGCACCTTAATCCCACTCTTCAAATGGCCTCTCCTTTTCAAGGGCCCGCCTCCTTCCCCAAATCTCTCACCTTCTTTGCATCGATTCTTAATCTTTTGTTTGCAGTTTTCCGTTTTAGTCCCTACCATGTATCTTGCCAGGGAGAAAATGGAATTCTTCTTTCCGCATAGCCAACTACTTCCCCCAACTCAGGTTGTATACTCATCTACATCTACATAATACTTTGCGAGCCACCACGAGGGTGTGTGGCAAGGGGTGAAAATCATCAAACATTCACCATTGGCATGCAACTAGACTAAAACTTGGAGACAAGGTTCATATTCTAGATCCAAGGTTCATATGCAGCTTGGTGGTTATTAACTACATAGTGATAAAGGAATTGGTTGTTAATACATCCATCACGCACTGTACACTAACAAATTTTCACCTACCTATTCCTTTGCTATGCTGCCTATTGTGCTCTATTGTGTTTCGCGGGGAAAAAATGACATTTTAAGACTATCGGTACGACAATCAATCTCTCCAATCTTGTTAATCTGATCAAACCTAGCAAAATACGAAGGGTTTCTTAATACATATGCTTCATTCCATGTCAAATCGACCAGGTGATTACAGTCGGTTCCCTTAAAGTCACCGATTATAACCAAATTTGGCGTAACGGCTGCATTTAATAAGAAAAAAACCCCACGGTGGTTTTGCAAAAAACGCAACTATTTCCGAAATATTGCAACGTTGCAAAAATCGAATTTTGCAAATGTTACTACACATTTTACCGTATATCTCAGAGACTATTTGAGCTACAGACGTACTTAAGGGCTATGAAGTTGAAGGCTTGAATGTTGAAGGCTTTGAATGGATAAATATAATAATTATTTATTGTGAATTATCAACAATTTTATAAAGTTAAGTACAATATTAAAATTTCAAATCGATTTTTGATGATGAACCTTTGCTTTCAGTTTTAGCCATTTTTCCTTATATGTTGTAGACACAAGCCTCCTCTACAAGTTAAAAAAGTTTCCATTGGTTTATATTTCATTTAAGGAAGAAAAATAGTTTTGAGTGAAGGCGTGACGCCCGCCGGTCACCGCGGCGCCCGCCTACCGGCCGACGTATGGTACTCTGGTGTCTTCAGATCTCAGTAACTTTCTCATTCATCTTCTTCTCACCAATTTTTAACCTTAAACCAACTCTTGGCCCGTGCATATCTCTATTTGTTTCGCCGAGGTGTGACCACAGCCTTAGAATCTATGAAGAGCGGCACCTGGCTTTATAGCTGTCGGCCTCGGAGAACAATGGGCAAGCCTTGTCTCATCTTCGGCTTTCAAAGCACCTGATTGTTTTTACGTTTTTTTAAATTGATATTTACTTGATCTAGAGAATAGCTGTAGCAAATATTTGATCCAAGGATTCCAAAGTGTTGTTCAAACTGCTTAATGATTTTTTTCCTGGACTTACCGACTCCTTTTTTTCTCAAGATGCCATTAGTCCTGCTTTCTTTCGCGGCACTAATACATGCCTCTTACTGAGACCCTTAATATGTATTTAATAAAGTAGCTCCGTATGCAGGGGCAGCTGAGCCATAAACGGTTCCTTGGTAGTTGTCCTCGGTGGCATTCACTGACCATTATTAAATCATACACTATCACTGACCTTTTACCTAAGCCGTATTTTTCGCTTTGCCGAATTTTCCCCCACGCACTTTACATGATGAAACATGTTTCAAACAATGAACTAAGGAAAATTTCTGTACCTTAACAACTCAGATTAAGTTTCTAAAAATGTTCTGCAAGGCTTTCCCTGAGATATTATGAGTACGACGGCATGAGTATATTGCTCGTACGCCGATTGTATATTAATGGGAAGTCAGAGACAACCTGAAATCATGTGAAATGGTCTTTTTGGTAGATTTTTCCGAGAAATTTTCTGTTCTGTACCAATATTCAGTTAAGTGTGTGCACTGGATAAACTGCCAAGAAACGATACATTCGAATACAGGTTGCGACAGAAATATGAACGATCAAGTGTGTGTCCCTCAGTGTGTTTGTTATTTCAGTCAGTATGAATCATAACGCC
The DNA here is from genome assembly GCA_933228895.1 of Platycnemis pennipes. Lineage (NCBI taxonomy): Eukaryota > Metazoa > Arthropoda > Insecta > Odonata > Platycnemididae > Platycnemis > Platycnemis pennipes. Next base: position 100,096,073 of record OW121846.1, on the reverse strand, counting down.
ATATTTCAAATGACGCCGCTCTATAGCGTAACAAGTGTACTAAACCTATTCAAAAATTTTACTTTTAAGACTTTGTGGGGACTCAATATAAAAACCGCTACAAAATGTTGAAATTGTTGCATCGCCAAGATTTTGGAGCCGTGCTGAATGGCATTTTTGTACCACATCTCAGGGAAAGGATGCAAGTGATAGGTTTAAAGGGACACTGCAGACAAGCCACACGTCCCAGTCTGACGCTTAATTATAAGAAACAAATTCAGACTCTTGAGGAACTTTACAAATGGGCCACATCGAACGTGAAAGAAGTTTAACACTTAGGAAAACTTCGAGTTCGTTACCTACAGGCAAGTGAAGGAGAAAAGTAGAACCTGACGAGAAAATTCCGAGATACACTTGCCGTAAAGTGTATTCATACCTTCCGTAAGGCTATCCACAATCGAAGGAAGACTTGCTGTTGAAGTACCTTTTTCAGTAATCCGAAAACAAAATTTTCAATTTTGTGGTATGTACAAACAAGATTAGGAGAGTTTGGAGGAGAACCTGGGTTTTTGAAGGTAAAGTAAGAAGGTTTGCGTATTTCCGATGTGAAATTGTATATTGAGTCATTAATTTACTCGACTGTATTTTACATTCATCTTTTAATTCCATGGCAAGGAGGAAACCAACCTCAGAAATCAATCTTCCAGCACAGCAGTAAAACCTTAGGTTAAACGGAGACGATAAATTATATTTCCAACTCATCTAAACATTAAATGTGAAACTAATTACATTGCCTAACGTACATAATTTATTTTTTCACTGATTCCGAAGACTTGCATCATTCGTACATGTGAAGTGATGCTGGGAAAATGTTTAAAACATGAGTTAAGGGTGAAAAATTTAATAATTTAAAGAGGTACGGGGGCAAAACTATGGGATGTCAGGGTGTTGCCTTAGCCTGGGAGGTTGTCGTATGCAAAGAGAAACAAAATTTCAGTTTATATTATTTGGGTAGCGCTCTTCCTTCCCTGTTGTATTCCTTTAGAACTAAATTCGAATGGGAAATAGTGAGCGACGGAATAGTGCACCCATATCATTGAAAAAAGAACTGAGAAAGAGGTTTCGGAGAACATGCTAATAGAGTATGTGAGGAAAGTGGTACTGGAAGCCGAGGACGGGAAATGGTTTGTCAATTTTTCTCTGAGGCCAGGTGCCGATCTTCATAGATTATAAGGCTGTGGTCACAACTGGGTGAAAACAATAGAGATATGCACGTGCAAGGAGTTGGTATATGGTTAAAAATTGGTAAAAAGAAGATGAATGAGAAAGTTACTGAGATGTGAAGACACCACATTACCATAACGTCTGCCGGTAGGCGGGCGCCATGCCTTCACTCAAAACTATTTTTTTTTCTTAAATGAAATAATACCTCTGGCAAATTTTTTTAATTTGTAGAGGAGAGTCGTGTCTGCTACGTATAAGAAATGAGCAATATCGAAGGCATAGATTCATCGTCAAATATCGACTTGAAACTTTAAAATTGTACTTAACTTTATAACGTGGTTTATGTTTCACAATAAAATCCCTTATTATATTTATCCAATTAAAGACCTTTAAAATAAGCCTCAATTACGTTTGTAGCTCAAATAATCTCTCAGATATACCGTAAAATGCGTAGTAACTTTTACAAAATTCGTATTTTGCAACGTAGTAATATTTCGGAAACGGTTGCGTTTTTTGCAAAACGACCGAGGGGTTTTCATTTTCTTAAAATGGAGCCGTTATGACAAATTGGGTCAAGATCGGTGACCCTAAGTGTGTTTTCAGATGATTTTCTGGTCGAATTGACGTGGAATGACCCATGCACAAACAATCCTTTTTTAAAGAGTGGCACTGATTTTCTTTTCGTCCATCTGCGTCTTCTTGGCCATATCCTCCGATTAAATCTCTATCAGGCGGAGAAAAATTTTTAATGGATTGTCGTGGTAGAACTCCCAAGGGAGACTCGATGAAATGGATTGCTGAGGCCGAGACTTTTTGGAAGTCCTTGATGGTGTGGCTTAAATTGACAATTACTTAAGCCTTCCACTGAGAATAAAATATTTGTAGTAAATATATTATTCTCAATGGAAGGCTTAATTATCTCTCAGTTTTATCCAATTCAAGACTCTGCAAATGATTAGGAAATCCAAGTTATGGCGTATGAGCACTAATTGTGAAATATAAAGAATATCATATGAAATTTATTGAATGTATATTATTAATGTTTTATATTAACGTGTAAAACGCATTATGAACATTTTAGAAACGATAATGCATTGCTCACTTTGTAAACTCAGTTGAGAAAATGGAAAATGAAGAGAAAAACTAAGTTTATGCATTAATAAGTTACGTTAATGTATTATTTCAACTCCAAACAATGCAAATTATCTGACAGAGGTAACATGAGTTCATTTAATGCGATACATATATGACTGTGTCCATGATATACTTGGAAGGCTATGGCGATGATAGTAATAATTGTGATATAGGTTGCCATTTTTGGAATAAAAACGTTAGGAAAGTAGCATTCACCTTATGTTTCATATTCTTCCCACCTTTCTGCCAACAGGCCATAGTATGAAAAAACATTTGATGGAACAACTGAGTATTTCGAGCAAGGTTTTTTTTTCCACATCCGTTACACTCGAGATGTGGCACTGCATTCGGAATGCATGTGGCATTCGAAATGGTCCAAGGCCGTCCCACTATTCCACCCACAACGCTTCGAGCCCAGAAAACCCCCAGTACTCATAGTTAAAGGGAAACAATGCTCGCTGTAAGTTGGCAGCCGTCACACTGTCTGTCGCACCCAGCTGCGATAGCATCGGGCTTCGATTTGAAAATCCCAACCCGAAAACCCCCAGCGCCCTTGCATGCTTCAGCGTATCTTTTCCAACCCACCTCCCCGAGGACAGCTCACAAGTGTCACCCGAAGCTTAGGAAGGCTTTTTCACTCGCTCAAAGGTAATTGAGCACGAGGATTTTGTGTGAGCAACCAGCTCCTCTTTGGAAGATCTCAACTTCCTCGAAAGCAATCCCAGAGTTCCCAACGGGCACCCGTGGCTGGAATGGGACGAAATTTTCCGGCACCAATTTTTCTTCCAAAATTGCTAAGCCACCCCGTTGTCAATATAAATACAGAGACATTCAGAAACAAATGCGAATCTCGACTGTTGTGTCGAGGACCGAGGTATAGGAGCACAGAAACTCAGCCTCTTCTCGTTAAAGCTTTCTACCTCAGCTCCTCTTTCATACCGGCTCTTTGAAACTTCAAAAAAGTACTCTTTAACGCGAAGTGCTAAATCCATAGACTTAAGAGGAATATTCTGTAGTGTTTCAAGAATTCCTTGAGAAATATAATGACATACATGTATGGTAGGGGGTAGGAGAGCCTGCCGCACACCCTTGCGGTGTATTGCAGGGTGTTACGTAGATGTAAATATATGACTTAATAATGTATATATCCCTATTAACAAAGTGAATAATTAAAGTTTTTGCATGGGAAAAACTTGCGCAGTTACGTATCATCGCCTTAGATATTATCAGAAATATAAGAAATAGCAGCTAATCACAGGGTTATAGGTAAAGAAAGTATTTATTTCAAAGTTAATAGGCAACAAAAATTAATATCTTCAAACTCAATTATCAAAGTAAAATGAATTTCAGCATGCATAAAGTTATGTAATCGTTTGAACTGAATGCTTTGTGAAAATCTTTCAGCTTCCTGTATTGCTAAAGAGATATACGATGCTGAGAATTAAAGACTTAAAGGAATCTCCTTTTTTATTATTTAACGACTCAGTTTTTCTAATTCATATCGCTTTGGCCCAAAAAAACCTAAATGAACGTGATAAAATAAATTCAGGTGGCTAATTGAAATGGCATTTTTCCTCCACACTTATTGAATAGTAGTTGATTATCCTCGAAGTAAAACTGAACCTGATCCACCTGCAAATAGAATTTGGTAACTTTTTACTTACATTGGAATTAAAAAGAATTTTCACTTGCTCTCTGATTTTAAAAATATTCCAGCAAAGTGAAAATAAGTTCCTTTTTAAATTTTTGAGAGCATAATGGAGTTTTAATTTACTATGAAAAATATGTTAATGCCAAATTCACTCGCGTCCACGGAGATAGGAAAACATCGTCATCTAATTTGTAGAATTACAACTGCATGGGCATTTGGCAGTTCTAAACTAAAACGTTGTTAAACATCCGTAAATAAAAATCTTACCTCCTGCAGAAATCAAAGATTGTTAGAAAAAAACTTATTTAACTAAAAATGCACAATTAATTTGACTTATTTTAGAACAAGGTATGCTTTATATTAATAAGATGACAAAAATAATCATTCTGGTTTTTTTCTATAAATAATGTCCATCACTCTGATCTAAGATGTTCTGAGTTCAGGACCTTAGCAGTTATGAGCAGTCCATAATGAGATGCATGTTCTAGTCGATTATTGTTTCACTTTTGTATTTCAAATTTACCCATGTAATCACGCCACAATCTTTAATACAGATAAAAGAGAATTTACTCACCAAATCCATTGAAGAATCCAAAGTCACTAAAGAGCGTATTACTAAAGTTTTAAATCAATATTGCTTTCTTAGGGCAGACAGTTATGTTTTATTTAAACAATAGTTCATTTACAGCACGGCGCCTTTTTGGGATCTCAGCTCCATGTACCTTGTACCATGTCCCTTATCGAATGATGCATTATACGAGCATATGCTTCAAGGTGGCATATATTCTCCAAATAACATTGTTTTATTTAGACGAAAGTGCCCTTTGGTGAAGCATATTTGTTGGACCAAAACCTATGACGCATTTATTTTGGGAAAATTATTAGCACCCCGATGATTACCACGTTTTTGCTATTTACCACGCAACAGGGTCAGCATTTTTCACGGACGGCTTGCGGCGCAACATGGAGATCCTTTCCTCTTGGAATAAAATCAATTTCAGCATTGTGCTCAGTGAGAATTCTTATTAGATCACGTTTTTCGGTAAATCGTGCATGTATCCTGGTATCAGGCCCGCAGCCATGTCAGTGCCAAGCAAACTATTTGAGCTCAATTCTCCCCGAATGCTGAATTTTTCTCGTTCGCGAGTCAGAGATGAGGGAGCGGAGATCCGCAACAAATCGATGGCAACAATGCGGCGACATTACCGAAGTGGTATAATCCCCCTTCGGAGCGCGATGCTCAGCTCGCAGCACTCCCAAGTGTTTACGCAGCCGGAGTTGGAGCGATGATTCTAGTGCCCCGACCCCTCTCACCACCCAATCCTCCCCTCCAATCCGCGGCCCTCCCGTCAACCCCCCGTGATCCCCGACGTGAAACCCTTCGGGGTATCCTCTCCCCGTAACCACCCACCGTGCCTTTCGCACCCCCCCCCCCCATCCCTCACCCCATCCCGGAAAACACTTCCCCGAGCATCCTGCCGATTTGCCGGAGATTTTGCATTATCCTAGCCGTGTTGCATCCGTCACAAAATGTAGCTTCTCAAGTGAGCGCCGGCAAACGGCATCCCCTCCGTTCGCCCCCCTCCCCCCGGCCCACCGCCCGCGATCCCACAACGCCCGTCACCGCCGGGCGGGATCTAGGCTGGAGGCAAAAGTGGGTGCCAGGGGGCGGACGGGGGTTGATGTGGGACGGGAGGGAGAATCGGGGGCCGGGGGAGGAAGGGCTCACGGTGGGAAAAGGGGAGTGGAGATGGTGGGGCAAATGAGGCCGGGGGAATGGAAATATACTCTAGCGAAGTTCGGATAGTGGCTCACAGTGAGCGAACGTGGAATGTAAAGTTATTCTAAAGGAGGTTCTTTCTGCTGCGATATGTCAGTTGCAACAGTTCCCCGTTGATAAGGCCTTGAAAAATTTTTTAATGTTTCAAAGAGACATATTATATTTTGATTATCTCCTATCTTAAGGCCTAAAGGCCTCATTTAGAATATGCCGCTAGTATATGGAATCCGTAAGAGCAAGGTATGATAAAAGAATTAGAGCGTGTGCTAAGAATATCCGCTAGATTTGTTAGAGGCCGTTATGATAATTGCATAAGTGTTACGAGTTTAAAAGAAGAACGAGGATGGGAATTACTATCAGAACATTTAATTTAGGTTAATCTTTTTAAGTAAATTCGATATCGATTTGTTCACAGATGATGTTAGATATATGTTAAGAACCCCTGCGTATTATGCTAGGTTTGATCAGATTTACAAGATTAGAGAGATAGATTGTCGTACCGATAGATTACAAATTTCATTTTTCCCGCGTGCCATAAGAGAACACAGTAGGCAGCGTAGTAAAGGGATAGGTAGGTGAAATATTGTCAGAGTAGTCTGGAGTACATGATTCATTCAATAACAACCAATCCCTTTATTAATACGTAGATACTAACCATATAGCTCCTTATGACCCTATTATCTGGCATATCTCCATTTATTACCCTAGTTGCACCTCAACAGTTCATGCTTGGCGATTTTCACTCCCTGCCACACACCATCGTGGTAGCTCACAGGGTATTAAGTAGATGTAGATGTATCTCGAGAGTACATGTTTATCACCAGGAATTAAAGTTGGTCTATCTCACGTTACTAATACAATACTTTTTACTGCTCAGATGAGCCTGGTGTTTGGTTCCTAAGGAGAACGGTATGCATGAAGAACACGGATTTGTTTTTCTGTGCATGTCAGTTATGTTAACTATATATTGTTAATATAGTTTCAATGCGTCATGTTTTAACGTCTATAATTTATAAACGTGTACTGAGTGAAAGAAGACTCCGCCTGAGTGAAGAAGGAAGTTTCACCACTTGGTCTTTCATCGAAAATTAGATGGGCTTCTCGTTTTCATCTCTCAATGAGGAAACGCAATACTACTGAAAGCAATTAGCCTTAAAATGGTACAGTTCCTCCCAATATATTTCCTCCTTTTTCCTTTCAACTATGCTGCAGAATATTTTCTCGGTTGGTGGTTAAGTTTATCATGACGATAACTCGTTAGGTAATATATAACCACTTCCGCAAAATCATGAGCCAACGAGGCTATAATGACCATATGTAGGTGGTGGAAGCGCCAATGTATCCAAAGTAGGACCATTTTGAGAACGTACGTTTAAAAATGTGCTAAAAATAGGAAATATAAAGCTTTTTAAAATATACATGAAATACTGCTTACAATAAGTTAGCAATTGGACTTTGAGTTGGAAAAATTCATCATGTGCATAGAATTGAAGTCCGTGCTTTGAGACATGGACGGTCTGTATTTTGCGACATGAGGAATGGATGGCTACCCAAATATTAGAAAAGGTAATTGAATTTTAGGTTGGTATTCCGTAAGGATAGTGGTCATGGTAAGACAAAAGCGAGAAAGTGATGTATAGGAAGAGTATGGGGGAGAGTTAGGCAATAGAAGGAGGGGAGGTGGACCAGTTAAGGGACATGGTCTCAGTTCACACGAGCGGATTAACGGCTCTTTACAGGAGGCGCCTCGCAAGCGTCTCGACGCTAATCACGTTTCGAATGGTGTGAAAGGGTTGATAATCTGTAAGAGAATAAAACATTTCAATGGACGTGAAACGCTGGAAAATGGGCTAATAATCAGGTCCCGAAATATAATTAGAGGATTTATGGTTTTTTCATTTAAAATATGGTCTCTCTTTACAAGTCTAACAGTAAAATATCAACATTTCAAGAGTGCCGGATCACTTCACGTAATGTATCTCATTAACCTCACATTTCGTATTAGGTACTACAAATGATAGATTGGCCTTTCTAAAGGTAGGTTTACACTGGCAACTTTTTTGCGCAAGTTACTGGCAGCAAGCAACTTGTAGTGCAATTTTCTGGTGGAAACTGCTCTACAAGTTCACTTGCGAAGCTGAAAAAGTTTCTGTTTGTAGCTTGCGCAAGTGTATTGTTGCGAATGTAAATATGAACAAATTTGGTTCTGCTATCAACTTGCCAATATAGGAGCTCTCCCTAAAGTTATATTAGATTGCAGCAATATTTAAGTGGTTCACGTCGAAGCATAGCCTAAATCTATAATACAATATTGATTCAAAGATGAATCTGATCAGAAGACGTATTGAGCATTGAAATAAGACGCTCATTTGTTTTCACGACTAAGTTAACATCGGTATATTCGAAAAAATTGTATTCTAGTTCTACTGGGGTAACAGGATATAACTGAAACACAACGCAGATTTCTTCACTTGTTGATTGCTTCATTACTTGTTGATGTATGACAAATTTATATAAAGCTTTTTTAAATTTCATGCATCTGTGAAAGTTATCTTTAGAAATCTTTGAGAATTAAAATACATTCAAAATTTTCGATCAATCAATGATTTCAATGGTGATTATCTAGGTACTGAACTCTTTTCTTTTGGATCTGAGTATAACAGCATGGATTCTGAAATGAATTTCACCCGTACGTCCTCATTTGCTTGCACCAAAGATACTATACAATTTATTTAGATGGTAGAGAGTAGTCAATCCATTTAGGATGTCTACAGCCAATACTATAATAACAAAATTTTTAAGATAAATTTCTTTGAAGGAATTGGTGAAATCCTTCAGTTTCCAGAAATAGAGGTGCAGAGGAAGTGGCATAACTCGAAAACGCAATTCTATCAGGCGCTAAAGAAGAAGCCCGAAAGTGAGTCAGGATATGGAGTGGAAAGTAAATGGCAAAATTTTGCTGCCCTTAATTTCATTCATAATTAAATTCAGTGCCGTGAAACAGTAAGCAATGATGTAAGTTTGAAGTAATGCTTAAGAACCATCTCTAATTTATCTTGAATTTGATATGAATTGCAATATGTTTCATAAGTATCTGAGCAAACAATTACTTATGAAAATGTTCATATCATTTTAGTAGTGTTATAAAACCTACTGCAACTAACTTCTACTTATTTATCACAGTCAGAAATTAATTATGATGACAAGGGAAAATTGACTCCTGAGAGGTAAAATCCAAGCTTGTTAGGTGGCAATAAGTAGGGGAAAGTTGACAGTAAAGACAACAGAAAAGAGGCTGCTCTTACCAAGACAGTGAGCGTTTTGCAGAGGCCAATGATGCTGTCCAAGTATTTTGGGATCGCGTCTTCACTGAAGTGAGAGCATTGAAGAGCGAGAGAAATCAAAAAGAATTGGAGCGTTTGATACAGAAAGCAATGCTACAAATGTCAGACGAGGATGACGAAGTTTGCACAACCTTTTACCCCCCACAGGTAGAAAATGTAGTGGCATTCATGGAATAGAGCATACAATCAAATGGTTATTTCTGTGTAAGAATTTATTTTCCTCAATTTATGGAAAAAAAGCCCATTTAATTTATATACACTTCATTAGGATGTATTTTCATATTGTAAGTAACGACTTATGGGTCCCTCATTTTTTTCACTTTTGATTTACTAATATATCTTAAAAGAACAAATAATATATATTTTATTCAAACGTTGAAATGCGAAGTGCGATTTATTATTTATGACAGATAACCTTTTCAGTGATAAAAGATAATGTAACAATCAAGGGCTATGCATCATAGTCTTAAAAAAAACTAGCTCATTGTAACTAACCTCAGGTTGGTTTGGTAATGTGGACTCCTAGACAAGATACCACTAACAGCATCAAATTACAATTGCATTGAATGAAGGGCACAAAGCAAGCAAGGAAAAAGCTGCATAGAAATAAATATTCCGCTTTTAGTGTAGTGGCGGGAATCAAAACCCCCTCTACTCAGTTTTTATGATTTAGGTCATCCCTTTTTCAAAATATTGTGTCCTGTGGACTGGTGACTAGTCTCTTTAAATAGAGATGTTTACGACCTCTGGCGCTGTTACCTCATTGTTAAACCACGTCTATATGTTGAAATAAACAAAAATTTTGAATAAGCTGGTGTTTTCAATTTTGCCTGTGATAGTAAAACATGTATGAGTCCATGTAAGGCTAAAGTTATTCTGCAATGAGCTCTCTGTTAATAAAGCATTGATGTATGAATCCATTAAAACTTTGTCCTCAGAGGCTGGCATACATTACCAATGTATATAATAATTTATGAAGCATCATTTCACATACTGGAAATTTCTACCATGAATACTATGGCACAATAAGGTGGCCGAATACAAGAGACTTGCCATGGCTGACTAAAATTTTCCAAATATATTTCACAGCTACCTCTAAATTTTACGCTGGGAGTCGCCACAAGGGCGTGTGGCTGGGTGAAGTACGTCACCAGCCATGAAGTCGAGTTTAGCAAAAGAAAGTTGTTAATCATTAATTAAGTGTGGTTTATCATGTATTTGAAAGAATCATACTGGTTACGTATCACGAGGGAGAGAAACGTATTCTACAATCTTCAACAGTTGATTTTTCTTCATTTCTATCTTCTTTCACTCCTGCTGATGTAGTGTGTGGGTAAAAATATAAATGCAGTGTCACATGTGAATTTGTGTGTTTTGATTTTTTCAATAAACTTGTTTTAAAATATTTTAACTCTTTGAGGTAAAACAAGCAACGGTAGAAACACAAAATATAGAATCACTTACACCTTTGCAGGCTTTTCAACCTGCATATTTCTAATTAGACTAAGAAGTTTATGGATTATGTGTGACGTAGAACCATCTTAATTTAAATTGCTTGTATTCTGATACCTCCCAGATATGCTCTAGTGATGCCTCGCGATCTGTAAGCCATTATGCAAAAATACGGAACGAACCTTGGCTGACGGCGTTTGCTCTTCTCCTTCCGCAGCCTCCGGCTACCTGACAGAGAGCCGCGGGCCTCGCTTCACGCTGGAGCCGCCGCCATTGGTGCTCTTCTCGAACGCGACGGGGGCGCGCGTGGACTGCGCTGCGGAAGGCACGCCGCCGCCACGCGTTGAATGGCTGCTGGCCGACGGATCGCCCGCACCCAGCGTGCCCTCCACGCGACTAGCGCTTGGGAACGGCACACTACTCTTCCCGCCGTTCCGGGGTGAGGCCTTCCGGCCCGACGTCCACACCGCCACGTACCGCTGCTCGGCGGCCAACACGGCGGGCCGCATCATCTCGCTAGACGTCCAAGTGAGGGCTGGTGAGTAACCGGCAGGAATCAATCACTCCGGGCACGTGGCCCCATATCCCTCCCGGGGCGAGGTCGTGGGTCCTTGCTGAAAGGCTGCATTCATGGGAGTGAATCCCATGTGTCACCTGCTGTTTGCATTCCCAGCGTATTCCAGCAAGCACTCTTTTAAAATGTAGGCAGCCGTATGGGGTGGTGATAAAAGGCAATCAGGAGTTCAAAGAGGTCTGCAAATGTCGACAGTATTTCTGGTTGATGACAAACGGGAATCCATTGCTATACCCGCGATGACATGAATACTTATATTTTTTAATAAAAAAACTCTCTCTATATCCTCCTTACACTCTCTAGATGATGTCTTGCGTACCACTATTGAAATAAATGACTGAAATAGATAATTTAAATTTAAACTTCAACTGGAGAGTGAAACCGTCCATGAACACCATTGATGCATGTGGCAAAATAAGGGAAAATACGTCATTGAAAATGAGTTACTTCATCCCTATATTTATTATTCGAGATAACTCCTATACTTGGAATAAAGCATCAGATTTCCTTTATAAATCTAAGACCACACTATGTGTGAGATCAGAAAGAAAGAAACATCAGAAATTGCGAGAAAACGATTTCATTACCAAGAACAGTGAGATTCATAATATCCAATAACTGTATGCTTACTTGACGCAAACTGCGTAAAATGGCAATGAATAAATGTAACTTTTAGTGTGGGACATATCGTAATTAGAGTCAGTTAGGTCCTTTTTCACGTCATCCATGAAATATTATCATTTATAACAATTTAGTATGTCACATTCCAGAGAAAATATGAAGAAATCATTGTGGACATCCATATCTATTTTAACGAAGGTCTATTCCCTGAAAATATTTTCATCTGGTTTCAGTGACCTTTTAGGTGCAAGTTAAATCTTACAGAATGGGATGAATGTTTTAATATTATAATGCATACGTAATTAAGGGTACTTACCATGATGACGACTTTGACTAAAAATTAAGTATATTGGTATGAATGTAACTCTTCAGTGCGGGTTTTTCTAAATAATTTTTTTTCCGTGACAGGAGAATTTTTTTTGCCTGCATGAGCTCTCAAACTCTCAAAACTGGTAAAAACTATAAATTGAATTTATTTTATTTTTTTGTATAAACTAAATCACATAAATTTTGTGACGCACGACGTGCGTCATCCGCCCCCGAAATGGTTTTAAGTGATATGCAACCCGCAAAGCTTGTCGTCAGATCTTCCTTCAGCCGCCTATATGAAGTCGCCCTTTGTCGTACCATCCCCATTCCCCAATACAGAGTTATTGACCTTCTCTCCAAGATGTTAAACACCTTAGCCCTTCTCCCCTGAATCGGTAGCTGACCAAGCAGCCGATTACTTAGTTTCATTCAGTTCATACAACTACTTTTTACGCGGAATCATGCCCTTGGAAACAGCCTCATGTGTGAAATTCCTCACTTAGCGGAAGAAACCTAATATGTTTTAGACTCAACTTAGTTTCATTCAGTTCATACAACTATTTTTTACGCGGAATCATGCCCTTGGAAACAGCCTCATGTGTGAAATTCCTCACTTAGCGGAAGAAACCTAATATGTTTTAGACTCAACTTAGTTTCATTCAGTTCATACAACTACTTTTTACGCGGAATCATGCCCTTGGAAACAGCCTCATGTGTGAAATTCCTCACTTAGCGGAAGAAACCTAATATGTTTTAGACTCAACTTAGTTTCATTCAGTTCATACAACTACTTTTTACGCGGAATCATGCCCTTGGAAACAGCCTCATGTGTGAAATTCCTCACTTAGCGGAAGAAACCTAATATGTTTTAGACTCAACTTAGTTTCATTCAGTTCATACAACTACTTTTTACGCGGAATCATGCCCTTGGAAACAGCCTCATGTGTGAAATTCCTCACTTAGCGGAAGAAACCTAATATGTTTTAGACTCAACTTCTTTTCCTTGTCCCTCAAGTAAAGATCACTTCCTATCCTCTGGAATTGCTCCCTTTGTTTTAAAAACCAATCAAATTTAGCTAGTAAACTCATGAGATGATGAGCATTGGCCCGGCATGCCTAGTTGTTAGATTCCTGGTCCACAAAACAATTTTTCATTTTTGGAAATTTTTAATGCACCAGTTGCCGTTCACAGTGGATGACGAAATATCATCCTTTCACGAGATTGTGATTAAATGGGTATAGAAAATCGTCCCATGTAGAGCAGGAAAATCTGGTGATATAATCCGAAACTACATCGGAAATTACGTATACACTATGGCTGTACATTATTCTCAATAAAATGCAAATCCACAAATCATTATAATTCATAATGCATTCTGTATATTTATATTTTACACACCGTGGTTGCCTTTTTATAATGAATACTTAAGTAATATTTTAGAAAATACAGCTAATGAAATAAAAACAACTTTCATCTGAAAATATGCATTAGGAAAATTAAAAAAAAATAATTTTACATTTGATTAATTCCCTAAGAGAGGGTCCTACGCACAATCCGTGAATGGAGTATGATTATACTTCATTCCACACGATACACCAATTAGCAAATTGCTATTGCTTATACATTTACATATTACATACACATATTTGCATTCGCATGTATTTCAATTTACATACAACGCAATAGCACTATTTACAATGAAAAGATGAAATAGTGTATGAAAAAAACAAATTTTTATTTCAAAGAATAATTATACATGCTCTTTGTAAAAGTATTATTTTCACGGAATGGAATTCCCTAAAACAGGGTTCCAGGCAAATGCCCGGTTTGTCTGGGCAGTGGGGACAGAAAAAAGATATATCTTTTCTCACTCCTTTTTAAAAAACACAGCCTGAAACTTTTTCTTTCTGCTCTTTTATGGACGGATTGGGAAGGCAAGTGGTCTCTTTCGCGTAATCTAGCTGCCCCAGGGAGGGAGCGCACATGTGGTGCTCGGATTTTATAATTAGATACTCGATTACATTGTTTCTGTAATCCAGCAGACTAATTTTATTTCCTTCATATAACTGGAATAAGCAATGAAATTGCTCATTATGAGGTGAAGCACATGTAAGGCAATTTTCATGTACCAATATGAGGACTTCCTCTGGACGTATATTCCTTCGGAAGAATACTTGAACGTATATTTCCATTTTCTTAACTTGGCATTTACAACATCGAACGGGTTGTTCTTTAAATTACCTCGAAGTGTTCCTGTTGTGTAGGCATACATTAGCAAAAGATTTTGGCCTAACCTTCCGAGTTGTAGTAGTTGTCTATATAGACAGTGAGAATCACGTGATTTTTCAAAAATTTTACTTTTTCAGTGTCCCTGGCCTGCAACAACCTCATCTCGAGCACACCGGCATACACTAAAAAATTTATCACTAACCCATTTGGCTCACATAACATGTAAAGTTTTATGCTATATTTGTGTCTCTTTTCTTGCATGTAGAGTCGAAAAATTAGCCGCCTTCTCAATAGCACCATGGACTCGTCAGTGCTGAATTCCTTACTAGGGTAGTAAATGGAATGCATTTTACCGGAGAATAATTCAATGAGAGGACGTATTTTGTATAAAGGGTCAGTCGGTGCAGACCTCCCTTCTTCCGGATATGTTTCAAAATGCAGTACCCTCAAAATTAGCATTAAATGATCACGTGGCATGTTATTTCTAAATATAGGAAAATCATACAAATCAGAATTTTTCCAATGGTAGGGAAATCGGTTTATTCGAATGTTACCCATGAGATATAGGAGACCCAAAAATATCTCTAACTCCTCTTCTGTCAAATCCTTCCAATTTGCTGTCCTCGCTTGTGGACTGGCATTAATTAAAAAAACATGGACCGCAGTTTTATTGGTTTCCCTCACTACTAATTCAAAAAAAACCTTCTTTAGTCTGCAAGAGAAAAAAATCGGGAGTATTTTGCCCGGGAGGTTCAACCCTGAGACCAGGATTTCCAGTGAAGGGAATTGGGGACAATTGAGGTCTATCCTGATGCCAAAAGACTGTTGACGATGGAACAGAAACACTTGGTGAGGGACAGTTATTTCAGTACCTGCTTCTTCCACCCAACTCCTCAGACTCAGAACTTTCTCGTTCACTACTAAAAATGGAGTCTTCTTCCTCCTCGTTGGTCCCAAAAATTATTCCTTGGGTTGCCTCTTTCCACTTTCTAAGTCTCGAAGTCGATGGAACTGGCTCATTAGACATCTGAAATTAGCAAAAATAATAATAATCAATGATAACCAATTCATATTAAAAATCAGTATGCATCGTAAAACAATTATAAATACATACCATACATATTGTAAATTTATAAAGGATTAGTCCAATATAATTACGTGTGAGACAAGAAAGAGAAGAATTACGTCACAATGAAAAGGTTGGCCGATAGAAGAATCGAGAAGAAAGCTGCGTCAAACCATTCCTAGGATAGTTGGCCAATGATAATGATGATGAGAGTGTGTCGTGAACAGTTTATCCGAAACTCAAACGTCGACAATTAATGCTGAAAATAAATAGGAATGTGAATAGTATTTCAAATATATTTAATAAATAAGTATAATGTGCAGTAGTATTCATAAAGCACATATTTTTATTTATAAGAAACAAGTTTTGAAACACCAAAGAAACCAAAGAAAGAATGATTTGTACCCGTGTAAAAATTACTTTTTCTCTAGCAGAATTCGTGTAAGGGATAATGCTGATCTAAATCAACTCTCGGTGGAGGAAGAAATCAGTTATATAAAATTCGGCGTGAGCTCAAGTGTTTCCGTGGATAGTTGAGTGACGATAAACGCTTCTAGTCTACGGCGTCGACAAACCCTAACAATGTGCAATCTATCATGCACGACCTGGCACTAGTGTCAACGACTCCTGAAAGCAAGTAATGACTTCAGGCTTACTATGTAAAACCTCTCCTTAACGGATATAAAGAAAGCACATTGTAAGGTCCACAAAACTGGTTTAGTGTGTAGGTTCAACTTAGGTTTCGATACATAATATTATTTCAGGTTAGACCTGAAGATCATATTATGTAACGAAACCCTGGCCGTACATATTATAGTGTTATGTGGATCTTACAATGTGTATTCCTTATGTCCAATTCTGGAAAGGGAAAGCGAAAGAGTACCACCAGTTAAAAATTGCGCACATGGTCCCACAGCATGCTGCGGCGGTCAACAAAGCCTATGAGGGATGCTGGGGAAGAAAAGTCATTGAACTTTGTAAGAAGGAAACTCAGGGTTTCTCCCTTGTGTCCGCCCCTGATCCCTGGCACCAGGGTTAGTAGGTGGAAACCAGTCACTTGCATCCGTCTATCACTCACTCGGTCATGAATAACGGTATTCACCTGACATTAGACGGAGAAATGTGCCTGCTAAAAAGTTAAAGGCGTAAAAGTAGGAACAAAAACAAGCCATCTTTCCTATATGTAACTTGACAGTGTTCTGAGCTCGAATGAAGAAGGAATCGGAAACGACGAAAACGCAGAGAAAAATGAGTTCTTACGCAAGGCGGACCCAAAGAGGAAGATACCTCAATAAGTAGTGGGAGGTAGCAGCGGAGAGTTATAAGGCAATGAAACTGAGGACTCACATGTTGCGTCACACGCTCCTGGGAAGCAGACGTCCATGGAGCCAACGTGTGCGTCATCCGCACTCAACGTGTTATGTATAGTGCTGGTAACGAACCTGAACTTTTTTACGGAACGAGTCTTGTGAATAAGAACTAAGCAAAAAATAATCAAATAAGATAAGTTTTTTAACATGTGGATTACCCATAAAATGTTTATAATGCTTGGATAACTTGAAATGTGATTTATGGAGACCATTTTCAAACACGATGGACATACAGTGTTGAAATCCTTTAATGATAATCAACACACTTAAATGGAATATTCTTCATCCGTGTAGTTACATATCTTGTGGTGTGGACTTTTCTTAAATTGCCCATTTTAGGCAATAGTATACGGAAACCATTGGTATTCATTATTCGCAAATATTCTCAACTTCGTTTGATTTTGAACATCGTCGTCATACTACTCATTACGAAACGAAGAGGGAATCACACGGGCACGACACACGTCCCACTAATTTGGTCCCGGGTCCCGTAGTTGCCAGAATTCGATTCTCTATTGTTCAAGTCCATTGTGTTCTTGGGAGAGTTTGATTGAGGTAGTTTCCCGTTTGCTGCCTCAATAGTGTTTTTAACGTGCCACCATTACTTGATAGGTCGTCCCACTGGGGTCAGGCGCCGTCTCACAGCCGCCTCACTGAGGAACAGACGCTGTGAGTACGGTACGTTGGCTACCTTTCGTCAGGCTCCTACCCTTCGACCCATCTGGCATTGGTGACCCTACCAGGTGCAATATTAGATGCTCCCGCCAGTGCAGCTCTAGGGGTCACGGGAACACGCAAGCCCCAATCCCACCACGACAAGGCTTTGTCCATGGGGAACAGAATTATTCCATTATGCATGAAAATATAAAAGCAACTTCAGATTACCCGTATATTTTAAATTATGCTATGAAATATATTTCTTCCCCAGGAGATGCTTTAGTTCAGGCATATTTTGGATCTCACTCATAAGCAGTAATCTTAAAAACGAAGCTTTGTAAGTCTTTAAGGGGTGCCAAAGAGTCATTTACAAGGGTCCAAACTGGAATTCACAAAAATTATCCTGGTATTGTGTAGCAGTTCTTAAGAGGACAAGAGACAGTGGAGTGTATCGCATAGCCGACACGCCCTCACTCATATTTTCACAGAACCAAACAGAGAAAAGCAGAGCGGAGTTTGCGAGACCTCACTTCCATGAGCCTCATATTTCATTCCACTCGATCAGAGTCAATATATCGAGGAAACTAATCTGAGAGGAAATGCTTTGAAATGGCAGGCGCTCCCTGCTGCTTGCGATTTCTACGAGGCGGTATACTGTGCAGTGCTACCAATATTAAACAGTGAGAAAAGTAAATTTTCCCACAAAAAATTAATATTTACTGATTTGAGGGAAGCAATGTCATGTTCATATTAGCTCAGCCGCATAACTTATCTCGAATGTGCATCATTCATCATCATACCACAATCCTGTGGAGTGGCGTGCATACATGCCTACAAGGAATTATAAGGGAAATAAAGTACTTAAAACGTTTTAGTACAATTGTGGACTCATATATTAAAAAAATTGAGCGATTTATGGAATTTATCATTCAATAAAAAGTAAGGTAAAATTGAAAAGTCAGCTGGATTAGCATGCTCGGTTTTAATTGAATTTTCAACCCGATTCAGAGTTTAAATTTGCAAAAAAATTTTTAAGGATTATTGAAAGGATTTTGTAAATCTATGCAGCAATGAAGTTCAATTTCTTGGAAATTTGAGCCTGGTCCTTGGACATATATGTTCAACCGTATTTAGGTCGTACTATAGCACACCGTGCTGGCTGCAAATAAATAGTATACACATTCATGAAAGTGGGACTCTTAACATGTTTTTGACGACACCTTCAGATGGAACAAAATATTTTTTTCATTCGTACCGCAGTTTTACTCTGAAGAAGGTATTTGTCCACCAAATGTTAGCTCAGTCACCTGTTCGATATTGACACCAGAGGTATCGATCATCAGTTTTATAGTATCCATAAAAGAAGTCTACCATGGAAATAAAACACTGCGGAAAGGCTCACATTTATATTATCGCTGTCAGTATGGAACTGTCATTATCATAAAACCAAGTTAAATATCGGCGGTGTTTCACTTGAGCTATCACATAAATGCGCAGAATGGACAGGATAACGACTACGGAGTCTCAAGGCAGAAAATGGAGACACACCACCACAATTTGCTCTTTGTTACTCGTTGTGATGGCTCAAATCGATAAGACCCCAGTCAGTCAGCTAAGTTGTTTTCTTCGCAGTTTGAGCTCACAACTCTGCACCCATAAATTCATCGAATAAACCGGAGCATATAAAAAACAGGGCTCGCCACATCAGCGAAAAAATTCGAAATGAATTGCAAACGGTATACTCGACAAGGCTGGGTGAGCACAAGCCGAGAGAACCAGAGACCACAACTACATTTTCGTAAAAGACTCTTTGGAACCTTCAGAAGACTTTAAAAAAAGGAATCATTGGAGTGGCCGTAAAGGATCTACACTCGTTTTCCCAGGGAAAGAGACCAAATTTCACCGATTCCTCCGACCCCTAGTGTAAAGAGCACCTCCATTCATAAGTGAAGAAGACACGTTTTACGTGGCCCATTTACCTGTTCCACAGCACCCAGTACACTATCCTACCGCTCTCCGGCCACCGGAGGTACACAGGATATGGGCACATCGCTTTCCTCATGCCAGCATGCGTTTAGTCAGTTAGGGTATAGGTACCTTAAACGTAGAGAGCACCTGTAATTCGTTCTTCGACGGATTATTTGTTTTTTTATACGTGGAATATGTCCGCCTAATATGTTCTATATTCTTTGGAGAGGTTATTTTGGACGCTGCTTACTTATATGGGGAGATAATATAGGGAGAATGGCATGCAAGTGAACCGGGAGCCAACGGAACCTATATCATTAAAAGTTTAAACGCATTTCCTAAAAAGGTAACATTGAAAATTAAAAAAATTATTACAATTTATAATGGTCCACTATAAATGTTTATTGTTATGACCCGGGTTTCGTACACTTAGTGACATCTACAGGTACAATAGTCATATTTACAACCGTATATACCTATACAAGTCCAGGTGTTTAAGGGTAAGAGAGGAAACTAGGTGGAATGAGAAGGGATTGGAGTTGGAGTGTGGTGCGGTATGGGTAGGAGTAAGAGGGGGGGTGGGGGGTTTGTTGGGGTGGAGACTGAATAGCGTTATAATTGGGTAAGGATGGGCAGCGGAGGGGGGGGGGGGTAGTAGCAAAGAAGGGGAAGGGTAAGCAGGGAATACAAAGTCATACTTTCTGCGGACTTTGATGCACAATGTTTAGGTGATTTTTAAGTCCATGCAAGAGACGAGGGTTTATGTCATAAGGAAGGAATTTTTTTCGAGGTGGTCATAACAATCGGGTGAGAGGGAATTGCACTTGGGGTGGGACGACGTAGCTTGGAAAACTCTTGATGGCTCACTGTTAGTCCAGTACGTGGAATTTTTCTTTTATTTCCGAGTGAGGGGAGGGGGGGACACCACTATCACTTGTGGAACAGTTCGTAAAGTGGGATGGAGAATAAGGGGATGTCAGCGTTTGCTCATTCGCCAGGGGCACGCTATTTTTGACATGCTGAACGATCTCCAGCATCTCCAAGTCTCCTCCTATTATCTTCCGAGTGCAGGATGTCCGACATAAAGTCACTCCCATGATTATGGTGAAGCAGGTGATTGGCAAAGTTGGATTGCAGTTTCCTCTTATCGAAGCAAAACTTATGCCTACTTACTCTGATTTTTACACTTCGTTCTGTTCTGCCTATATATGACGTCACATTGGTTGCACTTGAGAGAATAATTACCACTTTTTTGTGCGGGTGGGAAGAGGTCCTTAGAATTAAAAGCAATAGTTTTTAGGGTTGAGTGGGTATTATATGCAATTTGCGTTTTTCCTTTGGAAACCAAGAGGTTACACGATTTTTCCTAGAAATGGTAGCCTGCACCACTTTTTTGGATTGTTGATAGGGGACAGGGAAGACAATTTGATATGAACTGTTTCTTGCGGGATTTATCAAGAATATTTTCTAGGACTTCTGGTCTGTAATCATTCACCTTGGCGATGTGTTTAATTATGTTCAGCACATTAAGGTAGTCGTTTCAGGCTTAATTTGGTGGAATGTCATAATGAAAGAAAAAGACTGGCAATTTTCACAAGAATAAGATTTACACTTTACCGGTTTTAGTGCACAACACCATCATCAGGAGAAAATGATAACTCAAACATCTGTATACATACGCATGTGCAGGGAGGGGAGAAACCCCTACTCCCCCAACCTTTTCCTCCCCTCGCTGAAAGTGTGCATGTATACCGATCATCTTCCGGTTAAAAATCTTAACTCAAACATCTGTATATATACACAATTGCAGTGAGAGGAGGAACCCCTCCTACTCTCAACCTTTTCCTCGACCGGTTTCAGTGTGCAATACTGAAACCGGTTGAGTGTAAATCTTATTCTTGCGTAAAATTGCCAGTCTTTTTCTTCCTTTTGCTCAGCTCTTTGTCGTAGTTTTCATCACTGAGAGGGTTTCTTGTATGCATATTAATTAATGAATAATAAGCTGCTGTATTTTTCTTGAAATGGATGGCAAGAAGCAGCTGGGATAGTTACATCTGTGGTAGTAGGTTTACGGTGGATGCCAAATGAGTTTTCCCTTTCTTCAAATATATAAAGCTGATAGACTGATTCCCTAATTCCATTGTGAATTTAATTTTGCTATTGAGTGAGCTTTTGAATGTAAAGAACCATTCCAGCTGCCTAGTAGTGCCCGTCCAACAGCATGAAACATCATCTACGTATCTGTACCAAATATTTGTTTGGTTAAATCTTGGTCTGAAGTAAACAGTTTTGCTTCTAATTCGTTCGAAAACATTTTTGCGAGCAAAGGTAAAAGAGGTGAACCCATCGCAAGTCCTTTCTAGTTGTGTGTATACGTTGCAAGTATGACTTTTGTACCTGAAGATGACACTAAGTGTACGAAACCCGGGTTCTAAAAATAAACCTTTTATAGTGGACCATTGCAAAGCGTAATATTTTTTTATTCCCAGTTTCATCATGGAGAGGTTCCACATAGACCTGAAGTCATTACCAATATTTTTTCCTAAAAAGATATTATGAATTTGAGCTTATTTATAATAAATACGGAGCATTACCCTCTGCGAAGCAATAAATCTGTGCACAGTGGATGAGAAAGGAATAAATCGGTCTACTTTCATTCCTAGAATATAGAATATTGAATATAGAATAATAATTTACTCTGCAGCTTCGCAAAAAAAGTATGCGATGGAGTAATCATAATTGAATCTGATGAGTGTGTTTAAATCTGAAATGTAATAAAATAATGGTTCACGTGGTTAAGATCCCATTCCAGTGAGATTTAACTTCTTACTATGGTAGAATGTATTATTTATTAGGCTGTTTAACGGAGATTGGCCACCTAATACCCTCCTGAATACGTGGCTACGCATTTCTGGAGAAAGACAGCAGCGGCGAAGGGATACGATTATGACATATTTTGTGGAATAGCAGCATGAATCGGCTAAATAGTATTGTTAAAAATGTCACATATTTCGCTCTAATTTTTTATTCGGATGAAGAACTAATTGCCTTATTTACCTAATTTGTAACCATCTATTTTTGAAATATCTTATTAAAATTCATAATATTTCATCTTTCATTTCAAATCCGCAGAATTTTTACGCAGAAACCAAAGTTTCTTATCGTCCTGAGGTTATTTCTTCTAAGACGGATGTGCATGAATGTACTTTAAAATGCCATGGTACTTAATTGACGAAGAAATGCTTCTTTTGAATTACATAAACAAGAAAGTTATTTACTTATAGCTTATACTTTGTGAGTTACACTATAATGGAATAAACTCACAAAGTTATACTTTGTGAGTTTTCTCCATTACATGGATCTAATTTTATCTGTTATGAATATACAATCTTTCAATGACAATTGACAAGGAATCATTGTCTGCCACTCTTACTAATTTGGTCTTACGACCGTTTTGCACGGGACTGTAGTGCGCCGGCTGAACCAGTTTCAGTTCTCGCAGTAGAAGGTACCAGATCTCACGGCGAGAATGAGATCACACAGACAGCACACCGCTTTGCACGGTGTATGCGTGTGGGGAACTGTTCGTGGAATCCCTTCGTGGATTAAGTGCGCAATAGGAGAGTGTATTGTTTCGTCAGGGAAAACTTATTTTACGCAGCATTCTTTACGTTCTGTTCGGGTACCAGGGAAGAAATGGATAAAGATTTATCGTGGGGAAGACACATAAGGGAAATATGCGGCCGAGCGAAGAGAAAGCTAGGATTTATAAAAAGAGTACTTGGGAAATGTGATGAGAAGACAAAAGAGCGATGCTACTTTTCACTAGTTAGGCCCCACCTTGAGTATGCAGCCAGTGTATGGGATCCTAATGAATTAGGTTTGATGAGAGAACTAGACAGTGTGCAGCGTAGAGCAGCTAGGTTCGTCAAAAGGTGTTACGATAGGTTGAGTAGTGTATCAGAATTAATACAAGAATTAGGGTGGGAATCATTATCAGAGCGTAGATTAAAGTTCAGATTTAATCTATTGCAGAAATTTCAATCGGATAGCTTTACTGAAGATGTTAGGCACATACTGAAAACACCAGCGTACTATGCTAGATTCGACCAGATAAATAAGATTAGAGAGATAGATTGTCGTACAGATAGATTCAAAATGGCATTTATCCCCCGTACTATAAGAGAACAGAATAGGCAGCATAGGAAAGGGATAGGTAGGGGAAATATTTTAGAGTATTCTGTAGTGCATGATGCATGTGTTAACCCCTCAAATACTATAGATACTAACAATCTAGTTGCATGAGACCCTTTAGTTGCTTGCTTGCATGCTAGTAGTGAATGCTTGGTGACCTTCACCCCCTGCCACACACCCTCGCGGTGGCTTGCAGGGTATCATGTAGATGTAGATGTAGATGAAAGAGGAGACAAGAGCATGAACTGCTACTTAAGCAGTGTTCGGGGTTCTTTTCGGGGCTGCAGAGTTGACAGGAAGATGAAGGAGGCAGATTAGACTCGGGAAATGCTACGGAGTAAAGAAGGAGGTAGGGAACTGATTAATATGATGAAAATGGAATTAGTGGTGAAAGATGGATATGCTTATAGAAATTTAATGAGGATGACCGAGAGTCAATTCTATGAAATTGTAACATGGTGATGGATTATCGGATGATTTCGTTCAATAACATGAGTTTCATAAAACCGTCTTTGCAGGAATAGGGACAGGTAAATTCAATGACGATGGCATGCATCTGGGTAGCCTGCTCCTATTCATCCACCTCTGTTCTTTCTCGAATGGCAGGCAAGGTATCACGATTGATTCGCCGACACAAGTTTCACCTTATAAACTCGGAAACTACACACGGAATGAATGTTTCTAGAACACACCCCGGCACAATTATTATAAGCATTTCAAATCCAAATTTAAAGAAAATGACCTGACAGAGATAAACGCATTCCTTGGGAACCGAACACGGGACCCTCAGCTACGTAAAATGGCACTCCACCCACCCGTCCACCGCGCCATTTAGAACAAAGGGTGTAACAAAGCTATTTATTCCCAAATTATGATGCCTGTTGAACTGACTCCTAAGATGTTTTTGGTGCACAGAAGACTTTCTGTTATGCCTGATCCTATTTATGCGTGAAAAGTATCACTATTTACTTATCTCCAGACAGGCTGCATATGTTGAGAGGAAAATGATGCAGAAAACTAATGTCAAGGTAAAAGCTTAATCAGTGTCCTCCTTTCTTGATAAGTCTCAGGGAATATTGTTCATTAATTGTTATTATGTGACCAATTGAAGCTCGGTAAATATCAATCACGGTACTAATGATTTACCGAAATGCAAAAATCATATATGTACGCCAAAATACCCATTGAAAGTCATTTTGATAATTCAAAGCGAGGGATATCACTTGGATGTGATTTCCTTTGCGTCAGTAAAAATATTTTATCGTCAATTTCTACCACAATATTCCTCAAACAGCTTACAAATATGTTTCTCAATTTAAAGCACAGCGGCAAAAGCATATTCAGATGTCTACTTGTAGTATCAAACAAATGATTGTTTTAAGAATATAAGAATTCATTTCAGGCGTGACTTTGTGGAAGTTTGTGATACTGATAATGAAATACAATGGTAATACCCCACACTTATTTTTAGAGAAAATTGGACCCTGCTCTAATTCTATGCTTGCATTGACGCAGTCACCGAAACAACTCGTATTTTATACTGCTAAGTTATAAACCATTAGTTCATAATGAAATACCGTAGTAATACTCCACACTCCACACACACACACACATTTTTAATAATAGCCGACCCGTGTTTCGGCAACTCAGTGCCATTTTCTAGAAACGTATTTGTTTGTGCCTAGAAAATGGCACTGAGTTTCCGAAACCCGGGTTGTGTATTATTATAAATGAAGTCTGGAGTATTACTACTGCATTTCACTATGAACTAATTGTTTATTAAATAGCAGTATAAAATACGAGGTGTTTCAGAGACTACGTGAATGCGAGCACAAAATTAGAGCAGGGTCTAATTTTCTCGCTCGTATTCATACATTCGTGCAGTCATTCGAGCAGTAAACCGCTTTACTTGATGCAATTTTCACTACACATCCATCCATGCTTCAGACTGCCTAGTACAGAGCCCCGTGTAAAACGGCCTTTAGATATCGCATAATGTCATCCATTTAGAATGTGTCTCCACAGTGATAAGAATTTTTTATGTATCATAAAATTATTATGTGAATTTACATCACAAATATTTTTCTGGAATTTTTCCAATTATAAAAAAAAAAATTCAAAATAATTTCGTAGTGAGTCTTTCGACCAAAAAAATCGCATATTTTTGGAAAACGAATGTTGAGGGAAAATCTCTTTTTTATTTCCATAGAATAATCAGTGCTGTGATGGCACGTATCCATTGTGTGTCGCTTTTAGCAATACCTTTCTTATTATATGAGGAAAAAATAATTATTTAAGTGTGAAAGACATAGCGGCAAGAAATGCAATTGATGAAAAACGTATGCATGCACCACTGAGAGTGGAAATAAATTGATATGCAGTTCAGTTAAATTAAGCTAGGCTAATTTCACATTAACCGTTGACGCACTGGGTGCTTCTTCATTTTGTACTGAATTAGGTGCATTATGGCACACCATTCTGGGTTCAATGGTATAAATTGAATAGCTTCAGGCGTTAATGTGTGAAAAAGTGACATTATGACAAAAAAACTTGAATGATGTATTTTTTCAAATTTTATTAATCAAGTAAAACCCCACCGGTTTCGTACTCAGACCCTACGAAGGGTCAGAGTACGAAACAGTGACACGTGAGTGTCGAAACCGGTAGGGTTTTCCTTACTCAATAAAGTGTGAAAAAATACACCGTCCAATTTTTTGTCAGTTCAATGGTGTTCTCTTTATCCTTGATGCAAATGCATTGGGATATTCAAAAAGCTTCCCGGGAGCTAGTCAAAAGATTTACATTGACCTTAGACTTTGTTCACGCCTGGAAGAATGCACGGTTTTCCGGCCGAACGTGACGACACATTCCGCCAGAATGTGACCCTCCATAAAAGGAGAATAGGGCAGGTCAGAGATGATGGCCCTGCAGTGAAGGCCACCGTCAACTATAATGGAAATCGAGTAACCCAACTGCGCCGGGATGGGGCAGAGATGTCTGAGGCGGAAGATGACCTTTGAAATGGTTCCCCTCGTGGCCTCAGGAGCGCGCTCTTGAAAATACGTGTTCGTCGATGGGGGCACGGGAGCAGATGTGACTGGCGGGAAGTGGGAAAATGGAGCAATCGATGGGGTTGTAGGGAGAGAGAGAAGTGGTGGGGGGGCGTGGGGAGGCGGGTGGCGATTGGATTGCATTGTTTCGAGGTGAGTCAACAGCGGAGGCTGCAGCGGAGTCTGGCGGGAGCGGACTCGGGGCTTGAGAGCCCAGGGCCTCCGGCGAATGGACCCGTGCGAGCGAGGCGCCCGAGGGTGGTTTGCATGGAATCTGCTTTAGCGATGCTGTTCGAGGGCCTTTGCTCTCGTCTCCCTCGTCGCGACCCGGCGCTCTCTGTCGAGGCGGTCGTTGCCGCGCCGGGAGAGGTGGAACGCGTTGAGAACTCGAAACTGGAGAAATATTTGGACAGGCATGAGCTTTGAAGGATATACCCTCTCCGAAACGCTTTAAATAATTTCCCGACTTGTTTGAAAAGGTTGGAAGGCTTCAAGACACATTAAGCTTGGAAAAATATATATTGATATATGATTCCTTATAGAAAATTATATGTTGATTGATTGAGCAAAAACACTAGCCGAGGATCCGGATATTGCTATTTTTATAAATGGTAGTCAACACAAATATTAATATAATTTCATAACATAGGTACCATTCAACTTCAATAGCGAGGTCTACCCACTTTTACAAATATCGCAGCAAAACAGGATAAATATCAAAACATTATGCTTACCAAACAGTTATACCTACACTCATGTGAGCCATAGTACCTTAAGAAAAATTATCAGAAATACTCATCAATATTTTTTTAGTCGTTGTAACCAATAGGCAATTTATACAAAAAATATTTTTTTTAAATGGATCAATGAAAACTGAAAACGGAACCTCGATGGCAAAAGTTCGATTATAAAGCTTTTTTTGATTGAAAAATAAGTAGTACAGCGGACAAGGAACTTTGCTATACTTAAAAAAAGTTCAACATTTAAAGATTTTTTTATTTAAAAATTTAACGAATGTGTACGAAGATGGATTCGTATTGCAATTACTTTTGCCAATAATTTAATCAAACTAAGGGTTTAATGTCATTTTTATCTTCGACGAAAAAATTTAAATCTATTTTAATCATCTAAATAGTTTTTTCAATCAATCATTAATTTAGTGATTTTCTCATGTTTTCGGTTGTCTGTTTTTTCATATTTAAAGTCATCCCAATAACTTACCTTCTCCTCGGTGCAGGCAATAACTCTATTTACTCAAGGAATAACGTATGTGCCTATCTAATACTTCCCTATTATGGTATTACTAATTATGCTAAAGGGATGAGCTGAAGGAAGTGATAAAAGGGCCCAGCGTTGGTGCCTGCTTGATCTTTATGTCAGGCGTCAAGAAGTGTGAAGTTTAACAACCCATCGATGATGGTAAAATGTCCTTGAATCTTCTCAATGCAGCGCCAAAAAGGGACCACTACACAACTTAAATATCCCCGTTACCGTACAAAGTCCAACTCTCATGATTGAGGCAGCTATTTTCGCAACCATACTAACTAAAATATCTCAGCACAAGCATTAAAATATTTTTCTCCGGTATACTTGTTTTACTGGCCAACGGCTTGAAATGATATTCTAATTTTTGTTTTATCAATGAGAGCCATACGCGGGCTTTATATATCAAGTTAAGTTCTAGTTTAAATACATGATTTCCTACTATGAGGATAGACTTGCGAAAGAGTTGCCTCATCCCAGGCAATATTGTTTAAAGAGTGCATATATTTTATGGTTTAGGTACGAGTACAATTTCATAACTATTTACATTTTAACCCTTGCAATATCATAATTACAGCACAATCGTTGTGTCATGCAATTAGCTATTGAGAAATTATTATCTTTCGTTTCATTTAAATCCCTCATATCACCAAAGAACTGGTGATACAATATAAATCGTAATGAGAGTCTGTTAAAAATGTTTTTATGATTACGGATGGTGCCTCGGCTGCATGAGAATCTTCTTTTGAATCTACATGACAAGTTTTTCTTGAAAGCTCAAACATTAAGAAGCATATTTCTCGGAAAAAATTGTTATTTCTGTCTTCATTAGCTGGAGAAATAACATGTTGTTACTCTTATGAAACGCGTTTATGATCCAGGCTCACCATAATGACATTTATATACATTCAAAATATAAAAAAGGCAATAGGAGATTATTCAATCATTTTAAATGTTAAAGATCTTATATCATAATTTTCCGACGAACTATGTTAAATTTGTTTGTGGAGTTGTGGAGTTCGATTAAGAGCATCAAAATTAGTCTCCGAAAAATATTCCCGTACTATTATAATGAATGTACAACATGATGGGATTACTATTCTCCCTACAATTCTTGTGGTAAGTAAGTATTCATTAAATATCAGTTCAATAAGAAGATAGAGTTATAAAACATGACATTTTGATGAAAACGTGATTTTCTCACCTAGACCTAATTCATGGATGCCTATTACATTGATGTCTATTATTCCTCTATAAAATACTGCACTTGTGAAAAATATTTGAAAATTAAATTTATACCATTGATTTATTGTTTTTGTGGAACACTTTTACAATCAAAATGAATTAATTTCTTTCTAGCGGTAGCAAATTCTGCCATTTAATCCAGCGTTATTATTGACCTTATCACAAAGCAATATTCTAATATCATTGCAGCAATCAAGAAACAATTATGACTTCTGTCCCGAAATATGGGGGTTAATATGAACAGACAAGTTGACGGTGCAATATTTATACCCTAGAATTAATATCTTATCATTCCTTCCTTCTTAAGGAAAAACATAAGGAGTTTTTTATGATATGTTATTATTCTTTTCTTAATCAAGAAATTTTGATAGCTTGCAAAATCCTAACGTTAAAATCAATGTTGCCTTCTAAAATCAACTAAAAACACTTTCACCTCTCAGAAAGCCTCTAAATAAGTTAAATAATAATGTAACGGTGGATCATTATTAGCATCATAGTAAAGGATAGCTATTTAAAAATCCTTTAAAGAATTATTGAAACCATAATTTTGTATTCGAAAAGTTTTTAATTTCGCGTGACAAAAATAGTTATTATTAATCGTTGGAAGGTGGGCATGCAACAATACATAAATCAGAACTAAAAGTTTTCAAGCACTGATGTATAAAAATGCATTTAAAATATATTTGGCGAACTCCATTAAATAGATTTATTGACGTAGCCAAAGGCGTTCGCATTTCATAGAAAGCCAACCGATCATGATAAATGACTAGTTCACAACTCAGTTGCATATATGGACTCAAAAGAATACCCTCGCAGCCGTGAATCAATCCTTAGGGCTGAGCTCGAGTTATTTCACCGAATGAAAGAAAATACATTTTCTATTCTCCTTCGTTTCTATTCTCAAGGATGTGACAAGCACCTCTCATGTTCTTTGGAGGAACAGTGAAACATGCCGACCTCCTATGGACGATATCGCTACGGGGTTAGAATGCGAGCATGCTCCTGAGCTATTTTACGAGCGGGGTCCTTTAACGTTGGCGAGGAAAGGGTGTGGGGAAGTGGAAGTGGGCCCCTCAAAGCCTTTTAGTTGGCCGTGGTTGGTGAGCAGATAGGAGGTAGGGGTGGGGAATGAGGAGCGCCGGCGAGCGTCCTGAGGTAGACTGAGGGCAGACGATCGCGTGGCACAAAAGGCCCCCCCCCCCTCCACGATGAGGCTAATTTCCCTACAGCCTTGCCCCACACGCCTCAAATTTCTGCACAATTAGGATGCACTTTAGTCGAAAGGCCGGGCAGCTCTTTCGTGGCGACGCAAGCCAAACTGTTGATCTGGACGAGAAGGAAGTCGAGTGGCAATCGTTCAGCGTAGGAAAGAAATATGAAACCCACCAATGAACTATTACCCCAGCTTTCGTCATAAGTGCTGAATTTTGCATATTCGGAGACGAAAGAAAATTGAAACATAAATTATCCTACCCACTCAAGTCACTGGAAACGATTGATTTAATTTTCATCATTATGGGACGTAAATGCTAGTTCTAGAGACGATTTAATCAATGGATTGGCATTTAGGTACAATGTCATTCACGTAGCCTCTTAAGGTGGGTAGTATTACCGTATGACGGCCCTGATAAATAATTAAATGAATAAATAAATGCATAAATAAACACATTTAAAAACAAATAAACGAATAAAATAAAACTAAATAGAATGCAGTTTTTCAGATTAGAATGATAATGATGAGTAGCTACGCGTAATTATGTTAATCATTAAATGAAAGCAATCAATGGTTCGCAATAAAAGACTTCAATTTCATTCATTTTGATTACAATTACAACCCTTTTAAAGGATACATTTCCTTTAAAAAACCAACATTGGATAAGGGGGCTTATCTCATGTTTACTCTTCAATTACGAGTAATTTTAATCTCACTTTGGTCTTTTATAGGATAAAGGGAGCTCTTGCCGGTATTAAGAGGGTATTAATCTGCGGATATGAAAATATTTGTGAAATTTGTCGTTTTGCTTGGAACTTAATTGATAACCTCATGAAAAATGAACACACTCAATATTTTTCAACCCGTCTTATTTTATATTGGTACATTTTTGTCTTTTAAAATACTCCTATTATCTACATTTTTAAGCCATTTGATTATGGTTTTTATTATTATTTGTTGTGGTAAAAATTCTATATTAAACTTGTAATACCATGAATTAACGTGAAATACATCTTCATTAAACTATAATGACAAAGAAAAATTAATTTTTTGAATTCCTGGAATAACAGTGCCTTCGGATATACTAACATACCACGGGAAGTTCCTAGCAAATGAACTACTGAGTAGTAAAGGGACTACTCAGAGAAATTCTTTTATCAGAATTTTCTCTCGTAATATAAAAATGAATTTTTAGCGTACCGTTAAAAATTCATCATTGGAGCTACGAGTAGGGAGCTGGATCTAAAACTGATTCGAATTTGTTCCCCACTGCGTAAGTTCTGTGAGAGCACCGCATTACTCCCAAAGATTTTAAGGCGTTTTAACATCCGTGAACCTGTGCAACTTTGTGTACCCACTGAGGTTAGCGACTGCTAATGACTTACTATTCACCAGACCTCTCGGAGGCAGTTCCCTTCCCCCCGGCAGCGAAGACATTCGAGCGGCACCGGACCCTCCCGTTGTTCACTCGGCCCCAAAAATTTAATGCCAGCCTCCTTGTCTTAAAGATATTTGAAAGGGATAATAGCTGCCCCAGTGGGTTTACTCCACTTGGCGTCACTCCTCCCCGCCTCACTCCTCCACCGCCCCTCCCGGGCATTGAGGCGTATGGATGGTGGGGCCAGGGCGTGGCGGGGGCAGTAGGGGGCGATACGGGGGCGGGACGGGGGCAGCTAGACGTCGATGCACCTCTGCCGCATCAACGGCCGCTTCACTGGGTGGAGTGCATCTGCCCCAAGAACGGGGCCTCGGCCTCGCTAGCTCTAGTCATGGACGCGTTACTGACTCCCTGAAGTGTGCGCTTCGCTCGTGATTCTGCATCCCCATAATAACTTACTAGGCACCGCAAGGGTGTGTGGCATGGGGGGCCATCACCAGACGTGCATTGTCCGCCAGAGAGAAGACTTACCAACAAGCTTGCATACAAAAATTTACTACCCCGATTAATGAGCACTTATATAAATCAAGAGTCACAAATCTACAACCCTGATGTAAATACTACGCAGTATGGCTCTATGGTACATTTATAGAAAAAAAATTTCTAATCTGCATGGAAAAAATGGGCTATGGTGCAACGGGGACATTAAGCAATGCAGAATCTCAAAATATTGTCTGATTTCATTTAATAAGAACACGAAGAAAAATAAGTACGAAACATTTCAGCATTGGTCTAGCAAAGAGGAAAATGTAATCATCACAAGTTAGATCAATAATTATGTAGTCACCATGATGTCCTCATGTCACAGTGTCAGTTATGCAAAAACTACTCTCAGATATTCCTCAAAAGCCAAAAAGAAAATAACAGCCCGTCGGCCAGCCTTATTTTCAGCATGCAACAAATTTATGACGGGACCGATCACATGGATGAAAATGTAGCCAAGCAGGATAAATATTCGAGGAAATAAGCGGTGGTGGCCCATTTTTACACGTCTAATAGAGTATCAGTGCACAATGCCAGGATACTGCATAGAAAATCAGGAAGCTATTTACGACTAATTTTATTTCCAACGTGAAATAGTTCTGACTTTTCTTATCCGCTGCGGAACACCATTGAAAGTCACAGGGCAGCCAAATGCTGTACGGGGTTGGAGTGAATCTAGCCGAGTTATAAACAGCATACGCTTTGATAAACTTAACAATTTTCTTAGACCTAAAATGAACAGCAGTAGACGTCGAAGTGCAGCAGAATTCTGCAGTTCTGAAGTAAGGACTGATTGTAGTAATTGCAATGTTGGACTTTGTATTCTCTGCTTTGTAAGATTTCACAGTCTCGAATAGCTCAGGTGGTAGCCCAGGGAACAGGTCAATCAGCGGGGGAAAAATCGTGGAAGAATTTGACAGAACATGCAGACTAGATTTAGAAAGTCAAAGAAAAACACATAAAATGAACAAACATGCTAAACCATCAAATGTATCAGGTAAATTAAATAGTGGGTCGGTAAAACAATTGTCGTGGAAAATTTTTATTGGAAAAGAGCACCAAGAGAGAAACCGTTTGGGAGAAAGAATTTCAGTGATAGTAGTGAATTGTCTTAGTTAAAGAAATAAAGTAGCAGAATTTCACGATCTCAGAATTTCACCACCACGTTTATAGTACTGCGAAAACAGTAATAAAGTTGATGCGATATTTGTAGATTTTAAAAAGATATTCAATGAGTTCCTCATGATAAATTAATCTTGAAGTAAGAGAGTTTTGGTATGAATAATGACGATTTATGTAGGGTATAAGAATTCTCTAAGAATAAGTGGGCGAGAGCAGAGGATTGTCATAGATGGTATCATGTCGGACAAAATCAAAATCACGTCGGGTAGTACCCCAGGGAAGCGTAGTAGGTCCACTTCTATTTATTTTATTCATAAATGATTTGGGTACCGTAGTTAGTAGTAAGCTTAAACTTTTTGCAGACGATGCTGTAGTGTATAGGTGTATATCAAAGGAAGAAGACGGGAAATCACTCAGCAAGGATTAAGGTGAAATTCAAAAGTGGTGTGATAAATTGTAGATAGAAATTAACCTTAAAATGTGTGTAGCTTTCAATTTATGGAGGAGAAATAATTCGATAGTCTTATAAAATTAACACGAAGATCGAAAGCGTTGAAACCTTAAGGTATTTATTTGCAACAATCACTAAAGATTTATCGTGGGGAAGACACATCCGGGAAATAGGCGGCCGAGCGAAGAGAAAGCTAGGATTTATAAAAAGAGTACTTGGGGAAATGCGATGAGAAGACAAAAGATCGATGCTACTTTTCACTAGTTAGGCCTCACCTTGAGTATGCAGCCAGTGTATGGGATCCGAATGAATTATGTTTGATCAGAGAACTAGACAGTGTGCAGCGTAGAGCAGCTAAGTTTGTTAAAAGGTGTTACGATAGGTTGAGTAGTGTTTCAGAATTAATACAAGAATTAGGGTGGGAGTCATTATCAGAGCGTAGGTTAAGGTACCGATTAAATCTATTAAAGAAATTTCAATCGGATAGCTTAACTGAAAATGCTAGGCGCATATTAAAAACACCAGCGTATTATGCTAGATTCGATCAGATACACAAGATTAGAGAGATAGATCCTCGTACTGATAGATTCAAAATGGCATTTTTCCCCCGTACTATAAGAGACCAGAATAGGCAGCATAGCAAAGGGATAGGTAGGGGAAATATTTGAGAGTAGTCTGTAGTGCGTGATGCATGTATTAACTCCTTAAATACTATAGATACTAGCAGTCTAGTTGCATGAGACCCTATAGTTTGCATGTCGGTAGTGCATGCTTGACGATCTTCACCCCCTGCCACACACCCTCATGGTGGCTAGTAGGGTATCGTGTAGATTTAGATGTAGATGTAGATGACTAGGTATATTCAATAAAAAAGACAATGTATATATGCCCCCAATAAATATGCATGAAATCATAATTTGCTGTTGAAAGAAAGGAATGGGAAGGGAAACTTAGATGATATTACAAAGGAAGAGCACCTAGGAGATTTTGATCTTATATAGGCCGAGCGATGCCATTTGGCATCACCCCGTACCTCATTAATTAATGATAAGTCGGACATATAGATTCATAGTAATTGTTTTCAGATGATCACAAAGCTTAATATGCAAGAAATTTAAAATTATAACAAAAAAATAATTCCGGGCTTGGAGGGTTAACTGCTCGGACTGCCAAGTCATTTATATCGGTCAAATAGGGAGGAAGTTCACTACCACAGAAGCAGAGCACCGAGCCAAATTCGTGAAAAGGCAGGCAAACTCCCGTTTCGCCAAACATTTGCTGGATGAAGGCCACAACTCTGAATTCATCCCCAAATTATCTAGAGAGGAAGGGACGTAGATTAGACGCCTTAGAGGAGCTGGATATTTTGAGTCATTTCACATCCAAAAACTCGTTAATCCACCCACTGAGTCATGAAGTATGAAATTCACATATTCAGAGCAATTTTTCATCCACATCCACATAATATATATCTTTTTGCCACACAACTTTGTGGTTGCTTTCAGGATATTTTGAAGGTGTAGAACACTTACTATTGTAGACTGGACCATGATCGAAAAATTTGAGGGATTGATAGCCAAATTCACAGATTTAAAATTTCTTTCCTCCTACAATCAGTGATATGAATAGCAGTAAATATATCCATTACGAGTGCATCACTGCATACCATAGGTAGTTGCATTTTGGTATAAGGACTTTATGCTATCCTAACTAACAGATTGATATGGTATGCTTGCTTTGCTATTTTTATCTCTTTAAATAGTGAACTTTAGGCTAGTTCGTCATTACTAATCCTTTTCAATGCATGATATGTAACGCATATTTGGTGTAAATTCACCCACAGCAACACACCATTATGGTGGCTTGCAGGGTATTATGTAGATGTGGATGTAGATGAATACCCTGCAAGCACATAAAAGTGCTTTGCAGGAGGTGAATTCACCTCAAACATGCATTACTTATCATGCATAAAAATGGACCCGGTTATACTAGTCTAAACTTCAGTTTTTTAAAAGGATAAAAATAGCAAAGCAGGCATGCATTATCATGCTTTTAGTTGGGTTAGCTGAAAGTCCTTATACCAATATGCAACTACTTATGCTATCCATTTAAGCACTTGCATTTATGCTATTGGATATATTTACCGCTTTTCATATCCCTGATTGTATGAGGAAAAAGGTCAGTTTGAATCTGTGACTTCGGCAATCAACTTCTCTAATTTTGTGATTATGGTCCAATCTACCATAGTAAGTGAGGCTCGCAAAGTATTTTTAACGTCATCACTGAAAATATTATCTTGGACTTTATTTAAGAGAATAAGTCTGAATTTCAACCTACTATCTGATAACGATTCCCATTTTAATTCATTTATTAGGCTGGTTACACTAGTTTAGTTACCACACCGTCCCTTTACAAATCTTTCCGATCTTCGCTACACACGTTCAAGTTCATTATTTAGGCTTATTTCAAATATAAAAGCCAATCCAGATTTTGGCATGAAATACCGTTATCAAATTTTATCATCAAGGATATTTCATACAGAAACCTGGGGCGGTTCGTAATATTAAGTGCGGAAGTCTATTATTGTACTATCTATCATGAATTTATCATGAAGAAATTACACGATATTCATCCAGAAAATTCTTATTTTCATCACCCGCTAAAAATTTTCTTAGGATAAACCTTGATTTAACTACAGATAATACACCATTCACAATTGACTCTCCTTAATGCTTATTCTGGATATTGTATTTATGTAATTCTCCTCTTTTATATCCCTCACTGCTTGCTTCATGTTCCTCACCTGAGGCCATTTAATTCCATTCATTCAATTCACTTTTCCGGAAAAGACTGTCTTAGGAATAGCTTAATCGCGCAACATCTTTAATGGTGCCTAAAAAGTGAAAACAACTGAATGCCAATACATAAACACATAATAATCAAACAAACTGCAAATATTCATTTAATATCACACAGAGCTCGATACAAGGTGACATTTTAGCTCTTTTACCTACAACATAACGAGTAAGTCGTGTTAGTTATGAATAAATACAGGTAACGTATTTTATTAATTAAAATTGAAAACAGCTAAAGATTCGTAGGTATGAGCTCTCGCTTTGGGTAGTCTCGTGGGAATCAACCTTCAAATCGCGCAAAGTAGTAGGAAACAGCAGTCAAAGAGCGCCAGTTAGACGTGATCTCGAAGCTCGTGGCAATATCTCCCCTGAGGTGGTAGTTTTTCAACACCGAGTTCGGATATTAGACGCTAACCCTCGAAGTCGGGCGAATGGCGGAAGGAAGGGAGAGGGGATTGAAAGAGTTCCCCGGAGGGTGGAGGAGGCCACAAGGTGGAGATTTTTCACTCGCTCCTCTCCTCTGACGCCATGGGGAAGCAGGGTGGTTTGCTGCTGGGGCACCAGAAGTAGACGGAATGGGGTTAAATCCACGTCTACTCACTCGTAGGGGCCCTGGAGGCATGGCGCGTGTTGTCCAACATCGTGCGCATGCCCTCCCGACGCCATATCCGGCCCTAGAGGCGCCCCTAGCGGCTGGGGGAGGACTAGAAACGCGGCGAGCAGGTCGAGGGGGGATGCAACCCTAAGCCTGCATATGAATTCGCCGCCGGACGCAGCACACTCTCCGGGAGGGAGATGGGGTAGCGGAGAGCAGAAACATCCGCCTCCCTCGTCAACCCCTCTCCTCCCCTCCTCATTCAATCCGCTTCGCCATCGACGCAATTCTGCGAGCAATTTCCGCAATTTCCAGAGACTCATTCTTTGGGGGAGAGAGCACGCCTTTACCTCAATTGACTGAGCGCATCCCTTTCCCCTAAAACCCCTTCCCCTCCTTTGAATCACTTCCGTCGCCCAACTCATCATCATCTGAGGAATGCGTGAAATGATCACAGCCTCTCTACTTTTTCCCTCCCCCAAAATGAATCGAAAGCCGTTGTGGTAGTGATTCCCCTGCATCCCCGCTGATGCAGGTGCTCGGCTGGTGACGCTTTTGTGCTCTCTGGGGGGTGTGGTGGTGGGTCGGAGGGCAGAGCGCTTTTTGTTTTCGACTCCACGGGGGGGGGGGAGGAAGGGGAGGAGCCGGAGATTTCTCGCGGACCGACTCTCGCGCTTTTTTCCGAGTTGAAAGCACCTCTTTCGCGATGCATGGCGTCGTACGCTACGGGAATGAAACAAGTCCGATTGGCCCCAGACGACCCACTTATCAGGATGGACGGCGCTGTACCGACCAAAGCGATGACTTTTGATGTCCATTGAGCGAGCTTCAAAGGAGCTAGGGAAATAGTTAGTTATTTCCCTTCCCACAGCAAGAGAGGTGAGGCTGCTGGGAGTGTTTGATTTAGGATTTTGGATCATCCAGGGATTGCATTTTGTGCCAGATGAGCTCAGCGGCGTAATGCAGGAACTCACTAAAACTAGTGCTAAGCATTAAGCAAAAATTCTATTTTTCCAATTTAATTACATTTTTCTAAATTGAAATACAATATTGTTCCCAAATTCTAAAGAAAACTCATTGAGAAGAGGTTTCCATTGAGGGCTGGAAATATAAATATAAATATAAGTCTTTTCCTATGTTTAAACGCTCAAAAACAGTTATAAAAACCAATTAGAAGAACCATGCTAAGAAGCATTGGTAACTTACAAAATTATATTTATTTTTAATGCAATTAAATAGTTTATCCTGCTAAAAATAGTAAATTTGACGGCGCCACTGAACCACAGGGTGCCAGAATATAAAACTTCACGTTATATAACATTTTAAGAGGCATAATCTTCTGCTTCCAATTCACACCAATTAATACCTTACATAGTATTATTGTAATATTTGGTTATCGCATTTTATTCATTATTATTTCGTTTTGTACAACTTTTTAGATTGGTATCGAATAGCATAATCATAAAAGGATTAAATGGACCTGGAAAAAGAAACATCTCATTCCATCTGCAAATCAGCTATCATTACATTTTGTGTATCCTTTCAGCGTTTTTCGCTTAAACTTTGGGTAGTCATTTGAGGTTCTGATTAATAATTAGTACAATAGAGCATAGACTTTTTTTAATTCGGCTATCATGAAATGCAAACCAAACTACTTTTTTGAATGAGTACTCGGGTTAAAATTCCAGTAATCGCAGTGGTATATAAAAAATACAACTTGCGTTCCGGAGGAAACCATGCGTATCCATCTACCTAAGTATTTGCAATATCAGAAAACCAAATGTGGAAATTTCCGGAGGAGATGAGTCAATTATATTTATGCCTAGATATATTTTAAATGGTTTTGGACACAGAAGTAATAAGTTTTAATTAATATGTTTATCATTGTTTAAATTGGTTATAAAATGAAAGTCATGTCATTAAATCTTATGGGCAATTAAATAATTAAATAGCTTTAGAATAATTACAAAAAATTGTCCAGGACTCTCATAAAAGCCATTTTACGGTCATATTAGAAACTTGGTTGTTTAAAGATAACCCTTTGAATCTCATTTTTACAATAGGAATTTGTTTTTTTCTTCTTTGCAGTCTTTTTCTCAACTCGTGAGATTTTTGGCCTAACCATTAACTTTTATTTATAGCTAATCCAAATAAATAAGATTTGATAGATACATTTTTGTAGCGATTGATGGAAAATGCCATATTTCCCGCATACGACTACAGAACGTAATGGGTAGGATAGCAAAGAGATACGAAGATGAAAAATTCTTGAATAGTCGGTTGTGATACATACGTGATGCAAGCTTCAACATTACCTACCCATGCATGCTAGGGAAGTAAGGATCGATATATGTAGAGAAGTGCCTTTACCTCCTGTTGCTCCTACATTACTATGTGGATACGTGACACCTAGTTTCACGTGAATCTTGTATATAGTTTCCATGAGGTAATAGTTGCATGTATGCATTGAGTGTTTCGTGATATTCACCCTCTGCCACACAACCTCTCGGTGGCTAGCAGGGTAATTGGTGGATGAAGATGTAGTCCGATTGTTGTTGATAACTACCTATTTATGTGCGGGATGACAATATGAACGTATATTTTGTGACCTAGATGTTTTTATGCTGATTAGTCCGTATTCACCTGTAGTGCGATTTAAGAATTCCCGACCATCATTTTAAAAATACGTTTTATTTGCCTGTGCATAATGGAAACTGGTAATTGCACCTGAAAAATATTGATTTATAGCCATCGTCGTAGAATAAAAAAGTACAAAGAATAAAATACTCCGCAAAATAATTTTTCGCTAGAAGTGTTAGCAATATTGGTAGCCAGGTGACTTGAATGCCGGGCTGCTATCCCCTGTTCACCGTTTTGGATACCTTCTAGGATATCCGTGTTCTTTTTCCCATTTAGCGCAGAATTAGATCTACATCTAAATTTACGTAATATATTGCGAGCTACCACTAGGGTGTGTGGCAGGGGGTGGATATCACCAAACATGCACTATTGGCATGCCACTACGATATTTAATGGAGGCATGCTAGATAATAGGGTCACATGCAGCTAGATGGTTAATATCTACGAAATAAGAAAGGGATTATTGGTTGTTATTACATGCATCAAGAACTACAGACTACTCTGACTATATTTCACCTACACCCTTTCAACGCTGCCTATTGTACTAACTTATGGTACCTATGCGACATTCTATCTCTCTAATCTTGTTAATCTGATCAAACCTATCAAGATGGGCATTGGCGGTACTTAAAAAAGTACCGGTATTTTTGTGATGAGTATTAAAAAGCAATAATAGTACTCATCCGGTAGTACCGGCGAAAAAATATAGGTATACCGGTACTTTCGCGATTGAATAAATATGTTAATAAGTTGAAATTTTACGTTCGTCTTACCCTAATTATCCAGTATTTCGGCAACTTAGAATACCAGACAGAAAGAATACACTGAAACACTCATCCACAGGCATTTTTACGGAAATTCATTGGCAAAATGTATCGCAGGCTCGATTATCTAATAGTGAAAAGGTGGATAGCGACGTCGTTGGTAAAGGCAACGTCATACAAATGATTTCGGTGGATATTTTTTAATTTTTGGTGTTTTCCTGGCGTATTTATTGTGTGAACTTCTCTCGGGAGCTCTTCCATGTGAGTGCTTTTCCTAATGCCAGCGTTTTCTTTGTCAAACTCTGACACCACCATCAGGACGTCTTATACCATGATCTTAATGAATAATAAGTATTCTTTTTCATTAAGACCTGCCGGTGTCAGTCTGACACAAACTTTGGCTGTACAAAAAGCATTCACCTGGTGCCGGAGAAAACTTCACTCATTTTAATTTTTGTTGTATATGCGTGTGTAAAAATATCTTTACACTCGTCTTTTGTAAAGAAATTTGATGGTACGATTTTACATTACAAGAATCGGTGTTAGTTATGCCTAAAATACTGCCATCGAATAAAATTCAATGTTGTAGTCAAGGTCGCATTTTCGTTTAGTTTAGAGAAATAAGTGCATTTGTACGGTCCAATAACATTGATTTTCGAGGTAGGGCCTTACAAGGATCGCCGCCCCTCTCGCAACGGACGCGTTTTACCTGCGGCAAATATTATTATCCCGGTTTGAGGACGGAAGGCGTTTCTTTGGAAATTATTTGATACTGGTGGGTGTATTCCTCTTCAGTTCCCAACCGTTTCTACATAGTAAAATGTCGAATTTCCTTAATTAACATAAAAGCATGTTTTTTTTAAACTTACACGCACTCCTTTACTCCAGCGGAACGGTGGTGGGGAAGAGAATGGGTGAATATCTCTCTCAATCAGAGTAAGGATGGGTCTTACCCTGAGTAACATCCACCACCAGGTTGGGGGGGAGGGGCGGTCACCAGTCTTGTCCCCTTTACCCCCTCTCCTTCAATGAAAGGACAGACTATTGATATGTATTATTGTAATCATTGTTTTACGTAACGCCATTTTACTTGTTTGCTAATCGTCATGTTCAGTATTAATCGTCGGTCGTTTCCAATTAAAAACAATATACAGAAAATTCTGCTCATGCACAATTCAGCTTTAGCTTCCAGTGGGGGCCCTCCAATTGAAGGGACCCCCTGGATCCGCCCATGACCACCGCGGAAGACACTTTGAGATACGAATAAAATTTAACGATTGGTAACGAAGGGGCAAACAATGTTGTTTACTCTTTTCTTCCATCACCATAAGC
Source organism: Platycnemis pennipes (assembly GCA_933228895.1). Classification (NCBI taxonomy): domain Eukaryota; kingdom Metazoa; phylum Arthropoda; class Insecta; order Odonata; family Platycnemididae; genus Platycnemis; species Platycnemis pennipes. The sequence goes on along the minus strand of OW121846.1, from coordinate 100,054,069 downwards.
CAGTGAACTATTTCACACTATAGGAATCTTAATCATGAAAGATTTAATCACAGAATCTTCAGATTTCAATTGTCCTATAAACATTTCGTCCGACATGTCGGGTGATAGGACCTTTGAAATGTTCCGTGAGAAAGGGAAAAATAACCAGTAGGCTGCGGTAGGCATATGGGGATTCCCATTATTTTTGATAATAATTCTCTTTTTTGCCCTTCCAACGAAGTCATAGTATGTATGTACATACATGCCCTCGGCGTACCTAAGTCATATCTTAATTAATTTTATCGCATTGCCAAGAGAGACTTTTGAATAACTGTAATGCACATATTTAATAAATTAAATTATAGTTATTATATATATTATAATATTGAATTACACGGGTGGGGAATAGAGGAAGGTTTTGGAGGGCCTGGGCGGTGATCATAGAAAGCTTACCATGATTAGTTTGGTTGGATAGTTTTTGTTACTAGAATAAATAAGAAATAAAAATAATTGATAATAAATACATTATGTCACTTCGGTGAAAATTTATCATTTTTAAGTATGCACAAACATAGCCATTTCGACTTGCCAGGAAACTACTATTTATGAAACACGATGTGAAATAATAAAGCAATGGCAATAATATACCGGCCTTCATCAAATTAGCCAATTCAATAAGGATACGACGATAAAACAATAATTAATTCATTCATATTCTATTCTTCATTAGGACGTATATTGTATTCTTCATACCTTGGGATCAAATCAAAACACGCATCAATTGTCACTTTTGTACAACTATAATTTTGGCTCCAATTTACGTAAAATTACTGAGCAAGTTATATTTAATTCGAATGTTTTTACTTCTAAATGATACTTCAAAGTGGGCATGGAATATTATATTCATACAGAAAAATCATAATCGTTTAGTCAATTCTTCACGAATACTGTTAATTTGTTGTTTATGCCGTTGTTGTTATTAATGCTGTTCACTTACATCAACTTCGCTTTGAACTATTATCAACACTCAATTGTTTTAGTAGTTAGTTTACAGACAATACATAAGCTGGCAGGGCTGTCGAAGTACCGGTATTTCTCGTACCGGTACCTTCGGTAGTACCGATTTTAAATACTGGCCGGTGCTACCGGAGTAAAAAATAATAGTACTCGGTACTACCGAATACCGGTATTTTTTGCCGATCCCTATTGCAAGATATGCAGGGGTTCTTTATATATATCTAACATCAACTATAAACAACTCGGTATAGAGTTTACTCAAAATGCTTAACCTAATTATTATCCTGCATTCTGATACTAATTCCCATCCCAGTTCTTCTATAAAACTCGCAACACTTATACAATTATTATAGCGGCATTAAACAAATCTAGCGGATCTCCTTTGCACATGCTCTAATTCTTTTATCATACCTCCCTCGTACGGATCCCATATGCTAGCGGCATATTCTAAATGAGACCTGACAATTGTAAATTAGCTTCTTTCTCGTACTCTCTCATCGCATTTGCCTAGAACCGTTTTTGCGAATCCTAATCTACGCTTTGTTACATTAGTTACTTCCCTGATGTGCTTCCCCCATGACATGTCTTCAGTGTAGGTAACAGGTAGGCTTTTAATAGATTCTGCGTTAGATATTTTCTTTTCTTTGATTCAATAATCATCCCGGGGAAATCTATTCCTTTTCCAAAAGCTCATAATCACACATTTTTCATATTTAATTATAGCTGCCAACTAACACACCGATATCAACCGCATCTAATCCTTAGCCCCAGGATTGATTGACTGTCCCGTTCATTTATAATTTCCTTATACACTACCGCATCATCGGCAATAAGACGGATGTTGCTATTTTTACCTACTCTATTCAAGTCATTTACGCAGAGAAGAAATAAAATTGGGCGTATCACTCTCCCCTGGGGAACACCCGACGTAACTTTTACTTTCCCTTATCTAACACCATCTAATACCAGCCTTTGAACGCGTACATGTAAGAAGGTTATGGGACACTATATACCTAACCTAAGAGTTTTGTGCATCTTGTAACCTAAATATGCAACAGAAATTAAGCACAGCGTTTCAAACAAAAAAGCTAGTATTATCGATATGCATGACATATGGTATTGATACGACAGTGAATGACATAATTGTCATATTCTTTTCTGTACTTTTAAACATGACTTTTCACCGTCATAACTCATCGTGGATTTAATTATGCTAAAATATTTTAATACCCAATTACCGATCTTTCAACTAGTTATATTGTTGTTTCATTTTCTTGGAGTATTGGAAATTTTTGGATACATTTTGTCTGTATACTAATGGGTTGATTGACTCACTAATATTTTGTATTAGAAGTGAGATAAAAAAAAGCATATTAATGTGAATTTATTGGTTTTTCACCTTTCCAAGCATTGATTTATTTGCTGCTAACAATTGTTAAAATGGGATTCCCTAAAATAAATCAGCTTTCCACATAAAAGACTTTATGACATATTATGAATTGCGGAGTATGAGTTATTAATCAATTTAATCGGTCAGGAATATTGGTGTAATGCTTTTTTCCTAATTTGGAGAATTGGATGATATTTCTTTATGGTAGCTTCCAAATCCACCTATATTAGGCTCCCTGGCATGTGCTGCATAACCCACTTGTCAAACCGCAGTCTATTTTTTATTATTATAATTATTGCCTCCACTCGCGAAGGACGAAAAAAGATTTCTTCCAGCATAATAACCACGCGATCCTTCCGAGGAGATTTCGATGGATAAGGTATCCCGGTGCACATTGCTGTACACGACGTGGGAAGTGCGTAGAATGCGGTGTGAAACCTTTTTGCGCATCGTTCATCGTCGCCTTTGCTCAGCAGAAGCAAAGCAAAATTATCTTGAGGCGGAGGGAGGTGAGATTGAAAGCAGGGGTGAGATAATGGATGCATGAGGGTGTAGATGGGGTTAGAGGGTGCTTGAGTGTGGAAAGAGGCGGGGCTGGGCGGGGATTGATGCTATGTCGATGTCAGGGATGGCTCGATCATGCTGCCAAGACATCGGCTCTTCGCCTTAGTTCCTCCAGCCTCCTAGGTCCCCACTCACTAAGGAACTCGCACCGCACGCCCGCCCGAATTTGTCGGCAACAATTTGTGAATCCATCATGAATCAATGAATTCATCTACTGCTCTCATGAGCCCGTGGAGAATATTTAAGTTAGGAAAAATGCAACAGTACTGCGAACACTTTCGTATCCAGTGAAATATCATTTCGCCGCAAACTTCGTGCGTTGAGAAGATGAGTGAGAGTAAACAAGGTAAAAATGAATTACATACTCCCCCGTTTTTAATGGACTTATTGTGTACGCAATAAAAAGTCACATATCGGTGATTAGATGCATTGTATAAACAACTTGAACTTTTCCTGTAATTTTGGGTATAATTTTGAGAAACTGATCGTCTGACGTCTGCGTTTCATCCAAAGTTTTTTTTGTTTTGAATGCTTCCCATGCCCTACTAACGTAGAGATGCATTGACATTATTAATGTTTTATATCTGCCTTCACATCATTACTCATGCAATAGATACTTTTTGATTTTTGAGATACATCACATGTCATAAATGGATTGAAGGAAAGTCCTAACTAAGATTTTAAAAATCTGTGTGCTTAGGGATAAAAATTTTATCCCTCAGGTGACACAATTTTCTTACATTTAAAAGCGTATTATGAATATTCATAAGCATGCCTTAATTCAGTGTACCATAAAGTTTTGATTGAGCTCCTCTTACAAGTTAGATATTGACTAGTAGCTCATGCTAGAGCAAGAAAAAAAAACTCTTAGGAAGAATTAAATTTAAGAATTTAAGCTTCTTGCCTCTAAAAATGAAAATGGTCTAAAAGTGTTTTGCCGCTCAACTTTTGGATAATAATGACATGATGCGGTTAAAGGAGTACATTTTGATATCTCTATGAGAAATTTAGGAGATATGCTCTCATGATTAGCACCGCTTAGTAAATTTAGGCTCTTTCAATACCGTAAAATTTGGCGAAAAAAACGTCACATACTTTATACATTACATAATTTTACGCTGTTTCTCAGTTCCGTGCATTATAGAAGTAAATCTTAACGACCAGTTCATCGAAAGGCAGTCTCCGGTTTTGTTTTCTATTCATGTTAAGCTCCGGTTTTAAATTTCACGTAAATTTTCGGTAGTGACTAGGATCTGGCGTATTTGCACCCCTCTATCATGCTACCTAATAAATGGTGAAATATAAAACGTAAATTAACCCACAGCAGCAATTTATCGAGATAACACGTTGATGACACGGTCACTTTAGGTATCCTAGGACAATCTGCAGCCAAAGTCCTTTTTCAGCGGTCCTCTCTTTCTCTCCTCATTCCCTCCTCTCCCTGTCCTTTACTGAAAGCTGGATCTGCAATCCTTTTCCACGTAGCCTCTGGCGCTCACAGAAATAGTCGCCAGGACGACGTTGCCGTGTCACCATCGCGTAGGTACAGGCAGCGCAGATCGAATGCCTTTGAGAAAAGATTGACCACTTTGGATCGTAATCCGAGTATTTTATCGTCGAAAATCAGGCAAATTGCATATACTTCTATAAAGTCCACCAAATACAGAGTTTACCTCTCAATCATGACGTCTGTTACATATTATTCTGTTAGAAAAAGGATTGTCGCATCTATCTCTGCTGACAATTTTTCAATAAATATCTTGATGTTTGTTAAAATATCCTTTATATTTTGTCGAATTCCCGGTGGTTTATACGCAAACTGAGATACAATTTTCATATTTGAGAAAAGGGTTTATTTTAAGATAGTATTATTGGTTATATCCTGAATGTTTAAAGGGAACAACAAAAGTCATTAACGATTTATTGGATCGCAAAACCACGGTAAAATGCGACCGGTCGAGCAGGAGTGATGGATCCCCATAAGCAGCCGGTTTGATGGAGGAAGAAAACCTATAAGTGCTCGTAGTTCAATGCCATGGAGTAAACCGATGTAGTAAGCTAGACATAAGAAGCATAGGGAAGCACCTTTAGTGTAGCTTCATAGCAATTCTCCAGCTGTCTTCCATCTGGCTCTCAAGTATTCTTTTAGGCGAAAATTGTTCATACGTTAACTTATGCCGGTCTCTCATACCTGTCACCTCCTTTTTCCTAATTACCTTGACGACATCCTCAGTGTGACAAAGCTCTTCTGCATCTTTTAAGTTTCCACCTACTGTAACAATGAATAGATATAACCAACAGTTTTTTAACTCTGTCATAATTTTATGTCATATTTATTTAAGTACTACTTTCTTGAAATGTGTAGTTAATTTTACGCACATCAGATAAGTGTACTTCCAAAAACTCTCCTGAGTTTAATATTTAAATAGCCGAATAGGAAGGGCAATATTTCTGTCTGAATGAGTGATTAATTTTATCTATATATTTTCCATTAAATGCTTTCATCAGATGCCTATAAGTTCATAGAAAGAGTCATCTGCTACCCTCTTAATCAATGAACTCATCCATTGAACGCGTTCATTTACATGCAGCCCAATTACTATTGAGTAATATTCATTTAAAATTGATACTTATCCCGTGTATTAGGAGGTATCGGCATTAAAGTTCATCACATTATTCAAGTACTACAAACATGCATTTTGGTGCTCACTTTTAATTTAAATTCAACTCGGTCTGATTGCAGCTTTAATATCATTATTTTATCATGAGTTCAATTAGCCCTGTTTTTATGAATTTTGGGATCATGAAATGTAATGAGACATCATAGGGCCTGTAATCCTGTCCCGGATAAATGCGAAGTAAAAAATGGCGGTCCCAATGCCGTGTTCTTGCAAGGTAAAATTGAGACAGATTTATTGATTCTATATAAAATTCCATCTCCAATAAGAATAGTAATAAAAAGAATATTTCTTCACGAGTGCTTTCTAAGTATACCTATTTTTGCTTCACATGGTTAAGCTGTGTTTTGGCTGTTGCATACAAAGCTGTGTAAAAATTTGCCAACGCATCAAGGACGGTACGCATTCAAGATAAATTATTGCATGTAATTTATTCCAACACATAATCACCAATATGTGAATAAGAGCGTCAAGTGGAGTAATCTCAATGCACCACTATTCAGTCTGAGGGTGAATTATGGTCCTAAGACAAATTCGTCATTGACTCGTACAGCGTATTCTCCCTTTTTTGCATTCCGAGCAGTCATATTAGTGATAATTAAATGCCTTCTAAAATTCAAGAGATTGAAGAAAACATTAAAGAACATTTGGCAAGTAGAAAAACTAAAAGACACACAGCATCAGCTGGAATTTCAGAAAGCAGTAGAAAACAGTTTAGGAGAGGACCTGACTGGGAAATCAGTAAAAGAGCGTTAGGAATACATTATATGTGGACTACAGGAAGCGCAAAGAAGTTCTTGGAAGAAAAAAAGTTGTTAAGAAGAAGCCATGGATCACGGAAGAAGTCTTAGTGCTAATTGAAGAAAGTACAAGAATGCGAACACTGAACAAGGGCAGCTTTGCTACAAAAGAATATGGAACGAAGTAAGTCGCAAAGCCAGGAAAGCTAGAGAAATGTGGATGAACAATCTATACAAAGATGTACAAAACAACCTTTCCCTTAGAAAGGTGGAAGCTGCCTTTAGGACAGTGAGGAACCACTTCCAGGAACGAAGCGAAAGATGCAATGCTATAAAAGACAAGAATATAGAACTTTTGATTGAAAATGAAGACAAAGTGAAGAGATGGAAAGACTATCTGGAAGAGTTGTACAACGGTTACAATCTCAGCACAAAATTTGTTGAAGAGGAAAGTGAAGTCGAGAAGAATGATATGGGAGCAATGATAAATAAAGGAGTAAGACAAGGCTGTGCACATTCTCCCGTAGTTTGTAACGTTTACATCGAGAGAGCCATCAATGAAATCAAGGAGAAGTGTTCTGGAGTGAACATCCATGGAGAAACAATCAGTATGCTGCGATTCGCTGAAGGCATAGCTCTCATAGCAGAGACAGAGAAGGATCTAAATAAGATGATAACAACCATGGAAAGGCCAATGACAATATATCAGCAGAAGATCAAAAAGAAGAAAACTAAGATTTGGTGTGCAGCAAGACACAGGAGGCCAAAACCGACGCTATACTAGGAAAACAGAAACTAGAAGAGGTGAAAGAGTTCTGTTACCTGGGAAGCATAATAACCAACGATGGACGAAGCAAGAAAGAAATAGTGAGTAGAATAGCCCAGGCAAAGAGGGAACTCTATCAAAATAATCTACTTACAGCTGGAAATACAAGCTTGGAAGTAAGGAAGCAATTCATCAAAATGTATATCTGGAGCATGTTTCTTTAGACAAAGAGGCATGGACGATGACAGTAGTGGAGAATAAAAAGGTGGAAGCATTCGAAATATGGTTCTATCAAAGAATGATGAAGATAAAATGGATCGACCGAGTGACAAATGATGAAGTCCTGAGAAGAGTGGGAAAAAAGAGAAGTCTGCTGAAAACTATAAAAAGATGACGGGACAACCTAATCGGCCATATCTTAAGACACGATGGCCTGATGAAGATAATGGTCTAAGGAAAAGTGAACGGACAGAATGGAAAAGTCAGGCCTCGAAAGAGTTACATAGAACAGGTTGTAAAGGACTTGAAAGAGAGGAACTACGTTAATATGAAGAGGTTGGCCGATAGAAGAATCGAGTGGAGGGCTGCGTCAAACCAATCAGACAATTGTTGACCCATAATGATGGTGATGATGAGCAGTCATAGACTACGTCCATTCCTTCATGACATCTCCTTGTTAGCTACTCAGTGCAGCATTAGACCTCAAAGCCTTGCTCGTTAATAAAATTTCTGCATTCATTTTAACACATCCCTAAACTAAGATTAAAAGACTATTCCTAGCATGCTTATGTACCACCTCCACTCAGATGACGATGGTGGTGAATGGAGTTGTTGTCATAACGATGGAGTAGATCATGGTTATCTCATTGCTTGCAGTATTGCAGTTATTAATTTGCGCAAATAAATGGTAACATTCTTGCAAGACATCGACTTATCAAGTTTCGTCCTTTCTCAGATTGAACCCTATGTTACCCTGCCCCAAAATTAGATGAATTAGCCAACTCTATCTGGTACCTTATTCCGATAGCCAGAGCAACTCTAGCACAATGAGTTGTATCCACTCTTGCTTGTCCCTAGTCATGCAAACTTTTCATAACTCAATGTGTGCTATCCATCGGTCCCATTGATAAATTTAATTCTCAGATGCGGAGCAGTAGCTGATTATTATTCTTTCTGCTAGAATAAAATGCCATTTGCTATTTTTGCAGATTCGATCTTAATGCATGCTTCGTTACTCAGGTATCTTTTCAATTAATTCACAATATCGAAAGAGAGGGGAATGTACCACCGTTAAAAACTCGTGCATTCACTAATGAATATAAACTATCCTTACTGATTATTTCTTCAAGTAAAATATCAAGACTACAAAATTTCCCATGGGAAGCCACGTTGATATTTTAAATAGACGTGTTCATCTATAGTAATACACACTAATCCAGTTGTTAAAGGTGATTTCAAGTATACATCAGCTATAAATAGGTCCAGTCTATGTTCCAGCCAAATCTCTTCATCATTAACTGAGTTCATCCTAGGAAGCTAGCAGATATTTTCTTTGTCATTCAAGGAACCTACTCAAGGGCCGAAAAATGCTCGCACTGAATGTAACTACTCCTTGATGGTATCAACCATTTAACGTTTCTCACGGTCCTTATTCATGCATTACATACATCTTTCAATACGAAAATCGAACGCTTCTCCACCTCCCATGGGTTAAAACTGTTTTATTTTTGAGATATTTATGTGACCTTTAACTATTTACCACCCCTAGATCCAACCTATTCTGGAAGGCATGTAGACCTTTTTGCCAGCACTGCCTCTTTTAAGTAACTTTCAATGACTCCCTTTCACTTAAAGCCAGCATAATGACATTACCAAATGATACCAATTTTTCTAATTCCATATATCTCAAAAGCCCAAGTTTCACAAACTGTAAGCCTTCTAACAGCTATCATTCTCATCATTTCTATTTAATTACTTAATACTTGATGTAGACACAGGCGTAATCATTTCACGGAAATCAAATTAAGGTTTACTTCCATATTAGGACAACATCATACATATATGTCAACACATGCATAACATCCGGCAAGCCTCCATAAGGCGTTTGGCATTGGGTGAATTTTAATTCAAAATGCTCTACCTGCCATGAATTATGAAGATTATAGCTATATTTTAGTTGAATTTTAACACTTAAAATCAGATTTCAATACAAAGCAGGCATACATACGCGTGATAAAGTAAGGTGAGCTAAAAGCCTTTGTCCCAAAATGGGATCTACTGATGCTACATATCGATAAATTTCCGTATATATTAATGGATACATTCACAAATATTCACATCCCTAAATGTATGAGGGATGTACCTTAAATATATTGGTTCGGTATTCAGCATATTAAATACAATTGTTCGGTATTCAGCATATTAAATACATTGGTTCGTATCTATTACTCTCATTTCTATTCATGTTATTATCTACCCAAGTAAGTCAGAGCTCATGAAATATCTTTGAAATCTTTAGCAAAAAATGTCAAAATTGAATTTCCTTAAGGTATGTAGACCAAGTTCCAATGTACGGTGTAGTCTTTCACCCCAATTGCAGGGACTAATTTCTAATGTCGATTGCTCGTTCATTTCCGGTTCTTAAAACTTCCATTGCCTCGAATACAGCTCCTGCTCGATGACAGTTACCAGATACACAGCACGCATAGCCATACCCAGGGCAGAGAAGATCCGACCCAGGCAGGACTCAAACACGCGATCCCGGGAATGGCAGGCAAGGGCTTTACCCCGCCGCTACCGAGACCGGCATCTTTCTTCAAGGTTCTTCTCAAATTACAAGAAATCCTATTTGCCCAAGGGGGTCGAGAAGGAAAACCTGAACGCCATGGTAAATAGGAACCATGGCGGGAAACTATAATATTTTATAGAGAACTCCCGTCCGCTTCTGGTCCTACCTTTTTTAATTCCATCTTTTCGCTGTCCTAATATCTCCATCGATAAATAAGGAGTGATAAAGGCACATTTTTATGACAATGGAAGGTGTCTCGTACAAAATCAGACGTAATTTTTACAGCATTGAGTTTAAATGATATTATTTATGAGTAAGATAAGGTAAGCTGCTACATTTTCAGGATTAAATCTATTTTTTCCTTAAGTGTGAGATTCATCTAATAGTAATGGATTAAGAGCTATAACACATCTCTTACTCTTACCTACCTCTTAATGAGGTGTGATGCATTAGTGACTGCAATCATAGGATCCAAGAGCCAGCCGGAGCATAAAAGAGGCTCTATTTCACAATTAAGGGGATAAATGACGCTGTATAACAGTGGTTTACCTAAATGAAAGAAAATATTTTTTACAGTATGGGAAAGAAAATAATTTTGCTTCCATATCAAGCTATGGACACACGTTCATTTCTTGGCAATGGCTCTTAAATATTTTAAAAAGGCATAGCCTCTCTTCATCAGGGATATTTTTTAATAAAAAAATGAAGAAAATCATCAAGGAACAGGAAAAAATGCGATTTTTACACATTTTCAGCACAGCTATTGGTTTAAAAAGGCTTTATGTTCCATGAGTCATTAAAATTCAAAATGATCTACCTAGGGGTAGTTGGTAATAGCAGGGTATATTTTATATTTCTAGTTATGCCTTTGCCAAAAGAATATCGCCTGGCCTTACCGACTTTGATCTGAAGGCAAATCCTAAGATAAGGAAAAACCTTCGCCCGAGGCAGGATCCATTGTCTGGCCATTACGATAAAGAGCAGATTTCTCCCGGCTAGTATATGCGGGATTATTACAGAATTTGTTTACGGTGGGTAGAAATCTTTGGCCGGCAATTATCTGCACTTTACGAAAGTTTCCTGTAGCGTCATTTGATATAACATTCGATGGCAAGATTGCAACCCTTAAACGTTTTCCACGTACCACTCCGTTGGGACCGTTGTTCCACTGAAAAAGCAATTTGTTATTCCCGGGATTCAAACCTGGGCTTAGCGATGGGAATCCGGCGCTCTATCCACCACGCCAAGCCAATCCTGGCACGCATCAACCCCTCCACCCTCCCTCCCCCCGTCTCCCCCCGGCCCCCTGCGTCGCATGCAACTCGCTTGGAGCACCCAACGACGGCACAAAGGCCACCCCATCGAATCGAGGATCCGATGCATCGGCGACTGACTGGTTGGTGGGATGGGTGGAGGGTGAAGTGGTGGTTGTTCCCTGTGTCCGCCTCGAGTGAACGGCCTGTGATTGAGGCCCCTCCGCCCACCCGTACGGCCTGTGTTTCGGTTGAATGCAGCGGCTAGGTTCGGGAGGGGGGGGGAGATGGGGGGGATTCGTATCGAGCGCCGCTGGAGGGAGGCGTGGGGCATGTTGCAAACGCGCCCCTGGCATTCGAGCACAGGCGCCCTATTCAAGTGACACTCGACTCCACGCCTCCCCGCCCCACACTCGATGCCTCTCCAAATCTTCCCTTCCCTCCGCAATCCTCGTCCCTCCATCGCTCCCGCTTTGGCTCTCCTCCCACGGGCCTTCCTTTCTTATTTGCTGTAGCAATTGCAGATGATCATTGTATGCTCAGCGACTCCATCAAAGTCCTCTCCCTTCTTTCTCTCTCTCTGCGTTTGATGCGAAGGGTTGTCTTTTTTGCTGCAATCCGAATTGCGATTCCCATTCCCATAACACATCTTTATTGAGATGGGTTTCAGTGGAAAGATGGCAGAAACCCCCCCCCAAGTCAGTATATTTACGCTCTTTATGATAAAATACTGAGTGCGATTGCATTTCAAGGCGATGCAATATTTGGGGTGTGTTGAAGCGAGAAATACGCATTTTGGGATGATGAAGTTGAGCAAATTTTTTCCGAAGTTTGAATTGCGACCTTGTGATTAACCAGTGATTGAGTGATTGAGGCGTCCAACCATACAAAAGGTTTAACATAAATTGACTTACTTTACTCACGGCTAAGCTTAAAGCCATCGAATGCGTGATGGTGAGTCACCCTCTAGATAAAGAGGTTAGCTATGAGAAAAGTGAGTTCAGTCGTCGAATAAGCAGTCGTGGACAAAAAGCGGAGGCATTTTGTGGGGGTATTGGTCTATTCCTGGGTAATGTAGGCCATTAAATAGTACATAATCTGTGAAGATGCCGCGCCTTGGTAACGGGAGGCCTCCAAATGAGGATGAGCTGCTGTCCTCCATCCGGAGGACAGCAGCTCTTCTCCTTCATACCCAGCAGCTCTATCATATGAGGAATCTAGAGGACAGCAGCTCTTCCTCATATGAATGAAGGTGGAGACCACAGTATTGAGTACAGTGACACTAATTTCACTACAGGCGTGGTAACATTTACTTTAAGGGCTGTAGTACTGCGATGCGGAAAGCAAGGGGAAACCACCACATTATTATCCCGAGGAGAGGCAGCTGCTACACTGTTTTACTTTTATCAAGACGTAGTGGAACCCTTTAGAATAATAAAGGGTGTGGAAGAGAAGAAATATGTAAATATGAAGAGATTAGCCGATATGAGAACTCAGGAGCCGCGTCAAACAAATCTGAGGATTGATGACTTTTGATGATGTATTTTGTTTATTTTAAATACTCTCACTCCACTGTCAACATATTTTGGATGAAGAACAACAATTCCGTTCGTAGTTGATGATAGAAAATCAATGTAAATTTAATGCGAAAACATCGACAATTTTTATCAACACACATTTATTTATCAATTCGTGGCAATTTGTCTAGTAGATGAATAAACTGGATAAATGGACTCGGTAGGTACATGATGATTTTAGTCATAAATATTTCTGTGTAAAAGTACCTAATATATTTTTCAATTTCTAAGGTCCTAGATCGTCAACCTAAATATTTTACTGATGCTCTAGCCGTTATCGGAGCCTTGAAGATAGCAGAAATGAAATAATTAAACCGTTTTTTGGATATTAATCTATGGAAATTGAGTTAAAATGAGAGTAAATTGTTACTCAATCGCATTTCAGGACTTTATCATTATCTTCTATGCACAGGGAATAGTGTGCTCAATTCTTAACATGTGCTGATTAAGAAATGTATTAGTTACGTCTACAAATATTCAGTACCTTACTGGTTTGTATAATATATAACCTTTATTTTGAAATCTTGCGTGGATGAATTACATAATGAACATTATGAGTTCATACTGGGTATGAAAAATTTCTTTTAAAATGGGTAATTGTGGAGGCCATTTGTTATTGTAAGTGATGCTTTAAATTAATTGTAGTCTTGGTAGTAGATGAAGGACGGATATCAGCATTATATCATTCTTATTTAATTTCGTTTTTACAAATATTGCTGTTAACTGATGTAGATGATGTCTTTTGTCATCGTCCATTTCGGACCATTCTAAGACCGCCTGCCCCTGCCACACACCCTCGCCGTGGCTTGCAGGGTATCGTGTACATGTAAGTCTACTGCCGTATTTCCCTAGCTATTGCTAAGTAGTGACCAGAACACTTTAGAAATCCATAACTTGCGTTTAGTGTACCATTTTGAACTCTTTGCCATCCATCATCCAGGCTCACGAAAATTTCATGCACATGAGAGTGAATAATTGTTATTTACTTTTTAAATAATCTTCATAAGACTTTATGTGCATATACTGAATTTGTTTTTGAGTAAAAGTATTTGATCGCAGGACGTATTAAAGGTTTTAATAGCATCTCTGCGAGATTTGATAGAAGCCATTGGCAGCCTTTCCTCGCCAAATTTTCAGTTCCTGTGTCATTTAGAAAATAATATCGTATGCTGCAATATGTTTAGTGTTTTTATTATAAAGGCATAAATGCATAGATTTTAAATGAGATAAAAATATGTGATACTTTCCAAATTTGAGTGCTTCATTTCCTGTTATTTTTTCTCAATCTAGTCATAGAAATTCGCCTTCCTTCATTACATTTAATATAATCGAGACTTGTCACCAATTTTCAGATTTTTAGCCCAAATTTCCTTCCAAATTTCAATCGGTTAGCTATTCATATTTGTTTACTCTTACTATGACTCCTACCCTTCACGTATTTCACCGCACACCCTTGTATGCCAGGAATCAGCCTCTGCAATTATTGCCGTTCACATTTCACTCGACATCAGTCTCAAGACAATCACGTCTCAAGTTGCGTCTCATTACCGAGTCCCATCATCTATTTGAAATATTTAATGAGTTCATCTTTCGTGCTCTCCTTACCTCTCTCATTTGTTTGTTTTATCATATTTTTGATCCTCATCTTTCATCGGTAATGTAGCATTTCACATAATTTTGATAAAATGGTACATTTATTATTTAGTGGGAGTTTAAGACGTGAAGCTAATACACGGATATACATCAAAATCCATATCTATAAAAATGGTAAGCCTCAAACGCAGAATTATTATTACGGATATAATATGCTGACGCTTTTACCACTGCGTTCCCCATAACAGTAACCTAGGTTTTATCCTCCGCAGTGATAGGATGATTTAAATGTCATAATGGGCTCCACTTGGGTACTGGTTGGAGATATCGTCAAGTACAGTTCAACATCCGCTCAAATAGGAATGCCATGCTGTATGATGCCACGGTGACTTGGATGAAGAGCCGGTTATCACCGACATCTGCCTGCCCTCTGTTCCTTTCCGGATGCATCTCCCCATCATTGCCCGCGGGCACTTCAGCACGAAAGTGCTTTCCGATGTCATTCTCATCGTGACTTTTTTTTTGACGAGAAGGCATTGAGCATTTATGCTTCGACCATTGGGCTTTTGAGCCTTTCGCTACGCTGCTATTTGCAGTTTCCTTCATTACGTGACTTTTCCTTTGTTTTTCTACAGTTGGGTAAACTAAAGAACTGACGTGTGTAGAAATCCATTTTGTATGCAAATATGGCTTCTACAAAATTTTGGATCCCATGAAAGCTGGAATTGATTGCCTTTTAATTTTTCATCACTCATTGATGAATTTAATGAACCGTCTACTGCTAGACTGAAGGTTTTTCACAGAAGATTAGAGTTCATAGGTTTGTAAGTGACAAAGATTTTCATCGCATTTGTGAATATTGGGATTGACTCACAATCGAACGAAATAATGGTAGCAGTCTTGGAAGGGATAGTGTGTTTTTATGGTCTCCTATCCAGCGATTACAACTAAGGATATTATTGTGGCTGGTGGTACCGCGAATATGTTTAAAAATATCACAGCTGGGATTTAATTGCTTCCTTGATATTTTAATTCATGACACGGGAAAATTTAGTTCGGTGATTTAACCTGCTCTCATTAAGTTAATACTCTCTCGCCTCCCACAAAGAGTATTTAAGAACAAAAAAAAAACTTTCTAATGCGTCTAAAAATTGAAAAACAACTGATTTCATGTATCTTTACTGTTTCTTATCTTATCTTATCTTATCAATCACCAAATCTAATTACGCCGAAATTTTTATGCATCTTTGTCACCAATTGAAAATGATAAACGTTCATAAAAATGTGGAATGGGGGCAATGTTCATGCGGAATATTGGAATTGTTTTACTATATTGTGAATCCCTTAAACAGCAGCAAAATTTACATGTATTGTGATCAGTGCCAGATTACAGATCCTAAGCACATGTGAGATTTTGTTGCAAAAAATATTTTATTCAAATTTCAACAATGTAACAGCATGAATTAAAACATTATTTGAATGAAACAAAATCTACTCAAAAATGGAATATAGTGGTTATTTCTGTATAGTCACACTTTGTATAAAGTTGAAAAATGTTTAAATTTCAACTCTTGCGGAGCGCTCTTTCCTTGATGGTCTAAATACAGAAGTGTCTTTTTTTAAATATTCAGTTCAATAATCAATCTTTCTTAGTTCGCCTTATTTGCCCGTTTTGCTCTTCGGATATACAGAGTGTCCCATTGATCGTGTGTCATTTCTGACCCGTAATTTTAGACACTTCCTTTCGAGTCACATGGATGAAATTTGGTACTTGGCTAGAAAAAGGATGTAAGTTTTGTTGAGTCTAAGCAAAATATGAAAAATATGACCTTTTGACCCCAGAAATAGGGTCCAACCTAAAATCCAAATTTTGCCTTATGGGCTTTCAATGTTAAAATATTCGAAGTACAAAAAAGATGGAATTTTTTAGCGAAACTTTCGACTAATAGGTTTTTGGACACGAAGAACACGATGGAAGTACTATTGAGGTCAGAAATTGCAACTGTGACCCCTGAAAGGTCACAGTCAAGGTCACAGGGGTTACAAAAAATGAATCACCGCTTCAAAACTGTCGAATCATAGGTTTAAAAAGGTTCCAAGGTCGATTTTAAGGTCTTCATATCCCTCTTTTCATCTCTTGACCTTCAAGGGTAACTCAGAGGTCAAAGGTCACAGGGATGGAAAAAATGAATCCAGGCTACAAACGTGTCGAATCATAGGTTTAAAAAGGTGTCAATGTCGATGGAAAGGTCATAAGATTCCTCTTTTCATCCCTTGACCTTCTAGGGCAACTCTGGGGTCAAAGGTCACAGTGATTACAAAAGGTGAAATAAGGCTACAAAACTTTCGAATCATAGGTTTAAAAAGATGACAAGGTGGATTTTAAGGTCTTCAGATCTCTCTTTTCATCTCTTGACCATCAAGGGTAACTCAGAGGTCAAAGGTCACAGGGATGGAAAAAGAGAATCCAGGCTACAAACGTGTCGAATCATAGGTTTAAAAAGGTGCCAATGTCGATGGAAAGGTCATCAGATCTCTCTTTTCATCCCTTGACCTTTAAGGGTTACTCAGGGTGTCAAAGGTCAAAATGGTGACAAAAAGTAAAATTAGGCTAAACGTAATGAATCATAGGGTCTGTCAACCCTCTGGGTCATATGGTAGTCGTTAATTTAGAGTTTACTAATCAATGAAAAAATTCAATTGTAAATTTAAGTTAATTACTATTATTTAATTAAAAATGCTTAATCATACGTTTTATTTAAAAAAGTATTTCAAGTGTTATTTAAAAAAATTTCAATATTAAAATTTAAAATGAAAATATGGAAGCAGTAAGAATGACATTGAATGATTGGGAAAGGGCAAAAGGTCACTAGGTGTATCCTAGATTTAGGGCAATAGATGCGTCAAATTCTAGCTTCGAAAGGGTGAAGAATTAGATGAAGTTACTTGGTCCTTTTTGTTGTCTCCTGACCTCAAAGGACTACACTGAGTTTATTGGTCCCAGATGTAAAATATGCCAAGACGTGAAACACATAATTTGAATTAGATTATTTAGGCTCCCAAAGTAAATGTTAAGAAATTTAGATCCCAACTTCCATCCCTTAAACCCTCTGGGTCATATGGTAGTAGTTCATTTAGAGCTTACTAATTAATGAAAAAATTCAATTGTAAATTTAAGTTAATTACTATTATTGAATTAAAAATACTTAATCATACGTTTTATTTAAAAAAGTATTTCTAGTGTTATTAAAAAAATTTCAATATTAAAATTTAAAATGAAAATATGGAAACAGTAAGAATGAAAATCAATTTTTATTCATTCTACGTACCCGATATTCCATGCCAGGCACAATGGAATTTGCCCGATAAAAGCGTGTGTAAATGTGTCCTCCAGCATATTCGTAGATATGGACTCTGCACACGTTGTAATTTCTTTTTTTATTTCTTCAATGCCCGAAAATGTTTTTTTCACTACACCTGGTGGACCCCTGCCCAACCGTTCCAGGTCAGAGTCTTCCTGGAGGGATTTTACCATCGTATTAGGCACTATTTAAACAAATGCGTCGTTGTAGCCCCGTTTCGAAATTTGTCACTCCAACGACCTTTGACCCCTGAGTAACTCTTGAAGGTCAATGAAAGAAAAAAGCGATCAAAAGACCTTACGATCGACCTTGGCACCTTTTCAAGCCTATGATTCGATACATTTCTAGCCTCATTTCCATTTTTGGCACCATTTTGACCTTTGACCCCTTAGTAACACTTAAAGGTCAAGGGATGAAAAGACAATAAATCTGATGACCTTTCCATCGACATTGGCACCTTTTTAAACCTATGATTCGACACGATTTTTAGCCTGGATTCATTTTTTCCATCCCTGTGATCTTTGACCATCGTATTGTGCACTCTTTGAAATCTATGATTCGATACGTTTAGCCTAATTTTACTTTTTGTCACCATTTTGACCTTTGATACCCTGAGTAACCCTTAAAGGTCAAGGGATGAAAAGAGAGATCTGATGACCTTTCCATCAACATTGGCACCTTTTTAAACCTATGATTCGACACGTTTGTAGCCTGGATTCTCTTTTTCCATCCCTGTGACCTTTGACCTCTGAGTTACCCTTGATGGTCAAGAGATGAAAAGAGAGATCTGAAGACCTTAAAATCCACCTTGTCATCTTTTTAAACCTATGATTCGAAAGTTTTGTAGCCTTATTTCACCTTTTGTAATCACTGTGACCTTTGACCCCAGAGTTGCCCTAGAAGGTCAAGGGATGAAAAGAGGAATCTTATGACCTTTCCATCGACATTGACACCTTTTTAAACCTATGATTCGACACGTTTGTAGCCTGGATTCATTTTTTCCATCCCTGTGACCTTTGACCTCTGAGTTACCCTTGAAGGTCAAGAGATGAAAAGAGGGATATGAAGACCTTAAAATCGACCTTGGAACCTTTTTAAACCTATGATTCGACAGTTTTGAAGCGGTGATTCATTTTTTGTAACCCCTGTGACCTTGACTGTGACCTTTCAGGGGTCACAGTTGCAATTTCTGACCTCAATAGTACTTCCATCGTGTTCTTCGTGTCCAAAAACCTATTAGTCGAAAGTTTCGCTAAAAAATTCCATCTTTTTTGTACTTCGAATATTTTAACATTGAAAGCCCATAAGGCAAAATTTGGATTTTAGGTTGGACCCTATTTCTGGGGTCAAAAGGTCATATTTTTCATATTTTGCTTAGACTCAACAAAACTTACATCCTTTTTCTAGCCAAGTACCAAATTTCATCCTTGTGGCTCGAAAGGAAGTGTCTAAAATTACAGGTTAGAAATGACACACGATCAATGGGACACTCTGTATATCTATACGCTTTAAAATATTTTTCATGACATTTTCGATGAATAAGTGTTCATTAGTTTTGTCCACCTGCCTACTGAAAAATGGGTAGAGAGAAAAAGAATGTTTGGAAATTGACAGGATAGGCGAATATTTTAGGGGTACCTGTAAGCGCAGTTTCTGTATCATGAATTATCATTTTGTCTAAATCTCTTTACGAAAATATTAAATGCTGCGAGAATATTAAATGCTGCGAAAATATTCAATAAAGCTCAGGGATTATTTTTAGCCATTATTTGCTTTCATGTTTAAGCTGTATAAATGGTGACCAAAGTTTGCAAAGAACATTTTTCCTTCATGCCCGCCCGTACTAAATACTAACAATTAGCTTTGAATCATACTTGGACCCAGCATACGTTAGGATGGTTCAAAAAAACAAAGGTAGACCAACTCAAAATACACAGCTCTGATAGATATTTACCCCAAGGGGGTGAACTCAGATAAAGCTATCATGTGGAATAGGAAATGGGTGAGAAGAGGGTAAGAATTATAAAAATTCAATAAATAAAGCTATTCCTAAATACTAGTCTTACTGATAAAGTACAAGCTCTTTTAAGTGTAAAAACTAAAATTTGATAAGAAGAATAATAAGTATTACATAATTACTAGCACCAATAATTATGGCATAATTATTAACACCAACATTCCCTTATTTACTATGCAAATACTAACTCCCTAGTGGGACTATTATCTAACGTGATTCCATGTAGTAACCTGCATATCAATAGTTCATGTTTGGTGATCTTCACCCGTTGTCAGACACCCTTGCGTTGGCTAGCAGGGTTTTACGTATACGTAGATACAGATAATTTTCCCATAAATACACAAGTTGGTTATAACGATGAAATTAGGGAAACCGTTTAATATCTATCATAGTTTTTACATAATCGATTGTGGTGTATTTCTCAAGGGGATGATGAACCTTTGTAAAGTTTGATATTAACAATTAAATTATATTCCTGAAAATACATTTTCTACTGTTCAATAACATATGACTTCCCAAAAAAAGCTTCGAGAAGAATGATCAAATTTATTGCTAGGAAATAAAGTGCAGTGAATTGAAATTATATCTTGGTGAATGTTTCTTGGGGTTCCCTCTGGGTCTGGTCTTCCATTGCTGTAAGACCTGACCCGTAGGTAACCCCCGAGAAAACTTTACTCATAGCATACGCCGCGCAAATATCAGATCGAAATGACATTAAAAAGTATTACAGCCGATGACAGGTGGAATGCTTAGTCAGAAAAGGTTATTCTTTTGAAAGTAATCCTAAAATTTTCACCGTTGTTATTGTGAATGTTTGAACTGTACACTAACATTAAAACTCCCCTAAAAAAGTAATTTTTCTTGAAACATTACTGGGATGTACAGCTCGCATATCAATGGTGGAATAATTTCTCATCCGAGACAAAGTTACTAGTCCACCATACGAGTAATTCTCGTTTGAATTTTTGCCTATTGAGGCAGAATATATGGAAAATGGGAGGAAACTTTGGAAGATTCATTTTAGTAGAAAACAGTAGCATATATTAAGAATTAAATTTGGAACAATCATAATCATGATGTCTCAATGTATATTGGCAGGTAAAATTACTCGTTAATATCGGCGTATAAAACTTATTTTTCCATATTTTCAGACATCCTATCAGTTCTGACATTACCTCGTAAATAAGGCTATTTAATAACATCATTTCCTTGATGCTAGAACTATACCCGTAATACCAAACGAATACAACTAAGGGCTAAGTTTCACAAGTCATCATCAATTTGGTTGAAAGCTCTATTCCTTGTATTAAACCAATTTATCCCACCAAAGCGCATTATTATTCCAAATGACATCTAACCACCATCGTTCATTTTCGCGAAATTAAACTTCTTGTAAACAACTGAAGGTGATTATAAAGGGTTTCCCCATAATTGGCGGGAAGCTTCTGACGAGTTCCCTTGCATTTGTCTCTCTTCACAGACCTTTCTGCAGAAAAAATGAAAAACGTTTTATATCCTCTAGAGAAGCACTTTGGAATTCATTTCTCTCTTGGACTTCTCAACGCAATTACTGTCAAAATTATATTATCTTCTAATATGCATATTTTTTCATTGGCCTATGAACGTCAGTAATGATTCGAATGCCATTTAAAAAGCACTTGATCAGTTTTTGTTCCACATTTCAATGCCGCTTTTCCCAATGTGATATGATGTCATACGATTCGGTATTGCAGCTCACAAAAGTAATACATTGTAATCGAAAGGGTAAAAAATTACAACCATTTTAAGTGTAATCCAGCAGCTTGATTTAGATTGATTACTTTAGCATTTTGGGCGCATTTTAAAAAGTCTGTATGAATCATTCTCTGATAATCTACTGGAGAAGTCTTTCCCTGTAATTTGCATAATATGAAATGTTGCTTTTAAATGTAAGTGGTTTATAGAATGTAAAGGGCTGTGTAGGAACAAAAATAAATATTGTCTTCCTGCTCATTGTGGCCTGTCAGGATCCGTATAACTTCTTAAATCGAAATCGTAGGTTTTAGCATCCTGCCTTAATTTCCTCATAATATTTTTTGAAAGCTCAACATTTTTGCTTTTGTTACCATAGTGTTTTATTGACTTTGCGTCTTTTTCTTTCATTTCAGTGGTCCTTCAACACTATGAAATCAGCGTTAATGACGCACATGTCATTTTGGGAAATACAGCTGTTCTACGGTGTAACATCCCAAGCTTCGTAAAAGACTATTTGGCAGTTACGTCCTGGCTGCAAGATAACCATTTCAACATTTACCCATCTATCGAAGGAGGTAAATATTTGTTTTTACTATCAACCTTTCTTTGAAAAATTGAGTGGTCAAAGATTATTTTATAGGTTATCACATTTTGTTATAAGTTTTAGGAATATATTATTTTTATTCCCGAAATGCGTTTTCTCTAAAGGAGTAAGTTATATGTTGGCCATGCTTGTCTTCATGCCATACCAGTCTTGAATCATTATTGAGTGAGTTATTTGATCTACGAGTCCAAGATCTACGAATGCGGAATTCATTTCTTCATGACAGTAGTCTATGCATAATTAATAGTATCTGGCGAAGGTTTTCGCTGCGTTCTGATGACACAAGTAGGCTTCCAGGAGTCTTCCGCGTTGTCATTGTTGATGGCAACGTTTCACCCAACATGCTGCAGGCGTCCTCAGGCCAGGCTGAAGTGAAGATTGCTTCAAGTCAAGTCAAGGAAAAAACTGTTTATTTACTCCAATAGCTATACATTAAATATATAATAACAATAACAACAACAAACAAAAAATTGAAAATAATGGGGAGCCCTGTTTTAGGATTTAATTATCCTCTTCTGGGTTTAGTTCATCTTCTCATGGTTTTCAATTACTTTGCGTTCATAGTTCACTGGTTTTTGGCTGTACGGGAGTGCCGTATGGTCTGGCATTTGCCTGAGATGAAGGGAAACCCGTAAAAACCTACATAGATCAGCAATATAAGTATAAATGTAACAATATCAACAATATGATTTTTGGCGTTCAACATCAACAGAAGAAAAATATGTGATAATGTAAAATTGTGTAAATAAAAATAAATAGTACATGTGTATATAAAGATATACCTACAATTTTGATAAATAGTTCTTTGTTCACTGGAATGATAGATCACACTGGGTCTGATAGGTATCACTGGCGATCTTCTGGAAGCAATGTTTGTGAGGGGCCAGCTGTCTTCTTCACCCTCTCTTTTTTCTTCCTTCTCGTCTCTCGTTTATCGTTTTCGTTTATAATCGTTTCTCCGTTGTGTTTAATGTTATGTACCATTCTTCAAAGTGTATTTGTATGTGTTAGAATGACTGGTTTAAATCGGAAGGAGTTAAAGAAAATAAATACCTTGGTGTAATAATTGATGAGTGGTTAAAATGGGAGCAACATATAATAAATGTCGCAATAATTTGTAAACTTGGAAAATTAAATTTTATCTTATTCGAAATAAGTGTTCTTTAAGATTTATTATTAAGATCATGGTGCCATTTTTAGTCTAGGGTTCATTATGGTATACTAAGCTGGGGTAGGGCTTTTTGAAATTCATTCAGACGTGCAGAATGAGCTCTGAAATCAATTGCCCGAACTATAGCAACAGTAAGTCATCGTGCACCTTCTTATCCAAAAGTAGTGAACCTGCAGACAATCCCTTTGAGTCAAGAATGCGTGTACAAGGATCTAAGGCTATTTTACCGTCGTAGTGGAAATAACCCATAATTCTCATATATGCGTCATTCCTATTATCTGCGGACAAAGATTTCGTTTTACCCAAACCAAATGCATTCCAGTTCAAACTTAATTTTCTTTATTTGGGGTCAAAAATGTTCAATAACTTGCCACAGCGAATCCAATTCTGTGCGGACATCAAAACATTTCTAAAGGAGATGGAGCTCCGTCTATTTACTAGCAAAAGTATGAATAGGGTATATTTAGGGATTATTAGGGATTATTAGGGTTTATTTTAGGGATTGGTTGCAATCGAAATCCTTAGTTTTTTAACCATTATATAATATACTTCTATAGCAAAATGTACTTTTTTTCAACTGGAGACAATTTTTTACATGCACATGTTTTTTTAATGCTGCGGAAATATTCTGAAAGTGACCCCATCAACAGGCAGATGCCGTTTAGATAACCTAAACCTCCAGTACATAATTATATCTATGTATTGCGTGTAACTTAATGGCACATTTAATATCTATTATTATACTGTATCATACATTGATATTAATATCATCATTCCTATTTCCCCTACGGAAGGGAGTGGAGAGCTGTGAAAATTTTAGGACCATAACGCTAACGACACACTCTCCGTCATGTACAGGAGAATAGAACAAAAATCATAGAAGATCCCGGGTGAACACCAGTTGGGGTTCATTAAAAGCGAAGGCACAAAAGAAGTAATATTGGCCCTCAGGCTTCTCATCACGAAGAGAATGGGGAAGAACAAACCAACTCTCATTGCATTTGTGGCTTAAAAGAAGGTTTTTGACAAGGCGGATGGAGATCAGTCCTGCTTGGTCTCTCTCAGCGTTCACACGTGTTTGGCTCCGAGCAAGGCCGGTGTTATGCAATACGTAGCACGTTTGATTCTGCGCGCTAAACCTGTACTATAGCAACATGTCTCTGCGCTACCTTTGCAAGAAATATGCACGTTACTCCATCTGCGTGTCCTGTGTGGATTGCAAACAACAATTCCAAGGTCAGTGTTTGAATAACCCACTGGATAAAGAAAAAAATAAAAGTGATTTCAACCAGCAAGCAAAGGTGGAGGTGCAGTGACTACAGTGCGGCAAGAAGGTAGAGTATGAAACTTGACAGTGATAGTGTTGCCTATAGTGATCCATTAAATATCTTGCAAAGCAATGAGCTTTTACGTATCTTTAAAGAGTTGAAAATATATATTAAAGAATCGGAGGCAAATTTAGGTGATTTCATAAACAAATTATATGACAGACTTGAGGAATCGGTGAATATTATAGAATCTCTCGGTCAACGTCTAGAAGACTCCTATAAAAAGTGAAGTTCCTTCAAAGTGAAAATCTCTAGTTGAAAAAAACAACACCAAGTGCATAATGATCGTTTAGACGAGCTACCACAGTGTTCGCTTTCAAATTGTGTGGAAATTATGGTATTCCGGCCATTTCAAAAAAACTAACAGATTTTGTGTCCAATAGGGAGAGAATTAGGGATGGACGTGAGTACTGACGACATTGACGGCTGCTATCAGTTCAAACCGAAGAGCAGTGAGTTAGGAGACGGAATCCACGTAAACTTTAAGAGGAGGCGCACCATGGAAGTCTTCTTAGCTAAACGCCACGTAAAACGAAATTTCTCCACTCGTCATCTCCATCTAGACTCTCCTGACAGGCCGGTGTACATCAACTCCACGCAAGGAGAAGGCTCCACACAAGGAGAAGGAAGCTGCTGAATGCAGCAACAGAAGTAAAGAGAAGTGAGAACTGACATTACAGTCTTAACTGAAATATAGATTAAAGGTTATAAAATGAATTTGTATACAATAAGCGGGCAATATGCTTTTGCCAACTGTAATGCCTCTGAAAGAGCAAGAGGTGTATTATCGTTTATAAAACGAAATATTGACCGTTATTTAACCCGGGAGAACTAGCATAGCGGAAACAACGCGGGAACTCGCACGCGGTCTTTTCGACCGCGTCTGTTTTATTGATTGTAACATCTGCTGGCTGGATTATTTAGCGTAGCCAATAGTATAAAAACAATCTGAAGTTATTGCTTGTATTCTAATATAATGAAACGCACCTATCTACTAGTATTTTTATTGTATTTATACATGGTTTTACCATAATGTAAATGAAAACACTTTGAGTTACTGCTATCACAATTTTAATGGTAATCTTGCACTAATAAATAGTTATATAACACTCAGAAATCACAAATGTAATGCAGCATAGAAATGAAGGCTCTTAAAATTTGCTTC
Source organism: Platycnemis pennipes (assembly GCA_933228895.1). Taxonomy (NCBI): domain Eukaryota; kingdom Metazoa; phylum Arthropoda; class Insecta; order Odonata; family Platycnemididae; genus Platycnemis; species Platycnemis pennipes. The sequence goes on along the minus strand of OW121846.1, from coordinate 100,028,343 downwards.
AATACGAAAAAATAGCAAATAATTGTAAGAACGAACAATAAAAGCAGTTGTCTATCTGCTAAAAATTGTAGACATTCAAACATTGAAATTTTTCTCGTAAACAATTACATTTACTAATTAGGCTCAACAATATAAATGTAGATACAGAGGGTATTATATTTCCCAATCAATATACAAAAAAGAGCCGACAAACTAAGGAAAAGTAACTTACAGGTTAGAGTTTTTTTGTTAAAAATTAGAAACCCAATGGAAAATTGTAAAAGTAGATGTGACATATCATTCCATATAAATACATTTTATATGCATAAAATGAGGAACAACTAGTCTTTGGTCTAATAGACTGATAAATGAGCAGTTTACAAACATTCATCTACTTCACTCGTGTCCTCTTCGGCCAAGCCTACGCACCTTTCACAAGTGAAGGTTGTGTGCTCTCTACATATGAAAGCATGGCACTGAGCACATGATGTTTTGGATTTTCGGTTTTTCTTCCTATCACAGAAGGCACATCTCCCTGGAACCTCGTGATTCATTCTTCGGTGGTTTTCATCCTCGGGTTTTCCTAGTAGTTCTTTCAGTCTGAATCGGATGCTTCGTTGAAGGCTGCGAACTGTTAGACGTACTTCTAGGTAGTTTTTACATAGCTCAAACGATATTTGTTTCAAAAACTCTCTGCGATCAATGTCTACCTTAGTAGACAAAATGACGAAAGCATTTATTCCTGCAGTGTTCAACAGGGTGTAGAAAATTGTCATACTCCATCGGTTGCTCACTCTTGAAACTGAGTAGTTTCCCTTCATTTCATCAACAACATCTACTCCCCCTTTGGTTAGGTTATAAAACGTCAAAATGTCTGGTTTTCATGCGTCTCCTGAACAGGTATCAATACTTCCTGTCTCGTGCATGGTTGACAACAGCAGCACAACCTTTTTCTTCTTAGGTATATATGAAACAAGAACCGTATCATCTTGATATGCAAATAAACTACTAGCAGGAGGTCGAACTTTGGAATTCAAAAACAAAGGTGGTATTTCCTTCTTGTTTTTGCGGAGTGTACCCACTAGAGTTAGGTTGTGATTTTTTAGAGGTGACTCTGCGAGAGGCTTAGACCAGTTATCAGTTGTAATGTTACGTCCAGTATTTGAAATGGGTTGAATCAATCTTTCAACTACACTTTTAGCACTGTTGTCAACTTCAAAGGGGCCATTCGGTTGCTTGCCAGTGTAGGCTTCAATGTTAAAAGTATAAAATGTGCGAGCATCTGCAAGCACGAACAATTTCAACCCATATTTGGCCGGTTTGTTTGGAATATATTGCCGGAACTGGCATCTACCCCGGAAAGCTTCCAATGATTCATCAATTGTCATGTATTCACTAGGTGAGTAATTTTCCTTACACCTACCCACAAAATCTTCAAAAACTTCCCTTACTGCTGCCAACTTGTCTACGCTTTTTCTTATTTGACGGTCTGTGATATCATCGAAGCGTAGTGCTCGAAGTAAGTACTGGAATCGTGCTAATGACATAGTCATTCTAAACCTTTCTACACCTGTTCCATCACTGGCCCACAGGTCTTTCAAGTTAGTGTGATTACATTTCAGGGTCCCGGCCAAATACAGAAGGCCTAGAACAGCTTTGAGTTCTATCAAATCGATATCTGTAGCATCTCTTTCCCTAGCAAAGTTGTTTCTATTTTCTCTAATCCAATCCAACAATATTTGTGTAATTTACGATCTTTTGCAATGATTCATCTGGAAAAAATAATTTCCATGATTCTATAGGGGTTTTTACTTGCCGAGCTTGGTGTATAGGTCCTGGCAGATGCGTCACTATATTTCTCCTTCCCCTTCGACCTCTGACAGCACTTCTCTTCGGAAGAAAGCTCCACTTGCTTACACCGTCCCTTCCCGTGTAGAACAGATTTTCTCCATTCCGGTTTTCACCTTCTCCTTCCTCTTCATCAGCTGACTGATCAGTTTCGGAATTATGATCACTCTGTTCCAAAACATTTTCGTCATCGTTATGTTCTGAGTCCACTTCACCATCAAATAAACTGTCGTTGCGAAAAAGTCGTCTCCTTACCAAGTCTCTCTCTCTTTGTAATTGTTCATTGATCTGCACTTCTTTTTCTACACTATCCAGCATATTTAAAATTATTTCCTCCTCTCTATCTCCCATTATCACGTTAAATTCGAGACGCAAAATAAAGAAATAAAATAACAGGAAGACTCGCATAGGGTCGAAAGCACCGCACTCAACAGTAACGCGGCCACTCGCACAGGGTCTAAAGGACCGCGCACAAACAATAAGCCCCGCTGGATGTCGCAGGGCAACTAAACTACTTTGCCTTGACGTGGAGGCGGTAGGGGGGGGGGGGGTCTGATAAACAAAGTCATGGCAGGTCTTGACGTTTAGACTCATTTCAGCAGAATTGCAACAAAGTATATTTAACTGCGGTCTTTTCCCCGCCATGCGAGTTCTCCCGGGTTAACCTTGTAATATGAGCTCTGCTGATTGCTTGTTAGTCAATATTGAGTGCAATTCTTGTGCCTCTGACGTCCTTGTCGTCTACCGGGAGCACAAAATTTCTGTTCATCAATTTGTTTTGGAACTTGAATCCTTGTTAGTTGGCATTTCTCAAAATTTATTTATTGTTGGAGATATGAATGTAAACTTACTACCAACCTTACTATCGATACTATCAATATCAAAGAGTGACTCTGAGCAATACACTAATCTCCTGAGCTCATATGGTTTGACCACCTTTGTAAATGAACCAACGAGAATCACTTACCAAAATTCCACACGTTTAGATCATGTATTCTCCAGGTTCTTCATTTGATATAACTTGGAACTCTAAGCCAAGGTTATGCATTTAGCTATAATAGATCACTCCGCTGTCCAACTTCAATTCCAACCGTTATGTACGCGAAGCGGGAGAAAGTAACATTCTAATTTTGTCGAGATAAAATAATTATTGAATAACGAGGAATTTCTCAGAAGAGTGGAAGAAAAAAGAGAATACTTCTTAAACCCCTAAGAAGGAGATAGGGCAACATAATAGGCCACATCATGAGACATGATGGCCTAATAAAGAAAGACGGTGAAGGACATTTCAACGGAATTAATGGCAGAGGAAGGGCCCTCTTGAGATATATAGAACAAATGATGAAGGATGTTAAAGAGAAGAAATACGTAAATATGAGCTCATACAAGAATTGAGTGAAGGACTGCGTGAAAATGTGAAAAAAAACAATTTCTGGCTGATGATGAAGCACTCAAAAAGCAGAATTATCGGTCACTTTCCCAGCGTATGGCATTTACAATGGCTGTTCGGGTACTCCATTGGATTAATCTCTGCATTGAGGCCGTGGTTTGATGGTCGATTGGACCATCGTCTTCAAGCCATAAAGACGATGGATGACTCGACAAAAAATCGACAGCAATGCAGAATTTGTCCCAGTGAGTACCCGAACAGCCTTCACAAACTGAAATAGGACATGCAACATTATGGCTATATTTCTATTAACTTTGGTTATAATAAGTTAAACTTTTATACTAATGGATGCTATAAGAGTTCGAAATCAGTTGTTAGAACATCGTGAAATGAAAAATATAGTCTTATATTTCATCCATGCGTGGGGATATCTTGAGAACATATTTTCTGGGTTATAAATTAAAAACTAGCACACATGTATACATTTTAAGAATATTCCTATAATTTATATATCAAGCCATGAATCATTTCCTTGGATCTGCCCATGCTCTTAATACTCCTTTCAATTATTCGCAGATGAAATATTATAATTGCTTGAAAACTCTCGAGAATGATATTTTTAATATTACGGGTTAATATTCTTATAAACAATGTTTCATTATTCTTATTGCAAATAAATTGTCATATTTCGTCCTTTACAGATCAAAAACACTTAATGCTTCCATCAGGAGACCTGTACGTTCTCAACGCAAGCCCCTCTGATGGCTACAGTAGTTACCGATGTCGGACCTTGCATAAATTGACTGGTATTACGCAAGAAAGTGCTACAGCTGGGAAGGTGGTGGTTACAGGTATGTACGAAGTGTTATTTGCTAAAATAATGGTGTTATTTATCTATTTCAAACAACTAGTTAAAGGCTCTTTTAATTAACTTTTAGAATGAGCCTGAACTCTAAGGCTGCGATCCTTCAGCCTTCGAGTTAACCACATATTTTCATTGGCTGGAAGAAAATGAATTGAAACAACGCCATGCTTTCCACAAAGAATCCTTAAGTTTCCTTACTCATGAATGCATGATATCATTAAGCAGTGGACATGCCAGACTAAGATAGAAGTTCTGCGAACTATGTTTGATGTGTCTTCTCTTCTTCTACAGTACTGTTGGCATACAGCGTCTAGTAAGGAATATTAATTTAATTAGTAGAATGTTCAGATTTTAGCCGCTCCGCTGAAGTTACATCACTTTAGGAAATAAAGCAGAAGATGATATTACGAAGCACTTATAATCCATTCTTGCTGCTTTTATCAACACACGTTTCCCAGCCCAATCCCATTGTGAATCAATACACATCACACATAAAATAATGTGGCAGAAGTGAAGATTCTGTTTAGGTCGGCGGACGCACGTCGGGCTTATGATTGCGAAATTTTTAATTTTTTCCTTTGAGCCGGCCAAGCGTCACAAGGTTTTCAAATGGTCTATTAGATGCAACTATTCAATTCATGCCCTTGACATACCCTCTCACGCTAAGGTCCCTATCCGTCAAATGTTAAGTTAAAATGTGCTAAAATGGCCGCGGTCCTTCGGCTTGAACCAGTGCCGTCACAATGACTCAGTAAGTGTGGGAGGCGTAATGGCTGGAGGCGCGAAGTTGCGCTTCAAAGTGAAAGAGGTAGGGGGAACACTTTACGCCGGAGCGCGGCGCGGAGGAGGAAAAATTTGCGTGGCTAAGAGACGGAGGAAAGTGGAGTGTCATGAGCTATCGGCGGCGACAGATGATGTCGGTTCGACAGAGTGGCAGTGAGTACGTGAGGAGGCAAGGCACGCGGTGATGCTCCACGATTCGCCTTCTCGGGAAGGTGAAGGCATTCCCGAATACTTCCAGTGTTCAGAGGCACATGAGGTGGAAAAATTGGCACCCCCACCTCATCCTCTTCCGTCTCGGCAATGTACACCGTTCATTCTCTTGAGTGGAACAGCGCGCTTCACACAAATCCAGCTGAAATTTTTGTTGAAGTCCTCCTACCCGCAGCTGGATTAGACACAGAAACGAGAGAGAATTTGGCCTCCCTGCTCTCTAATCCAGGTTTGCGGTTTCTTAAAAGGAAATGTTTTCTAATCCTCACACTTCACCTCGAAAATGAAACGGATTGGCAAAGAGTTCGGCAGCTACAATGAAAATCTTCTGTGGTATTAGGTTGTATTAGGTTTCGATCGGAAGCATAACTTGTGTACAGCAAATACTCATAATACCTGTCAATTAAGAAGCTTGAGCGGTGATGATTTATGCCATAAGTGATCGTATATGACATTTTGGTATTAGGGTAGAATGAGTAAATTCTTTCCATCAAACCTTGCCCCGCACATGTCGGGAGTTGACAAGATATGTCCAGAGGATTAGATTCATCATAATCTGCCGTTACGCATGATATTAATTCAGGAAAGCTCAAAAGTATCTTCCACAATAATAAGTTCACCGCGCATATTCGGTCTCGTACTTAAAATTCTTAATTTCCTTAGTAAATAGAAAAAAAAGGAACAATAGATTGACAACAGTCTGATTCTCGTTAGTTGAGAAAAGCATATAAGAATATATTATGGACTATTTTGCATTATAAAAAAAGAGTAAAACTGAATCACAGTATTCGGCAGTGTATTAGAAATTGACTAATTTAATAGGATTATACTCTTGTGTATAATATTAGGGACAAAGGAGCGTGCGTAGATCAGTTAAGTATCAGTATCAGTTAAATATAAGAATATCACATAACATACTACATTTGAAATTGATGATCTCTAGTTTACAAAGAGATGATGATACAATAAATGCCATGATTATCCTCGTTCAATGACAATTTTATAAATTATAAAATTTATAAGAAAGTTTTCTAAGCAATCAAAACTCAATACCCGCGATTGCAAATTTGTAAAATCAAATGCTGTATGGGAGACTATTAAAGGTAAGTGAATATGGAATACTATGCATTTTGAAAAGTATAAACCATTTAAGGTTTGGGGTATTGAGTACAATTGTAAACCTATAATGCTGTACTTATATTGACGCTTTTTATGCCCAGCCAAATGTGTGTTTATTTTAAATGAATCGTTTCCACCACGTAAAAGCCGATAATTTCGATGTTAGTAAATTATTTCCCCTCCCAGAATATATTATTTTTCTGTCACTTGTCAGTTTTCTGTGGAGAGCAAAGTACATTTGTTCCTTCTGTTATTAGCTTATTGTTTTTAAGAGAGTGCCCGCATCCCCCTCTTTGTGATATTTCAGGATGCTTATTCTGTTCATAGCATTCCTTTGTTGAACTACTCACAGCCTACTCTATAATATAATGCTGTAAACGCTTGCCTTCAAGAAGTACAAATGGCGTTTTTCCTCCTCCTCATAATAATCCCTCTTACCATCCCTTAAAATGAGGTTTCCTGGCTAATTAAGGAAGCCAGCTTTTCTTCTCAGGTGTTAAAATAGCCAAGGACTTTGAGAGTTATACAATATATACATTCGCATCTTAAATATATTCTACATATTTATCATAAATTTTTCATTTTGTACCCTACATTCCATCACTTCAATCCCATCTTTTCTCCTTCCCATTTCCACGTGGGAAATTATCAAATATTTATCCCGAGAAAAGCAGTATTTCATATCCTCATTGATGCCCATTTGTCTTGCTACGATATGCCTTAATCTAGGTGCAAAGTTGTACAAGCATAAGCTGGAAGGAAATTCGTTGAGACTGGATGGAATAACTATGAAAGATATTTTTATCCCTTATGGATGACGTCATTAGGGATGTTATGGCATTTTCATTGTGGAGAAATTGTTTAACTGAGATTTTTAAAAATGGACTAAAATTCTGTTAAAAAATAAGATACACATGCTAAAAAGGCATCAGGTTAAAAAATGTTTGTGAATCTTATTTTTTCCTCTCAAAAGACACCGTCTTCTCTTTTTCTAATCTTAGCATTTTTACCTTCGTAAATAATTTTAAATAATACATTTCTTCCCGTGAGAAAATTTTGGCCATTGTTTTTATACAAACAATACCAGGCTACTTCAGAAAAACGGATCATAATAAATATAAATATAAGTATTAAAATGTTTTCTAAACATGCCCACATAAAGATGCTCAAGTTAATTAAATGGCATTTTAAATATTCAAATTCCCTATTTACATTTTTTCACTTAAAATGTTTCAACGATTAATTTCCATTAACACAGCTGACGCAAACTATAATCATCATTCTATTTACTTCACTAATACTATCGAATAAGCAATGAGAGTAAATATTTATATATCTGTTTTATAAAGTTAGGCTGCAGGTTTCAAAGTGTTTTAGACATAAACTCTTCATTAAAAATTTTACCATTTTTTTGTAGATATTCAAAAGATTTTTTGCGTTTTTTACTATACATTATTAACGTGAATTCATTGTTTACATGGATATATAAATAATAATAATAAATTAATACTTAACAAAATAAGTTATGTTAATGGAAATCCATCGGTGAAGCATTTGCAGTGAAAATCACGCAAAAATCACGTTGGCCAGACAATAGATGTCGAGATTTCAGTGTGTGATGGATTACCTTTACGCATGCATCCCCCAGCGCCGGATGCAGGAGGTGAGAGCAGAGAAGGAAAGGTTTTCAGCCAAATACAGGCAGACCTCCGGCGAATCTGGAGTTCTGACCTATCAGGCAAGAACAGGGTTCTCAAGATCAACGCCTTCGTGGTACCGAGACTGAAATGATTTCTGTCGCCAGATTGTATCTCCCAAGAAAGCTAGGTAGTAGAGGGCAGTTAAGCCTGGAGTGCCTTCATGACAGAGTAGTACTCAACACGGCGTGCTGTATGCTCCACAGCATGGACCCCCTTATGCTGCTCAAGAAACACGAGAGTGTCGGCAAAGGGGCGTTCCTATTCCAGGCGGCGAAAAGCGCAGCAGATGGCCTCGATTAGGACATGGACCTTAGATAATTCCAGCGGAGAAGCATGCGACGACACTATCTTGTCGCTGGAGGCGAACGTGTTAAAACTTGAACTAAAGAAAGTGTAGGAAAGACCCTGCTCCGCAAGCACGCCGAGGGGCTCTTCCATGGAAGTTTCTATCGAAATTTGAAAACATATGGGCTATCGAAGGAGCTCATTTTAACCTTTCCGCGCTCCACGGGTCTGAAGTCCGAAACCGAGGGATTCATTCTCGCGTGCCAAGATGGTGTCCTCAACATTCTCGGGTACCGTCGCCTCATTTCTGTGGCAAACGTGACGGACACGAGATGCAGAGCTTGCCGAAGGCCGCCGGAGAATTTAGGTCATCTACTCTCCGGCTGCAGCATTTATGCGAAGAATGCATATATAAACCGGCACAACTAGGCTCTGAGGTTGTTGTATTACCACCTCAGACATCAATACGGTAAAAACGCGAATCCGGTGCTGCCTTACCCCCCTGGAGACATTGAGTCCGTCGTGGAGAACGATAAGAGATCCGGTGGAATCATTCCTTCCCAGCCACCAGTCAGTTGGAGGCAACGAAACCTGATATCGTTCTCCTCGACAATCTCTCGCATGTCATGTTCGTGATCAAGTTTTCGGCACCGGCCGAAACTAACATTGCAGCGAAGGAGATAGGAAAAAAGGTCTAAATATCATGATCTGCGGTGCGAACTCCGGCAAACGCACGCGGGCTACTCTGTGAAACTGGTATTCCTCATCGTGGGCGTGCTTGTTGGTGTCAAGAGATCACTGAAAGACAATCTTAGGTGCATCCCAGCGTGCAGGGCGCGAGCGGATGCACTTGCAAGTGCAATGCAGAAGGCAGGTCCTTCTCGGGTCCCTCTGCCTGCTTCGTGCGCATGACTCTAATGCAGGTAGCCACCTATCTGACGCTGGTGGACGTGGCTACTCGTAGGCGCAACCCCTGTCGAGTCTCCGGCCATTATGACGGCAACGAAACTTGATGCTAGTCGGAGATGTGGAGGTCAAAGTTACGTACCGCAACTATGACAATAATAATAATGTATTTATTTGTCATGGAAACGCCATGGTAGATAGAACAAAAGAAATGAAATAATTATGAATAGAGAAATTCATTAACAGAGTAAAACAATTTTCTCAGTAGAAATTCTTGAGGCTTGCTTTTGATGAGGACCATGGTCTTTGTACTTTTAACTTCACGAGCAACCTTGTTATGTAGTAAGAGGCCCATATTAAATTGGGCATGACCAGAGTTTTTGGTTGTTACATGCGTTAGACGGAGGTCTGTAAAACTTCTTGTATAATAGAAATTATAATTGTTATTAGTAGCTCAATTTGAAAGAATTTTAGTACAAACAATCGCATAAAACATGTATATACTACAAAATTTCTGAATAAAAGGATGACTTGGTGCATGGAGAGGCTCTATGCATATCTGCAGCATAATAATCTTTTGAATTTTGAATATTAGTTTAGAATTGGATCAGGGCCCCAGAGGAGAATACTGTACATAATCTGGGAATAAAATATTCCATGATAAATGGACAATAGAACATCATTGCTAATAGTTAGTCTAATAGACCGAATAAAAAACAGATAACCCAGTTTGCTTCGGAGTTATTTATTAGAGAAATAAATTAAATTCGATTTCTCCACACTGAAGATGAGGGACTTTTGGGTACATCACTCTTGTAGGAGAAGTGCAGCGTTACAGAGTCTTAAAGTCAAACTTTCAATAGATGAGGCATATACTAAAATATTGGTATCATCTGCGTACACTACTGGAAGTACGCCTGGTACTGATTTGAACATATCTGGGAGGTCATTTATGCATAAAAGAAACAGCACTGGGTCCAGAACAGAACCCTGTGGCACACGCGACGCTACTTTTTTCTCAGGGGACACAAAGTTGGCCCCATCTACTGTAAGAGCAACACTTTCCTTCCTATCGCTTAGATAAGATTTAATATAACTACAATCCAACTATAGTCCAACTGCCTCTGATACCTAAAGTTTCAAGTTTTTGCAATAATAGATTATGAGTTACGCAATTGAAGGCTTTAGAAACATCAAACAATAAGATGAGGGATTCTTGCCTGCTGTCCAGGTCAGCTAATATTTTATTCACAACATGGTTTGTGGCGTTAGTTGTTGACCTTGATTTTCTAAAGCCATTTTGGGATATAGATAGTAAATTTTGGGATTCTAAGTAAGTTTTAAGACGAGAATTAAAAAAATCTCAAAAATGTTGCCAAATTGATTTAGTAAGGATACGATTTACAATAAGCCTAAGAAGAAAGTGTTTGCTCAAAAGGGTAGTAGATCGGTCACAGACTTGTGTACAACGAGGAGAGCCTGTGACAATATTAGCTTGCAATAATGAAACAATTTCATGCCCATCGTTTTTCTGGACACTGCATTATAATTTTAGATGGCCATGCATCACATAAATGTTTACCAGCGCACCAATTCTGTGAAGCAAACAACATCAGTATGATATAGGAAATATTCCACAGAGAAAAAAATCATTCGCCTTGACCGGGACTGGAACCTGGACCCCCTGATTTCCGGTCAGGTGCTCTACCAGTTGGTAGCTCTTGATACGCCTTGGTAGCTCAACTGGTAGAGCACCTGAAATTTCTTTCTATGTGGAAATTATTGAGCTCTAAAGGAACAAGATATTCACGGACTGCTTGACATATCAGTGTCACTAAGCAGCCGAAGTCGTGCGCATGGCGCCACCATCCACGAGGTTAAAGCCGACGTTGAAACACTAAGGTTCTCACTTATAACGAATTCAAAGATCACGTATTCTTTTGATAACCTTGTTGCGATATGGTTATAAATCAAACAGCCAGTCCTTTTCTGTAACTTAGAATATTATTTCACAAGACATACATGTACATATCACAAGACATCTTCTCGGAGAGAGAGCTAGAGAGCGAGTGAGCGAGAGCCCCCGTGAGTCTGTTCTCACCTACCAAGGCTCCCGTGTGTGCGCGCATGCGCACTGGAACCATTCTCGTAGGTACAACATTAAATGTACATATATCCAACACGCCTCCTTACATTTAATATTGTACCAATATCTGTTTTATACATCACATTTCCAAACTCAACATTTTTCTGAATTTTTCAAATTTTTCTTTACATAGTGCTTTGGTAAAAATATCAGCCACGTTATCATTTGTATTAATCTTAACCATTGTTATCACCTTTTCTTTAACACACTCGTGTACATAATGGTAATGAACTTCAACATACTTTGAGTTCTTTGTAAAATTACCATGATTTGCTATGCAAATTACACCCAAATTATCTTCAAATACCTTAATTGGATTAATTAGTTCAATATTAAATATTTCTAATAATTCTCTCACGAATTTCAACTCACTTACAGCTTCCGACAAAGCTACATATTCAGCGAATGTCGAAGCTTTTGTTACCGATTTTTGTTTCCTAGATTTCCAACATATTACATTTCCAAATAACCTTATCACATAACCAGTTGTGGATTTCCTGTCTAAATGGTCACCTGCCCAATCGGCGTCCACATAACAATCAATAATATCGGCATTTGCATTTCTTTTATAAGTCAATTTTTGTTCTCTGGTTAAGTACAAGTACTTGAGAATTCTTAACGCATATTTGTAATGAGTTCTAGCATAGCCATTTTGGTATCTGCTTAAATAATTCACACTGAAACTTACATCAGGTCTTGTGGCTGAACTTACATATAATAAAGCACCAATTAAATTTCTATAGTTAACATTCATTTCACAAATATCAGACCTTTCAATTTTTAGACCTACTTCCATTGGAGTATAATACAGCTTACTGTTTTCCAAATTATATTTTTTGGCTAAGGACTCAATATACTTGGTTTGGCTCAATTTCATTTCACACTTTTGAGCTTCATATTCTATGTCAATACCAAGATATTCTTTAATTTTACCAAGATCTTTCATGTTAAATTTTTTCGAGAGTAACATTTTAATTCTGTTTATTTCATCTTTACCTTTACCACATATTAACAAATCATCAACATAAATTAATAAGTATATAGTATCTTTTCCATTTCCACAAGAATACAAACAAAAATCAAGATTACTTCTTCGAAAACCTATACTTATCAAAAATGTATCAAGACATTCATACCATACCCTTGGACTTTCTTTTAAACCATATAATGCCTTCATTAATTTACAAACCTTATTTGTACCATCTTCAAAACCCTTCGGTTGACATACATATACTTCAGAATTAATTTCACCATTTAAAAATGCAGTCTCAACATCCATTTGTTCAATATTAAGGTTCATTTGACAACAATATGATAATATAATCTTTAAAGTTTGCATTTTGACTACAGGTGAATACACATCATTAATTTCATCAGCTTGTTGAAAGCCTCTTACCACTAATCTAGCCTTATAAATATCATCAGACTTTTTTGTATACACCCATTTTACATCCAAGATTTTATTATTATTAACGTTTTCCACTAACCGCCAAGTTTTGTTTTTCCTTAAACAATAAATTTCTTTATTCATTGCTTTTACCCATAATTTACTTTTCTTTGATTCCATCGCCTCCTCAAATGTATCAGGAATATCAGTTCTACACATATTTACAAAAATGCTACTATTATACACATAATAATCATCAAATCGTTTTGGAGGATTTTTAGTTCTTTGAGGTCTGTAAGTTTCAAGTTCATTTTGAGGTTCAGGCCCTTTATCACTATCACTCACTTTTCCATCAGTACTTTCAAAGCTTTCATCAAACGAATCATTATCAGAACCTCCATCTTCACTATTCTCATTATCAGATTCACCTCCACTTAAACCAATACAAATTTCATTTTCTTCAATAATATCAACATGTCTAGCAACTATGACTCTATTATTCAAAAGTACTTTATAGCCCATGTCACTGTAACCGATTAAGATTCCCATGTCAGCCTTTTTGTCCCATTTGGAGAATCTCTTTTCTTCTGGTTTTCTTACAAAAACTTTACTACCGTATAAATGCAAATTTGAAACATCTGGTTTCTTTCCAAAAAATATTTCATAAGGCGTTTTTCTTTCTACAGTATTAGCTAAGGTACGATTTTTTAAATAAGTTGCTGCACAGACTATCTCAGGCCAATATCTTTTATGTACATTGGCTTCCGCTAATAAACAACGAGACATATTCATTATTGTTCTATTAAAACGTTCTGCAGTTCCATTCAATTCATGTACATAGGCCGGGCAATTGTTAATAACAATACCTCTTTCTTTAGCAAACCTATAAATATTACCATTCAAATATTCTCTACCATTATCACATCTTACAAATTTTATCTTTTTCCCTGTTAAGTTTTCACATTCATTTGCATATTGAACAATGCAATCAAAAACTTCTGCTTTGGATTTCATAATATACACTTTAGCAATTTTACTATAATCATCAATAAATGAAACGAAATACTTTTCACCTTTAGAACCAGTTGTTTGAAAAGGTCCACAAACATCAGTATGAACAATTTCCAAAATATCTTTAGCCTTTTCTCTGTTATTAGCAAAAGGAATATTATGCATCTTATTTTCAATACACGTTTTACATTTCATAAATTCTGATTCAAGCTCTTTTGGTATGCCCTTCACCAATTGTTCTTTACACAAAATATCTAAATATTTAAAATTTACATGGCCCAACAAACGATGCCACTTTTCTTTTTGAGTCATATTACAAGTGCTTTTATTTGCACTACTTACAAGAGATTCAGCTAATTTTAATTCACTTTTCATAACATATAAACCATTATCTTTCCATGCCACTGCTGTTACATTACCACGAATATCAATAATTTTTGTCATATTGCCTTTTGAAACAATTGTATTATTTTCAGTTATCTTACTATAACTAATTAAATTTGATTGCATATCTTTAACATAAAATACGTTTTTCATTTCAACCAAATTTTTCTTTCCAAAAGCATCGAAGTAACTTACGACATTACCAATTTTTGTCGCTTTTACAACTCTCTTATCACCCAGATAAACATTTATAGGCTCTTTAAGCAACTTGCAATTTTCAAAATATTTTTCATCATTAATTATGTGGTCTGTACAACCACTATCCAAAAGCCACTTTATTCCATTATAACCTACATTACTTATCTTAGTATTATTAATATTTGCAGCATGATGGGCAACCGTTGTAACCCATGCGCTCTTTTCTTCACTCTTCTGTCCTTGTTGGTTGGCGCTGCGTTGCGTGATCAGCTGACTGCGGTAGTTCCCACGCCCTCTGACGTGATTTCCCCTTCCAGCTCCTTGTCTGGCTCGTGATGATCGCCATGCGCCTCTGCTGCTTGTCGATGGTCCGCCAAATCTGCAATCTCTCCGTATATGTCCAACTTCGCCGCACTGAAAACATATTCGTTCCTGTCTGCTTTTGTCCGCCACGAAAGAATTTGATTTCCTTCCAACAGTTTCCTCCTTTTGATGCTTCAACTCAACCATTTGAATCTTACTCTTTACGTAATCTGTGGTTTTATCTTCCTCTTTCAGCATGTCAATTAAATCACCGATGTAACTGTAAGATTCCGGCAACGTGTTTAACATATAATTTAACTTTTCCTTCTCGGACACACTCGCACCTGCATTTTTCAAATCATTGACTGTCTTTTCAAATTCGCTGAAGAATGTTGTAGAGTCACTATAGTTCTTTAGTCTCAGTTTTTCTAACCTATTACGGTGCACAATCTGCAAGGCCGTTGACTCTTTTAAATATAAATTGTCGAACTTCTTGACTATTTCATACGCTGTCGTTTTTTCACACACGAATTCCAGCTGTCTATTTGATATTGCACTATATATGTAATTTATCGCCTTCAAATCATTTTCGTCCCAATCACTACCATCTGTGGTCAATTTGGGTCTTTCTATTACAGTTTCGCATTTTTTTAATCTCAGGAACATGGTCAATCTTTTTTTCCACATACTATAGTCTTCTCCATCGAAAACCGGTATCGTCACTTCATTTTTTGCCATTTTTATCTCGAATGTTCCTTTGTAGACGAGAAAATCTAATGAAGAACGGCATTTAACACTACTCTCATGTAGCGGCACTCACGAAGCATGTTTTCGAACTATAACTGCGGATTCATCACGTATTTGCCATAATAACCACGGATTCATAACCACGAACTTAGAACCACGAACTTTGAACCACGGACCTCTGCTACCATGTTGCGATATGGTTATAAATCAAACAGCCAGTCCTTTTCTGTAACTTAGAATATTATTTCACAAGACATACATGTACATATCACAAGACATCTTCTCGGAGAGAGAGCTAGAGAGCGAGTGAGCGAGAGCCCCCGTGAGTCTGTTCTCACCTACCAAGGCTCCCGTGTGTGCGCGCATGCGCACTGGAACCATTCTCGTAGGTACAACATTAAATGTACATATATCCAACAAACCTATCTTTGAATTCGTTATAAGTATGATATGTCTGCTTAGCCATACAACTCATCGCTTTCAGCCACCGGATAGGTCATTTTTAAATCCGCTCAAAGCCTACTGACAATAAATGCATGAACTTCGTACACAGCACAAAAAGAGAAAGAAAGATTAACAAACTTACTTTTGGGAGAATTTTCAACACAGCATGAATGAAGGGTACCACACGGGGGAATGCTGAAAGCGGATTTCGTTCTACAGGCGTCCATCCACTTAATAAAAATGCAGGGCCTGAACATTAGTTTTTGCCTTCTGGTTCTTAGTCAAACCTTAAAAATCCATTGCCTGAAAGATCACTTCAACCTGAGTTAGCTCCGGTGCATCCAGTACAGAAAGAGAACCGATTTCTAAATCCTTTGTTCTCATTTCACGAGTTGTTGCCTTCTCCAAACAAGATGACACCTAAACGTTCTGGAAGGAAGCAAACGGCAGTTCTTCTGCTTTCTACAGAAAATATTCTAGAGACCGCAGAAATATTTCAAAAGAAAAGAAAACTGTTTCCTCAAAAAATAAGCATTAGCCAGGTCAGTAATTGCGCGAGTGAGTAAACTATCTACGTCATCATCCGGTTCATCTGAAACCGATTACGATGAAGATAATGGCCCCTTTTGTAAACTCTGCAAGATAAAATACAGTGATCCCAAATCCATCAAACTTGGTGACTGGATCCAGTGTCAAAGAAAGAGAAAAGAATGGTATCATGAGAGATGTGTTGGTGCTGTGGGTAAAAAGAAGTTTATCTGTGGGAAATGCATTGTTCTCTGTAGATATTTTTACATTTTTATTGAACCTATTCGCCTATCTCTTTGACCCTATTCATCCTACTTGAGGAAGGCGAATAGGGTCATGAGGCACTATAATCAAACTGATTTAATAGGACTCTGGACAATATTTATGTATTCTTAAATAGTGAAATGATTACATAGATGGCTGCTGTTTGTAAGTGTGTAAAGTGATCAAAGTTTATATTTGTTTAAGACTTTTCCAATTTTTGACCTGATTTTCCCGGCCTTACCCTAAAAAATCTGACCAATCATGAGAATTCAGCATTTCACAGAAAGTGGGAAAGTGTTATCATCATAGAAGAATCTCTTATATAAAATTGTACACTTTCTTGAAGAGTTACCTACAAATGTGGAAAGTAGTGGAAAACTGTCTGAAATATGAGATATGAGGACATTAGTTTCCACAGTCATTAAGTCATGTTTTTAAATATATGATCAATGACAGTTGCAGGAATGTGACGTGCAGTACGAAATACGACGTGCAAGGAAATTCAAAATAATTGCGTAGAGCAGCTAGGTTCGTTAAAAGGTGTTACGATAGGTTGAGCGGTGTTTCAGAATTAGGGTGGGAGTCATTATCAGAGAGTAGGTTTAGGTACAGATTAAATATATTAGAGACATTTCAATCGGAGAGCTTTACTGAAGATGTTAGGCACATATTAAAATCATCAGCGTATTATGCTAGATTCGACCAGATAAACAAGATTAGAGAGATATATTGTCGTACTGATAGATCAAAATAGCATTTTCCCCGTACTACAAGAGAACAGAATAGGCAGCATAGCAAAGGGATAGGTAGGGGAAATATTTTAGAGTAGTATGTAGTGCATGATGCATGTATTAATTCCTTCAATACTATAGATACTAGCAATCCAGTTGTATGAGACCCTATAGATGCTTGTTTGCATGTCGGTAGTGCATGCTTGATGATTTTCACACGCTGCCACACACCCACGCGGTGGCTTGTAGGGTATCGTGTGGATTAAGATGTAGATAGACGACAGACTCTCCTGGTTTATTTATTGATAAAGTTTAAGTTGAGAGAATAAAGAAGTCTAACAATTCCTGATTTTCTCTAGTTTATTCGAGAATATTGGTAATGATAAGAAAAGGATTTCCAACAGATATAAATTTGATCCAGTAATTCGGAAAATTTGCCGATGAATATATTGAAATTACTGGCGGGGGAGCGATAGCTAGTCGGTAGAGAGATGAAGGTATTGTCAAGCTGAATATTAGTCATGCAAGATTCGAACACCTGTTCTTTGTTAAGGAAATTTTTGGGTGATTTCACCAAGGTATATCGTAGATTCAGAGACAAGAAAATAAAAACACCTCCATTATTTAGAGCAGATCAACAAAAAACATTCGCGGCAACATGACCAGGCAGATGGAAAAAGTTCGCTTCCTCGGAAGTGAGCCAGTGCCCATTTAGGCAGATTACATCCGGGATATGATTATTCACAAAAACGTCTTAATCAGGTATCAAGTCAGAAGAACCCACAGTTGGGGTAGGACGGCGCTTGCGTTTGTGATTAACACATGTAAATCTCTCGTCATCTTTGTCGGTTTCTTGATTAAATGAAACGCTATCACCACACTTATCAGAAGAAATAACGGCAGCACATTCAGATGTAGCATCAAAAGTGGAATTATCAACAGAGCCGGAAGAAATTAGTGTGCTGGATTCATTTTTACGTGCTGAATTACGTGTCTCTGGTGGTTCGTAAGCAACAGCCAAATGGGATTTCTTCATAAGCAGGGTAGCGTGCTGTTCACCTTCTTTGAGGACTGGATCAGGATTGATAGTATCGGTGAAAGAAACTGTCATTTTCTCATTAATATGCTGATTTATGGGTAGTTTTCAAGTTACTAAGTTCTTGTTCAAGAGCTCGATATCTGCCACCATCTCGAAAATTTTGAAGCTCAGGGCTTGGCAAGAGAAACACATCCACAATATGTCACTGCACTCAAAAAATGCTTTCAGCGAAATATCATTGAGACCTGTACATTTAGGATGGAAGGTACGAGGGCCGAAAACACAGTAAATATATTTTTCTGTAACATCAATCACATTTTCACAGGAGCTACATAACGGACTACAATTACTCGCCACCATCTTGGAAAAAAAGGTACATATATAGGGTAGGGTATTATTGTGTTCGAATTTTCGATCCAATTATATTAAATTAATAAGTAGACTTCCGGAAGCACGGGTAAGCGAACAGTATTGTGATGAAAGCATTGTTATGGATGCGTACTTTGCCACGCATGCCCGCGGTTTGCCGTCTCTCCCGGCCAATATTATGCTAACTACTGAGTGATATTATTTAGTCCGAAAGGTATCTCAAAAACCTTTAATAAATATGAAAGACGAGGTACTGTCTTTTAATGAAGTTTTAGTTATTAATTTTCAAAAGAATTTTCAGCTTTTCATCACGTTGGTTAGTTTCCCGTAAGTAAATTTAGAACACTGGGGCCGTACATAAACGAGTAAGGATACCTTCATTCTTATTTTTTATTAGAACTGCTTAATTGTATCTTTCAGACGGGATAATCTTCTCCCTGGCCGAGATAATACAATTTCTTGAAAATCTCATTTACTAGTCCAGGGCTGGCTTATGTTCTCGTGTTGCCAACTGAAGCTGGAAAATCTAATGAGGATTCTGAAAAATGAAATGTACGACAATCCTGATGCTCTTCCACCAAATCAACTTTGTGATAGGGCCGGACTCTGCGCCGTGAAAAGTCAAGAGGAGCTAAATCGACCGTCAAATAACAGTTGAATGCAGATGAGGAATCAGGTGAGGAGCCACTTGCAAGAAAAAGAAGGAGAAATAAAGAAAGGGGAAAGATTTCAAATGGAGTAAGAGTGGGTTACCGGCCATGTCAATGATTTCTTCACAAATACGAAACTACTCTACACACTCCAATAAATGCATGTAAGGGACAGGGACAGGAAAGTCTACCGAATGGGCAAATGTCCTCTTGGGAGAAAAAAGATAATGCAGAAAAGAGCAATATGAACTTACGAGTCATTCGTTAAGAAGAAAAAGGGAATTTTGGGCGTGGTATGGATTGACAATAATATCGTATGTACATTATCTAACGAACATGGAGTTCAACCTGTTTATTCTACAAACTGATAAAATCTTACGAAAAAAAAAGAAGTTACAAAAAGTTCAGCCTAAAGTGGTTCACCAACATAACAGGTTCATGGGAAGAGTCGATATGCTTGGATAACTTATTTCAAATTATTACATTGGAATTCGAGGAAAGAAAAAGTACATAACAATTGCTTTATGGTTGATCGATATGTAAATATCTAATGCATGGGTTTTAGCAAAATCAAAGGGAAAGAGCAGTTTCGACCAGTTAGGATTTATGCGACCATGTGTCCAGGCACTCCTAAGGAAGCTCGGCCTGGCTGTATTGAGCACCGTACCCTAGCGATACAGTGATCGAGCTCAAGAGCACAGAAGTGCTGTCAAAAGAAAACAATTTCACCTTTTCGCTGTGGCGGAGTATACTTGGTCGGAAACAGGTCACAGCATCAGTTTTGAAGGCGCCAAAGTGATTTCCAGGGAATCACGCTATTTCCCTAGGATTATCCGAGAGGCAATAGAAATTAGCAAACATCCTCAAAACTTCAACCGAGAAGACGGCTATAATCTCTACAACGCCTGGAAGAGACTTTTCAAACCTAACTCCCACCTCATTGGTCGAAGAAATGTGAATCGTCAACCGACCAATCAGAGAGGAGTCAATTCACCCGACAGTCTATATAATAACGGCCAAAACACGGAATAGGTACTT
This sequence comes from Platycnemis pennipes, assembly GCA_933228895.1. Taxonomy (NCBI): domain Eukaryota; kingdom Metazoa; phylum Arthropoda; class Insecta; order Odonata; family Platycnemididae; genus Platycnemis; species Platycnemis pennipes. The sequence goes on along the minus strand of OW121846.1, from coordinate 100,008,019 downwards.
GCACTAAACCCTGAAGAGGATACTAAAACCCTATAACAGGGCTTCCCAATATTGTTTATTTATTATTGTTAGTTGTTGTTATTGTTTATACATATATTTATTGTATGGTTATTGGGGTAAATACGCAGTTTTTCATTTGACTTGATGGCGTCAAACACTTCGACCTGAAGACGCCTGCTGGAATGCAGCCGAAACTATTGTTCCATCAAAGACGACGCGGTGAAACGCGGAAGATGCAGCTTTCATTAAAACCCTGATAGATAAACCAAATTTTGAGATACAATGAACTATTAAGCAGCACGAAGGAGCATGAGAAAATAATAGAGAAAGTCCTTCGAGAAATACCGAGAAAAAGATATATTTTCCGTGTGAAGCGGAATATGAAACAAAATTTACAACGATATAAAGGAGTTATCAGGAGACAGAACAGAATGAAGGGTTGCAGTCTACCAGACTTAGGATTAATTGGGATTGTAAGTTTTGTAAGCTCTTGTAATATAAGTTATTCAAAGAATTTCCAGCTCACGTGGCGGCCAAGAAAATCATACGAACAGATGCGACACTAAAAAACATAAATACCAATATCCCCCGGCCCTGATCAAATTTTGGCACGCGTTCATAAAACACTAGCATCAGAAATATCACCTTAATTAGAAATAGTATTTCGTAAATCGTTGTCTGAGCACATGGTTCCCAAGGATTGTAAAATAGCTATTATTTCACCTTTATTCAAATCTGGTGATAGAGAGTATCCTAGCTACTACAGACCTATCTCACTAATTTCGATATCGTCTAAGATAATGTAACATGTAATAGTTAGTTCGATTATGGTACACTTGTGCAGAGAAAATTTGTTATTAAATAGCACGGTTTCCGAAAATCTAGATCATGCGAAACGAAATTGGCACTCTTTGTTCACGACTTATTGGTTTCGGGAGAAAATATGCTCAGGTTGATGCGATATTCCTTGATTTTAAAAAAAGCCTTTGATATGGTACCTCATGACAGATTGCTCTTTAAGCTAGAAAGTTGCGGTATAGATAAACACGTAGTATGCTGGATTAATCAATTCTTTGTTGGCCGCGAACAGAGAGACTATACACGCTATCATGTCCAATATAGTTAGTGTCACATCAGTTGTTCCCCAGGGAAGTGTGATAGGCCCTTTTTATTTCTTTTATATGTATATCAATGACCTCGGCAGTGTTATAGTAAACAGTAGAATTCGACTTTTCGCAGAAGATATAGTAAAGTATAGAGAAATTAGCAATCCGGGAGACAAGGCATCGTTAGAAAAAGACCTCGTAGCAATTCAGGCGTGGTGCGATAAATGGAAACTAGAACTGAACATAAAAAAGTGCGTGACAGTAAAGTTAGTCGATATAAAGAAACTATATGATTCAAGGTACGGAATTAGTAAACGTGGAATCAGTTCGTGGAAGAAGTATTTAGGGGTAACACATACTCAGGATCTATCACGGGGAAAACATATCAGGGAAATGTGCAGTCAAGCAAATGGAAAGTTGGGGTTTACTAAAAAAATATTTGGGAAAAGTGCGGAGAGAGTAAAGGAACGTTGCTATTTTTCAATTATTATGCTACACTTAGAATATGCTGCAACATTATGGGACCCTTCTGATATAGGCTTAATTTACGAATAAGATCGAGTACAGCGAAGAGCAGCGAGATATGTAAAAGGGTGTTTCGATAGGGAAAGCAGTGTGCCTGGTATGTTAGCCGAATTGGGATGGGAATCGCTGTGACAACGTAGGCTGAATTATAGACTTAATCTTCTGGGAAAATCTAAGGAGGGACATTTCATTAGTGACGGTAATCATATATTGCTGGTTCCGACTTATTATGGTAGGCTCAATAATTCTAATAAAATTAAGGAGATAGAGTGCAGTACGGACAGGTTTAAAATGTAATTTTTCCACGTACAATTCGAGATCAGAACATTAGACCGCGTTAATCGGTAATAATTATAGAGGTAATATTCAGAGTAGGCCGATAGTATTTTTTATTCCCTTCATGTTCAAATCTATATGTTACTCGCATGCATTACTCTTAGCATTTCCTTGATTTATTTTTTTTTGCATGCATGAGTTGGTGTTGCATCTAGAGTCATGCATGGTATTCGTGGGTGCGTCCTGCATGATTGGGATTTGGTAGTTTTTTTCTTTTTTCCCTAATTACTTTTAAAGGTATGGTGTTTGTTTTACTTTGCTCATTTATGTTTGTTGTGTCATTGTTCCTGGTGTGGATGCACCCTCTGCCACACACCCTTGAGGTGGCTTGCAGGGTATGTGGTAGATATAGATATCACCCAATGCATTTCTAATGGGTTTTCGACTTGGCAAGCGTCCAGAATTGTATTAATCGTAAATTTAGTTCCTGCAAAATTAAATATCAACTTGATTGGTTGGAAAACTGTGAGAGGATACAACCGAGCTCCTAGATGAAATCCTTTTGTAATGTTATAGGGGTGTCCATCAAAAGTATAGCTTAAAAGTACGAGTGTTGCTATTACTACATCTTAAGATACTTTTTAAAATAACGCCTGATACAGCCGGGTTTACTAGAGGTTATGCTATTCGATAGAAGGATATTTTACCTGGAATATCATTGCCACCTGTTAGTCTGAAGAAATGTTTTATGGTGGCTAAATCACCGACCTCCAGTTAGCCTTTATACTCGTCGAGAAATATTTTTATTGCCTTCCTTTCGCCTCTAGAAATCATTTTTAATGCTTCGCGAAGAAAGTTTTCCATCCCTTAGAAGATTTACGTTGTATTCAATGCAACTATTTGTAGATTAAATTAACATTTTTATTTTCTCCATAAGTTCTCACAGTACCTACTCGTAACACTGAAATGGATCCTTTGATACTTATGGAATATATAAATTTATTTTAGGACAGCAAAGATCGGATTGTTATCATGCATTATGTTTGGATCCCAAAATAAACGTAATAGGGTCTTGGGATGCAATGTTAATATGTAAATGCTCTTTCACCGCAGATATTATCCCAGAAAAGTGGACCGTAGGCCATTAAGGCCGTTTTACACGGTGAATGATCATGCGAATGAAATCATGCGTATGACGTTGATGCGTCGTGTAATACGGAAATCTCCTCGCATGAATATTAGTAAAGTATTAAAACAGAACTCACATTCGCATGATCATGCGAGCAGAATTAGAACATGTTCTAATTTTGATCGCATGATTTCTTGAATGATCACGTGATACGAGAGCACGACGTCCGTCTTTCTTTTATGAGCGGGTAAAAGAGGGTTCAAATTAAACAATTGCAGGACGACATGCAATTATAATTGGTTTTCGGAGCTTTTCGAGCTTATACAATTAATTGGTGTGCCCATGGAGTATATATAATATTATGTAAATCTTATAGGTAATTTATATAGGCTTTCACCTGGTGAAGTTCTTCAATTAATCACGTTTTGGGCGAAGGTTGACTTGAAAATAATATATTATTCAGGTATTCTAAGATTTTGATAATTCTTGTGACAAGAAGGTATAGAGCAGTAAAGTATTAGGACAGAACACAATAAATATGACTGAAAACAATACATTGAAATATCTCCATCGGTAGTTTTCCTTGTCTCTCTTATCATTCATGAGGTTTTCACCTGTTGTTTGTTATCACAGCTACCATGAACTGGGATAAATTAGTACAAAAATCACGTATCTAACCTTTAAATAGTACACTCTCTATTCCGATAGATGATCCTACACACTTCATGCATAATTAAACTTATTTTACCCTCATGGATTCTTGCCGAGTAATCAGAGAATGTTATAACCGTATACGGTCATGATACGATTCGCCCGTCGCTAATAATCTTAGCGTGACAGCCAGCCGGAAACGAATTGCAAAATGTCAATACAATTGTAAACATGTATATCAAAGGTTGAATAAGGATCTCTTATCACAGCAATTGCTTCTTTCGTCGTCGTGTCCGATCTTTCATAACCAAGTCTGGTGAGATTTAATATAGTATGAAATTGCTCCAGCGTCTTTCGTAGTAAATTACGATAGGCCTCACAGTCCTATAATAACAGTTCATTTTCAATCAGGCCAAGTATACCTTAATTTCTATTTCTCTTTCTAACTTTCACCGGCAAAATTTTGACCGCCACCTTTGTAATGGGCACTTGTAGCAGTAGATGCAAAAATTATACCCTACCGATCTATCATTTAGAGCTCTACTATACTTCAGATCAACTTAAACCTCAGTATCTAGAAATGTTTGTTTAATGAATACTATAATTACTAAATATACACCATACTTCATTTAATCTATCACGTATATCCGATGACGCAGGCGTCGTAAACAAACCATTCCGACCAATTTCGAACATAGATACAGCTGCGTTGGTCGGAAATCTACCGTGAATCGATATGTACTATCGATAGGCCTACCACTGCGCATCCTTTCTGCACACAAAATTCAAGAAATTAATTCGAATGATCATTCACCGTGTAAAACACCCTAGGCGGAAGCAATTTCAGGTCATCACTTATATGTGATAAAGCGGATGAATTCGCGAATGAATTCATTCGCATGGCCATTCACCGTGTAAAACGGCCTTTGCGTTTTCTTTTTCTGTTGCAGAGCCCAAGGGACCCGTGCCACCTCGGCTCAATGAGAAAAGCTCAGCGGTGATCGGACGACGGGGAGAGGATGCTGTGATCCCGTGCACTGCCCAAGGGCACCCCACCCCCAGCTACTGGTGAGCAGTCTTCTTAATGCCTCAGTCACTAATTCCCCATATCTGCTATTGATAATTAATTTTTTTGAAGTAATTTTTATAGATTAATATTTCAATTGCAACAAGGGCGTGGAACAACAAAAGTTTTTCGGTTAGCTCTAGACAAACAGATTATAGGGAACTACTCCTCTTGCGATATATTAGGCCGCAAAAGAACCTACGCTCGTGCCGCTCATAATCCGATGACAACCCACCAACTTATGTAAAATTGACGGAAGAAAAAGAGTGTGTGCTCGCTGCATTTCCCAAAAAATGAAGACAAGAGCTGAAAGGAGTGTAGAGACCTTTTAGAAATGTCTTCAATGTGATTTACCATTGTGTAAAGTACGATGTTACTTCGAGTTCCACCGATAAGTTGTTGAAGAAATGGAGGCCAGCCGTAAACCTTAAGCTATGAACCTGGAGGTATTTCTATTAGTTTAATAATCTTTTTTAATAAAAAATCTCTTATAAATTTGACGAAACGGGCTCAGAATTTATATACTATATTTAGAGATGTGAAGTTGTGAGCACTGTTGGTGCCAATTGGGATATAATAGGCCGAATGCAGGGGATATTGGGTATTTCAATTCGGCGAGAAGGCAGAGAAGGCCATACAGCCGGTTTCGGTCGATTTAGGAGGGAGAGTGTTAATAAATCCTAGCTCTCCCTTGGGTCGGCCGCGGATTTCCTGGATGTGTCTTCCTCACAATAAATCTTAATTGATTGTCACACCTAAATAATACCTTAGGATTTAAACGCTTTCGATCTTCGTGTTACTAATTTTATAGGATCGTTCTATCGAATTATTCTATTCCTCTTCCAAAAATTAATAGCTACACACCTTTTTAAATTTCGGTTCTAATTGTCATTTGTTGCACCACTTTTGAATACCTATGCTAAGTGATTCCCTGTCTTCTCTTTTGCAATATCCCTCTACACTACCGCATCGTCTGCAAAAAGTATAAGCTTATTTTTAACTACGGTACGCAAATCGTTTATTTACAAAAGAAATAGAAGCTACGTTATTACGCAAACCTGGAGAACTCCCGATGTGATTCTGATATTGTCCGACATTATACCATCTATAAAAGCATTCTGCTCTTGACCATTTATGAATTCCTTTACCCAACATACAACGCCTTTATTTATATCAAAACTCTCTAATTTCAAGATTACTTTATTATAAGGAGCTTTATCGAATCCCTTTTTAAAATCTAAAAAATATCTCATCAACTTCAGTACTATTTTCGGCGTAGACTAACATATCATGTGTGAATATTGCTGATTTTATTTCGCAAGATCTAACTTACCGGAACCTATGTTGACTGTTTAATGAGTAATCCTTCAGTATCTAAATGCCCCATGATCTAATGACTACTATTTGTGCAAATACCTTACAATACAGTGAAACATTATGGGATCTTCTCTACAAAGAGATCATTTTCTCAGATAATTTTGAATTTGGGACACGGATAATCTACCTGAGAATAAGAAAGCATCCAAACTTTCGATTTATCAGAAAATCCTTTTCTTTTGTCATTGAGTGCTGGATAAGTGCTGGGTACTTTTAATAGCATCGAAAAATGTACTATTTGATGTTTTCTATCTGTTGTGGCATCCCCTGACTTAACCCCACCCAACATATATTAATAAAGAAGTTCTCTTCGTCATCGCTCATGAAAGCCATTCAGCCTGCAGTTAAGTAATGTACCTACTTTGAGTTAAGAAAGCGAACAGTGAAGTGGATTACACAAAATATGACATAAATATAGCAATTATAACTAAGTATAATCCCACAGGCATGTTTGCGTTGAAAACTGCAAATATAAATTGGATTAAAGATCGAAAAGATTTCTCGGCTTTGTTCAGTGAGTATCCTAGATTGTCATTGTTTGTATGTTAATCCTCACGAGCAGTCGCGCAGGCGAACTCAGTGCGCCTTTGATATCATTATCAATATTTTATTCATATCACGTTATTTCCATAAAGTAATATATTTTAACGGTCCTACAATATTTTATATTTGCAGGTACATGGAATTTATTTATCACTCAAGATATTTTTAGTGACAAGTGGAATAAATCAGTCTTAAATAATTGAAAATTCTGTATTAACGCTAAGAAGATGATATTCTCTGTATGTACGTACATCGTATTACTTCATCTTTTGCTATATTCATGAAAATTTAACAATTTGCGACCCGTTATCAGAATGCACTTGTTTTTTAGGGTTATCGTCTTTATGATACCATTCCAAAGAAAATAGGAAGCAACTTTCCAATTATGTCACAAACAATTTTGGACACCTGGGCTAACACCTGAGGATAGAAAATGACACAAAACATAATTGAAATAAATAACAAACTTAAAATCATATTGACAATGTTCGTTTAAGGTGTCAAACATAGCAATTTAAGCATAGTAATCTTCCATTTATGAAAATTTCGACATCTTCAAGGAAAAAAAATCGAAAATTGAGCACAAATTTTTACCAAACTCACCCTAATTGACTATCGCACAGCAGTGACCCAGATATCCAAAAATATTTATTCCATTTGTGGCAAATAAATAATTGCATTAACAGTAGATATTTTCCTGAATCTGTCGAATTTCTTTTCTCGCATTCATTTTGAGGTGATTTCCTCAGTTTTTTCACACTCGCGGTACGTCGCCACCATTTGCATATGGGTTCTGTAAACAAAACAAGCCCTACATAACATTATTCCAGTTCCATGTCTTTCCCATAAGTCAATGACATTTGCGTGATTATCCCGTTTCACGCCAAATAATATCTGAAGTCCAAGGCAAGCACAGATTTCATCGTGCTATGTTGGATGGCAATCGCGTTCTGTTTTGATACGGCCCTCTTTGACGATTTTATGAATGAATAAGTTGGTAAAAAGTGCAATTTAATCTATCTTACCTATTTTGATGAATTGTTGGAAAGTATCACATACTGTGCCAAGCGCGGAAACATTACCCCCGGGGAAATTTCGACAATATTTTTTTAAAAAGAATTATTCCTCTTTTCTTCCCAAAAGGGAACATCAAACACTTAGTCCCCTAGTCTTTTCCCGCGTAGAATTCTTCACCATAGGTGGTACCGTCATCCACAGAAGATTTGCTTGTATCCACTTACTGTTTTGTGACGCCATCGTGGTCACTCATTATTTCAAACTCTTTGCTGTCTGAATCACTCCCTTATCTCCGGCGCTGGTACTCGCTTCGGGTGATCATCTTATTCGTCAGATATTTCCTGAGGAATTTTGATGTTTCGATTTCTCGTATTCGTTGACTCCAGATACAAAGAAAAACACAATTTATATAGATTTTAACAGATTTGATAAGTGCAAACAAATGTATACCATGCAACTTTACGCACATTATTATTATTTAACGAGTCCTTAAATACTTGGCCGAACACGAGTTTTTCTTCAAATCTAAACAACTCTCCTCCTTCCGAGCGTAGACACCACTTTTAGCTTCATATTTGTTCTATAAAGGCTAAAATATTTTGATGTGATACACATAAATCACACTTCGTCCGAAAGAAAGAATACCACGTCTTTTACGGCGCAGGAAGGACAAGCAATGCTCGGCTGTAGACTGAGGCACTCTGAAAAACCCACTACCTTGGCGGGTGTACCTATAGATGCCAGACAAGGCATTAAGGAAGTATTTACTTTGCTAGGCATTCAGCGGGCTAGGAGTTGCTGTAAGTCAGCGCGAAGAAGCCCGGCGATAAAAGATATGAATTTCCTCACTCGAGTATTCTCACAAGCGCGACTGAGGTTTCAAAAATGTGCCGTAAATTATATCCCTTGCATGGGAACTCACGTTATACTTAGAAAATATTATTTCAGTCAGAGTTGAGGAGCGCAGGATGGTTACAAGTATAAATAAAAAAGTTACAACGAAACCACTGGCGCACTCATGTCGCCAGCGCGACTGCTCGAGGGTGGTTTTAATGATATCCGTGCAGAGTGACTAAACCTAACAATTTAAGATGATTGATCTCCCCCAAAGGAGAAATCAACAGGTTTTGAGCTTGCATGCAGCAAAACTCATTTGCTTGGTATTTTCTCAAGTCACCTCATGATTAGGGTGGGTGTTTTTGCAGCCCATGTTTAATGTTATTTATTTCAATCTTATGCATTTCTATACTTAAAATTCGTGATTACCGAGTAGTTTCAGAATATCAATAGAAAAATGACGTTACATTAATATTTTTCAGAAATATTGCCTTAATAATGATAAAAAGCGTAGGGAAATATTACGAAAATTAACACCTTATTGATTTTTAAAATGCAATGGAAATTTCTAAATAATTTATATTTGGATAAGATTCACTCTGACTTATACTTCTGAATCTGAAACTTAAATTTATAATTCCGATGCACAGTTAATGAAAATAATATACCTATTGCTTCGTGGGTATTCTTTAGAAGAAATATGCATGTTTCAGGATTCCTAATCAAAATGTATCTTTCTACGAACACGTAGAAATTTCATTTTTCTAGGAACCCTTCAATGGTCATTTTACGCTTAACGCTAAAATGTCTTCTGAAATATTTTTATATGCTATTAACACTTCTATTCCAAAATACCTACTCCTCTTTAGGACATGTGATACTGATTTATAGGACGTGCAGTAGCAATCATTGGTTGTGAAGAAATTCTCTTATTTAGTCTGGGAAGCGCTACGAGAAGGCAAGTTGCTGATACGTATGGAATGTATAAACTCTACACAAAGGGAAAATAGCCTTAGGAAAATAGTCCACCAGAAAGGAATTACATGGTCCATTATTTACATAGCCTGATAATTTTAAAGAGGAATGCCTGACCACTGCCTATCTCAAGTTAGAACTATGCGCAAAAAGTGTAACGTAGAGTTTTTCGTTGATTTTTTGTACATTCCCATTTTGAAAAATCCTTTTTATTTTTGTTTTTAATATGTATAGGTAAAAAAATACATTTGACCTATATAATTATTTCAATATCCGTGTATAAGAAACCAGTTCAGATTATTATAAATATGTATTGGAGACTGTGAATGACGAGTTAATTATTTAATATACCGTTTTGTTAGCGCCCAGCGTTGGCATATGGCAAGGTCTAATTATGCCTAATTGCCAATTAGTAAATTTTTAAAAACATTTTTCTCATATTCCTGAGGTCCAACTGACCTAATTCACAAATTTTCATGCAAACATTTGGAAAAAAAGATATTGACTTTAATTGCTTAATCATTATTCATATTGAACATATTTATATATAAAATAAAAATTATGAAAGATATCTTAGACCTGATTCATTGACGTAGGGTATGGCATGTCCTTAACAGTCGATGTTATTATGGACAGAGTTTCATTTCAATACTTTTTGTAGAATTGACGTGAGAAACTGATAATTATTTCTAATGATTAATGCCTGCAAGAATAGTAGTTCCCTTTAAATAAAACCATAAACGTTAATAAGTATATTATATAATAATGGGAAATTGATTTAATGCTTGGCTAACAAATCTTCTCTTTCGGGGAATATTCTGTTTGATCTGTACGGAATAAGAGTACATCCACATTTAAGCTCAGAGGCGTGTAAAATGTCAGATACGTTAGCGTTTTTGAAAAAAAACGAGAATAACTGATACCCAGTAAATCACTCCGCTTCGATAGACCTGGACGTGTCCTCTACCGGATTAACTGATAAGTCCCCCAGGCAGAGGCAGAACTCTCAACACATTCTGCTCACAATTCCTACAGATTAGAAAAAAACCGCCTTTAACATAAAAAAATATTGCTATGACAAACCCTGCGTATGACCTGGATATTAAAAGATATTTTAATAAAAATATTAGCATAATACTTGATTAAATAAATTATTATTCATCATTTCAAAAATTATATCATAAATCTAAAATGCAGAAGGACTACGTTTTAGATTTAAAACATAGCTTGAAGCTGGATGCCGTGATCCTTATTCATGCTGAAAAAATACCAGCATATTTACTGGTTAATAAATTTTAATTGATATTAGCTTTATTATGTTGCAATATATTCCATTCCACTATAAAATAATTTAGTTTTAACAAAATTAGTGTTAAAATATAATTATTATATTCGTGGGAACTCGATAATGCCTATATGGTTTTATCCTAATGGTTAGAAATATACGAGTATGTATTCGGTTGAATATAAATTGTAATGCATGACTCGGAATATCACCACGTCAGTGTCAAACACTTTCAGGAAAAAATAGAAAGTTCCAACCGTGTTTCATTTACTAATGCAAGTTTCTGTACTTTCGCTGTTAAACACTCGGTAGTATATTATAGATACTCAACTTACCAGATAATTTTCTTCATCAAAATGGAATCTGAATCAAATGAAAACATTTCCCAGTGAAAGATGCGTGAAATTTTTCGCAAACGTTTATGTAAGTTGGCTCTAGGAAAAATAACGTCACACTGTGATATAAATTCCGAAACTTATTGTTTTCATTTCACATTATTTACTTAGTCATGCTTCTTGCATGCATTCCGAATTACATTTGTGAAGAAACCACGCAAATTTTCCAGCCTCGTGCTTTTATGCGCAAAGCAAACTTGTACCTTAGACCGACATTATGACTTACATGTATAATCACATATTAAAATGACGCAAGGTAGTAACATGGTAAAATGACGCCTGGAAGGATGGGTAATGGCATTTTTTAAACTGGTCCCACCAATTCGGTGATTACATCTATCAGAGGCACGGAGTCGAGAGCTGCCAAGAAAGGAGACCGGAGCCTCCCTTTCATCGCTTCCACTGGGCAACGCCGTCCTACCCTCATCCCCCTTCTCCGCCCCTCGAATAACATCTTCCACACATTTCCGTCGCCCCATCTCCGCTCCCGGAGTCCGCCTTCCATTTCATTAGCGCCGGGGCCCCCGCTCCATTGTTCTTATTCCCACCGCCCCCGCGAGCATACAACCCCACGTCTCACCACCCCCTTCCCTCCCTCTGCCCCCACCCGGCCAGCCGATTCCCACTCCGGGGAGGGAGGGGAGGCCCCCTGGAAGCGCGCGAATTGGAAGAGAGAGGCGGGAGAAGTGTGAGTAGTGCGAGGGACGCCTGCAGCCCGTCAAACGAAACCCTCGATCGATGTCTGCTCAATTTCTTCCCAATGTTCCGTCATGGCGCGGGAGGGGGTGGGGGTTGTTGGGGGGAGTGGCCGAATATCACGAGTGAGGACGATTGCGGGGGAAGGGTGCAGTTGCGGGCCGCTGGGACCGGAAGGGAGGCCCAGCAATATTGTGGAGCCTCAATTGCACTCGGCGATGTTGATGCGAAATCCTAATGGGACACAAATGATGAATCCAGAGCCAAGTCCAGCTTAGAGATGAGATTCAAAAATTTGCTAAGCATGCGATATGCTTGAATCAGTCATGAAAAATAATCTTAACGAAATACGGACTTACAATATTGAAGCAGTAAATTACGTTTTTGTACATTTTGGGATTCTGCGCATTTTTCGCAATATGCAATACATATTTCGCAGTGTTACGTCAAGATAAACAAATGGGAAAGTCACTTAAATGTAGCTAAAATAGTCCGTTATCATGAAATATTATGAGTTCAATAGTTCACGAGGAAAGGATATATCAATACTTGTCTAATGCATGAAACGCAATAATGTCGAATTCGACTTTAGTGCCACATATGATTAAGTATTTAGATTATATTCGATTTAATGTGAGACGAAGATGCCCTCCAAAAGTGGAGCTATTTCAGCAGCTAACATTGAACACGACTCAGTGGAACACATTGGAGAGGCAGCACATCGACGCATGTGCAGTGAAACCTTATGCGGCACGTCAGCGATATTCAAATCCTCTCAGCGGAATGGGAGTGGTGGTTGAGTGGTCGGAAGTCGCAGGTGCAAGAGGGTCTCGGAAGGCGCACGTGTGGATGAGGGGCGTTGGATAATTGGGCGGAAATGGTGTGATAATGAGATAAGGAGCAGGAGGAGAGGTGGGTGCAGGGGGAGGGTAACCGGCGGGCAGGGGTGGGCCCTGACCGGCCGATTTATCGCCCTCCCGTCCACCCCCGCCTCCACCCTGAATCCTGGACGGCGATAAACACGGCCGCGCCGCCGACGGGGACACGAGATCCTAAATCACGTCGACGTCCATCGCCATTAGCACGAGGGGGGCGGGGCAGGATGGCGAGAGGAGGATGGGGGAAGGCGACCGCGACATGGGGCGGGTTGAGCGTGGGGCAAAATGTGTGGTGCGCATAATTCCGCGTTGGCCCAAGCCGTGGCCGCTGAAGGGGTCATGAATAGGGGCAGAAGGAGCGACACTACTCGACCTGCATACAATCCTACGCCGCCGCTAGTCATGAAAATATCCCACCGTCTAACATGTGGTTTTCATATGTAATGTCATTGAACTGATGCAAGGTCGAAAGTGAATGTATCCAACAAGGGAAGCACAGATAAATCATATATTGTTAATTATTAGCTCTAAATGGAATTACTTGTGTTTCCAAAAGGGCTCGAAGCCAGTCATTTACAGTGTCAGTTTAAATATCCGAGTACGAATGCTGCCTTTATGCCCGAAAATAGACCTATTGAAATGCCATGCCTCCTGACCGCTTTGCGTATCAAAGACCTTTACATAGCTACAGCGTCCGGTTTTCTCAAAGGAATTGAAAAATCAGAGAAAGAAGGTAAGAAACCACTTACCTAGGGTTGAACTTCAGCGTCGCCCCTAGCAGACCCCTGTTGATGTAATGTTTGCTTTTATTGGGTCTTCAAACATTTATCTTGATATTGAAACAAAAAAACACGTACGAAAAAGCTGTGAATAGAAAATCAGGTCAAATACCCCGCAACCTCATTATATATACAAATCAAGGAATAATTTCATCCCTACCATCCAATCTCTTAGATCCAAGGAATGCATCTTCCTGAACTCAGACAAAGGCAATCGTTGTGTGATATTAGAGAAAATGATATGCTTTCAAAAAGTGAATAACGTCCTGAAAAACCGCTCCTATACTAAATTGCCAAAAAACCATCTCATTCGAATGATTCAGGAGTCCAAAGTAGCCTTAACCAAATGTAATCACCTCATTGACAGAATTCTCAAATTCGAACTCTACGTTTCCGACCCCAATCTTCAACGCATGAACTTCCAAAAATTCACAGGGAAGACTGCCCGATGCGACAGATTGTATTAACCATAAACTCCCACATGTACATCTACATCTACATAATACCCTGCAAGCCACCATTAAGGTGTGTGGTAGGTGGTGAATTCTCACTAAACAGGAACTACATATCATGCATAAAATAGGATTAGTATTAATATATTAGTCTAAACTTCACCATTTACGAAGATAAAAATAGCAAAGTAAGCATGCAAAAACATGCTGTTATTTGGGTTACCTTCAATTCCTTACACCAACATGCAACTACCTATGCGATGGATTGATTCACTCGTATTCCACATGTTTACCACTATTCATATCCGTAATTGTACGAGGAAAAAAGGACATTGTGAATCTGTCAGTTCGGCAATAAATTTCTCTAATTTTGTAATCATGGTCCAGTCTAACATAATAAGTTGGGGTTCGCAAAATATTTGAAACGCCATCACTGAAATATCTTGGAATTTATTTTAGAGATTTAGCCTAAATTTCAACCTGCGATCTGTCAATGACTCCCATTTTTATTCATTTAATAGACTCTTTACGCTAATATATTCACCGTACGTCCCTTTACAAATATTGCCGATATTCGCTGCACATGTTCAAGTTCATTATTTAGACCGATATCGTAGGGATCCCATATACTGGCAGCGCATTCAAAATGAGGTCTAAAAAGGGAAAAATAGCTGATTTCTCGTACATGATCGTCACATTTACCCAATACTCTTTTGATGAATCCTAGTTTACGATTAGATTGCCCCATTATTTCAGGTATGTATTTACCCCAGGAAAGATCATGTGTCAGTCTTATTCCAAGATATGTAATGGATCCCACGTTTGTGAATTCATCATTACTTATTTTAAGCGTGCTTGGAGAACAATTATTTTTCCAAAAACTTATTACCACTCATGTTTTTAAATTTAATTCTAACTGCCATGCATCACACAATTTTTCAATTACTTGTCGGTCATCATTTAAATATTCTTTATCATTTGGGCATAGAATTTCCCGGTAAACTGCAGCGTCATCAGAAAGTAGACGAAGCATACTTTTGACCTCCTTATTGATATTATTTATGTACAGAAGGAACAGGAGTGGACCTATCATACTACCTTGTGGAACACCTGATGTGACTTCAATTGCCGGGGAGGTAGCACAGTCCAAAAAAACCCTTTTGCACCCGATCATGTAGGAAATCTTTTATCCATGATATAATAGTACTGTCTAACCCATTATATTTTAATTTCAAAATTAGTTTGCTATGAGACACCTTCTCAAAAGCTATATTGAAATCGAGAAATATTGCATCCACTGGAATATTGTTTTCGCCAGAAACTAAAGTAACGTGGGAAAAGAAAGAAAGTTGAGTTTCACATGATCTACTATTCCGGAAGCCAAACTCAACAATAGATTCATACAAACAATAAGACAATAAATTCTGGCTATCTAGGTGCCCCATGTCTGAACTGACAATCATATGTTTCAGAGGTTAGCACGAAATTGATTTGAGTAATACAGGTCAGTATTTTGATGGTTGCCTCCTATCACCACTTTTTAAAATGGGTGTTACTCCGGCTTCTTTCCAATCCATCGGTGCGACGTGTTTGGTCAGGGATTTGTTAAATATTATTTCAAGGTAGGGGGAAATTTCGGAAGCCCACTCTCTATATGCGCGGGAGGGAATTTGATCAGGGCCAGGAGATATGTTGGGGCGTATATCTTAGTATCCTAGTAACTTTTCAATACCATTACAGGGTATTTCAATTGGTTGCATCAGCCGCTGAAATAGGTCAGGCAACATGACAGGTTGAATCTCCGTAAGGTGGGTTAAAAACGGTTTGAAATAAGGAATCCAGCAAGTTAACTTTGTCAACAGTTTTTGTGGCCATTTCACCCTTATCATTTTTAAGTGAATGGACGGAAGAAAAATATGGGCTTGCACTTCCCTCACGTAAGACCAGAAGACTTTTTGATTTTCTTTCAATTGTTCCCCAAGTGTTTTTCTTTTGAATTCTGCAAATGCATTACGAAGAGCTGTCTTTGTAGGGGATTTTGAAATCTTATTGTGTTCAGTTATTACATTGCGCTCATCAATGGGCATATATTTACTAATTCTTTTCATTTTGCATGACATATTCGCTGCTGTCTCAGGGATTTTCTCACTTCGGCATTGTACCACCTAAGTTCAGTGCCTTCTTTTTTAAATTTGCTAGGGATATATCTACTGATCCCAGAGCGCATGATATTAATGAACGACTTCCATGAATCCTCCGTACATAAGTTTATGGAAGAATTTAAAACCCGATAAGGAATCTCTTATATAGATTTTAAAGTTAGCAAAGTCTGCTCTGTTATGAATGTAAGTATTTCGTTTTTGTTCAAAATTTTTATCTAAAGTTAGAGAGAATTTTGCAACCAGAACTCTGTTGTCACTGATTCCATCTACAGTGTCAATCTTAGTCACTTTTGTGGGATGTTGGTTGCCAATACATCAAGAATGTTATCCACACTATTAGGTGCTGTAGCTAATTGTGTCAGGGAGATGTTAGAGAATACATCCAATAGAGTCTCACAGATTTCCTTGTCTCTTCATCTACATCCACAAGATACCCTGCAGGCCACCGCGAAGGTGTGTGACAGGGGGTGAAGATCACCGAGAATGCACTACCGACATGCAAACAAGCAACTTTAGGGTCTCATGCAACTATATAGTTAGTATCTATAGTATTTAAGGGATTAATACATGCATCATTCACTACAGACTACTCTAAAATATTTCCCCTACCTATCCCTTTGCTATGCTGCCTATTCTGATATCTTATTATACGGGGGAAAAATGCCATTTTGAATCTATCATTACGACAACCTATCTCTCTAATCTTGTTTATCTGATCGAATCTAGCATAATACGCTGATGTTTTTAATATGTGCTTAACATCTTCAGTAAAGCTATCCGATTGACATTTCTCTAATAGATTTAATCTGTATCTTAACCTACGCTCTCATAATGACCCACACCCTAGTTCTTTGCATTAATTCTGAAACACTGCTCAACTCATCGAAACACCTTTTAACAAATCCAGCTGCTCTATGCTACACACTGCCTATTTCTCTAATCAAACCTTATTCATTCGGATCCTTCCTCCAATTTTGAAGCAATAATTTCTCCAGTCTATTGATGGTGCATTAAAATCTCCATTTATTATTATGTTAAGATTACTGTTACGGGACGTGATAGAATTTATCTGCTTTTTCAGTTCCAATAGTGAGTCAACATCAGTGTTTGGGGGCCTATAGAATGCGCAGACAGATATGGGTTTGGATTTAGGGACTAACTACTTGTCCAAACGGCTAACATAGGAATTATCAAACCTTCATTACCAGAGTGAATCTTGCCTTTATAATACAGCTAATTTCCTCAAAAAATCCAACATATAGTCTTAAAAGACTCGGAAATACTGGTTACCTTTTACGTGGAATCACTCTGACGAAGTGTTGCGAATACCGAAACATTGACGTTTATAGAGAATGGCGTCTATCAAAAGACAAAGCTGAGGAAATCATCAAAGAATACATCCTACTTACCAGCTTGGTCATGGACCATAACATTTTTACCTTAAACAACTTTTTATACCAATAGAATTTCCACACAGCCATGGAAAACTCTATTCCTCCCTTCCTGGCAAAACTTTTCATGTAAAAATTTGAACAACAATGCCGGAAAATTTCTAATACTTCCCAAAAACATAGTACAGGTAAGTAGATGATATTTTTGCAATCTTTGATACTAACGCTTGTTTGATTGACACCTTCCTTCAATATCTTAATAATTAATATCGGTCTATAAAATTCACGTATAAAACCGTGACATACAATTCACTCGCCTTCCTTGACATCGAAGTTAAACGACATAACAACCAACTTTCGTTCAAAATCTACAGAAAGCCTACATACACAAATAATTATAATCATCAATCTTCCTTCGACCACCATTCCCACAAACACGCTACCTTCCACTCTCTTATACACCGATTTCTTATGGTTCCCATGAACAAATTGGACTTCCAAAAAGAACTCAACCTTAATAATCAGACTTCAATATCTAATGGCTACTCTGAGGAACTCATTGAAATGATTAAAAAAACATGCAAATACAAAAATTATCAGTGATTGTACCACACTCAGCCAAACAGAAAAATCTAAATAAATAAACGACCCTTTCATCAAAAATCCAGCAAAGGACTGGAATCTATTTAAAAAAACACAAACTCATGCTCACTTATGTTTTAACACGAAATTTAAGAACCTTCTTGGCAACCCAAAATATACCATAGACCCACTACATCAGTCAGGTTTTTACAAAATTTCATGTCCTGAATGCCCATCCTTATATATTGGACAATCACGGAGGAATTTTATTACCCGGTTGAAGGAGCGCTCAGCCTGTTGCTGACAGGGGAATTCCAAAAGTCGTCCGTTGCCCAACATATGGTTTCTAAAGGCCACCGGATCACCATCGATGACAACGAACTCCTAAAACATGTTCCGACCATTTGCACGACTTTTATGAAAGCAAATATATAATTAAGAACTAAGGACATAGAATCAACAGCGAACAAAGGCCTGTTGTACTTCAAGTCCAATTTCGCCATTCCCCTACCCCACTCTTTTCTCCAAATTTTCTTCTATCTAACTCCGAGAATGACATTCATCTCTGAAGAGGCCTGCATTGCAGGCGAAACACCTGGTGTCAGGTTTTATTTTGGGCACCTTCCATCTTCACCCGTACCTTTTCCTTGGGGGCGTGAAGGGTCACTGACGTCGGAAATATCCGCCTGAACCCCGAGTGCGTGAGTGAGTTTCGTGAGGGTCAAGGTCTGTCGACATACCCGAGTGAGTATGTGTATATGTGTGTGAGATATTTTTATTTCCTTTTCATTTTTTTGTGCCTATTGGGTCCATAGTATCGGAGGAATCCGTCTTAACCCCGAGTGTGCGCATGATTGAGATTCACGAGGGTCAAGGTCTGTCGACATACCCAAGAATACCTGGTTGAGTATTTGCCTGTGTGAGTGAATTTTGTTTATTATTCTTTTTTTATACTTTATTTTGTGTATGTGGTGATTTCCTGGCATCGGAGATATCTGTCTAAACCCTGAATGCGTGTACGATTGCGGTTCACGCTTTAATGATCGCGGCTTCGGAAACTAATACTGGCCTATGTGCCTAAACGTACTGGTAGAAAAAAAAATGTCGCTACACGTTTATTTTTTCCGAAATTTGAATTTCTGTCTTCGAAGCAAGTTTTAATAAGCCAGTGTCCAGCTAGATTTTCTCGCTAGTCTGGAGAAACAAATGTTTTCTTTTCAATTGTTCTATGGAATTGAATCAAATAAATAAAACAGCAAATCTCTGTCTTTAAAAGTTATCCCGTAGTTGAGTGATATATAAACACGGACAGAGCGAAGAGACGGTCGACCAAAACTGGTCACGGCTGTCCTTATCATCATACCTAAGTTCTTCGACATACCCAAGCATTTCAGTGTAACTGATTTTATTTCCTTATCTTCCCTCTTTTTAGTGTGTTCCATTTAACCCCTCTGCCTTCGTGAAAACCTTATTCACCGTGCCATTTCTGAAGATTACGGCGCTTGGTTTTTTTATTATTTTTATTTTTTTTGATTTACACAGCCCTAGATATATTCTCCTCGTATATGTGTTCTTAATAGTTATCTTGGATTTATGTTTCCCTAATTCAATAAATATTTCTTTATCATCTCCGTCATTTGTGTACAAAAACAGCAAAAACTCTCACATATGCCAGTGCTTTAACACAAATTCAACTATGAGTGAATTTATTAAATAACCTGGTGGAACTCCTATTGGTGAATGGCTTTATCAGTAAATGGCCCTTTAGAAAAACGATTTTTGGCATGGAATATCAGTACAGTAGCAATAGCTGAAACATGCGGAAATATGCTGTTGCTTTCACAATAGAAATACCATTTTATGTAAAATACAATATCTGGACTGCTCCATATGTATTTGGCTAATAACGGATTTTATGCCGCTGATCACGAAAAGTTCATAACTTAGGATTTTATCAGTAAGGGTGAGCTGTAACTGTTAGGAACCTATTGATTTATGGATAAATTAGAGGATGACTTTTTCCTAGTAATCTATATGCTAATTTTTAACTTCAGCAATACCAAACGAAATCAATTTTTTCTTATGATTTGAAATATTTGTTTAATTTTTTTAATGGTACGTTTAAATGAAGTCGTAGGAAAGAATATTCTCCTTCACATTTTTTTCTGGGAATGCTCTCCCCGTAGGAATTTCCGCAGGAAGCTTTCTCGTTGGTTCCAGGAATTCATCACCCGTCTTCCATTCCGTGATTGATGCAAACGTTCTGAAAAAAAACTATTCCCCGATTATTTGCTTTGTTAAATGAAGCAGTTTTTTTCTTGACGCACAATAAATTGAGGCGCACACATAAAATCTAATACGGACATAAAGGAATCCTTTTGCAGCTCAGTGCAATGATTTTATTCGCCATCATAGTAGTATTGGAGTCTAATTTGGAGGGAGTAAATAAAAAAAATTCCCATTTGGTCATGATACAACATCAAAAGAATAAATTTTAACCACTTCTTCCTTCAATTTCACCCACTCCAGTTCTCATATGGTCGATGGATATTGATCGTTCGGAACGCAAAACATCACCGGAAGTCACGAGCTTCCGATAGCGGACTCATGTATACCCAGCCAACCCTTCAAGTTTTTAGTTTGGAAAAAAATCGCCCGGTCCCATTAGTCACTTAAACCGAAGAGGCAGCGATTTCAACGGGTGCTGGGCAATGACTCGCCGTGGCGCGCACGGCGCAAAAATCCCAGTTACTGTCTCTCATTGTAGCGTACAAAAGATCATCAAATTGGCAGTTTAAATAAAATATTATCCATCCCCTTGGTTATCCCTCCAGGATTTTCTTTTTCTAAGCTCACTTGAAAGCACCTAGCTTAGCGCTATGGGCAGAAGACCTGTGTATTTAATTGAAATAATGATGTTATCTCGCGACTGAGCTTAAAGCTGCGAGGTAAGCGAGTTTTCTCGTCGAATAAGCAGTCGTGCACAAAAAGCGCCGGCATTCGAAAGTGGTATTGGTCTATCCCTGGGTAAGGTAGGTATTTAAATGATACAGAACCAGTGAAGATGCCGTGACTTGGCGACGGAGGCCGCAAACAATTACGCTTCCCATCACCCGGAGGAGAGGGTAGCAGCTATTCTTCACATGGATGAGGGTGGAGACCACAGTGGTCGGTAGAGCGAAACTCATTGCACTACAGGCGTGGTAACATTTACTTTAACGGCTGTAGTACTGCGATGTGGAGGGCAAGGGGAAACAACCACATTATTATCCCGAGGAGGTGCAGCTACTCTACTCTTTCCTTTACTAATAAGACGTGATGGCACCCTCTCGAGTAAAATATTCCGGAGGTAAAAAAGTCCCCCCTTCGGATCTCCGGGCGGGGGCTACCCGAGAGAGTACATCAGTCTAGTGTGATAGTCATTTTAGGGCGGGAACGTGGAACGTGCGATCACTTCGGACATGCGGAATACTGGACCTGAAGGTGGAAATGAGGAGAATGGACCTCGATGTATTAGGAATCAGTGAAATGAGATGGCCCGAAGAAGGAGACTTTTGGAGTGGAAGTTATAGATTTATTCACACTGGATCACTGAATGGTAACGCTGGAGTATGCATGATGCTCATGAACAATGCAGGACTGCGTGTGAAGAGCATCCTGTAGTACAGTGAAAGGATTATAAGGGTTAAAATTAAAAAAAGAAGCCTACAGATATCATTGTGGTGCAAGTTTACATGCCTACGTTGGACTACGAAGATGAAGAAGTGGAAGACGTCGACGAAGATATCACTGAAGTAATAAAACAGGTAAGAGGAGAAGAAAACCTATTTTTTAGGAGACTGGAACGCTGTCGTCGGCGAAGGTCACGATGGAAGAATAACAGAAAAATATGGATTGGGAAACCAAAACAACAGAGGAAAACGACTGCTGGAGTCCTGCACACAACATAAGTTAGTGTTTACAAACACATCGTTCTAAATCAACACCGAAGAAGATATACGTGGGAGATGCCAGAAGACAAAGGAAGATTACAAATAGACTATATTTTAGTGAAGCTGAGGTTCATAAACCAGGTGAAGGACTGCAAAAGCTACCCGGGTGCAGACATCGACAGCAACCATAAGTTAGTGATGATGAAATCCCATCTCAAATTCAAGAGTTTGAAGAAAACAGTAAAGAACATTTAGCAAGTACAAAAACTAAAGGAGACTCAACATCAACTGGAATTTTAGGAAGCATTAGAAAACAACATAGGAGAGGATCTTACTGAGAAACCAGTGGAAGAACGTTGGGAAAATATTATATGTGGACTACAGGAATCCGCAAAAGACTTGGAAGAAGAAAAGTTGCCAAGAAGAAGAAGCCATGGATCACGGAAGAAGTCTTAGCGCTGATTGAAGAAAGAGGTAAGTACAAGAATGTGAAAACTGAAGTAGGGCAGCTTTGCTACAAAAGAATAAGGAACGATGTAAGTCGCAAAGCCAGGAAAGCTAGAGAAATGTGGATGAAGAATCTATGCGAGGATGTACAGAACAACCGCACCCTTGTAAAGGTGGAAGCGGCCTATAGGATAGTGAGGAACCACTTCAAGGAACGGAACGCAAGATGCAATGCTATAAGAGAAAAGAATGGAGAACTTTTGATTGAAAATGTAGACAAAGTGAAGAGGGGGAAAGAATATCTGGAAGAGTTATACAACGCGAACATTCTCAGTACGAAAGTTGTTGAAGAGCAAAGCGAAGTCGAAAAGGATGATATGGGAGAAGAGAATAGAGACGAACAAACCGACCTTCATTGCATTTTTGGATTTAAAAAAGGCTCTTGACAACGTGGATTGGACTTTATTGCCGGGAATTTTGAAAGGAATTGGAGTGTCGTACAATGACCGAAGAATTATCCACAGTTTGTATTAAAACCAAGTAGCGGTGATAAAATCTGGATCCAGCTGTGAAGAAACAACAATAAGGAAAGGATTGAGACAAGGCGATGCACTCTCTCCCGTAATTTTTAGCGTTAACATCGAGAGAGCCGTCAATGAAATCTAGGAGAAGTATTCTGGAGTAAACATCCACGGAGAAACAATCAGTATGCTACGATTCGCTGATGACAAGGCTCTCATAGCAGAGACAGAGATGGATCTGAATAAGCTGCTAACAACCATGAAAAGGACAATGGCCATACATCAGCTGAATATCAATAAGAAGAAAACTGAGATATTGGTGTGCAGCAAGAAATAGGAGGCCAAAACAAACGTTATACTAGGAAAACAGAAACTGGAAGAGGCGAAAGAGTTCTGTTACCTGGGAAGCAGAATAACCAACGATGGACTAAGCAAGAAAGAAATAGTGAGTAGAATAACCCAGGCAAAGAGGGCATTCTATCAAAAGAAGAATCTACTAGGAAACACAAGCTTGAAGTAAGGAAGAAATTCATCAAAACGTATATCTGGAGCATGTTTCTTTACGGCAGTGAGGCATGGACG
Organism: Platycnemis pennipes; assembly: GCA_933228895.1. NCBI lineage: Eukaryota > Metazoa > Arthropoda > Insecta > Odonata > Platycnemididae > Platycnemis > Platycnemis pennipes. The sequence continues at coordinate 99,984,415 of OW121846.1, read as the reverse complement.
ATGACAGGAGCGGAGAAGAAAACGGTGGAAGCATTCGAATTATGGTGCTATCGAAGAATGATGAAGATAAAATGGATCGACCGAGTGACAAATAAAGAATTCCTAAGAAAAGTGGGATAAAAGAGAAGTCTGCTGAAAACTATAAAAAGATGACGGGACAACCTAATCAGCCATATCTGGTGAATGGAATGATGAATATAAAATGTATCGACTGAGTGACAAATGAAGAAGTCCTGAGAAGAGTGGGATAAAAGAGAAGTCTGCTGCAATACTATAAAAAGAAGACGGGACAACTTTATCGGCCACATCTATAGACACGATGGCCTGATGAAGACGATCGTCGAAGGAAAAGTGAACGGGAAGAATGGAAAAGGCAGGCCTCGTATGAGTTACATATAACAGATTGTGAAGGACGTGAAAGAGAGGAACTACGTTAATATGAAGAGGTTGGCCGATAGAAGAATCGAGTGAAGGGATGTGTCAAACCATTCCTAGGATTGTTGACCCTTGATGATGAGTGTTGGTATGTTTTCTTGAGTTCAATATTACCAGCCCAAGAACCAGTGATGTAATCGTTGCAGGAGTAGATGTTTTTCCGTGATGTATTTTGAAGTCCTAAGGGAATAGCACTTAAAGCGCCATACACCTTTTTCTATGACCGCAGACCCCTTGTCTAATGTCGTTTAGAGGATGCTGATGCCGTTTCTTTCTCTCTTACGCAGTTTTACAGAGCACCTTTATTTTTAACCGATTATCCATCGGTAATAAATGGCAAGGGAGGCTGCAGTTGTATATCACCTTTCCAAATAGCAACCTTCATGTATATAGTATTAGTTTTCCACGACTCAATCAAAGGAAAAATATGTTCCATGATTGACCTCAATTGTCCCTACATGTAGACCAAAAGCAAGCCAAAGATTTAATCATCCAATATATACTGTTGCATTTAAATTTAATGAATTTCAAATATACTGATTATCCCGCTAAATACTCGTATATTTTATTCCTGCTATTTCATCTTCATCTACATGATACCCTGTTAGCCACCACGGGTGTGTGGCAGGGGGTGAAGATCACCAAGCATGCCCTTTTCACATGCAAACAAGCTACTATAGGATTTCATGCAACTAAATTGTTAGTATCTAAGTAGTATAAGAGATTAATACATGCATCTTGCACTACCGGCTACTCTAAAATATTTCCCCTACCTATCCCTTTGCTATGCTACCTATTCTGTTCTCTTATAGTACGGGGGAAAATGACAATTTGAATCTATCAGTACGACCATTTATCTCTCTAATATTATTTATCTGGTCAAACCTAGTATAACACGCTGGTATTTTTAATGTATGCTTAATATCTTCAGTGAAGGTATCCGATTTAAATTTCTGCAGTAGATTTTTATCTCTACTTAAACCTACGCTCTGGTGATGATTCCCACCCTAATTCTTGTATTAATTCTGACACAATACTAAACCTATCGTAACAGCTTTTAACGAACCTAGCTACTCTACGCTGCCGACTGTCTAGTTCCTCGATCAAACATAATATTTAAGGTTTCGTAATGAATGTTTTACCAAAAATAGTCTATAATGCTTATGTGTTCAACAATGTAACCAGTGTTGGTTATGCCGCAAATATTTTTTTCCTGCAAAACCTCGATGTTATATGAAAACGTCTGTTAAATGACCAAAGATAAGAGATATTTCCAAAATTATATCAAACATGAGTCTTTTATCCACATGCAAGAGAGTGCCGGTCGTATTTTTCCATTTATCACTGCTGGCGACTGCAGCAGAAAAATGTCCTACATATTGGCAGGTTCTCCTTAACTGCGTTCCCAGAATTTTTTAGTTGCTTCAAACACGCTTTGATCAACCCTATTTAACGCGAAATAGAGCAAATTTTCCTACCAACCTCGTTTGAGTTTTGTTCTCTCTTGATTCACCCGCTTTTTTTTTCAATGTATCTTGTTCTTTTTTATGTGTGAGACATGAGGAGAGCACATGATTTTCCCTCTTCAGCAAAAAAGTCGCATAAATGCATCTCAGCCAGCCCAGCAGTGATTTAAGCGAGCTAGATGGCCGAGGTGGTAGCAAATGCACCCCAGAAGTTAGTTTGCATTTATTTTGCGGGTGCTGCAAGTTCACTTTATTCTGCCTTTGAGCTTAATGTTCTCGCGCAGCTGAAGCGATCAATGAACCCTCCCCTGGTACTATTTCACCGCAACCCCTTTTTCCTTCAAAACCCTTTGCCCCACGCCTGTTTTTTTCGTCTAGAATTCGTGTTGGTGCAGAGATGAGTGAAAAAAATTTTGGCAAATTTTTACGTCGCAATTATTCTTCCTCGCGGATTCATTTGATGTATCCGGCTCGCAAATGGTCACCCCGTTTCCCTTGAATGCATCCCTGCGAAACTAATGACCCTCTTCCGACTCGATAAAAAAAATGCCTCCCACAATGGTGTAAGCTCGGCGCACGCTTTTTCCATGACTGAATTAACTAGCACAAGGGGCAGATGAGAAGAATTGGACACCCGACTTGACATAGCTGTGGTATTCTTTCTCATTGGAAGGCAAGTGTTGGAAGATGAACCCATTATTTTGAGTCTAATGCTAGATTCATAGCTATAACAATATTCCTAATTTGCAGAAGGATGACACGCTTAATCTACTTCGTTTGTTTAGTGAGTGTACCTAGTTCTTTTAGTGGCAACGCTATGGGATAATTATTCACTTGGGACAGGAAAAAATGTTCGTAAGCAGGTGAGAATATTAATTTCAGTAAAATATGTACAGCATTGTACATTCCACACTTCATTTACGCCTACCATGGTTTGATATGCAATGCCATTATCAAGGTGCCAATGACAATGAATCTCAAAACCACAGTTGGTAATTTTAAAGTGCGAAACGTTCCTGTGAATGATTTCCATAGCCTTAAGCCTGCATCTTTCAGATTCTATAATGAGAGCCTTAGATACCAGTATTACTCTACATACCATCGCAATCTTTTGTATTTAATTACCTTTTGATTTGGTGGAAAAGGTCAATAAATAAGTTAATGCAAAACTACCGCAAGGGTACACGCGATACTGTTTGGCTCTTCTTTGTGGCTATTCATGTAGTCATTCCACGCATAGGAGTCATAATCGCACAACCTCTTTCAATACATTTGTACCTAGAGATGACGCATAATCGTGGATATTAGTATGCCTGTAATAAGGTGTCTAAAATAACCTAATTTTTCATGATACAGCTGGAAGAAGGGTATTTATAAATTTATGTGTAATCAGGCTGTGATTACGGTGTATTCATCTCAAAATGAAGATTAAATAAGCTTCTGAATATTCGTGCTGGACGGTTTCACTATTATTTCGTAAATTTTCTCTGGGATAACAAGGTACCTGCAATAACTGGCTCATACTTGTAGAACATGTCTTATCTGAGATTTTAAAATGACTCAGAACCTTCAAGCCCTCTTAGTTTCCTCACTCTACTATTCTCACTCTTACTATTCAAGTTCCTTGGCTATTTTCCAAATTTCCCATTTATATCTGTTAGGTATCCAATTCGTGCATTGTAAACTTCCTATGGGGAAAAAAACTCCATACCTTTCGGGATTTCTTCCACGTTTGTGCATTCTGGGGGGACAACAGTTTCGCCAACGTTTGTGTTCGCTTATGGTAGAACTGAATGGTGCATAAGACGGTAAAAATCTCCTCAGAAACGTTGGCGAAACTGTTGTCCCCCCAGAATGGACACACGCGGAAGAAATCCCGAAATGATTGGATCTTCAAACGAGATACTACGTGGAAGCCTCAATAAGGAAATCCTATGGGATGGCTAATCCTTGAAGAGTATTCAGCATAAGCCTTAACAGAAATAAAATCATGTTACACCTTCGAATGATTCTTATCAAATCGTCCTACAAATTTAATTTCAGTTCCTCCTACCATGGATGAATACAATAACGAGTCCCTTAATTTAAAGGAGTGAAGAACTTTCTTATTTTTCAATTTCTATGTACTGTTCCTTGTCCTCTGCATTTGTTTCCGCTTAAGTCAACAGTAGAGGCTGACCAGAAACCTTTCATTCTCTGATTATATGGAACGTCAGTTTTGAAATAAAATTTCGTAAGAACATTTTTTTGGGAATTCTTGAGCAATTGATTAAGCGTACTAGTTTAAAATCAGATAAGTCATATCGAGAAAGAAAATGCATTGTGATTCTTAACGGTTTGTGTTGAATGAGCAGTCAAAATAATGTCTGGAATAATAATGAATAGGAAATAACCGACACCAGAGTCAACATAATAAAGGGTCCAATTTATGTTGCGTGAAATAATTTAATACATTTGTGATTTTAGGTATAAAATCTTGTGTACTTTAAAAATAAAAAAAAATTATATTGCTTTTACGGCCACGAGTATGAAGGCTGCGGTAAATAAAAGAATAAAATCAAATGAAATACAACATATTAAGGAAGCAGCAATAAAGTTTCAAAAATGTAATGCGCTCTACCATTTGTAGTTGAAAAATGTATGCTGATAATAAATTTCAAAGCGAAACTGCTTATTCAAAGATTGAAGAACTTGTCCCATTGAAGAGAGAATTCTATTAGCGAAGATAACCCCGTTTTCAAACCTCTTTTGATTATGCACGCATCTCTTTCTTATGTAATGAATTCTGTGCTCAAATCTGAACAAATTGTAATGTTTTATTTGGTGCTCCGCTGGAGTCTTTTTGATATTACACATTATTAGCCTCATAGTGTTTAATTTTTCGTGTGCTAAGTCCTAGATCGAACTCGAGTGGGTCCGCGCATGCATAAGCAGAGTAGGGGCTTTTAACAATAACTTAACTGAACATCTATGAGGCCTTATCAAAGACATTTAAGATTTACAGATAGTATTTTAGATTTACAGATCTTCAGTTTTACTGATAGTCTTTTGAAATAATCTTCCTGGGCATTTTTTTTACCGTTGCGCATAGCCTTATGAAATCCAGCTTTGAAATTCCCGGAGGAAAAAATGAACTAAGTAATTTATTTATTCATGTAGTTATAACACTTAAAACTGATGGCGTTTTTGTTACATAATAATACATTTTAATATGTTTCAATCGCCTCTTCAATTTCCTCGCTGGGTGCATTGGAGTACGTGCAGTATTTTGCATGCTCAATGAACATTTAAGGAAGACATATGGATTTGAAAGTGATGGGTTTTCACGTTGAAATGCAGTCCTTATGGGAGAATGATGACCTTACTTCACATAGCTATTTCTATCTCAACTTTGGTACGACCAATGTCATTATAAAACTAAGGCAACAAGTACAGGATATTGAGTAACATAATGTATTTATTTAAGCTCAGGCCATTGTAAGTTTAACACTAGTATTTAAGTTGAAAGAGCGTACTTCCGGTGTTCTTCCGAGCATGGAGCTGGCATGCTGCCGTGAATATGGCTACGTTTTAAGTACTCAGATATAAAATATGAAATATGGTATAGAAATTAAGTAAAGGGCTTCTATTTTAATCTTTAGAATACCTAGGTTACTTCCATTCTAGGTTTTTTAATACGGAATAGATTAAAAAATGGAATCAATAAGGTATCACCAAAAATGAGATGACGGCGAAAAGATTATGATGAATTTGATTTAAGAATGAAGGTGAGGAAATGGATGATGCCATGAACAAATGATTGAAATGAAAAATAACGGTTGATGGAAATTTAAATAATTAATGCAATATCTATTGCGTGAATAAACGCTTCTGAATACTTGAAAATACGAAGGCTGAACTTTAGAACACTGCAAGGTAACATATAGCAAAGCAGAACTCTGCTGTTTATGCGTTGTTATGTGCTTCTATTACACATTTACAATGCAATTCATTACAAAAATAAATATTTAAGATATATTTCAAAACTTATAAACCTTAAAATAATTATTTCTTTAACTCAGTTCATTTATAAGTCTCAATATGAAATTGTGATGGCATAATAATGGAATTTAATAGAGTGTTAATTTTCATTTGGTACATACAACTTTGGTTTAACATGTTGTTCTATGGTATTTTACCCTAAGGATCGTTTGAATACATATTTTAAAATACGAAACGCTTCAATAAGTCTAAATTGACTCATTAACATAAATTGTTTACCATAAGACTGCAATACTTTGAAGTGCAGGTTCTTAAGTAGCAGCGTCGTATGAGACATTACGTGCCATGTCAATCACATCAAACAAAAATACTTGGATATCAAAAGGATGTGGTGAACTCGAATCTTCGACTTCCACGGTGGCTCGATTCGGTGTGGTGAAATTCCCCTAAGAAGAAGAAACAGCATCCAAAATGCGATAGCAGAGGATACACATTACAAATTTGCGTGTGAAACTGGTAAACCAGGATTCGTAACATAAGGTTTTAGTCGTAATTTACGTGAACTCCTTTCGTCTATTGATGATTCGGCCACTAATATTTCCTGTGCGCGAATACTATACCTACTGAAGTGGGATACAAATTCTACGCATTATATGTGATCAAAAATACAATAAGATAAACTAGTTGACAATGGACTGAAATAGGTTTTTGACTGTTCCAAATAGGGAGGCAACTTATATTCACAGAGATAGAAATTCCTACCATAGTACTTAATGATAATATAATTAATTAATAAGTGGGTTTAAGCGCTTCTTCTCATCTTTTACGTAGTTATTTATGTATGTGTGTCATCAGCTGACAGTATCCTCCAGTGCTATCTATCCTGTTCAGAGAGCTCATATTTTAAATGACTGTTGCAGGTTCTTCTTATAAATATACCAAGAAAATTTTTGAAAACCTATACACTCCCTTTTACATCCTTCAAATCTGCTCGTTACGTTTTCATCTGCAGAATACATGCACAAACATTCTTCCATCCTCGCTAGTTTCAACAATCTAGCTCGTGACATAGGTTAGATATTTTATCAGGTTTCTCGGTCGCAAATAGAGATCACCCGCCATGGTAAAGGCCGTGGATGAAATTCTGGCAACAAGTATAGATCGGAAAGTTATCACATTCCAATTCTAATACTCAAGATTTAATATATAAATTATATTCCCCAACACTTCGAGTATTTAATGGCATGATGACGAGGATAATTCTTAAAAGTAGGTGTTTTGCAGTGGGTGAGGGCGTACCAGCTTACAGACCTCTGCGTAATTCTCTGTTGTGACTGCGTATTAACTTGAGATTAGCTCTTCCTTTGAAAGCATAGTCATCCTAGGGAATAGGTTCAGTCCCAATAGCAGGTGAGAATTCCTCGAGTTGTTGACCTCAGGTCAACGTTGTAAGATGTTATGAAAATAATTAAGGGAAAGTCAACTTTACCTTAGGATCTTAGGTAATTGTTGACCTCTACCGTCACTTATGGACGACCTTAAGGTTGATAATATTGGAACCTTTAAATACACTGATCATTTATTGATTGAAAGAAATCTGATTGATTGACATTTTGCCACCTTTCTGAAGAAAAGAATATCCTTACTTGAACACTCTCCATGGAGTCGGATGGTTACTTATCACAATATTTCCACTATTTTAGTACTCTTGAGTATTTCTAGACCTTAGCTTAGCAGAACCCTAATGGGCATATTGAAGAAAATCTTGGGTAAAGGAATATTTTCAGTTAAGACAATCAAATTTTCTGTGATTTTTATTCCTCTGACGCAAAATTTTCCCCTCGTTCCCAATGCAGGTGGTTCCGGAAGATGGAGGGCATCTTCCGCCTGGAGACCGTCACGGAAAACGAGCGACGATTCCTTCTCGGGGGGTCTCTGGTGCTTAGGAACGTCCAGGCGGAAGACGCCGGCTTCTACGTGTGCTCTGCCAACAATTCGGCGGGCAGCGCCAGCCTCGAGGTGCAGCTGCGCGTCCTGGCACCCGTCGGCGTCCACGTGCAACCCTCCAGCCTTCTCGTAGACTCGGGACAGAGCGCCGAGTTCATCTGCGTCGCGACGGGCCTCCCGCCGCCCGAGACATGGTGGCTGAAGGACGGGCAGCGGATTCGCATGGGCGGGGACGGCACCTCGGCCACCGTCACGGGAAACGGAGAGCGGATCGTAGTCGCCTCCGCCCAGCGGGAAGACCAGGGCATGTACCAGTGCGTGGCACAGAGCGAAAACGACATGGCGCAGAGCACAGCCGAGCTGCGACTAGGCGGTGAGTGCCCAAGTTCAATCCCAAAACCTTTCTGCTTCGGGAAGGGATGTGCAGAGCGGTACACGGAAAAAAATCTAGTTAGAATAACTAGAATCCTTGTTATTTTTACTACACTGTGTAGTAAACTATGAACCAACCCGATTCCTGGTTATAACTACTACACCGTGTAGTTAAACCAGTCTGGTTAGATTTACTACACTTTCTGGTTATTTTAACATCCCTGTCCAGTAAAAAATACTAAATCCGCAGTTAAAATTACTACACCTTCTGGTAAAAGCAGCAGGGTATTCTCGTTAGAAATACTACGCAGCCAGTTGAAATTACTACACTGTTTGGTAAAAACAGCATGACTGCCTGGTAGGAAATACTACATATTCTGGTAAAACTGGTCGGTCAGGAATAATATTTTTTTAATACTATAGTTCTTAATTAGTATACCTGTACTCTATAGGTGGTCTACCGAGGTATGAATTGCAAGGGATTCAGTGGATGTAATAATACAAAATAATACGGTAGCATTGTAATAAACATTTATTATTTTGCAGATTTTCATACAATATATGGACAACGTAAATGAGGCAGGGCTTATAGTACTTAACAAGTACAATTCACATTAGCAAAAATGAAAAAAAGAAAAGGATACATACATGTTTTTATGCTATCAACCATGCCAAACAACACATTTGGTTAATTTCCGTCACTGATTTAAATTCCACACCTTTTTGGTGAAAGGCAATTGACTACCTCCTGTAGAATTCTACAACTCACAGTTGACACCCACCCTGTCTTATTAAAAGTATGTACACTGACAGTCAGATCACTTTTTGAGGCGAGCTCATAAAATTTAGGGCATGGGGTGGCCGTATCTTCAGTCTCCAATTCCTTCCTCGCGTCATCAGGGTATGGGTAGTCTTCACCCCCCTCTCTATCGTCGATATCATCAAAAAACGTGAAAACTTTAGAATTCTGTCTGAAATAAATAATTTCAGATGCAAAAAATATTGGATACAGAAAATGCATGCAGCTTGACTGGTAATTATGTAGAAAATCACTTCAGCGCCCATGCGTGAGTAATACGTACCTTTAAAAACACCTTTGAAGACAGAAAGAATCCAGAGCTCCAGTAGTAGATCGACTTACTTCTTCATGAGTATAACATTAACGGGAGCAGTCATAATGGACTCACTATTAAACGTCCTCACGCTTCAACCGGCAAGATACTACTGAGGCTACTGAGTCCAACGACCGTTGGGCCTTCACGGCTATGCAACAATGTATCAAATGTAACAATTTTCGTCCTCGCGCCTCACCGACCGATTGTTCGGGCACGGGGGAAGCTTGACACGGCGGTACTCGCGTCGTTGGGGAAACTATGTAAGCGGTTGTCTGGTAAAATTAACCAAGCAGCCGCAACCAAACTTCTGGCTCATATTACCGGACAGGGTCTGGTAACGCGAGCTAGGATTTTGGTAATTTTAACCAGGATTCTCGTTATTTTACCTAAGAAGGGTTCAACCAGGATCAGTGTGGTAGTTCTAACTACACCTTTTTCTCCGTGTAGGGAACTTTTCTTATTGAGGCCTAATCGACGTAGCAATGCGCCAACCATTCGAAAATCCGGTTGAAAAACCTGAACATAGCAGATGGTAGCCTTTTTGGGTGCTATACGAATTGTTCTGTACAGCTTTGTCGGATGGGATGTCATACCGTATACATTGGTGCCCTTGAGTTGTGCGAAAGCAGTGCTGGTTCAATAGCATCAACATAACTTAATTCGCCCAACTCATTCATGACAACAATGGAAACGATGTACCGAATGACACGACTAAGATCATTTACGTCCTACAGGTTAGTTCGGAGTTTCGAAAGGATTAGAAGCTTTATGGAGTGGAGGGTGAGAGTTGAAATATATGCTTTCGGCATTTGCTTTATCTTAACAAAGAGCAACAATGTTCACTGCTTTTTGTTGAACGGTGGGAACACCTTTCTTCTCACTTTGGAAACAATAACGTAGATTCAGCATTGGATATTTTAGAGATTTACTCTCATCCTGATAAATAATTCCAATATTGCAATGGAATATAGTAAAATTTGCATATATTCCTGTTTTGGTACATATTTTACCTTAGTTTTCGTGCATGTACATCCGTCTTCCATCACCGCGTAACATCCAGGTAAGTTTTTGGTGTCAGGAAATTGACGGAATGACATGGCAAAGAAGCATCATTTTTCACTCAGTAACTTAAGCAATGGTTTCCAGGCTTAGTACTCTTTATCGATATTTTCATGGCGGAGAAATAATTGACAGCACTGCATAAATCTAGTCATAAGTTTCCCCTGAATAACTATGGACAACAACACCCTGTCTCCGGCTCCGTTTATTTCGGCCCCATTCCACCCATCCACCCCTTCGTATCTCCGCTTTCTAGTCCCACTCACCAGTTTGACTTCACTCCTGACTGACTGCCGGATTTAGAATGCTCTGAAGTGTGCAAAGACATGTTACATTGAAATCATGTACCTTTTTCCCGAGTCAACCGTTGCCATGGCTCCGCTCCCGACTCCCACGTTAAACATCGTTTTTTTTTTCTCTATGCACACGAAATCCATATCCTCAGAAAGAAGGCCATATTTTTTTGGGGAGCAAACTGAGGTCACGAGTACATTTATTCGTGTTTCTAGGTTTTCCCCCTCCCATTACAGCTTCTCGGGAGAAGTAATTGATTGAGTTAGTAGAGCGGAATATAAAACTTGATTTGAAACCGAAAACATGGTTGCCACAATGTTTCCAATGTCTCTAAGTCGTTCCCTCATTTCCCACTAGCCAGCCTATTTCGCCTGAGGCTCACTCCCGATTGATTCAAATGGATGGGAATTCGTACAAGAAAGAAGATTATACTTTGGATGGAATTTGGCACCATTCCATTTGCTCACTGCGCCGTCATTTCTTGTAGACCGTGTTACGTACATCAGTTGACCTAATTACGTTGGATCACGGATTCAGGAAAGGGGCACTAGGTTTTTACGAGCTCCCAAAAGAAGAATGGTTAAAACTCGTTAGTAAACAGAAAGCTCTAGCGTTTATGATTCATTCAACGTAATCTTCGATAAGCAATAAACGTCTCATCATTAATAGGTCTTTACGTCCTTCTTCTGGTGCGCATTATAAACTTCACCTTCGTCTATAAATTAAAAACTGCCTCTTACTAAAGAGGGAGAAAAACTTTATTGACGCTAACCTTAATAATGTAAAGAGGTTTTCGTACTACCACCAAATTCAAATGGACGAAAGAGCTTCATTTGGATCCATACGGCTCCTAGGGAATAGTAATGTTTATCTACATCAATGAAGAAAAGCATTGCTGCACACTTTTTCAAAAAAGAATATTTGGATATCAATAGATATGGTATTGATTGGATAAGTTTCAAGCAGAATTTTATATGTCATCCAAGAAAATGAACCATTATGTTTCCATGAAAGGGCTCAGGATTTTTTAAAACAGAATTGCGTGTGGTGGATTCCATATCCTCTTTTGGGTCCGTTGCATAATGATTTGCCCAGTTCAGTTCCCTTCGGAATGGCAACGTCAGTTATTTAATCACCCTGAATATAGGAATTGAAACAGAATTGGATGGTAATATGTAACGAAGTGGAGTCGTGTAATACTTAGCCTCTAAGAATACACAAAAGTCAAGGGGTAGATGCGGTGGGAGAACGATCTATAGCTCAATGGCTGATTTCCATACATTAGAAAGCCCAAAGACTATGAGGCCAAAGTCGGGCTCTTGGTACTTCACCCCCTGGACCTAAAAACACCAAGATGGCGGAAGTACACAATTAAATGTATCGCAGGAAAGTAAAATTGCATTGGTAGCTGCATGTTGGTATGAGTACTTAAAGCTAACCCTACTAACAGAATGTTTTTGCATGTTTGCTTTGCAATTTCTATCTTTTTTAAAAAGTGTAGTTCTGACTACTATATTAATACTATTCCTTTTTTATGCATGATATGTAGTGCATGTTTGGTGAGAAATCACCCCCTGCCACACACCCTTGTGGTGACTTGCAGGGTATTATGTAGATGTAGATAGATGTAAAAGGCTGAATTGGGTTACAAGTGAGTACGAGTATTCACCAAAATCAGTCGAAGGACTATTACTGCAGCTTCAAAAATTCTCCTTTTCCTCAAGTATCAACGAAGAAGTTTCATGAATTTAATTTGTGTCAATAAAGAAGAAATTTCTGTGAAACCATAATCTATTGCTCCTTTGCAAAATTACAAATTAATTTTTTAAAAATTGTCTTTCTTAATTATTTAAGATTCATATGCTAGGGTGCTTTGGGGTGGCATTTCTACAATTATCAAAGTTCTAATGCTATCATAGAACACATTTGGTAGATTTTATTCAATATACCTCGTAAAAGAAACAAATTTAATTGTTTATTGGCTTTCGGGAAAGCGCGAATTTTCTTCTGATGCATTTCTTAATGTTTTAAACACCTTTCATTTTTTCATTGGAATAGTATGCCGTTATTTATTTTTGCCGTTGGTTTCTCCAGAGCTGTAAGGATCCTACGAGAACATATGCTGATATTGTTTTTTTTGCCGTAGGTTCATTAGATCTCTAAAGATCCTTGGAAAACATTGTAAATGCGTCTCTGTTCATAAACTCCCACGAATGCATGAAAGTGTAGTTTACTCGCCCACACCCATCAAACTCCATTTTACACCCTATCACTAAACATGTAGGAATTTTACATTAATATTGCAGACATTTAATATGAATGCCCAGCATTTTATGCTCAAGTATTCATCTTTGAATATATATCGCTTCACATTACAATTATCTTTTGAAGACTTTAGTGTTCCATGCTTGAAAAAGTGCATATCCATCTTCTCTCGTGTTAACTTATTCCTATATTTTGTCAATTACAAACATCTTATTTCCACAAAACCGAACATGATGAAGTAATACTTCAAATACAATGAATTTTTTCTTTGCATCATTTTGCTTAAGAATGAATGAAAATTTCGCCATCATCAATGTAATTTTAAAATGCAGTTTTCGTGCGACGCTGTTGGCATATGGTGACATATGAAGGCTTTACTCGTTTCAGTTTTTCGAGAAAGGAATGACTTCGCCATATTTTCAAAGAGAGTGGAATTAAATGCTGGTAGACTTCGCCATATTTTCAAAGAGAGTGGAATTAAATGCTGGTAGACTTCGCCATATTTTCAAATAGAGTGGAATAAAATGCTGGTAGGCTTCTGATGTAATTCCTTCGTTAAAATCGCCCGCCAATTTCCCTTCAATGAGTGCTTTTGGCAAAGAATTTCATCCATTTCCTTTGGGTTGGATAGTAATTTCCTCCAGAGTAAATGATTTTTAACGAATCATGATTAGAATACATTTGCCATAATCCGAGACACGTGTACTGAAATTGCAATTTTATCAAAACTTTCCCTCTCAAATATTTAATATTTCTTTAATTTTTCCCCACGTTACGAGAAACGTTTTGAACAACAAAAAATGATTCATTTAGTGAATCTGAAAATGGTTACTTGACGTAGTTAGTAATACTATCAATGGATGACACTTTTTTGGTTGCACATATAGTATTTTTACCACAGGTTTGGAAAATTTAGACATTCAATTAAAAAATTTTATTTAATGTAATTGCAGCGTTTTAAATTAGATTGAAACGTTCCTAGAGGAATTAAAAACTAAGCAACCGACGCCAATGTGTGCCACATTATTTGCTTTTATTGTGCATGTGGATATGATGTCGTAAATGTTCTCAAATAACCACTCTGAAGCTCTCTCGTAACTCCAGCGTAAGCGAAAATATTCTAGCGAGTGTAATAACAGGACTGGCGTGGATATTTGCCCACCGAACCCACTTGGCAAGCATTGAAATTGCTCCATTTTACTCGCACACTCAAATAGTCACAGGTTTAAATAACATGCGCCCCACAAATTCTCGTTTCCAACATGCACCAATACCCATGCAAACCCTACAAATGTATTTGGACATTGGAAAAAATGGGGACGTGATCAGCCGATGGAAGTGAGTGGAGCTTCGTGATTGCAGCCTAGTGACTACCCGCACGATCATCGCCCCTATAGCCCGTTTATAAAAGGAGGAAGATAGTGCTTTTCGCTATTGCCTTGACCTTTCCACGGTCGGCTCCGCTGCGCTCACAAAAGCCACCCTGACTTTGGTTGATGAGGATTGGCCGCTGGTGAGGGAAGTGAGGGAGGAGGAGAGTGGGCAAGCTCGACGGCGAAAGGCAGAAGAGAGAGAGAGGACACGTGTCTCGCGGCAGTTCCCTTCATCATGGATGGCCTGTTAATGAGCGCGAGGCACGCACGCCCGAAGGCTTCTTATGAACAAGCCGGGTATCACGGTGGGGGTTACCGTGGAAAGGGACGGCTGAAATGGCTGACTGGACCTGTCCGCTCCCTCCCGCACTGCCCCCACACAACCGCTGCCTTTTTCGATTGGCTCTGCTCTTCACAATGAGGTGCTTTTCTATCGGTGAACCATTCCACGTGCCCGTGCCCGATTAAGCTTTTAAATTTCCATGTGACACCAGGTTGCCAAAAGCTGGATCGAGCCTTACCACCACATATTTTCAACATTCATTTCAGTGATTTTAAATGAAATTTGCAACCACTACCTTCAGCTGTATCTGCAGAGTCACATATTTCTAGTTCCCATCATTTCAATAATATTTCCGAATACGCTAGTGGAAATAATAACGTGGGAAAAATGCGAATTTCACGTTGATACTTTTATGATACATGGTATGTATCCTGTATAATAATAATGTGGATGACACTGCGTTAAGAGTTTGAAAAAAATGCAGAAATTGGTGATGCAAATACCCGGCGCTTAAATAGGCGGCCTCATGCCTGAAATTTTCCGAGAGAGCAGAAGTATGCATACTATGAGTAAGGTCAAAGCATATACTCCATCAATGATCCATCTGTGATAAAATATTTCTGCTCGGATATCCTCGTTCCCCTAACTTTATTAGTTCATCAATAGCATTCCTTTTGACTATTGAATGAACTGTATTTAATAACTTGCTTTTATCTTCATGAGCTCATTCTCTTCTTTTACCGTCCCTGATTTTGATCAATTCTCTTTACTTTTCCTTCCCATTTGACTCTGAGCATGCAGTGTTCAAAGTAGCAATTTCCATTTTCCACGGACGTCAAAGTCCCATCAATCGGCTTGTCTCTTATTTCAAATTGAATGCTTGAATATCTTCGTTCTCTTAGTAACTCATCCTTTCATGCCTAAAAATTATGTTGTGTGTGTAGAAATAATAATAACAATGGACTAGGTTCCAAAGAATTCAGGTAACGCCACCCACAACCTGCCCTTCTCGAATGAAGCCCCTAGTTAAGTTGGGTGTGGCAAAGAAGCAACATCAAAAACGGGAGCTCGCATGGAGTGTACTGAAAGCCTGACCTTCTAGTTTGCCATGCTGCCAGTGAGCCAAGTTGCAGAGGATACATGGCAAAGATGCACTCGCTGTGGTTTGAGATGCATCCTGAAAATCACCATATTTCGCTGCAGAATGGGTGACTACGCCAATCAAATGCGCAAGAAAATAACACCCCAACCACAAGGTCAGAGTAGCAAACGACTGGCCAAGGATTACACCACGGCAGCAGGAGATTCATCCACAAAAGTAGATGAACCCCCGACTGCCGTGGCCTCCGCCGACATTTCGGTGAAGGGGGTGAGAGCAGTGAAGGAATGGCTTACAGCCAAATACAGCAGAATCTCAGGTCAATCTGGAGATATGACCTCTACGGCAAGAACAAGGTTCTCACCGGACTCGGACCTGTGACCATACGATTAGCAGGCGAGGAGATTTACCTCACCACATCCTGGGTTGGGGCGGAGGTAAAGCATTGTAAATAATTTTCCTCCAAACATTTATGAACACTATATTAATAGAATGTATTCAACTTCAAAAAGCAGAAGGAATTTTCTCCTGCGTATGTGAGTATATAAATAGAAGGTAGACTACGTATATTTGTTTGGGTGAAAAAGGGCTTACTATGTGTACGTATAGATAAATGAAAAATTGCTTTGATTACTCGCTTTTGGATAGAGAAGCCTATAGCTGATTCCCTAGGGTTACCCCAAAATAAGACAGCAAAGGTAATTAACGAATGAACATTGGTATAATACAAAGATTTAAGGATGTGGATGGAGGCAATTGGAGCCAGCCTCCTAATTATATATATGCCTGTAGAGATTTTTCAATCAGGGAATCAATGTGCAGTGAGCTATTCAAATTAATTGCGATCTGTAATCCTAGAAAGTTTATATTAAGAGAAGTGGTGATATTGGGCAGAATAATCTCTTTGCAACTGTGAGATGGTAAGTTTGCATGAACGTGTAAAAAATAGTTTTTTCATTATTTACAATCATATTGTTGCTTTTGCATTACTCAGCCATTTGCTTGATAGTTACATTAGCTGCTCCAAGAAGATTTGGAATGTAGTTTGATATTACTAAACTAGATGTATCACTAGCATAAAGTATTGGTTTGCTATGACAAAAATAGTGAGAGAGGTCTTTTACGAATATAATGAACAGTAGATGCCCCAAAATTGAACCTTGTGGCACATCTAGATTCACCTTCATTGGTTTGGAGTTGTTAATAGCAATGCCATTATGTCCAACTTGGTAATAACTAACAATCTGATATCTGTTACTGATAGAAGACACTACTCAGTTTATGGCAGCCCCATTTATGCCCAAGTTTATCACTTTGTATTTTAAGATTGTATGGTCAATAAGATCAAAAGCTTTAACCAAATCAAAAAGATTCCCAAAGAACATTGCTTATCGTTTAATGCAAGAGGGATATTATTAGGAAGATCAAAGACTGCAGTATCAGCAGGTCGCCCAGCCCTGAGGCCATGTTGATTAGTACTAAGGGAGTTATGCAAGCCAACATATTTAAGGATACGGTTGTAAAAATATTTTTCACATATCCTCGAAAAGACAGATAACACAGAAATTGGTCTATGATTATTTGGGTTAGTAAGTGATCCCTTTTTTGGGATCGGCAAGTCCTGAGTATATGAGATCCCTAGGAAATTTTCCTGGGGAGAAGACATGTTTATTATGTCTGCAGGTGGGGCTGCTATAACGTTTGAGGTGGCTTTTATAACAGACTTTGGTATCCCATCCGCACCAACTAACTGAGAATTCTTTAGTAGTTTTATGATAGGAATAACTTCATTGGGGTATGTTGGAAAAAGAATAAAGGAGGTTGGAGGTGAATTTAGTCCCCTAGAAGGGTAGATAAATAAAATACTAATAAGCTTACTGGTAACTATCGTTACTCATCCTTGCACCAAAAGTTTTTGAACGTTCAAGTTTGATGACCTCTTAGTAGCCTCTGTACATAATAGTGTCCAGAATAAAATTTCAGGCGCTATCTTAAATTATTCTGTCCATATTTGATATAAATGTACCATACCAAACTGATCTCTTTAGTCATTCTCGGTGAATTTCTCCCCTTTTGACTGCCGAATCCTAAAATGAGTAATGCTCCTGTAATACTCCTAAAAGTCTTTCACTTGATTCAGATTAGATGTGTGACAGATACCGAATGCACCTTAGATGGAAGAAAAAACCATAATATATTAATGAGGAAATACTTGGCTTAGAGTTTTCTTTCTGTTGCATATGGTCCATATCTTCAAACGAATCACACTTCTCTCCGCAAATTTGACTAGTCGTGAACTTTTTCTTCGGTGGTAATTCCAGCTCAAGAAAGACATTTCATTTTCTTTTATCGGTGAAGTTCCCATCTCTTATACGCACCAGTATTATTGCTCACAATGAGACACTCATTTTTTACTCATTCGCTGTGACCAGAAGAATTTTCCCCTGTTGCCTCTGCGTTTTTGCCTTGCTACACACCTCTTGCACACACCTCCCTACTCCGCACGAAAAAAAAACTTCTTTGTGATATGTTAAATGCTGTGATGGCCCAATTACTGACAAAAAGTAATCGAATACAGTTACTCTGACTGAAATGTAATTGATTACATATATCAATTACTTTTCAAACATATTATTCATTACAATTACAAATAGATTAATTAGGCAGTTCAATACGAGCTTTGGAAAGAAATAGTAAGCACTCGAATGCACATTTTTCTTATTGCAATAAAAGCTTAATTTTAGTAGCCATTCTTTCAATTTTTATCTTATATTAACCTGTGAATTTGTTGACCAAATTCTTAGCAACAAGTTTTTCTAACCATTTGAGTAACGTTATTAATGTAAAATATGACCCTCATTGGATATTATGCCCATACCTTTTAAGGAACTTTCTTGACCACTAAATATTAGAGTAAAAGATTAAGTAATGTTTTGATACAATGACGATACATAATTGAAGTAAGCTTTTGTGCTTTTCTGGAGTATTAACTGAGTAAATTCTTCTCGGTTCTTCATCTGGGTGAGGTTCTCCATCTCCTCCGACGTTTCAATGAACGACTCGCTCATCGTCTTCAGGGCAAAAGAGCTTTCCTGGAAGACGATTAGCGAGTCATTCTTGATTTTTAATACTTTTTAATGATACTTTATTTTCTCTTGATAAAATAAATTCAAACCATTAATAGATCACTGGAAATAATTGAACACCATGCTGTACATCATTGAGTTCCATGGTAATTACAATGTGCATGAAAGTTAACTATTCACTGCCTTTAAATTTCATCAGATAAGAAAAACTGTTATTAAAAGTATTGAATCGGAATGAATTACAAGGGCAGCCATAAGAGAGTTTAAGCATTGTACTAAGAGTAAGTTTTTATGCATATTGGTAGGTCATTAGGTATACATGGCTCCTATTACATTATTCTTACTATGATTTAAAGTAGAAATATATGCAAATGCTGAATAATCTCTGCTCAAATATTGGCGAACTAAGGAAAGGAAGGTATTGAGTTTTCTGAATGAAAACATAAGGCTAAAATTATTTGGAATAGCAGCACTTTATTTTGAAAAACAATTGCAAATTATAGGCCTCGTCATCTCGTTCCCTTTGGCGATATAAATTATTTCCCCGCACCAAACAAACGGTCCAATGAGGCACTAGAAGGCATTCCAGAATTGTACATAAAGAACATTTCCTTTAAGGTAGGATAAGCCAAAATGCATTCCAAATGAGTATCACAACTGCTCAAATATGCATCCAAATCATTAGTACAATATATACCGTGGTCCTTACCATAATAAAAAAAATGAAGAATCATCATCACAGGAAACGCCTCCATTCTTTTCCGCTGATACCTCCCCTACGGCAAAGAAATGTCCTTTGACAGGGTTGAGATGACAAACTCCTTTTTGTAACTTTGCAGCCAATGGAATTTCATTGAGTTTTCAGTCATACAGCAGCTATCAGCGTAAGGTCATCCATGAGAGGTCCAAACCTCTTATATAGACCTATTAGATGCATTGCGAGGGGCATGCAGCGAGTAAATTTTCTCTACCCTTCTCCCTTCCAGCTCCCTGATTATGCACATAATGGTGGGAAGAAGGTACCCTCTGAACATATTTTTCCTTGCCTGTAAAATGTTTAGTGCCACAGCATAGGTTTCATCACCTATTAAATAATGGAAATTTTCAATCTGTTCACAAAATCACAATGTTTTGTTCAAAAATATACTTTAAACATAAATGCAAATTATTCTAAAACTATTCATGAGGATGATGAAACTCTAGGGACTTATGATAATTGTGTAAGTGTAACAAGTTTAATTGAAGAACTAGGATGGAAATTTCTATCAGAACGCATGTTAACATTAAGTAAATTCGAAACCGATTTGTTCACAGAAGACGGGTATATATTAGGAAACACTGCGTATTATGCTAGGTTTAATCATATAAACAAGATTAGAGAGATAGATTGTCGTACCGATAAATTTAAAATGTAAATTTTCCCGTGTACCATAGGAGAGAACAATAGGTAGTGTAGCAAAGGGATAGGTAGGTGAAGTATAGTCAGAGTAGTTAGTGCATTATGCCTGTAATAACAACCAAAAATTCCTTTCTTATTTCGTAAATATTAGCCATCTAGCTGCATGCGACCCTATTATCTAGCATGTCTCCATTAAATATCATAGCTGCATGTCAATATTGCATGTTTGATGATCTTCACCCCCTGCCACGCACCCTCGTGGTGGCTTGCAGAGTATTACGTAGACGACTAAAGGCCAAGAAATGGCATGGAATACGCATCAGCAATATTTGAATGTCGTTTTTCTGGAGAGGAGAAAATTTTATAATCACATCCACATATTGCTCTGAAAAGATACACAGATGAGATTCATGCAAGCCTAAGTTAATCTAATAGGCTATGATGTCTCTCTTGTCAAACCTTATTCACCCACAGCACAAGACACTTGACGCTATCATACATACTCTTCCAACTAGTTATGAATGGAGTTTCTTGCTTTTTGGCTATCCCGAATATAAAACATGTCCAATTAATTGATGAAAAGAGTATGCATTTATTTATCAAAAATTAGATTTAAAAAACGGTTTCAACAGATGGAATGTATCCAAAATAGAACACAAACATTTACTGCCACTAGATTTAATGTGTGAGCAGAACACCGTTGATGTGGGGGTATCATTATGTGAAAATCACTACATTGCTCAGGGTGTGGTGATGTTATTCAAGTAGACTGGATGTCAGCATCCACGTGACAATCAAAATCATCATTCTCTGCTTCAATCCTAATACATAAAACCCTGAAAAGAGTGTTGTAGTTTAAAAAAGGTTGAGAAATTACATTAAGATCAAAACGAATTTGTAAAATACAACTGCTAGATGCATGAATTAAAATTCTCAATTAATCTCACCAACGTATTTGTCATCTTAATTACATAAATGATTTAATAAATTTACTTGCATTATCTGTGATATAGGACACAACTTTATTTTGCATCCCAAACTCCTTGCAGATGTCATTCATAGCCATGGCCAAAATATCGTGTATGCTGTGCAGTCATCCTCTTGATGCTGAGCATAGCAGGTTATCTTATTACATCTGGACTGCCATTCCAGTGTAGGATATTCTACAATGTGACCAGCAGTCAGATTAGGTTGATAAATGCAGGGCTTTCAACCACAGAAAATGACTGTCCAGTACCACAAATAAAATCGAGGGCTAACTGTCTACAGTAACTTGGCTAACATAATGTTTGGAAAAAGAGAGAGTAGAATGTTTTTTCACGATTCTTGCCGGTCACTATCAGCTGTTTTCCTTTTCTTCCTCCTTAGTGACACATCCATCTCCCACAAAAGACCAGGATGAACTCATTAAAAAAAGTTTCAGTTAACGTATTTAACTATAAGAACGTACATTCACGGAGAATTCATGATTCAAAATGAAAAAAAAATCTGCGGAACCGGAATACTAGGGTACATGACAGGAGCTAACACAATTTATGATTGTACACATTTTAGGGTGAGCGAATGAAAAACGTGGCACTATTCTGGTTACAAATTTAATGAGCCGACATATTTCACTACACTATAGCATACTCCTGATGATGCTACAAAGCAGTGAAACATGTTGGCTCTTTGAATTTGTCACTGTAAAATAGTGCTACATTTTTCATTCCCTTACCCTGAAATGGAAATTCACGAAATATCGGCTTCAACGAACTCTTAAAATACGCATTTTATTTTAATATCATGTATGACGCTCCGCTACGCCTTTATATAATAGAGCTGAATTTGAATTTTTAGGAATTGTTTATATTAACGAATAAACGCTGAACACAGCACATGTTGAAAGAACTTTAGGATAGGTAGGAAAGAAAGGCAATAAGATGCAGAAATAAATGAATACATAGTACTAACTATACAATTCTCTTCAAGATCACACTTACTGAAGGCATCCAAATGTATTAGTTACAATCTAAATTCAAATTTTTTGATGGAATTTAATTTCACTTAACGCAATATGTTTTCTAAGGTTCGATGATGTGCCCCACACCGACTTAAGAATTTTTTTACCGACACACTGCTTGCATCGTGCAGACATATTCATCTCCGAACGATTGATTTCTAATTCATAAAAGTTTTTAGGTAGGGAGATGGAAATTCCCTTGTTTCGTTTTACATGCTCGTAAATATTTCCTCTACTGGTAGATTAACAACGATCCACGAAATGAAGCCACTTAACCAATGTGGTGGCTTGTTTGTATGTCAAAAGTGCATGCTTGGTGATCTTCACCCCCTGCCACACACCCTCGCGGTGGTTTGCAGGGTATCGTGTAGATGTAGATGAATCAACCAGCAGCAAATTAAATTAGATCTTCTCGGGTGTGCCCACGGGGTATCAGAGCAAGATGACGAGTGATGACGAGGACGACAACGGACAATCTAGCAGGAATGTGTACATGCGGTACAAGCAATCCAGTTACAGTTTAAGGAAATCCGGTTGTAACGGCGATAATTCGATGCGCTCGATGTATTGCTAAACAGACATTCAAAATGACGTCATGTCCACTGTATTCAAATGAATTTGGAGTGGACAAAGGTGATGGATGAATAATGTTAGCTACCAAAAAACTTTTTGAGAAGGCATTTGAAAAGTAACGATTACTTGAAGTGAATTAGGAGTAGGTTAATAGTAAAAACTACCTTTTTTAAAGGAACGACAACATGTAAAAAATACGCAAAACGTAGTCCTTATCGGTATCCGATTACTTTTACGCAATTAATTGTCATCACTGGTGTCATGCATGTAAAATGTTTCCTAAGGCTTGCTAATCATGGAGTTGGGGATTTAGAGACTGATATGGACTGAGGAGCTAACTGATGAATCGGCTTCTTACACCCATAACACTCAATTAAATAACCTCAATTTAGATATACATAATATCCTGCAAGGCACCACAAGGGTGTGTGACAGGTGGTTACTCCACACTAGGCATATTTTATTGATAATGAAACAACTAAATGGCTAGTGAAGACAAAAATCAAAGTAAATTCATTAATATATAAATCCTTAATGGATAACCTTCACCAATTCAAGCCTAAAATTAGTTGCACGCAAAGAGATAATTAAACCGGTTACGCCCATGCATTTATATTTTAAGATCCATATAGACGTTCTGAAAAGGTTATATTCTGCACTCTATCTCTTAACTTTCTTCACGGTAACTTTGTTTTATCCTTTTACTGCCACCCATTCTATGCGGAAATAATAATATGTTAAATATTCCTTTACTAAGACCTAAGTACCTCAATTTTCTTCTTCAAGCTATCGTCTATCAAGATCTAAACTACCACTATTGTGGGGATCCGTATTCAGTGATTTAAAAATATGGAAGCTGGCTCTCATATTTAAATTGGAATGAGACGGATCGCTAGGGCTACGTACTGCAGAAAAATTCTTTTCAGCCGCGTGACCTCGTCTTCAATCGTACTCATTGATACAGCGATATTTCCATGAATAAGAATTGCATGCGCTTTGAGTATCTGTGGTGTCTGTTTGTTACACCACCTTTAGGGAATTAGACGTCCCATTCCACCCACTGGCCACTATACTATTGAGTGCTTAGAGCAGTCCATTGAAAACATTGTGGTCTAAAAAAGTGGGACCTATAATTCACTATAAATAGTGACATGTTATGAACCTTTCGATCAATTCAACTTTTTAAAAAACAAGTCCGACTAATCGCGGCTTTTCTAACCTTCTGGTGACGAAGAAGCGATTATTTCCATAAAATTCAAAAAACTACAGGAACTGATCGGCAAAAATTCCTCAAAATGTAGCATGTCCTTTCAGAATCAAGTAAAATTTCTTCAAGCATTTTTCAGGTTGTAAGCCTCATTCAACGTCTTGAATTAAGAACATTCGTTATTGGGTTGCTTGCATGACCTTTAAAGGAATATTATGGTGGCTGAACCTGTTACAGGGGAAATTCTCGTTCTTTTTTATTTAAACAGCTTGTCTTTCGTCTCTCGCTAAAACTCGTAAATATTCTACCAATTAAACACACATAAAATCGAAAATGAGTTAAGGAATATAACAAGTACATAACCCTTTACTGTCTTGATATCCTTTAGATTTACCCCAGCGAAATATGTTTTTCATTTTCGTCTATCAATGTGAATAATTCCCGTTTGAGGTAGAATTTAAATGGGTAGGTAACACATTTATTGTATCAACATGATCCCGTAAATTCCCATGCCAGTATTACTATGTGGATAGGATACTCTCTATTATTATAATACTTTCCGGTCACATAGTGGTGGAAATCCGTGCGCAGCAAGACATTTGAGGCGATAGCATCAGCATGGAGGAGCTCTGGCTCTGGCAGGGGATTCAACAGGCAAGCAGAATGATGGGGGGCCTTACGCTCGAGTGCCACTCTATTTTTAGATTTTATCCCCCACCCACGGAAACCTTCGTCTGTTTGCAAAACTTCTGGCCTCTTGTAGGTCTTCGCACAAAGTACTCTGCATGTTAAGTGGAGATGCCTTCTCTCGAGTGCCCCACGGTACCGTTTTCTTACCTGACTACACGCATACAAATTTCTGACATACCTCTGGCCATATATAAATTTATATATCGTTGCCTTTTTGAGACTTACTCAAAATACTCCATATTATAGCCTGTGATTGGCAATAGTAGGCCATCAGGATAAATGTTTAATTTTTCCGTCCAGCCTTTAACGTTCATTTCTACTTTTACGGGCATTGGTTTCAATGAGAATCAACAAAAACAAATCGTAATATTGGTTTCCATGGTATTTCGCTTTTGGTTACTTTAGATATGCACTTTGTTGTGAAACCCAGGCATTAGTATATCAGAAGTTATAGGTTCTACTCAAAATAAAATGTACGAGAAGACTAAAAATTTTCAATGAGCGCCAATGCTGAAGTAAACGTTTTCTGGTACATATACACTGTAGATGATAAATTATTTAAAAATTATCACAAAAGTAATACCTCATTCAAATTCTCTTCTGGAACTCATAAGGTTAATTTTATTACATTAGATATATTGGCCCGAATTATGCTATGCATGAATTTTGCAATGCAAAGTGTTTTAATGTATACAGGATAGATAAAGTCAGCAGAAACGGAGGAGTGTTTATAGCTGTGAAGGACCCAAACGTCAGTAGAAGAAAAATTATTTCAGAGCTCAATGTAGAAAGTATTTGGTGTTCCATTAAAAGTTAAAGTAGATATGCAAAATGGATATATGCAGGTGCACATTACAGGCAACCGTATGCAATCGTCAATTCGTTAGTGGAACTAGAGTCAGAGAGAGTTACATTGCTTTCTCGTAACAATTAGAGGGGAATAACAGTAGGTGGGGACTTCAATCTTCCTTCACCTGACTCCAAAATGTAGTTCTATAACAGGAGGTAAAGGATATGGAACTCTACGAATCATTGTTAAACAACTTTACTTCACATTCTTTATACCAGATAGTAGCATAACCAACCAGTGGAAACAACAATTTAGACCTATTATCAAAAGCTTTAACCGAAAAAGTTCTAATTATAGTTACAGACAGAGGAATTAGTGATCATGAAATAGCACATGTGAAATTTTTTCGAAGCGCAGAAAGACATTATAAACCAAGGAGGAGAGTAAACTAATTTAGCAGGGCAAATTACGACTGTATGCAGGAGGAGTGAATGTAATCGTTCAATGTATATAACGAATATAACAAAGGATTAGATACTAAGGAATTCTGGAGAGAATTTATTAAGTTCACCTGTAGGGAGGTAAGAAACACGTACCAAATAAATTGATAAGTAATAATACAGAGCCACTGTAGCCGATAGTGTGCCACTGAAAATAGGAACTCATTAAAGTGACAAAGGTTATCCCACGCTAGGATGAAGAATGCAGGACAGAGTCTATTGGTAGAGGAAATAAATGAGTTAAATCGACAGCTTTAGCAAGGAAATCATGTCAGCAAGCGCTAATATATTTTAAGAGCAAGATGTTAGGAGAATATTTAGATAGCAAACCTAAAGCGTTTTGGTCATATTGGAGACAGCTTCAGGGAAATAGGTGTACAGCTCACACACTTAAAGGCGATAAAGGAATTCGAGTCACCAGCAGTTAAGAAAAGCCAATTCTTTAAACACCTTCCAAACAGTATTGAACTCATCGTCACACAACATGGACGAACCACCGCCGACCGCCTTCAGCGAACAAATGCCCGGAATAACAATTTTATGCCGCGGAATGGAGCATCACTTAAAAAAAAACGAACAAAGAAAAAATACGTCCCGCTTAAATTTTTTTCAGAGTGTATCAAACATTAGCTTCTGAAATAGTACCCTATCGATAAATAATATTGAATAAAATACTAAAGAAACACACACTACCCAAGGATTACACAGTAGCTTACCTACGAAAGTACACCTATTTATAAAAGTGGTGATATGGAAGAACCTTGTAACTACAGACCATTCTCACTCACGACAATCTCTTGTAAGGTATTTTAGCACATGGTAGTCAGTTCAACCTTGGGGAATTTGTGTAGTCAGGGAGTACTTATAAACATGTAACAGGTAACGGCATAATCGGCTTGGGTAAAAATATATTTGAGGGGAGGGCAAGGCACTTCTACCTATCTGGATTAATATGAATTGTAAAATGAAAGCAAGGTAATTTAACGTCGCTAGTTGTGGCAATAATTGTAAGCGTTGTCATTATGAGGAATTATGGTTTGCCTACATCTTCAACCATGCAATTAACTGTCAGTTTGTGCTTATAATTGCTTTTCTGGAGAATAAAATAAACGAAAATAGTTTTATAACTAAATTTAGTATAATACTACAAGGGTTAAAGCTAATTCATGTACTCAAATTACCCTTCAACTTAAAAAAATATGCAGAATAAATTACTTGGGTTCCTGCTATGACCTCATAATCTCATAAAATTCATGTTGAATTAAAATGAACTTCTAATTTGCCGATGAAGAGAAACGTTTCAATATGTAATTAAATTTTACAAACGAAACGGCAGAAGAGTAAAAAAACATGGGGGACGTGTTATTAATCTAATTTTACCATTATTGTTTGCAGTTTACTATGGAATGCTGGATTACCAAACGATGACAATTATTATTTTCAACCACAATAATTGAACGCAGCAGTTCAAGCATTACATGTGGGTCATTCCACGTCAATTCGAACAGAAAATCGGCAAAAATGACCGTTAGGGTCACCGATTTTGACCAAATTTGGCATAACAGCTCCATTTGATAAGAAAATGAAAACCCTAAATCCGATTTGCGAAGAAAATAGCCGTTTACGAGAAATATCAGCGTTGCAAATTAAAATTTGTCAAACGTTACTACACATTTTACGATATATCTCCGGCACTATTAAGGCTAAAGATGTACCTAAACACATATCTTAAAGGTATTGAATTAAAAAGGTATAAAAAGCATTTATATTGTGAAATTTAAACAATTTTATAAAGTCCATAACAATTTTAAATTTTCAAATCGATTTTTACCGATGTTCATGTGCCGTTAATTTTCCGAATTTATTTATGTTATAGACACAACCCTCTTCTGCAAACTAAAGAAGTTTGTCTAAGTCAATATTACATTAAAAAAATATATATTTTTGAGTGAAGGCGTAACGCCCGCCGCGGCGGTCACTGCGGCCGACCGGGCGACAGCCGACCGTATGGTACTCTGGTGTCTTCAGATAACTGTAACTTGCTCATTAATCTTATTCTCACCAATTTCAATCTTATACCAACTATTTGTGCGTGCATATGGCTAATTACTTCGCCCAGGTGTGACCACAGCGCAAGAATATTTTAAGAACGCCACCTGGCCTTGGAGAACAATTCACAAAGCTCGTCCCGTCTTCGGCTTCCAGTACTACTCTCCTTACATAGGTACTCTTATAGGTACTTATAGGTACTTATAGGTACTTATAGGTATCTTATAGTTACTCATAAGTACTCTTTCAGCATGTTCTCCGAAACTTCTTTCTCAGTACTTTCAAGGAAACGGGTGCACTAATCCTTCGGCCACCAACGACCATTCGAATTTTACTCTCAGGGAAAACAACGAGGAAGGCAGAGGAATCATTGGGCTACCCATATCATCTAAACGGATATTTTGTTTCTCTTCGAATTCCATAGCCTCCCAGGCTAAGGCAACACCCTGACATCCCATAGTTTTGCTATTGTACCCGTTAATTAAATTGGTCACTCTTTTTAACTGATGTTTTAATCATTTTCGCAACATCACTTTGCACATACGAATGATGTAAGTCTCCGGAATCAGTGAAAAAATAAATAAGGTTACTTGAGGCAATGGAATTAGTTTCAAATTTAATATTTGGATGAGTTGAAAATGTTATTAAAATCTCCTTATTGAGTAAAATAAAAATATTTCACTTTTTTGAACACAATTCGCTTTCAAAATCCTTAAATTCCTTATTTTACCTTTATATAGAGTTCATTTGAACATTATCAGAAAGTTGGCAAAAGAATTTTTTGGAGTTATCTTTTGCAATCCCTTCATGCACAGTTTTTATTACAGCTAAAGAATTTCTCATATAATGAAAGTTGCAAATAATTACGTTAATAATGCGTGCAGTAAAAATCGGAGGGTAATTAAAAAAATCAATGTCGTCTCCGTCCTGATGACGTACTGCTGGCAGAATGGATTGCCGAGGTTCCTTGCCGCAGAATTAAAAGATGAAATTAAAATAGAGTCTTGTAAATTAATGTTTCAATATACAAATTTTCTTCGGAAATACGCTAACCTTCTTACTCTACCTTCGAAAACCCACGTTCTCCTCCAAACTCTCCAAATCCTATCTGTCCCATAAAATTGAAAATTTAGTTATTCAGACTACCGAGAAAGGTACTTTAACAGCAAGTCTTTCGCTGATTGTAGAATAGCCGAACGGCAGGTATGAATACACTCCACGGCAGGTGTATCTCGGAATCTTCTCTTCAGGCTCTTCTTTTGTCCTTCACTTGCTCGTTGGTCGACTCGAAGCTTTCCTAAGTGTTATACTCCTTTCACGTTCGATGTGGCCGATTTGTGAAGTTCCTCAAGAGTCTGAATTTCTATCTTATGATTGAGATTCAGACTGGCACGTGTGACTTGTCTTCAGTGTCCCTTTAAATCCGTCACTTGTACTCTTTCCTTAAGATGTGTTGTGGAAATGCCATTCAGCATCGACTCCGAAATCTTGGCGATGCACAATTTCAACATTTTTAGTGGTTCTTGAATTGAGTCCTCGCTACTGTTACACTATAGAGCATTTTCTTTTGAAAATAGACGTTGTCCTTCACACAGTCTGACATAATAAGGACACTGAGGGGCACGCACTTGATCGTTCATATTTCTATTGCAACGCGTAATCGAATATATCGTTTCCTGGCAGTTAATCCAATGCACACCTTTTACTGAATCTTGTTTAAGAAAATAAATTTCTCGGAAAAATCAATCACAAAGACCACTTCACATGATTTCAGGTTGTCTTTTACTTCCATTTAATATACTATTGGCATAGGAGCAATATACTCTTGCCGTCATACTCACATAATATTCCCAGGGAAACCCCGTAGAACATTTTTAGAAACTTAGTTTGAGTTAACCAAACCAGAGAAAGAACAAACCTGCTGTTTCTAAAAAAATTCTTTAGATCAAGTAAATATCGATTTAAGAAAACCTAAAAACAATCACTAGCACTGAATGCTGAAGACGAGACAAGGTTTTCTTATTGTTCTCCGAGGCCGGCCTCTATAAGGCCAGGGGCAGCTCTTCATGTACTTTAATACTGTGGTCACACCTGGGCGAAGAAAATAGCGATATGCACTGGCAAATAGTTGGTATATGGTTGAAATTGGTAAGAAGAATATGAATGAGCAAGTTACAGATATCTGGAGACACCAGAGTACCATATGGTAGGCCGTTGGCCGGTCGGCCGTGGTTTCCGGTTGGAGTTACGCCTTCACTCAAATATATTTCTCTTTCTTGAATGAAACATTACCTCTAGCAAATTTCAACAATTTGTAGAGGAGGATTTTTTTAGAACCTTTAAAAAAATTAAAGGAATAAAAGGCACAAGTACATCGTTAAAATCGATTTGAAAATTTAAAATTGTTATTAACTCAACAAAATTGTTTATATTTCACCATATAATACATTATTATATTTATTTAATTTATTTCCTTTAAAATAAGTCCTTAAGCACGTCTGAAACTTTAATAATATGGGAGATATATCGTAAAATGTGTTTCGAAAAATTCTAATTTGCAACGTTACAATTTATCCTAAACGGCTATTTTCTTTGCGAATCGGATTTGAGGTTTTCATATTATTATCAAATGGTGCTGTTATGCCAAATTTGGTCAAAATTGGTGACGAAGGGCAATCACCTGGTGGAATTGACATGGAACGACCCATGTAGAGTAACAAATAAATAAAATAACGTATTTTCGGTGTATATGTTACATTAGTAGTAATAAAATACTCCATGAGCATGATAACGTCATTGATAAAATTCTTCTGATTATATCCTGCAAGCTTTACTTTTGACTTACATTG
Source organism: Platycnemis pennipes (assembly GCA_933228895.1). Taxonomy (NCBI): domain Eukaryota; kingdom Metazoa; phylum Arthropoda; class Insecta; order Odonata; family Platycnemididae; genus Platycnemis; species Platycnemis pennipes. The sequence continues at coordinate 99,953,581 of OW121846.1, read as the reverse complement.
GAGAAAAATATAAATTCGGTTCAGCGGTGAACAAGAAGAAAATGGGGCGGATAACATTCTTTAGGCACTACATCTATAATTACTCTCATTTCAGTAATTAATAGATGCGGAAGTCTAAATATTGTTTTATTTTACCTGTTTCCCAAGTTCGAGCTAGATAAAGTATTTTCATTACATTATCCATAATATTTAACCGGTGAGTTGCACTAATGACCGTGTTCTCTAAGCCATAAAGGTAAAAGTTTGTATTCCATTTCCATTAAATTTCCGGTAAAGCCTGCATGCATCCATTTTTAAACGGCACGCCGTATTGCCGTGATGTTAAATTACCATAACTGATCCACGTAGCTTCAAAACATTACTACAAGGTTTATTCTCATTTCTTTGTGCTTAGAATGAAGAAAAATTAGTTTTATATTTCTTACAGCTCTTAGTTACTTTTACTTTTTATACTTAAATTCACAAAAATACAGTACTAAATGCAAAACTTATGGGTGATAACTGTGATTAAAACTGTGCAGAGAGAAAATAATCCAGATTATCTGATGATTCCATGATAATGGTACAAAATTGCTGAATCATAAGCTGCTCATGTTGCACCCCAAAACAAAAAAGAAACTTATCCGTAAATGTGAATGAAACCGCCGATGAAATGAATCCAAAGAGCTTTTTCCGTAAGTCACCCTCAAAGAATGCATATTCGGGTATCCTCTGAGAGGATTCGTCCCTTCCTTTTCCTTGAAAAAGAGGTGTCCGAGAGTTATGCTGAAATATTGGCAACCCTGCTAACTGATAAGGTCGAGAGCAAGCAATAAGGGGGAGGTTGGGTTGGGGAAGAGGTGGGTGGGATCGGGAGGTTACATAAGGGAAGCAGGGGGATGGAGTGTGAAGGATTCGAGTGCAAAGGGAGAGAATGCCGGTGCCTAAAGGCGCCCCCTCGCCGAAGCCCTACGCACACTCGCCAGACGCTCTTCCGTCCGACCCTTGGAAGGCCCTCGAGGAAGAGCATACCGCAAGGCACTATTCCCGCCCCGCCCGATTTCCTCCTTTCGCTCTCCCTATCTGCTTCCACTCCCATATACCCCCTCGCTTCTCTCCTTTCTTCTTCCATTCTCTTGGTCCTTCCCTCGAAGCGTATAAGTCCTCACCCCTCCATCACTTCATTCTTTCCCTCCACCCGCTGTCCTTAAAGGGAGACAGACGCGATAGAGAAAAGTGAGGAGTATGCGTGAAGATGAGGGAGATGAAAAGCAGCCGGGGTGCATGAGATGAAAATCTTTCAAGAGGATTAACTTGAAGAAACCAGATAAACATAGGAATGAGAGTGTAGGGCTAGTTGCTAGTTAACATGTAATTACGGTTCATAAGTGTACAATTTCAGGGATGTAGGCATAAAGGCGAATGGTTTTTTCTCTGAGGAAATTCTGCTATTACGCATATGCGCGGGTAAATCTGTTAAGGTAACTGTCATATAGTTCGCAATCTTTCAACTAATTGAAAATTTGATATATTTATGTTAATAAATACCTAGATATGTATTTGCATATTAGAAATTCTCCTATAACCTGAAGAGTGCTTCAATTTGCTAAATATACACAATTAGTTTGCTGGATAAGGGCAGGCAGGGATTATGTAGCAATCATTGTAGCGGGGTTCAAACTGTATGTCTCATGCAATGGCAGCGTGATTTTTTGTCTTCATAATCAACGGTCAATAATTCTAGGATTTGTTTGACGCACTACTCTGCTTGAATTTTTATCGGCCAACCTCTTCATATCTTCATATCAACGTAACTCCTCACACACACACGCCACATAAATATATACCCATACGCATACCATATATGTATATATATAAAAATCACATTGATTTTTTTTAACCTGGAAAAAAGGCATTGGCGTTATCCTTGCCTGATTCACCCACCTTGGAGAGCCTTTTCGTAAAAAAAATCAGCCGGAGATTATTCGACTTGGCAAAAGGACCAATAAAAACCAGGGAAATAGGCAGAGTTAAAATCCGGATGTCAGATGGAAAGCATGAAAAGCATTTCTTTCCCCTAGCCAACGCCTTGAAAGAAAGCGAAGTACAAAGAAGAGGGGTGGCGAAAAATTATGCTGCCGAGGGAATGAAGGGAGGGGAAATGTAGAGGACGTGTAGGACGAAGGGGAGGAAGGGAAGATGGATGGCAGGCCGCGGTGGGGGGGTGGGCGAGGACACGATATCCGTCGTCGGGGGACGGGAAGGAAACCCTGGAACTGGAAATGCCTCGCACTGGATGGAATAGGAGGGGAAATCAATAAGCGTTGGGAATTCAGTCACTTTCAAAGTTACGTGGGCGGCAAACATCGAAAAGGATCTCACTCCTTCGGGAAACAAAAAAATGACCAAGGGAAAATGAAAAGGCTTCGCGATATTTCATGCTCCAGGAAAAGGAGCGGGAGTCAAGTTGAGCGTTTGTATGTCCCACGTAATCGCGTCTGCATACCACTAGATTTGGGAGTGAAGAGGGCAGGGACGAAGGCTTTGAGGCGGTGGGGCGCGTGGGTCACGGAATTTGGAAAACTTCCAGCAGTCTTCTTTCAGCGTGTTGGGTGAGCACCCGAGGGTCCAACCTCGCCACGGCGTGTCCCGGCGTAAACACGCGTAATGAATGGTGTTTACCAGCAATCCATATTCCATCGCATCGTAGCAGCAAGAAGAGTGAGTTTGAAGAATCCGATTACAATGCGAGTGGTGGATGGAAATTGGGGCTTTGTAACGGGGTTGGCATGATTCGTGTCTCCTCAGAAATTCAGAGGAACGGTTGCGGGAAAGAATAATGATGAGATGAACGAACATTTCCATCGAAAGGAAAGCTTTTGGCACTCAGAATAGCAGTACAGTTCCTGAAACTCCCCAGGCATATAAGTATACTCCACCATAAATATGGCTTTTGGTCTGAATGAACATTTGATTGATGTAAAGGAGGAGGAGAAGGAACCGTTTGTTGAGCATGAAATTCCAAGGGTTGTAGCTAAAGGGCCGGTTGAAATCTAATTGGACGTCTTACAAAACTGGTGCTCATTAGCCCAATGGGGTGGTATTGAAGAAACATACAGAAGAAACGTGATATTGACACGCATAGGACACACTTATGGCTATAGTATATACATTAATGCGGAACAGGGGCGTAAAAAGAATGAGGATTTGGAGCTATGGTCCTTTCAGACAAAGAGTGTTTGATTAAAAATAATCAATGAAGAGGACCAAGGGAAAAATACTGTGATGAAAGGGAATCAGGTTTAATTTGGAATTTTATCGGAATTTTTTACCAGTCTTAGATTAGCATAAGATTTCGAAGGGATCATTCAATTTTCCAACACTTAATTTAACTCATTAGTGAGTTTTATTGTTACAAAACTGCTCACCGTTAAATAGAATATTGGTTGATTCACTGGTATTGTTTTTGCCTGTTTGGAGAAGCTACGGGCAACTCACACCAATTGCAGCATTTATTAATTTTAGTAGAATAGGAGGGCATTTGTAGCAGAGTAAGGAATTTTTCTGGAAGCGGAGCAGGAGTGGAGAGAAACCCTGTGTAGGAATTCGCCTACTCTTAAACAAAGACGTCTTAAGGTACACGATTTATCGTCTCATTGAACGAAAGGAACATTGCTCTCACTTAGCCTTCTTTTAGACTTCCACATAGCCTTCAAGAAAGGGCCAGTACACCACCAAAATATATGAAACAGCCGGGATTCAAAATCCGAATAACCCGAACCGCTACCTTCCTAGGAATCATAAATCGATATGAACAGTGTTCTAAGTTATTCTCATGACATTTAAAGATTCTGGACACTATTTCTTTATGAATGAGCAATTTAATTTTGTTAATTGAAGTTATAACACTGCGTTTTGTGAACTGCCTCATATTTTCTCCTTCATTGAAATTTGGTGAAATATTTTTGGAATAACCCGAATTTTCTGAATAACCCGACCCTTTACCTTCCTCAGAATCATAAAATCGACCCGTACAATGTTCTAAGTATTTAAATGACATGTAATGACATATTATGTACACTACTTCTTTATGAATGAGAAAATTAGTTTTATTAATTGAAGTTATAATACTGCGTTTTGTGAACTGCCTCAAATTTTCTCCTTCATTGAAATTTGGTGAAATATTTTTGGATTTCTAGTTTCTCTTACTTGACGTTAGATTTGATACAATGCTATAATAGTACCTACCTTAGAAAATTTGCTGTAGGTTTATTTTACAAAAATCACTTTATTTTTAAAAGGTGTATTCCAAAAACCTGACCTGTACGAAAGCGAAGAAATTATTTTTTAACGATTTTATATTTTTTAAATGAAACTCTATGATTCACGTATTTCCTGTGATTTTAAAAGGTGTGTTTTTCTTCTTACGCTTAACTCCCTATTAGAATCTTGTCGGTCACGTAGCAAGCTTAAGCGCCTCTTTATTTCTTTTTGTGGATTTCAAGAATTCTGGTGTTGGTAATGACAAGAAAAACTGTTATCTACTGTTGCTTTATATTTTAAATTGAAAAGATGTAACTCTCTTATTTTTCTGCAATTTACTGTGGTATATGTACCAAAAGTGAATTCCCCTCAGTTTCTTATTTTATAAATTTTATCTTTTCAACCATCAGCGGTTTTAGGAATAGAGCGTTTTCTCATATATGCTACACAGTTCTTCAAATTTTCATCAATGGTAGTCGCATGCGATTTTGTTATAAGATAATTGTGAATTCCAGGAGATCTTCACCATCATTTCTCAATGGATGAACAGTATCTACTACATCTGTGCGTAAAAAATCTATTTGTATGTCTATCTGGTGGAATATATTCATGAACTTCTATATGGATGGGCATAAGTAGGCACAGAGAGCAATGATGATGATGAGAGAAAGGAGCTGTAGGCTAGCGAAGGAATGTAGTACGGGAATGCATGGGTGAAACAGTTACAACATTCTTCTTGAAGATTAGAATTTAAAACGAAAAGTTTTACTCCGGCCAAACTTGAGTGACTCATAAATCTCTTAACCCCAGACGTGCATTATGCATGGAGAAGGTGGGCTTTTATTTGGCGTGATGACTGCCGTGGATCTCCCCAGCAGGATTTTACTTTTTGTGCCTCAGACGGAAAAAAGTATGCATTCTCATTAAGCTATGCTTTGCGCTCTGAAATAAGTATATTCCACTGTCATCAGCTCGAAATCTAATAATTAAGATGGCTAATTCAATCTTTGACGAATTGCTAGTTAGTTATCCAGGGGAGTCGACTGACAGCTGAAGTCATTTGCGCCAAATAGGATAGGTGAGTAGTTGGGTGATTGTAGGAACATATGAGAAAATAATAATAATAATATTTATTATGTTCAAGGAATTACATCCTCTATGAGCAGTAGTGAATAAGAAATGTTACAATAGAGCTCACAGCGTGATATTACAAAATCATTAAGGGTTCACTTGAATGTAACAAAAAACATTTAATACTACGTGACATTTTGCTTGCAGTGTTGCAATATAGTATTTGGGTCAGCGGGAGAAACACAGCATAAATAGAAACAATAAACATAAGCTAAATACAAGAAAATTGATTACTCAAAATACAGAGCATCACTAGGTAGATAGACCAAAACAAGAGATTTTCATTTGAATATGACAGACAAAGGGATTCCCTCTTCAATATGTTCAAAGATGGAGAGTGTTTGATAATTTTGGGCAGGTTTTTCCATATCTACATCTACATAATACCCTGCGAGCCACCACGAGGCTGTGTGGCAAGAAGTGAAGATCACCAAACATGCACTATTGACATGCAACTAGGATATTTGAGGGAGGCATGCTAGATATTAGGGTCACATGCAGCTAGATGGTTAATATCTACGAAATAAGAAAGGGATTATTGGTTGATATGACATGCATCATTCAATTTAGACTACTCTGACAATATTTCACCTACCTATCCCTTTACTGCGCTGCCTATTGTTCTCTCCTATGGTACGCGGGAAAAATGACATTTTAAATGTATCGGTACGACAATCTATCTCTCTAATCTTGTTAATCTGATCAAGCCTACCATAGTACGTAGGGGTTCTTAATATGTATCTAACGTCATCTGCTAACATATTGGTTTCGAATTTACTTAAAAGGTATAACCTAAATTTTAACCTACGTTTTGATAGTAATTCCCATCCTAGTTCTTCTATTAAACTCGTAACACTTACACAATTATCATAACGGCCTTTAAAAAATCTAGCGGATCTCCTTTGACACGCTCTAATTCGTTTATCATACGAATACTCCCTCTTACTGATCCCATATACCTACTACCGGCATATTCTAAATGAAGCCAGACAAGGGTAAAATAACTTTTTTCTCGTACTCTCTCATCGCATTTGCCTAGAACTCTTTTTACGAATCCTAATCAGCATTTGCTACACTAGTTATTTCCCTGATGTGTTTCCCCCATGACATGTGTTCAGTGATGGTGAAAAGGTATTTAATAGATTCTACGTTAGATATTTTCTTTTCTTTGATGGAATACAATTTGATGCAATTGTATTTGCATATATGCGATCTAAATGCAATCCTACAACTGTTACCGAATTTTGATAAGTCGTGGATCGGATTTCGGGCCCATAAAGATAATCAGGATCCATCCTAGCTACAAAATTAATGGACTTTACCTTAAATGGATGAAATTCAACTAAATTATGGGGTTCGTTGCGTTTAAAGAGGGAGTACGTAAAACAGCTTATGATTTACGCGGTCAAATGCTTTGCTAAAATCAAATAAAACCAGGATAGTTAACAGTTTTCTGTCCATGGCGTATCTTATGTCATCTGTAACTTTCATGAGAGTGGACTGCGTTGGAAAGTTCTCACGAAAACCAGATTGGAATGGATCAAACAGTTTCTTTACATTAAGGTACTCTCAATCTGCTCGTGGACAATTTTCTCAAGGAATTTGGAAGCGGCGCAAAGTAAAGAAATAGGGCAATAATCCGCCAGTGACGAGGGATTTTTTAACTTTTTTGATGGTCCAAATTAGAGAAGACTACCAGGAGAACGGAAATATGCCGGCGATTAAGGAGGAGTTAAAGATATTGAGCAGAGCAAGAATCACAGTTGATGATGATACTTTTAAAAATGTTATCGAGATATCGTCTACACCAACTGAGTTAAGTCTAGAGGAGAATAGAGCTTTCTGCAAAACTTTGGGTGTGATGTGATGGAAGTAAATATTTTTGTCATCAAAATGGCAGCACCGGTGTTGCTGGAAGGGGAAATACCACTCAAAGAGAAGCATTCATTCAATTCGTTCAAGGAAAAAATCACATACTGAAAAATTATCTGGCTGTCTGGTGATTCCAAGGTATTTCAGTTCTCTCGATATTTCTTTTGAGTTTGTAAGTTGTGAAAACGTGGCCATATAGTTCCCTCTCTTAGATTTCTTTACTAAACCTTTGACGAAATTACCCTGTTTTATAAATATTTTGTAGAGAGTTGAACTTTTCGTCCGTATGAAAGCGCGTCTCAATCTGTTTCTTTCTTTAATTTCTCGTTTTATTTCCTGCGTCATCCACGGAGCAGAGGGTCATTTAGGTATTAGAAAACGTTTTGGGGCAAAGCGATGAAGACAGCTTATAAAATTGCAGTTGAAAAAATGGACTTTTTCGTTAACATTTGGAGAAGTAAACAGGTTTCCCCAATCGATCTCGGCCAATTCGGTCTGAAATCTTATGACATCCATGTTCTTAGCTTCTAAAAGTAATATAGCAGGTGACTGGGTAATGGCAGCAGAAAATTTATACCTTACAGCAATTTTGTCGTGGGCCGAGAGAAACGTAACGGGTGACTGACATTAGGATGAGACTTTGTTTTGGGAATCAACTATACATTGGTCGAGAAGCGTATGAAAGTTTTCGGTATGATTGGTTGAATTCGATGGAATCAAGTCATTCATATTAAGGAAATTTCTCAGAAATGTACTATAATAACCATCACGAAGCAAATCAGCATTGAAGTCCCCAACAATGATTACATTTTTAAAGGTGGGACAAAACTTCAAATAAGCATTTTCATTGTCAGATAAATGACCCACTTTAGGTGGTCGATAAACAATAAACAATAGCAGTTTTGACAGATTCTCCCCCCCGTTATTTCAATTAACAGGAATCCCGGGTGGGCCTCGTAGTTCAGAGGCAAGGTTATCAGGACATTTGAGTCCAGGCGATGATGTATGAAGGCACCAACTCCGCCACCAACTTTGCAAACTCTGTCGTGGAGGATAAGGTGGTAGTTGTCAAGTTCCACCATTTCGTCATGAATACTTGGTTTCAACCACGTATCAGTTAAAAAATTATATCAGCTGGGTGACAAGTAAAGTGGTTCCGAAACTCATCGATATGACACATGAAGGACTGACGGTTGACAAGGCAGACGGTTATTTCAGTCACATTGATTTTTAACTTTAGGAAGTAGCGGGGGGGGGGGGGGGGTCCTGATGCTAATATAGAATACAAAGATCTTCTTCCTTGGCTATTTGGACGCGCTCACCGCGATCTCAGACTCGTACAAACACTCTACCATTTCACAATCACAAATATTTAATTTTCCCTTCCTTTTTTAAGTTTTTGGCAGCGGCGTACATCTTCCATTTTAACTGAGAAAACGATTCATTGATGGTCACACTGAGGTGGTTTGGGCCGGCGTCAAAGTTTATGTCACCCAGTGTTAAGTGGGGCTTATTTCGCTTGCCTTGAATTGATGCAAAGGCAGTACCGGACCTGACAAAGCGTACAATTATCGGAGTTGGTTTCGGTGACTGTAAGGAACTGAATGAGTGAGGATGCTGTTTCACACGAAAGAATAAGTCGATGTCGTCAGAGTCAACCTTGATCCCTAGGTCGAGGCTATAGTATTGCGCAGCCGATCCTGTTCAACTCGGTTTAAGTGTTGCTCCATTTCACTGAGATTGTTCTCGAGACATACGTTTTCGTTGATCAAATGGTTTAGAGAGTCTTTATTTTCGGTTAGTGAGGAATTTATAACTTCAAGCGATTTAGAGTAATCACTGAACTCATCACGCCAGGTAGAGATAGATTTGCGAATAGCAATCTGTTCCTCGCGGATCTCTTTCACTGCACTAAGCACCTCCTCCAACTTACCACTAGCACTGTCACTGGGGTACACTCCCGGGCTGGTTTTGACCGGTGTATCATTGCCACGTGCTGACCGCGCCGTAGTGAGTCAAGAGTCGCAGGTCCAGGTTTTATGAAGCTCACCGATTAATTGGAGATCCTCTTCGGTAATGGAAACACAGTTGCTGTGATAGACTTTACGGCACTTAGTACAAGCTGCGGAGGATTGACCACGCTTGAATGTTCGCGAGCAAGTAATATAGTGGGCATTGCGTAGCGGCAGGAGCGGAAAGCGAGCAGAGACTACGAACCGCAGCGTTCAACGGCTGATAAAGGAGGAAGGATAGAGGCATTAGCATATGTTTAACGACAGATGTGTAAAGGGACCACGACTTAACATCCCAACCAACCGACGGATTACTGAACCTGAAATGTCCTCCTCTAAGCACTTAAGTAGGGACCGGTTCGCCAGTGAAAAATCCGCCACTGCCGGAAATTCAACCCGGACCCTCGGGATGGGTGGTAAGTATTCTAGCCACCGCACCAATCTGTTAATCATTTTGGCGAAAAGCTTGACGAATAATTTTGTTTTGTAAAATAGTTGGATTTAGGAGTAGCTTTGTTTGAGAAGAAAGTGTTACAGCTCAGGAGGAAATTAGTGCCCAAAGATAATGAATTTGGAAATATTTTAAGATTTACAATACATCATCACTGTTATGTTGCATCGAGCAAACAAATATGGACAATTCATGGCAATCGAAATAATGGTACTATTTGGGAATAAAAAAAGTTGACAGCGACAGAAAACACTTGGTATAATTCTACAAACATTTTAATGACACTGACCTAGTTCTCGATTGACATTACAATCGAAATCAAGGTGACCAAAGTGAATCCGCGAGCTCCTTATATATCTTGTAAAGTAATGACGTAATCGATGGGCAGAGGGGACACAAGAAAGAGGAAGGTGGGGGAGACTGTTCGTATAGCAAAGTTGAGTCAGGTCGGGGAAGAGAGAAATGGTAATATCAGGAAGGGAGAGTGGGATGGGAACACATATTCATTTAAAAAAACCTTGTTGTTTGTCGTAGCTGCCACTATCTCCAGTTCTTCAAGGAAGTAGTGACCTTTGCTATGGGAGTGGAGAACCGTAGGGATGATGTCACTGGTGTGGTATTCTTCAACCAAAGGCTTGGGATGGTCATTTTTCTCCCGTACTATGAGAGAATAGAATAGGCGGCATAGGAAAGGAATAGGAAGGGTAAATATTTTAGAGTACTCTGTAGTGCGTGATGCTTGTATTTACAGCCAATTCCTTAAATACTATGAAGATACTAACAATCTAGTTGCCTGAGACCGCATAGCAGCATGTTTGTATGTCTATAGATCATGCTTGGTGATCTTCACCCCCTGCCACACACTTGCGTTGGCTTGCAGGGTATCGCGTAGATGTAGATGTAGATGAATATAGAGAACTTTAATCACTTTAAAAAAAAAATATATTGGTCCTTTCACACGGGTTTGGATAGCACGTCCAGTTTGACGGATGAAGGCAGCATAGCAATTATTAGTGTTCAATATTAGCAATTGTTAAAATTATTACAAGCTACAATGTATACTCCAATTTTTCTAGCACATCATATATGCAATTACATTAACCTAGGGTAATGGGGTTATAAAAGGCTATTCTGAACTTATCTGTCGGAATGCTGTTCATAATATGGTGGGTAATTTTATCAACAAATATGATTATTACCCCCCTCTTACTGCATTCTCATACTTGGGTACATTTTACTCAGTAATTAAGCGTACAGCTAGTTTAGTTTTTACACGTTGCACAATTTTGTCTACTACTTTGCAGTTGTATGCAATACTTTTTGTCATATGCAATTCAACATTGCAATCGTTGATAGATATAGGGATGGATAATAATCTATTGACCATTGAATAGAATGCTTATGGTCTATGAGTTTTATGGTGGAAATAGTCATTAGAGATTATTACAAAGGGGCTCGTGGACTCACTTTTATTACCAGGATGATAATTCTAATGCTAGTTGAAACGTAGGTCGGTGTCAGTATAAAAAAGCAGTATATGTTACCAAATTTTTTTTCCTAGGCACATGTGGTTCCAACAAGTGAAACCTGAGGATTTACTTTTCAAAAAAAGCTGCTAACAGACGTCAGAGTAAGTGCACGAGCCTATTTCCATATTTTGAGGCATGCATAGGAAAAATGTTACATTCCTATAGGATTGCTCTGTGCTAATTTAAACATACCCAAAATGACGTGGATCCTCAATGAAGGTTTTAGAATTCAACATCGAAATAAATGTGAAAATTTCCAGAATAACGTCCACACATTCATCTTTTTCTAAAAACATTTTCACAGAGTCCCTTGTGTTCAAAATGCCTACGAATCGAAGTTCAGGCGTTGCGTAGACATTTCACCAGGCATTTCATTTCTCCGGTCACAGAGATATAAAAATGAATTTAATAGGATCCGGCATGGGGGCCGATACAAAAGAAAAAAAATGGAGCCATGGCAGTGGAGATGGTGGAAGAGAGATTGACGAGTGGATGGGAGAATGAGATTTCACGCGGTGGCTGCTGGGCGCGGCGGGGCGAGAGGGAGAAGAGTGGTGAGACGGGTGGGTGCGGCTTTCGGGTGCAGATGTTCGTATGTTCGTGGTGCGGGCGATGGGTTGACAATGAGCCTCCTTGATTGGTTCCCAAGAGTTTCTCCCTAACCCTCCGCCCTCATTTCTTTTCCCTTCACCCCACCCTCTTCCCTTTGGTCATCCACCGCTTTGAAATTTAATTTGTGGAGGGGTCGGACTTTTTGAGAAGATGAAAATCTCGCATCGCGAGATGGCGGCCTTCGATGTGCAGGCACTTCTTTCCACAAGTTTGCACTCATGCGAAATATTAATCAGCTCCCGGGAGCAAGTTAGCCATGTCACGAGAGGAAGCCTTGGAGCCGCCGGAGGAGCTTTAATTAGGAAACCTTTGGATCTGCTCGGCCTCGCATGGGTATTTCCTTCACCTTGTACATGCTTCCGAAATTGGAAAGTGCTCCATCCTTTTGTGTGGCGATAAATGCTTGCGTGGCGTATTATATACTCCATCGTCCTATAGCCTTGATTTTTAAGGATATGTCAACGGTTAATCGTCTTCATTCAATCGTCAAAAACGTTCGTCTCGAGGGTAAACGCTTAAAGGAATTAAGTGTCACACTCATTTTAGTAGATGGAAAAAAATCATTAAAAAGTTCATTTACATTAGTAGGGAGCCAAATATAATTTCCGTTAAAATCCAAAGTACTTTTACGTCAGTCCTGCTAATTGATAATTTTATGCATTTGCGTAATGTCCTCCTTTAACTACAACTTCACATCTTAGAAACATTTGTGGTCAAGACACATATTATTGCACTTCGCTTAGTATTTTCAATAAGTTAATGTTTTGGAAACTGCAATGAATTCGCAAGTAAGAGTTTTCACGGTTAAAATGCAATTTTCATTGCTGCATTATTGCTGGTAAATTCAGTGTATTTAACCGAGCCTTGCCCATATAAGATGGTGTTCTTCCATCAATTTGCATATCGTGTCTCATATAGGTAAAAATCTACCTACACAGCAAAAGTTCAACCTTTTATCGGATTTTGAGTTCCTTAATTTAAGGAAATTAGATTACAATCAGTGATTTTTTTATTACAAGGCACGTATACATATTTTTTACTGTGACACTGTTGGTGTACCAACTCATTCCTGAAATATGACTGAAAAAAAATGATAATTTAAAATTCCAAATGAATCAAAGTTGGATTAGTGGATAAAAGCAAAATCTAATAGAACCTTTCCCTTTTTGAGCCTGGGAATTTAGCCAGAAGGCTTCGAAATGGAACGTAGTACATCGGCGTGGGAAAGTGCCAACCTGTAAAAGAGCTCTCTGGAATTAATCTTCTTGAGGTTCTTCGAACGATTTCAGCATAAAATCCAATTCATCTTTGTTTCTTTGCTAACGCGGGAAGTTAAGTGCCTGTAATAATATAAAATTAGTCTTGCTTGAAGCGGATCGGTGCGAGAAGTTGATTGAGTGAGTTTGTGAAATATGGAGTCGTTTGAGTTAATAAATATAAAAGGGGTGAGAGAACGCGAGCCTGCTCTGCATCTCCCAGATCCTTTTGTGCCCAGAAAATATCCCTTACAACGCTTCCAACGAAAGCCGCCATAGTTCTACTTTTTAACTTTCCAGAAAGTATAACAAACTTTATCTCCGCCAAAAGGAATACTTGCTTAATTATTTTGCATTTTCTTATAATGAAATTAAAATTTTCAACGCCGGTTCGTTTGAATTGTTTCCAAATTCTTCTTTACAAACTCGGGACTTAAATGTCCATCCCGCTAATCCAACTATCTGATGTGAAAGATTCGCTTTAGCTGGCCAAGTACTACATTGTAAGAAATATGGTATTCGAGTGGTACAAAATATGAGTTTAATGATAGCAATAAGTGATGATCACATTATGTTCAAATGGCTGGTAAATGAAACTCTCCTCAGAGGGAACTCTTTTTTAGCCTTATTGAAGGAAACAATCTTTTGTACATAAATTTACATGACTAAACTCAAGCGAATCAAGAATCTTTTTACTTTCCAAATTTATCTATTTTTTATTTCCGTGATGCTTTTTACTATGTATTGGGCATTAATTACCAATATTTGTGCCTTTTTCAAGCAAGCGTTACATCACTTAAACCTTAAGAGTTTTAAAAATGAATACGTCAGCAGAGAACAACGCAAACTATTGTATCACATAATGGAAAGCCGTTGTTAGATAAAATAAAATAACCGGGATGACTTGAACATAGTTCAGCCTAAAAGCAGGTCTGAAATTAATAGGAAAACATTTCTTTCCGGTGAATTATATCACTTTTTTAAATGAAGGAATATTTTTCTTTAAACCATAATAATGAGATATGCAAGAAAAGGAAAAAAGCTGATTCAATCCGCCCCAATGTGATACTTTCAATAAATCAGATAAGTGCACGATATCGATCAGCACTCATATTCTAAAAAATAAAGTTAATTGTTATTATCCAACGATATTAACGAACTCCGCTGGGTGAGAATGCAGGTTTTAGACTGGGCAACACAAAAATGACGAAGTTTCTCCCGAAATCAAAGAATGGGGTCCATTTTTAACAACCTTAGTCATGTAGTTCGTTCAGGCGTTTACAAAATTAAGGGAGATTGAAGTACATCGAGAATCTACATCGGGCAACCGTTCCTTCTCATACAACCAGCCTGACAAATCACACTTTGCAAAACATGTAATTGACACAGGGCATTGGAGTGATTTCCATATTACACCACTCCATTTTCAAAGAAAAGGGCAAATGCCTCAAACACTGGGAAACCCTGCTTCACGGAAAGAGATATACCATGGTGAATGAACCCTTTCCACTCTCCCATTTTTAGAAGTAGGTAGTTGCACAATTCGCCCCACTGGAATTAGCATCACGCTAAAGTGTCAGTCCCCCCCCCCCCCTCATCCCTTACCAATCCTCCCTTGCCCTCCCCACTCACTTAACCAAACGTGAGGGTATATACTTGTTGTTTAATTGTCTTTCCTTTATGCACCTAATGATGCTCTAGCGGGTGAAATCGGTCGTGCCAGTGTATAAAGTTTGTTTGGAAATATAATGTTTTACTTTCCTTGTGAATACAGTATCCTGTCTGTAAAATTAATATTATTTTCTCAATCGCTTTAACTGAACATCCCTTTTCCATGTAAACACGATAATAATTAAAATTCATGCCTCGTATTTTACTGCTACACAGAGAATTTCTTTTGCAGTCATAAATTATCATTGGGAATATTTTGGTGATCAACGCAAGGAAGGTACGATATAATCATTTCTTGATACAAGATATTAACAGGTGATTTTTCAAAATTTTATAAACAGGTATCATCCGAAGGAGCTGTAATTTGGGCTCCGTTCCTTGCAAAATTAAGTATTCATACAAAAGTTGAGGCTTATCCTATTGCTAAAGATGAAGCACAGCGATAAACAAACCCTTTAGGAAGAGTTTGACGATCGCAATTTCTCTTCACCCTCCCGAGGACATAGGCCGCATTTCATTGGTGAAAAATTCATGAGCACTCACCCTCCATCCTGATTGATGAATACCGTAAAAGCGACACCTTTTACTTACGGCAAGCTTCTTAGAAAAGGTCTTGAAAATAGTGTTTAAGAAAGTTGTTGGTGGACTTTGTTTGGCTCTTAAATGAATGAAACCACTGATTTATGACCGATCGATGCGAACTCTTCTCCTCCAAAGGATTGCTCGCCAACTTCAAATAGATTTGAAATTCTAAGCGGAATCAACTGTTAGCGAAGCAGAGGCCACCTCCACCCTCTTGCAATACATAATACATCAGGTCTTCGAGCGGTACGCTGGTGTGCAGGCCGGAGTTTTCAGTCCTGCTACACTTCCCGACTGTAGGGATTTCTCCAAAATCTCACCTGTCCTCGACCGCCCACGAGTGGATTTTTCCGGGGCCCTATCTCCCACCCCTCACGGAGCACGAGCTGCTCCAACGATTGGCCCATTCGCAGGACCTTCCCAGCATTGCCTCACGTTTCCAGGCCTCCGTAAGGAAGAGGGGAAGGAACTTTTTCCTCAGCCACGGAGGCCAGTTCTTGCGGGCGCGCTATTTGTCAAGCGGAGGCTTCTCGTTCATCACGGCCCGTTTCCTGCCTTCGACATGCTTAACGAGTCTGGGGGTAGGCGCACTCGGGCCGATTTGATTCGGGCGAGTGCCTGTAAGGGTGTGGAAGACGGAAAGAGTGTAGGGAGACGGTAGTGACTGATTTGCTACCGTGGCAAATGCACACTCGATTAAGATCACGGGCTTTTGTACCACGAAACCACTCTACACAGTCTCAGAATTGAGAGACGATTGGTTGTGAGAGGGTAAGGAGTTGCAGGAATGGGATGGAGTACCTCAATGAGGTGTGGGATGCAGGCCTTTAAGAAAGGGATCCGGGTAGGAGAGTTGGGTGGTGAGGTCAGGGTGGAGGAGAAGGGTGTCTTACTGAGTTATCAATTCAGCTCGCTAACCGAGCTTTCCTCGAGTATCTTTCATGGCTCTTTCCCCTTCCCTCTTCTTTAAAATTTTTTTCTCGGTGTTCGGATGATTGGGACATTTTGCTTACGGGTGAGGAAGTGTTTACCTATCCTAAAGCCCCACATTGAATATCCTGGTGTATTTTCCGTATTGCCATATTATTCAGCGCTAATGAACTAATAAATAACCCGCACTTTTAATAAACATACATTTTAAAAGTTTGATGTAATTCAAATGTCCACACCGAAATCTGCCATGAGTACGTTATAACAAATTTACTTACCAGTACTATAATTATCACATTTGTAATATTTCTCTCCATTATTGCTCCCTAGTTTTAAGTCAACCTTTGCCTAAGTACCTAAAGTGAGCCTAATTTATAGGTCATGAATCATATACAGTAATTTACAGAATTTTAATTGGAAATAGAAGCTTAACTCTAAATAAATATCATTGTTATCAGCAAATATTTTCACAAATGAGTAATGACTTTAATTTTCATGTAAATGTATTAATCATGCTTAGGAGGCTGATACCCCAAAATCGAAAAGCAAGCTTCAATTTTATATTCATCAAAAGATGATGACAGTAGATTGATTAACTGTATAGGGTAAAACACTTTAATTAGAGTTGAACAATCACTTGTATTGTGTCGAATACCATTCTTGCTTGGAATTATATCTCATAATTATCATTATTAATTAGGTGTTGGTTGCAAGGCAAGCGCTCCACCTAAAATTATAATAAAAGTTGTTAAATAAAAATAATAAAATAAAAATAATACGCAAACAAGAATTGCCTACTATAGATTAGAGATAAAGAAATGCATTACTGCCAATGATATAAATATGAGATAGCTTTACTTCCTTCACGACTTTGTTCTCTTAACACTAGAATGCCGAAGGGTGTCATTTTGACACCCTACACCTACATTTGTTTGCATAGCTGCCCATGGAACTGTATTGAAGAAAAACTCTTTCGTGACTTTTACTCATTTTAAGAGCTGAACAAGACCACTGTGTGAGATATAGCCTTCTACCTTTTTTTCATCTGAAAAATTAAAATTTACCGTAAATGCCGGAGGGTGTCATTTTGACACCTAGTAAATGTTAGCATTTCTTCTTTCGTTTTAGGCGTATCTTCGGAAGCGATTTGATTACTACTAGTCAAACGGGTAATTTCGAACAGTACATCAAGTTTGCATTTATTTAATTCTACATTTTTTCGATAAAAATACTCTGTTTACTTATTTTTCGAAAATTTATTAGCGCGTGAGGTAAGTCTATTTTCCACTACTTTTTTGCAAATGATTCATCTTCAATCCAGCCTATTAGTCCGTGGTGACACAGGGATGTATTTATCTACCGCAAAGAAGCACTGTTGCCGTGAACAATGTACTGACGCGACAATACAGATGGCAACTGCTGAGCGTCTGTAGCTGACTGACTGTCTGGCTCACTGGCGTATCGCGACCGGTCGTGACTTCTCCTTGCATCGAGGTGGTTGCATTGACATAGTTTGTGTCTTGGTTATGACACTACATAGAGGTATTAGGCCGTAGCAAATAACGGCAGTACTAAATAACATTACTGAAGACGTGTCTGATAAACGATCTGATCAAAATGTTGAGCTTTTGTGAAATTTTACGCTATCTTCGCTTTGACCAAAAGTCAAGTCTTTCTGCACGGTTGCAGACAGACAAATTTGTGATGTTTTCAGATATTTGGAAGAAAATTATTGATAACTGTGTTGCATGCTCTAATCCTGGACAGTTCATAAGTATTGACTAACATCTGTTTCCTAGCAAAGCTAGGTGCTCCTTTACGCAATACATGGCATCGAAGCCTAGTAAATATGAGCAAAAATACTGGCTTGCAATAGAGAAGGACGGTAAATATTTGATAAACGGATTTACCGACCTTGGCAATGATGACTCTCGTCAAGCTGGCGATCGCGTTCAGATCATGTTGTAATGATACTTACGCAGCCTTGCATAGCAAGTCCGAAATGTCAGAACTGATAACTATTTCTCATCACTTGTGCTCACCTAAGACCTAAAAAAAGGTATAAGTCTAATGGGAGTCGTAAATAAGGTAAGGTGAGAAATCCTTCCTGAAATAACAGCTTTTCGGGAAGAGTTGTACTCAACTAAATTGTACAAAAACGGTGACGCAACACTTACCGTTTATCAGGGCAACCGAGAAAGTGTGTTTTTGTTCTAAACTGTCCTCACCCTAACGTTGACATTGGTGAAAACTCCAGAAACTGTAAAGTGTGACAATGAGACCTAGTGTGGATTGGATATCATTGATCAGATGGGACGATGATATTCGGTTAGAACAGGAACCAGACGTTGGCCAGTCCATCCTTTCCAGAATACTCTTGACTTTCCCGGTATAAATGCCTGGATATTTTATAATGAAATAACGCTACAAAAGATACCCCGGAAGGGTTTTTGCAGAGTTAGCAGAGGAGCTTGGAAGTCCTAACACTGCATCAAGAAATATTTGTCAAACTTCTGAAGAGTGTGATGAAGTGCGAGAGCCAGAACTGACTAGGAACAGTCAAATAAAGATAAAATGAAATAAAACAGAACTATTGGATTTTGTAAGCTGTGTAATAAATAAATATGAGGCACGCGTACGGCTAAAACAGAGCGAAAGTGCCATGAACGTGAAGCAATTGAGACGAAGTTCGTTGTAACCCTGTATGAAAGAGGCCTTAGATTTCATTGTGTTTTCCTTCGCACAAATTTGTGGTTTACGTGCAAATAAATTATACATGATTTTATGTAAACAATTAATGATTGTAAAAAATGATTATTTACTAACTGCACTTATGTGCCATCCAGTGTTTCAGCACAATATTCGAAAAATTGTGTGGTCGAAAGAAAATTTTGCAGGTAATAATTTTCTAAAATCGAGCTGCAATTAAAAAAATTATTTGTAAAAAGAACGCCAAAAAATACCAAAGTTGCCACATTAACACTAGCAATCACAGAACATAAAATAGTCCGCACCAAAACACCGATATGAACACATAAACAGATGGGTGTCAAAATGACACCCTCCCGGCATTCTAGGGGGGTCCAATAAGTCCGGCATTCTAGTGTTAACTTGTACTAAAGGGTTGATCAATCATTTAATATAAAAGTTCACAAATACAATGAATGACATTTCGAACGATCCAAAATACTACCACCAAATGTATGGGTCACCAATTTCTAAAAATCAAATTTAGTTAACAGGTTTAATTTAGTCAGACTTGAATTGTTGCTCATTACCCTTGACCACTCCTTAATCTATTGGCCTAACATGTGCCAACAAATATGGCTTTGATAACATTTTTTTGCAGAAAAACCTTTCAGTTGAAATTTTAAAGGAATTTGTTGTTGAATTGAAATGTTTTCCTCATGTTGGAGCAATTTTTCTGGTGATAGGTATTTCTTACTACGATTTATGAGAGAGTATAACTACCAACGTGCAGGGAAATAAAATGAGACCTATAAATTACATTAGAATACTTTGATGTATCTGGTTTACATAAGAGCTGAACTAATAGTTGCAGATCGAGCACGGGTGGTGAGCGTAATATGCCTCTTTAAATCGATTCCAACGAGTTTTGTAACATTGAATGACATTTTCTTGACATCTTGACATCTTACTACTAAATTGGCCGTAAAGTGCGTTGCTGTGTATTTATTGTAATCGTATATTTCATAGAAATGCGTCAATATGAAGAGGTTGGCCGATAGAAGTATTGAGTGGAGGGCTGCGATAAACCAATCCTAGTATTGTTGACCAATGATGATGATATTTCATTTGGACGTAAAATAGAAGGACATATATATCTGCTTGCATTTTTCTTAATGAACGCGCTTTTCCAATAAGAGTGTATCAAATGATGGCATAGGTAGTTGCATGTTGGCATAAGGACTTTAGGCTATCCCAACTCATAGCATAATGCTGCATGCTTGCTTTGCTAATTTTATCTTTTTTTAAGAAATTGAAGCTTACATTAGTTTATCATATCTAATCCTTTTTATGCATGATATGTAGTGCATGTTTGGTGAGAATCAGCACTCTGCCACACAAATTTATTTTGGCTTGCAGGGTATTATGTAGATGTAACGCAATCTGATCCTTAATATCCTGAATATGAGAATGCAGAGATGCCTGGCCACTCCATCTGACTGTGGGTTTGTTCATCACGAGATTATTCAGTCCAGTAAACTTTTACGCTGCCGTAAGAAGTCATTTAATCTGTTAAAACTGAGTTTACAGTTTTACGGTAGGGATGCGCATTTTACTTAGCGTAGCCTGAGAATACCACTGATTGGCTAGTAAGCGAGCCAAAATCATCTCTTTCGCCAGTAATAGAGTTATTGATAGTGGATTGAACACTTTGGAAGCCGCTAGTAACCACCGTATCTCTCATCTATCAGAAATTTTATTATTTCCCCCGAGGAATGCGAAGTGTTAAGACCACTACCAATTATGGAAATCTTTTTCAACCACTCGGGACTTGATTCGCCTGTGAGGTTAAATTAGTGCTTTAGTGTAATTTCCACACTAATATATCACAAACGGCTCTGCATTCGTGAACATACTTCAAACAAGTGAGCAAAAGCTCCAACTGGCTCTTTTAAATTTAAATCCAAGGCCAACGTTGCGCACGGATGGCATATGCATTAGGGGCCCTCGCGAACAGCCGAGTGGAGTGCGCTCCCTTCCAGAGTGGTAATTTTCAATTCCGTACGGCAGTACCTTTCAACGTCACGTGAAGTGAGCTATTCAGCGCGCACAACATGCAGGCTGGAACCCTTAATAGACACAGTGAAGGCGGCAGTTGAAGAAGCTTGCTTCGTACCTCCGAGGTTTCCCGCGACTTTGATTGGGTGTGGCGCAACACCGTGGGCGGACATGTGGGGAAGAGTCATGCGAAGGAGTAAGGGACGTGGTGGCACAGGAACCTTCGAAATGCGTGCATCTGCTTCATTCCCCTAGGAAAAGAAGATGCTAAAGGTCCAGTTTTCCAGGCCGGGAGTGCTGGAAATGTTTTACCAAGGGAAGGGATTCTTGGGTCGAGGAGGAGTTGGGCGGGTCAGCAGGCGATGAGGCGGAAACACCCAACTAATATGACCCCTTTGCGCAGAAAACCATAAACAGATAACGGTGTAGGATTTCGGAGGCGGGCGAAAGGGAGCCTGCGAAGGCCCTAGATAAATAACATAAAAGCCATCCACGTTTTGGATGAGAAAGGGCATTCACAAGTCATAGGAAGGAAAGAGTTTTTTTTCGCAGGGAGGCGGAGTGGGTTATGTGGATGTGTGTGCTGTAGCGAGGAAGGGCTTGAGGAATAGAGGGCAGGCGCAAGGGACTCCTGTCGCAAACCCAGTCTTAACATTTCAGGAAATTCTCGTTATTGCTTTTATTTACTACTTTTTCATGGGGTTTATACTTGTTAGTGTTATATTGACTTTCTATGATATGTTTTTTGGCTCCGGAGGGGTATAGACTGAGAGATCTTCTATAAATGTTATGGCAGGGATGCGCAAAAACCAACCCACCTTTTTTCTTATCTACAAATGACATTAGCTCATTTCAATTGTTATTTACATAGATTTATCGTCATATTTTTTCCAACTTCGCGTCAAACCCAGGTGTACTGGGATATAGACTTATAGAACCGTAGAGTATATCTTCAACATTTGTAATTAAATGTGTTGTAATTTTTAACTTATTTTACTTGCCATGCATACTTAAATAACTACAGCTTATTGCAAGAATGCCTAGATATATTATTTTTTATTAATTCAATGCTTGCATATTTTTAAATTATTTTGCATATTATTTTATGGGCGCATTTAAGTGTACTACTACAGGATGCAAGCAAAGTCTATTGGGAAAGTTTTGTTACCTCTTATTAGTCGGGAATCAATTCCTGAAATAGTTTTAGTTGTGAACAGGAAAAAATGTCTCTATTCTGAACGATCAAGTGCCCTAAGGTTTTGTAGGAGAAATTAGCAAGAAAGGGATTGTTTTAACTGTCCCTTATATTTCCAAACGAGTGAAAGAGACCTGTTCCACCCTTGTATATATGTTTTGGAGATGAGCCAAAACAAACACAGTGACCCCTATAAATAGTCGGTGGGGCTCGACAGAGCATCTCTTCCTTGAAAAGATTGGCGCCACGGACCAGAATCAATAAAGTTATAAGTTCTGAAGCATCGTCACTGATCACTAATTTCCTATCTTATTTGTATTCCGAATTTCAATACGTATTCATGGGACCGTCTGCATCGAAGTGGAAATGTCAGACATCAACGTGTATTATGGGTATTATTTAAGATCCCAAAAATCGTATTCCTGGTATGCTTTGCTTACAATATATGAAAAGGGGCATTTGAGCCCGCAATATATCATCTGGGGAACGAGCCCTCCCGTCTAACCAATGAAGAACCGCGGAAAGGGAGAATAAAAGGCTGGGGAGGGGTTGGGATCGGCATGCAGACTTGGAGAGGGGGGAAACAAATACCCTGTCCTATCCCGTAATATACATTATTCCCGCACGGATGTCAAGGTCTGAGATCCCCCCCATCTCCAACATCGATCAAAACTTTATCCCCCTCTCGTCTCCCACTCAATGCGGATATTTCCCCGAGCTCAAATGATTTATGCTCGGCGTTCAAGATCCCGAATACTCGGAGTGATCCGCTCGCGGGAGGGTGTGCGGGAGGGAAAGTAATAATACTTTCCGCCGATCCTGCGTTTCCGTAAGAAGAGGAGAGGCGAGCAAGACAAAAGCAGGAAGATGGGAGCGGGAGAGTTTTGTCAACTGTTGCAGCGGACAAGCGGCTCGGAAGGGGATCGGCCAGGACTCATCCCCGCAAATTGAATCGAGATGCCCCTCACCCTCTCACGCCATGTCGCACACAGCCGCCTCCCCTCCGGACAAATGCATCCTCGCCAGCCTTCGCCCCCGCAGACCCACACCTTATCCCTAGTCCGAACCGGAGGAGAAACAGTCCACTCCGCTAGAGACAAGCCCATACGTGCGGAACATAAATCCAGGTTCCGCGTTCCGCCGCTTAGGGGTACGGCAAATAGTCCTGCCGTCAACACGTGCGGGCGGTCCGCCTGTCCCTCGGTCGCCTTTTGTAAATCGGAGAAGAGGAGGTACTATAGTAGGGGCTGGGTCCAACGGAGCGGCGCGGAGACTGGGGATCCAAGCGAGACTAAAAGAATGAGGCTCTACAGGGTGTCCAGGATGAAATATTCCTTGGGGGATTTCGTCGCTTATCGCGTTTATTTTGAAGTGGTCCCTCAATGAAACCACTGCTTGAATGAGCTGAGCTATGAGTACATTCTCCTTTTTCATACCAGGTCTAGAGCTGGGAACGCTTTGGGTGTATCATTTAACAAGCAAACGATAATATTAACACTTTATCAGTGTTTTCCAATTAATTACTTGATGATTACATCGTGCATGTATTTAACAAGACATGGATCGAATAGCAGATTTCTCGAATTCGAATATTAAATCGTGACTTGAATATTTCGTGTTTCGAATACCTCCAACACTAAAATTGCAATTGATAAGCTAAATGTTATTTTCCAAATAAATTTGTTACAAATGTAAGTAAAAAGCCATAAGTTGATTAAATTTAAAACAATTCTGCTTTTGAAACGTAAAATACAATAAAATATTTTTTCTACCAATGATGGACAGTTGAATACATTAACTTTTATAAGCCTTAATAAGCGAGTAGAAAAAGTGATGCATTATGATACTATGTTCTGTCTAGTTTTGAATTAATATGATGTAGTTCATCCACACGCCAAATATAGCGTTATTAGCATAATTATTCGAGGCCTCAGATATCTTTTTCTCTTAAAATAATTATTCGAAGCCTTGAATATTGAATACTTTCTAATATTCGAGGCATTCGTGGTCAGTATTCGCACATCTCTAGCATTAACACTTTGTAGAACATATATGCCATGTCACTCGTAATTTTGCTTTGTGAAAACTAGACGCATAACTTACTTAAATAGCGTGATTTAAGTTCAATTTTGTAAGCCTTTCCTGATGATAATGCTTGCCTTTAACTTTTATAAGCCTTAATAAGCGAGTAGAAAGTGTGATGCACTATGTTACTATTTTATGTCCAGTGGTGAGACAGATTAACTACCAAACATCGAGATACTATTTTGTTTGACCACATTTTTCCCTCTCCTTTTCTTTCTTATAAGGAAATGAATCTTTCTTTTTGTGTTCTATGGAAACCATAATATTTTTTCTCACTTGTGGCACAAACAAGTCGTTCAGGTTGCTCTAAAGCAACCGAGTTCCCTCGTCAAGGCTTCGGAAATCTCACCTGTCTCTGACTGTCTTCTTGTTTTGAACTGTTTTCAAAAAATCGATACAACTTATAAGAAGCAAAAAGTGATGCTTCGTAGTTACCCCGAAAAAAATAAGGGGGAGGAAAGGTAAAATATTACTTGGGTGGTGGCCCTTGCCAACCGTAACATTAAACAATGTTAATGTTAAGGAGAAAAAAGAAACCCAACGAACAGGTGAGAAATGCAAAAATATATGGGTACAAGTGGTGGTGCGTGATGCACTGGGATTAGAATGGCACGAGGAATGCGAGGATGGGCCGGGCATTGACGAAAGACGGCGGAGTTGCGGGACGGACGCACTAGGTTTCCAGCCTGCGGAAGCCATCCTTATCTCGGCGCCGATGGGGTCCTTATAATCTACGCCATTTCCAAGGAGAGGGGTTTGGTACCGGCCGGCCTTCGACCGTCAGGCCCCATTTATAGGCTTCCCAAGGCGCAGCCCAGCAGAGTCGAGGAATGCGAGGGGTGGAGGCCCCGAACAGCCGGCCGGCCCGTTTGATACTTGAGAACCTGTCACGTGTCAATGTGATGATGAGCATTCAAAGGCTAGTGAACTGTGTAAAGTTACCATGTTGGCATGTCTGTTTCATGTTGAAACTAAGCAATATTTCCTTTGAATCCATATTTCATGGGCGCAATTAATGGGAGCCATTTGGCGGTTGAACGGAATAACCTATTCTTGGAGGCGACAATAGTTTCTCAATTGTATAACTACATAAATTAAATCAGTGCCAACTTCCATTTGTGTTCGACGGTAGCGATCACCATAACAGAAAGGAAGCTATTCGAACGGACGAAGATGTGAATGCATCAGCACATATACTCGTAGAAATTTAATAAAGGTCTTAATTAAGTCCAATATTTTCAGAAATATACTACCATCAGATTTGGAAAACCTTTTTTGAGCAGTAATGAAATCTGAGAGGGAGAAAAGAAAAAAGGAGAAAAAATATATATCGACAGCTCAAGTTGGACCGACTTGATACGGAATCTTGCGGGTTGTTTTAAAGGGAGTAAATGAGGTTGTAGTGTAAAGGACTAAACTTTTTCATGGGTTCAAGGATGGTCGGTTATTTTTATCAACTTTTGTAAGGTTTTTCATTATTGCAGAGCAATATAGAAAAATATTTCCAAAATGCCTGATTTCATTATTTTAAAGCCAATAATAATTTTGTAAGCTTACAATAGTTACACCGAGTGACACGCACATACTTTTTGACTTAACATATTAAGATTGTCGTAATCACTTGTTACAAACAAGTATTTCAATGAAATGGAGCTGGTCAATGTTTCGATTTTTTCTCAGCACCGTGAAACCCGAGAATTATTTTGGCTATCTAGCGGGCACTCATGTACTTAATGCATTTCATACAGAGATTTTGCCATACTTCAAAGTAATTCCGCACTTTTGGGGTAGCGATTAGTCTCAGTAAGTCCAACGTGATCTATGCGGACGAGATGGTGAATTGATTCGTTTAATTACTGCTGTGGTATGACGTACTTTGCCTTGGAATTTTCAAATAAAATGGAGGGAAACACTAAATTTTTCGCTGGCTGAGATTTTAGCCTCCGCGTCGGGTAGGTAATCAAAGGTTCATAGAATATTGGTGACTGATTTGGCACCACTAAATATACAGACTCATGATACTTAGTAAAGAGTTTTATTTTTTACTGAATGGGGAACTGGAACAAGACTAAGACTATTAATCGTAATTTGGAAGCTATTTTAAACCCAGATCTACCTAAAATGAGTAAAAGAAGAAATTTTAGAAATATGTACAATTTCTTTTTCTTTATCTCATCAATACCTTTCAATTGTTTTAACGTCTAGATTCAAAACTCGTCCTCAATTTATAAAATATGGTATCAGACTACAGTTCCCTATTGTTGGAACCCAACTTTAGTGAGGTCAATATCTTAATCCTCCAATACCTTTGCATTTTTTGACAACATTTTTGCATGTATTGGCATACGAAAAAGAGGTGTAAGTCAACTATAAGAACAAGAAACAAAATAAATCTCAAAAGGAGAAAAGCTAGATAAATGTGATTGAGGTATCAATGCAAAGACATAGAGACAACTTCATTCATGAAAAGATGGTAGCTGCAAATAGGATAGTGAGGAGCCACTTCAAGAAACGGAACGCAAGATGCAATTCCATGAGAGATATGAACAGAGAACATTGAAGTGAAAATGAAGAGGGGAAAGATTATTTGGACCAATTATACAACAGTAGCAATCACATTAGGGAAGTATTGAAGAGAAGATTTAAATAATAACTCACTTTTGGATCACAGTTTGACCCAGCAATGTGATATTTTCGGATAAATAAATCTTTTTCAATTGACAGCATTTCTGAAAAAAAATAAAAAAGGAGTGGAAACGTTAACCCGGATTTTCAAATCTCTAAGAGTCATATAAGCAGCTAGGTATTAGTCTACAGTTTTCTATTGTTGGAACCCAATTTTAGTGAGGTCAATATCTTAATCATCCAATACTTTTGCATTTTTAGTTAAATGTTTAACAATCTACGATACCCTTGGTAACCGAGAAGAACATTATAATCCCCATTTCCATAAAGAATAGAGCTGAGAAATGTGTACATTTTGGGAACAAAAGCCTGACGGCACTTGCACCAATGGTATTGACGAGGTTTAACTGCAGGAGAATAGAAGGAAAATCAGAGGAGTACTGGATGGAGACCATTTTGGTTTCAGGGAAAGGAAGGGTAAAAGAGACGACATTTTCACCCTAGGTGGTTTACTAAAAAGAAAAAAGAGAAGATCCAAATGTCGTTAATTACGTTCGTGGATTTGTAGAAGACATTTGACAACGTGGATTAGAATGCAATGCTTTGAATTCGGAAATAAATGGAAATGTTTAACTATGACCAAAGAATTATCCACAGCTTATTTAAAAATAAAGTAGCTGTCATTATTATATCTTGGCCCAGCAATGAAGAAACAAGAACAAGGAAATGAGTGAGATATGTTTGTATGCTGTCTCTCTTATTTTTAATATTTACAGCGACAGTATGCACTTCAATTATAAGAAGCAAATTCAGACTTACCTTCTTATATTGTTCAAGTAGACTGTAAAATAAAGGTGTATTAGCGACTTTCAGACTTGGCAATGTGAATTGTATTTTAATAAATGACAAATTTTTATTTTAATAAATAAAGAGTTACATAAATAGTATTTTCAACACAGGTAAATATTAAGTTCGAAACCAATTCCATTTCCTCACAGAGCATAATTTCTTTTGTGACTGATTCCGAATACTTCATCATTCATATATGTGAAGTAATTTTAGGAAAATGTTTAAAAACCTTAGGGTTAAAAAGAAGTGACCGAGATAATTAACGAGAACAAAAGGAAAACTAAGGAATCACAGAGTGTCCATAGGACCGGAAACGCTATTTTATGCGAAGAGAAACAAAATAATCGTTGAGTTGTCATGGCGATGGTGATAGATAGGTAGCGCTCTTCCTTCCCCGTTGCTTGCCCCGAGAGTAATATATGAATGGGTGATGGTGGGTGACAGATGAGTGGCAAACATTTTGATAAGTAAGGAAGGGATCTACTAATCATAAAAAAATGAGCAAAATTGAGGATAAATGTACATAGTCGAAAATGGACGTGAAAGTTTAAAACTATATAAAAGTGCGACACATTTAAGCTTACAGGCTTAACTATGCGGAATCTCTCCATTTCGGATGTGTTAAAAATGCATTGATAATTAAGATCCAGAACAAAACTTTGCAATTTTCCACACAACTTTTAATGACCCTACCAGTTTCAACTCATTCGTGTCATTATCAAGGGACTAAAATGATTGCATTCGGGAGACCTAAAATTGTGCGCTGGACTGGGGGATTATATTTGTATGGGAGGGGGGAGGAATTTGATGGAACGCTAAGGTGTAAACCGGTTGGAGGTTAAGATAGGAAGGGATGTGGGACAATGGGATACATCATAGGAGGTAGGGGGAATCTATACAAAATATTGGGTTGTGGCGAATAAATTGGGTAAAAAACAACATGAGGTCAATGGGGAAGATTTAAAATCTGTCGAATCAGTCAAAATCATATTATCGGGTGAAAAGCGTCGTTTAACAATTTCAAATTTCTCCAAGAAGTCAAGTTTAATACCGTCATCATGGACATGTAAAAATTTCGGGCTGAAGTTTCCCCGGTGGCCAGTCTAAAAGGTGTTCAGCGTACATTGAATTGGCGCTGCAATCACCACACTATTAGGTACCACACTTTTAGTTCGTACACCAATTTTTTCTTTAGAATTAAAAATATATGTATTTAGTGTTATCGGGTTATAAAACAGACTTAAAATATCTTAGGGTATATTTTTATCTATTATCTGGCTAATATTTCCTAGGAAGGGCAGTTAAAGTTTTTAGAGTTTTCGGGGAAGATTGATCCAGTTTACTTTGGAATCGAATTTACCAACTTCGTTGTTTTTGAAGCTTGAATTTTATTCAACAATTTTTCCACTAGTTATATACTGTGATCATTTTGATGAGCTTTAGTTTTTAATGGTTCCAGTTGTTCTATAAATAAACTATCCTGAAACGGGATAGTCACTTACAGGTAGAAAATGGAGTTTGTGGCAGCGAGTTTATGTGCATACTAATGGGTTGAACTGTTGGGAATGATAGCATCTGTAAAAGTATCCCTGCGATAAATGGCAAACTGATGTTAGCGGTATGTGATGGAATTGGACAAATCTAATAAAATATGGCAACCAAGGTTTGTTCTTTTTCTTAATTGTGGAAAAATTTAACTAAGCAATGGCCGATATTGTTTCTACATATGATACACTGATGATGCTATTATGCAACGAAACACGGGTCTTGGTCATTACATTTCTCTACAGGACCACTCAACGTGTTTCATTAACTTTTCCGAAGTAAACCATTCCTGTCTCCATGGGAATGAATAAATTCATCCTAATGTTTTCTAGCCAAATTTCAGGGCTTTTTGGCGATTTCTTTCTTCAAATAATAAGAAATCTTATATTTCAAATCAACTGAAGACCTAGGGTTATCTTTGTTATCGTAAAAACAATCTCACCATTCGTAATGGATTTACGTGTAATACTTGGTGATGGGTATGGACAAGCGATTTTTGGCATTTTGAAAAATAAACTGGAATCACTTTTCATTTCCGACTATAAAAGACTGCCGTTTATCAACATGATGTGCTCCTTCTTTTGATAGCATCCTAAATAGTTGCACATTCCCTTCCTATTTCCTCTCAGCAAGGCACATACTTTCCTATCGCGGCCAACAGCGGCACTCAACCCTCTTTTTATTTTCCTCAATCTCCTCCCTCTATCCACCTTAGGGTTCCCCAAACAAAACCTTCTATTCTCCTTTACTATGCTCAGCAACCCTTTGCAAGTCTTCCTCTCCGACCTTTTTACGTTTTTCAGTTTCACAAGCCCTTCAGTTCTCCTGCATCACCTACCGTCTTTCTCACTCCCCCGCTATTGCTGCCATACAATGTCATATGAAAGTTTTCAACAAATTTTTTTCTCATCGTGAAATCCCCGATACCCCATCTCTTCTTTAAAAGAATAGCTCCTCCTCCCTGATATTGCTTCGAGCACTATCCACAGCAGTTAGCCTATTTTCCTTCACTGTTACCTTAGCAGGCCGTTGTAATTAACGACAGATAACATTTTTCGGATAAAACTCATTGCTCTGTACGGGCTATAACTCCTTCGGGATTCATAAATCGAGACATGGATGATGCAGAAAGGAGGAGAGTCCCATGGGAAGGGATGTGGGACCCTCGCGGAAAGCTCTGCGTGTTCCAACAGGGTCCAGACGTCAGGGAAGGTGGTGAAGCGGCAAGCAGCTAGTGTCCGGCGCGTGAGGAAATGGAGGGTGGAGGTGGGGGGATTGGTGCGTGGGGGTTCGGAGGTGGAATGGGAGGCTGGGGGGGGTGGGAGTAGTGGAGATGGAGAAGGCTGACAGGGAGGGGGCATCCTGGAGGTGGAGCGGGTAAGAGGAAAGCATTCGCGCCCTTTCTCACCGCCTCCCCTATCGAAAATCGATGCGACTCGATGAAGCAGTGGAGTGAAGCTTAGGGAGGGCGCAGTCTGAAGGAGTTGGAGGGCTTCACCCAGCACCCCTGGTGCCGCCCTCCTTCTCTATCCTCCCCCCACTTGACCTCCCGGAGGCAGGGGAGAGATTCGATTGTCCCTCCCAGGTCCTCATTCATCCGACCCGCCTCCTCCTCCCCGGAGGAAAAAAAGGCCCGGCCGGGCATCGGGTGAGCTTCAACTTGGTGTCGACGGGGTGGGTGGGTTCTGAGAAGGTCGGGTCGCCAGAGCCCAGGTGCAGGGGGCTCGGGGTTCGACCCCAAGCTTGATAGCCCCGTGGCCCCGCGCTGCCGAGGCAGCCCAGGGTGTAGATGACGGCGTCTAAGCCACCCTTATTCGTAGGGGCACTCAAAGGAGCAGAAAGTCGATTTTCACGCGGGAGAGAAGGGAGCTCAGTGGTGTTCCATTTCCGGTCAAATTATTGACGTGTCCATGGTTGGAAGGGATTCCTTGGAGTTGTGAAAAAATGTAATTCCCTAAATGTGAAATAGAGCTCAGGATATTTTCCATAGAATATGGAGGATAATGCAATGCGCCTGTACTTATAGTGTTCTGCAAATAATTGTTCACTTTTGTATCGTGAAAAATATTCATCAAAAGGAACATCGCTGGGAAATATAGAAGATAGTCATGAAACTAGTAGACGCATGATCGCTAAAACGTAAAAATTATTTAAACATAAATTTACCCTCGGTACAATATTATTGAAAATGATAGTGAAATTTTGTTCAGTATTAGAATTTAAGAGTGTTATTAACAAAAATAGTTATTGATTATTTAAGAAATTTGTTATTAAATAGGGTTTCTAGAATTTGGACGCACAAAATGGAATCAAATTTTGTTTCAGGACAATTTTATATGGCTATGGCCAAAACCTTTATTGCTTAGCAATTGATCACTGTATCAATTACAAATGTTGACGGCGCTCAGCACATCTATAACCATTGGTAATGAGATAGCTTTGGAAACTAAGAATATCTTCTCACAATTGTAATAATTCCCTAAATACGGGATATAACGAATCGGATCCACGTCAAGTCGAAACCGTACATCTCGTAACCGACGTCTGGTAACCAACATCTCGTAAACGGACATCTCGTCAACGCGACATCTCGTAACCGTGACAATTGGTAACCAAGTAACTCGTAACATACTATTTCGTAAACGCAACAGTTAGTGTGTGGTCATTTTGTAACCGAAAGTGCAGAAATCGACTACTGGGGAGTATGAGAAATATCAATTTCCGAATTAACGTTGACGCGCGACATGAAATGCATGGCTTCTGTGCAGTACCTAACTATTATTTTAAACAACGTACATATATTTCGATATTAATTTAACACCATCATTGCAAAAAAGGATGTTAAGGAAATGGGAATTTAGCCTAAAAAAATTGGGAAGGAAAACTTTCATAACACGGGAAATACGATGGCCGTTTCTATGCCGGCGGGCCGCCAGTTGAGGCTGTAATCTGGTAAAACCATCATATCTCAGGAACTGTTCGGAGTAGAGACAAACAGCTAACGGTATTCGATGGGGAATGATAAACATCAGACTGCAAGGCACTGAGGCCGACGGGCCGCACTGGGGCGGTATTACTACTATGTTGAAGCGGCTATATCTCGGGAACCTTTTTGAGTGGAGACAAACTGCTAACGGTATTCGACGCGGAATGATAAACGTTAGACAAGGACTGCACTGAGGCTGGAGGGCTGCTCAGGGCCGGTATTACTACTATGTTAAAACTGCTATATCTCGGGAACTATTTTGAGTGGAGACAAACTGCTAACGGTATTCGACGCGGAATGATAAACTTTAGACAGTGCAAGGGCTGAACTAATCCAAATGCCGTTATCGCATACCGTGTTCGTCCTGAGGATTTATTTGCTTGATCGTTCTTGCATTTGACCGAGCATTTTCTAAATGCTTTCGAAAACTTAACCCTTTTCTGCATTCTATCTATACCTTAGAGTGGCATATTCCGTGTTGAATCAATATTTTCCTAACCTCCGTGTTAAAACACCTAGGCTCTGCAATTTTTCTTTTCAATTTACTTGAAATGAATTATATCTCTATTGTGCGCGTGGCCTCAAAAAATATGTCCATGAATTTTTGTAGTCTAAGCGTTTGCTTTTAACAAAACACGTTGAATTAATTCCGTATCCTTCCCTTTTATTTTCCTCTGCATGATGCATGTTTAAGGATTGCTAACACATGGCTGATAAGAAAATACCGATAAATGTGTGAAGGAAAATGATTTTGTCACCAGTAATCAATTCATCATTGAGTAGTTACTAACCACCTAGTTGCACGTGACCCTTGTATGTAACATGCGTCCTTGAAGTTGTAGCTCTCCATCTCATAGTTGCATGTAAGTAAGTGTATTTATGGTGACCTTCACCCCTTGCCACACACCCTCACGTTGGTTTTTAGGGTATTACGTAGACGTAATTAGACCTATAAGACAATTGAATCTTCATTTATGTATATTATGTTTGTCTGATTCATAATCTAGTGGGTAAATAACAATATCCCTTCAATAGTAAATCTCATCATTATCTAAATATATTAATATATTTTCAAATTTTCCAATGCATTTATGCAAAAGTACTTCAATAACATAGCTGCATATCGTAAAATAGCTTATGCTGCGGAAAAATCACTATAGAAATTTTCAAATACATCAATTTTCATTTGATGTACGCTTATTACTTCCATCATTGGATCTCTTAAAGTGCATGAAAATCGTAGGTTATCTTGTTGGAAAAAAGTTTGAGTTGCGGTTGGAATTTACTCATAATTTTATCTTCCAAATTTATAAGTCACAGTAATAATGTATTTTATAATATAATCCAAATTTTGTTATGATCAGATATATTTCATACCAATGTTTATATTTGAGTAATTCAAATTTACCTACCTCTCCGACTCTATATGAAGCTTATGCGAAAAGTGGTATCAGTACCTTTGCGTTTAACACTATTTACAAAATTAAGTCTTCTTTTTGCATGCTACACTTCTTTTTGTGTGATATTCCATCCAACAGAGTGATTTAATAGAACTGCCATTGAATCTTAAAACGCTTCAATTTTTTTGCATACGCACGTGATATTAACGAACTGTTGTACATATCGCATCCTCTCTATTTTATGTTGCAAACATTCTACAGCTTAAGAGAGGTTTTTGAGAATGAAAAAGTAAATTTGATCCGCTTATCTGTATATTTGTACGTATATAATCTGCAATCTCTTCTAATACCTTAAGCCTAGTTCATTTAATTCGCGAGACCAGTGCATAGCTTCCCATCCCCGAGAGGAATATTGCACAGTTTCTCCATAAACACGTGATCACAACGATTTTTATCTTTCTATGAATCTACGCTATGAATACTTCAATCACCTAAAATTTCAGCGCCATGTGCATAAACCAATTCGGATGGAATTCCTGCGCGTAATGGTCATGCTTTTACTTCGTACCTCACAATCCCTCCTCTGAACATAACTCTCTTATTTCTATTTTCCAATGAAACAGGTACAGGCGTGGATTAAAGACACGGTAGTCAAGTGAGTAAAGCATTTGAGTGTGAACTTGAGGCTCTGGTCTAATATCTGGGTGAGGGCTATTTAGGAATGCTCCAAGGAAAAATTTTCTTGTAAAATTCAAATAACTGAGGGAAAGGATAGCTTCTCCCCTTGCCCGAATAGTTGAAATTACTTGCCCAAGGCTTTAGTCATCTCTTATGAGCCATAACTTAGACTCCTTTATTTATCAGGACTCGTCAAGATGAGAAACATGAGGAATTTTTCCTCAGAGTTTTGGGGAAAGATTGTTCCCCTTAAGTTCCCCTTTCTGCAACGTATCCGTGTGGTGGACTGAAGGAAACATTGTGTATGGCGGCTGAACAAGTGGAGTGAATAGATTTTTCCTATAATGTGCACATTTTTTTCATTTCCACTCCTATGTAGATCTATGTAAACCTGACCAATGTGTCATTATGCAATACTCTGTCCTCTTGATACAGTTTTTTCACTCATAATTTATATCAGTTTGATTCGGTGAGGACATTATTTAGGAATAAAAGTATTGTCCCTTAATCCATTTGCCCAAAATATTTTTCCCGAAATATCATAAACTAGCCCGGCATATCACCGCATTAATATGAATTGACTAATATTTGGATATGAGACAATGAGGAGCTAAGATTATTTGCTAAATGTATGGCAAGTGGGTAAAAGTAGGTAGATAGGTAGGTATCTCAATAGAGATGGGAAATTACTAGAGAACTGGGGAAAGGTGACGTCAAACCTAAAATTAATATAAGCCAATTTGAAAAAAATGCACAATCAGTTTGGATTGATAACCCATAAAATGGAAGAGGTGCAGAACATGAAGCTCGCTCAAATTGTATTTGTGTACTAATAGGTATCATCATCATGAATCATCAGTTCTTAAATATGATTTGACGCAGCTCTCCAAGAGATTCTACTATCAACGAATCAGTCCATATTCATGATTTTCTTCGTTTTCACATCCTTCACTATTGGCTCTATGTGTTTCATACGGGACCTTCCTTTTTCATTGTTCTCATTCACTTGTTAATGAACTATCTAGACGTCATTCTATGACAATTAGTTGATTGCCGGTCGCCGGTTTACTTCTTAAGGTGTTCAGAAGACTTTTCTATTCTCCTTTTCTTTTTGGACTTCTGCGTTAGTCACTCGGTCGATATATTTTATCTCCATCAGTCTTCTGTAGTAAAATATTGGGATTGCCTCATAAACTAAATGTTTCAGCAGATTTTATCGTCCAAGCCTCACTTTTATTAAGATAAATGCTCCAAATGTAAGTATAATGATTTGTTTATTTACTTCCATGCCTGAATTTCCATCTCGAAATACAATCTTCTTTTGGTGGAATGTCGTCTTTACCCGAACTTACTTGCCTTATTACTTCGTCCATCGCCAGTTATCTTCTTAGGTAGAATAACACAGTCATCTCTTCTACTTTCTGTTACATGAGTTTATCACTGATCATTGCTTACTTTCTTGTACCTACTTCATGTCATTAACTATATTTTCAATTTTTTAACCTCCAGGTGATACATGATTATGTATTTTAGAGGCATACCACGGAAAAACCTGTAACTTCCGGGATTTGAGCACTGGCCCATTGGGATGGGAGGATAGTACTCCAGCCGAAATCTCAACCCAATCCCTAAACTTTATTTATAAAATCAACATCTAAAGCTGCGTTAGCTGGGAGCATTGTTCGAAGAAAAATTAGTGCAATTAATGTGTGTGGTGCAGAAAAATAGTGGATGCGACTGACATCTTGGATGATATATTTGGTCATTGTTCAATGAAAACGACGATTGCTGAGAGAAAATATTCCCTAAAATTAATTTGTTCTTTAAGTGGCTTATATTAATGTATAATTTACTTCTCAGTTGAAATGAGCTTGTAGAGGACAACACATGAAGTAGAAATCTGCGAAACAACAAGTTGGACAAATTTACGTCACATTCTTTACATCAGCTGGCAACATCATCGATCAGAGGAAACAAAATTCTGGACATATAAGCACAAATATGCCCAAAAAAGCTCTACATATTGTTAGAAATATAGGATTTAGAGATCGTAAAATGGTAGATGCGAAATATTTCCTAAGGACATTATTAACCAAAAAAGAGGGTAAGCTTGTTCGGTAGGGTGAATTACGGTGGCGTAAAAGAGGAGTTAAGGAAGCCATTAAATTTGTTTTGCGAAGAAAGCAAAGGGTTAGATGCGCGAGATTCGTGGAAAGAATTTCTTGAGATCAACCTCACAGTAGTTAATTAATACATACCAAGTAAATTTACAAGTTATAATAAATAGCCAAGGTGACGCGAAGGTCAGTAAGTCATTGCAGCGACAAATGAAATGCAACCGTAGAGTAAAGAATACAGTCTGGGTCTACTGGTAGAGGAAGGAAATGGCTTAGTTAAAAAAAACATTGTATTAAACAGGAGAGAATGTCGGAAATTGCTGTCATATTTCAAGAGCAAGATGTTATGAGAGTATTTAAATAGCAATTCTAAATCGTTTTGGTCACCTATGGGAGAGCATCAGGGAAATAAGTCCACATTGTACACACTTAGAAGCTGGAAGGTACTAAGGGTCACTAAAGATTATAAAAAGCCTATTATTTAAATGCTTTCTTCCAAAACGTTTTCAAATAATCCTCACATAACACACTTAACCACCGGCAAACAATATCAGACAAACGCTAATGCAAAGCAAATAACAATATCAAACAAATGCTCGAAACAGGTAATAATTCCATGTCACGGGATAGAGTGCCACTTAAATAGTATCTGTACAAAACATCACAGGGTCCCAAAGAAACTACTTGTTGAGTGTGCAAGAAATTATCCTCCAGAATAGCCTCCTAATAAGAAACTTTATTCAATGCAACATTAAAAGATAACACAGTACCCAAGAAAAGTAGCCATTATTACACTCATTTTCAAAAGCGGTGAAGGATAACCTAGCGACAGTGAAACCTCACTCACATCAATATCCTGCTAGGTATTTGAAGACAGAGAAGTTAATTTGATCGTTGGGTATTTGGATAGTCACAGATTGCTCATATAGAAGCACCATCTATATTGACATACTCATAATACCCTGCAAACCATCTCAAAAGTGTGTGGCAGGGGGCTATTTTAACCCACCATGCATTACCTATAATGCTAAAAAATGATTAGTAACAAAATTGTAATCGAAAAATTACAATCTCATAAATTTGAAAATTGTAATGCAATGCACAATCATGCGGTTAGCTCAAAATCTTTAAGTGAACATGCATCTACTAATGTTACACAATATATAGTTTTGTGTGTGTATGGGTTATTCCACGTCGATTCGACCAGGTGATTACCCTTGGGATAATTAATTAATGACGACTACCAGATGACCGCTTATGGTGCAGCTGGACTTTTATACAGTATACATTAGCCAATGCATGTGAACGGTCACAGTCAGAGGAATGTATTAGTACCGTGAAAGAGAGCGGAACTGATTAAACCAAGAGAAGAAAACTGGCAGTCATTAATCCCAGGACAAAAAAAGCAGTTTGAACGAGACTTGAAATTGTAGTATCAAAAACCTGCTATTGATAAATAAATTCCACATACCGTGTAAAAATCAGTTTAAAAATAATAAAACATGTAGCAGCATTGGAAACCAAACACGAGATTACCTCTGTCTACGGTGGTAATATATACGGGAGGCAATTGGCAAATGGCACTGGCCAAGGGGATTTAAGAGTATGTATACGGTTAAAATTTGTGCGAAGAAGGTGAAAGAAACGGTGTGCTGAGATCTGAAGTCACCAGAGTACCGTACGGTCGTCCGTGAGCCTGACCACTAACCTGGCCAGTAGCGGGCGTTACGCCTACACTCAAAAATATTTTTCTTTCTTAAATAAAGTAACACCTCTACTAAACATTTTTCTTCTGTAGAGGAGGGTTGTATCTACCAAATGTAAAAATGAGATAAATCGAGGAGGTAAATACATCATTAAAATTGATTTGAAAATTTAAAATTGTTATAAACTTTATGAAAAGTTGTTTATATTTAAAATATAATCCCTTCGTATAATTTTACCGATTAAAGTCTTTCAAAATAAGCCATTTTGCACGCCTGAAGCTTTAATGGTCTCGGAGATAAAGCGTAAAATATGTAGCCACTTTTGCCATTCCAAATTTTGCAACGTCTCGTAAGCGGTTGCATGTTTGGCAAAATGGCTTTAGGGTAATAGTTTTCCTATCAAATGAGAACGTTTTGCCCAGTTTGGTCAAAATCGGTCACCCTAAGGGTTATTTTTGCCGGTTTTCTGTTCAAATTGAGGCAAAATGAACCATACATAGGCTGCCTATCATATACAATTATTGTATCACCTAAATTGTCTCACCTAAGTTGTGAATACTTCGACATGACGCAAGTACGATCCGGGGTGAATACGCAATCCAGAATGTCGAATTGCGAAGTAGAGATGATATTATGTTGCGCTATTTTGCGTTGATGTAGTCAATGGGGTCGTTTACCATATTTTTTTATTGCCGAATATGATAGAGTTTGTAAAATAAAAAGACCCGTATTTTTCCGTTTTTTGATCCGTCAATTATTTCTCGACTTATAAGCGGCGAAAAACTGATGATTTTAACCCTTTCGGAAAAGTGGGTGTGGTGCAACCTCTGACGTATATCGACTTCGTCCAATCACAACTGAGCCCGAGAAGCTACTTCGCCTTATCGCAAGGGACACACAGCTAACTCTCCCGATGGGAACGATTATGACAGGCTCTGTGCGAGCAGACCTTCCGAGAATCCCCCTCCACTCCCTTCCCTCCCCTTAAGAGCAGTCAAGGACGGGAGGAAAATGACGTCAATGTTATCACAGCAGCTTTTTCGGTGGGCGTCACCTTTTGCTTATTTTAATTTTTGATTTATGACTGAATGGTTGTGGTTAGAAGATTAATTTTTTCACTAAAATTCCTTTTTCGTTTCCATCTAACAATTTTGCGCAAACAATTTCGATTTCGGTTCCAAGTAAACGCCCCCATTGCACTTCCGAAATGCACCTGATGTTCTAATCTTATCATAACAACAGTTTAAATCGTTCGTTGCACCTCAATGTTGAGACTTGTCAAGGTTATGTCTATTGCATATTGGCAGGTAATCGTATTCATTTTAAGTATCAGAAATAAATGACTGAATTCGGTTAAAAGCTGAAGGAAAGAAATATGTATTTTAAGTACGGGTTAAGTTTACTTCTCTACTGTTTTTGAAAATTACAATATAACGCAAGGTATTTACGTTTACCGGTATCTTCTCTGGAGAATGACAAAGAGGCGAATTATTAGTCATCTATGGAGTAAAACCTCCATACCTTGCTCTCACCATGCTCTATATATATGATATGGTGTATGAAGGAGAGTATGGTGACTCGGTGTATGGAGAAGGCACTGAAAAAAGAAAGGTGTTCGAGGTATTTTGAGGAACCGAATGCATTAGCGAATCAGAAAAGAATTTTGAAAATTCAATTAGATTCGGGAGAAAATGGGTTATGACGGTAATAGAGGTAACGACCATGCGGTGTATTCAATTATTTATTGCCATCATCATCATAAGTCAGCAATCCTAAGATTCGTTCGACGCACCCTCTACTCGATTCTCCGATCGGTAAACCACTTCATATTCACATTATTCTTTTCCCTCACACACCTCACTATTGCCTCCATCTATTTCATCCGAGGCCTTCCTTTTCCAAACTTCCCATTCACTCTCCCGTTTCATACCAAAATATTAGATGCATAACATTGAGAATTTTCATTGGTGTACAAGTATTTGTGTCTTCCAGCTATTTCACATGTTACTAATAAAAGAAATGGTTGGTGAGTTTACATTGTGGAAGTTAGTTTTCCTTTTAAAAAATGAAAAAGAAACTTAGTTCTTTTCCACCAGTATATTTAAACAAATCTACCGGTTTCGTCCTTCTCAGGCCATTCTCAAGATTACAGCCATTAAGACACTGCAATCTTGTGAATGGCCTGAGAAAGCTGTAGAAGGTTGTAGTGCAAAAGAATGTAGGTAAACCTTTAAAAGATATAAGATGCTGCAACGGTGGTAGGTAGAAAATTATTACGCCAGCATCAAGGGAGGAATGGGATGAGAAATTGTTTCACGAGGCACCCTCGAGCAAGGGAGTGGCCAAAATCGCGGCCCCTCAAGGAAGACGGGGCCGGAGGAATCGGCCCCCGGAGCAGTTGGGAGGCGACGAGCCCACCCCACGAATCATCGCGCCCCGCCCCCTTACGGGAGGTGTGCGTGAGGGAGTTCCTCCGCTGGGGCGGGGGCCCCGGAGGGCAAGGCAACAGGGCCTGAGTGCGCGGGGCCCGCATGAATCAAGGGTCGTGGGAAAATTGGGTGGGGGCCCCCCTCGCGATGGATGGAGTGGCCGACATGACAAATACTGCCGCGCCGCGCCTTCCGCCCCTCGAGAGGCCCTCCCGCGCTCGCTTCAATTCTCAGATCAACTCTTTGGGGATTGGGTTTATGAGGGGTAAAATATGATTCCGTCAGGAGGCTGCGGGAAGCGGAGGGGGCGACTCGGGGAGAATTTATCGGGAGCAACCGACTAGCCCGGCCTCGCCTCGCATCCCCTCCCCACCTCCCCCAAATCCCCCGGGGGTTCTTCGCTCTTCGCGAGTCTTGAAGACGATGCGCGGACCATCGCGTGATGAGTCTAAACCTCAGCCAGATAATATTTGCAATGCACATACTCTCGCACTTACTCAACGAGAGGGATTTTTTTTGCATAATATTCTGGAGCAAGAATTAGCAGGAATTTCCGTTTCTCAAATCCTCTTACCACAGTTGGAATGACTTTGGAAATGTGAAACTAGGGTAATATTTTAATCATATTTCTAGCGCTTGAAAAAATTCTAGTTGCAAAATATGTCATAAAACAATCGAACGCTGAAAATGTTTAGGAGTTTTTTAGGCCAGGTGGCGGCGAGGTAAAGTCCTCGCCTGCTAATCCTAGGGTCGCGGGTTCGAGTCCCGCCTGGGTGGGTTTTTCTCCACTTAGGGCATGGATGTTTGTGAAGCTCAGTTGGTTCAGCCCCTGGGAAACCTGATGACAGGCAAATGCCTATCGGGATCCCAGGGGTATATGGGCCAACATAACAGTCCAGACGCAAAAAAAAAATTATGGTCTTAACAATCTAAATAGTTAATTTCTGCTCTGGCTGTGCCTCTGAGTATTTGCTACGAATTCTCTCAAAAATTAATGACGCGAGTTTTCAAATACCTTTGATCGATGACGCACATACCATATATGTCATTAGGCTACACATTATTAAACCCATAAATACCACTTAAATGCGAATTATTATTTTAAGAAAATAGTTAGTGCATCAAATTCATTTAGCAAGGAAGTGGAGAATTGGTGAATTATGTACTCAAAATGTTAGTGATAGCACCAAAGCGCTATAAAACACCATAACAAGTATAATTGTGTATGTTTCCCAATCGTTTTGGCTGGGATTACCCGTCTCCTACAGATGAAAGGTAATTTTGTTTATGTATGCTTTATTTCTGCCCTCTTATTGCATATCCCTTTTTAATGTACGTTTTTATGAGCTATTTTTACTCTTTTCTTCGTATCCTTCTCAATGTGTGATGACAAATATGCATATAAACGTTTTTACACCCAAATACAGTTATTGACAGTCTTCATGTATAAGAGCCTAACAGGAAGGTGAATAAAGTCTAAAGTGAAATATAATGTTATAATTTATGGAGGTGAAGTATTTGATTCCCTCTACGTCTTTATGGAAACATGAGGAGTAACATGATAGAGGGAAATCTGGCAGAATTGGTAAGCTTTATGGCAATATGGCAGTAATAGGAGTATAAAAGACGCAAAACGGATGTAATGGCCCCAACGTGAGCCAGATGGATAGGGACGCATGCTAGGGAAAGAGAGATGAGGAAATGAAGAGTTATGATGCTCCAAGAGTATTGCTCTGATGGGTTTGAAAGTAGAGCTGAAGGATTCTTACAAAAAGGCAGAAATAAGATTACGGCTAAATTCTCCCATTTAAATATAAAACCTTGGAAAGTGTCGCTTTCTTCAAATACGCCAACAAATGGGGAATTTCGTTCTGCAAAACATTACACCAGTGCTTTGAACGGGAAAAATACAAGCCTTTAATCGCAAATGGATGTTTTATGTGCCTGTCATTAATGATCAATGTGACATGTGATATACCTACTACTGATGATTCACCAATTCGATTGAATGGATGTTTAATTTTTAAAAGAAATGCTTTTTTTATGTGACAATCCTAACGAGAGAATCACGTAATATGCGTCCTTCCCTTGAGGTACTCACTCTACATTACCATTTCTTTATAAGTATTCTTTCTATAGTTGTGTAATGAAACATTCTTATTTATGAGTAAGTTTTCCATAAGAGGTTATTGAAATTGAATGAGGAAAACCATTTATTAATTAAGATTGTGCTCCTAATGTTATTAGCCAGTTAAATGTAGTGAATTCTATAATATGCATTGTAAAACAATCTAAAGGAATAAATATAGCCGTGATAAGTGGCATCATTTTCATATTTTACGAGGACTAATATTTGTGTCGAATTCCCTCGACGATTCATGGGGGCGGAACGCCAAGAAGACCTCTTTCAGGCACCTGGAAGTCATCCGTTAAAATTTGATACTCCGTCATACCAATGGGCTGGAAACTGAGCTAGTTTCACATGAATGAGCATAGAAAATCTTCGAACTGAAGGGAATGAGTAAAAGTTGTATTTTTTTAAATCTCGTTCTTGTAGTCATATTTGTTTTGTGATTCCAGATTTCTCACAGATTCCGCAAATTTTGTAACTTCATGCAAAACTACCCACTCAGTTTTCTTTAAGGAGCACAAAAGCTATGCAAATCGGCTATGGAAATCTTCTTCATAATTAAACGTGTTAGTTTATAGGATAAAATTTGTGAGGGTTCTACTTTCTATCTCAATGACTGGATTGGGGCAGAAATTTGCTTACCACTCCTTATTTAGAGGGTCATATTGTGAGCACTTACAGTTTAGTTAACCTGGCCCTTAAACCCTTTAATTATTAACAGGTTTATGCCATACACTGAAATCAGTCAACGCTCCGACATGTCATTTCAATCCTGAGCGCTATCCGCCAATTACTTACTCTTAATGCTCCAAAATAATAGAGTAACACATATTGAGTATATAACCTCTCCCTTTTTTTAGTAATAGGGATAATTGCGCTGGAACTTTACATAAATAGAAATTAATTAGATGATAATTTTTCCACCAGAAAATAATTTTACTCCGGAAAAAGGACTACTATTTTCTAGCGTATATCTTTCTTTAGAATATATTTTTGAGTATTAATTAGAGCAAAGACATAGTGAAACATCAAATATTTAATAAAATATTAAATAAATATTTTGAATCAATGTTAATTACCGCAGTACACACATGAATTCGGAAATTTGTTTTTAATTTTTGCTGTTTGAAGCAAATGGTTACGATGGTGGGCCATTTGATAATTTGGATTTCGGAAAAGACATAAGTACGTGCCATTGTCTCGAGACGTTCACGCAAAATGAGGAGTGGATGAAAGATGAGCAATTAAGAGAAATCTACGTGCCTCCCAAAGCAGGTTTTTAAATCGGAAAACGGCCATCGGTGAAAGTGATTTCACCCAATGAAACGTTATTTATGGCTGACACATCAAATTGTCGTCGGCTGCGAGGGCTGACGAAGTAAGCCTTTTAATGGTAAACGATAATTGAAACGCTCCGCTGGCGAAAAAGCACGTTCCCGGGAAGAATTTTTCATCGACCAATCAAAAGGACTTTCGGGGGACGGCATGGGTGACGGAAGGATGGGAAGGGTTCCATGGAGTAGAAGGTAAAGAAATCTGCTCTCAAAAAGTCAAAAGTGTAGCCAAAAGGGACATTGAATATGCGCCTAGCGACACCGCGTCACGTAAAACAGTTCAATTCCGTCAACCATTCATCAAGCCAAATCTTTTGGAAGTCTTTTGGAGTGAAAATGGAATCTGAGCTGTAAGTCATCGCTATTGGAGGAGGGAAATAGGGGGAAGGGTGAGCTGAAGGGATGTGGGGAGGTATGAGGGCGGTGGGTGGGGCGGCAAAGCCCCGGACGGAAGGGTGGGACCATTTTAATATATCTTCCAGGAATAAAATCTGAGGCGAAGAGAAGCGGGAGATGGCGGGCCAAAGAATGTATGGATGATGAATATGTTTTGTTCATGAAAGCTTTATCCGCCACATGTGCTTCCTCTTGGTGTGAATGGGAGAGAGAAAGGCCAGGGGTAACAAAGGGAATGCTGTGTAGGCCAGGG
Organism: Platycnemis pennipes; assembly: GCA_933228895.1. Classification (NCBI taxonomy): domain Eukaryota; kingdom Metazoa; phylum Arthropoda; class Insecta; order Odonata; family Platycnemididae; genus Platycnemis; species Platycnemis pennipes. The sequence continues at coordinate 99,908,818 of OW121846.1, read as the reverse complement.
GAAGGAGGAATTGGATAGGACAACACGAGGTTGGAGGATTGCGGGTGGCGAGTTTTGTTGCGAGGCTACAGGATGAATTTGAATTTGAAGTAGCATGTGTAAAGCCTTGAAAGCGAAATATTTTCGAGAGAAAAATCATTTCACGAGAATGTGACGAAGACAAAATGCAATGACGTTTTTTTTTCAACGGAATCCATTGCATTATTATAATAAAATGTATCTAAGGTTGAAACTGAAACGGAAAGGCTGATTTGCTTCATATTTCATTTTCATGCTGGATAGATGGGACCAATATGGCTCAATTATTTCCATTTCTCAATACGTTAACCTCAGTTCAATATTCGGGTGGTAAGATATTGAATTACGACGTGAAACAGCTCACAATTTTCTACGGCATTTTTCGTGCTCAATGGGAAATCCTTTCAAGCCAGACCCGGAAACGTATAATTATAAAATCTAGCTGCGAAAAAAAATTATATTTGCGGAGTTTCTCTCAAGCCGTAATAGCTTTTAACGAATGCTTTAATTAGAATCTAGCTTCTGAAATCGGCGTAGTGATTTATTACATGTGATTGAACGTATTTATACGGCAACCACATGATTTCTGGGATAATTTGGGATAAAAAAGGAGCAATAACACAGATTTCATGGTTGTTGCGTTTAGTGTATATGAAACCAAAATGTAACACTGACAAGTGATATAAAGAGGAAATTGACGAGGAAAGTCGTGGAAATTGTGAAAATGAGGGAAAAAAGAACGACGAAGAGAATGGATGAAAATGAAGTTTTTGATGCATTTTGGCGTCGAGAGATATAGTCGATTTAGTGGGATGAGTCATGTCCTGGAGTTTGGGTGAACGTGGAGGTCTGTTATCCGGCTATCTGTCCGTCAAACTGGACGTTGGTGAACCAAACGCATCGCCTTGGCGCAAGATCTGCGGTGATGGCGGCGTTCACTAGTATGACACGACATGATCAAAGCCGTTGCCTCGGTCAAATAATTTCCATTGCCGCTCCTGGAGGTGGAGTATTTTGTAAATTCAATGAATTTATACAAGAGGAGGGGCTGGATATTTTTGAGGGCTGAATATATATTGGAGGAGAATATCTAGGTAGTGGAATGTGTTCGGGTTGAAATGGGAAATTACTATGGAGGGAGGAGCAAGTGGAATTGGGGATGAGTTAGAAGGATCGCGAAACTAGATTTGGGGGAGGGGGCGAGATTTAGTGGGGGCAGGAGGGAGAAGGCGTGTGCCGAAAATTTGAAGTCGAAGGGGGAAGAGTTTGAGTGGAATTCCGAGAGGAGATGGGGGAAAGGGATGCTGGGAAGGGTTGGAAGGAATTGGTAGTGGAATTGGAGGCTTGGTAGGGGGGAGCAGTTGTGTTGGTAGGAAGTGGCGTCGGGGGCAGGAGTAGGGGTGGACATGAGGGTGGCGGGGAACAGGAATGAGGCCAGAGGAGGCGAGGGAGCATGGCAGGCGTTGGAGGGGGAGTGGCGAGGGAATATGGCAGCGGGAATACGCGGGAGAGGGCTGAGGGTCGGAGCCTGGGCACGGGAGGAGGATTTGGGAGAGCGTGGGAAAATAGAGGAAGGGAGGCGTCGGGGAAATTGGTTTCCCTCGGGACTCGGCGTCGAATAGAAGCCCCCAATGCTTTCTCTCTTCCCACCTCTCCCCCTCCCTCTCTTCTCGGTCCCTCCCCCGAACGCTGGAGGAGATGAATGGCTGGGCCCGGAGGCAGCAGGCCCATTCTCTCCAATTGCAGTCCTCTATCATTGCCAACTACTTAACTCTCCCAAGCCCCATCACTTAAGCCTCCCCGGGCCCTCACACCCTCACGCTCACTCGATGAAAATCCACAGTTTGGGCAACTGTCCCCATCGTGCCGAAGAATATTTGTTGGGGGAGGGGGTGGTGGTTCAGAAAAGGTTAACCTTATTACGGGTTTAAGGTCTTGAGATGTGACTGCGGAATTTTTGCCATGACCAATTTGTTTACCCCATGGAGAACGACAGAGGAGGGGGTTCCTTGAGGGTTTTAACTATGGGAGAGGCCTTACGCATATTTAGTGGAATCCAAAGTGTATTATTTCCTGGATACCACATCTTTCCGGGTAACCACAGGTCATCTGACATAGTGAAAAGAGGTCCTTCATTTTGATATGGGAGTTTCACATTCCTTTGGGAATTGTAATTTCTGAGCTCTGGCCTCACCAATAATATCAACAAATGAGATGAAGACAATTTCTTGTTAAGAGAAGAGGAGTGAACATTGTTATGTTATCTCTTGCCCACTGCAGTGTTGTTGCATCCCATGGAGTAAATATGGGCTATTTGCATCCATTACCTCATTCACAAAAATCGTTTTTTTTTACTTTCGCCTAAAGACCAAGACAGCGGCGCAGCGAGGTTACACCTCCTTGTCGATTATTTTTTTCTCATCTTTCAACGCTCAAGCGAGGGATTTGGTGAAATGAGGTTAGCACACGTTCTCTCTTTTATTTCACTCCGAATCACATTATTGAGACACAGTCCAGAACTAAAGCTCAGAAAAGACGTTACGAAAAGGATGAGTCGAAACATGCTATGCCAATTTTCAAGAGGGCATCGTTTAGTCGTGATTTGGGTCCCCATCTCTTAACTGCTAGTTTGGAATTCACCAAAATCTCAGCAATTTTCAGCTCGATATAATACAAGCCTTTTCCTTCTTGGCCACAAATTATAATTAGCGGTTTCACTTGGTAAGCGCGTGGTTGTTTTTGCGTGCAGAAAGGAAATAAATCACTCCAGTCGAAGAGTGTGCTAGAGTAATTAGCACATCAACTTTGCAGCGAGGTAGCACCTCCTTGACGATTATTTTTTCCTCGCTCTTTCAACGCTCAAGCGAGGGATTTGGAGGAAAAAGGCACCTCCGGAAGGTGGGAGAGGTTAGAGCCGTGCTAAGGAAACTGCGTTGAAGCATGTGAACAGATTAATAAGCGTGGAAATGAGGATTTATTGAAATGCTTTCGGGGGGAAACTTTTTAAGCGAAGCCAACAACTGCAGCACCTCACCTAATTCATATTTATTTTAACGCCATTGCTTTCGCTTGCATTCACTTCCCGTCCCTTCCATCAGAATCGCCTAAATGGCCTGACCCACCCTAGCCGACACACGACACGCCAGCAGCCCAAACAACGGCTGAGAACGACAGCAGCCTCGGGTTTCAACCGGATGAACACATGCACACTGAAGCAGAGTGAGAGCAGGCGCCAAAAGAGCGGCTAATTATCGACTGGCGTTCAAAAATCCTAACCCCTCTCGCTCTGTTCTTGTGGGAAAGCGGCAAAGCGGAGAATTGTGTGGGAAAAAGGTCGCGCTATGCCATTCACGCGAGCGTGCCGCAATTGGCGTGGGGTGTTATCAGCGGATGTGGGTAGGAGGGTGGCCGAGGAGCGTTGCTGCGGAGGGAAACAGAGTGTAGCTGGTTGGGGTATTAACTTGATCTTACTTTGCCAGCCTCAAGGACTTCCTCATGAGCCTCCGCGCTCAGTGATGCCATCTTGCTTTCTAGCCTCATCTCAATTTTTCTCCCTCAGTCAAGCTAATCCAAGTTCATGTACACTAAATTAGATTTTTCCGTTATTGGGAATCTTTTAACCTTAATATAAGCTTAAATGAGTCATCTCATGCAATAGAACATTTCCAAGCATGGTAATAAATAATCCACAAAACATCGCTCATGAAAATGAAGCGAGGAAAATGCCAGACGATGAGTACGACAAAGGAACCCTTCTTTTATGAGCCAATTATACAATTTGGAAGTTGAAAAAAAATCGATTTAGTATTTTTCATTTTCTAATGCTTATAAGATTTTTCATCATTGTAGTCGGTCAACAAGCGTAGAATTGTAACTAATAACTTCAGGCTGAACTATGTGAAATAGTTTCATTATGGAAAATTAAAGGATAAAACTTTATTAGTTTAAGTGTTAGGCTAAAACATTCTCATCCCACCACACAGCTCCCAACTCTCGTCACTCCCTTTTGATAGATATATGTCCTTACTGTCGCACCCGACTTGTTATAAAATAAGAAGCATGCAAGATTTAACTATGTTATGTCGTGGTTTAACTACGTTATACCGGGTCGTGCCTATTTAAATATACAAGTGAACCTAACAGAGTTTTATTCTTTCATTTTCCATCCTAGAATTGGTTTGACGGAACCCTCCACTCGAATTCTCTAGCGGCCAACCTATCTACGTAATTCTTCTCTTTTACATCCTTTACAACTTTTTCCGTATGAACGATGTAAAAATGATATTCAAAACAATTGACAGAAAAACACTGCAGAAACTAGGAAAATGCCTGGGAAATTTCGTCCGTCAAAAATATTTAAGATTATAAACAATCTTAAATATTTTTCCAATTGCCCATCCCTGTTTTCGATCTGACTAGTCACTTTTTTTCTAGCAGCCTACTAAATTTGAATGTGAGCATTGCATCAATTGTATCTTTGACTTCAAATGTTTTTTAATTTTTACTCCTCCCGAAAAAATGTTTAATAGTTGAGATTTTTCTCGAAGAGAATTGGCAGACATATGTTATGCATTTAAGAAGCTACTAGAGCGACTACAGGGAACATATACGAGCAATATTGCATTTCATTTATTTCATCATTAATTCTCCTAATAATACTTTATTTCTAATGCTGGAGAAACTATAAATGATTGGGAATTGTTTGGCGGAAGGAATGAGAGAAATACTTATTTCCGTTTGAGGAGCTACTGTAGCCATTTCAGGTAGAACCCGACTGTTTATGAGCGAATTTAATACTGTTTCGACCCACATACCCTTTTCCCTCTATCCGAGTTTTTTACGAGGCTTGTAGGTTTTATAGGTTCACGAGCGGAAAAACCCTCTTAGAGCGATCACAGCCAGCACACTGATAGTTAAAAGATGAAAGGAAAAAAACTACATGCCTTAGCGAGATAAGATTAGTGCCATGCTACTTCATCGTGGGGCTCTCAGTTATATACTTCGTACTTCATATCAATTCTTTTACTATATCTAACATTATTTGGGTATTCGTAAAAGCATTTGGAGTATGGTGTTAAGAACCGTAATCTTGAAAACTCTTACCAAAATTTAGTCCTTGGGTGAGCTTCGCACCCAATTCTGCGGTAGGTTTTACTCTCGCCTTTAAGATACCAACCGGTTACATGCCTACTGACTATTTTCCACTGATTCCTTTTCTTTGACTGCAGTTACCTGTTTTGCAGGTCATTAATGGGAAAAAATCATATCAGTAACCTTCATTCGTCTTCATCTACATCTACATCGTACCCTGCAAGCCACCATAAATGTGTGTGGCAGGTGGTGAACTCTCACCAAACATGCACTACATATCATGCATAAAAAAGGGTTAGTACTTGTATAGGTACTGCTCAAAACTACGCTATTTAAAAAAGATAAAAATAGCAAAGCATACATGCAAAAATATGCTGTTAGGTTGGTTAGCTTTAAGTCCTTGTTATCCATTGTTATCCATTGCTACACTTGAACTGGATATAGTTACCGTTATTCATATCCCTAATAGTACGAGGAAAAAAGGAAAAATCTTCTGGATAAATGTTTTGCCATAAACTGGTAAGCTGTTGATATATAGTTTTGAATGTAGATGTAGTTAGTTTCACCCTTGTACGGGCCAAAACGCATTTCATTCAGCGTTCAAACGCATTGAAGCCACTCGTAAAATCCCTATTTCTTACGATTTCTGCCTGTGGCAATTGATCTTATCTCACTTCTGACGCTCTATTCGCTGACGTGTAAAATATATGTGTCAGTAGTGACTGGCTAAGGAAGTTATCCTGGAGCATGAGTTGACTGACGGGGAAATTATGCATTCTGCCTTAAAGTTGGGAATGCAGCAGCACCAACGGAAAAAAAAATCTACGGGTGTCAAGTGTGTGCAATGATGCGAGAGTGGTAAGAATAACTCTGTCTATACATTATAAGTTGTTTAGTCTGTGCATAACGTGATGGCAATCACGTCACACCGCTGAGTTGCCAAATTTTTCAACCGTTTGTTTTCTATCATGCATCTTGGCCATCAAATGACTGACGTCTTGGGAAGTTTTTGGAAGCTGATGTTTACCAAAGTTGTTCGAAAAATCAAATATACCGTAGGCATAATTGCTGAAATTTTATCTTTTTTCAGTCAGTTTTTCAAGAATTATTCAACAGCAGTCAATGGCGTCCCATATTTATTTCATGAGCGTTATTTAGCTGTAATTTGTACGAGTGCTTGGCTATTTAACATTGAAATGTTTATGCCTCGTGAAAAGTTCAATTTCCATGAATTAAGTGAAAAAATGTAATATAATAAAGCTATTTTGGTATTTTGTTTATAATGAAGTACGGAGTAACGTTGGAAGTGCATGGTACACAATATCATTCTGAAATTGCTTTGTGTGGTGCATAATTTTCTCAAAGGTTTTATTGGATTTTAGCATTTATAAGCAATAATTGACGAATCATTTTTTGTACCGTCTATGTTGCTGTTTGAGTAGCCAGTGATATTATTATGAAATGTGGATGAATTGCAAGTATTAGCTGAAGCATATGCCGGTTACGTGCTCTCACATTTTGGAGTTTTCGTTGTAAAAATCATACAAATGATAAAGATGGTATTGTCAAAATTCATTATGCAAATTTAGTATTGCGTACAGTTACATTTGGCGTGCCGGATGCCATATTTTTGATATTAAAAAATACAGTTGGTGCGGCCAAATTTATACAAATGGTGATGCGTCGTGCATTGCGTTATAAGCGAAAAAGAATTATGCCTTCACTGATAGAACAATTGTTTTAGAAATTAGAAACGTAGAATTCATTTAGGCATAAACGATTCGTAAAATCTCATCAGAAAGTGAGCGACTGTGGGGTGTGTTGTGAGTTTTTCAGATATTTGTAAAAAAAAAGGCCAAGAATCTAGGAATAAATGTTGCCCTTTGACTTCCTTTACAGAGGAATACGATTGCTCCAATTTATTGGTCAAAATGATGAAGCAAAGGGTATAACTAATAGGTATTCCTATGAGAGTAGTAAATCTACGGATTCCAATGATAAATGAGCGTGATAGGTGTAATTGGAAGTACGTACGACTGATGCCATTGGCTAAATAAGAAAAGACCATTGTTAATAACCTTACCAAGAACACTGGCCCATGCCATGCAAACAGCTCAATGAAATACATGTTGACAAATGTGAATAGAATCAATTGTCACTAACCAATAGAAAATGGCTCATTTTGAAAAAGCTAGTGAAATATTTTTCACTAAATAATACTAAAAGGAAATTGAATTGAAGTTTCTATGCCGAAATAAAGAATGTCTTTCTATTAATTCTTAAATTTAGAATTTAAATTTTTATGTTCTTTAATGTACGTATGTAGTTTTGCACAGCCGGATTTGTCTTACTTTTAATAACTTCATTGTATTATAACCAGTTACGTTTAATGACTATACAATCATGATGAAGAAAATTGTATTTATTTGGCCCAAAAATATCTGATCACAACTTTATTACTGACTATCGATTTAAATAATATCAATTAAGTTAATGCTCTGCCTAGGCAAGACAATTATCATTCATTTTTCGAAATTGATCAATACAATTAAATATATTCGGCTCTACTCAGCGATAACATTACTTGGCATTGGGGAGCGAATTTATTCGTCAGCTAAGTGGACATTGATCATCGTACAGTCACATCTCCCTCAATCTCATGACGACAGCCGCTCCCGATGTGCTACAGGGAAGGGAGGGTTTTTGGGTCATAAGCTCTGGGCACGTCGCCGCAATAATTTTGACATTTATCGAGCGAGGATTATATCTTTGGCATGAGAAGGGATGACGGGGACTGTAAATCATACAGATGAGATCAATGAGGCTGCGGCTCGCTACACCTTGGGATGTCGAAGTGAGGACGGAGTCTCACTTTTGGGGAGTCTAGGGGAGAGAGCAAAGGGTTCACAATTAGGTGCCCACCAGTACTCATGTAGGAGACCATTAGGGCCTACCACGATTATATTGGAAAAGATCTGACTCCTTGAGTGGCGGGCAAAATTGAAGGTGAGAGCTTCTCTTCGAGTCTAGATAATTGATACATGAAGTGCAGCACCCTCGGTCACTTCCCTCTCTTCCCGAGAACACTACAAGGAACCAATTATTCTTTAGCAGTAACTTAGAGAATGGACGAAAACCCCAGAAGTAATTGATTTCTAGAATCTTTACCTTAGTCCCCCCTCTACATCAGCAGCCGGACTCCCTATTACACCATCCTGTACCCTAGAGCCGTCGGAGCATCCCCTTGAAGCCTATCGCCGGATCACCCACGATCCTATCTATCATTCAACCGGCCCTCAAAATTCTCGGGAGGTCGTAGCGAATCCGAGATCCACCTGCGACGCTTTGCCCCAAGCATTCCCAAGGGGAGCGCCCCCTACCTCGTCCGCTGATCCTAATTACACCACAGCCCCCTCTCCGCGCGCCCGTGGACCTCTCCCCTGAATCCTGTCCCATCCAACCGTGCGACCGCCGACCGTCCCATTCGACCGCCGCCCCCGGTGGGTAGTCAACCGCCGTGGCGAGGGGCCTTCACCGCCCAGAGACCCTCACATCAAAAACCTTCGGTGACGCGCCATTTGCTCCGCAGTCCCTTAAAACCAGGCATTTCGGCCCACCTAGCCACCCCACATTCTCCCTGTCTTAGACTTAGCAGAAACGCGGGGAAAGGGGCCAGGAGAGTCATTGGGTGGTTGGTGGCCCCCAACGGGATAGGATGGTCGACGGGCCCGATCGATTCATTTCCCTGATGATTAGGGCTCAGCTTCCGTAGGCTGCTGCGGTGGGGCATGGTCCCCAGCGTGAGTCCCATGCATGTCATGCATAAAAAATATCAGTCATATGTCATGCATAAAAATATATTAGCAATAATATACTAGTCTAAATTTCAATTTTAAAAAAAGATAAAAATAGCAAAGCAAGCATGCAATATCAATGATGTTCGTTGGGTTAGCATACCAACATGCAACTATCTATTCTCTCCATTGATACACTCGTGTTGGATATATTTACCGCTATTGATATCCCTCATTGTAAGAGGAAGAAAGAACATTTTTAATCTGTCAGTTGGACCATCAATTTCTTAAATATTGTGGTTATGGTCCCGTATTAAATAGTAAGCTGAGGTTGGCAGAATATTTTTAACGTTATCACTGATTATTTTATCTTGGAATTTCATTAAGAGATAAAGTCTAAATTTCAACCTGCTATCTGACAAGATTCCCATTTTAATTCATTTAATAGACAGTTTACGCTAATACAGTTATTGTACCGTCCCTTTAAACATCTTGTCGATCTTTGCTGCACTATTTCGAGTTCATTATTTAGGTTTATTTTGCATGGATCTTATATACTGGCAGCGTATTCCAAATGAGGTCTAACAAGGGAAAGGGAAAGGAATTTTCTTGTACTAGATCGTCATATTTCACTAGTACTCTTTTGATGAATCCCAGTTTGCGATTAGCTAGAACCATTATTTCACATATGTTTTTACCCTGGATAAGATGGTGTCAGTCTTATTCTAAGACATATAATAGAATCAATGTTAGTGAATTTATTATTACTTATTTTGCAAGTGCTACGAGGGGGAAATTTTTTTTTCCAAAAATTCATTACTACCTTTTTTAAATTTAATTCTAACTGCCATATATCACACCGTTTTTAAATTGCTTGTAGGTCATCACTTAAATATTCTTTATCGTCTGGGCATAGAATGTCCGTGTACACTACTGCGTCATCGGCAAATGGACAAAGCTTACTTTTGACCAACTTATAGAAATCATTTATATACAGAAGGAACAAGAGTGGACTTATCACACTACATGGTGAGTACCCGAAGTGACTTCAGTTGCCGGGGAAGTAACACCGTCCAAAACAACCCTTTGCACCCGATCATGTAGAAAATCATTTAAATATCACATAATATTAATGTGTACCCATAATATTTTGTTTTGAAAATTAGTTTGCTACGACACTCCTTGTCAATAGCTTCCCTCAAATCAAGAAATATAGCATCCGTTGGCATATTATGTTCGCCAAAAGCTAAAATATCCTGTAAAAAGAGTGTAAGTTGAGATTCGCATGATCTGCTCTTCCGGAAGCCATGCTGAACATTGAACAAGAAATTCTGGCTATGTAGTTGCCCCATGACTGAGCTGACTATTATATGTTCCAGGACCGTGCATGAAATGGATGTGAGGGATAAAGGTCGGTGGTTAAATGGCTGCTCCCTATCACCACTTTTAAAAATGGGAGTTAAGTCGGCTGTTTTCCAATCCATCGGTACGTCGTGCTCGGTCAGGGATCTATTAAACACTATTTCAAGGCAGGGGGATATTTCGGAAGGTAACTATCTCGTAAGATTCCCAGTAAATATGTTGTATTAACACTTTTAAGAAAATAATGCCCTGAAAAGCCTCTTGTTAACTAATATAGTTAACGTTAGGTAAGCTCAGGCAAGCGTATAACAAAATGATTCACGAAGAATATTCAAAGTTGTAACTATTTCTGTTCGGGAGAAATGATTGGAGATCGTGCAAAGAGCGAAAAAGTACAGGCCATTTGCTTCACTGTGTTTTGGGGGTAGTTGGTGTAGCTAGATATTTTTGGGATTTGGGGTAGGGAGGACTGTTACTAAGCAGTAAAATTAACTCACTCATAAAAAACACAATAATGATATCCTATCTGCCAGTCAGTGAACCGAATTTTAATTGCGCTTCACCTAGTGCACATCTAGAGACTGGCATTCCACTGAAGCATGAAGTACTAGGCATTCGTCGTGATTGTTTCCATCACAATTGAGCTACCACCACAAGGCCTTAGTTTACTCCATGGCGTATTCAGTGGGCACATTTATCTAGTAGAAAGGCTGGGATCGTTCCTTCACGAATTATTAACAGTTTTTAGGGGCAGGAAATTATCGGATATTATAAACTAACAATGTTTGAAAAGAATATTTCTTCTACAATGTCTTGGAGACAACTCAGGCTACTTATTTTTCAGGAGGTATGGTTCAGAAATTTGGTGGCTCCATGGAAGCTAGATGCAACCTCAGTTAGAATCTAGCTTCCGTGGTTTCTCAATCTTTTTCACGATCATTCACCAAATGCTTTTTGCCCCTGGGAAAATATTAATGTCTCAGCCCACTTACTCATATGCCGATGGGTGCGACTCCCATTTTTGCCTCGGCACGAGATCCATTGGAGCCGTTACTGGTTTCCCCGAGGACCGTGCACGAACTAGCGAGTGACGGAAGCGCCGTGTTGCGGTGCGAGCCGGAGCGAGGGCTCAGTGGAGAATTGCAAGCCTCGACCGTCCACGGGTTGGGGAGCATGGGAGGCCGATCCCACTCCTCGGGGTCTATCGTCAGGAGGAAACGCTTCGAATTAAAAGCGCGATGCAATCAGAGAGTGCCAGAGTACAGACTACTCCTTCCAGCGAAAGGTTTGTTTTTACTCATTTCCCCTCGAGAAAACTATTTATTTTTAACTCAAGTACCAACCTGATACTATAAAGTTCAAAAGTTCTTAATTATTTTGAGTGCATCTATAAATTATTCGTTGGTGCACTCAGCTGATTTAAAAGAAATTCATAAGGCGAATGGCATTTGAAAATGGGGAAATGAATGTTGAAAAACGAGGTAAAACTGTATTCCCCAAATGAGTATTTGCTTTTCTGTTCCTTGTGAGTGAAAAGAATCAATCAAGGAAGAACCAAAATACCATTTCATCATTTTCTGAGACTTCGCCCATCAACCGCTGCACACATACACCCAATTTCTTTCTGCATTTTTTCAATAAAATACAATAACTTTGGTTTACAGTTATCCGATGGCCTGACTCAAACATGTGCGGTGCAAAAGCATAAAAAACGAAAATGAACCGTCGTAGCATTTTAGACATATGCTCCTTCATTATGATTTTTATATGTTTCCTCTTTTGGCCTATATAAAATCCCGTACAGTCATGGTGTACCAGTTTATACGCACCAATGTTTGGAACAGATTTAATACACCTTTGGGATTTATTATTAAATGCTACGAGGTGTTATTTTTATAAAAACATGTTTAAAATTGACCCATGTCTATCCCATTTATTTATAACGCTATCCCATTTATTTATAAATGGGATAGCGTTAGGAATAGAACATGAACGAGGTCTAATAATTAGAATTTGGATCGATTAATTCTTCGGTTGAATGGGTAAGAAGTATATATATATATAGATTTAAAAAAGAGAAAACATCTAGCATCCTTGATATCTGGTTCCTTGTCAACCGTTCAAGCTAAAAGTAGAATTGCTTTGGAGAAGTAAGTTCAGTGTCAGAAAGGAAGTTTTGCAGTCGTATGTTCTATAAAGCGTATCTAAGCATATCATCAGCTCATTCGTTAATGTGCATAGCATATTATAATGAGCTCCAGGAACGGAATCTAATCTACGCTGCTCAGCGAACTAATTGTATCGTTATTTTTTAAATAGTTTAGAAACTACTGATTATCTTATAACTTCGCAGCACAACTGAAGGTATTTGAGCTGATTACGCAATGGGCTTGTTTAAGCTAGGACTTATTACCACGTCAGGCTATAAGCCAGTAGGCTATAAGCCAGGCTAGGCCAGTATTTAGAATTATGGATAAATAGCTCAGGAATCTTCTGGGCGCGACGTCGCACGCTACTGCATGGTTATATTTAGGATACTCTGTAATTTGGAGACTTTTAGTCAATGGAACGTGTAAATATATGCAATAAAGTTACCTTCTTCTTGGGGAATATATATTTTACTTAAATAGTTTTCACCCTCAGAGGCTACAAGTTTATGTGACGATTAGGATTTATTTATATCTCTAGACACCTATTGATTCATATCCCCACACTTCACCGTCGTGGGGCCAATAATAATTCTAGACCATAACGGGTGTATCGCATCCGTCTTCAAGCAACGGAGTGGAAGGGTTATATTTCACACCCAATTGAATACGTAATTTTTGAGTGAAATGGTCGAAGCTCATATTTGTGGTGAGTCTAATTTGATTGAGGTTAACACACTCATAGCCCACTGTGAGAGGGAGATTTTACTGCCTAATTTGATGAGTATGAGGATCTTTGGTATTGGTACACATCTTATGATGGTTAAAAAGAGAGTTTCGTGGTAGAAATGAGGTCACCATTTGATCATAACTTATGCGTATAACAGATGTGTAGAACATGTACTATAGCGTGCTTGCAAAGATAATAAACAAAGTGACCATGGTTTGTGTGCTTAATTCTTTTAGGGGGGACCCAAAACTGTTATTTAGCCACTAGGTCTCTTCCTCATATCAAGTGAGTAATGATACAACTATGCGTAATGGCGTGTGGTCCCTCAGTTTTAGGCACCGCGTATGTAGTTATTCAATTTAACCATCAATATTTTGACAGACTTCCAACGAGTACTCTTTCAGGGTAGATGGGTAGTAATTAAAATGGGCATGCTATATTTTTTAAGTAAAGATTTAGTCCTTCTACCAAGATGGGGAAATAACTTAAAGGAACCTACTTCTACTTCGACGCAGTACCTTGCCACCACAATGAGGGTGTGGCCGGTGGTGAAAATCACCAAATATGCACTATTGACATGCAACTAGGCTACTGCATGGAAACATGTTAGGTAATAGAGTCACATGGCGCTAGAAGGTTAGTACCTACGTCGTAATAAGGGGATTATTGGTTATAGTAGCATTTTTCTACGTACAATTGTCTGTATTTACCTATCTTGCTTGGTTTAGTGATTTTAATACATGCATCATACACAACAGACTACTGTAACAATAGTTTCCTTACCCATCTCTTTTCTACGCTGCCTATTATTGTTTACAAGAAGTTTTCGTCACATAAATGTGTTCTAACGAGTTTACGAAGCTTTCCGAAAAATCTATACGAATTATCCGTATCATATCTCATCAATTATGTTAATAATTAGCTGTATTTTCAGGAATATATTATGAGTGATATGTTTCATATTTGGTGACTGATTGATATCTGTGGTATTGAGAATTTTAAGAAACATATTTAGCTAAGATTTAATTGGTACCATAATAAAATAAAATATTTATCGATCATGCATGAAAACTATCTGAATATTCCTACCTAAACATTTGCCTGTATCGGTTAATGAACTCTTAACCTGTGAAATATTTTCCTAGATGCCGAACTGCCTGCATTGCAGAGCTCACTTTTCATTGGAAATTCTTCAGTGAACTCCCATAGTACTTGTAATATTCCTTTTAAATACATTCCAACCACCCAGTCTTGGTATTTGGAATGATTGGAATTATCCTCGAACTTTATTTTCCAAAACCCTGGATGAAATATTAAAGGTCATGATAGAGCTTAGAAGTTCTCATGTTTTCAATAAAATGATATTTAATAGTATGTTTACGTAGATAATATATCAGTAACACATAGTTATATGTATAATTATCAATATCATGTAGAATAATATGTAATGCAATAAAGTAATACATAATGTAACATGTTAGGTAATAATGTAATATGATAGAATAATGTATATAAATAGTTGCAGTGGGGAATTTGAATTACGATGTGGGTATAGAAAGTCCAGAGTACAAAAGGTCTTCTCGAATCATTGACAGTTTCCCTTACGAATACATTTACCCCGGTAGTAACTTAGCTGTTCCAATCTTAACTAATTAAGCAGAAGCTAGAAGTTAGCTGAATATATTTCATTCTTATCATGCCGTGGTTTTTCTTTGCTTCCTATTCTCACAAAGAAAATGTCATTCTGGGTAAGTGTATTGCTAAATTTACGTGAATTACCGTCAATAGGTATCAATTATTCTTCTCTGTGCTTTCCTGCAAATTGTTGGGCTTTTATTCTGCGGCCTTTTTATAGCGTCGTCTCCCATTTATTTTTCTTTTAAAGCGACGCCCTTGACTAAAGACTCAATAGCAATTCTGCAGTGTCCATTGATTCCAATTATCCTCGTTAATCTTCTCTACTTATGCCATTAAAGGGATATGAGTATATGGTTACGTAAACACGAAAATTTTATTGTTCATTTCCCAGCCTACCAGGGGAAAACGATGAAATATAAATGGCTTTTTCCATTTATGATAGTAGCACTGCTAATGATTCATTAAAATGAATATACTTTGTCATATTCTGCACATATTTGTGAGGAATATTACAAGTATATTTATTTCCATCATGTCTATGTTCCACAAGGTGTTGTCACATTCCATCTAAGTTATTCCCCTAGTATTATTTCCACAGTATTTTATCTTCTTCAGGGACACTACCTCTGTTTACTTTGAGAAAGCGGGTGAGCTACAGCCGAGTTCCATATTGCTTTTCAGAACGAATCGAATCCAATGATACAGCTACAAAATTGGAAAAATGAAATATATTGTGGTGTGGTAGCTTTCCAGTTGACTCATGTAACAGGTTATTAAAGGATTTCGAGGACCGTGTATGATAAAATGTTTAAAACTGAAAAATCCTGGGGAAAGGATTCTTCATTCAGAGTCCACTAAATATTCATGGAGATAATCAAAAGGAAAATAAGGTGTTTCAGGAGGAAGTATTGATTCATTATTTCCTCTAATTCTAAGGTGATCACACCACAGATAATGACGGCATTGAAGAATGGTTGTGCATCGAATTTAAATATTTATTCTTTATTTACAGTAATTGGCAAGAGAATTTACTATATTTTAGTTTTATTTCGATTCCCCTGAAGGTGATTCAGGGAGACAGTATGAGCAATGAGTTAGGAGTCCGAACTGCAAAATAACTTTAGTGGAATATCTATTATGAACACTTAATGTAGATATTATATCTTTATACCTGGCTTCTGACGGAGTGATTGCAAAAAAAATGCCAAGTAATACGTTTAAAATCAATAGACAATTTTACAATTGACTGATTTTGTATTGATTAACAGCTAAAGTGGGTTAAAAAGAATGTTTTTCTGTTTTCCTTACTAATCTCTTACTAATCAAGATAATCTTCGATTCATAATGGGAATTCCACGATTTATAAATAGCATTTCTTAACAGTGCTGTTAAAATAAAGCCTAGCTACGAATAACCTGTGACAATACAGTTTTATAAGGTAGGTAATAAAGTAGCATTGCCCGAATGAAAATCGGTATTATCATCATTCTTTGCTTGTCACGCACCAAGAGTTGTTACGTGATATAAATTACCCGTTTGTACATTTTGACTAAAGTCATTGGAGAGACTACGAAGTATTTTTTATAAATCAAATTTGCCGAAAGTTTTTGAAGTAAAGAGAAAATGAATTAAATCACTTCACATAAATTTTGTTACTTGGTAAATTGGATTTTAGGGCTCCATGCATGAAAACATGCATGGCATCTACATGCTTTACTATAGGTATCACGCTTTGAACCATTTCATGAATATTGCCTCCATGCTATAGTTTCTCTATAGATCAAATTACTTTCATGTACAAATCAGAAACTTGGGGAGAATCATTATACATCTTCTCAGGGAATCATACTGATTGCGTTCAACCAGGATTTTAAGAGTTCAAAAAAATGGATCCCAAAACGTTCCCCATTGTCTTCGCCGCGTCCTAAGTGCTTTTAAAAATGTAATTGTCGTATTAAAGGAGTAATTTCTGATCCCTTGTCATTATATATTGTATTAATGTCAGTCATTTCTTCATAATTGACAGCCACTATTCATCGAGAGCCTTAACATCTCCTTTTTCACCTCTCTCACGGTGGCTAGGTTAGTAACAGCATGGCTACCAGGTCGTGAGTGTGAATCCTGCCTTTTGGCATAGATAATGAGTTTGTCTTGATGAGATGAAGCATTGGCGTTGGCTATATTAAACGTTAGGATGTAGGCTCAGCATTTGTAGCATCATAAAAATTTAACTCAACTGATACTAGGTCATAAAACCTCCAGCAACATTTTCAATTCAAGCTATATCAGCTCACACCTCACCAGGTCTGATGGGGTGTGACCTAATATATCTCGAATCTAATACGTTGAACTAATTGAGCTAATTGGAGCTGATATAGCTCGAATCTAATCACACCCCACCAGGTATGGTGTTTCTTCGCTTATTTACTCACAACAGGTTCCAGATTCAGAGAGCGTAAATAAAAGCTAGTTTATTTTATACAGGCACAAGTAATGTCATCTACATCAACGCGATACCATGAAAGCCACTACGAGGGTTTGAGGCAGGGGGTGGAGATCACCAAACAGATACTATTGGCATACGACTATGCATTTACTGCAAATGTCATCATACTAATAGCGAAGTATATCTATAGTTGAGCCGAAACTAACCTGTTTATGCATATATTCATGAATTCAATCTAAATCATCACCCTAACCTCTACCATTAAACGAATTCAGCAAAGGATTTACAGTACCCTAAGCTGGAATTTAATTCTATTTAAATAATAATTTGAGATAAAATTATTTTTTTAAAGTTTTTCTGAAACCCTGTTTTTCAGTTTAAGGAGCGTGATGTTTATTTCTAAAGTACAGTATATCATTAATTCGATAGAACACATATCATACTTAGCATGCTGAAGCTACTGCACCAAAAAGTTTTTGGTGTAGTAGCTTCAAAATGTATTCAACAATTCATAAAAATACTCAGGTGATCATGCATAATTTTGGAAGTCCAGTTGTAGGGAGAATTAATAGTGTTTTATCACTTTATAAATTAGCACTTTTCACCATCAAAACTTTTCTCTACGAGACTACTTTTCAAGCCTGGTTTCCTGAAGTTGCACCTAAAATTGCATGTTTTTGCTTACTCCCAACATTTTATTGTAAAATTGTGAATTGTGATATTACTAATTTTTTTATCAAATTGACGTTCCGTGCGTGGACTTAACATGTAGTAAAACTAATTTTTGGTGGAAGGAAATTGTATTCATACTTCCAGCGTATTTATTCTCCCTCTTCTCCCAAACGGTTATTAACAGCCAACAGGCAGATGGATTCTAGTCTTTAAGGAGAACGTGAGAGGATAATAGTCCTTTCGGAGCTTGCTTCGTTTTGCGATTTGATCAGGGAATACGATTTGATCAGAGGCGGGAATTTTCTGGGTCAAATCGTTTTCACAATGAGTAGCCGTTTAAAAAGTTTTTATCTGAGCAAAAATATAACTACTCGGAGAGACAAAGACTCTTTCAGGGAATACCGCTGGAATTAAATCGGGAGGCAATCCCATTTCCGACGACTCCCACCGCCCGGATCGCCCAGCCAACCTTAATGCTCTCAACGCTCAAAAGTCCTTAATCCCATTCGGCATGGATACCCAAGTCGACCGCATCCACCCGAAAGCCTCCCGCACCACTCCATCCATCCTCCGTAGCCCCACCCTCACCGCACCCTTCAAAAAGCCCTCCGGCCGTGCCCCCTGATTGCAACTGGAGGCAATCCAAGGTCCCGCCCCCTCACCCCGACGGGCCTTTTCTCCGCAGATGACCACCTGCTGATTCCGGCCTTCTCTCTCTCACACACACTCACCATCTCTCTTCCCATCTCTTTCTTCCCCATCTCTTCACGCAGCTTCGAAGCCTCAGCTTCTGTACAAGTTCATCCAGCAAACCCTTCAGCCGGGGCCGGATGTCTCGCTCAAGTGTATCGCCACTGGTCAGCCCACGCCGCAGATCCAATGGACATTGGATGGGTTCCCACTCCCGCAAAGTGAAAGGTACGTACCAAGGACTTCAAATGGAGATAGCTCACCACCCTCCCTTCAATCTCTTCTCCTTTCCTCGGACAAGCATGACTTTTGCATGCTTCCCAGAGTTCAATTTTAAAAAATCGGTTATTTGATGGGCGGATTGGAAAGAAATAAATGACATTATTTTAGGCATTGGAGTGAGCATGAATACTAAAATGCGTTTCACATGTGCCAACTTTGATACTGATTCCATGTCACTTGCAATTTCACGTGGAAGTGTAATCGCTGCACTCACATGAAATGTTCGTACAGAAAGCTTACTAAGCCATACCAGAGGCTGCATTAATACTGAAACATCAGGCATTAGGGTGTGTGGCAGAGGGTGAATATCACCAAGCATGCACTATAGACATGCAAACATGCTGCTATAAGGTCTCAGGCAACTAGATTTTTAGTATCTTATTTCATTACTTATTTAATTTGTAGCTTCCTTAGGAGTAACGGATACTGTATCAAATGGACATTCTGTGCATCAACTTTTTCTTTTGATACATTAAACGCTCAAATACTGTCTTAAGTAATAATTGGCTTGTTTTAAGCATTGTGCGTTACTTTAAATGGCTTGGTAGTGAATAATTATTATTAATTACTATGTGGAAAAATTGGTTGTAAATAATGTGATTTACGTAGTAGATCATCAGTTTGTATGACCTTTACCATTGAAATGTACTCCAATTCTTCATATTATATCAAAAGTTGGCAGTACTCAGAACATGCCATGAATCCAGTATTTCTGGTTCTACAATAAATGAGTAACTTGGATTTGGAGTGCTAACATTGGCCAATAGTTCCTATTACAGAAATTGGTTGAGGCAGCTACGTCACTGACCGAAAATATGCTTTTCATATAGAATATATATCGGTGGTTCCCAAAGTGAGCACTACCCTCCTCTTGGGTGCATTTCAATTTTCTATATCGGCAAAAATATCGATTGGAGTATCAGTCCGGTGACGTTGGAGGCAGTAGTCTTACGATTGGAGAAGAATCAGGGTGCAAGGAAACTAATTTTCTCTCCGTAGAAACAAGTAGAATGAAATACTACGTTTAATGGCTTTGATATGTCGATAATAATGCAAATTAAGGATAAAAGTATGAAATACAAGGAATATCATTGGTGCTACTTGTGTTAATTTAATAGCATTCGTCGTTTCACTGAATTTAGTCAGTGACTCTGATTACAATAGTTAATTTCACGGTTTGGGGGATTTAATTATTAGTTCAATAAAGAACAAAGTGGCTCAAAACATTTGGGAAATATGTGTTCATCATCATCAGTCAGCAATCCTGAGATTGGTTTGACGCAGTGCTCCACTCAATTTTTGCATAAAATAATCTCTGCATATATGCGTATTCCTTCTCTTTCACATCCTTCATAACTCATTCCATGCAGGGTTTTTAGAATACTTCACTCTTCTCTCACTCTTCTAAGGACTTTCTCGTTATTTAGTGGGTGATCGGTTTAGTATTTATCACTCTTCTGTAGCACCACATTTCAAATGCTTCCACCCTTTTCTTCTCTGCAGCAGTCATCGTCTCTGCCTCAATATCTAAGAAAAACTTGCTCCAGGTGTAATATCTGATAAATTGTTTTCTTAGAATTACTCTTGCGGATTAAATTATTCAGAAAATTAGGTTGAACGCTTACGATGGTGCTAAACCACTGGTCACCTTTTCACGGATATTCTCGTAACAGTCTCTTTCACAAAAACCGTTGACCCCTTCCCTCGGTCCACACTATTGATCTTATATTCCTTCTTTGCCACACAGATAGGAAACTTATTAGTTTAATTTACTCAATCTCCGGTTCCAAAATAAAATTTTTAGACACTTCCATAGCACGTGAAATAAAGTTTTCCCTGTCGAGTGATGGCAACTATTCTTGCAGAAACCTCTGCAAAGAAATCAGATAATAAGCGTATATAAGTCAGTAATACAATGAATGCGTGTACCACCTCGATGCATTTCACGGGAACCCTACTTCTCACTTCACACTAGACACCTGGTGCCATAGCACACCTATAAGCTGCATTAAATTATTTGAGAGCACTTTACCGGTGCTCAATAAATCTGAGATCCCATCTCTTTTCTAAGCTTAAATGTTCATTTGCTTGAATCGAATATGCGTCGGTCTTCTAAGCCTGAGTTTGGTTTATACTCAACTTAAACTTGCCCAATAATAACGCTAAATCTTTTCCCAATTTTGGTCCTTTAGGCACATTTCCAAACATATTAACTGGCAGCCAGAGTTCTAAAATACGCTTTCTTTCCATTGCTTAAAATTCTCACACTCTCTTTATATTTTCCACTTTATATATTTCTCACTTTTCTCTTTATAATTTATATCTTCTATATTCTTCCATCCGTCTTTTTACAATGCTCAAACTCTTTGTTGCTCTAAGGCTAGCTCTATATCTTATGGTAAGCACTCCTTTGTAAGTCTGCCCTACGTAACTTTGACATGCACAACCAAATCCTACCCCTGTCGCTCCTTACGGTAATTTGATTCGTATGATTGGCCATATCAATAAATTTTCCTGAACCGAGAATCAAACTACGAACAGCAGCATTACCAATATTACAGATCTATAATGGAGATTCTTTGTAGCATACACAATGCTAAAGAATGAGCAAAAATAATGGCTTTTGGTTCTATCGAAATCCTTTTGTGTGTTCTATATGTCCGCCATTAGTGTAAGTAATTAAGATATTGTAAAATATTTTGCATGTAAATATCACCTTCAAACACGACGAAAGAATAACTGTATAGGTCCTTATTGCTTATTCCAAATTGGATTAATTGGAAAAATTATAGCATGTATCTTCAATGAGCATCAATTGTGCATAATACCCTTATCTTTCACTTGACAAGGTTCATGATAGGACAGTACGCTACGGTATCTGGAGACGTGATCAGCCATGTCAACATTTCTAAGGTCTCCGTGGAGGATGGCGGTAACTATGCATGTGCAGCCGTCAACAGAGTCGGAATCACATCTCATACCGCACCACTTCACGTTTATGGTGAGTCCCTGATATTAAAATTGTCTAGATTGTGTTAATACTTGATTTTTGGGACGTATATTCAGGAAAATATTCAAGAAACATAACCTAATTTGACTAAGGATTTAAAAAATTATAATTTATAAAACTAGCGTTAGGATGAGTATCATTGCAAACGAGATAAATATAAACAGAAAAGATATTACGTGCAGCATTTATATGTGCTTCTTTATTTGAAATTTTAGTGTAATGTTGCCAATTTAATCAGTATACATCTTCCATTCAATAATCTAATTGTAATTTCAAGTCTTAGAGACGACAAGAATCTGAAACGAGTGTTTTTCATTGCAAGAAAATATAAGTCTTTCTTCTTAAATTTCCTGAGCCATAAATTAAAATAATTCTCCAGATTATTTATGACTTCATTATATTGAAAGCAGTGTATATTTTGCTCATTTATTCTAAAAAATGCATACGCTATTCCATGTGTTTAGCTGACCATCCTTAGAATCATATTTGTAATTTTCAATCGACTTTTCGTCCTACCTTAACGTTTAGGACTGCCAATGGTGAGAAAAATGCCGCCGATTTCCGCCGTGGCAGGCGAACCGTTATATGTCACCTGTCCGGCTGCTGGTTTCCCCATTGCAGGAATCAGTTGGGATAAAGGTGAGAACTAAAATACAAGGAACCTTGGGCTATGAACCCGCCAGAATAACTCATTTATTTCGCGCCTCTTGAAGCTTAGAAAACAAACGACTTAGATACATCATTGTTACGAAGCCGAGGAAGAGCTTTTCATTAAACTAAGTAGCACGTTATCATTCGTAAGAATTTATAGCAGGAAAGTTAAGGAGAACATAATCTGTAAGATATATTCTATTTAAGTCTTCCCATGGAAATGACTGTTGAAGCGGAAAATTAACATTTCCCTGGAGATAGTTAAAGGGGAACGCGTGAAACTAACTGATCTTTATTTTTTTCTTGGAAAATATATTCCAAGTTTTAAGTTTCTGGGTAGTAGTTAAAGAATAATTTGAAACAGACATTGGGTCCCATCTTGGAGTGAGTGTTCCTTCTTCGGCGTCTTCGCCAACTGAAATGCATTAATGTATTCAAGTCAAATCTGATTAAGCAAAAGATGTATTAAATGGGAAGAGGTTATCCTTCAGCTTAGCATGCTTGAAAAGAGCCATTTGTAAGTTTTCCAAAGATAAGTGTGGCGAGTTAATTTTTCATTGTCCCATCAGTAGGGCACCTGTTGCTTCTGAGACTGATAAAATAGCTTTTCCTTTGCGATGAATCTTTTAGCTCCACAAAGGAGTTATATTTCCTTTTTTCAATTTATTTTAATACGCAGTTTAAATATTGCACTTTCTGTACTAATCTCAACTTATGAAAGGTGTAGTACATGAATTCTTTCGTAATTTCATCCTTAACGCATAAGTAAGAAAATATCTTTCTATTTAAATTTATTTAATAGGTTTTCCGGTACGTTCAAATATTTGTCTCATGCCTTTCAATTACATGGTCGTGATTTCAGTCAACTTCAAATGTTAACTTTTTAAACTAATTTGATATTTACTAATTTTACCTGGCTAGTTAGTAATTCAGTGGAGTATTACGCAAATTGAAATACATAAATGGCAAATAAAGGCAACGTGGATTATGTAAATTAGCCTTAGCCTTGAAGAGTTAACGGTTAGCAGGTTAACGGTTTTTGGAGGAGGAGTGATTCGATGGAGCGATCCTGTAGCATTGGTAACACGAAGATCGGGAGCGTTGAAGCCATAGGGTGTTTAGGTGTAACATTCAGAAAAGATGTATCGTGGGAAAGACACAATCGGGAAATATGCGGCCGAGCGAAGAGAAATCTAGGATTCATAAAAAGAGTACTTGGGAAATATGATGAGAAGATAAAAGAGCGATGTTACTTTTCACTAGTTAGACCCCACCTTGAGTATGCAGCGGTATATGGGATCCGAATGAATTAGGTTTGATCAGAGAACTAGACAGTGCGCATCGTAGGGCAGCTAGGTTCGTTAAAAGGTGTTACGATAGGTTGAGTAGTGTTTCAGAATTAATACAAGAATTAGGGTGGGAATCATTATCAGAGCGTAGGTCAAGGTATAAATTAAATCTATTAGAGAAATCTTAATTGGGTAACTTTACTGAAGATGTTAGGCACATATTTAAAACACCAGCGTATTATGCTAAATTTGACCAGATAAATAAGATAAGAGAGATAGATTGTCGTACTGATAGATTCAAAATGTCATTTTTTCCCCGTACTTTAAGAGAACAGAATAGGCAGCATAGCAAAAGGATAGGTAGGGAAAATATTATAGAGTAGTCTGTAGTGAATGATGCATGTATTAATCCCTTAAATACTATAGATACTAACAATATAGTTGCATGAGACCCTAATGTTGCTTGTTTGCATGTCGGTAGTGCATGCTAAGTGATCTTCACAACCTGCCACACACCCTCGCGGTGGTTTGCAGGGTATCATGTAGATGTAGATTTAAATACCAGAATCTTTTCTAACAGAAATGCAGCGCGTAATAATGCCCGTTTGAAGCGAAATGAGGTAATAATATCGTGATCCTTATTTTACCTTGTATGCAGGCATTAATGACATTTCTATGCAAGAAAATTTGTGTACTTCAAAGCCAGAATATTGATCCTTAGGAGTATAATTGGGGAGCGTGGTGGCTTATTGGGTAAAGCGCTTGGCCACTGAAGGGTCTCGGGTTCAAATCCAAGTGAAGCCTTTGGATGCCCCCGAACGAAAAATCCTCGGAGTGCGAGGTGGCCCAGGGAAAGGAACTCGCCTCCCTACCCTGAATGTGTGAAATTCACACGCCTGTGGCTTAGTTCGGGGTGAGCTCTATTCTCACCTATCCGAACCAACTTTCGGGTTGAATCACTGAGTGAGTGAATGAGTGTGATGTATTATTAGCAACAACATTCTCTTCTCAATTTCTTTCTCTACTAAATGCCAATTTTGCCGTTGTAGAAAGCATGAAATATTAATTCACTACCAATAATGTATTTGCTTTAATTTTAGCATTTACATTTATTTTCTTTCATTATGATTTAAATTGCTGGGGAGTGTGTTGAAGAAATGAAACTCTCCGTAAAAGAACGGTAAAAAACATCACAATTACTTCTTAAGCTTCTTATATTTTGTTGAATAATACTAACATTATTGTTTTCATTCAATGAGCTCTTATTTACTTAGTTTATTATTTTAATTATGAAAAAGTTAAAGCTTACTTAGGTTGTCCATACACAAGATCACCAAAGCCTTTTGTCCTTCAGCTCCTCAGATAAATTTTACCGCCACGTATCCAGAGGAATTGGTAATTCTTTGTCTTTTTGTCTTATCTAGCTGCGTTGAAGAGTCTCTTTCCCCCATGACAATGTGACTCATTAATGTAGACTGGCGAATCAGAAGGAGCAACTCCGTCCAGAGTCAGGTGTCGGGTGGAGAAGTTCCTCCTGACTCTTCGCTTAGCTGGCAAAGTCTCTTTGATACGCTGGGTGACGAATCTTACATGAATGCCTCCCGACTGATTATTCGACTTTGGCCATGACTTATAGCAATGGTCAATCGCCATCTCTTCTATCTCCACTCCTAACTATGCACCAATTTTACTGATCTGAGGTAAATTTTCCTGCTTGCAGCAAGAAATACCAATAATCTTGACACTGTTATTTAAACTTCGTTGTTCCAAATCGTCATAGTGATTTTCTGCGTCATTTACTTGCTTCTGGAGCAGGGATTTTTCAGCTTGAAGAGCGTTGATCAGTCCTAACACGAGTCTAACCGCTTACCTTGTTCTTCCATCACTTTAAAATGTGCATCAAGCCTATCATATAGCTTGTTTAGCGAAAGTTTTTTCTCAGTCACCTTCTATTCAATTTTAATGCCTTGCATTAAATTGTACACTTCGTCGATGGATTTGCTGACCGTAGCATTTTCACTTAGGCACACTGTGTCCTCGACACCATGAGGACTCCCTCTGCGTACACTATAACACTCACTGCACTTCCATGATTATTTCGTAGCCTTAATTCCTTCAATTTCCTCTTTGGCTAAGGGTGGTGGTCGACAGAGGCCCTGGAAGCTTTTCCTAGACTTTTCTCAGGAAACATGAACAATGCCCCGTGTTGATTTCCAGCACGTAAAGCATTCACTTATCACTGGGGATAAATGCGCACTTTCTATATGTTATATAACTGCTAACGCAGAAGACTTTGATCACAAGCTGTACACCATGTAGTACTTCAAGTAGCACGACATGGTATTTGTCACTGTTGAGGTGAATCACTCCGAGCAATGCATGCCCTTGAGAAGCTCCCGTCTGCACGGTCATCCACACTCGACGAGAGCTGAACACCGAATGATATGGTCTCTTAGATTATCTTACTTCGAATTTATAATTGATGTTCCATCCAAATTTTAGGTGAAGTAAGGGTTAAAGAAGCATGTGACACAATGTAGAGGCCTAGTTGCATGTCAATAGTGCATGTTTGGTGATCTTCACCCCCTGCCACAAACCCTCGCGGTGGCTTGCCGGGTAGATATTGCGTAGAATAGCTTTTTGATATTCGCTGATGCCACCAGATGGACGTACACTTCCTGTGAATCACCGGCAGACTGTTTACCCCAACGGCACCCTTGTCGTCACAAATGTGCAGCAGCGAGATGACCGCGGAACGTACTCATGCACGGTGAAGAATCGCCAAGGGCATTCGGACCGAGGTAGCGTCGAGATCACCGTGACTGGTAAGTGATCTATTCCCTCCTTGAAAACCAAATACCCTAAGGAATATATTCTTCCTCGTCTTCACCAATCCAGCACAGGAGACTAAAAATGTGTCCATTGACAATTTGAAACTATGCCGAGGTACAGACTTTGACACAGTGTTATAACCAATATTGTAATGATTTCAACTTTTTTATTTATAAATTTCAAGGATACAGTTGGCCGCAAATATATTTTTCGAGTAATAATAGTTTATTCATTTGCAATATCTTATGTGTAAAAAATAATTTGAATAGTAACTTATTTCATTGCTAATTTTCTTCATTTTATTAAACTAACTTCCTTGACAGGTGTTACTTTGAGGGTAGAGAATTGAACTATTTAATTTAGAATTGATAACTAATTACTTTTTTGCTATAATTATAATAAACAGTTTTATCAATCTTGGTGATTGAGAGAGAGTATACTGAAAGCATTAGGTAATTAATAGAGAGAAGTTATGTCACTGTCTTATTAAATTCTCAGCTTTCCTTCGCTCAAATATTTTAGTGGGCCGATAAAATTTTCACATTTGTCTGTTAATGTAATTTTTTAGGGGTGAAAATGATACACCAAAAATATTTCATTGATCCAGTATTTTTTCCTTATGTACATAAGATATCGTTGGAGTATTTACAGTATGCGCTTACCTAGAAGCTAAATTGCTATTTTATATAATAAATCGTTGTATGGAAACGAATAGCGAACTTTGGTGAAAAAATTAACTTTCTTCCTAGAGTCGTTCACTCATAAATAAAAAAATTAAAATTCCCAAAAGTTGGCACCCACTGCACGAAACTCTAAAGAACTATTTGTCATTTACCTATACCCCTTCACTATTTTGGCTCAAAAACTCGAGGGAAAGTGAAGTTGGGGATAGGAGGCCTTCGTATATAGCTCCTGAACATTCTGTTAATAACTAAACTACGGAATTCGATAAGTAATTTTGGTATGCATTATGGATTGAATAAAAGTGTACTGATTTTAAAATACATTTTCACATTTGACGATGTAGTCGATTGTGCGATGCCTTTCGAAATACCCTGCATAGAGTTTGACACTCATTTCTATTAGCAGAATCAGCTGTGTGCATCCCATTGCGGTTGGACGAAGGAATGACGCACGAATTACCCGCTTGCTTACTCACGGGAAAGGGCAAAGAACATCAGTTTTTCACAGCATTCGAGAAGTACGTGGCGGATCAAGGAATGGAAATATGATGGACTTTTTTTTACAGACTCTTTCAGATTCGGAAATAAATAACTATGGTAAACGATCCGATTAAGTAGAAAATGCCTGCTAACTCTCAAATAAGAGTTTTCTCTAATGTTGTCAAGTCGCTTTGTAGCTGAGACAGAAACTGAATTACTCATCGAGATTTCGCAGAAAATATTTGGCCATTTTGAAATGTGATCCATGATTACCACATCCCTCCGCAGAAAAAACTATCCCGATAGAAATGGTAGTTTACGTCATTTCTTCATTCCTAACTTTATAATATGTAGAGTATTGAGGGTATCCTTAATACCGAGGTACTCTTTGATATTCTTTGATATCGTTCATTGAATTCAATTGACAACTGAACATTCGTGCTGCTGCAGAGCTCAAAGTTGCTCACCGAATATGGCCATGAATTCACAGATCAGTCACTGTAAAAAATTGGTAATGTGGCTCCAGATGTGGCAATTACAGTGGCTCCCAAATACCATAGTTTTGCAGGAAATTTATTAGTGATAATCAATGTAAAAAAATGTTCCTCTCTTCTTCTTTGTTTTTATGTATATTTTAAAGCTGGAGTTTTAAAAAATAACCATTTTGGTACTTTTAAGCCATAACTCATATTATTCAGACGTAAACCTTGTATGGGGAAAAAAGAATCAATTCAATCCAGAATCACAATAAAACAATTAATTAGGCGTGGAATTCTCTAAGGAATTCTCGGCGGACAAAAAATATTATTTCGATACTGAGGATGAGTTTTTATTGCATCACACAGTAGTTTCAATGACTTTTTTAGTCGTTATGGTGTTAATATAGAAATGATTTTAGAGCTGAGGTCATTTTCGCTGCAGGGAATAAGTCCTGAACTAATACTTTTAGTTATTGTGCGCATAGGGATTGTTTGGTGGATAGAATACTATTTATACACCTCGAGGAACTATAACTATGTCCCAAAAGAAACTGATTTAGCTCAGAAACTGCCGTAGCTGTTTTGTGAAAGCAATGAATCATCCAAGTCAGCGTCCAATAGAAGGAAAGTGAGTCCGTTGCATCTTTTGAGGCATTTTATAAGAAAAGCTTAATGTCGACGCCAAGTTTTTCTCCACTCTTAGTTCTTTTCCTAAAAAATCAGAGGTAACCTCACCTTTGGAGGAACTGGCCTTAGCTGTTAGTCACATTCCATTTATAACAGTAAGACCTGTACTGGAATATTTTCGCTAAGCCTGAATAACAGAAAACCATTGGAGTAGTTTTTTTTTTGTTTAATAGAATTTTGGCCGTCCAGTATTAACCAGCGTGAAAAAACGATATGTTAACCATTATGCTAAATATTTTACTGAATAAACATAAATTTCATTCAATTATAGTTAAGCCTTTCTTCTTTATAAACTCTAACTTAATGCTCTTTTACTTAATTCCATGCATGGAAATAATATGACAAAATAGCAAATTGAATGAGGGGGGACAGGAGAAAGTGGGAGGGAGGGAGGAAGAGAAGGAGGGAGGAAAGGAGGTTGGGAGGCAGGGATGGAGGGGAAGAAAGAGGAAGAGAGAGAGGGAGAAAGAGAGATAGGGAATTTTTGGAATAGATGATACTTATTCATGTGGTTTTTAAAAAATAGATCTCGTTTTATACTCGTTTGCCACCACTTAGATCCACGGTCTTAATAGGCTCTGCATATAAGAGTTCTTGGATGGGATATTAATGTGATTTATTCCGAGCGGCGGTCCTTGGGCAAGCGCTATGCTGGACCGTTCTCTTTAACTCCGCAATTTTCTACGGTAATTTTTGAGCTAACCCATTTGAGTACCTTCGCAATCCGTCAAAATGTTCCCACTAAGTGAAGGGGAATTTGGATCCCGACACGGCGCTTTCGCGAAAATCTTCAATTAAGAGGACACGGTATTACTCTCGCGTTCCGCGTCAACGGGCCTCAATTATTCAGTCGACTCGGCGCCCCTTTGCTAAGAAGGCAAAAAAAAAGCCGAGGACCCAAACGTCTCATGAATATGCAATGATTTGAAGCAGCCGAGGATGGTGTGCCGTAGGGGGTGGGCTGCAGGGAGGGGGATGTGGGCCCGTGGGTGTGTGGCGTGAGAGGAGTGGGAGGGGGTGGAGAATGTGGGCTGGCGAACGCTTCGATCTGTATCCAAACGGACCTTGGCCATTTAACTCTCTGGGTGGTGGATGTCGTGTGTCACGAGGGGAGAGGAGCAGAAAAAGTGGTCGGGTTGTCAGGGAAGACGGGTTGCGTATTCCAAACGACGGGGATTGGCCAGGACATAGGGTGGTGTTTTAAGTGGTTTGAAGTTGGGAGGGGCAGTACGGTGGTTGTATTGGTACTGGATGAATCGGTCTTAACACGTGATTTAAGTGCGAGCAAATACCACGAATTTTGCGAGGTTGTACCTCGGTTAATTAGGTGGAACCGCACGTTCCACATGTTTTGCATCTGGCCATACTCGTGCCTTCCGTTCCTTGTGAACAGGGTCTCACCCTCTAAAGAGCAGCCTGTTGTTATGGGTATCGTAGCTGGGTCCCAAAAGAGAATTTAGTTAAAATACTTTCCTCTTTTAATACTCGTTAGCCTAATGTCAACGACGAACACGAAAAATATTAAGCCGAAACAAGATAAGTAGCTACATCATCAGAAGGTACCATTGCATATTGGTTTACTGTCATGAGAATATGCCGCATTAGTGATTTGACTTCGTGGCGTCGAGCATTGTGGCGTCGAGCATTGCTATAACATTTTTTCAGCGAGTTGTTCCACGATTTATGTTCAAGAACCGGAAATTTAACTAGGTGTTGACGAATAGAAAAAGTATAGATTTTTCTACTCTTCATCAATTCGGTACGAGGGTGAGTTAATTAGGTAATTTGCCTGTTTGAATAGGAAAATAATAGCTGCATCTCTTTCATTTCTGTGGTTATTAACTTGCATCCGATCTAGGTAGGCTGTTGAAGAATACGAATGACTATTATATTGGAACCAGAAATCCACGAAAAGATGCCTAGTGCCTATTATGTAATACCATACTATTGCCTGGATTTATATCCAAGCCTTTGAGATGTGATGTTAACAAACTAGTCACTCCAATAACCCTATTTACTCAGAAAATAATGGTTTCAGCTTGACGGCAGTTTTATTATGATGTAAGAAGTTTAAAAAAAGGTTTTAGTTCAACTCCCTCAACTCCCTGAGGACGATGGCAGTGTTAGCCGTCGAAACGTTGGCCTTAGCCGTTTCCCTGACCTGGTGGAGAACCCGTGGAGACTTCACCAGCAGTTTAAAAAAAGTTTTTAGCCTCAAACTTAAATTTGTATGTTATGTGATTTTTTGAATTTCACACTGTTTACAGTTATCGTAACCGGTTTAAATTCTTCATTCTTATGGAGATAACATTTTGGGGAATTTTATCCCATGAGAATGGCATAAATGAATTGAAACCGATGGGAGCCATGGATGACATTTTGAAGTGGTATTCATTTATTTTATTTAGATATTATTTATTATTTCCACAAAGTGTCCTTACATTTTATTCTAGTTATATCGAAACAATAACTTTATATTCGTCAGTAACTAATTCTGAATCCCCTCGGCCGCCTCTGTTTCGTGATCGTACTCATCAGTTCCAAGATTTGACTCATTTTCGGAATACATGCAACAGTCAAAAGCTACAAATAATGAGCATGAAGTTTACCATCTTTGCGGTCACCTTCATGGAGCTTGAACTGGTTTTATATATGCCACTTAATTCAGTTTCATTTCATTTGCAACTTTCCACACGTTTCCGTCCCGTACTAATGAGGGAAAATAAGCTTATAAGGTAATTTAAATAAAACTCTTGTGGGGAATCAACCATTTGAACGCCTAATTGATCTTTTTAGTTGGCATATACTGCCAGAAAATTGCGTAACGAAATACAGCTTCTCCTCTAATGGTTCGGCATGCACCTGCGCTCAAGGAGTAGTCACCGAAATAAACTATTCAAACCCCATTAATTGGAAAGTGCAGCTTAGCATCCGCTTGATGAAAGACTTAACGCAGTCGTTGCAATGAAAACGCTGCCTTTCAGGGTGGTTAATGGGGCGTAAAATTCCCTCGACAAGGGGGAGCATTTTGTATGTTGCCTCAATTGCTATTCCCGTCACTACATCCACCGTAAGCCAATTCCTCCAATTCATCTGAAATTCCCTCCAGCGTAGACCAATGATTGAAGGCCAAATGATTTTTTTCCATTATAGTTGAACGACTTAGCTTTGCCTATACAATCAACATTTCAGTTTACCAAACTACTGCGCACTCCTCTATTCAGTGTTTAAATATAACGAAAAAGAAAGGATAATAGCACTTATGCAAATAGGTATCCAAGCAGCGAAGATTCATCTCATCATCATCATTCTATTCTCAGCTAATAGGGTAGTTCCCTTTGTCAAAGAAAACAGACTTCATTAATTGCGATTCGCGCCCTGCCAAAAATGTATTTATTTTATGCAAAAGGTTTAGACATAGAAATCCCAGTTTACTAGAGAATTAAATGTTAATTTTAAGACCATCTGAAAAAGCTCTGAAATGGTGGGTAGCGCTGCCTGCTTGCTGATGTAACAGGTATGTAGTTTACGTTGCAAAGTATAGGAAAATTCGTGTGCTGAACTTACCATTGTATTTCAGGGTCCCTCAGCTCTAGTGAATATCTATTAGTATTTGCCTGTGAAAACTGTTAAAGTTATAAAAGTCTTCTCTGTTAAACATGGTATTAGGTAGTCGTTTTATAGGCTTAAGGACATCGTGCTCGTGGTGTCTTCTGTTAATGCAAAGTATGGCGTGAAGGTCGTGCGGCGATGGGAAAACTTCACGGCAAGGAATACAAACTGATTTTAAATTAATCAACTGCATAAATAATAAATAAATAAAAGTTAACTATAATAAATGAACGGAATAAATATACCTCCGATACATGTTAATAAGCTTTAACGGAATGCAGCGTCTACTTGGAAGCGTCCGCCGCACCCCCTGTTGGCAGGTAGAGGAAATAGTTTGACGTCACACGTAGGATTAACCGAAATGTAATAGTTTCCCGCCGCGTTTTCGGGTCATTGATTTTTTTCACTTTTTAATTAATGAGAAAAAATACTAAATGTCATTTAAAAATCCAACGGCTTAAAATACGAACTCCAGAGGTTATAAAATTTCGATCAAGACAATTAAAAATAATAGGAAACTACCCTATTCGACATTGGTTAATAATATATGTATCTCCAAATATGCTTAATTGGATTACATCGTTTTACGTAGGGTTGAAGATGCGAAGAACACGAAGATAAATGGTAGTGATTTGGCAATGTGCATTAATAATAAGTTTCTTTTAAACAATATAAATATTTCCAACCTTACATTTCCATACTTAGTCATTACTTTTCATCAATAAACCTTATCATCAGGAAGGACTACAGAAATGGCTTTGAAACGCTCATGAGTAATACGATATTGCCATGAGTATTTGAAATGTGAATAAATGATAAATGTCGCCAAAACTAAAACGTTTGAAAAATATATGAGGGTAAATAAGTTGTGAGTGTGGAAATATACCCGGTCTAAGCTCCCTTTTTCCTTTCTCGGAAGATCAAAAAGAATATTTGAGCGCTTATTCGCTTTTTATGCATTAGAGTTGGTTTGAAATGGCCTCTTAACGTTAGGTAACCATAAAAACAGTTCCTAGGTCAGGGAGTATTGATATGAGTAAAAGAGTTTTGATAATTAAAATGAAATGAATGATCTATGGTGCACTAAGTTGCAATGAAAGAAAAATATTAAATGTTCCATGCATCCGCAACACAAAAAGTGCATAGGTTATGTAGCTATCTGCACAGTGATACAAAGAGTGAAGGCACATGAAAATATGCTTGAAAGGTGGTCCGTGCATTTAAGATAGTCAAGTGAGCATGATAGCATGGCATAAGAGTGGAAATATATGAATTGAAAAGATAGAATACAAATAACAATGGAAATCTTGGTGCATCCCTGGGTCAAAATGATCCATATAGGTGTTCAAACTAAATTAAAAACCATATAATCAATGGGTTATTTCAAGAAGTAGAAATTATTTTCTCGTCAACACCTATTAAAAAATTTGGTGGCACAAGAAAAAAGTCTCTTCTCTTCCAAAATAAGATCAGAAAATACATTTCAAAACGGGTTTAGTTCAAAATGACCGGCCTGAGCGCTGTAGTATTCATTTTTGAATATTAATTTATCACAGACTAATTGCCATGAGAAACGAGCTTGCCTTGAGAAAAATTCACCGTCTCGGATAACGTATTCATAATATAGGGTTAAATATTTAGAAGAAGACAAAATTTCAACGAAATTTTTCACCTCGTCAAAAATAATTGCTTTCTTGAGATGCGAATTATCGTAGACAAATACTAATACTAATAAAAGATTATGTAATTTAATCAGAAGTATTGTATCATCAACTTTCCTTATAAGGGTGCTGCTGTATGCGGGTATGTATCTAGGAGTCAAGTGATCACATTTAAATCAGAATCGCTCTGAGTTCCAGTAATACACATGTAAATGGAAATAGATTTTAGTCTTTTTTGAAGCTACTTTTGTTATTATTCACCTTCATTTTTGATTTGAATGATGTACTTTGAAACTCTCACTGTTCCTTTTTAAGATTTTATATGGAAATTGAGAGACGCATGGCCACATATTTAATGATTCAAGATTGTGTGCCTGATAAATGAAAATCTTAATATTTTATTGAGTGAAGGGGCTTTGGAACTAATGCCACATAAGCAATTGGTCTTTGACGCTGCAAACTCTTTGCATTAGTAAGGGGGGAAATACAATATGGGCATTTTATTTTCAGTTATAAAATCAGTGGTGCACTAATAAAATCATTTACATTAATGGCCACTTCAAATTTGCTAAAACTGAATCGATAGATGTTGGCTTTGATTTGAAGATTTGGAACAGTTACGGTATTTATCAAATATTGAACTACTCTTATCTATCTTCTAGAAACTAAAATATATAGATATTTTTCTACGGATCAAAACACATTTCAATGTAAGTTGTAATTAGTAAAAACATAAAGGGTTGATTTTTCCGAAATAATGTAAGGTTTATTTAATTTCCCTCCTCTGCTCTTATCGGCTCTTATAATTTCAATTAGTTTTCATTGGCGAAGTTTAGAGTAAAGACCTTAATCATTATTATTAACGATTAAGTGCACATTGCCAGTGTAAATGCATTGTTCCTGATGTACGCCCTTTTAGAATCCGGGAAGGTTGGAGGACACAGGTTGCAAGTTTATGATTGATTTGTCTTTAGACTTACAGAGCGGAGAACCTAAACGTAAGCAATATATATGGGTCATTCCATGCCAATTCGACCATGTCTTAGCCTCAATGCCCTTAGTGTGACCGATTTTGACCAAACTTGTCAATACGTCATCATTTTATAGGAAAATGATTACTCTAAACCGTTTTGTAAAACATGCAACCGTTTACGAGAAATTGCAACGCTGTAAAATTGGAAATTGCAAAAGTAGCTACACATTTTACGCTTTTTCTCCGAGACTATTAAAGATACATCCGTGAAAGAAGGCTTATTTAAACAGTTTAAAATTTAGAAAATATATTAATGGATTATATTTTCAAATATAAACAATTTTATAAAGTTTATAAAACTTTAAAACTTCTAATCTTTTTCTGACGATGTAGGTACGTGTGCCCTCAATTTTGCTTATTTTTTATTTGTTTTAGATACAGCCCTCTTCTACAAATTGCAAAAGTTTGTTGGAGGTGATATTTCATTTTAGAAAGAAAAATATTTTTTACTGAAGGCGTAACGCCCACCAGTGACCACAGCGTCAGGCTTTCACCTTATTCTCACCAATTTCAACCGTATAAACACTCTTAAATCCCCTTTCCATGTGCCAGTCATCATTTGCTATCCACATATGTGACCACCGTCCTAGAATACACGAGGACAACGAGGACCTTAGAGCGGTCGGCCTCAGAGAGCAATAGATAGACGTCATCTCGTCATCGGCTTTCAGTGTTACTTTCCTCAGCCCCTATCCTACTTTCCTCGCATAATCCTTTAGTATGTTTTCCGAAACCTCTTCCGTACTTTTCTTTTCAAGGAAACGGTGGCGCTCATCCATCACCCCCATCACTCATTCATATTTTACTCTCAGGGCAAACAACGGGGAAAGCACCTGTCACAACTCAACGGATATTTTGTTTCTCTCCGCATATGATAGCCTTCCAGGTCCTTTGAACACCATATCATTCCCTACTTCTCCTCTCTTTCCTGTTATTTAAATCTTTTAACTTTTTATAACTCTAACGTTTGTAATCATTTCCTCACCATTATATCACACATATGAATGATGGAGTATTCGGAATCGGTCAAAAATAAATTACATTATGCGAGGCCATGGGATAAATTTCACATATAATAATAGGTTGTGTTTAATTAATGTCTTAAAATATAATTGATTCCAAAATCTTGGCGATGCAACAATTACAACATACTGTAGCGGTTCTCGTATTGAGCCACCACACCTTCGAAAAAGTAAATGTCTTGCGTAGGTAGAGTACAGTTTCTATACTATGTAGAAGCTTACTTTGCGTGTAAAATACAGTGTTTACTTGTGTAAAATACAGTGACGTTGTCCTTCATACAGTCTGAAATAATAACCATACTGAGAGGTACTACTTGATCGTTCGTATTCCTATTTCAACATGTAAACGAATGTACGATAGCCTCGCAGTTACTCCAGTGCACACCTTTCACCGAATTTGTTACAGAAAAGAACATTTCTCGGAGAAATTTCCCACAAAGACGGCTTCACATGATTTCAGATTGTCTCTGACCATCAAGTAGTATTCAGTTTCCAAATGAGCATAAATGGTTGCATTTTTGCAAAATCCCTTTGGAGTTTTCATTTTACTATCAAATTATGACGCTTTGCAAGTTTGGTCAAAATTTGTTACCCTAAGGGTCATATTTGCCGATTTTCTGAACAAATTGACGTGGAATGGCCAATATATAAGTCTGGAAAGCAATATAATGTGATATTTTCAAGTACTAAATAGGGCACACACTGATGTAGACAAGGCCTAGGTGAAGCAACTAAGAAGTGTTGTTCTTGTATTCCAGAATGTATCAAAGTTGATTTAAACGTCTTATTGGGTTAATCTCATGTTTGAATTGCTCACGCAAAGAAAATCATCTCTCTCTACAAATTTCAAGGGCAAACGTTGCTTTAAAACTTATGACACACATTATATTTTGATATATATTTTGAGATATTATGTATCACAAACATCTTGCTTCCCAAGAACAAGGGCATAAAAGTATTCAAAAATTAAAATACGACATATTTTTACGATAAATCTTTCATCGGGTAACAATTTGTGTACTTATTTTTCTGTAATCTAATACAACCAATTCTAATTTGGACGATTTGAAAATGGTATTACAACCTTTGCTTAAAATTATTTAAGTGTCAAAATGACACAAAATTTGTTTTAAGCTCTTCGTAAGGAGAATCATATGGTATCATATAATCAGAATCATATGGGTAATAAAGTTTTAACTTAGCATATTTGATGCGTGTAAATATATTCTTAATTACTCTAGCAAGATCAATTGCATCATAAAAAGTGAAAATCACTCATCATTTGGACAAATTCTGTATTTTTGCATTTTTTTATGCTTTTTGATTTTTGAGGCATGTACAATGCTGGAAAAAAACGTGGTTCTTAGTTGTATGCCAAACACTTCATTTATAAAAATTGCATGTTGAGAACAAGATCCATTATGAGTCTCCATTTCTCAGTTCTTCTCTTTCAGGCGTTATTTCTATTGATATTTGTTATTATTCTCCCTTGTATAATTTAATAATGTTCTATTCCATTTCGTAACCCTCATACGTCCTCACTCATCAAACTAAATCTGCTTTGTAGAAGAGTTTTTCAATGCATTCATTAAAATCAGAATTATTCCTCCACTCTTAGTTGGGTAAGCGGGATAAATGATACCGAAGGGAGGACGTGAAACCCGATTATATTGGCAGTAGCACAGGACTGAGTCCCCTGTGCCGTCTCCCTCAATGCCGTCTTCCCCCATCGATAATTGCACGCCAAATATGGTTTACCCGGCACCGGAATGCGATATCGGCCAGCTCTCGTGCTTGGGCAAAGGAGGAGGGGGAGGTGTCGTGGAGGCGGCCCAGCGTTCGCTGATTCCCGAACGGAAGGCCTCTTTTCACCCAGGAGCCTCGCGTGAAATGCGACGCGCCGGGGAGAGGGAATGGGATGCGGAGGGGGTTGGAAAGGGAGCGGGGGTGCATTAATCTGTAGTTAGGGGCTTGAAGGGTGGAGGGGCGGGGTTGAGGGGTCAGGGGTC
The DNA here is from genome assembly GCA_933228895.1 of Platycnemis pennipes. Classification (NCBI taxonomy): domain Eukaryota; kingdom Metazoa; phylum Arthropoda; class Insecta; order Odonata; family Platycnemididae; genus Platycnemis; species Platycnemis pennipes. The sequence goes on along the minus strand of OW121846.1, from coordinate 99,870,500 downwards.
CCTGGCCTCATAACGGCGTGTTTATTCAGCAAAGTCCAGACACCCTCGCGGGCTCCCTGTGGGGGTCGCGGCTGGCAGAGCTGCGAATGCGCTTGCTAATGAGTACTGGGGAAACGTGAGGCAACCGTCTCTCCCATACCAAGGAGCGAGGATTGATACAATTGCGTAGTGGCACATAAAAATAAGCAGCTTCGGGTAAGACTACCAAATTTGTGATGACCCCTACGTAGTAGAGAGAATGCCAAGATTCCATTCCCAGGGTGATGGAAACGGCTGTACAAAAGCATCAAGTGACAAAAATTATACGATGCATAGTAATTTGGCAAACAAAATAGAGAATTTTATCGAATGAAGGACATTAGAATAGATTAAAATTTATAATTTCTGTCATCAATGGATCAATCGTAGATTAATACCGTTATGCCGATTAGTGCCGTACAGTAATGACACTTAATTTTATCTTTTATTTCGAACGTGTTCCTCTTTTATCAGTGGAAGTTTTCGACATTTCGTTGTACAGCAGTTATTGCGGGGATTAAATTTCACTGTGCTATTTGACGCGTGAGGCTTCGACCATAAATATAGTGGACAAGATTCAAAGTCAAGAAGTGATAATGTTTCTTGTACGCTTATGAGAGAAGAATAAAATTTTCTGAGTAGTTTCCAAGAACTAAATAGCAGATAATTCTAGTGCTCTACGACTTTTCACTCTTTTTACCTAGGCCCCCAGAAGCAACACCAGACACTACGCGCTCAGTGATGAAAAAATAAATTTGTGATCGGTAATCCAAATAGATTACATGATTATTCTATTTATAATGTGCCTTGAATATATCGAACAATTTTCATTGCAGAGGTTCACCGACAATTTTTTTTATTAAATAAAATTTTATTATTGTTGGATGAGAAATGTTATCATATGTATTTAATGAATTATAATGAATTTCTTATTCTAAGCGCGGCTTTTACCTTAAATGGATATTGGCGATGACGTGGGTTTGAGTTGTGTTTGATATTTGCAGCATAAGAGATCAAGAAGTGGAAGGGTGCAGTTAATAATTCAGGACCACAGGCACTAAGAATACTAAATATTTAGTAAAAAAGTCTTATGTATCTAAAAATCAAAATTCTTTCATACAAATTGAATCAAGAACGTCAAAAGTAAGGGTTTTTAGTAGTTCCTAAGGAAGATAGGAGATTATAGAATGTATGTAATGTGAGGAAAATATAGTAGTCAAGAGATCTTAGGTTTTGCGACAAACATCCAAGCATTAAATGCACGGATGAATGAAAGATCCATTGTATCAGTGAATGTCACCTTCATCAAAAGTTTTTTATGAGTAAACATCACCATGTTCAACAGCATCGATTTATTACCGTGTATGATTTGCAAAGAATTTATCCAGCACTTTTAAATGCATATTTAAAACTCACTATTTTGTTTGAGTTTATCTAAGGTTATCCTATTTTCGGTGGAATATTTTATCATATGTCCTAAACGAATTTCTTCTTCTAAACGCAGGTTTTTTACTAAATTATTTGCGGAAATGATATTTACTCCGAGTTCAAAAATCTGTAGAAAAATGGATAGGTATTGTAAATGAATTAAAGGTCACTGTCTCCATCTATTAACTGTTGGCAAGTCAATGGAAAATGTTAGAGAGTGTTGACATCATCGGTGATCAACAATCGCCTTGGTCTCCGGTAAAAATTCTTGAGTTGTGGAGCACGTGGTAAAAATCTCCAATTTATGATATTGAGGCATTAAAGGATTACAAATCATAATATTTGAGAAGCAGTGGCAAGTTTACTAAGAATGTTTACCTTTACTAAGAGTGTATACCTTTTCAAAAGTTATATGCTAAATGTTTTACCCAAGTATTACCAATTTTACTCAAACAAATATTATACATAACCTGAAGGAAACAAAAAGAACAATGTTAATGACACATCGTTGGCGTAGAAATATGCTCTGTAATACATTGTTATAAACTCCATTACATGCAATATTGAAACAGTTCAGCTCAAGTTAAAATGGTGTTTATTTTTCGAACAAGTAAAATACAAGAAATTAAAAAAACATAACAAAGCAAACATTAAAAACGTTAACAATGTTATTCGCGGCCCTGCTTAAAATTTTCCCTTATAATTGAAGTGCATATTGGTACGTGTAGTTGATCTCTTGTGCGTATTTCCAAGCCCGTCACTTGGACTCTCTCCTTGAGATGTGGTATAGCAATGCCATTCAGCATCGGTCCTGAAATCATGGCAATGCAGCAACTAAAATGTATTGAAGTGGTTAGGCCCCATACAGTCTGAAATAATAACGGGGCTGAGATGCATTAATTGATCGTTCGTATTCCTATTTCAACATGTAAACGATTGTACTGTAGCCAGACATTTACCCCAGTATGAAAGTTCTCGGGGAGGGCTAAGCCCCTCCCGGCCACCTAAACGGCGATGCGCTATGTTTTTGGTGTGTACCGAACAAAAAAAACGTCTATCAAATCAAAGGGAAAGAAACACCTTCCCCGACGAATCGGCGAAAAACCACTAAGAGACACAATCCAGAAAAAGTAGTAAACAAAATACGAGAAATCAGTGAAATATATAATTTGACGATGGTTCAGAAGGGAAGTATCTAGAAAAACGTAACAATTTCACCGAAAATCCGGTCGAGAAGCTCCAAATTCACACTAAGATGCTGTGGAGAGAGAGAGGGAGAGAGATAGAACTGCAAAGAGGCGTCCTCACCTGGCGAAGTACTGTTTGTGTTTGTCTGTGCACAACGTCATCTCCGAAGAAATCAGCTATAAATTTACTTAAAAGATTTAGTCTAAACTTTTACCTGCGTACCGATAGCACTTCCTGTCCTAGTTCTTCAATGAAAAACCTAACACTTATACAATTATGATAACTGCCTCTAACAAATCTTGCTAATCGCCTTTGCTCACGCTCATGCATTTATTACTCATCCTTCGTTTGGATCCCATGTACTAGCGACATATTCTATATGAGGTCTGACAAGTGCAAAATAGCTTCTTTCACGTACTTTCTCATTTCATTTGCCCAGAACCCTTTTCGTGAATTTTAATCAATAGTTTTATACACTATTTATTTCACTGATGTGTTTCCTCCATAACATGTCTTTAATAATGGTAAAGCCTAAGTATTTAAGAGATTCCCTGGAAAATATTATATTTTATTTGATGGATTATTCCGGGGAAAGCTAATATTTTTCAAAAAGTTTATTGCTGCCCAGTTCTTCAAATTTATTTTCAGTTGCCAAGTTACCCACCAATCATCAATTGCATGTATATACATACTTTGCTAATAACTAACAGCCATCATCATTCCCAATTCCCATGTACACTACTGCATCATCGGCAAAAAGACTGAGGTTGCTACTTTCGACTACTCTATTCACGGCATTTACCTAAAAAATAAAAAAAATTCTGCCCATTTCGATTTCCTGCGGAACATCAGATGGAACTTTACTTTGTCATAGCTAACACCATCTAATCCCAACTTTTGAACGCGTTAGTGTTAGAGGCCTCTTGTCCAGCGGATTATGTTACTGTCTCTCTTTGCGAATAACGTAAAGTAGGGCACTTTATCAAATTTTTTTCTGAACTCAAGAAACGCTGCTTAAACCTGAACGTTACATTCTCCCGAGACTAAAATATAATGAGCAAAAAGACCTAGTTGAATTTCGCTAGACCAACCCTTGAACCTGAACCTAACTCGACTGAACCTAAGTTCTTTTCTTATCAATAAATCCTGGCTATTGAATTGTCCCATTATTGATGTAACTAGTATTAGCTCTTAATATTACATGATAGTGACGTTAATGATATTGGCCTAATAATATAATTACATGGCTGTTCCCTTCGCCGCTTTTGAAAAGTGGGTTTACGTGTGTTATCTTTTATTCTTTGGGAACTACATTTTCTTTTAGGAGTTTATTAACTACTCCTTTGATTTACGAACCAATTTGGGAAAAAATTCTTTGTACATACGGGCTAGAATTTTATCAGCAGCAGAGTTCTTTTTTTAAGGTTTATTTTAATATTAATTCGATTCCGCTGTATTATGTGCCTATTATATGCCTTACAAAAGTTTTCCAAAAAAATAATATGTTTTTTGTGCTATAAAGTGATGCATTGTATTTGAACTATATTTAGGATTAGTTTGCAGCGCAATTTTCTGGCATAGAAAGCAGAGTAATATAAAAAGAAAAGACTAAACACAAGGAATGGGAAACGAATCTCAATACCTGAAAATGATGGCTGTGTTGTGGTTTGATATGTTTGTTATTTCAAACTTATCATTATGAGCTATGTGCTATAGTTTCTTCAGTGCCAAAGTTTGAGACTGTCAGAGCAAGTCTGACTGTTTTCACCTTGAGTCAAATGACTCCTTATGAACTGTTTTCGAAACAGATAAATTCCTCAGAACTGACCTACATTTCCACCGAACTGTTGTGCAGACCATCAATTGTTCTACTTGTTTTCCAGTTAACCACAAAATGTTGGCTTCTCACCAATGAAAATTGGAAAAAAAGCGCTCTTCCCTCAGGGGCAATCGGAAAAATTCAAGCATTAAAATCTATAAAATACGAGGCTGCATATTTCTTTGGTGAAAGAGTCTTCACGGTATTTGCCTCGTTATCCCTTGTGCTGTTGAAGAAAATATTTACGCAATATTCCCTTGCACTACTCGTGGCATTTTGATACGCGTATTTTTGCCACGAAGGCGTCATTTATTTTTTTTTCATTGGAAAATGTTCCATCCACATTTTGAGTCCTGATTCAAAAGCCTCATCTCTGCTTTAGACAGATAACGGCAAGGGTAAAGTGGGGCAAAATATACGGCATTTAGTTTTCATATTTCTAACTTGAAGAACCATTATTATCTTTGCTATATTATCTATGTTTTCCTATTTTTTATTGACAAACAATTTCCTGCAATGGAGTAGTGTAGGACAGGAGTTATATTGTTTGATAAATTTTCTAACGAATCCTAACCTGATTTTTATAATTTCGTTGTCAGTGTCAGATGTTACGTATCAAAAACATAGTTACGTTTGTGATAAGCCGGTAATTGATTTATTATTAGGAAATGTTTAATCTTGGAAGATTAAACTTTCTCCGGCCATGCTTTGAAATAAACCTTTTGGGGCCAGCGCCTAGGTACCAGTGCAGAGTTCAATAAGTTGCTAAATTGAACGGCCGTCGGGGTCAATTTCCAAATTGTTAGTGTCGAAAGTACCTACATGTTAATGGAGTGTTTGGATTTGAGAAAGCTTCCTTTCTTGCTTAACCCTTCCGTGACTGTGCCTTGAAAACTTACGCGAACGACTGTGTGGGGTATTTCAGTTACCCCATTTATAATTTGTACAAAAATTTGTTGTATTTTAGTCTTTCTTGTTATTTACCATCATGGATCATTTTAATGATATAATTGCATGTTTTGTTAATTTTTTTAATACATTGTAGGGTACATTTATGTTTTTACATCGGTATTGTGTGAAATAGCAGAAATCTTTCATAATTTGCTATTGTAATTGCACTATGATTAACATAAGAGTACATAAGATGGCAAGATGTAAAATTTTGGCGTTATTGAATTCACAACATTGTAAACTTTATTGCATTCAACTTCCATCCCGGCACTCAAAACAAGATACAAGTTTTTTTTCTTCCCTATGAAAGCTGCAAACTGCTTTATTACATCCAGTACAATGCACCTTAGTCTTTTTATCCTCTTTTCTCGGACAAAAATAGCAACGTTTTGATCTACTTGGGGTGCTGTTTTGCGTGCCATCGTTTCTCTCATACTCTACTAAGGGTTTTTCTTTCAAAAATATATGTATTGCATTTTTTAAAGGCAAATGATAATTATGAGATAATTGCTTTCTTTGGAGAACATTATTTTGAGAGAGTTCGACTGACAATTCCCTAAGAAAAAACCGCCTTCTACTTCGATCATTAGCTTTCCAATTGGGATGATTCTTTGTCCAAATTATGAAGCAATTTAATGCAGCCATATCTATAATTTCCATGAATATTCTAAATGGCCATCTTCTTGTGCTACGGACACATGCATATTCCCGGGTCATTTTATCCCCATTATCAACTGCCCCTTTGGTTTGGTTATAATGCCTTATTATCTCTGGTTTGAAATTATTTTCTGGACCTGCTTTTTCAGAGTCATTGTGTTGGGTTGATAAAAGAATGACGGCCTTTCTTTTTTAGGGACATAGGAAACCATAGTGATATTATTAGTAAACCCAAATAAACTTGAAAAAATTTCCCTACATGGATGCGGGAGAAATTCAACAGGAATTTCGGTTTTGTTTGCCCTAAGTGTACCAGTGATTGGAAGTTTATTCTGAAATAGTTTTTGAGCTAGTGGAATGGAAGTAAAGAAATTATCACATGTAACCCCACGCCAAGTCCCATAGTAGGGTCGCACTAAGTCATTTACAACCCGTTGTCCTTGATTTTTTTCTTTCCTGTTTCCAACCATACCGGCGTAAACTTGAGAAGAAAGAATATAAGACGTTTCCGAATCAGCGCATACCCAGATCTTGATTCCATAACGACCCGGTTTACTTTTTATGTAAACTTTGAATGGACATTTTCCCCTGAAATTGGCAAGCCGTTCATCTACCGTGATGTTAGAGCACGGCATATAACATTTAATGCAATTCGCCACAAATTGGTTGTAAATTGACCTGATTGCTTCTAATTTATCATTTGAATTCTTCATTCTAGCTACCCTTGTGCCCCTGTCGTCGAATCGAATATTTTGGAATAGTACTTTAAATCTATCGCGGGACATCACTGCAGTGTAAAAAGGTTCTCTAAAAAGTTCATCTTCAGTCCACATTTCAGTTAAATGGAGCTTTCTCGCACGGTTTTTTCCTGCAGCAATCAATATAGCCACGAAAGCATACATTTCACTCACTGTCACTTCTTCCCATGGTTTTTCTTTTCCGGGTTGGTTTATGTTCTTCTTAGCTTGGGTGATGTGGCCCTCACGATTCGTACAGGCACATATCTCCTGGATCATTTCTTCATTCAAAAAAAGTTGGAAGGCCTCTCTCAGCGATGTAATGTTTTCACTGAAATATATGAATATTTGGTCAATTCAATTATCTTTCTGATAATGATTATGCGTACATTTTTTTAGTATTCAATTTCATTGTCCTCAAAAACGGGCACACATATTGAAGCAATGCGACAGCTGCACTGGACTGTATTCCGACTAATAACATTCAGTAAAAAATCAGAACCAAAATTATCTATGCCAAAAAGTGACAAAAATGAAATGTGAAAACTTCAATGCACAGAAGATATTGTATTTTTTTAATTTTACTAATTGTACGCATAATATAATTTATTTACAAACCTGTGCTGCGTAAGTCCACTCGGGGATGTTAAAATGTTGTGTATTCTCCGTCTCCTGGAAACTGGAGGATTAGTGTTCCACTGAAATCCGGACCTGGACCTGTAAGCACCCTGGCTACGAGAGTTGTCAGCAATGTCTCTCGGCAACTCGCAATGAAGTTCATCCTCGAAGTCTTCTACTTCCTCTGCTTCATCTTCGGTTTCCGATTCCTCTTCACTCACTTCGAAATCCTCGTCACTTTCCTCCAAAATCCTACGCACTTCAGCCTCTCCGTAGAGCGTTCTTTTCATTCTGAAAGCGAGTTAGTGCCTGAACACTCACAGAACTATATTGTGGGATTGCAGACGAGGGCACGGTATTATATACCTTCTCCTAGGACGGTAAAATTCGTTTGAGTTGCCTATCGCAAAATTAGCCGATACAATGTATCGGCTAATTTTGCGACACTTTTCAGAATGTTCACTTTGTATATGTATTAGGGGTAAATGTAAACTCATCTAAAAAAATACTATCCCCCGAAATTGAGGCACGAAAAAAGTTTCTTTACCCAGGAAGTCTCAATGACATTGAATGAATAAGTTGCCGCAGAATCGTTATTTAATTCAGGTCATAAGATATGGAGGATAACGTTTCAATGATGACTGCCGACTTCTAAAACTAACTATCCATTTCACCAAAAGTGAGGCGTGGTAACGTGATAGAAGACAGCCACTTCCCCAAATGTACGAAGCTACATTGTACACCGTGGTAAAGGACTGAGCTGTATTTTTGATAAACAGAGTAGCGTTAAGTTTAAAAATCTGATTTGTGGAATTATAAAATATATTTTAATGCAATGAATGAGACGTTAACTGAAGAAAAGAATGCTGGGGTAAATTAATTACCCCACACAGGCAACGAGTCTCACATTCTACGACTTCCCGAGAACAGCTGTGCGGGGTACCTTAGTTACCCCAAAAAAAAATTGAAGTTTTCAGAAATAATTTGTAACTAAAAAATTTTCAATCGTCACGAAAGGAACGACAAAGTGGTTGTGCTCAAATACAAGAAATATTGAAAGAAAAAAATAGAAAATATAAAAATTATATACCATTAACATAAGTTGGGGTAACTAACTTACCCCGCACAGTCACGGAAGGGTTAAATAGAAACACCTAAGTATAAACCTTGCTAATCCGTCCCTATAACTGCTTCGCACGTTAAATTTTGTAAGTAAATTAAAGCAGCATACTAGGCTCAATCAGTATATCAATCAGGAACAATGAGATAAGATTCTATTTAGTAAATTGTTGGATATTTTTAGCTAAGGGGACACTGTTACAAAATGTGCCGAACTCTACGAGGAATCGTAATGAATAGTATATTGCTTACAGTGACTGATTCGCTATATTCCTTAGATTAATTTTTTTCCGAGGATCATGTGTGCCTTTGTTATTGATGCTATTTGTAAAAATTAACTAGCAGTCTTAATAATTTGCTCCTTTGAAAAAAATCTTAAATTGATCTATGAGATACCTGTACTTTCTATTATTATGTTATCAGAAGCCTCTTTGTTCTCCATATTGAATTCAGTGAATGGAATGAGAAATAAAATAAAGAAGTAGTCGAAATTTCAAATATATTTTCCTTACCAATTTATTCATTGGATTTTGGCGGCGTGTCCTTGGACACCGGAAGTAAATCACATTATTCCAATCTCTTTTAGATAAAAAAAACACGAAACGGTTATATGCATCAACTCCCATGTAACGGTTGTTTACCTCTCGATGTAATAATGGTCGCTTTGTGTGAAAGCGTAATTTATTCGGGATAAAATGCATTGGATTACTTGGCTTAAGCTCCTCTTGATACCCGCAGGGGTGTTTTCATGAGGCCCACGCAGCTTCCGGAAGCCACTTGGAGTGAGGGTCAGCAAACCTCACGTGAAGTTGAGTGAGAGAAGTGGTGGGGCATGGAGTGTTTAGCAGGGCCCCTAATGGGTGGGCAGAGTACGTGAAGGCTGCCCGAACAGCGGAAATCACTTAGAGGGAGGTCTGGGGAGGCTCCGAGTTCTAGGGCGCTTTGAAGCCGAACGGGTATTCGTTGGGGGCGTAGACGGAGGCCCAGAGGGGCGGCCGTGGAGAGAGGAGGATTGGTGTGAGGCCACTCCCCCCGATCAACTGTTCACATAATATTGCTAAGCTATAAATCACTCTCTCTCGGCTGTCTGTGTATGTTTCATTAAATTCCTCTCGTATTTTTTCAAGGGGAACATTCTTTGGCATTTAAAGCACGCTTGCTGAAAATTATTTTTGAGCAGCATTTAATATCAGCTTTCATTATTGTGGTCACAATAATTTTAGGTACATATGTGTTAGTCACATAGGACCCTACTGTCCTTGATACATTAGGACGTCGATGGAAAGAAATTACTATATTTAGCCTTGAAACTTTTTTAGGTTATCTATGGTAATTATGGACGAATTGAAATATTGATGCAACTTCGACCTTATTTTTCATATCCTAGAGCTTTTTATCTTATTTGTATCTAAATATATTTATGTTAATTGTGCTAAAAACACATACAATGCATAGTTTATTTCAAGAAAAATCTGCGATGTGTGAAGAGCTTCTGGCATCGGCGTACCATGTGATCTGGTGGGACCGATTCAGAGAGATTTTTCTAAATACAAATGGGGATTCGAAAACCTAGATTCATAAAATGGAAAATATGTTTTAGAGCTCTAGTTGTAAGGTTCATTGGTAAGGTGGCTGTCTCAAAGTTCAATAAGGTCGATCAATAAACTCTGATAAAATAATAACAATTTAACCCCCCATGATTTTGTGAGGCTGTGAACCAAATTAAATTTTAGCATTTCTCTCTCTTATTATAGTATTCACTTAGTTGTACTATCGATTTTCCGGAAAGACAGTGATTTTTTAAATCAGTTACCTCAACTAATTGTTTTGGGAAATAATGGTCTAGCCAAGCAAACCCTTGGTAGCGGATTCTAAGGTCCATGAAAAGGCATCTTTTTGCTGTCTTAAGATTAAGATCAAGAAAGATGGCAGATTGTAATTGCTGTAATTAGATCACGTAAAGCCTCTTTCTTTCTCCAGCATTTAATATACTACCAATATATTCAGTCATTTCCATGTAGAGCATTCTTAATCTGTGAACTATAATCATGAATACTCATATTTATTGGGATTGTTACTTTTTTCTACATGTCGGTGGCTATGGTTGTGTAAGGTACCTTTCTCTAGCTCTCTATTGGTTCAATACTGAATTTCTTGAGCGTTTATCTGAAATTATTAAGCTTTCATTTCATTGTTATTTTTTTCTGGAGAATTTGTGGCATTAAGGGGAAAAATCATTGAAACGCGCTCCATTTCCACAATTATCAATCTATAGTTATCTACTGACTAACTTGCAAGCCATCCCAAGGGTGTGAGGCAGGGGGTGAGTAATCATTAAACATGCACTTTAGTACACACACTAAAGGTTACTTATATTACCTACCTGAGGACAGATTTATATGGATTTTATGTGGGATATAAGCTTCAAACTATATGCATACATTCGGTAACGTTTTCTAATATTGAAGGGTGGAAGATGAAAAAAGTTAAAAAAAAACACAATTTGTCAGCAAGATATCATGTATCAACGAAACATCTACATCTACACAATACCCTTCCAGCCACCTCGAGGGTGTGTGGCAGAGGTAAAAGATCACCAAACATGCACTATTAACATGCAAACATGCTACTATTGGGTCTCAGGCAACTAGACTGTTAGTATATACATAGTAAAATATACAGAGTAAAGATCACCAAACATGCACTATTAACATGCAAACATGCTACTATAGGGTCTCAGGCAACTAGAATGTTAGTATATACATAGTAAAATGTGATTGAAATAATGAAAGCTACAAGGTATTCAATATTTTTTCCGTATTAAGGCTGGATCTTAAGGTTTGAGTAACAAGAATTTGTGCCACCAATTGCCCATTTGTGACTTGACTGTGCCAAACTTGCAGATTTCGATTCACAGACCAGCAAGCGATTGCCATTTTGCATAGCATCGAGCATAAATCTAACGGCAATGAAGCTAAGATCCCCAGGCGCCTTTTTGAGAATGGGTGCCGTACGGATGAAGGAGGTTTGAGGGCGAGGGAGAGTTTTTTTTGGATATAAAACAACGGGGAAGATAAGCGGTGCTCCGCAGCCTTGGGCGAAGAGCAGCGCAGCGAAGATCGGGAAGGAATCCGGTCGAGGAAATTTATTTTCCTGAGACAATTTCTCCATAAAAATTCCCCGTCACGGTCGCTTTATCCAAGAAATAGGACCGGATTGACGTGGCTTGGAATAGGGGAGAAAAAAAAGATTTCTCCCTTGAATAAGCGGCAAAAAGGTGGGAAAATTCTTCCCAACTAAAAACGGGTTGAATCAAAGCTTGGGTATTGATTCAAGGAGCGTCGTTGGAGCGAGGATTTTTTTGGGGCGTCGACGACAACATTAGTGAGGAGATGGGGTTGGTGTGTTGATGAGGAAGGTAACAGAATTCCGACTCCGGCTGATGGGACAGAAGGAAGGGAGGCATGCTGGGGAAAAAATCCCGAGCCAAATGCAATGGCTTCGTTTGGGATTCGATAGCTGGCTTCAGGGGGTGCGTTCATTTTTAACAAAGGACGCTCGTTTTTAACATTCGTCGGTTCTTCGATGCATATGCAAAACATGCCGTGATTATACCATTTCGCCGTTTTCACGATAATGGGCTGAATTCTAGTTCAACTTATCTTCGGAAAGGCGCAGTACCACCTCTCTACTGTGTACTCTATACGGAACTATTGAAACACTCATGAATGATATTATTTCGTTCGATATCCGTTTTGAAGCTACTTTTCAGCGTACTCATTCAGCGCTATTATGTTTGAGAAGGCTATCAAATTCATTTTCCCGGTCAAATCAAGCTGAAGTTTGGTCTGTGCTTGGAGTACAAAAACTAAATGTGCCTGAGTGATACTTTAATATCTAAAGTCCCTTAATAAGATGAAATATGTGCGATACTTTTGTCCTTTTGACAATGGATAGCTTTTAGTCCGTTGCTGACTTAGACCAATGACCATTATTTTCCACCGTGGAGTATGTTCCGATTTCTTCCGAAAAGTATCATTAGGCGAAATTTTACTATTGCAGTTTTCACTCCCAGCCGAATATCTTTGGTAGAAAAAGTTACTAGCTTCTTAAAATGTGAAAATTAGTTTCGAATGTGCAGTGTTTGAGGGTTTTCAGCAAGTAGCAATAAGATGAGTGATAACTGTAGAAAAGCCATAATGCGATTGCGTGCTTCTATAGCATACGTACTACACAAGGTCAGACACAGTACCGTTAAAAGGTCTCACAAATTTGTCAATTTAGATAGTATTAGTTTTATTCTTTTTCAGCTAAGAATTACGTAATATGCCTCTGCGTTCAAAATTCCAAATGTGTTAAAATAATTTTGTTATTTTACGAACTCAAGGGTGTTAGTTTATTGAAATCTCATCCATCAATCTCTGTTATTGTATGGATTCATCAAAGGAAATTTTATATAAAATAAACAAACACATTTCTATTCACAAAGTATATTTTTATGCGGTAATTTAAAAAAAATAATTTCGGAACTTCTTCCCCATTAAAGCCTCTGGTGTCCTGCCAAGTACTATGTTTTTTACTGTTAGTTTATTTTTTAGAGCACATTTGCACAATTGACGGAGATAAATATAAAAAGCAATTCATGATTGTAGTCAATTAGTGTGTATCATAATCGGTATTAAATATGGATGAAGAAACTCTTCTGTACGAAAGAGCGTACTGGCATTCTAGAAACTGAGGAATTCACTCAAATTGAACATCATTTGTAACTTTTTCTTGAAATTACTGGTTTTACCTCGTTTTTTCCCTATTGCCATGTGTACTACGGGTGCATTAAATGATATAAACTGCCTCACTTAGATATTCGTTCCAAACGCAGGTATCAAATTTTGAGGTTTCCCGCATTTTCTTTTCATGGCGATCAAACCCAGCCAGCTCACGGTAACATGTTTACGTAAAATCCTCGTAAACTTAATGCGCGTGTGTGTACGTAAACATAATCTCCCCGTATTATTTCATGTTTACGTAAATTCTAAGTAATCATTTTATGATAATGAACGTAAACGTAAATGCTTAATGCTTAAGTAAGCATCTCGTAAACGGTTTTTAAACCGCACACGTAAACGAATTAACGTGATTCTTACGAGTGTGCAGGGCCATTAAGAAAAGTAAATTTACAGCATTATGTCATAGATTATACTCTGCGCGTATGTTTAATGTAAATATTTGGCTCATAAAGTTAACATGTAGATACATGAAGTAGTTTCAGGTATCTTTTTCATTAAATGTGGAGTACATATGTTTCAAGCTGATCACCGATATGAGATAGCAGTTTGATATTTGTTCCAAAATCCACCCCTGAGCTCCCTTGCAATAAGTAGGTAATCACTGCAAATATTAGTAATTAATCATCATTCACAAGTAGTTAATTGGTGCTCACCAGTAATCATAACCATTGGTGAAGAGAAATTAATTTTTAATCTTCAAAGATTTTTTTAAGGGGTGTTGTCACTCCAGCACAATTAACGAAGGATTCATGTGTTCGACAATTTAGGAAAGCAAATTCGATCGTAAATCATCACTACAGTTCCTTCGATAGTCTTAACTTATAGTTATGTAATGAATTATAGTTATAAAAAACTATTGACACTTTACTTCGCATTCATGAACCGGCGCAAGTTCATGCATGAACCGAGTCACAACAACTAGCCATCTGACAACACTCACGTCAACGAAGTAGTTAGCCTGGTGGTAGCGTGCCGAGATGTGAAGCGATGGAGACGGGTTCGGTTCCCTGAGCCACCTAGGGGCGAAAGCGATGCTAGTGATGCGTAAGTAATATTATTTTTTTACATTTTTTTTTCGTGAAAATTTTTAAACGTGGTACACTGGATTTAATTGCACATTTAATACGTAGTGAGGGAATATATATGGCAAGCAAAGTATTTGATGCGTATGCATTATGGCGGACGTTAGGGTAAACCGCTTCTGTGTTGCTTACTCCACGATGACGACATGTGGCCGCGATTTTTACGAGATGCATCTTAGAAGTTTACGTGAGCAACTTTTAAACAAATAAACTGTTAACAACATATTTACGTAAATTTCAAATAAATTGAAGGTAAAATGTTTATTTGTGCTGGCTGGGAAGTTAAAGAAAATTTAAGGCACTAATTGGCAGCTATAGATCTTGGCAGTGGCATTCACCTCACTTACTTTCGTTGCATTACAGAGAGAAATATTTATAGAACAAATATCACCGTATTTGTATTTATTTTGCCTTTTTACCAAAAATCGACGGATGCTTCCAACATGTGTCACCATGACTCTTCCGGAAAGGGTTGGGGGAGAATGTTGACTGATTTCTAATTCTCTCCACGCTAATGTTATTTTTTCCTCATTTCAAAGGCACGCTTTTCTCTTTCAGAACCACCGAGTATTTATCCATTTTCAATCCAAAATAGCCTTCACCTAGGAGAGAGGATTGGTTTACAGTGTATAGTGACCAAGGGGGATCCACCCCTGTCCATCACGTGGCTCAAGGACGACCATCCAATCAACGAACTCCCAAACCTCACAGTGAAAAGCCTCGGTGAATACTCGAGCACGCTGATGATAGAGCAGCTGAGTACGGCGCATAGCGGACGCTACACTTGCACGGCCCGAAACGCCGCAGCCTCCGCTGCCCACACGGTCCGACTAGCAGTGAATGGTAATGGCCGGCTGGTTGGGCGGGGAGCAGTCGCCCTATGGCGGCCACGCTACCCCGCCTGCAGCTCCGTCAGCGCCGCCTATATTCACCCTCCAGCCACCGTTGCAGCCGCACCGCCAGCACGACCCATAGCCCCAAGCACCACCCGTGATGCACTCACTGCCCCTTTGTCTTTCTCACCTCCTCACGATGTGCCACGTTCACCTCATCTCACGCCTCGTTTCTCTATTTTTTACATATATATGTATATGTGTATATATACATAAGTCTTGAGAGAGGCCACAATCGTGGAAAATAAGAAATGTTCCCCGGTGTGAAAAATATACACTGAAAACACTAAAAATAAACACTCACACGTATTTTAGATATTTCGGTGGTCACAGCCACTTTTCTCAACGAGAAGCTCGTGACCACCGAAGTATCTACAATACGTGTGACTGTTTATTTTCTGTGTTTTCTGTGTTTATTTTTCACACCTGTGAACATTGTTTGTATATATACATATATATTAATTTAATTTATTTATTTATTTAAAAATATATGAATCTATTCTCTCCTCTATCGCCTGCTGTTGGGTCTGTTTTTGCCAGCCACTAATAAACAGCTGAGTTCACCAGCTTGTATCACGGTCAAGTCAACAACTTTATTAGTGAAAATCTCAATGTTTGCACTGGTGAAGGCAATACGCGGGACCAAAGATAACAAAACTGCATTGACAAATGGTCATAGCAGTTATCAACACCGCAGCTATCAACGGAGATAGGTATATGGTTCGAAAATTTACCAGTGAAGCCATTATCATTATTATCATATCTCTGTTGTTAATGAAAGGATAACTTTGGACACGAGTGTATTTTATCGAATCTGCTGCAGTGAATAAAAGTAGATTTTTAATCCAAATCCAGTTTGCTCTCATTACGTTAAAATACTAGAAGATTGAATTACAGTTGAATAGAGCTAAACATTACGTGCAAAATTGTCCTTCGCCGATTTTCATCATTTTCATTGGACCAAAGTAAAGTATGTGGATGGAGAAGTAAGAAACAAATAAAAGTTATTTCCTGGAGTTACTAGAGCCGGAATTCTTCCAATACAGTGGAGTTTAAATGGGATCTGGATATTAAAATCCGACTTAAATCAGGAAAAATTGCGAGATATCATCCGGGCCACAATACTATTGGAAATATAATATTGTTATTTAGGTCAAGGTTGTATCCAGATTGAATCTTTCAAAACTCGTGGCCTAGGAGAAAATGTTTCCTCGCGAAAGTAGCAAAAATCTCTCGTGCAAAATCAAGTCTCATTAAGCCTCTTTCCTCAGGTAAATAGTTGGGCACCACAACCTTTGATTTCAAAATTTAAAATTGTGCTTTTTAAAAACCAGTAATATTGAACAAATGCATTTATGTTTCGTTTTGTGGCTTTTTGTTGATCGTAATTAAGTTTCCAGTGTCGCACCGTCACTTTTATTTTATGTTTAAGGATGGTGCCCTCCTATTCCATAAAATTTCACGTCCTCAGTTACTTGAGATTAAGACATTTTGGAATAGATATCTGAGAACAAGTTGAGTTTCCTCGACGCTCCGCGTTAATTTAGGTTACATAAGCCGAGACAAATAGAATGCTTCGAGCGTATTCATGTATTTGTTTTTGCTGTTTTGAGCAAAAATATTGATGAACTGGTGATAAACAGGAGGCCTTCACATTCAAATAGACTATCGCGGCCAAGTTAATGGTCAATTCATGACAGTGGCTGTGATTCAAGCGGTGAATGCAGCTCCTGCACAATTTCTCTCCATAGTAGAAGAGGGGTGAATCATTTGCCCGCTCTCATGCATTTAACACCTGTCACATTTATCGTGATGCACGAGGAGCGGAGAGGTGGGCAAACAGATTGGCTCCAACGATCTTTCTTCCTTGCCTCTTATATTTGCACTTTTCCCAGCCTGCTCACATTCTTCTAAACTTTGCAGTGCCCCCCGAGATCACGCCATTCCATTTCCAAGAACTAACAGAGGGCGCACGGGTCCAAGTGCAGTGCATTGTCCAGCGCGGTGACTTACCGCTCAACATCACTTGGATGAAAAACTATGAGCCCTTAGTCACGGACCACAACAACCACATCCATATAACAGACTTCAACACGTATTCTAGCATTCTAACCATCGGTAGTGTCTCACTGTATCACAGAGGGAACTACACCTGTGTAGCCCGTAATCCGGCAAGGAGTATTAGCCATACATCTCAACTCAAAATCAGTGGTAATGTACACACACATACTGTTGTATATGTCCCTATATCGTCCAAGTGATTGTTGATGTTGAGATTTATATATATTTATATATAGTAAGGATATATAATTACCGGATGGGGGCAGCCCGCGGGAGTTATCTACGGGGGTCCCCCCTCCTAACCCCGCCCCCACTGTTGCTGCTCATACCCGCCTACGCCATTCCCATGAAACCTTGAAGACACAGCACGGTAACCTCACCCACCACAGTAGTTGTAACATTAGTTAGGTAGTGAACGTGTGCCCGCGCCCAACTAACACATGATAGACCACTAACAGTAGGAATTCTTCCACATACTCCAGGGGCCGGCCCTGCATGTGCTCCGAAACCCTGAACACTCGAAAACGAGTAATACGGCATGGTACGAGCCTATAGTTCTGGGCCAGTGGTCGATAGCTTGCAAGCCAAACCCCCCGGAGTAGGGAAGACAAAAAGAGGAGTCGGCTCCAGCATGTCCCGACACCTCCTGTGAATAGATCTTTGTTTGCACGCACATAGTGCCCCATCCCATCCTCGACCCATCGCTGTCCGTCTCTGACGCGAGGACTTCATCCCTTTTCTCAGCTTACTTCCTCCGCCCTCCCGTGAACTTGACTCTGTGCTTCTCCATCCCGATCGCCCCTTGGTCTATTTCAAGCTGGGCTTTCCTATCGATTTCTTTCTTCCCGAGACTTGACCGTCCTGCTTCGGTCTTGATGTAATAAGGTGAATGTGTTCCTGTAGTCCTGAATGTTCCCTGTCTGCCCCAGTTAGAGGTGCCTGGCTTGATTCGCCGTATTTCACGCCTCAGCGTAACCGGCGTCACCCTAACCCCCTAAATGTCGTCGTAATGCTCACATTTGGAGTCAAGGTTTTATTTCATTCCTCTTCCATGGGGATTGCACTATGAGCGCAGCAAGTTGCTGGTGCTTCATACCGTTTATTTTTCCCAAGAGAACGGAGCCGCGCCGAGGAGACGACCCACCCAATCTCCCCAATTGAAGCAAGTTTTCCCTCCCCTGTACCTTCTCGACCCTAACCCTTTGGCTTTGCCGCACAATGAATGAAACTGTATGGTCGCATGGGTACTTTCTCGCTCGCGATGGTCTTCGAGAAGAGGTGAGCAGATTGAATGCTTACGTTCAATGAGTAGCGGTCCAATGATGTAGTTTCCTCTTTGCCCCCCTTGGGAGATGCCCCAGAAACCAAACGGTGAGTTCAATCCTTTTCAGCTAAACTTATTTCGTGAATGCACTTATCTATTTTGTAGGCTGCCATGCTATTTGAACCCATAGAAATTATTAGATAACCCCCATCTTAGGAGATTTCATAAAATAAATTTCGCATGGAAAACTTGCACATGGAGCATAAATTTTGTGTTTTGGTGTTTTAATGAAATGTTAACCGGTAGTAAATATTATTGATGGATTTGAAAACGGCAATGACCGGAATAAATTCTTCTGCTCCATTAATTTGCCCTGCTTTTGTCCACTCATGAAGAGCATTATAAAGATATTAGTTATCTTAAATTATTTGATATAAATGAGCAAATACTGATTGCAACATGCCTGCTGCAGTTCCTCCGGAGTGGCTGACTGAACCGAAAGATACCAGTGCCATCGCTGGCCATCCTGTGGGACTCCATTGTCAAGCCGATGGCTTCCCTTCTCCGAGGACTACATGGCGAAAAGCACCAGGTAGAGGAATGCTGTGTTCAATGGATATTTTTGATTTTTTGATGTTGTAAAAAAGTTTTTTTTATATTTAAATGAAAAATTGTTGAAGATGCAACAATGACAACGAATCTTTCAGCGCAGGTACGCCACCCCACTGATGAGCATCTATTTTTCCTTGATGCGACACGTGAGGATTCGTAGATGCGAAATATGCGTTTTTTGGTATTTAATGTCATGAAAACATGCAGCATATTTAGATGAAACCAAAATAATACACCATTTGTTAATACAGACTGTTTTACACTAAACAACATAAAAAATAATAGCCATTACATATATTTTTGCTTCTGCAATTATTTTTAAGTGCACTGACAAGCTTATCTGAAGTAAAAGATTTATGTGCGGTTCACATGTCAATTCATGTAGATGATACGCTATCTAACTTTATCACTGATAGAAAGAAATTGGTTTAACGATTTACAACACGTTCATGAGAAAGTAATAATATTGCGTTCAAGGGAAGGCTAATTGAAAACATTTTAATAACACAAAATATATCGTTGTTAGTCTCATCTCATAGCCATTAAGGGGCTGCAAAGTGAGAACTGCGCTGTTCATACAATGTAGTTTTCTTCATTTACGAGTATTTAAATTTTTTCTTATCGCAAATTCAGATATAAATTCTGATACTTAGAAAACAAGTGTTATAAGTTATTGAGGAGAAGACGTTTCCAATTATTTCTCAATAGAATAACGTAGAAGAAAAATGTGAAGTAGTTATAACACGATGTGGAGGAAAATAATGATCGCAGCAAAGAGATGGCAAAATATTTTCATTCATCTGGAAAGAAGTAATGAGCAGAAATTATCGTTAGAAGAGAGGTGAATAGAGTCGTAAGCAAAAGGAAATTTAGATTTAGAATGAATTACAATGGTTGGCAAGGCTACTTTTTGTTAAAGAAATAAGAAAATTCAGCAGAAGGACAATGAAATTCGTGCTGAAGAATTGGAAAATAAGCTTTGTGAAGAGAGCAAAAAACGATTTGGTCTAAAGCACAAATCTTCTAGGCAACCCACTAAGTTAATGGATAAAATTTCCTGGAAGCAGCGAAGTGGAGAAAGTTAAGAGAGGTACCTACTGGAAGAACATTTGCGCGGTAGAATAGGAGGAAAATGAAAACTTCACTCGGTCAGAAGGAACGCGTGTGAAGAACGTATTCAGATAAAATCAAGTGTTCATCTAATTAAACGTTGATTGAAGCAAAATGTTACATAGTCAATTATGAAAGGGGAGAAATAAGGGAGGGAGCCTATCTTGCTGAGAAAGAGAGCCGTGATGACAAGATTCTCTTTTTTACAGGTAAACACCCAGCACACTTCGCTCCTATAAACTCACGTGATGGGCTAGTTACTGTGCTAAGCAATGGAACGCTGCTTATCCGGAGTGTTTTGGAGGAACATGAAGGCTACTACCTCTGTGAGGCAAACAATGGTATTGGAGCTGGCCTAAGTGCCGTGGTGTTCCTCACTGTGAATGGTATGTGTGTGCTTTCTCAGTTTATATTGCATGCTAAGTTATATGATTGAATAATTTCTCGACTAATATTTCTGCCGAGTAATTTTACTGTCAGGATAAAAGCTAAATAAAATAATGTAAGTATAATATTGCAATACCTACTTACCCTCACTGGTTACTGTGAAGACATTCTTTAACTCTCCTCCACCCTCTAAAAGTTATATAGGAAGAGTCTAAAATGTCAATCCTCAAGATTTTCATTGGGTCACATGTAATCTTCTTCCATTATAAAAATACATTTTTATTAGAGGTCATTTTAACTCCTTTAATGTGACTTCTGTTGAATGATTAAATGTTGTATACGTATGAACAGACATCCTTGAACGATGTATTTTTACACATTTATTTATACGATGCATTATACGTTGTATTTATATTTATTATGTATTTTCACAGAAACAAATGTTTCTGTCAGTATGTCACTTTTTCGAAGAGTAGCACCTAATTTGATTCAATTTATTGGATATTCAAATTATTTGAGGCTGGATGCGTAATCAAATAATTTGATGGCGCCTTTAAAAACCATCGGAATTTTGCATCCAGACTACACATTATTAGCAGGCAAAGGAAAAATGTAATTTTCATTTTGCAGTGGTGCAATTTTCTTTTTTACTTTATGATAATTTACTATAGCAAATATTCAGTAGCCTAGGTTTGATTGCCTATTTAGAGTTCTGGAGGTGAGGACGTTAATATGATAGCGTTCGAAAAATCGGGGAGCAAAATAACCTAATCCTCCCGAGTATCTACAACAGTAATTCTACTGTCACAGTAAAATTATCCCGAAAGCATTTATATGATCAGTGAGGGACTTGAGACTTTAGCTGGATACCACAGTTATGAATTTTGACAACTTTTCTAATCTTTACTGAAACATTACCAAGGAAAGTTTTTGAAATCTGTCTGTTTTGAAAAAAAACTATGATAGAACGACTCTCTTAAGAATGGAGAATAGTGTTTTTTTTAACCGTTTAATTTTCGGAATACTGGGTACAGTCATATTTTTACAACGATGCCAAATTTGAGGCATAGAGAGTAATTCAAGTGTAGAATTTAATGTTCCATTTCACCTTCTTAGCGCATTTCAGCAACTTATTCCACGCATCAGCTCTCACAATCCCTTTTGTGTTACCGTGCGATCCCTTAGCCAAGACCCCTTTGTTACGAAAGTGTGCAGAGGGAAAAAAAATCCTCCCAACGTACTTCTTCACGTGCCGCCTCTGTCGACCCTACCTCTTTGAACCCTCGGACTTCCTTGAGGGAGCAACACGAGGGTGAGTGCATTGAGGCGGAGGCTTACTTCTTACAGCTCTGCCCCGCTTCGTTACCCCGCTGAGGAAAGAAACGGTGAGAAAGGGAGCCACGGCCAGCTTCCTTTGCGAGGCTTCCGGGGACCAGCCGATGCAGATATTGTGGAAGAGGGATGGAATACGGCTCACCAGCGAATCCAGCCACAGGTAGGTACGCCGACGATTTCATCTCTGGAGAAAATGCGATTGCGTAAGCATGCTTGGAACGCTTTTTTTCACTTCCCCGTTCGCCTTTTTTTGCTAGCCTTTGAAGCGAGGCCTCTTCCTACGCCCGATACGGATGCCTCTCAACTTTTCTCCCCATTGGTTTCCCTCCAAAGGGCCATCACTTTTTCTCCCAATGCCTTGCCTTTGTAAGTTCATTTGGCTTCGAGATCACGACTCGTTGTAATCCGCCGATTCCTGCCAAGCGATCCCCCGCCCCTCGAAGGCAAGCACGGATTCCAATCCTATTTCATTAAGTCAGCTGAAAAAGGCCCCGAAAAAACTCCCTTTGTCGTGTATATCCTGGAGGCGATTGGAGTCGGACCCAGAGGCTGCAAGGCTCAAAACCTGATCAAACTTCGTGCGCAATATTTTTCTTTTTTGGAGTGAAAAAGCGGCTACTGGCCTACTTTAATTTCTATTTAAACATATGTGGAACCCTTTAAATAGTTTCTAAAGAATACAAATATCGCATTGTGGAGTTAAGAAAATTTTACTTTGAGTCTCAATTACAAATGACATCAAAATTTTGTTGAACACAAGGGGAGTATTATGCGTGATCATAATACTTCCCCTTTAAGAGCAAGAATATTTTGTTACATTGTGATAAGAAATTTGTGCAAATAAGAACACGTCATAAAGGCAAACACTACGTATATGCATAATTCATAATTCATTAAGAGTGCATAATGCGATACAGTTAGTCTAATATAGAGACAGTAAATATTATCAATACATGATGTAGCACTAAACAATGAATAATGCCCGAGAATATCGTCAACTTAACAACACTGGTAACTGGAGTAAAATAAATACGTAATTTTGAATTCTCACTCCACCAATTTCTAT
This sequence comes from Platycnemis pennipes, assembly GCA_933228895.1. Classification (NCBI taxonomy): domain Eukaryota; kingdom Metazoa; phylum Arthropoda; class Insecta; order Odonata; family Platycnemididae; genus Platycnemis; species Platycnemis pennipes. Next base: position 99,847,368 of record OW121846.1, on the reverse strand, counting down.
TTCACTTATTCATAACTTATATCATACAATTAGTCGAGTTGCCTAACTTACCTAAGTTTGTATTTAATTTTTCTGAGGCTAAGAGTGGAGTCTCATGGAGGCTGATCCTCTGGTAAATACTGCCTTTACATATCCACTGGCTCCATGCACAAGCAACAAAGTCATTCGTTTCCTTCTTTTGTGTTGAATTAAATGTAAATAGACCAACTACAATAGCATGAAACTCATTAAGATATAAAAGTGATAAAGTATGGAAACTCATATTGCAAGGATGTTATATGTCAGAATGTTATTTTCTTCTTCGAGCAAGTGCAGTCACTACCATTTTCCAGAGCATAGGCTTCTGCACCGTCAAGCGGAAGGAAGGCGTTATTTGTACGCCAATGTTTATGCTCTTTGCTAGAAAAATTCTCTTGGGGAAGTATCAATTCATGCACGTGGGGCAAAAATTAAGAAAAACTATGCAAAAAAACGGGAAAATGGGTTGCGTGGAGGGAAACCTAGGCTAACCCCAATGTTATTTTCATGACTTTATCGAAATTTAGAAAGACATTCAACTTCAAGTGTAACTGACCATGAGTTGAAATATGATGTAATTTTTAGCTACGCATGCCGTCTTTTGGAGGCGTTTTGGAGTTACCCATACAAACCATAAAATTCACTTTAAAGCGATCGGCGATGTTATTTTCTTCAAAAAGCACATAAATCTCGTGAAATTGGAAATGACTTAAGATAAATGAACAGGAGCAGTGACGGTTGCCCTGGGGTATAAAGTTATTACGAGTTAGCTACGTTAGTTAATAGTTACGTTAGTTACTAGTTACGTTAGTTACGAGTTAGTTAGTTAGTTACGAGTTAGTTACGATGATTCTTTGAAATGTCTAGATTTATTTTCTTCCCGAGAAATATCTCTACCTTTTAAGCCTTCCACTTATTAGGTAATTGGAAACTTATCTTGATCTCTGAATAAATTTCCCCATACTGTATATTCAGCTTTTATGAAATATTTTGAAATACGCATTTACCCTTTACTCCAATTGACATTCATATGCTTATATTATAAAAGGAATTACGTACAATACCCGGTAACCGTTACTCAACAACTTATACAGGATCATCTTTGTAAATCCTGAAATGAGAGAAGGGGAATAGCTCAGTAAATATATGCAACCAACTCAGATATCTGTAATTTTGAAATTCGTTGGAATATTTCTGGGTCAGAGGCCTCTACGTTGGCCACTAATTTTGCAGTCTCTTCATATACTTAATTACAAATCCACCATCAAACCACTCTCGTAAATCTAAATTTACTTTTATTTATCGAGCGTAGGTATTTTTAAATTTCATAAATGAATAATAAGATTTTTTCTTGAATCTTTAGAAGTAAGTTATTCGAAAACTTTACGAATTCTCTACTTCCTTAAGTGCACTGTATATTTTCTCATTCGCATTACTCTCGCTATCGCTCAGTTCTTAATATTTACAATTCTTTTTGTAATGAAGAATCTGATCAGCTAATGGAATGTATATATTCTCTCATATATTTACCGCTTTCACATGCCTTCAGTATGGGTACCATTGTGATAACGAAATAAAATGTATCCAAATACATTATTGTTGGTCATTGAGAGGTGTGTGACAAATTTGATCATTTATAATATCATGTAATGTTTAATACATGTAATTAGGTGAGGGAAGGATTATTATGGAAAATAACGGAGGACAACCGGTGGTGTCGGCATCAGGCCTCTTATAGTTGAAGGCTCCAAGAGATTGGAATTTAAACGACCGATTCGACACTTGGAGTACTACCAATGAATTGTTCTCCGCACGACCTTCAAGTAGAGAGTTGTAACTGCACCTAGTAAAGCCGTTGAGAGAACATTAAAACACATTACAAATTCACCATTTATCAATTCACTCAAGTTCTCTACTCACAGTTTGAAAATATTGCGAACTTGAGATTCCCTCAAATTCTCTACTCACAGTTTGAAAACTCATATCCTTTATATACATTGAGGCACATTCTCACAATCTAATCTCCATTCTTTATAGGTACCACATTAAAGAAAGTGCCCTTGAAGCCAGTGCATTTTCACAGTTTCTCATACGTCATGTGACGGCGGAAGACTCGGGAAAGTATTTATGCATTGCGTCAAATCCATTTGGAAAAGATGAGACTGTCGTGGAACTTATGGTGCAAGGTAAGAGGATGAAATGAAAAGAAGCGGGCCTTTTATAAACCCCTATGAATTAAAACTGGATTATACCTGATATTTATGAAGTAAAAATTCATTATTATCTAAAATGTATTGGAAAGAACACCCAGAGGCAATGCCTAGTGATTTTGCTCAAAATGGAAAATCATATAAGCATCGTATGGAAATTTATTACGCTCATCCTCCATGCTCCCGTGTCAAAATAATATGGTTTCGGGTTGAGAGGGTATATTTAAGAGATCATATTGAACACTAAGTAATTATTTATGTTGGATAAAATTGGGCGTGATATGGTTCCATGTGTTAGGCAGAAGTATTTCTTGTTTGAGCCATGTATGTTAATCTATAATGTGGCCAAAAAATACAGTTTTCATCATCGAAATAGATGTAATAAGCTGAGTTTTATAGCCTCGTATTGTCAACACGATTTCTTTAATAAAAAATAGATAATTATTTGCTATAGATGAAATTTAATAATAGATAATTAGCGTAGATATTCGGTGAATGCCAATGTTCACAGATAATATGCATTAAAAATATATTTTACTACGCAGAGTTTGTGGCAGAGTTTATATTTACCCATGCTTCTGTGAACTCATAAATGGTGATAAAATCAGAATAAACTTCCATGAGGAGGAACCTTTTCATATATTGCACTCTGGTTAGAATATTTATAAAGAATGGAAAACAAATGACGTCTAAAATACTGTTTTTGCGTTGCCAAACCAAATGTTTAGCTCTCCTCTAATAGAGTCAAAAACGCTAGACAAAATTTAAAAGCTGATTTACGGACTTACTATGGGTATTCATTATTTTAAATGAATTCGTCGTAATTTTCACTTTCTCACTCTCTCAATTGTAAAGTAAAATGACATTCTGTAATCTTAGATTTTCCTGTATTTACTTAAAACTTAATTGACTGAAATGTTACTCGTAAGCATACTTTTGCCAGGAAAAAAATTGCTACTGTTCTTTATTTTACATTTAATCAAATTTCAACGATTTATGCCTGAGCAGATGTCCCTGAAGCACCAACGGATATCCGTGTAGTGGAAACAAGAAGCCGATCAGTGAAGCTATCGTGGACCGAACCAGACGAAGGGAACAGCCCGATTCTGCAATACACGGTAGTCTACAATACAGATCCAGGTAATTGCAGTTTGCTGGTGACAACTCTGCAATCTCACGCCATAGCTTGAAAAGCTCATAAATTTATCAAATTCATGCTTTTTCCTGCCTATTATAATGCTATTAAACTTTTTTTATAATGTTATTTGGTTAAGCAGAATACATCTGTCATTACCGCTTAACCATTCATTATTTCTTAGCAATCGGATCGTAAATATATAGCCTTATCCATCGTTTGGGAAAGTAAGAAAGTTCCTTATACAAACTATAAGTACTAAAGAGATATTTTTGGGCATTTACACTGTAAAAGGTCGAAGAAATTTCCCGCCTTTTTACTTCCCTATCGAATCAAATTGAACTAAAGTTCTAAAATTTCTTAATCTGTAAATAACTAGTCTGTATTAATGGCAGATAGGAACGAGACTGAAAAACGCATGTTAAGTTCAAAAAGTTTGAATTGTGTGAAGAAGGTATGACTACTTGGCGCTCTACCATAGGTGTCGGAATAAATCTCCACTGAGAAGTTTTTTAGCGGAGTGTTTTGGAAAAAATGCATGATGTACATTATAAGAAACTTGGATTTAAACATTTATCCTGTGAATAAAAGCACTTCTATTTCTCAGAATATGGAAAACAAAGATGGTTTAACTGAAACATGGACGATCTTATTAAGCAAAATATAAACTTTTAGAGAATATACATGTATTTGACAAACTGTTATTCAGTAAATGGATTTAGTGTAGCTCTTGGGGTACTTTTATTTTATCTTCTTTGTGGACAGTTGTGAAGGCTCAATACAAATCTAAAATTAAATGCTAACCAAAACAATTCCTCCCTTTGGTGCTATATTCGGGAATCGAAATGCTCAATTCACGTAAAACTAAATGATTAACCGGGTTGTTAAGGTGCGCAGGTGACCAGATCATTTGAATGTCTAGGTTCAGCGACGGAGATAAACTCCGAGCGACAGACATACGACGCGTCATCGTCCTACGTGAGCGAGTGGGTGGGCGGTGCCCAGCAGGGTGGCCCTTCCACTAAGGGCCGCTCCTTCGCCGAGGTGACCGGTCTGCGGCCCTCCACGACGTATTACTTCCGCGTGGCGGGCGTCAACCAGCTGGGCCGCGGGTCACTGAGCGGCGTGGTGAAAGGATCAACGGACCCTGAGGCGCCCTCAGGGCCCCCGCGGAGTCTCAACGCAGCGCCAATGGGAGACCGAGCCCTGAGGGTCACGTGGCTGCCCCCGGACGAGGAACACTGGAATGGAGCCATTTTGGGCTACTATCTCGGCCTCATGCAAGCCAGGTAAGAACCATGTAGGAGTAGGCCACGGAAACGGGTCAGCATATAAAGTGAAAGTGTATACAGCATCACGACTGCATTTTCTGGGTCAACTCAAAGTCAATATCTTAACCTCGTCTGTATTCATGATAGTCGACACTTCTAAATTCCAGTCACGTTTCATTTCAGTATCTCAAACATTTTTGGCCCGGAATTTTTCCCATACATGGGTGATAATTGCATGCTTACCAGTTTTCATCAAATCTATATTACTACTTCGAAATAAATGATGTCAGTGATGCGTCTATGCAATACCCTGCGAGCCACCACAAGGGTGTGTGGCAGTGGGTGAAGATAACCAAACATGCACTATTCATATGCAACAAGAATTTTTAATGGAGACATGCTAGATAATAACTCACATGCAGCTAGATGGTTAGTATCTGAAAATAAGAAAGGGTACAGTGATACTGTGTGTGACATTACAGAACAGAGACGATACAGTGACGTCACTTAATACATAGTCATTGAAAGACATGAATTGGGTAATCGTCTTTATCTAAGTTGTCTAATCAACGTTTACATGTAGTAATGTATCGTCATATTGATCCATGCTAAATTTGATCAAGCTAATATTCTAATGTCTAAATCACATAAATCTAATTCTATACTTTCCTGTAAATACATTTTTCCTATAAACCGTGTGTGCTTAAGGGAGAGAAAAAAATTGTTCCAGTTCGATATGTATAATTCAAGCGGATTGTGTAGCAGGTAAATTATATTTCAAAATAATGCAACGATAAAAGTGTGTGGCATCTAATTTAAATTTATTATTTAGGCAATTACGATATCCATATTCCAAGTGAGATTCAAACCTTCGAAATTTTAGTTACCAGAGCGATACTACTGATGTGACTTCTGCAGCCGGAAATCTTTAGTATTTAAATGGTTTAGGCTAGTATTTAGGTGATTTACCGCACTTGTAATATAGTCAGATTTGCCTTCAAATTGGACGCAGAGGTGATATTTTCAGTGGACGAATAGCCAAAATGCAGAAGTGACGGTGCTAGAATGTCAAAGTTTCACTTGACAGAAATACTGCCGGGAAGTTTAGAGGGGACTTAGTTGCCAGGGTTTAATTTATCAACTCAGTGAAGAAGGAGGAACCAGCTTGCAACTCTCGGTTCCCGGTTCGAAGGACAAGAACGAGGACGCTGACTGGATTGGGAAGGACAAGTGAGGAAATAGATGGACGGAACTCAGCCTTAGTAAATTGCACTCACCAATGCTCCATATATTTCTTCATAAAGTGTAGTTGCGTAGAAATTCGTTAGGCTACTATTTGGCCGTTTATTTTGAGGGCCATTGAGGGTGGATTTGTGGCTCGAGCTGAACAGTCATGAAAGAAGCAGCAATTCACTCGTTTCCCCACTCTTTGAGGGCTCAGTACCTACTCTTCTCCATTAAGCTCTCTCACCCATTCCATGAATTCCTAAACCTCCACAAAGGAGAGATGATCGGATCACAACAGAAAGACAGTTGGCGCTCGAAATGACACACCCTTCCCGCATTGCCCAGTGATTTTGAGGATTGGTATGGATTAAATTGAAGTGGTAGGCTTCTGTATCCGTGTTGGGATACGTTCTTTATTCCAGAAAAAACCAGAAAGACCTCTTTTTTCAGCATAAAATTTAGTGTGTAGGTAAGAGATGAATGAAACGAAATACAGCCCCTGAATTATAGGCAGGATGTCATTGCGTTTAACGCCTGAAAATCGTCTTTTTATACTATTTTTCCACAGGCTGCAGCAGACTGGTATTACGTGACATACGCATGGAAGAGGTGAAAATCACTTGAATTTAGGAATTTGGAAAAAAAATGGTTTTTCGGGGCTAAAAAAGTCTATGTGGAACATGGTTTAAAAATTATAAAAGCATTGTTTTAGAAAGTGTCATTGTTTTTTTTTAGATGTATAAAGAATTTTTTTTGTTTTTTAGGGGCTTGGGAGATATGGTCAGTGTAAAAACAATGCTCAACTCCCTCACGCATGGGCCTAAACATACTCTTATTCCAAAAATTCTGTACTTTAGCCATCATTATTCCTCGTGGGCTTGGGTTTAAACATTATAAAATCATTAAGATGGAAAGTATAAATGTTCCTTAATCAGGTACAAAATGTCGTGTTTATGAGGGGTTTGGGAGATATAGTCGATGTAAAAACAGTGTTCAATTCCCACAGGTAATTGGCCTACACATACTCGCATTCCAACAACACTATACTTTAACCATTATTAATCCTCGTGGGATTGGGTTTAAAAATTAGTCTGACAGTCCGCAACCAAAAGCATACACCACAATTCCTTAAGTCGCGGGAACTTCAGAACTAATTTCCAGGATATTCGGGAAACCAGGCATTGAGCCGCGGTTCGTCACGCTGACCGAGATAAGAGATCTACTACCATCAGCGAAGGACCGGCTCCACCCCATCCACACGGAAGGCGTGTTTGATATTCCGTGCGCGTGCGGAAAAGTGTGTATTGGGCAAAGCGGGCGGTCCGTGGCGTGTCGCCTGAAAGAGCATCGGAGAGCCATCCTTCACGGAAGCGAAAAGGAATCGACAGTTGAAGAGCACGCCCTTTAGGGAGAAGGGAACTGCATTTAATCGGAGAGGACAAGGGTCACCTCCAAATAAAAAGCCTTTTTTTGGGAGGCAATTGAAATTGAGAAATAACCGGGGAATTTTAACAGAAATGTCGGCATTAGACTGAGTTCTGCCTGGAAGAATATCTTTCGGGAAGAGCGACCCCCGTCACTTACTAACGTCAGCGGGAGGGCGGCGAAAGAGAACAAATACCAGTCAAGGCCAGAGACGGAAGGCCGAGGAGGGGGCGACGTCTCCTCCATGAATACATTGCATCGTAGCTATTTTACATCATTTCCCTGAGGGTGCTCCCTGCAGCGGTCGCGAAAGTTTGGAAGATAAAGCCATCTACGCAGCAGATCCCGAAAGTGACAGCTGGAAACGATTTTATGATCATTTGGATTTTGAAGAACGATTAGAAAGTTTGTAACCACTCTTTCTTCAAGATTAATGCAATCGTTAGGTTTAGAAGTTGCGCTAGAGTATGGATGTAATTGGTAGCGAAAGCCGCACGAAGATAGGTACCAAGCACCACAGCTGAAACCCAAAACCCAAACCCATAGGCTTCTTACGAGAAAACATTTAACTAGTACGCCCAGAATAAGGTACCATTTGCTTATCTATTGAGAATTAATGTGGAAAGATTCCAAATTGGATGAAATATTTATTGATTTTTTCAAATATTGGCAGAATCTTTGCAATCTTAACATAAAAATCAAGGGCGTCATTTTCAGAAAAATGAATGTCCTTCTTTATTTCTTGAAATCTATTACGAGAAAAAGCATCTCTTGTAATTTTGACTTTTTATCACGGTCACTGCTCTAATATAATCAGGACTGAGATAGAGAATGATACCCCGTCAAAAGGAGATAGCAAACTAGAGTGAAATACAAGCTGAAGTTTCAAAAAGCTTATGATTAACACCACTGCAAAAATGAAACTGAACACCCTCGTGCATTTCTTTGGAGACTGGAAAACGTTCTCCCAAAAATATCCGCAAATAACCGCGTAGAGAGCTCCTTGGTGACATTTAACGACCCTTCGCCTTACACCCAACCACAGTGCAGGGGGCGGGAAAGCTGCAGCCATGCGACACCAGCTGTGGGTTGATGGCCTCGAAGAGACAATAATGCTCTATGATATGTACGACTTCTCCGTTAAAAGTAAAAGTGTACGTATTCGTCAGCAGGAGATGTCAAGATGTTGAGAGGAGAAACGCCCGAGGTGCACCCGAAGAAAGCAGTATTTCAGTACCTCCCAGACCTTTACTCCACTTGATAAATTGCATAATTTTTTCCGAAAATTCTTCAAATGAATTAGATGGAGGCTTTTGCCAATGTTTGTATCTCGACGGGAGGTAAGGAAAGGCTGCTTTCTTTCATTGCCATTCGCCATAGCGCATCAAAAATCTCTTGTTATTCCGTAAGCTTCGCTCCCACCGCGACCCATATCCATTATGAAAGAACCTGAAGAAAATGTAATCACTGAAAACCTTTAAAATTTCACAGATTTTTTAATTTATTACATACTTTTTTTCAAGGTAAGGACCGATGGACCTAACCTTAACTCTTCTTAACGAAGAGTTAAGGTTAGGTCTTCTCCGCTATAAAGATTTTTGGCAAATCGAAAATCTCCATAGTGGAGTGGATGTGCCTAAAATCCATTCCACACACTTGCCACCCCGTTGCAGGCGGGTTGGACCAGACTTGACAGTGCGATTGAAAAACCAATGTGAAATTCGGCGTCGCAAACGGTCACTGCATAACTCATCAGATTCGCACTATGGAAACTTTGTAGAGTTTCCCTATATAAGTTACTCCGTGATGCTCGGCGATTCAATTTACTTTTTCTCTACATATATTTTTAAAAATGACCATAATTGAGGGTCCGACATTTTGTTTAATATCTTCGGTAAATAATAACAAAAATGTAAGTACACTTTATTTAAACAAAGATAAAAAACTGTTTCATCTACTTAAATCACCTACTATTCCAATTAATCGGCCATAAAGGTTCAGCAAGGGCTTGATTTAGAAGATTTCGTGAGAAAATTGAGTGTAGGCCATTTTTGCGAAATTTATGCATTTTGACCTCATGCAAATTGTTAATTGTTGAGTACTAATGAAAATGCTTTAGATTTACAGATGCACAGGTCTTTTCAGTATATTTATGGAAAGTTTCAGCTTCCTGGCTTGAAAAAATCACTTTTTGAATTTTGCCTATTCATTTTCGATTTCAGCTCACTATGCGTTGGGACGAAATGGGTTAAATTATAGATAATGAACTCGGATAGTTAAGGTGGCATAAAAAGAATTTATTTTCTCTGAAATGAGATTTTTATGCTAAAATACCATTTTTGTCGCAGAAACCATGCATCGTAGTCACCTTTTAGCAACAGTAAGGAACCACATCATCATTTACAAAATTTGATAACTCTTAATCTCTCAAGTGATATGCTATTCTATGTTGGCTATTCCCTGAGCACCTAAATTTCAAGAAAAACTGCTTACGGCATAGGGAAAAAAACTTATCTATGGCACTTAGTATGTGGAATCCACAGTGCTTTAAGTGTAGTAACTTTCATCCGCACCAGAGAAATTAACCATCTCTTGAAAAATTCAAGGTATGACATAACTTCCATTGACCGCAGAAAGTGTATGATTCTCAACTTCGACAAGCCTCTAAGAATAAATACGATAGTAAAAAAATAACAATGAATATATTCCACCTTATCTCATGCTTTATCAGTGAAAATTTAGATAGATAAGGTAAACCATTTTTAAATACTTTTTCAAAATAATGTCAAATTTTGGGGTTTCAAGCTTATGTTGCCCGAATATCATTTTGAGGCATAATTCTTGTTATAATAGCGCTCTGGTTATGTATTTGACTTTACTCTTACTTCTCCGAAATAGTGCTTCACATTTTTCCCAGCATTTGATGATATACTTATTACGTGGACAAAGCAGCCTCGCAACAGACAAAATCCAATGGCATAAATGAATACTGATATGGTTAAAGTATTTATCTACGATCTTCATTTATATTTCCATTTTTGTGACTGGTTAATGTGAAATACAATGTTCTTGAAATCATTTTGAGAGAACCATACTTCATTCAAATTTAAACCTCTATTCAATTTGGTAACATTTTTTTCAAGATGGTTTACACTTCACAGTTATCCCTAGCCACAGCAACATCACTGGTCACAGCATTATCACTAGTCTTTAGCAGCGTTTTATCCTGCAGTACACCTTTCAGTAGAGTTGCCTGACTATCAGGGTTATAAATTATGACTTATTTACTGGATTGCTCAAATTGTGAGGCTGGAGAAGAGAAAGCCTTTCGGTTGCTCATTAGATTTAGGCCATGTTTCTTTCCATTATTCATCACCGCTTGGAACTAAAGTGCTCCCTTCACCCCAGTGTACTTTTAAGTCTGCCTGCTGACAAGGAGGCAGAAGTCCTTGGGCGGAAACCAAATTCATTCTTCCATTTTAAAATCAGCGCAAGGAATTATTTTCCACAAAGGATTCGTTTTATTTATGGATCGCAGACACAAACTAATTTGTCCGCGAAAGGGAAAGAATTCTAACCATTCTGTACATAATTCGCGTGTATACTCATTAAATTAATGTGCCCCAAGTGATATAAACGCTTGGGTTGCTTCAGTCTGAAGAGGTCACAACCACCCTCCGTCTCGAATTTCGAAACAAACGCGCATCAATTCATTTCTCATATTTCCTTTTACAAAACCACGAGGGAAAAAGAAACTTAATGATAAGGTTGATAATGCATCTGGTGAAGGCGGTGGGATTAGAGGACTTAGATTTCATTGTGTCAACTTACTTGGAAATCGAAATGCAAAATAATAAATGAGGAAATAAAATAAGGAAGTAGAGGTCGATGAAAACATGTGTATTCATCTTCGGGTCTCTTCGTCTTAATTTTGCTTTCCTGCTGTAATCAATCCAGGATTTGATTGGCATTAATTAGGTACTTTATTGCATTGTTGGGATTTATTGATTTGGATAAATTGAACGTCAAACATTCCTAAATTATGGCTAAATACGTTGTTTAAAAATGCGATGGTTTTCTCAAGGTAATGTCGTAAAAATAAAAGCACAGCAAGTAAAGCAATGTCGACTGTGAAAGTTTAAATGTTAATATGTTTAAATGTTGACACATTGTATTGTACTGACATGTAATGCTGATGTTGACTTTCAGTGTATATATTCATATTTTTAGCCCTGATGATGGAATAATTAAATTCCAAGACGTTGGTGAAGAATTGCTATGTTTTTATTTTTACAAACTTACCTCGAGAAAACCAACGCATATAAATTTTCAATATTGTGAACAATGAGTTGTTTAAAAATACTGAAAAAACGAAACTATTAAGACGTAATCTGATAGAAGAATTCAGTGGAGACCTACGTGAAACCAATCTCAGGATTGCTGAATAATGATGATGATGATGGTAAAATACTAATAAAAAAGCTGGATTGGCTCGCGAAAACCTCAGATAAAGGAATTTTTTTTAGTACTTTGGAGTCATTTGGGACAGGAAACGAAGGAATCATTTTCAGTCAGTGCTGGGAATCGTGTCGTATCGATTAACTTAAGAAATATCGCAAAAGATATTTCTTAAGTTCGGATTCAGGTGAAAGCCTCATGGAAGAATTTGAAAAACCTCGTTTAATTAGAGTGTGGTCTCTATAACGAGGCAATAATGCACGATGAAAAGGGAGTTTCCTTAAAAAAGATGAATGCTCTCAAAACTCTCCCTTACTTTTTCTCCATATGTAAGTTGAACTATTTCCCGAATTTCGATTCTAGGACTGCGAAAACAGCTACACATCCATGGGTTTCATATTTTTTTCTCATTTTGAGTTTACTTTCTGCGCAGCACTTGTATCCCTTTCTCTGTTAGATTTAAAACAATAGATCCTGCAATGGGATACTGAGCTTGCTAATTCTTTGCAAATAAGCGCTCTCACAGCTGCAACTTTGAGAATGAATTAACACGTTCAACGCGGCTCTATTTTGTCATGGTTTTGCCGGTGACTGAATTTTTTTTAAGTTACTTAATTTATTACCACTAATAACAATAATTCCATCAATTAAAACATTGTAGTATAAAAATTACGCGTTAGAAATGAATTTTTATTTTGGACGACAATCGTCGTCCGCCGCCACCCGATAGCACCACTCGGGTGTTGTGTGTGGTTGCATACTCCCCTATCGTCGTTTTCTAAGTTTATTCCATTGATTCTTGTTACGACGAAATATGAGCGGACTTCCTTATTAAATATTGTTACTAATACTATTGGTCACATTTAAAAAAATATCATTCCTATAAATTTTCAGGTAGTTCACGGCCTTCATCAATTACTTCTGAAATCCACGACCTCGCGTCTTCCAGTCTACAGACCGACGAATCCTTCGCAATAATTCTTTATCAAATATTTCCTAATTTTTCCATGAATGCTAACTCCTGCATCTCTTACCTTTATGAATAATGTATTTAGTTTCCTATACTCGCGCAGTGAGGTTCAGTAATACATTTTATTAGGATATTTTCTGCTCTTCTGACGTTTTATATAACCTACTTATATGAGATTTGTTCCTTCTACTGACTCAAGACGTGCTTTGAATATAAAAACATTTTATGATTTAAAACAAATCGCTGAAACCTTTTTACAGCTATTTAGCACTTTTCGGACATTTTAATGTCATAACGGGAATGTTTTGGAAACATTACTGAAAAAAATAAAGGAAAGATTGTAAATTACCTAAACGTATTCTCGTCTCCGTCCGTCTCGTCGTCCGCAGTCAGGGTAGCACCCGGCGGACGACGATTGTCGTCGGTTAGCGTTGAACGTGTTAAATATGTTACATCGACATGAGAAGACAAGGATATGAGAATGCAGTTGTTCGGTAGCCGGGAGTTACTTGCATAAATTCATTATATGAATGTTGCTAGAGGCGCATGGTGTTAGTGATCGCGTTAGAACTTACTCTGTCTATGCAACAACAGGTTCCTTTAAACAACAATCCCAAATATTCATAATGTGGTCTTTTACGCCCATTTTGGATGTCATGCTGAAATTTTAGTGGTGTATAATAAAGGGATTTAGCTTCATGGTATATCCCATTGAAAATTGCAAAGAAGGCAAACTATTTTTTCAACTACCATTGGTAAATTGTCATTTATATCAACGTCTTTCCAAGGTTCCGTACTGTAAACATGTTCCCTTTACTTCATCATTTAAATCATTTTAATATCTGCGTTTCTGCCTAAACTTCTTCTTGGTGTTCACCTCTGAAACCATTCGATTCTGGGAAACGGAACCACATTCTATTCATGATTTAAAAATGCAGTTATTTTAAATGTGTGTTGTTGATCCTCGATTTATAATTTAAGATGAGTGGCTATCTGCTTTGTTGCTGTAACACGTTAACCCATATCGAAGCATAATTTTGTTTTGAGAAGTTTCTCAAGGAGAGATTATGTTACTACATTTTCTGTTGCGCACAACTTTGGACTCATAAGGTGAGGAAACCGTAGATGTAACCCCCCTGTAGATTTTCCCATGCATTGTTGGCAACTCCGGAAGATGAAAGGAAGTTTAAACAGGGGTCCAAACTACAAAATATAGGGCGCTTGGTTAAGGGCCTCATAACTTCAGGGCCATAGCCTCCGCTTCGTTAGGTACCCTTCACCAAGGAAAGATACTATTTTGCCTTTCTGTCGTCATAGGGTTCGGTCTCTCCAGAGAATCAAATAGTCGTCAGAATTCCGGTGGGCTAGAGGTGATCATTCACGACACTAAGGTTTTTCGGCTATCTATTTGAGATTTGGTGCATGCATTGTCATGGTGTTGCCATGCATTATGGTGCATGGCTTTGTACTTGAATTTTTTCAATGCTGAAAAGATACAACACAGTGAGAAAGAGCAATACATTTGTATTTTCGGTAAAATTACGGTTCAATCTCCTAATCAATAGTTCTCAATGAAAACGTACGATTCCACCTTGCATTGCATACGTGGAATTAATAACGATGAGCGACGAGATTGTCAATTCTATCTTTTTCTCGCCACATGAATAACACCAGGGAACAATTTTGAACAACATTTCTGTGGAGTTCGATTTTTCAGCCGATTTAAAGTAAAATAGGCGTGTTCATTTCAAAACTGTAGTTAGTATTTCTCTATAGCGTTAAGTTCTTTTCTTTACAGCTTATCTTAAGGTGACCTAAATACGCTGGATCTAGGCTAAATAATAATAAGCACTAGTTCCCTCCTATTCACTGAGGTAATCATCCCTTGGTTGGTGAGGGATGAATGACGCAGAAAAACAGCAACAGGGCCTATGCTATCCATCATAGGAGCGTTTGAAAAAAATTCTACTTGGCTATTTCCACATGTAATTAATTTTACTGTCGCCGATCATGGTTTCGTCGCTCAGTGACTTTGTCAATGTGCTCGATCACATTAATTGCCAATGGAAAAAATTCACCTGGACCGGTAATAGAACCACGGGCCTTTTGCTTTCTGGGCCACTGCGCAGACCACTTCACTACCCAGGATCCGTGGCATGTAAAATTGCCATGGGAATGGCAGACAATGTACCATATACCGAGATTCAAGGTACTAGTACCTTGAACATCGGTAAAACCACCATGGGAATTAAGGATCCTGGGTAGCGTAGTGGTCTGCGGAGTGACCCGTGGTTCGATTCCCGGTCCAGGTGAATGTTTTTCTCTTGGCAATTAATGTGGAATTTCACCGCCTTTCACGTGGCAGGCTTGGAATATCCTACCAATGTGCTCACTGAAAATTTCACTCACTGACGAAAACATGGTCGGCAACAATAAAAAGGTTAAACGGTCCTCCTGGAAGTGTTTTGAGAAGCGGGATCGTGTTGACAGTCGTGTGTCGCTCCTTTTAGTGAGGGGGATCGGTTTGGTGTGATGGCTAGAGTACTGGCCTCCCATCCAGAGGGCTCGGGTTCAATTTCCGGCAGTGGCAGATTTTGGAGGGCATTTCAAGGTCAGTACTCCGTCCGTCGGATGGGACGTTAAGCCGTGGTCCCCTTGGCGCCGTTCGTTAAGAGTAGGCTAATGCTGACGCCGAGTTTCTCTCCACCCTTCCTCCGTTCCCTGAAAACTCCTACCATTACCCAATTACCCACCTATCCTAAAATGGCGCAAATGACCTCAGCTGTCGGTCGCCTCCCCTGAATAACCAATCCTTTTAGTGAAGCGCATTTCAAAGTGGATTCTGAGTTCATGTCAGTGTACAAGGAGTAGGCAGTTTTTACAGGGTGGCTACTTATAACCAATTTTCAAATTCCCTGACATTTCCCTGATTTTTCCCTGATGGCTTATCAATTTCCCTGACCGATCGCCAAAAGGTCTCCTATTATCGGAATATTTTATTTCTGCTGAATTAAATTTTCGTCAAAACTCAGAAAATGTTAGAAGCTGAAATCAATAGATTCAAATCTACAAGAATGAAAAAGTATATGGAACCTCCGCCCCAATGAAAAAATATATTAAACCTTCACAAATTAAACCCTCACACTAATGGTACACACTTTTAATATATTTTTCGCGGTCGCATATCAGTGGCCGTGTATCGTATTTCCGTGGCCATGTATCTTTCCTTCGGTAAAATTACAAATTGACAATGTCTAATTCTTCAAGGAAGAGGTGGCGTGTCGTGGTAGTTCTGGGAAGTTGAAAATACTGAAAAGGCATCGAAGGGAAAGTTAATGGCTAATTTACTGGCGGACTCCGGCACAGGTATCACTAAGCTACGCGAAAAATACTAACCAAAGCCAATTTCTTGGACTGGATCAAAATTGGATGGTACGAGTTTTAGAAGCGAATAACAATTTGATTAACGTGGTCATAACCCCTTTATTCTAAGAGGGAACCAAAAATGTAAAAATACTTGTATAAACAAACAAAACGTAATCGCGCCACTGCGAGCGAAAACAGGAGGCAATTGGCAACGGCAGCGTCGTATTTAAGAATGTCATATTTGAGGTGGTTTGTGACCTGACTAAATTGCTTCGAGAGGGAGCTAAGGGGGCCATTCAATAATTACGTCGAGTGTGAAAGGTGGGGAGGGGAGGAGCACTCTTCTTATGGTCTCGCGAAGGGGGGTAAGGAAAACAAAGATGATCTCACGTTAGATTTTGTTTACACGTGTGATCGTACTTGTGTTACCGTTTTAATAACCATCGTCTCGTATTTTTAGAACTCAATCACGTATTTACTGTAAGCTAAGGTGCTACAACTACCTCTCGACCTGAGTCTGGGAAGTTAAAAAAAAACCGAGGTAAAATCTTCCGAAAAACATAGCCTCGGATTCCTTGTGATGAGAATACACGGTGATCATGAATTTTAACACTATTAGGCAAATATCGCACAAAGGATACACACAAGGGATACATTGTACAACTGATTCACAACTAAATAACTAAGATAGACAACTGAATGTTCAACGAATTGGAGGGGCTTATTCTATGCACTTCGGCGACGGACATCAGTTGTAGTTGGTGAAATGTTTTGGTGAAATAAAGGGCGGGAAAGACAGCATGGTAAACGTAATGGTAGAAATATAACGAGAACTTCCTATCCCAGTTTCTCCCTGACTGTTACGAGAATTCCCTGACTATTCCCTGATTTTTCCAGGTTTACAAAATTCCCTGACAATTCCAGGTTTTCCCTGACGATCGCCACCCTGGTTTAGTATTTTTATTAGGCTACATTCTTATTTCTTCTGCCTTCAGATCCTGTCTGTCTCGCGTGGTCAATGTTTAAATGGCCCTGATTCGTTTTGTTACACATTTGGCAGTTTTACCATTACCAATCAAAGAACAAACATCAGCGCATATTTCAGGCAAGCCCATTTTTGTATTTTAAAGTGAAAATTGGTGATCAATATAAACCTTGGGCTCCTCACAACGTGTGCAAAACGTGTCGAGAGATTGCGCATGTAAACGAAGGGAGTATGTGATACTTTTTAATATGATATACCTATGATTTAGCGAGAGCCCAGAGAACATTCAAGTGACCGAAACCTTTGTAGAGTGAAAACTTCAGGATATAACAAGAAAAACAAATGTGAAATAGTTTCCGAATTTACCATCAGCCATTCGCCCAATGCTTCAGTCAGCTGAAATCCCAGTGCCGGTTTTCAAAGAATTGCCATCTTTTGAAGAAAACTAAATCGAGTATGGTGAAGAATGAATGGACACCAATGATGAACCGATTTTGTAGTTGAAGATGATTCCATTCGGAAATGATTTTATCAGTATGTTGAATGATTTGGCACGAGATTTGGGACTATCCAAAAAGGTTTTAGTATTCCTAGTGTCTACAGAGCACGAGAATAGCTTGCTAAGGTTTTTTACTTCCGATAAAGAGAAACTGTATTTCTGCAATACTTTTGAGAGGACGGTGGATTTGTGCATTGCCATAACATGCATGGTGGGATTGTTCATAGATAGCTCAAAAAGGAGCTTGAAGTGTGTCCTCTTTCACAATGGAAATTTATTTGGTTCAGTCCCAATAGACCATTCACTTTCTTTGCGTGAAGAGTATGAAGGCATAAAGAGAGGTTTGGTTTGTTGCAACATCACATGCACAAATGAGTCATCTGTGTTGGTCTTAAAATGATTTGCTTTCTTCTTGGCCAGCAACGTGACTGTACCAAGTCCCTGTTTCTTGTGTATGTGGGACAGTATAGCTCACGAGAAGCATTGGATGCAGTCAAGTTGGCCTCTTAGATCTGACCTTTAAACCTGGTGATCCTAATATTCTACATCAGCCACCTGTAGACAGAAAGAACATTATATTTCTACTGCTGCATATAAAACTTCCATAAAATATTTGTTAAATCGTTGCCAACTTAAGGAGACTGATTTAACTATCTCATTCAGCACTCACCTGTCTTTTGAAATGATAAAGGCCGGTATGTTTGATGGTCCATAGATTCAGCTAGTATTAATTAAAGTTGAAAAATTCACCCCAGTAATGACAGAACTCCAAAGATATGCTTGGTTGGCATTCAAAAACCTTGTCAAAGTATTTTTGGAAATATACGAGCACAGAATTACAACGAAATTTTCCAGCAATTCTTGAAAAGTATCAAAATGCTTGGTTGCAAAATGAGCATCAAAAATCATTTTCAACAGAGCCATGTTTCTGACTTTCCGGAAAATCTTGGTGCAGTCAGTGATGAGCAGGGTGAGCGATTTTACCAAGATTTGAAGATCATGGAGGCAAGGTATCAGGATAGATGGAATGAAAAAATAATGGCTAACTATTTTGGATCATCAGTCGAGATTGTCCACGGGTTGAACGATCCAGGAAAACCTATAAGCGAAAATTTTTCATTAACGTGCATTTTTGTCGTTTGGTGAAAGAATTTTACTGCTTTAATATGTCTTTTACAACATTTTAAATTGCCCGAGTGACTATGTATAGACTTTGCATGAATAAAATTAGTCTCTATGAACAGTACAATTGACAATTCCTTCCTTCCTTTCCATGCACATTTTGTGTAACTTTTGTAATAAATAAAGGGTTTTCTGTAGCTTAAAAAGTTGACGTGACACAAAAATGACGGTCATTTTTGGATTCAGAATCCAAACGTTAGTCAAAAACAGGTGTCAAACTGAAGTCAACAATTTTTCTTTGCTTCACAGTGTAATTAATACTAGTGCTTAAACGATTACAGGTTTTCATGAAATTGGGTATTTTTGTATAAAAAATGCGGTCATGCATTTTTCGTGTCCACACCATGTGCCATTAGGAGAAAGTGAAAATCGAACGGATTCCCAAGTTAAATCCAAGAAAGACTGCACGATTTCCTGGAAGCGTGTACGAAATATTGCTTCCTAGGCAATGTATGCCCTGGACCATGTTTTGGTAAAATAAAATGGATGACGCCAAAGACTTTTCGTTATAATATATGAGACAGTTATCATCTTTTTGGCAGAATAATGTGATGATCTCACTTCTTGACCTACCTTTCTGCATTTTTTTACTGAAAAATTGTGAGTGAATGGTCGGTCACTCCTCTTAGTCATGGGTTTCAGTAACTGAGGGTCCCATCATTTTTGTCTGCTCAAAGGTCTGTCTAATTCCGAGTATAAAACCCTCATATGTTACTGTAGATATCAAAGGTATCTGAGAGTAGTTATCACAAATCACAAGGAAGCTTCAAACCTATCCTAAAATCCTTACAGCATGCTCAAAATGTATCAAGTGAATGATCGCCAAATGAATGTTTCTCATCCAATCTTAAATTAAATATAACCCTTTATCAGGGAGAATAAATTGTTTCATCCCATGAATCCTTCCAGTAACATTTTTCAGGGAAACTAGTGACGGAAACCATGTGCATACTGATCGCAGGATATCAACTAAAATAGTAAAACTGAATAGTATCACTAGGAAGACCAGCTTATAAAAGGGTCTATTGTTGATATTTGATTGCTCATAGTTGCAGTGATGATAAAATGGTGGGAATTACTGCTGCATTAATGAAAAATTCCCGGGAGCATTAAGAATCTCTGCAAGTGGAATAGCACCGAGGACGCATTTACGCATACAGAGGATATCCTTTAGGTAAATTAAGGGATAAAGATTGTTTTTTTGACAATTATTTGAAATTTCTTTCTTCTTCCTCTTGTATAAAGGTAATTTAAGGACCTATATTTGTCGTGAGTAATTAATTATTCGTAATATTTTGTATATTTTTCGGCCCAATTATTCTCGGCCTAAATCTACCAGTGATATTAATAATCTCTCAATTCATAGTCACTACGCTAGTTAACCCTCGCAACGTAAGGAAAAATTCAAGAGTGACAATTTCCTGTAACCTAAGTCGTTGGGAAGCGTGACGGAGACAAAATCATGGCATATGTACTTTTCCGTGGCACAGGAAGAATTGGAACTCAATCTCTTCATGCGGAAGATCCGTTTTATCGACAATCACTGTCCACAGCTTCGGGCACGTGCTTGGAAAACCTTATACATCTACATCTACGCAATGCCCTACGAGCCACCACAATGGTGTGTGGCAGAGGGTGAAGATCACCAAACATGAAATATTGGCATGCAACTAGGATATATAATGGAGACATGCTAGATAATAGGGCCATAAGGAGCTAGATGGTTAGTATTTACGTAATAATTAAGGGATTGGTTGTTATTACATGCATCATACACTACAGAATACTGTGATAATATTTAACCTACCTATCCGTTCACTACGCTGCCAATGACATTGTAACCTATTGGCACGACAATTATCTCCCCAAAATTGTTAATCTGATCAAACATAGCATAGTACGCAGGGGTTCTTAATATATATGTAACGTCATCTGTTAACATATTGGTTTCGAATTTACTTAAAAGGTTAAACCTAAATTTTAACCTGCGTTTTGATAGTAAATCCCATCCTAGTTATTTTATTAAACTCGTAAAACTTATACAATTATCATAACGGCCTTTAACAAATCTAGCGGATCTCCTTTGCACATGCTCTAATTCTTTTATCATTCCTTCCTCGTACGGATCCCATGTACTAGCGGCATATTCTAAAATATTATAGCGGCATATTCTATACGCACCATCCGAGCTAAGCAAAGCAATTGCACTTAAAGTGTCGCGGATTCCCAACAACCAGTCCACAACCCAATTGTCTGCTCCTCCACCGGCTCCTCCCTCCCCTAAAACGTGCACAATATGATCCCCGACATCCATTCTAAGATAACACGGGCCTTGTTTCCAGCGGCACGGCGGAGGGCCGGTTTAATTACACGACCGTGAAGGCTGCCGAAGGGCGAGGGGGAGAGTGGATCCTACGGGGACTCAAGAGCTTCACCAAATACAAAGTGACGGCTCAGGCGTTCAACTCGGCTGGTGCGGGTCCATCCAGCGAGGAGGTCACCGCCATGACGCTAGAGGGAGGTGAGTTCAAACTTCTTACCACCTGCACGCTTAGTTCTTGATACCCTATGTCTTCGATTTCTTTCCGATGGCATGGCATTCCTTATATCCATGTGTGTAATCAATCAAATTCTTTTCGAAACTTAAGCTAAGATACTAGACGTAATATATACTATGGAATAGAATATTATTGCTGAGTAAAAAAGAAACTTTTTAAAACAAACTCACGCAGTGAAAATCAATTTGGAGTCACGGTTCCCCCAAGACTATCGGCCCTGAAGATGGGGACACTTTCAAAAAAGAAAAATACAATACTGCTGACCCAGCTCACAATGGACTTAACCTAACGCATAAACGTAGATACCTAGCGCATCGCACCACGCGTACACATAGATAAATTTAGGAGATAATTTCAACAAAACACAGTACAGACGTATTTATACACTTGGAATTTCAACAAGATTAAATTTCAGATAAAAGAAACAATTTATATTTTCTATGCTCAGTATCAATGGTTTTAGACAACTTAAAAATCCGCTCAACCTCTTTACAGTCTTAACCTTTCTAGGTAACACATTAAATGCCTTAGGCTCTAAAGAAATGAAACGCCGTTTATGTAACGTTGAGCAAGGCTTCAGCAAAAATTGTTTCTATGGGCATAAAGGTGTGGGTTTTGAAAGATTTTTGCGGCAATGCCACTGCGAAAAAAATATCTCAAACCTTGAATAAATACCAAAGACTTAAGCGGTAATAGCCCTAGAATCTTAAAAATGAGGAAGGAAGGTTCAAAATGACCTTTTTTGGCTATCGCTAGAACAATAACCCCAAGTGAATTTTCTGCTCTTTTTAGGGGGTTTCGGCCGAAACCTCTCCAGCACATTAATCCATAAGTTCAGTTTTTAGTACGGTAATGCAATGAAAATGGATTTTAGAAGAAGTATAGATTATTTGTTGTGACCAAAATATAGCTTAGTTTACAATATTTGAACCATTTATTATTTTATTCATATGATATTCTCATTTGAAATGCAACACGTTTTCTTACAATATATTTTTGCAGGCAATTTACGTACACTCCTAACTCCGCGTTCCAGTTGATTTTAAGCGATCACAAAATTTAAAGCAAGGAATTTAATTTGATTGCTTCATTAAAGTTTGTTTTAAAGAAAACATTTGCTAAAAATATTTACATCCAATTTCATGTCATGTTGTTACATCCCAGTTCATATCTTTATAACTTAAAACTAGATCTTCCGCAACGGAAATTAGTCGTCCAAGAAAATTGTACTCACATAGACCATTAATGTAAATTAAAAATAAAATATTACCTAGCACAGAGCCTTCAAGTCAACCCATGTTCTATAGTCCACTTTCTTTGAGAATCCTTAGCATCAAGTTCCAATCCACGTTGTCAAACGCCTTCTTCAAATCTACAATTGCGACAAACGTCGGTAGGTTCTTCTCTATTCTCTTCTCTATAAGTAGCCTGAGAACAAAAATCGCTTATCATTTGCCTTTTTTCTGAACCCAAATTGGTCTCCATCCAGCTTCTCTTCAGCTTTTTCTTGTATTCTTCTATAGATAATTCTTGTCAAGATCTTCGAGGCATATGTCGTCGGTCTTATGGTTCTAAACTATTCGTAGTTCTTTGTGGCAATCGAGATTATGACGTTCTTCTCAAAGTTTGTGGGTATCTCTCCAGTAGATTACATGTCGCAGATTGTTTTGTACAGCTTGGTAAATATCTTCTATCCCGCATTTTTAGTTATTTCGGCAGGAGTATAGTCGGGTCCCGATGCCTTATTATATCCCCAGGTCCCTTACAGCTGCGTCCAAATCTGATCTTAAGATTGGGGCTCCCTATCGACTTCATTTTCCTCTGTGATTACTTCTACTCTAGGATTGCTTCGATTGTACGACTGTTCCAAATACTCCTTCAATCTCTTCACTTTATCCTAATGTTCAAACAAGAGTTTTCTATACTTGTCCCTAATGGTATTGCATCTTGCAGCCCGTTCCTTGAAGGTAATCCTCACCATCCTGTGGGCAACTTCCACATTTCCATATGCAAGGTTGCGTCGTACATCATCGCATACATCCTTCATCCACATTTACCTTGCTTTTCTCGATTTACGGTATATTTCATTCCTAATATATTTGTATCGAAGTTGACCTTCTTCAGTTTCCTTATTTTTAAATATTCTTCTCGCTTCAATCAATTCTAAATTTTCTTCTGTAATTAAGGAATTTATTGATGAATATTTACCGTTATTAATATAAAAATCATGATGCAACAGATTCCGCCCTCGGCATTGAATTTACCAGTGATAATAATGAACAAATATTTTTAGGCATTCAATGATTCTATACTTTTATAATATTTATGACGCTCGTTTATGAGGCTCAACTCGATGGAAGTTTTCTGTACTAGATTTTGAAATTTTCCTCAGTGTGGTGAACCGCGTCGTGCTGCGTGATGTCTGCAATTAACTACCACTCTTTTTTTAGTAAAACCATGCAATCTTAAATGATTTAAATTCAATGAAATCCAGTAGCGTGTTGCTAACAAAAATCAATATCTACTCATACAAAATATAAAAATATTTTGATATTATTTTACAATTTTCGAATGATGCGGATTATTTGATACTGGGTTTATTTGCACTTACCTATAGTTTTTGTACATACATAAATAGTATTCTAGTTTACTGCTGTTGAATGAAGTTACGTGTACAATATCCAAATAAGCGAGTCAGTAAAATGCTATAATGCTTCGACATTTTTTCCTTGCTTTAAGGCTCCACTCTCTTAGCTCAACTTGGGTAACAGTACTATTTACCGCTTGATATATATTGCCTCTGTTTGCATTAAGTACTCCTTCGATTGACTAGGAGTGATTTAATAATTTATTATCTTCTACAACTTTCCAGTGCCCACAGCTCCTCCTCAGGACATCAAGTGTCAGCCCTTGACTTCTCAAAGCATTCAACTAGTGTGGCAGTCTCCACCTCTAGGCCAGCAAAACGGAAATATTAAAGGTTATAAGGTCAATTATGAGAGCACCGATGACACTTATGGTACGTAACATTTAGTGTTTTCTTTCTCTATTTTAATCACTATTCAATATTGAATTTTGTCAACGTTTGGTCAAAAAAGAGGGCTTTAAATGAATAATGAATTTGCGCTTTTAAAATACAAGTAATCAAAGGTTTCAGTTATTATTTTTTTTCAATTTTGATAAAATTTGCAATGAATATTTCCATTTTTTCTATTTGCGCCATCTCCTATAGTTCTACTGGTTCTTTATTTTTTCGGCTGACTTTTCCACTCCCAAATTCCAACTAACTGATATTACAAGCAATAATGTTTCTGTTTTGATTCTAAATCAAATCAATAACATCCCAAACACTAAATAATACGTTTTATGTCACTGTCATATCAACAGGTTTTAATCAAACTATGGGTTGCACCCCTATCCTTTGCTTCCGATGTGAAGTTTTACAATAAAAATATAGGCATAAGTGAGTAAAAAAGTAGTAGGCTTTTGTTTGTTCTAAAACAAGGTCAACCATGAAATTCCGTTTGCCAGTCACTTATTAATAAATATAGGTAAAAACAATGGACGCCATCTAATAGGCAATTACATTTTAATGACAAAAACTCTTATTAAATATTCATCTAGGTCTTCAAATGAGCTAACTATGGTGAATCTCAAGAATTACACTTTTAAACAATATCAGTTATCTCGCTTGTTAATGAATTTACGAAAACGTGAATAGTCACGTTCGATACCTATTCAGAATGTGAATAGAAAAGGTTCTGTGTACCTTTTTGCTGCGGCTAATATGAACCCCGATATCAAATTTGCTCTTAGCTCAACTTTTTCATATCCGAGGGAAATCATTTCAAGTCCAAAAAATTGGTCAACATTTTATAAATTTCTTGGCCAATATGTGGCTGAAAAACTATTTTATACCTATTTTTTCGATAGAGTGTGACAAATATGATTTCAGTAGCAGTATCATCCAACGCTATTCGTTGTTACATCTCTAAGGATAAGTAAAAGCTAATAAAGAATTTTCTATTTTCAACTAAGTCACAGTAAAAGAATTTTTTGAAAAAACTGAGTAGTAAAATTTAACCTAAATATGAACATTTAAAACTTGACTATTACATTTTTTAAATACCAACACACGCACCGTGAGCGTTAAAGTGAAATGTTTACTTTCCTATGGACAAGAGGCAATGTTGTCAGGCTTCACGTGCCCTTGCAGCTAACCCCGCGCCACGGCTCCAAGTCCCTGTGCGGTGTAGGGTATAGCACCGAACCCTTTTGCTCTGGGTCTCTGCTCCCACAATTCCTCTGGGCATGCTCCCCGGCCGCGCTCGCCCTTCCATCAGACCAACACCTTAGTTGCCCATCAGACCGTATTTCCCATGTGCTCACCTCCTGCTACACTGCGCCCAGTGTTGAGAAGCCACTGAAGCTACTTCAATGCGTTAGAAATTGGACGCGTCTATCTAAACAGATTTCTCATAGGCCGCAACTGTACTATGTAATTATTCCCGGACATTGCCTTAGTCTATCCGGTTTAACGCTTTCCATTTAAGGAGTTGCTGAATTTCTGAAACCCATTGGCTTTTGTGCTCTACGTGTTCCTCAGTGATACGATACATGGGTACAAATGCGTTTCTTTTTAAACTTTTATTTCTTAATGCTACACAAATAATGACTGCGTGAGGCGAAGTCCCTATCAGCTGAATAAAAAGTTAGCAAATGGATATTAAATTGAGGCTCTAAAAGAAAATCAAGGTAAAATGTGTTAAATGAGTAAGTAAAGAAGATCAGTACTAGGTTTAGGAACATTAAAGATAAAAAAGTCCATTGAAAGTTTGAAAAAGAAGACCGGATAAATAGAACTAATCTAGTTTCACGAAAAACAGTCATCGAGAATGCATAATGTGACAACAAAAAATAAATCATAAGCCATAAGTATACCTCAAGCATAAAAATAATGTTAAAATAAGTAATTAACTATAAAATAATGATCAATCATCCAGACCATATTCGAGTGAGGATTAAACCACCAAATCAAGCCAAATGAATCCAGATTAGCATATGACTAGAAAGTAGTCCTTTTTCCAAATATTTAGGTTGAAATTTTGGGTAATGAATAATTACTCATATTAGTTTTCATGGATCTGATAAGCGTAGACGAATATCCTCAATGCTGCAAAATTCGGATGCATTTAATTGATTCCCGCATTCGTCGACTGCTTCATGGATATATAATTTGATGATGGATAAATATGCAGGGGAAATTTATCGGCTCATGAATTTGGATGAAATGATTAGTTACCTCATACGCATCAAAGAACCGTAAAATTATATCTTGCCACTGGTATCGTGGTAGTAGAGCAATAATATGTTGGTACCTAATTATTCTTGCTTTTAAAGGATTTTAAAATTTTTTTATGTATACACTTAAATGCAATAAATGTTATGAATTTTTAACAAATGAAAAAGTAGTACTAAAGAAATCTCAAATCGTTTTAGTGTGCATGAGTTATCGATAAAGATCACAATTCATGCGCCTGTTAACTGAGAATAATTTCAGATCTGTGGAATGAAAAGCTATGTGAGCTAAAAGCAACACTTAAATTTTGACATCGAGTAATTAAAGCCTTGTATGAAATACGTATTCAATATATCGATCTAACCTCCACATTCACCAAAATCATGTGATGTGAATATAAATTTTTTGTTACAAAGGTATTCGTGTTGTTCCAAGCATTATTTATCCAAACGATTAGGGACGAGTTTTCAAAACTAATATATAAAACCGTCGAGAATTAATATATAATAGACAGAATACGAGTTTTTCAAGCTAGCTGCTTTCACCTAGTCGCAGCTAGATATCCCCTAAAGTAATTTTCTTAATCTTTAAGGTATGGAAAATGTGCTGAGCTCAGAACGTATATTGTCAACAAAAATTATGTGATTTTAAATGTGTTTTCCAATGCAATCAAAGGAATTTTATACTTATGCGATCGACTATTCGAGGCCTACTTTAAGCCTATTACGGCTTCACTTTGTGGAAGTCACTAATGTCCATTGAAAAATGCACTTCGTACTTTTCCAATAAATTTGTGAAAAAGTACGCAGCGAATTTTTGACAATGAATCATTTATATCTTCCACCTCGTAAATCTTCTGCCCAAATTTCAGAATACTTCAAATTAAAAATCTCCTCTACTCCAAAATGTGAATCCTCCCCCAAAAATGTGTATTTGTATTCGAGAAAGACATTTTTGTTCTTCACTTTAGAAAAAGTATGAGTTAAATTTTGACTATGGAAAAATTAATTTTATTAATTTTAGTAGGGTTTATAAATTTTCTTCATATAAGTTGACTTAGCCCCGATCTTTAGATCACTTTGCTATGTGATCATGAGCAAAATGGGGAAGTAGCCGAGAGATTAGACACAATTTCTATAGGTTGTGAGTTTACGCCGAGCACACTCATCACTCAGCGAGCATAACTTTCCATTATTCTGTCGTATTAAAAAAATTCTCAAAAAATTGAATAAATTGATTTTTCATAAATCACCGATTTTTGGCATTTTTTTACCAATTGATTGATTATTGGCTACTGAGTGAACTAAGCACAGACCTCTGTCCGTAAGAGCTCAAATGTAAGGCTCATATTGCCTCCTCTTTTGTAAAATATAAAATGTAAGACCTTTAATTTTCAAATTGCTATTCCCGGAGAGCATAATATTAGGCATCCGATCCCCTTCAATAGTTTATTTCCACCATTTACCTTGCAATGGATTGGTTCAAAAAATTACATCGCCATATTCCTGTGCTTGAGAAAGTGAAAATAAAAATTAGCCAATTTTCCGAGGTGAAATACTTTCTCCTAAAACCTGATGTTTTTTTCGAAAGAAATTGAAATTTGCGGCAGGTATTTTCACTTCTGCGACTTGCACTTGGCAGAGATTTTTAGTAAACTGCAACATTTTACAAAGTAAATATGGGCATTAAATCCATTTTTCTAGAAGAATAGAATATAACACTTACAAAGTTATCCATGGCAGGTGTATATATGTTACCTCTTAATACAGAGGAAACATTTTTATTAATATTATGATTATGATTAAACTAAATGGATTTTGGATATGTTTTACCACCTCCATTGTCGTATAGAGTAGATTTTTTATAAAGAGATTTTTTCATTAGCCTCCATCTCCAGGTGCAAATGGTGTCGAAAATAGTTTTTTTTATGAATTCGACATATCATCCCATTTTCATTGCAATTTAAGTTTTTGCCTGACAATGAGCTACGCATGGAATTCACTCAGATTCACTCAGATTCCTATCATCCCTTGCAAATTCAAAATTCATGAGTCCCTCATCAAATGGGTCTTTTTAGTTTAGACGTTATCATGAGGGTCAGAAAGCCTTCTGAGATGTGAAGGGATGGTTCCAAGATGTATGAGTGATGTACAACGTACAGAAAATGGGGATGAAATTCTGATCAAAGATTAATCATTTTAGACGAAGCATTGAGACGTGAATCTTTTCTGTAGCAAAGATGAATATGATTACCTGTACTTTATAATAGCCTGCCATCAGTAAGTAATAAAGGAATTTTTCAATATTTAATTCCAGGGTAATGGTATAAAATATTATGATCATTAAGTATTGTAAATATACGCAAATATGTTATATTTGACATCTAATTTTATTGGATTAAATTGGCATTATTACAATATCTAAAGTAAAATAAACAAAATAAAACATTTTTTTTACCAAATCAGTCTAAGCTCTTCTTACGATTGTATCTCCTGTCCCACTGATATGTCATTATACTACAATTCACCCTTGTCCCACTGATGCTCTGCATCATTTCTGCGGATTGCTCAATGTTTTCCAAATAAGTCAATTCCTGGACCAATTCTTAATATTTTTTACGGAAAACGCTACAAATATTGAAAATATCATCTCCAACATGTTCATACATTTTACTTGGTAGATTCCATATCTTTTCTGTGGTGAATATAATAACTTATTTTTTAAATCACAAAGTTTTGCTAGAGTGAGTAACCTTTCGTGAATACATCTTCAGGTAACGGTGTGCGAGGAAATTTTGATTCTTACCACAGCTTTATATAGGTTATGAAGTTTCTGTTATTGATCTTAAGTCATTCCATTTAACTTTATACTCTATAATACGTCTATGGTTCAGTTTTTCGCGGAAATTCTGGTTAACCTTGTCTTTAGCGTACTAAATGCCGAAAATATTGATTAAAGTTAAGTAATAATTTATCCGTGTGAAATTTTGGCTGCTCATGGTAACACCCTCATGCTTGTCTAATTTAGGTTTATTTATTTATTTATTCAAAGACATGTGTATGTCCTAATGGACTCTTAATTACCCCTATAGGTTACTCGGAGTCCGAAGTCAAGGAAACCGCTGAGCATTTGACTACAATCCATGGCCTGCATAAATATGCCAATTACTCGGTACGCGTCGCTGCATTCACAGGCGCTGGGATTGGGATGTTTAGCGAGCCTATCTCATGTTTGACAGCCGAAGATGGTAAGCGTCTGATTTTTTAATTTAATTCCATTTTCTCCTTTTAAAATATGTTATATTTACATCCATTCATTTGAGAGTTGAGCACTCAGAGTTGTTATGATGGCAATCAACGTTTGTAAATTCTGAAAGTTGAATTCCTATTTTTCAATGACTACATTAATGTTACTTATTGCAAGATGGTTTGATGTAGAAAAATAGGTTCCACTCCATTAATACAGGAATGCTGAAAATTGGATTTGATACTTTTATTTTCTTGAAACATTTAATTTCGTCGCAAGATTCAACCGAATCATTTCATCTCTCAATATCTCCACAGGTCATCAAAGTAATATCAAAACATATGAATAAGGAATCTAAATCTAGATCTACGTAATACCCTGCGAGCCACCATGAGGGTGTGCGGCAAGGGGGAAGATCACCAAACATGCACTATTGACATGCAATGCGCTATTGACATTCTTACCAGGCTACTACATGGAGATATGCTAGGTAATTGGGTTAACAATCAATAAATCCTTGCTATCGAGGTGTCCCACAATTGATGTAACTTTATGCTCTCCGATTTTACATGATAGTGACGTTAATGTTATGGTCTGTAATTACATCGCTGTTCCCTATCGCTGATTTTTAAAATTGGGGTCACGTTTGCTATCTTCCAGCCTTTGGTAACCGCGTGTTCTTCGAAGGATTTGTTAAAAATGACTTTAAGATACAGTGTCATTTTGTGAGCTAATTCTTTATACTCACGAGCTGAATTTTCACCGGGACCTGAGGACTTGTTCGGGCTACTGTTATAAGGATACGATGCCACTACAAGATTTATCGATCGGGGACATTGGTTGCTGAAATCGGTGTGGTATGGATTCGTTCAAGCTACGCTTAGATTGATTGAAAACTGAAAAAAAGAAATTCAACAAATTAGCCTTATCTAAACTGGAAGTTACTATTTTACCCTTATCGTTTTTCAAGGAATTAACCGTTGATTCTTTATTTCCCTGTGCTTCTCTAACGTACGAAGGTTCGTGGGGTTTCGTGCAACTAAATTTTTTCCTCAGCGTTAACACACTCTAAATCGTTTACTCCAGAACATCCTATCACTCACACTGAGAGCTAAACGTTGAGTAGAACACGTTTTACCATCGGTTAATTTTATGAAGCAGCCCAGTATCAGATATATAGCAGCATCAGTAAGAAAATCTTGCCGTCAACTCGAAAGTTAGGACTGGAATTTCCTCACAACAAATTTTCATTCTTAATTCATGGTGAAGTTACCTGTCAGTAATTTAGATTTTAGCTTTGAGCGTAAATGCATTTGAGCAAAATACTTCTGAGAAAATCGGAGAATTTATTTTACTGTTTATTTATTTGCGTATGATAATTTTTCTTTATATTACCCAGTTCACTCCAAGTCACTTGAGCTCGGCAATTTCCTGAAAATATTCACCATTCGAAATATTAAGCAGGATTTTTAACAGTTGAGGGTTAAGTATCGCCGCGTGGAGAATTTCCAGTTGTCTCTTTTGGGAGCCGCGGCGTTTGGAGCTTTGTCGTCCAAGCTTTCGCATCCATTGCAGGCCGAATCATCAGGAGGAAGTAACAAAGATGAAGTTGCATCTTGGCTATTTAAAGGGAAGACATTCCCCCCTCCCGTAGCCTTATTTGGCATTGCCCCTCGCGTCCCCTCTTTCCGCGCTTGCGTCATTAGGTGGTGAATCTTTGGACCCTCGGTGTTTGGAGGGCTCTCCCTCGGGTGGCGGACGAAGAATCCTCTTCCATGTGGCGCTGAGTTTAATGCCATCGTAATGGTTGAAGATATTCGGCCGTTTTTCTATCGACCGCTTCCCGAATTAATCTTGAATAATAGCGCCGTTCTTTCGCTATTACCCATGTATTTAT
This sequence comes from Platycnemis pennipes, assembly GCA_933228895.1. Lineage (NCBI taxonomy): Eukaryota > Metazoa > Arthropoda > Insecta > Odonata > Platycnemididae > Platycnemis > Platycnemis pennipes. The sequence goes on along the minus strand of OW121846.1, from coordinate 99,815,622 downwards.
AAGGTATACCAAACCGAAAATTTCTTTGTACAAAAGATCATTTGTGTATTTAGGGCCCAAAATGTACATCTTGTTGCCATATTATATAATTCATGTAAATAGTACACCTGTCCTTCTTAAAATATTAACAAAATGGTTGTTACAAAAAGAGGGAGTAGATTCATACTTGTGCTGATTATATCTGGTTTTTACTTACAGTATTTTGTTGTAAAAATACCACTTTGTGTTGTGTTGTTATTTATTTTCATAATTTTTTTCTTACCTTATGTTGCGAGGAGTAAGTTCCTTGTTCGCTGTTACAAGAGTCGCTGTTCAGTATCCGTGACGAGCGGACGTCCCTCTCTTCCGCTCGTAGCGGAGCCAAGGCCATGTGTTTGTAGTTGTGCTCAACAAATAGTCTTCTGGAAATCGAAAATGTCTGAATGCTTGGTGTGTAAAAAGGCAACTCGGAACACTACATTTGCGTCATGTGTGAATTGTAACAAAAAATTCCATGGCACATGCTTGGAAAGTGCTCTGACGAAAGAGGATATTGAAGAAATCGATGACAGCGGACAGCCTTGGAGATGCAGCCGATGTTGCGAAGCCAGGCGAGCAAGCATGATTTCGGATCATACTGTTGGTGAGCTACCTAGCCAAGGATCGCAAAGTATTGACATTGTGAAGATATTTAGTGAACTCAGAAATGATTTTAAATCATCGGAGTGCAATTTGGGTAAATTTATGTATAAGCTTTACGAAAGAATGGATGAGTCGATGAAAGTCATTGTAGCTATTAGTAATAGTTTAGATGAGTGTAATGGGAAAGTTGACGATTTACAGTCCAAAAACAATTTGCTCAGGATGAAATTGTCCGAGCAAATGGTACGCTCCGATGATTTAAATCAACGCCTGTTTGAAAATTGTGTCGAAATTCGAGGTATTCCCTATACACCAAATGAAAATTTGCCGCAGTTAGTGACAAAAATAGGTGTATACTTGGACGTTAAATTGTGTGAAGAAGACCTCGACATTTGCTACCGTTAGAAGCAAAAAGTGGGTAGTGCAACGAGCAGTGATTCAGGCGCCACTCAGGTAAGATTCCTGAGACAGAGTTTCAAGGAGAACATTTTGACCAAGCGGAGGGAAAAACGCGACCTGTCGACTCACCATCTGGGCCTTGGTGGATTTGATTCACCTATTTACGTCAATGAAGCACTTTACCAAGGCCGGCGCCGAGTCCTGAGTGGAGCGAAGCAAGTCAAGAAAGCCAAAAACTACGATTGCTTGTGGGTAAGAGGAGGAAAGATATTGTTGCGTAAAGCAGAAAAAGCCAGTTTTTGTGCTTACGCGTCTTGATGATCTAAAAACTTGTGATTGCATTTTTAATAGCAAATAAAAACAGTCAATTTATGTTAAACGGAGATGGCACAGAAATTCTGGCTACTAATATAACATTTATTCACTAAAATATTCGTAATTTAAGAAGTAAATTTCAATACCTACTGACTAATCTAAATTCCTTCCCCGAAAAAGGGGCAGTAATAATGTTAACAGAAATATGAATAACGGGCTCTGAGGTCGATATGTATAGAATTCCTGGTTATAAACGTTTTTCAAAATGTAATGACAATAGTATGAGCAAAAGGTGTGATGGTGAACGTTAAGGAAGAGATTAAATCCTGTTTGGTTCCAATAACAGTAGGTTCCGCTGACTGTATATTGTTACGTTTATCCTTATATATTATAGAAATACATCTGTTGTGTACTTACTGAGACCAAAATATACCAACAAAATCATTTTTGAGGATATAGAACCTATTTAAGAGACCGTAAAAATAATTTGGTAATAATGGGAGATATTAATATAAATATACTGGCATATGATGACCAACGTGATCACTGTATTAATCCGGACGCCTGGACCTCTGGTGGCTGCGTGTTCGTCGACTGCAGAATCCTTAATGCTCCCGTGAATGATCGCTCTCTGATGTTCTTTTAGCCTGCATGCCACTGAGCGCCCTATTTTCCCGATGTATGTTCTTCCGCATGAGCAAGGGATTTCATAAACTCCCTCCGTCAGTTAAGGGTGCAGCTGGTTCTTCGGTGATGATAAAACGTCTTTGATTTTGGTCAGCGTGCTGGACCGCGTCTAGATATCTGCTTTCCGAAGTATTCGGGAAATGCGTTCAGAAATGGCGGCCACGCAAGGGATGGTGACATGCGCCGTCGCCTTGGGACGATCTTTGTCGGAAACTCTTCCCTTCTTTGTGGTGTTCCTCCTGAAAAATGACTCTGCGTAGCCATTCTTTCCGAGGGCTGCCTGGTCCACTTCGGATTGTAACGTGGATTCTTCACAAACCACTCAGACCCTGTGCACCAGCGTTTTCATCAAGGCATCTTTCTGTCTAGTATGGCGATGGGAGGCTTCGTTCATGTACCAGTCGGTGTGCGTTCTCTTCCGGTAAACAATGAAGAAGACCGTTGGCACCTCCCTACACCAAGACATCCAAAAAAGGCTGGGATTTTTTTCCTCTACCTCTATGGTAAATTGTTTGGATAGATGCATGGAGTTTAGCTCGTCTTTGAATATTTTAAGTTTCTCTTCCCCGTGTGGCCAGATGACGAAAGTGTCGTCAACGTAGCGGATCCAAAAGGACGCTCTGAAACTGCAAGACGCCAGGGCGTCTTCTTCGAAGTGTTCCACGTAGAGGTTAGCTATAACGTGTGAGAGTGGACTACCCATTGCTGCTCCATCCTTCTGTTCGTAAAAATCTCGATTCTTAAGGAAGAAGTTATTTTGGAGGCATAAGTGCACCTTTTTTGGGAAGTCGGCCGGAAGTTTGAAGTTGACTAATTTCCTTAAAATCTCAACGGAGTCCTCGATTGGCACCTTAGTAAATAGAGAAACGACATCGAATGGGACTAAGATGTCGTTCTCCGTGACCTTCAGCTCTCGGATTCTGTGGTTGAAGTCCTCGGAGTTTTTTACGCAGGATCCCGTCAGTCCTATGAAGGGCTGTATATGATAGGCCAGGTGGTGGGCCAGAGGTGGGGGATTTGATGCAGTTCACGATTGGGCGTAGGGCTATGCTCGTCTTTGTGAATTTTAGGTAATCCGAAAAGTCACGGCGGCCTGGATGAAGACGGGAGTATTCTGCGTTGCTTCTCAGGTGGGGTGCTGGAACGTTTGATGAGCTCCCTTACACCCCGTTCTATCTTAGCAGTCGGGTCCTTCCTTGTTTTTGTTCACATATGATCTTCAATTAAGGCCTCGACCTGTATTCTATTGTTTAGATTATAACTGTGGCGTTGCCCTTGTCTGAAGGTAAAATCCGAATATCGGTGTTGGATTTTAAATCCTGCAGCGCTTTTCTTTCAGCTGAGGAGGTATTGGTCTTCGGTGGACGTGCCTTGGCGATGACGTCTGCTATTTTATGTCCTAGGGAATCTGCTTCCTCGTGTAGCAGTCTTCTAAGAGAGTTTTCCACCCTCGTGGACAACGCTTCCTTAGGAACACGGCTGGATGCGATGGCGGAATTGAGTCCCTTGCTCAACACAAATGTGGCTGCATCATTAAGTGGGATCCCCACCAAGTTACAGATGATTTTCGAGTCATCCTCTGGAGGTCTTGGGTGCTGTTTGTCGTGAAGAATACAAATTTTTTTCTTTTGTCTACTAGCAGTGGATTGAGACTCCTTCATAGGTGATGCGGTCAATTAGTTCCCAATCCTGTGGCTTCATAATGTTTGAGAGAGAGTAATGCACCAAAGAGAGATCGGCAGAGTGGAGTGTGAAGTGGGTGAACTGGATTCGTTCTCTCAGGAGCATCAGAATGCGTTTGATGAAGAATCTTCTTCGCCGTCCGAGTTTTGATGTGATGGACCGCTTTAACGCAAGTCGTAATGGTGATTCCCGGCAGCGTTGAAGGAAGACAAGGGAAGAGAGAAGCCGGTACTTCTTCTTGCGGAGATTTTCCAATCCTCTTGTCTGTTGATATATATCCTCCCCGTAGAGGCTGGTAACAGTTGAGCGTAAGTTTTCGCAGCGTTTAGATTTTCTGTGGAGAAATTTCGCAGCGACGCAAGCGGGGACGCGAGAAAAAATTCCAAATAAGACTAAGGGAGGGGGGCGTGTCTACCCAATAAATAGCCAAGATGCAACTTCATCTTCGGTATTTCACCCTGATGATGCGGCCTGCAATGGACGCGAAAGCTTGGACGACAGAGCTCCAAACGCGGCGGCTTCCGAATGGGACAACTGGAAAAGGACGTTTAACTATTAATGTCGAGATACAGGGTTATTCAGAAAGAAATAGCAGATTTAAAACGCTTATTTCTTCCAAACTCTTAATGATAGAAACATAATTCCAACGCTTCTGGACAGAGAAAAGTTCAAAATTTGAGCCAATTGCTCAAAATTTGAACAGTCCGGGTAGAAGTTCCAGTTAACTTTAAATGTATTTTTCTTCAATTGCTTTAATAGATCACTTCCGTTTTTGCTCTTTATCTCTAATCATTGTTCTTCACTACCACATTTGGTGACAGAAGGCATGCATTTAGTCTTTAAACTACTTTCAGAATACATGCATTTTTATATTATTTTTGGTTATATATTTACTCTCTCCTTGCCATTAGTAAATGTTAATTTTTCTCTGTTCCAGCATTGATACTTTTCAATACACTGTTTCTAGATGTGGTTTTTAGATGTTACATGTCAGAGCTAAGTTTTGATAAGTTTCACTACGGAACAGAGGAATGCATTGCAAAGATTGGTGAAATGATTGATATACTAGTTGATCCGTTTTTTCCCATTCCATTCACATTGCATAATTCCTCAGCCACGTAATATGCATCACCTCACATCATTAAAGTTGTTCATGAGGCATTGCGCACCTACTTATAAAACTTATCAGTGCAGACTTCACTTTGTTATTTTTTAGGATGTCCCTATTATTTTTTGCGTACAGGAGAAAGTTAATTTTTGATATTAGGATGATGATAAAAACAAAATCTACGAAGAGCTACACAAAAGAAACACTATGTAGCAATAAAGTGTCTAATATTTGATTTATGCAAGTTCCAGTTACTATTTCACTATAAGGTTTGTTGCTGCTCGCCATCTCTCCACTCGACTCCCTGCCGTGGTGACTATTAGCAGACTTGAAGAGCAGGAACCAAGTGTCTTCTGTCCAGTGCGATCGTTGGCCTATCCTCCGCGCTCGTCATGCCTGAGCGGCTTCTCCGCCAGCGCCACCACTCAAATCGCTAGACACCCCGCACAATTCAAACATCCCCAACACACTTTCTGTATTTTGATTGAAGAATACACCCTACAATTTTTATATTATTGTTTTATATATCACAGGTTATGTTTAGAATGCCAAATGTTAATGCACACCCAGAGATATGAGTGTAAATGTGGTGCGTGTCCATTTCTATTGCCTTTGATCCAGCATTAAGACCAATTCAAACCGCCTAAATATATCATCAAAATTATGGTTGGGCGTGGAGGAGTCGACCAATTTGATCCTTATTCCCTTGCCTCTTCAGTGCCAGGTCCACCGTCCGGAATCCGCGTTGCTTTGTCTGCTCCCTACACCGCCATCGTAAGCTGGTCTCCTCCGGACGAGGCCCACGGCCTGCTCATCCGCTACCATCTGTACGAGCGAGAGGTTCGCCGTGGCTCTGGGGACCCTAACCGGCGGAATTTCCAAGGGTCGCAGACGCAGGCCACCATCGGGCCTCTCCGAGAGCACTCATCGTACGAGTTCTGGGTTACGGCCGCTACCCGAATAGGCGAGGGGCCCAGCACTAAAGTAGTCTCCATTTCACCGAATTCCCGCGGTGAGTTAAATGACCATGGTGGGGTGAAAGTATCCCCATCTGAGTTCTCTCTCTTATGTGAAAAGTTCACAGAAATCCAAAGACGGTATCATTCGACAAATTTTGTTGTTGTTTGCGTATTGCGTTTGTCAACTTGGTGTGCGTATTGGTCAATTAAAATATGGAAAACTAGAGACGTAAATTTTGATCCAGTATTTATTTATTTAATATGAAATGGAATCATATTTTATGTTTTTACAATTCCTTGATATTTCAAGTTGAAGGGTTGAATATTAGGCACCGTGTTACCATCCATATGAAATGGATCATTTGATTTTTTAAATCGGCCATGTTTGTCGTTTGAATATTAATGCCACATTGAATCGGTAATGTATGTACTTGAATTCCATTACCGATATAAAACATATTTTTAATGTTTTGCCGTTGTACAAACATCTTTTATTTGGCTAAGTGTTCCTATTAACCATTGCTTTTCAATTACAGAAATACTTTTGAAAATCTTTTCACTGATTAACTAAGAGACTAAGAATTTCTAGAACCAAGAAGCTTATTACATATTTAGAGGGATTGGTCAATCAGCTCATCTTCCACTGCGTTAATATTTCGTGTCAATGCGTATTAAATATAATTTTGAGGTTAAAGGTACTCCAGCGTTGCAGTTGGTTATTAAATTTCAAACAGCTTCAAGCCTTAACTTCCCCTTCGATTTTAATTTACATGTCATCATCCATAAAATGGTTTTTACAAATTGGAACTACGTTTAAGTCGGTACTTAGGCCTATTTTCACAAGATATATGTTCATTAATCCATGAATGTGCATATGCTTCCAGTTCCGGCAGCCATCCTTTCGTTTGGCAAGATTCACGCCCTACCTTGGAGAAGCAACGCGCTCTTGCCGTGCCAGTTCGTGGGAATTCCTCGTCCTGAGCTCCATTGGACCCACGATCTCAGTCCAGTGTCTTTCAGCCAACGGATGCGCCTTATGGACAACGGCTCGCTGAGCATCCATGAGATACAAAAGCAAGACCACGGAAACTACACTTGTCACGTAAAGAACGTTCACAACACCGAGAGGGTTATTCACGTGCTGAAGGTGCTAGGTGAGTGCAGCATTTTTAAACGCTGATAAATACCAACTAAAGTTTTCAATATTTGGATTTAAAAAAAGTTCCTAATTGGTTACACTTTTAAACTCCATGAATAGTTATGCCATATGAATATCCAAGAATACCTATGCTATATTTTATCTGAAAATTATACGAGGAAAAAATCAGCAACGAGGCATCATGGGGCTTACCCCATTTCTATTTACATTGCTTATCAGGAGAGACTGAGCACGTTCTACCACTGATTGACGGCTTTATTTTTTACGCAGTGTAAAATGCCAATTACTACGCTATTTATGCCTTATTAGGCCGAATTTTCATTAATTGGGCTGGTTCAATATATTTTATTTTAACTTGATTAATTTGGCATTAATTTGACCTATTTGTCCTCTCTCCCGGCAGTGCCACCGCCCGCCCCCCGCCTCGAGGTCCTCTCCGTCGGCTCCAACAACGTGACCTTACAGTGGGGCTGGGGCCCGGGCGTGGGTGCAGCGGATGCCGCCGCCGACGCCGGCGGCCCCATCCTCGGCTACGTGCTCAGCTACAAGCGGGAGCACGGCGACTGGAAGGAGGTGCGCCTGGGACGCCACGACACCCGACACACACTCCCAGACCTGCCGTGCGGCACGCTGCACTTCGTGCACATTGCCGCCTTCAACCGCGTCGGCATGGGCGACTCGAGCCCTGCGACCGCGGTGCACACGCGCGGGGAGCGGCCCACGGCACCCACGGCGAGCGAGGCGCTCAAAGCCAACTCCCACTCCATCACGCTGCACCTGAGCAAGTGGAAGGACGGTGACTGCCCCCTGCGGCCCGTCCTCGTGGAGAAGCAGCCCGAGGGCAAAGGCTGGGTCACGGGTAAGTGGACTGTCGCTGCGGGAGTGAATCGCAATATGGCCTCGCTCCACATTTCTGGCATCTGATCGAAAGCGAGCTACGAAGGGAGGCTTATGCTATGTAAATATGTTAATGAAAATATGAAGCGCAAGTCATGGTGCTCATAAGTGTTTCACAAGCCTGTATCCAGGCGAATGGGCGCTTTAGACCGGGAGGAAGGATGGAAATGGAAGGGAATAGAGAAAGGGCAGTGAAAAACCAGGCGTCGGCTACAGCCTGCTCCTAACAAAAAGGCGCCCAGTGGACCATGGCGTTACATCCCGTCCGACGGGCGGAATTTAGTACTCGAATATTCTCCGCTAAACACTCTAGTAGCAACCAGTTTGCTAGTAAAAAATATTTTCCACCGACGGGATTTGAACCCTGGCCCTGCTGGTGAGAGGCCACTCTTCTAACCTCCTTGACCAATACAAGATATCGTCGTCAGAGGCTTTCGGGTGCAGCTGCGTATAACGCGTTGACGGAGTTCAAGCTTTCGCGACCATTGCAGGACGCATCACCAGGCAATGATAAAACATTGGAAAGGTTTATGTCTTATATATTTTCACCGACTATGTCTTATATATCTCCATTTTATCACCACCGACTGATCCGCGAGGCTATTGAAATTGAGAAATGCCCCCTTAATTTCAACCGGAATGATGGCATTCAACTGAGTCCGACTTGGAGAAGACTTTTCCGAAGTAAAGATACGTCTGGATGGATCCAGAAGAAGACAAACAACAACACACCCGTTGGCACTGTGAGGGGGGGGGGAAGTTCACCGACTCTCCAAGGAAAAGGCTAAGTGGCGGCCACCTTTTTACGTCATTCACCCTCATCACTCCACAGTAAGGGGGGAGGAATGGAGATATACAAGACATAAACCTTTCCTATGTTTTATCACTGCCTGATGATGCGTCCTGCAATGGCCGCGAAAGCTCGCACACCGACAACGCGTTATACGCAGCTGCACCCGAAAGCCTGTGACGACGATGAATTTCGCTTCATTAACCTACGTTCCAAAGACAAGACATCGTATGTTCCAATTGATAGATCCTAGCCAGCGAAGAATGTGTCGGCCGTGGTGGACAGTTGGCGTTAAGTTTACCCTGCGGCACTCGCGCGCGTAACTGAGACGTCGACACTCGCGCGGGATACAGTTGTAGCCCAGAGCAATTTTCTTTTTTTTCAGGAATGAGTCACATTTTTAAGGTTATTTTTTACGTATCTGTTTCTTCTATGTTTATATTTGTGATTGAGAAAATTGTTTAGGCTCAAAAGTATTTTATAAAATTTTAAAAAATATTTGATAATTTTAGTTTTTTCAAGTTTTTAATATTGGCAATTTTGACCACTCAAAACTCAAATTTTTGTTGAGTCACTCAATAATGGCACTGACATATTTGAGATACGTATTCATTATTAACATTTTTGCATAAAAATTTGTTATGGAAAATTAAAATATCATTATAAAATATCTACCTCAATGAAATAATGCACATTCGGAGAGTGTCATTATACACAGTTGCAATAATATGCTAAAAATGTTTGTTTTTAGTCAGTTGTATTCATACAAAGTAGGCATACAAGACCAGAATGTTCTGGACAATTCTTGAGGCCACTTTTGTTAGAGGACTTTCTTGTGGATTTATCTCGTGCTCTCCCTCATATGGTGTAGCACCCCACCTCCCTGTTGTCCCTACTGTCTTCGCAGAAATTCGGTGCACTCGAGGTTGAATACATATAACAAATTTACAGCTAGGCATACAGAAAAACTAATCACACCGTAATTTTTCTTATTTCATTTTACGTTATTGAAATGCAGACCTAAATTTTTAAATAGCATTTTCATATTTTTTACAACAGTTGTAACGTAAAAAGTGCCAGTTTTCGACGGTGTTCGAGCGAAGCGCCAACTTTGATGACTGGTAAACCGAAAATAAGGCGTAATTTGCACCTAACGTTTGAAGAATGATAGATATATATGTTTTCCATTCACTCGGTAAGTTTCCAGCGACAAGAAATGATTAATTTAAAGTATTTCTGTGTTTGCTTTACCTTATGGGGAAGGTACGACTAAAAAGCATCCAATGCTATTGGAACAGGTCAAATTTATAATATTTTCCCATATTTTACCGCAATATGTAACGGGATCGTTTTTTGTTTATACTGAGGGCAATGCATTATTGCCGGAATCCGAAGGAGTTATAACCAAAACCTTCTGATTTACTCTATAAAATTTTGTCCTATTATTGATTTATTTGTAGTAACATGATTGAAATTTATTATCCAGAAAAAATATGAGTTTATACTAATCGATGGTTCTTTGGAGATGACGCCAAATTTTCAGGCCGTATGTAAAAGTAAAAGGCAGAAGTATGGATTGAAATTATTGATATATGTTGACTCGATCTTCAGGATTAGTTTTAAAGTTTCGTGTCTACACTGGGATACAAGAGAACTATAAGATACAAGAGATCTATGTCTTGCTGAAAGTTTATGAAGGGGCTTTAACATTAGGCATTCTTGTACGAAGTCCTAAAATACTCGAAGTCGTCTTGAAGTTCTCTTTAGATTCTTTCTCCAGATATGTCTTGAGTGACTCCATTCCTCCTTCTTCCTTTATCTTCTCTGCACCCTGGTGGGCACTTGAATTCTTGTGCTTGAAGATTTTCTTGCGAAGAGACGTGCACTGCTTGTCCCAGAAGCTGTCACAAGAAACGACGTCCACTCCTTTGATAGTTGTTTCTATGGATTTGTATGGGCCTAGAAATTTGACAAGATTACAAGTTCGGCATCCCAGTTCCTTGATTATGAATGTTAGCCATGGATATTCCTTCTGTTTTTCCATGCACTGATCATGTGTCCAATATTCCGGGAGGTCCCCTGTGTTGTCATCATTTTCATTAGATTTTGACGATGTTTTGGAGTCTTCTATACTCTGTTATCGTCATCTTGTCCACCATGCTGACCCGCTGATTCTCCGAACAGTACCCCTTTGCCCTATGAAAAAATCATAATTGAAATAGATTACATCTTTTTCACTATTGTCACTAGGTCTAGAACATACCTATAGGAACAATTCTGTGACTTATGTATGTATATAAGTAGACCCATTATGTGCAAAAATTCCACACAAAATTTAAATAATTTCATTGTTTCCATTAATTTTGTCCTTCAGTGATTGCTAGATTTTAGAAATAAAAAATAGATGAAAATTGAAAAGCTCTTTCTGAAATAATCGGTAAATGAGGGGTTAATTATTGGGTGGGTGGTTGTGTCCCCCTGCCACACACCCTCGCGGTGGCTTGCAGGGTATTGCGTAGATGTAGATGACTTTGTGAATAAAATTTTATTTTGTCCTACCTCACAAGCTGAAAAACTATTACAGCATCAGACGTACCAGTGGATTTGTATGAACTACATTTTCGAACTCCTTAATTAAATATAGCTGTGTAATGAATATCTGATTTTACCGTAAGAGACCAGTCCTGTTAACGTGTACAACAATACAATGAGCCTACACGACAATAATCGATGCTTGTAAATTGATCCTTCAAAGACTTCATTGTTGAATGCTTATAAAGTAGAAGCGCTATCTGCCGGTAGACACAAAAATGACACATCTTGAGTTCTTGCAGAAGAATGGTATGACTTTTGCTCTTTTAGCTTTCCTTATAAAATTAATATTGACTGTTGCTTACCTCTCTTTGCTCTCCAAAATCTCCAGATGTTGCAGCGTTTGTAGAAGCAAGAAAATCAACATTGTCCTTCAGTTTGTCCGTCCCCTTTAGTGCAGTGACTATCAGCAGCGGTCTTCAATTTTTTGCTATTGTTTCTTTCAAAATACTCCATGATTCCGAGTTCCCGTACTTTGAAGACGCCATTTCTCTGACACTACACGAGAGCAGAGAAGAACGAGCCTATTGTTTGTCACTGTCTGGTTTTAAAACTAAATGTGCAGTTGGACTCCGTAAGATAAGGATCGAAAGGCTTTGGAACGGACCAGCCTATTTGCGGGGGTGAGTGCAGATAATACCAGAGAGACAAAATTTCCTAAGCATCGCGTGCGCAGTGCGTTTTCTCCTTTTCAAGACAATAAAATGGGAGTGATGGGACGTGCCGATCCCCCGCTTCTCCAGCCCCTTGGCGAAGATGGCGTATTTTTAGGAAGTCGGGGGACACCGTCCACCCGCGTCCCCCCGCACTTTTACCCCTACAGGCAGAGATGGGGTTCCTATTCTTTTTCTTATCAAACGATAAATCAGTTCCCACGCTAGATTTTCAAGGAACTCCCGCCTCGGAATCGGTTAACCTACGGGATTGTTCCATCTGTGAATGCGTGATGCATGGAAGTGACATTCACAAGGCCAAAATAATTTTGCATTGGCCAGCGCTTGGTATTCCTAGAAACATCATACTTTGCACACAATTTGTCAACTACATCTACACCGACTTTTTTCTGGTCATACAAAGTGACGATTTCTGGAAACTACGTAGGTAATTTTGGGATTACCTGATTAGCTGCTTGGATCGTTTTCTGCTTCTTCTGTGTCTGATAAGTGCACTTGCTCCTCCAAAATGCCTCTTCCTAGTGGTCACTTTCGGCTTCCACAATATCGTTCTCATCGGAGCTGTTATCGTTCGATTTTTCAACCAAAATATCACCGTCACACCACCGAGCACGCTTTGGATGACTCATCAGAAACACTCGCGCGGGGTACAGGAGTAGCCCAGACAAATTTCTCGGTGAACTAAAAACAAACTTACTCTATGAAGTGCGAAATCACACTTACCCGGATGGCCAACTATCGCTTTGAATGTACTAAGATTCAGAAAAGCCTCCCATTATGGCACGCTGAGTAGGTGGCAAAACAAAGTAGCTGGGCTACGTCTGTAGCCCGCGCGAATACCGAAGGGTTAATAGGTCCCGATACAGCACAGACTCATACATGTGTAGCCTATTAACTTTTTCCTAATGCCTTATACAATTGCTGGAGGCAATAGCTTTCGTGGAATGATAGATAATCGAAGTCTCATTGCCTAGCCGTTTCAAAGCACTGACCTCTTTACCCAAGATTCCTGATTCCGAGGGAAATCTGTATGAGGATCTATAGTAACTACGCCCCCTTCAACATGATGGTTTATCAAGAATGGCACTTGAAATATGATACTGAGCTTCAAGGAAGCCATTGTCTACGAGGATTAACCCCATAAATTATCGTAATGGGCGATAGGCCACCACTGTAATATTTTACTTGGCCGTTATTCACGTTAAGCTACTTGAAAATTGCCAGGGAGAAAAGGTTTCCTGGACCGGGATTGAAACCACGGGCAATTTGTTTGCCATGCAAAATGGCAAAGTAAAATCTTATTAATGTCTTAGCATTAAGATATCAGGTTATATCGTTGGATATAACCTTACCGTTGTAGCGCCTAAAACCAATATCTGCACCAACTCTGAGGCATGGTATGGCCGTGAAATGAAATAGGCAACGATACTGAGGAACAAGCAAAGTGAGTTTTTCGTAGAATGACTGATTTTCCAATTAAATATACTTCAAGATCTTTAAATTAAAAGTCGTGAGACTGGATGGAAAAAACTGAATGGGTATGAGGGCGTTATACGATTTCCACCAAGATTTGGAAGAAGTTATTGATCGGTTATTGACCAAGTTATTGACCAAAGATAAGCATTAGGTTCAAAAGTTACTCGGAAGCTATACATACGCTTAAAGCTTCGATTTTCAATCTCATATTTAGTGTAATACCTGTCGGCAAACGACCATTCCAAACTTTCGGCTGTATGTCTATGTAAACGCAATAGAGTTATTTTCAAAATTGGCATACTTTTCATCGGACAATTACAGCACAGCTCTAAAAACCTGATTGATTAAAAGTAATATTGAACTTAAAGGCTTGGGTAAAATTATTTTCATCCACAGTTATCTTATAATTTGACAGCGGAAGGAAAATGGGAGCATTTGAGATATGATATTGTTGGGTTATATATCCTATAACCACTATTCTACTAAGAAAAGCACCTCTATAAGTATTTCAGTGCTGTAAGTTAATGTGTCTAGAGTTAGTTTATTGATGTATAAAGTTTTGATAGTCGCATGCTAATGGTGATATGTAATAATTTAGCACGATATAAAAATACTGATAACTGTTTTTCGAACAAGTGACATTTTTAAGATCGATACATTTATGGTTGCATAAGTTTATTTTTTGGGATACAGGTTGAGGACTACATACAATCATCAATTGAACCAAATAACTTGTCTTCGTCTGCGAGAAATTGCAAGGCGTATATGGAAAGCAGTGGTTTTTCTGAAATGGTTTATTGGACACGCTCAGTCAGTTACTCATGACTGTACTCAGTCTTACTGAGTACAGTCTTACAATCAGTAATTACTCACCATTTTAATCTAAGTCACTGCCAATACATTAATTTTTCCACCTGTTCTTGCTCGTATTTTTCCCATGAAACCATTGCAATGAATCAATGCCAAATATCAAATATTACATGACAAATACTCAGAATTTGAAAGAAGCTACAGAATTAATTCCTCTGTACATATTTAGAGTTGGCTCAAGCAAACCTTACCGTCTTTTAAATGATACGTGAAGTGGCTAGCGGAGAAATTATTGGTTAATTTAACCGACCGATGGACCGTTGGTTCAAAATTTTTCCCCTACTAATATAGTTAATCTATAATGATGACCCCTCTCCTTAAAACCTTTTAAGTCTAAGCTATATTCTTCATTTAATTTTTTCCTTCTGGCCACGGTTTAATGTAATGTGTGTTCAACCCGAAGGTTGGTTTTTGTTAGATGGGAGTAGAGCTAACACCGTACTAAGCAATTGACGTGTAAAATTCAGACATGCAGGGGAGAGGCCAGTTCCTTTCCCTGGCCCACCTGCTATTTCTCAAGAAGTTCTGACACAGAAAATCGAATTGCAAGGATTTTATGTGGGGGCGTCCCGAAAAGCTCTTGCCGGGATTTGAACCCGGGACCATCTGGTTGGTAGCTCAATGCACTACCAACTAGGCCACCATGGCCCCCTGGCCTGGCCTGGCCTGGCGGTATGCATGATTATTATTTCTTATCAAGACTTTTTCTGTAATTATATCCGATCATAATCCCTCCGTAATTTTATATTGGTAGACCACTTATTTTTGAAGTACTACGTGACGTGAAAACTGCCCTAAATAAAGTTTATTGTGGACAGAAAACTTTTCAATTGGGTTTAGACTAATAGAACTCACTCTACACCTGTGTATACCCAACTCTTACCAAATGAATAATTTTCCGCGGTTTTACTTATGCGGATTTAATCCAATATGTATCTAATTATATATCACCTTTATTTATTTCTTGACATGTGTAACCTTACCTTTTCAAATTTTACCATCGAGGGGAAAATAAAGCATAAATCTTGAGAGCCAAAACGATAGTTCATCAACTAAGTTTTTTGCATTAGTCATGAATATAGGTAATAGTTTTAAATCAATTTTATTCATAATAAAAATATTTTTTTCTCTCTGAAGCTATTGCTGAAGCCACGCCTGGGGACTCTTACACTCTCTTTGGATTGGAGTCTGGAACACTGCACAACGTCCGGGTAACAGCACAAAACAACCGAGGGACCACTGTCAGCACGTACAAGATCTACACACAGTCATTGACGGAAGGTAAGAAATTGATCCATCGGATTTATGTACTTTAATATGTTCCTCATAATATCCAACCACTTAAAAATTTTCATTGCCTTGTAGCGTGAATATTTGAAGAATGTTACCATGAAAGTGCTTTCCTTGCTAAAGCTCCTGCCACTGAGTTTTAACCTAATACGCTTTCAGAATCTGACTAGGTAAAACTTTCCTCAAAATAAAAATGAGCCATGAATACCTCATTCATTCGTTATGAGAGTTTTTGCAAGCAAGATGACTCCCAATAACTTTGGCAATGAGATCGTTTTCAATGGTGAAACCCTAGATTTGACAGTAAAAAAGGATGCTTTAACTTCCCCAGAGAGAGCAACAGTTCGAACAAATAAAACTGCACCTTAGCCATATTTGATGCATCAAAAAATCCAAGTATTTGGACCTTCAAATCAGGGAGGTTAATATGCCGGGGCAGATGCATCTGAGATAAACGCGAACTTTAACGAGAAAACTTTTTAAAAGATCTTAAAAGAAAACATCTTTTCTTTAACGAGAAAAAAATTATCTCCCCTGAGAATAAATTTTGTCCAGAAGCGGATCGTCCCAACCAAATTTTAAGGTCCAAAAAGATTGAATCAAAACTGAGGATTGACGATGACAGCTGCTGGGAAGAAAAGATGGAGGCATTCAAATGTCGTTTTACAGGAGAATGATGAAGACTTAATTTATCGGCCGAGAAAAAAACCAGAAGTCTTTAGAAGAATAGGAGAAAATACAAGTCTGCTGCAATCTGTATAAAAAGACGACTGAACAACTTTATCGGCCATATCTTAAGACACGATGGCCTGATGAAGACAATCATTGAGGGAAAAGTGAATGGAAGATCGGAAAAGGCAGGTCTCGTAAGAGATACGCAGATAAAACGGGTTGTGACGAATATAAAAAAGAGGAGGTATGTACGTCAATATGAAGAGGTTGGAAGAATCGAGTAGAGGGATGCGTCAAACCAATCCTAGGATTGTTGACCCATGATGATAACGACATTACCATTTAGTGTCCCTTCATGGCTGTCCCAGATTTGTGGAGGCACTTGCATTAGAACAATTTTGGATACCGTCCCTTCGAAAAATCATTCTATCACAAGTAGCCACGTTTCCAGCACAAGTAGCCATACGTGTGCCCGGTATAAAGGAGTTAAACAGCACCCTATGATGGTAGTCTTACCTGCAGCACGTGTTACCCCACAACGTCTTTTCTTCTCTCTAGCACTTGATTACGTGTGTCCATTCATATTTAAGATGAGCAATCATGCGAGTGCAGCACATTCTGGCATCAAGAATGTCAGCATAGCTCCATGCTGGCTGGGAGTCGTAATTTGACCGTTTGTTCCCTCATTTAGATGAAAATCACTAGCCATGTCGTACAAAACTATTAGATGATGTGGTATCACGTTTTCCGAAATAAATATTGGATTGAAAATTCAGAGGTTATTTCCCTCCGAACAGCATTTTGAAAAGGAAGTTTTCCAATCTGGACAGTACAGCAGTTCCAAGTCCAATATTAATGCACCTTTCAAACACACTTGTGGCGTTATGTGTAAAATACTACACAGGTAACTTATATATCTATATCTATATCTACGACATACCCTGCAAACCACCTCGAGGGTGTGTGACAGGGGGTGCATCCACACCAAGAACAATTAGGTAGGAACGGTTCAACTTATGTGGAGTTGAGTACTGAGAAGGATGCTATTGCGAGAATAATACCAATTGCATTCCGCAGTTAGTATATCCGTGAAGGGGGCTCCCTACCTGAAACCATTCTCAAATATAACGGCGTTTTGTTTAGATCCTCGATTCCTTGCATAAGTAGCGGCATACAAATGTGGAGAGAAAAAACCCTCACCCCATTTTCTCCCCTTCCTCTAGATAGAACATGATCTAGGGCCGAGTATCTCCTGGGTCCCCTCCCAAGTGGTTTATTTTTGATCTCCCCCTCGATCGCTCAAGATGTTGAAAACTCTACTTTTCTCATCTCTGACCAAATGAAGGAGTCTTTTTGCATAATGTTTGGGACTCGTTTTCACTTTTCATGATGAAAGGATCATCCCTCCCACCTTGCATTGTCCCTTCCCTTAACAATTGAATGTGCCTATTTAACAGTTCTCGTAAGGCACAAGCCGAAGCGCTCCAAATCCGAAGAAGAGGGGGAAAAGATGAAGAAGAGGGGAGAGGAGTTTGCCCTCGGAGAGGCAAAGAGTGAAATTTGATACTTTTGGTTAGCAGTCGGAACTGATAAGCAACAAGCAAGGATGATAGTGAGGCAGGTCCTCATCATAAACAAGTTTTAAGGGAATAATCCTTCCTCGGACTGAGAACGGTGCGGCAACTTTATTGGTTATTTATTTTATGATTTACAATTTTATCCCGCACCTGTTCCACTGTATTTGGTTAAACTCATTGACATATCATTCACATCACAGAGTATCATTAACGCATTTTGTGCGTCTTTCTTAATTTATTGGATGGGGGAACGATATGTTTTTTGGATTGTGATAACAAGAAAAAACTTAAGGCTACTCTATACGTGCCTTTAACACTAGAACGCCCATAGGGGTCATTTTGACCCTATCGTATTTTTAAATTTATTTTTTGATCTCATTTTTTAAGAGAACAGAATTTCCTCTCGTGACTTTTAATAATTTTAATAGGTGTTCACTTACATATATTTTTACATTCCTAAAATAATCCATTGAGGAGTTAAGTTATATTTTACCTTGAACGCCCAAATGGGGTCATTTTGACCCAAGCGTTCATTTGCGCGCTTTATCTCTGCTAAAGGTCCTTTTATTTGCATTTTTGTAACATTCTGCTGCATATGTGTTCACTGCCCTGTCGTCTTATCTTTTTCATTCAGTTACTTATCTTCCAAGTTCGTATCAGTTTCCAAAACAGTTTTGTTTCCTTTCCCCATCACGTCCTCACTTTTCGTTTTGCTTACATGTGGAATATTTAGTAATTACTTTGTTGACATCATCATACATTGTCAATCTCTGTGGGGTGAGGAGAATGCAATTTTGTTTACCACTTTCGCATGGAATTTATCTACTTAGTTGACTCCAAATCTGATTATCTCTCTTCGGATGATGAGTGGAGAATAAAACTCGTTCCCACAATCAAAAAGAAAAACCACTTTGTACATTCCACACAAAGGTTTCATTTGTTTCTACCATGATTTTTGCAATATATGTCATTATCAAGATTGATATTGTCGAAACCATGATATAAACCTATATAACCTTTGCGTGGAATGTACAAGGTGGTTTTTATTTTCCAATCGAGTGGTTCCACAAGGTAAATCCTCAAACTTAGAACTCATTCTCACAGTTACAGTAAGTGAAGTTTGTGCATTTGTTGCCCATTGGTCTTGGCTTCTAGGGACGAAAGTGGTGTGATCGTTATTTTGAAGATAGCTGTAATCAAAAATTTCTCAAAGACCAGCATAATGTTCTGCTGACATTCTTACGGGGCTGCATAAGATTCAATAAGATGAGTCAGATTGTGGAGAGTGTTCATTCGACAATTCCGACGGCAAGCTGACATTTGAAACTTGTGAAGAATGAACATAATCCTCAGAATATGACGATAAGTACTCGTTTGATGATCTCAGTAGAGACACTAGGAGGGGTGGATCTAAAAGTAAGCTCACTATTTGATATAATATTCATTCACTATTTTCAAGGCACTCGGGGTCAAAGCATTAGATACCCTTGGAATAATCAAAGATAGCTATGACAGTGGAAGGCCAGCAGAGAATTTCCAGAAGCGTGAAACGATTGCAATCCCGAAGAAGCCAAATACAGAGAAATGCGAAGAACAGAGTACCTTTAGCCTGGTGTCACACACATCGAAAATACTTGCTAAGATTATTAGCAGAAGAATGGAAGGGAAGATCGAAGGGAATCTTTCAGAAAATCAATTCGTATTCAAGAAAAACCAAGAAGCTAGGGAGGCAATGCTCAGCTGAAGGATACTGGCCGAGAAAATGATACACGTAAACAAGCCGTTGTATGTGACATTCGTGGACTTGGAAAAGGCCTTTGACAACTTCGAATGGAACAAGATGTTCAAAATACTGAAAGCTATTGGAATGATTGGAATGGACTACAAGGATAGAAGAAAAACTGTAGTCTCTACAAGAACCAGGTCACCACAATACAAATAAAAGACGAGAGGAAGATAGAAGACAAAATAAATGAAGTATTCAGATAAGGATGCAACCTCTCCCCAGCGTTATTCAATATATACTTGAAAGAAGCAATAAGAGACACAGAGGAAATTGGTATCAAGGGTTACAAGGTGAATGGCGAAGAAATAAATATGCTCTGGTTTGCTGATGACATCGCAGTTGTAGCACAAAGTCTAGAGGACCTACATGCATCCCTGACTACTATGGACCAAGTACTTCAAGAATATAATATGAGCATCAACAAGAAGAAAACTAAAATCCTAGTGTGCGGAAGAGAGAAGCTTAGGGCAAATATCACAATTCGAGTGAATTTGGTACAAGTGGAGAAATTCACCTACCTCGGCAGCACTATAACCTGGGATGGAAGAAGCTCAACAGACATCAGGCAAAGAATAGCACAAGCTATGGAAGCTTTTATGAAGAAGAGACAACTACTGTGCTCAAAGAACCTACGGCTGCAAACAAGGAAGCCCTTTATCGTATGGAGCGTGGTACTCTAAGGATCACGAGGAAGAGACATGGAAAATCGGGAAAGCAGACCAGCGAAGAATTGAAGCCTTCGAAACATGGTGCTGGAGGAGAATGTTGAAGATTAAAAGGACAGATAAAGTGAGGAATGTAGGGGTGTACAAAAGAGCAGATGAAGAAAGGACAACGTGGAAAACCCTACGGCATAGAAGAAACAGATGAAGATGGATATACCTTGAGGCACAATGAATTAGTTAAAAATATATTAGACGGGAAGATTGAAGGGAAGGACCCACGAGGAAGACCAAGGGGCAAGTATATGGGGCAAATAAAGAAGGGCGTGAAAGAGGAAGCATACCATAGTGTGAGGGAATTAACACTAAATAGGGCATAATGGGGGGCTACAGTAAACCAATCATGGGATTGAAATACTGATGATGATGAAAACTATTGTCATTAGGCTACTAAATTTTTTTACATTTTTTCTGATGGTATTTCTAATTTCGGTAGGACAAATCATTCATAATTCAACAGTTCAAACTGCAAAAACAATAAATAAATACATTTAAATAAAGTATATGAAATTTGTTGTTTATTGCGTGTCACCATTTTAGGCAAGAAAAAATTAAATTGAAGAAAATCGAGAATATGATTCCAACACTCAAAGTTGGTGTTTCAATAAATAGTTATATCGAGAAAAATATTACAATAATGAACTGAAAAAATCGATGAATGTGAAGAATTAGGACATAATTTAATGAAAAAACACTAAAAATGTAAAAATATAAATGCCTTGTGATAAATTAACTTATTAATTACCGGGGGTCAAAATGACCCCATTTGGGCGTTGAATGATGTCGAGAAGTCCGGGCGTCCTAGTGTTAAAAGGTCGCTGTAGTTGCTTATGGTCAATGAGACTACGACTTTATGGTAGTAGCTGGATTGAAGCATTGCAGTACAAAGATTGTTTTTTGATTGAAGAGAACTGGATTTTCAAGATCTGTTTATAAAAAATAGCGAAACTTTCCATTTTTGTATATTTCCTGCGGCTGTTCGTGAAGCCTAGAAGACGAAATGAAGATTTTTCTTCCTCTCTTTTCAAAGCTTAATCCTTCAATTACCTAATCAAAAACTATTGTTGATGCCTTTTATATAGCTAGGCTATAAGAGTATTCACCGTGGAGCATGTATCGCGTGTTTTAACTAGTGGTGAGCCGGAGCTTCTAGCAAATATATCTTCCTTTGGCGGTGTACCCCGACTCCTGCTCTAACACCTTCCACCTCTCTTGTTTGCAAAAATCGAGTAGAATTCGGTCTTTCAGTGAGCGTTTGGGTTACAGAGCAGTATCAAGTTACTTCTCTGCAACAACACATCTCAGTTGGGTCGAAGAAGAAAGGCCGGAAGTATTCTTTATGGACAGCATGGAAAACGCCAAAGGCTGGAAGAAGGTGATATATCGACAAAGGAGGAGAAAATATATCTTGTAGGGGAAATTAGGAAAGAAGCCAGAGAAAAGGAACTAATATCGACTTGCTATTTTGCTACATAAAAGGATTCTTTCTTGAGCATTAATCATTTATGCGCAAATTTTCGTTTTCTTTTCCAATATATTTTCTTATCGTGTGTTTGGGGAGCATGAAAAGTGTGATTCGTGCTTTTGCGGAAGAGCCAAGAATGGGGAGGTGAATTTACTCTCTTGCCTAAAATAATGCAGACTTTGGTATGACCTAATATCTGCCAATATCCTCCTATACCAGCACTCTGCGTAGTTAATTTATAAATCATATCAGCAGCAGAAACGAAATCGCGTCTTTGGTCCAGATGAACACTTTGGATCAAATTCAGCCGAAATGCCGGTGTGAATGAGACGTGGAACCAAGTACTAGGGACGCATTTCTAAGATCTTTGATTTAGTCGAAAGCGGAAATTATATCAATAGTAATATAGTCACAGGGCAGCGACTTAGTCCCAGCGTAGAAACAAAGGAGAAAAAGATTGACTGCATCATTCCTTGGGAGGATATTTAAATTACGTGCTACAGCACCGCGGAATAAAGTAGTCAAAAAGATATTACATCCTTCTTTTCATGGCAGTAAGTCAATAAGGTATACGGGATTGTCTCCGAAGCAATGGCCATGGCCATATTTCAGAGGGAAACTGGGAAAGTGGTTTTACGAGCAGGACTTTTCGTTGATCAATTCCTCGCAGCTTCACCTATTGAGGTAGTTGCGGATAGTGAGGGCTTAAATGAATTGAAATTTCGTTATAAAAAGCAGAGATATTACCCCTCAGGTAGCAATGAAGGATAGGAGGACAAAATACTTTGAAATTTGCAACGTTAAATCACGATTAAAACGGGAAAGCGATTATTACTATCATATTCAATAACAAATGAAAATCTCCAGTAAACGTATCTGCTACATTGTAGTTTGGAGAGCTCGTGGCATTATGTATGAAAAAATTGCAAGGGTTGACAAATTTTGAAAGAAGAAAATGAAAAGGAAACTGACCAACATTTATATGGATAACCTTTTACAGGAACTTTTGAGAAACAAATAACAAGGAGTTGTATGGATAACTGGTATTTTAGAATCGAGATATTTCTACAAAACAAAATACCTAGACTTTTCATGCAGGACAAGATCACCAAATTTCTCAATTCTAACTTTCCAGGAGTATTTGCATTGTCGACCAGTCAGGTTGATACCATGCTAACCGATCCTATGCCTACCTCGGTTACAGTTCACAGTTCCAATCCCATCTCGGATATTGAGTGTGTTAGCCATAGTTTGTTTACGTTGCATTAGGTGATTTAACATAAGTAAATTAGCTACTAATTCGTAATATTCTACTATACTTGGGATATTATAAAATACTACCCCCGTGTTTGATGCATAAATTCATAAGATCAATGTTTTCCTGCTATCTATTCTATTATGTGATTCACCTTATAGCGTTTTTCTTTGGTGAGGATTTTCGGTTCCCTAAAATTCACATGGTGATTAGGTTCGGCCAAAACGTGCTTTTCAATGGCCGATTTCTCCTCTTGCTGGTTTATGAGGGCCGGTGAATGCTCATTCCTTCTCGACAAGAAGAAAAGTCGGACAAGAAGCCTAAAATTTGGCTTTGCTACGTAGAGGATACTTTTGTCGACAGATACTGTCGAAATACGACAGTCGTCGTGTGACAGCACGGGGAATGACAACTAACTGGTTTTCTTCAACACCTCAACTTATAGCACAACTGCATGAAATTCACCATGGAAAAGAAGAGAAACTACCTAATTTCATTCCTAGTCCTCCAAGTGGCCAAGGAGGAAGACGGATCCTGTGCCATTTGGTTTATCGGAAATCAACCCATACTGCCTTTTATTTCCACGCCTCTTCTCACCATCACCTGTAAGAGAAAAGTTTCATAATAACCAGCCTCCTTCACCAAGCTCGAACTATTTCGGACAAAGAATCGCTTCCTGCGGAGGAAAAACATCGTCTGGCTGCCTTAGGAAAGAATGGATATTCCATATAGGTCCTGGAAAGGGCCTCTCGGATGGACCATCTGAGCGACAGAGATGCGCCCAAGAATCCAGATCCTGTCGCACACGCCTTCATTCCATTCGTTGGAGAAACCACGGAGAGAATATCTCGAGCTCTCGCTAAACATAACATCCAAACTAGATTCGGATGCGATAACAAATTATCCAGTCTCCTCTCTCGAGCGAAGGATCCTCTCCCTCCTGGGATCCACCAAGGCGTACACGAGGTTATCTGCAGCTGTTGGAAGTCCTATGTATGATAAACAAAGAGAACTGTGCAGTTTAGAATGAAAGAGCATTCACGGGCCCTTATAAACCGGCAAGACGAGAAATCGGTAATCGCAAAGCACGTTTTGGCCGAGCATAATCACCACGTAAATTTGATGGAACCAAAAACCCTCGCCAAAGAAAAGCGCTATTTCCCAAGAATCATCCGAGAAACAGTCAAAATTTTCAAAAGGCCGCATATCATGAATAGAGAGGACGGATGCAGCCTTTCCGACACCTGGATACGGGTATTCCACACCAACAGCCAATCAGGGTGGAGCAGTAATGCTAAGCCCATCAGAGAGCAGCAGCCGCACGGCCTCCTCGGAAGCCCTGTATAAATAAGAGCCGTTTTTGAAGGAATCTTCACTTCAACCTGGCCTGAGAACGCCTGCAACAGAGTGGGTGAAACGTCGACATCAACAATGACTACGTGGAAGACTCCCGGAAGCCTAGTTGTAATAAATTGATTTTTTGTTATTACTCGTAAAAATTTTCGTGGCATACTTTGATCTTAGTTTTTTTTAATAGACAACAGTGGTTAGTGTTCTTCTTCGTTGATAATTAATGCCAGGTGAATGATTGCCTCCTGCCGCACACCATAGTGGTGGCTCGCAGGACTTCTAAACCGTATTAATCCGGCAAAGGTATTATTTTTGATTTTCAATTCGCTGATTCCTTATTGATTCAGATAGCGGAAATATATACTGATCTATTCTTACAATAACCTTATTATTCCGCTTCTGATTGAACGTAAGACGTAATACAAAACTCATTTCTGTGATGAAAAAGGAAATACTTCTGTCGTCGAGTTATCTATAAATTCAGTTTACAATATGTCTAATTACCCCATTTCCTGGGAAGGAACATTCTTCAACTTCTGGAATTTGAAACCAGTGACCAAAAATTTTATGCCCTATCCTATAAGGCAAAAGAGTTCTCACAAAAGCTAACCTGCCGATGTGCTTCAGCAGTGAGGATCTGGCAGAGAAATAACGTTTCTAAATAATGACTGTACTGTGTCAAGTTTTCAGAAGGATGGCTGGTGATAAGTCACGGGGTCCTAGAAAATTTAATATTTCCTTCGTTTATTTAACTGCCAATATAAGAGCAGTAGTTGTACTTTGTAAAGAGACGCCTGAAGATATTTTTAGACTCTTTCAAATGCTCATACAAAATTCCATGTCTATTTTTCAATCAGCATTTCCTTCATAGTGATGGCATGTTATCAAAAACGTAGAGACAGTGTCTTTCTAGGAAATACTTGACCGCAGAAAATGAGGGAAATTATGTTTTTAAAGAGACATATCTTTGAAAAATTACTTTTCCTGAGTCTACACAGTGTGAGTATTGCTTTGAAAATTTTGAGGTATCTGTAATTGCGCCCAATATGACATATTTATGATGATGAATGCATTTTCCTCTCAGTGGAAAATGCCATCTTTAGGGAAAGCATTTTCTTTAATACATATATAGGTGCAGGTCAAAGGGCTCATTACATTTTCAATTTCAAATGCCTTTGTAGAATCATACAGGTGGCTCAAATGAGTTCATATAAAATAAAAAATCATTTATACTTCTGCACAGAGTTTTCTAATGTTATTACATATATTTCAATTCACACACTCATCTTAAGGTGCGATAATATGTTGAGAAATGTTTTTCATATTATTATCACGAGTTAAAGGTACATAAAGGAGGCTAGGGAAACGTGTGGAGGGTAGGGGGATAAAGGGTTTACACTGTTGGAAAAAGGGGGCCGGTCAAATGTTGGGGAAGATCAGGCCACCGTGAGTGAGGCTGTTATTTCAACAACTTTTTGTGGATAGTGAAATAAGAAAAAATGAGAAACTTAACTATGAACTCACAGCTCTTACACTTTTAGAAAGGTCGTTTTTACATAAGGGAATTATGTTCTTAAGGAGACATATCTTTGGAAGGTCCCTTTTCCTGATTCTACACAGTATGAATATTACTGTGAAAATTTTGAGGTATCTTTGTTTCAGGAGAAAAAGAGCACAATTGACCAATCACCATGGACATAATCAGCGATTTAGAGGTTGTGACAAGCTTTCGATTGCTCCTGATTGCTGTAATTCCTACATACTTGCAGCCGTTTCCGTCATCAACGTTAACATTGTTACGAACTTTATCTCTAACAAACTACATTTCTTATACGGACTAACAAACTGGAGCAAACTGTACCGAAAAATAAACTTTTGCGTAAAGGTAGACATGAGAGCATGTAAAAATGAAATATATACGTTTAAAATAAATGCATAACCGTATATGCTTAATTTTTTGAGGTTTAAGTTCGTTAATAAAATTTAAATTTTTAATTTTCCTATAAAGTGCAGAGATTTTGAATAAGATACTACCTTTCCATTCCTTTTTTATTCACTAGACCAACTACCTTCATTATTAGTGAATGTCAAAATGAAAACAAAAAAACTCAAATATCTAATAAAAATTTGTACTGAAATAGTTCAATCGTGGTGAGAATTATGAAGTATCAAAGAACACTTTGCATATTAGCAAAATAATGTTGGCTCACTAACTAAAGAAGAAAGAATAGAGTGAAAGAGATACATATTTGTAAGTAGAAATGCATTTATGTGCCTTGGTGACCAAGTAATGCCAAGTTAAGCTAAGTATTTGCTGAGATTTTGATTCAAAATTACAATAATCTATTATTAATATATCGTAGTGCTCACCCAGCCGTTTGCTCTGGTGGCATTAAGTTTAGTATCATGTTATGATACAAATTATACTCTTGCCTTGATGCATGAGGATAAAATCTCCATAACATTGTAAAAATTTTCAAGTTCATGAATATCCTCTTATTTTACGTGTAGCAATCGAAGTACTGTGAAACAAGCAGCAAATGCAAGTTATCTCATTATCTGAATTAAGCAAATGAGGAAATCACAGTTTTGGCTGTAGGTGATCGAAATGAAAAGAAATTTAAAGAATGGGCTCTGTGCGATTTAATATTAATTTATCAAAATAAGAGCTACAGTTTTAACTTTATTTTCGGTGATTCTATTTCTGTAACTGTTATTGATTTTTGCATTTGGCTCAAATGTTTAGTTGCTGGGGTTATTATGGGGTTATCGTTTAGAAGTTTAGAACCTGCTATTCAATTGATTGTTGAAGAACCTAGTATTGACAAAATATTTACATTTATTTAAATATTTGCTTGTGTTAAATGTTTTTACACTCAATGCAGTCTCTAAAAAAGACAAACATGTAAATGAGTAGTTAACATTTTTAATGAAAGTTATAGGAGCTTAGGAAAACCATTGTCATCTAACCTATGATATGGTATTCTAGCTATCTTTGTCGTAGAGCCATTTGGCTTTTACAGAATTACGATGGAGGTCAGGCGATTACGATGTGTGCAATTGATCAGAAGGTCATGAAACCGAGGAAATTTTACTCATTTAATGAATTCAATTGGAGTTTTTTCTCTTTTTATTGCACTACTAACCAATGAGTGTTACGATTTTCGTGATATATCGTGTCCGATATTATTTACTGGCACCGCAGGGCATCATGATTGAATTGGCCGCCGGCCAGGAGACCACAGAATATCTGCTATCCAAGGCATTGTATAATTTATTTTCAATTTCGGCCTAATATTCAATTTTTAACTGAGCATTCTTTCAGGTATCGCCACATGTAATCTGAATTCTCATTTAAAGAATACGAATCAGCCAAGTTGATGATGACCTATTTTCTAACATCGAGGTTGTGGTTATCATGCTTCAGTTTATTTATGACCTGAGGTTTCCAATTGATTTCAACCATGCCTTGGACATGAATATGGTAATGATAAATGAAAGGTAATCTTTTCAGTGAATAAGAAATGACAAAAAATTTGATTTCACAGGGACAATAAATTTTTGGTACTTTCTTGCTCATTTCTCTAGTTAATTTTTCCCTTAAAGCCTGCCATTTCAACTCATAATATCGAATAAATGTTACACATATGAGAATAAGGTCTCCGTCACTAGTAGATATTCACTCAATTACTTAATACCAGCAACAAATAAAATTAGTGCAATATTATGTTTCAAATTTAAATAATTAAACGATATTTAATGCTAATTTAAATCATTAGGCTCTGAAGTGAAGTAAATTTATGCATCACTTCTCTTGTCTCAAGTGCTCAAAGATAACTTGTAATGCAGGTAGATTTTAATATCAGCACGGCGTGATGTTTTTGTGTCTTTGACTCGGGATGGTTGTGATTGCAAGAGATCAGACATTAGTCGTGACTTACAAAAAATACTAGAGTAGGTAGATAAGAATTTTCCATCTCAAAGAACCTTCTTCGGTATTTGATTCAATTAAAAAGTTATTAGGTTCAAATTTGATAACTACCCATCTATTTGCAGTTTTGTAAGCCATGAAGGTCAGCCGTCTTATTTCAATGCATCGGCTAAAGAGGTGAATGATAATAAATGTTTCACTCTCACATTCTAGAAAATTTTGGGTTTATTCCTTAAACTATGAAAAGACAAATTCTTGCTACAATCTTCTGTTGCAATTATAGCGATAAATAGTATTTTATTTTATTGGTATCCAAGTAATACTGATACGAAGTTTAAATTACACTTGAATATATTTTTGTTTGGAATTGGAAATAATTAATGGAACATTCGGGAAAATGCGTATTTGCCATCTTGCAATCAGAAGTATTTTCCTTTTTTTTTGAGATCCACATTTAAGATCCGACCAAGTCACTCAGCAAACATTTGTGTTGAACTCCATTTTATCCTGCTTCCCATGAAACTATTTATCAAAATAAGAGGGTCAGCACCAGAGAAATCACCTAAAAGTATCAAATTAGTGAAGTCTAGCAAAACTCCAGTATAGGGAGTAGGTATATCAAGACAAAAAAGTAACGGAGAGAAAATTTTAATGTCACTTTTATTACAGTAATTGAGTTTTAATGATACGCAAGGCATAGAGGCATAGACTGTGCATTATACTTTGGTGGTGAAGTCACGCCACTGAGCTGCCAGGTGTTTTGGGATACTCTCTTCTTCGTTTTCTCTCGCGTAGTTTGGTGAACAATTGACTATCGTTGATCCAAGTGATCCCTCTTGAGACATTGGAGTCAGCATACCACATTAAAAAGTCCAATTTCAGTGAATCAAGCGAAAAACCTTCATGCATTAGGTTATTATGGTTTAGTGAGTTATACTAAGGTACAATGTAACCTTGGCAGTGACTGTGATGGCGGAATCCAAGTTGCTAAATGTGAGATGTGCTCGAGTGTTGTGTGTTCTTTCCTTTTGTAGAAATTGTCTGTAGAGTTAAGCCTTTGTGAGCAACAATTCGAGTATCTTCGTTATAATTTCTTCGCCCGCTGCCTAAATTAGGTGTTCGGTGAGGTTGAAATTAGAATTTTTCGATTTCCGTGTGAGGCAGAATCTAAAGATAAAATATAAGGATAAAATCTAAGTATATGAGCTTTACGGCCTCTTTAAGTGAGAAATGAAATTAAAAATCTCCAATTGCCGTAAAAATTGGCAGCCTTCGTCAAGGTACACAAAAACAAATTGCTGTGTTGGTTTGCGGGAGGGTCAATTCCACAGCAGTGACCAAACACAGCCTCTCTACCAAAAAACCCTCCTGTGGTGGTTTACGGGAATGTTACTTCCTCGCCAGTGACCCAACCACAGATACACATACTCAACCTGATCGGGATCATGCACAGGGCTGATGGGACCCTGATCGGGAAGCCTGGGTTATTATCGCAAACGCACTCACAAACACTCAGAAAAACACTCACTCACACACTCAAATGGGCACACCTGAGAGAATCGAACTCAAAAAGAGCGTAGTCAAGGTGCAAGGACAAGACGAGGATATGCGTTGGATACGCGTAATTCCGCCACAAGGTGGCCCTTTTCAGTGAGCCGAAGGGAAAGCACATGTATCACAGGGTTTTAAATTTGTAACACAACACACTGCCAACACAGCAATTTGTTGTTGTGTACCTTGACGAGGGTTGCCTATTTTTACGGCCATTGGAGATTTTTAATTTCAAATGTCACTGTGAGAAATTCATTCTCAAGCCAATAAAGCATTCTCGAGCTCTAGGCATTCTGCCTCAAAATATGAGAGCACGTCACGATCGGGATGTGCTCTCATATTTTGTTATTTTCTCATCTCATTGGCCCGTTGAAACTCTCATTGCTCTCACGTAGTCTGTATTGTATCCGCACATTGGCGCTACTAAATACGCCTGTGCTGCTGTCTTTAGGCATTTGAAAAAACGTTGGAGTGAGCCTTATTCTTCTTCAATGGTATCTGCTTGGGATCGGGTCGCGATTGCCTCTTAGTACAGTTTATAATTGAGACGAAGAAACCTGTTCAAGTGACTTTCAAGCCTGGGTGAAGGACAAGTTTTACTTTTACTGAAAGAAATAGATTCAGAAATTCTAATCCGTTGGCCTTGCGACGTGGACATCCTGCGCGCGAGATGAATTGAGCGAAATTGAAATTTTGACTTAATATGTCGCAAACTTCTACTGCAGAATGGATTGACATGTGCCGCCAAGCAGGTGGCATTCATTAATTTGGTGTACCGAATCCCTCGAAAGAGGGAAGACGGAAAGTGTGCGCTAAGGTAATAAACAGCAGTGAAGGGGAAAACAGCAGCACGGAGGAAGACGTGAAGCACTGTGTCACCATTGTAAGTTTGTATTGTTGTTAAAATATTACACCAATTAACTTTCTCACTCTTTTTTTATTTTGGAAACTGGTAAATGTGCCCACATAGCACACTGCCTCCAAAAGGCGCTTTTAAGGTGCCTTTTTAAAGCAAGCCACTGTCTCCAAGAGGCACACACATCGCACTTTTTATGTGAAGGAAAATTTCCTATTATTCCACCAGATAATCAGAAACAGCAAAAAAATCTAAATTTTTTACATTAATCCTAATGTAAAAAAGGGTAGGGCCTTGATTTTCTACCTTAAATGCGCCTTTTAGGCACCAACCAGTCACAAAACAATTGCTAAGTTTTTAGTAATTTTTCAAGGGTTAATTTGCTACAAAAAAAATTTCTAAGAAAACTATAAGTGAAAATGAACTTCCCCCATAGGTCATGCCTAAAACAGATTAGGTAATAAATCGGGTAATTTCACTGACACTAGCTCTCAATCTTCCTCCCATGTGGAGCACTTATAATTGAAGTACACACAGCATGACCCCTTGACCCTGAAACAATTAGGCGATGTATCACCATTAGATCAAACTATATCGTTATTGTACAGTATAGGCAGCCAAAGATGAGCGTAAATATAAAGCATTTTTTATCCAATTAACAAATAAAGTTTATTCCTGACTAGTGGATTTCTTTGGACATTGATTTCTCAGCCATTCATAGATATTAATCTCACTTGATTCGATGGGATAATCATACCAACTCCTGTGTTGGGAGAATATCTTTACCACCACATGAATGTTAAGAGAACACTTCAAGAAGTTCACGACAATAGCAAATTTCCCACGGTTTAAAAGCACATAATTATTTGGAGCATCTATTCTCTAAGTCTGTTTTTCAGACTTAAACTTTTTGTATTGCAATGCATTTGCACTGCACCCCACTGGAACTGGACCATTTTCATGGTGATAGAGTAACCCCTTCCCACTGGCAACTATTTCCCCTCTCCTCAGATTGTCTTTTTCCGCTATTCTTCTGCAGATTTGCTGAAAAGGATCTTTCGATGACCTTACTGTTGCCTTTATGACGCGAAGGTGGTTTTCAAAAGGATACGCACGCATGCGCACGAGCGCATGTCAAATGACCAATGAGTCGATGGTTACCAGAGAAAATCAGTTGAAAAATACCAGCGTCTTCTTATCACCATTCATGTCCGAAAAATAGCCAAAATTGCCTAAATTTCACAACTTTGAGTGCGATGCGGTCTTTCCGTTATCCAATTGCAATAATATTTTACAGGATATGTTTTTACACCAATTAGCATAAATTGAGGGGGTGTCCCGAAATAAAATCGAAAAATTGAAAAATAAGGACCACCCTATTGTACATTGTATGAAAGAAAGTCCTCTCCAAAGACCTTCCAGCTATATGGAACATAACTTTCAATCAAATGCTGTGCATTTCCTAAATGCTATCCAATAAGTCTCTCATTTGAAAGTATTGTAATGGCAACATGTAACAGAAAATATAAATCGTATACTTGGGAAGGAAGAACATCCTTCGACAACACAGGCCCTACATACAACAGCATCTGTCGCCATTCAGTGGCCTTCCCCAGAGCTACAGAGTTAAGAGACCGTAATCTTCTGCTGAACACGCATGGAATCCATTTTGAGGACTCAACCAAAGATGTGATGACAGATTAATTTCTCAAAAGTAAGAAGTGCTGGGGGAGGGCCTCTTTCAAGGATGAAGGTAAAGAATCTCTTTGTCGCACCTAGGTCCCCAAGATGCATGAAGTCTACCACAAACTCTGTAATAGGGCTCTTACAAATGTGCTCCAGTGGACTATCCCCTTTGTGGTGTTCCGGATCACTCCTTGAATTGAAGGAATCATCAGTGCGAAGTTTACCCACTTTATCACTGAAATCCACCATCCTACCATTATGCCTACCTTCCTGGTCAAAACTTCTCACACCCATGCACTGATATTTAATGCACTTTATATATGCCCTTGTGGATGCATCACGAACATAACAGTGCACAAAAAACTGGTAATGAACATCATTGTTAAACAATCCATTTTCAGATAACTCCTCCACTTCATTAATGAAATAATGTTTGTCATCTTTTGTGAGGAAATACTGATTACACTGTAATGGATTGAGCCCATTGCCACAATCCACATTTTCAGAAGTCTCAGTTACATCAATTTTTGCATCTCAATCACTGGTTCAGGAAGGATTATGCAAATAATTTACAAATGCACCACTAAGTAAAACATGGGCTGCCATTGAAGCTTTGCGCCGTGCATTTAAAGGCAATGAAGTGATTCTTCGTGGCAGTGAAACTCTATCCTGTAACAATGTTTAGAGACCTTGATGTAACATTTTGCAGTTTAATAGCAAAGTACCTTAATTATTTATGATTTCACGAGTTATAAAATGTTAGACATCCAACCCGTATGTGGTTTAGACATATCCTAAAATTTGCTGATAGTCCTTAAAAAATGATTGCGATGACCCAGCCATCACATGATCATTTTTTGTACACAAGTTTATGGATACTGACAATGTAAGTGAAAAATAATTGCCCTCAGGGTATTTTCATTTTCATGGTTAATTGTCACTACCTCAAAAACATAACTTAAAGATAAATTATATCTACTCAATAATAAGACACCTATAGATAGATTTTACGTGCAACATTAAGTTGCATTGCGACATACAAATGCACAATTTACTATGTGTTTAAGGTTTTCCCAAACAGTAATTTCGGTATACGACACATGTCCCAGGACTTGGATATAATGCTTTAACTCTATGAATCATCTACTCTGGTCGCTGATGGACTTCCGACAATTTATGAATACTTTGAGCAAAATTATGTGAAAGGTTAATAGGAATCACGACTTTAAAAGGGAAGAACATTATGCTAATTCCATGTAATGTTCTCAAACTTCGTGCAATATTTCAAAATACCAGAAAGTGCAATTACACAACTTAAACTTACTTTTCGAGGAGGCTCCATTTTGAGGTCGTTGGGCAATTCACTGCCCAGTCCAACAATAGGGAATAGCAGAGCCGCAGGATCAAAAACGCTGGAAAAACTCGCCCGGCAGGTCGATGCTTAATTCAGCGACTTTCAAACTTCTCACTCGTTTTATCACAAAACGATCAATTAGGCAAATCCTCGAATGTGCTGGTTAAGAGTAACCACTCAAAAAAATTAGACTGGGAAAGTAGAAAAGGAATAATATACGAAACACAGGAGATATGGGGATAGGAATGATGTGGGTACAGGAATAATGCGAGTATATATACTCGCATTATTCATTATTATTCGCATATATACGAGTTATGTATATTCATAATGGTCGTGCTTATTTTTATCCACAAAATGGTTATTGGAGAAATGTTTTATCGGTGCCAATTACCCATGTCAATCTTTTAGTAAAGTTAGCTATCACAAACAACTTAATGCCAGCCAGCAGCTGTATATATATGGCTTACCAGTCTCCCAGCTTTAACATGTGTCAGGTCGCTTAGCGAAGGATGATAGGATAGGCAGGGCTTAAGTGTAGGTAGTTAGGTAATTGTAGTTGTATGCACGAGAAGTCAATCTTGTGTACCATATATTATGAAAGCATACTGCATCTACCTCTAACCTTATTTTTTTTAATTATGAGTCCCAACACATAATTTCAAGAGTGTCCCAACACAAACTTTCAAGAGAGTCCCAACACAATTTCAAGAGAGTCCCAACACAAACTTTCAAGAGAGTCCCAACACAAACTTTCAAGAGAGTCCCAACACAATTTCAAGAGTCCCAAATCAGAATTTCAAGTGTGTCCCAACACAGAATTTCAAGGAAGATTCAATAGAGTCTGTGTTGGAATCCTGTTTCAATTTCCAAGAGAGTTACAAGAGTGGTTCAGCACAGTTATTTCAAGACTGTTTCAAGGCAGATTCTTCCACTAGTGTAGGAATACTAAGAGTAAGAACGATGAGGGCACAAGTAAATGGAATAGGTAGAATAATGGAAGTTCTCAACAGAACAGTTGTACGTCACTTGAAAATTGCAAATCAAAAGCACAAGGCCGGCAGCACGCTCCGGCACAATAAGGCGGGATAACGACGAATTGGAAAATGTTATCCCACGTGACTACCAACATGAATTATGGGTAAGTTAACATCGTTCTTTTTGGAGACACACTCATTGTAACCAAATTTAAAAAAAAAGAGTACAGACTGTACGGACAATTACAAATTTTCGAAAGCAGTCACACACAATTTGTAATGAAGCCCTCATTTCATAAAACCAAACGTGGAAAGCTAACCAATGAGTATGAGGACATTTACCTATGGCAAGGAAGGAGGAAGCACAGAATCCTGAATCATGAGTTCCACATTCTCGCATAAGAAACCTTTCCTTTAATTAACTATGCATCGAAATGGTGAAAACTTTATACATAACAAAGTATAATGCAATGGTGATTTGTGAATGACAGTAGAAGATATGAGTGATTCAAAATTCATTGATAAATTCAAAATGGAGATAGCAGAATTTTCTAACACAGGATGAGATAATTATTCATTCTATTGCCATTCATGCAGGGATTAAGTTTCTATGCAATATAATATATTTTAGAAAGAAGACTATATGCCTGGGTCAGATTATTCGGAATATGAATAATTACTCAAAAATCTTCGTAATATATGAAATTAAAAGTTCGTAAAAGATATAACTATAACTCTGAAGAAGGTTATATTTCAGTCAATTTCATCTAAATTAGTGTAGATACTTTGTATACCTTTTCAGTTTAAAGCTTAGGTGCCTTTTCCAACTGCAAATTGTGCCTTTCAATGAAATGCATGATACAAGCCTTTTGAAGGCGTATAATAGGCGCCTTGAAAAGGGTTAAGGCAAATGTGCCTGCTAAAGGCAACTGAAAGGCGCCTTGAAAAACGTCACTAGCGCCTGCTAAAGGCACCTGAAAGGCGCCATTTGGAGGCAGTGTGCTACGTGGGTGAGCGAGAGGGTTACATCGTTCAAACATTTCTCACGCAAAAACTATGTGAGGTACCACTTTAATTCTAGCTGCCTATCGTAGAGGAAGAATGACAGTACATTATGACATAAATTTCACTGCTTTTTAAGCATTATTTTTTTAGGTATAACACTTACAATTTCACCTCTTCACTACATCCCTCCCACCTGCGCACTTGCTACTGCCGCACACTTTTCTCGCCTCAACTTGCTGCCGTTTGAATTAAATCATTACTCGCTTTTCTTTGCTACCGTACGGACGACATGCCTTGCAGCAGTACGTGTTCCTACGGAAAACCCTTTTTTGCTTGCTGAGACGCTTAATAATACCCAAAAGTTCGACTTGTAGCGTGGGTTATGGCGAGGGTGGGGGGGCATTTTTTATAAACCGTTTCTTGGTTGCTGAGACGTGTAATCATGACTAAAAGTGCGGTTTGTGGGTTGGGGCGGGGGGATTCTTTAAAACACCCTTTTTTGATTGCGGAGACCTGTGGTTATACCTACTTACACCTGTCACGGGACAGAGGGATTCAACAAGCTTACCGTGAGAATGGAATGTCATCACCCTAGCGAGATGTCATCATTTCAGGGCGATTCAGACGTTCACTAGTCGGGGGGAGGGGTAGTGATTGGAGAGATTTCGTCTCATTTAACACATTCAGTGTGGCTGATAGTTAAATGTTCTTCTGGGGTTCAGAATTTATTTTTTACACAAGGTTATGATATTTTAAAATGTCTTCCACACTGAAAGTGTTAAGCGGTATGTGTCATTCGAATTTTATAGTTTCCTATCAAGTCAGATTTAGGAAAAGTTTCGGAGCTCTCGTCTTCTGTATGGGAAAGAGTGCAGAAATCAAATAATTAGATGTCCTCATTGAGGAATGCTGACTCAACCTATAGGAAGAGTTATAAAATAAGGTATATAGTGGCAGTAGCTCGAGCAGCAATTCTAGCAGCAGCAATACCTGTGCTAAGCAGTGTGTTACAGAGACCAATATCATTTGAGCAGATGACATATATGATTTTCGGCATGAGATTGATGATGAAGTATGTACGTAGTTTTTTTACTTCCCTTCTTTCTTGTTTTATTAGTAACATTGGAAATCACAGTGGATTTAAGATGGTATGATGGGAAAAACCTCTGTGGGAGAACCTTGAGTACCTATTGGGGGAAGGAGAGTGGAGACAACAGACAACTGTGGCTTCAGGCCATTTGGTGGAGGGACTGAGACAGGTGAAGGGTGGAAAAGAAAGATGCTCATGCATGTCTTTTGGGAAGCATTATGTACTGGTCATGGGTGTTATAGTGGGGCGGTAGGAGGGATAATGATCTTAGGCTATGTAACATTGAGTGTAAAGTTTGCACTTGATGGAGGGAAGGGAGACATATGCCTGGGTACCTCAAATACCTAGCCACTCGGACTCCACTTTATTTCCCCCAATCAACAAGTTTTTTCCCATCAGACACCATCTGAATTCCACCTGGCCAATTCCATCTACTCTTCTGTACTCTCATACTCACTGTAAGACCCTCCTTGTACTTGAAAATGGCATATTGTCAAAACTAATAGTGTAATATTCCTCTATGGCAAACTGCAAGCGTTTATTTCCTTGATCCTTCAATATGGAATAGTTCCACCATGGCTGATATTTCTTATTACACTGAATTTGTGATCAAGAATCAAAATAAAAATTTTGGGGAGTCCTTTACGAAAATTAAATAATTATGTTGACAATTTAATGCAGTGAATGCATTTATGAGTTTCACTTTAGTAATCTGTCTAAAATGCCAGTGCTTCATTGACCTTAATGGCCATCACATAGAAAAATGGAGGTAAGAGAGAGTAGTCAAAACTTGAGACATTTCCTTCTTCACCTCAAATGTTATGTCAGTAGTATTGTCGTAGGAGGAGATTGCAAAGAGTAGCCTGACTGGAGGAGAATGCAATTTAAAGAAAAAGGCATCAGGCAGTGTCAATGATAACAAGTCTTCTCTTGATTCTGATGTCAGGAAAGCTGTTGCAGGTAAACATGACATTTTCTTTAAGAATTACACTATAATTAAAATTTAATTGCATGTTCTTTTCCTAATTTTTGTTCAAATGCAATACCTACCTTGCAGAATTTATTAAGGAGCAGCTGAGAATCACCTCTGAAATAGTCCAGGAGAATTAAGCAATTCAGGCAGCAATTAAAGCAAAACTCAGTAATGAATAGACTGCCTGAAAGAAGAAAGTTAAAGGAAATGAGGCATCAGATATTTGCTATAATTGATGCTTTCATTTCATTAGACATTAAATTTTTGAAATATACGTTCAAAATGAATTTGTATGAGCTGTATTTCTTGGCCCCCTATTTATGGCCTTGGCCTACTCTTTTTGAGGAGTATTTTCCGATGAATGGATTTACTCCAAATACTATGTCAATTTTCTATTGCCATTTTATTTCCCAGAAAATTTATGTTGCTTGAAAATCTGTCATTCATGAGGCACTTCAGCTGATGAAGGTTCATAGGTTTTGTTCCTGGTTAAAACATAACTTTGTTTAATGAAACTCTAATTTATTAATTAAAATTGACCCAGGCTTAAGCACCTATGTGCCATAATCATAATGTACCAAAACTACGCATTTACTGGAGCTAGTATGCCTGGGTACCAGAGAGTTTTTTTACCTTGATGTGGGCTTATAGGTGCTGAAGCTGAAGACGATTACAGTGTAATATATTTTTGC
Organism: Platycnemis pennipes; assembly: GCA_933228895.1. NCBI lineage: Eukaryota > Metazoa > Arthropoda > Insecta > Odonata > Platycnemididae > Platycnemis > Platycnemis pennipes. Next base: position 99,777,160 of record OW121846.1, on the reverse strand, counting down.
CATGCTGAATTTCTAGAGCCCGGGAATTAGCTGTGCATCATACTTAAATTATTATCTACTTTTTTAATTGCTAATGAGTGTTTACATCAACGCTCAATGCTAACTCACAGTCGAGTAGTAACAGTACTGCCCATTATTGAAATCTCTGCTAAGTATAGCAGAATGGTGAGTGATTTTAATACTGAAATTTTAATACTGGCCAGTATTAAATTTCTGTATGGGTTCACATTATGTGTATTAGACATTATTTCATGACCTCCATATTGATGTCACTGCATGGACCTTTTTTGGATGACATTAACATGGCATCCAATGAACATCCAAAGGATGTCCATAAGGCTCTTCTGGATGTTAAATGGCCATTGGACATCATGCCATGGCTGGGGACGCCTGTCAGTTATGAAAACAATATTAGACTGGCAAATAAGGATCTTTTTCTTATTTTAGATACCAAGTGAATGCGTGAACATTTCCTTAGCAAAAGGACAGATCTGCTTTGCCATCTCCGCCAGCCCTACTCAGCCACTGTACGTAAACGAGAAATGTGATGTCTGCATTTTCATACTCCTATGACATCTCAATCTGTGTTCGGAGCAGCCTCAGTTGGAGATGTGTGAAAATAAACCCTCCAAGATTTATTCTATTAGGAGTTCTATGCCAGTGTTCTTCATAGCATTCCATTAATGAGTACTCCATCATAATTTCTATAGGTACCTACCTGTCCGCCACCTATCAGTTTCCTTAAGGGTTTGGATTATTTTCAGCCATATCTGTTCAACCCTGTTCTTCTGTTTTCCATGATTTTTTAAATCATGATAATAACAGTTAATGGCTCCATTCAGTGTTTCATTGTTCGTTGTGAAGCTAGACCTTTGAATGGAATTCAAGTGTGGCTCTACATTTTTCTTCTTTCTTCTCGATTAGAGAAATAGTGAGTCTTAACTAAATATAAAACTATCTTTTGCACAGTAATTTGATCACATCACCAATTATCTTATTTTCATTTGTAGCTAGCCATGATAAATATAAATTCCACCCTCCATTTTCACAGTATTCTCCTCTAAATAATTATATTAATGTCGGCGAAAGAAACTAACATTTTTCCATCATGGAACAGATTTACTCAGTTAAGAATATAAAAGAAAGAACTTTTAATCTTCTGGTGAAAGTGGTTTAGGTACATCATAGAGATCCACTCATATGATATTTACAGTATTGAGTGGTTGTGCAAAGAAAAAATATTAGATGTAGCAAAGCCGTACATACATAACTTGTGGATTACAAATAGACATTAGAGTTCTAATATCTACTTGTAATTTAATAATCCACAAGTATCTAGATACTGACTCCATTAAGTTTATATTCCTTTTTCCTATAAATGGATTATTTCTTCACCAGTCTTCCACTGGGTGATAGGGTTTATCATTTTTGCCAACATATTATCGACCGACTCATCGGTGGGGCTGTTGCTGACACGTTGGATAAGACTGTCGCTGGAGAGGAACTAGTCTGACCTAGAAACATCAGCAGAAATGAAACTACCTTTCATAGGATAAGAGACTGAAGAAGATATCATCCAGCTCAATTACTGTGAATCACCAGAAAATTCCTTGTTCTTAATATTTTCTTCTGTTGGTAATCAATGCCTCTGAGAATACTGGTGAAAAAATATCAATTTCAGAAAAATTAGTCCCTTCTCAGCCAAATCAGAACGATTAAGTATAGAAGTTTGCTTTCTAATCACACAAAAAAACAGTATAAAAATAAAATTTCCCAATGGCTCTGATAAATAAGCTTTTAACAAGATTTTAGGTACCTGAGTTTCCAAGACCATGTCGTCTGAAGTGGACTGCATATAGTCCCTAATAGCCCTCTTTTAATGGCAGAGAGAAAAGCTTTCTAAATCAATGCACAACTAATTCTCAAACCCTGTCCCATATAGATCAGAATCCCTGAAATCCTCAAAAAATAACTGTTGTAATTCCTCAAATTCAGGAGATGTTTTCCCAAAGGGGGATGTTTTTAATTCGTATTTATTATTTTATTCATACAGCAAGTACAAATCAGTGCAATGAAGAAGAAACTGGCCCCTTTATCAAATTATTTCTTGGTGAACTTAATAGCTGAACTTACAACTAACTTAGAACTGGCAGTCTTAACTTATAAAAATATGATATTTGTAATCTAATGTAGAGCAGCAAAAAACACTTACTCTTGTAAAAAAGTTCATTTTAATTTTCTTAAGTATCATGCACACTTCTTTTACATTCCATTGATCCCTTTTATGTGTTTGTCTCCTGTAAACCAAACCTACTGGAGCATGTAGAGTAATGATGTAAGGAGACTTGTCTTCTTCGTAAGAATTCTTTTGAAAAAAAGTTTTCTTAAAAAGAATTCTTTTTTAGGAATTCATACAAAGCATATCAGCGTACATCTCTTGAAAATATATTTTTCTGAATGGCCACCAGCATTGACCTGGTTGGGTGTTTGGTATTCCACTGTGTGGTTTAGAGGAAAAACCATGTCTTATAGTCCAGAAAATATATTTATGTATTTTCATAATCATATAAGTATAATACATCCCTGATCTTTATCAGAATAAAATACCATGGGGATTGCAGCAGCCATCAACACTAGTACACCACTCAGCCTATAGTTTATACAATTAGCTAATACTTGTTAAAGCTCTCAATGTATTCGGCAAGAATAATATCCAGGTCCAAGCCAATTATGAACCATTGGGATTTGAATAGCCATCAGCATTGACCTGGTTGGGTGCTTGGTATTCCACTGTGATCTTTGGGGGAAAAACCATGTTTTATAATTGAGAAAATATATGTATGCATTTTCATAATCATATATAATACATCTCTGTTCGTTAGCCTTTCTCAGAATAAAATGCCAACTGTATATATGTATTATTATGTTTTACCAATAAAATTCAAGCTATGGTTTTTAAGGTAATATTCAGCAAAGCACTAGGTGATATTTTTTCAATCTAAAGTTTGCTTGGATAAAACTCAAGATGTATATACCTCATTATTCCTCCTTAATTACTGTGTAAATTTGAATATTCCTAGGTGCCAGCACTCCATTGGATCTCAGTCTTGAGACTCGCAAAGAGCTGGAGAAGAAACTAGCAGAAAAGGCTGTGGTAGAAGAAAAGAAACCAGAATCAGTGCTGCCGCCATTTTATGCAGACCTACGAGTTAGTGTGCCAACAGGTGTGAGCCTTTTGGCAGTAGCATTAACATTGACCACTGTTGTCATATGCCTCAAAAAGAGTGAGTATCCTTATCTCATTATTTTCCAGTAAATACTTTTGCTCATTATTCTTTCTAAACTAGCCTGAAAAGTTCCTCGGCATTATCCATATATACAATTGAAGAATATGGTGCATCTGTACTGGGTTCCTCATATCTGGAATGTATACTTTTAAGCACCTTTCAAGCAATTAGTTACTTGAAAGAAATTAATATTTACCTAATGAATGAAAAAATTAGCTGGTTTGCACTTTGATTTTTTTTTGGATCATAGGTTCAAATCATCAAATGACAAGGTTTTCTTAGATATTCTGGAATAAAAATAAATACCTTCACCCATATTCTATAAAATAAATTTCATGACATATTTCTTTTGAATAGGTTTAAAAATAAAACATTTTTTTTAGTATTCATAATAAATACATCTTCAGAATATACTGAAAGAGGATACAATTCTTTTCAAATGACCTGCAAGAGTATACCTATTAAGATTCTTGTGAAGGCAGGGAAGCCTATTTTGATATTACATATATAAATGTTAAATGTCATGAAGATGGTTAGTTATCACTTTAAGATCTAATAATGATTGTGTTTTTGAATCTAATTAGCCTAATAGGAAGCATTGTGAGAAATAGAAAATTTGAGGCTCAGGGGAGAGTCATTTCCAATTTTTTTAGTGGCTACATTTTTTCATTCAACACTTCCTTAAATGGCCTTGGAGAGTCTTATCAGAAAATTATTTTTGTATCTCTGGTTTTGGAATTATTTTAAGGTGAAACTTGTCTCGCCACCCAAGGTGTACTTTTTTCAAAAACTTTTACTTTGAAATGTATTTTTTTAATTATTCTCCTGAAATATTTGTGAACTGTATTAATACATTTTCATAACATAATACAACTTAGCCATATTGAGGAAAATAAATTTTATTTCAATTGGAAGTTTGCAAAATTGAGCGATTTTCAATATTTCTTATATTGCTGAAAAGATAAAAATAAAACTTATACAAAATATTTTTTTAATCCACAATTTTATTTTAGAAGTACTTACTTACACCAAAATTTGATAAATAAATTATTTCATACCAACATTTCAAAATTTCTAGATTCGGAAAGAAAAGTTAAAATTGTGTTGTTAAAGATATTTAAATTGACCAATTTGATTAATGTTTAAAATTGTTTCCCATAAATAAGAGTAGATATCAAAAATATCTTAACTTTTCACTCACAGTGTTCTTTTTTTTCTCGGAGTTAAAACTGCTCAAATAACTGTAAAAAAACTATTTTAACCTCTTAGTGCACCTATACAATAAAATCGAGAATTTTGAAAACATTTTATTTAATAAGTTTTATATATAATAGAAAGAATGACAAGCTTGTATTATGACAATCACCAAAAAGTAAAGCCAGCAGAGTTAATGCATTTGGCTGCCACTTTTGAGCCAAGCATAAAACAAAGTGTTGCCCTCTAAAACACACAGATTTCACCCAGGGACATAGGTTCCCAGTGGTTTCCCACCATGTACACCCCGAATAATGTTAGTCCGTTAGTTCCTGGAGAAACCAGCCAGGTATAAATGGGAATATTTCCACCGAGCAGTTAACTGTGAGTTACCTCTGCCATTAACAGTGCAAATCAACCAAGCATGTGGCATGAGCTTTCATCACTGGTTAAACAGATGCTTTGTGTTCTCACTAATCAATGTTACAAATAAGTGTAAATGGTAGCTTCATTTTAATGAACTTAAGGTGGAGGAAATAGAGATTTACCCATTAGTTTTCTTTTTAATAATTAAATTAACAAGTGAAAGTATTTGCTTGCTATTTTTATATCTTCCCTATTTTAAGAATCCACTGCTCCACCAACAACCGAAGATGTTAACCCTGCTCCTTCTGTGGATGTTAAGGTGCAGTATTACAGTGCTTTGGCCAGGGACCAACAGGGAATGGATATTCCAAGACCTCCAAGTTCTCCTCCTCATGCCCCTGTGCCATGTGGCCAAGGACACATTCCAGGTTTGATATTTGAAATTAGTGAAAGCTCCAATTATAATAAAAAATATTTATTGTAGAAATCCAAGAAGTTTCTTGATATAGCAAAGAAAAAACTGGTCACTTACCTACTGTTGAAGTTAAAGTTTTATGTGAGGTAGCCGTACAAATGACTGTTATTCCTAAATACGCTCATCTTTGAGTGTTATGAAATTTTGGGGTGCTTACCTGGCCTATGGAGTTGGTGAAGGATGTTTGGGTATGAGGCACCCGTGAGGCACTCCTGGGTCACACTCTGCTTTAATGCCAACATTTCAATGGGCAAGTTGGATGGCTATCATTTTCAGAGTTGGATGAACCACCCAACCCTGTAGACAATTGACGACTCGCTCATTGAAACATCAGTGGGATTGCAGAGTGTGACCCAGTGGAGTTCCTGAATAGTCTTCACCATCTTTGAGTGTTATTCACTATTACTGTGGCATAGTTTATATAACCGTTAAACATTTAATAGTTATTTAGATAATAGTCAATAGAGGTCATTATTTATTACCTCTTTGAAAGCAATAAGAAGCTATGGCTGAAGGAATATCCTTTCTTGCAAATAAATTTTTCTCATCTAGTCTAAGGTTACATGCATCTGACAGTCTCAATTATCTGGTATTCATTAGTTATTATTATTGTTAAGGTTACTATGTATAAAGTAACATCCACTCTTGAGTCTCTGGCTAGCATCAGGTTGCATTGCCATCATAATGGATGGAGACTTAAGGGGGGTTTTGGCAGTTTTCGTAGCCACTTCCGATACCCATTGGATGAGTGGCTGTGCTGCTTTAGGATGGTGCGTATGTAGCAGATGGAGAGAACCCAAGATGACTGCCTTCAGCATGAGTGCTAAAAGCGATTCCACCTGTGCCATGCTGGCTGGAATACACTTGATATTATCCACCATCCACCAAGCACACCTATGATGAGGACTTCTAACTTAACAGTGTGTCAGGGTACATCTGTCGAAGTTCAAACAGCAGGTCTTGATATTTTGTCTGTATTTCCACCTCCTTCATGTCCATATTCATTTCGGAAGGCACCGAAAACTGGATCACATGCATGGTGGTCGAGAAGAATGATATCAGGATAGGATCAGGATAGAAGAATGATATAATTAGTCACCGTCAACTGCCTGGTGGTGAAAAAGGAATACCTAATTGCACCAGATTTTACATTTAGTGTTCTCCATGACAGACTCAATCTCTCCAGGTGCATATTGCATGACAAGTGTTTCATCCAAGCCATAATGTTGCCGCAAGTGAAAATATAATACCTGCAGAGCCGCATTGTGCCGAGTGAAATACGCTGACTTGGCATAAAAATTACATCCAGAGAGAAGATGACTCAATACCTCTGGCTGGGCTTGGCAGGCTCTGCATTTCATGTCCGCTACCTCCACCTAAAAGATAAGGCGGCGGTACACGATGGTGTTTATGACACCATCCTGGCATGATGTCATGCAGGCTGTTACCTGACAGATATAACAGAAAACCACATTGGAATTGGTAACTAAATTTCCAAACAATTTGCACATATTTTAAAATGAATCAATCATGCATCTTAAATAGAAATGACAATAGAGAGCAATGAAAATACAATCTGAATTATGATTATTAAATTTGAATTGCAATGATTTGAACACCTGCACATTGCTCACAAAATTAATAAAACGTGATAGAAACTTCATCAGTGATATTAGAAAAAAACAGAATTATCGTAGGCAACATGACAACCATATATTCACAACTTACTACAACAAAATTGGACATTGGAATGGGTAACTAGATTCCTTACCCATAAATGACACTGTCAGAAAAAATGGTGTTTTCTATTGGTGCCTGAAAAGTATTGTTTTACTGAGAACGACCCTAACTCTACCATTCACTCCTTTGGAATTATGGACATTGGCACTGTGGTGAAGTCTGATAGTGAGGTACTACTCTACAATGTTTTTCATTAAAGCAAGCACATGTTTGCCACTTGGTACCCCACCAAATGGTCATTCTGTTTATATGTCTGTATGTGGGGCATTTAGTTGATGTTGGTCAGTGAGTGTAGAATATTTTTTGTCTTATGGAGAATAAATTCATGCACTCGAAATGCTCTCTCTACAACTTTATGCATCTACATATTAACGTATATTCTCCTGGCACCCACAAACCTTCACTGAGTAAGAACAGAGTGAAAATAAAGTTGAAAACAATAGGGAATTGGCAGGAATTTTTCCATAAGAGAATAAAGCTCAATTATTGCATAAAATTGCCTCACTCTATGGAAAGTAGCTATGCAAGGAGTGAAGATAATAAATAAAGGATTACCATAATGTACAGTGAAGCCTCTCACCTACGGACATGAACTGTCCAAGAAAATGTGTCGGTAAGTGAGAGGTGTCCACAAGTTGGAGGTGACCCAAATAAACTCTCATTTTTACGCATCGTTTTACCATGCAAATATTATACTGTAAGAATTTAAAGCAGCTGAAAGAAATCAATTTATATCAAATATCAACTCTTAGTAATTTAAAATAAATTGGTAATAATAAAACAATATAATGCATTTAATCACATATGTGTGTACCTACATATATTTAAAATTCTCGATGCATCTGCACACTTTAATATGAATGCATAGGTACAAACATATAGCTCACTTTAGCGTAAAGAAATGATTGATTTTGGTTTTCTTATTTCTTTTTGTAACCAATTCTATTTCGAAATTTAACTGTACATCAACAAGGCTACTTAATGCCTCGCTGTTACCTTTTGAAATGCAACATTTTTTTAACTGTTCAATTAGATGCAACGCACCAGTGTACGATACCGCAAGCATCTCTTCCACTATAGGCTCAGGCTCACTGTCATCACTTACACTGATTTCATCGTCTCCTTCATCAAGAGTACTTTTAATAATTTCTTCTATGTCAACCTCATGGTCCATGGTCAATAAATTAGAATCAATGCTCACATATTCAACACTTTCGCCAATATCAATTAACAAAGAGTCTAACTGCAAGTCATTTGTGACATTTTCCAGCTCTGGTGACAATTCAATGTTAGTGAACCCCGATTTTAAAAAACAATTACACACGGTTGAACTTTTTGTGTGATTGACCGCTCAATCAATCCAAAATATTACGGCAAGAACGGTAATAACCTCCCCACGCGTGTGTGGGAATGCCCTTGGTCAATTTTAGATACCATGCATTTTAAAATGAACTGTCTGTAGAAGACAGGTCTGAAATTTTTAATGATGCCTTGGTCCATTGGTTGTAATGCAATGGTAGTGTTAGGAGAGAAAAAATTAATTTAATATTTTTTAATGTTAAATCGGGATGTCAAGGAGCATTGTCAAGAAATAGCAAAATCTTCCTTTTTTCCTTTCCCATTTTTATCAAGATTTTGCAAACACTGTCATTATCTCCGCAGTCATCCAAGCCTTCTTATTTAATTTCCACAATGGGCAGTTTATCTTTACTCACTCCTTTGAAGCACCTTGGATTCTCAGCTTTTCCTATCGCCAGCGGTCTCAGGAAATCACCTTCCATGTTAGTGCCAAGTAAGACTGCCAGCCTCTTCTTTGATGCCTTCCCTCCATAGCATTTTTCTGATTTTAGTGCCAGGGTTTTGTTAGGTCAGGCCCTAAAAAACAATCCCGTTTCATCTGCATTATAGATGACCCTGGGTTTGAAGTTTTCCTGCAGCACAGGTAACCTCTCAATCCACTCCATAGTACCTTCTTTGCACACCTCTGCAGCCTCCCCGCGTGCAGCTTTAAACACAATATTGTGTCTTACGCAGAATTTTTCCAGCCACCCATTTGAGGCCTTAAAGTTCTCTATACCCAGTGCCACTCCAACTTCAAGCGCTTTTTCTTGTAAAAGAGGTCCAGAGACTGGCAAATTATTTACCCTCACTTTTGTGAACCACTCGAAGAGAACAGCGTCCAATTTGTTTCCCTATGAAATCACTTTTTTAGCATTTCCATTGTGATTTCCTGTCCACAACTTCATGATGGTCTCCTCCTGCTTAAGAATACCAGCAATTTCTGTTTTACTCCCCTGCCACACACCCTCGTGGTGGCTCGCAGGGTATTACGTAGATGCAGATGTACTCACACCGAAATGAACCACTAATTTACGGACACCACTCTTTTCTTTATCTGCATGTTCCAACACCTGCCCTTTCTCTTGAAAGTAAAGACTTACCAATCGGCATCCCGTAATAAAATTGAGATGCTCCCTAGCACCGTAAACTGTATGAAATGTCACAATGCACAAATGACGGCGAGGTGGCACAGTTGGAGAGGTTCGAAAGGTACTGAAATCTGTCAAAAGCTTGGAAGTCTACATCCAACAGAAGAAGACGGCTGGTAATTGGCTGCATATGAAATATACACAGCCGATTACTCGAGGGCAGCGGTCACTCTCTGTGCATCATACCAAGCCCTCCTACGTGGCCATGTCCCTCTTGCCTCGGGGCCAGGGCCTCCGTGGGGTGATCCTTCATTTGGGATTAGCATTTCCAAGAATTCAATCGAGGACACCCTTTTGTTTGTTTTATCTGTAGACAGCTGCATACAAATCATAGGCAACCCCTTGCTTGAGGATCATACGCGCATCTGGTCGAGGTGCTCTTTTGTTTGGGATTAGCATTTCGAAGAATGTATTCCAGGACACTTTGATTCAACCACATGCACATTTTTGTATCTTCACTGGTTTTACCATTTTTACTGTCCTCTTTTCACCAGCTATTCATAAACGTTATTTTAGAGGAAAGAACTTTCGTTTTTGAGAGATGGGTCAGAAAACCCATGGCGATGGTGTCCGTAAAAGAGAAAAATTTTGCCCAACAAGGTGTCCGTGTCCGTAAGAGGGAGTGTCCCTATACTAGAGGTTCGATCCTTATACAAATACATATAATTCTGCTGGGGAATTACAAACTGTCCTTAAGTCAGAGGTGTCCGTAAGTTAGAGGTGTCCGTGAACAGAGGTTTCACTGTACTTTCTTGATTATAAAGCAATTCCCATTCCTAGCAGCAATGATCATTATCTGATCAACATATTAAAGTGAAATCCACACTGATGGTGTATCTAGCAATGTAGTGATTCCACGAAGATTTTGCATGCTTTTCATTTTCTAATATCATAGTATGCACATTTGTGTAACTACAGTGCACACCATGATTTTTCAAAAAGAACTACCTAACATAATTAAATTTCACCGGTCACTCCAACGATTAAACAGATTTAAATAAAGTACTGAGCTCAACAGTGTATTCAATGCTGAAAATATAATGCCAATTACAGAGATACAAATATACATTTGACATACAATGTAAATATGTACTTGTGAAATGAAGATCCACCTTTCTTTCCCTTTTCTTGACAAGTATATGCATTACAACACCAGACCATTTTTAAAGAAGTTTTCAATATGCCTCTATACCAACACGGTGCACACAAGTGAAATCATGCCTTCTCTGACAGCATATTTTTCTAAGTGGTCATAAGATTTGTTAGCTGAACTGGTTAAAGCACCTGGCTGGAAATTAGGGGATCCCGGTTCAAGTCCTGGTCAAGGTGAATGATTTTTTCTCTATGGAATGTCTACTACTCCACAGAGAATGTTGACGTTACTCTATACGTTCATTGGTTTCTCACTAGGTGTTTCATACAATGAAGCATGATGTTTTTAATCTTCACACACAATAATGTGCATTCACCTCTATTAAATTCTTGCCATATTTTTCCATAACTGATATTCTATTGCCATATTTTAAATTGTTTTGCTTTTTAAAAGAGATTATTCAAAAAGCTTGCAAAGGTTGCTTCTAGATTTTACTGCATTTGGACCATATTTATGGCTATCAGCTTCTATTTTGTTTTAGCCAGAATCTTAAAAGCAAGGAAAGCAATCACATTTGATTTTTCAACGAATCTGAATACACTTATTTCTGTATCTACAGGAGAAATTCTTAAAGAGATAAATGTGGTAGATAGAGATAGATATAAAGAGATAAACCATCACATTTATAGTCTAGCACTTTGCTATACTATAAATGTGAAGCATAAGAAGAAGACTGTAAAGCATTCATTGATTTAGTAAAAAATAGCAGCTTCAACTGGGGATCAGAATGAAATGTGATGGTTAAGCAAAAGAGTATTATTTGTTTATTTAACCAAAAAGGGGATTAGTTATGCCCATATTAATATGCACTGATAAGTATTAGAAATAGCCCTTCATTACATGAGCCACAATATCAGGATCAAAGACAGTCCTCACTTATTAGAATTTATATACATAGGTTAATTTAAGTAGTCTGAAAAGAAAACGTATTTATCTGGTTATTACTGATAACAATGGCTATCAGCCTTTTTCATGATGATAATGGATGTGCCGAGGGGCCACTACATTATTTCCCCAAGTTTTTGAAGATTCTGATATTAAATTTAATCTGAGTTAGGTGGTTAATCACTTTAGCAGGGAATAGATTTTTATTTCCACTCTTACCTGGGGGAACAATGTAGTTTAAATATTGAGTATGTGGATATATCTGTGCTCCCTATCACATGATGCACATGAATGATAAAGGTCAGCAGATACATTTGCTTTCTCAATCTAACTAGGGGTTAAAATCTAAGAGCTTCTATTCAATATGTGTCAATATATTGAAAATATATTTTAAAATATATTTTCATTTCCTTCAAAAGTGCATTTGTGGGCCAACTAGTTTTTCTTAATCACCAATATTGCATCTCAACCAATTGTTTACAAACTCAGACCAATTATACAGAAGTTAGTGGTTATTCAGCAATTATCATATTGCATGCAATTTCTTTTTTGGCCTTACAATGCTTATCTTCAATTATGGATAGAATTATTTTCCCCATTATATAGTGCTAATGTATGAAATACTTGATTTCACCCATAGAATATGGTGAGGATATATATCCTTATGCAACTTTCCAAGTTCAGAAGACCAATGAACAACAGCCTCCTCCACGAGGATTTCAAACATTTGTCTACCAGGACTCTCGAGTGATGGCGGGAGAAGCAATGGCTGCAAGAGAGGTACATAAAGATATTATTTTCTCCTTTTGCAATGCTTTGAATAATGTGCATTTGATGGGTATTCAATATACATATTTGGCTGGCATAGCTCATTGTGGAATCAGGATAAGACAATTGAAAAAAATAAGGACAAGCAGGATATTTTAATTAGAAATTAATTTTTGGTTTTCCAAGTAGACCTTGGCTTAATAATGGCAAGCATTAAACATTTATTAAATTTTCAGTTAGTACAAGACAGTTTCTCTCTGTGATCATGGGTACATAATGAAGAAAATTGTAACTTTAAATTTCATTGCTATCATAATGTGTTGGGTCGAACTTTATACATGCCTAAAGTCATGGTACCAACTATGTTTGCTTTCGTTGACCAATGACTGAAATCCATGGAGTAATATTCCTACTTATCCTGAAATATGGAGTAATATTGCCAAATGGATATATTTATGAAACAATTAGTTAGGCCAATAAATGTTCGTCTCCCATTACTTTCATTCTAAATCTATCATGCTCGTTTTATATATTCTATATAAATTTGATTCAAATATGAGTCTTAAAAATGTGGGGTGATGAGAATTAGGAAATGCATAGTTAAATTTTATTGCCTTCTTTATCTTAAAACTCAGAAACAATATAAGCTCATTGCATTTTATTTGTTTTCTGTGCTTTTGATTTTGCTTTTGTCTGCAATCCTTCTAAGCCATGTAGATTTTGCTTTGTGCTGTGTGAATATGTGGCCCCCAAAACTATTTTAATTATTTAAATTATAATCTTTAGAAAAAGTACTGGCATGAAGGAATACCTCTGCTTACCTATTTTGTGATATTTTAATTATTGTTGTTGTATAATACACTTAAAAATTAGCATCCTTTTTTCTTGTGTAATTTTATATGTGCCTATTTCTGTTGGTCCATCATTGGCAATTGATGAATCACATGTTTTGTAAGGAGATGCTCTAGAAAGCTATTCAGCGAAGTTCATTGCATAGTGTGTGCACGAATGCTTGACTTCGAAGGTTATTCAAATTAAGCAGTGTTCCCTTACCAGCTAGTGAAATGAAGTGAGGTAATTCTTTCAATGGGAATTTTTTGGCAGGTCCATGGGAAGAGCATGAGTGAAGGTGTAATGCATTATCTCATCTAAGCTAATTGCGCTAGGAAGGAATAACAAGTTACCAAAAGGATGAGTTTTTGTCACATTCTACATGTTGTTACCTACTCAAACTTCAAGAGGAGGTTTTTGCTTATCAGGCCTTCTTGTACCAGAGACAATATTTGTGGAGAACATTGTGTCCCAGGAACTAATGCCTTGATAAGCAATTTTATCAATAAAAAGTGTTTCCTGCTGAAGAGCATTGTTTTTTTGAAATATAATTGTGCAAGGTCTTTTTCCTCTCACCTACTGACCAGTGACCTATCTGACCCATGATTTTGTCTGATGTCGAATATTGGATGGGAAGTTTTTCATGCAGCTTGAGAAAATAATTGATATTTTGAATATTGAATTCGAATTTACTTGCATCTGATTGAAATTCCAGTGTGTTCTTAAAAATGTTTTAAAGAAGCTATGAGGCTAAAATTCAGCTTATAATCTCATGTTCCAAATTAAACCACCACCAAAAGTATGTAATAATACAAGTGCTAACCACATGCCATCTTTGTATTGTACTTACTATTAGCCATTTTAAGGGAAGAAAAATAGTTTAAGAATGGAAATACCATTTGGGTTTCCTTTAAAGACAGCATAGTACATAACTCTTTTGCATCATGCTTTTTGTGATGAGGTGCATCAAACCATTCCTTCATTGGTACTTACTGTCCAAAAATGTATGTGTATATTGGTGCATGCCTGTATGAAATCACAAACTTTGTATTTACACAATCCCAGGGCAAATGGGGATGCTATTTCAAGTTCTATGACTAATACACTAATTTAAACACACACATAAGCTACTGTAAATTTCATTCAAACTGAGCATTCCAAAGATTAAAAATTAAAATAGCTTCAATGAAATAAGGCATACCTGGGCCAAATTGAGTTTTGGTCATATACCTTGGTCTCATAACATGTGTACATAATATTACATGACAAAATGATAGCTATAACAATAGCAGTGGTAGTGTTTTGCAATTTTCATAACTTTGTACTTATTTTTATAATAATATAATAATACCATATACCTGCCAAGCGACATGTATTATCATACATTGAGTATGGCACATCAAAAATGTCTTTTAAATCAGTGCTCTCTCTCATTACTACAACTAATAGTTTCTACTCCCTTTATTTTCAGCTAGTTGATGCACAAATAAAAAAACATAAAAAAAAGCATGAGGGGCACTTTTGAAGCTTAGTACCTGAAACAGTAAAGGAAAAAAATGAGGTTCAGACCCTCAAATTGAGCTGAATCATGTTTTCAGTAATCATCTGGACAGTGAATTATGCATTAAAATCAAATACATATAAATAAAAAAATGGCTGGCATTATTTTTAGCAGGAAAAAGTTGACATTTTGGTTAAATTATTTTACTATTGGATTCTATTCAATCCTTTGTCAATATCAGTGTTGAAAAATATTTGAAGTCATGAATCATATTTTTATTTTTGGGCACTTCCTTTACAAAAATGGATTTACCACTATTCGAAGAAAAAAGTTATTGGAATCCAGATATTGAGAATTATGTCAAATACAGCTTGGGAAAGTAGCACATTTTGGAGGAAACCTAAAATCTTTTGCCATATACTATACAAAATAACTTAAGAAATGATAATATTGCTTCAAGTAAAATGAGAATTACTGAGATAGCCAACTAGAATATGAATTCCAAAGCTATTTATAAAAACTGCAATGAGCTGTTATTTGCCACCTTGTGATACCAATTGTGAGACCAGACTCCAAATACCAGTACTTTGAAGTTCTGGCACTTGGAGTCTGGTCACCACAGCTCTCGTATATGAACTGATGAAGATTGTTTGCCAAGTCAGATATTAAAATTTTTAATATGCTAAAGCCTTCATTTTTACAAGAAAACAGCAGCAAATTCAACTAAGTTTTAACAGAAAAATCAGAATGTTAAAAAAATATTTTGTAATTCTGAAACAAGTGGATGATTAAAATTTAACTTTGCATATAGCATTTTGTATCATGAATCTAATATCTATCAGCAAAATTTTACAGAATATCAATTGAAATTGGTTAAAAACGTGAAACCAGTTTGCCAATCAAGAATTCTGATTCATCCTGCTTAGCTTTGCAGATGAACAAGGCCCTTTTGCAATAATAAGGTGAGGAATGCTGATGATGTAATATCTCTAGATCACTGAGGTTATTCTGCTCATCTCTAAAATTGGGATTTAAATGTTAGCATTGAATCTACTGCACACATTATCTACTGCACACAAGGGTTAAAGATCAAAACTAAGTACCGGAAGAGATTTCTCTTTGTGAATCTAATTCTTCCCACGTAGCACACTAGCTAGAAAAGGCACCTAAAATGGGCACCAGACTACTTCATGCACCTTAAAGTTGCCCAACATAGGCACCTAGGCATGCCTGCTTTTAATGGCACCTAAAAGATGCCTTAGGAGAGCCAAACAAAGCCACACAGCATGATTTATGTCTCCTAGCATAAATCAGGTGATCCCTGTTGAAAATACCTGTAGTTCCCCATTGATCCCTGAAGTTTTCTGTTGAATTAAACTTCCCTTGCACTGGCTTCTAATTGCTGCTTTGTCTCTGAAACTTTTCTGAGTTGCCCAAAATTTATCTTTTGATTTATTTCACTTCAAAATTCAATATTTTTGTGTTTCCCCTGAAATGATTTTACAATGCTTACTTTGAAACCATTTCATATTTTATGTAAAGTTTACCTTCACAACATTATTTTTACAAGAATAGGATATAACATTATTTCTCCCCACCTCCAAAGGACTGACATAGCGATAGTTCACGCCTTCGAAAGACTTCCCACACAGCACAGGATATCAAATGATCATCCATTGTATATCCATGGCTGGATATCCGTGGATGGATATCCATTAATGGATATCCATTGTATATCCACTGGATATCCATGGGTGGATATCCAGCCATTGATATTCACTGGATATCCAATGGATGTCCTCGGCTGGATGTCCATGATTGGATATGTCTTGGATATACAACAGATGTGAGTGAAAGTATATCTGAAATGTGATTTTAAACGTGATGCATGATCTTTAAGAGCGATTGAACATTGGTCAACGGATGATTTTTCTCAGTCCCGAGTAGATGGTATCGGACGTAGAGAAAGTACTGGTTTGCTCACCAGGAAACAGGTTCTCAGCATTATTTAGGAAACTCTTATTTATATCTCTTGGAGTTGAAAGAATATCAGTTGTGAATATTTACAATGGTCATACTTATTTTTATCCATAAAATGGTTATAAGGGAAATGTTTTAACGGCGCAAATATTCCATGTCAACCTTTTAGTAAAGTTAATAATCACAAATGTCTTAATGCCAGCCAGCAGCTGTATATATATGGACTCCAAGTCTCTATCCAATGATTGGAAAATATGTCAGGTCGTATATCAAATGATGATAGTGTAGACAGAAGTTAAGTGTATGTTGCTAAGTAGGCATCTCTGTAGAATGATAGGGTAGACAGAAGTTAAGTGTATGTTGCTAGGTAGGTGTCTCTGTAGAATGTGAGGTACAACTAGTAATCATTCAGTTAGTGCTTTGTCGAATGTAATCCTTTATTTTTTCAATTTTGGTGATAAGTGCACCCATGCAAGGTATTGTTTTTGTAGCAAGAAGGCAGAGGCAAGAAGGATTGTTTTTGTATTACTTAATGTATTTGGATACATTTTATATTGATGTTTCAGGTGCCATGAGATTAGTAAGGGTAGGTAAATTAATGCTTGTCACCCGTTTTCCAAATGCCTAAAATGTGCCTTAAAGTGGTGCCTTTTTAAGGCGCCTTGAAGGCGCACCTTAGCTCCGTGAAAAAGGTGCCTATAAGGTGCCTTCAATGTGCCTATTAAAGGTGCCTCCGAGGCGCCTTTAAGGCTCATTTTCCTGGAAGTGTGCTACGTGGGTAATTTGTGTGCTGTGTGGATAACTTGATCATGTCAACCCCCCCACCTTGGATTGAGCATAACACTAGGATCTCAGGTACTTTCATAATGAGCAGGCAGCTATGGACAATTCTAACAAGGGAGATGATATATGAGACCGTACCCAAGGAGAACATCAAGGTCATAAAGAGGTCAAAAAAACGTCATTTTGATGGTCAAAAAATCATCTCAATCCCAGGTCAATAATACCTATTTCCTTCCCTCCACAATTACTTTCCAACCACGACCTCTTCTGGTTGGTCAAAAAGAGGTATTGAAGACGTCTTTTCGATGGTCAAAAAACCCTCTCAATCCCAGGTCAATAATACCTATTTCTTTCCTTCCATCATGACCAAATTACTACCTCTTCTGCTCACATTAATTGCCATGAGAAAAAATTCACCTGGACCGGGAATCGAACCACGTACTTATGGCTTTCCGTACCACTGCGCAGACCACTACGCTACCCAGGATCCTTTATTCCCATGGCAATGTTACTGAAGATCAAGGTACTAGATTTTGAGCCCTCGCGGTCCATCAAGGATGGCAACGCAATGGAGAAAGGGCTTCAAAGAAGACACGACCAATGGTGAACCCAATCCAGCGCTAAAGCCGCGCTTGGCGGTAAATGTAGAATATTTCAAGCCTGCCGCGTGAACGGCGGTGAAATTCACAATAATTGCCATGAGAAAAAATTTCCATGGCATATCCATGAGAAAAAAGTTTCCATGAAATATCCTACATTTACCGCCATTTTACCACTGGATGGGGTTCACCATTGGTCGTGGCTTGTTTGAAGCCCTTTCTCCATTGCGTTGCCATCCTTGATGGACCGCGAGGGCTCAAAATCTAGTACCATGAACGTCGGTAAAATGGCCGAGGAAATAAAGGATCCTGGGTAGTGCAGTGGTCCGGAAAGTCAAAGGTCAGTGGTTCGATTTCCGGTCCAGGTGATTTTTTTCTCACGGCAATTAATGTGAATTTCACCGCCGTTCACGCGGCAGGCTTGAAATATTTTACATTTACCGCCAAGCGCGGCTTTGGCGCTGGATTGGGTTCACCATTGGTCGTGTCTTCTTCCGCAGGCTTGAAATATCCTACACTACCACTTCTGGTTGGTCAAAAAGAGGTCATATAGACGGCATTTAGATGGTCAAAAAAAATGTGGAAAATATACCGAGAAAACCTATTTTCTTCCCTTCCCTACACCATGATCCAAGGACAAATCTTTGCGTTGGTCAAAAATAGGTATAAAAACGTGAGATGAATGGTTATTATTTCAATAAGTAAATTAAATAATCAATAGAAAACCAGACAAAGAATTCAATATGTTTTCTATAACAAAAAGTTATTGTCCGAGAAGTGAGATACACACCATCCCTTCTTGGTATAGTCATTTCTTTAATAAACCTCCTGGAGGGAGCATTTTTCAACCACACCTTCCCAAGGAGAACATCAAGGTCATAAAGAGGTCAAAAAAACGTCATTTTGATGGTCAAAAAATCATCTCAATCCCAGGTCAATAATACCTATTTCCTTCCCTCCACAATTACTTTCCAACCACGACCTCTTCTGGTTGGTCAAAAAGAGGTATTGAAGACGTATTTTCGATGGTCAAAAAACCCTCTCAATCCCAGGTCAATAATACCTATTTCTTTCCTTCCATCATGACCAAATTACTACCTCTTCTGCTCACATTAATTGCCATGAGAAAAAATTCACCTGGACCGGGAATCGAACCACGTACTTATGGCTTTCCGTACCACTGCGCAGACCACTACGCTACCCAGGATCCTTTATTCCCATGGCAATGTTACTGAAGATCAAGGTACTAGATTTTGAGCCCTCGCGGTCCATCAAGGATGGCAACGCAATGGAGAAAGGGCTTCAAAGAAGACACGACCAATGGTGAACCCAATCCAGCGCTAAAGCCGCGCTTGGCGGTAAATGTAGAATATTTCAAGCCTGCCGCGTGAACGGCGGTGAAATTCACAATAATTGCCATGAGAAAAAATTTCCATGGCATATCCATGAGAAAAAAGTTTCCATGAAATATCCTACATTTACCGCCATTTTACCACTGGATGGGGTTCACCATTGGTCGTGGCTTGTTTGAAGCCCTTTCTCCATTGCGTTGCCATCCTTGATGGACCGCGAGGGCTCAAAATCTAGTACCATGAACGTCGGTAAAATGGCCGAGGAAATAAAGGATCCTGGGTAGTGCAGTGGTCCGGAAAGTCAAAGGTCAGTGGTTCGATTTCCGGTCCAGGTGATTTTTTTCTCACGGCAATTAATGTGAATTTCACCGCCGTTCACGCGGCAGGCTTGAAATATTTTACATTTACCGCCAAGCGCGGCTTTGGCGCTGGATTGGGTTCACCATTGGTCGTGTCTTCTTCCGCAGGCTTGAAATATCCTACACTACCACTTCTGGTTGGTCAAAAAGAGGTCATATAGACGGCATTTAGATGGTCAAAAAAAATGTGGAAAATATACCGAGAAAACCTATTTTCTTCCCTTCCCTACACCATGATCCAAGGACAAATCTTTGCGTTGGTCAAAAATAGGTATAAAAACGTGAGATGAATGGTTATTATTTCAATAAGTAAATTAAATAATCAATAGAAAACCAGACAAAGAATTCAATATGTTTTCTATAACAAAAAGTTATTGTCCGAGAAGTGAGATACACACCATCCCTTCTTGGTATAGTCATTTCTTTAATAAACCTCCTGGAGGGAGCATTTTTCAACCACACCTTCCCAAGGAGAACATCAAGGTCAAAAAGAGGTCGTGAAGACGTCATTTTGACGGTCAAAAAATCCTCTCAATCCCAGGTCAATAATACCTATTTCCTTCCCTCCACCATGACCCAACCACGACCTCTTCTGGTTGGTCAAAAAGAGGTCGTGAAGACGTCATATTGACGGTCAAAAAATCCTCTCAATCCCAGGTCAATAATACCTATTTCCTCCACCACGACCTCTTCTGGTTGGTCAAAAAGAGGTCGTGAAGACGTCATTTTGACGGTCAAAAAAATGGTGTAAAATACACCAAGAAGACATATTTTCTTCCCTCCACCAAGATCCAAGGAAAACCTCTGAGTTGGTCAAAAATAGGTCATAAAAACGGGAGATGAATGGTTATTCTTTAATTAAGTAAATTAAGTAACCAAATGAAAACTAAACAAAGAATTCAGTGTTTTCTATAAGGAAAAGTATATTGTCCGAGAAGTGAGTTACACACCATCCCTTCTTGGAATAGTCATTTCATTAATAAAAATCACTTCCTGAAGGGAGCATTTTTCAACCACACCTTAACAGTCTTTTCTGCTACTTCGAGCCAGGAAGTAGCTATTTTTTTAACACAGCAGCTGCAAAATAAAAAACACCATATTAAAAAGTGAGATCAAGTCCAGCAAAAGTCATTTTTTGAAACTAGAAACTACAGTTTAGTAGCGATATAATCATGAGCATAGTTGGGGTTAACGATTTAAAGTTTTAGTCATGATCACCCATGGAATATATAAGCGAAGAAATTACAGATTGAATTATCGTGCAAAGCTAATAAAATACTAATAGAAGTAAAGTACTAGTAAGAATACTAACATGCAGATACTTACAGATTTGCCAGTTCCTTCACCTGCCGTTGAGTGTTCATGCCTCGTTTCATTAACGGAAAGATCAAAATGTGACGGGAATGAAGTCTCAGGAACAAGAACTATATTATTTTTAGCAAAAATCTTCTCAATTTTAAAATTTCACAGAAGCTCGAGATACGGCAGCGGCTAGCTCAATATTATGGCATCAGATAGCTAGTGATACGGCAGTGATGTGATCTAATGTCATCTCAGATACCACAGATCATTTGTGATGTGCGCTTCGCTGATCACTTCCGGTAAAGTGAACCATGTGAGCCAACGGTGGAAATGAACTCAATTGAAGAATATTAGAATTCTAAATCTCAAACGAGGCGAAGAAAAAAATTAAATATAGGCCTTAATTATTATTTAATATTATGCATGCTGAAAATATGCCAGCAATATATGTACAAATAGTTCTTCTTCACCAATTATCTGCATTTTGAATAGCGGTCTAGAATGTTGTCTTTTTAGACCACGTAAAAACCAATCCTAGACCACGATAATGACGGGGTAAAAATATTCAGAAATAGTGAGTAATCAGCTGAATTAGATACCAGAATGTACTTAAACTGCCAAATTAACTATTTTAACAATTTTTTCCCAAATATCTTTACTTCAGCATCCATGTGGTTTAAGATTGGTTTTTAAGGGGCCTAAAAGACGTAAACGAAGACTATTTCAAATGTAGGGAAATGGGTATGATATATGCCCATTTAGGTACCTATGTATCTACATGTGCAGTGAGTCAAAACTGTATTAATAGTTAGTGTTGCTTCACCAATTTTCTGTATTTTGAAGAGGTCTTAGATGACGTCTTTTAGACCACTTAAAAACCAATCCTTGACTACGTCCATGATTAAGTAAATATATTTTGAATTAATGAGTAATCATTGTGAAAATAAATTCCACGATGTCCTTGAACTTCCAATGTTACAATTTAAACCCATTCTGGTCAGCGTTTTTTCCAGCCATTTTTTTTTCTTTTCTAGACCAAAGTAAAACCATTGACCCTATGTGACCTTTCTGACCTCTTAAAGACGTCTTTATGACCTAAGTGTTCTCCCTTGGGTAAATGGCCCTTAAAAAATACACCTCATCTTGTTAAAGTTCCTCAATATTCAACTCCGTCCAAAATGTTGAAAACTACAGAAAAAAAGTATTTTATTAACAAAAGTTTCAAATACTCATGAAAAATCACATTACAGTTGAGCTCCCTTAATCTGGGAATCTCTAAGCCAGGAACACCCCTAATCCGGCATTTTGCCATGACCCTACTACGCGGTACTTTGTGGAAAATGCCAAAACATTTTTTACCGAAACATTGCTTCATAACCAGCCGAGATATTATCCCATTCTTAATGTAAATTTTCCCATTCTGAGAATAAGAATAATTTAGTCATATTAATTTCTGGTACTTCATATACACTGGAATTATTCCGCAACTTGAACTAAACATACAAAATTGAAGAGATCGTGGAGACGGACTACGACTAATTTACAGATCAGCCAATTTCAACGGCAGGTGCATTTTTATTAACCTTTTGACTTTATTTGATAAAATTATTTGTTATCTGCTTATGTTTCCCTCAAATCATATCTAAGCTATACAGTTGTGGCATCAGCAGAGGAGTGAGGCATAAATACAAGATGTTGACGATCGCAGAATAAGTGCAAGTAGTGAAAAAGCTTGATGCTGTTGAATCAGTAAAGCATTTGTCTGAAACATACTGCTCATACAACTGCGACATAACAATATACTGGGATCTTCAACAATATAACACATTAAGAAACTGAAAGAGAAATTCCTCAAGATTGTACTGTTAAATTGACATGAAGAAATGATTGATAGAGAGAAAAACTATAAAAGAAGATTTATGTGTGGCTTTAGATCGCATGGTTTCGATTGCGTAGAAGCTTCACTTAGTTAGTATTTCTGGCCAAATGCTAATGGAGTAGGCTAAACTACTTCAGAAACTGATATAATCTAAAAGTCGTGATGTGGGAAATATCGCGTGCATGTAATAGTGTTTCATAGTCAGTTCTAAAACACGGGTGGTTTAAATTGTGGCCTGCTTTAAGATGTGATGCAGACGAAATAACTGGGGATTTAAAAGATTTTCAACATTCTGAGGATGAACATAAGATGATGGAGTTGGTTGACTGTGCAAACAGCATCCATAACCGTGAATTAAAGAAAATTGCATTGGTAAATTTAGAGGAATGGATATATCCATAGCTAGCGACCACGATACTCTCACCACACAACATTTCACAGATGATGTAATCATTGGAATGGTAATTAATAACAATAAATCCAAGTGGGAATAAAGATGATGAGCCTGTAATTGTTGAAGGAAGACTACTATTGATGATGGTCTTTAAAGAATCATCCAGTCTGGTCGCCCACGATGGGCAGCCATAAAGACGACTCCCACGCGTTGACATTGCTCTGAAAACAGCTGATAACAAATGAAGCACGGTAGAAAATATGTTGGGTGAAGTATAGCATAAGACATATCGAATTTTATATACCCTTTTCCAATAACATTATACTTCTAAATGAACTGGACTATGACGCACATAATGCTTAGATTCCGTTATTTTCACTCACTGCACAACTTCAATACTGTTAAGTCATAACATTGTAAATTAAGACACCATTTCTTTCTGATTATTCTTAGTGAATTTTTTAAAATTATGTTAAAAAACGGGCAAACGAAATATTTTGTTATAAATAATTGACTCCCTTCAATGAAAACATTCGGGATGTCAAAAATAGACCAGTTGCCATGCATGAACCATAGTCTGGGAAAATCCCTAAGCTGGCATCACTTCGGTCCCGACTGTGCCGGATTAAAGGTGCTCAACTGTACATTCATTAAGTAAATTATAATTTCCTTTTTTTACCCGAGGATAGGTTCACAGAAGATGCATGCAATTCAAAATTTGCGCCAGTTGAATTGTATATTTTCTGCATCCTTATACACCATAACTGGGTAAATTGAGAGTGATGCACAAATGCAGGTTGGCAGAAATGTGAATATGAGGTGCTTGAACAAACAAAACATTCCATGAATATTTGAAGATAACTGCATGTATATGTTTTTTCATGCACCTTTCTTGTTATTTGAGTTGATTTTATTGTTGATGATCAATTCATTATTTTGAATTTGCGTACTCCATACAAGTGTAAATAAGAAGAAACTGTATCTGATCCTTGGCAAGAATGTGAGGTCCTTGGAGGACTTCATTTTCTTGTGTAGAAAACTAATGATGCAATGCATGATTGCGCTTCATTTTCTTGCCTTGCCTCATTGTCCCTGAAATATAGGTACATACACCAAGGACTGGAAAAATTGTCTTTTAATTTTTGAATAATGACATGAACAACTAATAAATATGTATATTTGACCATAGAGATACAGAATAAGAATAGTAGCAAATTAATATAACCATTGTCACCCTGCTCATCACTTAGGTATTAACTTATTTTTCATTTTTATGACAAGTATTTTTTTTGTTCTACAACTTGGCTAGCATTGGAGAATATTTTTTTAATTGATGAAGGGTATTATGTGTTAAGAACACAGAGATTTTTTTGAAAGCTCTTGGGAGGAAAATATCACTTAGGAATTTATGTTCCTGAATTAGATTGTCAATTTTTTCCTTGTAGAAGTTGTGCCATACAATTGAAACCTACCTATCAATTATTAACCATGTAATTTTTTACTAATAAACACATATATATGTATGGAGGTTGCTTTTTTTCAGCGAATGGGTCTTGTAAAGATGAATGTCAGTACAGTAAGTCCTCGACTGACGCGGATCCGAGTCACACAGATCTGGAGTTACGCGGATGTTCAGTTACGCCGGTGTTGAGGTCTGCACACACCGGCGCGGGACGCGGGAGCGAAATTCGCAGAGGACAAAATCACTCTGCAGGATACCAGTGCGCGCAAACCAACGAGAATCCCGCCCGGTGGAACAAGGACCCGCCACGGTTATAATTCAGTTCGCTGCATGCCGCCTTTCCCTCGTCCCGCGATTAGTCTTGAGCAAAATTACTGTGAGAAATGTCGACAGAGGAGTTCATTGTAGCGGTTAAGAAGTATACGTTACTCAATCCGAAAATAAACGAAAATTATTGGGTCAAATTCTTATATATAGGCACGCTTTTGAACATTAATTGGAAATAGTATTTTTTAATTAGAAGGTGTTTCTTGCTAATATTCCTTTCTCGGTATTCGTCTTCTGCCAATGTGATTACGAAGAGAGCTTCATCTTTGTCAGATGACACTTCCAAGGTCTTAACATGCCCTTGGCGAATTTCGCTCCCGCGTCCCGCTTTTGAATCCCGCGCCTGTGTTCAGACCACAGATGCTCTCCGTGTTTCTGTTGCCCTGATAGATACACCGGTGACGACCCGCGACTCATTGTCAAGCGTGCAAGAGTTGATTCCAAACTACGGGCGTTCGGTACGCTCACTCTAGTTAAAGTCATTACATAGTTCGATAGGTGATGATTTGATCATGGTGATGGTGAAAAAGTCTAATGTGATTACCTTTCTCCTTTTCGTCATCTTCCTTCCTTCCTAGGCCTCTTACAACACCGCGCAAATTTTAACCTTTGTTTTTACTTTTACGTCTGTAAGTCCGTGGACTTCAGGTGCAATAACACTTCCCTGCGAGACATCATATATATAAATAAATGTGTGTCAAACATTAACACACAGCAACCGCAAGCGAGACACATTCACACCAGTAGGTGAGAGAAAACAGACGCAGTCATAAGCAGCTGGCGTCTGGCAGTTATCGGTATGAGGAGCATACATTGGCTATTTATTCCGTCGCACCATAAACACGACATGCAGCGCTTTGAAATCCGTCGCTGGTCGAAAGCCTGACTGGCTCCATAAGAATCTGTGTGTTTGACTTTTTACTAGCTGTCATCTCGCAACTGTCATGACGATAGAAACCCGACGAAAACGTAAGCCTGTTACCGGCCTTGCATGGCATCAACGTCTTTTTTCGATGTAGTTTGATCATCCCACGTAAGTCCACGCGTACTTATCTATCTACTCCATAGATGACGTCTGTTGTCCATCACAACAAAAAAGAACACTTTTTGAGTACAAATTATACTTACTTCAGATTTAAATATCAAATGAATTAAAGATTGGATTTCTCTTACTCTCGGAATAGTATGGTAACTTAACAACCTCTCAAAAGATTGTGTTTTCTGTAATCATTGACGATTGCCACCAACCGCAGTGAAAGCGGCACCGCTAATGGTTCAAAAATTGATAGGTAAGTGGTTGCGTTTCGACTTATGCGGAAATTTTTGGAACAAATTAACCGCGAAAGTCGAGGACTTACTGTATGCATTACTATGAAGGATTCTACTCAAGATCCTATCTCTTGAGAAAAATGGCATTTGAGAATAATTTTTTAATGGTGAAACCAATAGTAGATATAGATTTAGATTTCAACCATAGACTTGGATTTCACTGGAAGGCTTAGATTTTGGCATGCATTATTTCTGATTAAATTCACGTTACATGCATTCATATTTATTGAGTTTAATACATGTCTATTTTGGATACCTAGGTCCATGCATATTTTGAAAAATGAATGATCCTTCTTTAGGTATCCCAATAATGTCCTGTATCTAATGGATGGTATTTTTTATTTCCCATGTACCCTAAAAATCTGAATATGGCAGTCTTTCCATCACCCATTACATTCAGTTGTGCCGCATGCTGTAGTTCTATTTTAGTTTGATGCCATAAGAGTGAGGAGCACCGTGACAATCACATTGCATGGGAGCACTACAAGTTTATGAGCTATAGTCATTTATTAATGTACAAATACTCTGTGCTTAAACGAATCGCAAAACTAGAGAAATTTCTTCAAAATCAGTGCATCAGCTTAAACTTAAATTCCTGTATATTAAAAAAATATTTTTTATGTCCTTGGTTCCCAAAGTGATGTTTAGAGTGAGAATATGTTATGAAGAGGGAGATAGGGAAAGCTCAGATCAAACAACTGAAAGGGAAAATAATCAAAAAAGGAAGCAAGAATCGAGGCCAAAAATGATGAACTTAAGTTCATGTAAAAATAGAATGAATTGGATTTAGCATGTAGCACTACCCACACAGAACAATGTGCATTCCATGCATATTGTGAAAGGATTACTCGATGTATTCAATATGCATTATGGGCATATTGGATACTGCTATATGTCCTACTTTGTATACAAGTATATTATTTTATATTGGAGTCATTGATTGAAGCACCTGAGGATATATTCAATATATTGAAATAATGATACCCCAGTGAAAAAACAATTTTTATACAGGCTCTATACAGTGGCTCTATACATACAGTATAAAGCCTAGAATCCTCCAGTTGTATGTCCTAATGATATGTTTCCTCACTTCCACGCTTGTATTTGCAGCTGTAAACAGAATCTTCTGCTGGTAAAATGCCCTTTTCGCTTGGGCAATTCTACTGGAAATTTCTCTTTTACTTCGTCCATCGCAGTTTACTCGGCTTGCCAGGTAACAGAACTCTTCCCCCTCCTCGATTTTCTGTTTTCCAAGTATAACATTGGTCCTTACTTCCTTTCTCCTACTACATACTTTTTATTACATACCTTAGTACATACCTACATACCTTACCATACCTACATACCTTAGTTTTATTTTTATTGATCTTCAGATGATATTCATTGATGATGATGATGATGATATTCAGATTCATTGTTCTTTCCATATATCCTAGCGTCTTCTTTAAATCTCCATCTCTTTCTGCCATGACTGCTATGTTATCGGCGAATCGTAGCAAGCTGATCTTTTCTCCGTGGATATTCACTCCCGGAGACTTTTCTTTGACTTCTAGGATGGCTTTCTCGATGTAGATATTGAATAATACGGATACAGTGCACATCCTTGCCACACTCCTTTCTTTCTGCTTGCTTCTTTACTGCTGGGTCCTTATTTGAGAATGCCACCTAGTTTTTATACAAACTGTGGATAACTCTTCGGTCATTGTATGATACTCCAATTTATTTCATAAATTTTAGCATCATGTTCCAATCCACGTTGTCAAATGCCTTTTCCAAATCTACAAATCCAACAAAGGTCGGTAGATTCTTCTCTATTCTCTTCTCTCTAAGTAGCCTGAGGGCCAAAATCGCTTCTCTTGTGCCCTTGTTTCTTCTGAACCTGAATTGGTTCTCATCCAGGAACTCCTCAGCTTTTCGTTATATTCTTATATAGATGATTCTCGTCAATAATCTATGTACATGCCCCAAATTCCCGGTGGGATACGTCATTTATGCCTCTGCTATGGAAGCAACAGGTACTGACGACTTCATATCAGTTATATAATACAAACAGTAATATCTCGATTAATCACTGGAGGAAATTGTTTATTTTTTGTAAAATGTTAGCACGATATATTTTCATGGCATACCATCAAACCAAACGGACATGCCCCAGAATTCTCGATCGGATACGTTATTTATGCCTCTTCAATATAACTGAATTCAGATCGTTAACAAAGGATTGAATATTTAATTTATTCCCTAGTAGAATTTGCTTATATTTGCACACGAAATAGGGATGGTCGGATCGGATCCATTGGGCCCAAGGATCCGCAGATCTATCAACTTGCTCGGATCCGGATCCAAAGACAGAGTAAAATCGAATCCGGATCTTACATTTTATTTTTTCGCGACTTAGAGATTGAAGCATCCCCCTGCGGTACTAGGCGCGGTAGATATTGACATGGAGAGTTTGTGTAATCAAGATCACGAATTTAGATCAAAATTTTCCGGTGCAACTAGAACCGAATAAAGAAATATGACTTTTTTCCCCAATACCCCGGCATCGCGAGAACAAAAATACGTAGTAGGTCACACGGGTAGCCTACATTCGCCGGGATCAGGCGGACATCGAGAGCTAGTGTACTAAAGGAAGTGCGATCCCTATCCCAGTTTAATATTTTCTTTCAGTTTAAATTAAAATATTCAATTTAAAACCCTTACATCTGAATACTCACCTATTCATTCTTTTATTGTTTAAATTAGATTTACGAATGCATCACTCTAAAATTAGGGATGGTTGGGTTGGATCCAAAGACCCATGGATCTTTCATTGCATTCGCAAATGAAATCATATCCGAATACTGTAATATAGTATCCGGATCTGAAATTTTTAAATTTTGCGGCTTAGTGATCGATGAACTCCGCGAATTTAATGTAGGTACGATAGATACTGACAAGGAGAGGGTTGTAACTCGGGTCACGTAATGACATGAAAATTTTTCCGTGCTACTAGAGCAAAATAAAGAAATACATGTGTTGGCTTTTTTTCTCCTCCGCAGGCCCGGATGCGCGGAAAAAAAGCAGAATGTCAACGCGGGTCACCTACATTCGCCAGACTCGCATGAACCGATGATAATGAAGTTTTTTAAAAAATGTGAACTAGTGTTCTGCTGTTCGTGCGTTCGATCCTTAACACTGCCTAATAATACCCTCTGCTATGCTGTATTCCTAGACTAAGGCAAGCATGCAGTTAAAAAGAAGTAGATTATTTTTTTCAGAAATTTCATCTCAATATATAAGTCAACAAAGTAAATAAAAATAATAACATTTGGCGTTAGCGAAAGTGATTGGAAAAATATTTCATTACAGAATGTCAACCATGGAAACAGTAAATTAACTTCACAATGTGTTTTTGAGTGATGCATTTGTAAATCTATTTTAATCGATAGAAGTACAAAAAATTCAGTATTTGCATAAAAGGGTTGGAAATTAAGGAGGATAAAATTTTTTATTCTATGGCTGAAAGAAAACTTTTAAACATCGAAAAGAATCGAACTTCATTACCTGCAGTACACTACCCCACTCTACTATTGTCGGCTTACCTCTGATCAGAGAATGCTGGCATGTAATTCTACTCATTTTCTTGGGATCCCGGGAATGGAGAAAAAATCGGAGACATATTTCTTTATTTTCCTTCTAGTAACATGAAAAAAGGCTCATCTCACTTTATGACTCGACAAACAGTTAGTTCTGAACTCAGGCGGAAAAGAAGTTGCTGATCCAGTAGAAATTACTAAGGCTTTTAATAAATATTATATTTCAGCCTTTGACTCGCCCACATAGCAACGTATGTCTCAGAGACATCTCATTGACGTCTCTTGAGACATTGACGTCTCTTGAGACATTGACGTCTCGGAACATCGCAGAGACGTCTCTGAGAGGTACCCGTGAGACCAATGCAGTGGTCTCATACGTAGAGTAGCATTGTTCGGATATCCGACACATCTCTGAGAGAAATCCGAGATATTTAATATACGTCGCTTTAGTTATCTGATATTATAAATGTTTCAAATGTTTTGACATATATAAATCTATTATAACCTATGGGTTAGCACCACGTACGGAAGTGGTGTTTTCTGCTTCCGCTCTATGTCAGATTTAATACAATTATGACTACTTTCTTCTTATTTGAATGCAAAATTATTCGGAACAACTCGCGGAGTTGTTTTCATGTTTAGCAGCACAGTTACAGTCACTCTCTTCTGCTTTATTGCACATTGGTTTTCAGCGATTGGCATATTATTGAGGAAAATCTTATTTATTTCTCGTATAGTTAAATTATATCAGTTATGTGTATTTATAAGGAATATGCTTATTTTTATCCACAAAACGGTTATTGGAGAAACGTTTCAAGAGCCCAAAATACCCCATGAGAATCTTTTGTTAAGTTAATTATCACAAGCGACTTATGCCTTGGTATAAATCTACAACAAACACCTCGCTGAAAAAACAGAAGAGATAGCTTTTATTCCACAGACTTAGTCTGTAGAATAAGTGCTCTTGTGGTTATTTAATCTGTGGAATAAATGCTATCTCTTGTATTTTTTCATTTTATTGAAGAAAGACCAGTTTATACAAAAATTTAGCTCAAAATTAACTTAAGCACTTAACAATAAATTAACTGACTAGCTTGAAGAAGAACAAGGTTGAAAAGTTGGTGGATGCAGATTGATTACAACAGCGATATTGATGACAGGGTTCCTACTTGTATGGCGTAGGATCCCATGGCCCGTCCGGTGCATATGACAATTGGCATGTTAACTGAGGGAGCACTTATTTATCTCTCCTGGAGTTGTAATAATATCAGTTAAGTAAGTTCATAATGGTCATACTTATTTTTAGCCATAAAATGGTAATTAGGGAAATGTTTTAAGGCTGCAAAATACCCGTGACAATATTTTGCAAAGAAATATGATACAAACAAATATTTATTATATTATTTGCCAGCTAGCAAGTGTATATATATGGCCTCTCAACCTCTGGATGGTAATGAGAAACTTTTAGTAACAGTCATCGTAACTAATATGTCATCAGGCCAATCGTTGAAGGCAAAGAAGATATTTAGCACCAGTATATATGTATGAATGTATGAATGCAATACATATATAAATTGCATATTTATAAGTGAAGATTGACCTGTTATAATCATTTTCTTTTTCAATTTTGGTGCAGGTGCACCCATGCTAGTAGTGTTATTTTGTGATGCCTAGCTATTTTTTTTCGCTACATGGGTATACCCATGTAGCTGTATACAGTTCCTCTGTACAATTGCATGCTCTACTAGTAGGCAACGTTTTTGTGTGTGGCTCGTGAACGCTTCCCTTCCCTTGGCCTACCTTCTATCTTTGCCAAGGCTGAAGCTTGCACAGGACTTGCGTGCAGCTTGCATGCAACTTCAGTGCAACTTTGCAGCAAGCTTGCAGCAGGTGCAGTAGTCGGATTGCAGCAAACGTGCTGCAAGCTTTAATCTTGTTGATGCAAGCTTGCGGCAAGCTTGCTATCTTGCTATGACAAGTTTGCTGCAGGGCTCTAGCAAGGTTGCTTTGATATGTGGGTAATCACTTCGCTTTCACTGAAGTCACTCAGTGCTCCCAAAACCGGTCGAAATAGCTTTTTTGATATTGGGATCCCATCTACACTGATTTGGATGCTAATTATTTAACAATCCCTCATTCTGCTAATACAATCTAGCATAGTAAGCAGTGATGGCTGAATACCTATGTGGCAATGTTGTCCACTACCTACTTACAAATTAATCATACGAGGAGTTTGCATCAATTTTCTCGCATCTGCGGGCAGCTCTTTTGTGTGGCTTGGATGTATCCATGATTATGCAATATTTTAAGTAATGAATTTATTTTGGAATGCGGGATGTTTTCAGCAACAGCCCATTCCCCTGAATCCCCCGTTTCGTTCCGTAGGTCGTTTCATTCCACATTCCCACACAGCACAAACAAGATTTATACCATATAAAATATGCATTAATGGATTAGTATAAATAGTAAATAATATTCCGTTGATTAAATGCATATTATTTGAATAATATGCGCGCACTGCAAATAATATGTAAATATTATAGCATCTAAGACTGTGAATAAGAGGCGAATAATATGAGCATATTTTTTGAATAGACTACAATTGAAGTCTTGCAAACAAGATCGACTTTGAACATCTCGAAAATCACAATGGCAGTCATGTTGATAAGCCGGAAGCGAGAGAAAGAACTAGCTCCTCCAATATTTACGTTTTCTGGTAATTTGTGATCGTAAAAGCTTAATTTTAATTCTAATGGACAGTTAAGTTACGGTGAGTACCGAAATGATTGTTATGACCAGTGATTGCGTTGAAGATTATTTACGAGATCGTCATTGTTTTCATCTGCCTTCCATGCTGATTTTTTGAATTGCTGCCAATTGACTCTATTTATCATGTTTCAGGCACATACAGACTTTAACAAATTGGGACATTAGGAATGATCCAACGACAATTCAGATCATCATTCAACTATTTGATAAACGTGAAAAGTTTTGTGTGTGTTATGACAGTGCAGTGACTTTCGATGATATTTGAACGAACCAACATGTTGGAAAAATAAAGTTTCAATTTTTAGAAGAGCGCTGTTTTTTTAAAAGACAGCTGGCTTTTGTACACCCAGATCAACCATTTAAAATTAAATGTTATGGACAAATCAAAATGTATCGCTACTTTTTATTCACGTGCAATGAATACATCACATCAATGGTATAAATTGTACATAAAATGTGCATATATATCGTATAATGTCCTCATAAAATGCGTATATATGCGCATAATATTCAAATATTATGCCATTCCATTCAGTGCATATATTTTGCATATTATGCCCATATATCGCAATTTATGGGGGCATTATACCATTTTTATGCCCATTTTATGTACATATTATGCACATTTTATACCATTGATGTGGCATAATATTTGCATAATATTTGAATGTTATGTGCATATTTTTCACTTTTTGCAGTGTGGGTTGACAATGTCAATACTCATCTTTGCGGAACTGTAGCAATCCACTAATTGCAGACTGTCACAAAACTGGTCACTTAAGACGGATTCTTGTAATCCCCCATTATCGATCAATCTTCATGGCTCATCTCTCTATCCCTATCAGCAGTGGAATGAATGTGATGGATTCATCACATTCATTTCACTCTCGTGGTCTCGCCAAAGAATAGTGGCCGTCACTTTATGGCCAACTTCAGAGAGAATTTGGTGTCATTTCAGCTTGCCCGGCAATTCATTAAAATTCTTTTGTCCAAGTATCATTTTCCTTTCTTGTCTCACAACCAATAACTTTGGACTTGGCAAACTTCAAAGATCTAGCAAACAATTAAATAGCAATGAGAGAAATACTAATATGCAATTAATAATATTGAAACATATGTTTTAAGGAATCACAACTCACGCCAAACTAAACTGATTAACCTCTTCACACCATGATTCAGAGTTCAAGAATCGACACTTACCATGGGTTGATTATGTCCAAACGAATATCCTATCTCAGAAACTTTTATGTCGACCATGTGGGGTATATCAGCTGGCATACATGGTACCATGAATATGCATGGTACACTACCTCTGCTATCACTAAAGGGCTTCATTCCTTAAAATAACCTAGCAAACCTATTGTAATGAAAAAACAAATAAATAAATTGTATAAAAGTAATCTTATGTAAGACTGCAAAAAATCAGCAGCCTTGGATATTTGAAGGTGCTTCTCAATATTCTCAACCCGTTCTCTTTTACCTTCTACGCAATTCCAAGTGATAATGGCTGAATCAGCCTGAATGTAGTAGTGTGCTAGAGACCATAGCTGGCTGGCGAGCACAGGAATGGGGAATTTTAAGATATTGCGGATTCACTTGCTGAAAAAAGACATTTTAATCACATTTCGTTTTCGGGTTGCGGACCAGAAAATTGTGTCCACTCATTGTGACACCAAGAAAAATGCTTAATTTCCATGCTATATTCAGACATCTGACAAAAACTGTTTTGTTGGCGGTTATGACACTAAAAAAACATTTTAAAATGCAAATGTGCTGTGTGGGAGGGTTTGTTTTTCTCTAGCAATTATTTCACATTAACAAAGATCCCGTTTAATGGCACACCACTCAAGAATGACCAAAGAACTCAGGTAGGTGAGGAGTATGAACGGCTATTTTTTGTTGACGTGCAACTTCTCACCATCTCAGGCCCTTATGTGCATGCCCAAAAGGGAGCTTGTGAAAACAACCTTGCTATAACCTTCATTTAACATTGCCATTGTAACCTTACACTTTCAATGTTCCCACAACATTGTAACAGCATTGGCAACATTGCCAAGGTTTCTGAAGCCTTGTGGTGGCAAGGTTATGTGCTTTCTGGGCATATATTAGAAATATCCCTTCTCACACTTGATGACTTTTTTTGTATCATTATTTGTGTCATCATTGACTGAGTTCTGAAAACTCAGTGACAATTTAACACTGTCCAACAACATATTTTAGTAGTTCATGAACCTGTTTGTAATAATTATTTACCAATTCACATTAATGAAATTGCTCATGCCTTGAGTGGTCTAAGTGTACTAATCAGTGAGTGAGTATGGTACATAACTAATTTGAAAATAACTGACCCAGATGTGCTTTAATCTTTAAAAGTATTAAATTGCATCCTCATTACACTTATATCCTAGTATGCTAAAATATATACTTGGTTCTTCATTTCAGTTCACATATTTTCAATAATCCTGAAATTTAGTGCAATTTATCTTTTTATTCCATTATTTTATCTAAACTGTTCATTCTCTTAATCTTTTTTTCTGTCGCATTTTTCTATGCTGCTGTGGAGAGTTTTCATTTGAAAAATGCTTTGAGGTTTTGCCTCTCTTGCTTCCAGGCAAACCACCTAATTGGTTGGGGTTAGTCTCATAATGGCCAGGACTCACTGCAGTATTTTAAATACATTTTTTAAGAGAAAAATGCATTTGGGGTGATTTTCTACTGCCTTCCAGGACAGGTTTTTTAACATGATATCATCAATTCAATCCCCATCCCAATGGGTAAAATTCTACAAATGTAGTCCCTTCACTGAGGAGCAGATACATAATGAGCAGCATTTTTTGTGACTTCTTAATTATTCTGCCATAGCTATCAAGGCTACCATGCTACCCTATAAAGGGAAACCTTATTTACTTTAGCCAGTGTGGTCCTTGTG
The DNA here is from genome assembly GCA_933228895.1 of Platycnemis pennipes. Classification (NCBI taxonomy): domain Eukaryota; kingdom Metazoa; phylum Arthropoda; class Insecta; order Odonata; family Platycnemididae; genus Platycnemis; species Platycnemis pennipes. The sequence continues at coordinate 99,741,429 of OW121846.1, read as the reverse complement.
ATCATTGCAACATGCAAGTCCCACTCTCTTGTTGAGGGTTTGGTCCTCAGGGATTGAGTCCTATAACCCAGGCATGATATTTCCACATTTTGCTAATTTAGCCTTAGACCCTCTCTCCCTATCAGCACTGTCAACAGTATCTGTTTACTGCATAAAATCTCTACATAAGTTCAAATTCAATTGTTTTTAACATGTTCCCAGCCACTATTTTCTATCCAACTTCCCTCAATTCATCAGAGGTTCCTATCTTTTTTCTTTTTTTAAGTTGCTAAATGTTTATACTTTAAATTCAATATTTTTGCATTCTGCTACCAACACTGCAATGACCAAGCCTTAAGTGTGGCATTGCCAAAATCATGACAGAAGGCACTGACCAGCAAAACTTTTTATTGCTTATTTTATCCTTCAGTCATAGTCACCCTAGCAGCATAAGCAGACCAGTCCTTTTTCGGTCATTTAGACTAAAGAGGCAGGAAACATGTTAAACTGCTTATTTAACTTCAATAGTCATCAATACTGCGGTAGACTGTATTTTTTCATTGTTTTACTGATACTGAGGCCAGATCAGATTAACCATTTTAGATTTCAAATTGGTATATTATTTGGCAAAATGCCAATTGTTTGGAGATCTTTCCCTGTTATTTAATGAAATTGTAAAATATTTTGTGATAGAAATTCACATGTGTTCCTAACAGACAGAAATGGTAAGCATTTCACAGAATATTAAACATTAATTTTAAGAGGTTTAAGGTTATCAGAGCCATGCTGCGGCTAATAACCACATGTAAGAATTGCAAGGAATTAGTAATGAATAGTGGAAATGCCCTGACTACTCAGGGAGTCTGTGGAATGGCCCCACAGGTGGAGACTTCCCAACGTGTTTCCCATGGCCGGAGTCGATCCCTTGGAAAAGTGGGCCCCAACAAGGGCCTTCGTTCAGACAGTGAAGAGTATGACTCCCTGGGATCAGATTCTGATACGGAACATGCTGCCTCAAGTCGCACTGAGTCATCTAACCAGTTGGAGGATAACCTTCGTGATAAGAATTCCAGTTTCCACTCATATCTTCATGGAAACAATAGGCACAGTGAGTATGACGCTGCTCGTCATGCCTTCCACTTACGTCAACCCCGTGCTTCACCTCCACCTGCAGTCATCGCTGGGGCTTCTCCTGCCAGGGGCTACAGCCGACGGCCCGCAGTAGCTGACCATCCAGTCAGAATAACCTTTTAATGCCTTGATGCCCGCCAATGTACATGCCATGTCACATGCTTTCCTGTAGACCTGCTTGTGTTTTCATGGATTTCTTTTTTGTTTTGAGCCACCATGCTTCTAATGTAAAGTGTTCAACATAATTTGATAACAACACAGGTCACCTGTTGAAAGTGTTTGAGTCCAGTTCAACCATGGAGCCATCACCTTTCCAGGATAGAAGACTGAGAGCAAATCACTCCAAACTCAAGTGAGTTTCTTACTTTGTCTTAGAGGGGCTTAAAGGAAAAGGGGGTTCTAGACATCAACTGACTCATTTAATCATTGAGATATCTTTATAAGGACAAGCTTTTTTGTATTCAATCTTCTCTCATTTCAGTCCATAAAGGTGAAATTAGCTTTGATAATGTAAGATAATTCATTGCTTTCATTGATTTGAATATTAATGAAATAGCATGTCAGCAGTAATTGTTAACAAACAAATTGCCCATGTTATAAAATATGAGAATTCCCTTTAAATCAGCTGTAGTACCTACATAAAACACACATTGACTTTAATAAGCGCAGCAAGTAAGTATGTACACACTTCAACATTCAGTGAGACCCTCTTCCTAAAATTTAGAAAAATATAAGAGCATTTACTTTTATGAGTTTTTAGAGCATATAATTTTATAACTCTCAATGGCTATCAAATGAACAGGCTCTAGAGTAAATGATGTTTAAATTGTATCAACAATAAACCGGTCATTTATGATTCCAGGTGCAAATAAGACAAACAATAAGTTTACATAGTTTAATATAATTTTACTTTGTGCGAACTTTTAGTGCCGTGGGCCAAAATATAATGGCTTTTGCTCCTTGAGATTACCTACTTGAGTGTTTGGGGACACATTAGCTCTCCCAAGGACCAAAATGAAAAAATGTATAGATGAAAAACACATAATTTTTTCAATACTTTCAAGTTACAATGGTGTTGTTGCTAGGAAGTACACAATTGTTAGTAAATCACAGGAAATTTAAAACTGATATGTTGCACATTCTTTTTCCGGAGTGATTTCTTTCTGGAGTGTTACATTTCTCTTAATATCCCTGTGGCACTTCTCATCAGTACATACAGCAAAAATCTGAATGTGGCAATATAAAGGTGTAGTATCCAAAGACAGCATAAATGAATTGGGGATGTACAGCAACCAAAATTCCCATAGAAGTGAACATTATTGTATTGATTACATGAGTGAGATTAAAGACTAATAACTATAAACAGCTTAGAAAAAATCAAACCGAGGAGGTCAACAGATTTTGCCAAATTAGTATCAGATCGCATGCTTTATTAGCTTGGGCATTTAAAAAGATCACTTCAGTATTTCCAATGGCAGCAGTGAACTGAACCAATTTACAGCCAATTGAGTAATTTCTTCTCTGGTCTTCATTCGTGTTAGACTCTCCATCTCTGCCAACGTTTCCATGAGCAAGTCGATCATAAAAACGACAGCGGAAATGATGAGTCTACCCCGGTTGATGAATGAAACTTTTCCAAAAAGCTGTCCACAAAATCTAACTGTATGTATTTTATCTAGTATTCCACATCAACTAATGGAGATTTTAAGCAGAAACTATAGTCACAGAAACTCATGTGATTGGAGACAATAATGATTTGAAAGCATTGTGATTAATGCAGTGAGATATCAAATTATTTGATACACGAGTCTCAATAGCTCATGACTCTTTCTCCAAAGAAAATTTAAGTTTCAAATATTGTATATTTTGTTCGATATAACTTTGTGGAAGTGCATATTATATTATAGATGAAACCAGTACTTTACCATACAGATTTTTTTATAAAATTCAAACATGGTTTCAATGCTTTAACATTATTATGAAGGGTCATTATCACCTTGGTTGGGTTTTATTAAAAAACTGTGTGGCAAAGTTCAAGCAGTTTCATTAACCCTTTAACTGCCAGCCCCTTTTAGGTAGACTGCGAAAACTGCCAACCACATTTCCATGAAAATCATAAGATTATGAATATTAGATATATTTGAAGCACTTAATATTAATACATGAATTATGTATTCATCTCAATGTTGATGATAAATTCCAGTTTTTATGAGGATGAAGAAATCATTCATCCTGTCTATGTAATGTGAGTTGGCTGATATATCAGCCCTTGGTAGTTTTCATACATCCATAGAGAGCAGATATATCGATCCACAGGCAGTAAAAGGGTTTATAATATACTATAGCTTCTTTTAACATAACTGCTGTTTGTTGGAAAGTCATCACTGACTTGCCATTGGTGCATCCTACCATAACTGAATTATCAGAAAAAAATGCAAAGGAATGTGACATAAGAGCCAAGGGACAGTAATGAAATTATAAAAAATAACTATAATTACCTAGGTACATCTTAATACAATAGTGAAATGCATACTAATACAAATTATAGCAATATCTTACTTTTTTCCTTCTTCCAATCCAAATAATGAGATCAAGTAATAATATTAATGTTATGAGTATTATTACAATTTTATCATTTTCTACATTTATTTTCTTAAATTTGAACACCATAATTTTTAGAGAGTGTGTTAAGTATGTACATATTTTTCACCATATTTTTAATGGCCATTTTAAACATTGAATGACTTTTAGAACCAACTACATATACTCTGTTATAATAAGTATATTGTGTACTCCTAGCAATGACTGAAAGTATTAATACATGACATTTTGAAAGGTTAGGTTTTCAGAAAATCTGTAGAGGATTCTTGAAGATCGAAGTCCCACAGTAGTTTACTATCTGTTCCTAGGTATTTCTCATTTTATAGGGTTCATAAATAATCACCCTACAATGCCATGCTTATCTCAAAAGAAAAATTAAATGATGAGCCTTCACAAATATTTTATGAAGAATATGTTTATACAAATACCAGGTGATTAATGAAGTGTTGTTAATAAATAGGATTTCCAATTATATCATATCTCCTTTAGAAAAAATTCTTCAAGGAAAAGGCAACCACTTGTTAACAGCAGAGCAAGGCCCAGTGGCACCCTTGACACTGCATTTACTTTTCCAAGCAAGCTGTCTTGTGGCCTTGGTGAAGGAAGAATAAGTAAAGCAGAGTTTGATTTTCATCAACATTATTGGAATCTGCAGTCACAATTTGACCCTGAGAAGAGATATCATTTAAATCATCCATCTTAGTAAACAGTTGGGGTAGCTTGAGTACATATAAATGTTATTTTATATATTATTTTTAAACTGTAAAAATATTTGAGTCAATATGATTATTTTTTACAGAAAAAATATGATTATTTTTTTTCTATTTCAAAATTTAGTAATCAATGGTATCATGTAGGATCCATGGATAAAATGTGGGCCAAAGAATCAAGTGACTGGTAACACTTTTTTATTCCTGTTTATTTTAGCCCCTATAAAACAAGTTGCTTCAAATATGAGAGTTCAAATGACTCAGAAACCTTGAATGGGGGTAGAACAAAATAAAACTGACTTATTCTAAATTGTCGGTGCTAGTGAAATACTGCTCGACTATGAATAAGGTTGGCAATGTTTAAAAATCTTATTGTGAATGGCCCCAGTTGCTGTCATCCTTGCCGCATGCTGAGAGTGAAGTGATGCTAATTGACATTTGGTACCGATGGGCAAAATGCTAAGGATGCAGCTACTGTTGGACACAGTAAATTTTTAAGTATTCTACCAGCAGTGAATATGTTATGGGGATTGCCTCATTCTTGTCTCTATTTAAAATGACTGGGCTTGCCAACCCGGAATTATAACTGCACACTTTGAATTATAATAAAATAAAATAAAAGAAGACTAAGTTTTGATTACTAAGAGTCCATCGATTAACAATTTGATATTCATAACCTCCTGGCTATGTGAAGGCTCACCTTGAATATGGACCATTAGGTCAGATATGACAGCAACTCTATTTGGTGACCTGAATCAGAAAATATTGCCTCTACTATTGTTCTTCATGAAGATGCTACCATTAGGAATAAAGGCACAAAATGTTCCTTAATTTGAGAGTAAATGTCTTCCAAAACAGTTTCCCAAATTATACATGATTATTTTCTTTACTGAAGTATCTCTTCATAAATGTTTTTATTAAGTCTTTTTATCTTCTGTAGGTAGATTTTCAAGCATGAAATAATGATGACAGTTACTTCTATAAAATGTGCTACATAAAATACACATTTCAGTATGCCTATTGAGAGTAGGTTTTGGGTCACAAGAAATTGCTGTGCTTCAATTTGTAATATATTCCTAAAAACTGAAAGAAAGAAACCTCATAAAAAATTATTCCTCTGATAAGTCTCTGATAGGCATTAAAGTTTAAAAGAAATAACACTTACCAGGGTATTGCATGTTTGAAATTTGGGGGCCAGGATTTGGATTTGACATAGCTACACACAAATCCATGTTGTCATGTCTAAAATATATTTTATGAATGTAATATTTGGACTTACAACTCTATATTATATGTTGATGTAGTATCATATAAATATCCTGTACTAATTACTCATATGAAATGGCATGTTTGTTTTGTACTGTTGAATGCCAATTTTAGTGTCTAAATAGAAAATGTATTCACTATGACTAACAGAGTTGCCACCTTCAAGTGCATCTTGATTGGGGCCAGTTATATATAGTTTGAATGACATGTTGAAGATGAACTCAAATATCCAGTATTGCTAGGCATATATTAACGAGTCATGAACGCTGAGTGTAGGGCTGTGAGATATTATATTTACAATTATAAACCTTCCATCCTTGTTCTATTGGGACATTTCACAATTTCATCCACCAGCTCAGATACATGAACAACACATTATTTGGAAAAAAGTAGGTTTAAGCATTCCTTAAAACTCAAAGACATTTTGGCATGGTGGTAACCCTGAGTGAGTCATTGATGTACAATCAATAATTCACTGCACAAATGTACTTCAGATAAGTAAACAACTGTAATGTGGCAGGGAAGAAATTTAGATACCTAGGTACGTATGTACCTACTCGTATCCATTTTAGGATTAATGTTCATGGCCATGCCAATGCCTTTTCAGTGCAGTGTCAGTACTATGAAGAAGGCATAAATGAATCAGAATTTAATGATTATATAGAGATTTATCATGCTTATTACAAATGGAAATTATGTAAAAATATGAATTACAAAAATTTGGCTAACTTTTGAAAGATATACCTACTCAATTGTGATTCAACTGTGATTCCTGTAAGGTACCTAAGTGATAAAAGGTGTGCCTTCATGCTACTTTGGTACATGATCATTGGGAAATTTGTTTTCAATTTCCATTAATGCACCAAAAATTTTAACAATTATTTAAAGTTCATCTAAATAGGAAGAAAAATTAGGCTCAATACCTTAATTTTTTCCCCTTTACAAATCGTGAAAATTTCCATATTATCTTTGAGAGTCAGTATATATTGCGAAAACTGCAAATTACTTTGGCATCATCGATTAATAATACTCACTAAATAAGGCAAAATGTTTTCAGCAACAATATTGGATGAATAATTTCTTTTATTGAAAAATGTAAGCTCAGGAGTTCTGTATCTCCAGAGACAATATATTACGTATTTTTAGCCTTCATTGAAACTGCAGCTAGACATGACACTATTGAACAATATTATACTACCACTGTTATATTGACTTTGTTCCTTCCCACATAGCAAAGCAAGCTTGCATCAGCAAGATTAAAGCTTGTGGCAAGCTTGCTGCAATCCGACAACTGCACCTGCTGCAAGCTTGCTGCAAAGTTGCACTGCAAGTTACATGCAAGCTGCACGCAAGTCCTGTGCTAGCTTCAACCCTGGAAAAAATAGAGTGTAGCCCGAGGGTAGAGAAGTGTTCATGAGCCACACACAAAAATTTTGCCTAGAGCATGCAATTTTACAAAGGAGCTGTACCCATGCAGAAAAACAAATTAGCTATCACAAAAAAATCACTACGTGCATGGGTGCACATAACACCAAAATTGAAAAAGAAATTGATCATAACAGGTTCAACTTAACTTAACCCTTTCGCTGCGGCACACTCTCCAGAAACCTACTCGTCTCTTGCGGCGGAAAAGTGAAAGCAGTAGAGTGTGAATGAAAAAGTACGTTCACAGCAGCCTACCGTGCGATCATACTAGTACGTTCACAGCAGCAAAAGGGTAAAACAAACACATGATATATTTCTCATTTATACAATGCATACTTATATCCTAGCTCTAAGTGATATGCCTTCAACGATCGGCCTGACAACCTACCACTTTCATCTATGGCTACTACCTCAAGTGGACTTGCTGCAACCTTGCATGCTATGTGGATGATTTCACGTGCAGATGAAAATAAGAAAAAACATTTTTGAAGCTCTTTTTATCTAAATAATGAAAAAGAAGTCATCGAAAATGACTTATTTTAGGAAAATAAAATTAGCAAAACATAGATGATTCTATGCACAAATTACTGGAGACTTTTTTACCATGTGTTATAAATTAAATGTAGATACGGTCTGTTTTAATTTCTTGTCCCTTAAGTTTTGTGATATCTCATGATGCTCTTAATTATGCACTCAGCAATCAGAACATGTATTTGTGCATTCATAAGTACCACAATGTTGATCATTGCTTCTGGAGACAAGAAAAGCAAAGACATTACATAAATTCTTCATTTTCTGCTCTTTTTAACACTAGGAAGACTGCCATTCATCCATTGTCGGCTTTAGATTTTTAGTGATCGATAACAATGAATCTTTATGGAGTATGAAAGTGAATATTTTTTACTTTTCTTATATTTCAATTAAGATTGTATTTCTTTCTTCCTGTTTGATTAAATAATTTTCCTTCCGCAATGGTGACCCATCAATTAATTGATGGGTGGTTGCTTCAAGTACATACATTATCTCATAAGTGGAGTATTTTATTGCAGACAACGAATAAAATTGGGTGATGCTGCCTCACAGACGACCTTTTACTGCTGCAGTATAAATTTTGCCTTGCTTCTTAATTGCGAAATAATGTCATATGACATATGTCGATATCGAAGGCTCTATTGCATGATGCATACCCTATCCAAACTGTAAATTAGTAATCAATATCCTTCAAAATGCCAATGTCCTTTTACTGAATTCATGGGAAATATCGCAATTAAAATCATGCCCAAACATTCAAAATGTTTCTTCTGGGTAGAAGGTCTGAAATTTTGGAAATTTGGGCTGATGAGAAACTGCTAAGAAATAAAAAACAGTAGCCTTCAATTGACAGTTGGCCACCTTTGGTTGGCCACCTCTTCCCCAGTCTTTCTAGTGCTAAATGTATTATGGTGCAAATGGGCCTAAATATTTTTGTTCATATTCTGAACAGTTGAAGTTCCTACTCTTTTTCTTCTCTGCGGTGTATGTGGAGATACTTATCCTCATACAGCACCAACTTCAGGCAAGAAAATGCTTTATATCCCCCTGGACAGGATTCAAAGTAAAAATGTAGTAATTCAAGTATTTTGCAAAAAATTAATTAAATATCAACAAATATCATAAAAATATGCATACTTAAATGCAATTTATTGCTTACAAATGACAGCAAACTCTGTATTCAAATGTCCGGATACCACTTTTGCACTTTGAAATCCATTATTATTGATTATGAATATACCAGAGCTCATTATAAAGCATAGAGCACACTCTTCCTATTTTGAAATGCTTAGGTGCATTCCTGCTATAAAATTACAAGGTGACCAAATCAAGTTTTAAAAAATGTAAAACATAATGATGTACGGAAATAATTTAGGTAAGATATGAAGTATACATGAAGTGATCAATGGTATGGGAAATGTGTTAAAGAAAAAAAATTGTTGAACATATGAATTGAGTATTTATAGCTGAATTATGTACAGGAGGCTATGCTTGGAGATGAGAACCTACTAATGAAATGAAAATGTTAAATACTGAATGATTGACAGTTATAAAGGTAACACTTTTGCATATGTGTGACTGTGTATCATTCTTTGTACATACATGTATGCTTGTGTGAAGGTGTTTGTGTATATGTGTATATGTAGCTATCATCAGGTTTCTAAAAAGAGCATATTACTTTGATGGTTGAAAACCTATGATTGTTTGAATGTCTTTAAATACAAATATGGTATAAAAGCAAGACACCACTAGCCAAACAGCATATTTAATTGTCTATGTGTCATGTTTTACCTGGAAATTAATCATGGTGGCATTTATATCCAGCAAATTCCAATTGAATTTTGCAGTATGGTGTCACTAAATGTGTCATATTTGTAAAAAAAACTATTCAATTAAACACATAAAATTCTTAACACATTTTATTCATTGCAAAATTATCCTATTTTGGAATAATTTCATTATGTTTTGAGGAATGTGAAACCACATAGTAGCTTCAGAATGCAGGACAGGCTGGAATTTGAACTTTTTGGCAATGGAGTCCACCTGCAAAAACTCCTCATGGTACCTACTACTTACTTCGAAGAGTTCCTTTGGGTTGGCGCTAAGATAAAAACTGGCATTTATCTCCGAAAGTGTGAATTTAAAATATATCATTAAATTCTTAGTGTTTTTAAGGTACATGAAACATCATAGAGTGGTGTGTCATGGCAAGGAATTAATTTTTAGATTTCTAGAGGGAAATTAGAAGGCCATTATAGTTACTAAATCTGGCTTCTTTTTTTCTAAAAATTAGGTTTTCTAAGAGAATAAAACATAAATTAGAACTCCAATTTCCCATCTGATGTACCAGGAAAAGAAAATCATGCCAATTCTTTGATTCCTTATTGCATTATAGTTTATGTTTCTGGGAACTTGTCCAGTAGATGCTGTTAGGGATGGTTGAATATTTGCCAGTGATCTTTGCCATATCCTGAAATTTGGCTAAATGTTTTTCAGTTTTCCCTGAATGCAAGAAAAAATAATTTTTATTTCAGATAGATTCAATAGCTACCCAAGCAGCCATCCAATACTGGACCATTATCAGCCCAACATTGTTTGCTGATGAGCCAGTGTCACCCCAATATCGTCAGCCAATATTTGTCCAATGTTGAAATGATAACATTTTACATTATTTAGCCACCTGGTTAACCAATATTGGATTGGTATTGTTGGCCAAGATTCTTTCTGTAGGCCACCGAAATTGAAAATAAGCATTAATTCAGGCTTCCCATGTAGCACAGACGGTTGGGCCAACATTGGGATATGGTGCCACGATTGGGAAACCGTTCGGTTACCTTACAACCGTTGGACCATCGTTGGGAAATGGTGCCATTCGCACAGTTATTTATGATACGTTGGGCCAACTTTGGGAGATGGTGTAAGGGGTCTGCCTGATTACAGCGCAGCCAAGCTGGATATTATCTCACTTAGCACACTCACCTACATGCCATTTGTTATCCAAGAGTTTTAGCCGAAATGTTGTGAATCCGTATGGAACAATTCTGAATAATTACCCTTTATGCACTAATTTTTTCATGCACCTATTTGCACGTTTCTCTCCATCCATCCTACATAACTGGATTTTACGAATCCGTTAAATAGCTTTTCTCCCTCCTTGACCTAATATTCTCCAATTAACCTGACCTCAGTTCCATTCTACGAACGTACTGTGCTAATGCATATACATTATGTGTTTATCACTATCATCATTAGTACCCACATAGCAAAAAATATCTAGATATCTACATCATATCTTCAATATCTTATACGTTTACAAGGTGTCTAGAAAATATCTTACAAGTCTCCTAGATCTGAAAATTATATTTTTAATTCATCTTATATGGATTCAATTGTCATATTGATCTCATATCCATTCAAAGGATATCCAAGAATGGATGATTTTCATCGGACTTGAGAAAATACGGTTGCGCTCGCCGGAAAAATCTAAGGCCAAGAGGATCGATGAGAGTGAAAGCACATCGGAAATGTGGTTTTAAACCCGATTCACGATCTTTAAGAACGATTGAACATTGGTCCACGGATGATTTTTCTGTCCCTCGCAGACGGTATCGGACTTAGAGAAAATATGGGTGCGCTCGCCGGGAAAGAGGTTCTCAGCATTATGGAGGAGTCGCAGCTACTCCACTCTTTTCTTTCTTATCAAGACGTGATGGCACCCTCTCGAGTAAAATATTCCGGAGGTAAAATAGTCCCCCATTCGTATCTCCGGGCGGGGACTACCCGAGAGAATACATCAGTCAAATGTGATAAACTCTTAAGGGTAGGGACATGGAACGTGAGATCGCTTCGGACCTATGGAAGACTGGAGAACCTGAAGGTAGAAATTCAAAGAATGGACCTCGACGTATTAGGAATCAGCGAAATGAAGTGGCCCGACGAAGGAGACTTTTGGAGTGGAAGCTACAGGATTATGCATACAGGATCATTAAATGGTAATGCTGGAGTAGGGTCACACTCAGAAAGAGCGCCGGAATGCGTGTGAAGAGCTTACTGCAGTATAATGAAAGGAAAATAGTGGTGAAGATCGAGACCAAACCTGTCGATACCGTAGTGGTGCAGGTTTACATGCCTACGACGGACTATGAAGATCAAGAAGTGGAAGACGTCTACGAAGCTATTACGGAAGTTATAAAACAGAAAAGAGGAGAAAAAAACCTAATTATTTTAGGAGATTAAAACGCTATCATCGGCGAAGGTCAAGATGAAAAAATAACTGGAAAATACGGATTAGGAAATCGAAACGAAAGAGGAGAAAGGCTACTGGAGTTCTGCACACAACACAAGTTAGTGGTCGCCAACACATTGTTTAAAAATAACGACCGAGGAAGATGCACATGGAAAATGCCAGGAGACAGAAGAAGATGCCAAATAGACTACATTTTAGTGAAGCAGAGATTTAGAAACCAAGTGAAGGACTGCAAAAGCTACCCTGGGGCAGACATCGACAGTGACCATAATTTAGTGATGATGAAATGCCATCTAAAATTCAAGAAATTGAAGAAAACAAAGAAGAATATATGGCAAGTAGAAAAACTAAAGGAGGCTCAACATCAGCTGGCATTTCAAAAAGCAGTGGGAAACAACATAGGAGAGAACCTGAATGAGAAATCAGTGGAAGAGGGAGAAACATTGAATGGGGACTACAGGAAGCTGCAAAAGAAGTTCTTGGATGAAGAAAAGTTGCCAAGAAGAAGCCATGGATCACGGAGGAAATCTTAGACTGGATTGTGGAAAGAAGAAAGTACAAGAATGCGAAACCTGAAGAAGGGCAGCTTTGCTAAGAAAGAATAATGAACGAAATAAGTCGCAAAGCAAGGAAAGCTAGAGAGATGTGGTTGAAAAATCTATGCGAAGATGTAAAAAGCAACCTTGCATTTACAAAGTTGCAAGTGGAAGCTCCCTACAGGGTAGCAAGGAACCACTTCAAGGAACGGAGCGCAAGATCCATTAACTTATCTTAACAAAACTATGTGGGACATGTACTCAACAGGAGAAATTCCAAGGGACATCGAGTAAAACATCATCATTCCTATTCCGAAGAGGAAGAGAGCGGAGAAATGCGAAAATTTTAGGACTATAAGCCTGACGACACATGCATAGAAGATACTGACCAGGATCATCTACAGAACAATATAGAACGAAAAGTGGAGGAGTTCCTGGATGAAGATCAATACGGATTCAGGAAAAGTAAGGGTACAAGAGTAGCAATATTGGCCCTTATGCTGCTCATAGAGATGAGAATGGAGAAAAACAAGCCGACGTGGAATAAATTTGTGGATTTAGACAAGGCTATTTAAAACGTGGATTTGAATTCAGCGCTTAAAATTCTGAAGGGAATTGGAGTGTCGTACAATAACCGAAGAATTATACACAGTCTGTTCAAAAACCAAGTAGCTGTGATCAACTCTGGACCCAGCTGTGAAGAGTCAAGAAAAAGAAAGGAGTGAGACAAGGCTGTGCACCGTCTCCCGCAATTTTTAATGTTAACATCGAGAGAGCCATCAATGAAATCAAAGTGAAGTCTTCTGGAGTGACTATCGATGGAGAAAAAATAAGCATGCTGCGATTCGTTGATGACATAGCACTCATAGCAGAGACAGAGAGGGATCTGAACAAGACTCTAGTAGCCATGGAAAGGAAATTGGCCATATATAAGCTGAAGATAAATAAGAAGAAGACTAAGTTATTGGTGTGCATCAAGAAATAAGAGGCGAAAACCAATGTCAAACTAGGAAAACTAAAACTTGAAGAGGTGAAAGAGTTCTGTTACTTAGGAAGCCGAGTAACCAACGATGGACGAAGCAAGAGAGAAATAGTTAGTAAAATAGCCCAGGAAAAGAGAGCATTCTATGAAAAGAAGAATCTACTTACAGCAGTAAATACAACCGTAGAAGTAAGGAAACACTTCATCAGAGCATACATCTGGAGAATTTTTATTTGCGGCAGTGAATCATGGACGATGACAGCAGCGGAGAAGAAAAGGGTGGAAGCATTTGAAATGTGGTGCTAAAGGAGAATGCTGAAGATTAGATGGATCGACTGAGTAAGTAACCAGGAAGTGCTAAGAAGAGTAGGAGAACAGAGAAGTCTGCTAATAACCCTAAAAAGAAGATGGGACAACTTAATCGGCCATATCTTGAGACACGATGGCCTGATGAAGACTATCGCTGAGGGAAAAGTGAACGGGAAGTTTGGAAAAGGCAGGCCATACAGTAAAAACTTTTTACTAAAACAAGGCGCGCAAACTCGCACCTGGGCCCCTAAGGGACAAACTGTTGTCCGATGCGTTATCCACGGACTAAATTATGGAATAGATACAGAATTCTTACGCGAAGAATTTATTAACAACAGCAATCCTTGCTTGGCAGCCAAAATTTTGTCACCAAAAAATACAAGTACATATGTTATTACAGTCCAGCGTGGCGCAGATTTTAATCCAGAAGATATAGAACATATAAAATACATCTGCAGCCACCCGGTCAAGATTGTCCCTTACGTCAATAGGACGACACAACGATGTTACCGTTGTAATAGATACAGGCAAGGCTCGCGGTTCTTCACGGCATCGCCGCGCTGCTATAACTACTCAGGTGATCACGAGGGGAAGAAATGCCCGGGCTCAGCCACAATTAAATGCTGCAATTGTGGTAAAAATCATCCCACGTACTCACAGGAATGCGAAATATACCAGAAGGAACTATCTTCGTTGAATCATACTCGCGGAGATACCAAGCAGAAAGAAACTGACAACGTGCAAACAGCAGACGAAATCATGATAACAGGCGAGGAAAGCAAAATAATTAATGATAGCAATGCCGTTAAGGAGACCGTAATTCCCAACGTGCGGAGAGAAAACGTGTGGCAAAAAAGAAAATTTGAATCCTCATCCAGAAGAGCGAGAAAAGACGACACGACACAAGCGGTGGCGCCAGGAACTAAAGCGACCGTAACACCTAACGTACGCGAGATAAATAAACCAGACGAAGCTGACAGCGGAAAAAATGAAAACGTTTGCTTAAATTACGGTATAAAAATAATGATGAAAAAAATACTTGACATGAATAAAATGCTGATGCAGCAGTTACAGATGGAAAATACAATTATGGGTAAAATGGCAGAGATCTTAGAAAAACTGGTCGCCAATGAGTCAAAAAAAAAACACAAACAAAATAAACTGTCCCTGAGACCCTGTGGAAGGTCTCTGTCTCTGTGGAATGCCAACGGGGACGTTAAAAATAAAACAAGAGATTTTATACTTGTTGACGAAATACAATGTATCAATATTTTTAATATCTGAGACGCACCTCAAGAGAAGCATATCCTGGGAAATCGATGGATATACAATCTTAAGGAAGGGCAAGACACTAGTGCCAGGACAACGCGCCAAGGGTGGCGTGGCGATAATAATAAGACAAGATATAAAGATGAACCATCTCGCGGCAATAGACAGCGACAATTTGGAGGCAGTAGGAGCGGAGATTGAATCAGAATAAGGACCAATAAACATCTATTCATGCTGCCTGCCACCAAAAAGGAAATGCTAAAGGAAGAGTTTTCTTCTAAGACATGACTAACCCACCATTGCTGGGGGTGATTTTAATGCCAAGCACATGACGTTAAATTGTCCTTTCGAAAGTTCGATTGGTAAAAAACTGATACATTACACAAATGACAATCGCCTCAAAATGGCTGCTCCGGATGAACCCTCTCGGGTTCATGGGAAACACGTCATTGATTTTGCGATAGTGAAAAGAATATGTAGGCCAGTAAAATTAAACATAATAAATGACTTATGAAGTGACCATCACACAGCCCTTTGCATGCTGGCACATCATTTATAAACATATCAGATAGACCCTAGAGGCTGTGCTATATGTTAGCTAACTGGGACGCACTGAACGAGGAAGTAGAAAATATAATTGACGAAAGCAATTTATCATCCAGAGATACAAATGACATTGAATCCATGACAGGAGTACTGACGAATGAAATTCAAAAAGGCATGACGAAGTATATCCCGGTTAAGAACAGAAGACCTGCTGACTTCCTCCCATTGAGCAAAAGACTAAAATACGTAATCATAGCGGGAAACTATGTGCTCAGGAAATACGAGCCCACAGGAACGCTGTCGCTCGAAAACAAACTAAAGAGTCTTAACATGGATATAAAAAAGGGAATTAAAGCCGCAAGGAAAGAAAAATGGGAAGATCAGTTGTCCACCATCAACCAAAACGACGGCTCGATGTGGAAATTTCGACGCGCTCCACCCGCTGATCCAATATTAAAGATGGCAACACAAAGCATACTAAATACTATGACAAAGCTGAATGCATGGCAAGCTATTTTGAGAAAAATATTCTCTCCTGGCACAACCAGTATTTTCTCTCCAGAGATCCATCTAAGTCGGTCGTCTTGGGATAAAAAAACGCGAAACGGAAACCACGCCGCAAATAACTGTGGAGGAAGTCAGCAGAACCATTCAAAAACTGGAAAGCTACCGGAATGGCAATACACCGAATGAGGTAATCAAAAGACTATCAATAAAAGTCCAAAAATATGTCGCATCTCTTGCTACGGCCATAATACAACTCGGCTACTTTCCTGAGAAAAAATGGAAAAAGAACGTCATCGCGTGCATTCCAAAAACAGGAAGGGCCACGATCAACAAAGAAGACCTACGACCAATATCATTCATACCAAACATCGGGAAACTTATAGAAAGATTAGTTTTACCATATATCAATACATTTATCGATGGTAAAAACATACTACCCGAAGAGCAATTTGGATTCAGGCGAGAGACTACGTCCTTGACTACGTCTCCAAAAATTTCAGCGAAAAACAAGCGACAGTAGGGGTTTTTCTAGACATATTAAAAGCCTTCGATTAAGTATAGCACGAGGCAATGCTTATTAAACTTGACAAATGGGACTTACCAGGCTAGTTTCTGAAATGGATGCACTCCTATTTAAGAGGAGGAACTTTTAACGTGAAGTGGAAAACTGAGATCAGTCAGACTCCTTAAATAACGGCAGGGGGCCCACAAGGATCTGTCATGGGCCCTGTCCTATTTAATCTTTATATGGCAGACTTCCCAAAAGGAGAAAGTTGGCTGACGGAAGTGGCCTTTTACGTCGATGATGCAGCTATCCTAGCGAAAAGCAAGAAATTATGTCCTGACGAAAGAGTACGCGTAAGAAGCACTTGACGAAGCCGCAAAGTGGTATTCGAAATGGAGACTGGTGCTAAATACCAAGAAAACTTAGGAAATTATATTTTCCGGCCCTAGGAAAAAGACACCAGCAACGTCATGTTTACGAATAAAATAACAACCAATTCCATGTGCCAAAAGCGCAAAATATCTGGGCGTCACGATACATAAAAACCTTTATATGGATGAACTCATCCAAAATGTAATCGGCAAGGTATTTGGTATGAGAGCGACACTCAATAATCCTAAAAAACAACGCAACACCGGCAGAAATAAAGAAAAGAATATACGAGATCTACATTAGATCTACACTACTATACGCAATTCCTGTATGGGGAGGACTCATCACAAAAGCAGCCAGAAACAAACTGGAGAAAACCGAAAGGAAATACCTACGATTAATATTTAGTTTTAATCAAAGGACGAATAACAGTGACATCTAAAACAACCAAGATTAGATCAATACTTGACATCGCGGCTACTCCAAGAAGATTACGTCACAAAAATACAGCAATCTCACATATTAACAATTAAAGAGCTAACGCAAAATAAACCCGACCTAAATACGAAATATAAAGCACCAAAAAACAAAATAAAGGACATATTAACTTAACCCTTAAGCGGGCGCGCTGGCGCACTGAGTGCGCCAGTGAATGTAATTCTTGTGACAATTGAAGAGCTTTGGTATTAAAATAAGTGAATGGCTACGTATTCCTGCATTCATTCATAGTTCATCGTTTAGTGCTGATTTTATAACTATACAGCTGTTTATTTTCTTGTGGCAAGAATTATACTGGGGTAAGTCCACCCTTGGCGCACAAAGTGCGCCGCGCGCCCGCTAGTGTGATGATTTTTTTGGCGTAGAAGGGCTGAGATTACATTTTCGAAGCACATTTTTGCCTCCTTATGTTTCAAATTATAATTTTCCTTTTACAATATATTTAAACTGCTTTCTCTCACTTTAACTATCTAAAACATATTATATAATTTGTGTTTATTTCAACTTTTTGCACGGGAGACTCAAGCGTACTGGGTTTCTGCTGACACGTTTGAGTCAATCTTTGATACAAATAAATGTATATGGCAAATACTTATTGAAGCTTATGGTTTGTTATATTGGTGACAATGGACCGAAAAGCAAGGACCTCTTTGTTCCAGGGACCGATATACTATCTCTTCGAATCCTGTCTCAAGTAAGTTCCATATCAATTTTCAAGAAATATCTCTTTCCCGCTCGATTGGGATATATAAGTAAATTTCCGTCTAAATTGGAAGTAATTACTTTGTTCCAATATTTTAAGATGAACTAGCTCCATTCTTTGAGACTGAAATGGTCAGTGGAATGCGTTCTCTTAGGTGAGAATAAGAAATAACGCCAAAGATCCTAAGTCATACCTGCAGCTTTCTAATCCAGCGAGATGTAAGTGATATATGATTACAAATGCTTATTGAAAATATTTTTTTAATGTTAGGGGCACATCTAGAATTTTATTTTGATGTAGCCTACTGAAGTTAGAAGTAAGAAGGCATTTTACTTTTCCCAGGCCAAAATTCACCAGAGACGTTGACATTCTAAAAGTCTTGAACGACGTTGAGAGTGAGGCTAGTTCCATCGATCAGATTAGTGATTATACATCTGAGGATGAAGATATTGTTCATTCGGAACATGATTCGGTTTCTGAGCAGGAGTTTGACCACGAGGATGAAAAGGAATGGAGTGTCAATAGCAGAAACCACATCTTTGTCACAAAAGACAATGTTGTACATGGCATAGATCACCACAGCAGAAAAAGTCATAAAGCAAGACTGAAAACATTGTGAAAATACTTCCTGAGCCTGAACGAGGTATCAGACATGAGATTTTATGCTTTTCATCACGTGAATGATGTATCCATGATTGTTGATTTTTTTCCGAGAAAAGACCGTC
The DNA here is from genome assembly GCA_933228895.1 of Platycnemis pennipes. NCBI lineage: Eukaryota > Metazoa > Arthropoda > Insecta > Odonata > Platycnemididae > Platycnemis > Platycnemis pennipes. Next base: position 99,722,588 of record OW121846.1, on the reverse strand, counting down.
CGATTGGGACATCTATATTTATATGGATTTCAGAAAAATGTATCTTTGGTGTCTTACACGCCAGAAAAAAAACAAATTAGCCATTCTCTTGTCAACAATGAACGATATAGGAAAAATAGATCTTAGCACAGGGAAACCATATGCTATAATGAATTATAACAGTAGTAAAGGTGGAGTGGATACAGTAGACCAAATGTGCGGAACATATGCTCATTCCCGCAGAACAAGGAGACGGCCGTTGGCTGTATATTATACTCTCTTGAATATTGCCGGAATAAATGCATAAGTGCTGGACTGTGCAAATGATGGAAATCCAAAAACGGAAAGACGAAATCTTTAAAGTGACTGTCTTTGAAAGATCACTTAGTTCAGTGTTCTATAATAAACAGTCCACTGAGGGGTGTAGACACCACCAATAATCCCAATAATAATATACCAACTGCCATAAATGATGAGGTAATTGAGCGGTCAATCGAAAAACGTGGAAGATTTGTAACCTGAGGTCACTGGAAAAATGTAAATATTACCATTAGGTGTGATATTGATAAATATTATGTGTGTTAATTGCATTATAAGATATCAATACGTTGTAATGCATGCAGAAATGGAATTAATGTGATGTGATGCATGATATTTTATTTTTCTCATCGAGAATGGATATCGTTGAGAAATGCTTGCAGAAATGATTTTTATCAATAAAAGTTAATATTCATTTAGTAATGACTTAAGTAATTCGAAAAAAAATAATGGAAAATGCTTATGAAGATCGACAGCACAAGTTAAAACCAAGAATTGGAATATAAAACTAATGGCGCACTCAGTGCGCCACGCGCCCGCTTGTGTTACGTTATGAGGCGCGCCCGCTTAAGGGTTAAATTGCCTGGCGAGGGAAACAAAATTGACACAGGGCAAAAGTCGACGAAAGACAACGTCCCCTGAAAACAAGCTGCACTGCAGCAACGACACAAGATGATGACGATGATGCAAAAGGAATGACCCGGAGGGCTCTGAAATAATCAAAGATTTCCCCACTTCTATAAACCTTAAATCGTTTAAAGCAAGGTCAATTTTACGCAAATTTCATATCCTTTAATGAAACCTCGTTTGTAGGGTACAAAAACTTCTTTGAAAACCTGAAATCCAATATTTCAAGGAAATCGGTTCTGGGGCTCCCTGAATTTAATAAAGACTTTGTATTATACACCGCCGCGTCGTTGAATGGTGTCACCGGGATATTGTCACAGTGGTACTGGCAAATTGATCAAATTTTTAGGGCATTAAATGAAAGCGCCGAATATGGTGGCCAGGTTGGTAACACGATGGCATGGCAATCCAAAGGTAGCAGGTATGAATCCCGACCAGGCCATTGATTCCCTGAGATTGAGATCTTGAATTAAACCGTGATTAATAACCTCTGTTCTTGAAGCACCTAAAACCGAAGACTACTACTAAGTATAAACTCAAGGTCTGAATTATATTGTAATTTAAACTGATAACTTACGTAGACAGCGCCAGTCGTACGCTGATCGTAGCGGAAAGAAAATATACATACCACAAACTGAATGATTTTAGCCGTCAAAAAATTCAACCAATATTTATGGGGAAGACAATTTTGAACTTCACACCGATAACGAAGCATTATCATAGATGCACGGCCATCCAAAGCAATTAGGAAAGGATGAACGGTGAATAATTCAAAAATCTCCTTCTATGCTTTGAACCAAACATGGAGAAAGCGGGAATGCAGTGGCCGATGGCTTGTTTAGGATGTTTGTAAAAGAGGCTCAAGCGGGAGTTGAGAGCTTTGGCCTTCAACTTGAGGTGTTTATTCAGCACACCAATGGCTTTTACGCATACTCTTGAGCACCAGCGCAGGGATTTTGACATTTATAAATTGATTGAGACAATCGTAGGGAAAATGTAAGACACTTGGCGGTGACCGATGGATTTTCTAAGATATAAATAAAAGAGGCTCGAGCGGGAGTTGAGAGCGTTAGCCTTCAACTTAAGGTGTTTATTCAGCACACCAATGGCTTAAATGTATCTTCTTGAGCACCAGCGGCGCAGAGACTCTGACATTTGTAAATTGATTAAGACCCTTAATCGCGGGGAAAATGTAAGAAACTTGAAAATAAGTTTGGACTTCAATATTGATTGGTGTTTCTCCACCAGAAAAGGAAGCCAAATGTTTTTCATTAATTTCGTTACCTTCAGTATTCCAATAGATATTCTGCGTATACGGCAAGCGTATGTTCATGACTCGGAAGTAGGATTGAAAAATCAGAAGAAAAAGTCACGAGAGTTCTACCTACTGAAATGCATCAATGGACGAAGGCTACGGTAATGAGGGATTTCATCTCTAACGAAAGGTTGTCAAATATTCTTATAAGTCTTAAAGGACAATGATTATGCTGACACAACGTTTGCCCATTGGAAGTGAGATCCGAGCCAAGTGTTGATAAAGAAACCCAATAGCTCTGTCCCTCATCGGAGCGCTATTGTACGCTCTTGAGTGTTGTGTCTTGTTTCTGAAAATGATTTTCACCAAGGAAAAGATAAACAGTTTTCAAACAATATATTTAGTACAATAATCAAAGGCAGTCCTGCTAAGCATTTTAAAGACTTTACAGCAGGTTCCAAAAATCTTGTAATGACGGTCGGACCGGCACTAAATTCAAACGCATTCTCCTTAGCATTTGTAATGTATGTAACGCAGTGAATAATTTATAATACACTCTCATGCAAGTAATCAAACCATAGGAATCATGAAAGTTTAAGCTTTCAAAGAATATATACGCACTCAATACCAAATACCCACATTTACAAGTTGCCGAGATAATGTATCTATGAATGAATTTCTAGAAGCATTCAAAATATCTCCTTGTATTTCAAAGTTATATGCGAGTTTGAATTTTTTTCTACCTTTTAAAGAATGAATCTATTTTATTCAGAATATTTGATTTTTATAGACTATATTTACCATGGCACTTTATCAAAAATGCTATTGAAAGAAACGCGCAGGAAATTGATCAACTCTATAAAGTTATTGAATTTCATATGTCAGAGGAGTAGGGTATATGACAGGAATATCCAGGAATCCCTGCAATCGCTTTTTGAATGCATAAGTCATTTTTCAATTCTCTGGCATAAAATACAATGAAAGATGCAACGACGATATAATAAATATATTCGGTAGCCTAGTTGCTTAGTGACACAACTACTAGAATCTGGGATTACATTTCGACCCCTTCATGTGCCTGTCATCGAAGGAAGAGAGATAAGACTCACTGAGACTCATTACCTAGTGCCGTATGTACGAACCACTTTTGAGAAGCCTGCCGTTAAATCCATCCAAAATAAAGGTGTACTATAAAATGTAGGCCAATGATGCTTACTAGAGACTGCAACTGATTTCTCGAGCAGGTTTTCGTCTTCGTCACTCTTTTGTGGACTCACGTTAACTCGTGAGTAGCATGGTATTATCTGAAATTTGCATCAGACAGCAGGCCTTAAATGACACCAACTCGTAAAAGCTCACCATAAATGAGAACGGGGACAATTGACATTAACTTCGCATATGAGAGGACATATTGATGTCATATGTTCACATTTATGGCTTTGTAGATTGGAGATAATGGCTTTGCAGACTATGAGTTCATAGAACTTATTGAGTCAATTAAGGGACTTTGAATGCTATAGGCGTGACACGCTAACTGCCCAGTTATTAAGCAATCCAAAACTTTAGCATATAAACAATTGTAATGCATGTAAGGTAACAAAGGCTCCACATTTTGCGTGTGCATTTATATTTAGTCCCTTTGCATATATTCTTATTCTTATTCCCTGTGCATATATTCTTATTCCTACTTATTTTTATTCCTTGGACTTCGCAGATTCTTATAATTGCATTGAAAAATTAAGGGTAGATTAAAAAGGGCATTAGGGGCAAGTCTGGTGTGGTTGTTGTTTCATATCGAGAGCTTTACTGAACTGGTGAATGTGAATGAATGGAAATTAGGGGAAATTTTCACGCATGATCTTGTATCCACAAATGACACCATTTGGTTTTTAATGAACGTGTTCAATGACCTCTCAGTGCATCTGGAGAGCATCAGAACCCGGAACCTGAGGATAAAAGCAAATGTTCGTACTTAAAAAAGTTCGTACTTAAAAAAAAATTACCACACTCTTAGACGCATGAATAACCTTTTTCTACGATTGATCATTGAGGAAATTCCCACATCATAATTATAGGGTTGTTTTTTTTTATACAGTACAATTTAAATTTGTGCGAAACCCTTAAACACTAATTGCATAGAACGGGAAAAATTGGAATTTCTCACATGTTTTTCACCTTAGTAATGCAAATTTACTGAATTCAATTTAATATTAATTGAAACGTTTAGTGAAATTTTCATCGTTAAACTTTGTCTACGGGTTTTCTGATATCAAATATACCTTATGAACGCTTCAGTACTCAATGTCATGATGATTCGTGGTAAAATCTTGCATATAACCTCCTAGTTAATGAGAAGATATTCGTAACAACATTATTTTCTTATATATTAATGATAGGTTATAAGAGAAAAACGATTTCACAGCGTGACTATACGCCAATTACAAATAAATTGTGCTCTTATTGTGCGCGGGCTGCCGGGAACCAATATCATTTGAGCCATTAGAGATGGATATTAATTTGAAAAACGGTAGGCATGCTGCTTTATTGATTGATTTATTATTCATTTACTACAGGAATGTATAGGAGTGCAGAAAAGGCGGAGAGGAGGTACTTTTCAAGAAAGATGCCGCGAGGTCATCTGTTTAGCGTTCAATGCGACAGACTGAGAATTGAACCTACAATAAATGAATGCACTGATATCCACTCCACGCAGCTCTCAAGCGGTTATCGGCCAGCCTCGGAAAAATCTAATATTGCCTGGATTTGACTCCAGGGTGTAAGGGTTGGAAAGCCAGTATTAGCAATTGACCGCAAGTACTTATGACAAATTGGAGGGGTAAATACTTAAACCAATTATAAAATAGAACTTCAATGTTTTTGAGGATTCTGCATGATTTCCGGAAGTAAATGAAGCAAGTGTTTGGCTTGATTGGTTATTTAGGGGGGGCAACCGAATGCAGAGGTCATTTGTGCCATTTCGGATAGGTGGGTAATTGGGTAATGGTAGAAGTTTTCAGGGAACGGAGGAAGGATGGAGAAAAACCCGGCGTCGGCATTAGCCTACTCTTAACGAAAGGCGCCAAGGGGACCACGGGCTAACGTCCCATCCGACGGACGGAGTACTAACCTTGAAATACCCTCCGCTAGGCCCTCATGTGAGTACCGGTTTTCCCCTGAAAAATCCTCTACTGCCGGGAACCGAACCCGGGCCCTCGGGATGGGAGGCCGGTACTCTAGCCACCACACCAACCCGATCGCCAAGTGTTTGGCTACTTATAAAATGTTCGCTTTCGACTGCTGACTAAACGGTGGCGTTTTGCGACTCACGTTTCGTTCAGTTCATCCGCATTTTGTACGCTAACGACTTAATATCCTCGTTAAAATCTTGATGACGGGCCTGTAAGTTAGCGCCGCAAAACTATCCGAGAGATCTGACCAATCGCTGTTCGCGATCGCGCGTTCGAAATAGAGCCAGTCTCCCCTTTAAACCACTGCCCGCGCGCGGTCACTTCCTGGCTCATCGCCAGACCTCGGTGTGAGCCGAGACACTCAACGCTCGTGACCCCTCCTCCGAATTACTCAATGAAGTGAAGGGACGAGCGATAATAGTTTGAGAGAAGTTCCCGCTGATAGACCGGCTCCGGACTTTGGAGCTCCCGCCGCCCGCATCCACTACGAGATACTGCTTTGTGTGAACTTTGAGTTGCCGCAATCCCTCCACCTTCCACTCCGCCCTTGCAATATCTGTCGTCCTTGTCGAAGAGGAAAGGGGGAGGGAGCGAAGCTGGAGGGGGACAACCAAGGCTGTGGCACAGGTCTTCGCTTCGCAGTTGCCCTCGATGACCACCGCGGTAGTCTTGATCTCGGCGAGCGATTCCGAGGCGGGAAATCGCGCGCCAAGGGTATAAGTGGCGTGACTGCGGGGTAGTTTTGTGCACTTCCTCTCGACGATTTGAGTCGTATCGAGCTGAGATGAAGCGCGTGGCCGTCGTGGGAGCGGGCGCCGCGGGCCTGGCGGCCGCCAAGAACCTTCTGCAGGTCCCCGGCAAGTTCCAATTGGTGGTGTTCGAGCAGACGGGCAGCGTGGGGGGCACGTGGGTCTACACCGAGAAGGTGGGAACGGACAAGTATGGACTTCCCATCCACAGCAGCATGTACAAGAGTCTGAGGTGAGATGCGAAAAGCTCATGTATTCATTTCAAGTCTGTCGCCGCATGAGGCCTTGCCAATTATTTCGATCGATATTCTGATTGACTGAGGGTGAGTTCTATCATTGGAGTTCATTGCTGTGACAAATACGGCCCTTTATTGGCCTATGTTGCAATATTGAATACGGGTTGTTCAGTGGGGCATGAAAACAAGGCCTTTTTAATTTATTCTTGTAGAATGGGATTGTAACATAACTATGAGCACTGCAAGATTCAAATTAAGATATATTTTCCATCAATTTCCGAGAGAATGATGGTGAAGTATTATTTTTATCCTGGATGTATTTCCACCACATTCATGCCATCATATTCTCCTGAAAGACACCTCAAGGGTTCGTGGTACAAATTTGTTTCTCACTTTTATTATGAATATTCAAATTAGCCAGTATTTTTCGATGATTTAAAGTTATTATTTATTCATCGCACCAGTGTAAATTTATTTAGTCCAATAGTTATTCGTATTAAGTCACAAGTATTATGTCTCCTCGAATAATACGGTACTCATAAATATAAAGCTCATTTATGGTTGAACTCTTAATGGTATTAATGTTACCTGCTGTGAACACTTCCGAGCAATTTTACCGCCTCCACTTATTCTGCTAGAGAAGCCTGGAAACTTTTATCTTGGCCTTGGCTCACTTTTTAAAGGCGACGCATTGGAAGTTCATGGGAGCAAATGTAACATGAGAGGTTATCATTTAGGTGATTATCTTTTCATAATTAAGGCAAATAGAGGATACTCATCCTCACAATAGACTCAGGTTGTGTTACGAGCAAGATAATTTTCTTTTGAAATTGGAGAAAAAACTGGCAAAAATTAAAGATACATAATACTTGCTAACGTAACGGAATACATATCTGGGTAAAATAAAGTGATCCAATTGATTCGTATTCCACGGTTGTCCCCGTTTTGGTCATATCAGTTGTAGGTAGGCAAATGCTGTAAACCTATTTCGAATTTAATTGTCCCTCATGCGAAGCAAGAAAGTTGTGTAGATTGCTAATTTGTGATGTTTTTGCAAATTCAATGCAATGGTAACTTCTAGTAACTTTAGCAATATGGTGTATCCATTAGTATGAATAGAATACGATACATAGGCAATTATTTATCACTGTAATTCGTGATTTAAATTATCACCACAATTAGGGACATTTTATATTCAAATAGGGGGGATTTTTCGTGGTAGAAGGGCGTTATCTTTCAAACAATTTAAACACTTATGTGACTTCCACAGGTTAATCGTCCGCTTTCGACTGGGAGGCCATTATCTATCATATTATATTTTGTTATATATTATCTATTAGGCTGAATAATGCAAGCCCGATTCGTGTAACGGTAGATCAGTATAAAAAATGAAAACAAAAATATTTTCATGCATGCTTAAAAAAATATAAATCTATGAAAAAGAAATATACTATATATGTACTAAATATATATGTACTATAATTGAAGTAATAATATTTTCTCAAGCCAATTAAGGTTTAGCCTAGTACGGGAAATAATAATATGCAATTCAAGGAAATTATCCACACAATAATTATTTATGAAAATTAATTGGAAGTAATTTTGGTTTCAACAATATAGCATATTTAAAGTTGTGTATCTATGAAAGGCCACAAGGAAGAGCACAAGGCGCGATATCATTTATATTTCATTCCTTAACTTTACTTCATTTAAGATTTTCTATAAATTATATATTGAAGCGTTCTATTCCACTGAATACCAGTATCTTTATATTTTATTTATTTATATTGATATCGGATATGAAAGAGCGCCCCATTTTTTACTTTTTAGTCCTACCTAATTAGATGTTTGTAAAACTACACTAGTTTATTGTGAAAGTAAAGTTTTGCACTCTATATTAAATTTTATAAATATTTTAAATATGTCTAAGATAACTTGATGACAAACAAACATCTAATTTGCTATGACTAAAAAACAATCGTACGCGAAGTGCTTTGTATTTCAGAGAAACATGACCAGAAAAAAGGCACATAAAAATCTTCGTTCTGAACAGGTTTCCTTGAACGTGTTTCCCATGTATTGGAATAAAATCACATTAAAACGCCTCATGAACTATGAGCAACGATTCATTTATAGTTATGAAAGTCAGCACATTGAAATCTTAAAATTTTCGGTTGGAAAAAAATCGCCATACGGGAGATTTGAACCCGTGTCCCTATAATGACAATGCAACGGAATCACCACCTCGCCAAGCGAAACATAAAATTGAAGTATATTACATAATTAAAGAGGTAACCATGGGAACGGGACCTGTGGATGTATGGATGGAGCCACGGAAAAGCGAACTAAAGAAGAGCATGCAATAGGTCTCTGGACAACTTTTAAAATCGCCTTTAAATGCTATTTAAAAGTTGTAAATGATACTAAAACAGCTAAGTGATGAAAACAATGCATTTATTTGATGTATTTTTCGAGAAAGAAAAAAATTTACGAAGAACATGCCCACTTTAAAACATATTGTGATTGGCCGGCTGAAAGTGACGTCAGTCCTGCAATGGTAAGGAAAACGCCGGCATGTATAGTATCCGTAGACTTTGTTTTCAACATTTGTTGCCGAATTTACATACCTTAAGTGGGGTTAAGGAAGGCTATGAACATATATAATTTCTTTAGAAGAAATGTAGTCTGAGTTTGTCAAAGTTGACGCAAGAAATTTTCCGAAAATCTCAAAATTAGCAATGCTGTCTTACGTTACAGCACCATGTTTTAAAGCAGCTAAATGAAGCATCGTTCAATCTTCGAAGAAAATATGTATGTATTCAAATATAAATCCATAGAGTGAAGATGGTGAGGTAAAGGCAAGTCAATATTTGAAAATGAATGCTCAAATTTGAATTTTGTAATATTTATAATATGGCGTTGATGAAGTTTTTGGTGTTAGGGTCGTTCATGAGGAACACGGCGATGATGCCATCGGCTACGTGCAAGTTAAGCTCGATAAAGTGTTTGTGTTGTTCGTGCTCGAGTATGCCCCGAGCATAAACACAGGGATATGTCGTGGAAGCAAATATTCTGATCGTTGGTGAAGACAAGTAGGATTGTGCAAGTTTCGTGAAAGGATTGCACGTAAATTTCGGGTACGTAAAAATAAGAATATTATGAACATCTACTTTATCCATTTGTAAACATTGAATTCCTGCTACAATAAGTGACAACATTTTTGTTTCAGTCACATTATATCATTAGCGGATCATTTTGGATAAGTTTTAAAGGATTCAGATTAGAAATAAAAAAGATGATGAACGTGAAAGTCTTTAGTTTGTAGTGGCATAACCTTATGGTGCAGTGATAAGCTTTGATCTGATTTCGAAGAACTTGCTTTGGGGAAATATATATTGGGCTATTGAGACAAATGTTGATTAAAAACACCCTTTATTCTCGAATATACCGAGGTACTTCAAAATTTAAACTGTTGTGCAGCAAGCAGGTGCGATTGGGATCTTAGATTCTTGTAGTGTGCGGTGTGATATTTGGCATGTATGCTGTTTTCGACGCAGACGCGGTATGTTGAAATGTACATCTTATGTGTTACATTGTATTTATATATATCGAAACGAAAGGACTCAGCAGCAAATATTTGGGCGTTGGGTGAAACATTGGGCTTCAAAGAGGTTAATCCAAAGAGCATCGGCGAGATTAACTGGTAAGTGACGACCTTCGACAGGTAGGTAAATGACTTTCCTTCGGAGTAAGTGGAGTCAATGATTGAGTCTTCCCGGGCCCAGGAAGAATCCCAGCTATATATTCTCCTCTGTAGGTTGAGGTCGCAATTTGGTCCGTATCCAAGTAATACTCCTCAGGTTCGTGGAGAAAGTTGTATCATCTTACCATCAGCACTCGCGCGCCTAGAAACATGATTCCCAGAATAAATGATTGGTTGATGAACGTTAAGTGGTTGGCTAGGGGTAAGGTACTCATCTAAAAATGTAAATGGCAAATGCTTCTGGATCGAGACTCCCCGCACGCATATTATTTTTCCTTAGAAATTTTGAATAACGACATAGCCTGGCGTTGTATATTTTAAGGTGTTCATCCAGAATGGTTTTAAATTTTATTTATTTTAAGTGCACGCAACCAAATGTCACCGGACAGGAGCCACAAGTCCGACCCGCTACATATCATGAAAAAATTCACATTTTTTGTGTGCCAGGAAAGTACCACACAAATTCTCTTGCGTTAAATTCCATGAGCAAAGGTCGAACAATAATCTCCTAATGAGCCTGAATACTGTGTACTACACGCAAAAGGATGTGCGTATAACACAGAAAATCTTCCTAGCCTCTCTTCTTCACACCGCAAATTTATCAGTAGCAGTTTCATGTCGAGTGTTATTTGTGTAATGTGTTGTTTTATAACAAGTGTCATTGCAGGACAACATTTTTACCACATAACTTCTCCGCCATGGGCAAAATTATATATTGATGATGGAAATGTTTATTGTCACGATCGATTACAATGATGAAAATAACGTTAATGTCGTAAATGAAATTCACGAATTTCTAAATAAATCAATGCCAATTTGCATTAGACGAAAAATAATTGTATGCATTTCAAAATTAACTTATATCGTATTTGTATGTATCGAAATGAAATGACACAGCAGCAAAGATTTGAGCGAGTAAATTAAGTTCAAGGCCGTCGGTCTGGCGTTCCCGCTCGTCAATCCGCTTGTGTATCACATACAGGCAAGCGTCCTGTTGGCTTCTCTAGGTCCGTACTGAGGAATATAGACTAGGAAGATACTTCTGTCCATGCTAGTGCATGGAATTGACACTGGATGCAGAAGACGTGGACTATAGGTCAAGTCTTGAAGTCCAATTGGAGTTTCCTCACTTAACTTCAAACTTACTAAAGGAAGGAGTTGGCTAAAATACTTCAGTATTTTACATTACGCAGTTTCAGAAGAATGACATGAGAGATTTTCATGATGCGTAATCGGCTATAGACCAAAACTTTGACCACTCCATTTTCATTTCCTACGAGATCACCGACCATTAAAATAGTTTTTTGATTGCTTTATATGGCCAGGGGATGACAATCTTATTTTAAACCGGAGGCTAGATAATCTTCAACGTCATTAATATTATCAACTTAATGAATTATCAACTTTATCGGCTTTATGAATAAGCTGTTAGCTCGTGCTGAATTTTGCTAGCCTAAGAGTATACCAGTACTCAGTATCAATTCGCGTAACAGTAGATCAATATAAAACTGTAAAAATGTCCTAATCTTCAACTAGACAGGGGTTGAATTACGAGCAAGATAATTTTATTTCAAAATTGGTCAAAAACACCTGGCAAAATTAAAGATAAATATTACTTGCTAACGTAACGGAATAAATTTCTGGGTAAAATAAAGTGATCCAATTGATTCGTATTCCACGTTCGGTTGTCTCCGAATTGGTCATATCAGTCGTAGGTAGGCAAAGGTTCTGCACTTATTTCGGAGTTGATTCTTCCTCATGCGAAGTAAGAAATTAGTGCAGATTTCTATGTTGCAATGGTTTCGCCAATTCAATGCAATGGTAACGCTTAGCAACTTTAGCAACATGGTGTATCCATGACTTTGAATAGAAAAGGAAACATAGGCAAATAAGTATCAATATAAATCGTGAATTAAATTATCACCACATTTAGGGACATTTTATATTCAAATGGCGAAGGTGTTTAGTGGTAGAAGGGCGTCATCGTCGAGACAATTAAGACACTTTTGTGATTTCACAGCTAAATTGTACATTCCTCCGTTTTCGGCTGTTCGGTCACTATCTGGTATGTAATTATTTAATAATTCAGTTTCATTCATTAATTGTTTCTAGGGTTTTAATAAATGAATAAAGTTTACTAGTTGTTTCCAGGGATACTTTATTTCTAATGATTTAGAATCATGGGTATTTTCTCAAAGGATAAGAGCGAAAAAAAAAATAGTAGTGAAAAAATCATAGTGAAATGTTAATAATCATAAGCAAAAGTAATGTTTCCTACAGTCACTTCCTAATTGATGTGACGGAAAAATTTTCTTTCTTCATCCTATCTTCTTTCTTTTATCATTCACCGTGAATATCGCCTTGAAAATTTACTTTGTACTACCGAGTAGGGAAGCTTGGAGACTTTGGAATCGAGGCCATTCCGCTTTATATCGAGACTCGATAAGAAGACAACTAAAAGAGGTTGCAGTGTTGCATCTTGTGAATGATGAAGAGTAATGACGAAATCATTTCCTGGAGAAAGAAGGATTGTGTAGTAGAACTCTTTAAATAATTAAGAATGAAAGGATACTATACGAAGAACAGGAGGGAGAAAGAAGGACCACTAAAGCACAAATCAAAGTGCACGACTCAACTCCTGGGGTAAAATAGTTCAGCAGGTAAATTTTTAAGCCTGGGCAGGTATTTGAACCAGAGTCCCTTGATGTCGCGCCAAGTGCTTCAGCCTGTGAAGCTAGGAACCTTCACATTTACATACTTCCACCCTTTTTTCACCATTCTCCCACTCCGAGGGCTTTAAGCGGAACATATGTTGTCTGAGCCGATACATTGTTCGAGTAGTTTATATGTTTTGCAGAGATATTCAAAAGCGAGGATACGTGGAGATTAAGTGGCTAAAGCACTCAGCGCTATGTCGAGAAATTCAGGTCGAGAACTGGTTCATTTGTTTGAGTTTCCCCCTCCGAAATTAGCGTACTGGCGTACTGACGTGCTCAACTCAGCTGTGTTTCTTTTAAAAAAAATCACTTGTTCTTCAGTTCTAGATATTATCTTTCGTTTACCTGCTGAAAAATCCATACTATCTTATGGATTCACGAAGAAAATTTTTCAAATGCAAAATTATATTTTCGGTTTAATTAAAAATGTTTCCTTATACATCTGGAACATCGCAAGACGTTTATAGTAGAATCTCAAAGTATACATTGCCATATCAACTGATGCAGTCGGTGAGTGATATTCCGAGAGGAAATAGTGTGTCATTTCCTAATCGATGATAAGTTATTTTATTTGGAGATTTACTTCAAGTAACTCCAATTAAATGTACACAAAATGTAAATAATGTATCTAGAAATCAAAGTATTTTAGCTTACAAGAATGGCGTCTGACATTATCACACGATCAGCTTGTTGCTCCTATGTGGAGTCAAAATAATATTATGCCTGGAGATATATGCCATGGAAAGGAAAGTCTTTGGCGGTTCAAAGTACGTAGCACAACAAAAAAATTAAAAATGGAAAAACTCTCTCCCACGATCACCAAAAATAAATTAACAACGGAGTATTGAGAATATCTGATAATGTGAATTGGAGAGTTGCAAAAAAATTTAATTTTCTTATGCCTGAAAATCGTATCAGATGACATCATACAGCATACGTAAATCATTTGTACTGCATCCTAAAAATTAGCAAAAAACAAATCCTCAATATCAAATGGCTTCTAGCATATTAGAAAGCATGTACATAAAATCAAATTATTTTGAGCCTTTCCATGCCTCCTACATTTTCCTTGAATTATGTTTATTGTAACTAAGATTGCACATAAAATGTCAGAAATTGGTATCAGAGGATAAAAATATTTGGTACTATGATATTGGATTTCAAGAATAATGAAGGAATTTGATAAAGATTTCCATTTCTACTCAAATCATCAGGCAAATACGTCAACTATTACGGCTTGCGAAATTTAAAAATCACCTTACGGGAATATTTCTACATTTTTTCAGTTTCACCCAAGATTTTTATTCATGTGGCACACTTGAGTGAAATAACAGCTGTGAGAATGGAAGTTTAATTTCAGAGAGTGATATATTTTCAATGACGGAAACATCAATTTCAATTCTGAGCTTTGATAGGGTGGCGATGATTTGCTCTAGAAGGATAATTGTGCGAACGGCTGGTCGCGACTTACACCATTTCAGAAATAATTTATTTCCAATATAATGTCTGGTCAATCCTAAATGAAACCTTGAAGCAAATAAAATAGGAGGCAGGCACTAAAGTAAATAAAGTGGTGTTATAATGATGAATTGGGAGGGAATATGGTGCCAAGGGGGCAGTTTCATCTCCTGATGGTTAGTGAAATGAAAGAATATGATAGTTTATGAAAAATAAATAAATATATATTAACTAAGATGACCATCAATCATTTGTACTGTAAAAATCTACAGTGTTTCCCCTCCAATATCAATATCACTAATAAAACAAAGCTCTGGGATTTTGACCTGTTCAAAAATGTGTGAATAAACCAATTTGAATTGAATACTGTTAAGCTAAAAATAGGAATCAGAATGCAACTGAGGGGTTGAGAAATCATTGAAAATTGTACACTCTGTCACACTCTGGAACTTTGATATTTTTCAGTTTTCAGCTGCATTCATGGGAGAGAACTACTATTGGCAGTCAAGTTGAAACAAAAATGGAATTTTGATGCCCAAGATTACATGGTCACTGCACTGATTAGGACATTGAAAATTAAAATCCAGAAGGACTGTTCTATAATATGTAAAGATTTTCAGTTCCACTCTAGCAACACAGTCACTCCTGAATATCATCATGGCAACCTGCTCTTCTCATGCTCTACATAAAATGTAGCTATTCTGTATTTTGTCATTGTGTACTTCAGTATTTTATGAAAATTATATCAATAACCCTTTACTTCTTCTTAAAAACGTTCAATTTTAGTTAATTTACAGCAATACATTCTTAGGATAAACTTCACCATAGAAATGCTCATTACAGAAAGAGTCAGGCATCTACCGAAAATGTGTTATTCCGCTGCATACTCACAGCTTTGTACACTATCACACTCTGGAACTGGGTTGAGAGAAAGCATATCTTTCCATTCGTCCACTGCCCTCGGCATAACAGAGTGAGTTCATATTTTATGTGCATTTATTGCTCTTGCTTTATCGTGCTGTTCATGAAAATGATACTATTGCTAAAAAATACGGTATACCGAATATGATGACTTTTTCAATTTACTGTATACCTGTACATCTATACTTTCCTTGTAGCAAACAAATATCAAGGCACTAATCATTAAGTTTCTCCTGTAATTTTAGGAACTGAAAATGTAAACGTATAATTCGATTTTAAGCGTACAGGACACACGAAGGCAACTTAAAAAGACACGTGATATATGGTACACAACATATTAAGGTTCCTTCCTGGTCATATGTTTCGCCATACCTAATTCATGGTCAAAGGGCACTTTGATCCTCACCTTGCAACGTTGGAGGTCTGAGTTCATATCTTCCAAAAATTTTTAGGGGATACTTAAATCGATATATTCTCGAAAATACTAAGCATTCAGTTTTATTTGAAAAACGTTTTGTGCTTGAATGTGGTAACCAGAATGCTAAGTAAGTAAGTTTAGAAGAGAGTTAAGGGTGAGGATGTTTTCAATGACGCATCTGTGGGGAGTGGACAATTTTGGTTAGACGCGGAAGATGTAGGAGTTGGACATTTAGAATAAAGGCAATTCATGCAAATCTCATGGTAACAAATGTGTTATGCGACGCATGCGTAGCTAAGGATGTTCATCGTGTGAAAGACATATATGTGAGATAATATATATAATAAGAACGGATAATCCGAATGATAATAATTTAAGATAATCCCACATTGAATTTCCAACTAATCCTATTAAACATATTAAGGTGTGTTCAACCCGAAGGCTGGTTTATGATACGTGATGGTAGAGCTCACCTCGTACTAAGCCATTGGAGTGTGAAATTCACACATGCAGGGTAGGGGGGCCAGTTCATTTCCCTGGGCCACCTGCGATTTCCTACGAAAATCTGACGCGCAGATAATTAAATCGCTAGGATTTTTAGGTGGGGGTGTACAGAAAGCTTCTTGCCCGGATTTGATTCCGGAACCCTCCGGTCAGCAGCTCAGCGCTCTACCCACTAGGCTACCACGACCCCATTAAACATATTATCACCCAAATATAGCAAGAGGAATTGATACAAAGTGGAAATTCCTACCCTGTTCTTGCTCTCAGCGAAAACCGAGGTGAAGTGAATTGAGCTTTGCGACTGATTTATCTACTAATGGCATCTAATCTTTTTATCAACGCACCAATGCTGCAATCATCTCTAAAAGCTAAATTAAGATCTTCTATCTGAAGTCCATGCGACTGTTTTCGTGATTCACTCCTCTGATAGTTTGACCAAATTTAAAATATTGGTTTTTCCGTAAATTTTGTAAGTACTTATGCAAATGATGAAGGAAAATGTGATATTATTGGAGCAAGGGGAGAATGATTGAGGCAAAATGTAAGTCCTTCAATACATATGAAGATAGCTTTGACCAGTGTATATTAATAGTCTAAATATTTTTAGAAAAGAAACAGTGTGAAGAACTTTGTTTCACTATGTTTCGTATCAGAATCATATAAGTTGGATTTGTGCCTCAATAATTAATAGTCTAGGCCAATTATGCTGCTTAAAGTGTTGCACTTCAAAATAGGGGTATCTCATGGTAACAAACACCACTCTGTTAACGGGAAAATCTCACAGACTCTATGAAAGTGATCGATACACGTCTGGTGCGAAATAATGAGGGAAAACGGAAATTAGGAGATAAAGACGCTGGAGTCCATATAAAATTAATTCATGGTAACTCGAATGCCTACGATTTAAAGTCCTAATTATAAATAAGGTAACTTTGTCTCCGTCTCAATGATTTTGTGTGACAAAGTTTATTTTTGTGAGAAATTATTTCTTTGTAGTCACCAACAGGAGTATATAAGTGGCTTATGTAGTCTTATTCAGTAATAAAATAATCCTTTGGAAAAGAGTAAATAATTTTGTGCCTCGAGTTACGGACATCGTAACGAGAAATTCATACAGCAAACATTTTTTGGCTCTTGGAGGAAAAATTACGATCTTATAACACATTATCATCCTGTCAGCATTAATATGGCTTGGAAAACCGTAATATGGAATAGTTGTAACTGAAGACATTTCCTACAATATAAAGTAGTATTGAAGGTAAATTGGATAGATAATAAAATCGTTTCAGGATCCTGAAGCTCTAAAGGCATTATAAATATTTCAAAATATAAATGCTATTCTCGGCAAGCGGCGTTAATTAAATCTTGACACTCGCAAGTCCCGACCCTCCAGGACCTGCAATTAAAAGCGCGGTTTCTTTCCTGGAGTTTGTGATGTCTGATATGCTCGGGCCGTACAAACGTGTGAAATCAGAAAATTGGCGTTGGAAGATGCTGCTTGTGACAAATTAATGAATAAAATTATGTATTAGTTTTGTAATATTGTCGATCCGATATAATTATGAGGTAGGCCTGGAGCAATGTTTTCCGGTTGCACCATTACTTTTTAACACATTTGCCCTAGATATACGAGGGGCATTCAAGTTGTAGGTAACACCTCCAATTTTTTTTCTCAGTATTGGAAACAGAAAGAAACATGCGGTTTGTTTTAAAATACACGCTCACTCTTTATAAATACGTGATATATGTATCAGAATTGTACAATAAACAGAACGCTAGTAGCAGCAGTGAGAGTTAGGGCTGTTTTGGAGACTTAAATTGGCGACGTTTTCATTGCAATAACAGCGTGTAATCATTCGTTTTCTTCATTTGCGTGGTGTGACACCGATTGAATTTCATCGCCAGTTGAGTGAGACACGTGGTGATGGTGTCATGAATGAGTCCAATGAGCATTCGTGAGTGCGATAGTTCAAAGAAGGCAAAACATTGTGTGACAACCGACCAAGACAATCTCGGCCTCGCACCAGCCGGTCTGACGACATGATCGAGCGAGTGGAGAAATTTGTTTTGGAGGATCGCCTAATGAGTGTGGAACGCATCGCCTTCAAATTTGGCATTTCCGTGGGATTTGTGAATACAATCTTTTATGAAGATGTTTTGAAGAACACTCTCCTTTAATCATTGCTTGAAAAATGGCCGGAAAAGGCTGTGAGTGTGCTCTTTCACCAAATCAACGCACCAGCGCATCGGGCGAACGAGACGCTGTAGTTTTTTCGTGACAACAACTTTGAAGTGATCTCTCATACTCAATACTCTTCTATCCTGGCTCCCAGTGACATTTGGCTGTTTCCAACGATGAAAGAAACTCCGCGATTGTCCATTCACTAGCCGCACCGCTATCGCAACAGCGATTTTCCAGTGGTCAAAGCTGACTCCTAAAGAAGGGTTCGTAGTGGCCATGGAAACATGGCCTCACCATTGCAAAAAATGTGTGCAACTGCAGGAAGATTACACCGAGAAGTGATGTAAGTTTCACAGTTTGCGTGTCATTAGTTTTCGAGAAAAAAATTGGAGGTTTAATTACTTGAATGCACCTCGTATTGAGAGAGACTATGGAAAGAAAACGTATATATGTAAGGGGAGATGGAATATTGTACATTATGTTGATAAGGATACGATAGATATCCTGATCAATCCAACCTGATAATCTAACCTACAGATCCAATCTGCTTAACAATGTTCTGATTTCAGTCAAAGCATTGAAACACAATGAATGAAAAAACATAGTTTACTTGCTTTTTAAAAGTCTTTCAGATTCAGCTCATAGGCAGACCCTCGGATTTATGACAGAGACATTTTATCTTTGCTGATGATGTATTTGGGTGTTGTCTCTTTCTACACCACGCTTTTAAACTGCCTTGTGAAAATATTATTAGAATTTTTGAAGGCCAGAATCAAATTCTAACCCATATGACTACAAGGGAGCCTTAAGTAAGTTCATGGTGGTGCGTAGTCTTCATGAACACCGCAGTAAGAGTCTCAATGAATGCATTCAATATCAAATTGGAAGCTTTTGTAAAAATAAAAAATATACGTAATGGTTGAATTGTAAACAATTGAGAAATGACAGAACCTCCGCTCCCTGAGGAACACGATTCCTCTTGAAAATGAGAAACTGTGATCTAAGGGTACCTTGTTTACATTTTGGGGTATGATGGAAAGTTTCCTTTTGCTGAATAATCCTTCTCTAGGTTAATAGCAGTTAAGGTCGCTGGTTGGGTAGTTGGAAGTAACACAATCAAATTTAATGGCATGGTTTACTGAAATTTTACACACACAGCTTACATTCAGGTGTGGCGATTGTCGACTGGCTCTCTGGTGATGTCTCCGCCGGTCTCATGTAGGGCTTCCATTCCACGTTGGGTTCGATGTGGCAGCCTCACCGCGTTGGCGGTCTCACTTGCCGTTTTGACTCGCCATTGGCAGCGAAAAAGCGTATGTTTTGAATCAGAGAAGGAAGAGTAAGTGAAATATACAAAGTAATCAGGATGAAACGGGGCATTAATGGGGATGGTAGCGGTTGGGGAAGTGGACTCTTCTCCCGTAACGCGTGGTATTATCTGGCTGTGTTTGTAAACAATGTCTCCGCTTCTCTTGCTACCTAGTTCCGCTGAAGGTGACGTCTTGGGATCAACTTCTTCGGAAAAAACATACTCAGGCTTTGGCCTCTCGAGCTAACCGAGCTGTCCTTCTACTTAATCCAGACGATGAAGTACGTAGGGTATCAGTTACCAGATTTTAAGGGTCCATCGTACGGTGGTTCTTGTACACATTTCGCAGTGTTATTTCGTACGAATACATTCGACAAAGCGGCCACATCTTTGAAAACAAAACTTCGTCTTTCACCATGCAACAGCACTTTAGCTGGCCGCAACATCTGCATTTGAGGTAGGACTATGCCGGAAAACGTGGTTGTTTCAGTGGTATGTGGCTGTGATGACAGACATTTGCCTGGTAAACGCAAGGTCTCGCCGTGGACAAGTTCTGCTTCAGTTGCAGAATTCAGGAGAACAGGTGGAAGTGACTCTCCCCACTGGACAGCGTGACATTTAGTAGTTAGTTTAACTGACGGTGCTGTCGCTCAATGAATCCAACAGTTGCGGGATGATACGCCGTTGTCCTGAGGTGCTCAGTTCCTTTTAGACGGGTTAAAGATTTGGAATTGGCTTCCCCGGTCCCATGTGACCCTAAAGGGAATGCCGAATCTGGAAATCCAAACGCCGAAAAATGCCATGGCCACGGTGTCCGCTTTCATGTCTTAATTGGAAAAGCTTCAGGCCATCTGGAAAAAAACAATCCATGCAGTAGCGGAAACCATGGGTGACTGGCAGAGAACCAAATCTAGACCTATGTGGACATGTTCAAAGCGTGATGAAGGAATCTTAAACTTGCCTAGAGGTGAATTCACGGGACTAGAGATTTTTGATCTTTGACACGTGCCAGCGTGCCAATGCTCAACAGTCTCCCTTGATTCCTGGTGAAGCAAATCGTTGCGTAACAAGCTTCGTTGTTGTCTTGATACCTGGATGAGAGAAGCCGTGAACGGTGTTGATGACGCTTGGTGACTAAATTCTTCTGTGACGTAGGGTCAAGCAGTATGCGTGGCAATGTCGCAGAAAATTCTCTCAACAAAATTTGGAATCTGAAATCGCTTCAACTGTAACGGTCACTGTCTTTGACGACAGTAACCGTTACAGCTCTTAGTCCTCCCCCTGGGATCGGGAGAGAAACAGCTCGTTGATTCTGGAATACGCGTCAGCCACAACATTGTTCTTTACTGTCACGTAAAGAATGTCAGTTGTGAACTGACTGATGAAATCAAACTGCCGAAATTTCCGAGGAGAGACTTTATCGGCCTTTTGAAGGTAGGTGAAGACGTGAGGCTTATAATCGGTGAAAATAAATAAATGTATGCCCCTCGGCCATATGTCGGAAATGTTTTACGGATTCGTAGAGGGAGAGCGATTCTCTGTCGTAAGCGCTGTAACTTTCTCTGAGTAGGGCTCATTTCCTTAGAAAAGTAAGCAGGCGGCTGCCATCCGTTGGCGTACCATTGTTGGAGGGCGGCGTCGAGCATACAATCGGACGCATCCGTCACAATTGTCAAAGTAGCTGTGGGGTCGGGATGAGCCAGCGACGTTGCTCGAGTCAAGACAGTCTTGCATGCCTCGAATGCTAGCTGTGCTTCCGTACTCCACTCAATTGGTGTTTGGCCTTTTAAATGCGGCCCTTTTAACAGCTCGGTCATAGGTGAATGGATAGTTGCTGATTCCGGAATAAATCGCCGATAAAAATGTATCGTTCTTAGTAATCGCCGAAGTTGTTTCGCAATGCCTGGCAATGGTAAAGATGACAACGATGTTCCTATGTCTTCCATTGGTTTGATACCTTCCTTGGAAATAGTGTAGCCTAAAATATTGATTTCAGATTTTCCAAATTTCGCGGGTTAATTAGGACGCCTTGCTTCTTTAAGCACTCCCTCGGGTGCCCTTCATGTTTTTGCTCGAAATTGGATGCTATCAAAATAAAAACCCATTAAAAATACCAAGGAGAGAGGTGCAACGTTTAATCTCACCCAAATTTACCTGGGTGAGATTTAAAAGGCGTACTATAGCGTAAATTTAGGAAATATAGGAAATGTGTGAGGCCCGGAAAGGACCTTGGGAGAGTGAACGTAAGGACTATCCAAAAACTGACCCATGTTGTTAGAATACTAGGGGTGAAGATGTCTAGTGTTTGAGCGAGAAGATTAACTCAGAGGGAAAATATCTTAATTTTTTACGGACAGCTATTTGTAAGTTGCTATAAACCTCTGATTTATGATACAATGAGAAAACTCTAGTGTGACTCTTGTTTCAGGACAAACTTACCTAAAGAAGTCATGGGCTATCCAGACTATCCCATACCAGAGCAGGAAAAATCTTACTTGCCATCGGCAGATATTTTAACATTTTTGGAGAATTACGCAAAGGATTTTAAACTCTACGAGCATATTAAGGTAACATAACGTATTAACTCATTAAGATACTATGTTAAGGAAATATAACTTATCACCTCTCTAAAATAATACCTTATGTTATTATGAAGTATTCACTCTAAAAAATAACATATAAAGGTAATGTAATGAATCATTTTAGAGTAATAAAGAAACCCTTTCGAGTTTTACAAGGTTTTTAAGTGGATTTTGCTTTATTTCTATTTTTTGACGTGATGTACTCTTAAATAACATTTTGTCACTATTATTGCTCTAAAATATTACAATTGATTAGTATTTAAAATTAAATTATAATGCAGTATACGCACTAACTAATGGAATTCATGGTTTCAATATAGTTTTATCACGTCGTGAAGAAAATTGAACCTGTAGGTGAAGTATGGTCGGTCATAGTCAAAGATCTGGTGAAGGATAAAGTGGAAGAGCTGGAGTTTGACGCCGTGATGGTGTGTAACGGGTATGTATATCACACTTTTTACAGGACAGTGAATTAAACAATTAATTGTAACAAAGAAGAAAGAATTGGTATGCGAAACCTCAGTATCGTATATCCAGGCAAAACTCTTGAATTATAACTGAGAAGTAACTTCTCGCAGAGAAAATAAAAATTACTAAACTATGTGATAATACCAGAAAAATAGGCTGGTAAGTTGAGATCTGCACGGTTTGCGTTATACTATTCAGAAAGCGTAGTCTGTTCAGAACGGAGTAGGACAATTAATTCACAATTGCCTTCTCATATTTCGCTGGCGTTCATTTAATCGGGATGCAGATTAAAAATTGCTCATAAGAAGTATACAAAAGCTTTTTACTCTTAAACTTCAAAGGATTAACATTTATCTACCTCTGACAACCGTAAAATCAAAATAATAGCACACATTGGAGCTCATCAACAGTGACTGAAATTAAAAAGAAAGTGAAGCAAAGAATTCACAGAAAAATTAATGCAATACTTATCATATATTTCCTATTTGGCCACGGGTTCAGTGATTAAAGAGCCATATTTATTTGATTTTTAACTGCTGATCAAGTCGATATGATACGATGAAATTTAAACATGATATTTGCTTGGCCATTTTCATAGGCATTACTCTACCCCTCATATCCCTCGTATCAACGGCGTAGAAGAATTCCAAGGCAATCAGCTTCATAGCCACGACTACCGCATCCCAGAGATTTTCCGGGGCCAACGTGTGGTGGTCATCGGCGCAGGACCATCCGGAATGGACCTCGCACTTGAAATCTCACGAGTGGCGCACACGGTAATCCATTATAGCAAAGAGTTCAGGAGCTCTCAAAATTCATTTCATCACTGAAATGAATAAAATATCAGAATATCACGCTTCGTCATCATTTAGTGTATAAAGGCCAACATCGCCTAATAATTTGTAATTTAATTGTTAACATTTTGTAAGCTATAACAGAGATAAATTCTTGTTATTATTATTCAAATACCATGTTTCGTAACGTTTTCACATCCAATTATTCTCTTGTCTGCGAAGATATTCACATTATATACCTCCAATCATTTTGATAATTCCCCTGAATTTTATGCAATTAGCATTGTGGTATTCAATCGAATATCTATTGAAAATTCGGGCAAATTCCTTGGATATTTTATGATCGGTTCCTAAAAAAATAGTAATATTTTATATTTATCAATGGATTATTTCTTTAAAGTTGATATTATTTCTCGATTTATTGGTCAAAATTGAGAAATAAAATAATTCAAAGCTGTAAATACCAAATTAAACTATAACAATTGCGTTTCATTGAGAAAATCTGCTGATTTTTTTCATATTATTGTTAAAGAAAGTATTCACCTTCAAATGCAGAAGAAATCTAGTAAAAATATCAACAAATACACAAAAAATGATTTTTTGAATAAAGGCCTACAAAATTAGCAAAATACCCATGACACTTCTGGGAATACCCACCTAAAAATCGGTGGCACTCAAAGGGTTAAATCATTCCTTTAAGTTGCAATATTTAAAAAAAATTTCTTTTACACGTATTGCAGGTTATTTTAAGCCATCATTTAACCGACCCAATTGCCACTAAATTTCCTGATAATGTCCTGCAAAAGCCAGACATATCGTATTTACGCAGAAATGGAGTTACTTTCAAGGATGGTTCGACAGCAGAGGTTGACACAATTTTCTACTGCACAGGTGAACACAAATACTTTTTAGCATTGTACTTTTTCCATTTTATGATTTTGTACAGCATAAAAATCTAATTATTGATTTCTTTAATTTACAAAGAGGAACAATTAATCGAAATACTCAATTTTATATTTGACTCCTCTCATGAACTAGGAAGTAATTCCAAGCTTAAGCGAGCCCATAGATAGCGCAGTTCATACGTCATGTTTTGGTGTTGGAGCAGGTCTAAATAGAAAAGGGTAAAATTAATACTTCTTCCAAGAATTTATCCAAAGATTTTAGAGTTGAAAAAATCGTTGTGTAAACCACAAATACCATGATTTATTTGCCTGCACAAATGCCTGCAATAGTAAGTTTTTCCAGAAATGACTTCAGTTATGTTAGAGAGCCCACTTCTCTCATTGTGATGAATTCTTATAGAAGACAGTTTTCTAAGAACGTTTGTGCACCATTTATTTTTAAAATTAGATTATCAATATATCCCATAATCCATGTTACATTTATTATTTATTGTTAAGTATTAAATTTATCAAAAATTAAATGCAAACTAATTTTTCATGAAATTGAAATGAAAAATTTCAAAATCGCTCAGTCATGCTTTGTATTCTACCAAGTGATTGCCTGACTTAAATGGGAAAACTCTAAGGTCAAATTGAAATACTTGCACACTAAATAATCAATACGTTTAGTATTAAGTGACTTGGTAATGTGACTGGAGGACTCGGGCTTTTTCCCGGACGCCCTTCTGTCTAACTAAAAATTATCATTTCATATTTCAGGCTATAAGTATAACTTCCCGTTCCTAAGCGAAGCTTGTAAGGTGAGAGTGGACGATAACCACGTAAAACCTCTTTACAAGCATTTAATTCATACGGAATTCCCCTCCCTCTGCTTCATCGGACTGCCGTTCTACGTCTGTGCTTTCTCACTATTTGACTTACAGGTAAGATCATTAACACAAGCAGATAATAAAAATTGTTATTCATACAATTAATCAAATAAAAGTGCCTTTGGGAACACGAACCTTGTGCAGCGAAGTGGAATGCGCAGTGCACGGCTATCCGACTTCTGATTCTCGATACGTTAATCCTCCGGCAATTTTCTGTTACCTCAAATTTCATTCACCACAGCAATAATAATTTGCTCTATCAGATTGTATTAAAAACTTTTGTCTATAAATGCACTATATATATTGGCTACAACGCTCTATCCATGTTGATCGGGAATCCGTTGAAGACCGTTGTTCCATCTTTGATGGACACACGAGGATTGATTCCTATAATTCCTAGTTTAATATTACTTAAATGATATATATGTGGTAAAATAGAATGTATACCGTAGTAAGGTAGAAAATGCAAAGATAGAACGTATACCGTGGAAAGGTAGAAAATGAAAAGATAGAATGTATACCGTGGAAAGGTAAAGTGCTAAGGTAGAATGTATACCGTTACTCGGATCAAGAGGTTAAGGACATATTATTAGCCAGAAGATGACTCTTTTCATTAAGATAAGAACGTTGGGGGAAATTGGAAAAGAGTTCATCAAAGAGTAGAATAAACTGCAAGAAAGAAACTACCACCAGAAAGAGAGTAGAGGACGTAAATTTAAGAAGAATTAGATTACTCTGGTTTACGCTTAGATTATGCCGGAGATAAAAAAAATCCAACAAGAATGGAAATAGAGTAAGGGAAATATGGAGTAAGGCAGTGCAAGTGGATAGGAACTGGGACAAACAGTGTAGAAAGTATTAAGCTTTCAATGAGACTGTTAGGAAAATACTAGGATAAAGATTTTATATAAGATAAAAGTTTTATTGGTCGATAGAAGTGAAGTAGCCAAGTAATTCTGGTGGGACAAATAATATGAAATTTACATTTCCCAAGCAGCTTAGTAGGGAATTATATCTGTCAAGGGATATAATTGAAATAGATTGAATAGATCATAACCGAGGAAATACACTCGAAGCTTAAGAATGTTTAACCTGATTCAAACATCTAAATTCAAGGAAAGTACGATGGTTAGTGGAAAGATACAAAAAGTAACGTGCGAAATGTGCAAATTAATTGCTCAGCAACACTTATCTAAATTTTATTACATATAAAATTCTTAGATTAATTCAAAACTCTCAGATAAACTTGTATTTGCTACTTATTCGTTACGCAAAATCTTTTAATTAAGAAGCCGATGAAGTGTAATTCTAGCAATTTGTGCGGACAACACCAGTCAGGATCAAGTAATTGTGATAAATATGGATTATATGTTTCCAAGTGCTCCGCTGAGAACCTAAAAACATTGTCTGAAAAAAATATATTAGCATAGCATTCGGTTTTCACCATCTATGGTTTCATCAATTGACTTCAAGGCAATACCCACTCTCTCATTTCAGTGCCGCTTCTTCCTGCGGGTGTTGGATGGCACCTTAACTCTACCGACCACGGAGCGTATGAACGCGGATGCAGAGCAGGAGCAGGCAAGGCGGCGAGAGATGGGCCTTGGGAGTCGCCAGGCCCACATGATGGGCCCACTGCAGGGTGACTACTACGATGACCTGGCCCGATCGTCCGGCATCGAGGGCTTGCCAAAGGTGCTGACCAAACTGCACAACTTTAGCAGCCAGCGTTTTCTGGACGACCTCGTCAACTACAGGAATGATATTTTCAAAATAATTGATTCAGAGAATTACGTGCGCATCGCATGATGGAAACCGTGCCATGGCTAAGGAATATTCCATTGATTCCACAATATAGCGAAAAGCATGAGCCTTTCTGGCATTTTTAAGCCTCATATGCATTTATGCAATGGGATGCGCGGACATGTAGGCTATGAATAAACTACCAATGTTAAATTTTTATGAAGTCTTAAAACATCTTATACATATGTACCAGAAAATTCTTAGCCTCATTTGCAACACCTGTGTGTCGAAAGCAACAATGTCAAATTATTAAAGAATATTCAGGACTACGAAAAATATTTTCATTTTAAAGTGCAAATTCATGCACGAAGTGTGAGAGATTTAAATGTGTGGTGTATATGGTGCAGAAAAATATATCTATGAACAACAATATTACGTATGAAGCAAGGTGGTAAGAGGCTATCGGTGTTTGGGTTACCTTGTTAACTATATTCGCGTAATATTACCAAAGAATAAGCTTTAAACTGTTTCTAAATATGATGCACATGTAAGTACTATATTCATTGAAAATAAAGTTATCCAATCATTTGAAACATTTTTACATGCTTATCTAAATTATAAAGAGTTAATATTTCGTAAAAATTGTATATCATGACCTCATTCAATTCACGCTGTTCTACCAAACGTAAATGCGCATTAACCTTTTTTCCAGATTGGCTGTTAACAATAGATCTTCAGGCTAACTTGTGACGCGTACATCGTGTTACTTTTTAAAAGACATGATCTCTGGATGAATTGTATTATAAAATATTGCAGACTGGATTTCCTAGCAAAAATAAGTGTATTTTGCATTTTTGTTTCTGATTTAATTTACTATTTCGTTAGTTTCCATGAAGCGCTCTGCGTTAGCAAAAAGTGACTGGAAACACAGAGGCTGGGGTACATAAACGTGACTCAAAATAATTTGACCCAATTAGTTGACCTTTGATTTACAAAGAGCTAATTGGCGATCGTGGCGAGGAAGAAGTATTTAAGCCGGATGAATAGTAGAATGAGATTTTGTAAGCCACTCAGAGTGGCCACAGGAGTCAATTAACAATATCTAGGCAAAGTTTTGAATGAATAAGTTAATTGGAAGTCATTACCATAGAGTTAATACGCCCTTCAACACTCTTTAGCAAAGTTTAAAACACGTTTGCTAAAGATCGTATTTCGAAGTATGGTGACATGGGCATTTTTATCAATATTGTGTATAAGTACTACGTCCAGTAGGACGTGAACCATTTTAGTATGTGTTAAAATCTTTGAAACATCGGCCAAAATGGCAGACGGTGGCAGACCGAAGATGCCTTAAACTGTTT
This sequence comes from Platycnemis pennipes, assembly GCA_933228895.1. Lineage (NCBI taxonomy): Eukaryota > Metazoa > Arthropoda > Insecta > Odonata > Platycnemididae > Platycnemis > Platycnemis pennipes. Next base: position 99,694,242 of record OW121846.1, on the reverse strand, counting down.
TTATGTGGTCATTAATTTATTGGAGCAATTTTAGTTCTTTTATTCTCCCCCTAATTCACTCGTGTCTCATTTAGCTATTGCATTTGAGATACAAGAGCCTCTGATAAAGCAAAGGGAAGAGAGATGTTTTTGTGATATACCGCGCAGTTGGGACCTCTCTGTGTTTGTGGCGCAGCGCAAGCGTGATGGATGTCCCCTTGTGGGGTGAGCACCTGGCATGGTTCAGAGACGAGTAATGGATGCCATCGGAGGCAGTGTCAGGGGCGTAACTGCATGACTGTGCTAACCAGTCCGGAAGAAATGTGCTAGGGTGTGAAACAAGACCAGTTAGATTTGTATATAAATATCAGTTGAGATGCTTTACTTGCAATGTAATCTGTCATCTCCCAATTTTGTACGTAATTAAGCGGTAAACAAAATTCTGGATCCAATTAACAGCTGGCATTATAATGGCACCGTTAAAAGTTTTATGCTCCAAGCAATATCTTATTCCAAGCCCGCCCTTAATCCCTCGGATATCCTGTGATCAGTGGTTCCGTTTGTCTTCAACGTCATCTCCTCCTCCACTGCCCTAGAAATGCAAGAACCCCTTGACGGCAAACATGTATGCAATGTCGTCACTTTTGGCAACGTTTCAGCATTTGCACAGTGAAAGCTGGCACCGAGTTTTTAAGCAGTGGGAACCCCTCAAGGAACACAGCCAATTCACGTTGGTGACGTACATTTCCTTTTCTTCAGAACCTGCTTGTTTTGTGATGCAATCCTAGTTGAAGATTAAGCTATCTTGGGTTCTGTCAGGTTCTCTTGGGAATTATTTGGACGTTCAGATTATCCCTAAACAACTGTTTTCTCATTTGATTTGGCTCCAAGGTAAGTAAACTACTTAGCGTAAAGAGTATCGGATTGTAAGATGTGAGTGACACAAGCAAACGCTATAATTCAAGTTACAAGCAAACTCTATATTCTCGAGATAGGAAAACTATTATCGCAGGAAAAATTCTTATCTGGACTCTAAAAGAATCATATTTCCAAAATATGGTATTATTTGTGTGGTGATTCGCAGGAGAATCGATCGCACCAAAAATTGGCCTAATTTTAAGCTAACTTTATTTTACAGAAGATATGCTTCATGGATTCGCACTGGTTATGGAAGTTGCTTCATGGATTGCTTCTTTAAACAAAAGGAGTGGGAACTCTACAACCGGGATGTTACAAACTATTAGTAATACATGTTGGAATTGTAAAAAAATCGCGGTGGAACTAAATCCTCGCATTTTCTCAGCAAAATGGGTTAGCTTAAAGTCCTTATATCAATATGAAACTACCTAAGCTATCCATTGAAACACTCGTATTGGATATATTTACAGATATTCATATCCCCTATTGTACGAAGAAAAAAGGACATTTTTAATCTGTCAGCTCGGCAATCCATCTATCTAATTTTGTGATTATGGTGCAGTCTACCGAAGTAAGTTGGGGTTCGTAAAATATTTTCAAGTCATCACTGAAAATATTACCTTGGAATTTATTTAATAGATTAGGTCTACATTTCAACCTGCGATCTGACAATGATTCCTATTTTAATTAATTTAATAGACTGGTTACGCTAATAAGGTTATCGTACCTTTACAAATCTTGCCGATCTTCCCTGCACACGTTCAAGTTCATTATTTAGGCCGATTTCGTAGGGATCCCATACACTGGCAGCGTATTCCAAATGCAGTATAACAAGGGAACAGGAGGCAATTTCTCGTATATGGTCTTCACTTTTACCCAGTACTCTTTTGATGAATCCCAGTTTACGATTGGCTTGAACCATTATCTCGCGTGTGTATTTACCCCTGGAAAGATCATGTGTCCATCTTATTCCAAGATATTTAATGGATTCCATGTTTGTTAATTCATTATTACGTATTTTTATGTTCTAGGAGGAGAACAATTCTTTTTCTAAAAATTCATTACTTGTCACTAAAAAAATGTTATTCTAACTGCCATGAATCACACCATTTTTCAATTGCATGTAGTTCATCATTCAAATATTCTTAATCGGTTGGGCATAGATTATCCCGGTAAACTACTGCGTCATCAGCAAATAGACGAAGCTTACTTTTGAACACCTTATTTCTGCCATTTATGTTCAGAAGGAATAGGAGTGTACTGTCACACTAACTTGTGGGACATTATTATCTGTGGGATTATCGGTTTCTAAGACAAATTAGAAGCAAATTATGTTATATTTGTAGGTTTATGAATTGAAACCACATATTCAAAGCTCATTTACTTCTAATTTTGTATGTTCACCATCCATTGGCTGCAATTCTGTAATTTGAATGAACTTAGAATTAGTTAACATGTTCATGACCTCTCGTTTGGTAACTCCTCCATATCCATCTGCTCGGAATCAAGGCAATGATGGAGCAGTGCTCAGCTGAAACCCGCTGTTTCTTCTCAAGTATCATCCATAATTTCAGAATCTTCGAACTTGAGCTACTGCTGCATGTAGCCTGGGGAAAATGGACCATAACTCTTGAATCTTTGATAATTCACTGTTGGTTTTGTTTCATTTCTATGAAAAAATATAATGGGGTCGTTTACCATATTTTATATTGCCGAATATAATAGAGCTTGTAAAATAAAAAGACCCGTATTTTTCCGTTTTTTTATCCGTCAATTATTTTCGAGTTATAAGGGGCAAAAAACGGATTTTTTTTAACCCTTTCGGAAAAGTGGGTGTGGTGCAACCTCTGACGTATATCGACTTCGTCCAATCACAACTGAGCCCGCGAAGCTACTTCGCCTTATCGCAAAGGGGGGGGGGCACAGCTAGCTCTCCCTATGGGAGCGATTGCTACAGGATCTGTGCGAGCAGACCTTCCAAGAATCCCCCTCCACTCCCTTCCCTTTCCATAAGACCAGTCAAGGATGGGAGGAAAATGACGTCAATGTTATCACATCAGCTTTTTCGGTGGGCGTCCCCTTTTGCTCATTTTAATTATTGATTTATGAGTGGTTGTGGTTAAAAGATTAATTTTTCACTAAAATTCATTTTTCGTTTTCATCTAACAATGTCGTAAACAAAATTGCTATTTCGGTTCCGAGTAAACGCCATTTGGACAATATTGCATAGCTCCTACCATAACTTTTATCGTACTTTAAGTTCTCAGCATGTAATGCATGTTTGTTGTTAATTCAACCTTAATGGTAGCTTGCGGCAGGGATATTCTTCCATGCCTCATTGGCTATGAATTCAAATTATATTTGATCAAATTTTAACCTTTATCTCTTTAATAAATTTCAAGACAATTTTTTCACTTTACCTTAAATTTTGCGAACTCCCACTCACCAAGGTAGAATGAACCATAATCATAAGATTAGAAGCATGGAAGCATTATAAATATAGTGCTACAGAAGTATGATGGAGTTAAAACGACCGAGTGAGTAACGAGGAAGTTCTCATAAGAGTGGGAGAAAAGAGAATTCTTCTGAAAACCCTAAAAAGAAGTCGAGACAACTTTATCATCCAAATCATGTAAACATGATGAATAAAATTGTTGAGGGACAAGAGCAAAGCATGGAAGAGCAGCAAATGAAGGTCTCGTATGAGATAAAGAGATCAAATTATGAAGGATATGAAAGGGAAGAAATACGTAAATATGAAAGGAATACCTTATAGAAGAATTCAGTGGAGAGATGCATCAAACCAATATTACAATTGCTGACTAATGATGATGTAAGAAATTGATTGCCGCAGCGGCAGATTCAAATGTCCTTCTTTCCACGTAAAATTAGGGATATGACTAGCTGTTAATATATTCATTAGCATACATAAAAGTGTATCAATGGATAGGGTTGATAGTTGCATGTTGGGATAAGGACTTTAACCCAGCTAGATTTTGCATGCTGGCTTTGCTATTTTAGCATTTTAAATTGTTAAGTTCGGCTAGAAGATAGTTTCTATCCCCTTTTATTCACAGTATGTAATGCATGTTTGTTGTGAATTCAACCTCAATGGTAGCTTGCAGGGTATTTTGTGGATGTAGATGCAGATAAGCTACCAATTTCGAAGCATGATGTGGATGCAACAATCGGTTTTCCCAGATGGTGCATTCTTAAAGGCAATTCAAATCTATATCTAAGTAATACCCTGAGAGCAACCGCGTGAGATAGCATGGCAGGAGGTGAAGATCACAAAACATACATTCTCACTTGCGTCTAAGAGCTACAATGTTACATTAACATGGGAATGTGTTGGATATAATATTCTCATGCCAGTGGCTTAGTATCTACATTAAATGCATGGGAACCATTTTCGATTCTTTCTTCTATCTATCCAGCCTCAGAAATAAATATTTGATGCATATATATATACATAGCGATTAGACTAAAGGTTATTATGGCATTTCTCTGTAGGTATGTATTTATCTGTACTTTCCAAGCATTTGAAGCTGCTTCGTTTCATCGAAAGAAATCTGTCAATTAGGAATATGAAGAGCAGTAAATATATCCAACAGCAAAAATACAATTGTATCAATGGATAGCATAGGCAGTCGCAAGTTGATATAAGGGCTTTAATCTAACCTAACTAAAACAATCTTTTAGCATTCTTGCTTTGCTACTTTTATCTTTTTCAAATTGTGAAGTTTAGACTAGTATATTATTATAATCCTTTATATGCATAATATTTAAAGCATATTTGGTGTAAATTCACCCCCTGCCACACACCTTTATGGTGGTTTGCAGTTTATTATGTAGATGTGGATAAAATTCTTATTGGTTATTTGAAGAAGTATGAAATAGCTTTGCCATAGTTCTTTGATGTGTGATTCAAGGCGTTATTCAATTTAAAATACTGGCCTCATGGCTAATATATGGGGAGATTAGCATTTGATTTGGTAAGTTAAAATGATTAAAGTGTGCTTAGAAATATGTTTACCTCAAACCAAACGCTACGACATAACGCTACAACAAACGCTACGACAAAAGAACATTCTTTTGGTCACATTTATTTTGGTGACGCAATACTGCATGACATTTATAATCGAAATCAACGTTAATTATTTCTTTATCTTCACAGGTGATGCCGATTTATTTACTGACACAGAAGACTTTATCACTAATAAAAACCTAATTACTTTAAAAAATTTGGTTTTTAACCACACGTTAAGACGCAAAGATACTGTAAATGCTGAGTGATAATGAATGCAGCCCAAAGATTTGCTGATGGCCCAGTCTCAGAAAAAAATATTTGATGTGTATGTAATATGTTCATGTATATACGTGCGCATATAGATACATACACCTAAAAAGTATTAACCAATCATTTGTTTCATTGATGACACTGGCATTCACAGAAATTGGAGATAAATAACAATAATCTTACGCATTTAAAAACTGCTTTCAGGTGACTTCTTCCAGCCTTGTTGAGTTCTTCTCTCTTCTTTCTTAATTGGACGAGTCTTCTGCACATATGCCTAAGTTAATACTGCACCTGTTGATCTCAACTGAATTATGTTTGGCAATATTATGAAAAATGGGCGAATTAAGCCAATTACATTTGACACAAAATAACACAGTAAATTCATTTATTTATAATTATTGTGTGTCAATTCATTTAAATCGAAAAGGTGTACGGATAGTGGCTGAATTTTAACTTCGAGTACTGAGAAATGGGTATTCCGCTCCAATCAGGGGACCGATTTCAACCAAAGATTATTCCGGCATACTTTTGAAAATTATGTATTACTGTCCCAATAAATACATTTACGTAAACTTATGTTGATATTAAATGTCTCGGTTATCGTCGTACACACTAAAATACAACTAAAATGTCAACAAAGTAACTGTTTGGTCTTCTATATATTTCGTGAATAAAGATTGAACATGTAGTGTATGTACGTTAGGGAGTTTTTTACGAAATGTAGAACAATCTCTTTCAGAACGCTGAATCTGAATTTCATAGCTTTACGGAGTTACTTCCCCGAATGAGTTCAATAAGATCATGTAACTTCTTCCGATTAGAGGCTCAAAAATAGTTGGAGCTCGTATATTACTGGCCGATGTGAGGACACGAAACGATGAGAGGGCGGATAGCCGCTTGAGAGGAACCTCGACGAGAACTCCCACACTACAAGTCACGTGGTTTCCTGGGGCCTATTTTAAGATGAAGCGCCTATATGTGGTGCCTCGCCTTTCGGGACGGACGTGTGCTCAGAAGAGCCGCGCCGATTGTGACGGTGCGTCCCCAGATTCAACTCGGGCGTCCGCCCGTCTCTACTTTCAAAGCAGGATCGAAAATCCGGTAAGTGAAGAGTGAAATCATGAATGGCAACATTATTTCCATTTCAAAAATTCCATTTACTCGGTTATCTCAAGCTGAATTACGTGAATTGTCAGGAAGATGGCAAGTTTAAAATTTTTAATGGCATATATTTTCATAAAATAAGGATTTATGTACTCGCCATCACTGAGGCTGTATCTGCTCTTAGAGGAAGTGAACCGTTCCTTAACAAATTTTCACGCAATTGCCCAAAACATGCTAAAAAAGATCCCCGCTGAGGATGTGGTGGAAAAAATTTATGCTTCAAAGTACAAGTGGTGGCGTGCGCTGATTGCATCAGGAGAGGAGATTAGGTCATGAAAGAAGATCCAGCTCGGTTGACGTAATTTAACTCTCATAAAAGCACTTCAGTAATCACCAGGTGATTATGATCTGATCCAATGATAACATCCCGGTGACCGTGATTTGACCTAGAAACTGTTGGCAACGTTTTCCTTTGGGAGCGAATGATCTAGAGTTGAATTTTATTCCTCTTTGTTGTTGCATGCGCAGTACGATGTATTATACAGCTGACTCCAAAGTATAAAGCAATATTGTTCTAGGTTAGATAAACGTACTGTCAGCACTCAAATAAAAGTGCGTGCAACCAAAATTTCAATCACTCTGCTGCCCAGGGACATTCCAACGCTGAATGCGCTCACCTGTGTGTGTCACTACAAGTAATAAAAGTAACTAATTTCCCCGAAGCAGACTTATTTCCCAACACCCATGCCAAGAAGATCAAAGCAAATCACAACTCTTGATAACTACCTATCTTAGCTCAGGCCTACTGATTTTGGAGCGTAGATAAAGGCTACAAAGAAAATGAACACGTTAGGAGCTCTTAGGATATGATCATTAATTTCTGTTGATTTAAGCTTATTCTGTGTTCTCCGATGGTAAAGTGTTTTGTCAAGATTTAATGTGGCCAAGGGGAGGTATTTTGAAATAGCACCACAGCAAAGGCATAATCAAACCATGATGTCAATTTGTGGTTGGAGTAATTTATTTCTGTTTAGTCATACAAATGCCGTGGTGTAAGAAATTATTCCCAGAATAAACGCAAAACTTTTGCGTACTCTGTTCGAAAAATAGCTTTTTATTTCACTCAACAGTTATTTGCGTGTAGAAAGTAGAGCTAAGGAATTTCATTTGACATTTCTATGGCCATAAACACTCATAATTGGAATACTGGGAAACATTTGCTGAGAAATTTACCTCCTTTCAGAGAATTCAAATCTAAAGAAGTAATATTGTTATGAATAGTTATCTCAGTGGAATAATTATTAAACAACATTTAATATTTGTGAACCATCACTCATTATTGTGAGGAAGACTTTTTTTATATTTGTAGCTTACGCTTCATAACATTAGCATAACTTTTAAGCTAATTGCACTTTAAAAACAATATACATTTGGCGTAAGCTGCTTATAATTTGAAGACCGAGTGCTCGATAAAAATATTATTGGCAAATTTATGAAATTCTACCAGTAATCTCACTGTCTCAAATTGCTGGATCACAGTAATTAGAGGCAATGGGATTCACCTGCTTCTGTTAATTTTCTCCCACAACTCCCATTCTTTGCACACCTTTTCAAGTGTATCGCTGTTTCTCTTCCGTTCCTTCCATGGCACAGACAAAGTCACTATTGGAATCCATTACTTGAAAAATTGATTCGCCCAGTCATTTCCCTGCCATCCCCAGGGTTAAGATATTAAGAACTCACCATGCCCTACTCCATTTTTCGGTTTTAAATGTGAAAATTGATCATCATCATCCACAACATCAGTCAGCAATGCCGAGAAGAGTTTGGCTCAACCCTCAACTCAATCTTTCAATTGCACTATTAATATTTACGTATTCTTCTGTTTCACATCCTTCATCACTCGCTCTACGTATCTCATTCGAGACCTTCCTTCCCATTCTTCTCCTTCACTTCTTTTTCGACGAATGTATTCATCGGGCTATCATGACTATGTTGCCAATTAAGTTCTTCTTAGGGTTTTCAGAACAATTTTCTTTTCTCCCATCTTCTGAGGAATTCCTCGTTACTCAATCGGTGAAATTATTTAATGTTCATCATTTTACTGTAGCACCACGTTTCGAATGTTTTCTCTATTCACTCCTCTGCTGCTGTCATCAGCCATACATCTATGCCACAAAGGAACAAGCTCCTTCCCCCCCCGTAAATTTGATGAATTGTTTCCTCACTTCTACGCTTGGAATCACAGCCGTTAGTAGCTTCTCCTTCTGGTAGAATGCCCTCTTCGCCTGGGCTATTGCGTTTTTTCTTTCCAAGTTCGTCCCTCGCTAGTTACTCGACTTCCCAGTCAGTAGTACACTTTCACCTCCTTATGTATTTGTTTTCCTCTTTTAACATTCGTACTGGCCTCTTCTCTCCTGCTGCATACCAATATCTTACTTTACTTTTTATTGATTTTCAGCTGATGTGTGGCCATTGTCCTTTCCATGGTTACTTGGATCTTCATGAAATCCCTCTCCGTCTCTACTATGACTAGATGAATTAGGGTGAGCTTCTAATTGACTTAAATGAAAATGTCCGAAGACCGGAATATCCAAATGCCAATTAAGGTCAGGAAAATAATATCTCCGAAACCGGTTTTGGAGATAATATTTTCCCTACATAAATTGCCGATTGGAAATTCCGGCCTTCGGACATCTGCTATGAATGCCATGTCACCAACGAATCCATGCTAATTATTCCCCGTGGAAGCCTTGAAGGCTATTTAATTCTTACTTATTGGCTTTCTCGATGTAACGTTAAAAAAGAAGGAAGAAAATGTCCTTGTCTCACTCCTCTGCTTATTTTTTCTTCTACACTGCTGGTTCCAGATTAAATTATAGCTACTTGTTTTTTATGCATACTGTTGCTAATTTTTCGGTCAAAGTAGAACACTTGAATTTCTGCCAGAATTCAAGCTTTGAATACCAATCCCCGTAGTCAAAATCCTTCTTTAAATCCACAAACGCAACGCACGCTGGAGGATTATTCTCCATTCTCTTTCTTAATAGCAGCATAAAGGCCAATGATGCTTCTCTCGAGCGCCTGCTTGTCCTAAATCTAAATTGATATTCATCCTTGACTTTTTTGCATTTCGTTCTATTCTCGCTGGGGATTACTGGTGTCTTAGATTGATGGAGAATTCTCTTTTACATTATTCTTGCATATCAGAAGTTTCGTCACCTTTTCATCGGAAGTATTGAAATCATATTTAGGGAAATACGTACATCTACATCTACACAATACCCTGAAAGCCACCACAAGGGTGTGTGGCAGGGGGTGATTGCTCACCAAACATGCACTACATTTCATGCATAAAAAAGGAAAAGTATTAATATAGAAGTCAGAAATACACTACTTAAATATAAATTGCAAAGCAAACATACAAAAACATTCTGTTAGTAGGGTTAGCTTTAAGTACTCATACCAACATGCACCTACCAATGCTATTCATTGCTACTCTCCGATAGGACATGTTCACCGTTATTCATATCTCTAATTGTTCGAGGGAAAAAGGACATTTTGAATCGGTCGGTTCGGCAATCAATTTCTCTAATTTTATGATTATGGTCCAGTCTGCCATAGTAAGTTGGGGTTCGTAAAATATTTTTAACATCATCACTGAAAATATTTCCTTGGAATTTGTTTAAGAGATGAAGTCTAAATTTCAACCTGCGATCTGAAAATGATTCCCATTTCAATTCATTTAATAGACTGGACGTACACTAGACGTTTTATTTTTGGCCTACCCTAGAAAACTTACCGTCCACTTTTCTCCTAATTCCAGCTTTGTGCAAGATGGAGGAGCGCAAGTCTTTCTACGATTGTTTCTACGAGTCCACATTCCATGAGACTAGGAAAGGGGATTTCCTTCAGAATTTCGCGCAAAAACGGACGGATGGTGACCGGATGGCGGCCGTCCTATCGTTGACCACAGTGAGGAACCTGGTTGTGCCAGATGCCTTCGAGGTCAAGAGTAGCATCCAGTCTGACAGACTGCTGGAAGAAGCCACCGCACGAGGAGAGACCTCTGACCACTTCACGGCCGCCGTCCTCACCGCTCCGCATTCCAGTACGGCGGAGGCGGCGGCCTACGTAGCCAGGGCCGGGGCCTTTCTGTCCGAGGGGGACCCCAAGTCGGCCATCGCTGATGCTGACAGGGCCCTGGAGCTGGAGAACCTGCTGGAACCGGAGGAAGTTTTCCAGGTGATCGAAGCGCTGGCGAGCGCACTGTGTATCACAGGGCAGTGGGGCAGAGCCCAGGAGGTCCTCAACGATGGATTACAAAAGCTGAGGTCAACCAGCCTGAACAACTCATGCAAGGCATCTGTTGTGGGCAAATTTCTGCCGTTGATGAGAAAAGCGAAACAGATGACTGAGGAACTAATTCAGATCAACGGAGGTCCAATCAACGGCACCGAAAAGGAAGACTTTCCGGCTTCCAACTTGCCAACAGTGTCCTACGGCTCGAATCCAGCGCTTCCAGCCGCTTCAGCGATGGTCAAGTTTAAATATTCCACGGGAAGAGGAAGGTATCTCGTAGCTGCGAGGGACTTAAAACCTGGTGAGAGTATTGATTCGTGAACAAAAACCAATATGTTCACTATCTCCTGCGTAGAGTGGTGGGATTTTGGTTTTGGGTCAGGAAACAACTGTCAAGTCATTTTTATTGCCCTTCATGCTAAGATTCATATCATTAAGAATACCCTGATTTCTATTATAGCATTCAATATAAAGGCATCCAAAAATTTCGTATTCAAACCTCCGTTTAAATGCAAGTTGAAATTCTATACCAAGAATTAATTTGCAATAACTACGAAATTCAGAGTTATTGCAATTTATTTAATAACAATTAAACGATACAGTACTTTTGGAGCATGTATTCACAAATAGCCAACCAAGGTTCTTGTGAAATTAAAATGCCATGCGCCACTTCATTCGAATGTTGCAGTTTTAGCGTGTATTACCAGGCAAACCTATGTATCAACCCTTTTTAATCTGATTTCCAGTGCAATGAAAGATTAGTAAAAAGTGAAAGAGACTCCAATCCATCGGTACTATGTAAAGACGTCGTACCAATAGATAGGAAAACAGCCGACTTAACACCCATTTTTAAAAGTGGTGACAGGGAGCCGCCATCTGGACCTATAATCCTTCACATCCATTTCATGAAAGGTTCTGGAACATATAATTGTATGTTCAATCATGGGGCACCTAAATAGCCAGAATTTATTGTCCAATGTTCAGCATCGCTTCCGGAAGAGCAAATAATAAGAAACTCAACTTGCTCTCTTTTCCCACGATATTATAGATTGTGGCAAAAATAATATTCCAGAGTATACTCGATTTCAAGAAAGTTTTGACAAGGTGACTCATATCAAACTAATTTTGAAATGAAAATCTTATGGTTTAGACAGTATTTTAATATCACGGATAAATGATTTTATACATGATCGGGTGCAAAGGGTTGTTCCGAACGATGTTACTCCCCCGGCAATCGAAGTCACATCAGGTGTGCCACAAGATAGTGTAATAGGTCCACTCCTATTCCTTCTGTACATTAATGATATCAACAAAATGGTAAAAAGCTTCGTCTATTTGCAGGTGACGCAGTAGTTTACAGGGAAAATCTATGCCCAAACGATAAAGAATACTTGAATGATTACCTGCAACCAATTGAAAAATGTTGTGATTCATGGCAGTTAGAATTACATGTTTTTTAAATGTGTAGTAATAAATTTTTGGAAAAAGAACTTCTCCTACTAGCACTTACAAAGTAAGCAATAAGGAATCAACAACCGTGGAATCAATTAAATGTCTTGGAATAAGACGGACACATGAACTTTCCTGGGGTAAACACATACGCGAAATAATGGTTCAAGCTAAGCGTAAACTGGGATTCATCAAAAGAGTATTGGGTAAACGTAACGATCATGTCACTCAGCCACATCAAATCAGCCACTTTTCCCTTTTTAGACCTGATTTGAAATACGCTGCCAGTATATGAGACGCCTGCGAAATTGGCCTAAATAATGAACTTGAACATGTGAAGCGAAGATCGGCCACATTTGTAAAGGGATGGTACGATCACTGTATTAACGTAACCAGTCTATTTAATGAATTAATATGGGAATCATTGTCAGATCGCAGATTGAATTTCAGACGAAATCGCTTAAATAAACGGTGAGAAATCACACCTTGCCACAGAAATTTATGGTGGGTTGCATGGTATTATGTAGATGTAGATAGATGTACTGCAAGAGAACACACGCCAACGAAGGCTCATAAAAGGCGTATACGTATAGGAGCAAACTGCATTGAGGTAGGGGCGCTGCACAGTGGTCGAAAATTAAAAAATCGGACAAAGTTCCACAATTGTTTCATTTGAAAAAATAGACGAGAACCTCTTCACTTATGCACACAAATAATCAACAACCATTGAACGGTATGTTTTTTGCATACTTAAATACATCTCACCTATTACTAGATATGGTGGCACAAACGTGACCACATTTCTAAGGAAACGCCCGAATTCCGTTTCCTTCGAAAATCTTATAAGATTGCAAATGGTAAAATAATGGAAGGGTTTTAAAATAAAAAATCACTATCACCTGTCACATTATACACCTGTTTCTATGTCATTCATGCGCTTTAGTCATTTTTGTTGATATTTTTGTGCTAATATCTCACAAAATGGCGGACGCTTTTTTCATGTAAATTATAAAAAGATATATTACCGTGGAGCATGTAAGTGAAAAAGTCAACAGTATATGAAACACTATTGGATCATGGAATATGGACAAGATATGACAAACAGGGTGATTTTTTTGTGTACCGTGGAGGCAAAAGAGCAAAATGTTTTCCTGACTGGATAAAGACCCGTTATTTTTCCATACTCTCTACTCTCCTGGCCGTCAAACCATTGCCATGAACGAGAACGTTCACTTATTCAAGTGATGACCTACAAATAAGAGGCATTCACTTCAACTCCGAATATGAGAGTAATATGCAGTATTTCGGTGACTTGGCTTGTTCCTTGTTATTCCGTTTCTTAGTGCACGTTGTATGCAATTTTCCCTACGTATTTTTTTCTCCTTCCATAATTTACACTTGATTTTGTCTTTTGTTGCTTTTATCCAAGAAATCTCACCAAGGGACAGAGAACAAAATACATAACAAGATAGTTTACGAACTCGAACACTAGATACGGGAAGGTTCGTGATGAAGACGCCGGCACCATGAGTGTCATGACGAAAAGGAAAGGTTTAGACCGCCAATTACTTTTGTTATTGACATACAATATCTTATTACCAAAAATTTATGCCCTCCCAGTAAAAAAGATGTTTAAAGTACTGTTTAATATTAATCGATCCACAAATACAATGTGCTCTATTAAATATGCAGGCACGTCACAGCTCCTGGTGGATTGTATATAATCATTGTGGTTATTTACAGTCATTGATTAGCTATGGAAAGGTCCATCTCCACCACCCGACAGAAAAATGAAGAAATAACTTTGGTTGCGCTTGTGTTTGCAAAGAGGGACGTAAATTACAATGAAGAACATACCTACCGTTAACATTTCTGAAACAACCTTAAAAAGAGTGAAATCATTTTCGATAATCACCTCACGATAAGGCGTTAAAAGTTGTTTCTTTAATAAAGCAATAGTTTTTAATGCAACTAGGTGTAAAATTTGATTGATTGTTGCTGCTCTAAACACATTTTAATATGGCTCCTTCAGAGCAGCATATTTATTTACCATAATACATCTTATCTCAGACGACTGCTGAAAATATCATTGAGATCCATTCATTACATAGTTGCATTGGTCAACGTGAAAACAAATGTTGCATACTTTTCAACACTATGCAATACCAATACCTAACAATGCTAACAGTACGTTACAGTTTAATTTGCTGGTCAATTCTATGCTATCTCATCATTTCCCCTAAGACACCAAATTGCCTATTGCCAAGGCCGGCAACGATATCAAAAGGAATAGGTTACCCTTTTCTGCAAGACATAGTTTTGAATGACCGCTGGTCGCTGAATCATAAGAAATTATTTGACAGTGACTGCATTCGGAATGAAATTGGAATCATTGTCATCCCCGTATTCACTCTATTCTTCTCCTTCACATATTTTACTATTTGTTCTGTGTCTCGCGCAAGGCCTTCCCTGTGTTCTTCCCATTTACTCCAAAATTTTGCTTTCCCAGAAATATATATTCATCAAATCATGTTTCAAAACATGGCTGATTAAATGGTTCTCCCTCTTTTTTAGCCTTCAGAGGACTTAGGAAGAATTAGGTTTTTTCCACTCTTTTTATGATTACTTCATCAGTCGGTTGATCCAATTTAGCTTCATCATTTTTCCGTAGCATCACATTTCAAATGTTTCATGCAATGACTTCACGACTGCTGCATATAATAACACAATGCATGTGTCTTTCCAATAGCAATTTCCATGCCATAAACTGGTTATACAACTGCAATAAAGAAGTGTGCTCCAGACGTAGGCTTCGTTGACTAATTTCCTTTCTTCTACGCTTATCCTTAGAGTAGATTGTTTATTTGGTGGAATGCTTTTATTGCTGTGACTCTTTTACGTACCATTACATTGTAACTTCACCCATGCCTTGTTATTCAGCATCCCAGATACTCACTCATCTCCATTAACTTTTGTTTTTGCATCTTTATTTCCACTGGACACCAGTGACTTGGTTTTCTTTTTGCTGACATTAAAGAGATATGTGGTTGATCAACATCAAAATCTCTCCATTCCTGCTCTTGCAATCTTGAAATCCGATCCCTTTACTGCTTTCTCACAACTACCACATGCTACCAGCCTTCCATGGGCCGGGTTGTTAATTGTATATTTGCATAAGTCTTATTTTTTTGCATCATCATCATTGGTCAACAATCCTAGGATTGGTTTGACGCAGCTTTCCACTCGTTTCTTCTATCGGCCAACCTTTTCATTGTGACGTAATTCTTCTCTTTTACATTCTTCACGACCTGTTCCATGTATCTCATACGAGGCCTGCCTTTTCCAATCTTCCCGTTCACTTTTCCCTCGACGATAGTCTTCATCAGGCCATCGTGTCTCAAGATATGACCGATTAAGTTTTCCCTTCTTCTTTTTAGAGTTGTCAGCAGACTTCTCTTTTCTCCTACTCTTCTTAGCACTTCCTCGTTACTTACTCGGTCGATCCATTTAATCTTCAGCATTCTTCTGTAACACCACATTTCAAATGCTTCTACCCTTTTCTTCTCCGCTGTTGTCATCGTCCATGATTCACTGCCGTAAAGAAAAATGCTCCAGATGTATGTTCTGATGAACTGTTTCCTTACTTCTATGCTTGTATTTCCTGCTGTAAGTAGATTCTTCTTCTGAAAGAATGCCCTCTTTGCCTGGGCTATTCTACTCACTATTTCTTTCTTGCTTCGTCCATCGTTGGTTACTCTGCTTCCCAGGTAACAGAACTCTTTCACCTCTTCCAGTTTCTGTTTTCCTAGTTTAACGTTGGTTTTCGCCTCTTCTCTTTTGCTGCACACCAATATCTTAGTCTTCTTCTTATTGATCTTCAGCTGATATCTGGCCATAGTCCTTTCCATGGTTGTTAGCATCTTATTCAGCTCCTTCTCTGTCTCTGCTATCAGAGCTATGTCATCAGCGAATCGTAGCATGCTGATTGTTTCTCCGTGGATTTTCACTCCAGAACACTTCTCCTTGACTTCATTTATGGCTCTCTCGATGTAAACATTAAAAATTACGGGAGACAGTGCGCAGCCTTGTCTCACTCCTTTCCTTATTCTTGCCTCTTCACAGCTGGGTCCAGATTTAATCACAGCAACTTGGTTTTTGTACAGACTGTGTATAATTCTTCGGTCATTGTAGGACACTCCAATTCCCTTCAGAATTCCAAGCATTGAATCCCAATCCACGTTGTCAAAGGCCTTCTCTAAATCCACAAAAGCAATGAAGGTCGGTTTGTTCTTCTCCATTCTCTTCTCTATGAGTAGCCTAAGGGCCAATATTGCTTCCCTTGTACCCTTACTTTTCCTGAATCCGAATTGATCTTCATCCAGGAACTCCTCTGCTTTTCGTTCTATTCTTCTGTAGATGATCCTGGTCAGTATCTTTGATGCATGTGTCGTCAGGCTTATAGTCCTAAAATTTTCGCATTTCTCCGCTCTCTTCTTCTTGGGAATAGGAATGATGATGTTTTTCTCGAAGTCCCTTGGAATTTCCCCTGTTGAATACATGTCGCAGATGGTTTTGTAGAGATGAATTAATGTCTTCTCTCCTGCATTTTTAATTAGTTCTGCAGGGACATCATCAATACCTGAGGCCTTATTCATCCGAAGATCCCTTACTGCAGCGTCGAATTCCGATCTTAATATTGATGCCCCCATATCATCTATTTCCACTTCGCTTTCCTCTTCAATAGCTTTTGTGCTGAGATTTTTTCCATTGTATAGCTCTTCCAGATATTCTTTCCACCTCTTCACTTTGTCCTCGTTTTCAATCAAAATTCCTCCATTCTTGTCCCTTATGGCATTGCCTCTTGCGCTCCGTTCCTTGAAGTGGTTCCTCACTATGCTGTAGGCCGCTTCCACCTTTCCAAGTGCAAGGTTGCTTTGTACATCTTCGCAAAGATTTTTCAACCACAGCTCTCTAGCTTTCCTTGCTTTGCGACTTATTTCGTTCCTTATTCTTTTGTAGCCGAGCTGCCCTTCTTCAGTTTTCGCATTCTTGTACTTTCTTCTTTCTTCAATCAATTCTAAGACTTCCTCCGTGATCCATGGCTTCTTCTTGGCAACTTTTCTTCTTCCAAGAACTTCTTTTGCGGCTTCCTGTAGTCCACATTTAATGTTTTCCCAACGCTCTTCCACTGATTTCTCATTCAGGTTCTCTCCTATGTTGTTTCCCACTGCTTTTTGAAATGCCAGCTGATGTTGAGCCTCCTTTAGTTTTTCTACTTGCCATATATTCTTCTTTGTTTTCTTCAATTTCTTGAATTTTAGATGGCATTTCATCATCACTAAATTATGGTCACTGTCGATGTCTGCCCCAGGGTAGCTTTTGCAGTCCTTCACTTGGTTTCTAAATCTCTGCTTCACTAAAATGTAGTCTATTTGGCATCTTCTTCTGTCTCCTGGCATTTTCCATGTGTATCTTCTGCGGTTGTGATTTTTAAACAATGTGTTGGCAACCACTAACTTATGTTGAGTGCAGAACTCCAGCAGCCTTTCTCCTCTTTCGTTTCGGTTTCCCAATCCGTATTTTCCAGTTATTCTTCCATCTTGACCTTCGCCGACGATAGCGTTCCAGTCCCCTAAAATAATTAGGTTTTCTTCTCCTCTTACCTGTTTTATAACTTCCGTGATATCTTCGTAGACGTCTTCCACTTCTTCATCTTCATAGTCAGTCGTAGGCATGTAAACCTGCACCACCACGGTATCTACAGGTTTGGTCTCGATCTTCACCATTATTATCCTTTCATTGTACTGCAGGAAGCTCTTCACACGCATTCCGGCGCTCTTTCTGAGCATGATCCCTACTCCAGCATTACCATTTAATGATCCTGTATGTATAATCCTGTAGCTTCCACTCCAAAAGTCTCCTTCTTCGGGCCACTTCATTTCGCTGATTCCTAATACGTCGAGGTCCATTCTTCGCATTTCTACCTTCAGGTTCTCCAGTCTTCCACAGGTCCGAAGCGATCTCACGTTCCATGTTCCTACCCTAAAAAGTGTATCACATTTGACTGATGTACTCTCTCGGGTAGTCCCCGCCCGGAGATCCGAATGGGGGACTATTTTACCTCCGGAATATTTTACTCGAGAGGGTGCCATCACGTCTTGATAATAAAGGAAAGAGTGGAGTAGCTGCGACTCCTCGGGATATTAATGTGGTGGTTTCCCCTTGCCTTCCACATCGCAGTACTACAGCCGTTAAAGTAAATGTTACCACGCCTGTAGTGAAATGAGTGTCGCTGTACCGACCACTGTGGTCTCCACCTTCACTCATGTGAAGAAGAGCTGCTGCCCTCTCCTCCGGGTGATGAGAAGCGTAATTATTGGCGGCCTCCCGTCGCCAAGTCACGGCATCTTCACAGGTTCTGTATCATTTAGAGGCCTATCTTACCCAGGGATAGACCAATACCCCCTCGGAATGCCGTCGCTTTTTGTCCACGACTGCTTATTCGACGAGTAAACTCGCTTATCTCGCAGCTAACCTCTATATCTAGAGGTCGACCCACCATCCGCAACCCGGTGGACGCACTCGGTGGCTTTAAGCTCAGCCGCGAGATTTTTTTGCATAGGTAAGCAATTATCGAGACTTTCTTGCCTTAAGACTTACTTTATTTCTTGTTCTTTTGTAGTGGAGTTGCCCGACATTAATTTTCGCTCTCTTATTTGTTTGGTACCCAGAATGGAAAGCTTTCCTTTTTGACAGCTTTCCTTCTCCTAAAATCTCCTTTTGCAGATTCAGGTAGCCCTTTGTTATTATTTTTCCAACTCTCTTTCGCAGACCTCACAGTCACTAATTCTTCCCACTGGTTTTCTAGAAATTTCTGAAAGGCCAGTCGTTGAGTCTTTATTAATTATTCTAATTTTCACTTGATTTTCATTGTTTTCGTCAGTTTCAAAAGGCAATTCGTCATCAGCAACTTGAGATTACTGTCAATATTTCCCTTTTACAGCCCACAATCTGATTTCAGAATGTCTGCTTCACTGAAATGTAGTCATTTTAAATATTTGGTCTCCTGGCATTTGGCTAGTGTATTTAATGCGTGGAATTTTTTAAACTTTAAGCTTGGCACCACTAATTAATGGTGTGAGCAGAATGCTAATAGTTAAACTAGATTGTTTAAATTAATTTTCATCATAAATTTAATTTTCATTCATTGAATCAACTAATTTTCATCATTATTGAAAAACTGAAGGTAGCTGTACTTCATCCATTTCGTTGACATCATTAATCCACAAAAGTCAAAACGTTGATTTCAGTTAAACGCCGATGAAAAGGTTTTTGATGAATATTTTGTAATTGGTTATTGCTATCCCTAATTGCCAACCCATATATTTGGCACAGTCTCTACCTCATTCCTCTCTCTACCATTATATATGATAGGATAGAAAACAGTGATTTACTTCTTTAAAGGAGTTCATGGTCCTTCCTAGCTATCCTCTATTTTGTCCATCTGTAACTCCAAATGAGTAAAAAGTACGAGTTTCATAATGCACAACTACCACATCCTGTAAAAATAATTAAATGGAAGTCCAAATGACAATCTAGCTCAATATAATTACATCCTTAGCTACGCACACGTAACACATTACATCCTCACAAACTGGCGGTTGCAGGCCCGCTTACCAGTAGGACATTACTCTTTACTTTGTATCTCACATCTGGAAGACGAGCGCCTCAATATTAAAATTTCTGCAACAAAAGAACCTTGCGTACACATTTATAAGCCATTATTTACCACTATGAATTGAGGAGAGATTCCATTAAAACCAAGTGCAATAATTTTTCTGGGGAAAAAATTCCTTTTCTGAATACAGTAAAAACAGTGAATTGAAGATCAACAAATATGCTCTTCGTTATTCATTACGGTAGCTTTGATCCATTATTGCGTCAAATAGATCTAACAAATTAGGGCTCTCGTTTCTATATTTCTCGTTAAATTTCCCAAAAGACATATTGAGCGACCAATTTTATAAAGTAAAGCAGGAATTTGAATGCAAGAATCATATATGTAATGTATTTTGAGCTTTATTCAAAATCACTGAATTGCATTGAAAAGTGAGGGATGCAAGTATGTTTCCAATCGAGCGTCATTATTTTTCGTCCCACTCATCCAAAGATGAGTGGGAGGGGCAATATTTTGGCAGATAAATTTAATACGTATATTTGGAACGGTTTTGGTATTTATACTTACATACATGGCTTTTTACTTTTCCTTACAATTCTAAGTTAAGAGAACAGAAATTATTTTGAATGGTATAACATGTTTATATTATTTCATAAATAAAGTTCCGCTTCCATACCTTTGTACCTTCACTTCCGTATTATGTCACATTCAAGTTATTTCTCGTGCATTATACTTAAAATATACCCACAGATATTTAATGATCTTCGGCTATTACGAAGAGTTTTCCAATACCTTAGTTGTGCAAGATTTACATTTTCCGGGTTATTCATTCCTTAATACTTTGGCTTGTTTTAATACCTTAGCATTTATTAAGGCTTTGAAGAGTGCACCAAAAATGACCTATTTAGCAGTACATAAGATTGGGGCTCGCAATTCTATTATAAAAGAATATCATCAAGTTCACACAAAAATGCTGTCAATGAAAACACGAAAAGAGTTTTACACTAGACATCAAACCAGTTTCCTTAAAAAGTAATCACGCAAATAATATCGAAAACGAAAACGTTTGGTATTTGTGCTACCACAAGTTCTGTGCCTAGTGCATTATTCCAAATAGAGTTAGGATGTCTCCTCCTCTGTGATAAGTGTGCAGGGATGAATCTGATATTTATCATATAAATGAAAACTCTATCAGGAATTAATCGTCGTTTATATAGAACCATAAAGTAAAAATCAAAGATAATGTAATGCAACATATATTTAGGACGGAGAATGTTTACAATAATGTCAATGATCCTTCTGCTTTAACACAATTCAAGGAGGTGATGAATGAATGAATGCTGGCAATAAATTTTATGAACATTTTATTTACGACTATTATTTGTTATTTTTAATTGCTGATTTATTCGGTGGATAAATAAGCATGATAATAATTGAATAGCAGTCTATTCAAAAATACAAATCACACGCAAATTAGTCTCTCTTATTCTTTTCCTGCGTCGCTTATTGGGGACACTTGCAGGATTAGCATTTCATGAAACGTGATAGTGGAAAACAGTGACCTGTAGATAAAAATGCCATCTCATAACTCTCTACAAAACTAATGCCACGAAAAGTCATCGATCGGTAAATGATCGGATGGATCGGTCGATGGAAAAAGTTAAAACCTCACCAAAAAGGTGAGGTTCTAACTTTTTCCCAATTCTTTCTATCTGGTAAGGCTGAAGATGTTATTTTTTATTCAAATATAGTGAATTTAAAGTTTGGCTGCTTAGAATGGCAAAATCGTAAACCAGACTTTGACATACCCAACGATTAGAAATTATAAAATATGCTCAAGAGTCTAATACTGACATCCGCTATTAATTTCTCAAGCGTATTCCGAAGAGTAAGCAACGAAGTAAACAATTCAACATTATTCGAATCAGCTACTTTTTATACTCATGAATTTTGTTACTTTGAAGTCCTCTGGTGCCTTAATTACCACAATTGTGTTTATATTACTTTATCAGTAGCATGACCTGTTATAGTTATTTCTGCTACTACTCTTACTTTAATATTTGCATTTACCTGGAACGTTTTTGTTATCTTGCTTCACAGAAAAAGTTGCAATTGGAATTCGGCTCACACTGTATTTTATAACTATTTGATAAAACATGTAAGTGGAAACAAAAGTTAGCTTGCAGGATAATGAAATTACTCAGCATGACCCACATTTGAAATTTGCCTCGTGCAAGGAAATTCGTACACTAAGTATATGTTTCCCTCAGGCGCCTTAAAAGTGCGGTGCGAGTTAACGGAATACAGTTTCCTACAAAATATTTGGGTTTAAGTCCCGTGAGGGCATATTGCGTTTTTCTCATCATAGACCAACCCGGAGAAAATTTCAAATTTAGAACTTTTTATACGTTCTATGGCAAGTGAGTCAGTGCATTAATTATTCTCTGAGATCTTAAATAATGTGTGTTTCTCCTGATTTATAGAATCACCAAATATCTCTTTAACCCTCGACAAACTACGGGTGACATAAGGCATCATTCAACACTTGATATTATTTAACTTTGTATCTCAGAGTAGGAGAGCCTGATGACAATAATGTAACTTTTTATTTGTTTGATTGATTTTGTGTAACATCGTGGGCGATTTTGGCAACTTGTCTTTCAGTAGTTTTGTAGCAATCATGAGTGAAGTTACATCAAGTTTCGCAGCGGAGGACTTGGGAGAGCGGATATTGTAATTTCAACATAGAATACAATTAACTAATATTTTATGCATATTTATGAGGGTATAAAGTCTGTACACAATATTCTTTCCATATTACCTATATTTTAATATTACTTCCAATTATCTCAATAATTTTTTCGTAAATATCTCTGACGCCATATGGAATTACTAGGCCAAGGCGATTTCAAATGTATTCATTTGTAATTCCCGCCACTTCTAATGAAATTATTTTGGCAATTTTCAATTACAATATGCGGCATAATGTAAATCATCATCAGCATTGGTCAACAATCCTAGGATTGGTTTGACGCACCTTTCCACTCAATTCTTCTACAATGTAAATATTTAAATACATTCAACTATTAAATAAATTTTAAACATGCTTTCCTCTTTCTAACCACTAGTATTTCATCAGCAATTGGACACTGAAAGAAATTATTGAGCTTTTCGTGAATGCCGTAGAAGATGAACAACTGGACATGAAATGAAAGTGTTCATTTCCATTTTATTACGAAGTAAATGCAATGTTTTAAAGGGAAAATGCAATATTGGGAAACATCTGCTAATGTGAGAAACGAGTTAGTGCATATCGCATGAGCGTAGCGACTGATTTGTGTAAATAATGAAACTTGTTCACTGCACAGACAATACTGAAATGAATGTAAATAACAAATCGTGGTTATTGCGTCCATTTAAGAATATTCTAAGAACAAAGTTTTTATCGTGATTCAGACCTGAACAATGCCTTGCATATGACGAAAGCATGATTCCTTCCGGATCATGATTGCCGTCATGGATGTAAGCTCTTCCTGTGGGGAAAGCCAATTAGATTTAAATACAAGGTATGATGCCTAAATATCCCTGATGGATCTTCAGTACATTTCTAGAAATAAATTTTCTAACGTGCTTGAAAAAAACTGGGCTATGGTGCAACAGGAAAGCTGAGGCAAAACAAAATCCGAAAATATTTTCCGATTTCATCTAATAATGAACATGAAGAAAAATAAGCGCGGCATATATCATCATTGGTTTAGCAAAGAGGAAAATGCAATCATCACAAGTTCGGTCAATAGTTACGTAGTTACCATGATGTCCTCATGCCACAGTGTCAATGGTATAAAAAGCTCTCAGATATTCCTCAAAAGACAGAAAGAAATTTCCAGCCGCTTTGCCAGCGTTCTTTTCTGCATAAAACAAATATATGGATGGGACCGATCCCATGGATGAAAATGCAGCCAAGCAGGATAAAAAATATTTTA
Source organism: Platycnemis pennipes (assembly GCA_933228895.1). Taxonomy (NCBI): domain Eukaryota; kingdom Metazoa; phylum Arthropoda; class Insecta; order Odonata; family Platycnemididae; genus Platycnemis; species Platycnemis pennipes. The sequence continues at coordinate 99,670,529 of OW121846.1, read as the reverse complement.
AGGAAAAAAGAGGTGGTGGCCTACTTTTGCATGGCCATGGCTAATAGAATAATCCGTCCACAACGCGTGGATACTACATAGAAAATCGGGAAGCGATTTATCACAGATAGATTTCCGCCGTGAAATAGTTCTGACTTTTCTTACCTGCTGCGGTGCGCCATCGAAATTCAAAGGGGAGCCAAATGCTGTACGGGGTTGGAGTGAATCTAGCCGAGTTATAAACAGCATACGCTTTGATAGACTTAAACATTTTGTGAGACCTACAATGAACAGCAGCAACCGTTGATGTGATGCAGAATTCTGCACTAAGGAGAATGTAATAATTGCGATGTTGGATTTGGATTTCCTGCTCCATATGATTTCACACACTAAAATAGATAGTTTCAGTAGAATAAGACTATTTTATTAGCCCCAAATAAAGATGCATGAAATTATAATTTCATGTTGAAAGAAATGAATAGGAAGAAAAACTTCGATTATATCACATAGCAGAAGCGCTTAGAAGATTTTGACCGTAAATAGGCCGAGAGATGCCATTTGGCATACCCCGTATCTCATTAATTAATAATATGTAGGACATATAATTTCATAGGTATTTAATCAGGCTCTCACTAAGCAAGATATGTTAGAATTTTCAAATAATTACAAAAAAATAATTACGGACTTGGAGGGTTAAGTTTAAATTTTAGGAAAATAATTGTTAACTTCCTCCGGTTCAAATGAGTTTAATTCTATCTCAATTTTTCATGCATGATTTTTTATAAAAATAAGTAAAATTAGGTGAATGTTTTTAATGCTACAATATATGCATCGCCAAAATCGTCTCCTGGAGTGTGCAAATTTCTTCCTGTTCCAGGGGATATCGTGATCGTGGAGGAGCCTTTTGCATGGACTACAAAAAATGTTACCGCTCTCAGCACGCACTGCCTCCACTGTCTGCGAAGAACCTGCGCTCCAATACCTTGCAAAAACTGCTCAATGGTAACGATTCACAGAAAAAGTTGAAAATGGAATTAAGCTAACACTCTTTGTATTTTATAACTCTTTGATAGAACATGTAGGAGTAACACCTTTGTTTAAAAGAGTACTTCCTTGACATCAACGTGCATCAGAGAATAAATTTTACCCGTTTTTGAAAAAGTCTTTGATGATCTTATTTGTTTAAATAGAGATCAACTATCGAACAAGGTGACTTTTTGTTTTATTTTCATTGAGAATACGTTCCCGTAATGCGATTTTATATTTTTAGGATTGGTTGAAAACACTTCTTTAACAGCACACGCATTCCCTGTACCCTATTACTATTTTGCTCATCAAAGGTTTTTATGGAACTGTACTGCTATAAAATTTGGGTGTTTAAAGATCTTAAAAATGCGGATAGTTAAGTGGGTAATATTCCTATTCCTTGCATAATATAATTGCCTTCTGCCTTAAATATCGTTTCCGTTACCGAAAAATCCTTTTCAAACATTTGATATATCGATAAATCCATTTCAAATCAGTAATTATTTGCGTATTTTGGCATAGCCTAGGAATAATTATGCTAACTTCATTTCTGATGTCCCCTTCATTGGGTTAACGTTATGAATCCTTTTACTTTCCAGGTTAGCAATCCAATGATTTCCAGAATTTTAATTTCCTGTGGTTTGCCAAGCATCGAATGCCATTTGACTAAAGAATATTGGACAGTGAATTCCGTGTAATTATTATTATAAATTTAATTACCTATCTGGATACAGATTAAATTACAATTACAATGAATTAGCAGTGTTGTGTTTAAACCACTTTTGAGATTAATTGTAGTTCCGTGTATTGCAAGAATACCTAATATATCAAGTGCCGACAAGCACTAGCTTCATGCTAACTTTACATTTCTTCAATTTAAGACAACTCAATGTAGCTTAGTGAAGAAACATACATAGGTAAAAGCTATGTATGTTTCTAAGCTATGTATAAAAAAGTAAGCTATTTAGATTGCTAATATTATGACCTTTCATAAAAATACTCCCCACATTAACCGTAGGATTTTACAAGTGATTTATGATCGTTTTGCTAATATTTCTTCCTATTTATGAATTCATTTACCCCTAAATAACTTGACTGTCTGGATAATTTTGGATTTCTGATGATATTTTACATATTTATTCATTACGTTGGTGATAGCAATGAATTATGAACGCAATATTATGATGAATTATATATACAGTGTATTATTGATGGGTTTTTTAAATATTTTCTCATGAGTATGGTGTAGTTTTATTCGCCGGCCGAAGACTGAAAATTGCAACGCTTAGAGAATCGTAGATAACGTTCTTGGGATTCACTCAATCCCGAGACCCCAAAATCAAGAGGCGCATAATCATCACTGGGTGAACACGTAAAAGCAAAAATTGTCTCCATTATGGCTTATTATCCATTAATATTTTCATTTTTCGCAACGGTAAGATAGGATTATTTTTAACACATGGGTCATTCTATGTCAAATTGAATAGGAATCGACCATAGGGTCACCGATATTGACCAAATTCGGTAGAAAGGCTCCATTTGATAAGCAACTGAAACCCCTTAATCCGTTTTGCAAAAAACGCAACCGTTTACGAAAAATTGCAACGGTGCAAAATTCGATTTTTGCTAAAGGTACTACAAATTTTACGGTATACCTTCAAGTATATTTGAACTACAGACGTGTTAAAGGGCTTATTTTAAAGGCCTTGAATTGGAAAAATATAATAAGGGGTTTTATTCTGATATTTAAACAATTTAATAAAGTTTATAACAATTTTAATTTTTGAAATTGATTTTTGACGATGCATGTATAGAGTAAGCCTTATAAGCGTTTGCGTTTGCTCATATTTATATGTTGTAGACACAAAACTCCTCTAAAAATTAAAAAAGTTTGCCAGGGGGAATTTAAAAAGTTGTGTGTTCAGCCCGAAGGTTGGTTTTCGATAGGTAGAGCTCATCTCGTGCTAAGCCATTGGCATGTGAAATTCATAGATTTAGGGTCTGTTCCATTCCCAGGTGCTTCTCGTGTTAAGCGACTAAAATGAGTTTTGAATACTTGAGAAACTTCCCTGGTGATGCCTCACCTCCTGCCTCAAAGTATCAGTCTAAATATCCTGATGTATGATATCTCCCCACATTGCATAGCCATTTCAGAGTTACCTGGGTTTGTTGCTATTTAATAGATATTGTTCGCATGGATTTTCTTTTTGGCAGGAAGCTGGTAGTTGTTTTGTTTGAGCTCAGAACGTTGCAGAAATATCCACTGTAAAGTAGTAGCTTCGATCAGTATAATATAAATATACTTATGTGTAAGGCTTCAATAATAACTCAGTCACTACTACAAATTCCACAATCTACATAACATATTATTAGTATATTTAAAGCTACACAATTCATTCCCTCAATGGAAAAATTACTTGGTATTTGGGAAACTGTTTGAAGGTTGAACTTTCAGATAGCATTCCTATTTCCTCGACGAGTAAGGAATGAAAAGAAAACCCCTGTATTTTTTTAGGTTTAAGCTCAGAGAGGAATTTGTTTTTTATGCGTGATTAGTTGGGGAAAAAACTCCGTGTAGAATTATTGCAATTTTACCCTGCAAAATATGAAATCATTAATCCACAATTGTGGTTTTGGAAGCCAAATCTAAAGCACCATTTATTTTAATAATCACTTTTCACTTCTCTATCCATCAGCTAAAAACTTTACATTCTTCGTTGAAAATTAATGTAATATTTGAGCCTTGTTCACTCTCGTTTCCAAGGGAAACATTCATTGGTACTTGTCTTGAGTGTGTGTATCGAGGGACATTTGACATTCGTGACCCGTATTTTCAATGCATTTACATTCTTTCACCGTTCATTCTTTGCTTTTATAAAATATGTAATCATGCCTTAAATGTCTTATGTGAAAACAAATTACTTGAAGGACCTTCTCATTTTCCAATATAATATGAAGGTTGCATAAAATGTATCACTTTGCTTAAACGAATCTTATATTTAAAAATAATGCTGAGGAAAGATGCTGGTTGCTACTTGAAAAAAGGATATTCAAACATAATTCAATTCAAGAAAGAGGCAAACTAGTCTCTTTCAATAAAAGATTTGGCTGCTAACAAATGCTGTGAGCATTTCCATAGTATGTTTGATACGTCATCTGCATGATTTTCAAGACTCAAATTATTTTGGCACTTATTTTATAGCATTTTTTCCACGCCGATATCGCACATCAAGCTTTACTTTAAGAACATTCAGTGAAAATTAAACGCTCTCTGAATGCATGCGCCTCATTTATTCAGAAAATAGGATCACAAAACTCAATATTAAAATAAATTATCTTATATAAAAACTTAGGTACAATTGTCACCTCCACTCAATTACTTCGTCTTCTCTTTGTAATCATAAACATTTCATTGCCACTCTTTGGCGAATTTAGAAGGATGGAAAATGCTCATGAAATATAACGCGAAAGATAATCAACATTCAGGAACGCCTCACCACCACACAATGATTTTTCACATATTTAACGAATATTTTCACTCATTGAGGAGTGGAAGGAGACTCAACTTGACCTTAGGAAAATCCCCTCTACATAATACATGCTAGTACACATAACCCGGCCGGGATTTATGGCTTAAAATTTAAGAAACGGACCACGTCACACACTTACCTAAGTACAGCGGAGAGAAACACAAGAACATCATTTTCCTCTTATCTAACTACATAATTATTATATGATTGCTCATTTCAAAAACTGTTTTAACTGTTTTTTCATACCAACCCTTTTTTCTGATCAATTTTATCCTGTGTAGTTAAGCATTAGGAATATGCTATCATTAGTGTTTGGAGAGATTTTATTTTCCCATTCTTGTAAAGATATTTTTCTACAGTGTGTGTTTTTAAAAATCGAATGAAATATTATAAATTTGGTGTATTTTTACACAATATTCTATTTTAAATTCAAAATAGACTAACATACATAGGCATATATAATGTCTGTTAATGTTAGTCCGTACCACCTGTGAACCATGCTTATTTTTCAGGAATTTCTTAATTTAAATAAGTTATCGGAAAGGATCCTACTGATATGATAGAAAATGCTTTATTCTACCAAAACCTGCAGTTCGCTTACATTATGGCAAATTTCATTTTACAAAATTTATTTCATGTATCGAATAATTTTTTCCCCCACACGTGTGCCTCAAATATTCATTTGTTCAATGACTTACTTGAATGGCGTAACTTTATTGCGAATTAAATAAGCTGGAAAATTTTGCCCCATGAAATGCACACAACTAGTAAATGACTGAAAAAAAATTACAGTGAAAATTTTCAAGCATAATCTGGGTATTATTTACCAATTTCATTTAACCTCGGTGATATATGAGCTCAAAACTAATGTATGCCTATTATTGGACAAACATCCAGGATTCACGAGAGAAACAATTTTTGTAAAATAGTTTATTCAATTGAACTTTTATGATACCAGATACACTTCTCCTTAAAAGGGCGAGAAAAGGCTTAGTAGAACCCAATGGCTCATCTATGGTTAGATGTTATTTACTGTAACACTAAATATGGACAAGTTAAAGTGGAAGACTGGATATGCGGGGATCGGGTTAGTGTCGTGGCTAGAGCACCGGCCTCCCATTCCGAGGGCCCGGGTTCAGACCTGGCAAGTGGTGGCTGATTTTTCCGTGGCAAACCTGTCCCTACATGAGTGCTTAGTGGAGGGCATTTCAGGTTCAGTACTCCGTCGGTTGGATGGGACATTAGGCCGTGGTCCCTTTGGCACCTGCCGTTAAAAATACCCTTCACCCTTCTTCCTTTACCTGATATGTTCCTACCATTACCCAAATACTCACTTATCCTAAATGGCACACATTATTTCAGCTCTTGGTCACTTCCCCTAAATATCTAACCAAGCAGAATTTGCAGCTATGGGACAAAAGCTCTCATTATTTTATCAATGAAGTATTGAAATTTGGCTCAGAAAGATATTCTTCAGCAATTTTTTCACATGAAAAGTTTGTGCAATGGAAAATTAAAGAACATGAAAGGAGTTTACCACAGTATTTTAAGATTCTATGCTCTGAGCATAGATATTAAGGGGATTAGGAAATTGGAGTCCATAATTTCCAAATTAGATTCTTCTTCTAGGCTGGCGATCACCATCAAAGACATAGATTAGTGGCAGAGTGTGCACCATAGCTGCGGATTTAGTACGAACGCATTTTGACTAAAATCATCACACGAAAGTAAATTGTAGATTCTATCTTAATCTCGATTTTATGTTGAAGAGACTTCGGTACCCACACTATTTATTTGGCGTGCCAATCACTACGTATTTGTTTAGTTATCATGAAATTACGTAGTATCATCGAATCGTAAGTGTATTTTCCACTGCCAAAAATAATTAGCTTTAAAAAGGAAAGCAATGACATGGGCAGTGAATATAATCAATATAATTTAACTGTGAACTTATAAGAGAAGCAATATCAAAAGTATTTACTCTACCAGTAACACCTCACAAGCAAACTAACAATCTTTATCAATATATATTTCCCATCGGAATACCAAAAAAGTTTGAAAGTGCTACCACATAATTTATGCCATGCACAGTATTTTGTCACAAAAATGCATCACTTGCCATTTTTTAAACATATATTTATCATAAAGAGTGTTATTGACGATTGGATTTTAAAATTAGTTTGAATTTATCAGATAAATGCTTTTTTCTTCCCTGCGTCATAACAGCAATGATGAAATTGCATCCACGCTGGATTATATCCCTTTTTGGGCTATAATACTATATCAGGTATAAATTGGGTATTGAGTTTATCATATTCGCAGTAATTCATTTCGTGAATGACTCCAAGCTGGTATCCTTGGAAGGAGACCGTCTTTTAAGGCCAGTTTCGCCATTTGGAATAGGTGCAAAACTGAGTAGAGGTAGGATTTCCTTTCGGAACGGGGGAAAGGTCGAGAAAAACCCGGCATCGGCATTTGCCTACTCTTAACAAATATCGTGTAATATATTCCTTATGTATGTATCACACACATATTTATTACACAACACATGCGCAACATTAGAAATTGCCCTCACGAAATGCACTTTAAAATTAATCAAACACCAGCAAACAACATACATTTCTCTTCAGGCTCGCACTTAAACAGCCCATACGTTTACAATTTCTTTTCTTTCGAGCCACTTCTTAAATCAAATCAGCCGCAACACAACAACCCAATAATCTCTCTTTCCTCACGAGTACTTATTCACCCACACAGACACCAACTAGCTCACAAAAAAATTCCCTTCCTTATGCACGCGTCACTTCTGCGTCTCCACACCACCGCGTCTTACACACAACTCCCGTATTCTCGTTCTCTCCTATTGTTCCTTAATTACCAACGCTTGTTTATTTTCATTATTACACCTTGCATTGTTTATCTCGGCGGCTCAATTGTTATGTTACAAGCGGTGGGTTATTGTACTAACTAATGCATACTAAAATTATTTTATCAAAGTTGTCAATTTTAAAAGACAATTTTTTAAATAATGGGTGCTGACAAAATAATGATCAATGTCATTTTTCGCACAGGTGTGCTACTGCGGACAGACTTGCAGAGACTATTCCTGGAAAAGATACCACCGATTTGAGTGCTCTATCATGAGCCACTTTTTTGAGTCTAATGAGCTCAGTGGGATGGCACTTTTGGCCTACCGAACTGTCATTACGGCGGGCCTCGAAGCTCTGTCCATTGCCCCCGATTCACTCGGTACACCGTCTGCCGCAAAGCCCTTCCGCTCCCTGGACTACCGCTCCGTCTACTGGCAAGAAAGTCACTCGTCAGAAAGAACAGCCGACGACCTCCTGAAAAAATCTCTGGCGTGTGCCTTCCTGCTTAAATGCCTTCAGAAGACCGGATTCCTCGCAAGGCCGTCGGCTGACACGCAAGTAACCTCCGCGGAAGAGCTACTGGTGGGCTCCGCGTTGCTCCGTCATTTGCAGAGCTGCTCTTGCAATGCATACGAAATTACGGAGACCCTGATTGGGGGAGGGAAAGGGGTCAGGCATGCAGAACCCATGGAAATCGGTGGCGCCGTCTACACCACCATCAGCCTGCTCAACCATGGATGCAACGGGAACCTGGCTCGACATTCAGTCAAGTAAGTGTGCATTAAGTAAACTGGCTTTGTGTCCTTTTGTTTGATAATTGTTGGTATCAAACATTAAATTGATAATCAGGCAAATTCTTGTCACTCCTTTAACCAGTCGTATAATATAAGCATTAAAAAAAATCGCTCTAATTCGGTGACAATAAGAATCATATATTGCTCATCTACATGGGGAGAGATATTCTTTAAAATAAAGCGGTAAACGACGCAAGAAATATCTACGGTGAGTTTTTCTTCAGAAAAAGTAAGACTAGTAATTTATACTCCTCTGCCTACACTTTTTATTCAACGCACTTCTTGTAAAGGTCCCTCGTTTGTTTGCCAAAAAAGCACTTGAAAAATACCATGCTCTAAGGGGTTTATTACCCAGAGAGGCAAAGAGAATCTTCGTGAATTTTGTCAGAATTGATGCATTTGATATGTCCAAGTATGGGAAAATAGAAAGTATTTTTATGAGGACGAGGTTAAGGCTAAGCCCAAAGTTCATAGGAGGTAGGAAATAAACCAAATTAGAGGAATAAATGGATACAACTTAATTTTCTCTCTTCATGTAAGCCGTAAATTAATTAAAATCTGATGAGATGCATAAAACTATTTACTCATCAATTAAAAATTTAAATATGGCTACTTTTTTGCTGTAGTTAATTTGATAGGCATAACTTTGTTCCAATTCGGGAGTCGTTGCGATGAAAGGTATTCGAACAACATACTCTTTCAAATCACGGACTATATTATTCTTATAGTGTTGCTTGCAAGCATCATTTTCTGGATTACACTGATATCTTTTCGGAGGTTCCTCGTTTACCCAGAATTTTTGCAGTAAAGTTTCAATACCCTCACCTAGTGTTTAGCAGAACACCTGAACTTTTTTACCTTCATTTTCATTTTTTCCTATCAGACAATGTCCAAAAATAGTTGGCAAAATGTCTGGTGTTCCTGGCGGACCAATTATTGGCGCGTTAAATGCGTATACCATTCCACATCCAATACTACATCTATCTCCTCCTCATCATAATACTGTGGGTCAGCAAGTATTAATCCCTCAATATGCGGCCACGTTCTATTGGCGACCGATATTTTTGGACACTGCGTGATGTGAGGAGCCATCATTGCGTTGATCTCATGTCTTACACGTGCTTAATGACGAAGGTTTCACTTTTAACTCAACCATCCCAGAGGATATTCCGGCGTTATTACTTCCAAACCCGAAAATGGGCGTTCCAATATTATCAGAATTCAGCCCTAACCGCCGAACGCTGGGCTCGGCAACATATGTTCCCTGCCTTGCCGTGTCAACCAACAGTTTAATGGCACGACCGTTCACTTTGGCGTCTAATACGATTGTCCTAGCAGTCGAAAGTATCAGTACAGACCCAGACTAATGAGTACAAGTTTGAAATGAGGAAACCTCGCCGACTGGATATCTTTCCATCTCCCCTGGGTCTGCGTTCGCTAATGGAGGGTTGCGCTGTCGTTGCTCAGCATTGCTTTTAGACTCAGATTTTCGACTAGGATCTACTCGATTGGAAAAACAGAGTAATTCGTCATGTTGCAATTTAAAATTGGGGCATGGCAATTTATAGTCACAATCCTTTAAAAAGTAGCCCTAGCTAAAGCAAACTAGACAGCACCCTATCGATTTCACTACTCTCAGCCGGGAACCCACGGGTCATTTCAAAATTTTCCTGCATTTTTCTAAAGAAGGTGGCAATAAACATTTCGGACATGAATTTTGAACCCTTGGACTATCCGTATTAACAACCATACTCGTTGTTTATCTAAAAAAAACAGTGCTGGCTTATTGGGCCTTTTATGCAATCTAGTTTTCGTCTAGAACGATGATGATGCTTCAAAATTTTGGCTTCCTCATTCAAAAAATGAAAAAAATACTTTGCAAAGACGGCTCAACAACGTTCAATGCTATATTTTCCCATCGCTCTCGCAGTACGTAGTTTAGTTTGCGGCGCAACAAAAAACCAGCGGGACCGACCAACTTTCAACATTGTGCCACACAGCGCTTAACGCACCTACATACTCCGCAATCAATATACAAAATTAGCGGATACCTTGACCTTCCCTTGCGATTGGCGTCATATCAAACAGAGCTTCCAGATAGATATTAGTCAACCTATGCACAACGGTCCAACGGTTTTTGGGGTCCATATAACGTGCTTTCAAAATATCCCACGCGACCGAAAGATTCCCCGATGAGACCGGTAGGGACGAAACATAAGACAGTACTTCTCCTTTTAACATAAATTTGTGGTACAGAAACTTCTGGACGTCACTTAAAGAAAGGTTTGCTTGCACCACGGATAGATAGAAATCATAAAATGCCTGCCGCTGCATTAGATTACCCAAGAGCTCAATCAAATCAATTACGAAGAGCGATTGCATGAGTAAAATTGGATTCTGCGGCAGAATGGGGCCCCGTTGTCCTTAAGTAAGGCTAAACATCAACGAAATGCGTGAGGAAAATGGCTTTTGTGTTATAGAACATAGCCTCGAACTCATCAGTCGGCCTTCGTAATTCTTTGTCCTTTTCACTGGGAGATGATTGCTTCGCGTATAAAGCAGCTAATTTCGGAATAGCATCATTGAAATCCTCCGAAATATTATCGAGCTGGTCAGGTATTGCACGTAATAAATTTCTCCTTTTCACATCACTGGGATTCTTTCGGAAATCTTCCGCGACGCTATCAACCCGTCTAATCTTCGCTACGAGAGATGCAATTCGGAATTCCAAATCATCGATCACCGGTATATTCCACGTTCTCCTAACACCAAACAAGGATCGTAAACTGACACAAATCCTAGTCGAAACCACTGTTCACAAACACAAATACGGCCCGAAGCCGTATATAAATCCGCATTTAAATAAAGCTTAAAAAATATTATCAACTTCCGAACTTAATTCTATTGTCAATTAACAAAAATAGGGGACTGTAATTTTTATCAACAGAAAAGGTTGAGCCACGGTTAACCAAACAACTTTAGGGCACTTGCCACTTACCAGCAGACAACTTCCCATGCGGTGCAGTCCGATGACTAGGGTCGGGTCCGATGTCGATCCTTTCTGCGCCACGTTCAAGGGTAGTGACTCACATGGACACTCAAAGAAAAACTCACTCATGCCCCGTTTCCACTACTGGCATATGTACAAGCGTACCAACCAGCGATGCGTTCCCACGACACTCGTGTAACTCAGTGCTGCCCTCCCTTGGCATCTGACTGAACAAGTTGCTGGTATAAGTAGTTTACAAATGCATTCAGAACTCCAGCACATTCATCATGTTTTGCCGTTTTAAAAATTATGAGACACTCATTCTCACTTGTTCATCAATGTACAGCCCACAAATATCCATTTTGTCCAACTTTATAGAATATCGTGATTCATTTTTATTAGTTTCCGTCCCGCCGCCAGGCCTAACCAGTGAAAAATGGCATGGTTCGTAACTGCGAATTACGATGGTCCTTACGTGCGTTCCCACGGTGTTTTTTGGTCACACGCGTATGTACGCGCGTACCTACGCTAGTAATGGAAACGGGGTACCTATCATACTCGAAAACAAATGAAAAACGAAGAAAACCCTATTAAGTGGCACCGCTAAGTGCTGGCGGGAGTCCACCTCCAATTCAAAATGGAAACACATACCATACCGATTCGTCTTGAATCTAAATTACCACAAGTATAACACAATATAAAGAAATTTTACATTCCCAATTGTGTAATGTTATATTTTCATCGCTGTTATACGGACGCGAGAACGAGTTAATATTAATACAAGCTTGGCAAGAAGTCCTTGCAATAGCCTGGTTTTAAAATTGCTCGTCATTAAAAGGACTCCGCGGTACCTATGGCGGAAAAAGTCAAAAATGTTGAATTAAGAATTTAAGGGAATGTGATAATTATGCGTAAGCTACTTCTGTAGGAGGAGTTTTTTCAAGTTATCATAATAAATTAAGAACCAAGGATGCAAGGAGGGAAGAGTATACTAAACAGATGAGAGATGATTTTGGAAAGGAATGTGGAAATAAGTTATGTTCTTTTTTACTTGATTCACGTATAGCTCATTATTGTTCTAAAATCTAAAAATAAGTCAAAAATATTATTGAAGTGTAGGAGGGCTAACGTTTGGAAGCAGATGAAACTTGAAATCCAATCCCGTCCCGCTCTTTATCCCACTCCTTGAACAAAAGAGTCTCAATGCATGCCTTCAATCACCTGCAAAAATGGATAGATTTGAGATGTTCAAATGTCTTCAAAATTAAAGTATCTCTTTGGGGCCAGATTTTACTCAAGGCCAATATCAGATACTTATTACTTGTATGTTCCGAGAAATATCCTTTTGTAGTAGGCTTTTTCGGAATCCTTTATTTCATTTCTGGACACTGGGGGTCGAAGGGTACACGATACTTTGCAAATAATTTGCTATTCCTTTCCGGATTATTCCAATTCACGTGCGCATCATTTTCATTATAACCTTAATTCATTGTGAGAGCCCTGTACGAGCATGCAATAATCTGCACATGTTTAGACTTGGCATGAACTGAATTATTTTCAGAGTAATGTATTTGGGAGATTGATAACTTCGGTATTTGCGCCCTAAAATTCTATTTCTGGGAAATTTAAGAAATTTGATTTAGTTACGAGACGAATAACTAGGGTCAATATTATTCCGCTGTTCCTTCCTTCCTTAGCTCTTCAAAGTGAGGGTGGAGTCATCCAATACCGTGAATTATAGTCAAATCCATAAAAATCAAGTCAATAATTTTTACCAATGAAAATTTCCCTTCATGGTATTTTTTAAAGAGTCGAAGACCGATTCTATGAGTTCGGGCATTCTGCGGTTGAAGCATCTACTTGAGGAGAGCCAAATATTTTATTCTTGAATGAGTATGAGATTTGAAATGAAGCGGGAATGAGATACATGTATTACTAATTTTGTTTTTCGAACGTTTAACCATGGCCTTATGCAGTTGCCTCCTGAAAACATGAGTTGTCTCTTAAATCATTGAGTTCATTCATTTGGACTTTTATATATTTACTGAACATATATTTCAAATCTTCAATGCCTACGGGTAGCAAAATCCAACATTTTCATTTCACCAAATTCAATAACCTTCATTTGCGTCTTAGTTAAGCAATATCCCAGTGGTGATTTACTTCTGGATTACTCGATCGGACATTAAAAGGCGTTTATTTTTCAATGAGTTATTGATGATTTGAAAACACATAGCGGCAAAGTGCCATTCATCAAATGTACTTGATACTCATGAGTTCAATATTCATATTTCAGTGGCAAGTTCTGCGTGGTGCGTGCATCCGAGAACATTCGATCCGGCGAAGAACTTCTTGACAATTATGGAGCTAATTTTATCAACACTCCATTGGCAGAACGCCAGATTGCCCTCCAGAGACAATACTTCTTCCAGTGTCGCTGCGTCGCCTGCACTGAAGGATGGGAAACATTTGATAAACTTCTGGCGACGCGGTACAAGTGCACAAGTTGTGGATTTATCCTAGGCACTTCGTTAAGTCAAACAAAGGTGTGCCATAATTGTAACAAAGGAGACCCAATGAAGATAAAAAAGAGACTGCCACAACTGAACACACAATATAATGCCGCATTACAGAATCTTCTTGATGGATGCGTGGTAGGTGCTTTGAAGGACTTAATTAGTTACCAAGAGGAGATCAAAAAGTACGTAGTGGAGCCTTGCAAGGAACTCATAAAATGCAAGCAGGCCATGAATCAGTGCTGGAGTCTTTTAGGGAACAAGGACGACGAACTCTGATTGCTATTTTCTTTTATTGGACACTGAGAGATCTTTAAAACTATTGCAGCAGCAACCAAATGGTTGGGGAGGGTAATAATGTACTGAAGCACGACTTTTGTGATTGTGTCATACAAGAACACTGTTAAAGAGTTTCCACTTCCCTAACATTAAATTTATACCCTGTGGTTTAAATTATCATTGAAGGAGGAACGATTACTGACAATATCCTGCTCAAACAATTCTTTAGTGACTAACAAAAAAAGTATGTGTTCTATGAAATGCACATGCAATCGCTGAAGATGAAATATTCGCAGAAACTTAATTTTATTTTGTGGTCATGTACTTGACATTGTTTTGGTTGTGATTTTGGACCCTTGTGGTATAATTTGTTAACAAAGTGATTAAACTAGGGGATTTTTTTTTTAATTCATAAAAGATGATTGGCAATGGACTATAAAAAATATTAAAATACAGCACGACGATTCAATTGGGATTTATCTGCTTTGCCTTTAGGCAAACATGTATAAGAATGTGTTTTAAGTGAGCAAGGATTCTGTTTTCAGGTTCCTTTCAAGCATATTTGAAACGATAAACCATAATTATAAGTACTATATCAATGCTTTCCCGCTTTATAACTGCTTCACGCGTCGATAAAAATATTTTAAAACCTAGTAACAACTTATGACATAACTCTTTTTGACACCATGACACTCTATCTATGTTCGAAGTGTCATATTCTATTAAAGTTAAGCTTAATTCAGCCAACATGTGTATTGTGAAGTTATGGGAGGTTCACACCAAACATTACATTCCATGAATAGTGCGTAATTGGGGTAACATTTACTAAGGTTATGTGTTCAATATGTATTTTCATGCTGTAATAAAACATTTCTTGAAGTGTAAGAACTATTACAGAGTTTAGACAAGATAGTGTAGGTTTTAGCACCATTTGGTATTCCATATCCTGGCAGCAGTTAAACATTTCTTAATTTCAATGCATTTCTTACAAGACTGTGAGAAGCTGGCTATGAAAGCAAACAAATAATAATGTGCCACTCTTTGACGAGTACGTAAAGCGTGATAGGTACTTATTTTTTCACGCAATACATAGCAACTCTGAACCAAATCTTTCACATTTCTGCTATGAACCAATCCTGGCCCATGCGTGGCAATCCATGTGCTGAATTTTTAACTTGTCAATAGAAAACGGTGCTACATTATGTAGCATTCATTGTTGACAATTGACAAGCATTTCACAGCGTTCAAAAGAATTCTTGCTCTATGAACATCAGAAAAATTTTGAAAGTGGTCCAACATATTTATAAATCTTGAAACGTATGACAGACAAAATATATATGTTTAACTAGTGAGTTCACTAGTACACATTATTTAATTAACATATTATATTTGAAGTAAATAAAGAAGAGATAACACATTAAAAATTTTGATGTGAACATCAGATTTCACCCAGGCCTCGAAATGCTTGTTGATACGTTACCTGTCCTTTTTTAAATGCATAGGCACAAAATATGCATGAGTCATTCCTCGTCAATTTGACCAGAAAATTGGAAAAAAATAACCCTTAGGGTAACATATTTTAACCAAACTTCGCTTATCGTCGTCATTTGATAGGAAAATGAAAGCCCCAAAGCCGTTTTGCAAAACGCGCAACCGTTTACGAGATATTGCAACGTTGGGAAATTTGAATTTTTCAAAAGTTACAACACATTTTAAAGTATATTTCCGAAACTACTAAAGCTACAGACGTGCAACAGAGCTCATTTTAAAGGATTGCATCGGGACAATTGATTTTAGCCCACTCCCTGATGTTTTAACTTGTTAGTGTTGTTCATCAAGGTTTACTGAAATAATTTGATGATACCCAGGCAATGCTCTGGTGGTTGGTGCATTCTCCTGGCTAACAAATAAGGATATTTTGAGGTAACTAAGAATATTATGATTAGCGACGAAAGAAACTGTTTTCTGCAATATACTAGCAAAAAAATTATTTCAGCTGAAATTAATTGCTAGCCCTCGAAAATTTCGGTTTTATTATGGAAGTACATTCAGCGTTCTAATACTGCAGTTCTCAACCAGTCGTGAGACCATCGTTGTGTATCGCTGAATGTGGAACTCCCTGATTGAAAGGCATTTGCAGCACCCTTTAAGTACCCTGCAAACAGCCCGAGAGCGCTCATTGCGATTTATGCCTTCCAACAAGTGCTTAGCACGTGAAATAATGCCCATCTCTTGGAGGATTTAACCCTCAGTCGGGCGTCTGATGGGCAAGTGAACCAGCTCCATCATCGCCTTATAGCGCTGTCACTTAGAATGCCACTCGTATCGAAAAGGAGGGATCCTTATGGCTGCAACGCGAGAAAATTTGGCCCCGTTCCCGCATCACAAATGACCCGTGCTGGATCCGACTTTTATTAAGGGCACCTGGCGAACGTTTTCTCGGGGTCGGATCCTTACCATCCTCTCTGTGAGATCCAATTCTCGATAGTGCAGCGTTTCCCAAATGAAATAAATATTTCGTGAGATACGCTCGTCCAGGGGACAAAATTCCTTCTTGGAGCTTGGGTAAAAGCTTGGGTGAGCAAGATGAGGTGAAATAGAACAAGAAAAAAAATTTATGAATCTTGCTACACCAAAAGATGTATTCAACAATAGACAAAGCAAGTACAAACTAAAATTGAAATACTCTTCCCTTCAGGGAACTTCAACATGGTACCTCCCTTCTCCCCTCGTAGGACATTACCCCTCGGCGGACTAATTATTCTCCAGTCTTATCCGAAGGAATCAATCCTACGCCTGTCAGTCGGGGCCAACGACGCCAACAATACCGACGATTCCAAAACTCATTGATTTCTGATTGCACCTTCTTCATCAACGTCGTCGTTCAACTTGGAGCAATAGCGAGTAGCCACTAGGACACCCACGAAAACGACGAAGTCTCAAAAAACTGACTCGAAGCGGCCGCGCACATGCCGGAAGTGAACTCTCTGTCGTCTTAACTCGAAAAGAAGGCGTGAGAGGTGAGGTTTTTTTTTCTGGCATAAGGAGGGGGTGTTTTCGGCAAGGTGAAGGTGGAGTGCGGGGTGAGCGTTGAATTAGTGGATAGGTATTTTTGAGGGGAGGGACAATGGTATGGGTAAAGTGGGCGAGGTGGAAGATTATCATCAGGGGGCTATGTAAGTTAAGGCACCTCTGGTGAGGTTACGGCGCGGATGAAGACGTTGACGAAGACTGTGCAGTCCGAAATCGATGAATTTTAAAATCGTAAGAATTGTTAGCGTCGTTGGCTCTGACTGACTGGCGTAGGATTGATTCCTTTGGCTAATACCGGAGAGTAATTAGTCCGCCGAGGTTTAATGTCCTACAAGGGGCGGAGGGGGGTATCAAAATGCCACACTAGTTGATGTGCGTTTTCTTCGGGGGGACGCATCCGGCTTTACTCACGTTCACGCACCGCAGTTGCAATCTGTGGACATGCCCCTAACTGTCGCGAGCCGAGTACATCGTATACAATAAACCGGAGGACCGCTCTAGCGTGGCGTACTCACGGTTAGAATGGTGCAAAATGTGTTTACTCCTTGTCATTTGAGTACCCATTAGAATATATAGGTACACAACGAATACCTCAATGAGTATGGCTATATCTCTCGATGATTGGACGATTACCCGAATCGGCCTCAGAAACACTGGAACCCCACGAATACGACCACCCGCAAAAAGAAACCTCTGCGGGTTCCCGAGTATGCACTTCAATGAATACCACCGTTTTCATTTGACTATTAGGGTAATAACGCTACCCCCTCTCCGCGATCAAGTCCGGAGCCTTTCACTAATGTTTTTATCTTAGGAAAATACACAATCCGTAAGGAGCCGTGTGTGTTGGGAGTCTGGAGGATAGGGAGACAGAAATCCCTTGTGAACGAAAAGCCAACAATAATTAACTCTTTTGCTTCACGCTCTGCCATATTACCTGTGCGTCGAATTCTTAACTATTTCAATTGCTGCATTATTTTTTTTCTTTAGATCTGAGTAATTACATAATGATATGACAAAAGCATTGATTCAGAAATCCAAGAGACAGCATCGACGGACACATGATTCATTTGGGAACAACTTTCACTCAATTACTGTTTCCAAATTGATGAGTCCCAGACAATATGCATACTTCCAAATAGTTAATCGTCCATATATACAAATGACTAATAAATACGCCAAGGAAAAGATAAATTTCAATGAATGTGAATTATTATTACAGCACCTGTAAAAACTGTATGCCAGTAACGGAATAGTTCAAAATATGAAGTGATGACTTCATTAAGTAAAGTTATCTGTTACTCAGCTATAAGTTACCTGTTCCTCTGATTGCAGCCAAAATGTGTCATATGAAGGATCTCAATTCATATGGAGAACGTGACTCTTGAGAGTACGTATGCTGGACAAAAATATACATAAATTTGATTTGTTTTCAGTTTTTCATGAATATAAATAGCTAGATAAAAAGGTCACATTTACACATCTCATATACTTTTATTCTATTTAAGTGTACAAACGTATAATACAGTGAACTTTACATGCACATTTTTGTACAGGGTATGACTAATGTATACTCACGTGGACTAATTAACCGATAATGGGTCCACAAAACGACAATGTGTAGAAAAACACACAATTTTTTTGTAATTTTTGCTTGTGCGGTACAGAAAAGCAAACACTTGGGCGGTTACATTCCGTTTTGAATTCATCTACGACCAAAATTGTGCTAAATAACAGCGTTAAATAACAGAGTAAACTCAAATATACCACTGCTTGGACTCTCGAGACTTCACTCGAAATAATTAAGAAAATAATTAGGAATGTCTCATAAATAAGTAGTCACACCGGAGTCAGCTCTCTTTGAACGTTCCATGGATCACACATTTAAGTTCCACGACAGCTACATGAATGCAAAGAGCGCATTTTTTTCCTTTTTTCTTTTTGATATGACCTAAGCAGTTAATGTCGAAGAATGTGAATACTGTCATTAGCCAGTAGACTAGTCATCTTTTCATGCGACCGAACTGTCTGTTTCGGGTCGGCCAATAAGGCACCTCTTCGGACCCAACCAGCTATAACTCATAACGAGTCCATCCTTTTATTTTTAATCTCCCCTCGCAAAATCACACGCGTCGAGCGCTTATTTTTAAAACAGCATTTTGAGATCGAATCGACTCCTCGAATTGTTCGCACACCACTCTCTAGCGAGCGCACCGCAATTTCCCGCTCAGCCCATTCATCCATTCCTCCTCAACATTCAGAATGCGTCGCCTCCTCCGCCGCAGACCACGGGCACACCGAAAGAGTCACGTCTCCCCATCCCAAGGCCTCGATCCACTTGCGCCGGAAAACAAAACGATGAAGCCGAAGTCATATTCGGAACACAAAACACTTCTTCCCTTCCTGACATTATTTCTATTATCTCCTCTTCCACGTTTTCTCTTTTCCAAAACCCTAGTGGATCGCCAAAAAACTATTCCTTACCGACGAAGGGTTCAACTCTCCGGCAACGGTTGGAAAAAAAACATAATCAAAGGGAGGTTTAATGGGGCGGAAGGGGCGAAAAAGACTCAATCTCCTCCCACGGCTGCCTCCTCTAACCATTTAAAATGAATTAGCACCATTTATATATAATGAGAAGGTTATGTACAAAAATAAATACATCGCCAGGAAAAAAGGTTGTTGGTTTTTGTCGCTTTTTTTCTTCCTTCTCTTCTCTTTTGGATGGTTCCTCTCCTTGGGCTTCACCTTGACAGGGGCAAGAGGCAAACGGGAAGCATGAGAAGAGCCCAAGGGAGCAACCCTATCCTCGGCGACCCGCTGCGGTTCAGCTTGGACGACTCCTGAACACCGAAGTACACCTTGGCTCGGTCCCTCTCCTCGCCAACCACATAGTTCCGCTCCTCGTCGGCGTCGTCATCCTCTTCTTCCCCGGGTTTCCTCTTCCTCAGCGGCTTCTTCTTTTTCCCCACACAGTTCGGGGGCTCCTTGTACGGCTTCGTGATGTTCGGGTAGTACGCCTCGGAATCCTCAGTGCCCTGAAAATTGGGAGGAAAAAGAGGAAATTGTAAGTTGGTGTGTTTGCTCAACTACGGATGATGGGGAAATTCGTCCCCGCTTCAATTGGGCTGAATCGACCACCGTCTGCCCAAGCTCCCGGTCCGCATCCCGTAATCGTTGATTGGGAAACCATTTGGTACCGTAGATTTAGTGTTTAATGTATTTTCATGGTCCTGTTTGCATTGGCAGATTTAACCCGGGTAAAATCACCCCTTCTGTAAAACACTCACCACTGAAAAATATTAACGCTACCTTATCCCTAGGCCAAATTGATTTATGTCCGGTTGCACAAAAATTCAACTGTATATTCAAAAGTTATGAGTTCCATAAACTTATGGAGCTCATAGCGTTTTTCGGTTTGCAAGAAACAATCGGTCTTATAAAGAATCTCTAGAGAGCTATTGCTTAGAGCACGAAGTAGAACAAACTGCCACAAGATGACACTACGGTCGCACCGTTGGAGATAGTAAACAAACTTGACGAGCGAAAGTTCAAAACGGCTCAAAATACGGTAAGAAGAGGCGCATAATGGCAAACGGGAGAAAAAATTTCAATGAATTCAAGAGAAAAAACATTGTAAAACTGGTGGGAGGAAAACGACAAATCTTGGAAAATAAAAGGACAGATGCTGTTTTCTTAAAAGAAAAATTGGCAGCACGGGAGGAAATTACAGCGAAGTACAATGCTCTCAAAAAAACGGGAACGAGAAAAAAGATTCATGCATTATATGATTTTTTTAAGAAAAAGACTCGCAGTGATCAAGATGATGATCGGATAAATTTCATCCTCATATGATACTCTTCAACATAAAAATTATTTTAATGTTATAGTGAGATAGAATTAAAAATGAGTTCTTCATAAGGTTGAGTAATATAAAACTGGTAAAGGGAGTTTTAAAAATATCCTGGACAGTACTGGGGGAAAAATAATTTCAATGATGGCGCCGCAATTTAAACCTTTGGTGAATGAATATGATTCCAGTTCAAATTTCTATGGAGAAGGCAATTTTTACTTTTTCTATTGCATGTCAATTTACGTTTCTCCAAAATCTAAATTCTCTCGTTGATATTAAACTTCACTACACATAACTAATGCTCAATGCAACGAGAAAAAATAAATCAATAATAATAAGGACATTTAACTTGATACTTCTGTTATTGTTATATAAATGTCAATTATAGTAGGAAGCACAAAAATAACTGTTGAAAACTCACAAGGAAGTGAGCATCTAAATTTGGAAATGAACGGACCGGAAGTCATAGAGAATTCTATGCAGCAAGAAATTAATTGTGAAAATGAACATCATAGTACACTTCTGCCCACCAAAATAGTCCAGACTAGCCCTTGAAAGAAAAATATCAGGGACAAAAAGAATTGTGCAACAACATCTGCCACAAGCTTGCAACAAATCAGCAATTCAAAAAAAAATCTCGCTAAAAATTCTCTCGAGAAAGAAATCCATGTAAAAATATGTAACCTGCTGGATACAGAGCAAGAGATAAAGGAGGACATTTTAAGAAGAACGTAAAAGCATTCTGGAGGAGGAAAAATTCACAGATTAGGAAATACAGATACAAGAATATGAGGTAAGGTGCAGAGTGATTGAACTTGAGAAGAAAACTTTTGAATTAAATAGCATGAAGCAAAACCAGCATGATTATATTTAGCAAGAATAATTTTGATCAGACATTTTTTTACCCTGATTAGTATATTTTTGTTTACAATGGCTAGATAATAAAATGCCTAATGCTATAAGTTGACAATAAAACTATTAATTGGTGTAATATTTTATTTGAATGCTCGAGAGAAAGCTCCTTAATTATTACCCAGGTGGAAGTAAATGTCGTCGAAGAACTTGAAAAAAAACAAACTTTTTATTTCAATAACATAAATCCTCACGCAATGACACTTCCAAACATCTGATTACAAATACGGCATATTGTATTTTTATGGAACTCATGAACTTTCAACCCCACCAATTTGGTGCGATTAGTTATGTGACAGTTTTTGGAACTCATAAACTTATTGAACGTTCATGCAACACATATTGAATGGTTGCTAGGGGTTACGAGTCTCATAACTTTATTTAATACATATGTATCGTTCGTACAGCCAGTTATGCAATTCACATTTATAATCCCATTTCTCCTCACTTACAGCAGTAATTAACCAACTAATGTGTAAACAAATTTGTGTACAAGCACTTATATAAACATGAATCCCGTGAAGCTTACTCGGTAAAGCAAATATAAGCTAGGATTAAAAACGGAGAAAGAGATCAATTCCATTTTTAACAAAACTTAAACCGGGAAATAAAATTTCGGTATTTTAAGTCAATTTCTAAAATTAAGTACTTGGGATTTCAATTAAGGATTCTGCATTAAATATGCTTCAGGTATTTTTTCTGCAGTTAATAGTCCTAAACCAGTTTTAGAAATTATGAAAGAGGTACCTATAAGGCCATTCTAAACGAGGTCCGTACATTAAATATGGAGCTAAGTACCTATGCCTTCTTTAAAACAGAATATGAACATCTCCAAATAAAAATATTTTAAGCTAACTCAGTTCTACCGAATAACATTAGAAAGCTTGAAATCGATAAATGGGCGTTAATGGATTTTTACGAAAATAGTGTCAGAACATTTAACTAGCAAAGAGAATCTGAGGTTTTGACAGAAACCATTCTCCAATGGAAAATATAGTTCTATCGTGAGTTATGTCAGCATACGAGTGAAAGATTCCACATGCATCTTTATTATTTCGACGAATCTAAGGAGATCTTCCAGTAATTACAAATAATTAACTCAACTAAAGAGTGGAGTGAGCATAAGAACAAATTATCAGCTATAATTCGAATTGCTGCTCCATTAAATATGCTAACAAAATTAGAAAACAAATCAATTTGCAAATTGACACAAGACCTGGATTTTTTTCAAAACCGAAGCCATGTATTAAATTAAATTCAAAGTTCCATCCGTAAATTCGTTTTAGATATCCACCAAAACTTCATTATTGGTATAAAAGCTGTGAACCCCAGGAAATAATTGAACTACATTTACGAGTGATACTTACGGGAATATAACAGGTATTTGCAATTTTATTCCGTGCGTAGAGTTCTATGTGAGTTCTGAGTCCACTCCCGAGTACCAGACTTATACCACGATTACGGTTATAATGCGTATCCATTGATTTCTGGTGCATTAGCCATTAGCCATGAACATATTTTAGAGCGAATCAGATTACAAAGGTCATACTCGGCCACGAAAATGATTATTATTTGTAAACCAATGTATGAAGTACGATTGTTCCATCTCGGTTCAGTAAAATCTCACAAAGGAATTCAAAGTACATACTACGATACTATTTACAATGATGATACAGGTACCACGATTACCTTACTGCGTACCATATCCACAGAAAAACCTACTGGAATTATTTTAGCTCTAAGCATTCGCATTTATGCCATAGGGAAGAGGGGACTTCACGTAATCTTCATGGAAGATTACGTTGGGCAAAACAAAATATCCCATACTTGCCAAACACGAGAAAATAAAAATAGGATTCACGGGTATTTTTCCGACAAAAAAATGCGTCAAAGGTCGTCCAAAAACGTAAAAGATAAAACTAATTTTTATATCCTCCCTTGAGGTGCAATGTTAGTGTTTCCCGAGAGTCATCGGTAACACCATCAAGCCATATTTCCTGGGATTGCCAACTCCACATTTCAAACAGCTTAAATCTTCTTTAAGTTGAACGATCTACAATCATTACTTCTGTGCTGACATACCAAATCCCAAAACGTATCATTTTAAAAACATAGACAGGAGCGGAAGTTCTCTTCCCAAACTGAGAACAATAGATCTGCGCATCGCGTAGCTGCGCACTTATAAGGAAGCCTCATTTTGGAATGCACTGGAGGAAGTGATTGATTTGATGTGCGGTCGAGGGCGCTGCTACAATAGTCAATGGATCAACAGAAGAGGGTGTCAGAGTGAAAAGGCAATGATTCTTACTTTGTACCAAGACGCGACGACTCCACGCGGACTTAATCGTAGTCTGGGACTCTGAATCGTGGGTCACGAAGGTGGGGAACTGCAGTCGCTATTGTTGAATGGGGGAAGATACAATGAATTCGGAGGGAGAGAGATGCGGGAAAAGGATGAGCAAACCGTGCCAAAGAAAATCAGGACTTAATCGAATAGAATGAAACAGTACCTCTTGGATACAAGGTTGGGATAAAATTAACTCATCTGTCAAGATTTGTATCTCAGAAGCAATAGGGTGGAGAGAAATTATTACGGAAGGCGTTGACTAACGAGTACTGCTTCAGCAGTATATATCTGGCTGCGGGATCACCGCCAAAATGCATGGCGCTCAATCCAAAGGACTTTTGAAACGTTTATCTCGGCCAAGCACAGAAAGGGATTGTCACAGCAATCGGATGGATTCACCGGAGGGAAGTTACAATCGGAGGGATTCAGCACAAGATTTCGAGGTTGGACACCGAGGTTAAAAGACTTGAAGGGATTACGAAAGCACTTCTACACTGGAATTGATTCGGTACCATATGAAACATGAGAGTAATTCATATATCTATTTTAATTTAATTTGGAAAAATCCTCTTATATGAATAATGGAGTAATCAAAGAAATCAGCGCACGCTCAGTTTTCCTCAAAAAGGAAACGTTTTCGTAACTACGTAAAAGAATTTTTGATGGAATGATAATCATTATAAAAAATATAGAGGGAAGACATTTGAAAATGCATTTAGAAAGTCAGTGAATTGAGGGTAACTTCGAAAACATTACTATACACGAATATATAAAAAGTTGTGAGAAAATTCTGTTCTATAAATAAATATGAAATAAGAGACCTCTAATCATCGGTGAAAGTATGTGCCGAGAGAGTCAATGGCAAATGGATTAGCAATTTTATCTCTAAGCATACATGTTTTGTACTTTAACACTAAACGTATTAACATCATGGAACTTGGCATGGAGCAAATTGCGTTGTGCCTATACTATTAGCGCTAACATTTTCATTTACATGTAATTATGAATTATTTTATAGTCAATAATGGCGGCCAAAATATCAGTTCGAAACTCGTCTTCCCTGTTGACGGTGCCCGAGTCGAGCACCGAAACGTCGGCCATGGACAACCTGATCCGTTGGAATACCCGAGAAGATTTTCTACAGCTAGTTCGCCGGGAAATCCTTCGATCTTATTTCAGATTTCACTGCGATGCCCAGTTCAATGAAAGAAGAATTTTCTCGTTCATAATCAGGCCAAGGGTTTTTCCTATCGCTAGCTCTATTTTACTGAGACGACTAGCGTTCCTTCTCTACCATGAGTTTTATTTACTTCCGTCGTTATCACATCCTTAATGTCACAACATTATCGGTCTCATACAATTGACATTAAATAACTCGCACAGTTAAGTAATAATAATCACGCAACTTTTCTGTTCCTCTCCTTGACTCCTATCCATAGTTTCAACCTAACCAAATATGGATGCATTGACTCTTAAAATTTCCCAATACAAGAGTACCCAATTCAAATTATTCTGCTACAGTCCACTTCCAGCCCAACCCCTCCAACACTTTTCCCCGCCAGGGCCTGTCAGGTACACCATGTACGACGCATTGAGACGCGACGCACGAAATTAACGTCTCGTTAAATGTCTGCTCGGGGGAGCAGCCGAATTCCGCTACTCTTGACCCCACCCCCGACCACTTAGAGCGATTCCTTCTCGACGGTGCGGCGGTGATTTAAAATAAAAGGCACCCCCTCTTGCGCCCTTAAGATCGCCGCCGCCGCGGAGAGGGCTTCGGTGAGTGGCGGTGACGGAGAGAGCGGGGAGGGCTGCCCACGAACGCGACAGATGGCGGCGCCATTGTTCGCCGCTCCCGCCCAAGGGAGCGGCGGCAGGAGGAGCGGGTAGACGGAGGAAAAGGCTGCTGAAAAGAAGTCTTCTAATCTGCTGCTGCTGAAAAAGGCTCGCGCCGTCGTGCGGAATGGGGGGTGAGCGAAAAACGGTGGGCTTGAAGTTGAAGAATGCCGGGAAGAAATTGCGGGGCGGCAGCAGAAGTGGGGGAGAGAAACGAAGAGAATATGTGGGGATTACTCCTGCGGACTGCATCGCCTGCATTTGGCATGGGTTGTGCATTTCTTTGTGCGAGAGGAGGAGTGAAAACGGAATGAAATATCATTATTTACTTCGACTCAGCTAAAAAAAAATTAAAAGTTTCGGACGTGTAGCCCAGAGAGGGCTTGGGCTACTTGACCGGTGGTCACGGAACCAACCACAGAGGAGAGGTTTCTTTGTAGATGTGCAGCTTAACTGGGGCCGTGATATTTTATGAATACCGTGGACTTTGGTGAACTGCCAGCGGCACATGGAAAAAAACTTTCCCCTAGGTGTGAATATCAAGTGCCCTTGAGCTTATTTCTTCTTTTGACGATCGGTGGAAATTCTTTGAGTACACTGTCATTCTAGGACAACACTATATTTCTACGTTGCAATTCAAACGGCATTAACTCATATTCATCTGCTATCATATTGGTATACCTACCTACACAATTATCGTACTAAAATTAAATTTAAACTGCAATGCTAGCGAATGAAAACTGTTGCTTCGGGCTTCATGGCCGTTGCGTTACAAGCCATAACTGTCTGCAGCATACCTTTACTAGCGGAATCATCTCTGATGGGCCAATTGATTTAGTTGTCCTCCATTTTGCATGCTTTTTTTTAAAGGGAAGAAATTGAAGGCGTTTTGTAGTGTTTTTCGCCGCAGATTAATGCCGATATCGCTGTGAGAAGAGATAGAAATATTGATCTTCGCAGTCCTTGTTCGATTCAATGCCATTGGAGGCAATTTTTCAGGCAGAATTGTTCTTGAATTGGAAAATATGGGGATAGGCACATCAGTTTTAAAGTAAATAATTTTGAAGTATTTAGAACTAGAGTTAGAAATAAAATTACTAAATAAAGAAACTATTTTAAAAACTATGAAATTGAATAAAGAAACTATGCCGCAAAAGTTAGCTCTCCGTTTTGAGGTACTTGTTTTCCTCCACAGTACTTCCTCCAGAAAGTTAAAATTAGGGATATCTGTTGAAATTCCATTGCTCTGAACAGACTGGGACGTCATTTCAAGTGGGATCTGAACCAGGAACGCTTTACTTGTCGAATACATTACTGTTTCCTCCTGTATTTTGAATTTTACATACCGTTTTCTCCCAAATGCTTCTATGGATTTTATTTTCTACTCCAATTTTGAATTTGATCCCACACTTCCATTCCCACTCCAGCCCCTTGAAAGTGTTCTCTTAAAGTTTTCGGTCGTAAGGAGGGACCCTCGGAGGGCATAAGAACCTCCGAACGGACCACGTAAGTTCTGTGACGTCGATAACAAAGCACTCGAAGCAAAATCGCTTCCATTGGCGCACGTCCCCGGGCTTAGAGGTAGGCTTCCAGGGGACGTGGAGTGAACTGAGGGCACATTACGGAGAGTGGCTTGAGGGAGTTGACAAGTTGCGTTACATTCCTCAGGGAGGGGAAGGGGCGCGTCTCCTTTCCGGGGGAAACCGTTGACAATGGCTCGGGAGGGAGGGAAGGTTGAGTGGGGGGTAGGAAAAGGGGGGGCAGACCATGCCGGAAGACAGCGGAAGGGGTGATTAGTGTTGAATTGGCGATACGAGTAATTTCTTCTTTTTTTAAGTCCGTTGCTCCCTCCGTTCTCCACTCAACACTCAGCCTAAGGACAGAGGAGAGGCAAGGTGCAAAAAAGGGGAAAAACATAAAAGGGCGAAAAAAAATATGAAAAGAAAGAAATCCCTTTCGTTTTCTGCCGTTCGGCTGGGGTTTTGCCGACATGTCACCGGGGGGCACGCGTATCAACATGAGACGAGGGGAATGAGGAAAATTACAGTTCCCTGGGAGAGGAATTGATGAGAAATATCGGGGAGAACAAAAAGGTTTAAGGTGGATGTTAGAAACGTAAAAAGGGAAATTCCGACGATGTAAAACGATCTTGCTGATTTGGCTCGCTCCGTGAGGCTCTGCGTGTGTTCATGAGTGGGGGGACGGGAATGTGCGAGTTGACGTGTGTCCGACGATACTTCGCCTCGGAATCAAGAGACGCTGAGACTGTTGCGCGGGAATGGGGGCGTTTACTCGGAACAAAAATCGCAATTTTGTTACTGAAGTCGTTAGATGAAAACAAAAAATGAATTTTAGTGAAAAAATTAATCTTCCATCCCGAGCCATTCACTCATGTATCAAAATTAAAATAAGAAAAAGGTGACGCCCTCCGAAAAAGCTGCTTTGATACCATTCACGTCATTTTCCTCCCGTCCTTGACTGCTTTTAAGGGAGGGGAAGGGAGAGGTGGGGGGTTCTCGGTAGGTCTGCTCGCACATATCCTGTCGCAACAGTTTCCATTG
Organism: Platycnemis pennipes; assembly: GCA_933228895.1. Classification (NCBI taxonomy): domain Eukaryota; kingdom Metazoa; phylum Arthropoda; class Insecta; order Odonata; family Platycnemididae; genus Platycnemis; species Platycnemis pennipes. The sequence continues at coordinate 99,642,004 of OW121846.1, read as the reverse complement.
GCAGAGTCAGCTGTGTCTCTCCCATTGCGATAAGGCGAAGTAGCTTCGCGGGCTCAGTTGTGATTGGACGAAGTCGATACACGTTAGAGGTTGCACCACGCACACTTTTCCGAAAAGGTGAAAAACATCAGTTTTTCGCCACTAACTCAAAACATAATTGATGGATAAAAAAACGGAAAAATACAGATTTTTTCATTTAACAAACTCTATCAGACTCGGGAATAAAAAATATGGTAAACAACCCCATTCGAGTAATTTCTCATTCGGAAAAGAGTAAAACAAACCATTCATAGGACCCACGAACCGTGTCCTTACCTCCCTCACTTAACGGCACGCACGTCTCAAGAAACTCGTCAGTCGATCCGTTCGAGACAACAACTCATCCGACCGTACAGTGGCCCAACTGGAGAAATCAACTTTCCCATGGATTCCCTTTTGGATCACTTTCGGATGGTATTGGTCATTGACAATTTTCACTTGCCGAGAAAAAAAATCGCCGAATAATATTTAGGTAATCAGGCAATCGTTTACGTTAAGAATTCAGTCTCTAAGCAGACGTTTGTAGGTAAAACATTGATTGGTGAATGATCATATTGCTGAATAATTCCTTGAGTACATCCGAGTTCGGAGCAATTTTGTTTACATTTTAATGTGAATGTTATGCTGGGTAAAGGATTACTGTAAAATATAGACGTACAAAACACATGAATTTAAACGCAAGGTTATAACTAACATGAGTCATACATTGAACAAATTTACTTGGTAGATTTTTTTATTCCATTGGCTTAGGGTGATCTCAACTCTGTAGCTAATAGTATGATACCACTTTTTGCTGGCACAATTTAAAATAATAAAATATATCACTTCCATTTCATAAATAGGTATGTAAAGTCTAATAATATTGTGTTACGGCATTTGCAACGTTTATGAGTAATTTTTGATTCACTTGTTGATTACTACATCCTATGCAATTTCAAGATTTTTTTCTTTCGTTGGGAAAATGACATTTCTACAATTCAATACACACCTCGCAAAAATAAAGAGGGTACGTAGAGCAATATTTTAATATAAGAGGCACGATCATAATTTCCTCTATAGTTATGAGAGTGGTAGTAGGATTAGTGTTTTTGGGTGCTTCGACGGCCTGGTCATTCGCAACATTAATACAAGAATTACAACGTGACTATGTACACAACAGTAGGACAGAAAATGTGGAAAATAGATTTAAGATTTCTATAAACTATTCCGAGAGATAAAAAACTGACTAACTTACGTTTTCATTCACGATTTTGTTCCTCTTATACTTTCTGGATATATATTACAATTAAACTATACCTGCTTCTTTCAAGGAATAAATATCTTGAATTCACAATTCTTCTTCAAACTAAATTTGAGATCATTTTTATTTACACATAAATGCTACGCTGGTAGCTGGTAAAGGTACACGGGCTACTCTCAACATATTGATCCGTCAATAGAAAGTTTAGAAGATAGTACATCATTTTTTTTATCATTTCTCACCGAATAAGCATAGGTTGAATTTTCTTTTCACTTTTTATCACTCGGCGCCATAGATACTGGCGCCGAATCTGTCTGGACACGAAAAACATCTGATTTGAGCATTCTGCCAAATACAGTCTCACTCTCTTGAACCTACTGCCTATCAATGGAACATTTCATAGTTGGAAGGGAATTCATTTTCCAAGTCATTTTTTCAGTGGTGGATTTTTTTCCATAACAAGAATTTGCATGACATTTTTTCCTTTTTCCTCTGGAATTTGAATTATAGTCATCCCCCGCAATATTTTATTTCAGATCTGAGCCAAGTTTTCCTGTTTTTTAGTGTGTTTTATTCGCCAAAAGAATGTCGTGACTGACATGATTTTCCGCAGAAAAACGTTTCTTAAATCCATTAAGGCACCCAACGGACGACATTGCATAGTAGTAGATACCAAATATTCAAATGAGAATAAATTATGGTTTTATATACATTTGAATCTATGCCACATAGAGAACATTTTCCTTGAAGATGGTTAACTGCGGTAAATTCAAGTTGGACATTGACCAGATGAGCCAGATTAAATCATATTTTTTTGGCATATGCCGTTCCTAAAAGTTACGAGTTTATCAAAATATATAACGCATATTTTCTAGAGGTAAAATATTTTACCACAAGAAAAGCCAACCTTGAATGGAATATGGACTTGATAATACAGCACTAAAAACACTACAATGTATTTTATTTAAATGCAATGTTGTGCCACTGCTATATTCCTTCCACTACTAAATGCGTTCTCGTTCCTTAAGCCACGGTACAACTTTCGGACATCTTAGAAAGCAAAATACTTATTATGAAAAGTAAACTTAACCCAAGAATAAAAATCATTTATCACTTATGTTTTAAAGTAAAACTATTCGGGGCGAACATTTTACCCCGTGCCACACGAAATTCAAATAAAACATCTTAATGCTTTCGATAATTCATCAATGCCTTCCCATTCACCCGTAAATGCTACAATATCTATGACCTCATCTTATTTCTGAAAAATACATTCTAAAAATAGATGTATATAGTTGATCCATTTTTATGTGCTATCGGTTACACTATAGCTAAGTCCATTTGGAATAACTAAACATAGCTTTAAAAAAGTAATACGCTGGATTAGGAGCTTTATTATCCAAAGCAATAGGACATCATTGCAAGATACTATCAAAAAGGGGTATCAAGTTGTTTAACTTTCATAAGATATTTACTGGGTAATACATGTCGAGCATTTTTCAAGGATCATTTCTGAATAATGTTACGGAGGGAATGATTATAAGGAATTTTGGCAAGGTAGTTCTTACCCCTATGAACATAAGGTGTGGCACAGTCGTGTTAGGAAGAAAAAATAAAAAAAAGTTTACTGCTCCGGAAGAAATGAAATATTTTTTAAAACAAAGTCACACAATGAAAGTAAATTTCGAGCTAGGCGCCCCCCAAAGCAATTAGCCTGAAGGTGGGGTCACCTTCAAAAATAAAAATACAATACTTTTGACCCAAATTACAATGGCCTTCAACATAACACTTACACAAAAGATACCTTGCAAGCTGCACCATGCACACTATGTTGCAGTGTGCACTATACATACTATGGTGCAGTGTGTAAGTGTGCATACTATTGTGCATATAAGACTTTTCATACAGCACAGTACAAACAAATGCATACGATTGGGATATTAACAAAAACATATTTTAGGATGAGAAACAATTTGCATCTAATATACTCAGTAGCCATGGTTTTAAACATCTTAAGAATACACTCAAACTCTTTGTAGTCTTGACATTACTCGGTAACTTATTCAAATAAATTGGCCTTATATGAAAGAAACAACGGCAATATATGTTATGCACGGGTTCGGAAAAACATAGAAAAAATAGTTCCTAAGGATATCAGAGTGTGGTTTTGGAAATTTATTTGGATTTTAGCCACTACGAATAAAATAACCTCTAAACCGCGTATATATACAGATACCTAAGCGGAAAAAGCCCTAGAATCCTAAAAATGGGAAAGAATGCTTAAGACAGCCTTCTGGGGCTATCACTCTAACCCTTACGTGCCCTACAAGCATTTTATGCTCTTTTTAGGGTGTTTTGGCAGGTCCTCCCCAGTATAATATTTCGTATTTTACTTTGGAGTGCGCTACTGCCAGGTAAATGGATTTTCGAAAGTGTATAGACATTCGAAACGTGTTCAATGTTTGTTGCAAATAAAATATAATTTGGTTTTAAAATATTTTGAAACTATTTTTAATGAATTCATGAGATGTTCCCAGTTCAAATACTTATCTAGGCGAATCCCCAAATATTTGTTGTTAGAAAAGCTTTCTATTTTAACACTTTTTACAAGCGATTGGAGTACACTCCGAAGAGTGACATATCACGTTCAAGTTGATTTTGAAGCAATTACATAAAATACAACATAGGAATTCAGTTTTTTCACTTGATTTAATTTTGTTTGCTTCAAACCCTTTGCTAATAATATTTAAATCTAATTGCATTTTACATTATACTACATCCCAGTTCACTCCTTCATAACTTAATGCTAGATCGTCCGCAGAGGCAGTTAGTCGTCCTTGGAAGTCGCTATCACATAAATCATTAATTTAAATTAAAAATAAAATGGTAACCAGCACAGAGCCTTGTGGCACACACCAGCAAATGATCTCACATTTACTTTAACTATTTTTTACCGTTGCGAACCTAGAGCGCAACGACAAGTAGCTCATAAACCATTCCAAAGGGTTACAATGAACACTTGCTTAACTTCTTAATGAAGACCAAATGTTCTAACGAATCAAAGGCTTCTTATATATCAACGAAAATGCTAGCTGTACGCTGATTGCTATTAAAGCCCTCAAAAACAGGGGTGATAAAATTTACTAATGCTTCCTCTGTACCTTTTCCACTGCGACACCCAAAATATTTGTTACTGAAATATTCGAATTTTCCAGGAAAGTAGGTAATCTCTTTTTAACAAGCTTTTCAAGCAATTTAGCGAATACGGACAGCAAGGAAATTGGTAGATAGGTAATTTTGCATATTACGCTAACTATTTTCAGTATTTTAGGTGATGTTACTGGTGTAAAAAGAATGAGTTCGAATTTATCGAAGAGAAACGACCTAGCACAGCACAGTCGCAATGAAGGCGACCATTCCTCGGGTAAAGATGAGAAGGTGTTGGGGATGACTCGTGGAGGATGAGGCCAGGTGAAGTGAGGGATGTTCGTCAGAGTCACAGCTAGAGATGGTTGGGATGGCGGCGAGGACTCAATCGGAGGAAAGAAAACGAGCAAGGGTCTGGGGTTAGAGGGTCTTAACGGGTCAGAACTTGGTAAGGGTCACGAAAATGGACTCAAATAGGAGATGAGGGGTGCGTGATGTCGCTCGGGGACACAACGCATGCTGATGAGAGTGACTGCTTGCATGCTAAAAAGACTTGCTTACTTCTCCCGAAAGGGGAAACGCGGGCGGTTCGAGTCCTGTCACGTAATGGCTAAAGGTTGAGTTCACTTTCACGATGGGACGGACGATCGGAAATGATCGTTCTCCGTCGAGAAAAAAGACACGAATTTAAGGATGGCAGTCATGTTTGTTTCAAGTCGGTAAGGTGTTGCTCTGAGTGTGTATAAAGATTGTAGTTTCAGGACGATAATCTATTTAAACTAAATAAGGGATTTGTTTCCTAATGCAGGTGTTTCACAGCGACACATATACGAGAAACGTTTTCCAGAAACATTTCCGTAATAACAGTGATGGAATCAGATCTGAAACAAGATAATTCAATATTAAAATATTTTTCTTTGACGTTGAACAGAATGACCTACTATAGTAAAAACTCTAACAGAGATGGCAGAGAATTGGATAGATAATGAGTACCTTTCAGCGAAATTCTAATATTGAAGTTTCTCCTAAGCGCCTTATATGGAAATATGCCTTCAAGAATACTTTTTTTATTTTAGGAATAATTGAATAATATATAAATTAGTCTGTTAAAAAAGATGTAAGGGTAAGTTCGGGGGAATCGGGTCAAAATTTGGAAGTCTTCATGGCAGACAAGTCTTTAATATAGAGTTTTATCACTTTACACACTTACATGCAGCAGCATACTATGAACACATTTCACTATTTAAGAATGTATAAATATTGTCCACAGTCCTATAAATCAATTTTATTATAGTGCCTTATGACCCTATTCGCCTTCCTCAAGTAGGATGAATTGGGTCAAAGAGATAGGCAAATAAGGTCAGTAGAAATGTAAAAATATCTTCAGAGAACAATGCATTTCTCACAAATAAACCTTTTTTACCCACTGCAGGACCCAAGATTGAAATACTTTCAAACCACCTTGACAGTTTCTTTAATACTTTCTTCAATTAAGACTTACATAGCAAATTGAAGTAAAATTATAAAAGAACTATTAAAATTCTTTCCTTAATATTACCCTTACCATCAGCCGGATGATTTATGCTGAGGGATTTTGCCTCGTCACATCACTGTGTAACATGTGCAAGGTGTTATTCTATTACAAAGTTATGGATGGAAATGTGGGGATAAAAGAAATGAACACAGATTTTACGCATTCTTTCGAATATATTTTAAAAGATAGGTATAAAATAGCGGTTCAAGCGGGCCTTGGAATGTTATCCCGTCTCTCACCTCAAGCTCACAAAATGCGACGCGTTATTTGTCATTCACAGACTATTTTCCCGAGCGTTCCACTCGAATTGAGAGGACCATTTCCCGAGCGCCGGCCTGGTCATCTACGGTTTTCTTTTGTCATAAACGCTCACATTTCTCCACGTGGATGAACGAACCAAATTCCACGCGTCAGCAAATGAGAAATCAGCCGTGGGGACGGCCTCACCTTTTCCTGGCATCTCGGATGATGAGGGGTTTGCCACCTCAATCACGGCCCTTGCGGCGGGCCATACATGCATATTTACCACAAGCTCGGAGAGGCGAGAACAAAAATCAACCCGGGTAAACCTAAGAAGGAAGCATGTCAGGCAGGGAAGGGAAGGACGTTTGAATGGTAGCGAGAGGAATTTTACAGCTGCCCGCAAAAAAAGGAGGCCACTATGGCGGTCGTAGGCTAACAAAAGGGTTGACATGGTGAGGGATAGGCAGCTTTATCGGAGAGGAAGGGTAGCGAGGAGGAAGAGGCCGCTGTAAATCCGGTAAAAAAATGCAAATCAAAGTATCGGCAGTGCATCCTCAAGGAATGCGCCAGTTAGTGCGGACCGAGGAGGAGAAAGATTAAGGAATGAGTGGGAAAAATAAGGAGTGGAATTTAAAATGGCGCTTAAAATTAGTCGATCAACCTGGTGATAAACTGGGCCATACTGGTGATAGTTCCCCTCACAGAAATGAACACTAGAAGAGACGAAGGAGCCATTTTGGCACCTTTTACATTTTCAAGAGATGTATTTTTGTTCTTTATGCCTTGATGATCATAATTTTTTTCTCACTTTTAATCATTTTTGATGGCAATGCCACTGAAAAAATATCTGTGGCTCATTGCGAGTTCTTAGTTAGAAAAAAGGTAATTAACCTCGAACAGCCACGGGAGCCAATTTGGCTCCATTGAGGACCGTGAATTTCAATGAATTTTTAAAGCGTAGAGTTTGCTACAAACATCAAACGACTTTGTATATTTTGCTTCTTTACATTGTATCAAGGGGGTATTAAAGTTAACTTCAATAATCTACTCCTTTTTTTCAATTTATACTATCCAAACACATATGCGGCCCTTATTACACGACAATGTATTTGAAATGACGTCAAGAAGCTGAAGAATCCCAGTTACCCCAAGCATGATTATATCTATTTTGTATATTTTCAGAGTTTCTGAACCTATTAGCTCAAATAATTGTGTAATTGCTTAAATCGCTTAACGCTCGCAAATACATTGTCCAAACAATATTTTTCATTGCTCAGTCATCTATCTTTTGCCGCGAAATCTACATCGGTTTGGAAGAGGTACGAGCTTCTTTTCTCATAAAATTATCTATTTTGTATGCTCTAGGTGTAAGTGGAGCCAGAGGATATCCTTTAGACTCTTTATGGTCAGATAGTTGGGGACTACCTTCCTGCAAGAAAACCATGCCCCGTCACAGATTTCGCGAAAACAAAATCTTGATGAAAAAACAAGAAGTCCACTCAGTTTATATCGAATTGCCATGCCTGCTACAAGCTAGGTGCTAATATTACGATAGATGAACAGTTGTTGCCCAGTAAATGCAGGTGTCCATTATTGAATGGCGGCCAGGTATGAATTACGGCCAGGTAAGTGTTGTAAAGAGGGTAAGGCCTTGAATGGGTAACTAATTTTGTTGCAATGCAATTGATGGAACCATACTTCCACATTGGTGTCAACGTCACAACTGATGAATTGGTCACCTCTCTGCATCTAGCAAAGCAACTGATTAGCAAAATTACAACTATCATTGGAACCGTAAACAGAAATCGTAGATAAATTCCCAAGTTATAAAGTACATGAAAGAACCACTGCACACCTCCAAAAATTTTAAAAACGACAATGTTACCCTTACAGTTTTCCAAGGTAAAGCTAAAAAAAAGATTCTCCTCTTGAGTTCCCAGCACTTATCCGTAAATGTTGCTACCAATGAAAAAAAGACCCCAGAAACGGTGACATATTACTACAGTTGTCGATGGAATGGCCAAAAAATACTCCGTACCAGCATGCACTCAACGATGGTCTATTCATACATTCTACAAGCTGCTTGACTTAGCAGTAATAAATTCTTGGGTAATTTTTAGCCAGTCTGAGGAAGTAAGATTACTTGACGTAAATATCTGCAAAAACTTGCAGAAGACCAGGGAACGGAGAATTTCAACTCTCGTAGTATTAACTTGCCATTCCCATGTAACGAGAATGCCATAGAAAAAGTATAAGGCAAGTGAATGTATTGTCAGGTCAAGAAGAACTGCAAAAAATCAAGGAATAGGAAAATGTAAATTGTGTGAATAATTCGTCCCCGGCATGTGCAATGAGAAAACACTATGAATATGACATAAATGCATCATGCAATACATTTTTTTTATATTTACTCAGAGTTGGCTGTAAAGTTTAAAACTCTGACCTTTACAATATGACAAACTGTAATTCTTAGAATTTGACCAGCTCAAATTCTAAAAAAACATTAAGTATAACCAAAATTCATGTTTACAAAAATAAATATTTTCAAATCTGTAAAAGTTCCTACTTTTATTTTAATGTGGCTGGTCTGGAATTCTTAAGTAACTGGTATCAGAGTGCATTATTATGTAAACCAAATAAAAGTCATCTTTTTAAAGTTATTTCTTCATTTCAGTAATTCAAGTACATGATATTAGCGACGCAGCCAAAATGTCTCCGTTGGCTGTTCTAGGGTGGTAGAGAAGCTCGGCTGTTCTAGAATTAAACAGGCGAGATTAACCTGACTGCTAATGACAAAAGTAATGCATTGAAGTATGCAGTGGATAATGGTTATTCCCAAGTTCTATTTCTTTCGATTGGAGTGAGCAAGAAACGTGCTGCAGTGCCAATTTATCGAAAATTAAGATTAGTCACATTTTCCAATTTTCATCCCATTTTCCTTTATGCCCTTTTAGCACATTTTCATCCTCGAAAAAACGTAGTTTTTAAAAGAATTATTTATCACAAAAATACCATAGGTAAATATTTTTCAATAGTATTTGTATACAGTATAATCCTTAGAATATGAGGATTATTAGTGTATTATATAATCCTTGTCGTAAAATGAGGATAATCCTTGGATTGAGAGAGAGAGAAAGAACAAGGCAAAAGATCTAAAATATGAATATCAAAGTCTATGTATAAGTCAAAGTATGCCGAAACAATTTGGATTCCGCCATGTTACTCACTATGCATATTGCCTCTCATATTTTTATTTTGCTCACTCAGTTTCTGGCAGCGTTAGTTTTGGCAAGAACACACGTGCATAACAGGAACGAACGTCAAGGACACGAAAAAATTGGAACGAATTTCGTCGTTATGGAAACATCCAACCAAGAAAGCATGGAAGAAAACTCGACTTCATATAGACTGGAGGGGAATGAAGCATCACTAGATCACCAATCTTAAAAAAGAACAAAATATTTTCATATGCCCTACACATTCAACAAATAGTCTTTTTGTCGATAATGCAGCAGTGTAAAAGGAAATTAGAAATGAAGAGAATAGTCAGCCTTAGCTAAGGATTTAGATGCGATTGATGATTGGCCTGTTAGTGGGCAGCTTGAATTAAATTTCAAGAAATGCACGATTATAAACTTTTGGAACAAGGATAACCTTCTCCGAAATGATAATAACATCAAAAAATAGAAGATATCTAACGTAGAATCTATAAAATACTTAGGCGTTACCATCACTGAATACATGTCACGGGGGAAACACATCAGGAAATAACTAGTGCAGCAAGCCGTAATTTGGATTCGTAAAATGGGTTCTAGGCAAATGCGATGAGAGTGTACGACAAGAAGCTATTTTACACTTGCCAGGTCTCGTTTAGAACATGCTGCTAGTTTATGAGATCCGAACGAGGAAGGTATGATAAAGGAATAGGAGCGTGTGCAAAGGAGATCCGCTAGATTTGCTAAAGGCCGTTATGATAATTGTATTAGCGTTATGAGTTTGATAGATGAATTGAAAAGGTGGGCATTACTATCAGAACGCAGGTTAAAATTTAGGTAAAACCTTTTAAGTAAATTCGAAATCTATTTGTTTACAATGGACGTTAGATATATATTAAGAACCACTGCGTATTATACAAGGTTTGATAAGATTAACAACATTAGAGAGAAAGACTGTCGTACCGATGCAATTAAAATGTCATTTTTTAGGGTACCATAAGAGAACAAAACAGGCAGTTTAGCAAAGAGATACGTAGGTGAAGCATTGTTAGAGTACTTTGTAATGCATGATGCACACAATAACATTATCTTCCCCCCCTTCCACACACCCTCGTGGTGGCTCGCAGGTTATTACGTAGATTTAGATGTATGTACTTACTATTCTAGAAATCGAAATGAAGGTTTTTTATGTGAGATACTGGTGAATGAGACCGTAAACCCAGGGAATGCTTTCCAATGGAGGTAAATAATTTATCTAAAGCGTAAATTTATCACTATTATTATTTAATTCAAAACGTTAACGAGATATCATTGGTTTTATGTTTTCAATAATGATATAATGCTTTCAACGTATGCCATGTATTTAACGCCAATATTATAAATCTGTAATAACAAATTCAAGAATCGCGAACTTGACACGAAAACCGTAACGGCGTTAAATTTTGCAATAGCAGATTTCCAAACAGAAGAGTATCATTCGGCTAAAAAGGTTAAGATAAATGATTTTCTCTCTGAGGAAATTCTGCTAATCTATATCTGATTTTTTTACAATTGGTCTCAGCTGAGGAAAAGTAAGACCTGGCCCCAAACACTATTGATGATATGGACTTAATCATTTTATCTCCGTAGCCATATTTAAGCTATATCTACGACACGTAGTGTTGGGTGTCAACTTTCACGCTAAGTTCCACTGCTAAATTCCACTGACTTGTGCAGTAGTAAATTTGCATAGGCAATGATGTATTAATCCTGACTTGCGGGGAACATGAGTAGTTAATATTCACTATACAGCAAAAAGTTCTATAGTTTCCACAATGAATTCATGCAACATCTTTGCCATCAACCACAGCCCGCGTGCTGTCGTGGAATTGAAAAAAATCCCAAGAGACGTCGCATGGTTTTTTTTAAGCTCACCGCCTCATGCAGCTCAACGGCTTTAAGAGAGAAAATCACCGCATGTGACCGGCACTACTTATGACCATTACGCCACGTGGGGAAGCATCGGCCACTTTCAGGACTCTGCAGTCGAAGGGAAGGCCACATTAAACGAATTTGTTTTGGCAGCACTGTCGCCGTCTCGTGGGAGCATGAGAGAGGGAAGGCGGAGGAGCGAAGAAAATAGCGAAGCCAAATGCTCGAGGGAAAGACGGAAAAAGAGAGGGAGTCGAAAAGAAGGGAGGAGAGAGTGCGTAAGAGAGGGAGAGATTGAGAAAGGAAAAAAAAAGGATGGGAGTCGTAGCAGAAAAAGGAAATGCGAAGAGAGAGACCGGATGGGCGTAGAGGGGGGTTCAGGGGCGGCGGGGAGTGAAGAAGGGGAGGGCGGGGACAAAGGAATCGCAATGGTGGGGGGATGAGGGTGCCTTAGGGTAGGGGCCGTGGAAAGAGGAGTTGGGGGCGTGGGAGTGACAGGGAGGGCGAAGGAAAAAATGGCGCGGACCCCCAAAAAAATCCTTGGCCGTACACCTCGCCCTTAAAAGACCCACCAAGTCCCATTTCTCCATGTGCTCGCTCGTATGCTACGCCTGCGGAGGTGACTACCCCAATTATTCACAAATGGCACACCCTCCCACACAAACTTCGATCCCAAGGGTTCCTTGCCATTTAGGATTTGTAAAAAAAAGTACAAAAAATTTGAAATCTAATATTTCAAATGTTGAACGATTTTGATATTTTTCACAAACGGAATATACGACAATGACTATAAAGGTAATGAAAAATGATTAGGTCCCTTTCCTGTAAACAGTATTTTCATAGGGATTCGGTTAGAGATGAAAACTTAAAAATCAATGATAACATTGTATCAAAAAACGGTTGTAATTATGCTAAATATATTTACAAGACGCCCCTACATAACTAAAAATATTCGTGGAGATAACGTGTTCTTCAAATCTCTTTCTATGAAATTCAGTTTTGTGAAACTTTCAGTTCAATAACTTTAAAAACAAAAGTCAACACGTCAGTAGGAATGAAGGGAGAGAAATCGGAGTTTTACTGATGTCCTGATATTCTTGAGGGGAGCTTAATTACTCCCGTTTACGCCCTTGAGTCATCCCATGCATCCATCGAAGCAATTTATTTCGATGGAACCTCTCCTGTTCATTTTTTGCCCGAAAATGGCAGCATTCGGTGATAAAACCGCCTCCTCGTTGTCAACCGCCCCCTGCGAGCTCGGATTGCTCTGTATTCTAATGCCTGCCGGAATACACCCCCTCCACCCTCTCCTTAGTCACGTCACGACTATAAAAATGGTCGAAAATAAAAAAAAAACATTTCGAAAGTTGTATTTCAGTAAAGCGCTTCAAATTGAAATTGCTCGCCACGAAAAATCCGTTTGTACATAAATCAATTATTGAAAGCCATTTTGGAGCTTTACTAATGATTAAAATTGGAATTCCGCTGGAAAGCGTACAAATTTGGATGGCGTAATTAAAATATACATTTTCAAGCTTGGATGCAAATATTTTGTTTCTTTTCAAATTGAATGCAAATCAGTTTCTTTACGAGCGATATCTTCAACCATTTACTATTGAATAGAACGGAAAGTAATGAAGAAGTAACGCCTATAATTCATGGATTTTGTTCAACTTGATAACAAATACGAACACCACACCTTCAGTGTACACAGAAATACTGATAAAATGATGATTAGTACAATGCTCTTGTAGGACTTGTGATATAACAACATATTTTATTTTTTATATATGTCAGTATTCCACGTTGTTAACTTGCCCACTATTCCTATGGACTTTGACTCTTTTTGATGAAAGACAAGATTTCCATTCAGGGAGAAATAAAAATTCCGCATAGAAACATAAAATTCAAAGAGCTACATTTGTTTCGTTAAAATTTGTGATTCGAAATGATTCATGACACTTCTTAATTTTGCAAATGACCTCCCTTGAAGCAGTGCCGCCAGCGCATAAACTTCATGTGATTGAGCCGGTGCCAAACATAATCTTGAGCCAATGCAATGAAGACAATGACAGAACCCATGCCCGATGCGACGTTAAAACATACGGTCAAGCCGTGACCGACCTGACTACAATGGACGGTGGAATGGAACCTTGTTGAAGTGTATTTTGGATATAAATTCCCTCGTCTCACAAAGATGATATTGTGGAATATTACACATGGAAATATTAGACATTGTAATTTGATTTTTATAAATTTCATTTCTAAAATTAGTCACATTTTACACTTTCGCTTGCAACCGCTACCCTTTAGCATTTCCATCGTTAGAGAGAAGATGCATCCCTAATTTTGGTGGTAATTGAAAAATAAATTGAATGATAAAAACGAAGCACCAGAAATAATATAATATTATTTGCTATAGGAGCATGGCACCTATGGGGATTAAAAAAACAGGTTAGTGAACTTGTCGTGAGAAATTCATGTTAATAACAAGAAGAATGAACATCTATACAGAAAGGTTTTCCACTTTTTTCATCAGAGCAAAACATAAGTAAGTCTTAGTGGGCATGCTCCTCGTTGACAAACGTAATTTGAGACTATTAATAATTAATGAAATTACTTTGACGATATCATTATTTTAGAATATCATAATATTTAGCATAGCATATTGCGGCAATATGTGCAAAAAACAATATGATTAGCCGTTCCAATCACGCAGAAAGCCGTTTTACGATATAAGGTTTACAGTTTTCAACTGCTAATGGAAACGTTGAGATACACGATAATCGGGAAATTTCATACCATCAGATTGCTAATCCCCTCCAGCCTAATGCATTTTAAACAACAAATGACGCCCGTCAATTGGTCTTTTGATTTGAATAAGTAAATTAATTTATTAAATTAGCAAAGTATTCATGTACCTACTAATAAAAAATTGTATTTATTATTGGTGGCAACCTCAAGTTCTTTTTCCTTGTACAAAATCTGGATGGAATAGGAATTTTAGCCAAACTAGTAGTTTTTGATCTCATCGAATAAAATATACCCTGTAATACGCTATCTCATAGCCTGACACCAAGAAGAATAGTCAATATTCGCTTGGCGACGCAACAATTAGGCTATAAGGAAGCCTAAACTCATGGCTATACGCATGGGCTTTTCGAATTCGAGGCAACGATCTATTCATTTCTTCATGGAAAGGAGCTTCGATCGCTGTTTAACATAGGGATAGTAAAGAGTAGTTGACGACTGGGTATAGTAATCCTAAAATTAAGTTTCGTATCATATCATATTAAAAACGTCAAACAAAAAACAGCAGTTGCCTGAAATTGTATAGCATTTTTGCTGACGGATTTAGGTATTGCCAGATAATATTTAACACATTGCGAAATACTGATACAAATTTATAAATTGTCACCTAATGGACATCTCGACCCATCCTTTCAATACGCAAGCGTTAACGTTTATTACTATTTCACAATAATAATGGAGTAGATGTAATTTTATACAGCTCTATATCTAAGTGTTTTGATCAAAACTTACTCTTATTCAAGCCAGTGCCTTAGTCTCGTTCGAAACCACATCCTATGCATAGTTAATTTAATTCTGCTCAATGTACTGGAGATTTTGATGCCCATCAGTTTAATGAAGCAGTATATGCCCATCTATTCGCTCTCGTAATCTTGTCGAAAATCGGAAAATATTCATCCAAACGCACTGGAATGAATGTGTTTCGTACACCGCATTCGAGCTGTGGATATACCGCATTGGAAACACAAGCTGTAATCTGCTGTTTATAAAATACTTTAAAGGTGGATTCTAAATCATTCTCACGCGTAGCCAATGACACATGCTGAGGCATATTCCTTGTATCCAGCCTGACAACTCGCATCCCTCTTGCCCTATCAGCGACCTCTGACCCTTCCCGGTGGACGTCTTTCCCTCCCACCACTTCAAAACCTCCGCCACATTTTTCCATCCTCCGCTACTCTGTGGGGGAGAGATTGAATTTGAATAATCGCCGCAAACAAGGGGGTGGAAAAGTTTCCAGAACTCCCGTGGGAGGGCAGATTACGTTTGAGGGTGAGAAGGGAGTGAAGCGCAGGGGTGGCGTGGACGGGTAATATTATTCTCCGCCCCACGTCCACCCGAAACACCTTGGAAAAGGTTGGATCTCAAAAAGATGGTTTTCACGAACACTGGTGGTACTAAGGGAGGAAACACATGTCTGCATACCTGAGGCAAATAAATATTACCTTTCCCAATTTCCTCCCTCAATGGCTCGTTAGAATACGAAAACAGTGAGAGAGCAAGCGTGAACAGGATTAAAAAAGTTGTAAAAAGGGGCTTCGATCATGTGTTCCTTACAATATAAAAAACAACATGAATAAGAAGCTGGGAATCATAAAAGTATATGAGTTATAAGATTTACTCGGAGATAGAATGGATTATTAGGACCTGCTTGTGATTTATGCCACAACGGTTAATGCGGAATTTCTTGGAAGCAGGGAGGAAGGAGATCAGGGGAAAAAATTAAGGTGCACAAAGGACGCCCATATTTCCACAGTACATGCATATAGTGTTTCATGCGTCGGATGGTAAATACCTCTCTGCAAGATTTCTCAACATGAAACTAGATTAAGGGTCATAAATCTGCGAAAATACCACTTCCCGGATATGGTCCAGGAGCCTTCCATCCTTACGGCTTCGGAATAAGAAACAAGAATTCAAATCAAAAACTCAATACGGTCCAGATGGTTATCGGCTGGTTATCGACAAACGGTAGGTCCTACAGGCATAGCTGGTGTGTGCGGTAGATTGTTGTGCTAGTGTATCAACATAACATAAAATATATTTCCATGTGAATTTATTTCCGATTACTTTCAGCTCCTTTACGTGATATATTTTGAGTACGTTCTTCAAGCCGGAAGATAAAAAAAGCAATTTTCCAGGGTTTTGACACCCATCTATATGATCTCTCCCCCACAAAGCCGAAATAAAGAAATGTTTCATAGCCCTTAAAAATATAGAAATTTTGCTTTTGTCTGAGATCACACTTCTAGTTTGTCAGTCCCCTGAGCCATCGGGAAATTCTCTCGGACAATTCGCACCTTGCAATCTTCTCTTGTGGACATGCGTCGACACATGCCATAGTGTTAAAGGCAAAACATTTCTGGCTATATCGTTTGCAGCTGTGGATCTATAGCACCCACAGCTGTTATTACGACCTAATTAAATACATCTGGCGACAGTTGTGCAAAAAAAGAGACCAGTTCCTCTAATCTCATCCATGATTACCTATTGAGCTTAAAATGAGGTAACGTGACGAAATAATCGTGCAAAATACATTTGAACTGACATATTTTAGTTGGAAAGCTTAAATGAAATATAATGTTAGTCTTTAACTTTGGCTGTCACCTACGCTGACGTTCGGCCACTGGCTTTAGGAAAAACGAAAACGCAGACATCTGCATGCATCTAACGCACACTATATGCTTACGAAAATATTTGTTTTACCAGCAATTTATTTTACAACTCTTGGGGCCCTTAATTGTGTTTATGAGGAAGAAAACATATACTAATTGGTTATTCAAAAGAAACCATCAATTCTTTATATGATATCAAAATCACCACGACACAGGAAAAATCATACGGTAAATCAACTTGGTGATCAAATAAAGTAAGCAAGATAATTAAAAGCAAGAAAGAAGAAGAGTATAAACTCGATTTGTCAAGATATAGCAGTGCAAAAGCAGAGCTATTTTTAAATGAGATATTTTTCTGCCAGCATGCAACTTCGTTGTGCAGAGCGTAACAACGAAATTCATTTTTACCACGCAAACTTTTGTATCTACACGTTTATAGTGTGCACTTTGTACCTCAGTACTAATAAATTCACGTATTTTTCTTCATCCGTTAAAATATTGGTCAGGAAGAAAAATCACGGTTTTGGAAAATAACACAGTAATACCCATATAGGAACTTGTAGCAGTCTATAGTATCATATTGAGTATGAAAGAAATATCATAATAATAATAATAATGGTTTTTTCTCCAGTTGTCAATCCATCAGGGTTGGTTGGTGACAGCTCTCTATCCTACGCCACCCTCTTTATTTCCAAAACCGTCGAAATCCAATGTCCTCGATTATTTGCTTCCAATACTCCAACCTACGTCTTCCATCATCTTTTGCTTTCCACCATCCCTTCTAAAATTATCCTTACCATTCTCCCATGCCGCGGAAGATGAACTTTACCTCCATCTAGTCTTATTTTTTATGTTCTCCACTTGCTCCGCTCTTATTTGACTATTCTCAATACCTCCTGATTCGTCTCTCGCTGTATCTAGCTTATTTTCCTTACCCCTGTAAAAGAAAACATTTCAAAACCCTCATGTAGTTTCGTCTCCGCTAGTCTCACAGTCCATGCCTCGCCGGTATACCGCTAAACGCTCCACAGAGCTTTTTCCTCTGTGGTGTATTCCTAATGCACTATTTCCATCAAGTGTTATTTTGCTTCCTAAGTAGCCAAACTCTCTCACTTGTTTCAGTGATTCTCCGTCCAACATAATCCTTGCAAGGAGTGTATCTCCTCCTCGCAGCATTTCAAATTTGATACGAAGCAATATGATGGAAATATTTTTTTCTAACTAAAATCACAATATTTCCTGAATAAATATAAAAATAAGAAATTACCACTACTGCTTATAATCGAGCAAGAAGCATAAATACTATCGAAAATAATATCACCCTGTAAAATTATTTTCTTGGTGGAGTCTCCCATTTACTCCCAACGACCAAAACAGTTAATTATTAGTCGCGTAATTTCGGTTTTCGCTCGGTGAGAGCGAAACATATCTCCAAACTCGTACCTTGTGTTTCTTAAGCAAGCAAGTAGAACTAAATAAGCATGGATGCAGCAAAATTAAGCATTAAACGTGAATAAATTAGTTTATACAGTATAATTGTTACGAAATATAATAAAATATGTTTACAGAGGTGCTTGAAACTGCCTCCCATATCCCACACGTATCTAATTTCAAGTTTCATCTCAAGGCAGGTCTCCATTTTTTTAACCGAAGAAACGAGATTCATTCTCTCATATCACGGAGAACATTCCGATTAATAAAACGAAAAAACGGCGAACAACGCGATACCCTCACGGAGGCCATAAAATCCATTCTGAAAAATTGGACTCTTGACCCTCTTGATCGATACCGATCAATACCGATAAGGGGGAGTGGATACCTTGGAAGGTCGTTATACTCCTTCCCCGCACAAATAAAATGGAAAATGGACATGCGTAGGCTTCAGGGTGAGGTTTGGGGATTGAAGGACGACGTTACTAATTAAGGTGTAGAGGAAGGGGGGTTAGTTTGCCCACATTTATGCAATGCGAAATGTGAGCCAAAATAATAATCTGCGAATTCAATGGTTTTTCAAATAAATATCCTCAAAAGGAATTTTATCAACGAAATGGAAATCTTGCATTCCAATGATTCAGTTGGTATTTGTATAGGCTATCATTACTTCGTTCTCTAAATAAACAAAAATATTTATGCACAAATTGTTCCTCCTAACAATGTTTTCAATATATACACACGGCCACATTTACAAAGCCTAAATAAAATTTAAGAGTATATCTATATTTCTAGACCCAGAGAATATGTATATATTTCATAGAGCTCCTAAAGAGCGAACTCTTATCCAAAAAACATAATAGATTCTTTTACAGCTACTGCGTATCCCAAAAAGTACGCTTTTCCAATTTTTACCAGTCTTCAAGCTCTCAAGAACCCGGAAAAAACCTGGTGCTATGCTTGAGTCAATCGTTGACCTCAAGAAAGCGGGAGGAAACGTAGTTCGGTCAGCTAAATTCCAGATGAGATGTATCTACGCTCTCAGAACCGAATGATCGCCATGTCTTGTTGTTTCCCCTGTCTATATTGATTTTAATCTAAATGATTAACTACATTCTTACTGAAGAGAGCGTTTATTGCTAACTGTTAAATTTTACTCAGATTTAAGCAATGCTATACCCTACGGATAAGTATTGCGGACTTTGACGAAGCTAACATAAAGTACACCCCAGTACGACACGAATCCCTTGAGAGGCCGAGAACGAAATGGAGGGAATCAGAAGATGGTTTTGATGAATGGACGGGGCAGGGGAAAGCTAGGAAGCCCCCCAAGGAACACTCATCCTAAGTTTCCCAACTGCACTTGCACCTCTTCTTCTTGCCAATTCGTCCAACCTGCATTGAAACGGGAATTGAGTGACTAAGGGGTGGCTTTAAGGGCCACTGAAACATCGACCAAAGGAAAAATTGAAATTTCGTTCGATCGAAAGCTGGGCGTAAGACGGGCTTTAATTAGGGCCTCCCTCCCTGAGGGAAGTGTGAAAAGAACTCGCAGATGGCGTGGGACACTTAAAGTCTCCTCGCCTTCTGGCTGGTATAGAATGTTCCATCCTATACAGCCGGCGGAAGAAACGAATTAACAGCCCGTGACAGAATCGCCACGTGAATGCAGGTTTTTCATCCGAAGGAAAAAGGCTAAATAATTGGATTTCCTTAGTTTTAGGAGGCAATAGGAATATATACAAAGAAAGTGGGGCCGTAACGGATTTCGCCAAGTCTGTCTCGTTCGTCAGATTATAGATCGTGTCAGATTATTATATCCCTCTCCTCCGGCAATTGCAAAGCAATTATATTAATACGAAGTCCACATAAATTATATTTCCAGGAAATTCTGAATAGTAATTAAAATGTGCATAAAAATTATGGACATTTAATGCCCTAAAGCAGGATAGAACAGGCCTAAACCCATGATAAGCTAGGGAAACAAAATATGAGCGAATACCGGTATCTAGGAAGCCAAATAACTGCCGATAGGCGAAGCAAGAAATATTTGAACAGCCCAGGTGCACAGTATATTATACCGAAAGATGAATTTAATTATTCAAGCCAACAGCAGCCAAGAAATCATGCCAGAAAGCACTCAAAATATGGTTTTGCAGAGGAATGAAATGATAAAATTGATCCGCTGATTGAAATTTTACATAGAAGGCGGAACATCGGACATCTTAATTAATTGGGCATGATGGTCTTATGAAGACCATCATATCTCAAGATATGATACAAGACATCAAGGGAAAGATGAATGCAAAAATGGAAGAGGAAGGCCTAACATGATACATATGAAACAAATAGAGATGGATGTGCAACACAAGAATTGTACAAATATGATTAGTTTAGTCGGCAGGAGAATTGAATGGAGGGCTGCGTCAAAACTATCTAAGGATTTGTGAATGTTAATGAACATGATGATAATATTTAAATTGAGTAGAATCAGGCGATACTTTGTGAAAAAGTGACATGGTGTAAGAAAAAATTGACGATGTATTTTTCACACTTGTTATTGAGTAAAACCGTACCGGTTTCGACTTTCTCGTATCATTGTCAAGTAAGAGTACCCTTGACAATGATATGTGAGTGTCGAAACCGGTAGGGTTTTACTCAATAAAAAGCTTGAAAAATACATCGTCATGTTTTTCTTACACCAAGCAATTTATACACATTGATAAGATTGATTAGGAGGTGAAAGATGAATGCAAGTTGATCAATATGCCAACAAAATGATCAAAACAGTTGAGACTGTTAATAGTATATCCATGGGACAGATTCCGCTGCGAGGTGACGCATGAGCTTCGGGCAGCAAAAGGACAACGCTTGTGAGGGCAGAGATATGGGTGCCGATGACATGATTACCTCTCCTTCTAGAAGAAAGGCAGAAAGTTTAAACGGCGCAAGACATAGGGGGTCCATCAACAGCAGGTCTCCACCCAGCGGTGAAGACACGCAACTTTCATAAAACATTTCCTGAGAATCAAAATATGATGGAATTACGCATCAGAGGACCTCCTGGTCGAAACTCACCGGTATTACGGTGCGGGGCTTCTTCATCCAGCATAGGGGCTTGAATGACCCGCGATGAGTCGTCTCTTGAAAACTGTCGAAGTTGTTCTCCCAGTCGTACGTTACAAGGCGCTTTTCCAGCGTCATATTTGCCAGCTCTGAGGGGGATTTTATCTTCACCGGACTGGATCCGCTGCAAGAGACGGGAGAAAGAAAATGAGAAGAAAGATCTGGGCGGAGTAATAGTGTGAAGCATGCGGCATCCACAGCCGTGGTACACATAAACCCTTGCACTTGGGCGCTCTGCTCCGTGGCGGCGACACTAAAAAAGTTCCCGCGGCATCAGCTTAAAGGCTTATCTCGAAGTTATTCTTTACGGAGATAGGAGTGATCTTTAAAACTCACCGCGGCTCGTATCAAATATCCATATTTATTCCTCAAGCGTCGTTTCACGATGCGAGGAAAAGGTCGTAGGAATACAAGGAATCTGTTTCTTTTCTTTTAGATTTTTTACAGAACCCAACGAGGGTGGATTGCACAGCCCTTGCCTCCCAAATCAGTGCATTTGCCGAGCAAATCCTCGTGCAATGATGATCCATTACACATATTATGGAGAAGGGCAGCGCGAAGAACTATGGGGTTCGATGCCGAGAAACAGAAGCAGAGTGACAGGGGTGGGTCGCAGGGGACTGAGAATGGGTGGTACGAATAAAAAGGAGTTTTTAAATGGTTATACGAGGACATTGGGGAGAAATTGGCAATTACCTGAGGGAGAAAGGAGAGGTGGCGATAATAAATTACCCCTTCTATGAGGGCCATGAGGGAGAGGAATTAATACTCAAGTTCTCCATTGCCCGAGAGGCCCGATAGAAAAAATGATGAATACGTAATTATGACTTGGGAATAATCAAGTAGTGCTTTAATATGTAGGACTTCCGCACCGGGGTGAATAAAATTGGTCGTGGTGGTTCAAGGGAGCTGAGGAGTTACCAGACTTCTATCAGGAAGGACATGATATCCTATACAGCAGATGGCATCACAAAACTGTGCATGCCTCGAGCCTGTTCGGTAATTCTCACTTTGATCCCTACACCGACCGAGCAAAAGTCTCCAAATGTACTTCGCCCAAATGATTATTGGCCACGTTTTTACACACTTTAAACCTTCACCACTCCAGAATAATAAATTGCAGGAACTTAAAAGCATAACGCTCCAATTCAACTGTTTCAGAAGGAGTTGGAGTATTGGAGAAGGAGATTTGATGTACCTGCGATAGCCAAAGGCATCGAGGTTGCCACTTCGATTTCTGCTGCCGTTTTTTCCGACGATTCATCGGCCAAATCCTCAGAGGGCGATGTTCACTTCTCAAGGAAACCATCCTGTTGCCTATTAAATAGTGCCAGTGGGGTGTTAAGCAGGGGAATGGCTTGCCAAGTGGAGAGGAAAAGAAATTTGTGTCCTTTTCTTCAAGGTGTCAAAAACAAAGGCGTTGGAAAAACGCAAGCCAGTTATTTTCCCGCATCGTCTACGGTTTCCAAAAGGAATGCTTTTAGCTCGACCCGTCACAGGTGACTGGCGTTTCATCGTTTAAGTATGAAAGTTTTCGAAGAAATCACAGAAAGCTGCGACAAAGGAGCCTACAACGAAGAATCAATTTAGGGGTCTGGGATGAGAAGTAAGTGGCACTCGGCCGAGCCATTTTCCCCAAAACATATTACGGCAGGTCCAAAATATCAATCTACTACCATATTTAAAAGTTAAACTCCATAAACGGCTCCAAAACTGGGGCATGATTTTCATTTTCCGCTAGTGAAAGTGAAAAAAAATTTAATTGAAAATTCCAAAGCTCCATTAATCTTTACACCTGCCTTAATGAAATCTTTACCTCTATCAGATATAACAGGCTAGCTCCATAACCACAACAACCAGAGGCGTACTTGGAACAGTGCAAAGTAACGAAAATAAGCTAATTAACAACCTCATAAAATATGTAAGTATATTTTTAGTTAATATGTAATAATCACATTGGGGTGTGTGATAAAATATAGCCTCATTCATCAAAAGGTAGGGGTTTGAATAAGTGTAAGGACAAAATTTTCTCAATTGAATACCAGTTCCTACTTGAATGCTACTTGCAGAGCACGTTGATGTTCATAATATCTCCGTAAGAATGGATATTAATCAGAGAACCATTGACCTCATTTTGACGACCTCGACTTAAGTCAACGCTGGGTCCATTCTTCATTCACTACTGAAAATATATTCTAACTATGTAAAATTACGAACCTATTTTTAAACGTGAGTTAATTCAGACATCGGTTAATGACACTGATTATGACCACATATTACTTATCATATTTACAGAGTGAGTAGAGGTTAATTGGCTTCATTTAGACGCCAAAGATGTGTTTAAGAAGTTCTTGATTAGTAATCCAAAAATATTGTGGAATGGTATTCTGGTGCTGGTTCAACACAAGTTAAAATTAATAATGTGAAATAAATTAGCTAGTAAACTCATACAGTATTGCCAGGATTTTTTTACTGTGGATTCAGAATAAATAAATAAAAATAAAGAACTTACGATCTTATAGTTAAATATTGATTACTGAAATAAATAAGTTTATTGAGCCTGTACAGAGGGCTCATTAGTCTGTTTTCCCTCCAAGTAATATATTTTATTTATAATTTATATTTGGAAAAAATACTCGCTTGTCAAATAACTTTCATAAGGCATAAAGATGAATTAGTTGCAATGAAGAATAATGGATAACAAAAAACAATTATATTAAAGCGTTCGTAGGAAAATGATCTTATTCAGCCAGCAGATTTGTTTTGGGCGTAATTAAACGCATGCATGCTATTATGAACAAGGACGCACAATTAAGTACAAATATATCAGGAAAAAAACTATAATCATTTTTCTTGGAAATGATCCATCTTTTTAAAGGGATCAAAGAGGAGGAATTGAATTTCGTAGCTGCATAACACAAGGATGACTATCATCAAAAATCTTCTAAGAATCCTTCATAATTGTTCTAAGACTATGAGCCAGTTGACTTCCTTTTGGATCTCTGATGCCGCGATTCAGCTGCTGAATTTCAAAACCTGCATCCCAGGACTTGAAAAAAATGGAATTAAATTTGGGGAAATCAATTTTTCCACTCCTCAGTGCAGGTGATCTGGGACCGAGGGAGAAAAAAGTGAAGAATTGAGATCATCGTGTCATTGCTGAACGAGCAAAACGTCGAGGCATGCACCTCGGGAGGAACAAAAGAGTTAGAGATCCCGACCGCATTTAAAACCGGCTCCTCACACCTGATGAACGGAAAAGGGAAGATACGCGATAGGAGGCGAAGAAACGGCAGAAGGAGAGCCATTTTTTTTACATATCCGCTCCATTACCTCCGTTCAAAAACGCCCAGGAGCCATTCAATGGCGAAATGTAGGGGAGGGCACTTTGCCGGCCGGGGGGTGGGACAGTTTACGGTGAAGGATGGGAATGCTAGGAAGAGTGAGAAAGCGTGTTGAGAATAGACGAGGGAGGTGGGTGTATTTTTGCAAGTGAAAGAGGAGTTCACATAAAGGATGATTTATGCCATCTTCTCTTGCTCTGGCGATGCACAAGGATTCGCCCATTTCGAGGTGTGTGGGGGAGGCTGGGAGTGAGCAGGAGGGGGTCGAGGACCCGAACAAAAGACGGTCGCCGGTCGGTGGCAGCTGCTTTTAGAACCGATGCGACTTCCCACCTTGAATGACCTTAACCCACCCGCGGATGCCCTTCCGTCGTGGCACTGCCCGCGGACTCCGCGACCCGCCGCCTCTCCCCATCCAACGTTAGCCGGGGATCACATCCGTGGCGACCCGCTCGATAATGCACCCAGCCAGCAATGATCCCACCCTTTTGCTAAACGCTAAACCCGAGTCGCAAGCCAAATGAATGCGGAATCAACGGTGCCGGGATTAAGTGGCGTGGTCGCAGACGCAGGTCGCAGTGGGGTCCTCGGAAGGCACGGAATCGGGAACACGGAGCCGTTCAGCCGGGGTAAGCGTTAATGCCACGATAGGGAGCGAAGACGGTCCACGGGGATTGGAGCCTATTGGGCAACTGAGACCTTAAGGGGCAGGCTCAGGAGATGATACCCAGTTCTCGATAACTGTCACTTCAGGAAGGAGATTATGTGAAACCACAGTACGAGAATACAAGTTCTATCAGGATATCTATGACCTAAACTCCCTTTCATTGGCAACTCAGAAGAAAACAAAGTCATATACATGTAAGCAGAATTTTTTACAGAAATAGTACTTCTATTTTTCAATTAGTATATCATGGTTTAAGCAATCGAAAAGGACTATGAGGGCCACATATGCTCACGAAAGCTGCATCTTTAAAATAATGTGTTGATATTCGTTGTGACACGTATCCGTCTTAAGAAATACAAATCAAAATTACTGAATTAAGAGTGGGAAAAACAATTCCTGGTTGAAGCCTAAAATGACTCATTGTAAATGTCTATGACAAGAATCAGGTACTTAAAAAACTGAAAATAACGAGTAAATAATCGAAGCATTGATTGAAATACGCCATTTAGAAGCGATTATTATATTTTCGTATGAAATATTAGTGGCGTGGGCCAAGTAAAGATGACCACGTTTAGATTTACTCGAGCATCACAGTGATGCTCAGGAGATACGGAAAGGTGAATGTTCTCTCTCGTTACCTCTTGCCTCGTCTCATACACTGCGATTCTTGCATTACATTAGTCAATTCATTGTAGTCACCCTTGTTTTAGAAAGGTTGTTTATTATTTTGGCCATTTAAAATTTAAACATGCATGAAATAACGGCGAGCATAATCAGACGTGAATCATTTGTTTTTATATAAACTATTCATAGTAACACAAAAATAATAAAGCAGGCAAGAATCGAGAAAAAATCTAAGGAATTATCATTCCATGTTATTAAAATTTGCTTGGCTTATGGGGCACTCAGGGCTGGGGAAAATGTGGATCCCATGTGAACTGAGAAAATTTTTCAACTAAAGTAGAGCCAATCCACATACCCTCTGTTCTCTCCCCTCCCTGTATTCACCGCGGAAAAAAAGGTTCTACGGAAAAATTTAAATACTATATTTGAGAGATTTCAATTTGCAATTGGTTTCTCAGCTAAAATGCAATTTTCTTAGAAAATGACCGGTAGGCATTAAGCTGGCGGAAAATTTATATAAGCCAACTAATATTTTACTGCCGGTATACTTGATTTCGTCTAAATTCCATAATCAAACTCGTAATTATATGATAATAATAATAAGCTATTATAATAAAGATCTACTTAAGCGGTTGGAAGGCACAATAGGTCCAGAGATACATTTTCATTCAAGCCCTTCTATTGTCACTTAACTTAAAAAACACATCAAGTATATTGATGGACCTTATTCCAGATCGTTAACGGAAACACAACTTCGCGTCTGGTGGATACTAAATTCGTAAAAGATCACGAAATGATTTATTAGCTACCCACTACCTCAGTTCAATAAAATATCCCTTGACTTAAGTTTTATCTTTATTTTGAAATGAATAACTTCATTTTTTTCAACATCATTATAATTTATTAAATTCACGGTTATGATATTTCTCCAAATATCTTTTAAATTCAAATTCGGATTTACCCATGGTAATTTTATAAAACCCTCCGGATAAAGAGAGGAAAATAACGAATTAAAGGTATTAATCCTTCGTAAAAATGCCGTCCATAATCTGTGCGCTAAAATAATTACCGCAAAAAGGACGTATGTGGGACCAATTTGGTCACGATATTTTAATTCAGCTGCCCATCATGTGACAAACTTCAATTAAAAGACAATCCCTCTTGAATCTCCAATCACGCATGAGTAAAATCCTGAATTTAACTCAACACTGATAGCCTAGATTTGAAATTAAATTTAAAATTGATGATCACTCTACCTGTCAGAATATTTGGCATAGATAAGTTTTCAAAACTGTGATATTTTACCTGCTATCCTGACCAAGGAGGAATAATAATCTGACGCCATGACCTCCCGGAGTTCGAATGAATATGTCGTCATGAGTCAGAAAGATCCGATGGAAAAAGGTATACTCAGGAAACAATGATCAGGAGCAGCCGCGAAATTGTACGTGTCGATAGCTGTAACCATCCGTTGCAGGATTAAATTACCGCTTGTGTTCGGTGCCCGGCAGTAAGTGGCAGCCCGGAAAGGCACAAATCACACACGGTGCTCACGAGCGGGAGCCCCCTTGAGAATAAAATTAGGAGCGACAGAAAGGCTGGCCTACGAGCAATAATACTAATAATGAGAGCGGGCTCCTGCAAGAGCATTCCTAGGACGGACGGTCATTAATCAAACACGGGGAGCCCACCGTCCACGGCAATGCTAACACGCCACATAATCTTCTTTCCGTAGCGGTCGCAATTACAGCGGACCCTAGGCGAGAAACTCAATCTTAAATGGCCGTTCATTAAGTAAACCGGGCGGGCGGTGGGCGAATCGGCATCTGGGATTTCCAGGCACGAACAGGCGTTGACCGTTGGTGGGCGGGGGCCTGGATGGGTGGTGGGTGGGTGGGTGGGGCGGGAACGGGCTTGGGCGGACGGCAGATCCCAGAGTGCATTGGGAATGGGAAGAGGAGGGGCTGAGCTGGTTTTAATATCCCGAGCCCCGCTGGACCCAAGAGATAAATGAAGGTTGGAATTAGAACAAAAACGGGTGTTCGACAAAAACGCCATTATGACTGTCAAAAATTAACCAATCCCAAAAACAGAGCATTGTGAACTCTTTCTGAAAAATAACGTGTGTGTGACTTGGATTCAGAGAGTAGTAGGCGGCCACGCTTTCACAAAACTGTAGGAAGATGTTACAAGTCTACGAAATGAGCGTACTCTACCCCAGCAAGGAGTGCTAACTGAAGGCATATCCAATTTTTTTTGCCTCGAACATCATTAAATATGCAAATATTTCATTAATTAACAGAACACTTGAATTTAGTTTCCAATAGTAATTAAGGGTTTCCATCATAAACTTATTTTACTGAAACTAAATATTCTTTAGCTCACTCATTATCCACAGCTAATATTTGGCTTATTGAAATAGGGCATCATTCTTTGAAATGGCCATCGCATGACAAAAATTGCCTTATATTTTCAGTAACTGACGCTGGTGTTCTAGTTTAATTCACTCTCACTCGTGATTCAACTCGAAGGTTGGTCTTTGATAGGTGACAGTAGGACTCACCCCGGCCAATAGGCCAATGGCGTGTGAAATTCACACATTCAGGGTAGGGGGGCCAGTTCCTTTCCCTGGGCTACCTGACATTTCCTACGAAGTTCTGACACACAGATAATCGAATCGCAAGGATGGGGGTGTCCAGAAAGGCTCTTGCAAGGGATTTGAACCCGGGACCCTCCGGTCTGTAGCTCAGTGTTCTACCCACTAGGCCACCACGACCTCCCTACATCAATAATTTCGGGCATAATTCGATGGAAACGTGTAAGTAGCCTCATATCCTCTTTGCTCTCCTTCTATTTCATCCCTCGTGATTCATTCGTGCGAAAGAAATCATCGAGTCAAAACGTCCAACATTCTCGCCAAGCTGAGTTCAATGAGACGCAAACGCTCCACATTTAAATAAAAATGTGTAAATACTGCCACATGGAGAATTACTCATTTTTTTACTCATGGTTACTCTATCGAGAGTAAAATGATATGATACGTAAACGTTTTCATAACAAGTATTTATGCACGTCCGTTCAAGATGCTAGCTAAATAGACCTCTGGACAACTGTTTAAATCGCCTTGACATGCTATTTATAAAATTGTAAATGATACTAAAACAGCTTAGCGATGAAAACTATGCATTTATTTAATATATTTTTCGGAAATAATCAAAAGAAATGCCCAAAGAATACGCCCTCTTTAATACGCACTGTGATTGGCCGGCTGAAAGTTATGCTAGGTCCTGCAATGATGGAGAAAACGCCCGCATGTTTAGTACCTGTGGACTTTGTTTTCAACATTTGTTGTCGGATTTACATATCTTTGGTGGGGTTCAGGAAGGCTGCGACCATAAATGATTTCTTTAGAAGGTAGAGAGTCTTAGTTTATCAAAGCTGACGCAAGAAATTTTCCCAAAATCTCAATATTAGCAATGTTTTCTTACGTATCAACACCAAGCACCTAAATGAAGCTTTGCTCAATCTTCGAAGAAAATATCGTTCAAACGGAAAGCCAAAGAGTGGAGATGGCGAGGTTCAAGTCAATGTTTGAAAATATATGTTCACATTTGAGTTTTGTAATATTTATAATATGGTGATTAGGAATGTTTTAGGGTCGTTCGTGAGGCACACGGAGATCATGCCATCGCAGCTACGTACAAGTTAAGCTCGATAAAAAGTGTTTGTGTTGTTCCTGCTTGAGTATGCCACGAGCCTAAATTATATAAGATACAAGGGATATGTCGTGGAATCATATATTTTGATGGATGGCGAGGACAAGTAGGTAGTGAGCCATTCGTGCAAGGATTGCACGTCAAGTTCGGGTACGTAAAAATAAGGGTATTATGAACATATACTTTATGCAATTGTTTACAGTGAATTCCTGCTCCAATAAATGAAGACTTCCCCGTTTTCAGGCACATAATTAACATATCGTTTGGGATAAGTTTTCAAGGATTCAGATTATTAAATAAAAAATATGATGAACGTGAAAATCTTTTGTTTGTATAGGCATAACCTTATGGTGTAGTGATGAGTTTTGATACAATTTCGAAGAACTTCCTTTCGGGGAAATATATATTGAGTTATTGAGACAAAGGTGGATTAAAAAGACCCTTGATTACATAATATAACGGTACTTCAAAATTTAACATGTTGCGCAGCAAGCAAGTGCGAACATGATCCAAGATTCTTATGTTGTGTGTTGTGATATTGGTGTACTTGGCATATTAGCTGTTATCGACGCGGACACGGTATGTTTAAACGGAAATCTTATTTGTTACATCGTGAAATTTATGCAAAGAATAAATGTTCTTGTCTACAGCTGTGTTTTTTAATTGTGTTCAAATTTAAGTGTTCATGTGTACAAGTAAGCCATTAATCGTGCATCAATCGTTAATGATGACCTTCGAACGGTAATAATTACTTACTACTTACAATTACTAATAGTTAGTACCTATAATCGTGAAAATTAAGCAGCTATAGGTTCAATTTTCGAAACATAATTGAAATATGCTTAGCGGACTTTGCCAAACATGGCATGTTTGATTTGGAAAAGATTTTTCGTTGCGTGTCCACCAAATTTCCCTCGTACTGATATGTCCATGTATTAAATCCCTTAGCAGGATTTTCAAATCAATGAAAATGCTTACTTGAATAATATTGAGCTCATATAAATACATAACATAAATGGTACTTAGTAAAGCGGCGCTTCGTTTTCACCTAGTTTCTGCAAAATTAAGTATAATTGCGCTTCCAGGAGTGAAAAAAATAAAGAAATAGAGAGTGAACGCTCAAAAACGCACAGGTTTGATTGCAAAGACATAATTTCCTTTCGCCTGCACTTCTTTCTTCACCCATAATTATCTAAATTCGGGCAATTAAAAAAAATACTTATTGGAGGCATTTCCCTTGGTGCCATTATATTTTGGCACAATGCAACATTTAAAACAACCCTTTTTCATATAAAAAAGAGTGTATTTATGAAAGGAATTTCAATTGCAATCTCTTGAGCGCTTGAAACTTCGCATAGAAATATTTGCACCGCGACCACTGTTGCAGGACCTGACGTCATTCAACATGGCTGCTACGTGAATTACGTTTTTGCAGGGTCCAGCTCGGGGCAGTTTCAAATGCTTACATTTAAAAAATAAAATACTTACTGTCAAAACTGCTTTCGCCGTTAGTCATGTTTATGTATAAACTCTACGAAAGTGTCTTTATTGGAATATGTGTCCAGAGGTCTTAACTGTTTTTTTTCTTGATCAAGTTGACATTCTCGTAATCTCCGTATTCCCTTATAGTTGCATTATGGGAAGAAAATCAAGGCTTAAAATCTCTTAAAACTCATATTCTCTGTCAAAACCACTCGAGCTGGTTCATTACGCATCGACATGATATGGATTGAAAATATGAGTTCGCAAATAGCATTTGGACCCATTTTGCGTGCTTTAAAAATTCAACCTAAATTCAAACAATCTCGTTTTTAAGGGTATTCAACTCAGTTGGCAACGTCGCTGCCGAGGGAAAACAAAAAAAAACTCTACAGGCCTAGGGCCGACTTCTCCCTATCCCTCGGTCCCCGCCGCGGCCGCATTCTCCTCATCTCCCGGCACTTCCATCCCCACTTCCAACAATGGACTGGGAGGAATCTTCATCGCTAAATCATCGACGGTCGAGCTTTGATCTCTTTTAAAATCCGACCCATCCCTCCGTCGGAAAGGGTGTGGCTGCAAACTCACTGTCGAATCCCCTCCTCCCCCCTGGCTCTCAACGCTCCTGGAGAGTCGTCGGAGGCCGCTGGGAATGTGACGGGGCGCATGTCACCGAAGTGAGGAGGGCACTAAAGTCGAGGGTGACGGAAATGGAAGGGGGCATTCGTTTCATTTCAACGAGGCATTGTAATCACGATCCATCGCCACAGTCGTACGACAGTGAGAACTCAATCCGATGGCTATTTTTACTCGCCGGCACATCCATTTCGGGAACGGACATCCACTCTCTTTTACAACAGTATTTTCGGATACTGGTGGATAATTACCAAGCTGGCGGACCAGCAATGGTAGAAAGCTCTATGAATCTTTAGGAAAATTTGCACCTCGATGGGAAAATGCATTTCAAGTGGATTTGCCGAACGGTCAATCAACACCAAATACTTTGCAGCAGCTTGTGCGAGCACCATCGTCCGAAATTCAAGTTTACGGTATATCATACATCGTAGAAGTAGATATTAGGCTTGAACCTCGATCTAGATAAGACACTCAGATGCTAGGTTTAGGAAACCATAAACCTTTATACATCTAACACTAATTACACACGATTTTTTAATCATTTGCTGTCTTTCCTCCTTGCACTTTACAAAATCTAAAAATTTCAAAGACAATACACTATGCATTAATGATCAGTAACAAACATGCTAGTTTGATCAACATAAAAATTTAATTAATTACTAAACAAAAATATGCATCAAAGATTTCAAATAAGGAAATGATACCGCGTTCAATAACTTTGCGATTGAATGTTATAATTGATGAGCTACGATTTCCTAACAGAAATTTTTGGCAGGCCATTGGGTTAACTAAATGATATCCGTATGCTCAGAGTATGAGAAAGGTTTTGAGGTCGTGAAGTTTATATTACACGCTAGCCCTTCACCCAAAATGACGGACTTATTTGGTCAAAGGGCCACACATTTCGGAAAATAAAATTTCATAGGCCAAAAAAAATAAAGTTACACTAAAAATGGTTCTGATTGGAAATCAAAATTTTCATGGATTGTGCCAAATAAAATGGCCCTTGTTATTGCGTGGCCTTGCAAAGGGACACACAGGAAAATGAGCGAGTCCGGTGATAACGGACAATAGAGGGGAGAAATTAAAGGCAGTTCTAGCAGAGTTAAACCGATAAGAGCTCTCTCTCTCAACTTGTAGAATTTACCTGGCATACAAAGAGACTAAAATGATAATCAAATGCTAATCTACAGATGGTTAGAATTTGTCACTTGGTTTTTTTTCAATTTTTTCAGTACGACTCAGGTTTTGTTGCATTGCCACATCACCAATAATAAGATGATGTCCTGATGCAACGTAACCTTGGCCGTACGTAAATGAATCATTGTGGAAAGCCAAGTGACCAAGTCTATCAGTACAGTTGAGCACCCCTAATCCAGGAATCCCTGATACGGGAACACCCAAAATCTGGCAGTTTTTCTAAGACCACCCTACACAGTACTTTGTGGAAACGTTGTTTACAGGAACATTCATAAGCTAACGAAATATTATCCAAATATGATATGCGGATGCGGACAATCCCTCGGATGAAGCTACATAATTTTGGCCTCGTTTGCCGAAAAAACATTAACTAGTGAGGATGGAAAGGTAATCTCCGGAATGAAGGACAAAGTTTAATGGACACACAAGTAAAAATTATTAGTTATAGTAAAATCAAGAATCCCAGAGCTTTTAAAAACATAAAACTGCTTCCAGGAGTATACCGGTCAAGTTAACGTGTTTGCATGACCTGAAAACTTTTCTATGCTTTGGTTTGAATACAACTTTCCTACCGAATCTCATTGTAATGATTCAATACAAAAAATCAACTGTTCAGGTCATCCTAGGATAGAGCTAATGAAAAGAGGTAATATTTCAGTTATTTTTACCTCCAAACGGTACATCGCTGATGCAGCCGATACAGCCTAAAAAACATATACGACATATTACGATCGCTAAAATGTAGATATCAACCTGATGGCATAAATAATTTCCTTGCAGTTTTAAATTAAGGGATATCAGTGACAGATATAATCAATAAATATGTCTAAAAGGCGCGATGCAGGAAATTTCACGTGGATAGAATAGTATTTCGTACTCGGTGCTAAAACACGTGGTTTAAATTGTGGTCTGTTTTATGGTTAGACATAGACGAAATACGTGGGGATTTCAAAGGCTTTCACGTTTCTGCGGATAAACCTATGAAGATGGAGTTGGTTGACTATGCAAACAGCATCCATAACCATAAATTAAAGGAAATGGAATTGGTAAATTTACAGGATTGAATGGTTAACGACCACGACATTCCCAACACACAACATTTCACACAATATGAAATCATTGAGAAGGTAATTAATACCAATAAATCCGAGAGTGGGTATGAAGATGATGAGCCTGAAGTCGTTGAAGGAAGACTAACTATTCATGATGGCCTTTAAAAAATCATCCAGT
Source organism: Platycnemis pennipes (assembly GCA_933228895.1). Lineage (NCBI taxonomy): Eukaryota > Metazoa > Arthropoda > Insecta > Odonata > Platycnemididae > Platycnemis > Platycnemis pennipes. Next base: position 99,607,796 of record OW121846.1, on the reverse strand, counting down.
GCGGTTGTCTGCAACGTAGTGATGTGCGGCCGTTCAGACGACACCATAGCGTTGCCTTCTAACTAAATCAGCTTGCAAAAAATCAAGCGTGGTGGGAAATATGTTGCGCAAACCACAGCATAAGAAGTATCAAATTTTAAATTATCTATTCCAATAATAACATTGCACTTTTAGAAGTGCACCAATATGATGCACACGGTACTTAGCTTCTGTTATTTTCACTCACTACTCAACTTCGATACTTTTAAGTAATACCTTTGCGAATTAAGAAACCATCTCTTTCTGATTATTCTCAGTGACTCTTTTAGTATTGTTCTGCGGAACGTATAAACGTATATTCCGCGAATAGTAACGCTGTTACCACAAATAGTGGCTATTGTTCCGCGGAATCGACATTCAAATACAAAAAATCGGCAATTATCAATGCCTGTCTATAGTATTTTTTCCAGTATTTCACCGCCCTTATAACATCGAGGTTCAATTTGAATTACTCTTCAGAAGCCAAAGCGCCTGATGCAGGAGATCAGGATCGAACCGGAAGAACTGAATTAGGGCTAAATACTGGGTGGAATAAATGTTAACTGTGTAAGTGGAGTCAATTTTTACATGAAATAGATTCCATTGCTTTCAAATCCAGCAAAGAAGAGTTTCCAGGTAAAATGATGGCGGCCGAGCTCAGAAGTAAGTGAGAAACACTGCCCAGCTATTAGAAAAATTCTTTGCGCCAGCTTAAGCGGCTAATGCAGGAATAAATCTTTGAAATCGAATCGAGAGTTTGCACGTCAATTGGTGCTACTAGGAGATGAGTCTGAGGAAAACCTCCGGCTCAATTGACACGAGGTGCCAAAGCTCTCAGATATGCACGCGTTCTTACTGCGAGAGCTTTCTCGAAATCGCGGCCTGCAGTGAACTTAGTGCCTACGTGACCTGAGGACGCTCCCGCGAGGCGGTAATTGGGGTACTCCGTCGTTATTTTATTTCCGGTTGAAATGCAAAGACCTGAAAATACCATGGGAAATTTTTTTTGTTTTTCACAAGAAATTTTTCGCTGAAACCGAGGAAAATAATTGGAAAAAAATATTTCACGGAAAAAATTTTATTTATTCCAGGTCCAAGCTGAGAAGATGAGAACTCAATCATTACTGCTAAGGTTTCACAACTGTTTGCTTAAGAAGACCTTAAATCGGACTTCTCTTTTCTTTCTCGTAACTCTTTTACCACGAGATTTTTAGGCTTAACACATTTTAACAAAATGCATGTATTTGGATTAATCGTCCACGGTCCTACCCTCCATGAGGTTTAAAATTAAGGATCACAAGTCCCTCGACCGCTTCGTCGGCATCGATAAAAGGCGTGCTTCATTTGGGATTCAGCGATGCTTGTGACATTTTGGCCGTCCTATCGGTACAGCGAGTGGAAAGTGAATAGAAATCTCACGACCAACGGTGAAAAATTGTTGACCCTCGGAAGAATTTGAACGTGACAGCTTTGGTGAAGACTAGTCTTTAAAGAATACACAAGGCGACGGGAAGCCAATGGTCCATAACTGCACTGGTATAGTCGAACGAAAATCAAACGGATAAATATCAGGTGATACGGCCAACCGCCTCTTGTGTGCAGCTGGCAGTACATTAGAGCGTAGAGGGGAGGGAAAATTCGCCTTGAACAGGTGGTAAGAAAGTGATATGATGGGGAAAAAAGGAGGAGATTGGCGAGGTCATGTAGGTGTGAAATAGGGGCTGGACTTATTACCGGAGAGGAGAGTGCATTGGGGGTTGGGAAGGTCTCAGAGGAATAGGATGGGTTAAGGTTGGCCAGTGAGGATAGGGAGCAGGACAGTGCACTCAAGGACCCCAGTACTCTCCGTCATACGCTGTCTTGTACCAGTATTCTCCGTCATACGCTCAGACCTACAAACATATCCTTACGACGTACTTTACGTAGAATCACAATTGACTGATTATGATAAGTCGGTCCGGGTAGTGCGTGATCTGCCGGCACAAACTAATAGGTTGCAAAAGCTTCGTACATCACGTGAATACCAGCACCGTATGATTCGGATATATTTTCATGGTTGGAAAATGTATTTAAATTTTGAGCGGCAACATTGATCAGCACGCTGAGGTACTAAAAAATTATCAGCGATCATTGGCTAGCGAAAGGCATCAGTTTTTCACACGAAAATAGATTCAGTTAAACTAAGAGTGAAAATGCCTTCTGTAGTTGCTTTGTAACAACACTTGGACAACTGTTTGGAAAACAAGCTTCCAACATACTCTATAAATATTTCTAACCTGGATTACATCAATTCAAATTATTCTTCATTCAATTAAAATTCTAGTCTTTTATGGTTTCCTGATCGTAGCAGCGAATTAGTACTAATAACAGAAGGAAAAAAATGCGTTCTACTACGTAAATGCTTATTACATTACCTAGTTTATATGTACGCGCTTATTTTCTTTTATTGCACACTTATCCTACCAGAAATTAGCCATTTGAACATAAAATTATATCACTTACACATCCTCGATTGTCGGGATCAGGTTTTAGACGCTGATAATCAAAATATATAAATGATCGAATTAAAGATATCATTGCTGGAAATTTAATTACTTTGTGAAAGTGATTGGAAAATTTAGTTTGTTGAATATCTATGCATTTCTAGGGCATTCTATTCCTTTGTCGAATTTAAAGTTACGAAATATATAGTATTCAGAAGGGGCGTAAATTAAAGCTGCCACATCCATAGCAATACTAAAATTATGCAAAGCTGCACGAGCTCGTTTTTGGCTGTTGCATTAATTTGCTCAACCGTAATGCACGCAGGCCTACTTCATTGAAGTTAAATCGTTTCTGCATGTTTTAGTTTTTCAGGATTTGGTGAAATTGGCTGAAATTATACCTCCATATACATCAAAGATGAAATCAGTACAACCCTTAATTTGATATATTTACCACACTGATTTATTCTAATGGAGTTCATGAACCCTGGCATAAACCCCCTAATTTTTTTGAATGGTGACACATGCGTACAAACTCTAGATAATGTGACTCAATGATTGGCAAGTACTTATTGAATTTCTCTGACCTTAACTAACAGCCATGTAATTACATAGAAATGAGGCAATATTACAAAGGTCTATCACAGGAAACTACGGTATTCACGAACTTTGAATCATAGGAAATGACTAATTATAGTTTTATGGTGAAATCAAAAAGTCAACGCTCAATGCACAGTTTTGTTTCTTCTGAGATAGCCATTTGCTGCATGGTAATTAATGACCGCAGCAGTGTACTCGATATCGTTCACGCTGAGCCAAAGCTCTTTTCCTATATGGATAAATTTAACTAATCCTGGTAATGAATATGATATCATTTTATCAGGCATGTTTTACATACGCTGGTACATGTTTTACATACGATCCATATTGCTGGATCTGAGTAATCAATTTTATTGCAAGGGATGGGAAATAAAATTGGTCAAGACCCCAAAAATATTACAAATGTATCCGCCTTCTCACGATTAAGCTCCGTAGGAAAAAGTTCTACATTTCTGGATGGTTCTGAAGTCCATGGTCTAAATTATATTTCTAACATTGCATATTTTTTAAAATGAAGTAAGGTTTGGTAAGAACTTGTAACTCCATGTAACATCAGATGGATAAAATTGTGCTCCACTCAAAGTACGTTAACTCCCATAATCTCTCTTAAAGAACTGACCAACTTGTTGAAGATAAGTGTGGTAAATGACTATGTCTAAGCGGACTTTTACTAACGATAAATTACAGAACCGAGGAAAGCAATCAATTTTATTCCAGAAACAAGGAATTACATTTTTTTCTTCTTGAAGATTCAAGATCAGGAGACATTAATTTTCCACATTTGAAACTCTTGCACATAAAAACCTAGTATTATAAAAATATCAACCAGTAGGTTAATAGCATAAGCACCTGAAGATGATGTATCAACATTGAAACCCGGGTTGAAGTAAACATTTTATTTTGTGGAAAATTGCATGTTTATTACTTCAGAATGTATGTACAAATTTCACTCGATTTCGCGAAAATCCTCGGATTTTATTTGTAGCATAAGATGTGAATGTAGGCAGTAATTCTACACGATAAAACTATACATTTATGTAGAGCCTGCTCACAGACGACTTAGTACTTAATATTGTTACGACCTCTTGCCGAGACATTACCTTTTTACATTTTTTTTGCGTTCATTGCTTTTGCATTCATCGAGTGTGTTTAAATCCCACCCTATGAAGTAAAATTATTTAAAAGTAAGAGCCCAATATCCCCGGCTTTTATTCATTAGAAAAAGGGAGCGAAGCCTTCTGTTAGGTACCTTTCACGCATAAGTGGGGCTGGATCTGATGCATGCCGTGAATATTCTATGCCTCTTCCGTCACTTCTCACGCGTACTTGACCCCGTTGGAAATACCTCAATGAAATGCACCTCTTCTCGCGAATGAGTGGCTATTTCTCGCCCACCTGACCCCCCACCCACCCACCCGCATCGTAAGAAACGAAATTGATTCCGGAGAGGAGTGAGAGTCTAACAAATTAAATCTTTCCACCCTCCGGGGGAAGATATTTGAAAACTCACTCGGCGCAATATCCGTCGGGGCGAGGGGAGGGAAACTCACGTGACCTCGATCACGCGCCGTTCTCATGCGCAATAAAAACCATGCGCCACCCACTGGGGGTAATAAAACTGCGCCCTCTGTCTCCCTCCTCGGACGGAGTGAGTGAATGCATTGTTACGGCTTGTACGGACGACAACGTAAGGCTGCGAATGCTTGGAAAGGGTCGTCGTGAGAGGACCAGGATGTCATTCGAGATCTCCTTGGCCCAACCTCATAAAACTGTTAAGTCAGGAGAATCAAAAAAGCTGCAATGAGACGCCAGCAGAACCAGTAGGGGGTACGTGATCCTACAAGCAATAAATCCAAAGGCGCCTGCTCTGATAAAAATGTAAACTTTAAAAAACTAGAATTTTATTTTATTCAAGATGGAGTAGAACCTTTGGAATTTTTGTACGCCTGGTCGCACCACCTCCTTTATTTAACTGCTTAAGTAATATTAATACGATTTGTAAACTATGAATAGCAATTATCATAGCGGAATTGAATAACAGTGATCATTCAACGGGTATTAATTTACATTCTATGTTTATCAATTTTCTTTTACGCGCTGCAACACACATAGGCATTAGTGTTACCAATATTATTAATAATTTAAAGTAAGATAATGAATAAAAACAAGTTTAAAGCTCGAAAACCCATTTTAAACGGAAATAACGGTACTCCAGCGAAAATAAAAATGAAACGAAATCTAAGACTTTGAAATAATATTATTTTCTACTTACGGCCAAAGTTCCTGGATTCCGAGTGAATGTAGGACGGTCGGAAGGGATGGAAGACTATAGCACATGGAAAGCTCCATTCTGGGGTAGTAGAGGGCAAACACCAAGCACATCTCCTCACGAGTGGTCAGCCCACCCAGCGTGATTGTGGAGCGATCCATACTGTTGTACACGCACTCGGCGATCAGATGGTCGCCCTTCGGAGCCCATGCAAAAGGTGAAGGAAGGAAAGGTAAGAAAAAAACATTATGCGAACACACACACACACACACACATGCGCGCGAACGAACGAACGGCGTCATTCCGAGCACCACCATGCACGGCCTTAGAGCCACGGCTCATTGAGTGCGGGAAGATATTCAATGCTTCTCAATGCTCTCCTCATTCGTCGGCCGGTTTTAAGAGAGGCATAAAAGGAAGCCATTATGTAGTCTGCGGCCGGGTTGAAGGGAGCTCATGGTACGGCGTGGCCTACGGAGTGTGGGACGCACTGATCCATAACAGACTCCCATGCCCTGCGCCCGGCCAGTGGAAACACTTTATTCTTCTCCCCCATGGCCTCCACCCCCCCCCCCCCCCCCCAGAATTGATTCCGATGTAGGAGAAGAGAGAAAGAGCAGCGGCGTGTCATTTTGCAAAAGACCACGTTGATATACGCCATTTGCTCGTAAATAGCAGGATTAAAACCGCACAAAACATTTATTTACCTGCAACTAACATCTTAATGGCCACTGACGCATTGGAGTTGAAGTAGATTCCACTCCAGTGATTCATCAGTTGTCCCATCATTATGCAGTGGGAATGCATTCAATCGTTCCTGCATGATTGGTAGCTTGTAATAAATTAATATTGGTCCACACAAATTGAGTGAAATTTCAAATATCGTAATTTTATCAGTTATGTCAAGATAATTCATGATGTTACCGAAACTAATGCCTAACGCCCGAGAGAGAAGTTGAGCAAAGGGAAAGAAATATTCAACGATGAGAGACGGAGGAAGCTTTTTGAAAAGGCAAATATATTTAACAGTTATTCAGGTTTTTGGCTCGATGAAATGTATTGGAGTGATAAACGCCGGCAATGGACCACATGGCCACAAATGACCAAATTAGGCTTGCGTATGAAATGCAGGCAGCAATTATTCATTAAATTGGCTATTATTATCAAAGTACACCACATAAGTATTTTCAAGCTATAATACATAAAATACTGCCTTATTAATGGGTGCAATACGACTCATAAAAATTGAAGTCACCATAAAATAACTAAAAATTAGAAGCTTGTTACATTCGATTAACAAAATGAATGAAAACCAGAGGGAATGTACCATGGCGTAAAAGCTGTAGCTTCTCATGAGGAATGAGGAAAAATATTTTCTTCACATTAAAATTAATTAATTTTCAATAAATGGCAAATGAGCGTGTACAATGAAGAAGAGTAAGATGATATTTACCTATTCTATTCACAGGAATTATCCAATTGCAACACTACGGCTGTGAAATATGGAATTAGAAAGCTAATTTTTGTTACTGATCTTCTTGTAGCATCCGAAACTTTATTTACGCCTGTAAGCAGGCATATGGGAGTTTTTCGGAGCAATTGAGAGAGAGAGGGATCTGAAAACTTTTGTGAAATATGAGAAGGCACCACACATAAAAGAGGAAATACAGCGGGAGACATTTGCTTGGCAGCAGAATGCCAACTCCCAAGGAATGGGAAGAGAACGCTCTTATCTTGCCCGTAAATACTCACCGGATACACTTTCACTGGTGCCCTTAACTTTCGGTACTCTTGATAATTGAAATCATAATTGTTATCCTCCGTGATTGGAGGATGCTCCTCTCCGTCACGGATGAGCCGAAATTTGATCTTTCTTCCTGAAATGGTAAGAGATTGAGAAGAGAAAGAAAAAAAATTAATTCCAAAAATTCAAAAAATGGCGAAAGAAGATGAGTCAAAAACAGTACAATTACAAGTGCTTCAGCATATGGGCAGTATAGACAATTTTAATTTAGTTCAGTAAGAGAAAAAAAGAGCAAGGCCTATCATGCGAGTTGAGACGTGTATTGTAACAATTATTAAACAGTGTAAAGCAAATACTTGGGGTATAAAGACCGATTTTAAACAAATAAATGAGAGAAGACATACCAGATTTCATATTCTGAATTGACTTAAGATGAATGAATGAACGAAAAAAAAATTTTAATGATTTTAAATTATGAATTAGGAGAAAAGGAAAACACGGAATATATTTTCAAAAGAAAGAGAACCCACCATGGAAAAATTTAATGCATTTCTTTCATGAAAGTTTTCAAATAAGTATTTTTTTGCACCGTAGGAAATAGTGACTTTTAATTTTCCAATGCCTTCATAACATCAAAAATGAGATTAGCTGCAGAACATTTTCACATATTTAAATCAATGCAATTCATCATTCGTTGCAAATAAAAAATTAAAGTAATAAAAACTGTAGATGCAAAAACATTTTAGTTTCTCAAACAAATTCGGTTCTTATCACCAGCTTTAACGAAACAAATCTATTTCCTTCACATGCTAAACTAATCATACGTCCAAGGCAATGTCGTCCAACGTTAAGTGGCAACAGCTTTCCGGAGAGATGTTGAGCTACTCGATCAATGATAAAGGTAATCAATCACTCGGAGGTTGCTTACAAGCTTGACTTATAATGCACTGCATTATAAGTCAAGCTTGCAAAATTTGCTTACTCTGGGCTGTGAGGAACGTCCCTTCTCATGGTAGGCCCGTAATGTCCAACGGATTAACCTATCTAGTATCCCGGAGTTTTTCACGAGTTATGACATTATAATGCCCGATTGAGTTTTTAAAACATCCACGTACCGAGTACATGGATGCATACATTTTTTACTGTGCATGATCATAATTATCAATGCAAATATACAATTATTACGCATGATGATTCATAAGGTATGAGATTGATGCGCCAAAAAAGGCATTAGGTAACTTGATTGCACATCCTAGTGGGGTGAAGAAAATGGAGATAACACTAAAAGTGGGACAGTCAAAATCATATACCCTCTTCATGAGTAAATGAAAAAGCACAAGGTTTTGCAGCCAACCAAGCAACGGACGAAATGCACTTGCAAATGGACGGTATTCAAAAATTAATTCACGAGAAATGCTAGAAATGAAAAGGAAGGTGCTGACTTAGAAAATGATAAGAAACACTCATCATTATCGTCCAGCATGGCAAATAAAATGAATGTGGGTTTGTGGCGAATTAAAAAAAAACTATTAAGTTTTTCTTGGAATTCAAAAGCCTCTTCGCCAATCCCATAATGCCCATGTTTAAGGTTCATTCAACTACTAGCCCTTCATGCTTATTTCTTCTTCATACTATCAAAAAGGGTTCCCGTTAGGCCTTCAATCTCCGATAGCCCGACACCTGATATAATGTCGGTCTTAACAAACCCTTAATGCCATCTATAAAGAATACCTTTGACTTTAGTCATGAAAAATTTCCCTAATTCTCGCATTATGCATTATTATTATGATTATGATTATGCATTTTGAGTTTTAAAATAACTAGGATGAAGAAAGCATAATATTTGGCACATATGGTTGACAATGAATGGTATTCATCTCAAAATAAAAAAATTAATTGAGACTTATATTTAAGGGAGCACTTATTCATTGTTATGGACCATAACAGAAAATTTGACGCGACTGAGATGATTGCACTTCCTACCGAATGGATTTTTTCTTGGTTATGAATATAACTTATCCTGATTCAACTAAATATTTGGCCTCTGCATTTTCATCAACTCAAACAGGATACCCTGAGAGTCACTCCAGGGCGTGTGGCAATGGTTGAATCATCACCAGTCATTCTGTACATCAGCATCGTTTACTTACATGGACTAAGGTATACAAGGAAACCTAGTGACGAAAACTTGTCATTCGTGCTTGCAACAGCCGCGAACAATCAAGTGGTTAGATATTATCAGGCGTTGTTTAATATCAAATCAGATATAAGTTTCACCAAAAATCAGCCATTCTGCACGAAGATAGTGCAAAAATACTTATATATATGCATACATACTTCCGTGCGAAAGACACGAGCTTTTTTCTAATAAGCCAAAGGTATTATACAATCCTAATCTCAATGGAGTAGGTTATCAAGGAAGTTTAATTATATTAATCCTCCGAGATCTATTACCATGAATTCAGCATTTATAATTTGTAGAGCTGGAATCATTTGTGTTTGGGACTTGAAAGTTAAAAATATTTTGCATTTCACGCTCGGGTATCTCCAGTCAATTACAAATTTAAATTGAGAATGATAAAAATAATTTAGGAAATACACCTATGTATCTGAGCAAAGTGAAAGTATAATACTGAAATGAATCAATACATGAATGAAAGCATTCGCCTAAATAACACCCCTCTTTCATTTGTATTTTAGCATTGTTCTGCGCATTTTCCACTGGAAATCCGTCAAAGCCGGAGCAAATGACGTGCAAAGTCCCCTGTCCACGAAATCCAACGGAGAAGGGAGCTCGAGGGAAGGGAGCATCGAGCTGGAGATGGGTCCCAGCCACGGGGCCCCCGCCCACCACATGTTCAATGCACGGCCACGGATACGCTGCTGCCCGTGTCCCTAGCCCCCGGATGATGATCTCCCTAAGCGATCCGCTCCTTTAATCCCTGTGGGTGTTTGGAGGGAGGTGTCCGCGGGTTGAGGGGACCGTGCCCCCCGGAGTGGCCAAGGGTTCGGCTGCTGGCGCCGAGGGGGGAATATTCGCGGGTCGCATCAATCAGGCCCGCTGCTTTTTGGCTCCGGCCGCTTCAGGCCGCTTTTTGGCTCCAGGGGAAAACAGTTTCGATTGCGAAAACGGAATCGCTGACGTCAGATGAGCGTGATTAAAAGCTCTTGGCAGACAATGGTGGCTCCATTTCTGGGGTGGGGGAGGGGGCATGACGGTTGACGCCGTATGCTCTATTGGCAGGATACCACGGCATGAGGCCTCGTGACGGGAGGAAATGAATGAAAAAAACCGCCGAGCAGTCTTCACACAAATATACATGTCCCCCAACCTATATGATGACTTTCTGTTTCCCTGACTGGTGAAGTTGCGTTCATTTTATGCTTTCATGCTCATGGTAACCAGGGACTTTAAAGGTAAGCCAGGTGTTTGATATCAGCGTATCAAAAAATATTTAAAAATTGAGTCGAGGATGGAAAGTAATATCGAACACGGATGATGACATAAGCAGTATATTTCGACACTTTTCATTGAGTGCAACATGGATAATGATTTTGGTATTCATAGAGATAATAAATAGAATTCATAGAAATAAGAAATAGAATTCATAGAGATAAGAAATAGATTTTGCACTCCCTCATTCAATTTGAATCTCCCCTGTAGTCTCAGCCGCCAAAATTTCCATGTCGTCATTCATGAATATTTTCATTGACTTCACTCCCATCTGTTGTGCAGGCCATAAATAAAAAGTATTATAATTGTTTACTCTGACTTCTTTTTCATGCTTTCCATTTATGATGCGAACACATGTTCGCAGAAAAATATAGTATGCACCAAATGTAGTAGGAATATCCGATTAAAAAGCCATTTTCACGAAATCGTTCAAAACCATTTTTTTATAAATACGCTGCTAGTGGAATAATTGGGATAGAATTTGTCAGTTCATCCCTCATCATTTCTATCTAAAAGTTTTATGAAAATATAAAGTTAATTTTTAATGTTATACGGCTTTTAACCCCGATTGATAGATCTCCTTCTACTATACCACAGACTCGATGTACTAGCCGGAATAAGTGCCGGGGAATGGAACAGTATGCTTGATCGTAAGTTCATCAATAGAAGGTGTGGATTACCCGGAAAGCTGAAATGCCAGTTGCCCGGCGAAAACATCGAGGAGCTATGTGGATGGGGTGGAGCCGCGGCTACGGATTACCAGTCCCGACGGAAAGGAATCTCCGAGCGAGGACACCCCCCATAAACTTTCGCCGCACGAATCAAAGAAAAACAAAACATACTCACCGATGAGATGCGTGTGCAGGTTGACGGCGAAAATGTTGATGCCATTGGGTGGGATGGCTTGCCGTGTGCAGTCCCCGATGCAGTGACCCTCGGATACGACGGCCGGCTGCCCTGGCGGGATTATGTGCTTCCAGTTGGGTTCGAGGCCGACCGAGAGGACGCCGGCATCGTGGCGCCTCAATATGGCCGTGTGATAGATGCGAATTCCGGAAGAGTCCCGGACGCCGGAGTCTTGCGAAGGGTTGTTGTAGTGTGTTTCCATCATGTAGTATAGGGGCCCGGAGTGAGGGTCCAAGGGATAGCCGGCGTCCGCTGGGAACGTGAAACCCTGCGGGAGGGAAAATAAATACGATGAATGGAGCCAGAGGAAACACATGAGACGAGATAGTTCACAGCGGAAGATATATGGAGGCGCATTCGTATTTATTAGAGCAAGATTAAAAGCAAGCGGTCTTTTGCTATGTATTCCTCTGTCAAGAGAGATGATAAATGCCTGAGAAAATGGTGATTCTTACCAAACTAAGGCTAAATAAAATCGGTAGACCATGGCCAAGGGGCTTCTATATTCATCTCAACAAAAACGAAACGAAATATCTGTTCAAAAAATCCGGTTGGAAAAGAAAGCAAGATAATGCAGTTGGTGTAAAAATTCAAAGACTGCACATATGGAAACTACAAAAATAATTACAATTACTTCTCATAAATAATTTTCACTCAAGTACTTTTTGCGATGATAAGCATGCTAAAAATATTGCTTTACATATAATCAATATATAGCTATTAGATTTAAAAGATGCTGGTAGATGGTATTGGGAAGTGAAATAGTGAAAAATAATGGACAATTTAAGCACAACGATCGCAATAACCTCTGAGTTAATTATTTTCTACCAGTTTACAGTACCCTCTTCCACCATAAAAATACAACCGTACGGAGCACTGTTACATTGCATATCTTAAATGAATGCTAGCTCTTAAAGTAACGCAAATGTCCACAAAGTCAATGATAAACTAACAATGAATTTCAATCCAAAAAATATACTTCAAAAAACTCAAAATAGAGGAATTAAATTATAATTAGACTCGCATTGAATTAGAAAAACCATAGTTCATCACATATTAATTATAATGTGAGTGTATTAGTCCTCTCCCATTACTTGCTTTCTACACCTACACTCCCCTTATTACCCTAGGAATAGTGCTTCTTTCTCTAATTTTGACTAAAATATATGTGATTTATTTATTATGTTATATAATATTTAATTATGTTATATATCTTATACCGTTTCCTACATTCTATTGAACTTATAGGTATAAAATTACACGCTCAGTCTCGAACAGGAACTTTCCTCAGAATAATATCAATACTTTCTGATCAAACTCTCTCATGCATGTTACTAACATGCATGCATGTGCTAACGCATGTTTTCCCAAAGAAATAATTCTTAAATTTTAGCGGAAGGTTAACGTTCATAAAAATTGCTCCCAAAGTAAACAAATCTTTTCTTTATTAGGAGATGTAATAAACCCATGTTCGTTTCAAAATTTAGTTTACTTAATCCACTTCTATCTTTGCCTGACTCCTATACCCAGTTCCCTTAATATTTCTCGCATGGATTTCTCCGCAAGTGCACAGCGGAAAATTACTGTGAAATAAACGTTTGGCTAACACTCGTTCAACTCAAATTTTCCATTTGCTGTTTTCGTCTGCATTGCTTCGAGCAAATATGAGTTTGGAACTAGTCGCCAATTACTCTAACGATTTGTAAAATATTAAAACTCCCACAATAAGCGACATTGCGATGTTCACTTTTTCCATTACCTCTACATCTACATCATACTCTGCAAGACACCATAAATGCGTGTGTCAGGGGGTGAATTCTCACCAAACGTGTACTACATATCATGGATAACAAATGGTTAGTAACAATACACTCGTATAAACTTCAATTGTTAAAGAGGATAAAAATAGCAAAGCAGGCATGCAATATAATGCTTTTAGTTTGGTTAGCTTCAAGTCCTTATACGAACATGCACATACCTCTGCTAAATTGATACACTTGTATTGAATACATTTATCGCAATTCATATTCCTCATTCTATGATGATAAAAGGACATTTTGAATCTGTCAGTTCGGCAATCAATTTCTTTAATTTTGTGATTATGGTCCAGTCGACCACAGTAAGTTGGGGTTCGCAGAATATTTTTACAGTCATCACTGAAAATGTCTTGGACTTTACTTAAGATTTTAAGTCTAAATTTCAACCTGCAATCTGACAATGATTCCCCTTTTAATTCATTTCATAGACTGGCTACGCTAATATCGTTTTCGTACCGCCCCTTTACAAATCTTGCCGTGCTTCACTGCACACGTTCAAGTTCATTATTTAGGCCTATTTCGTAAAATTACGAAGTAAGCATCAAATTAATTTTGAAATAGTCCTGAGTCTCTAGACTCTCCTCATTAAACCTAAATATGACTTGAAAAATGTCACTCGCGCAACCATATACAGACCCACAGTGAATCATCTGAAAATAGACACCATCCATTCCGATTGACTTTCACGCGATCAACGGCCATACAACTCTCCCTACCGCATAAATATCGGACATTTTTATGAAGTTACTTACTGCGTTCAGCAAAAGGTCTCCTCTGCAGGTTGCAATAAAAAGCTTTTCTTTTCTCACCTTTATTGATGAAGTTCACTATACTGTCAGGCACTAATATCAGCTTCGCTAATAATATCAAAATATAGTTTCTTTATTTTTAAATAATACGCCAAACATTCGAATGCTCCTTAGATGCATTTAAAACTCAAGCCCATAACATATCTAGGATATGAATAGCATAATTATTCCAATATAATTCATAATACAAACTGAGAATACTGAGAAACTTATTGTAATATCACTTGGACGTGGCATATATTTACATCATATACGTTATTAAGATAAATTACTCCAAAGTCTGTGATAATCCATTTTCATAAATAACCAATTATTTCCAGCTTGGTTTTAATTTAATTATTACCATGTGAATAAATTCGTATTCATTGAAGTAAATAATGAAAAGTTATCCACAGAAAAGGGATAGCTATATTTGTCTTAAATACGGACTAGAGGTTATTTTCTACTACCTAATTACTATTGACTAAATGGATACAACGTTTTGCGCAGCTGAAATAGAGAAATGAATAGTGCTAGGGTGACAAAAGGGCAATCATTTAACGGTTGTCGTCAAGGATGGCGGAGAAGTGGAACATACCCTTGCAGGAAGTCAATCACTATTCACGGAAGGGGTGTGGGAGGCAAAGGCGGGGCGGAGTGATTTATGGGAATTCAGTCGCATGACGATAGTGATCACATTTAAGACAGCACATACGGAGGGGGAGGATGGTACGCTGGGTCCGCGTGGGGAGAGAGTTCCCCTCGAGGAGGCATTAGTCTCGGAGCCATTCTATATCTCTTCCCTTCCTCAGCGATCCACATTGAGAGAGGGAAAGGGGAATTAGTACGGGGTGACAACGCGCGGGAGTCGCATTTAAATTACGCCCCGGCGACAGGAGGGGGTTGACCGGAGACTTTGGCCGCCAGCGAAGCCACCTATTGTCGGATCCGCGGAGACCGCACCGACGCCGGATCCAAGCCTATTCTAACTCTTCTCTTGGACCACTTTCAGACTGTGGGGCGGGTGAGGGCGGGGTAGTGGCTGAAAACGAACCGGCGCTGCTTCTTTCTTTTTTTTTCCTTTCGGCCACGAAAAAATGTTCCCTTTAGCCCGCCCGCAGAGGGCGGCGACTTGGAACCACTGGAAATTTGCATCCGAATGTTTTCCTTCGTCCCCCCTTTCGAAACCAATGTGTTGATTAAAATAAATATGAATTTGATGCCCTCTTCTCCCCATCCCGTCCGAGACTTTTTAGTGTTTTCGATAAATTATCTCTAATGGTTTTTTTTTATTCGTAAGGAATGCTTTCCCGAAAACGGTCGATGAAATATATGTGATGTTCTTCTGTGCTAAATAAATTTGAGTTGAACCCGGGGAGGGCCTAGTAAATGCACGAAGTCTGATGGATTGTGGACATACAGCGAATGTCCTTGTTTCCACTTTGAAATTTGTTGCTACAACGTCATTCACATCCATAGTGGCCTTCATCAAGTACGAGTTACAAAACTCAATTGGATAAAAAGAAGAGCGCAAATATGGACTCAATTATATCTTAATTATTTAAAAACTAATGACGTGTCTGCCATCGTCTACAGCAAGACATTAATATGCAACAAAATTACCACTTAACTAGGGCAGTCGACAAAACACCACCGACCTCCAAGTTATAGCAGAGTGTACTTCATAGGATACAAATAAATGCATTCATATATTTCCGGAAGCAAAAGAAGGGCCCAAACAAATGACTATGCCATAAATCGTGAGCTCTTAAGAAAACATAATTTACACATCCCATAACCAAAAGACGCAATCAGTCCCCAAGGGAATATTTAAGAGATATCCCAAAACCTGGCATCTAAAAAACACAAACGTCCTCAAGATTGTAATCTGGTTGGGCAAGTTCAACCTCCAAGAGCGGATGCCTTGGATAGAGGCGGAGGCAAGAGGTATCCGCGGAAGGTCTGTGGTTGTCGGCGCCTCGCAAGTAGAACGATGGCCAGGTGAAGGGGAATACTTCTGCCAGATATCTCGCACATCTCGACCAGTCATTTTTTTTAATCCACCGAGTGAATAAAAGATTGCTCCTGTACTATGATTTAAGTGATTCGCAGTAAACAAAAGAAGGAAAACAGTCAAAGTGCATTTGAAGAGTGGTAGAATTACGACTGATTCCAAAGTGAAAGAAAAAAATCCATTAACAACGCCATTCACAACGTACGCTCTTGCTTATGTTATTCGAGAGAGGTGCTCCACAGCTGACACTACTTGCACCATTGAGTGTGTGTAGTTGGACATTAAGCGAGTGGAATATTTGGGCATAGACAAACAGGCTTAAATTAAATAAGCAAGAGGTACGCTGTTTCTTCCCCCCATTTAACGGGAATAGTACTGAATTTCAAATGCGCTTCACTCGGTACACATTTCATTGAAAAAATCCCCACCTCTCTCAGGGCTGGAGTCAGTGCTCTTAGGAAGGAAAAACAGAACTCAAACCATCGTATTTACCAGATTTCCTATCCATAACACGAACTCCTGTCAAGATGTGACAATATGCAACAATATAGACGCATAGGACGAGCTAGCGGATAATTCTTACAATTGCATTGCAATTTATCGGCGACATCATTAACGGTTAGGTCAATTGCACGCAGGCTCTGTATGCGAGCTGACTGCAGTCTGTCAAGTTAAGAGGAGTGCATATCAATCTTCTTTGAGACTAACTTTAACTATGCCGTCATTTTGAAAAAATATATATTGCTTGCAAGATTTATAACTATCAACAATGAGCTTATCGCTTCCTTTAAAACATATCTTTCAAAAATATTAAACTCACGGTCCCTGAAGCTTAAAAAATATGGTAGCCAGGTTGATAACACGCTGGCCTGACAGTACAAAATTCGTGTGTTCGAATTCCGCCCCATTCACGAGCGCTGTGCTTTTTCTAAGGTTATACTGGACGGTGGGATGAAACTATAGCCGCAGAGACGCTAAAAATTCAAGAATACCGCTACTGTATAGATAAGGCATGTTTGCTTCCCCTTCAAATTCTTCCCATAGGCATTGTTGAAAATAAAAAAATAAATCTGTACAGCTCTCTATAACCATCCTCAAAGTATCATCTGAACCACACAAAGAGAACGCGGGCAGTGCAGAAAATGACCTCGGTGAGATTCCTTCCGACGTTCCCTTCATTTTGGGCTGAGCAGGGATCGTCTTTAAAAAGTGGCGAAATTCGGTCCACCTGGCAAGATGAGTTGGGGACGGGTGCCTGGGTAGGAAAAATATATGGCCCCTTACGAATCCCGGACAAGGGAGGCTGGATGCACCCCCCGGAGCGAGCAAGGACTCTTCGCTGAAGAGCGGAGGAGTAAGGAATGGCCGTTCGCTGAGTCGGCTGGCATCGGATGAAGGCCCCGCCGCGCCAGCGAGAGTTATGGCGGAACGTCTCAGGGGTCCACGGTCGGACGTGGAAAGGTCGGGCGGAGGATGAGGCATATTAAAGGAGGGGAACCGAGAAGTCATCCCGAGTTGGGGAGGCCACGGGAGGAGGGAGAACCGTTGAATTGGCACGGACGCATTGTGAAAACGCTCTCTTTCGATCTCTCGATAGATAACCACGTGGGAGCCATAACCACATTCCAGGTCGATTATTGTTCCTGCCTATAGGGTTAGTATCGATTATGGGTGAGTATTTTTGTTCAATTGAGTTGCTAAGTGAACGAATGTTTGAGGCACTTCACTACAGAATAGCGGCGAATCCGAACTTTACTCCAGGGTACTCCTGTACTCCATATTATATTGTCTAAAAGAGCATAATTATATCATATTTAAATTACATATGCAAGAGAGCGTATTGGTCTAATTCTATACATCTACATCTATGTATTACCCTGCAAGCCACCACGAGGGTAGTGGCAGGGGGTGAATATAACCAAACATGCACTATGCACTATTGACATGCATACTAGGCTACTGCATGGAAACATGCTAAATAATAGGGTCACATACAGCTAGATGGTAAGTATCTACACAATAAGAAAGGGGTTTTTGGTTGTCATTACAAACACCATGCTCTACACATAACTCTAACAATACTTCACCTACTACCTACTGCACTGCCTATTCTGTTTTCTTATGGTAAAGGGAAAAAATGCCATTTTAAATTTATCGGTACGACAATCTATCTCCTTAATTTAGTTAATCTTATTAAACCTATTACAATAATCAGGGGTTCTTGGTATATATCTAACGTCGTCTGTGAACATATTGGTTTTGAATTTACTTAAAAGGTTCAGCCTAAGTTTAACCTGCGTTCCGATAGTAATTCCCATCCTAGTTCTTCCATTAAACTCGTAACACTAATGTAATTATCATAACGGCCTCTAACAAATCTAGCCGATCGCCTCTGCACACGCTCTAATTCCTTTAACATACCTTCTTCGTACGGATCCAACATACTTGCGGTATATTTTAAATGAGACCTGATAAGTGTAAAATAGCTTCTTTCTCGTACTCTCTTATCACATTTGCCTAGAACCATTTTTACGAAACCTAATCTATGGCTTGCAGCAGTAGTTATATGCCTGATGTGTTTCCCCATGACATGTCATCAATGATGGTAATGCCTTAGTATTTGATAAATGCTACATTACACATTTTCTTTTCCTTAATGTAATAATTATTCCGGGGAAGGCTACATTTTTTCCAAAAGGTCATTATCGCTTATTTCTTCAAATTTAATTTTAGCTGCCAAGCAACACACCAATCATCAATCGAATCTAAATCCTTAGCTACAGACTGACAGTCTTCTACATGTATAATTTCCTTTTACACTACAGCATCATCGGCAAAAACATGGAGCTATTTTTAACTACTGCATTCAAGTTATTTACGTGGAGAAGAAATAAAATTGGTCTTGTCACGCTTCCCTGGGGAACAACCGATGTAACTTTTACTTCGCCTGAGCTGACAATATCTAATACCACCGTTCGAACGCTGTCATGTAAGAAGTCTCATATCCAGCCTCCTATATTACTGTGTATCCGGTATGATTCTAACTTTGAGAGTAACATACAGTAGGGTACCTTATAAAATGCTTTTCTAAAATCAAGAAACGTTGCATCTACCTGTACGTTACCTTTTTCGGAAATTAAAATATCAGGAACAAAAAGACCTAGTTGAGTTTCGCAAGACCGTGCCTTTCTGGACCCCTGCTGCTTTGTTATCAATAAACCATAGCTGTCGATGTGTCCCATTATTGATTTAACGATTATAGGCTCTATAAGTTTACATTAGGGTGAAGCTAATGATATTGGTCTATAATTACATGGGTGTTCCTTATTGCCGCTATTAATAGTTGGGGTCACGTTTGAAATCTTCTAGTCTTTGGGAACCGAGCGTTCTTCAAGGCATTTGTTAAATATTACTTTAAGATACGGAGCCATTTTGAGAGCCAATTCTTTACACACACGAGGTGAAATTTCATCGGGACCTAAGAAATTGTTCCGCTTAATGCATTTTAATAAGGATACGATACTGCTAAAATGTACATCAATCGAAGGCTTTTGTTGCTGAGATCGGTTTGATATGGCTTACTGCAAACTACGATTATATTGATTACAAAAAACTCTGAAAAAAATAAACAATATATTAGCCTTATCTAAAATGGAAGTTGCTATTTCGCCCCTATCGTATTTCAAGGAATTAACCGTTGATCTTTTAGTTCCAAGTACTTCCCTAACATATGACCAAAATGCTTTCGGATTACCTAAGTTTTTCTCCGAAATTCTATAAGTGTAAAACAAGTAAAAATATCAAAAGAGAAATTTTTACCCAGCAGAAGTTTATGTAGTATAAACTGGGTAGCTAAAAATGATGACAAAAGTGAAGAATATTAGAGGAAGAAGGATATTTATGAGAGGAAACTGTTTTATCTGATGATGCCACCATCTGGCCCCGAAGACAGGAGTTAAAAACGTTTACCACTCTGTAAGTTTACAATTCGTATATGCCTGTTGCTTTAGTTAATATGTGTTCAACACTTTTTATGCCTAGCAATCAGCACTAGAACTCCAAATACTGTGGAGGTTTTTTAGTCTACCAAAATATTTTATCATCATACCTAAACCGTTCCTTCAACACCACGCTGAAAATTTATCTGGTGATAATGACAATTTTTGTTACTTTATTTCCACCAAAATCATTAGCCTGCCAAAAAGTATATTCCCGTTTGCTCACATTGCTCAATGCACTACAAAAGGGTGAATGTTGTCAATTTAAAAACCTCAGATGAACCTTTACGGTTGGTATCACGTAAATAAAATCAGACGAAGTGTGATTTTTATTCCGCAAAAAATCAGACACGGTGAATTTGTGGCGGTTCCTTACACGGGAATATCTACGAGGTCACACTCTGAGTAGTGTCCATGAGCATAGAAATGTCACGTACTAGTTTAGGCAATATGTGTTGTCACTTGCAGAAAAAGAGTAGTGTAATTTCTTCTGTGACGATTATAAGACCATAATTTGCATATCTTGAAGGGAAAAAGTTGGAGTCCGTTCTAATAGCATTTGAATTAGCTGGAAAATTGTGAAAATAAATACGGGGTTGATGTTTTATACATTATTTATGTTTTAGCATCTCGCGTTGTAGTGTTTTTCCCACTAAGCTCTTTGCCAAGTTCCTGTAGAATGCCTGTTAATTGCTCTCATTAATTTATGGGAACTTGGCATGCCCATTTGGTCAACGATTGTCAGCAAAAATTCCCATAAACTTTAAATATATTAGTAAAGAGATTATTAGAGTACATAGGTATCGTGGTTTAAGAAAAAAAGCACACCTTTCCATTATGATATACATCACCCATCAATCACCAGAAATAAATGTAACTTCATCCCTAGTAATATCATCGGTCCATTCTCAAATCTATTTTATATATTACATATTTATTCTTTATTATTCTTTATGGGGTCCATTCCTTCAGTCATAATTTTTTTTGATAAATTTTGTTTTATGGCCATATGCGGTATCCGTTGGCTTGATAGGTCATATAGTCAGCCTTCTTCACCTCAAGGATGATGTACTTCAGTCCAGCGCGTCTCCTAAAAGGGTCTGGTGGGATCAAAGCCTCGTCAATGCAAACGATGTTTATTATAATTCCTCGGTGATGTCTTTACCCAGACCCTTCGGATCACGGCACACATCCCACAGGAATCCACCGCAGTAAAAACCGCAGCACGGGGACGCGGAGTAGGGGAACGAAATGACAATCCCCCGCCATCGTATTTGGGAAAATTTTTTACGGGCTCAAGTTGCGAAAGAAAAGTCAAAATTCAACCCGGATAAATCACAGGCGCAGAGTTGGGTGTATGGAAAAAAAATACGCCCGGCTCGAATCCAAGTTCTGCCGACCAGCTCCACATCGTCGACCTAGCTCATTTGATTTAGTAAACCGCATTCTTGGCCAAAGGCAAGTGCCCTCTCGGTGGGCAGCAAGGTGAGGGGAGAAGAGAGCAGCCGTAGGGTGAAGTCAGCGTCGTAACTAACCCGGCCGGAATCCCTCCCGCGCTTGTAAAACAGAAGCCGGTTATTGAAAGTGAATACACAGAAAACCTCTTTGGCCTGAAAGGGCTAGAGGTGAGTAGGTGGGTGGCTTGACGTCTTGGTGGGTGAGAATGATGGGAGCAGTGGGGACACATGTCGTGGGGGCCGCCCTTGCCCCGCCTCGGGAAGAGACCCGTTTGCCTTGGTCCAGCGGAAAGGGGGAGGAGGATCCCGGCACACCACTCGAAATCCCTGCAAAAACCGGACCGCTTGTCTCAGTCCCCAGCCACCCACCACCACTTTGCAACTTAGTTCCTGCCGCCCAGCCCCCGCGGAGGCTTCAGGGGTTCCAGGAGGCAGACCAAAGTGGGGAGAGGCCACCAAGACAAGCACAATGGTCAGGGTTTTATTTCGAGCGCGACACGGACGCAAATACCCCTCAATCGGTCTGCCGTCTTTCTATCATCCTCTTCCTCTCATTCGCTCTCTCAATTGCATACTCATCTTCTATTACGCGTTTTTTTTTCAATTTATCTAATCTTCAATTACGTCCATTTTTAATCCTTGGCCATATTTTGCGGGGGAAAAAGATCCAATAAGGAGCTTAAAGAGGGTTATCAGATTTTCTCAAGTTAAAAAACGGAGTTAACCCTCTACTGTTTTAAAGCATATGAGCGGAATAATAAAATAATGATACCTTTTTCTACATGAGTAAATTACAGTAAAGTATAAAATTAAAGTCCAAGTAAATTAAAATTACGAAAATAATTGCCATAATTTTTGGCAGAAGGAAACGCTCATAATTTATTTGTTGCAAAATATATTTTACACCCATTTTCGGCCAAAGGTGCGAAAACGAACCATTTTTGTTTCAGTTAATTAAAAATTCATTATGAAGAGTTCTCCACCTTTTCTTTTATTTATTCTTTTATAAGGTACTAAACTTATTTTTCAAGGAGTTATATTTTTGATTCTAACTAATGTCCCTTTGATATTGATTTTTATGTTTGCTAAAATTCAGGTATAATGGAGGTTGATTAAATAATTTTTTACAAGTTTGATCCACTATGACAAACAGATATGTATACTGCGGCACTTGTGTTATATTCTTACATTTCCATAAGAATTGGTTCATATTTCTATGTAAGCATTTGTGTTCGTGGAATGCTATGGGAATGCGCTGAACTTAAGCTATTTTTCTGGCAATGTACATAACCTTCGATTTATTCATTTTGCGTGGTTCAGAGATCGTGGTCATGTGACCAGTTTGTTATGTTATTCAAAAAAATTCGCATGTAGGTAATGGTAACACTTAAATCACGATACCGTAATATCATCAAACATCGTCAGCGTAGAGTAAAATATCACAATTTACAATGCAATTAAATATACTATTAATATACACTAGAAACAAAAATGGAAGTATAATAGAGCCCTGATGTTGCCCATACTTAACATTGACTGGATTACCAACACAACGTTTTGAATTTCACTTGAATACACCTTTAAAAAGATAGCATTTAAATTATTTCAGTGTTCAGCCTTTTATGCAATCATCCTGCAATATCTGCAGCAATATAGGCAAATTTACTGAGTCAAATGCTTTTTTTATAATTCACATAGCTAACTATTACCTATTTTTTAATCAATATTTTTATTTACAATGTCAGCAAAGTTTTCCAGTGCATCCTTAGTACCTCTACCTTCTAAAAATCCATATTGGCATCCATCCATCTTATATATTGTATTACCTATGCTTTTTAAGGAAATACGTCAGATGCATAGCAATACATTACTCCATATTTTTATTAATAACAGAAAAAAATGAAAAAAATCTTAATTTGCCAAGTCTTTGTCGGATCCTTCTTTATAAATAGGACTCACTTGTGCAACTTTTAGACTCTCAGGCAATACTCCTCGAAATAAGGTTAAATTTATAACGGAAGTAAAAGGAAGAAATACTGAGTTCATCTTAACCCTTAAGCGGGCGCGCTGGCGCACTGAGTGCGCCAGTGAATGTAATTCTTGTGACAATTGAAGAGCTTTGGTATTAAAATAAATAAATGACTACGTATTCCTGCATTCATTCATAGTTCACCGTTTAGTGCTGATTTTATAATTTTTCAGCTGTTTATTTTCTTGTGGCAAGAATTATATTGGGGTAAGTCCACCCTTGGCGCACAAAGTGCGCCGCGCGCCCGCTATTGTGACGATTTTTTTCGGTGTAGAAGGGCTGGGAATTACATTTTTGAAGCACCATTTTTCCTCCTTATGTTTCATATTCTCCTTTTCTTTTTACAATTTGTTTCAACTGCTTTCTATTATTTTAACTCTCTAAAAAATATTATAAAATATGTGTTTATTTCAATTTTTTGCGCGGGAGACTCAAGCGTATTGGGTTTCTGCTAACACGTTTGAGGTTTTCTGTCAATCTTTGATACAAATAAATCTAAATGGCAAATACTTATTGAAGCTTACGGTTTGTTATATTGGCGACAATGGACCGAAAAGAAAGAACCTCTTTGTACCAGGCACCGATATACTTTCTCTTCGAATCCTGTCTCAGGTAAGTTAGAAATCAATTTTCAAAAAAATATCTCTTTCCATCTCGAATAGGACATACAAGTAAATTTCCGCCTAAATCGGAAGTAATTACTTTTTTCCAATATTTGAAGATCGACTAGCTGCATTCTTTGAGACTGAAATGGTCAGTGAGCTGAGAATAAGAAATAATGTCAAAGATACTAAGCCCGATCTGCAGCTTCCTAAACCAGCGAGATGTAAGTGATGTATGTTACAAAGGCTTATTGAAAATATTTTTTATATATTAGGGGCATATCAAGAATTGTATTTTGATTTAGCCTCCTGCAGATTGAAGTAAGAAGGAATTTTACTTTTCCCAGGCCAAAATTCACCAGAGACGTTGACATTCTAAAAGTCTTGCACGAGGTTGAGAGTGAGGATAGTTCCATCGATCAGATTAGTGAATCTACATCTGAGGATGAAGACATTGTTCATTCGGAACATGATTCGGTTTTTGAGCAGGTGCTTGACTACGAGGATGAAGATGAATGGAGTGTCAATAGCAGAAACGACATCTTTATCGCAATGGACAATGTTGTACATGGCATAGAACACCGCAGCAGAAAAAGTCAAAAAGCAAGACTAAAAACATTGTGAAAATTCTTCCTGAGCCTGCACGATATATCAAAGATATGATTTTACGCTTTTAATTGCATGAATGACGTATCCGTGATTGTGGAATTTTTTCCGAGAAAAGACCGTCCGATTGGAACCTCTATATGAATATGGATTTCAGAAAAATGTATCTTTGGTGTCTTACCGGCCAGAAAAAAAAAACAAATCAGTCATTCTCTTGTCAACAATGAACGATACAGGACAAATAGATCATAACACAGGGAAACCATATGCTATCATGGATTATTTCAGTACTAAAGATGGAGTCGATACAGTAGAGCAAATGTGCGGAACATATTCTTTTTCCCGCATAACAAGGAGGTGGCCGTTGGCTCTATTTTATGCTCTCTTGAATGTTGCCGGAATAAATGCGCTAGTGTTCTACTTTGCAAATGATGGAATTCCAAGAACTGAAAGCCGAGTTCTTTAAAGCGTCTGTCTTTGAAAGATCACTTAGTTGAGCGTTATAAAATAAACAGTCTACCGAGGGATGTAGCAACCGCCGATAATGCCAATAATAATATGCCAACTGCCAAAAATTATGAGGTAATTGAGCAGTCAATCAAAAAACGTGGAAGATTTGTAACCTGTGGTCGAGATAAAAATGTAAATAGTACCATAAGATGTGCTATTGGTGAAGTTTATGTGCGTAAATTACATTCTAAGATATCAATACGTTGTAATTTGTGCAGCAATGGAACTAATGTGATGTGATGCACGATATTTTATTTTTGTCATCGAGAATGCATATCGTTAAGAAATGCTTGCAGAAAGATTTTTCTCAGTAAAATTTAATATTCATTTAGTGGGTAATGAATTAGGTAATTCAAAAATAAATAATAAAAAATGCTTATGAAGACCGGCAGCACAAGTTAAAACCAAGAATTGGAATATGAAAATAATGGCGCACTCAGTGCGCCACGCGCCCGCTAGTGCTACGTTAAGAGGCGCGCCCGCTTAAGGGTTAATGTCCCTGATCCCTAATCTGTCTTCACCAGGTCCCTTATTTTAATGCTTGTTAAAAATATTTAGTATTGCCATCACTAACTTTTTTTATAAAAATAAAACATGAGTCGTGTTATAAGTTAAAACTGTGAGGTCACTATAAAATTTCTGTACTCATTGACATGTTGTCTCCTCGACTCCCATTATAAACTGTTTCAATTTTTTTTACACATTTCATTCTCTGTAGAATAATACGTAAATGACTTACTATAAGATCATCATTATTTTTTTCTTTATTCCTACCAGCCATTCTATTAATTTCTTTCCATTAAATCCAAATATGAATAAATATGGGTAAAAACTGGAGAATGTTTAAAAATATTTTTTTTCCAAACGTGGTTTTCATATACTATCCAAAATAAATAACGAGGAAAATATTTTATAGATTCAAATAATGGATGCTTCATTGGAGGCAGGTATACAGAGAGAAGAGAGCACATTTGAGCACTCACAGTGTGTGGTTTTAAGCCTATTACCTCTTCCAAAGCCAGCTTGGTGAAACGGATTCCATGGAAGCGTAATATTTACAAATGTGTTGTAGGGAATCATGGGAATAACAAAAAAGTAATCTTCAACCCGACATCGCGGCTATCAAGCACTATTTGAATTAATGTTTTCACACGGTATTCCCAGTTATTTTTTAGCAGTGATTAGCACAACTATTAACTAATATTTAAAAGGAGACTTAACCTTAAATAAATTAATGAATAAACTTAGGGAACAGTATATTTTTTTCGAGTGGCAACACGGTAAAAACTAAAACATGATTACAAGTAGTAACGCTATAAGTGTGCAGTGTTGGCTATGTTGCAAGGGAATCCGTTTTCGCAGCGATAAATTTATTCTCCAATAAATTAGAATAAAGAGTTTTCAGAAATTAGGGCGATTTGCTCACACTAATCTAACAGCAGGAATAGAGGGATTTTCTATGCATTAGTTTCCGGATTGTCAAAATAAAACAAATATTTTCTCTTGGATGCAGTAGCGAATATAGCAGTTTAAAGTTAATAGGCTTCACAACGGATTCCGAGGAACTCTACGAGCCTACATAAGAGTTTATAAAAATTCACGAGCATACAAAAACATTTTTTTAGGGGAAATAGTTTCCACCAATAGCCTCCCTCTTGAAAAGCATATATTAGTCATTCTGGAAGAGCTAGAAATAAAATGCCCTAGCAACATCGTTGCCCAACACATTTAGAGGCTTTCGGCAAGTGATGAAGAGAGACTGATGACATGACACGACATGACATGCTTTACTGGGGGCCAGTAGATACCGCTTCCCATTTTGTTCAGTTCAGAGAACAAATTCATGGCATGAAACAACAAAGTGTGGCTGCGGTACAGACTACATCCCTTTTCAGTGCCCACCCCACCTTTTCCTCCGGCAAACCTCAATTGTGCCGAAAAAACAGCTCTCAGTGTCACGCTCTAGATGTCATGGACGCCGTTCACGGGATTTAACATTAAAATATCCAGGAATCCTAATTGTAATCAGATCACCAAGACATGGCTATTATTTTCACCTTTTCCTGAAATTTTGACGATTAGTCGCAGATTATTCTACACCAACCACCATGTATAAAGCAGACAACCGCAATGGTTTTCCGGAATTTTAACAATTGTTCCGCATATTTATCCGTGGTAAATTAATTTTTTTCAATCTATCTTCGTAAACGTTAGCTGTTTATCTTAAAATCTGATAATTATTATTAGATTTCCATGCTTAGGTAAAAGCTCAAGCCCTTAAATTATGTAGCCGTTATCAAGAAATGCCTGCCAGTATTCATGTGTATCCACATCTACGCAACACTCTGCGAGTCACCACAAGGGTGTGCGGCAGGGGGTGAAGAAAACCAAACATGCAACATTGACATGCAACTGGGATACTACATGCAAGCATGCTAGATAATAGGGTCACATACAGTTAGATTGTTAGTATCTGCATAGTAATAAGGGGTTGGTTGTTAATACATGCATCATGCACAACAGAATACTCTAGCACTAATTCACTTACCTAACCCATTTCTATGCAGCCTATTCTACTCTTTAATGGTACGTAGGAAAAATGACATTTTAAATCTATCGGTACAAAAATATATCTCTCAAATCACTAACTATCATAAATCCATCGAGGTGATTTGCTAAATCTGGAAAACGACCCCATGTTAGCTTTGTGAGTCTAAAACACGGGATATTCTGTCTTTGAAAACTCTGTATGCGGAATTTAGGTCAGGGTATGGAGCGGCGGAGGGTGGGAAAATGTGGGTGGTATATTATAGCCAGTGGGAATCCTTATTTCAGAACTCATTCCCGTTTGACATTTTTCTTCTTTTTGAGATAAGCTCTAATACATCTACATCTACATAATATCCTGCAAGCCACCATAAAGGTGCGTAACAGGGGTTGAATTCTCACCAAAAATGCACTACATATCATGCATAAGAAAAGGATTAGTAGTTATATACTGTTCTAAACTTCACTCTTTAAAAAATATAGCAATGGCAAAGCAAACATGCAAAAACATGCTGTTAGTTGGGTTTGCTTCAAGTCCTTATACCAACATGCAGCTATCAATGTTATCCATTGCTACACTCGTATTAGATTTATTTACCGTTATTCATATCCCTAATTGTAGGATGAAAAAAAGGACATTTTGAATATGTCAGTTCGGGATTCAATTTATCTAATTTTGTGATTATGGTCCAGTCTACCACAGTAAGTTGGGGTTCGCAAAATATTTTTAACATCATCACTGAAAATATGGTCCTGGAATTTGTTTAAGAGATTAAGTCAAAATTTTAACCTGCGATCTGACAAGGATTCCCAATTTAATACATTTAATAGACTGGTTACACTAATAAGGTTATCGTACCGTCCCTTTGCATATCTTGCCGATCTTCGTTGCACACGTTCAAGCTCATTATTTAGACCGATTTCCTAGGACTACCATACACTGGCGATAATGTCTTTTTGCGGCGGTGTTACACCACGCTTCATTTCTGGAAAATATTTGTGTGGTTCCCTAGCAAACTAAAACTTTTTAAACTAAAGAAAAGAAAGTCAATGTATGTGCCCAACCTTAAAGCATAATTTTGGAGGATATTTGAAAAAAAAATGCATTCCCCAACGCCGAAGAAATGATTTAGGCGAATCAAATATAAATTATATGTAAATCTCATTTTGCAACCTGAGAAACTGAAATTATTAATTCACCCAAAACTTCAACTAATTTCCTTACTATTTTTTTTTCATTCCTTTATGTTTTCGACAAGTTATTTTGGTAAAACGATCTGTTGCTCCTTGAGACCAAGCACATTTTTATGAGTTGAAAAAATATGGCTTGAATAACTTCATACGAGATAAGGGAGGTTTGGTACGAAAGAAATGACGATAATGATCACAGGTAAATGAGAAGCGTGTTGGCTTATTTCTGGATAAAACCTGTGTTCATATGTTTCAGCACAAAAAGAAATACGGCCATTATCAAATTTCACCGACACTTCAACAGGACGAAAACTCTTGAGAATCAAGTCCGTCGGCCAGCCAAGAGCTTGGCGCTTGGTTTCGTTAAATTTCAAACTTCCTTGACCAAAATGAGAGATTGAAGATTTAAAGGAATATAGGGATTAATTAGAAGTAGTCATTGTAAATAAAGATTAACACTATTGAATTCGAGCAAATACGTGAACCTTGAGATAATGGACCTATGATGACATTCTCGAACTTTCTATTGTCCGAAGACTGTGGTTATATTGCAGATTGCATTAACAATACGACAAGGAGCGGTACAAATTCTTAATGCTTGATTATGTCTGGGAAATGTCAAGCTGTCTCGTTTATGATATGCGTGATTAATTCTGAGGCTGGTACAAGTTACCTATATACCGGCCCAGAACGAGTAAGTTAACACGCGGGTGAAGAAGGTGAGAGAGCGGAATTCTCTCGACTTGGAACTTTGGTTTTTCTGAGGGGAAGGGGGCCAGCCTTCAGACGGGCGGCTGGGCAAATGCCCGGCGATGACCTTACGGTATCGCGGGCATCGATTTAGACGGCCCCGTCAAACCTTTCCCGCCTACCCTGACTTCACGGGCACGCGAGGAGATCTCCCCAGGCGACCCATCCGCGATTCAATTATCAGACGCGTCAACGACCACCGAGAAGAGGCCTATCCAGGATCCATCCAAGGTAAACACGAGAGAGTGGTGACTCATAGATGCCTGTCTCTCCTGAGGGCAAAGAGGGGCAAACGACCATTCACTGGCGAAATTGGGAACACGACGCTTCCTCCTCAAAATTTCTCCCCCCCCCCCCCCCCACCGATTCAGGCGCAGTCATGATGATGGGAGCATGATACAATGAATAATTTCATAACACCGCCGCGATATCTGTTCGATAATTTGTCGAACCTCCGCCACGGCCATGAGCGATACATTAACAGTTCGTTCAATAGATTATCTGTGGTCAGGCGGACGGGCCTTAGTGGATGACCCTCGTCAGGTGTCTTCATCCTCGATCGTTATTTACCTTGCAGTTCCGTTTGTTTTCATGGAAAAATTGAATGCCTTACTTCCGGTTTCGATAACCCACACATTTCCAATCATTCATGGTGACCGCTCACACCATATCCCTTCTGCTGGTCAATGCAACTAGTCCTCCCTTCAACTTATAAGGTTCTTCATTTTCACCAGCTATTGTGCTTCATTTCTCAGCCTCGACATCCATACTTCATTAATTAATTTATTATATATATGATATATAATATGTAAGTAAATATCATTAAAAAAACATATAATAATATGCATATATATATGCACATAATTATAAATCAAGAACTATTAATCATTATATGAATCAAATTTGCAGTGAAATGCCTGAACCATAATGCACACTTTGAACGCATGAACGAACATTTTGACGGCAGTTGATAAATCATGGAAAAAGATTTTTCCTTTTCATTCTTTTCAACGGTAATTAACGAAACATTGTTAAAAAAAGATTTTTAGCCGCACTGAGGATACATTTCAACCTTTATTCATGCGACCAGATTTGTAAAGGTACTGCTAGGCAGAAGCGATATCATACGGAAAAACTCGTGGAATCGGAATATAGCAGCAGCAGAATTTGAGCTTATGTGCTGTGTAAGATGTATGCCTGGCTTAGGACAAATCGTACCATATTGCATAAAATTTTAATGAATTAAACCCATTATATGACAAATTAATGACCTCATTTATAACACCACTAAAATGCTAGGAAGACTACGAACTCGTGACCTTTGGGTTTACGCGCGAGACGTTGCTGAAGGGATACCATAGTTGACATCAGCTAATATTCTTCCGCAAAAAGTATATCAAACAGCTGCATTTTTTTCTGTTTAATCATTCTGTGCCCAGTAAACAACGATTTTATGGCACCTTTTTGTGGTACGATTTTACGTGTACTATTATTATGAAGTTCTGGAAATGGCGCCGGCATTGTTCAGCCCGCGTCAATCGCAATAATTTATAATCACAAAATTAGAAAAATTGATTGCCGAACTGACAGATTCAAAATGTCCTTTTTTCCTCGTACTATTAGGGATATGAATAACGATGAATATATCCAGTACGAGTGTAACCCAACTAACAGCATGTTTTTGCTAGTATGCTTTGCTATTTTTATCTTTTTTAAATAGTGTAGTTTTGAACAGTACCTATATAAATATACTAATATTTTTTATGCATGATATGTAGTGCATGTTTGGTGAGTATTCACCCCCTGCCACTCACATTTATGGTGGCTTGCAGGGTATTATGTAGATGTAGATGAATATTACAGAATAGGCAGCATACCTAAGGGATAGGAATGGGAGATATTTTAGAGTAGTTTGTAGTGCATGATGCATGTATTAATCCTTTAAATACTATATCAGTCTAGTTGCATCTAGTTACCATACAATCTAGTTGCATGGGACCCCATAGTTGCTTGTTTGCATGTCATTAGTGCATGCTTGGTCATCTTCACCCCCTGCCACTCACCCTCGTGGTGGCTTGCAGGATATCGTGTAGATGTAGATGTAGATGAATCGAGAATGGAGATGCCAGGCGATGATTTATTAAGGGGCAAAAAACATGCAACTTGCCGGAGATGATCCGAAATGATTTGCAGGAAGACAAGCCGAGAGCTGAACACTGAGGTTCACCCCGGAAGGGGTTTGAACCCGGTCCTCGTGGTCCTGGGATCCTCACGAGCGCTTATCTCGGCTGGCATCACGGAACACTCACGGGGCCCCGATAAGGGGAGCAATGGCGTGGATGGAGGCGCCCGAAACAATGGGGGGGCGGGCCGAGTGCAAAATGGGACGCCCGATTGCCCGGGGCGTTCTCGCGGAGCGGAAACGCGCGGGAGACTTTCCTTATAAGCCGGGGTCGGGTTTGCAGAGCCGGGAGATCCTTCCGGGGTGGGCGGAGAGAGTTCCCGCCGTCTTCACGCTCGGCTAGAGGCGAGTAGAACGAGCAAGTGCGAGGGAGCCTCGGCGCACGAAAGTGAGGCCCTTTCTTATGTGGTACATGTTAATGAAACTAACATGGCTGTCGCGCGTGCATTTCAGGAAAAAAAGAATACGTTCCGCGGCTGTATTTGCCAATTAAATTTCAGGTCAATGGTCTTCATCACAATAAGAGCATCTAGACAATGAGCTGAGCGCCGAGGCTTACCGAGGCAGGCGTTTATTCACGTTTATAAAAATGCGAAGGCACTCGTTTCATGTTATGTTGAAAATTGGTTAATTTAAACATATAGGTAAGTTTAAAATGTGCTCCACTACCTCGCATCAACTTTAACCTAAAACATGAAATGTAATTAATTGAGTCGATTGAGCCGATTCGATTTTCCTTTCAAATTCATTTTTATCGCATTTTGTTAAGTGCATAATATTTTATTCAGCTAGAACATTTACCATCGTATTGTAGCCAGGTGTCATGATATAAGACACTCAAAGAGGAGGAAAGGTAATATTAATTGGTTTTCAAAATCTTTTTTTTACCACGGAGAGTCACATTTTTCTTTCACGTTGATTGTCAATGCATTTTTAGGTGAAGGAGGCAAGGACCACTACCACTGCTACAACTGCAAATTATTGTTCCAAATGTTATCCTTGATATGCAGTAAGATTTTTAGATATGGTTAAAACTTTGGCTAATATTTGGACAGGGGGTTAAAACAACCGGTACACCAACTTTTTCCTACCATAATACCCAGCTACTCCTTAAACCTTTCATCATTATCATTTTCTATAGTCATTTATCCTCATTCATTCGGTCGCATTACTGTCTGTTTTCGTCACTAAATTCCTTGCTAGAATTCACCAACCGTCGCTATCACACTCTCATTACCGACTTATTTTTTTCAACATTCATGACTATTAGTCTTCTGTATGATTCACCAACCTATTTTGCATCTTCCGCTATGTGCTCTGCTGATTCCCTCATTTGATTGAGTGCCAAATTTTGCTCGGCCTCGTTTCCTCTCAATCATAGTCCCCACGTGTTTTAAAAATTACTCATGCTCAAATGCTTCCATTCCAGACAAAGTGTGACATACAGTCTATAAATCGCTAAGCAATATTCTCTATCTGCTATCCAAGCGCTGCTTACTGTCACTGCGAAAACCGTCCAAAAATAAAGTTCGAAAATTCTGGAAAATATTCATGTGGTTCCCTAGCAAACTAAAACTTTTTAAACTATAGGGAAGAAAGTCAATGTGTGTGCCAAACCTTAAAGCATAATTTTGGACGATATTTGGAAAAAAGCTCATGAATTTCCCATCGCCGAAGAGAGGATTGAGTCGATTCAAACATAAGTTACATGTAAATCTTATTTTGCAACCTGCTAAACTGTAAACTATTAGTTCAAACCAAACTTCAACTAATTTCTCCAAAAGAGAGGGCTCGTAAAGGGCTCTCAGAGCCGCTCACTTTTTAATCTGGGTGTATAGATGATACATAGAGAGTATAACTTAAACTCTGATGGATCTTCTTGCATCCCCAATTCTCCCTCCCTCTCTAACGTCAAAATGCCCATAGAGACGCACCCACTATCACCACCCCAATGCTCCTCCCAATTCACCTATTTGGGCCCATTATCCTCGTGGTCGCGGGGAGAGGTGCAATCTTCGGGAAAGGTCTCCACATTGGGCCTATAATTAGCCTCTCGTCTCAGCGATTCTCTTGGTAATTAATACGTAGTTGCGGGAACTCGCGTCCCTGCGGCTGGAGTGGGCGGGGTGAAATTCGGGAGCGGGAGAAGGTGGTCTGGGTCGGACGGGATAATGCGCCAAAGTAAGTCAATTAATGTGCGCGCGTAGGCGTCGTCGCGTTTGAAGGGACCGCCTCTCCCGCCTGGTAGCGATTGGCGCAAACCGAAGACTACGGGAGTGTGTAAGAAGGGACCATCGGGCCGAAATTTCCAACGGTGGATTCGTCAGGCTACTACATGGCTCCAAATTCATCCGTTCCCCTGTATATTGTAGAGTAACCATTCAGTTGTTGCTGTTATTTGGGGAGGCGACAAGCGAGTGAAGCCATTTGCGCCAGAAGACAGGTGGGTAACTGGGTAAGGGAAGAGTTTTTATGGAACGGAGGAATGGTGGAGAGAAACCCGGCGTGGGGATAAGCCAGCTCTACCTAGAGGCGCCAAGGGACCACGGCATAGCATTCCATCCGACAGACGGAGTAATGAACGCGAATGCTCTCCAAAAGCCACCCAAGTATGACAGTGAAAAGTCCGTCAGTGTCGCGAGTCAAACCAGGGCCCTCGGAATGAGAGACTAGTAATTATTCAAGCCACTCTAGCCACTACACCAATTCAAATTTCTCAAAAGTTCTCAAATTCAAATTAGAGTGTTTTGTGTTAAAATACTAAAATTAAATATTTCTGTGGGCTAAAATGTAATCAAGAATATTTTGCCTACATTTAGGACGGGGTAGTCGTAATTTTTTTCTCTTTTGAGGCACTTCTTTTCATTGCAGATTAACACGTAGGTATTATTCTATTCAATCTCGTCATCGATATTCATGCAACATCTACATCTACACGATACCCTGCAAGCCACCACGAGGGTGTATGGCAGGGTGTGAAGATCACTAAGCATGCACTTCTAACATGCAACACAACAAATTTGTTAGCTTCTTGATGCTTATAGTAATTGATCTCTTTTTCCAAACACATAATAAGAACTAAAGTTTTCCGACGAACGGTTTAAGATATTTTCAAAATTTGTTGCCTATTCGTTTCGAAGGTGGTATATGCCAATCGTTAAACGGAGAACTATATCAGCGGCGATATAAAGTAGAGGGAGTGGAGCATAAGCAGTTAAGGCTCGGAATCAAAGAGGTGTATGCGGAATGGTAGTACATCTACATAATACCCTACAAGCCACCTGAAAGGTGTGTGGTAGGGGGTGAATTCTCACTAAACATGCACTACATGTCATGCATTTAATGGGATTAGTATTAAATCTCACCAAATAGAATAGTCTCTCTCTGTGAATGAATTATCACCAATAGAATTCCTACCAAACATGCACTACATCTTCTACATCTACATCTACATAATACCCTGCAGACCAACATAAAGGTGTGTGGCAGGGGGTGAACTCTCACCAAATATGCATTACATATCATGCATAAAAAAAGGATTAGAACTTGTATAGGTACTGTTCAAAAATACGCTATTTAAAAAAAGATAAAAATGGAAAAACATACATGCAAAAACATGCCGTTAGTTGGGTTAGCTATAAGTCCTTATACCAACATGCAGCTACCAATTTTATCCATTGCTACTCTCGTACTGGATATATTTACCGTTATTCATATCCCTAATAGTACGAGGAAAAAAGGTCATTTTGAATCTGCCAGTCCGGCAATCACTTTCTCTAATTTTGTGATTTTGGTCCAGTCTACCATAGTAAGTTGGGGTACGCAAAATATTTTTAACATAATCACTGAAAATATGGTCTTGGAATTTGTTTAAGAGATTGTCTTACTTTCAACCTACGTACTGACAATGATTCCCAATTTAATTCATTTAATGGACTGGTTACGCTAGTAAGGTTATCATACCGTCCCTTTACAAATATTGCCGATCTTCGCTGCTCACGTTCAAGGTTTTTACTTAGACCGATTTCGTAGGGATCCCATACACTGGCAGCATATTCCAAATGAGGTCTAACAAGGGAAAAGTAGCTGATATCTCGTACATGATCGTTACATTTACCCAGTACTCTTTTGACGAATCCCAGTTAACGATTCGCTTGACCCATTATTTCACGTATGCGTTTACCCCAGGAAAGATCATGTGTCAGTCCTATTCTAAAATATTTAATGGATTCCACGTTTGTTAATTCATTATTACTTATTTTGTTAGTGCTGGGGGAGAGTTATTCTTTTTCCAAAAATTCATTTAAAGACATTTTTAAAAGTTTAATTCTAACTGCCATGTATCACACCAAGTTTCAATTGCTTGTAGGTCAATATTTAAATATTCTTTATTATTTGGGCATAGAATTTCCCTGTACACTACTGCGTCATCGGCAAATAGTAGACACACAACAGGCTGTTGGAACACATGCAAGCACCCATTCATGAACAGACAAAGGGTCCTTCGGGGCGAAACGCTTAGGAGTCATCCGCGGTGATAAGGGACTTCCTCAAGCCCTCCCCCAAAATCTCAGTGGGGCAAGTGCTAAGCGGCATCCTGTCGACCCAACCGGAGCCTAGTTTTCCGCCCATCTCAGAGCCAGCTAACTCCATCTAGCCTGAAAGGCCAGTGCCTTAGAGGCGCAACAGAATCCCGCAGGATGCGGTAAAAGATTGGGATGCGGGAGGACTACCCGGGGGGAAGCTCAGTGAGTGTGCCCTCGGTTAACCGCACCCACATTCCCACTGAAGAAGCTCGCCCTCGCGTGGTGCGGGTCTTGGGGTGTCTCGGCAAGCCGTGGAGCGGTCTGCCGGGTGTCAAACGGGCCAGTGGGATGAGGAATGGGAGGGTAGGCTTATTGGCGCGGCACTCACCCGCAGAGGTCATGGACTGTCTTTGACTCGGCGACGAGATAGGTCGTGGGCGGAGATGCGGCAACCCTTAGAGGCTTCGACCCCAGAGGCTGCCCCAAGCGCGGGACGGCTCAACACGACATGAACTCTGGAGCATAAGTGCCAAGTGATGCGCGGACTTCCTAGGATGCACGAATTTAATCACGCAAAAGGAGCGAGCCACATTTCATCAACAGTCATAAGTACTCCAGCTATCTGGTAATTACGGAAGAGTTAATCAATTTACGAATGTTTTTAAATATTGAATTAAAATTCACTCATTTGGCATTATTATTCACACGGCCATGCCAAATATCTTACATTTTTATTATCTTTTAATGCCCTATTGCCTTTTTTCAGATCATTACCCTCGCCTCCTCTTGAGAAAAGGAAACAACATGAAACGTTGGACTAATAATTTCACTACCGTAAACGACTTTGTGCCCAGAAATGAATTTCTTATTAATTTGTTCAAAAATAACCCTCATGATTCGGGCCACGTATTTTAACTTACACTTTTTGCAGGGTTAATAGGTCGCAAAGAAAAACATAGTCGCTTCTCTGTGGTAGTCACCAATGATTCGATAGTCCAAATAATACCACATTTCAAAGGATAGCTTTCAATCAACTCTTTTGTGCCCTGTGGATTGACTAACCTGAGCGGCATGCATGGAGAAACATTTTGACAAATAATGAGATTTCTTCGTAAAAATTGACCCACAAATCAAGATATCAAGTTGAGTTAATACCTCTAATTATAATTATAGGGCTGCGCAGATGATGCAACATCATCCATTGTCAGGCTATCTCAAACATTCAATGTGAATCGATATTAAATCTGAGTTGCTTTTTTTAAAGTTAAGCGAAAATAGCCTTCTTTGGCTATTCACTTAAAAATAATGCTTGAGATAGTTTCACCACCATGAAGTTTTTTTCAGATGAAGCAATGAGGAAACTTCTTTCCCTAACTCAGTATTAAAACAGGTACATAGTCAGCATGAATTATCGTTCAGGACAGTTCCAATACGTATACAGGACATTTAAATCATATGAATGACAGAACATTTTCAATCCGTCTCACTCTGTCAATTTTTTCTCTCTACGCAAAAATGTTTTATCTCCTTTTTCACTGAAAAAGAAAACTGTAACTTTGATTACCCATATTCCTTGCAATGGTTTAGGCTGTTTACCAATCACCCTTCAACTCATGAAGAAAAATATGACCTCAAGAATGAGTGATTCGAAAGTCAATGTTTGCCCTAGCAATTGAAGGTGCTAGTCCACAATCCAATGCAACCAAGATTACACAGGAGAAATCAAAACACCTACCAAATTGATCCGGGACAGATTTAGAGGGCCATGAAACAACTAAGAATCAAAAAGGCAATCGGTAGGAGAAATATGATCACGGCTTAGTCTCCTTTGGCAACGGGGAATTGAGGTACACAAGGTATTCAGCGTAATCAACGAAGCGGTACCGACGATTCTATTGGGTTCTAAAATAAATAGAAAAGCAAGAAACAATTGGAAGATAAAAGCGAAAGTACAGGTAATGAAGATGGGAATATTTCCTTCCCTCAACCAGAACAAGGAACCAGGTCTAAAAGAAAAGACAGAAAAATGAAAGCTCTTTGTTTTAGGTTACTAGAAACTTCCAGCATCTTCCTTTTCTTTCTCATGAAAGGCTCTTTTAAGCACAGGTAGGTGAAGATTTGTATATTACTATTATTTCCTTCCCTTTTTGTAACTCGATGCCCTTTTTCTGCTTCCCACCATATGCCGAATCATTTACCTACATCTATTGGTCTCTAAATGGAACCAGACCCACAATGCGTTACAGCCACACGCGTTTGCAGGTTGGTGAAGATTTGTAATTATATAATTAATAAGTCGGGGAATTATTGTAAAAAAAACAATAATTCCTCGACTCTACTGCACGTCTTCACAGTAACAATATCAACCAAAACCTTTATGAAAAAAAATCTCCAAACATTTTTTACGCAAAACTGCACCCCTCCACTTTCAAAGCACACTCTATGATTTTTAAAAAATATTTATTTAAGCGTGTATTAGTTTTTCTCTCAAGAGAAAACTCACTTCAGAATCTATTATCTCCAAACAATTGCAGTAGCACTTCCACTCCAATGCAGATGAGCTACTTATAATCCGCTTGTAAAATGGTCCAGTCAACTTCCACTTGTATGCATGTACTTTAACTTTAACATCACTGAATTAGGCTTCCCTATTTATTCATAACTTTTTTGCATGAGCCATCGTAGGTAAAAAATATTTTCTAGTCCAAATGAATTGGTATGTTCACGTGTATCTGGAGAAATTACTACTACAATCAGAATTAGCAAAATAATGCAGAGAATGGAGCATTTAATATGCCTAGAGAGAGAAAACCGCGGCTATCGTGCAATGGTGCATGCCCCATTACATCTACATCTACATAAGACCCTGCAAGCCACCTCAAAGGTGTGTGGCAGGGGGTGAATACTCACCAACCTTGAACTACATATCAAGCATTTAAAAGGATTAGTATGATATATTAGTCTAAACTGCAATATTTAAAAAGATAAAAATACAACTCTAAGCATGCACAAACGTGCTGTTAGTTGGGTTACCTTAAAGTCGTTACACCAACATACTGCTTGTTGGTGTAACGACTCCAACGGTGTACACCCTCCCCCCCTATGCTATGGATTAAATCACTCGTATTGGACATATTTACCGCTATTCATATCCCTAATTGTAGGATGAAAAAAGGACATTTTGAATCTGTCAGTTCGGCAATCAATTTC
Organism: Platycnemis pennipes; assembly: GCA_933228895.1. NCBI lineage: Eukaryota > Metazoa > Arthropoda > Insecta > Odonata > Platycnemididae > Platycnemis > Platycnemis pennipes. Next base: position 99,568,095 of record OW121846.1, on the reverse strand, counting down.
TCTAATTTTGTAATTATGGTCCAGTCTACCTGTTGGGGTTCGCAAAATATTTTTAACATCATCACTGAAAATATTATCTTGAAATTTACTTAAGAGATTAAGTCTAAATTTCAACCTGCAATCTGACAATGATTCCCATTTTAATTCAGTTGATAGACTGGTTACGCTAATAAGGCTATCGTACCATCCCTTTACAAATCTTGCCGATCTTCGCTTCACACGTTCAAGTTCTTAATTTAGACAAATTTCGTAGGGATCCCATACACTGGCAGCATATTCCAAATGAGGTCTAACAAGGAAAAAGTAGCTGTATTCTCGTACATGTTCGTCACATTTACCCAATACTCTTTTGGATTACAATTGTTCCCTCGACTTTGGCGGGTCGAGAGAGGTGCTAGACGGCTGAATTCGGACGGAGCAAGAGGAGCCTTGGGGCAATTTTCGTCAGGCCCGGTACCGTGAGCCGATTGGTCCAAAAAGAAAGGGCCGGCAAGACACCCCCACCCGTTCTGTGCTGCCACTGACCGAAGACGCTCACCGTCTCGCTGGAGTCCTCATCGTCCCGCCCTGAGGGAGTAAAGGTGGCCGCTGTGTCTCCCCCCCAATTTCTCTCCTACTAAGGGTTGTCCATCCCTTTTCTTTCGCCCGCCCCAGGACGGTGTCCCGTCCGGGAAACTGTCGGTCATCAGAGGACACTGGTGCCTCTACTGACGCCGCCGTCGAGGAGCCGCCATCAGGACCGGCTTTACGCGGGGAAATGAAACTTACCAAGTCCACGCAGAAATAAACTGTAGAGAACATTGAGTAAATTGGGGGAACAGTAATGTTTTTTCATGTCTAGTGGGAGGTAGAGATCGAGCAGGGAAGGAAATATTTGTGGGTTTTTGTGTCAGGGAACGCTTAGCCTCCCTCATAGAGGTACGATTTCAAGTTCTTATTGCTGTTCATCCCGGGCAAGAGCCCTTCTGGACACCCTCATCTAAAATCCTCTCGATTCGATTTTCTGAGTGTCAGAACTTCGTGGTAAATCGCAGGTGGCCCAAGGAAAGGAACTGGCCCCCCTACCCTGAATGTGTGAATTTCGTACGCCATTGGCTTAGTACGGGGTGAGCTCTACTCTCACCTTTCAAAGACCAACCTTCGGGTTGAATCACTTAATGATAACTGGTCATATTTTTTTGTATTCATACATGTCAAATTCATATCATCATCCTCATCCAATCAACATCTCATTAGGATTAGTTGGTAAACTAAATAGCAAATTTCAGTTGTGTATTTGTTCTGACCAAAAAATTATATGCTGTCTAAAAAACTAAGCAAGGGAGTTAATCTATTCCTTTACGCGAGTGAAAACGGAAATCGGAAACCCCCCCACATTTTGTTATACGGGTCAACCCGCCTCGACCTTCCAGGTGACTGGACTCAACCCCGCGCCTCCCGCAGGTGTGGAGGGTAGTTAGGAGGTCCGGTGAGCGTCCCCTCCCCTTGCATTCCCTTAGCCCTTCGGGCGGGACGGAGAAGGCTAAGGACAAAAGGGGAAGTTACTCAAAAATTGTGACGAAGATCTGCGTTTAGACATTGTTTAATGCTTGATTCTGAGCAAATGCCACTTACACATAATATATTACCCAAGCAATTGTTAAATACCTAAAATAACTATATTGTAGGGCATATATCCAGTTCTCAAACTGTTGACGATGGTGTGCTATCAACACCATAAAACTCACACCACAGGCTTAAATTACCAACTCCAACTCATATACACACTCGAGGCAATTGGAGTTGTGATGACGGAAGAGAGCGGTAAACAAATTTAAATAGATGCTGTACAGCTGTAAAGATAGGTAGTGTGCAGCTGTAAAGATAGGTAGGATGATATAATTTATACACTAAAACTTACATGGTGAAACTATGTACCATTGGTTTTTAATTGGTGGAGGAAAGAAGTACATATATGCACGAGAATGAAGAGAATCATTTCCATACCCAAGTTTGAAACTGCCTTCAGATAGCTTTCGCATCTGAATGCCCTCTAAATATTCTAAAGACGTCTATTTGCATACATTGCCCAGATAATTAGAATTGAGTGAATTATAAATCTCGATTTAATGAAAAATTGAGAAATTATAAATCTCGTGTTCAAACAAAAGCTCGGTCTGACAAAACTTTGGTGCGTACCTATCTAAATAATCACCTAAAACTTCTTCTAACGGAAAAACAAAAGTAATTACTTAGCATCTAAACCACGTAAGAAGGTAAGTTTTAAAAGCATACTACTGCAATAAAACATCCCAAAAAAGGAAACGACCAAGGTGGGCCACATCGCAAGAAATCCACCAGCTTCGAATCGCAAAACTATAAGAGTCTAACAGCGGTATACTGTCGTCATTCAAGCAGAAATTCAAAAGCCAACATTTATAAATTCCCCTCCCTTTCCACAGAAATCTGTCACAAAACTCAGGTTTCTTAAAAAGTCACTTGACTCGTATACTGCTCGTACGGCCACTTTACATCGAGCTCTAAAACAAAAACAGATACACAGAACACGCAGCCAAGCCCCGGGTGCTGAAAAACCGAACAGGCGGGGCTCCAACCGGTGACCTCAAGAATGGCAGGCGACGGCTTTACCCTGCCACAACCGAGCCAGGCCAAAGTGTATATTTTTGCCGGGCAAGGTGTATATTTGCAAAAATATACACCTAGTACTCCAGACGAGAACAACTTTGCTTGGTCGCACGACTCGCTTGGTTCGTGAAAGATGACATTTGTCGAGGGCGTCCAAGAAGGAGAAGAACATGGACCGCCGTGGGTTCTTCGGGAATCGGGGGGCAGAACGGGGAAAAGTGAGGTGTCGAATGATGTGGCTGAAGCACTTTGTGCCCAAGAGGAGTTTACGACAGGATATAGACTGCAAGAGGGCGACGACCGACAAAAGCTGGAGCTCCGCCTCCAATCGTATCGCTTAAATGATCTCCAATATTCGGATAACGGATTCGGCAGAACTTCGGCCTCGGCCAATTGTTAAGATGATTTGTTCCACTCCGCCGATCACGAGAGAGTCATCGAGGTGAGCAGTGAAACTTTCTTCCCGTAAGATTCAAGCGACCACACAAATGGCGACCCCAATGGGATAGGTTTCAAGTTACTCCCTATAATGCTCTCCCATAAGAGATAAATTTCAGGTTTTCACACAGAAGCGCCACATATTTATTCTTTTTCTTCAAAGACTTTGGGCATCAAGAAATATGGATTATTATATCAATTTCACTAGAATGATGCAACCATTATGCTTAAAGATGAGTTCGACAAGAGTTTCATTTTTTGGTGGCACCCCACGGTAGGCGGGGTGTGCAGAATATCTTGAAGGACAACTGTGGGCCTACGGGTCACGCAAAACGTTAAGTGGAGAAGGACACTCCCTTGAGTGCTTGGAGGCTCCTTATCAGTGAGCCCATCATGCGCATTATCAAAACTTGTACTGAGATAGATGCATGCCGAAAGCTGAAAGACGATACGTGGACGTTGACTTTAGAAGAACTAGATGATTTTATTGTAATACTTTATGCTACAGGAGCGTGTGGCATCAGGGGTCTGGGTTACAAAAAACTATGGGATAGTGAATGGAGTTCGGCATTTTTTCCAAAATTGGCAGAACAATACCTTGAGAAGGGACGAAACATGACAACGGATAATTTTTTCACCTCCCAAAAATTAGCCGATGAACTGAGAAAAAGAAAACCCAGCTTGGTCGGTACCGTGAGAAGACAGAAAAAGGAAGTTCCTTCGTCCGTGGAAAATTATAAAAATCCACTCTACTCCACTGTATTGTACAGGAATAGACACAATCTGTTTACAATTTACCAAGGTAAAGTAAAAAAAATGTTTTAATTCTTAGCTCTTTCCACTCAGGTTGCATTGTTGATGAGAAAAAGGCAAAGAAAATGCCAGAAACAGTAGGTTTTTATAATGAAACGAAACTGGTGCAGACGTAAATGATGCAATGCATTCCAAATGACCCGATTGCATAGTGTGCGAGCTACGTCTGGCCAATTCCTGTTATTATAATATTTTAGATTTGGCTATGATAAATGCTCACTATTTTCAAATTAGTGAATGGTACGAGTATAACAAGAAGGTCATTTATTTTGAAAGTAGCTCAAAAACTTGCTGAACCATATAAACAAAAAATGCAACCTCCACAAACAGAGCAAAGTTTTTTATCGAGGAACAGTCAGGGAACTAGAAAACGTTGCGAGATAAGAAATTACCATGAAAATAAGACAAAAGAAGTGTTTTTCTGCTGCAATGAATATGCATGCGGATCCTGCAAAACCAGAAAAACTATTTGCTATGGCTGTGACAGCAATAACTAAGATGAGTGAGCTAGAAAATTATCTAGTCACAATTTAATTTTCATTTGACGAAAAATCATGGAAAAATGCAAAAAAGAAATATTCTATGATTGCTACCCAGTTAGAGTAGCTATTTACCCGAAGGGTTATAATTAGGTGACGCATATGATTCTAAGAAATCTTATATTGTTTATATCTCCCGTACTTTTGATTGTTCAAGGAAAACTGTTTAAATAAAAAAAAACTGTTTACAATTCTGAGTCGCTAAACACAAAAATTGTAATTTTTGTCTTTGCAGTAATATTTAATTGTCACAAATTGCTGGTGTAATTTTAGCAATTTGAGTTTTATGTAAAGTAAATTTGTTGTTCTATTAACTTTAAACTCAGTGTTGTTTTTAATAACATTTCGTGCAACCCAATAAAATACTAATATTATCATATTGCTCAATAATCATTGACAATTAATGGATAGGAGGAACGAAGCACTAAAAAACAAAGGTGGGTCAAATGACCCACCTTTGTTTTTTAGTGCTTCGTTCCTCCTTCCCTTAGCGGGGCTTCTAGGTATCACAAGAATTCCGAGGCTTCTAGTGTTAAGTGACAGGCATTTCTCTTTTCCCGTACAATTATCGTGCGATGATCACAGCTACTTAATCCCACCTTAAATTCTCTGCTGACAGTTTCCCCAGCAGACTTCCTGTGAAAATATATGTTTTATTGCCAAGCAGATGATTTGCTAACTTCATTTTATACATAGGAATAAAATCTTCTACTCTCCACAATTAAAGAGATAAGATTGGAAGTGTTGAGTTGCGGAAGGCATCCATTTTATCAGCAAACGGAGTGCGAAATATTCTCTGGGAGAACGACTCTAATCCCGATATTACAGAGAAAGAATTGTCTTTGCAGATCGAGATGCAGTTATTATCTCTGGTTCGTGACTGAAACGAAGCAGTTAATTACCATGATTGTATTCCGAGAAACTGGAAATCGTCCCTCAATTTCAGCAGAGCGTCCTTATCACACCCAATGGCATTGCGATGTAGAGCGCAAGTTCCGATGGTGGATTGTCTAAATCGCAATCACACTAGAAGGACAAGGACGAGAGCCTTTATCAAAACTGCACGCGCTTTGAGCTCAATGTCCGCAAAAATGTTTTGTACTGAAATCGAATAGCTTTTAATGAAAACAATAAGAGGAAAAATTGCACTGAGAAAATGAGCCGCGAAAAATTATCTGGGTCGGATAATCCTCATAGGAGGCTCATGACCCCATCCTCAACTGTTCTGTGGCGGGCAAATAAAAGTGCAAGCTGGAACAGCGCAAAAACTGGCAAACTTAATTTTCCCGGGCACAGATTTAATAAAATTTACTCGGAAAAACATTTAAAGCGGCAAGTGTCACTGGTATGGAAAAAAAGGTTGGAAACAAAAAAAAAACGTTAAAAATGAAACGGGCGAGAAGAGAACGCTGGAAAATGCATTGCAACGGAAGTGAATACCCACTTCCATTTCTTTCGAGGAGCAAGGCTCAATGTAGGGCAGGGTAAAAGAAATTTAATTAAACGAGCTATAAAACGACTTTAGCAGCGTCGATGGAGGGCCGGAAAACTGCGAAGGAGGGTTTGGGAGGCCGTGAGTCAGGGGAGGAAAAGTTTAAATTCCGTGGGAGTAGGATTAGGGCCAAAATGAGGGGAGTGGAGTCAGGGAGAAGGAAGCAAGTGCCCCGTTCCCACCATACACTGCCCTCGGATACATAAGGCACATTGATTGGTGAGAAAACGTTGGAGTTGCATATTTTCTGGAAAATATTGAGGCAAAGAAGGAGATGGCCGCTTGGTGGTACAGTAAATATCTTGAAGATGGACGGAAAGACGACTGTAAAACACAAAAAAGACACGAAACTCACTTACTTTGGCTAATTTACGTATTTTTTGCCACCAGTCTTCTAGGCCGCTGAAATGAGACTGCCCAGTAAGATCGCCATGGAGGTGGAGGCTCACCATTTCGAAATATTTTCAAAGGGAAATTAAATTTAAGAGTTTGCTTTGTATCCATGAAATCTGCAACTTGAGCTAGACATATCTGCCTCTACTCCTAAAATGAAGTACGAATCCATTCCTGCTTCGCCTGTGGCAAGCGGCATGTAACAGCTTTTTGTTAGAATTGAAACCTCTCTCTCAGGCCTTCACCCATTTATTCAACGAAATAGAAATCCATTCGCATTAAAGCTGGACTGCTGAGGGGTGTGGTATTTACCTTTTCCTTAAATGTCACACGTATGATCATGCTGCTGGTAGTCGACAATCGATATGACGGGGAATGACATTCTGAGAATTACACTGTTATTTACAATTCCTCTAACAAGGTTTCGACGGCATTCAGGTGTCAAATCCTTAACGCTTTCGGATCTACATCTATACCTACGCAATATTACGCGAACCACCACGAGGGTGTGTGGCAAGGGGTGAATACCACCAAGCATGCTCTATTGACATGTAACCAGGCTCTTACAAGGAAACATTTTAGATAATCCCATGGATAAATGTTAGATTATTACATGAAAACACTTTAAATAAGGCAGAGGCAGTTGGATCCCCTCTCAGTGACAGAGGCCAGCAATGTCGGCATTGTAAACCATGATAAAATACAGCATTATCGCGGATCTTAGGTCATGCAAATAAATATTAAACGGCCCCCAGTTTTCAACGAGCACCAAAAAGTTATTGTCCCGTAAACACTCCTCTCCGAAAAAAAACTTCGCTCACATTATCTTTGCTGGTGAAAATAAAACGGAGAGGTTCCCTATGAATACAAATATTTGCCTCCATCAGGGATGGTAAATAATCTGAATTCATGCCCCGCTAATGAAAACGTTGTGACGCAAGCGCAACGTCATGATGAAGTAGATAAGTATGGTGGCAAGGAAGGCTTTTGACTGGGGATGCTGGGCGGGGACTGAGAGGGTTTGATGGGCAGATGATGCATGGTTGGAGCGATGGGGTTGAGGTTGCGAGGGAGAGCTTGGGTGGAAAGGTGGTGCTGGGATCCAGAGGCGGGAGGATTAATTCTCGACGGTGGGGTGGATCGGCCGCGTTCCAAATGGTCGAAAAAACTGCCCTGTCCGCATCAGGCGTGTCAACGAGGCGCGCAAATGAATGTCGATTTTTTTGGAAATCCCTGATTCCCATAATGAATGCGCTCACGATCCTCCACCCGCGACGGTTGCGCGTGGACATGGATCAAATATGTATGGCACACGGGGGGTAATGGGCAGGGGGTGCGGCGTGTCGCCTCTCCCCTCGCGTCCGAGCCATGGACTGAGTGCGGGGATACCGGTTGGAAGGGCGTAGCGCGTGAATGAGAGCTCCTTTTCTCTTTATTTACATGCTTGCGATCGGGATCCTCGCGATTCTCCTCAAACCCTGTCAAAACTTCCTTGCTTCTCGTTCCGTCGATGAGGGAAGCCGTGGTAAAAATAACTGTAACTTGCACATGCAAATTTCAAATGACCGTACCAGCCACGTAAGCCAATTCCAGCATTGTCTGCTTCGGCTATTCATCATGTACTTGTAACATTAAAAAAATGTAATCATAACAAGCGTCATACGTGCAAAATGGCCACACTTCTAAATATGCATTATTCCATTTGTTAGTCCTAAACTCGTCCTTGAATAACTTTATGCAAATTGCGTTCATTTTAGCATTTCTGATCGCAACCATTGCTCTTTATAGCCAATTTATTTAGCATATGATTCAAAACCTACTACCTTAGCCTTGAAAACTTTTGTTACCAGCAACGTTATATATGGGAACATATTATCGGGGCTGTAGAGCTTATAAAAACTACATTACATTATAATAGTCCACATTATTTGGCTTGCTTCTAAACATTATATTTGCTCTTATAATATATGGCAGCAGGCACCGCTGAAGAAAACGAAGTCTGAGACTCTCACAAATCCACTAACAGATAAAGTAGGTATATATACCGGGCCTCGTGGGAATCTCGGCACTCATTTATTTCCAGGAGTGTTCCGGATCCGAGTATGAGAGCTAACAGAGGTTGATCAAAGGTCAAGAATAGCCGAGGCCCAGTAAAGGGGTCACAACGCTGCGGTGGTGACTGGTTAAAGACACGTAGAAGTGCCCTAGGTTCTTTACCCCTTTGTGCCCTTCACCTCTGGCTAAGAATTGGTGGTAAGAAAAAAAATGGAATTTGGAATTGGGCCTTAAGTCAGATATTTCGCTCCAGCATCGAGGGTGAGGATTTTTTTTAAATCCCAGAGTATAAATCAAGAAGATAGATTTAAAGGCACGCACGCTTTGTTGCGGATGCTGAGAAATGCTCAGTTCGAGGACTTGATACAATTTGAAAGCTCAAACTGGACTACCTATTATCTGCTTGATCACGCAAAATGACAACTGGGAAATAAGCTTGAGCGTATTAATAAAGTCAATAAATTACGGAACACTGGCTTTCTCCCAGTGAAGGCCATATTGCCCACATTGCCCCATGCGACTAATTAACGGATGCATCTCGTTGCCGGGAGAAAATAGGTCACCGCCATCCACAGGCGGATCGCTATTGTTCAAGCCATTGACATCATCATTATGGCAGAGAGAGTATGTTCTCAAATGAGACCAAAAATTCCTCACGGCTCGGTGTCATTTATTTTTCAGCAAATATTCTGAATTATGGTGTTCAAAATATGATATCTACAGTTTGCCTTTGAATGAAACGATAAAAAATAAGCAAAATGTTAGGACAACGAGCAAAGACGTGTCATTTTCCATAAATAGATCGAAACACCGAATGATTATCAGATCATTTACTTAAGCATTAAAAATCTAATTTCTATCACCAATTGATGTAAAATCACTCAGAAAAGCGATTCACAACAGCGTTTTACCTTATACTATGCTAGTCTGATGCAAGGTTACTAAAAATCGTATCACAATACATCTACGCAATACCCTGCAAGCCCGCAATGGTGTGTGGCAGGGGGTGAAGATCAACAAGCATGCTCTATTGGCATTCAACTAGGGTACTCATTTACATCTAAAGTCGATTATTGCCTGATATTTGCATGCATTCATTTATGAGAATAAAGGCAGATGACTTTTACATGACTGAGAATAAATTTTAAGAAACTGAACATGCGCGGTGGTTCCCAGATGAAAATGGCTTTTGAATTAATAATATTTGGATTCAAGTTGTGAAAAAGGGACACATAAAGGATAAAATCAAGGGATAAAGTCAAATAAAGGGATAAAGTCAAATAAAGGGATAGCACTTCTCCACATAAAATAAGAACATACGCATACTTCTACGCTTATATGGCTATAGTATTATTTGAATGATAGCTTTTCATTAGTAACAGTACTGTATGTGATGATTCGGTATTCCTTACATAGGCAAATTCTAAGCTGAGATGACCTTCTGTGAACTAATTTTATTGTGTGGAGACGCTGATGCACGCTGTTGATATTTCATCTACATGTACCATACACGCAGTATCGATAATATTATTGCAAATATTTGCCGAACATTCGGTTACACGAAAAATTTTGTTTACAAAGGCTATAAAATGGGTCTCAATACCAAATCTTATCGATTGCAATTTATAGAGTTAGAGTAGGAACTATCAATTAAAGAAAAATATTATCAAAAACAAAAAAATGTATTCTCTACTGACATTGCGTGAATTGCCGATCCTTTGCACAAATAATTCAGAAACAGAAAAAATATTGAAAATAAACATACACATTTCAAGTCATGTGAAACCTCTTTCTTCCAGAGCCCGTTGCCCAAACAGAAAACAAATTCCATTAGCTAAAAGTAAATATGATTAAATTATACGATTGACTATAGACAGGAGGGAGGGCTAAAACTAATTGAAATCACAAGCCTACGGAGAACTTACAAAGGATGATCAACTTACTTTCTCATACTGGTAATGACTTGATAAAGGCTCTTTTTTCACAACCGCTTGGGCACAGCAGCGGAAGTAAATAAGGCCAAATGACGTGCGCTTTGCAAGCGCTGGCGGATCACTCACCTCAGAGCCAATAGCCCATGCAGCCACCACGTTGTTGCAGTTGTAGAAGATGGCTGGCTGGTTGGACTGGTAGCACACTTGACCTTCGTGTTGCGCGTATCTCTCGAACTGGAGATCGTTACCTTGGCACTCGTACAGGATCACGTGGTGCATGTATTGGCGGTTGCCTTGCTGGTGCAATGGCTCGTACTGCCCAATGATTTAATGGAAAAGAGAGAAGAGAGTCATTAGACGCGTTATGGATATGATAAAAAATAAGAAGTTGACATTTCATATAAAAATATTAAGGGCATTAGATTTACGGATAAGATAGTCATGCAACACTAGGAAAGATAAAATATTCTCACCACATTCGTCAATTCACCAGATATACGGTGCATCATGCCTCAACAATACAGATTTATACGAGAAAATCATTGATAAATTTTACAATTGATATTTTTACAGATGACAGAGAAGAAATAAATCAATTGTGATTGATTATTTTCTTATTATTATTCGTTTTTGATCTAATATTTATAACATCTGTAGTGAATATTTTAAGCCACTTGATTTTAAAATGACGTTAAGTACTTATCCTCATTAATTAAAAAGTGAAAAAATGAATGGAGTGAAAACATGATGGCAAACTTTTGCATATCGGTAAATTATATATGTGACGTAGCATTCCTTTTTCTCCCTGCCACTAGGTGGTGCTTCAGACGCCTCCAAGCAGACGGTCCACTCCGTTGAAGCTTATTACCTACTATATCAGGTATATTTATTCAGTTTATTTATTATGATTCACCTTTACTTATTCATTTGAACTTTTTTATTCAGTTGAATTATTTAAAAACAGTAGGTAATCATTTTATAAGGACAGCATAAAGTTGGCCCAGAGACACGCGAACTTGACGCCATGCTTCGCAGTAGCAGAGGGCTATACGAACATAATACCCCAGGGGCTATAAAATAGCTATTTATATCATGTTTAACGGAGGAGACCTTTCGAACTTTGATATTTTACATAGGCTAATATTATTACATATTCAATAAACCTGAGGGGCTGAGAAATGGAATGGCAAGTAGAGGAAACGAATATCTCCTATACCTGGCAACGAAAACTATATACCTGTTACGTCAGCAAATAGGCAGCGCATTCCGCCATTTGTGAGATTTTTCAAATTGACTTAAAATAACATTTAATTCTCCGGTAAACTGGGAATTCTCAATCCAATATTTTTGCATAAAATTAATGGTTTTGTAGTAGGGCATGAATTGCAATTGATGAATTCTGTTTTTTTTTCGTGAAGGAACTACCCTATTATGATTACCAACATTTTATCAGTTTTTTAAATATATATTTTTTATTTTGGGTACGATACTTCTATAAATAGAACAAATGAAGCAGCACATCATAAAAACCATTTAAATAAACATTTTCTCGGAAGTACAGTGCATTCCTCTGACGCTAAAGAAACCTGATATTAATATATAGCCCTGGGTTGTTTAAACAAATACGGCAGATATCACCAGCGACATTGCGGCCAATAATTCATTGTTAATGAAACGACCACTTAATTCATCTAGCTATTCACTCCATACTAATTTATATCTAAAACATAAAGGGAATTCCATGATTATCTAAATTGCTATGTGAAGACCTGAGCACCAAGGATAAACAAGCGTGGTTGGCGAGCGATAGGGATAAAGGAAGAAGTGAGGAAACCGCTGATTACAGAACAAACGTGGCCACATTTTCCGGGCCAGTCACCGCTTCGGCGAATTGCCTGGCGGCCGAGGGGACGCGTTCAGTCATGTCAGCACCAACAGAAGAAGGGAAGAAATATAATCTGGTCGAGGTTGCGTGCTAAGCCGGAAGTAGCGACGATTTTAACTGGAGGACTAATTGTCCTTAAAACTGGGGAAATAATAAACTTCGTGATAATTCCATCATTTTAATCTACCATCAAGGCTCAAGTGCTAATTGGGCTTTTTAATATATTCCATGCTCAACTGAAGCTTATTCAAAGAAGAAATCGAGAATCATGCATCGTTAACGATGATTTGCCACTAAGCTCCTCATGTTGTAGGGGTTATCATTTCAATTTTTACCTTAATTTTTAAAAAAGTCTTACTTGCATTATTTTCGTTTACTAGATAATGACAAGTCAATATGAAGAATATATATGCATGTTTAATCCATAGTTTTAAAATGTTACTGTTGCGATACATATGATCTTGAGACATTCTAACCGCCAGCTCCAATATTCAGATAACAGATGCCTTGACCTATTTGGTTTTACCATTCTTGCGTTTTAAACCCAATATAAGCGATGTTTCTCCTGGAACAAGGACTTATCTCAAAAAAGTGCACTGAATACAGCACCCAATGAACATCATTAGACTGAAGCTTGCAATGAACCAAAATTTGGCCTATTGGCTACTTTGGAATACAAGCGAGTCATTGGTAACTAAATACTTAACATAATGATAAGTTTCAAAACAGATTTCTTATAGAATAATGGTCTGTGAAACTTATAATGAAAGATTAATTATTACACTCAACGCAGCCAAGCCGCGGAAGGGGAACATCACGAAACGAATCTAATAGCATGACGTTAAATTAGGTGTACTTATCAGTCATAATTCCCATGAGTCTCGAGCTTTATCTACAGGAAATGGCTGTATAAATAGGGTTTAAAATGATTCAGTATTTGACGTGAGAACCAATTTAGATTAATCCATGCCTGGATAATGATGCAACCAGCAAGAAGGTGGAATGGCGAGTAAAATGTAAGAACTCCCATTCAATTGAAGAAAAGTAAACCTGGAGTCTCCAAGTTGGCACTCCCTGGAGAAATCAGCAAATGGCTGATGAAATCCGTAGGAAAGAAACACGTCATTGATTCGAGGCCGATTGTTCAACAGGAGAAAGAAGGGAAAGCGCAAAACATCCAATCCGGCCGGAACAATCAGCAAGACGGATTTACGAAGCATAATTGTACCAAACCCCAGCCTCGCCGAATCATAAAAGGTGAGGCGCATTTTTAATCACCCTAAGTAGAGGCGCTTTAAGGAGGAATGATGAGTAATATTTCCCGTCGCACGTCTCTATGGCGCGGGCTATCCAATGAGTGGTTGATGGAACTCCCGGCTCCATATGACGGTGACACCGCGGATCGGATCGAACGGGAAACTTTGCTGGGGGGAGAGAAGAGACAAGAGAGGTTACAGGAGGACAGGGGGTCGCGTACCCCCAGCGTCTCGGATGTCGACGTCGTTCACAGCGGACGTAGCATTTCATCATTGTCGGAGGGTTTATTCTTCAACCCGCGGCACCCCCCGTCCCTTCTGCTCACAGTGCTAGGTGCATTACTTAATTAAGTCGGCGTATTTGAGACTTAGTGTCTCGGCTGTCTTGAACGAAGTGGGTCGAAGGGGACTATGGGACTACCCGCTTCAAGCAAGGAAACGGGCCCTTCATTCTATGCCTTCTGCCGCGTCTCCCTCCCTTATCACTTTGTTTCGTATTTCTGCTCCAACCACGATGGAGTCCTTTCAGAGTACTCTAACATAGTCCTTCCGATTAGATTCCAAAGAAAGTGATCCACATGAGTAATCACCTAATATGAAAACCAGGACTTTGTCTTGTCATCCCTGAGCATGCTAAAACGCGTGATATCTCATTGAAAGGTCTATCACGATAGCGAAATTAAGTTTTACGAAAAAACAAAGACATAATTAGATCGACAGCACCTCCGAACCTAAGCGTAAACTCGGCATCATACCGCAAGCGGGACGCGAACTCGGAAAGTTTGCGCTTCTGGCTCATTTCAGTGCTGGTAGTCAGTATTATGGTAAAATATCACGCATCAAGCGAATTCAAGTAACAATATAAAGGTCTGGCAAAACATTTTATTTATCACCTTCTCTTTTGAATACGCTCCTAATTAAAGATTGATTACTTGCTAAAATAAAAATTTCTCCCCTAAGAGAATTCATGACCTGTTTCTACTTAATTGTTCAATCAATAAAAACAAATAACCTGGATTAAAACTATTCATAGGTAAACCCTGAGCATTTGAGAAATCAAGCAAACGCCCAGCGTATTAAAAGTCCTTCCCGACACAAAGCTTCAATTGCACACCAATTATGCTCAATATCTTACAGGAAAAACTATTTTCGGTAAAGCTTTGCACAGAATCCGAACTTGTGAGCACCTATTTGCATCCGGCTCGTTGATTTTTGACTACACATCGTCTAAAATTTGGACGGCCTTTGTTTCATTATTATAGCAGTCAGTGGCGAAGCGTCCGTTTTGAACTAGGGGAGGCTTCACCCTGTAAAATATACAACCTGCCAGACTTTTTTTCCCTCTTGCATTTACACATGTGAAACTGTAAATAGAAACCGCCGTACTGCTGTGTCACTTTACTATATTTAATTTAACACAAACCATGACGGTACGTAGGAAATATGAATTGAATAAAAAAATATTTTCGGCATAAAATTGGTGGAAAAAATTAGTGGAAATATTGCGAAAGATAGGAGTAGACAGTGAGAGACTGGAGGGAAGGCGCAAATGAGAGATGAGAGCTGCCGAGAGAGGCGCCGATGGAGAATCGAATTGGGCACTTGGGATCACCTTGAGGCCGGAGTTAAGGTCGGGGGGAATTTGATAAAATTGGTGAGGTTCGCGGATGACCAAGCGCTAGTTAGCCAGTCAGCCCGAGGCTGGCAAAAACTGCAGGATTCGCTGCAGGAGCAGTACGAAAGATATGAAATGAAGATAAATCAGAAGGAAATGAAGGTAATATTATTTTCTAGAACAAAATAGGCCAGTATAATCATAAAAGTAGGAGGTCAGAAGCTAGAGCAGGTGAAGCAGTTTCACCTAATAGGTAGTGCGTTGGAGGAAAACGGGTGTTGCAGCATTGAAGTGAGAAGGGGGATCGTATTGGCAAAATAAGCTTCTACTAGTAGATGTGAATTAATGAACGTTGAGCAGGGAAGTAAAGAAAAGAATAGTGAAAAGTTTAACATAGAGCGTTTGCACTGCATAAGGTTGAAAATTTGGCTTTGCGGCAAGAAGGGAAAAATAGACTTAGGGCTTTCGAGAGGTGGGTGTGGAGAATGATGAAGAAAGTTAAGTGGGTCGAAAGAAGGGCGAAAGATTAAGTGCTAGAATTAGTAGGAGAGGAAAGAAATTTGAAAGATTAAATTACGAGAAG
The DNA here is from genome assembly GCA_933228895.1 of Platycnemis pennipes. Lineage (NCBI taxonomy): Eukaryota > Metazoa > Arthropoda > Insecta > Odonata > Platycnemididae > Platycnemis > Platycnemis pennipes. Next base: position 99,552,467 of record OW121846.1, on the reverse strand, counting down.
GCCGAAGGTGGGGATGGAAAAGGTAATAAAAGAGGGTGGTGTTTTGAAAGAGAAGATTTAGGGAAGAACGTTCGAAAAGTGGGGAAGAGGGGGGACAAGAGCGGGTACCTTGGATAGAATGATGGGAGGCAGGAGGTATGAGGGGATGAAGAGGGACATCGCGTGAAATTTAGGGGGTGGGAAGAATTAAATTTCCAATTAGACCTACCTTCACAGGTAGAAAACTAATAATAATAATAATAATTATAATAATAAAATAGGCATAAAAGGCCTTCCACCTATTTCTTATATTGATGTTCAATTCTTCAATTATTTTGCAAAATTTCTATCACGAAATCAAAGAACGATAACAGCCTGCGTAGCTCAACAAGAGAGCTACGCTACACAAGAGAATGATGTCCTCCCCTAGCATTGGGTATTTCCCAGGTATGTGCTTACGCCCTTCAACGCTGAGAAGGACCTGTAGGAAGATGAGCTAGATTCTGGGATGGTGATTATGGTGATTGTCATTTGAAAAAAATTGTACAATTCCGGGAAAACTTTCAACAAATCGGCTATTTTCAAGTGGCGTTTTAAATTCACAATACTATCATTTTGCATTTATGAGTCGTTGAACAAGACGCGGAGTTCACATCATCACAAACATGGGAAATCAAAGACGTTCCCGTAGTTTTGTTTCAAGCTTGAAAATTTCTCTACCAGAAATTGGTTTTGGAATTTTTACGCTGATTTAAGTCTAAAAGGTTAGCAGGTTTCAATGCTTTCATATCGGTAAGTCAGTGCGCAATGTTCATTTATGTGACATCAATGATTTAAGTATGGTAATTTATTTGATAATTGATCTGATATCTGATCAACGTCTTGTTATTACACGAAATGGAATTAACCTTAATTTTTTTCCCAATGGGGTGTCAATTTGGTCAAAAGAAATCATATTTACCTTTATCCAAATGTGATATTAATTTTTCTAAGGTTTGTCAGATAAACAGAACATTTTTCTGCCTTTAAAACCTTCCTATCTACCATTATTTCTTTTTTGAAGCATTGGAAACAACAAATCAGACTGAGGAAATTTATAAAAATACAGTTAGCAAAATTTTAAAATCAAAATCTTTTACAGTTTATAATACGCCTCACGGGATATACCTACTCTACTTCTGATTTCCATGATGTGTAAGATTTGTTTGCAATTGAATATAGAGTATTGTGTTTTTCATTTCAGTTTCATACGCGTTTTCAATCAGCACCCCTTGTGTTTCCATATGTTGGAACTAATTTCAGAAATGCCTGAAGGCCGCCGTGTTCGCCGCACATAAATTATAGACGGTACAGTATATTTTCACATTTAAATTCTTTTAGAACTTCAAAAACATGCCGAGCAAATAAAATAGCTGATTTGTTATTACTCGCAACTTAAAATGACGTAGTATATCTTTTTTTCAATATTCCCACTGTTTGTAACGTAGTAAAAATTTATGGTTTAATGATATTCAGTAGCCAGAAAGAAATTTCTTTTTAAGTTATTCAATCATCGACTGTAAAAATAAAAAAATAAGTCATTTTCAATGTCACTTGAAATTCATGAAATAAGGTATTTTTCTTCCGGTGATTTTTCAGTTTAATATCAAAATATCAAAGTGCTAGAAGCAACTCAATTTCATTTAATCTATTTGAAAACTATTTACCTTATTATCGACTCAAAAAGCAAGATCTTTCTAACCAAATAAATATGCCACTCTGATAGAGACTAACAAATCTTCATGCTTTTCACGTACTCGTTGTGTTTTGCTATACCCAATGTGTATATTTCCTAATTAAATCGCTGTTACAGGCACATCATGTGAATTAGTGATAATTTATGTCTTTTATGTGTATTATGAAAACTGATCAATCCTGATATCCAGTTTTATTCCAGATACTTTTCTCTTCTTGGAAAACCACAGGAAAGGGCAACAGCAAATTGTTTTCAACCAATACACCCTCACAGAAATGCACGGAGTCATCGTTTTTCATCAATATGTGATTGGAGATTGTCGTGGTATCCAAATTTATATTTGCCATTTTTGGCCTATCTTTCTCGGCAATACTTCCTTTTACTGGATAAGAAAGCGAATTAAAATTATAACCATTAAAATTATTATAAAAAAACAGATATTGGCTCAATCAAAGAATTCTTCTCCGGGACCTGGTGCTTCCAAAATTTAGACTCAAATTTATGAATCGAGTGGTTGGCAATCCTTGACTCGCAAACAGCGAGCCTTTACACGTGGCTATCGAGCCATAACGTGGCACACACGATAAAATGAAGCCATCCAACATAGCGAACCGATGTCCTACCACCAGGTATTGACTCTCTCATGTTTAGTGAGGGGCACCAAAGGCATCCATACAATCATGAAATAATTTCTCAATAAAACTATTCATTTATTTGACCAACCGTGAGAAAACTACCTGTTTAATTCACGTTAATTATCAAGGGAAGCAGTGCTTCCAGTGCTTCTTTTAACGATTCGCCACTGAAAGCAATAAACCCTGTATGGACTCTTGTTATTTCTAAGCCCGGTATATTCTCAATATAGGACATCCTGTGTTCCAATTCACAAAATATATTGAACGTGGGATATTTTGTTACATGTATTTATAGGATTTTGAGCTAAATTCCGAACGGATACGCAAATTGCACGGAAATAAAATACGAAACGTCTTCGTTTACACAATGGTAATAAAAATGAAAGTCTCCACTATTCTATATGACGAATCTCAATGTGTGTAGTTCAAAAACAGGGCTAGAACTCATGTAATTGTTACATGTTTAACCCGAGGGAACAGCGGCTTACCAAAAATTTTTTTGCTTAAAGTGCATTAAAAAGGATACGTAGGATATATGACATTTAACATGTAACAATTACATGAGTTCAAGCACTGCTTTTTGAAATACATATATAATATTTATGAAAATATCAGGGTGCCTTAGTTTTTGGCACAGAAAAAAGACTAAAGCTATAATTGAATAAAAATTTTAATAAAATTAAATACGGAAAGTTCACATTAAGAATGCGTGATAAATCCTAATTGTTGAGACCTTGAATGGGTAATAAATATCTCTATGCGTAAGGCACCAACACCCAACGCTATTTTTCAAAAAAGTGTTTTCTATAGCAAATGGTTCCTTCATTTAACATTATTAATGAGTCTCACTCCAACATAACCTCACTAATTCTCAGAGTGGATTTCCCTTTTCCCTCGCTACAAATTGCAGCAGCTATAGCATATGATGCTTTCACCATGTTTGACTAATAATTTTATAGGTAGTATAAAACGTTACATTTAACTAACTTTCACATATCACAAAACTTCATAAAAATTCCTGTCTTGCGCTTAAATGTGACTGTTTCAATACCAAGTTCTTTATTTGGTATTTATATTTTAATAACATTTTATTCTTATTTTGTTATAGCTAATGTATAATACATATTAGTATTCTGAGTTTTCATTAATTAACATATCATTCATCACAATGCAGTTTTAAACCATTGGAGATTCGATTACGTATTAATTCAATAAGATATATCTCAGAAGCGTAGTGATTTAATGTTACTGGAGCGTTCTAACATACTACATGAGGTGAGAAGAGCAATACCATTTTCTAAGATTTGCATTCATTTTAATTTTTATCAGAGAGAATATTTAAATATTCTAAAATTTATAAATAGCACTTGAAGTAATTAACAATACTCTATGCCTAACGCTAAATGGAACTATGTGGTTCCATAAAGGTGAAATTACAAAAATGTATTTGTTGAATAATTACTGCCATGCATAGTTTAAACACCATTTCTTGCAACGAAGAGATTGGTCCTATTATTGTCATTTTACTTTGTATTTAAGTGTAAAATATCTGAGAGGAGCTGACATTAATCAAACATGCCTTCAGCATTAAGGTGCGAGGATATTTGGAATGAAGAAATGGATATTTGCATTGAATGATGGCAAGTACTTAAGACAATGAAGGTCGTTGCATTAGACGAAGATGGGAGTGTATTTTGCGGAAGATCTAAGATAAGATTGAATGACAAAAGTGGAATCTGATAGGAACACGTTGAAATTAGGCAACGTTCGTACCTTTTGTGGTTATCGCAGTTACCATAGCTAATAACGTAATGAAAGGGCACGAAGTGGACTAGAGAAATTACGAGTTTCTATTCAATACTAAACAGAATCTATGCCCCATCAAGATACAAGGACAGCGCTAGAATAAAGAAATGAACTTGAATTACGGGAATGAGTTTAATTAATTAAAAATCGTTGTGCATGAGTTTGTAAAGGTGGCAAATCGAATACAGTAAAAAGCAAGCAAGTTTTATCTAAGTAATTAACCAGAAAATCATCAAGTAAAAATAATCGTGTACCAAACAATTTGAAGGACAATTGTTCAATGGTGCGTAATCTTCTGTGCGTATTCTAACTGCAAAACTCACCCGAACAATGTGGTGCCGCCTTTTGATCTCAGGCAATTTGAATATTTTGCACCAGTAGAGTGTGTCTTCTTTTGCGGGAAGCAGCACCTGCAAAGAGAAAGCATACCTTGTCATGAATTGGGAAAGGATTTTCGAAACTGGGGCTGCAAATTAATTTCAAAGGCCTCAAATTATGCCGCAGAGATATTGCATAAATGTTAAGCCCATTGCAATTCGAATATGTTCCGTAATTTTCCTCTCATTGAAGGAAATTAAAAATTTTGCATGAAAGAGAGCATTTTTCAGCTCAACAGTGAGCATTTCGTACACGGTGAAATCAATGCGACCATAAAATGATAAATTAGTTGAAATAAGTATATCCTGTTTTGCCTTCACTTTGGTAAGGAACTTGCATAAGTTTCCGCAGCAAAAAAAGGTTTTTTTTGCAATCCACGAAAGGAAAATCACAAGCGTGTATGTTGTTCTGCCGTATTATTTATTGAAGATTTTTCAATGACCATGATAATAACATAAATTCTTTATTGTCTTTTTTCTCTTGACATTTGTAAGTTTTTATTTTCGTGACATTAAGACAAAACTGTCCTTTTGGCAATCAATCTCACGTCAGAATATTTGTATATAAATTGTGATTGTTAATTAAAAGAATGATATTATGATAAGAATAGAAACACAATAAATTGAATGTTTAAGCATAAAAACCTCAATTACATTTAAAAAAGTAAAAAAATGTAACTTAAAACAGCATGTGAAAATCAATCAATCGATCTTAAGTGTCAGAGAAATCATGGTATGTGAAATTATTTACAACTATGAGTAAATAGCGCAACCCAAAAAAAACATGCATCGCTAATGCGTCCGTTACACGACTATGAATAATGGAGGCAAGAAATCCAAAGGGACAAAAATTGGTGTCTACCAAAAGTAGTCATGGCAGAAATATAACTTGAAAATGAAGCTAGTAAAAATTGAAAAAAATTCAGATGGAACAACCAGGTGCTGCGGAGCGTGGCGGATTATGCATCAGATAAGGGACAACAATTTAAATAACGACTTCGCCTCCATGATAAATGATTCTGGAGGAGAAACCCAAATCATTAGGATTTCGGTTGATTGGTCTGCCTGGCCGAGGGGTCCGGGGGATGTGAGGCAGAGGAAGACGGTGACTTCGGCATACGACTGCACACCTTCTCTTGCATCTGATGCATATTACATTACTAAGACGAACCTTGCAAAGCGAAATCTGAATCTGCGGAACTGATAAGATTTTTTTTAGCTATAGCACAGTTCTCCCTCAGCAAATAAACGAGGGAGCTCCTTAGATGACGCTCCGTGAAATTCCATTAGGATATACTTACCCGGAACGAACTTGACGCCCTTTTTTTCACAACTAATAATCGGTTTCACCTTGAACCAACTTAAAGGGTAAATTCTTGATAGCAAATCCTAATTAACATATTTGAAGTTCCACATTCATTCAATCACAGGAAGTTGTATAAGAATAATTTCCCGACAAATTAGTTTTCAATTTGGTTTTCAATTAGTCTTCAAACTACGTATTTTTTTCTAAAAACATTTCACTCATAAACTCCCATAAAACTGAAATGCCGGAGAGAAAGTTAAGTATGTATTTAGTACCTAGCAAATACAACTAGAAAGTTTACTTCCACAAGGAAATAATGTAGATGGCAACTCTGAATATGGTATGTCTTATCGTTCCCGGCGTAATTGAAGGAAACAAGTGAAAAACATACCTTATTCATATCGCATTATCTCGAAAAATATTGCATTGCGTTTTGCTTTGATTTCCCATGGACAAAAGCCGCATTACGACATAGCATGGATAACGCGTGTCGCTCTCAATATCGCAGGGTCCGAGAGAGGGGGAGGGAGAGGAGATGGGGGAAAGCCCAGGTCATCCTACCACTCGCGTGTAGAGGGAGGGGAGCACGATGCATTTCCGGTCAGTCAGTTTACCTACCGGAAGTTGCCGGCGGGGTCAAGAGGTCGCCGGATTAATGGTAACTTGGATGTATTAGGGCAGGATTAGTGGCAGGGATCAGAGCTTATTTTCCTATATCAAGCGTGCTTGATGTGGATGTTCCCTTTCTAGCCAAAAGTCGAATCGCAAAATACTTAGTGATGCTTAAACGGTTATTATCGTGCACTTGGTGACAATTCTCTGCAGTAACTAAGCAGTTACAAGGTTTGCAAGCATAGTAAACTTTCAGGTATTTGTGTGCGAACAGGTTACTTTGGAATTATATAATTTAAGTCTTTGGGTACATATACTCGGAGTCTCAAAACTCTTAAAATGTTGCTTATTTTATTTTTATAACTCGTTCATAAACTTAGTGTAAAATCTTATGAAAAATTTTAAATTGCGAAAACACATTTTTGTTCATACGGCTCTATAGTCCCAATAACCTGATTTTAAGGATTCTGATACTTTTTTTCCATTTTGATAATTGAGCCACCAAAGTCATATTGAGGTATTAAAAAGTATTACAGAAAAAATGTATATAAATAACTGAAAATTATTCTTAACCCGTCATAATGTGTCATAGTTTCTGTACAGGAGGTGGTGAAATCTACGTTAACTCGTCATAATGTGTCATAGTTTCGGTACAGAGGGTGGTGAAATCTACGTAAAATTGGCTGTATGAATATTTATCTTCTGTTTTATTGGGTAAGATTCTATGTGGAACGTTTCACGGATTATTTTAGGCAAAGATTTCAGAAATAATGAGGAAAACATGTAGCACTCAATTTTGCAAGCATGGAATAATTTTGTTTGAACAATAATTTGACCCAATTATTTTGTAAAACAGTCAAGACCACTGTTTTTACCAATAGACTTCTTTCGATAGATGGATGAAATGGTGGGAGTAAATAGATGACTTATCCACAATTATGTTTTCATCTGTCTCAAAAACGCAGTCACTGGCATGAGCTCTCAAGTCGCTGGTAGCTTGATGCTACCAGCACGGGACATTGCATTGCATTGATGACTCCGCAGTAAGTGACGAGTGAGCATGAATTCAGCGTACTCTTGCTTCCACAAAGCAAACCAACTGTTCCCAATGAACAGTTAAGGGGCACAGAGAAGAATATCGTGGAAAATGTTTGCAATGAGCATCACAGCACACAATGGGGGCGTTTACTCGGAACCGAAATCGCAATTTTGTACACGAAATCGTTAGATGGAAACGAAAAACGAAATTTTGTGAAAAAATTAATCTTCTAACCACAACCATTCTCTCATAAATCAAAAATTAAAATAATCAAAAGGTGACGCCCACCGAAAATGCTGCTGTGATAACATTGACGTCATTTTCCTCCCGTCCTTGACTGCTTTCAGGGGAGGGGGAAGGGAGTGGAGGGGGGTTCTCGGAAGGTCTGCTCGCACAGATGCTGTCGAAATCGCTCCTATTGGCCGAGTCAGCAGTGTCCCCCCCCCTTTGCGATAAGGCGAAGTAGCTTCGCGGGCTCAGTTGTAATTGGACGAAGTCAATATACGTCAGAGGTTGCACCACACCCACTTTTCCGAAAGGGTTAAAACATCAGTTTTTCGCCGCTTATAACTCGGGAAATAATTGTCGTATCAGGAAACGGAAAAATACGGGTCTTTTTATTTTACAAACTCCATCAGATTCGGCAATAAAAAAAATATGGTAAACGACCCCATCAACCATTTTGTGTGAATACATATGATCGCTCGTCATTCACCATAAACAACTGATGTAAAATGAACGGAATGATTCGTCTAACGGCATTATCTCCTTACGTTGCATGCACAAAGAGATCGCCAACAACTATGGCCACGAGACGGACCTCACAGGAAAACGGAAAATAGATAACACGTGACAAAGGTAGAGGTAGATGCGAAATTGAGTAGTTTTTTCAGCGTGCAGTCGGACATGACGGCAGCCTCGAGTCCACGACATCGGCGGACTCCACTGCACAATGGGGTACATGTAAGGGATAGAAGAAGAGGCATCATAGGTCTCCAACCACGCATGCCTGAGAGGTAAATTAACGTTTAGTTTATACATGGTTTCCACTTTCCTCATGATTCCTGAGGCGAAAGGCCTTATATACAGTGCTACGAAGAGCTGCTTTTCAGTATAACAATGGAAATACTTCCTTTTTTACCGCGTGCGTAGAAAAGAAATTATATTTATCAACGTCCAACTCTATCAAAATTACCAGAAGAAATGCGCACTAGCAATACAAACTAACCTCTTCCGGTAGCTAGAAATTAAGTGAATATAGCTCAAAAAAACATTCAAATTAGCTCTAAAAATGGAATCCACTTAGATGCGCTTTCGTTACTGTTTCGTGAGGGTGAAAATGCCAAATTAGTTCATGGATGATTCATGATCATCTGCAATCATGCTAGTATGGTTGGTATGCAAGCAAGGAAGAGTGAAAAAATCAATCTCATCCGTTACCACTTTTGTGCTAATAGTTAGTGTTATGACAAATTCTCCACTGAACCATTGGAAAAGAATTCTCCCCATTGGAAAAGAATCCTCAAACAATGAAACCTGCGAATTTTTGTGAACTAATTTGTCAGGTGATTAAGGTAATACTTCTAGGTTACGGGTTAAGCAATAGTTGGGAAGCCAATGCAAGTAGTGGAAGGTTAATAGTAATCATAATTCCTTTTACATTACGAGAAACATGGTAGCCATAGAGTAAAAATAGACGCTTATCTACACGTCAGGCAAAAATACCGATACAAAATATATCTTGAATGTGATGGTTGTAGCTAAAGAAAAAATTAGTAGATAGTTTCAGCGCTATTAACAAATGAAAAACTAGGGCCTAGTAATAGAGTATACTCATACCACGGCTTGAGAAAACTTGAAAGAGAATTTAGAACGGCGTATTCGAGTGTATGAAGAGAACTAAATCATGGCATTGTGAAGACAAGATCACCATTTTGATTCATTTGGTACACGAAGAGGACTAAACTGAAAGCAAAGATATGTTAGACTTCAAACAAGCCTCCCTTGCTACATACTACACTTGAAAGAGGGAACATCTATCTGAGTTCATTCACGTAAAATAAACAGACGGAAACAGAGTTTGATGAAATACCAATTAGCCATTGGATTTTTTTTATTTGAATACTGGCTTCTAGAAATAAAATAAGGTAAATTAATATGAAATGCAATCCTCTGGTGCTCGGTATCAGTATTACGCTACACTGTCAATTCAATGCCATAGTCGGCACAGGAAATTGATAAATTAAGATGTTCTTGTTGGTTATCAATGCTATTGCGATTATTTGCTCATTAGACTCACGTCTTATCTTAAACAAATTCTAGGTTTTCAATCACTCCATTTCATTTAAAAATCCAAATACATTAAGATCACAGCGGGGAAATATGTCATTACTTGAAGCTTTTCAAGACTGTAGGACAACCAGTAGAAGCGCACATCTATGAAAGATCCTCATGGCTGCCTGAATAATTGCTAAGCATTGCACAGTAATAGTACTAAACGCACTGCACAGCCTATTGAACTTACACTGAGAAGCATTAGGGAAAAAGCCACAAATTTTTGATGGAAAAAGATTGTAAAAACCTCTTTCCGAAGAAAAATGGGAAAAAATATTGCAAGAGTAGAAAGCTGGTTCTTTTGTTCATTCTGAACGATCCAATTGACCTAAAAGATTGGTATATTTTTTAAGATTCAGGTTGAAAGGATGGCGGTTGGAAGGGAGAGTAATAAGGTTGGCTGAGGTTAAAGGGAAGGCAGGATCATTCCGTACCCTAAATTTACGCGGACAGGGCTTGGCTAAGGTTTAATTAGACCCGTGGATACTGACGTGAGGAAAAGGCCGTTAATACCGATATTGCATTTCAGCTCTTCCTTGGTTACATTAGGACGAAAAATGAGATTTTTCGTTATATGACCTCTATTAATGTGGAACTAATTAATCTTCTTAGGTCATAAAGCAAGAATCCAATGCGTCCGTATTTTATTCGATGGGTGGCGACGAGGTTTGTAGGGGAAGACGGTGGTTTAATTCGGCAGAGAGCGGAATATTAACACAGTTCCTTACTATTCCGAGAAGTTCCCGTTCGAATAATTAAAGGTCAGAAGGAATTGATTGTTTCCAACCCTAAAGAGAACTGTCCTAATGCAGAAAAATGACCCCCAATCCGACCACAGTTTAAGCACAAGTTACCATGGAGTCGTGTGCAAAATTTAGAATTGGATGCAATTAATTGAATTTTATTCCTTTCCTTCTCCCCAGGAGATATACATAGAGATTTTTCCAATGAAGAGCTTTGGCTTAAGGCCAAAAGTGTGGAATATTTCGCGGTAGATCCAGGCGGTAAAAAGCAATCACTATCATTCAGATGAATGATGTGAAATTTATGATTCGTACACTTGAAGAAAACCAAATGAAGCAGCCTAAAATAGCACTGAAACATAAACTTCACACATATGAATCTATCAATTAGTTTGAAAAACCTCAGTTATGCCTCTGATTGATAATACTTCACAAACTAATTCATACGTCATGCATGTATCCAAACATCCTAAATATTTGGAGATTAACTAAGAGTTCCATGCTTGAACTCTTGGGCATAAAAGCTTCATTAGCTTCAGTTTTGAATGGTAAAGGCCTGTAATCCTTGTTTTAAGTATGAATATTCATTAAAATCTGAATTGAAATAAAATATTTTTTTGATATATAGCATTACTTTGTGTGGCATAGATTAAAAGTCTACGGTTTATTTAACGCAAAAATTATATGAATGGTTACATAAGTTGGGCATAAGATTAAAGGCATTAGGAAAATGATCAATGACAAAAAGTTATGTCAAAATTAATTTTAATTCCTCTTTTCGTGGAGTTCATTCCCATAGGTGGAATTATTTTAAATCCCATTATCCTTTAATGAAATGGATTCATTACTCATTTTTGCTGATTAATTTTTACTTAGTTAATTTGAGAGAAAAAAGGTATCCTAATGGCTTAGAATACTGGAAAAACTAGGGATCGTTTTGAACAGCCTCAGTGAAAACTAGTTAAATCGATTGCGCTCCAAAATTAGTCCTAAGGAGACGTGCAGTAAGCTCTAACTTTTACGGGAGAGAAGGTGGTTGTAGGGAAGCGACTTGTAAAGCGTCGCCCGCACCACGGACGGCTGAATGCAGCGCCTGCACCCCTGCATCGAGGCGTCGAGGGTCGACGTGCGGAAGGAGGTAGGGTGTCTCCACCCCCGCAGAGGTCGAAGGCAGGTGGCGTTTACGACCGCAACGGAAAAGGAATCCTTGCTCTCGCAAGCCTGGGAGAGGACTAAATGAAAGTAAATGAGTCCAGGAAGGTGTAATTCCAAAGGGTGGCCCTCGCCATCGGTTTCAGCTGCTGGCCCGGGGGCAGGGATGAAGGGATTAGGGGGGTCGGAAGCGCCGGCTCTTGGCTTCGGATGAAAAGGGTGAAATGGGAAAGGGTCCCCAAAACTTAAAAAAATAAAATAAAAGACCCATCGCGGGTGGTGAGGTGGCCATCGGAAGAGGTGCGACTGATCGAAGGGGTTGGGACGGGTGGTTTGGGGAAGCTAGAGGGTTTGGGGCGGTTTTTTGAGGTTGCATTGGAGGGAGGCCAACTTGGAATGGAATTCGCTACCGAGAAGCCGCCTTGGAAATGAGCGCGCACATTACGCTCTTTGGCAAGGCGCGCCGAGTGATTTGGGAGCCACGCTCGCAAACAGGGCCCCGTTGCACTGCCATCCCAAGCTTGCCTAACGGTTATGGTGCCCGTCTGATGCATAAAGCGGCCCGGGTTCAAATCCCGAGATCCGATTTCCGTCCTCGTAATACACAGCATGTCGCCACAGGGGAGCAGGTCAACGGTTGGTGAGACATCAAACTTTAGGAGGCATTACTAGAACAAAACCATGTCTCGCCAAGGGAAATGCGAATCGCATAGGCATCCGTGTATTAGTCGTGATTCTTAAGGTTCACAAAAAATGAGAAATTAAGTTGAAGAGTTAAAGTCAGCGCTCTAAGCATTTTAATTTTCTCTTAATAGTTGCCACTCAATTATATTCTTGTAAGCGAGAAAATTTTAGCTGAAATATAGCCGGAAGCCTAGGAACCTAATCTGCCATTGATAATTTTAGGTTACTAAGCCACAATAAAAAATCGTTGTAAATGTAGCTAAGATCACTGCGATCCACAATGCAACCATTTTTGAATTTTAAGGAAGAATTTCAATCTCTTCAATTTAAATGCAAAAATGTAAAGGAAGGAATATGTTGTGACCTTAAAAAAATCCTCGTATACATCAGTGAGAGAATATTGCTGAGAGAGGCAGCTATCGGGTGCGCTGCATGACAGTGGATAGTAATGGCATATTTTTCTGCCATTTATCGTAATGTTTTCCTCTCTTCCAAATCAAGATCTTTCCTTTTGATGTGCTCCCCCTCGAAGGGATAAACAGCCCTTCCATTCATTGCTGGGAATGTCATGAGCAAAGATAAGACCTTCTATGGTGGCCCATTTTTGTAATTCCTCGCGATGCGGTTGTCCTTCGGAGAATGGCTCGTTTAGGGGTATGGGAGGAATGCCAAGGCTGGGATGAGTCAAGGACCGTGGCGATGTTTATCTGTAGATTCCACGTATCCACGTTCATCTGCCTACCTCTATCTCGATTAACATATTTTGAGCATTTTTCAGATTTGGATCACCCCACCTAATGAACGCACTCATATAATGACGCTAGCTGAAGGGGGCAATTTTTCTTGACTCAAATGCCTGAGATCTTGGCATTTGCGGCTCGCTCATGCGTAATATAAATTCCAAGAAACGGATTCAAAAGTTTCAGCATTTGCTCTGCAACACATTTTACCCCACATGCTGAGTAAGGCGGGCTTGCCCAGTAGGTAAGTGTACATGAAATGAAAATAAAGGGGGAAGGGAATAAATAGAATAAAAGAGGGATGTGTCCATACTCTTTAGAAAATTTTTGCTAAGATTTGCTTCGTGGATTAGTAAGTGACTGATATGCACTGTAATCGATAGAAAATAAAGTAGTTTTAGAAGATTTAAAACCGAAATTCGTTCATCTCTGAAACTAATTATTGGATACCAAATTATTCTCGCCGAAAAAGCAAAATATTAAGTGAGGAATGAAGGAAAGTAGCATCGCTAAAGGGATTTTACAATGCTAGATATCATATCTCAGCAAAGGCAGAGCTAAATAATCCTAGAATTGGAAGGTACGAAAAGGACGATGTGTTTTTGCTATCACAGTTTCACTGTTATGATGCATTACTACAAGAGTTACATCATTAAAGAAGTAACACTGAAGATATTTCCTTTGTTGGATTTTCAGCCATAAATAATTTATTCTACTTTCAAAGTACATAAGGCCGTTAATGCCTCTTAAAAAAATAATCTCAATGGGTACAACCATGGTACAACATAAGAACAAATGCTCGGTAACAGACCCGGACTCAGACTGATTCGGCCACACGATAACACACGTGACCACACGTCAGAACAGTGCTGCCAACATGAATTGTGTTCTTGGTTATGCTGACAACATAATAGATTTACAACAAAATTCATTAATAATATTTTTTTAACGAATCTGAAATCTGAAGACATTTGGATATGTCCGATAAGAATATCAAATCGGGGCAGTCGATGGTGGAATTGAGAATGTTTTAAATTAGTTTTGAGCCTGCTGTGAGTCTAAGGGTGCTAAGATTAGGGATGGAGAGGGAGGAGAGAACAGTACTGGTGGACATGTTACGAACATGTGGTAATCTATTTTTAACTATTTTAGCAAATAAATTGCAGACACAGCCCAGAGATGAGAGATTTGTTTGAGGATATGTATACCAGATGTGGCAGGAATAGGTAAGAATTGGAAGGACGATAGAAGAAAAGAAGGTTAGAAGGGCTTGTGGGTCATTAACTTCAGTGAAACAATAAAGAAGGCCTAAGAGGGATATTGCTTTACACTCAATGGTTTCTATGTGTTGGGAATAATTTTATTTATTGCCTGTAAGAATACCTAGGTCCTTAGATGTAGAGACACGTTTTAGGGAGCGATTAAGAACAGTATAATTAAATTAATGGGTGACCTTTTTTAGAGAAATGGACGTCACGCTACAATTGCCTGGGCTTAATTTAAGCTTCCATACTATGCACGAATTTGGTGTATGCCGTAGGGCATCTTGTAGTTCATAACAATCGGAGGGCGTTTGAATGTTCTTAAAAAGTTTGCAGTCATCGGTGTAAAGTAGGGTGTGAGCTTGGGAAGGAGGCAAAAGGGAGGCAAAATCATCAATATATAAATTAAAAAGGTACGGACCAAGGACACTGCCTTGAGGGACCCCAGATGTCAGTGGAGATCAGGAACAAGAAAAACCAGAAAGAATGACCCTTTCAGTTCAGTTGCTGAAGAAACTTGAAAGAAGATTTTTAAAATTACCAGAAATAATGAAACGTTCGCTAAGTTTATGAAGGAGTAGGCTATGGAGTCAAAAGCTTTAGAAAAGTCTAGGAAAATGGAATCTCACTGTGTTTTGTTATTCAAGGAATTTACGGCATTATGCTGAAAAACAGCTAAGTTGGTCATGCACGAACGGCCCAGGAAGAAATCCATGTTGATTTCCAGAGAGGTGAGAGGATGTGAAGTAGTAAGGTCGGTTGAGGATTATTCTCTCACGAACAGAAGAGAGGACAGGGAGTAGGGATATGGGTCGATAGTTTAATGCTACGTTTTTTGGGCCAGATTTATCTCCGGGGATAACATTAGCAGTTTTCCATTAAGACGGGAAGGTACTGGGGGAAAACAGCGGTTTAAGAGTAACCTTAAATATATTGACAGGGATTCAGCACAATTGCGAATAAACATTGGACTCAGGCCATCAGGTTCTGCGGAGCGTTGAAGGGGAATTTTTTATAGGTAATTAAGAACTTCCAGAGGGTGGGTTTAGATTTCAGAAAGGCAGTTATTAGTAACGGGTGACAGAAAGTGATCTTGGGTGAGGGATGGAGTAGAGAGGGGCGTCATACATTTAGTGAAGAATTTGAGAAAGAGGTTCGTCCTGTTTTCTCCAACAGCATTGTAATTAGCTTACAAAACATTTCTGGGATTCTGGGTTTAGAGCGACGACGATCAACAAAGGACCAAAATCTTCTGGGGCTAGTGGTAATGGTTGAGGAGACGCTCTGGGTGAACTCAATGTAATCACGATGGATGAGAAATTTTGAGTAGCGACGCAAATCCTTGAAAGAGCGAACGGTGTGCTCGTTTGGAAAGGACTTAGCCATAAATATACATTTCATCTCCACTCTACCAATAGCATGTTTCCCCACGCGAACATAAATCACAACACTGCTCCTGGGAGCCCATCTCACCCATTCCCATGACCCCGCACCGCCCCCACCACGTCAACGCCTATCTCCTTCTCGATCCCCGCGAACATTCTTCATTAGCCCACTCTTATTGGAATTTCGGGACTCAGGGAGGTGGAGCGTGACCCATCCTTTGGAAGATGCCTAAAAGTATTTAACCCTCCCCTCCCTCCCACTCTCATAATTTAAGCGAACAAAGAAATCGATGCATATTAATGCTCCAAATTCGCACTGGAAGCGGGAAAATCCTGCTCTTTTTCCCCTACAGCAACCCAAGGGGAGGCTGACAGGGTAGTATTCGCCAGAGGTAGCCAGAAAAAGAGAGGACCAGAGCCGCACACCCCCACGAATCGCCGGTTGGGGGGTGAGGAAACAGCCTGAAGGCCGGGGGGGTACCATGAGGCCTTTATGGGCCCTAGGGGCGTTCGGTCCAAGATATTCACTCAGGAAAATCCCCAGTGCTCACCCTCCTCGTCTCCCTGAAGAGAAAATCACTCCTGGAGTGTGGGATGCACCAATTTATCAAACGGCGTAAGCAAAGAGAAACAAGAAATAAGCGGGTGCGAGACATAATAAGAACAGAAGACTACGGTATAAAGCTCACGAATACATCAAACTTGGTGGAGAGCAGAATGGAATTGATGCATTAGAATGTAA
Organism: Platycnemis pennipes; assembly: GCA_933228895.1. NCBI lineage: Eukaryota > Metazoa > Arthropoda > Insecta > Odonata > Platycnemididae > Platycnemis > Platycnemis pennipes. The sequence goes on along the minus strand of OW121846.1, from coordinate 99,535,936 downwards.
TTTGAATTATATAAAATAACATATTAATAGGACGAAAAATTTGATGAAAATCAAATTATCGGTAAGAGAGATCACTCGGGAGAAACAAAAGCGCCTAATATTCACATGAACAGGAATAAATGAAAAACACATGTGCGTATTAAATGAAAACAGTACGTAGTTACGTACAATATGTAATTAAGGAACGTACACTCAAACAAACACTTTACTCGGGGAAACAAGTGTTGTATACCATGCATAAGTTAAATTGTTAAGTTATCCATATTGACGAGAGAGTACATATTCGTTTTTTCCCACTTATTAAAGAAACCTCTATCACAACATTGTAAAATTTAGATCTCCCGTGCATCCAATGCTAAATCCTATACTACAATATGGAAAAATTATTAACAATGGGTTGAGTGAGATTCATCTATTTAAATACGTGGAATTGAGGAAAAGATATGTGGTTTGAGAGCTGAGGGACTCCCCAGAAATTTAGTTAAAACAGGCGGAGAAAGAATATAAGAGAAAATGTGAAGAAAAGCGGATCGTAACAATTGGGATCACCAGGGCAAGACCTTGGCCAAGCCTAACTCGCTGTCTTCAAGACTCGAGTACGGTGGAGATAAAATACTGGGAAACTTTGATTTTGCATTGCAATGGGAATATTGTTTTGCAAAAATAATTCTAGCTTTAATACGTAATGGTAGTTAGGCACCGGTCGCAATGTACATACATAGGAACAATGTACAGCCTGCCTCCGAAATGGATTGGATGCAAACCTCACCTTTCTGTTGGTGTGCTAAATTTAGCAATAGGTTACATTGCATGATATGACCTCAGAAGCTGGAAAATATAAATAGACTTACCCTCCTATAGCAAATACTACCTCATTTGGCATTCCATTTAGTTTTTCAGGGGAGGTGGCCGACAGCTGAGGTCATTTGTGTCATTTAAAATAGGTGAGTAATTAGGTAACATTTCTGGTAATGGAGGAAGGGTGGAGAGAAACCCAGCTCGGGCATTGCCTTCTCTTAACCTTCACAGCATTTCAGTTGCACGAGGTGGCATTATTGTATGCGTGCATGCTGTCCGGCAGTTAATATTGAATTTGTGTGAATTGATGTCAAAGACACAAAATACGACAAACAAAAATTGAAGTTGTGTGAAATAACATAGAAAACAGCCATGTTTGCGCTATGTCAGCGCTAACAACATGAGTAATTATACCCTAAAGGAATATACTACGCATTATTGAGGCTCTACATCACTCAGTGATGTTGCTCTAGAAGCATCGAACACAGTTGCCGATACAACGCATCATCACGAGCAACTACACGACACAAAGTGGTTTTATGACCTGATGTGAGGTCAACGCCCTTGAAGACCGGGTAGATTTGTGATCTTGCCCAGAAAACCACTTGAAAAAATTCAATGCATTTATTCGTAATGCTGACGTTACGGACAGTAATTTGGAAGACGCCGATGTTACGGAAGCAATTCTACGTTCGTGAACTTAAAACCCGGACTAGATGGTGAGGAACCTCAGAAACTGGCGCCATGCTATTTGCAACAGTAGGGTTGGTTTCCGTGCAACTGGGTGCCAAAGTGCCACAAGTCTCTCCAATGCAGGAGGAACTTTTACTTTCGTAAATGAGAGAACTGCATGTGAGGTGCGAGGAGATGCCCTTGTCCTTTTCAGGGTTGAACCCCCATTCTGGTGGATTTAATTTTGTCCGAAATATGACTGTCAAAATGGTTATGCTATTTCCAGCCCCACAGATGAAAGACTCTCAAAAATTTGCTCTTTTTTACCAAAATCCCCGCCTCAACCCAATAAGATTTGGAACCACGGCGGTCAGCTTCTGTCCTATTGAGAATGGCAATTATTTATGGACTAATTTATAATAAAAGATTCAGATGCTCTTTCTTATTCCTCTGAAAAGTTAAATTGATGAAGCTTAAAGGTGACAGCCTAGTGCATACATTAACTAGACATTCACTGCGGGGCTGATTAAAGCCCTACCCCTCACAAAGCGGCGTGACCCACCAGTGGGTCACAGTTCTTCCGAGGTTTCGGCTGCTGCCGAGGGATGGTGTTTGAAGCGGGAGCACTCATCCTTTTCCTGAGATTAGAGGAAGGCTACATGCATTAGCGTGACTCACCAGTGGGTCACGCCGCAGTGAACGTGTTAAGGAAATATTTTCTCGAATTTAAGAATGAAGTGATCGTATTTCAACAATTTCATACTATCAGTAAATTATATTCCATCAAAATTAAACAACGGTACATCTATATCTATACGATACCCTGCAAGCCACCGCGATGGTGTGTGGCAGGGGGTGAAGATCACTGTACGGTAAGCTCTTGGTTTTCAATATTGCTCACACCTAGGAATGTATGCCTTACATTCTCATTTAAGTATTTTATATGCATTCCAACTAATAAAGTCGTAATCTGAGGGAAATTTTCCATTGATGTTTAGTGTAGTTAAGCTTGTTCCAATTATGAATGCAGTGATTCAAGTTTGGGATCGATTTAGACTACTTAATCCTGAATATGGGAGTCTTTAATAAATCCCTTCCATGCCGTGCTACTCGAATGGTGTAAGGTCTAGTATTGGTTCTTCATTCTCCCTGACATCATGATTTTGAATCTGGAACTTGGGTTTTGATTAAGACAGGCACATTAACGAAAACAGGCTTGGGCATCATTCAAATTTGGAGACGGAATTGTTGCGAACCGAACTCATTACTGCACGCACTATAAGGTGCATCTCCAAGGAAGGAAGGCTTCATTAACATGTGTTTATACTTCACCTCGATTCCAAAGTTTCATCAAAGTGAAAAGTGAACAATGGCCAACGATAAGGCTTTCAAATAACCCCGGTGCCGATCTGTGTGAATGATGACCAGAGGGTCGGGAGTTTAAGATTTTCGGCATTATACGACGCAAATAAAGCTACGAAAGCAAATTAAGCGAAAGGTTTTTGAGGAAAATAAAGTAAAAGACAACAGAAAGGTGACGGCGAAAGACCTGAGAAAACGGAATACGCTCTTGACTTGAAAATTACGATCGTGCTAATGAGTGATAAAAATACTTTTTATGTGAGCATTTCCATCATTGTTTTCTACAAAAGAACCTGCATTTTTAAGTACTGGTATAAAACGAAAAATTAATGGTTCCACACCGAAAGTCGTCAGCCGTATTAAATGCCCTCTTAAATGAGTAAATATGAGTTCATACTTGACATGGAAAACTCTCCGAGCCGGAAGAAAGAAGATTGAAGGGGAAACAATTGAGAGCAAATGGTCGCATTTCGAAAAATACCGCCGAAATTTTAACAAGGTCTTATAAAAGTTTGTTCACGGGTGGCAAGCACCTTCTCATCCAAGCAAGAGTCCTCGCAGAACAAAGAGAAAACAAAATCGCAGGCAAATAAGGGCCCCCCGTTGGTGGAAAGTTCTTAGAACTTAAGCTTGGAGCGCAATTAGCTTCAAATCGCTAAACGCAGAGAGGAATAGACCTCTAGAACCGCGGGCCGCGAAAAAACGAAAGAGAAAGAAAAGGTGGGGGGGACCCGTGCAAAACACAGCCAGAGTGATGGAGATCCCATGAGTCATTCATGCATCTACGACTTGCATCCGATCAGATGAAAACAAATATTCCTTTTTGACCGACGAGGAAGGAAAAAACGGAGGCGTGGTCAGGGTGCTCCGGCCTTAAGTTGCCTTTCATTTACGACCGGGTAGTCGGCCACTTTTCGATTTAGCATCGCCTAGCTGGGCCCTAAGTCTAGTTTTTGGTTCTGGTTTCCTTATCAACCTCTTTTTCTTAATTTGTACGTTTGTTTTTAAGTAGTATTAAGAGTGTGTTTAGTGTGAGCGTTCTGTGCCTGCCGTGGCTGGAGTCTCTGTGCCCTCCGTGTGCGTCTACCGAGAGTGTGATCCGATAGCGATAAGTAGAACTCAACCAGTGTCTTATTTATTACTTTTTATATTTAAATAAATAAAAATCTTCCACTTGTTATTTCAAATCAGTGCAGGTATACCATAGCGAGCGTATTTTTCTTTTCCATTCATGTTTTATCATCACCGTAGTTTTAGTTGTTGTTTTGAGGTTTTGAGAAATGTGATCAGATGCAAAAGAACGATGTTACTTTACACTAGTTAGGCCCCACCTTGAGTATGTACCTGTTGTATGTGAGTCGAATAAATTACGTTTGATTAGAGAACTAGATAGTGAGCAGCGTAGAGCAGTTAGATTCGTCAAAAGTAGGTACGACAGTTTTAGTAGTGTGTCAGAATTTATACAAGAATTAGGGTTGGAATCATTATCCGAGCGTATGTTAAAATACAGATTCAATCTCATACAGAAATTTTACTGAAGATGGTAGGCAGATACTAAAAACACCAGCGTACGATAGTATGCCATATTCGATCAGATATATAAGATTAGAAGGATAGAATGTCGTATCGATAGATTTCATATGTCATTCTCCCCCGTACTATTAAAGAACACAATAGGCAGAATAGCAAAAGGGTTGGTTGGGGAAATATTTTATAGTAATCTGTGGTGAATGATGCATGTATTAGCAACCAATCAATTTAATAATATGTAGATACTCGCCATCTAGTTGCATTCGTCCCTATTATGTATCATGTTTCCATTTAGCAGATTGTTTGAATGTCAATAGTTCATGCTTGGTGATCTTCACCCCCTGCCACACACCCTCGCGGTGGCTTGCAGGGTATATCGTAGATGTAGATGGGAGCTTTGCGGCCTTCAGGACAAAGCATCGGAGTGGTTTCTTAACTGCGAGCTGGGCATTGGGCAGGGGGAGAAACTGGAACGGGTGTAATGAATGCCGGGAAAAAAGGTCTGGAAAATCCCAGAAGAGGAATAGGCCCCAACATGTACGAATAGGTTAGAGGTCAAGCGGGGAGGTGACACAGTGGATTCTTGGACATTATTTTCTCCGCCTTTTAAGTGACCAATTTTTATTCATCACACAAACAACCTTCCGCACTTTCTTGAAACGGATACGGGGTTAAAAAAATAAATCCAAACTCCATCCGAAAGTTTTGTACCTGGTCCCTTTTCATTAGCATGCTCGGCGTGTACCGAAATTATTTTCTACCCCAGATACAACTGGAGATACTTAAATTCAGTTAACTTGTTGGAAAATTAAGCATTGCCATCTTGCCATTCACCGGCCTTGATGGCGAAAATAACTTAAAAAAATGGCAAGATGGCTAAAAATTAAATTGCTTAGTTGGGAAACTGAATATCATATAATACTGAATAATTTATAGGAACTGAATATTGGGAATGAAGAAGGAATATCATACTTGAAATTATACTAAAGCATGGACGAAAACGGGACAAATAGACAAAGAGGATGACTGTTGGAGCCTTTTTGCTGAAAAAGGCATAAAATATTCATAGTCGCCATTAAATGAGCAGAGATGAAATTGATGGAATGTAGTTTCGTTTACGGGCGGATTAAATGAACGATTTCCTGAGGTAAGGATCAAGATAAAGCGGAAGTATCTGGTACGGAAAATGTTAATGCATGGTAGAAAAATCATTTTGAATGGAAACATAGCCTTCGTTAAAAACTTTCCATAATGAACATAGGCTCACCCACTGCCTGCGACGCGTCGCAGGCAGTGGGTGAGCGACGTCCGTCGCGACGTCCGTTGTTTTAAAAGGCCATTAAAATGAAATGGGGCTGAAACGTAATATGCAAAAGAGACTATGTGCTACGACGTTAGGACTCTTTCCTTAAGGCGTTTTTTTTTAGTTTTGTACTTTATTAAGGATGCGTAGCTTTAATAGCCATTTATCCTTGATGACATGGCCATAACTTTACTCCTTTTATTGTGTTTTTTTCCTTTGAGATGGACAAGTCAAAACTTCATCCCTGCCATAACTTGAAAAGGAAGCGCAAATAACATTCAAGCCGTGTCACACTGTGACAGTCCTAGCTAAAGGACTTGGTAGGTAATAAGTCCGGCTGGCAAGATACTCTGCCTTACATCCTCATTTTAATGTGTTTTCGGTCAGTTATGAAGATTTATAAGTTATGACGAAAAAAAGATATTTGACATGGGGACACTGGAAAGCCAAAGTTTTTAAGTAAAATCATTTCCCTTAATTTTAATGACCTTGACATGTAGTTTCATTATAGATTTTCAGTAAGAAATACACAACATTATTGTCGCCAATGCGGATGTTTCACAATTATACGGTAGTTTGTATAGTGATCCAGTAAGACGTTTTCTGTCAAGTTTCATTCAGCTTCCAAAAAATTGCCTACTAATGCGGGAAAATAGTTTTTTTTAAGTGAACAATTACGGTTAATCGTACACGCACAATCATCGAAAAAGTAGCTTGCATACACATTATTATAGTTACCAAAATCCATACCTTTTTGTGTACCCTATAACATAAACTATTTACTACAACAGATCTTCAATTGAGACTTTAAACTATTACTTATAAGAGACTGGGACTTATAAGAGTTATAGACAGGAGAGGTTAATGACTAAATATGAAAATGAGGGAAGAATTTTCAATTTTCTAGCGCTAAGGGGCGAGGAAATTTTGAGGGATGTGATGGAGGGGAACATGTTCGATAAGAGGGGATGAAGGTGGAAAGGGAAGCGCCGTTTGGATGCAATGCTGAGAGGTAGGGAGGATGCGGGGATAAAGAAGGGCGCCATGTTAAAGATTGTTGGATAACTGATAAATGCGAATGCATGAATTTAGAGCCTGGAATACTACTTGTCCACAAAAATCTACTTTTACCAGCTGATCACTGCAAGCATTTTAGTTACCTCATACGGTAAAAATTTGGCTGCTGGTTTTTCTTAACGCTAGAACAAATTTTGTAGTGAACGAGTAAGAAATTTTGCCTGCAGAACCAAGAAAGATTTTATTCAGGTGTTATCCACTGCAGCGCTCCCCAATAGCGATATGTAAAAGCAAATATACAAAATGTTCCCATATGAGGGATTAAATAGTGATCACAATCAAGAAGAGACCATGGTTGCACTGTAAGCATAATACTGTAATAGCCGGGATTGGAACCCATAGCCCCAGATTGGGCAATCATTAGCACAGCCAATATATTGAAGTGATTATCGGCTATATAATTCACATTACCTTAGATTACGAATGTTGAATTTGCTATATAATCCTCATGTTCTTGTTGAAAACGTCTTTCATTAGGTGTTATCAACAACCATAAATACTTTTTCATATATGCACAGAGTACCAACATTGGCCACATATTAATGCCAGTATTTTCATAATTTTCACCTAGTTAGTGACAAGTCAGATCCTATACGACGATGTATTCACATAGAACATGACATGAACCCTCTTATAAATAATAATAGCATACCTACGGAGTATACGAGTCTTCTAATTTTACCCATATGACGTGAGACATCATCAACTTATCACCAGGGTATCGCCTCATGGCTCGACCTTACCTTTCATAGGTCTGCTAATGACAAAAGTAACCCCTCGGGACGAGATTGGACGAAGGCAAGGGATGGCGCCAAACGGCGTTAGTGCAGTGAGGGTGAGTGTGGGAGAGTGATGGCAAGGGAACCGAAGGGGGGGGGGGGGGAAGAGTGGCGAACCAAGATCGAGAGAATGCGTAGTGAATGGCGCCAGGGGAGAGTGGAATAACTTCTTATGGAGGGGAAAGATAAATAAGACAGTGCACTCTTGCTCTAGAGGATCTTTTGCCTAAAATTTTTCAAAACCTCTCGGCCATAATAGTTAGAAGAAAAAGGTAATTGGAAAGTAAGGACGAGATGGTGAGGTGGGGAGAGGGGAGAAGGGGGTTTAGAAGGGTGGTTGAGAGGTCATGGGGGGCGGGACGGGCGGGGGCGGAAGCGAGTGGGCCGATGAACGAGTTGTCCTTCCAGGGATGGGGATGAGAAATCAACGCAATCCTTCTCAAAAGATTAATCAAGTCAAACAGAAGTGCCACTGCTCTCGTCGTGTTATTTTCTTCTGAAATTTTTTTAATGAGAGAAATCTCTTAGATAATGCCACTAAAAACTTATGTTCACCCAGGGTTTTTAGGCGAGAAGGAAGAAAAAGGCGAGAAAGATAAATAATATTCGATGCTACAAGCTCGCTCCAATTAATCACCCCTGTTTGAAGAGTCCTTAGAAGGCAAGAAGCACCAAAATTAAGGATGAGCAGAGGAAATGAGGAGTTTTACGTGACACCAAATTCCATTAAGCGAAGACGGCTCCAATAATGTCCATACCATAAGAATTCTCATGAGATTTGCTCACAAAATTGATGATAAATATATAATCAAGCAGAACGTAGAACTACTTCAAGCCAACATCATCAGAGCTCAACATTTCCTATATACACGTGACACTTGGGAACGCAACATAGTTCTATGGCAATAAGTAGTCAGACAAATAGTAAAATTAACGGTTGGAAGGCTTCGAATGGGGAATTAATGGAAGGAATGTTTAAAATGAGGTAAGTGAGAAATATTGAAGGAATCGATAACATGGAGATTGTAATACCAGTAAGAGCAGGGATGAGGCAAATGAATAAAACGAGTTTCCTTGGGCGGGGCAACGATGGTAATGAAGCGGCCGGAAGCCAACGCCCCAAAGGAGGGGAGCAAGTATACAGATTTCCTCAGAGGAAGAAGGTTCTTATGTTACCGGCGTAAAAAGGGGAGTGAGATTGCTACAATCACTAATGCCTTAAGGCACGGTCCGTAGGTATTTTGACCTTGATGTCCGGTCACAAATCAAGGTAGGAAATACAAAGGGCAGCGTTCACTTCCTTCGGCAGTAAATAATGAAATTGGGAGCAATGGGGGTGTTTACTCGGGAACAAAATCGCTATATTCTTGTACACGAATTCGATAGATGAAAACGAAAAATGAATTTTAGAAAACATCTTCTAGCCAGAGCCAATTCACTCATAAATAAAAAAATAAAAAAGCAAAAGGTGACGCCCACCGGACGAGCTACGTTAAGTACAACTATGTTATCGACCTCCCGTCCTTGACTGTTTTTAGGGAAAGGGAAGGGAGCGGAGGGGGGCGGGTCTGCTCACACAGATCCTGTCGCAACCACTTCCATTGGCAGAATCAGCTCTGTGTCCTCCATAGTGATAAAATGTGGGCCTGTGTACCAGACCTAATCTGAAATCACAACCGTCGGAACGTTTTGGTTACACCTTCGGCCGCGGAAGGGTCCCTCCCCTCCTCCGGTGTTTTGAGGGTTTGAGTTACCTAGAGATATGGAAGTATTAGAGGGGGAAGAGGGTCCAGATAAGGCTTAAAGACCCTGTCCTAAGTGGTTTCACGTTACATGCACAAGACCTTCTGCGAATTCGATGAATAGTACAGGCCTTATGGAGAACGCTGTTGCCAAACCGACGCACGGTGAGACCGCTTCCTGGTAACGTAGGCAACCACTAGTAACAATGGGCCAATTTAAATTTGGTTAGCATCAGAAGGTTTACGATAGACGTCAATGAGAGAGTTCATGAGATATAATTAACATGTAGCCGAATTTAGGATCAAGTTAACCATATTTTTCCACAATTTTCGAAAATATTCTCGAAAAAAGCCATCTCAAAGAAATATTACAGTAAAAAATATTTGGGAGTGACTGGGTTCAGCATTTCTAGTTCTTATAAATTTTGGGAGCATAAACATATCAGAAGTCTCATGTGAATTGAAGAGTGCAATCAAGTAAATAATAGTAACACAAAGTTTTTTGGTACAAAATCGAAAAACATTACAGAGACAGCAGAGCTGCACGAAATAATTAATCAACCTAATGTTCGCCATTAAATCAGCAAATGCAACATAGTTTTCTCTTGAGCAATATTAGAGAAGTATCAGTCCCGATAAAATGGTAGAAAATAGTCCTCATTGCCTTTTTAAATGGACAGTGGAAAATCGTGAGACGGATGTCAGCAGTACATATTTTGTGTTTCATGAGAGGATATAATTTGACTCGATATACAGGAACTTTAGTTTCAAGAATTGGCTTGATTTCACCACATTGGTTTCTTAGAGGGTGGCAGAAATTAGTTTAAAAAGAAAAAAAAATGTGCAAAGCATCAGTTTCAATTTCGATTCTTTGTTTAGACAAAACCGTTTCTTGAACCTCATAATGAAGAGAAAACTGTCTTTCCATGAGAGAACTAAATTTAAAATAATTAATTAGCTTCATATCTTGCACCTCTAGGATCCGAATGGCTTTCAACTCCCTCCATGTAACTAGACGTGACTGGCTGTGGTTGGGGTGGGTCATATGATGAAGCGGATGTCGAAAATGATAAGAAAGATGTCAGGCGAACAATTAACTCTTCGATATCATCCTGCGAATTGTCGGCCTGCCACATTTCCTTTTCTGCATTGTTTACTTGGTTAATATAGTTTTTTCAATTTTATTGAGAGACAGTTCTGAAAGTACCCAAAGTATTTATTAGCTTGGGCCCACACCATTTCAATTGGATTTAGTTCACAATGGTACGGTGGGAGTCGTAGCACCAAGCATCCATACGCCTTAGCAAGTTCATCAACCCTCAGCTTTTCGAACTTTTCCCGCACTTGACTGACTAAATATATTGTCTCTTTTTAAGCAGTCTTCGTCAATGCTTATATTTTTACTCATTAGCTACTAGCCCACTTACCGTACTCACAGCATCTGTTCCTGAGTAAGGCGGCTTAAAGAAGGCATCTGACCCCAATGGGGCGGCCTATCAAGTGATAGTGTCACGTTAAAAACACTATTGAGGCAGGCAACGGGAAACCACCTCAATTAAACCCTTCCCAAGTACACAATAGACTTGAACAATAGAGGATAGAATCCTGGCAACGATGAGGCCCGGGACCAAATTACTGGGCCAACAAGTTGTGGGCAAGGGTTCTAACTTTCTTAAATGGTAGGATGCATTATCCAAACAGCTACGAAATACTCCCCGTCAACTTCGTCGTTCTCGTCCGCTGTGTTTTTCTTGCAAAGAAAGAAGCGCAACGCACCTTCAACAAAACCATTTACCGTGCCTGCGTGAATTATAGCAAAAACGTCCTCCTCGGAAGGTGGGTGCTCTTAGTCCAGTGTTCAAGCCAAAAAGAAAAGCCTGACGAGGAGATCTCAAAATCACGCTAAGCCTTTTTCACTGTTTGGCCAACATTGATCCACGTCTCGTCGGTATACACAATTTTCCTATGTTCAGTTCTATATTTTCTAAGTTCACTTAAATCGTTGACGCTAATGTATTTTGTCACCTGTTTCGATAAGTAGACTCTATCTACCTCTTCGTTCGTACATGAAACCTATGCCACTCAAAAGACGGTATAGTGTAGTTATTTTGAAATTAGGAAGGTTGTCGTCTCTATTCACGGAATATAGGATATTTTTTTAAAGTTGGTGGAACATTTCGTAAGAACATTTGATGCACTTTTCTTCTAACTCCCGATCTTATAAATCATCGTAAATCAATGATCTCGCATTCTCGTATGGCTTGCTAATCTTCTTGGTTTTCGAAGGAATTACTAATGCACAACGAGACGCTTCCTTTCTGACCCTATTAACAGTATATTGTGAGCACCCAGTAGCTTTCGAAGTTTCGTTGCAGGATTCAGCGATACTCAATATTTTATAAAAATATGTAAATATATTAAACACCAGCCTCTCACGGCTTATCAACTTCTCCCCTTTTCTACTCCTCTTCTCTTCAGACATTATCGCACCACGCTTGCAACACACGGACAGGGAAGAAAACCCACAGCACTGTTCAACTCTTTAAACACACCACATGCAAAAGCACTTTCTCACTCAGAAGAATCTCATGACAAACTAAACGCCGCCAGTCAATCTCACTTGTTGCTTTAGGTTGAAGGGTCACATACTCCCCGCAGATGTTTTAATGCTCCTTTTTAACGGAACTTACAAAAATACCGCTGGTACCCTCTGTCTGGAAATCTGTTGGAAGGTCACTCCCTGGGAATTCATATGCCTCAATGAAATGAGAAAATCCATTTATTCTCATTTTCGAGAGAGTGGCTCATACTGAGGGTCATCCCATCCACATTAGCCGTTGAGACAATTTCCGGATGCTTACTAAATTTCCGGTTTCGTTGGCAGAGTTCTCAAAACGAATTAATTACTTTCGCATTACCTTTGTATGTCCTGAAAAATATCCAGTAGGTATCCAGTAGGTATTTAAGCTCATATCGAACAGTAGGTATCTTCTTCAAGCACAGCCCTATGCGAAGAATCGACGTTAGCGGGAAAGTGATATGCGGCATATTTATGGCGCGGATAATCTAGTAATATTAAAAATTCAAAACTCCCTTGGTAATCACGATAGAGTCCTCATTTTTTATTTAAAATACCTTTAAAATTCCATCAAAATTTCATACGCTGCTTACATGGAGCTCTTTAGATACGAAAGTTAGCAGGTGACTACTTATTGCCTTACATTTTTCAAAAATTCTGGCCCAAAATATAGTTTAAAATTAAATACAACGCTAAAGATGATTAAAATCTATTTGAATTAGAGTCACCAGCAGCGTAGAAAAAGCCAATACATTAAACACCTTCTTCCAAAGCGTATTCAACTCATAGTCACACAACGCAGTGGAACCACCGCCGAACACTGAACAAATGCCCGAAATAAAACTTTCACGTCGCGGAATAGGGCAGCAGTTAAAAAGCATTTTTAAAAACAAATAACCAGGTCCCGATCAAATTCCTTCCAGAGTATAAAAAACATTAGCTTCTGAAATAGCCCCTTATCTAGAAATGATATTCAATAAAACACTAAAGAACCACACAGTACCCAAGAATTGGAAAGAAGCTAACATTGCATCTATTTTTAAATGCGGTGATAAGGAAGAACCTAGTAATTACAGACCCATTTCACTAACGTAAATCTCTTGTAAGATATTTGAGCACATTGTAGTCAGTTCGGTCATGGGGCATTTGGATAGTCAGGGATTACTAATAAACAGCCAACATGGGTTCCGGAAAGGTAGATCTTGCGAAACAAAATTAGCTTTATTCTCACACGATATTTTAGTCTACGGTGAAAACGGTACTGAAGTTTATGCGATATTTTTAGATTTTAAAAAGGCATTCGATAAAGTTCCTCATGATAAATTCATCTTGAAGTTAGAGAGTTTTGGTATTAATAAAGACGTTGTATGCTGGGTAAAAGAATTCTTAAGTGGACGAGAGAAGGGGGTTGTCATAGATGGTATCATGTCGGACACAATCAAAGTCACATCGGGAGTTCCCCAAGGCAGCGTAGTAGGTCCGCTTCTATTTCTTTTATACATAAACGAGCTGGGTACCGTAGTTATTAGTAAGCTTATAATATTTGCAGACGATGTGGTACTGTATAGGTGTAAACAAAAAGAAGACAGGAAATCTCTTAGCAAGGATTTAGATGCAATTCAAGAGTGGTGCGACAAATGGCAGTTAGAACTTACTCTTAAAAAGTGTGTAGCTATCAATTTTTGGAGGAGAAATAATTCGATAGCGCGATCCTATAAAATTAGTAACAAGAAGATCGAAAACGTTGAAACCATAAGATATATTAGGTGTACAAAATCACTAAGGATTTATCGTGGGGAAGACACATCCGGGAAATATGCGGCCGAGCGAAGAGAATGCTAGGATTTAAAAAAGAGTACTTGGGAAATGTGATGAGAAGACAAAAGAGCGATGTTACTTTTCACTAGTTAGGCCCCACCTTGATTATGCAGCCAGTGTATGGGATCCGGATGAATTAGGTTTGATCAGAGAACTAGATAGTGTGTAGCATAGAGCAGCTAGGTTCGTTAAAAGGTGTTACGATATGTTGAGTAGTGTTTCAGAATCAATACAAGATTTGGGTGGGAATAATTATCAGAGCGTAGGTTGAAGTACATATTAAATCTATCAGAGAAATTTCCATCGGATAGCTTTACTGAAGATGTTAGGCTCATATTAAAAACACCAGCGTATTATGCTAGATTCGACCAGATAAATAAGATTAGAGAGATAGATTGTCGTACCGAGGGATTCAAAATGGCATTTTTCCCCCGTACTTTAAGAGAACAGAATAAGCAGCATAGGAAAGGGATAGGTAGGGGAAATATTTTAGAGTATTCTGTAGTGCATGATGCATGTATTAACCCCTTAAATACTATAGATACTAACAATCTAGATGCATGAAACCGTATAGTTGCTTGTTTGCATGTTAGTAGTTCATGCTTGGTGATCTTCACCCCCTGCCACACACCCTCGTGGTGGCTTGCAGGGTATCGTAGGGATGTAGATGTAGATTTATAACTTTACTGTTGAAAAGAAAAATGTCTAAGAAATCAACCTTGCAAGTTTAGAGTTGTTCTAAAGAAAGGTTTCTTTTAAACAGAAGAATTGAAAATCAGATAAGTTACCATGCATGCTGAAATCGATGAAAACATTTTTATCACTTTCCTTTAAAACAATATTAACAAACAAATTTTACCGTTTGGTCCGGAACCTCTTTTTCCTTCAGAAATTATTTTTTTACGCAGCTTAGCGACATGTTAACTTTCCTGCTGCATGTGGCGAACCCGCACCATGTTCCTTATAGAGATTTACATTGGAAATGAAACGCCAAAAGACCCCATACTGTCAACTAAATGTGGAACACTATAGCTCAGTAGACTCCCAAACAGCATATAAGGAATATTAGTTTTTCGTAGCTTGAGAATTGCTTGAGAATTGCTTAATTATTCCATTGGATTGTTGTGCATCACACGTAAATGTTCCACTGATATAAAAGACAGTCAGAGGTAAATCGTAATTTACGGAGTTTCGTACTCTCAGTTGTGAATGGACGAAATTAATGAGGTACTAGCCATTTGAACGACCACTTTTCCGAAAAGGTTAAAAACCAGTTTATCGACGCTTATAACTTGAGAACTAAATGACGGATGGAGGAATGAAAATACGTGCCTTTTGCTTTTACAATTTCGATCAGATTCAGCAATAAAATATATGGTTAACGACCCCATTAATGGGTAATGCGCTTTGGGATACGCTCTCTGGATAAATTACATCCGCGTATTTGCTTTGGGGTCCATTTCACATGTAAAACGCTAAAATTGTGATGTTTCCTTTGGATTGAGTATTGCAATAAACATAACAAGAGTTTGTGCTGGAAAACTTTTGATCCATTTAAATAATATCTCTAACACTCTCTAGGTATTTGTATGTTTTTTTCTAGATTTATAATTTTTAACTAATTAAAAGTTCACACTACAACGTAATATATTATTATGTTTAGGTATAATTAAGGAAGATAGAGTATGCAAAGGAGAGCAGCTTGGTTTCTCAAGGGCCATATGGTTATTGCATTAGCGTTACAGGTTTATTAGAAGTCCTAGTATGAGAATTATATTCAGAGCGCGGGTTAAAATTTTGGCTAAAACATGCAAGCAAATTTGAAGGTGATTTGTTTAGATATGACATAGATATATGCTAAGAACACCTACGTATTATACTGCGCTTGATCAGATTAACTAGATTAAAGAGAAAGATTGTTGAAACGATAGATTTAAAATACCATTTTTCCCGTGTACCAAGAGATCACAATAGGCAGCATAGCAAAAGGATAGGTAGGTGAAATATTGTGTTATTAGTCTGTAGTGGATGATCCATGCATTAATAACCAATCACTTTATTAATATGTCGATACTAACCATCTAGCTGGATGTGACCCTATTATCTAGCCTGTTTCCATGCAAAAGCCTATAGTTGCATGTCAATACTGCATGCTTTATGATCTTCACCCCCTGCCACACACCCTCGTGGTGGCTTGTAGGGTATTGCATGGATGCAGATATATGATAAACTTCGATTCATAATATAGGATTAATTGACCAATTATGCCTATATGAAGATTGCAATGACCATTTATTTTACTCAGCATTGAGGGAGACTTATTGGAGGATTAGCGTATACACTTCAAAGTATAAGGAGGTCGCGGGAGGGCAGAAGGGATCTTTGACACTGATAACTGCTGCACCACGCTCAAGAGTCCGTTGGAAAATTGGATTCGAATGATGCTCACATTTATTTCCAGACGAATAGCATTCCACCACTAGCATTGAGCGACTTACATTGCCTTCCATAGGAGTGAGAGAGAAGGCTTGAACGGCAATCGTTACCGGTGAATAACTTTTTCACAGGACGTTATTAACCGCAATGATATACTGATAATTCCACTGAGACGTTATTCAACCGGTATCTATAAATAACATCGCGAACCCCCCCGTTGCTCCAACTCTGCTTCCCTCACCCCTCCGTCAGCGGAACCACTGGTGACAGAAGGCTCACAGTCAATAAGTGCGCCGTCGTGCAGGGCTTTGGGTGGAGAGTTTGAAAGTGAAAGTCGGCGAACCGGAGCGATCGAGAAGTTCCTTGGACGGAATTTGATGGTAAAGAACAATTAGGGGAGATGGGGGAAGTCTTGGAGGAAAACAATGCTGAAAAAACGCCCGAAAATTGGATTTGGAGAGAAAGATGTGCGCGGCCTGTGAAATTGACTGAGTTTTCGCCGGAATGAGCAAGGCGGCAAGAGGATGGGGTGGAAAGGGAGGGGGGTGGCTGGGAATAGCGGGCCGGGGAGGAATAACGACGTGAAGGAAAATCGATTCCAAAACGGAAATCGGGTCGAGAAAAAAAAAGTCTCGAG
Source organism: Platycnemis pennipes (assembly GCA_933228895.1). Taxonomy (NCBI): domain Eukaryota; kingdom Metazoa; phylum Arthropoda; class Insecta; order Odonata; family Platycnemididae; genus Platycnemis; species Platycnemis pennipes. The sequence continues at coordinate 99,519,204 of OW121846.1, read as the reverse complement.
AATAAGGGTCCGGCTGGCTATTAATTATTATCGAGAAGGAGCCAGAGAGAGGGCTTGGCCTCCGGGAAGGGAGGGCGGATTGACGGGGGAGCGAAAGACTGTAGTCGCCAGGCAGCGACATGGAATTGATTTCAGCAAACTCCCTCGCCTTCCCCGTCTATTTCTGTGCTGCTCACACGACAGCATCGCAATTTCATCAGCGTAAATGACACTGTCGCTGAAGTAGATAGAACCACGCTTTAATTTAATTATAGGTTAATTTGATAAACACAGGTAAAATCACAAGATATGTGTGCACGAATAAAGATTTGCAATGCTCCAAGATGAAACCTCCATACGTAAGATTAATAAAATTATATAGCTAACAGGCTTATGAAGTAAAGGCAGGAAAGGAAAAGCGTAATGACAGATTACGCAAGAATAAGTGGGACAGTATAAAGGAAAAGTAAGGTATTACGAGAGCTGGGTAGCTAGCCAAGAGAATAGATCACAAGCAGGTAAAATCAACCAGTACAACACCAACTAATCAGGGAACTTCGAGATGATATAATATTCATGAAAACTAAGATTCTCTGAAACATATACCGGTAAAAGCCAACAAGTTTTCGTTTTTCAAGTGGATATAGATTTTATCTCTAAGCACTCCATTTAAAAGAATTATTATTTTCTTCAGTGATCACGCTCTCCAGAATATATTCACGACTTGTTGCCCTCCTAATGTGACTACTAATTCTCCATCAACAACCCGCAGGTACCCTGGATATAATTTTCACCGGACCAACATACATTTGTTTGTACTATTTTCGCTGATCCTAATACCTCATATTCCTCTCCAAACTAACAGCATGAAGGTCTCCGATCTCAATATCATTTCAAAAGGCTCAAGGTTAGTTTCCAAAACCGCGCAACATACAAGGAAAATCCCACGCATTTTAAGTAATGTTACCCCAAATATTCTGAAAGAATACGGTGTGGCAGGATATTCATTCATCCCCACCATTGCAAGAAATATTCCATCGCATTACAAATCATAAGCGACCGCTAATTCATTAATGGCAAAGAAAATTTAATGCAAGAATCATGTTGGTAATCATTACCATATCGGACGTTAATGTACAATGACATCTGCGTAATACCCTGTGAGCCACTACGAGGATGAGCGGCAGGGGGTGAAGATCACAAGGCATTTACTATTGACATGTAACTATGCTACTACAATGAAACATGTTACATAATAGGGTCACATCCCACTAGATAGTTGGTAAATACATAGCAATAAAGGGATTGGTTGTTAATATACACATCATACACAACAGACTACTTTAACAATATTACTCCTATCTATTCCTTTGCTGCACTGTCTATTGTGCTCTCTAATGGTATGCGGGAGATTTGACATTTTAAATCTCTCTGTGTGACAATAAATCTCTCCAATGTTGTTAATCAGATCAAACCAGAAGAAGATTTATAGTTTTAATTCACCCTGAAGATAAGATCTGGAAAGGACGCGAATGCTAGGTCAACAAAGCGCCACACGCAGCTGCTCCCGAAAATGACAGATGCAGGAGCGCTATTGGTTAATTTTACGATGCAATGTTATAGGACGTCATTATTTTAGGGTCTCAACTCACCTCTACATTAACTCTATCGTAATTTTAGCAACGTAAAATGATCGAAAAGAACGCTAATATAATTGCTTATGTGACGATGTGCTTAAGAGAGTGCAGTAGGCATTCGCAATACCAACAAAACGTTCGTATCATACACGCTTTAGTCGTTCCGTGCTCCCCATGCATTCTGCAAAATGCTCCACCACAATACGTGCACATGAGATAAACAATGGAAATATAGCGAAAAACCTGGGGAGAACCAGGAGTGAGGTGATGTGTTACATTAGGTATGCTTGGTGTAAACTTATATTTGTTTATCAAGGCAAAAACAATGTTTCAAGTTATTTCATCAAAGAAAGTGGATTTATATTGCTAACATGACTCAATTTCATTTGTAAATCAAGCAATTGAAAACCATAATTATTATTAATGTAAATTAAAATTAAATAAACACTATTAAGATTAATTCCTTGGATTATTAAGTATTATTCACGAATTGATTTAGGTACCAATAAAATCCGAAGCATAACAATAGTGAAGGTTGAATTTCATGTCGCAAACTCAAGAAAAGCCTGACCCTTATGATCGTTGGGGTGTAATTACAAGCTAATTAGATGTATTAAAAATTTTTAAATGTTTCTTCCACTTCAAATGATACCTGTCACAAATAATTAGCGAATAAAATAATACATTTTATAATAAATAAATTTCAGGTCGTAAAGACCAAACATTGCGGTTGTCCCTTGGAATACAACAAGGACGTTAGTGATATGTTATTACAACGTTGATCGACAGTGAATAGCCCGACCACTGCTGTAAAGATATAGGTAAATAGCAGCTCAACAAATACGGCATAGATCATGCATGATCTGAGCAAAATACGTTCTGTATCGATTGGAGAAGGAGACTAAATTTATATCCACAGTACAAAACAGTGAATTTTTATTGATATCACAAATTCACAAATGATGAAAAATGCATTAACTCCCATGTACTCGTTTTCTCATATAGAATTCAAAACACTATAAAGCAACTGTGAAGACATAACTACGCTTTTAAGTACGTAACTCTGATTCGAAAAACATAATCCTGGGTCAGAAATCAGTTTCTAGTCTGAGAAATGTCACGATGTGCTCAATTCTCTTTTTGCTGATATGACGGCTGGCGGAGAAGTTAAATTTTGAACTAGCATGAGCTTACAGAAGTATTTTCCACCTGTAGATAATAAACCGTGAGAAGAAGTATAAAGCAAAGTGAAGGTAGGGGGAACGGCAAATAGGAAAGTAATTCCTCAGTTGCGCTACTCTTATCCACGCCTCATCTCCGCAAATTTGTCAAAGAGAACAGAAACGACCCAAGGAGGTCCTTTAGGGAGGAATACAAAGACAATTAAGGGCGAAGAAGGAAGGCCTGAAAACTGAAATGGATGACATCATCACTTTAAAGCGAAGCCCTCAGTCCACATGTGCATACAAAGTTATCAACTCCCAATATAAGACTAATAGTAGTATCTCCAACCGTATAAAAACTCAGATTCAGTATTTCATTCCTCTGGAGTAGTTCTACTTTATTTAATGAACACAGAGTTAATTACTGTAGGTAGGTAACTCAAGATTCTTATATTTGATTATATTGCAATACGGATTTAACGACGACTCGTTAAACTCGTCTTAATATACGAACATTGCCATAGAAACCACATTTTCATATTCATGAGTCATAATGGTTTTTATGAGCTTTAATAAAATTTACGGAAACGCTCAAACACCTACATTTAGCATAAATATTAAAGTTTTGAGAACATATCGTTTTAGTTTAGCACGGATTAAATAATCTGATATTCAAAGATGACGAAAAACTGAGAACTGTGCTCGGTGATTCAGTTACTTTCACAAACTGCGTTAAGATGTCTTTAAGAGGTGGAAGATGACATCATATTATATATCCTATTCCCCTTAGCCACCTCGTATATAATTCACATGAGGAACGATATTATGAAATGAAAACATTGTTAATGACAGTTATAGAAATAATTTAAGCAAATAATGAATTTTTCTCTATCTTCCTTAATGGTCATGTTCATTTTTCTCTAAATTTTGACAAATGACACAACAGTGTTAAAGAAAAAAAACTAAAAAAGGGATGGAAGATCCCAAGAATTCATCTAAAAGAACTTGGGGCAATTTCCTTCCCCGTGCAAAAATTAAGGACAAGATTGCCTGAAAAAGATGACAGACAGAAGACTAATTTATTATGAGACATGAATGTTTTTATGTGTCTTCGAAAAGGAGCCTGCATTTTCTATAACACCTTGCCTACGAACAGCCATTTCCGGGTTATGGGAAGAAGCTTAACTCCACGCGTGTTTTACTAATTCCAGGTAGGCATGTGGAGTGCTTATGCATCACATATATTATGGAATTCATATGGCGGACAGTTTAGGGAATAAATAGAAAAGTTTTTTGGCGCATCCGTTGGTCATCATGTAAAGTGTTGACAGGACAATTCTAATATCCAATGACAAATGTCATTATTTTATTCCTAGCATGGCTATGATATATTTATCGCTCAATCTACGAGGGACAGCAGTAACATAATATGCTCTTTCCCCTATTTCATCGGATTGTTTGCCTAAAAAATCATTTTTAATCATTCAGGATTCACCTAGATGACAGACAAGACCAGAAACTCATGAACTAGAGGATAAAAACTTTTGGGCAATGTTCTGTTATGGGGAGAGTAAGAGATGGGTAAATATAGCCATTGGGGTTTGCGTCTAAGAGGACATACATCGTAAATTTTTAATCCTTTATTTTTACCACCAACTTAAAGGGACCATTTGAAATCCAATAGAGCACATAATTATAATTTATCACGTAATAAATCGAATATTTTGCTTAATGAGCCTGCAACTTTCACCTCCTCTTGTCAAGGACATTTATTTTCTGCCCGAAATACAAGGTATTCCATCTGGTTGTTACTGCAGGTGTTTAAGGTGATAAAATGGAAATAAATAGGGCATTGGTGTGATTTAAACAAACTCTTTCTAGCATAAAATTACGTAAATTAGAATATACGCGAACTGCATATTTAGTATGCTCTCTGCATGGTTCCGGGTTTTCTTTCTCGTAGGTTAGCAACATGACAACAGTTTCACTGACTATCCTGAAAGCGTCTCCAGGTCAAAGGAAACCTTCGATCTAATATTGCTTATTTAGCATCTCAACTATAGTGAAAATTCCGTTGGGAATATATTTTGTTATAACACTTATTCTACGAAGCAATAAAGTGAAATTCTGCTTGGAAAATCTGTAAAATATCCTTGATCTAGCTGGGATTATAAGTTTTAAAGAGTAATTTTAAGAACCTTAAGAAAAGTAATTCACACGATCATTAGTAAATAGAAAAAATAAGTTTGATAGAGAAGAAAAAAGAAAGCTGGATATTAAAGGATACTATGGTGAAAGCTATAGAATAAAACTACGAAATCCCAAAGGAATGGATTATTACTATCGGCATGGGAAATGAAGCTTTCCTTTCTAAGCGGGATTATTCTTTCGTTAATCTGCTGCTCCAGAATCGTCACAGTCACCATGGTAAAAGCACAACACATGAACGCCAGACATGAATGTGTTTATGTTGCTACCTGCATTAATTTTGGAGACGGCCAAATATTCAGGATCAACGAATGGAATTTCACGCTCAAATAGCTTCAAATTCTCATTAAAATAGTAATCGGCGACGTCCTGCCACACAGCAATCCCATTGAATCCAAAATCTCGCTAAATATAATTGATGAAGCACGGGACTGATTATCAGGTTCCCGAATTCATGCCACAGTATGTTGCTGGGATGGAATTGGTTTAAAGGAAATGGAATTTTCAGAGAGCAGTTACACGTTAATACTTTTATGTGCGCGCGATATCATTACTCCGTGGAAAATCAAGAACCATTAGAAAGTATAAAAAATGAGACAAAAAATATCATGTCCAGCCCGCGGTCCACGGTATGATCAGAATTATGCCGAAAGTAGAAAACTCCCTAAGTTCTCCCTAACTCAGGCAAACCTTACCCAGTTAACAATGCCTGGGAAGCGACTTACAGGATATTCATTTCATTACCAAAAATTCCGATACCACCACCACGCGCTCATGTTATTCAAGTTTTTAATAATCGGCGACATTTGCTTGAGACCCTTTCTTATGGATGACACACGATTTCTGCCCGCATTATCCGACGGGTTGCAATTAATTTCCCTTGAAACCCTGGAAGAAAATGGTTTCAAACGCCCTCAAACGCGCCAACTTCAACTCAAAGGGTAACCAGAGAGGGGCGTACAAATTGAGTCTCAAAGGAAAATTTATCTCAACATCTCAAGTTTTCACCGCAGACCAGTTGAAATTATTACCCTCATTAAACAAGAACGCGTTTCGGGCTGTCAAAGAAACGCAAAAAGGATCGAGGAAGGATCATACTACCGGGGATGAAGGAACTATAAGCGAGCACATTCGATCTGATTCGAACAAAGATAGTTAATTACAACCGATGTCAAACCAAGTTGAATCAAGGGGTTATCACTGACCTTCAATTACATAGGTTCCAAAAGGCAAGTTCTCTTTGTAACAGGCTCTCATACGAGCATATATATTCTGATTTTCACAAATTAAAAATAATTTGAATTAAACTTGCAGCGTGAGCATCATGATTGTCTATGTGTAACTGAATCAATTAATTATTCCCCATTTTTCTGAGAGATACCTCTGTTAAACATGTTTCACGTCCATAAAATGTTCATATGAAAGTGGGATATTACGCTTGAGGTGAAGGAAAAAATACAGCAGAATGCAGTAGAATGCAGCAATTAGTCCAAGAAAAACATGGAAGAGGATGGGGTTTTCAAAAATATAAGGTCGATGGAGATAAAAGGGGTGAATAAACTGAGTCAACAGCAAGCGAAAGAGCTCTCATACCCATAGGTACAGAGTGAGGGAGAGAGAGAGAGAGGCATGAATTACGAGTTGTCACATTATTTATCAGCAGTTTGCGTTCAATTGAGCCGATAAAATTTGGGTTTGTCTTAACGCTTCTTAACGCTTCTTAACGCTTTTTTTTTAAAGCTAACTGGCCTTTTTAAATTTTCAAAATTGATAATCTGTATAGAAATCTCAACAGAAAACATTTCAAATTTGGATTCCTACCACCCAAATCATTCATGAAATAACTCCTTTCATTCAGCAGGTTGTGTATCGACGCGCTCTGAAAGCAGAAAGGGTTGAATAGTGAGCTCTATGCGCACTTTTGTTGCTTCAACGTCGTACCCTTAAAAGTGAAAGGTGGTATTAGAAAGCTAAGCATGGAATGGACACCGCTATTAATCCCTTCTCCGGAAGGAGAATAAAGGAAGAGGCACCGCCGTTGGATAGCAAAAATACCTAGAGAGGGGGGTGTGGAATCGCGATGGGGAGAAATGAACAGCTAGCTCCGCCTCCGATGACGTACGGCGGGCGTACGAGGCGGAGAATTCGCGCAACATTGCTCAAGTCGACCCAAGAGTAGTAAATGGTCCGCCGAGAGAATAAAACGCCACCAGCCGCCCACACCATCTGTGAGGGCCGCGCAGAAAGAATGGGAGGGCTCCCTGCGAGTGGCACGCAGCTTGCCCCGCTCCACTCGGAACTCTCGGGGAACGACCCCACCCACTGCACTCCGCCTCGCCCAGCGCACACCGCGCCCTTCCTCCCACGCGCGCGGCAACATAAAAGCCCACGTGGAGCATCCGAGAAGAAAAAAAAAGAGAAGCGGAGAGCGAAGGAGGTGGAGGTAGGAGTAACATCTCGCATCGCCCGCCCCCTCCCTCTCCACGGGTGAATTAAGCGGCGGAGAGCAGCCGGGGACCACTCCGCAGGGCCGGGGTCCCCTCCTCCCCGTGCGTGCCTGGGCCGGTGACCCTCTTAAAGTGTTCCCCCCGGGAAAGGAGATTGCGTGTGTGGAGTGGCAGCGGGACGGGCGGCGGGGAACACTGGCCCGCCACCACTGCCGTCCCACAAACCGTCATCCAGGTCGTTCTGGGCGGAGGCTCCGATATTATGTGATTGATTGACCACGATAGAAGATAACGAGATGAGAGTCAATGTGATAAATCGGCATCAGGGGATATGCTGCGGTTTACGAGCATTGGTATTCGCCATATGTTACGGAATTTGGCTATCTTTGATAAGATATACTGGATTGGATATAATTTATATACGATATTAAGATAACGAAATATGTCAATAGGTGACATTGCCAATTTTTCATCGGTTTATCGGTTGCTCGAAGTGAAGTAATATTTCAGCATGATTTCCAATAAAAATTAAGAAGAAAATATATGTTGTCTGGCTAATATATGACAGCCGAGTACTTTCCGAATTCAAAAATTTGGAATCAAAATTATGTAATGCATCTTCACAACAAAATCCTCCCTAGATAAATTTCATAAAGTGCATGCATGTATCATTCATGAATATTACATCATAAAATATACAAATTAATTTTAATTCCACCTATCGTAAGAGACTATTCGGGGGACCCCAGTCGTACTTCATAATATCTCCGAGGCCCCAATATTTCGAAGCGTACGTCCTACCGACCCTTGCCATTTTACGTAAATCCTCTTCAGAATTGCTTGTGACTCCATCTTGGAACGAATATCCATACTTTCTCATCGGCAGTGTCATCTTTTGACCGATACTTGTTATATTCGCCGTTAATTGAGAGCCTCGGTAAAGGTCAGCTGGCTCCAACGAAAAGGTTCAGACACGTTGCTCGTATAGGGATGAAACTCTGATATATAAATATGTTCCTTAACAAAATAACACCATGGTTTGCATTGATCCCTGTTACCGATTGGAGTAGAGAGAAATATTTATTCAAAATTAGTTGAAGACTTCGGAATGAATACGTTCCTCCTCGCGAAAATGAAACGAATCCGTTATCTCAGAAACAATGATAACCACCGAAGAAGATACATCTAAACTTCTGATCATGATCCCATAGCACTGCAAGAAAATAATAGCGGATGCCAGGATTAAAAAAATCATTGTGCTACTACCCTCGAGAATTTCTCGAAGGAAAAGGTGTCTGCCAACTACCGATGATGCAAAGTGATTTCTATAAAGGCTAAATGAAACATCCGCAAGGTGTTTCACACCGGTGTCGTTATTAATTCCAGGGGAACAAGAAAAAATCCCGCAATGAATACTGATATTGTCACGTAGCTACCACAGCGTCCACGTGAAGGCATTCTGCTCCGAACGAAAGCAAATAAAACTCCGAGCGTGGCAGTTGATTACAAACCTGTAACCGTAGCCTTCTAAATCACCGAACACCCACGTCCTCTCGAAATGACTGGCTCTGAGAGAGCGAGGGTTGGGAAAAGGGTGCTCCAAAAATCTTCTTTCCAAGGAAGTCACGCGTAAAGGGAGATAAGGGACGTGTCGAAGTGTATCTCCACCGGATAAAACAAAAACGCGGTGCTAATGAAGAGAGCACTGGCAATCGTCCCAAATACGCGGGATGCATAAATATACATCTGAATACGCCCTATAATTACCGACAAACCTGCAAAAAAATCGTAACCTTGGGAAACCTAATGCGAGTTGATGAAACTCAAGACAATCTCTTTTTTGCCAAAAAGGGATATTCAATCGAAATTGCAATAATTGTGTGAAAGGTATGCTTGTGTTAAAAATTCGAACCAAAACACATATTAGCAAAAACGTATTTATATTCAAGATGATATCAGTTTCAGTGTATTAGATGTGTGAATGTTTTTTTTTTCATTTCTTATTAACATTTTCTGCAACCTCTCTTATAAGAAGAGAAAATGTTCCTTGATCTTTCCTTTTTTAGGAACTACTACTTTAAATTTAATTAAAAATTAAGTCTCAAAAGCATAATGCGGAGATGATGCGCATGATACACTTGGGTGAAACAAAAATATTTTAGCTGTTAACATCATTAGAGTGGGATCGTGAATTGGAGTGAATCGGGAGTGACCATGCACACCATGGATGAAAATTCAGCCCACGCACTACTATTCAAAGCTGGTGCTATCATGTCGCTGCGTTTAAACTCAAGAGTGAGGTCATGTTTACATCATGAATTAGGCTAGTTATTATTCATACTACGCTTTCGTAATTTATAAGATCGAATAACTAAGAAGTATACCCATTAAATTACCATGTAGATTATTCTAATCAATGATTACATAGGAAATCAGAGCATCGCTTGACGAGTCAGCTCAGGTCAGGAGATATGCCTCGCACCTCGCACATTCAGTACAACAACCACTTTCTATTCGAAGAACGCATTAGCATTTCTAACACGATAGTGAAAACAAAGCAATCTACCGAGGGAATGGGAATAACTTGGTACAACATCATGAGTAGAATCCATCCAGAGGAAGTGGGATTCGAGGAATGTTTCAATAATGCAAAGATTAACCTCACCAGGGCTCTCCACTTTGATGGCCTGATAAGGAGGGAAATAGACTGTAATTAGGATCCTTCCAGAGGCCTTTTCTTCGAGCTCTGTCACGTCTTAACTGTAAAATCTTCCTCGCTCGTTCCCACATCGGATGATAACGCCACCTTGGAGAAAAGTATGTTCTACCAATTCCTGCAAAATGTTAGGTGTGCGTATGTGACTTAACCGAATTTGCAGGGTCATGTCTTCCACGCCGATATCATGCGGAGAGATAATGGTAGCGCAAAAGGACTCGCGAAAATACTCACTAATTGCAGAGAAGAATATTCATTCTCCGGTAAAACTCTTACCACATACGTGTGGTATGTACAAGTTCATATTTCGTGGTACAAAAGTGAATAACGGGTAAAGGATCGTGCTATTGATGAAACGAACACATTACTAAGAAATGAGGATAAGTACCTAAGTATGCAGGAGAACACATATTTACAATGAAATGATAGTATTTAGAAAGTGATGAAATATTGCAAAGTCAGGACAAGTATAGTAATGCAATATAAATAACATCATCCATTTTCATTATATTTTTATGGGCAAATATCACTGTTATTTTCATACATGACGGCTCTCTTGGCCACAAATGCACCAATATATAATAAATTAACGCAATGGATGTCATTGCTGGCACATATATCAACGACATGTCCTTGCAAACTTTTACCGTGAAAGTCAGAAGTAACGCGCTCAGCACTGACTATTTGCAACAGAGAAAGCAGAACTTGCGTTAATATCCGCTGCTACGATGAAGAGCCATTCGGAAGCAATGAACTAAATACTAACTCCCAACTCCTGTGTCTCTGAAATTATTGCATGGCCATTAACTTGGCATGTTGGTATGAGTACTTAAAGCTAACCCTACTAACAGAATGTTATTGCATGTTTTCTTTGCACTTTCTATCTTTTTTAAATAGTGTAGTTCTGACTACTATATTAATACTATCCCTTTTTTATGCATGATATGTAGTGCATGTTTGGTGAGCAATCACCCCCTGCCACACACCCTTGTGGTGGCTTGCAGGGTATTATGTAGATGTAGATGTAGATGTAACTCACCGATTTGCTCCAAACCAAGGAGACTTTGATGTCATCCAGGATAAGAGTGCTGTGATTAATAAAACATAATGAGAAAGAAAATCACCGTGTATGCTTCTTTCCCATGACAGCCTTTGCTGCTAGTTCAAGGATCAAGAGCCGAGATACCTCGAGACATCTTTGATATGAGGAGATGACACCGGAAAGAAGCAATTCCCGAACCAGTCAGAGAAGACGAAGAAGTTTTATTGTGTGTCATACACAGTTGTAATACGATTTATGCCATAACTGAATATTAGATACGTGATTTTGCATGGAACACAATGTGAAGAAGATTGATACAAGAAAGACATGCGGTGTAGTGTAGAGAATGCAATTACCTCCGTTTATAACAGGATGGCCACTAGAGCTTCTTCTGCGCAAAAGCTGCGTATTAAAAAGCGATATACAGATTAAGAAATCTTTCAAGGGAAGAAGACGTAGTTGGGCACGTGTGGCACGGGAGGGCCGGCAAGCGGAGGCCATGCCATGACAAGGTGCCATGGGCAACTCACAAGATGGGGGGAGAATGGAGTGGTCCAGAGCATATCCCCCACCCTACTCACTCCCTCGTATCAGAATATATTGTTAATAACCCCGGTCACAAGCTCTGATGAAGACGATTGTAATATAGTTTTTATAAACATTTTCTTGAATAAATTCACTGATGGCATAAACATGGTTGCATGCCAGTATAAAAATATTTCATTGCATTTCTTTAAGAGTACATACCGTGTGAATTTCTCCATACCTTGCCCCCGTTCCCTAGAAAATTCCTATTTTACCAGTATCGCAAACGATAGCTGTTGGTTGCCTCCACCGTAGAACAACTATAATTTCTAAAATCCTTGCTCCAATCTAATATTTTTGGTGTGGTACACATGTTAAAGCTATACTCTTTACCCAGAGAAAACTGAGTAGATTAATGGTAAGAAATCTGGTTATTATTTTTTTGGCACTGCAGCTGCACAAAAAGCTGCATGAAGTTACGGTCCGATAATAATGTAAAAAAATTGCTCTCAACGTTAATGCGAAAAAATTACCGCCAAACGGTGGCAAGGAAGGCTTAAAAAGAACATGAGTTACTGAAAACCCATTTCATCCCTTGTTCCGCTAGCATCTCATTATCCTTTAACCGAAGTCAAACACCGCCCGTTGCCTCCATCCTGCTTTACTCTTAGCCCCGCACCCATTGCCATTGATAGAGTTTCCCAGACTAACACAGGAACACGCACGCCACTCCCACCTCCAGCCCACACCCCACATACCTCCACCACGTTCATGACACCCGTAATTACAACGAACCCCCGCTCGCAACTTGCCTCCCCGCCCCTCTCCCTCCACCCCTAACAACACCAAACCCTCAAACCTCAGGCAACGCAAAATATTTGTTCACCCCGGGTGGAAAAATCCGATTTTTTTGCGAGGGGAAAATTTTACCCTCTAGAGCGCCGGGTGGTTTCAATATGCGAAGAAAGATAAACATGGTCATGGGTAGAAGGAGATGAGGTAGGCTCGGAACCAGAGCATGTCTCCCGAGGCTTGCGGTTTCCTACGAAGGCCGAGAGATCAGCGCCTGAAATACGTTCGAATACGAGAGTGAAATGATTACAGAGAAACTGAGCCTATGCTCAAGTCAAGCAAACAGCTGTGGGCTCATTATTGTCCCCAACATATTTTTTTAGTCTCTCTCAGTATTGTGCAGCACCTGTGTTTGTGGTTACGTGTCTTCTTTGAAATATTTCAAATACATCAATCCAACGGACTTTAAATAAACCATCAAATAGCCCTACTAGCCCCCTTGAGGTATATTGGTGAGGGTGAATACAGTAGGTGTGTGCAGGGGGTGAGAATTCACTCCCTGCCACACACCTTTATGGTGGCTTGCAGGGTATTATGAAGATGTAGATGTACCTAAGAAATATGCTTTTCACTCAGCGTTAACGCACTTTAATGATTCCATAAGAAGTGGAATGTTATTTCCCAGTATTGATTATCTAGTTGCACGTTCCTGTTGGATGCATAACTAGGACATTTTCCAATGTTTCGCTACCGTGCCTATTAGCTGCCTGTGAGCAGTTTTGTTTGACGATTATTCACCCTCATCAATATACCTCTAGGGGGCTAGTAGGGCTATTTGATGGTTTATTTAAGGTCCGTTGAATTGATGTATTTGAAATAGTTCAAAGAAGACACGTTAACACAAACCTATCACACTGATCCCTCTCGGAAATGACGGAATCCATGGGGAGCCTAGCAATCTTTCGTACAATGAGGATACTGCCTCCATTCCAGTACAATACATGATATCCAGAAGCTGAACACGTTCTGTCAATTCCATACCATACATCTTGGAGGCATTATTACTCACATACCCTTTGTACCACTGAGCGCGATAATACCACAGACTCTCAACCACTGAAAGAATACCTTCATTTAGAGAGAATCCATCATAATTTACATAAAAACCCGAGAACTTTACATAATGGAAATCAATTTTCGTGGATATTATTCACAATTATGGCAGTCAATTCGAAATTAGTCTGAGTGGAAATTTTGACCTAAAAATGTAACTTTTCCTCCGAATTTCAACAAGTTTTCTGTCATAATTTAATGCCACAGTTTTATGCTTTCCCTTCAAAGGGGTTAGGTATGATTCAATTGACAGAGAAACATCCAAATTTCCCTTAAAGTTTACAATATACTGCAAACTTTGGTATCTATTAAACCTTTTCTATTATTATTATTATTATTATTATTGAAGGGTGAATAAGTTGGCAATGCATGGTATTTTTGCAGGTCATGATGACATTCCATCACGTTCAGTAATGCAATGCAAAAATTTACCGGTGTAAATTATAAGGTCTTACACGAGGGGTTGATATTCTTTGTGTTGTTGACGACTTAAGCTATGAATAAATCATGGCCAACACTAGTTAATCGACCAATTCTAATATTAGTTTGACGTAGTTCTTCATTTCATTGTATCTACGACTTACCTCCTCATATGCCTATCTACATCTACGAGATACCCTGCAAGCCACCGCAAGGGTGTGTGAAGAACCTATACAAATTTCTAAACTTATCACTCTATAAGGATAATGAGAAAAGGAATAGAATGTTAATTTAAAACTTCTAAGGCATTAATAAATATGATATACTTTGCTGAGAAACAAAAATTTATCACAAGAAAATCTAGAGACAATAAAAACACCTTTATTCAATACGATTCAAATAATCTGAACTCAATCATTTTCCATTTTAAATTAAAATGTTAATCCATTAACTAGAAAAAAGGCAGGCGACGCCATATTTCATCTACGTCTACATCTACTTAATACCCTGCGAGCCACCACAAGGGTGTGTGGCAGGGGGTGAAGATCATCAAACATGCATTTTTAACATGCAACTAGGTTACGACATGGTGGCATGATAGATAATAGGACCATATGCAGCTAGATGGTTAGTATCTACATAATAGTAAAGAGATTACTGGTTATCATTACATGGCGATGCACTACAGACTTCTCTAACAATATTTCACCTACGTATCTCTTTGCTATGCTGCCTAATGTGCTCTCTTGTGGTACGCGGGAAAAATGACATTTTAAATCTATCGGTGCGAAATTCGTTCTCTCTTATCTTGTTAATCAGAACAAACCTAGCATAATATGCAGGGGTTCTTGATATATATATCTAAAGTCACCTGTGAACATATTGATTTCGAATTTACCTAAAAGTTTTAACCTAAATGTTAACCTGCGTTCTGATATCAATGCCCATCCTAGTTCTTCTACTAAACTCGTAACGCTAATACACTTATCATAATTGCCTTCAACAAATGTAGCGGATCTCTTTTACACACGCTCTAATTCCTTAATCATACCTTCCTCGTAAGGATATCATATACTAGCGGCATATTCTAAATGAGGCCTAACAAGTGTAAAATGGCTTCTTTCTCGTACTCCCATCGCATTAGCCTAGAACCATTTTTACCAATCTTAATCTACGGTTTGTTACATAGTTACTTCCCTGATGTGTTTACCCCACGGTCTTCAGTGATGGTAACGCTTATGTATTTAATAAATTTTATGCTACAATTTTTTTTTGATGTAATAATTGTTCCGGAGAAGGCAATATTTTTTCCAAAAGTTCATTATCGCTTATTTCTTCAAATTAATTTTTAGCTGCCAAGTAACGCAGCAAACATCAATCGCATCTAAATTCTTAGCTACAGACCGACTGTCCTCTTCATTTACAATTTCCTTGTACACCACTCTATCATCGGCAGAAACAGAGAGCTTGCTATTTTTAACTACTGTATTCAAGTAATTTACGTAGATACAGATATATATTTGTTACATCCGTACATATTTTGTTAAGCTAAAGTAGAAGAAATTAAAACGAATGAAGTATAGCTGAAGTACCAACGTATATAGAAAGTATTTAAAGTTTGAAAGAAGCGAATTTTCATTTTATGTTAAGCCTGGATACTTATTAACCTCGCTATTGAAGTGTAAATAACAGCAATGAAATCATAATCGAGGAATACAATGCTCAAAATGAGCATCTAGACAATAACATTTCAATATGGGCTTAATGATCGTCACAAGAAATCAAAATTGACGTGAACAGAAATCCCTCTTTGACGGGGGAAAAGCGAATGAATGTCATCAGGTTTTCACTGGAAGTCTTCCAATTCCACAGAGTTCGTTAACATTTACCCATTTCAGAGCCCAATATTTAGGTTCTGACTGTTAGTGACGTTCAATGGCTACTAAAACCAAAAGTACTCATTGGTCAGAAGCTCAAACAATTCTCTGAAGATACGCACTTGGATCCTGGGTTGTTGGAATTTCGGCTATCGATAGCATTTCGGTCCTCTGATATTGTTAACGTTTATATGCTCATCATTTGGCACATAATTACTATATGCCAATTACAATCCTCCAGCCTTATTCCGAATCTACTATCGCGTTGAAAAGGATTTTATACCTAACTAAAAATGTGTTAACTATGAATGAGTTGATTATGAGCTGTTATAAATGTTTTACATGAACGTGATAAAATACTGCTTGTCTGAACTTCTGAATGAGATGAAAAGTGTTGAAAATTATTGAAGGAACATGAAACCAGTGTGAATTCATCCATTTATGTATCGCTTTTCAGTGGCTGAATCTTAGAGTTTAATGCACATGGTACCTTAATAACGTAATGCTGCAGAATATGGGATAAATAGCTCAGATAGCATGACAAAATTAAAGTTACTCGGTTACCAAGGGTGGGCGATACACCCGTGTTCAACATGGCGAGAAAAATGTCAGCAGCAGCGACAGTGGTCGGAAAGGCTGATCTGGATGACAAAGTCTCATTTGGATTGTATTACTTCAATATTCATCCAATTATTCACAGAATATATAAATTATGTCTTACAACATTTAAATATTTGACTTAAGAGAATTCTACTTTTCGGGAGGGGTAGGGGGATTGGTAGGTGCGGGGAGCGTCCCGGGCGGAGATGCGTCCTCGCTCCAACATCTGGCTAATATGGGAAAAGATAGACATGTCTGAGATAAAACGACTGTTCCCTAGCAAAAGTCTTTAATTTTGCGTGAATACCAACACCTTCAGCTTCCATAGCTATCGCTACCAACTAGAGCTGCCAGATATGGTTTGCGTATCCCTTATGATGATAAATATTGTGACAGGATTTTATCCGTTAACTGAATGAAAAAAAATATCAAAAATCATTTTTTCGGGTAGAATTGTTATCTCTTGGCAAAAATATCCGTATTAATGTATTATTACATTGCTAGATTGTTAGGTTTTCGTTGATCACTCACTAATAAGTTCCGCTGAATAATGACATCCTTTGTATTTGAATAAAAAAGGCATCAAATCACCTAACCGAGTAATAGTGAAAAAGAAAGTACTTAGTTAATTCCAAAATTTATTTTGAATGACTTGACCGGTTTCAACCTTTGCAGGTCATCATCAGGACATTGATGATTACCTGCAATCAGGACATCCTGATGATGACCTGCAAAGGTTGAAACCGGTCGAGTCATTAAAAATAAATCGTGGAATTAACTAAGTACTTTCTTTTTCAATATGTCTAAATTCCACCAAGTAAACTTGCCGACCATCGATTTTAACCGAGTAATATCGTTAAACATCGGATTTATGGCGATAATTACTGGGAAACTAAAGAGATATCACTTTTTTAAATAAATAAGGAATTGTTTACATAAAGTAACACAGTTTTTGAATCTAGTTTTTTCCCGGCGTATAATGCTGGTGAAGTCTTCACGGGCACAGTTTTTGAATATTGGCAGAATTTGGTCGATTGTCCAGAACCAACGCAAATACACACTAAAAAAAACTAGGCCTTTGCGGTAAAGTAATGCCTTTCCAGCACTTCATTATTCCGTCACTTCACTAATAACTGTGCGAATAACTGTCTCACTACAGAAATGAAAAGCTTTAATGCCTCAGGAGTTAGAGGGGTTGATTTTATACTACTTCCTTAGCAAAGTGATTATTGGATCTGACAAAACCTTAAACTCATTAAGTAAATCCTCATTTACCGTTCAAAGACAATTTTAAACTGCAGTTTTCTCTGTATTTCGTGTAGTAGAAGCACTACACAAGGTTTCTTTTCTAGATTATAGATTCCTGACGTCCCACAGTTAAGTCCTGGCAGGCAAAGGGGCGGAAGCAATATGGCCACTCCATTCAACCAAATTTTGTAGATGGAAGCGAGATTGTTATGTTTTGTTTATCGTACAAATTTAAAAAAACACCCTTGAAGTTGCAAGAGTATATTCTTCAAATGTTTCAACGTCCATTGTACGTAATTGTATACCAAATCACTGAAAAACTTTTCATTAAATCCTCGTATTTGGCTCGTGCATTTCATATCACTACCATTACATGGGCTCCCATTACATTGGCGCCGGACGTTGACTGTCAAAATGCATACGGAAATATTATTTGAGCGGTATGACGTGAACATTCATGGACAAAATATGTGCAGATGATTTTTTTCGTGTTTATATTTCACAAATCCTAAACATTCCCTCTTATATGATAGCCATTATGCTCAAACTAAATCTGCAGATTATCAGGCTGCGACTACGGTGATTGCGGCGGTGGGGGATGACTGCTTCTGTGTTTTTGAATGGCCTAGAAGGTATGGATTTAGGCATCCGTACCAGCTTCTCCTGGTGGGAGTGATCCTTGTGGGAATGATCTTTGTGCCTAAGGTCTCAATTACAACTTCGAACCAGCCGAGGGCCCGGAACACGCAACCAGACCATGTCTTCCATATGCCTTCACCACCGGAAGAATGAAACCGCCGTGCCATCGGAAGGTTCCAACAAGGGTTTCGGGTGCTTGCAGGAGTAAGCAATCCAATGCATTGCGCCAGTTGTTCTCAGAAGGTTGCAGGAAGTGCTATGACTATCATTTTTTGCAGATAGCACCAGAGGTCCTTAGAGGAGTTCTGTTCCTACGTAATTACATCCCTTAAGAAGATAATAATCTTCAACTCATGCTCTCCTTATCAATTTGTTACGTATATATCATATGATTTCAGTTTTTCACCAGGGGAACGTAAGGTTTAATTTAACAAGCCTTTACTCTATTTTCTAACTCAACATCGTATCCCTACGCTACTCAACGTTTAATTTACTCTACATTTATTCTAAGCCATTCTAATGCAGTCAGATGCCTATATTTTTATCATGATTACTCAAGAGTTCATCCTATTCTCCTTTTATAAGGGAAATAATTTTTCATGTTCAAGAATAAAATTTTGAAAGTAAATACGTTCATACAAATTTTTTCGTGCATTGAAATTTCTTAAGCCTTAATCATATATCAGTCTAGAATCAAGTTTCAATTTAATAGTAGATCATCGACCTGGCTACTTATCCCTAAATAGATGGAGCTAGTTCAAACCGTATGGAACTAAGATCTAATTTATCCGGAATTTTGAAATGAGATTAACGCACATCGATTCTGTTTTCAATTGAGTATCCGTTGTTTTATATTTCAACCAGGTTGTCAGGGTATGTGATTGAACTCGGTTATGAATGACTACGATATCCCCTGCCACACACCCTTGTGGTGGCTTGCAGGGTATTACTCAGACGTACACGATGTATACAATAAACTTTCATTTCTTCAAAATGCTTTCCATCAACTTCGATGTCTCTATGAAAAATATTTTCAAGGTAAATTTTATTTATAAAGCGAACAAACGTTTGAGGCTACAATATGGGATATTAAAAAAAATTTACTTCACGCGATGAAAAATAATATATTATGTACTGAGACACGCATTTTTTGCAATGCTCAACGGCTTAGCAGAGAATGCCAACGGAGGAGACAAAAACACACCCATGTGAGCTACATATTCATGCATATTTAATATCTACGGCCACTTTTCACGTGGGCATCCAAAATGAAATGAACGGAGCCGTCAGGCCACAAGTGTTCACTAAATGACTGATGTCAAGGCAGCCCAAACGTCCACCTACTGGAGTCTTGAATCCGGCTAGCTACGCCTCGTCAAATTATATTTCTTGGGCGAAAGGCTTTCTGCCGGAATTCCAGCTAGGCTGCTCGCATGAAATAATAGTAGGTATATAGAATTTTCTTCCGTTGACATCAGAAACGATTTTTAGGCGTATTTATTCAGATATCAGTTTCTCGTTGAAATAAACATTTTTACACAAAATTTAATGTTGAAGTGTTATAATGGTCATGTCAGAAGAAGGAAACGAGCTTTAGTAATAAATGACCAATAGGAAGTTAACTGAGGACTTTTACTCTTCAATTTAGGTAGAATGGCTGACTGCCTCATTGTATCAATTTTCCTGGAATGATTTAGAGTGTATCTATAATATTCTGCCCTCCTAATCACGTGCTGCACATAGACTATTAACCAGTCTATTAAAAAAGCTGCACATAGACTATTACCAGTCTATTTTAACCAGTCTATTAAATAAATTGAAATGGGAGTCATTGTCAGATCGCAGGTTGAAATTTAGACTTAATCTCTTACACAAATTCCAAGGCAATATTTTCAGTGATGATGTTAAAAATATTTTACGAACCCCAACTTACTATGGCAGACTGGACCATAATCATAAAGTTAGAGAAATTGATTGCCGAACTGACCGATTCAAAATGTCCTTTTTCCCTCGCACAATTAGAGATACGAATAACGGTAAATATGTCCTATCGGAGAGTAGCAATGAATAGCATTGGTAGCTGCATGTTGGTATGAGTACTTAAAGCTAACCCTACTAACAGAATGTTTTTGCATGTTTTCTTTGCAATTTCTATCTTTTTTAAATAGTGTAGTTCTGACTACTATATTAATACTATTCCTTTTTTATGCATGATATGTAGTGCATGTTTGGTGAGCAATCACCCCCTGCCACACACCCTTGTGGTGGCTTGCAGGGTATTATGTAGATGTAGATAGATGTAGACATAGTCTCATCGACGTTACATTTATTTTTCAATAATCTGTTCCTTAGATGGTTTCCCATTCCTAAGAGTGAAATTAAAAACGCCACACAAGAAACTCTGGGTCTCTACAGAAACAATCCTACTATGAATCTTCAAAATAACCACTGATTCAAACAGAATGCTTTAGAATTAGCTAAAAGTGTATTTTAAGAGTAGTTATGGCACACGTATTTTTAAAATTTCCATTTCTAGAAGGAGCGGAAAGAAATGCACCTTAGTTGACGCAATGTTAGTTTTAGACCAAAATTTTCCGATAATATGTCACAGAAGCCAAGCCTTTTATCCTATCAATGCTTTACAACACCGTAGGCGTAGAAATACGAAACCAATCCCCGTTGGTTTTACATTTTCTCATTCCGATTTCACATCGGCCAAAAAATCCAAGAAAAGAAACGTCGGTGGGAATAGAATGTACCTCAGTCGGATATGCAAAGAAATGAAAACTCGAAACCGAGATATCCACCCCAGACTCAACATTGGAGGATACTGAGGGGAATAGATAGCAAGGAGTGCTGAGAGGAAAGGAAAGGGGGATAGAGGGGGCGGGTATAGGGAGAGAAGGGTGCGGGAGGGGAAAAATTGATGGCGAGTTAAGGCAGAAATGCTCCCTACCGATGTAGAATTAATTGAAAAGTCCAACAACTACCGTCAGGAATTGGCAGCAGACAAGCAGTCAGACAATCCTTAAATCACAACTCATTTTTGTTTGCTTCAATTTTAATAAATCTTGGTCATTTAGTCTGTTGCGAAAATAACTTTGCGAAGACGTGCACAAATAAACACACTTTTTTCGTGCACATTCCTAACAAGCATATGCTAGAATATTTGTTTATTGGATCTATGGCATTATAATAGTGAAGATTGAGACCAAGCTTACAGATACCACATTTGTACAAATTTACTTGCCTCCGTTCCACTACCAAAATGAAGAAGTGAAAGATGTCTATGAGGATATCACGGAAGTACCTAATAAAGCATGTAAAAGGAGAAGAAAAGTTTATTATTTTAGGAGATTGGAACGCTGTCGTTGGCGAGGGCAAAGATGGAAGAAAAACAGGAAAATATGGCTTTAGAAATCGAAATGAGAGAGGAGAAAGACTTAAAGAATTATGCACACAACACAAGTTGGTGGTGGCCAACACATTGTTCAAAAACCACCAACGGAGAATATATACCTGGAAAATGTCCGGAGACAGAAGAAGATTCCAAATTGAGTACATTTTAGTGAAGCAGAGTTTCAGAAACCAGGTGAAGAACTGCAAAAGCTACCCGGTTGCAGCTATTGATAGTGACCATAACGTAGTGATCATGAAATGCCACTTAAAACTCAGAAAATTGGAAAAATCAATGAAGAACGCATGGAAATTAGATAAAATAAAGGTACCTCAACAATGGTTGGTCTCTCAGAAAGCAGTGGAAAACAAGATAGAAGAGAATCTTACCGTGAAATAAGTGGAAATGAGATGGAAAAACATCAAAATTGGGCTACGGGAAGCAGCAGAAGAAGTTCTGGAGAGAAGAAAAGTTGTAAAGAAAAAGTCATAGATTACAGAAGAGGTCTTGGAATTGATTGAAGAGTAAAGAAAATATAAAAATGTGGGAACTGAAGAACGGCAACTTCGCTACAAAAGAATCAGGAATGAAATAAACCGTAAGGCAAGAAAATCAAGGGAGACATGGATGAAGGATTTATGCGAATATGTACAAAACAACCTCTCAAACGTAAATGTGGAAATTGCCTACAGGGTGGTGAGGAATCACATCAAGGTACGGGCTGCAAAATTTAACAACATCAGGGACAAGAATGGAGAACTCTTAATTGAACATGACTATAAAGTGAAGAGATGTAAAGGAATACTTCGAAGAGTTGTGCAATGGAGCGGAAGTAGAGAGGAATCTTAGAGTGGAAGTAATCGAAGAGGAAAATGAGAGCGATAAGGATGATTTGGCCCTCAGGCTACTTATAGAGAAGAGAAAAGAGAAGAATGCCGGCGTTCGTTGCATATGTAAATTTGGAGAAGGCATTTGGCAACGTGAATAGGAACATGATGATAAAATTTCTGAAAGAAATTGGAGTATCATACAATGACCGAAGAGTAATTCACAGCTTGTATAAAAGCAAGGTGGCCATAATAAAATCATGACCCAGCAGTACAGAAGCAAGAATCAAGAAAGGTGTGAGGCAAGGCTGTGCACTGTCTCCCGTATTATTCAATGTCTACATTGAGAAAACCATCCAAGAATCAAAGAAAAGTCTCCGGGATTGAATATCGACGAGGAGAAAATCAGCATGCTACGATTTGCCGATGACAAAGCAGTCATGGCAGAAACAGAAGGAGATTTAAAGAAGACACTACGAAATATGGAAAGGATAGTGGCCAGATGTCATGTGAAGATCAATAAAAAGAAAGCTATGGTATTGGTAAGCAGTAGGAGAAAGGAAGCCAGGACTAATATTAAACTAGAAAAACAAACAATCGATGAGGTGGAAGAGTTCTGTTATTTGGGAAGCCGAGTAACCAGCGATGGACGAAGTAAAAGAGAAATTACCAGTAGAATATCCCAAGCAAAAAGGGCATACTATCAGAAGAAGATTCTGCTTGTAGCTGCAAATACAAGCTTGGAAGTGAGGAAACATTTCATCAGAACATACATCTGGAGCATTCTACTATATGGCAGAGAAATATGGACAATGACAGCAGCAGAGAAGTCAAGGCTGGAAGTATTTGAAATGTAGTGCTACCGAAGAATGATGAAGATAAAATGGATCAATCGAGTGACAAAACGAAGGAGTCTTAAGAAGAGTGGAAGAAAAGAGATATCTACTGAAAACCATAAAAAGAAGAAGGGAAAACTTAATAGACCACGTCTTAAGGCACGATCGCCTGATGAAGACAATCGTCGAGGGAAAAGTGAACGGGAGGAATGGAAAAGGCAGGCCTCGCATGAGATATATATATATATATATCAAGTTGTGAAGGATGTAAAGTGGAGGAATTACGTGAATATGAAGAGGTTAAGCGATATAAGAATGAAGTGTATAGGCTGTGTCAAACCAATTCTGGGATTGTTGACCGATGATGACGATGGATCTGTGGCAATACAAATGACCATATTAAAAACAACCATTATTTAGAACCATTCAAAAATATAAAAAATTCAGGAAACCTAGAGCGATATTATTCAGCATTTTCTAGTGCGATATAATCAGGGAGGTGCAATTTTTCCCACGTATCACGAGAGAGGAAACAATGAGCAATGATATTCAGGGGTGGACAAAATCAAGAACTGAATTTATTGATCTCAGTGTAGTTCCCCTTCGTTTTGCACTTCAAGCTGCAAGTGGTGCAGAAAGAAGCTACCATGCTCAAGCCGAAAAGGAGGAGGAATGGTTTGACTCGTAAAGGCAGCAATGGCCATGACTATGATGTCCATGATTAGGAGGCCAAGGCGCCTCGAACCCCGTACCACGAACCAGCCCCGGGTGAATTCCTCACGAGTCCCCGGGGTAAAGTATACCGCATACAGGGCGCGAGGCTTGCGCTAGGGAGGAGCGGTTGCTGTGAAAACCGAAAACAGTTGTCCTGACCCCTTCCCTCGACCTTACCCCCCGCGCTTCCCAAGAGCAAAGCCCATCTCACTCCTATTCCTGCCGGGAAACCCAAAATGTCGCCCCTGCAAGTTTTAAACGGCACCCTCCAGTGACCCAAACGACGGGAGCATTGCTTTCCAACCCTCCGAAAAAGCCTCCCTCTTCCTAACGAGGCCCTTCTTTATGTGCCTCTACTAATAGCGTTACTGGGTTTGAAATTGTAATGGGATGGCCCCCGAGGGTGACCCGCTCCCGATGTGACTAACCCGCCTCTCTCCGGGGTCACCACCCGTACATGGAGCTGAGCTCGCGCCGCAGCACAGTGGGCTAGGAGGTCGATTTAGGCGGATAAAGGTCGTTTTACGAATCTAATGAAAATGTCCCAAAAGATGTGTTAAAATTAAGCAACTTATCCCGAGAAACATATTTCATAATAAATTAGACAATGGAGGCATTTACTCTTAACCGAAATCGTAATTTTGTACACGAAGTTAGATGGAAACGAAAAACGAATTTTTATGAAAAAAATAATCTTCTAACCACAACCATTCACTCATAAATCAAAAATTAAAATTATCAAAAGGTGACGCCCAACAAAAAAGCTGCTGTAATATATTGACGTCATTTTCTTCCCGTCCTCGACCACCTTTGGGCAAGGAAGGGAGTGGAGGGGGGTTCTCGGAATTTTTGCTCGAAGATATCCTGTCGCAATCGCTCCGATTGGTGGAGTCAGCTGTGTCCTCCCCTTTGAGATAAGACGAAGTAGCTTCGCGGGCTCAGTTGTGATTGGACGAAGTCAATGACTTCACTGGTTGCACCACGCCCACTTTTCCGAAAGGGTTAAAAACATCAGATATATGCCGCTTATAACTGACAAAAATAATTGACGGATCAAAAAACGGAAAAATACATGTCTTTTTATTTTACAAACTCTATCAGATCCGGCAATAAAAAATATGGTAAACGACTCCATTGGAAAGTGAATATCTCAGATAGAGGCCATTCTTTTCGATATATGGTTTTCCACCACGCAGAAGCTATCTCGCAAGTATTCCTGCTGTGACTAAACACGTAATTTGACACGGTCTGAATATTCTTTCCATATAACTGTACTAATTACATAGTATTTTCATCTTAAGTTTCAGAATTGATGGTTTTTTGGCAATTTTACAGGGATGCATAAATCATTACATCCCAAAACGAAAAGTTTTATAAGTCACTGTCTCCGGCGTTACTTTGTGGAACTTCTTCATGATTAATGAAAGAGGTACTTGGTTAGATTCCACACTTTTATTCTAAAACTTCGACTTAGGTTTCATCATCTCGTGCCATCATCATGATGGCACGATAGAAAATAGATAGAATAAAAGTGTGGAATCTAACCAAATACTTCTTTCATCAATCAAAAAATTTTACGCAATAAGTGATCTAAAACAATGTACCTCTTTGCACTGTTGTCTGCCGGCATGAGACATGTGAGGCATGCTCTGATGACCATTACGCAACAAAAATTGGCTTTGGAAACATGCGGTTTCAAATTTGATGCCGTGATAAGTGCGCGTCAGCGCATCGTGTGGCCCACTCCACCATAGTGCACCTCGCCGAATATATAGCAAATACATGGTCTCCACGGCTTACAAAGACATAGCACGTGGGTGAATGCAAGAATATGTCCTGTCATCGTTATACATGCAAATCATCAAGTTTACAGGCAGATGGAAAGCGCGAGAGTGCAAAAGTCAAGCACGAAGTTTTCTTTACCACACCAACTCGTCCCAAATATGTGAAGCTTGCGTGGACGACTGGGCAATTAGATATCAGTATCATACGCCCATATACAATGAAGAGGCGCCAAATCTAATCGTCCATGCTAAACTCACTATAGGTCAGCATCTGCTTTTGAGAGATTGTGCCAATTCTTGCAATACCAAAAATTTGATACCGAGCTATGAAATCATACAATTGGCTAAGAAGGCATCCCTCTGAGACCTTTGTACTCATTACTGAGTCCTTGCAGAAACTCTACTTTTACAGTCACAGTTACTCCAGTTACTCACTGTTGCTCATCTACTTACTATTCTCATACCTGCTTTTTAATCCCCCTTCCCCCGACCGCCTGTCGAATTTGGTGCTAATTTCTAAATGGTTATGTGATGGGAGCTCGGGACATTCCATGCAAAACAATAGGCTCAAGATTTTAGCTTTAATGACCGGAGCTTTTATATCACATTAGCTGTATCACTCTACTTATTCGCCCGACAAGAAAATGTATCAAAAATAGTTGTGCGGCAACATCCAAGGGCATGATCACCACGTTATTGTCGGACACTAAAATTATAGTTCATAAAAGAAACCACAACGCATATTGTGCAGGAGACTATTCGTGGTAAGGAGGAAACATCACGCTTTATTCCATTCAGTGGTATTGGTGTGCTAAGAGTCAGTATCTAATGAAATGCACATGACCGATGATCGATGGAAAACTGTCAAACGCATTAACTTACACAAAATCACCACAGTCGAGTTATGCGTGCAATGCAAATCCTTCTTATATAAACAACATCGAGTATCTCTTGATAATGCCGGCAAATGAAGATGCCTAGAGGTTTGTGCTGTCCACTTTACACATATGGAACCGCTCTTTTGAGTAACTGCTTCATGATTCTTATCAGCTGGGTGTCAGAAAAAGGAAGGTCCTCCAGAAGAAAAAGGGAAATATTAAGCTTCGGAAACAAAATACTTAAAGGAATTCAAAGGGCCTAATCATAGATATACCGAAGCAGGGATTTGGCTCGTCTAATCATGGGAATACCTCCCGCAAATTATTCGAAAATCCTTCTCTTACAGCTTCCATCACTAGCCTAGACGAGGATCTGGTTCGGCGTTTCTCGGCATTACTTCATGCACTGGGAAGTGACTAAGAACTAAATGTCCTTATATTCGAGAAGAATGCTTTAGGGACCGCAAAAAGGTGTGTGGCTTTACATCCTTGGTACAAAATGTCACCCACATCGCAAAAGATACTCCTGCATGGTGCCACTATAATCGAAGCTGCCCCTCTCCCTTTGGGAATGATATCCGAAGATGCGCAGGAATGTAAGCAGAAGGAATGCAAGTAGACACGGGTTTTCAACACGAGATAAACTTCCCGAAGAGACTGCAATGAGGACTTATTTTATAAGTGCCTTATAACTTCCGATCCGGTAATTACAGTTGTCCAAAAGATTCATAAGAAGAGCAGAGTACAATCATCGCCCAAAGTTTTACGTGTGTCTTTAACTCAAATGAAAGCAGTCTTATGGCGAGGACGAGTAAGAGATAATATCCTAACTTTGATGAGTGGAAAATTATAAGTTTTGACGCAATAGGAATATAAATACATATTAATTTCACTCTAAAACTATTTTCCTTAGTTTTATTTCGAATTCTAGGAGTCCATAATAAAACTTATCAACACCGATACCATTAAGAGACGGAATATTGCTTTGAAAATGTTAAATTTGTTCCCGCCACCAATAAAAACCTTAAAGTATACAATTTCAGGGTCATTTGAGTGCGTTATGACTTTTGTCCGTCTATATCGGCCTCCCAGCCCACTGTGTTCCGCCGCCGTTCCGAACTTTACCATCCCCCGTTCCGTTCCGCGGACCCCGACATTATTTTTACCCGGAGTAATGAGCGCGACGCTAAAAGACTCTCCGGACGCAACGCTAATTCCGATCGTGGACGCGACAACTTGTCCTTTAGCAGTTGAAACGTTGATGACACTCGACGGCGGGGAGTGTAGCCGTTTAGTCGAATGGAAAATGAGGAGACTTCCGCGTACAGCGGGGGAGGTAGGGAAGTTTGGTTTCGTCGGTGCTTCGTTACGACCGCAGCGTCCTGTCAGAGTTTCCGGGAGCGCAGCTGGAGAAATGTTTTCCCTCCCCCTCGGGCTTCTGCTCCGTGAGATACTGTTCCGCTCGCTACATCTCCGAGGAAAACTATCCGGCGATTTCCGCACGCTCGATGCCTTTGCCTGTCGCTCAGGTCCTCGTAAGCGAGTGGAGGTCGGGGAGAGGGGGAGACTGCCGGCACCACAATGACATTCGCGGGCGACCGAGTCGAAATTCGAGTAATTTGGAGGAGTCTCTGATGAATGCTGCCAACTTTATTGCCACAATACTTAATCGCAAAATCGCTTGGAGACGCTCGTAACAAACAAACTAGACCCCAGGCCTTAAGAGTAATTTACAGACTCATTCTAAGTTTTCAAATTGGGTAAACATCACGTTTCGAATCAATGAAATGATTTGATCAGATGAATACGAATCATAAAATCAGGAAGGCTTGAGCTTGGAACTTAAAATTTAAGGTTCTCAAGAACCTTATATATAACCATACAAGTACGAAAACAACGGCTATGGATTTTCTTACCTTAAATAACCGTTTACAGTACGGTTCTAAAAAATAAAACTATTCCATTATAACGCTCGTGCATACTCTCCTAAGAAACCCAGTTTGCTGAAACTTCGTTGTCTAAATGAATTGGACAAGCATTCGGACGAATGGTAAAAATAATGCAAAGAAGTGCGTCATTCTACATGAAAAGGCGTATGTGAAAATGCATTTTGGAGCTTCTTAGAAATAATCGTAATCAACCACTGCTAAAGAACGCCTAGAATTCCATTACTGTTTAATTTGCAAGCCGCTATTTACTTGGGAGGAGAAGTAACTGAGTAAGGAGTTCTCCAAATGCATATCAGTCAAAAAAATGGCTTCCATTAGTGCAATGGTGTTATATTGAGAGATAACTGTCCAAGTTCTCAATCTACACTCAGATGATAATTTCCATATAGCATTTCTTCTTTCGACATGTGTGAGTATTGTTTTTCAATGCATATTGTAAACCATGTCCACCCTTCCAATAATTTATTCCATCCGAAAATAAACGTTTTAACGATTTTTCTACTTCCTCTGAATTTAAATTCCTTACTCGTCACATCGTGGCGTGTCACCTAATCAGCTGCCATCACAAATTCACAAAGACGTAGTGACCTTTTTTTACCAGACCGAAGCAATAAAAATTGAATTAATAGTATGCCCATTATCAGGCGATTCTTGAAGCAAAAGTTCAGTTCTTGAACACCATAAACGTTAAAAGTCACCCTGGCCGAAAACCCGAGTCATGGATATCTAGGCATGTGCTTGGGAGAAAAATCTACGGAAGCAGTCCGGACGACCGGGCGCCGAGGAGGTTTACCAAGAACAAACATCGCGACATCAAAATTCACTCACGCCTGTCACCCGGCCAGCTTCTGTTATCTCATTCCCCGTGGGAATGGGATTGAGGAGAGTGGTAGACGTGGGAGATGGTGACCTCTACTGGTCTTCGATGAGCCACTGTAGCCGGCCAGTGTCCTCATTTGGGCGAGTGCCCTTTCGAAAAGGGTCGAAAAGTGATATGAGATGGGTTGGAAATGCAAAGCGCCCTCCAGACTGCTGAAAATGTTATCTCGACTTATCAGAAGCCAGCTATCCCAGTCAATTCAAGGCCAAAGTAGTCTCTGAACTCCACCCTTGGAGATGGCACAAGGAGGAACGTCAAATAGCGTTATGCACCTTTCTACCCTATCGTAGACTAAATCTCTAAGGCACAAGGATATCATCTACTGACTGAATTCTTCACGCCAAGGTACCGTTGCGATTCCAGACACCGCCATCGGCGAAGATTCTACTCAAGCACAGTTTTTCCAATTTTTTCCTAGTGGCAATGCAGATTTGGCCGAATCCAAAACAATTCTAGGTGATAAACAAATGCTCAGTAACGATCTTTCATAAGGCGAGGTAAAAATGAGTTGAAACTAATAAAATATATTGAATTTTCTACAAATATTATTTTGGGGTCTAGTGCCCTGGTAAAATTTGACAAATTAACGCAGCGGTAAAATATTCCTTGCTGCCAGAGAAATGCAGGCCCCACGACTTATCGAAATATTATATTTGCGATATTTTCTTTGCGTGGTGAGTATACCACCCAGTGGTATGTCCTCTGGAAAACATTTTGCAAGTCATCTGATTGTTTGACGTATCTAGGATATAATGCAAAAATATTTTTTTGACGTTTATGTTATGAGCATGTCTTTGTGTATCCACATACAAGGATAAAAGGGAAAGCTAAGCAAACATCCTAAAAATTGGTGCACGCAAATTCCCTAGCAACAAAGCAATATTGGCGTGAAAATGCAAAGAAAATTATTTAAAAATGCACAAACATAAAAAGCTGTGTTGCGCAATGAATTCTGCATGATGGATACATAATATATTACGAAATTCATTCATTACATACATTGGTGATAACTAAAAGAGTTGAATTCCTAAGGTAATACAGTAAATAAGAATTAAAATTGAAAAATGTCCGCAAAAACATCAAGTGATAATAGGTTTCTGCCCATAATTGAAAAATCATTTATATTTAAATGATGACCTACAAGCAATTGAACATTGGTGCGATACATGGAAGTTAGAATTAAATTTTAAAAATTTGTAGTAATTATTTTTTGGAAAAAGAATAGTTCTCCTTCTAGCACATACAAAATAAGTTATGATGAAATAACAAACGTGGTATCCATTAAATATCCTGGAATAAGACTGACACATGATCTTTCCTGGGGTAAACACATACGTGAAATAATGAGTCAAGCGAATCGTAAACTGGGATTCATCAAAGTATTGGGTAAATGTGACGATGATGTACGAGAAATCAGCTATTTTTCCCTTGTTAGACCTCATTTGGAATATGCTGCCAGTGTATGGGATCCCCACGGAATCGGTGTAAATAATGAACTTGAACGTGTGCAGCGGAGATCGGCAAGATTTCTAAAGGGACGATACGATAATTATATCAGCGTAACCAGTCTATTAATTGAATTAAAATGGGAATCATTGTCAGATCGCAGGTTGAAATTAAGACAAATCTTTTAAATAAATTCCAAGACAATATTTTTAGTGATGATGTTAAATATATTTCGCGAACCCCAACTTACTATGGCAGACTGGACCATACTGATAAAATTAGAGAAATTGATTGCCAAGCTGATAGATTCAAAATGTTCTTTTTCCCTCATACGATGTGAGATACGAATAACGGTAAATATGCCCAATCGGAGAGCGGCAATGTATAGCATTGTTAGCTGCATGTTGGTGTGAGTACTTAGAGCTAACCCTACTAACGGAATTTTTTGCATGTTTGGTGTGCAATTTCTATCTTATTTTAATAGTGGAGTTTAGAACAGTACATTAATACGAATCCTTTTAAATGCATGATATGAAGTGGATGTTTGGTGAGAATTCACCCCCTGCAACACAGCTTTGTGGTGGCTTGCAGGGTATTATGTAGATGTAGATATAGAATCACTGAAGATTACCTGTCATTGAAGAAAGGAAAGTTAGGGACAAAACACAGGGGGGAAAAATGTTGCCATTAATAAACCATGGAAAACAACGCAAGACGTGGAATTTGTGGCTGGGCCCCAAAATATTTTGAATGTTAAATTATTTGGAAAAAGAAACAAGGGAAGGTATGCATTTTGCATACTGTCTTCTTTGGATGGAATCGTTAGCAGCTGAGAAATGGAATTGCATATTATATATGGGGTTACAATGATAACGCATTTTTACACAGTACATTCAGTAGTTTAACCTGGAGTAACTTAATCGGTAACACGTCCCTGAGGAAATTCAACACCATTAGTTGAGTAAATTAATAAAGTCTGCATTTCTATTAATGACGTTAAAGTCCATTCTCAGCCAAGGAGCGGCAATTTTCGAGAACTTAAATTGAATCCCCTACGTACTAATGGCAATTTGTTATATATTTTAGTGTTCTCTTTTCGAGTCCAGGAAGTATACTGCAAAGCTGTTGCTAATAAACTTTTGTTCCCGCACTAAAATCTATAGTTGCAAATGTCTCCAAAACTTCAAATTGTAGTCGTCCAACACTACAGTTTTAATGAGCAAAGAGAAATTGATATCTCCATAGGGACATGAACCCCTTCATCGTAATAATTGACCTATGGCAATAACTTTTTCTCTCGGGGTTCTACATATTTGTGAGCGTATTTCATGAAAGAATTGACAGAGAAAGTAACATTTTGTTCACATTTTCTTTTATGACGTTGAAAACAGGGGGAATTTGACACGATACTTATTTTATGACCACTTCACCGCAATTGAACCAGTTATAATATGAGTATGGCTTGGCTCATCCCTTGGGAGATACAAGTAGGTTGGCCGAGAGAGGCGGCCTAGTGATCCTCACGTGAGGAGTCGCACTGGCCACTCGACCGAATTCCCAAGGGCCTTCGTCGGAATCCACAAGGGGGCGGGCGGGGCCTGGGACATGCCGACGCAACGAAGAGGTGGGGGATACCCTTTCGCTAGGATCGTGTAGTATCCCTTGGACCAGGGACTTTACAAGGCCGTTGGGGAAGAGGAGGGTAGGTTGGTCGAACCAGGTCATCTCTGCCAGAGATTTTCTGGCGCAGTTAATGTTAAATGCACTGCGACAGTAGTGGTTTCCGGAAAAAAATCTTGTCATGATGAGAACACCTGGCCAGTTGGAACGAATTACTATTTCTATATGAAAAAGGCACCATAGCCTCTGTAAAATAGAGAAAAAGAGAGATTTTAAATGTAACTTTTCAAAATAGGCTATCAAGACACAACTTAAGGCGTTTCACATTTAGTTGACAGTATGCGCCTTATGGAGAACGCTGTTACCGTACCTAAGCTGGGTGAGGCCACTTCTTGAGAATGTAGGCAAGCGCTAATAACAACGCGCCAAATTAAATTCTGTTAGCATCAGAAGGTTTACGATAGACGTCAATGTGTGGGTTCATGAGATATGAATAACATGTAGCCTAATTCAGGATCAAGTTAACCATATCGTTCCGCATAATTTAGGAAATATCCTAGAAAAAAGCCATCTCAAAGAAATATTGGGCTCGAAAATATGTGGAAATGCCTAGGCTTACCATTTTTATTCCTTATAAATCTCGGGAACGTATACCAGAAGTCTCATATAAAGTGAAGTGTGCAATCAAGTAAACAATAGTAAAGGTCACATTTTCTGGTAAAATGTCGAAAAATATTACAGAGGCAGCAGAGCAGCTCATCGGCTGAAATAATTAATTGACCTAATACTCACCAAGCAACATATTCTGTCCTTGAGAAATCATGGAGAAGTATTATTCTCCATTCAATGGTATAAAATAGTCGTCATTGCTTTTCTAAATTGACACTAGAAAATCGCGAGAATGCTAACAGTGTATACTTCACGTGTTTTATGAGTTGATATATTTTGACTCGATATGGAGAAACGGTGACTTTAAAAATTACCTTAACTTCAAAACTCTGGTTGCCTAAACCTTGCAATGGAGGCTTGTAGATTCTTTTTAATTACAATTTGCAAGGACGCAGATTCATTCACAATTCTTTTTTTTTAGCAATACCGTTTCATCAACTTCAAACGGAAGAGAAACGGTTTACCTTTCCTGTATGACGGAATAAAATTTTTAAATAATAAAGTAGTTTCATACCATACCTCTCAAGAGTCCTCTTACAATCATTATACACGTTAGCAAATTTATCAACCCGGTGTTATTCAAACTTATCCCGCACTTCATTGATTAAATAAATCAGTTCTCTTTTTAAGCAGTCTTCGTCAATGCTTGTATTCTTATTCATTAGCCCCTCTTTGACAACATTTTCCCTACAACTTGTATTAGACAAGGGTTCTAACTTTCTTGAATGGTAGAATGTATTACCCACAACAATCACGGACCCTCTTGTTATGTTAGACAGGAGACAATTTTCAACATTGCTCTCATAATACTCCCCATCAGCATAGTCGTAACCGTCTGCTGTGATTTTCTTGCAAGGTGACCAATTTATGCCTTACATTTTTCAAAACTTCTGGCTCAAAAGGTAGTGTAAAATAAATTACATTGCGCTGGATTAATAAAATACGTTTATAACACAATATCGTATATAAAAATGTCTAATAAATCTACCTTGCAGTTTTGGAGCTTTTCTGAAGAATTGTTTGTTTTTAACAGCGATAAGAAGTGAAAATCGGAAAAGTTACCATGCACGCTGAAATTGATGAAAATATTTTTTATTAATTTTTTTAAAACAATATTGAGAAACAAATGTCACCATTCAACCGGGCACCTATATTTCTTAGAGAAAATAGTTTTGGACGCTGCTTGGTTACATGTTAATTTTTCTGCTGCGTTTGGCAAACCCGCACCTTGCTCCTTATGGAGATGTAAATGGCAAATGAAACGCAATATGATTCCACACTTTCAATAAAATGTGGAACACCCTATACAAGTTTATGAGAAAAAACAAATATTTCCTTAATTGACTCATTTTTGTCCTATTCACCGATGAATTTCTGCTTGCCAAATTATATTTGCTATTTCTGCTACCAGCTACATCTTTCTTACATGAGAATCACATGGTACAGTTGCATGTGGTAATTTTCTGTCCAACTACGCCCTATAAGCTTTCGATGCTGAATGAATCCCTTCACTGAGAAAATTCCAGTTTATACTAATTTTCACAAATTACCCAGAGATAATACAAATATTTTTGGTGTTGTAGCTACTTTTGGAAATTTCTTCTTCTCAAACTTCCAAGTTAATTCACCAATAGAGAAAATTGGCAATTATGTTATTCCAGCACATCACGTGTGAAACGACAGTTTTTAAATCACCATTGTGAATATGATATAAGCACTTATAAGTCACACAATCCAAAAAATCTTAATAAATCCGATGAATTATTGGGCATTAAAAACAAGAATATATGAGAAATGGAAGCGGAAGCGTCATTGTCTGTCTCAATGTTGAGCTATATAAATACGATTACGATTGGTTCATAAGAATAGCTACCGGAAATGTGCTCTGTTATCGTCAACAACCATATCCTTTCCAAGGGAACTGCCAAATCGAAACACAAACAAACTTTGTCCTAATACAATCCAGAGGGAACAAAAGATCACGGGACTGGATTCAAGAGTTGGCGTCCAATGGGGATGGGCAGGCTACGGTTAACTTACTGAAATCAAATTTTACGCTAGAGGTGACTCGCGCAGGTTTCATAACTGTTGACCTCTGATAACAACGAAGCCAACCGCGATCAGAGTCGGGGTGGTCTCACTTATGAGTCCAAGAAATGATTATTCGGTTGACACGGGAGGGAAAAGTCGGGGATGCTTACGAGGGAGGGACAAAGGAGTCGTCAATTCACGGATAGCCGAAAGAAAAGAGGTAAGTTCTCTGCAAGTTGCCGTGTGAAGAACGGCTCGAATTGGGTGAAAATTTAACTGAATCAGGTCAAAATTTGAGGGTAATCCTCCTCGTCTCACATGTTTAATTCATATCTCCATGCCAAATATTCTCCAAAACCTAAAATAATTCCTTTGTCCCAAAGGAAATGGCTCTCTTTGTCGCTTCTCTAGTCAAAGTCGGCCTCATCGAGGCTCTCAAAGCTATCTGGGGGTGAGTATATTTTAGAATTTATTGACGCATAATGTATATAACGCTTCGCTTAAGAAATATTTTATTTTATTCAACTGACGCCACGAAAAGCGAATATTTAAATTAGTTAAAGATATGAAGAAATTTATGCTAAAACATGCTGCCTGAACTTTAGAGCAGCCAGATCGGAATCAGCTTAAAATTAATAGTGCCTTTCCATCATAGGTCCACACTATCTTCGGTAACGTACGTATGTAATTTCAAAGAATTGCTAGGATATTAGTAGCTAAAAATTCGAATGTTATATTGCACCGATACATCATTTCCTGTTACCAAAGAAAAGGAAATGAGAGAAACGACCAAACGGACGAAAAAAGGGTCCTACAGGAAAAATACCCTGATGTACAATTCGTTATTTTCGAGCATCAATTATTAGAATGGATGCATAAAATCATGTTTTGGTTGTATGTTTCATACAAGAAAGGTTACGAAAGTTATTATTTTTTTAAATGTTTCTAGAGGTTTCTGAATATATTTACGGCGATCAAAATAAAAAATGTCTCCCCAATCCTATGCCACACAAACCTCACATTAGTTTTCGAGGGAAAAAAATACACGTCAAACAAATATTCGCGTTTGAAACGGTTAGTTCACTCAAAGGTCCTGCATTTTTCTGGTATAATATCAATGACAGCACTTACGATTCAACCTTAGACAAAATCCCCTGAATCCTTGAAATAAATTCAGAATCCTTATTGAGATGCTTTACATTTTACAAGGCGAGCAAATGCACTAACTAGGGAATCCAAATTGGGTTAGTTGCTCTTACAGGAAAGGGCAAATATTTACCAGAGAATAGGTCAATGCATTCTCACATTAGAGGTACATCAATTAGGTATTTAAGTATATCACACATACGATACTTAAAAACAAAGTCACTGCCTCATCTTGGATTCATTATGCGGAGACTTTTATTGAGGCTGTATTATGTAACAATATTAGCAATGATGAAAATACATTATAAGTAATTTTAATGGAAAAAAATGTATTTTACAAATTTACTTTTCTACTTTTTTCCACAATCACCTCATCGTTCTACATGATTTCTACGCCAAAGAAACAATCTAATGTGTTTATTTACTTGAATGCCTTTTGATGCGAAGCGCAAATTCACCAAATTATGTGTAAAGAGCTATAAAACTTCAATTACATCAAATCATTGTTTCCCTTTTATTAATTTAGGAGCTTTGGCAGGCGACCAAGGAAAAGGAAATCGTCCGAGTCGTTTTCAGCTGTTGCTTGTTTTTCATGGGTGGACAAATCCGACCCTTGTAGACTTGAACAACGCCCAAGTTGCCACTGTGCGTGCGACGCTCCTATTAGATCCTAGCCAGTGGGCTGTTAGAGCAGACGGGGCTATAAATGAGAGACGAGAGACAATCCCTAGATGAACTGGAGGAGGTGAGAGGCGTCTGGAGAGTAGTGGATTCACCACGGATTGGAGGTCGAGCGGAATAGGAACCAAAGAGCATTCGCCTTTACCGCTGTGCATGGATTTCCTGCTGCGAGGCGAGGAAAGAATCCAATCGTTTAACTTCAACCACGTCGAAAGGGACACGGAATATCCTTCTTCCCGTCCCGCTGCGGGAGTGGTTTGAAATGTCTTTCACAAAAGGTGGTTCAGGGAGGGTTCCCCTTTCTTCGAGAATCAATTCTGGTGTTTCTTTTTTAATCCCTCCTTCATCTCAACTCATCCTTCCATTTCCCCCCCACATCTCCCACCCTCGACACACCCCTTCAAATTTATTTTCATCAATTACGTCACGGGCGTAAACGAGGATCGAGGGCGTATCGCTATGCCTACTATTCCTGGAAGGGAAATGGGGAGCGTCGAATAAATCCGCTGGAGGGAAGGCGGAGACTCGGGAAAAATGGACTGACCGAGAGGTTTTGATGCGCACGTGATACGTCGTTCTCTCACATAAAATGCAGCCCGAAACGGATGATACATCAAACGCAAACCTTTGGCTTCGGCGACGGTTCCACGAGCGGAAGAGGGAGAGAGCTTAACTTGATTCACCTCTTGCTCCCTCGTTTCCGAAGCGCTGCTCAGATATAATAATGCTCCCGACGCCACGAACACGGGCCTTATGTTTTATTTAAGACCCGTCTGCGCAGAGTATACATTTTTTCGAGGATATCTCGAAAGAAACTTATTATGGTGGGCTTCGGTCCCCCGAAATGTGTTCCCCGGACAAAGGTCTGAAATATGCCGGCGCACTGCCGAAACAGACTTGGTCTGAAACTTGTTTCTTCCGACCGACATCAGAATGTCCCCACCAACCGTATGGGACAATTATTTACGGACGGGATCCTCGTCTATAAGGTTAGATGATTGGGCGTATAAATTAGTAGTAAGCTTTAAAATACCCACAGGACATATGCTCCTGTAGGAAAAAATTTTCGATTAAAAAAGTTAATATCGTCGCCGCTACATTTTGGAAATTTATGTAAATTCCGCACTGAAATGTAAACGACTTAACAAACCCAAATTTTTGGGTAATGAAAAACCCCACTTGTGATATTTGCTGGATATGCGTTCTAAATAATAGATCAAAGAAAAATTTTTTCATTTGAACATTTTACACCGTAATCGCAAGGTACTGGATCTCAGTTTGTAAATATTAAGTGACTAAGAAAACGAAAATAAAAGTACAACACTACCAAGCTTTTAGTGCTATGGTGGAGGTAAAACCAATTCTTCATCATTTCCATAAGTAAACGATCAGGAAACATGACCATGCTTACAGAATAAGGAAATAAAGTATTTTATTAATGGTGTGGATAAATACTCTTGAAAGAACTCAACAGGGGACTAATACCCTCAGCAAAACTGTATCTTTTTTCAAATCCAAACTAGCCTCGCAAAAAAGAACTCGATCCATGCATGTCATACCACCTTTTCTTTTCCACATCTATGAATGTGAACTATTCTACTGTTTCAGACTCATATAACACTTTAAACACATTTTACGAGAAACAATGCCTCTCAGGATATTTTGGTCAATTTTCTTTTGTTATCATTATAGCGTTTTATTTAATAGGAAAACAATTTTGATCACCGCTGAAAGCTGAGTTGGCTTTAAAAAGTAAAAATATGTTTTAAAAGTACGATATGAAATCTTTCAGCGATACTAGTCACATGTCACAATTTGGGATGATTTCTTGCTTGGAAACTTAGTTCTTGTTTAATTTTACTCAAGTTTATACTTCTACATAAATGTTAAAGGGAAATGCGTTGCTAATGGACAATTGTAAAGGAAGAGGCTTACGAAATCTTACCGGTTCACAACCTTAGGAGGAATATTATCAATAGATAAATTCATTGTTATCAGCAAAGTTAAAAAATATTGTAATGGTAACGGAGCTTGCAACCAGACGTAACATCAATAAATACTGATTCTGGACATAAGATTTCAGTTCCGTTGAATTGTAAAACTTGCATTGAATTACTTATTCAATTCTTATTATTATCTTTTACTGGTGAAGGGAATTCCACGTTATTCAAAAGTCAACTTCCAGGAGAAAATGAGTAAGGAAGGAGAAAAAGTTGCGGATGGGAGTCAACGGTCTTCACTTCTTTGGAAGTCGAAAATAATCGAAGGAAAGCTAAGCAATACAACCCAAAATCCGGTTGTGTCGAACGAGTTTCAGCAACTGTCTAAAGGAACAAATATATTCCGTGAAAAGGGGAAACAAGTGATGTCATTGCAGACGATTCAGTGCCTATCCAACACTTCAACCAAGGGGATGACACTGCCATAAGGCCAATGCGTATAGGTTTCTGGACACTAGCGCCACCTGGTGGCTTCGTGTCAGGAGGATACGGGTCCCGAGAACCGCGAGAAAATCGTGAGAAGCGAGAAAATCGCGAAACGGTCGCCGCTAGGTTTGAATCGTAATTAAGTCACTATTTCGATTTGCTCTCATTTAACATTACAATTTCCAAACTATTTTGCTGATTTGAATAGAATCTTACGGAAAACAACGATTTTTATTCCCTTCAAGATATTACTGATGAATCCCCATAGTGTAAAGAAATGGGCTAACTTTTGAAAGGACCGAAGGAACTAGTCGAGGTCAGCT
Source organism: Platycnemis pennipes (assembly GCA_933228895.1). Classification (NCBI taxonomy): domain Eukaryota; kingdom Metazoa; phylum Arthropoda; class Insecta; order Odonata; family Platycnemididae; genus Platycnemis; species Platycnemis pennipes. The sequence goes on along the minus strand of OW121846.1, from coordinate 99,479,191 downwards.
GGAAGGTGATAACCAGGAATACTGTAATGATAAAAGCCAGCATTTGACGAAAAAATATTTATTAACTTCAAAACAAAATCACAATACAAAACAAATCATTCAAAGTAGAATACCGACATTTAGTAAAAGTAGATTGGTGCAAATAAACATTCTTATTTGGTCAAACAACAGACAATGATAGGATATAGAATTCGTATGGTTTAACAGAAATCACTAATTACATAACATGGCATATTTCACACACAACTCAAATTAAATTTGGATGACTAGCATTTGGCAAAAAGTATGTAATATTGATGCATAATCCTCTGATGCATGGAGGAGAGAAACTTGTAAATAATTATACATGAACTTCCTAAACCTGCTGTAGTACCAAGACTGTAGTATCTATGCCTGGAATGATTCAGGTCGACCTGAAAATACATCAAAGGATGAAACAGTAAACAAAAAACCATAACAAATCCACTGCATTCTATTTAGTTTCAGCTGATTTAAGCCATTCAAAAGTTGGCAAAAGCCTTCTTGAAATGTATAAAGAAAATAAATATAACATGGATATGTTCTTTCTTCCTTCTATTACATGCCCTCACACTACCTGATCCTCCCTTCCTGAGGACAACCACCTAGGCGTGGTCAGAGGGATAACCTATTATGATGATCCTTATGGGCTACATTTGTGAGAGTTATAAAAATTGCCTTGAGACGGCTACCCAATCCAGCTAGGTATAAACATACAAAATAGACAAACAGAAGTCCACACAACATCTGTTCCACAGGGATGTGATTGAAAATCCATCATATGAAAAAAAAAAAAACAGAATGTGAACCAGCAACCTGGTACTGTCATTCCATCCACATATATTAACAACTGAGGGTTCTGTTTAATAGAGTTCCCTAATATATCACTACTCCGCACACACCACAAATTATATCACTTATAAGCTAAATACACAAAAAATTCCACAAGTTCATAATATAATCCTAAAATAGATTCTAATCTCCACTTCGGTCGTCTCTCTTATGCATCATATGATCATTTTATTGGGCCACATGAGAACACCAAATGCATATTTTCTAGAGGCATAAATAATTACTTTTGTCAGAAGAAAGTAAAAATCGGCCATGATTTTTCATGGCAATGGGATAAACTTGTACCAGCAAAGAATAATTGAGACGGAGGATGAATTCACTTAAAAACATGTAAACAAAAATGAGAAAACCATGCACTAAGAACTCTCTAATTAGGTATTAAACTTGACTATGAATCGATCGATTCCACACCAAGCTCGATGTTATTAATTAGCAAAAATACGAATTAAGCAAAAATAGATAATTATTCAAAACAAATAAGTAGCTAAAATGTGCCAAAAATCGGGAAAAACCGGTGTATACCTCTCAAAAGCATGGAATTAATTCTACGAAAACATTAAGCCGCAACACCACATAGTGTTAGTTATCACGAAATTATGCCACTGCCTTATCACGGTATGACAATGACTAACAAATTATTTTAACATTTACACATCACAAATTTATCCACACTCACACACGACCCATTTTTCAATGAATAATCATCATCATGTACTTTGTTATGATGCGATATGAGAACGTTTCCTCAGAACTAGTTTTCTGTGTAATTTGTTAAGGTAATGACTCCTATTTTCTGCTACATGCTAATGATTATTATCAAAAGAAATGAGTAAGAAATACCACTTATCCTGTCGACGACACAATATTCACAGATTAGTTTTTTAATGCCACATGTGAAATTTCACTAAATTACATACGTAAGATATTGTGCTTGGCAGTGCAGTCACCTCAGAATAATCATTCCCATCGTCGATTGTCACTGCACAGAGATCAAAAGTTCCCTTGGGTAGAACGTCGAGAGAATCCGTGAAATACAAAGGAAAATCGTTTGAGCATATTGTGAACTTATACCAACCATTCATTTCAAAACAATAACACTTCAACGATATGATGCACGGCCGAGATCATAAAATTACATTAATACACTTACCTTCCAACATATCTGGGACATTGTTCCGTGAAAGAAGATGTTTCCGGTAATAATGCATAAAGCCTTTGTATATACTTCACGAAACATCTACGACATTGTAGTTATCGGCCAACTTTAAAGTAAACAAACGCTGTCACCTTCGATAACCGAAGCAAATAATACGAACATCACTTGCACTCTTTCACTAGAGTGGCACAAGTTTATGAGGTAGCCATGTTGATTCCACTTTAAAACACACTCAAATACAGAAAATTATCTCGGTAAACACTCAATTATGCTTTAATTTAGCATATCGGTGAACTCAACACAACAGCAATTTTTACAGACTCCTTAACATGGCTGATCTCAACCAATCGGCCAATCAGGAGCCAGAATCTCAGAAATCGGCCTCCGCAGCGCCTCTCGCGGGCCTAGTGGATGAAAAGTTTTCCCATCCACAATCGATTAAAGTAATCTATACGATATATCGCATGATTGTCGACCCCTTGCTTCAACGGGGAGGGAGGTGAGGGAAATGAGAGAGGGGTTAAAATTCACTCGCGTCCTTCATCGTGAGGGAAGGACTACATGGATAATGCGTGCGCACTGCACTCCGACCGTGACCCATAGAGCCGGGATGAAAAATATCCCCTCCCGACGCCAACTCCGCACCCAAATCCGCCGATTAATTGTGCCTTGTTCAAACCATTTCAACGAGGGAGGTCGTTTGATATGCTCATCGGATCCGGGACGGGATATTCCGAGAATTTTAGCAGCGGTCATTCCGCTTGGAAGCAAGCAAGATGTTCCACCGGAGTTGGGTCGGAGCAAGAGGGCCGGAGCTGAGGCCGGGCATTTGGCATCCAAGGAATTCAATGAGGGAGCTCCAACATCCCAGCGACTCACTTCTTCGTCGTAATCGGGGAGGGCTTGAATTTTTCAAGTCGAGGGCGCAGTTTCGGAGCGTGGGACTCAGTCCACGGTCATTGAGCCCACCCCTATATCGGATAATATACGAACTTGAACGTGTGCAGCGGAGATCGGCAAGATTTGTAAAGGGACGGTACGATAACTATATTAGCGTAACCAGTCTATTAAATGGGCATCATTGTCAGACCCCAGGTTGAAATTTAGACTTAAAATCTAAAATAAATTCAAAGATAATATTTTCAGTGATGACTAAAAATATTTTACGAACCCCAATTTGTTATGGTAGACTGTACCATAATCACAAAATTAGAGAAATTGATTGCCGAACTGACAGAATTAAAATGTCCTTTTTTCCTAGTACAATTAGGGATATGAATAAAGGTAAATATATCCAATACAAGAGTAGCATTGGATAGCATGGTACCTGCAGGTTGGTATAAGGACTTGAAGGTAACCCAACTAACAGCACGTTTTTGCATGCTTACTTTGCTATTTTTATCTTTTTAAATAGTGAAGTTTAGACTAATATATTAATACTAATTCTTTTAAATGCATGATATGTAGTGCATGTTTGGTGAGAATTCGCCCCCCTGTCACACACCTTTATGGTGGCTTGCAGGGTATTATGTATATGTAGTTTGTATACATAAGGCAACACTTTTAACACACATTCCTAAGGACGAATGCGGCCACTACAAGTATTCTCCCGGTATTTGAAAGTACTTCGCTGGATAGGAGAATGGCAGCCGCTATTCAACACCTTCACTCCTTAGACGAGGCGTTCGGAACGGGACTGCAAAATCCTGCCTTCCACCTGCGCCGCGGAATCCCGCAATCGCTGATCCAATTTTTATGTTCCATGACCGTATATTCAGATAGTCGCAACTTAAGCCGGCTTTTGTGAGAGGAGTGAAATTCGTAAAGGATTTTCTTGGTCTAAGAAACGCAATCTACAACAAGGAATCAGTTCAGGAAGGTAGAGGGAGTGAAAGAAAAAATTCACCGTCACGCCAAACGTTAACCAATAATATTTTTCAATAATACCTTTCAACAGACATCCTTACAAATAAATTTCTCTAGATGCAGAGAGAAAATATTACATGAAGTACACATGCTTGGACTTATGTAATATTTCCATAAATATGCGTGCATGAATGCACGCTTGAAGTGCACAAAAATAGCAAAGCAAGCACGCAATATAATGCTGTTAGTTGGGTTAGCTCAAGGTCCTCATACCAACAAGCAATTACCTAGGCTATCCATTGATACACTCGTATTGGATATATTTACCGCCATTCATATCCCTAAATGTACGAGGAAAAAAGGACATTTTGAATCTGTCAGTCGGCAATTAAATTCTCTAATTTTGTGATTGTGGTACAGTCTACCATAACAAATTGGGGTTCGTAAAATATTTTTAACGTCATCAGTGAAAATATTATCTTTGAATTAATTTCAGATTTAAAGAGTATATATCAACCCGCGATCTAACAATGATTTCCCTTTTCATTTAATAGATTGGTTACGCTAATATAGTTATCGTGCTGTTTCTTTACAAATTTCACTGCACACGTTCAAGTCCATTATTTAGACCTATTTCGTATGGATCCCATATACTGGCAGTGTATTCCAAATGAGGTTTAACAAGGGAAAAATAGATAATTTATCGTACATGATCGTTACATTTATTCAGTTCTGTTTTGATAAATTCCATATTACGATTAGCTTGACCCAATATTTCACGTCATATTTGTTTTAAACCATATGACCAACATTATAAGCCCATTGAATTAAAAATTCTAGCATTGATGAACAGGCAATTTTAAGCGAAAATAAAAACGTATGCAACTTTTATATACTAACTTACGTGCATACAAAAGAAGAAAAGGACAGCCATATTAACACTTATACTATCAAGATTTAAGTAATAAAAATTTCAACTGCATCTTGGACCAATATGCATTCTTATTCTCATCGTGGTCTCAACGAGTAGTGCGGCTGATACTTTTTTTATATTTTGCTTCACAATTTTTGTATCTTCTCCTAAATAAAATATATTTACTTCACTTTTACTTTTCTTCATTTCACGTGGTATCTGCACCTTAGATAAACGTTTGACAATCTTCATCATGCGAGTAAACCCAATGATGCCGTACATTGTATGTTCTTATGACAACGGTTAATCTACAAATCTAACAATTCTTATTGGACTTTATTGAAATAAAATATACGAATAAGCAGCGGGCATTAGAGGATTATCACTTCTCACTGATTTTCATACATTGGAATGGCTAATGAAAATAACGAGCTCTCTTTCAATCTGAACTCAAATGAATATAATGAATAACGCATAAAACTGACTCTCTAAATAAAATAAATAAATAAAATTATAAAAATAATAAATAACTAAAATTTAATATCTATACATTTGATTTTATACATATAAATAATGTATAATATAAAATGCATATATATTAAATAAAATAAATAAATATAAACGCAGTGAAAATTAGCTTATTAGCACAGTTTAAAGAACGTAAAATGGGCAAAAATGGCCCAAATGACAATGACAAAGTCAATACATGCAACAACTAAGAATATCCGACGATTAGATGGGTTCCATATGAGAGCAAAACATGACAATCCATCATATCTTTGTGTTTTGCGACATTTGCGAGGGTCACGCATCCGTCCATTAGGCATTACACACGCAGTTTGTGCACGGGAATCAGGAAAGTGCCACCACACGTTTCCCGAGATATTCCCAGCGTACAATTTTGAACCAAAGCAGATGACAATAAACAAAACAAGGGGAGGATACCAGTCTAAAATCACTCGAGACGTAAGTTCTCTCCAGTAGAGCAGAAGGCAAGAGGGGAACGCCGCATTCAATCGACAAATGGACAAATGTAATTACAGCCACCGCCGCGCGAGGCGGAGCATGAAGACGAAAGACCTAAATTGGCGAACGCCAATCCTCCATGGGATTTGCGGCTGCCGCTAAAACCCATCTTCAACTGTGCGATTTAAACAACGCCAAGCCATCCGTCGACTCATCTTTGGCAAGGCTCCCCCTGATGAAGCGTTTCACATAGGTAAATCTCGTGTGAAGAGCGCCGCGGATATTTGAGCTCCATCACAAGAGTGATGTGATTTGCGAAGTTACGGGGAGATGTGAAGGGAAGCTGAGCATTCCGCACAAAGCTCTAGCGAATCTGCTCAATATGTCAGACAGCTATTGGATGGAATGAAGAGGGAGCCGGCGGGAATTCGAAGGCCATGGCCTATGTTTCTGTTACTTGATAAATTCAAAATCATCATGTTTGAGCCTGGCACTCCGGCAACCAAGTCCAACTACCACATTTGTAGGTGAGACAAAAGCTACAAGGAGAGAGCGAACGACGGTGAAGAGTGCCACTGAGGTACGTGTTTTCTCACCCAACAGTCATGGGCACAACTCATACAGACCTTAAAATGTTGCATGATCACATCTCTCACTTCTTGATAACGTTTTTACTGCCAGTAACCCATTGCCTGAACGTAAAATTTATATTTTAATTGTTCTTGGAGATTAAATGAACTTGGTCCAAAGAGCACATGGCAGTAACTATCTGTTACCAAGCCAAAAGGGTCGGGGGATTGACTAATTCTTTTCAAAACGAAAACAAATTTGGGCCATTTAGAAACATACACCTGAACCATTGCTCAACCAGAGATATGACATTTTACCTGACTCCCACTAACAATTAATCCAGATCAATGCCCTTATATTAATCTCCGCATTTAATTAACGTATTATTGAAGCATTCGTACATGCAGTAGAAGCACTCCCAGTGCAGTAGAAATTTTTTTGAGTCCATTCGAAATAGTTTCATTTACATTCCTTTAAATTCCTCCCTTCAAGACACACTCGTACATGGTTTAGCTCAGAATCGAGGCAAATAGAAATATATAAAACTCCACGCCATAGATTAATGCTCAAAAATTTATTTTAATCATCGTCGCTACGAAAAAAGTGGAAGAAAAATTACCGATAGAGAACGGCATCACAATGTTTGCAGCGCCCTCAAGCGGCGGCTCAAAGAGAAATATGTAGATACAGACTTAAAAGTGAAGGAGCCGGGAGTCGGTGCTGCTTTAAACAAGCCAGGTTTACTTCCATGCGAAGGGTGGGGATCGTGCGAAGAGGGATGGGATTTAAAGGGCGGCCAGTCGGACCGCAGATATATACTTCGAAGTATATGTCTGTGAGTCGGACGGTGCACCGACCGAACACTCTCCCCCAGTCCGTCCGCCTTGGCGTGGCGACCCGGGTGGCTGAGGGGCAACTGGCGAAGTGACGCGATGCCATTCCAAAGGTCACCTGCGAGAGATAAAAAGGGTGCAGGGGGGGTTGACGGGAAAGGCGCCGGAGCGGCTCCTCTGGGCACGGAACCCTCCGGTCGGGCTCACGCTCGAGGGCACGTGGACGTGAGTGGTGAGGGCGGCATCAAAGTGTTGGCCGCGGGGCAGCGAAAGCAAATACAGTCTCTGATATGCCACGGCATTTAAAAACAGTCCACCACACCCACGCTACACATGAAGGCAGACCCTTCAGCTTTTCGCTCCCCTATCTTGATTTAAGATGAATTTTATCATTTTAAGGCGCTAGAGCGAAAAGTGATGTAACTCCAGTTTATCATCAGAATACTCTTAGGTTTTTGATAAAAAATACCAAAAGGTTGACCCTTTAAAACAGCCCTTGGTGATGAAACCAACAAGGATGCCGGTTATTATATCCTTTATATGAAAGATATTTTAAAGTAACTTCATGTGACGCTTAAATCCAGACAACAGTATGTGAAAACTAATAACATAGATGGCATTTAAATTCATATGGAATTCCACTAAAATTAATTTTTCCATGTCAAATCATGTCTTTTAGATGTAGACTTAATCTAAGAATATTAAAACTTTCAAATTATATATCGTCAATTTATTATTAACTACTTAACAATTGTCACAATTCATCTTAAACAGTGGTATATTTGCATGGTTTAAAGTGCTAGAAAAAGAAATTATAACATCAATAAATATATATTTTAAAGAATTTAACAAATTTTCAAAAACGTTTGAATAAAATTTGTGCATGAACATATTTCTGTTGTATTAGTCTTCCGTACACATGTTTTAATTTATAATTTTAAAATTTTTGGTTAAAAGTACACATTTGGCGTTTCCATAAAGCGGGTTTTTAGCACCAAAATATAGATTCTAATGTTTTCTCTGGTGGAAAATCAATGGCTGCCCAATATTTCTTTCTCTATTTCGGGCTTTTGAGTTTTTCAAATGCCACTAACCTTGGTTAGAAGTTCACTTAGTATAAGTTTAAGGAATAAGAAGTAGTTAACAGAGCTATGATAGCAATGCTGCGCATATGCCTGAGATGAGCAATACCCTTAACATTGCCTGATTTTTCAAAGATTAGGACACATCCATAAAAAAGTTACTTTCATTTCATGAGATAAATCGCATTTATTGTTGATTCAATTGAACTCATTATGTAAAAGAATGTGTTCCATGAACAATGCCTGCTGATAATCTTGTGGCAACTACTCCCAATATTGTACACCGCTGCTTGCATATTGCATTCAAGGCTTTACCGAGCCTCTACAGATTACGATATTTTGCCAAATCATAGTGCACATATTTTAAGGTGAGACCGTCCCTCAGTTAAGTTTTTGTCTGTGATGGGAGATATAGACAAGTTTTTTGTTGTAACAACGCTAGAGTGCCAATACTATAGGTACTCTATGCAAGTGCCATTTAGCATGAAATCGTCTTTGTAGTGCACATATTTTAAGGTGAGACCGTCCCTCAGTTAATTTGTTGCCTGTGATGGGACATAAAGACGAGTTTTTTGTTGTAACGACGCTAGATTGCCAACACTGTAGTCACTCTACGTGTGTATCATTTAGCATGAAATCATCTTCTCTACTTCATCGGCCAAATTTTACTTTAGAGCGCTGTATTGCAGCTGATTTAAAGGAAAAATATAATATGTATGTAGAGCATAACCATGTTGCTATATTTTTCGTTCGGTAACATTAGTGAAGATATTTTAAGCTTTTGCGTACTACTTCCACAAAGGAAAATTTAAACTTCGATCTCAACTATTTCAATATTTTTTGTCCCGCAGAGGTTATTTGTTTTCTTTAATTTTTCTGCCTTATTTTCAAACATTTGCTAACGCCTTAAATTTCGCCAGCAGATCAAATTGTACGTCAAGAACTCAGGGATGAAAATTTTTTCTAACCAATGATCACATGAAAAATATCACTGGAAAAAACAATTACTGCTGCTAGAGCTGAGTTATCTTCATCAAAAATTCCCCGGGCGGGTGATATAGTATTCCACATTGAAAATGGATATGCTATACTTGTCTTGAGATTAAAGTAGGTAATAAGGGGCAGTATAATCTCATAAATTAATGCTCTTTGACACGTCTAAAATTCATTGATAAATTCTACAAAGGCCAGGCCATCTGGCTCGAAATTATATCCTGCATTTCTTCTCATTGTGTTGCTCAATGCCATCAAGTCCGTGATCAAAGTTAAGATTGAGAAAATAGAAAAAAAGCATTATTACATTTTTGGAAGGAGTAAGGGATTGATTTTGTAGATTTAAAACTGCCCCAGAAATTCTCATAAAATATTTATCCTAAACAAATAGGGCTCAGTACCGAACACAGTATATCACAATATTATGTCTAACTGAATTATTTTCCACCATCCCTGCAGTCCGAAGGCACGGTATTTGAAGCTTAATTTATATGGTATTCGAGCAACAGCGTACCCTCGGTTATAAACAAACTCATGTCAGCAGTAAATCATTAGGAATACCGTAACGGATATTTCAGTTACGATAAAAAGTTTCAAAATGGGAATCCAGAGCAATGGACGGAAGCAAATAAGATGGCAAAAAAACGAATCTATACGCTCGCCGACCCACCATAACGTATACGTCAACCTATGTGGCGTTTATGAGTTCACGATGATTAGCAACAAAGTGGAAAAAGCGAAAATTAGCGAAAAAAATCGTTCTCCGCTCGGAAAAAACGGAAAGTTATGGTTAAAAAATTGGGAAACAAAAGTTATGAGAAGTACTTGGATGAACTTCCATTTTTAAAATGGCACCACAGTATTTTTATCACATTTCCTCTCTATTGCAATCATTTGCAACTAAAAATCATGCTGGCGGGTGACAAATAATATCGACAAATTGATTAATTATCGTCAGCCTTTGCCTTTTTCAGATGGAAAATTCATAGCCTAGGTTTGCACTTCCCATGACAGATATGAGGGCCAATTTTGGCACCACATCCTTTCACCACCAGCGTTTAGTTGTCAATGTATTGCAGCACATTTAGGCCAAAAATCAGCTGTCTCACTGTATCAGCAAGTGAGGCACATCTCCGCCAGTATCCAGCCGTCGGAAGGTCGGCTAGGGACCGCGGTGGGCAGCGACCAAGGGCTGCAGCAAAACCCCCTCGGCCTCTTCCCCCCACCCCCTTTCTCTAAACCCAGCCGTGAATAATTAGACGTCCCTCCCATCTCCTTTTTTTACGAACCAGGAAAACCCAATGGATCGGGAGATTCCTTCCCGTTGCCCCCGAGGTGGGAGCCCTGAGCGAGGCAGAGGAGGAGGCGTGGGAAATGAATGCTATCGATTCTTTCCTCGCGATTCGCTTCCACCATTCACTCTGGCTGTGCCCTGGGAATTGAGAAACCTCCCGAGAGGATGAGAGTGAGAAAAAAGGAGTGAAAGACAGTCGGGGGGAGAGGGAGAGAGAGGGAGAGAGAGGGAGAGAGAGGAGGCGAAAGTGAAGAGGGGAAGTGGGAGGGGAGGTGTTTGTGCGTGCATGTGCGTGAGTGGCGCCTTGTTTTTACCTCTCTATCGGAAGGAACGGTTGGCTTTTGGGGGTATTTGGCAAGGGTTGCGGTTCGGGAGGGGGGAGTTGTGCGGGTGGGAGGGAAAGGCGTGCAGCTGTGGGTGCCGGGCAGGAATTAGCGCTCCCACGAGCGCTCGGCGTATTCCCGCACAGCGAGGGCGAGAGGGGAAAAAGTGGACGCTTCCGGCGGGAGCAACCCTCCTAATCCCTGGGATGACGGGAGCGGAGAACGATTATTTTCGCTAATATTTTTCTACTTTGTTGCTCATCATCGTGAACTCATAAACGCCACATAGGATAACGTATACGTTATGGTGGGTCGGCGAGCGTATAGACCCGTTTTTTGTCTACTTATTTGCTTCCGTCCATTGCTCTGGATTCCCATTTTGAAACTATTTATCGTAACAGAAATATCCGTTTCGGTATTCCTAATGATTTACTGCTAACATGAGTTTGTTTATAACCGAGTGTACGATGTTGTTCGAATACCATATAAATTAAGCGTTAAATACCGCGCCTTCGGACTGCAGGGATGATGGAAAATAATTCAATTAGACATAATATTCTGATCTACTGTGTTCGGTACTGAGCCCAATTGATAACTAAAGGAATATTTATCCAATTGTTACAGCGTACCAATGTATCGATCTTTTGAACGTACTTGAAGTCCACCCGGGTCACGCATATCTCATTTTTTCCCTCTTCAACACACCATTCCTGATATTACTGCCTTGTAACGGAAAATGAAATGGCTTGCATACAAATGCGTATGCTTAAACTTTTATGGGATGCCATATGAGCCAAATTAGCACTCCCTCCAAATATTTTGCAACACGAGAAATATCTTAGGTACGCCCTAGGTAGATGTTCGCGAAAGGACCTCCATCCTTAGGTTGCGAAAAGGGCCGTAAATATGCTGCGCAGGGATCGAACCCGAAAGAGCTTGGATTTTAGAAGCAGTGAAAGAGTTGTCTGCTTCACGGTACAAGACGCGGAAATTTATTCGGAGAAACGTGGGGAACCGAAGTTTGGGGAGAATCGGCGTGAGACTGGAAAATGGGATTGAGGCAGAGTTTACGTCTGAGAAGACACCGCGGAGTATTGGGATGCGACTGCTACAGAGACGTTCTGTAGCGAGAGGAAAAGGTTCTTTTCAATCACCTCCATTAATGCTTTCCCTTATTACACTCGAAGAGTTAGGGCATTATGCATGCTCCAGTACTGCTATGGCTGACATACGGAACGAATTATATGCATACATTGGGATCACTCCAACTGTGAAAAGAATGAATGGATGCACACTTGTCTGTATGGTAACACTTTTAGCAAAATTATATTCAAGATTTTACGTAAGTCAAAGGATATAACGGAGAGTAATTAGAACTTAATTGCTACCGAGTTGTTTACTGGAAACAGAATACTGTTTATATTCTTATGTCTGACACTCGTAAGACGATGTGATTGGACCTATTATGAATGCTTGAATTTAAGTATTATATGACCTCTAATAGTTATAATTATCCTAGATCCTAATTTGCTTTATTACACATGCCAATAATAAGTTCGTCCACACTTTAAATAGTATTTGCATTCAAAACTGCAAAAATCATGGTATGATCACTTAAAATCGTTGTATTCCGCTGCACGGCGCTATTGTAAGAAATTCAGTTGAACTTCAAAAAGAGGCAAATGAAGGGAAATAACACCTCGAAACCACATGTCTATTTCCCCATTCTTCGTTTATGACTCAGAACTCTCATGCAGAACGAGATAAAGTATTTCGGGTCAAATTATAACAATTTACTCCAGTAATCACATGAATGACTTTTATGTCTGAATCGACTTCTCAAAACCCTGGGAGAGAGTATAAGTATATGCTCTCCACTGAAATCGATTCGATGCGACATATTTATTTTATAAAAACAGTTTGATGGGAGTCCATAGAACGAATATAGAAGCAGTCGAAGCAAACCAAAATCAACAGACGATCCATGTTATCTTGGGTTAGGACAAGCAAAAAGTTATCCCTTCGACCAAAACAGCGTCTCACCATTCCCCTGAAGCATCGTAAGGTCTTCTTGAAACGCTCGTCCCCGCTTTGCAACTCCCCAGAGGGTAAGAGGCGGGCAAAAAAGAACACCACTCCAGTTTACATGTTTCATCGTTTCGTACGAGCACCTCTCATCTGAGGGCAAACTGTTTGGGGGACAATTGAAGTGATAAGTCCTGAAAGATCAAAGATACTCAATCTCTGAGGGAGAATGATTAAGTGACGGAATCAAAGAAAAAATTAAAAAAGAAACCTTAAAAAATATATCAGAGTTCGAGATGAATTCAATCGATCGATAAAGGGACAGCATTTTTTGAACTGAAAGGAGTATTGATTGATGAAAAATAAGAACTCCGTTTTATTTTCTGATCTCAATGTATATCATTGAATTCGCTCGCAAGGAGACTTATGCACACTACACTACAGCCCTACATCTGAAATATAATTGGATCAATACATACCGATTCGACCAGGTGATTGGCCTTAGGGCAACCGATTTTAACCAAACTTGGCATTGCGTCATCACTTGATAGGAAAATAAAAACCACAATGCCGATTTGCAAAATACGCAACCGTTTACGAGAAATTGCAATGTTGCAAAATTCGAATCTTGCAAGTGACTACACATTTTACGGTATATCTCCGACATTAAAGCTACATACATACAAAAGGGCCTTTTTTAAAGATCATAAGTTGTAAAAATATAATAAAGGATACTATTTTAAAATATAAACAATGTTATAATGTTTATAACAGTTTTAATTTTTCAAATCTGTTTTTGACGATGTACCTATGTCCTCCATGTTACTTAGTTTTCTACATGTTGTAGATACAACCCTCCTACACAAGTTAAAAAGTGTCCCAGATATGATATTTCATTTAAGAAAGAAAAATATTATTGAATGTAGACGTTACGCCCACCACTGGCCGCAGCGTCAGGCTCACCATCGACCGCACGGTACTCTGGTGTATTCAGATCTCAGCACACTCTCTTTCATCCTCTTCTCACCAATTACAACTGTTTACATACTCTTTAATCACCTTTGCCCTTGCCATTCACCATTTGCTTCCAGTAGATGTGACCAGCGTATTAGATTACACGAGCACAGCGAGGACCTTACAGCGGTCGCCCTTGGAAAGGAATAAGACACATGTCATCTCGTTTTCAGTTTCCAATGCTACTGGTTGTTTTAGGTGTTTTTTAAAACTGATATTTACTTGATCTATGGTATTTATTTATAAATAGCAAGTGTTTGATCCTGCAATTTCAAAGTCTCATTCAAATTGCTTTTCTCTGACAGTACTGACTCCGAGTTTTCTTCTCTTGGTTACAACAGTTACGCTCTCTTTCACGGTACCAATAAATGCCTCTGACAGTGACCCTTCAGTGTATGTGCTGATGAAGTGCCGTATAAAAGTCCAGCTGCACTATAAGCGGTCATCTGGTTGTCGCCCTCGGAGGTATGAACTGATTGATAGTATTACCGACTTTTTCGTCTTTTTTAACGGTGAATATTCCTCCCACACCTACTCTTCATGGAACAATACGTTTCAAACAATGAAATTAGGAAAATGTCTACCCTAAAAAATTCTAATTATGTATGCAGATATTTTCTGCGGGATCTTGCTAAAGATATTATAGGAGTACGATAGGCAGACTACATTGCTCAATTGGAAATTGTATGTTACTTGAAAGTAAGAGACAACCTCAAATCATGTGATGTCGTCTTTATGGGATATTTCTCCGAGAAATTTTCTTTCCCTGTACAGAGATTCGAAGGTGTGGACTGGATTAACTGTGATTACAGTGTATTCGTTTACATGTTGAAATAGGAATTCGAATGACCAAGTAATACCTTTCAGTCTGGCTGTTATTTCAGACTGTATGAAGCACAACGTCAGTGAATTTTACACCTTTCAAAGTAATCTGATCCATCGTGTAACAATTGTAATTTATCTACGCAAAACATTTACTTTTCGACTATGAGGTGACTTGGTACAATTACCGATAAAGTATGTCGTAATTGTTGCATCGTCAGGGTTACGGAGTCAATGCTAAATAGCATTTCTATACCGCATCTCAAAGAATCAAGTGACGGACTTGGAGGTAAACTGAAGAGATTAACTACAGGTCCTTATCTGCATTTAAATAATAATAAACAAATTCAGACCCAAGTGGAACTTTACATAAGGACCAAATTGAGCGTGAAAAGAATGAACTACGAGTTAGTTACTGACGGGGTAATGAGGTAGAAAAAAAGAGGCTGGTGAGAAGATTCCAGTGAGCCCCTGCCATGGAGTGTATCCGTTCCTAACGTTTGGCTATCCAAGACTCCAACACATGCTGTTAATTTGCCATTCCAGGCATCCGAAAGAACGACTTTGACTTTTGTGCTACATATTTGGATAATTTGAACAAGAACATAGAAGTATTTGAGGATCAAGTGTGAAGTGAGTGTATTCCAGATGTGAAATTATACGAGGAAACATTATTTTACACGATCATATGCAACTTTCAGATTATGGGCCTGCTCTAGTAAGGCAACCACATCAACTTCGGCCATCCAATCCACCAGCACAGCAGTACGACAGCAGGAAAAACGGAGACGAAAGTTATTTGATCTTTCGATTTCCCTTGGATTTTGGCAGCATTAATTATTATTGTAATCATTTAAAACATTCCTATTCTGTTTTGAAGAAGGGAATGGATAAGAGGTGGTAACAGATATTGAGCATGAATAGGTTGCAGAATATTCTCTCAGCATTTTTTCTGCTAACATTCTGAAATTGTTCAAGTATACTGTAAAATAAAGGCGTACTAACAAATGTAAGACTTTGGAATGTGAATTATATTATAAGAAGACAAATTTTTATTTTTATAAATAAAGAGATAAATAAATTATATTCAACACAGCTAAATATTAAGTTTGAAACCAATTCCATCGCCTCACATACCATATTTTTTTGACTGATTTCGAAGACTTACTTATTCATATGTGTAAAGTGTTGTTTGGAAAAGTATTAAAACATTAGGATTAAAAATAAATGTCCGAACCTTAGTGACTGTGTAGGTACTTTTTTGTGTTATTACTACGGATAAGTGACCGAGTTACTTAACGAGAAAAAAAGGAACAAGAATGACAGGGTGTTCATAGGACCGGGATAGCTATCGTATGTAGAGAGAAACAAAATATCCATGAGTTGTGATAGCGATGGTGATAAGTCTGCCTTCCCCGTTGTTTTTCCTGAGAGTAAAATATGAATGGATGATGGTAGGTGACGAATGAGCGCCACATTTTCCTTAAAAAGAGAAGTGTGGAAGAGGTTTTGGACCACATGCTAAAATATTATGAGAGAAAAGTAGGATAGGGGCTTAAAAAGTAGCACTTAAAGCCGAAGACGGAACGAGGCTCGTCTATTGTTCTCCGAGTCCGACGGCCACAAGGTATTTATTTTCCTACCAAATGATGACGATAAGCTATATACTATTATATGACGTGTAATTTTGGTTAAAATCAGTCATTCTATGAGTCACTTGTGCCGATTTTCTGGTCAAATTGACGTGGAATGACCCAATTATTTTCCTCAAATGAAGGAAACGCATACAATTTTCAGAGTGAGACACAAAGATTAAAAATGCTAGGTACACGTTAGGCTGGCACTTATTAGCATCTTTGCGTAAATTTTGTTCTATGGCGTAAAATTACTTCGTCTATTTCAGCGGAAAGTAAAAGCCGTAGAGAAGAAAGATGGAAATAATGCAGAGTTTTATCTGGAAAAAAAGTATCCACGGAATTCAAAACGCGCAGAAAAAATATTCCTCTTGACGACATGCTTAGAGCCAAATTCATAACGAACTATATTATAGAAAGAAAAATATTCTGCAGTATCTTAGCGTGCAATCAGCATCAGCGTGCTACAAGGGATAACTGCTACTCCCTACTAGATAAAAGTACGATAAGACATTCCTACATTTACCGTATGAAATAAATAAAAGAAGAACTTTTAAGCTATAATGCAGTGGCATACAAGTTATTAGCTGCAGAAATATTAAAACGAAAAAAAATGGAATGATAAAAAATAACTGGAGCCTTGCGTCAATATTCTGTTCTTCGTCGCCCTGGAGAAAGAGAGTTTTCCAGTAGTTCAGTTGACTCTGGCACGCCTTGCCTACACACCGCCCAGCGCCCCTTGGGCACAAGGGTGGGGGGTGAGGGGTCATTGGGTGGATCGTCAAGTGAGAAGGTATCCCTGGAGTCAGCGCCGATGGTTCCCGGAGAAAGACCTTGCTTGTCGGCGACTGCATCCAGGGATGGGACTGAATTTGAAGCACCACCGAGAGCAGGTGGGAAGGCGCACAAGGTGAGGATCGCGCAGGTAACGGACGGTGCCAAAAATGTAGTGAGTATCAAGGTTTGCAAGTGTTTTTCTCAGCCCAGATAAGGTAACCTAACGTGAATGAACATCAGATAAGTCATCCTGCAAACAAAAAATGAGTCTAAAATCTTCACAAAGTGACAATTTTGTTGCTAAGTGGTATTTTTATTGCACCGCTGGTTCTTCTAAAACCTTAAGACACACGAAAAGCGACGACAAGCAAGCCACCCTTGGGTTAGAATGTGATCTCTTGGAGGTCTGGACGACATGCAACCAAAGTGATTATTGCAGCTGGCTGTTACGCAACAATACCTATCGCTATGCAGTTATGACCTGACTCTATTATGTAGCATGTTTCCATGTAATAGCTAGTTTGCATTGCAATAGTGCATGTTTGGTGATCTTCACCCCTGCCACACACGCTCGTGGTGGTTCGCAGGGTATTGCATAGATGTACATGAATTATTGTTAGATTTTTATCGGCAAATATAACTTGTATCATTAGCCTACATGACTTCACTACGCCTCTGTCGAAGAGGTTTACTAGGTTCTCACTTGAACTACAAGTACTCCAAATTGAAATACATTTGCGTGCCTAAATAAAAACATCATAGCCACAAAAGTTTCAATTGAAATCACTATGATAATCCGTTTTCTGAGCATAACAGGTCACATCTTTCTAGCGGGATTCAAAACTATTTTCCAAAAAATGAATAGAATCATCAACGGCAGAAATGTTATATCAACATTTCCTTAAAACCACAAAATTTTCGCCGTAATTTTGACTGGAATGGGAGTCTCACAAATGAGGCTCACAATTAACCTTGGTTATGCTGAACATCCACAGTAGGCATGCCTGATTATGGGATTTATATTTCATCAGATAACCCAATTTTCCATCTAATGGCATGCAGAGGCATATCGCTTCGAAATGGCACAGGGTGAAAGTTCATTCATCTTTGACGTGTGATGCCCCTAAAGAAGCAGATTGAGGGGTGAAGTAAGGAAAAGTATGCAACAGCTGAGATTCGTGCCTCCTTCGCTACTCCCTTATCGTTAAACGAGTTGAGTTCCCCAACACCAGAGAGTTCTCCAGAGAGAATTGGTGGGAAGGAAGATACACTAAGGATGTAAAGGGGGGATACGGTAGTTCCCCTATAAGCACTATATCTACGTAACAAGACTGATACTACGCCAAGAAAATGACGCAAACATTAGGGATACAAAGATCCCTAGAAAAGACACTCCCCATGAGTTATAGCGTTGGGCACAGAACCGCAGAGGGAATATTAAGATTCCCGTGAGCATACGAATACAGGATCAGATTCACAACACGGGAGTGAAAACTTGTCATCTGAATATGGTCTCTGATGTTTATAGGGTTTCCCTGAGAAGCAAAATTGGCAGTCAACTGAAGGCATGCCAAAAAGAATCTATTCATCCGGTAAACCTCTACACTTCTTGATGCACGATTCAAAATAAGATACCTACTACCTTCTTATTTCACATTTAATCCAATTGGCAGGAGCCAATCGCCATTTGCAGTGTAACACATGCATACGAAAGGAGAAAATCATTTAACAGCCATGTATATTGTCTGAACGACCGTATAGTGTTAAAAATGTATTTCACAATTATCAAGCGTCGAAAAAATATATTTATACATACGCCCATGAGTAGGTTTTTGCTGCAAAATTTCCTACATTTCTGCTGAAGACCAAATAAGAGCCGTAGATATTGAACCAACATATTTGTAACCATAAATACTCATTATTTACACTGATGTGTTACACTCTGGTGCGCATAGCTGTCATATGCTGAAAGTACTTCATGCGGTTCAGAAGTTTGATAGTGCACATAGAAAATCTTTTCAGGGTGTGCAGTTTTGCATTTGTATTATTTTCGTGAAGTAAGATCTCCTTCATACTTTTACACCAGGCTCGTCAAAGTACTCCATCAAAAGGTTTGATACTGATTCCTCGCCGTCGCTGACCACTGGAATCCGGTCAGGAATGGCAGTCGTGGGAGCGGCGTGGCGTGCGTGAGATCTTTAATGACGAGGAAAGCGAGGAAAGGTTTTTGGTGAGAGGAGGAAATAGCCAAAAGAAAAGGGTCGGGAGGGTGAGGAGGAGAGGGGAGGGATGGACAGAAAAACAAATGACTCCATTCTGGCCGAAATTTTGTCCTAATGGCCCGCGCTTTTACTTAATCCTTCACCCGAAAGGAGATAAAAACAAGATGACTGGAACGGAGCTAACATGGAGTAATTTGAAAGGAAAAACAACTACGCGGGTCGGAGCGATGAAACGCCACTCGGAGATCTGATGGGGAAATGAAGAGGTGATGCGTGTAGAACGAAGCGAATCGTGTTAAAAGGGTATTACGATTGCATGGTATATTTTACGAGCCCGTCAGTGGTCAAATGCTCGCCGGGGAAGTCAGGCGCTGAAAATGGAGAGGGCACAATGAGCTTAATTGCTGACAAGGCCCATGGTTTCTACCCCCACCTGCAGAAGGGGAGAAAGAGGAAACTCCGGGCTAGGTAGGGAGGAGAGCTGGGTGACGACGTGAGGGCCTCGGACGCAACGTAGTTACGAACGAACCTAGTTACGTTAGTTAGGTAACCTTATACGACGCTGCCGACGCGCAAGCTACATTCTGTGTGCGTGCTTCCAACGAGGTCGATGGATGTCGCTCACTCATCAAGTCAGCTAAGACTGCAATGTTTTCAACAGGAAGAGAACTTGTGTTTCGTGTCGTTTGGCGTACGCTTATGTCGTTACTAGCCGACATGATTTCAAATAAAAAATATCTATTCGAATGAAATAACTAGGAATTCAACTTTGATTATCAAACCCGTAACCCACGTGCACTTTCCAGACAAAAAATAATTCAGCATACAATTTCTATATTGAACATTACCATTAAATAACGCCTGTTTATTGATATTAATAACTACTTCATAATAATAATTGATTGGTGGAACGCATGGCATATGTTTATTTATAGTCGGAGTAGAAAATATTAAAATGAACGGATACACAAAACCAAATAAACAATCATAGTCAAATTTCACCTTGAGTATATAATTAGAACGTACCAGCAACAAACAATGTCATATAGAAAAATAGTTAAAATAACAACTATCATCAATACGGAAAGTGAAAAAGGCCATTGTAAAACAAGCGTTCAGGTGTTAGAGTAAAAATTAGTTAATTACTTGTACTTCATACTATTCGTGAACGCTCACTTATTTCATTGAATTAACTTGTTTGACCAAGAACGGACAAGCTTAATTATTACAATACGATATCCAGAGTGCCATTCGACCGGACACAAAGGGGGAAATTAAAGGAGCATCCGTAAGTAAATGATGGGACGTCCTGCACACGGGGTTGAATACGTACTTAATCTCCTTGGCACAACGTACTAAAATGTGCGTCAGCATCAGGTATAACATCCAAGGAGTGTAAAGAACACCCCACTATTCTTAGTATCATCCTCACTCATCACGTATTCACTATTTCAGTCCTATGTATCCCCTTCAGTCCTTTATGTAGATACTAACGATCTAGTTGCCTGAGACCCTATATTAGCATGTTTGCATGTCTGTAGTGCATGCTTGGTGATTATCACCCCCTGCCACACACCCTCGCGGTGGCTTGCAGGGTATATACATCTACATATCTACATAATACCCTGAAAGCCACCTCAAAGGTGTGTGGCAGGGGGGTATCACGTAGATGTAGATGTTTGCATTTCCTACTTTGGAAATGCATGCATGCAAGATGTTACAGCGTCATGGTGTCATGAGCAACAGCGGTGGCTTTAGGCAATCCAATGGAACTTGCTTCACACTAATAGATAAGAATAATGAAGGCCACTACGCACGTGACTCTGTTCACCGTATTTGAGGCGGATTGATTCTTTCTCAAGGAACTTAATCGCTTCCTCGCTTCTCAAGCCTATCCCTCGTTTATGCAACACTTTCAATACGAGTACACACTTCCAAGCAATTCTGTTCTCCATCTTATCAAAAAAAAACACATTGAAATAGAAGTAAAGCTGCTTACAAAAAACCGTACAACTTCCGGACGCCACCTGCTCAACAGGATCTTTAAATCCTCGATGTGACAACACTTTCACCATAAACGAGTGCCGAACCCTATCGCGTCGGGTTGACGATCCTAACTGACGATCTCAGTCAGATCTCGTTGATTAAATTACGTTCTTAACAACAATGTATTATAATATCTATCTAAGATGCAACGCAATTAAAATAGCATTTGTCCGACCACCCAGTGTCGAGTAAAACGCTTCCAATAAAAACTATTACAGCATTTCTTTCATGTCTTTTACAGATAAAATTCTAAAATTTAAAGAAAACGCATAAAACATTATTTTTTACATTACGGTAAAATTTGGGTTAAATAATCTGAAGGGTCTTAGAGAAATACATTTTTAAACTTATTAACGTAGAATTAAACAACCAAAATTTGATATGATAAAATTTTCTGTGGCTATGTTAGTTACTTCGTAAACACCCTTCAAAATCGAATACGCATAGTATTTAGGATGACAGTAGGTGTCAACTGCGGCATTCCTCCAGCGTAACTAGCAAGCACCATCAATGTGAATTATCGGCTTACTTTTCTTCCCAAAAACACGCACTTTACCGCTAACACGACACGCTCAACTGGGAACGAGATTAATAAATGGCAAGGCAGGCACTCACTCAAATCGGAACGGCGCATTTAAAACGCATAGCAACATCACATGCCCCTCTTTCGTTTCAGGGTAAGAAAACCCTTCTCGCCGGTTAAATTCCAGTATCAAGTATGAAGGGGCTTTGGTTTCGCCAACGCATTTTTCGTTCGAGCGCATCTCATATCAAGATCTCCAGTCCGACGCAACTGCGTTCGGCAGTCGAATACAGCAACAGTGTTATCACTTCGCTGATTTTAAAGGCCCGTTTTTTTTAAGCAGCTGTACCATCTCAGAAAATGAAACTGTAAAAATATTACAGCACTTAGCCACAGAGCATCTCCAGCTTCCGGCGAAAAACTTAACCACGCATTGCTTACGGAAACGATGAAGATCATGATGGCGCTACCGTCGCCAGTGTAGCTGTTATTCATAAATGAGGGGAGAGCTTCCGAATTGGCGCGTCAATGCAAATCGGCATCAGCGACTCGACTCAAATAGTTGCGAGCCATCGTCTTAAGTTCGCGTGACCAGACGAGTCAGGAGTTCGCCACCTTAAAACGCTCGGAGGAGACGGATGAGAAGGTCTTTCACGGCCGGGGTGCCGGCATGCAGAGAGAGAGGGATCAGGGGGAACGCGCTTTAGACTCAGAGGTGGGGGAGGAGGGCGGCGAGGTGAACGGAATCACCAAGTGTAATGGGAGGAAGGAGGAGGAGCAGCCGGGGGCGCGGGAGGGGGGGGGAGGGGCGGGGGATGGGAAAAAAAGATGGCGGGCGAGTAATAATGGGCTGGAGGGGGGGGGGTAAGACGCCGAGTTCCTTCGCCTTGGGGGAAGGAGCGCGAGGGGTGTGGGTTGGGGGTGGTAGGGTGGAGGTTGGCATGGACCCCCTCCCATCCCCCAACCGACACACTCAATTTTTTCCCCCCGCTAGACATCTCCCTAATGATGGCGACGCGTAAAAACGGGTTGAGAAGGCATTACGACTGACTCTTGGATCCAGGAGCGGCTGGGGAGGAAGCTCTCGAGGGAAAGGGTTGGGGGGTATAATCAAGCGCCGCAGACATTAAAAACCCAAAAAGTATTCTGATCCGCATTTTCGACGCCTTTGGAGCCAGCCTCTTTCTCTGTCATGGGGTGCGGCAGGGTGCAGAGAATATTGGCTCACACAGCGCCCGCTTCTCGGCCTTGTTTCGAGTCCACAGCGGGGGGAAGGCCCCCAGCATAGTGACCATCGACCGATCGACACTTCTGTTCTTGAGCATTCTAACACTAGTTTTACAGTGGACTGCACATGATGGAACTTTAAAGCTATAAACGCGATAGGTACTTTTTCACTGGCAACTATTATGCAAAAATGGGCAACAAATACTATTGCATTCCACTCATCAATCTCTCGCTCAGCACGGAAATTAGGCGACACAGATGGGTCTGTTTCGTGTGGAACTTTTTACGTGGTTCAGAAGTAAGATCCAGAATATATAGAGTACTAGTGTAGCAATGGATAACATTGGTGGCTGAATGTTGGTATAAGGACTTAAAGCTAACCAAACTAACAGCATGTTTTGCATGTGTGATTTGCTATTTTTGTCTTTTTTTAAATAGCGTAGTTTTGAACTGTACCTATACAAGTACTAATCCTTTTTTATGCATCATATGTAGTGCATGCTTGGTGAGAGTTCACCCCCTGCCACACACCTTTATGGTGGCTTGCATGGTATTATGTAGATGTACATGTAAGAAATAAATACGAACTGCCTCCAGAATGAATGTACTAAACGGGATTATTATTTCTTTGAGGCCGAATGAAGCTCACGTTTTTTCGGATGCTATAACATAATAGTTTAATGCGTCTTCGGCTAAAAGTCTTTTGACAAGTCGTGGCTAAGGACCAAAGACTATGCCTTACCTCACAAGAATATTTCACCACGCAGCCACTGCCACTCTGCAGCTATGATTAACGGGGAATCATTTCAATTAATATCAGAGAACAGAGATGAAGATATAGAGATTAAACAAAATAAATACTAAAAGGTAAAACAATGCTGGAAATTCAGAGCATTATTCTCAATTATAGAAGGGGTGGGAATGTTTAGAAATACCGTATTTTTAACAGTTTACTCATTAAATACTTCGATGGATTCAGGCAATTATGAAAAACTGAAAACCTTATGATGCAAGGTTTTAGGCGTTTTCTGCCGTCCACTATAATTGAAATGTCACCAATGGCTCTAAAAGTTTTTAAATGTACATTTTACGCAAGCACCGCGAAAATAACACTTCAGCGATGTAGCTTTTTTACGACAAACGATAAACTGGGCATTGTTAAAACTAAGCCGGTACAAATAAATATGAGAGCAGGTAAACTAATGCGTGTATGAAGCGATTTATGCCTCAACGCTTTTGTTGATATAGTATGAGAAGCATTAACCAAAGACCATCAACCGTTAAAATAGAAACATTAGTTTTTATTATTTCAAATCGTCCATGCTTTATTAACTCTTCCGCAAGCACTTTCCCACTAAAACAACTGCACACAAGAGTGAGCAGGAATATTTAACCCATTCTCTTCCACAATGAATCAGCAAAAATGCATGTATGTAAACGTTGTGCACCAGCATTTCCAGGAGGTATCATTACCTTAATGCTTAAAAACGCAATACAAAGTTAAACTCCTTTATTTTACTGCCAGGAAAAAAAAAGGTTTCAGTTTTGAGTAAATGATAATAATACCGAAATGTGCATTAGAGCGGCGTGATTACTTCATTTCTCAAAGCTTACATCTAGGGGAACGGATAAATTGCCCGTGACGAGGGCGATAAATTTTGAGAAAGGAAACATTAGTTGGGAGAGCTGATGTATTTTGAATGAATTCGGGAGGAAATGAGATTTGAAGACTTACCGAGGGATTCCTCAGGTCCCAGTGACGCAGGCCTTCGGTATGTGGCAACGTTTCTTGGTTGACCCTCTCCACCAGGTACAGACTTCGAGATCCACGACGAGACCAGCCATGGTACAAGAGTCCAGAGCCATCCACTGGATCCTCGTCGTGGTAAGCGTAGATCACTCTCATCGTGTCGTTCTGTCAAGGACAAAAAAATCGTTATTTTTTCAGCTATAATGTTTAAGATGCGGCGATCGGAGTTGTAAAACATTGTGTACACGTGAATGATACATTAGTCTTTCTGGTGCAAATCAAAGCGAAAAATATTTCTCAACGAATTAACTATAGTAATACATATAATTGCCCAATGCAAAAGCGCTTCGGATCCATACTCCGCTAAGACAGCTCAGATGGGATTTGTTAGAAGTGAAGAGTTACAGCTAAAGTTCATGCTTTCTCCTCATAGAGGAAAGTTCAAGGTGATTAGAAATATTTGCATAACAACTTGAATGGTGAGTAAAATACTAAATTGGATTGAAATTTGAGAAAACATTAGAAGGGCATTGGAAAGTTATGCCAAAATATACAGTAAAATTTGGCAGAGATAAAATGAAGTATTTGCATTGTGTAATAATAATTTCAGGGCAAATTTCACCGCTGAAAAAATTCAATGCCCGACAGACCTCAGGAATTTAAAATTAAACCTTGCGTTTCACTCAATTTTCTGGAGAAAATAAGCAAAAATAATTCAGGCAAAAAATTGCAACGCAATAGAGCAAAGACTGAATATACGATACGATTCGCAGATACGAACACAGATACATTCACACAATGGATTAGATAAGTCATTGCATGAATTTATTAGCGTTCGTATATGGTTAGCATTGAAACTGCATTCATTTTTTACCTTTCGAAGTACTATTTTTAACCTCTGTGAGTATGAACTTTATCTCGACGGACATTGAAAAAATATTCACCTCGCAAAATATTTCCCGTAAATAATGGAAAGTGAACTGATTTATGACAGCGCAAAATATAACTCAATTGCTGAGCACTTTTGGTGTAAACGGAGCCTTGATTGCGGCAAAGGATCAAATAAGATGGTAACATGACCGAATGTTCGCTGCTAAGCAAAATTACAGAGAGATTTAATTCACGAGGTGATTAAGAGGCTTCCGCGAAACGAGGAACATTTTCGGTGCTGTGTACTGGAGGCACCCAAAAGAAAATGCACTGCTCCCACATAAAAACGGCTGACTTCTCTGAATGCCGGGAAAAAAATTCCGGGCACTCGGAGTAGTTCTCCCGCCCCTTCTTTTCTCGTTCACCAACGAAAACTTCCGCACTCTTCCCGCTTGAGCAGAGGCGCGACAATGCCCTTTTACTGGTTTTCGTGGACGCCCAGTCGTGAGCGTGGAAATCGAGAAATATTCAAATCGCATCCTCGCGACATTCAGCATACGTCCCTGAACTCGGGAAAAGAGTTGCTCGATTCAAATACTTGAACGGATCCTGGGTGAGGAGGGCATGAGAAAGGAGGTACAGTACATACTTCGAAAGTCTCCCTTCCCCCCAGACATGCGGAGGATCGCCCGCTAACGACAACACCATGAAACGAAGTTTTTTGAAGGGAAGGTTTCCCCCTGGACGTTGACGGGGAAGGAACACGGTCTCTTCGGAAAGCAAGGACCTCCATCGTAAAAGGACTGACTGAGGGAAGTTTATTTCTTTTTCTTCCTTCTGGAGAGGATGGATCAGGAAGGAAATCTTATCCATAGGAATCGAACACCTCGTCAGCGCTGAATAGATAAACTCCTTCTTTCGAGGAGAGCTGTTTCTTTTCTACTTGCTGGTCATTGGAGGAGGTGTGGAAGGGAAATGTCATGTGGTCCAACCATGTATGCCTGCTCGCACCATACACACGGTGCCATCCGTACAGAGGGCCCTCAACGAGGGCTCCTAGCATGCGAGGCGGAACTCGTGGTCCTCTCCTATCTAGGAGTGGTAAGTAAAAGGCAGCGGAGCATAGGGAACGAAACCTTCATTCCCAGCAGTATTTTGGGGGAAGTGGCCAACAGCCAAGGTTATTTGCGTCATTTTAGAATACGTGGGTAAATGAGTGAAAAACGGGATTGCTTAGATGGCGGAGGAAGAGCGGATAGAAACCTGGCGTTGAAATTAGCCTACTCATAGTGAAATCATTATAATTAAGATTCTAATAAGGTGATGCTTTTGAAAGGACAATACCTCAACACAGGAATTATCTTTTACTTCAAAATACCAACCGACGATTCCCTAATGACACTGTAATGAATGATGTCCAGATTTTTACAGTAAAAGAAAGGGAAAATATTCCTCGTCAATACTGCAAAACAGCCGTCCTTGCTAGGTTGGTGACGAATCAACTTCACAGACCATAAATGACGGGTAAGGATCCCGCCTCGGAAATGATTTGGTTGTTTCAGAATGGGGTTGTATTTACCTACGTTAGACATTGTGATTCAGTCTATGAATGTGGAGCAACTGAAAAAATCTACTATTACGGTGGAAATACGTTTAATGGCACTGATAATCATATAATAAGACGCCAACTATGACTGCGTATGCTGAAAACTGTTGCAAGCACGGATAATGGTAATGGGTATGACAAAAAACTTAATTCACAGAAACAAAAACACGAATGCAAGAAACATTTGGGGGTCACGACCACCTGAACACCAATGATTTAGTAAATAGTTATTAAAATGATAAGAAAATTGATGTAGCAGGAGTGCTTGATGGACAGGAAGTTAGGGCATAGGAGGGTGGAAGGGGTAGGGTAGTTAAACAGACACATGGCGCGCGAGAGTTTCGATGCTCATTGGGATCAATCCTTGCTACAAACCTTCATAGGAATTTAAATGTCAAATCTGTGGGAAGAAAAGTATTTGCGTTGTTTGGAGCAAAAATCAGGTGAAAAGACAAATTTTGGAAATTGGGAGAGGTTTGTAGAGGAAAGAGCATGATCCTAGTGTATGTTCCTTGTGACGCGGTGGTGATGCATTGCCCGACATTAAAATTAGGAGAAAAATAGAGACGCCATATACGAGGATCTGCTACCGGTTGAGAGGATGAGGAGCTAAGCAGCTCCAGGGAAAGACGGGGGTAGTGGGGTAAATATTACGAGCTTGTTTTGCAACTCGTGTGGTAGCATTTATAGGGGACAAAATTTGAACATGATTAATAATGGCATGATAAAATCTCTTTTATGTTCCTTTTAGCCTCTTATACTATTGTTTAAAATACATCTCAATAAGTTACCCAATGAAAAGAAAATGTAGTATAACAATTATTACACACTCGAAACCAATGCACAGCTGATTTCAAAATTACTAACTGTAACTATAAGAAGGCAACTATTATATAAGATTTTAATAATTATTTTAACTGTAAATATAAAACTTTCTTAATCACCATTGCTGGAGCTTTTGAAGCCAAAAAATATTCGTCTTACAAATTCAAAAGCAGAGAATTGAAATCTTATTACATTTAATTTGACCACGCATCTAAATCCTTCCCACTCTTCTGGGTGTACCAAAGTGCGATGAGAGTATACGAATAAACACAAAGGGAACTGTAAATTGTTAAAGTATAACTCTTCGGGAACCAATGTCAATTTTTATTTCTAAACGAGGTAAACATAATTTCGGGAACCAATGTCAATTTTTATTTCTAAACGAGGTAAACATAATTTCGTACTATCCTAAAATAGTATAAGCCAAAAATAAAATAATACATCAGCCGTTTTTTATGCGTGGTTCGCTAACTACTGATTTTCGCGTAAGCAATTAAATGTCCCTAAATCCCATGAGATTGAGCAGAGTAAATGCCTTGCCCTTATCCCTTTATCTCTCCATATCCCTCTGGGCCTCATAATACCTCGGCACACTTGCCGCCGAACAACCACTCGCTCTGCCTGATGTCTACCCTTTTGAGCCCATCAAAGTAATTTATTTCGTTATTTTCCCTTAAAGCTCAGCTTCAAAAGACTTAGCATTCATTAATGAAGATTACGACCCAAATTCATTCAATATACCCAATTAAAACTTAGGAAACAAAGGTGGCATCATTAATTAAGAGATCCAGGCATCGATTTCGATTCAGCGTTGGCTATGAGGGTAGTGAGTGGAATGGGATTAACTGAAAAATTCTTTGTACCGGAATATTTTATGCGGAAAATACTATAAAGTACGTTGCATATAATGTTAACGACCATGAGTAGAATGGTGCTACCATGACTTGTTCCCAGAATATTTCGCGCCGTCTAATATTATTATTAGCATAAAATGCAAATTAATCGGATCGGCTGGATTTCATAGGATAAAACGGCAGATATTTCTATTACAACTATTGCAGCATTTATCACTTCAAATATCCCTAAGTCCATGGCAGTGTCAAAAAACAGAAAACTAATTCAAACTAACCATAAAGCTGTAATTACAAAAAAACCTTCGTTGTACCACATGCTATTCCTCTTTCATGTGAGAAAATTAAACTTAAATTCAAATATTAAGGTCCCTCATTAAACTAGCAATACTCAGGTCTAGGGCTGGGCGGTTTTCCGGTGCACCGGTTCAGCGGTTTGGTGTTTTTCAGCACCGACAGGCCGTTTCAGAGGTAGGAAAAAAACCGGTGCACCGGGGAATCGGTTCTAAACCAGGGCACATGGACATCGATTCTGAACCGGTGCGCCGGTCCACCGGTTTTTTTCCTACATCGGAACCGGCCTGCCGGTGCTGAAAAAAACCGAACCACTAAACCGGTGATCGTTCGCTGCTTGGTTTTCATGCCGCCGTCTCTGCTCGCAGCCAGGATGACTGGCGACCACTCCAATAAACTTTCCAGTGCTATAAGTTGTCCGCCTGACTGTCGTCACACTAGTAATCGGCTGCTAGAGTGCAGAGCGAGAACTCACGCACGTAAAGCATTGTGACGTACGTAAGTCACCAGGATGCTGCGTGTTTTCGTGTTATTTTGTTTTTTTGACGATTATAACGAATAAAAAATAGTTAATAATCCTTCGGGTTAGTGCAGTAGCTATTTGTATTAACACCAATGCTGTTGATTTTGGGAGATTTCGTGGAGGAAGGAGCATTGTTTCAAGTTCCTATGCACCCCTACCACAAGTATGAAGTGAGAGGATAATGCAACTGCTTACTGCAGCCTCAAAATTCGTGTTCGTAATGTATGCATGGATGGGTATTATTGTACATAATATTCCGCTAATGCTTACAAAATTTGGACACTTTGATGTTGATTAAATAATGCTCAATATTGTAAGTTCTTTCCAACACTTATTTTATGCCAAAGGATGGTTGAAATATTTTTTGATGAATATTATTTTCGACAATGGTAAATTTAAGGAAAATACGGTTACCCAAGGCAAAATTTTATGTGATACCCTATGTCGCCAGAAATTTTCGTGTGGTTTGCGGGCTGCCAATTTATAACAATGTTTCACAAAAAGGCGTCATAATCAGACCCTTGCCCCATAATCTTTGCCAAGATTAAAGATAAAGGAAATGTTGACTGAGAAAGGCAGATAAATATGAGCCAAGACGAAAGCAATCAGCCTCTCCACACATATCAACTCCTCGGAAGCACTTAAATTAGATCTTAATTGGAGAGATTTCGTCCATATTCAGACACCAGTCGCTCTGGCTCAAGAAGCTTTTCATTCACCAGGCATGAGTTAGTAACTTAGTATGACTCGTTTTGTTGTTACATCAGCATAATCATCAAGGCTGATCAAGGCACTTGATAATGTTGTTTTAGCAACAAAACGCGTCGTGCTATGTAATATCTATGGAAATTTCGCAATGTCTTCCTTTAACAATAATGTGAGTTTCATCACCGTTACAATTACAAAAGGTAAATTATATGTACACCCAGACCTCGCATAAAAATCATTGGCTCACGCTAACATTCTCACTTTTTACAGTTCAGTTTAGGAAAACGTACCCGCGTTATTGAGCGGTATCTTCTTTAAGGACTAACACGTCTTAAAAAACAGGTATAAGTAATTAACAATTTGGCAAAAAATCTTTTGGATGACAAAAAGGCAGTGGCAAAAAAAGATGACAATGGCAGTTCACGAAGGAAAAAAAAGTTCAGCAAAACAAAGGTAAATAAAAAAACGGTTCAGTATGAAACACCGTTTAAGTGGAAAACTCCGTTCAGGAAAGAACACCGGTTCAGGAAAAATCACCGGTTTGGGAGAAAACACTGGTTCAGTAGAAAACACTGGTTCGATCTATTGTACCGGTGCACCGCTGTCAAAGACTGTTTTTTTCAGAACCGAGAACCGGTTCAGTATTCCCTGCACCGCCCAGCCCTACTCTGTTCAGTAGATATATTAGCTAAATAAAAAATTGAACCTTCTATTGCGAAATAAAAGTTTTAGAAAATAATGTGAGCACACGAGACATTAGTCTTCTTACCTATGCAAACACAATTATTTACAATATATTTGAGGGAATGCTTTGAAAAATGAAAACATTAATGTTTTATGATATTTTAAAATTACGTTGTAGCATAGAAAATGCCTAGGAAGAAGTGAAATGATTCCAAAAAGCACTATAGAAGTTTTTAGGACACTGAACAGCCTCAACAAATTTCCGTCATCTTTTAATATTTCAAAGACAAACTGATAAAACACTAGGTGGAGTTCATAAAACGCCTGGGATTCACCAAAATTAAAAAATGAATTGAAGTTTATCGAAATTAAAAAAATAAAATAAAATAAATTTGACATATTTAACTAAAATGTAATCCTATATTTATCCTACCATCCGCTTTTAGGGAAAAAGAGAAAAAAATTAAAACACACATTTTGTATAATTCTCTCAAATGACTCCGCGATTGAATTGAGAAATAACTGAAAATTATGAGCGAAATGATATCCTTGCGTTGTGTGACTAAGTTTTATTATTCATTGTATTAAATTTCGTGACCCCCGCTGTGACATCAGCGACAGGCGGCACGGTCCTGAAACGTAAGCGGAAATTGGGTTCTTTCTGTCAACGGATGGCGGTAGCTACTCCATTGCAAATCCCCCAAAAACGCTTTAAAAATCTCACGACGCGCTAATTACGCCGCGTCCAATTGGTGGGAGGACTCCGTAATTCCTTCACATTTGGACCATCCGTTCCCTAGTCGCAAGGTGATCACGTGGCAAACGTTTGTTCCGTCGGGCAGCCCCCGAGGCGAGCAATAAAATAGGTGGACGACACCGAGGTGAGGGGGTGCGAGGATCGATTCCCTGCCAGCATTGGATCCCAAACCAAAATCTCCAACGACAAAAAGATGAGAGCTATGTGGCGAGACCGTCGGAGGTGTTGGGGAGCGGTTACGCTTGCAGCGCCTCTTCCTCCCCAAAGGGAGATCAATCATGGCCTTCTCTCACACCAGTCGCCAATTGCCACAATTGCCGGAGTCTTATCGCAGCCGTTTGGAATACAAACGACTGTTTCAACGCGGAGACGTCAGGGAGAAGGAAATCGGGAGAGGATTCGTCGGCTGGGGTGCGAATAGGAGATAATGGGTTGGATTTGTGCGCAAGAGTAACATTGGCGTTGGAAAAAATGCTATGCAGCCGCGTAACGCTTTACTCAATCAAAATATCAACTTTTTGAGATTTGGAACAACCTGGACGAAGAGTGTATCGAGTATCATTGACAAAACAATTATTCGCACAGTGACGATTTTTGTCAACAGTATCAATGTCATGCTACAGACATATGTACGTAGTTGTAATATGTGACAGACGTTGGCCGAGCCGATAGACAAAAAGATAACCAAAATCGTACACATTTTCACTCATACCGTCTGATAGACTCTAATTAATGTCTTACCATTATGTTATGTTGGTTTCGGTTTCATTTAAGCATTCAAAATATGTGTCGAGCAAATGCACCAGATCCCATCGTGAAGTGAATGGCATGCCCTCGCCAGAGGACTCTTCCACAAGGTCAACAACGTATCAATCCCAGATATAATAAAACGTCCCCGCCCCCTTGCTCTCTGCAATATCCTCGATTGGAATATCTTTTAAGTTTCCGGCCCCGCATGGCTGATAGCGTTAGTTCAACGCTCTCCTTTCTCCCAACAGAATACGACTGAATATTCGGAACTATGCGGATTCACAGGTCAAAATTACCAGTTTTGCTACCCACTACATGAGCTATAGATACCGTCTACCTTCATACATACGCCTATGAATATCATCACTCTCACGGAAATATTAAAAAGGAGAAATCGGAAATAAAACCTGACGACAAGTGAGCGAATGCATTGGGGAAACTGAGGGGGAGAAAATCAACAGAGGTGGGATATAAAATGATATAAAGGCATCATGTATGAGAGCATAACTTGAAAATATACACGTTGTGAGAACGAAATAAGAAGAGCAATAAGAAAGATGGTAACATGTTTGCAATTATTTGAATACTGAACTCTTTTTTTCCTCTAAAAATTAATGTTTCAATGTTTTTTCGCTGCAAATAGAATAATATCCAAATTTACTCCTTTTTTCCTTAATCTCAAAATAATGCCTTTTGTAGCATAGCGTGGGGCCGTCGTTTTTAGAAATTATCTCGATAGAAAATATGGATACTGGCAAATAAAATTATCCAGGATGAGATAAACACATGATATTTCGCTAAAAACCTAGCCTAAATAACTACAGTCATGGTGCGCGTAAAACATATCGAAGGTCTTTGTGGACAAGCCTCGGAAAAATTACTTTAATTTCTCGCAAACAATATCATGTCGGTAAGGTTAATAAAGAATATTTTCCATTATTTTCTTACATTCACGATGCAGTGTGTGATCATAGGGATTGACGTTCATAAAACCACCCAATCATTAAACGTAATCAAGTCCCAAAGGAGCTCGCACTAATTATTGCGAATTTAACGTCCAACGTCGAAAAGGCAGCGAAGAAACTCTTCACTTCCTGTAGTCTCTCAAATTGCTATTCCCGCATAAACTTCACTCGCGTGAGTTTAGCGTGAAAGGGAGGTTGCAGCCGTGCTAAAAGGCATGGGGAGAAAGTGAGGATGAAGGGAAGGTGAGAAAGTGAGGGAAGGGAATGAATGAAGGGGAGAGGTTGTGAGGAAAATTTCACTGAGAGGGGGTGAATGTTGCTCGAGATATTTTGCCGACCCGAGCAAAAACAAACACCGCGCGCCCTAACCCCACAAATTCCGTCAAACAGTAGTTACGGCTTGAACACAACGCCTGTTTACTTTAGCTCGAACTGTGTTGCACCTAAGGATGGCCTGAGAGAAAAAGTGTAACATTGTTCGCATTGGCCGCTTCACCGAACAAGTATGACGAGCTTAATTCATAGAGGGAATAGGCAAAAAGTGGGTGCACGCGGTGTGGTGTCACGGGGTGCACGCCACCGAGAGGAATAATGCTGAGATAGGGTGTTGACGGCGTTTAGAGGTGCGGAGAGTTTCCTAACATCTCTCAACCTCTTCAGATAGAGAACAACACGGTGAGTGCTTACATTATTATTTAAGAAAGCAAGAATTATCTGGAGCAATTGCGTCAATTTCATCTCAATTTGTGTGAAACAAATAACCTCCATTTTTCGATTCGTGGGAGAAATAAGGAAGACAAATTTGCACGAATACAGATGAATAAGTAGTAACATATAGCAGGAGGAAACGTAACAATAGCCAGTATTACAAAGCACAGAATATGTGACTTAAAATCACACTGATAATGAATGTGATTTGTTAGGGATTGAAGGAAACTAATATTTATGAGAAATTTACCTTATAATAATTTAAAAATTATTTAGGGACTTTTATTCAAAAGTTTCGAAATTATATGCTTGTAATGAAGACTGCAAAACGGACTAAAATACTTATAAATTTCTGGGAATAAGTCCTCAGCTAAGCAAGTAAATACCCAAACTAGTATATATTTTTTGACGAGATTTTCTCAAAGTACAAATCTGGCGGTAAAAATTCTACTTTATCTTAAATTCAAGGACCATATGAGGAAGTAATAATTTACATTCAAGATCATCTCTGGGAATAATTGCCTGGAAATACTTTATCCGTGTAAAAGCGACAATATCGTCGTCCTTATTACAAAAGTGACTAAAAATTAGTTTATGTATTGCATTTATATATTTTTTTTGCGGCTATCCCCAATTGTAAATTGAGCAAAAATATACAGCACTTCAAATTGCATACGGCAAATCATCGTACAGCATTAAAAACGCTATGTTGAATCGAAATTATATGCTTGTAATAATGTCTAGGAAGCATGAATTACTAAAGCAAACAAATTAATAAATTCGACCCCGTGGAGCACCCGAACAGCCTTCACTTCCAAATTAACAAATTCTTAATATTGATATTCTTTCCATATCTTCACGCTGCCTTCATTCCATCATTTCCAATAGTCCTAATGGAATGGAACTAAGATCACACTTGACTATTGTACTCTTTCGGGTGGTCCTCGCCCTGAGATCTAAATGAGGTACTTTTTTATGACCAGAATATTTTACTCGGGAGGTTTCCATCATGCCTTGATAAAAAAAAGAGTGGAGCAGCTGTGACTCCTCGGGATAATAATATGGTGGTTTCCCCTTGCCTTCCACATCGCATTACTACAGCCGTTAAAGTTAATATTACCACGCCTGTAGTGAAATTAGAGTCACTGTACCGACCGACCACTGTGGTCCTCACCTTCACTTATGTGAAGAAGAGCTGCTGGCCTCTCTTACGGGGAATAGAATGCATAATTGTAGGCAACTTTACGTCGCCATGTTACGGCATCTTCACAGGATCTGTATTATTCAATGGGCTACCCAGGAATAGACAATATCCCCTCGGAATAGCGTCGCTTTTTGTCCGCGACTGCTTATTCGACGAGTAAACTCGGGTATTTGGCAGCTAATCTCTATACCTAGAGGTCAACTCACCATTCGCAACCCGGTGGACGCACTAGGTTGCTTAAAACTCAGCCACGAGAAGATTTCTGCATCAGACTGATAACATCTCATCTGACAGCAGTAGGCCTGATTTTCTCAGAAATCTACTCTACATTTAGTTAACCTTTTAGCGTTACCTACTCGTACCCGTTGAATTCAAACATTTTTTAGCAACAAGAGAGAGTTTTGATAGTTTATTTTGCTAAAGTTGTTAGCAAAAAAAGAAAATTCTCCCATTGATCCCATTGGTCGATTCGAACCATATCTAGAGAATAACTTCAGCAAGGAATGTACCACATCTCCTTAAAAATCAGCAACGAAGAGCAGGGGGTAGAAACTTTGAGTTTCCAATACTCATTGAACACTCGAAGCAAAGAGGAATGCTTCCGTTCCTCTCCACCAATGAAAATCAATATTGGTTATCGGGCCAGAGCCGACCAAAGTGGTCACGAGCATTTCACAGACGTAGCCTTATTGTGCTCCGGGACGAGGACCACTCCCGCCATACCTCTGTTTCAACGAACTTTCGACACCTGCTGCCACAGGACCCCTTCGCGGCTTTCCCGGCATTGACAACGAAAGGGTGAGGTTAATACTGCACGAACCACACGTTGGGAGGTTCAATAAAAACACACCTCAGGTGGAATTCCAAACTATACGGTACGACATGAGTCTTACCTGAAATTCTCCCGGAAAACACAGGCGAAGAGGGAAAATAAGGAAAGAGTTCCTTCTTCGGAATACGACCCCTACAGTCATTCGTATAACGCCTTGACTTCCATGTGCGAACATTATTTAATGACTTTTTGGTTATTTTTATGAAATCCATGAAAATTTAAATAATCTTTTTGTAAAAAGGTAAAATCTGCATATGATTGTTCAAATTTGTAAAGAATTTTTCCAAAATAGTTGCAATTGTTTATTTATACACAGCAGAGATATTTTTCTATATATTTTCAGTGGTTAATATATTTAATTCCTGCGCCACTTAATATTATTCGTGATACTACGCAGGAAATGCAGCTTACAATGAGTATGAGTCGGTGAAAATATGCTTCGCTAAAAACAGTCAAAACAAATATTAATAATGATGATGTTCATCACAAACAAAAATGTTTTTCTCGCAACTTAAACCTCCAGGTTGAAACGGAGCACCAAATATTTGGAAAGACATTAATTAGAAAGTAGAATCACATTACTTGCGTTCATTTTTACAACAATTATTCAGAAAAATCATGCTGGGTGAGATTTACGGGTTCAAGTAAATTTAAAAGGAGAGCGTTACGTAAAATAATTTCAGACGTTTTGCCAAAGGTTGAAGATAGTTCTAATTAAATGGAAGATATACGTAAGAAGGACGCGTCCTCCTCTCTGGACGCTGATTAAAACAATTTAATATAATAAGAAGGGAAAGTGAGGGACAACTCTGTGTAGGGAAGTGCTGATAAGGGAATGGCGAGGAAAGTTGGTTTTGTGAGTGGCTAAGGGTGGAAATGAGAGGGAACATGGTTGGGAAAAAGGACAGGCGGAGAGTAGCAAAGAGAAGTATACTGAAAGGAGGGGCAGGGGAGTCAAACAAAGGACTCTGGACAAAGGATTATTCGGGAGCACTAGGCTTTCTTATTGCCCCCTTGTGCTTTGTCGCTAACCATTGACCTCTCCTTGACTATCATGATCAATTTATGTCCTGCAGCAATACAGCTTACGGGGCCTGGATAATAGACTTAATCTGAAATCGTAACCGTCGAATGAAGAAAAATTTATAAGCGAGATTGCTGAATGAATTTATGAGTGAAATGAATGATTGCAATATATTTCTATTTATTGTTAGATAAGATAGCCTATGATGAGGCAGGAACACCCAATATTAACTAGTGGTATAATTCAAGTACTTGAGATGCACCACAGATGAAGGTGAGTAGAGAATTGAAGATATTAGAAGAAAAAATGCCAGGCAAAGAACGGGCCTGAGTTGCAAGAAAGTGTAAGTAAGAATGCTGTTTATGAAGAAAGGAATCGACGATGTGCAGAGGTTGTAATCAAACGTCTGCTCATAGAAAACCAATAATAACAATTAAAAATACACATATTAAGAAAGATCAAGGCATAAACATTACGTGGAGCTACTTTCAATTTAGTTAAAATAAATATTTAAAACTATTACACTTGCGTCTTAATAAGAGTCTTATATAAAGCCAGATTTCAAGTACATCGCCTCTCTTGATGACTTATCTCTGCAGTGGTTTCCATCACAGATGTTTCACTTTAGGTTCGTGAGAAAATTACATTATTAACAATTTCAAACTCACCGTGTCGCAAAGGAGTTTAGTATGTTTGGAAAATATTTAACCAGCATTTTCTGAATAAGGTTATCCCTGTCCTCAAGCCAACAAACTGGTGATCTCGAAATTTTCCAGTTATCCCTCAGTAAACGTTATTCTTCCATATGGATTCCTTTCTCAGGAGTAACATCCCGGCAAATAAAGGGGTATGTCACATCTATCATCCCATCTCCATCGGAGACTAATCAGTCTGAAGAAGCTGCCAGAAAAGGCAGACTTTCGTCTGTGAAGAAATCTGCTGGGAAAACTCGATTTCCGCTACTCTTCGTGTTGTCCGCAACCGAAACCTTTTCGTTGACGTTCCCCAATTCAATCCGCTTCAAACTAATCTTAGAATCGTTGGTGTTAATGGTGATTGATGATGACCATAGATACTGTAATCCATCGTTATTTATTAGAAAGAAATTATTTATCGAAATAAATTGAGAGCGAATGATTTTTCGTAGAATTTTATCCTATCTGGTGACATAATTAGAGTCAGAGCATTTGAGTCAATGTTAATAAAATTGCAACTTACACTTCAACACACCACAAATTTTCAAAAACACACTTACTGCTACGGGTTTCAATGAATAATCTTCAAAATTAGTTACTTGGGTCAGGATAGATACGACTAAGAAACGTGATTAACGACGATCATTCACTGAAACCTGAATTGTAAATGGATTAGTATTTTTGACTGAAGTCTAAAGTGTGTTTAAAGTTTGCATTAAAATGTTTTTATAACAAAATGCCACAAAGTTTCCTTTATTGATCCAATTTTTCCGCTGTGAATTAAGGTTTATTTTGGCCCCTCAATGTAATTTTTCCATCTTCATCTATTTTCCTTCCATCTTTATGGATATACAATTATAGCAAAGTGTTTATCCAAATGTGAAGGTATGTAAAAAAGAAAAAAGCATAGAATAATAGAAATATCTATGCTAATCATCTACGTGCAAAAAAAGTAGGCTTTGTGAAAGACTCCAGGGGTACCAGGTAAGCCCCGAATTTTTATTTAAAGTCTTGTATAAGGTAACAAAGAATATTCAGGATTTCACATAATTTTTCCCTTGACTTCCAGTACTAGAATTCTAAATAGGATTTAAAACTAAAATTAAGTATTAAATTTTCCCTTATTAAATCTGCGAATTTAGGTCTCTTGAGTCCTCTCTTACAATCAACTTTTTGGACCCCGGGGAGTGAAAATCCTCCCCGGTTGGGATTCGAACCCGTGACCCTGAGATCGGAAGAAGAGGGATTTACCCTGCCGTCACCGGGGCCGGTAAAGGATATAAAAAAATTGGGAGCGGATTTACAGCCCTCACCATTATGTGACATGCTCAAACTTTAAATAACGACTCTGTCATTCTGACAGCAAAATTCAGAAGCACACTTGCAGCAGTCAACTACCGACTAGCGAGCGTGGAGAAGAGTAGCGTGCCTCTTCTCAGCACCGGAGTTTGGGAGAGAGTAATGAGGCGGTAAGGGATGATGCTACAGCTCCAAATATTCGACCGGTGAAGTGGACGAAAAAGGAGACATGGCGTGAGCATGCATCGTGATTACGGCAAGGTCGCCTTTTTTCCCCCGAGCTCCTCCACATCGTCGGTGTGGTCACGCAAGATCTTGATGCGTGGCATAAAATAGATTTTGACACCTTTGAGTTCATCTTCTTGGCAGAGCCGGAGGCTCCTATTTTTCGTTGCTGACACGTGGCTGAGATTTGGCGGAGAAATAACTCCTTCAGATGAGTAGAAGTCCGGCCTACACAGTCAGGAAAAAGTTGATAATTGCCTCAATAATACACAACTGAACGGAAATCGGGGATATGTTGTTGCCACTCCAACTAAAAGTGGAAAAGGTTTAATTCAAGCAATTTTCATCGCTTTCAGTAACCGCATTCTTACATTGAATAGGTAATTTGACTAAGACCAAGTCTTTGCATTTTTTTGTAAATAGAATAAATCATAAAATGGTAATATATATGCTCGGATGAAATTGAAAAATATAAGGAATTGGATCATACACTCATGAGCCTAAGGTGTAAGATTGATGCATTTCCTCATATCTTTCCTTCTGCCTTTCTTGTCTCAGCATTGCGTCGTTCAATTCGCCAACTTCAAAGGAGTTCACAAGTAGATGCTGTGCAAACCATAGGGAATAGTGTGCAACCATTTCATGGAAAGGACATGGATACAATGGAATAAAATAATGGATAATAGCTTGAAAAAATCGAAAACTGAATAACTTTGTTGGACAATGCTTGAATAGGTTGATTTTCGTGAAATATCGCGTTGCATTCACACTCATCTCAGGAAGACACGAAATCTCACACAGCCCTTATCGACGCATGAGAAAGTATATCTAGAAAGGAGGCGTAAAAATCATTAAGTCACTCTTGCCAATCTCACCTACATGTGAAACGCCAACAAAAGAGTCTCACCTGGTCGCAGGTCATCAAAGAAGGACTTCAGCGTTTACTCTTGCGAGTGCGAAAAATATCATGTAACAGCAACACTCAACTTCCAGTTGAATAATAAGAAAAAGAATTTTTCACGTTTGATCTACGGCATAATTCACTTCCTTCCGGAAATAAATTGGACTCATTGTGTCCTTTTTATTTCAATACGATGGAGTTTTATTGCCTAATACGGAAACTATTTTTCTCTTTCAAATTTCATCGCAATAAATTCTATTATTTTCGCCATCCCGTATATAGCTTTTAACTTAATTCTAATGCCTAAAATAAAAAAAACTTACTTACACACGGCAAAAAATTAATTATTACAGCAGAACTAAAACTGCATATGAAAAATGTAAACAACAAAGTTCTATGATAAAGTACCGTATAATCCTCGTTGTTCAGTATACTTTGTTACACGCAGCACAGTGAAAAAAAAGAGCAATTGTAGTTTCTTCCTTTTCCTTTCTTGTCAATAACCTCACTCTAAAATACATTTTAGGGTTCATTTTAACAGAATATTCTATCATAATCCCAACTCTATGATTATATTACATGCAGGGAATTTGCAGATTATAACTTGGGTGTTGAGTTTTTTTGAATAAAGCAATCGCATGTATTAATATTAAGATTCGGTAGAATAAAATACACTTTTAAATTCAAAGAATTTGGAATCAGCAGCTCTCCGCAGCCTCACTCCCGGATCACAGCGCACCCATTTAAGTACGATAAAATCTTCGCAGGCGTTTGGTTCATCAAAAGGCCTCAACCTTAAATGAAATTTTCCTCAACGAGAGAAGCATATTTCCCCTTCAAATTGCAGCCGGATGATATGCTAGGCTATCTTCGCCAGGGAAGATCGTGAGAGAAAAGCAATGGAAACGCCGCCAAATGAGGAACCGTACGGACAGATGGACAAATAGCGAGAGGAGTGGTGAAGTTGGGAGGCATTTCGACCAAGAAAGCCAAGAATCTCCCTTTCCTTTCGAGGGCGAAAAAATGTTAACGCTACCGTGCCCGATAACTTCCACCCATTAAGTCAACAAACCCGATGAGCCCCTCAATTAGCGCGCGGCGGTACGAAAGGGAAAAGGCTGAAGAAGCACCGACGCAACCTTTTCCACGGAAAAATCTCGATCGGAAATCCCCCTCCCTCCCTTCCACAACCAACGTTTCGGCAGCTGACAATGTTGTCATCGTCATGCCCTTGACTCGCCACCCTGAAGATAACGGCAGTGTCAGCCGTCGAAACGCTGGAAGTCACCGAATCTCTGACCCGGGTGAGAACCTGGAAAGACTTCACCAGCATTATTTGCCGGGGAACACCAAATCCTTCAACCCTGCCGACAGCTTGACGAGTTCACAGAGCACTCTAGGGGCGGAGAGCGACGTGGACTAACTCCTAATTGGAGACTGGCGACGGGGAATGCGAAGGAGACGCCCCGATACATCTCTCTCGACTCAGAGGGGGGAGGAAAGGGGGTCCGCATGTGGGCCGACTCACTCCAAGTGCTCTCACACGAACGCGGCATTTCATTTCCCTCCGAGCAAGAGCGGAAGGGATCCCATCGGATATTCCTATCGGGAAATTAGAATTGTCAAGCGACGCATCCGATCCGAGAGGGTGGGTGTGGGAGGTGGGGAAATGCGGGAACGGCGCCTTGATATCCACCGAGGGTTGGGAGTGGGATTGGCTCCGCGCCGCCGAGGTGCTCTATTGTCCGGACGGGCTCCCTTTCGCCGAAGGAATACATTTTGCCATGCGACATTATTTCGCTTTTAGCGGGCCGTGTTGGAATGAAAAGGCTGGGTGCATGCCTCAAGGTTCTGCCGTCTCTGGAATGCTGTTTGAGGCGTGACGGGGAGGCAAGTCGTCTTTGTTTGACTGGGGAAACCTTTAAAGTTTTCTTCGAGGCTTCATCGCAGGAAAAATATCCCTGCGCATTCTTAAAACTTTGGCAGGAAATCGATAGGAGTTTATAAGAAAAAATATATAGTTAAAATGACTGGCGTTGTACAAAAAATCAATTCACTTTGAAATGAAAATCGCAGTGAATTTCTATTTGAAGGCATGTGATAGGAGGGGGTGGGGTGTTTCTTTTCTTCAACTTAGTCGAGAAGGAAGGCAGAAAGACTAGGAAAATGCTCTCAGACACCCACAAATTCAATTTTGCCTTCTAGTAGTCTAATGCATCTTTTTAATGAATGCATATTAACGGAGACCAAATTTTCTGCTTGTTCTGTTGCAATGTAGTACCGTTGAGTATATGCGATATTGCGTAAGTTGATGCAAGAATAGTAATAAACCGCTTATACAAAAATCACGTAAGACGTAGAACTACTTTTTTATCATCATATGATAACTATAAACTATTTTGCAAGTCTTTAGACATAAAAGGCAAAGTACAATTAAAATTCTGCTTTTTTTTCAAAGCTTGCAACGAACCAAGATAACGCACAAACTCATCAAGATTTTATTTGTAACATATTTACTCTTCTTCCATACAATGCTGAATACGTGAACCACTTGCGCAGGAAACTATATTATTTGCGAATCAAAGGTCTGAAGTACAAGAATACGGACCAATTGTAAAAAATGCAACGCTGCCAACACCAGTAAAACGCGCTTCAGGGACGTTAAGAGTGAAGGCCTTTATTACCGCCTCATGCTTAAACGTACTAAATCATGTTGGGGCGCAACGGCCCCTAATTTTTCGTTTTTAGAATAGCTGGTCCTTGGAAGCCAAAACAAGTTTTAGGCAAACGTTGATCATATTAACGATGACACTGTTTGTGGCAATACTTGGACGGAATACGGCTTGTAGCCACGACAAAGTAATCCTGACTTGGAAGATTCCCACAATGCAACGTATTCATCCTCTTCCGATTCACCACGAGTTAAAAGCTGTGATGTTTCAGGATCATGGGTAATATTTTTGATGAGTGAGAATAGCCCTGGAAACGCTTTACCTTCTTTTGGTAGCGGCCCGCTGGCGCGTTAAAATATTTCTCATGTGGGCAACTCCTACCAAAACTGGGTGCATTAGGAGAGCAAGAATATATAACGGGTGAAATGAAATACTCGATTGGAAACCGCTAGTGACGCTTCCATGAAATTTCGCACATCGCAATTCTCATAGGAGAAGGCAGAGGCGATTCCGAGCGGAGAAAAAGCTAGGATTTATAAAAAGAGTACTAGGGAAATGTGATGAGAAGACAAAAGAGCGATGTTACTTTTCACTAGTTAGGTCCCACCTTAAGTATGCAGCCAGTGTATGGGATCCTAATGAATTAGGTTTGATCAAAGAACTAGACAGTGTGCAGCGTAGAGCAGCTAGGTTCGTGAAAAGATGTCACGATAGATTGAGTAGCGTTTCAGAATTAATACAAGAATTAGGGTGGGAATCATTATCAGAGCGTAGGATAAAGTACAGATTAAATCTATTAGAGAAATTTCAATCGGTTAGCTTTACTGAAGATGTTAGGCACATATTAAAAACACCAGCGTATTATGCTAGATTCGACCAGCCAAATAAGATTAGAGAGATAGATTGTCGTACCGATAGATTCAACATGGCATTTTCCCCCCGTACTATAAGAGAACAGAATAGGCAGCATAGGAAAGGGGTAGGTAGGGGAAATATTTTAGAGTATTCTGTAGTGCACGATGCATATATTAACCCCTCAAATACTATAGATACTAACAATCTAGTTGAATGAGACACTTTAGTTGCTTGTTTGCATGTTAGTATTGCATGCTTGGTGATATTCACCCCCTGCCACACACCCTCGCGGTGGCTTGCAGGGTATCGTGTAGATGTAGATGTAGATCTAAATCTTTTCCTCTTACTCACGACGAGCTCCCTCGAAACCGCGGTGACCCTTTCATTCTTCCAACCAATGGGAAAAGAGTGACTCGTGGTACTTTCGTGAGTAAGGCAGACACTCCCCGAATACCGCGTGCTTCAACTCCGTTCTCCTCTCCACTTTGCTGCGG
Source organism: Platycnemis pennipes (assembly GCA_933228895.1). Lineage (NCBI taxonomy): Eukaryota > Metazoa > Arthropoda > Insecta > Odonata > Platycnemididae > Platycnemis > Platycnemis pennipes. The sequence goes on along the minus strand of OW121846.1, from coordinate 99,434,543 downwards.
AATCTCCCGGAGAGCCCTGTAACTTCTCCTTGCCTACGTGATTCCACTTCATGACAACACTATTCTCAACAACACAACAGTCACAGAGGATGAAATGTGGAGAGCGGAAAGCCTTTAATAGGCCATTTGGTATCTGAAGATGAGGTGCCGAGAGTTGGGGAAAGGGTTTGAGTCCATCCCGACAGAAGACGCGGGGAAGAGGGAGAAATCCGGCAAGGTCCTCCGACCCCACGTCATCGTCTACGCAACGGGCGTTGGAAAAGGTACAAACCCCACTCCTTCCCCATCGGCCACTTAACACGTCGTAAAGAGAACTTGGGGTGGAAGAGAGGGGACGGGGGAGGAGTTCCCCTGGCGGGAGATCGAGGCAGGGTCCCCGGCGAAAATGGCAAAGACGGACCGGATAACCGAACCGGTTCATGCATATATAATTCTCGCATCCGATATCTCTCTCCCTTTCCCGGCAATAGCCCCGGCATAAAGGGGGACAGCGGGAAGGGGCACTTTGACGTCTCCAAGAGAGGTGGGCACGCACGGGGATATTTCCAGGGTTGCGATGACGTCGTAACGCACCTGGTGCCAAGGAGGTGCATGCAGGAGAAGGTAGTCGTAAAAGAGAGCATTGGGCGGCATCATACGGGAGGTGGAGATAGAGCCCTCGCGCCCCCACCCCACTCCAACCCTCCCACCAACCCCCGCCCCAAACTACGCACTTAAACGCCAGCCCTCGAACGCACTCCTGAAAGGCCTTCCTCGTGTGCGTCTGCGTGCGGCATCGAGCGACAATTGGAAGTGAAATATTCCATATTGAAATACGTTGATTGGAATGAATCAATTGATTTTTAACGGCTAAAATGCCAGAGAAGCAGAGGTTTCCTCAAAAAAAAAATCTTCGCGAAGGGATAACGGAAGCAGTTTCAAAAGGAAAAATGCTATGTAAACTCTGACGGGGAATTGTAGCACATTTCACATTGCTTATGGATCGAGGAAAACCACTCTGATCAAAAGATTTGTGATGTAATGAGATAAGTTTCTCTCGAAAAAAATGAGTGGCAAAAGCAATACTTTAAAAAACTAAAATCCCGCAGGTTAAAAATAAGATAATCGTAATGAAATAGGAATTTAAAGTGTCAAAAAATGTTTAAGGAACGGGATTGAGCGTCAGCAATAGTTTTCATCGCCTCTCGATATGCTGAAGTTCATGCTAAAAATATGGTAATGAATCTCCTAATTTGAAACTGGCGCACCGCTATTGTAGTGAGTAGTAGTAGTAAATTAATGTTAAAAGGTTGCTTCGGCAGCGAGGGTCAATCGCACCTAATATATTTAGATATTCTTTTTTACTCATTGACTAAATATGAATTTGTAGTATTAAAGGATTGCGTTAGATATATTGAAGTTCATATCTCTAGCCACTTACTACAATCAAAATTCACTGTGTACTAATATCATCCTATATGCAGAGTCGGAACAGCTAAATTGTAAGGCTGAAACACACATTAATATCATTCATACCCATAGAGGATTTCTCATTGAAGCATTTCTATTTGGAATAATGTAGTGAATTGGTGTACTGAGAGTGACCAAATGTTACCAGAATGACTTCATGGTCAGATTCATTTATCCAGATTTTATTCTGGAAAGTGGTGGTATGACGCAATCAAAAACCTAGCTTGAAAGCCTCATGCTCTTTCAAAACACTTTGATGGAGTTGAGATAGTAAATTAATTACTAATTCATTCATTTTGTGCCCGGTAAAAATGTTGGCATGTAGGTATCTCATTAGGCTTGAGCCACTTTCTTTGTCTTGCGTGAAACTACAATGAGTTTCTGATTTCGAGTAGGTTTTCTGCAATAAGTCACTTAAGGCGTAATGAAGGTCGTTTTATGCCTTTTCCAAAAAGGTAATGCAAAAGAATTTTACTTCAATTTTGTTCAACATTCTTAAAGCGATGAAAAATCCACCGGGCTATATAAGTATTTACTTCACGTAGCTGGTGAAAACTACGTCAGGTTTTCAGAAAGGCCAAACATTGGTGAAATATGATTCTTTCCAAGTTAAAGATGAGCTTAAGTATCTCCTTGGCAAAACTTTTAATGGGTTTCTTAGAATTCATTAAAGAGATTAAATAATTACTTCTCAACTTAAGAAAAACTAGTCATTTTGTAATTTTCCATTTCTTTGATTTTAAAAGAACCCTTCTAAAATCAAATGGAATAATAAGATATTGATTGGATCAAGGTGTGCCCTTAATTGAGAAAAATAAAATCATTTCATTCTTTTTTCTTTCACAAACATTTCTTAATTTCAAAGGACAACCTACCACTCCCTTCAAAAAGTAATGGAGCTCTTTCTCAGCCCTACAGATGGTTGGGAAAATTTTGGAATCTAAACTCCGAAACAATAACGGGACCATAAACTTCACGATTGCTAAAATGTTGCTTTCTTCCCACTATAATGGAAAATTTGAAATACTTCTCGTGAAGAATGTGTGAAAAGTTCCAATTTAAGGTCGAGCCAGTCGAATAGTTTTCCATTAGTTAACATGGATATGTGTGCAATTTAAAATTTAATACTACTTAATCATGGCGTTACAGCAGATATTTATGCTCTAAAGCGTTGATAGAAACAGATTCCCATTTATAATCATTTCGACAGACATAATTAATTATGATTTTCTGAGATATAAAAAGAGAAAAACGATGAGCTTCGGGCTCAGAGCTGAGACCTTTGTGGGTATGCAAAGAAAATCAAACAAAATACATTATAAAATGCAATTAATACCTCACTCACTCCAATTACGTAAAGACTTAGCTTACAATCAGCTTTTGTGATGAGGATATTGTATTTTAGTCTAAACCATCTAGGGTCACAAAGAAATGTCTCATATGTGACATAAGTTTCAGTACTTCATTTGTTGTTTCTTCCACAAAAGAGGTGTCAAATATAATCCCCTATTAAGACCTTAAAATAACATTGCGCTAGCAATAAGTAATAGCATTTTAATGCTGGAAAAACAACTTGCTGATAATGAAAGAGTTTTCATCCTTCTTTTCAGTTTACGTCTAACCTTCCTATACAAATCGTAATAATGGGGTCGATTGCCATAATTTTTACTGCTCAATCTGATAGAATTTGTAACATAAAAAGACATATTTTTTCGTTCTTCGATCCGTCAATTAGTTCACTACTTATAAGCGACGAGAAACTGATGTTTTTAACCCTTTCGGAAAAGGGGGCGTGCAAAGGATTAGTAGGTCATCCACTTCGTCCAATCACAACTGAGACTGCGATGCTCCTTTGCCTTATCACAACGGGGGACACACAGCTGACTTAGCCAATGGAAGTGGTTGCGGCAGGATCTGTGCCGGCAGACCTTCCACCCCCCACTCCACTGCTTTCACTTTCCCAAAAAACAGTTAAGGACGGGAGATGGACGACCTACTATTCCCTTGACGTACCTCGCTCGGAGGGCGTCTGCTTTTGTTTATTTTAATTTGTGATTGAATGGCTTTGGGTAGAAGATTAATTTTTCACTATAATTCAATTTTCGTTTCCATCTATAGATTTCGTGCACAAAATAGTGATTTCAGTTACAAATAAACGCCCTCATTCGTATTTTCATGCAAGAAAGCATTTCTTTTAAATGGAAAAAAACTCTCATCTTCCACTGTTCTCATTGGCGTCACTTCCTTAAAATATTTAACGAGAAAAAAGTTCAAATATAAGAGGAGATGACCAGATTCAAAGCGTTACACGTCTGAGTGATTCTTGGTTCCTAAATAGATTAGTCTGAATAACTTCTTTATCACATGTAATATTTCTCATGATGTGATCATTCGTAAAATGTGGAAGAGAAATGATCCAAAAAAAAGTGGAATAACCCATGCACGATTTAAAATATTTCCTAAAAATTAATGCACAATGAAAGCAACTGCCTTGCCTAAAACACATTCCCACATGGGGCACAGTGCAGAATATTTTGATCTACTGCGAGTAATTTATCTCTTAATATATATATCTATCCCTAAAGTCTACCTTATTATTCATTGAACACATGGGAAGCCCTTCGTCTGCTCCAACCTCAGGCCGAGACAGCACTAAAGTAGCAGCAATCTGTCGATTTTAAATGAGAAATCTGTATCTAGCTTAGCCGTGCTTTTCCGCATAGGTATAAAAGCATTCTGATGCGACCCTCCGTCCCGTGCTGTTGCCGCAAAGAAGGGGCTCACCCAGTAACTTCAAGGAAAACCGCTAAAAAGGGGGCATTTACTCAGAATTGAAATTGAAATTTTGTACACGAACTCGTAAGATGGAAACAAAAATGAATTTTAGTGAAAAAAATAATCTTCCAACCAGAGCCACTCAATTTTAAATCCAAAATTAAAATACGCAAAAGTTGACGCCTACCAAACAAGCTGCTTTGAGACTTAGGACTTCATCTACCTCCTGTCCTTGACTCATTTTAGGTAAATGGAAGGGAATGGATGGGGTTTCTGAAAGTCTGCTCACACTGATGCTGTCGCAACAGCTTCCATTGGCAGAATCAGCTGTGTCCCCCTATGAGATAAGGCGAAGTAGCTTCGCGGGCTCAGTTGTGATCAGTCGAAGTGGATGACATAAGAGGTCACATGCACACCCGCTTTTCCGAAAGGGTTAAAAACATCAGCTTTTCGCCGATAATAACTCGAGAACTGACGAATCGAAAAACGGAAAAAAACACGGGTCTTTTTATTTTGCAAAGTCTAATAGATTCGGTAATTTTAAAAATATGGTAAACGACCCCATTCTGCAACCCGTAAAAAAACGTAGGTTAACGCAAAAAATGGAGGACATGGTAAAATGATCCTTTGAATTCATTCCATGGTACTGCATGCCCAACAATTCCCACCCTGTAGAACATTCCCATAGCACATTGCCGAGTAATTATACTCATTAAAAGAGTCTCGGTTGAACTGAAAATCCTCGACCCACTCAGCGTAGCAAAGAGTAGAATTCACGCGAGTGTTGGGGAATGGGGATGAACGAATTTCAAACAGTTCACAGGTCGCCAACTCAAGACTCATTCTCCTTATCTACACTGGAGTGTCTCTCCTCTATAGGAGGGATAGAATTCTTCGGAGAAGATGTCTGGGTGAGTGGGAGTGACGAGGGACAAATCCTTTTGGCGATACTCGAACACGAGGAGAGCAAAGGAGGTCGAACTTTTGCGAGGCCAGAGATAAGGCATCGCTAAATTGGAATCTCTCTCACAATCCTCCTTGGATCCAGCACTCCGAGGGGAGGCAATCTTTCTTCCATCCACTCCAACAAACTTCCACGCAGCCTTGGAGTGTCTGGAATAGAGGGCTCAACCATGGACCACTGAGCCCTCTACAACCCCTTTGCCAGCTTCTTTCTCCAATAACATTCGTTGCAGGAACTAGGTCTGGAATCTCTAACAGACCGTATGCTAAAATACAGGCAAAGCTGCTATGCAAATGCAAAGCCCATTTATTTACAGGTGACTCCGAAAGCAAGTTTGAATAGGTTGGTTATTCAGCGGAGGAGACCGACAGCTGAGGTCATTTGCGCCATTTAGGATGGATGGGTAATTGGGTAATGGTAGGTGTTTCCAGGAAACGACGGAAGGGTTGAGAGAAGCCCGGCGTCGGCATTAGCCTACTTAACGAAAGGCGCCAAGGGGACCACGGCTTAACGTCCCATCCGACGGATGGATCAACTGAACTTGAAATGCCCTCCACTAGGCACTCAAGTGGGGACTGGTTTTCCAATGTAAATTCCGCCACAGAATCAAACCCGAGCCCTCGGGATGGGAGGCTAGCACTCTAGCCACCACACCAACCCGATCCCCAGCAAGTTAGAAACTCGCAAATATACATTAAATGTGATTTCAAGATCATGCTTCACGAGCGCGTTCTGTGAGCTCAACGAGGTAAGTGGTGATCATGATCAACTTCAAAGCGTTGTGTATTTTAGGCTTAAGGCCTTGCTATGGAATTTTCTAGACAGCGATGATATTGTTCTCATCTAAGATTGCAGGGACAAATTTTTCAGGTAACATGGCGTGGGGAACTAAATATGCCAGGAATGAGTTTCTACCCTCTGTCACATCCCTAAATAAGTTTTCCCTCCACAATGCAGGTTTCTTTTCGCTTTTCTCGAGTTTTTCTTAGCTCCGGTCGGAGGTGCCGCTCCGCTGTGGGTCGTCGTCTTGTTGCTGATGGAAATGCGTCGTGCGGGTGCGGGAAACGGTTGAGAGGCGTCGGAGAGGTGCGGGAAAAAAAATTTCTCTCTCGTTCCAGGTAAAATCCTTCCTATCAGGCTCGAGATTTCAAATGGTTAGAACTTCCACTACCTATTCATTTGGTTTTCTCTCTTCATAAAACATCCACACCTGTGAGAACATTCGTTTATGTGAACCTGTCGGCATACACAATGGTGAATATGACAGGTATGGTGATAATGTGCATGTACCCGCAATTGGGTCGTTCACCATATTTTTTATTGCCGTATTTGATAGAGTTTGTATATTAAAAAGACCAGTAATTTTCCGTTTTTCGATCCGTCAATTATTTCTCGAGTAATAAGCAGCGAAAAACTGATGTTTTTAACCTTTTCGGAAAAGTGGGCGTGGTGAAACCTCTGACGTCATTGACTTCGTCCAATCACAACTAAGCCCGCGAAACTACTTCGCCTTATCGCAAAGGGGGGACACAGCTGACTCTGCCAACAGGAGCGATTGCGACAGGATTTTTGCGAGCAAACCTTCCAAGTACCCCCCTCCACTCCCTTCCCTTTCCCTATAAGCAGTCAAGGACGAGAGGAAAATTACGTCAATGTTATGGAAACAGGTTTTTCGATGGGTGTCACCTTTTGCTAATGTAAATTTTTGATTTATTAGCGAATGGTTTAGGTTAGAAAATTATTTTTTTCATTAAAATTCATTTTTCCTTTCCATCTAACAATTTCGTGTACAAAACTGCGATTTCGGTTACGAGTAAACGCCACCATTAGGTATGCGAAACCGCGTATGAGTAATGTTTGCACCAGCTCAGAATGAGTAAAATCGTTCGTCGTGTGGTAAATTATGTATTTTTGCGAACTGCGCGAAATGCTTCGAGGTAATGCCTGGGCAAAATAAATGCGCTCACGCAATCATTCATTCTCACCCTCACACGCACTCTCTCTCTCTTTATCTCTCTCTCTCATTTCCTTATCAAAACCTTATATTCATATTTTTTTATTGTAATGCTATATTAATTTTTTCACTGTCATCTTATCTTCATTTCTTTCCTCTTTGTAATTTTAATAATTATTTTATTGTTATTTAATATGTTTATTAGTATTTAGAACAACGTATATATGTGTATATATACTGTATTTAAGTTCTCGATGAGCGAGGATAAAACAAAAAATCAAAAACACAGGCACAAAATAAATAAAGGACACTACAATTGCTTATTGCATATGTACTATATATTATGTATTGACGAGCGGTTAGATGGAAGAGGGGACTATTATTCTCAATCTCGCCCCAATAAAGACGCTTATCTATCTGTCTATCTCTCCCCTTCCCCTGATCCCTCTCCCTATAGCTCTCTTCCAGCCTAAGCACAAACAAAGACACAGAAGTACAAACCAAGTGATTTCCCGCTTGATGGAACACGACTCCAGAGCATTTTTTTTTCGCTTTGCTCCCAAAAAAAACAAGCTGAAGGAAAATCCAGAAATTTAAGGACCCTACTGTTTTCTCCCCTACCGGTATATTTTCCGAGAGAGGCGGTCGCCTTCCGCGTGCGATGGGCGGGTGGGATGCAGGAGGGAGAGTGGGGGTGGCTATGGGCTGAATAAGTGATGGGCGTGGGTGAAGTGAGACTACATGTCCCTCGTCAGAGAATTTTTCATTGGCGTATGGGGGGAGCGGGCCTTTCCGCCCTCCCCCTTTCTCTTCCCCTCCTTCTAACCCCCTTCCCACTCATATTTACGCCCTTCTATTCAAAGAGTCCGATTATTTTTGCTCCGCGTCCTCTTGCCCTCCCCCACCCACCGCTCCCATCTCCGCGTCGCTGAAATAATTCAGACGAGTTCGATATACAGTAACGTCACCCGCCACCCCCTATGGTGGAATGCTGGCGCAAATTAATTTTGAATCACTTTGGCGAGAGTGTCCCATTTTCTGATTATTGCATTATCAATACACGGGAGCCGATGGGCGATTAATGACTTGAATGATGCAGAGGGAAGCTTGATAGTTTTAGTGTGCCGATCGATTTGGCTTAAATGATTTAAGTGTAGGTAATGGATTTTTCTGAGATAATTACTTTAGGCTAATTATCTCAGAATTCGAGTAATGCAACAGAGCAGCGATGGATTTTACTACCTAATAAGGTTCAACTTAAAATTATCATGAGAATAACATTAGTAGCTCATAATAATCTATTTCTATGGACTCATAAATTATTTGTGTCAACAGTAACGACAGTGAATCGATCATTTTTCATGAAATGCTATCAGAGAAACACACCAGGAAAAAGTTGCGGTCAATGTAATGACAAAGGTGATTCATTCAATGTCTTTCCGAACTCATGACAACAAGTTAATAAATGAGGAATTATATGCGAATACGCAGAAATTGAAGAGAAAATAACTATCCACATCTAGTGTGCATTTCATCTCCGTTGGAATAATCTACATGGAAGGCCAATTTCACATCTTATACTGTAACGTTTTAAAATATGTCTCATGTACATTGAGATCTGTTCCAGTCTATTATTCTCCCTTCCCTTAGGATAGCTAAAAAAACCTAAAATGGACCACTGAGCAGCCAACGGAGGAAAGGCAAAAACCCACTGCTTTTGCCTACCGTACGTTGTGGGAACCACGGAGAGAATTTCACGCGCTCTCCGTAAACACAATATAGCGACGAGATTCAATTTTTTCTCCAACACCTCTAACTTTCTGGTGATATCAAAGACTGGGTTCCAATGGAATCCAAGAGTGGAGTGTACCGAGTGGAATCTAGCTGTGGGAGGAGCTACATTGGGCAGACCTCCAGAGCACTGAAATGCCTTACACAAGAGCATCAGAGGGCGACCATGAACAGGCAGCTGAGACTCTCTGCCATAGCAGAGAACACAGGAACAATATTAAATTTAAAGAGGCAAAGCTCATCACACAAGAAAAGCGATTCTTCCCGCGAATAACACGAGAAGCCATTGAAGTCAACAAAAACTACAACAATTTCAATATGGAAGATTGATACGCTCTCCCAAACGCGTGGAAGCGCGTTTTACGTGGGAGGACGAAAGGAACACAGCAGCCAACCACAGAAGATCTGACGCCAACATATGCGTATATAAGACTGCATCGACACTTCGACTCGAAGAAGCCAACAGCAACGCTGGCAAAACTTTTGACCCAGGAATCATGGACCAACGTGGAGGAAAACCCGGAAGATCTGCATCTTCACTACAATCAACCCGCGTAAGCATACACTTAGGAGAGCTATACACGTTTAGCTATCCAAATAATTCACTTTGAAATCTTAAATGAATACGATATGCATTATTTCCTTTTACACATTTTTGATGCCAAAATGACAAACTAAAATTTATGTGAGAACTAAAACCTTAGCACTAAAAAAAAAGTGTTTTCTCGAATCTCTGTTGTAAGGTTCATGAGTTACACACGAAATAAAAACAAAAACTTTTTAATGGCCAAATGTGTTCTTCTTTGATAAAAAATGTCGACGTTTTTAGTGACTGCACGCCTATGCAAATAACTGTTTCTCTAAAAAATGGGGTTCGAAAGGGTGGTTGAAATCCAAATGTGAAAATTAATGTTTTTTAATTAACATGAACTCATGCTGCTCTAAGTTAGTAAAAAATTAGAAATATTACACACATCCTCAAATATTAGACCAATTTGAAGAGCATACGTCAGAAAGGATATAATTCACTTCACATCACAATTTTCCAGGATCTGATTCATCGCATCTTCAAAATTCGTCCCAAAAAGAAATGTGGTTTCTATCACATGCATTTTTTCCATACATTATTATTCATTGTACTGTACTATAGCAAAAGTATCATGCATAATGAAATATTTGAAAGTTTGGTTTTACATCCTTATTCATAGAATCAGGGAAAAAGTTCAAGCGTTCAAAAATATGCCAATAGAGACTAAAGCGTAGTTAACTACACAATGACAATATTCTATAGATGTGAGGAAACACGTGCCATCTATTCTGAAGGACAATGATGGTGGCTCACGACGCGTCAACGGCAACACTATTGTGACCGACTGACAAAGCACCACCCGTTTCAAGACCGATGCCCCTTGGTGACTCGGTGCACTAGGCGTGATAACTCAACGTAAGATTCGAAACCGTGTCACGCCACAACACCTATTAGTGTGAGAGGGGGAGAAACCTTGATGCCAATGATCCATGCCTAGTACGCCGCTAGGAACATCAATATATTACACACAGCTGATATATCTTTCCGACAATCCCATCAATCTCTATCAAGGCAGAAAAACTGGACAATTCAAGCAATTTGCATTTCCCTTAGAGTGGAGGGCTTGAACGATATATGAAGCGGTGTTAAATCTAATTGTTCCAAAAGATAACAGGAACCAATACCAGGTCGAAGAATATGTTTTTCATTAAATTATATAAGGATACTTCCTGTCGCAGCCACAGCGCGACTCGTCATTTCGAAACTTTCTGCAAAGAAATGGGTCCCCTCACAACAATGCATCTAGCGAGAATAGTGATTATGACGAATAGTACCATGCACTTTCCCCATAGAAATTTCCTCACACATTCGTGAGATATAGTAATATAGGCAGGATATTGTGCATTTGGGCGTTCATGCCAAATTGGCTTTGAAATCGTCACGCGTAATGTAAAACGATTGTATCAATGTACGAACACATACAAAACCCTGATGGCAGTTTTCCCCAGAGAACGATGCTCTTCATTGTAGACCTGTTAAACCATTTCAATGTGAAAGCACAAGCCTCGTGTAAACAGAACTCAAGGCTTTCACTGTCGAAATTACTCAACTTTTGACAGAGTTCGGTTTACTAACCCTCCACCCCATTTTCCAAGGAAGGATAATGAGCAAGAGTTGAGGCAAAGAAGCAGGAATCAAGGGGTGAGAAAACGACAAATGAGGAACCTCAAGAGCAGGAAGCTCCCATGCGAGAAAGAGCCGAGAGCTTTCTGGATGCACGTCAAAGCGCCAAAGTTAACTCCTCCAATCATAAACACCGAAGTCTGTTTCAACCCGGCAGACTTTGTGGTCTCCCTGGGCAGTGAAAGCTGGGAGGCCAGGCGGGAAGTTCCTGTCGTCTTCGCCTTCTCATCGACTTCACGAGCCGCTCCGCGAACTTGAAGCATTAGAGGAAGAGACTGTCGGACAAAACCCCAACCAACTGCCTACGACTCCTCCCCCACAGAGCACTCAAGACAGGAGACGCGAAGCCCCGCAGGTTGCGATGAGCATTCGGTTTTCACTTTGGGACCCTCATTCACCATTTGAAGGGACCGCGAGCGACTATTGAATACGGCAGACGAGCCATTTTGCCGAGAAGCGAAGGATTTGCACATGCCAAGGTCGGGGCAAGGCTTCCGGAAACCCTGTAACTCCTCACAAAGCAACTGCAGTGGTGAAAAATGCATGAGAAACGCCGGGGGCAATGCAAATTCTCTAGCAGTTTGTCGCATCTTTAGCCTTATGAGTTTCATCGGCATTCTTACAAGTGCGCCTGTTGCTTCAGGCGGGCATTTAAAGTGGAAACAGTTTGAGGAATAAAAGGAAACAGAGCAATAAAAAAAGTCTTTTGTGAGTGAACTGCATTTGTGTCATCAAAAAAAATATTCCAATTCTGTAATGCAGCGAATATTATTTACTCTCCGACCGGGAATTTCGTAACTACAGTAAGATAAAAGATACCCTGTGACACGAAAGAAGTACAACGGCAAAACTAACCCCCCCCCCGGGTTGATTAACTCTTTTCCGAGTGAAACCTCGGGTATGACCAAAATTTCAAGAAATTACTAAGCGAGCTTTATTTTTCACTCATTCTGCAATATTTTGCTAAACTTATCAAGTTAATAATGCCAAATTAATGCCAGTTAAAGTATGCATATCACTTTTTCATCCGTTGGATAGCCGACGAGTTGCAGAAATTGCTCAACCGATTTTTTCTGACCACAACACGCAAGACTTCCCGGAATAACGGCTTTACGATGCGTCAAAACGAGTGTTTTTGCAATAATAATTTTTATTTCTACGATCAGTTCTATGAAAAATGATATAATTCCTGAATGCCAAAAATGTAGCGATTTTTTAAAAACAAGAATATTTCTAGATGCAAAATCCTAGCTTCTTGGCATATGCAATTTGAAGATTTTCTATCCAAGCTATATTCTAAGCTCAAATTTTTTTTCCTTGTTTCATGTTAGATGATAAAATATTCCTTGGGAAATTTTGTATTAATGACTATAGGAGCACAGCGGCCAGGTCAGGTACGTATATTTAATTTCATTCTTAATGCAACCTTATATTTGACAGAGTGGTATGACCTAAGGAGTCGTAGCACCTAAAAACCGTCTGCGCTTCTCACGATAAATAAAAAATATTACCTGACCCAAAATTTCGAATGAGTTCTATTTTATCAATGTGAAAAATTTTTGAATCTTGGACCAAATTCTAGGAACATTGCTGCAACCCCTTTTTGTGATACGATGAAGCCTTAGAGCTGCCGCATGAATGTGTGTCAATGGTTATTACGAAAGGTCACCCGCCGTGGATAATGGATGAACTGGTAATGTGGAGAGAGGAGAAAAAAGAGCGAATAGATAATTCAAATACGCTAATAGTGCTATTTTTTGTGGACTTAGATGTCATCGATGACAAACGTATGATTAAATCAATGGAGCACTTTTCCATTTCGCTCACCTTTATATTTATTTATTATCCTTATGCATGTGAGATATTTCATAATCTTCTGGTTCCCTGCTAAAACCCTTCAATAGCAATATCATCTGTATGCTCATTTGAGTTGTTTGCGAAATGCGCTGCTTTCCTTTGTGCTTTAATCAGTTCCCCAATCAAGTCCCCATTAATTGGATTTCAAATACTCACTGCGTGCTTCAAATGAGGATCGGCCTGAGAGGAATAACCTCCTCAGTGGAGGGTTGCTTAAAGAATTTATAAATGAATCCTATGACAAATTGCACAAAATATAGCCAATTGATTCCTCCGAAATAGATTTGAAATGAATGTGATACTCATCTTTTTAAAGTTAACAAATATTTTTATTTCTTCTCTACTGATGTCATGAAACTGTTCTGATTTATACGCAACGGTATCCTAGACCATTGTTGTTCCAAGTTTGGAGAGCATACTTCTATAAGTACAGAACCGTTCTGGAAACTTTGAAATAGACGAGCGTGTAAAGCGTCACAGAGGAGTGAACTGCATAAAAACATTCGGTCACTAGTAGAAAATCACAGGTTTGCAGTCTATTTCTCCTCTAGGTAAAGCAAATCATGATACTTGTGACTTTTCCTTTAATATTCAATTGATAATTTGGGCAGATAAAGTTTATGTGCAAAATAACCAGAACCATAAAATTTCTTTGCACAAATAAAAATAGACATCGCGCGAAAGGCTATCGGCTGGAATAATACTTGGTGTATCAAAGACTAACGAAAAATAGTTCAGTGCCAAAGATATAGCGTTAGAATCAATGAAATCAAAAGCTAGATCATTGACATAATGATTTTTTAGGCTTTTCAGCCTAAAAATAAATGGATATTTCGAAGATGCGGAGAAACAGTGGAAATTCAAAAATTAAAAGATATATGCCTACGTTAGGCATATGTATATTTCAAGTTATCCCACTTATTCAAAAATTTCTACTTTATTCATAAATGTGAGGAAGTAATGGTTTAGTATTTTGGCCATAATTGTTATCGTTGGATACTTTTTCATTATGCATAAGCGAATAAACGAAGTAGTTTAATGCTTGAATTAATAGAAGCATCCAATAGCAGAATAAAAGTGAATCAAAAATAATCTATGAGCCAAAGTGAACTAAGTACCAACATTATGTGCCAAACACTCCGGATCTGGACACTCTGAATGGGGCATTTCTAAAGAAGAAGATATAGAATCGCTTAGCAAGGATTTATATATGCGTATTCTGCTAGATTCAACCAGATAAATAAGATTAGAGAGATAGATTGTCGTAGCGATAGATTCAATACATCATTTTCCCCCCGTACTCTAAGAGAACACAATAGACATCATAGCAATGGGATAGGTAGGGGAAATATATAAAATATTAAATAAGAATTAGGGGAATTATAAACATAATGCATGATGTATGTATTAACAACCATTCCCTTTATTAGTATCTAGATACTAATCATAGTTGCATGTGACCCTATATTCTATCACGCTTCCATGTAGTACCCTAATCGTCAGTAGTGCATGTTTGCCCTGCCACACACACTTGTGATAAGATTAAATAATGAGAGCTTCTAATTTGGCTTAACTGGAATTGTCCGAAGACTAGAAAATCTAAATGCCAAATTTTGCCTGGCTCTCCCCGTTGATGATTGCCTTGAAAATCGAAAAACCGGTTTCATAAAAAATAATTAATTTGGCATTTGGCCTTTCTACTCTTCGGACCCCTGTGGTAACTTACAGGGTATCGTGTTGATGTAGATGAATGGCGAGTGGGTACATGGCTATGTGAGATGTACTATGCACTGAGAGTAAAATGGGTTCTCCTTTTGAAAGACCGATTGAAATTCCAGTCGTACATATGGTGACTGTAATTTTTATAGCCAAATTCCATTATTGCAGAATACCTAACAAGTTTGAGGGTCTACAAACCAAATGGAAAATATTCTGGTATGAATTTGAAGCAGCGCATCAAAGGAGAAGGATGACATTTCACTACAAGTTTTCCGGTAACGGAATTGAAATAGATAAAGCAAGCGGGAAAGAGAGTTTATGCTTTCTCTCAAGGGAGAAACACATGTATATAAACTCATGCGGACCAAGCAAAAAAAACTGACTGCGGCATCTCGTTCGTTCCAGGAATAACTTACTCCCTCGTCGGAATAGGACGGCATCTTGTCATCCCCAATGCGCCGACACACAAATCCTTTCCCCGCTTACCTATCTCGCAATCCGCCGAATTATATTAAACTTAAATTTCACTCGGGGATCACGAGGACGCGTTCGGCACAGTTCAATCGGTTCAGCTCAAGGGCATGCGCCTGGACGGCGGCCCAGGAACAGAATCAAAACGCAACCCAAAAACGAATTGTGCGACGAGAATGCTCTCTAGTCTCGGCCGATCATTTCCTCCCGGAGCACATCCTCCCGGGGCGCACCAGTAACGAGCGCCCGGGAACGGACAAGCGAGCACCACCATTCCCCATCCAGAGGGGAGGAGAGAGCGAAGGGTTGCCGGGAACGAGAGGTCCGGAAGTACTAAACGATATCGCAAAATAAGGAATGACGACGGGGAGGCAAAAAGAATCGTCGGCGTCGCCGAGAAATTCATTCCGACATCCACCCGAACGCTCGCAAATTGATCCGCGCTCCCGGGGTCCGTTTCCATGAAGCATAGTCTATGGGTCACCGTCGCCTCCGCCCCCGTGTACTCGTCTGCAGAAGAACACTAGGTGGTTGCTTGGGGCACAAGAGGGCTGGAGAGGGGCGGCGGCCACGGCGAAGACCGTCGAGCGATCGGTCGGACCCATCCAAGTGATCACAGTTGTCGGTGGCAGCTGCAGAGAATTCGAGTGTGCATCAAGTCCTATTCCCGGGTGCTACGGTAAGAGGCGCAACCGGGAGAATGCAAAGGGGAGAGCGATTCCGGTGCCCTTCGGTGCATTTGATGCACGTGCCCCGTGACGACTGAACTGTTCAGGTACTCGGATTGGAATTTGAAGAAGAGAGCAACTGAAAGACGCACGTCTGAAATTTCGATTCACATGACTTTACTTTCAACCAAGAAAATTACAATAGTAACCACACGTTACCTATAATGGAAGTAAAGAGTTCTAAAATCAGATAAAATATAAATTGATAGGCAGACATTTCATTCGCGATTACATATATATTCCCCGGTATCAGAGGAATGGCAACCCACCATATTGATAACACGCAAATATATTATTTCTTCAATTCGCTTGTAAAGTTAACTATTTTGAGCGATAGACACTTCTAGAGGAATCAAATAAGTGGCTACATTGAAGGTATTAAAAATAACTCTAGTTTTATGATGCGAACATTGTCTAGCAATAGCGGTAAGAGCATTTATAGATAATAGATTTCGTGGATGGTAGAGGCCAAGACTTTGTGGAATTCCATAATATAGGATGAGAAGTAAAAACTTTAGCGTTCCACAGGGTAAAAAGATTTATTTCGACATGTTTCACTTCACTGAAGCATCATCAGGTACATCCACATGTACCTGATGATGCTTCAGTGAAGTGAAACATGTCGAAATAAATCTTTTTACCCTGTGGAACGCTAAAGTTTTTACTTCTCATCCTATAATAGATTTCATTCAGTCAGATAATAGATCTTCAGTAAAGCTATCCGTTTCAAATTTCTGTATTATATTTAATCTGTATTTTAAACTACGACCAGATTTTGATTCCCAACATAATTCTTTTATTAATTTTGATACACCACTAAACCTATGGCAACACTTTTAACAAACCTAGCTGCTCCATCCAAATGTAAGACAGTTTTCAAACCAAAATCAGCATCTTTTTTATTAATTTCTGAAATGTCATAGCAATAAAACCTGACCTGACCGAACCAGAGGAGTTACATTTATGAATTTAGTTGCACTATATATTAAAAAACAGCAATAAAAAACTTGAGATCAAAAATGATGCAGACCAGTGTAAGTGTCTGAGTTACTTATAATAGAAAATCATGCGGTATCAGTGTGTACATTGAAAGCAAGTGCATGTACGATCTACTTACTGGGATGCACTTGCTATTTAAGTACAATAAGCAACAATAAATTATTACAGCAAGTTACCATGAATGTTTAGAGTAAAACATTTAAGTAGTAAATAGTTGTTCACACACAAACAGGGTGCATACAAATGTAAAAAAATAAAAAGCTAGTTTGTAAATAAAATACCAAAGATTTTAGCTGAGTATCACATATCCTAATACTGGATAACATACCTATACGTTTTCTCCAACATGTATGTCAATTTTCCCGTCGCACTTTCCCTGCCCTCTATATCCCTCATGAAGTATATTGTCTGTCAGCTGCGAGGATTATTGTGTGGATGAATGCGATCCTGGCTACCATTTGTTGATATTCGGTGGAGGCAAGGAGGATGAGTATTATTTCCCACTCTCATATACATATATAAAGCGCTTTATCGCTCGCTCACCATCCTGGTTATTAAGTTTTTCAAGTGCCTCTAAACCGAACGGAAGTGATGGGGGCTTTGAAACGACATTCCTCGCGTTAATGTGAACATTTCACATTAGCAGTGTTTGCCGTAACTCGACCCCTAATTTGTTTGGGTTTCCCGTCCACCATTACGAGAGGAGGAAAGATCAAAGAGGATCTGCCTAGTATTTTTTTTCACAGTCACGTATTCCGTAAAACTCGATAGGAGACAAGTGGACATTACCGGACTTTAGTACACGTTTACTCATGAAAACATCAAAACTGGAACAGGACGAAAGAACTAAATTCTAAACAATGTGAGCTGCGGGAAGTGGGTTCAAGAGTACCAAGAGCAAATAAAGAGCGGGAACCGGCACCGAGCTTTAGAACCTGAAGACAGAAAGAAGAGTACGCCACCCTATTTGGAAACACCGTCGGATACTTGGACAATAGAGAAAAAACTGATTTTTTTCATTTCCACTTCGTGATAACATGAATTAAATTTAATAAAAGATGATCAAGAATATAATAAATCGAATGTGCACGCCGTTGATGGTGATTGCAAGTTAAACAAGGCATATATAAATAATATATATATATATATATATATATATATATATATATATATATATATATATATAATACAAAATAAAACAGACGACGAAAACATAGAAACACGCAAAAGAGACACTCACAAAAGTTTGGACGTTTCCGCGGTCATGCCGCCTATTTCAACGGAAGAGGGTTGACCTATATATATAGATATAATGTCGACTTGGACGTTACCATTCAGATGTTCCGCTAAATTGAAAATAATACGTAACTCCTCTTCAAAAGATGAAAATGCCGTTGAGGCAACTAAAATAAGCTATTTTTAAGGCCATAAGCTATTGCCATTTTTTTAATATTTCAATGTTTTCACTCCAACTATTTTAAAGCGCTTAATGGAACATATGCATACTTTCTTCATTGCGCATTAGGAGAAAAATAACATGATAATTTGAAGCAAAGGCATTTGGATGATTACATTCTAAACAATGAAAACGGCCATATTTTTATATTTCTGCCAAAAAGGGAATTTGTGGGAGAGAGATGAAATTATGAATTATTCATAGCACGGCCGTAAACCCAAATCAGACGAATTCTTAAGTAGGAATGCGCCAAATGTATTCACCTATAGGTATTTGAGTAGCCAAATGAGTACATGGGTCCCCGAGTAATACATGAGTACCTGAATGAGTACATGAATACCTCGACGACTGAGTAAGTACCCAAATGAATGCAAGGACCTCTTAGTTTTCTACTGTTCCTTCGTCAAATAAGTAGTGCAAATCAAGCTAATGAGATCGTGTAGCTGGTCGTTTGTTAGCCTTAAAAAACATTGTATTACACTTAACGCCGTCACTAATATTAATAGCAAATTTCTTCCATAATTTCACGAAGATTTGTGAAGATCTATTTATATAGACTGCTTCAAGGAATAACAATTCCCATGGGCAGAAAATCAATTGTCCTCAGTTTCTCTCTCTCTCTCTCTCAGGGCGATTTGGACGTGCGTTTTATGTTTTACGAATATGTTTATTTACTAAAGTCTGAGAACAGTATAGAACAATAAACCAAAAACATAACAGAAGAGAAAACATTTTAATTTGTGGCATTTTAGGATATTTTGTTCCAACTTTCAATCGCTTTTTAATTATCTTAATAATCGTGAAGCACCATTTAAACTTGTCTAAGATAATTCTTATAGTGGTCAAGTGTAACAATGCCTAAGTGACAAGCCATTACACGCACTCACGATCAAATATTTTTTTTATATTTTTTGCCATTGACAGACATAAGGCAAGTTATATTTTTCGCAATGGAAAACCTCCCCCAAAGCTTCCACCACAGCGATTCCTACATTTGAAGAGTTGTGTATTTTGTCTCAGTGTTTGCATTCCTAAAACTTTTTATCACGAAATTTTCACTAATTAGTGAGCAGTTCACAGGGTTCAATTCTTTCACTTATTCATATGTCTATAGTCAAATACGTATTAACGCTATATCACCTAGCCTTTCACAATTTTATGTGACTTCATATACTTTTTATAAACTTCTCCAAGATGGTTGCTCGTAGGAGGGTATGTTCAGTGCACAAAGTTGTTCATAACTGTTTCCTCAACCTTGTTAGATAGTCCAATATCAGAAACACTGAAATACGTAAGTGTATTATGAATCTGCCCCTGGTTCTTCCTAAAATTCTTTTCAAGTTTCTTAAACTCGCAAAATACTTGGCATCCATTTCAAATTTTAAATTCGTAAAATTCATAAATTTCGTTTGATTAATCCCTGTAATAAATATAAATATTTTTTTAATAGTATTAAGTCACCATTTATTCAGGGATATCTCGCCAACATGTGAATATCTTCAAATTATTTAAAGAAATAAAATACACGATTCAAGTAAACAAAAGTCTCTTAAAATCTACATTAACTATGAGAACTAATGAATTTACGCATAATTAAATAAATACTAGCAGAAACTTATTTCGATTGAAATATGATACATAACATCTGGTTACTCCGAAGCATTTTACGTTACAACTTAAAGATAAATAAGGGAGAACATTGTCTTCCTAACACCCCATTAAAAACAGAGTAGAAGCTGCTAGGTACGCAAGGAAAAATTACATAAAAATCTATTGCCTATTTTTCCCACAGCTACGTGTGTGTTAGGTAGGTGAGGTAAAGAAAGAACGAAATACATCTACATCTACACGATACCTTTTCTGTGGTCCGAGCGAAGCTTTCTAGCCATCGGAATAAAACTGACTTTCAGTTAATGGTAGCTAATGTGTATTGCACATCATGGAATGGAAATGCTGTCGGTAATTTTACATCAAACTTTTGAAAGGGGTCAATGAGGGCCCTAGTGTAATTATCTATCTCATGATTTTCTACCGCTCCCGGGACTTAAGTGTTGCAATAAGTAACAAGATAAACCACTTAACTCTTTGGAATACGTAACAATGTAAACTACTGTAAATATTGAATACCTTCCATCGATTGCTAAATTTGGAGTAAACAATATCTTTTTTATCGAAAGCAACACTAGGCATACAGTGTTTCCTTTTTTGGAATCTCCATTGCCAAAATAGTACATACATATATTATGTATTGTTATTATCATTCCAGTTTTCCTTAGATTTGCTACTCCAGGCTCCAGAAAAACGATGGTAATACAAGAATCTACTCAAGTGTTACGTATTACAAACCTCACGAAGGGCACGGAAGAAAGGAGAATTCGGCTCTTCATGCCATTTGGGAACGTCCTCGCCCCTTCACTCGAGGTGGTCCAATAGTTGTCTCGAAAGCTTCCCATTCATCAGCTTCCTTGAGAATTCCGAGTTCTCGAGTCTATGAGTCTAGTAGATAACCATGTGAGAATCGTGCGTAACTTGGCGGTGGAATGTAAACAGAGGTATTTACCGAGGTGAGTACTCGGATACTCGCCGGGATATTCATTCGGGTCCTTGTATTCAGGAGTATTCAAATAGGTATTCAAGTATTCGCTCAGGCGCAGAGGTAGTGGTCCTTGCATTCATTCGGGTACTTATCCAGTCATCGAGGTATTCATGTACTCCTTTGGGCACTCATCTACTCATCGATGTATTCATGTTCTCATCCAAGAACTCATTTATTCATTCGGGTACTCATCACCTCATCGAGGTATTCATGTATTCTTGAGCGAATAGATTTGGCGCACTCCCACCCTCTACCAGCGTAGTGCTCGACGCTAGATAAAACAATGGGGTCATCCATCAATCGCCCAGCCACTCCACTGACCTCTTTCCGGGCCAGGACTAGATCGAGTGTCGCGACGGGAGGAGGCCGCGGTGATTAAAGACACCGGATGGCTCACCACGAGCCCTGGGGCATTCCGATGGCCAGAGTCACCGACCCTCCCTCCACCACTAGCCCATCATTCGATGACTCGCGTGTGAGGCCCATACCCATAATTACGGAAAAATATTCGGTATCCCCCGGCGGGTGACGGGAACAATAATGACGAATAATGCGCCCAATTTATATGCCAAAAATTTCCATGGATGGGCCATTTGGGGGGGTAGGGACGTTTAGTTAAGGGTGACTGCCGTGCCCTAAGGGTTAACACGGCGCGTAATACGGGTGGCACCCTGAGGGGTGGTACCCAGTGTGATGGGAAAGGTGGATGGATGAGGAGGACAGACCAAGGGGTGGGTGGTGGGCCGACGGAGTGGGTAGCGTGGGACGATCCCTGGTGGGCCAAGGACGACGTGGATCCTTGGAAGGGAGTATAAAGGGTCCTTTGGGAGTCGGGACCGCCACGGGGGAACTCGCACCCCATTTTCGTCACGAGAAATCTAATGCCACGGCGAGACTCTTGCCATGGCGGTCACGTTTGCTGGCAGCCAGCTGCATGAGCTCGAAATGAATTCCGTGAGAGGGTGGGGCGAGGACGGTGGGCATCAAAATCCGGGTCTTTTTGGGACACGGACGTGAGGTGCTCGGGAGGATGGCTGCCCATTGCGGCGGCGGTGGAAAGCGGACATGCTCAGGGCGGCGACCGGTAAAAATTCCAAATTTCTATCAAATTCCCCGATTGGAATCGTAGTGGCGGGCATTATTAAGTCATAAAGAATTCCCGGAAGCAAGTAAGTTCATAAACTGATCCCATTTGGAAAATATGACATCGCCAAATTTTGGTAAAGCACTGAGGTTCAACCAAATTATTATAGTCACAGTAAAATAATACCAGAAAAATCCAACTTTCGTTGCCCTTTGCCCTTTTTGTAATCAGAGAATCGAAAATTGAAATCCCTCTCTATATAATAATAATTCAATTACAAGAAATAAAAAATCCCTGATATCGTAATTGATTTAGTAACATTTTACTGAATGGTTCAAAGACACAAGTTTCGCATGCTGCCATATGCCGCGATTCCAGGAATTGACATTCAATGGATTAATACGACGCTATCGATTTACCAAATATAGTACCAAAATTAGGCCTTAAGGCCATTTCCCTAAATAAGATAATTTGGTAAAATTAGCTTAAATTACGCCCTAAGCTCCATTCACAGAATTAAATCAGGCACAAAAAGTATCCACACACACAAGGTCAAAGTTTCCTTATTTATTACATTATCGATAAATTATGTAACAGGTTTATTATAGTATTATTTTAAACAGTAAAACAAAAGATAAACTGCAACCAAAGTAACCTTTAGTAACCAAAAGTAACTCTGCAAAAAGAAAATCTAGAAAGAATCTTCGATTGCTATATATCAGGTGAAAAATGAAATGCTTCCACTCATTACTGGTAGAGATGGACGGTAATGAGTGTTCTTTCCATTGTGTACACATCAGCTTGCCACGGAGGACGCGCTAGTTGAAGGGAAGAAAATGCATCGACAGGGCGTGCGAACGGCTGATGGCCATCGCCTCGGGGCACCGTCTCAGTAATTAATATAATAGAGGCCGCTCCGGACAGATGCTAATAGTATGGGCAAAAAAGTGAATTATTCCATGGTTGGCAGGGAAAGCGACTTCTTGTTCGCGCGGACACCTGTGAACGAGTGCTCATTGGCGATGGGGGGCGGGGGAGCGGTGGACGATGGTCACACGGTAACCAATGCATATTTATCCAGCATTATGAAAACAAATTATTTCCCAACCTGTCATTTCGTTAAATTGATCCCCTTACTAATTATAGCCTACAAAATTTTTACTTATAAGCAAGTCTTTATAGATGCAAACCGCACACTTGGAGAATAGAGTACGGGGTTAACTTATGTCTCACCACGAATGGTCAACGCCAATATTATGAAGGTTATAGGTAACTAATCTACTGCAAACGTAAACCAACTTACTGAACAGTCAAATACATGCCAACCCGGAGTAGCTTGTGATTTATGGTTCTCCTATATTTTTAAAATTTTGTTTAATAACTTCCTTATAGTATCCTGAATATTTTAGGCAACCGAAGCACTCAAGGATGATGAAAAATATTACATTTAAGAACGCCTTCCAGTAGACTACTGAGGGAGGTTGAATTCAAACGAAAACCATTTTCTTGATAAAGCATTGATTATTGGCGCTATACCTTTCCCACATTTTAGGAATAACCACCCTCAGAGGACGAGCCCTTTCTAACAAATGTCCATACACATCTGCATATTATTTTCCAGAAAAAAACAGCATTTCCATTACCATAAAACCGTCCGGGATGCATGTGCTTCGCGACATTCTGAAACGGAGAGTTTCTGATGGATTCTGGATCTTGATCGCGGGGCAGTGCTTCTGTGCTCAACGCAGGGTTGGAGGCACATCAACATCCATCCCCATTCTTACTCCCCGGCCACCCTTGCCCCTGTCGCGGCACCCCGGCGACGTCCGAGGGTAAGGCACACTAAGAGGGTGGTGGAAAGCAAGTTGCTTCAGTTGCCTTTTAATATCCGAGAGCAGGAGAGGAGCACTCAGATTGATTACGGTCTCCACGAGTCCGGGAGATGGCTCGACGACGTAAGGAGGCACGCCTCCCTCTGACGCGGACTGGGCGAAGAAAAGCCGCTCGCTGGTGAAGGAGCCGAGACGAACGACGATGAATTTAAAATATCTCGAAACCCTTACAAAATAAAGGAGTGAAGAAGGAAAATTCTCCTCGGCCAGGCCTCTGTGCCGTGTCAACCAACGCCTCGTTGGCATTTCGAGAGGTCGAAGGCGGCGTGATGGGGTGAATGGGATGCGAGCGGGGTTCAGGCGTAAGGGATGTACTAACGCGCGACTTCCGCCGCTTGGGAGAATATTGGAAGGGATTTCGGTTGAGAGCGGCGAGTGTTGGAGGCGATTTGTGAGGTGCCGAGAGAGGGGAAAATCCCGAGAAACCTGATTGTCCTTCACCGGCGGGTTCGTCCCTGAGTATCGGGATTTGTGGCGCCGCCTTGAGCCCACACACAACTCTAGGAAGATCCACCGTTGACGCCATTGACGTCGGCGTCGTCAGCGAATATTGCTCAAACGAAGAACGTTCGCCTTCAGAGAGGAAGACAATGTTTGGAAAAGCACAGCCAATAATGGATTTGGGTGGCATGTCATGAAGATACACGCTGATTCATGCTACCAGCGCGATGATGATAAGATGTTAAATTCAATATCTATACTCGAGAGTTCTATCAATGTCGGTACTTCTCAGGATAAAAAACAAAATAATAATAGGTGGAAATTTTGAATTTTTGCAAAAGATTAGAAAAAGTTAAGGAATAAAAGCAAAGTAGGGTATACATTGTAATCAGGGGACCTATATTTAACATCAACATCCAAAACTTACCATAAATAGATATCGTATCTCAGGGGTACTATATACTAGGTGTCTTCGTGATTCACAGTGTTATATGATGACATGTGATGATTTCTAATTTTATTAGAAATGTAATCACTGCCGAGTAGTGATACTAAGTATATTACATTAAAGTGCTGAGTAGTATACTAAATATGCGTAGAATTTCTTAGCAGCTATAAGAGCCAAACATAAAATTGCCTTGTTGAACGAAATCAGTTAAAATCCATTTGACTTACCGATTTCAAGCATGTAAGAGAAATTAATACCCATACCAGTCACAGATCTTCACATGAATATACATATGAATTCCGCCACACTAGGAATAGCACTGACTAAGCAATTAAGACAGCATGTGTAAACCTAGTGTAAAGGGATTACATAATTTCATTCGTAATTTGATTAAAATGGAAACAGTATTTAAGGAAGCATAATCCTAGAGTTTGGATTTTGCCCTCTTTAATGATCCTTAATGCTACATATTATGAGCTTGCTTCCAAAGCTTAAAGAAAATAACGCGCAATTACAAAAACTGAGAAGAAGATGTAACCTAGGGTAGTGAACATAAAAAGACCGTCATGATCAAGAATAGAGGGTTGAGGGACATTTTTTATAAATTTCAGCGTGAAAAATATTTAGTTTTACAATGATGGAAAAATTTAGCAAAACACGCCTAAAGCATTCATTGTCTCATTAGAAATTTACAATTCACAACCAAAAACCTTCAGGTAGAAACACCCAGAAAATCGCATGAAATTAATTTTTATTATTGTAATTCTTGTCAGGAATAGGCATATACGCTTTGCGATAAATCATTTGAAATAATAATCTACCGTTGGTAAAAATCATATAGATAAGAAGATTAATAACTGCAATTTATCAACATGAACCCTGGAAGAGAGAGTTTATATTTTGATGCAACAAATTTCTGCACCAATATCTCGTGCCTTATTCATGGGTTTCAGTGCGTTCTCTTTTAACTTAATTGAACCAAAAATAATTAACATACAGAGCGCTTCATAAAAATACTTATATTAATTATCAGGGACAAAATGAAATGTGATGTTTTGCCTCAAAACTGTGCTATCCAATATTTTTTCCACAATTAATAATTCCATCTTGGAGAGCTGGTCTTAGTAGAAATGTATTATAGGATTTACGTGGACTCAGTTTGTATTGCCTGCGTAAAGAATTAAGAGGTAATATTATATTTTTTTTCTTGTATTAAAAGGAAAAAATAAACAGACGGATTCTAATTGCAAATTTCACCACCTCTAAGTACAGATCATATTTTGGGGTTGTAAATAATAACCATAATTCCATCTTAGATACGGAAGTCCAAATTCTAATCTGTATGAATGATAGTATCTCTCAATAAAATGGGAACAAAGGTATGTACCTAGAGTATAAATGATTAAATCGTAGGGACTATTAAATCAGATAGACAGTACTGATGTAAAAACTGGCTGGTATCCGTAATTCAAAAAAGTGCATAAACAGTTAAAGGCTAAATGCTTGCTTTGAAAACAAAGAACACAGTTTTTAAACTCTAAATAACAAATGGGACGGTAATATATTACTATTTTCTTCGGTAAATAAAATACTGTAACCTCTAAATTAAATCGTAAAATGGTAATTTATTTCCAAATCTAGGCATGGACTGAATAAATCATGATATCTCAGTTTAAGTAGTAGCAATGGGAATCCATGGACATCAAGAAACAAAGTTCAAATAGCGGAAATTAAAGGAGGAACGAAAAATTGGTTTCACTCCTTTTGCAGTGTAAACATACTTGAAAAGAAAAAAGACAGCCATATAATTTAGCAGCACCGAAATATTTACCTGCCATTATTCCTCTTTTGTGTGGAGAGTTTGAAAACAATTTCCGTGATCCATTGACGAGCTATTTATTTGATTTTTGAAAGGAAAAAACTTATTTCAAAAGGGAATGAGGAACTTGAGCTCATGCACTGCAGACCACAAATTTAACTCGTCAGCTGCCTGCTTGACAGAGGCTAAGCGAAGTAATATTCGGGCCCCGGATTCAACGAGCCATGAAAGATCCACTCGGGCCAACATTACGAAATCGTGTGGCGCACGAGATAAAAGTCATCTGGAGGGTCGAGAATTCCGGAGGCAGGTTAGCCGATCGCGTCCAGCTCGCTAATTGGACGGGGAAGTAAATATTTTCTTCAGAGATATCTCTTAATTTTCCTCGTTTTCCACCTCAATTAATGCAACTTTGGGCCTCGAAATTTCTTTCTGCACAATCGAGTCAGAGCGAAAAAACGAAAAGGAAAATTTGTGACTCATCCGTAATCACTCAGGCTTTGGGGACAGGGATGACGAAAGAGTCGTCCAAGAATAAAATGGAAGAAAAGGAAGACATTTCCATTTCCTTCGATGAATCCAAAATCATTCAGGAAAGAGTTCTCCGGGACAAACGTCTGAGAGGCCACGTCATCACCACCCCACAATGGGATATTACCATGAAACGAGTAGATAGAGGACGTTATAGAGGCAAAAGACGTGCACATTTTAGCTCCTTGATTTAATTTGAGACGCCTCGATGGACGCGCTCTGTATCCATCCTTCGACCTTATCGGGGGGAAATAATGAAAAAAAAGATTTTTTTCGCTTACTACCCTCCCTGAAAATAAATGGAGAATTATTCTCGAGCGGGAACTCCTTCGTTAGCATTCCTTTGTATTCTTCGACGAAGCCGTGGTCTCACTTCCTTCTCCCCAAGGCTAACAATTTCATCGCTTGGTGGAGTGAATCAACAAGGCGGGGGTTGCGTCCAGAGGGTGGACGAGGTTTTAAGGGGGGTCGAGGGTGCACTGGGGTCTTGGAAAGATCTACCGAAGAGGGGTGAAGTGGCCGACTTTTTGCAGGCAAGACATGGGAGTTATTGAGTGCTAACATGGTGGAGTTTAAGCCGAGGTGGACGGTGATGGCTAAAGAGTGGGGCCGAAGGGGGCAGTGGAGAGGTCAAGTGCCGTGTCTCTCCAATCTTTACGTCCATTCCGAGGAGCCCCAAGGGGAAGCGGGGCGCGACGGGCCCGCCATGGGTTCCTCTGACGATTTACATTTGCGTCTCGGAGTGCTTCACTCATTCGCCAAAAGATTTAGCCATCTGTTCAGACGGAAAACAACCAATAGGATGGGGAGAGAACAATGAGGAAAGTTCTTCCCGACTACAGGAGTACATTCATATCAAGGGCTCCACGTCTTCCTTGAGGGAGTCTGTGCGGAGGAGGGGAGGGAGTCCGCTGAGTTTCGCAGTGGACCCTTCGAGTGTTTACAATGCTGCGGGGAAATGCTGTCCATATCCAATTCTCCACTCCCGAGCCAAACGGAGGGAGGATATTTGGTCAAGGCAACCGGCGCACGACCAGTTCATGAGCCCGAAATGCGGATGGAGTTTTGGAAATGTAATCTGCCTCCAGGTAAAGGAATACTCAAAGAGAATTCGTGATTCCCATAAATCAATCGCTTATTCACTTTGAAGTGCAACGGATTCATGCAACTTTACATAATTGAATTTTCATAAACCAACGCAAGGGTATACATGTACATTCATGTATACGTAAACGCTCTCGTGAATGCAAAATACACAGACACAAATACTTAAGCGTAAATATATCGACATGTGCACCTGTCCACCTAAACTTGCACGTGTGCATGGCATATTTTTGCAAGAATACGTACGCATGCATATGCACACATGGATGGATACTTTGAACATTTTCCATTAGTTAAGAAAAATATTTGATACTAACGCACTACAGGCGCAAGCCCATCCTCCATTGTGCAGTAGCTGCAAAGTGACAACGGGGCATTTATTTCTTCAAAATCTATTGCAACCCAGTGATTTCCTATCGAATTTGCACCTTACTTCAGATAAGGTGTGAATGACTCTCTGCCAGCGCCCTGACTCGAGAACAAAACCCCCGGGCTCAGTACACGTACAAGATGCCAAATGTTGCCAAGAATACGTGGTATCTAGTTCTTCTTCCCTCGGACTCAGGCATACCAACGCACTGAAATTAGAGTGAAACTACCACTAGTAACGGAACGAATACCCATTTACTCACTTTTGATTATTCCTCATTCGTTAGAATGACCCTGCAGTAACGGAAAGGAAGACTATCCTAAAGCATCACCTGTCGAGCTAGAACAAGTAATGTGACAGGATGCTCCCAATTTTGCAGTAATTGCTTTGCGCTCTGGTAGAACTGCATCCGTTTGCTCCCGAGTGCATTCCAAATACTACCTCCTACGCCAACCTTAAACGCTCCCCGGCGAGTGCAGTCATACATCACACAAAAGATCATGGCCAGGCTGAGCGAAATGACTCCAAGCGGAATAAATTCTCGAGCATCCCTCATTAGTCCGCTGACTTGCACACACTCGGGGTCAGAGTTTAGGGAGGAATGTTCCCGGTCGATCGCGCGACTCTCCAGCGGCAGCTTCCCTGCAGCCACCTTGGTCTGCCTTTCGGTCGGCGCTCTTTGTTGAGGTTTTTCATTCGACGGGATTGGTTGAAGGTGGCGGGCGAGATGGGGTCGAGCGGTCGAGTCAACTGGACCACTCGAGGAAAAGTGCCAGTGTTTCCTACTTGTGCTGGGTCAGCTCTGGGAATAAACGGGAGATAGGCGGGGGGTTGGGTGGCGGGGCGGTAAAGGTCTGCAGATAGGAATATCTCTGATCTTTCAGTGACTCTGGCAGAACAGGAGTCCCTATGATGGTGTCAACTTCAAAGATTACGGCTCCCGGGCCTCTCCTACCACCCGTCTCCACACCTCGCTCTTCTTCTCAAAGCGGGCTCTTGGGATTACATTTCCTGGGTTCCGTGCTGCCGAGTGTGGTCTGCAAATACTCCGAGGAACGGCCGACTATTAGATAGTTTCGGCCGCTTTCACTCAACGGCGTCAAAATTAGATCAGCTGGCCATTAAAGAATAGCCAACGTCATCATCCCGTGAATAAACCGCTCCTACCGTATCGCAAAGTGGAAAGGTTCTTCCGCTGGACGTGTTTAATCTTTAACGCTGCCACATCCAGAGCGATGGCGTGAGGCGGCTGTCAGCACATAACGCAATAGAGCGTTATATTTCAGAAAATTCGTTTCAAAGACCTGCTTGCAGGAAAATATTAAAAGAATTTTAATGTGCGGAGTTAATTTCCTTGCCTGAAACGTGAAGGTTCAAGTTCCTTAAGTGACTCTAAAGAATCTAAAGGGTTGATAGGTGGTGGCTGTCAGGCATTTTAGTGTCTCAAACGTAGAGCTATGAACTGCATAATAAATACAGTCATAGATCAACATTGAAGTGTATTCTACCTGGACACAAATGCTCATTTCTAAAATACTTACACTGGTGAGGAACGAGCAAGAGAAAAAGCAAGCAGAATATTAAACACGGTTGATGAGTCACGAATAAAAATTCATTTCACTATCTGGTATTTATTCTTGGGCTATTAGTTAAATATTGCCCAATATTTTCAATCACATTGTGCTACTGATGGGATAAAAAATGTTTAACACACTCAATGCTGGCCTATTTCAAGAAAACTTATTCATTTGCGAAAGATTTTTTTGTTTTATATGAATAAATACATTATTATAAAAGCTTTAAACATAAAGTTTTTGCAATATAATAATAATTTTTTACATAGCAACGAACATAACGGGACCCCATACCTTGAAGTCAAGGCATCCGCCTCCCAGGGTAACGAGGCATCCCTTGAATTCAAGGCATCCGATGTGGAATTTGCAACTGAGTAGTGATCGATTATAATGAAGATCGAATTCAAATACTTTTCATTCAAATTCATCACCATTCATTCTCGTATAACAGAAATGAGAGCAACAGAGCTCGATTTTGCTATTTCCTCAGTCTTGCATTCAACGATGGTGGTTTATTCGTTAACAGTCGAAAGGCAACGCAGGAAAACATCAATAGAAGGAATGATACAGGAAGATTCTGTCCTGATCATATATATTTGCCTCAGGAAAGTGCGGAGTTAAGTTCCTTGTCTGAATGTTTTGAAAGGGAGTGAAAATAAAATTTGGTGATCCCTTCAAATACTGCTACCACTGCACACGCAGAGGATGACTTCAACACTCTCCTCCACGTCCACTTTCAAAATGACCACTCTACGTAATTTTATTCCAGCATTTAGAGACCAAAACGGAATGGTAATCTTCATCCACACACCGTTCCTCGAATTCCTACGGGTTTACCCAGCCCCCGTCTTCAGTCATCTCTCCCGTCCGCTATCCCGCCTCCTCTCCTCAGATATCCTCTCGGACGCAGATTATGAAGACGGAATGTTTGCCCAAGACACGAGGGTGGAGTAACGTTGGGATAATGGGAGGGGTAAGGAGTAGAGTTCCGTGTTTACGGAGCGACTCACTCCACCTTGCGCGGGCGTGCGTTAGAGCACGAACGGCTCACGAGTGAACACCCCTCCCTCCGT
The DNA here is from genome assembly GCA_933228895.1 of Platycnemis pennipes. Lineage (NCBI taxonomy): Eukaryota > Metazoa > Arthropoda > Insecta > Odonata > Platycnemididae > Platycnemis > Platycnemis pennipes. The sequence continues at coordinate 99,403,236 of OW121846.1, read as the reverse complement.
CGTCCACTCGAGGCTAGCTCCCCCTCCCTACACTCTAAGCCGGCTTGCGGCCCCTGGGAACTTGGGGCCCGCCGACGGGAGGTCACCAAGGACCTGGTCCATGCGCGTCGCCCGTCGAATATGGCGGCCGGCGTCGCAATGAATGAGACGGCGCGGCCTTGATGACTTGCTCACATCAGCCGCCCATAAATTATGCCGCGAGATTCCGTGGTACCACTTCCCCATGTCACAATCTCCGCGAGCATCTCGTCGTCAAGAAAAGTTCAACACAGCCCGTTCCAATTTTTTTGCAGGGAAACGGAATAACATCGAATGAATTTAGCGAGATGGCGTTCAGGAGTTTCTCTTCCGTTGCCACAACTATACGCCTTCGTCTCATTTTGTCAACGCATCTAAAGGAAAGTGAATTCATCTACAACTACATCTACATAATACCCTGCAAGCCACCATAAAGATGTGTAGCAGGGTGTGATTTCTCACCAAATATGCACTGCATATCATGCATAAAAAATGAATAGTATTAATATACTAGTCAGAACTTAAATATTTAAAAAAGATAGAAATTGCAAAGCAAACATTCTGTTAGTAGGGTTAGCTTTAAGTACTCATACCAACATGAAGCTACCAATGCCATCCATTGCTACACTCGTATTGGATATATTTACCGTTATTCGTATCTCTAATTGTACGAGGGAAAGGGACATTTAGAATATATCAGTTCGGCAATCAATTTCTCTAATTTTATGATTATGGTCTAGTATGCCATAGAAACATAGTAATGTTCGCAAAATTTTTTTAAGAAAATAATAGGTACGTCCCATACGACGGACGGAGTACTGAATCTGAAATGCCCTCCACTAGGCGCTCAACTAGTGACTTGGGCTTGCCACTGAAAAATCCGCCACATTCGAGAATTGAACCCGGGCCTTTAAGATGGGAGGCCAGTACTCTAGCCACCACACCAACCCGATCCCCAAAATTGGTCCGCTGCAGAGCTGAAGGATCACATAAGCCAACTGCGAGTGGTGATTCGTGCCTGGACGAGTGAGGGAGACTGCTTAGTCTTCCTTGACGTCTATTTACTTCACATCATCCAACCACCTTCTCACAAAATAAAACGGCCAATTTTATTTCTGATAATATTAATTAGACCTCACGGACGATGGGATACATGCTTAAAATTTGTTCTGTTACTAATGTGTTCCTTGCACGTACATTAATTCAATATTTCAATATTATGTATGACACAAACCACAACACATAAATGAAAATAAATGACATTCAGCAATGACAACGCTTCTGGGTTACACCACGTACAGCTATCTTTAGTGATAAACAGTTTCACTTACGTTTCCCCGAACGTCTTAAGCATAAAGGGAGAATTGAATTGCATTCAGCGAAATTTACGACTTAAAAAGTCTAAGAATATCTAAATTGCACTGAAGGATTGAGCATAATTACAAGGCAATAGCAGTATTCTGAATCGTCGTAATTTCGCTCCTCCGAAGCGAGCCAAAATGTATTAATAGTACGGAAACTTATAGGATAGCAAATAAATACTTATCGCATATAATGTGATAAAAAGTGCTATGGCAAGGCTTCAAACTGTCTATATAAAATGAACAAAATATGAAACCACATCTGATCATTGTGCACGAATTGAATCACAAAATAAAGTGTGTGCTCCATGATCTGAAACTGAAACTCCTGCATTATCTAAATGAGTTCTGGATGAACTATCCACAAAAAGGCCTTCTATACCCAGAAATTTGAGCGGCAATAAAGGAATGGACATTTTCATGAGAGCCAATTCTGCCCGAGAGAGGCTTCTCCATTTATGTGGTCAAAGTCATGTAGTAATAGCTGCTTCACCGCGACCGCTGTATCCATTATGTCATTATGTGTTTCACTACGGGACGAGCAAGAATTGCGGGGAAAAACATGGCTGAGATTACGGTCCATATGGGAATGAATTTCAATCTCTCATTCTCAATGGAAGGGTCATTTAAACAGTTGGTCTAAGCCGAGGCTACCAGACGTCATCTCAAGTATTCCTCTCAGGTCTGGAGCTGAGGAACTGGGAGAATACCCATGGGAGGCCTGAATTCCGTGGCACTTAAGTCCCGCCACGGAACACGAATTTCTTTTGACGGGCAGTGCTTGAGCCGTGAAGGAAATTGCAAGTCACCATTCTCCGCTGGTTTCGAGGGACTTATGAAAAAAAAAGGTTTGTTGTAAAGCACGTGATCACTTGAAGGCAGCCAGGCACCGAGGATTTAACAGATGATTTCCATATGAAGAGATGTCCGAGTGCGGGAAAGCAAATTAAAACGTAGTTTTCTTGCGCATGAATGCTTGTTCACGAAACTTGATCACCCAGTGAGAGCATGAATATTTTTATCAATTGCGTACTGGAGTCTAAGAGTAATTCAAAAGTTTTGGAAACGTATGAAAGCTGACATTAACTCCATATCAGAATTATAAGAGCCTTTCGGGGAGGTTGGACAGAGTAAAAGGCACTGACTCACTCTTTACCTTTCCATTGATCCACCTGCGCATAGAATATCAAGATGCCCAAGAGATGAAGTCCGGAGGGAGGGAAATAAATTTCATTCAGCCATTGACAGTGATGACTGTGACTCAGCTCATTATTCCAAGTGGAAATCAAGTCACCAAGGTCCTATCATAAAGCCTATCATATTTACCTGCCGACTGAACCGGAAAAGACTCTTAAGTATCCATGAGCCTCCGTTGCTGAGAATTAGCACCATAAAGACAAATTGATAGAAATTTGATTACAAATATTCATTAATATAAAGAACCGTTCTCCGTAACTTCACATTACCATCATAAGATTAAATGTTTCTGACAAAGTCTCACATAATCGAAACGGAGCAGCGACAAATAGAAGACGATGATTGGGTGCGCGATACCTTAAAAAAGGAGCCAGTACTACAGCGCCATCAAAATTTCAAATATAGGTACCATCAGAATGCAAAACTCAGGTCATTAGAAACTTAGCTTATTAAACATTGAATCACAATACTCATCACATACCCCAATGTAACTTGCTTTCAAGAAAGTAATTCTCCTCGTCTGCACAAGCAGCGGCGAATTTCTGTAGAACAAGTCAACATCGTAAAATATCTCTTTGATTTACTATTTATTTATAAAGTTTCAATAGCTAATTTCTTGCCTTAATTTTGATAACAGTATCTTATTCTTACGACTGTTCTCAAAATTGGATACTTAAATGCGTTTGATAACCGTATTAGAAAATGCAAAATATTTAGGTTCAACTCCAAATGTGATTGATAACGGTAGATACTAATCTAACGGGATTGTGCCAGACAATGAGCAGTAAATATTTGATAAGTTACGTCTAAATGTAAACAAATATTTTCATAACAAGATAATGGTTCAAAAACATGCGCTGCAATCGCTGAAGTTCCCAATATCATGTGTAATTTTTGTGCTAAACAATGTAAAAGAAAGCATAGTTGAGTAATTTTAAATCATCGGTCTACTATTACTGATTTTTTTTCATCTTAATTAGCAACAAACTGGGTAAAGTTAGCAAGATATTCCATAGAGAAAAAAGCATTCATGGCGAATGAGTTTTTCTCTGTGGAATATTTTGCTATCTTGCAATTCACCGGGTAACTTCGCTAAAGTTTTCGCGGCTAGCTTGCGAGCTTTGAATTTCGGTTAAGTTAATTTTAAATAAGAATTCAGAATGTTTGTAATAAAACAAGATAGCCCTTTTTCCACAATTTTTATTTCGGTACGACGCGTTTTAACCGTTGTATGTAGCTGATGATAACCTATGTACCTGATGATGACCTAACTGTTGAAACGCGTCGTACCGACATAAAAATTGTGGAAAAAGTGCTATAGTGTTTTATTACAAACATATATACTTTCCACTGCATCTGGCCTGCCTCAGTCAAGAATTTAGCATTTAAAATATAGAGGAAATTCCTGAAAAGTTGCCAAAAATCAATGAAGTAACCGTAATCTGCATAGGATACGAACAATTTTTTATCATCTCCGGTGATATGTAACATAATGGATCTCCCTGGCCCTTAAAGCCAATACAAGGTTTACTTCAAAGGTTAACCCAGGAATTGAAACTTGGGTGAAAAATTCCTTAACAAGAGATACAAAATTTAGGCACGAAACCTGAGATGCATCGAACGTGGCCATTTTTTTTAACTGTAACGTAGTGGGATTTATAACCATTGGTAAGCCCGTCAGCCTATAGGAGGAAAAAAATTCACAGTTGTGAGAATGGAAAATTCAGAGGAGTAGTTCCAGCTTTATCGCATTCTTATATCTTGGAGTCATTTACATACGTCTTAATGCATGAAAGAGACTTGGAGCCAATCACACTAACAAACTACGCAAATGAACTGCGTGGGCGGACCAATGCTCTGAGCGGAACTGGTTAAGTCGGATGTTTTAAATGCAGCTCTCGTAGCGTTAAATGTGCTGCCTCCGCGGAGATCCTCGTCCCAATGGTTTGAATCCCACAAATCCCCGGGGCAGAAAAAACGAAGTTCCCAAAAAACAAAGAATTAATGAGACACATGGAAAAGCGTACTTCATCTGCCTGTCGCGCTGGCGAACAAAGACCTCCCCTAAAAACATTATCGCATCGGTACTAATGGAATAGTTTAACCGGGATGGATCTAAGGAAAGTTTCGCCGACCCTTGGGGTGGCCCGCCTCGTTCCGCCTCTCGGATGTCTGGGGAGGAGGGGGAGGAACACGGCCGGGGCGGTAGCAGCCATAAATCCGGCCATCTGCACGGCTACCAACGGTCTCCTCCTCTTTGCGCATGAGGCGGCTCTAGGTGCAGGAGGGCGGGCACGAGATATAGATAGGCTCTTCTGACACACGTCCCATCCTACTACCCCTCCTCTTCACACATACACGTTCGGCGACTGAGAAGCTGTGAAAAAACGGCCACTCCGTGCAGATTGAATGGGAAGAGATCACATGTTGCACGGATGGAAAATAACACCCGCTTTATGCATAAGAATAACTTAGTTGAAACCACTATGAACTGAGAACATAGGTTTTTATGCTTTCAAATTCAAGAGTTTTTTTTACCTTTTGAAAATGGTACATCATGGCCAAAAGAGTATTTTTACTTTCCAAGAGAAAGGAAGGCTTGCGAGGCGTAAGAGCACCCAAAACTCAACATCTTTCATCAACGATTTCACGCGATGCCCCCTTTATGCCTTCCATTCATTCATTCTCACTTCTAACAAATTGAAATGCAACTTCTTTTTCTTTTCATTCCTTGCCTACACATTTTTCTTGCTAATATCAATTATTTTAACTTCCTATCACCTCTCATTTCCTGGGAAACCAGGTAATTTTCTTACCCTAACTTGCAGGCCTCCTACGCTTGTACTCCTTTTACGGGATCGTTTTCTTCGCTCTCTATAACATAATATGTAATGATACCAAACCACATTCCTTTTAACTCCATTTGTCCCAGAGCCAAAGAGCATCTTGGCGAGAGTCAAACCCATCACCATACTGACAAAATATCTACACTCAGTGTGAATGATATTCTAGATCAGAGATATCTCTCTCTTGTTGAATATTATGCACTATGCCAAATTATGACTTATTTTCTTATATTCTTCAAATGCTTATTAACTTCCGATATTGACCTACCTAATAATTCTAAGGATTATTTCACACGTATAATTGTATTTAAGAAAAAGTTTAACTTATATCATATTTACAAGATGAGGAATGGTATATACTCTATGATAACTAGATCATCATCATTAGTCAGAAATCCAGAGATTGGTTTTACGCAGCTCTCCACTGAATTCTTCAATCAGCTAATCTCTTCATATTTACGAGTTTCTTCTCTTTCACACCTCTTTCACTATAACTGGATAGTGGAATATCCTATATCCTACACACAAAACAGTTTTCCGCCACTATGTAGCAACGCCAGAATATTTAGCTCGAACGTTCACAGTACAATTTTATGCTTCATAATTAAAAAAAAAATAATTAAAGTGGCCATAATAATAAGAGAAGAAGTCACTCTAAGGAGTGCTGCATGTACAGTAAGAGGATAACACTAGTCATAAGCATCAAAGACTCTTTAAGGTGTTTGCCGACGTTTCGATGGCTAACTCTGTCATTAACCGTTTCCCTGACCCGGTGTAGAACCCGTAAAGATTTCACCAGTAGTATACGCCGGGAAAACACCAGAGCTTTCAGAACATGGACGGTTCAGTAGCCATACATCTTTTAATTTCATAAATAAATATTTCATATTGTGAAGATTATCATAAGAGGCCTTCCTCTACCACTTTACCTCTTCATTTTTCCCTCAACGACAGTCTTTATCAGATTATTATATCTCAAGATATGACCAAATTTCTTCCGAATTCTCATCTTTTTCAGCCTGCTGAAACCTTTAAAAAGAAGATAAGACAATTTTATCGCACATATCTTGAGACATAATGGCATGATGAAGACAATCGTTGAGGAAAAATTGAGTGGAAAGATAAAATACGAAGGCCTCGTATTTTATACAAAATATGAAGGATAAAATACGATTGATTTGCGTGAACGCTACGACTGGTTTCCCAGAAATTAAATGTATGAAGCGAATAGTGAAGAATTTCAAAGGAAAAAATGACGTAAGTATGAAGATGTAGCTGATAGGAGAATTGAGTGGATATCTACGTCAAACCAATCTTATGGTTTTTTAGTAACGACGATAATCTGGACATAAGTTTTCATATACGTGATGCGTAGCTACGCTTTAAATAACATTTTTGCCCAAGCGATTCGCATAGTCGATTGATTTGCGTAAACGTTAAGACTGGTTCCCAGAAATTAAATGATGAAACGATAGGGTGTCTATGACGGAAACTGAAATATCTTTCCTACAGAAAAATGAAAATACAATGCTTTCCCATCAGAATATATACCCATAAAGAAAATGAGTTTGTCGTGCATGATAATTCATACCCAAGGTTCCTAGGCCAAAGTATCTGATCTCCCTACAAAAATGCTGGAGACTGAAGGAAGTCCTATACGGGTGACTCCGCCTGAGATTCCTTCGGAGCTGAAATTGGCTTGCATTGTGCGAGAGAAGGCAAATGCTTCACACAGACGAAATTTCGTCCCAACTGGTCATCATGTTAACAATCTTGTTAGTTTTCCTCTCATATTTTGAGCGGGGATGAAGGTCTTGTGTGAGTCTAACGTAACTACAAGTAGAAGGATGAAATATCAGGAAACACACTGACGGAAATAGCATTGTTGGGACCATTTTCTACAACTCACTGGAATATCTGCTCTTGTTTCGCTTTACGGTGTTCGGCTGAGGCTTGGCATTAAATCAAAATCATCAACTATTAAAAATACCAAGAATAAATTAGAGGTATTACGTACACCTTTCAAAATGTCCTCAAATATCCTCTTAGCGTTACCACAATTCAGTACAAAAAGTAATGATGCCATTTCAAGTCTGTAAATTTTTAAAAATATTTTAACACATGAAAAAAAATCCAATTTCGCCAGAGTATTTTAAATCCTTAAGAGATAATTAAATATTTTTAAATTCGTATTTCATGGTTAGTTTACAATATCGATATTATGTGCCTGGCGAAAGTTTTCGAATTTCGATTGATCCAGTAACTAACTATGTGCATCTACATTGATATTTCTATAATTTTCCAAATTATAGTCATACTTAGGCTCTGGGGAAATTTATTTCCTACTTACCACTGTAGTAGGTAGGTGAAGAAATAAGTGAAGACAATTTCACCATAAGAAGCTTTATTATATTCATGCATCCATATGCAGCGTGATTATATGACTTGTGTTTTCAGCTTCGGCCGTAGTTCATCAGTGTATAGTGTGATGATGAGATTCTTTTATCTTTATTATGAATATCCGAAGAAAAGTATAATTTTTCCAGTCGATGCTCTAAGGATATTTAGGACACCACCAAGAGAAATACATCAGTGGGTTACAACGGTTTTTACGGATGAGGGCGGGCGCTGAGGTAACGCTAAGGCAGATGGTTAGGATGTCCCATAAGGAATTAATGAGGAGTCAGAAGGATAGCTAAGTGTAAAATATACTTCTACCTCTAGCAGAAAAACTCGAGACTATGACTTATTTGTCATGAATGACCCCAAAATATTTTTTCCCTTGCACAAAAGATACAAGGATTAACTTGTCACTATTTCGAGTACATACGACGGACCAATGATATCCTTCTTACATATAACATGTGGTTACCAATAAATTTCGCATTACATTTTAAGTTTCTCCGGAGGTGAAAAAACTCGACCTTTTTAGGCATTCGTTGGAGACAGGAAAAATCGATCCTATATGAACAAATGATGGCATGAATGGACACGGAAAACATAAACAATATTGAAAGAAATGCATAATGTAATAATAGATGGGGAATTGTTGGAGCTGCACAAGAATAATTTTACGTTCAGCAGGGGAAAATGAAGAAATTTTCCAATCGATGTTGCCATTTTATATAAAAACCGGATTCCAAAGCTATGAATAGATAAATAGCCATTCTCGCCCCGAAAAAGCGGAACGAATCAATGCAAAAAACCAATTGAAAATATTGTAATGTTATTCGTATTAAATTCTAGATAAATCACATTAGTTATACAGTAAATTCTAAATTATCAATTGCATCATTTCCATTTTATACATCTCTCCCGTAACATATGACCTACTCCTCGCATTACCCATTACTTTATACAAGTCACATTAGATGTTAATTTTCGTATATTTTCTCTTCAGATTTACCTTCATTGTTTTGGCTACACTTAACATTATTCTTGTAATATCCATCAGTCTACAAAACATATGAACTTGCGCATTTTTTATTACCTTTGATATTTTATCCTGGAGCAGCAATCAACCCTTGATAGCATCTAAATGCAACCATTTCCACAATCAGTTACACATTTAATTTCAAATCAATAATAAAATAAGATGCTTTCAAAGATATATGTGCGTATAAACTACATATTTTCAGGGTTTAACTTGGTGAAACTGCATAATTAAGTAAAAATAAAATACGTTGTATCTTCCACACAATTTTATTCCACTGACCCGGGTTTCACCTACTCCGTAGACCTTTTCAAGGCAATGAATTTTCCAATCGAGTTTGCTATTTTATATAAAATACTGGATTCCAAAGCTATGAATGGATAGGTACCCATTATCGCCCCGAAAACGCCTGAAAATGTCTACGGAGTGACGATACCCGGATCGGTGGTTTAAAATTATGTAGAATATACAACGAGTTTTGTTTTATTGTTACGTAGATATTTGTGCGCTTCATTTGAGAGTTAGACAAAGGTGTCATGAATATCCAAAAATTTTCCTCTTTTAGCTCTGGATCATTTGGAGTAGATATTTGGTGCAGCATATAGCATTGAGGAATGTAGTCTCAAATCCACAAAAGCAATTTACTGTACAGAAAATAGCGATATGTACCCAAAAAGAAGTCAAATCCTCGGTAAAATCTTTCTTAAATTTCTGAAATGTTATCATAATAGACATGTGTAGCAGATAAATTCAAAAACTGTTACCTTATATTTACAGTGCAAACTTTGTTCATTTCTAATATCAAAACTAATATATCTCCAAAACTGTTATAACTGTAGAATGTACAAAGCTCAAATTTACCTGCATCCCGATTTGAAATATCTCTTAAAATGAAAAATTGTAGTCCCATTAAATACTGACAACTATTTAATCTGAAAGTGTAGGGAGCCATTAAGAAGAATATATTTCTATACTATAAAGGATAAATCTGCCCACGGCAAATTACAACATATTGGTATCTTAATCGTGGACGTTTTAAGACTATAGGATCGAAGCCCATTCGATCGCTGACGGAAGGGTTGCGTTGTCGAAGTGAGGGCGGCGATAAGGTGCTTAGGGTGAAAGGTGGCAGGGGAACTGTGGCAGCGTGTGTGGATAGGCAGCATTGAATAGGAGAGAGAGAATTTAGGCATGGCGCCAGCGGAAGTCGGGGTGGGGAGGATGTGAAAAGTTGACAGGAAGAAGGATCACTCCCTCTTCGCCGCCTCTGCTCATTTGCAACGCAAACACACTAGCCCGCAATATGTGTAATATTATAATAACGCCCGAAATATGGGGCTCGCCATAGTTGTTTCGTGAGAATGGGAAGGCAAGAAAGCCTGGATGCTGGAAGAGGGAGGAGGAGGGGACAAGGTTGAGGCTCCCGGCACCCTTAAGCACTTAAATGAAGGTTCGCAAACATGGCCACGACAATACAAAAAGTGATAAAGGGCGGTTATATATGACTTTTTTATATGCATTTACTAGCTAAGAAGCGTTGCAATTGAGGAATTGATACGTCTTCCTAATTTAAAAACTACCAGAGACCGAAGGAAGGGCAGGAGAAAGTGTCTTCTGCAGTTTAAAGAATGTGTTCATGGTATTTTTTCCACAATAAAGACAGCAGCCGGTCTTACACCAAAAATTCAATGTCAAAGTTAACTGAACGTTTGGGTACAGCCCAGCATTAACTGTAGCAATTTTTTTCTTGCTAAAATCTAGAAAAGTTTAATTAGAATAGGTCGGTTCCCAAAAACTATTTAGGAACTCCATTATCTTCTTCCTCTAGTGGGCAGCATTTTTTTGCAATAGCTGTAGTTGCTAATTATTTTACGACTATGACGCTCTTCCAGATTCTTAACGTAATATTAAACCAACGAACCGTAAGGTGATAACTCACCGTGATCTTGTAGTCCATCCTGTCGCAGGTGTCGTAAGCGCGACGGAACCGCAGAATGGTGTGGGTGCCATTCTCGTAGCCCCGCAGCAACTCCCAGTCTTGGCTCGCCTCCATCTCCGGCTCACTCCGGTCTTTGGCGTGTCTATCCTGTGAATGGGAGGAAGAAAAAAGGGCTTGAGCTTCCGTCTTTTATTCACCCCCGATGTACGCGGCGACGCCCGCCAGACGTAAACAATGGTGCTCCCACCGCGGAAGGAAATGTGGAGAGGCGCGGGGGTTGGACACCCTAACCATCGCTCACTCCTTCCCGGGAGGATGAAAAAAACGGAAATAGAAATACATTTTATTCACTCTGGCTCGCCCACCGCGGGGAGCAATGAAAGGCGTCCCCATGGAAGGAGAAAGAATGCATTGGACGTGATATGCGAGGGTGAGTTTTAGTGTTTCGCTCGTCGGAATGCCCGCAGGGTTTCGGGCAAAGGGGGGAATGCTCGTGGACCGGGATGAGTGAGGGGAAGAAGAGGCAGGAAGGACCCCTTCGCCATCCCGCACCACATAACCCTTTTCTTCCCGAATTCGGGGTTATTTACTCGCGTCCCGCCCGTCGCGCGGCTTTTGTTTTTGTTCGGCGCCAAGACCACGCGGCGAGGGATAGGGCGCTGTTGTCATTCCTCGCACTCCGCACGCGGGAAAAGCGATGGCGACGTAAAAACTGGCACAATGGTGGACCTCTCTTCTTCATGCATCCGTGCGGCCCCCGCGCGCACCGATTCGCGGTCCCCGTGGAGGATTTTGAGGATAATAATACCGATGCCAACAGGTAATTAGTTGAATTCTAACTCCGCGAACTGGCCGCGACAGCTTTAGCGGCGTTACCCGATGAAATTGCACAATAGCAAGATATTCCAGGGAGAAAAAATTAATTCGCCTTGAAAGGGACTCGAACCCGGACCCCCTAAATACCGGTCAGGTGCTGTACCAGTTGAGCTACTATGTCATACACTTTCTCTGTGGAAATTATATATTTTCCACAGAGAAAGAGGACGTCTGACGACGATGACGAGAGGAAATCAGGGGGTCCGGGTTCGAATCTCGGTCAAGGCGAATGATTTTTTTCTCTGTGAAGAATCTTGTAACTGTGTAATTATTCGAAGACTCATATACCAACATTTCGGTCAATGGGGTGACCATCAACAGGGAGATAAGATTGGAGGCACTTGTTTCGGGAAGAGCTAAGTGGTGGGCTACTGTCCAAGAGCAAGTTACTCTGTTTACCGGTGCCAACAGGTATTGCCAGCCGATGTTGACAATACCTGTTGGAATCAGTATTATTATCCTCAAAACTTTCTTACTACCAAAAAGCTCACTTCAGTGTCACCCGTGAAGGATGAATGTGGTCACGTGGGAAGGGCTCCATTCGAAAGGATTTAAAAAGACAAATCTTGTTTTGCCAAAAGTATATGCTAATTGATTTTCCAAACATAAGCATGATCGCACGATCAGCGAGTATTACGCAAAAGACTATATAGGTACACGTACGCGTAATTACAATTAAGCCATGAATTTAAGTACGTAACCCATTATTTTCCATTCTCTGCCAAGGTACAGGCATCAAAATATCCGGGACTTGCCGGGGGAAAAGTTCATCTTGGATTTGCCTCACAGTGGCAGGTGGTTAGTCAAATTACATAATCCAGCTCTTGTACATGAGGGGATAGATTGACAAAATGCAAATATATAGTATATTATTTTCTTGGGAATAAATTTAGAGCCAGTTTATGTAACGAACTTGAGTTCTTGAATTAACGCGCATAAATTACGACGGAATTTATAAAATCCACGAACATGGGAGAGGACCAGGAAAAACCGCCCATATCCACTCCCGGGAAACGGGAATAAAAAAATATCTAAGAGCCTTTCTTTGGATAACGACATTGCCAACGGCGGTAATCCCTAAGAAATGAAGGTAACGCCAATATTTTAAACAATTTCCTCGGATATTAAGCACGAAACGACCTCAATTTCCTCGTCGGGCGACCGGCAAGCGGCAGCTGAAGTCCTGGCGCACGGAATCTTAAACCCTCAAGCCACGTGCTAAGCCGTGATCGGATTGGGAGAGGAAGGAAAGCATCTCCCGGTACATTCCACGAAGAAAAAAGAGTTTTAAACTAATTTCACCTTGAATGTGTATCGGGGAACGGATAATTTGCATAGCGGGAGTCAAAAGCCCTATCCATCTGTAACCGGTTTCCGCGTACTTGACATGCCGGATGAATGATAATTACCGAGTCTCCGTCCTAGCGATTGACTGCCCATAATTCAACCCTCGCTCAGCATACCCCGTACTCCTGCAGATATAATTAAGACCATTTTTGATTAGCTCCCTCATCGGAGCGAAAGGCTTCTTCTCTGAGTCACTTGAGGGCTTAGGAGGAAGGAGAGAGCGTGTCGAAGGAGGAGCATTTTTCTTTGACGACCTCTATAATGGCTGATTGCCCGGTATATTTTCGACGGCAGCTGCCTGACTTTCCTGATACCATTACGAAAGGAGGAATCCCGAGCTACCAACTTGCCCGAGAGAGAATAGGGGGGGGGGGGGGAGCTAGAACGGCAACCGAATGATATAACTCACTGGTAATTACCATCATCTCCACCAGAAAAAAATCTCTCTGAGTTACTGTGAAGCGGCCACAAAGTAGACGAACATTTAATACAGGGAGATGGGTTTTGTAAATGGAAAAAAGGGATGACGTGAGGGAGGGTGAAATATTAAAAACCTGAATTAATTTGAATTAAATCAATTTTCTCCGACGACGCGTAACCCTCCACCAGTCTATATCTCCCACCGTCGGAAGATAAAGCTTGGATATCTAAGATAATATTTTTTCTCACCCTCTCCTCCCCGATCATCCCCTCCCAAACGATAAACCGCACACCTAAATTCCACAGCCATAGTGTCTCAGAGACCATAGATCAAAGTAAATTGTAAATTAAAGATCAGAGCACTAGCATTTTACTCAGATGGCCGGCGGGTCATTTAAGGTATAAAGATGAGACAAGTATCTCGCTGGTGAAAGGCGTACCATCTAGAAGTAACATCACTTGTTTAGGAAGGCGTACGAGTGTCACCATTCAGAAATCTCCTTGGCGGCAAGTTGCAATTACAACCCCGTCCTAAATATCCATTTTAGACAAGGAGGTAGGTATCAGGGAAGACAAATTGCCTCCATGTGATGCTCAGCAGATTTTGAAACCTGATAAAGCACAAGACTTTGCTGTTCAAGCCTAAAAACTGATATCATTAATCAGAGAATGGAGGGGAATAGAAAGTCGATCATAATTGAGTACTGACGGATATCACTGATACTAAAGGCCAGCTGATGAACGTATTATGAGCATTTCACTTGCAATAAATGGTGAAAAGACTGCGCTACAGACCAACGGGCGGCTAAAAAACGGAATTCACGGCTTGTTAATATCTTAATACGTAAAAATGCTGTACTAAACGTTCATCTGACATAATTTCCTTCCCTCGCTTATCTATTAGCTATTTTATAGTATATTTTTCAATATGGCTAGCTTCATTGAAGATTCTTCGTGGTATTAATCAACTATGAACTACATGCTCACTAAAAGCAAGCATGCAAGTTCAATTATTTACTATGGAAAAATTTAGATTAACATCTGAAAGCTTTATTAAATTTTCTCCTGAAAATTGAAATTGGGTCATATTGACCCAATTTCGTAAAAATAGTGCTTCTTAAGTATTTATAATGCTAGAGTCACACGATTTTTTAAATTATTTTTTTACTCTAATAAAAAGGAGAACTTTGCTCTGTACATAGGAGTGGAATGCATTGGCTCTACAGGCCAGGAAATACTGCGAGAGAAGATAAGCGAATATTTTTTCAAGTAATGAAAGAATGTGTTCTTTGAGCTATGCCTGAGAGAACTTCCCAAGAGAAACTTAAGACAATCAAAAATATATTAAATTTTCTCCTAGGCACTAGCTGTTAAAAAAATACATTAAAAGGAGTACTCAAGTTAAACTCAGGCTATTGCAACTGGAAGAATGGGTAGGCGTGTGATAAAAAAATATTATAACAAAGCAAACGAACCCAAGCACAAGAATTTACTTCGTAGCCAACGATTTAAAAACCTGGGTTCGTGAATAAAATATCAAGAAAGGATATCATTATTCGGACAAAATTGGAAGGTTTTCCCATGCATGCCTCACGGGGCATCAATCATAAAAATTATTTTGCTGGCGGCATAATATAATATTGGAGCTCACAGGAGCAGTGGAGGGCAAGGTATCGGAATGCATAAGCAAACCAAGGCTTTCTATCTTATACCTACCTACACTTAAATCCTTTGTACGAAATCAGTAGCTTCATATGCCATTGACATTACGGACGTTCCGTGAAACAGAAAAAATGGACACTAACAAAGAAAAATATGAATTTTACGTGAAGGCTGAGAAAAACAGCAATGTACATATTTGAATTAGGCCACCAAAATATTACCAACATTGAACCATTAAGTCTCATATCGTGTACGTCTGAGTACTACCCGGCAAGCTACCACAAGGGTGTGTGGCAGGGGATATCGTAGTCATTCATAACCGAGTGCAATCAGACACCCTGACAACCTGGTTGAAACATAAAACAACGGATACTCAATTGAAAACAGAATCGAAGATGAAAGAGATACGTCTTTTCACTTAAGCCCTTTCTGCGTAGGGACACTTCAGCCGATTATCAATATCAAAGAATCTCCTATCACGTCCCTTTCACACGAATATTCCAAAATACTTAAGGCATACATGTGCATGGTGATTAGTACTTGACTTCTTTTGGGTAATGACATTTATTTGATTTTGGGTCTGTGAAATAGCATCATTAGTATGAAGACGCTGATGTAAAAGCAGAAAATCTAAGTCCATAGACTAAAAAACCCAATGGAAAGACACTTGTGGGGAAGACATATAAGGGAAATATGCGGCCGAGCGAAGAGAAAGCTAGGATTTATAAAAAGAGCACTAGGGAAATGTGATGAGAAGACAAAAGAGTGATGTTACTTTTCACTAGTTAGGCCCCACCTTGAGTATGCAACCAGTGTATGGGATCCTAATGAATCAGGTTTGATCAGAGAACTAGACAGTGTGCAGCGTAGAGCGGGTAGGTTCGTTAAAAGGTGTTACGATAGATTGAGTAGAGTTTCAGATTTAATAAAAGAATTAGGGTGCGAATCACTATCAGAGAGTAGGTTAAAGTACAGATTAAATCTATTAGAGAAATTTCAATCGGATAGCTTTACGGAAGATGTTAGGCACATATTAAAAAAAACCTGCGTATTATGCTAGATTCGACCAGATAAGTACGATTAGAGAGTAGAGTGTCGTTCTGATAGATTCAAAATGGCACTTTTCCCCCGTACTATAAGAGAACAGAATAGGTAGCAAAGGGATAGGTAGGGGAAATATTTTTGAGTAGTCAGTAGTGCATGATGCATGTACTAAGCACTTATATACTATAGATACTAACAATCTAGTTGCACGAGACACTATAGTTGCTTGTTTGCATGTTAGTAGTGCATGCTTGGTGATATTCACCCCCTGCCACACACCCTAGCGGTGGCTTGCAGGGTATCGTGTAGATGTAGATGTAGATGGAAAAAAGCAGACATGTTGAAACGAACACGATGAATAGCTTATGGGTAGACGCGAAGCACAAAACCCGGGTTCGATCCACAGGAGAGGACAAAGACACTGCACAAAATCGAGCTCCTCCTCTGAGGTGAAAAACTTTTCTTCGGTCAGGTGGGGTAGAGTAGGGGGGTTAGACTGGAGAGATAAAGGGGAGGGGGGAGGCGCCGCGTATCCAAATGCAGCGGAGTAGTCGACCGGCAGCCCGGAGGGCCGAGGGCGTGGTAATTATACCGGGCTACCGACGGAAGCTCGAAGTCTCCCAAAGTCTCAAGGTTGACGCAAGGCGGCCAGGAATTCAGCCCGAAGGGCTCTACCCCTCATCCCTCCTCCCACATGATCTGCACTAATTCTTTTCCCCCTGGCGTAACGGCTTCATTAAGTTATGGTAATATCCCAGGCATGTCGTTGGATTAATCTGTATTCCTCGCAAGACCTATTTGGCCACACGTGAATTGCCTCCTCTGCCCGCCACGGCTGCCGCATTTACTTACTCCTATGGGCGCACTAGAGTTGCGGTGCATCGTTATGGCACATATCTCCTATAAGAAGACTGGATCAAAATCTTGAAGGGAAGTTTTTGAGCTGGAGACCTATGTAGTACATGCATCCAGGGAGTAAACGGAATATTGTGCTCAGCACTAAAAGAGTTCGAGTCCTCAACAGCTCAAGTGACAGTGGTAATCAGATCAATGACGGGCCGGCCTGAAAACCTAAGGGTAAAGGGTTCGAATTCCTCCTCGGCCATTATTCTGTGTTTTTCTTGGCTTTTAGAAAATAGGCTAGACGGTGTGACATAACCTTAGCCCGTGGAACTTCTAAAACCGATTCTTCAGCGACTACAGCTAGGGTTTTCTCATACCGTTCGACCAAAACATGATTCTATTACGAACACGACACTCATACCCGTTGCAGAGATTGAAATCTACGATCTTTGAGTAGCAAGCGGCGCTGCTACCTTTCTACAGCGGTCGGTCCGTAGGTAAATCCTTCTGTAGCTCCATAAAATTGGCTGAGATAAATATGGACTTGTCATTTAAATGAAGTAAATATGCACTCTACGGTTATGTTTGTCATTTGTTGGAGAAGATTCACATGAAAATACAGGAACGCATGGCATTTATTACAACGATGTAATTATTCGCAACTAGGCTTACAATCCTTTCTATCTTTCAAGTTACACACAGATATGACTGTGATCGCATTTTAAAATAACATTCTCAGTTGCAGCATTACCACATGTCTCTCTACTTTATCATGAAATATATAATGTGAAAATGGCACACTGTCCAAGATATTTAATCAATATGAATTACGGTACGATGCTGGTGTCAATATCTATACATCTCATCTACTACATCAGTTACCATTCAAACTGATATACGAAGACAGACACTTAAAGCACACTGACAATTCCGTAGATCCCTTTGCTTTCGGGGGTCCTCGTGTGTAAGGCTAGAGGTGGCTACAGAAGCATTGTCGAGCATTCCCCACTCCCGTCGGGAGGAAATATTCATTCCACTCTAACCACCGCGAGCCCCCGGGTTTTGAAAACCTTCTCAAATTACCGACGACGCTACCCGATTCTTCTCGGAAGACGTAATTTGAGATAATCTCCCACAAAAGAAGCACTTATCGGAGTGGGATGGCGGTACATAATTCCGTAGTCTTCCTCGGGAATGAGATGAAAAACCAGTTTGTGAGTTGGATCTCCCCTCCCAGCCATGTTCGACCGCGCTGCGGCAAAATGTCCGGCAGCTTTAAAAACCATAGCAACGGTGGTGGAAATTCCTACGAGGTATCCATGAAGATTAGAAGCCTTTTTCTTCTAGGGTGTCGCCATCCATTCCATACCCCCGCTCCATTCAACCGCCAGAGGGCGTGTAATTATGTGCTGACGTCACGGCGTCGATTAAGTCGGAAGCATGGCGAGGAAGGACATTGAGGGAGCAGTGTTTCAAAAAAAAGTCTGAGAGAAACCCGGGAGTGTGGGTATTACTTATGCCTGAGCTTAAATTATTACCACTGACCCTCCCTGCCTGGACGCGGGAGACTCAAATGGTCCTTATCGCTCCCAAATTATTAGATGCGAGAGAGTGCAATTAAAATAGTGAAATATTAATTGTTGGTTTTAGTCAAGCAGCTGGGACGAACTGAGATATTTTGGTTCCCTTTTAAGTGAAAGTAAATGCACCCCGCTGATGGCTTTTGGCAGTTACAAATGGGTCCATATGAACGAGTTGCGCTACTTACAAGGGCAGTTGTGCGGAGACAGTGGCAGGTCTGATCATCCCTGGCCATAAGTCAAACTCACTTTCATCCCCTACTAGAAGAACAACTTTCTTTCTCCTGGCCTAAAAATTGTGATAACCGCATTCGCTGTCTTCACGTAGCACTCCTTTCGACCAACTGGTGATCATTGGGAGCGAGCCGTAAAGAGAGCTGTAAGTGAATGGAATCGAAGAGGACGAGCGCTCTAGTCGAAGAGGACTACAAAATAAGGCACAGGAAACCGACGATTTTAAAGTACGCTATTGTGAACGGAGGCGCAACAGGGACTTTGACAAAAGGCTCATTAATGGAGCACGGTGCGGGTGGAGGGGCGGCTATGAAGAAAATGAAAGCGAATTGTGAAGTTGCCCTTATTGTCCACTGCCGAGTACTGTAATGAACATCACCCAACGCCGAGTGCGCTGGCTTGTCGGCAACCAACGGTGTGAGCGGTGGTCTCTTTCCCTTCAAACGAGAAAAGCCAGGCATAAATTGGATCCACGTCTCCGAAATGAAATTACTCAACTCCTATTCCCTTTAAAAAAAACTGCTGAGCACGAACATGCATAATGGTACTAATTTATAATTGATGAAGCACTGTCCTTTCTGGTCATCACGGGAGAGATGTAGTATTTAGCAGGAGTTAAGTTGCGCGGCGGCGGCGCTGCCTTTACGGCCAAAGCCCTCATCGTCTCACGTAGATCCGCGCATGCAGGGTACTTAATTTTTTATGCTCGTGAGGACGGAGACCACTTCGCATAAAACACAACGTCGCTGACACGCATGGAGAGACCGTAAGGGTCCCTTCCAGAAGATTTTACGCATTATATTTCAGCGGCCGCAAGAGTCCATGTCATTACTCACCTCGCACCTCGCCTAAATTAAGAAACGCCCGACTAGAATGGAATTTTGAACGACGAGTACTAAAAATGGATTTAATATGCCATTAAAAAATAGTACGGTGAAGAGCTAATCAGCGTAAATATTTCGCGGAGAGAAAACACAAGGCCGTCTGGCTCATACCTTAGCTCACTCACTTTTCCCAATAGCGCCTTGAGGAAAAAATTCCGACACTCAACTGCAAAGATTTTACACTACGAGTTGGGCCGTCCAATGAGCATGTGTACGATGACTACCTCCACCTCGGGGAAGAGGCACCCCGCACCCTTCGCAATAGACAACACCCCCTTCGGAGCCGACCCGAAACGAATCTGCTCCGCCGAGGGAATCGGTCACGGTGCATGAGACGGAGAATATACGTATCTCCCCGGAGGGCGGGAAGTGGACTTGGCATTCACGGGAACAATTCCGGCCACTCACGCATCGAGGGGTTTAATGACGACGTGTCATTTGTCTAGCCTAGCCCAAAAGCATGAGTGCGCCAGAGGAACGTCTGAGGGCAAAGCTCGCCAAAACACCGACGGGTTAATGAATGAACATTACATGTGCACGCCTTCGCAGCCGAGTTATGCTGTTCTCGTGGCGCTGTTGCAATCGTTTCAAATGAAACACGTTGTTAACGCTCAACGGTTGTTATCGTTGAAGTTTGTTTGGTTCAGCACATAAGATTCCTTTTACATTCATTTATCGTCATATTTGTAGTTAAATTTTAAAAAATGGGTAGCAATTAATTTTTGGAGAAGGAATTGTTCTCCTACTAGCACTTACAAAATAAATAATAATGAATTAATAAACGTGGAGTCCATTAAATATCTTGAAATAAGACTGACACATAATCTTTCTTAGGGTAAACACATACGTATAATAATGGGTCAAGCTAATCGTAAACTGGGATTTATCAAAAGAATATTGGGTAAATGCGACGATCATGTACGAGAAATCAGCTACTTTTCCCTTGTTTGACCTCATTTAGAAAATATGCTGCCAGTGTATGGGGTCCCCACGAAATCTGTTTAAATAACGAACTTGAACGTGTGCAGCGATTATCGGCAAGATTTGTAAAGGGACGGTACGATAACTTTATTAGCGTTACCAGTCGATTAAATGAATTAAAATGGGAATCATCGTCAGATCGCAGGTTGAAATTTAGACTTAACCTCCTAAATATATCCCAAGATAATATTTTCAGTGATGACGTCAAAAATATTTTGCGGACCCCAAATTACTGGACTATAATCAGGGAGAAACTGATTGCCGAACTGACGGATTGAAAATGTTCTTTTTTCCTCCTACAATTGGGATATGAATAGCGGTAGATAGGTCCAATACGAGTGAATCGATGTATAGCATAGGTTGCTGCATGTTGGCATGAGGACTTGAAGGTAATCCTATAAACAGAATGTTTTTGCATGCTTACTTTTCCATTTTATCCATTTTGAATAGTGCAATTTAGACTAGTATATTAATACTAATCGTCTTATGCTTGATATGCAGTGCATGTTTGGTGAGAATTCACCCCCTTCCATACACCTTTATGGTGGCTTGCAGGGTATTATGTAGATTTATTTCATATCCTTAGAGTACCTGCGTACAATTCTTATTTTTCATTTTTATTTACAAGATATCCTTCGCTGCAATATTACTTGTTTACAATATACTCCTTCGTTTGGCAATAGAAATAAAGTTGAAGGATCGCGAACTAGCCGCGAGGACCTTAACGGCGTTACCCGCTGAAAATGCACAATGGCAGAAATTCCACAGAGAAAAAATCATTCGCCTTGACCGGGATTCGAACCCGGATCCCCTGATTTCCGGCCAGGTGCTTTACCTTCGATCCTTCAACTTGTTATACAGTAAGCACCTTAGTGTTTTAAGTTCGGCCTTAACCTCTTGGACGGTTGCGCTATGCGCACGACTTCGACTGCTTTGTGGCATAATATGCCTAGCAGTTCGAGAACATCTAGCTCCTTTAAGGCCTCTTATATTCCACAGGGAAAAATGACGCCTCGGTAGCTTAACTGGTAAAGCACCTGGCCGGAAATCAGGGGATCCGGGTTCGAATCCCGGTCAAGGCGAATGATTTTTTTCTCTGTGGAATTTCTGCCAATAGAAATAAATTCCCCTTTCCAGGGATAATAGACTAAATATGATACTTTCAAGCATATATTTGTTTTAATTAATGTTCCTAAGACACCATTAATGCATCAGTATGCACTTCATTTCTAATCCTTTTTATCCTCACTGCCTCAGATTAACTGTTATTCCATTGATTTCCTGTTTTTCCTTGTAGCAAAACATTAAAAAGATCAACTGACCTTGCAAAAGTTGCCTACAAATATCAAGTTCCATGACCTTCAGCTGCTTTATAATCGGCAGCTCCACGCTGTGCATCTTAGATCCCTTGAACACAACATTCCAATACATTTATTCCTGCAAGGCTTATTTGTGAGCCGCTGTTTTGTGTTCTATAATTCTCCAGCGTTAATATCTCCTTGTTATTGTAAATTCTGAGTCCGAAGACTGGGGTGATATGATTGTACAAAATCATGGATTAACGTTTTTTTCTAAATCCAAACAGTATTTATTATTGCGAGTCCATCAACCCCCATTCTGGATTTGGTCTCCTAACTCCTCGTTGAATCTGACTGATACGAGAAACGTAAGTGTCCACCACTAAAAATTGAATCAGCCATAAGTATCGATACCATGAGTAAAATCACGACTGCTCATACACCAATGATACAAAAGAGACCGGAAGATACAAAACAGACTGGAAGAAGACTTTATTATCATTGGATTTACGCAAGCACACTGAAAGGGGCATTTAGAGATAACTGCGCAGAGACCTCAGGGCAGAGAAAGGGTCCCGAATACAAGCCGAATAAAAATGTTGGCCATGTTGGATAAAGATGTGTGGGGGACAACGCGCCCAATTGTATTAGATATACATATTTGCATTTTTATTGCCTTATCTGAAAGAGCATTCAAAGCCAATGCAATCCTTTCCTCCCACTAGCCAATCTTTCTGGGCGATAGTCAACTAAACGCTGAGACAATAAACCCATAAAAAAGGGTGCATCATCATTTATGTATCACAAGTCAGCCGACAGAAAAATTAAAAAAAGAGTTGCAGAAGCAGCCCGTAGCAGCGGTTGGCCAACCGAATCTAGGCTGTCGATAATATAGCAAAATTTTGTGGTGGAGACATACAAAGCAAGTAGGAAAAGAAAAAGTGAATAAATGATGGCATAATAACGAAGGAAGAGAAAATATCATGGTGAAGGATGAGATAGGTAAAAAACACAATACAGATAAAAATTTGCACTTTACTGTAAACCGCTTAACAAGGTATCATATCTCTCGGGTAGTTCGATGATGTACTTATAATGCCTCCAAATCCTTAATTGCGTTACAGATTGTAAGTAAATGCATGCAGTTAAGAGTTAAAAGAAGGGAACGATATAGTTGGTAGAACCGGTGTAGGCATTATTTTCTTCGTAACTGAAAGCTTTCTGGGTGCAGAGCTAAGAATATTGCGTGAAAGGAGGCTGGATTATTGATCCCGAAATATACTCTCCGTATCGCATTCAGGAAGGGACCGAAAGTTTACTGATAAATCTTGAACATGATCAACTTTCAAACTTGAAGTCAAAAATGGAGAAGCCATAATCGCGAAACCGATCCAATGTACGACACCAGGTACCACAGAGTAGTGTGCAATCAAAACAAGACACTGATATTGAAAGAAGCCTAAGGGTACTTCAACTGTCAGTATTTTCATGACTAATGGAGGATACAAAATGCTACGAAGCAAAACTAATAGTATTCTTCAGTGAAACAACGCAAAATTAACCAGAATACCTTTATTCTTACCTCATTAAAGCTAAACTTTGCGATTATGTGTAACTTTTGTTCCGGGAAATATCTGGTATTGACCCTGGCTCACCCTTGTTTTAGAAGGGCCGAGCGGAGAGAAAGCTAGGATTTATAAAAAGAGCACTAGGGAAATGTGATGAGAAGACAAAAGAGCGATGTTACTTTTCACTAGTTAGGTCCCACCTTAAGTATGCAGCCAGTGTATGGGATCCTAATGAATTAGGTTTGATCAAAGAACTAGACAGTGTGCAGCGTAGAGCAGCTAGGTTCGTTAAAAGGTGTTACGATAGTTTGAGTAGCGTTTCAGATTTAATAAAAGAATTAGGGTAGGAATCATTATCAGAGCGTATATTAAAGTACAGATTATATGCATTAGAGAAATTTCAATCGGATATCTTTACTGAAGATGTTAGGCAAATATTAAAAAAACCAGCATATTATGCTAGATTTGACAAATAAGATTAGATAGATAGATTGTCGTACCGATAGATTCAAAATGGCATTTTCCCACCGTACTTTAAGAGAACAGAATGGACAGCATGGCAAAGGAATGGGTGGGGGAAATATTTTGGAGTATTCTGTGGTGTATGATGCATGTATTAACCCCTTAAATGCTGTGGATACTGACAATCTATTTGCATGAGACACTATGGTTGCTTGTTTGCATGTTAGTAGTGCATGCTTGGTGATCTTCACCCCCTGCCACACACCGCGGTGGCTTGCAGGGTGTCATGTAGATGCAGATGTGGATGTAGAAGTGAGCCAACCCTATCCGTACCTGCCAGAAATGACAGATTTTTTTTAGCTTTTTTGGATTAATTACTATTCATGTTCATATACTTATAATGAACAACTATTTTGTTTCATCCTCTGCTCCAATCATGGAAACAGAAATCTTGTTAGGCAGTAGGAAAAACTTCCTGTATGTGAGAGATTGGAAGCGATATCACCAATAGCAAATGCATCATGTAATAAGACCACAACAGTTGCTACTCCGCACTCCGCTATTGGCGTTGAATGCTCATATCGACGGGTAAGAGAACGGAGTGGGGACTCACACGTCAGTTGATCCTATTGGGAGGAGTGTAAGTAATGGGTCTCCCGGCGGCGCGGGCCGCAACCCTCGTGGGAGCAAACATGACTCCCAGAGACCGCTGTGCTACTCGAGCCTCTCGCACAAACACACGGAAACCACCACGGCCCAGAGCATGCCTTTTTACCACGCTTCCAGCCTCTCACCTCGGAGCGCATGAGGCGAGGACATTTTTATCCGGAGCCCTCGTAAGGGGAAAGGAGACTGATGTCTCGGGGGCCTTACAGAGTGGCCGTGGGTTCGGCCGATGCCCACACGCTGACAACACTGCCCCACGAGCACCAATCCCCCACTGCCCCCGCATTCCACGCCCCCGGGACGACCACGGAGCCTTCACGCCCCCTTCTCTGGGAGCGGGCCGCTCATTTGGGGTGGCCCGCGGGGGATATACGGCAGCGGGAGAATGTTGAAGGCGCAAAGGGGTGGGAACTGGGGAATTGTCGGGGTCGGGGGGGCGTGGGGGCGGTTGGGCGGGTGGAGGGGGGAGGGGGTGGTAGCGGTTGCCCCCGAGGGGTGAAAAGCGCGAAGTCGGCAAGAAATGATTGTTGTTGTTATTATTATTATTAGCGTGCGGGGTAATATCAGAGTGGCCAGCTGCGCACGGAATGAAATACACGCCGGATGGAGTGGCAACAAGTTCCGGAGCGGAGTGGGAAGTCTTTCATCGACCCCGGCAAACTTTCAATGCGTTCTCAAAAGAGAGGGAATGTCATTTGACATGTACATAGCATACACAGATTGTCCCTCAAATAAGTAAACGGAAATGAGTAGAGCGTGTTAGCTCTCCATTTCCGAAATAGGAATTTTGATTATCAGGAAAATGATGAAATCTTTGAATTGACTTGGCATACTATGATAAAGTTACACTTGCATTGTGGTACATCTACATGTACATGGTACCCTGCAAGCCACCGTGAGGGTGGTATGTGGTATGAGCAATGAACTAAACACGGTGTATCTCTGGTTCACGTCAGATCACCGAAGTTATGCAACATTGGGCTGGAATGGAGGGGGTTGGACGGGTGTACAAAAAATATTTTGTGGCATTAAATTGTGAGAGAGAGAGACACGAACCGCAGAGCCATTCTTTTCCATACATAATCTATCGTTTTGCTCATGTGTTAATGAGAGATATTGCTTGGGGCCATAATCCCATTGGAAATTCAACAGTGAAAAATCGTACGATTAAAATGTTTTAAAATAAAGGGACATCCCACGGTTGAATTTAGGCTCAATATTTCTTCCATTGTTCGAGAGATTAAAGCTTATGATCATTAATGACGATGAACTTTGATATCCCTCATTCTTTTTTTAGAAAATTAGTGTGCAAACTTATGGGAGTAGTTTTATGAATAAATATGGGTCATTCCATTCCAATTCGACCAGCTTGCCAATTCAAACTTGAGGTCCGTTTGTAATAACTGACAATGGCGCCATATGCTTGAAAAACTATTTGACATCGTGATTCGAGAACTGAAAAAAACGAAATTTTGTTGTGATGATGATCTATTGAAAGCTTTCAAATTTAATTATTTTTAAGTAATTGCAAGCAAGTGTCGTACACATTCGAGTTGAGTTCAGACACTTACATAACATTGAAAAACTACTTTTGCAACTACTCGGAATTTGGAAGAAAAGATGCACTTTAAAATTCAATGGTAAAAATAAATAAATAAGAGCGATATTCTAAACGAAGCTCGTATAGAGCAGCAGCCATAGACGATGTTTACGAACTTTCTTCAACACTGCATCATGACAGGTTTCCTCGCCATATTTACGGTGAAAAGAGAGATATTCTTTCTGGTACAATGTCGACGGCATGCCATTTGTTGAAATGGCTGTCTTTATAACATTGTTAACTTAGTGAAACCCATCATGTGCAAAATTCAGCACAACTACACCACGGAATCGTACCTTGGAACAAACTTTATTCAACCTAGCTTGGCGATAATCGCAGACTGCATTATTTTAGCAGAGTGTCCAGTTTTTCTTGTATATTGTAGTAGTATGGAATTAAGTAGCTGATGATGACGTAGTCGAAGCAATGTTTCTTTAACGAAGAATATCAGCACAATAAAAATAAGTTTTCACTAGTGGTAAACAGAACGGTAATTCTTTACTCTGAATTGTGGATGTAATTGATGTAGTTCGTCAACATGCCTAACATCGCGCTGCATGCACATACGGTCCAGATTTCTCTACGTAGCCACCGAGTTAACTACCAAAAACTTCGTATCCTCCAAATGGATGCGTATGGTATGGGCGCCCATTGGTGTATGGCGCAATATTCTAAATCATTCGAGGTATTCGAGGTCGTTTATTTAGGATAATTATTCGAGATTTTGATTGTCGAATATTTTTCAGTGTTCGAGGTATCCGAATATTTGCGGATACTATTCGCACATCTCTAATAACAACGGAAACATTTAACACAAGTTTATCCAATAATTGGACATTTCTTTTTGTATCAGTACATACATTTTTATATCCTCGACTTATTGGCAAATGATTACGTATTCTGGTATATATGATGGTCATTTTAAGGAAGTTATGGTGTGGGGACGGTACATAGCCTGCAGTTTGTCGACTTACACCAAGGAGGTGGGTCATATCAGATTCTTCCGAATAAATATTATGATGCAAATTATGATGTCATAAATCGGAGAGTCAAAACATGTTACCGAATAGATTACCATGTTTTTGATGGCTTTATATTCAAGCTACAATCACTGCCATTGGTTGTTTTACGTCGAACGGCGAGGATGTTTTATTTTCAAGTAATTTATATGTATTTATGTTATGTTTACCTTCATGGTATTAAACATTTTTATACGAGTTGACACGTGTAAATCTCTGCGTTCATCACCACGTGAGAAGATTATTGCTAATTCCAAAAATGTCAAAAGGGTGAAATAACTTAAATTTTATGTCATAAATAATAAACATATACCCACAGCTATCAATTGGAGGACATTTTATGACTTCAGATTTTACCGTTTCGCACTGCTGGAAACCAACATTATTCTATATTTAATGGGATACCTAAAGGAGTGTAATTTACCGTAAATTATAAAAATTTGACTTAGAATTATACAATGTAAATGTTGATAAATTTGTTAGCTGGTCATAATAACATCTGGTGCCTTTTAAAAATCGTTGTTTTGTCAGTATAAATGCATGAATGTGCCATTCACATCAGTTTGAGCGTCATGGTCAGGGTCTTCTAATAGCATAGGCAAGGATTTTTAGCCATGAAATATATTCCTAGAGGTCTTAAGCTCCTCAAATTAACATTTCACCATGTATACTCGTATTTTCTCACCGCTTGAAAATTGCATTGCACTAAGATCCTTAAATATCTTGAATTTTAACGGCACGCCGGTTAAATTTGGCAGTGCGAATATTGTAAATGCGATTGGAATCAGTAATATTAGAGGAAGTGATTAGAATATTAAATGCATTTTTGGTAGTATAATTTGCTATTTGGTTTTGACCGTGTTTTAACTAAAATTGGCTATTTTAGTTTAAACACGGTCAGTTACGCAGAGGCACAACCGCCATCATTTGGAAATTATCCGAGGGCAGCTATAAAATAGCATCCTTCCACCCTCTACCTCGCTCTCACTCAGAGATATGATCAAAATGAAGCAACTTTGCCCAAGTGCAGACATTCGGAGAGATGCTCCCTGAGAGCGTGCTGTACTCGTAGATACGCCATCTACCTCGCTTATTGCTGGGCGCAACATGGCGTGTGATGAGGAGGAATATTGGGAAATATCCACGAGTTGCTGCCTGAAAAGATGCACAAAGCCTGCCGTCACTGTAACTTAATTCTCGTGCTCTTAATCCGGGGCTCGGTGCGCAGACAACCGAGGCTAATCCCTTCGCTTTGCTATGCCATCGGTCGTCGCAGCTCTTCGTGCCCCGGCCCCGTGCCGCAAACGGGGAGCGGCCATCGCGGGGCGCGAGCACCGTGCCTACGCGAATGAAGGCAGTAATGAGACAGGATCCTGGGTGGGACTGCGGGAGACAGCAATGCCTTTTGTAGGTGAGACATCGTCAAGGCGAATCTGGCAGCCATCGCCGCCAACCAGGGAAGTCGTGAACTTCAGGTTACACCGCCATATTCACCCGACTGGACAAGGGCCATGACATTTACGTAAATGTGAGTATGCCAGGGGCATATTTCACCTTTTTATAAAAACGCCGAAAAAGTAAATTTCATTTTGCACGGCCTTTGCCACCTCATAAAATTGATGGTTCCCTATTGAAGTTTAAAATTGCTCGATACACAAAGTAGTGCAACAAACGGATTTCTTGTTGCATTATCAAAACTATACTGCGAAATAAGGATCAAATTCGTTGAAGGTGTGGTAGCCGGGAAGATAAAATAATCGTTTAGGTGATGGTTATCACATCAAATCTACGGCGTTCAACGGAGATTTGCTGGACGTGGTGGTCGGCTGTGTCGGTTGAACACCCCAAACCCAAAAGTTACGGGTTGGAATCCTTCCTCGGGTATGGATGTCGTGCTTGACCCAAAACTGAGCCTAACATTAACTTCAGCGATACGAGCCTAGTAGTTATCCTCAACACCTCATTCCACCACTATGAGCTGAGGTAATTTTCTTCGAAAAACACTCTAAATATATTCCAAAATTGGAATAATTTGAGGAAAACTATTTGCGGTAAGGGAACAGAGAATAGTGTTTGAAAATGCGGATTTAATTAAGATTTGCAGAATTCGTGAAGTGAGCCCTGGTCTTTCACTGATAGAAACACATCATGAGTTTTATCTTCTCAATTCCAGAGTTTTTACCAAATTACCAAAGGCTTTTAATAAAATGCATAGCAATTGAGTTGTTTTCAGCAACAAATTATTTTCAGACCCCAAAAAAGCATTAAATAGACTCCCTAATGCAACAATTTATATTTGGCTTCCTCATGGAATGATTCCCTATCACTCTGTTCCTCACACCTCAAAAGACAACGAAGTATTAGTGTTTAAAAACACATCTACGGTAAAATTCACAATAAAACACTATTGAAACTAAGTTTTTATGCTATTGCGTACATTCACAATTTCTCACGGTAATAAAATGAGATTATTACGAAAAAGGTGAAGGAATTAATGGTTATTATTAAAATTAAACCAAAAATCAGTAATTCGCAGCCAGTAATTGCAGCAAATATTTTTAAAATGGCAGTGATATGGAGTGACCAGCATTTGTGCATTATTATGATCGCTAAATAACAAGGAATTCAGTAAACAGCTAAAATAAATCAGTGATTTAGAGTCTAGTTCAAAGATAATCGCGTAATATAGCTGATTCACTGAAAAGTTTCTAGAAGCATTTAATCTACGTTTATAACCATGTTCTACCTCTCGAATTGAGTTCATATGAGCTGAGTACATATGACTTCTCACTGTCTTACTTACGTATTTCTTCAAGGAGCTGACTCCTCACACATTCCTCTCTCGGGTTCATTCCTTACATCCCTCCACCCAATGTAAATATTTTCCACCCTCTGCACAGCTAACACAACACCGTACCTGCTGTCTTGGAGTTCATCATCACGGGGCCTCTGATGAGTGTACCGTACAGTTATCCTCCCTCTTGATTTTCTCCACCATCTCCTTCTGTTCAACTCCCAAGCATATAATCTTCAGAGTCGAAAAAAGAATTTTTAGATACATGATTTTCAGTGTGTAAGCCCTATCAGCTGAAGTATACTATAAGGAACTGATGAAAAAGAGAGCCGAAAAAATTTTCGTACCTAAGGATATCTCATATTTCGGCCAATTTTAAGCACTCCCAACGCATTTATATCGTGTTAACTTGAAACCAAACACCAAACTAAGGTAAATCAATATTTTTTCAAGTAAGTACGTGCAATCATTTTCTCTAAAGACTAAAATGGGTGGGACGGAGTTTTCTTTTCTTTTACGTGAAAAGCCATTACTCACTCATGTAAATACCATTCTAATTTGCGACCTGTATCGTAAAGGTTAGTAAATGAGGTTTCTATTGAAATGAGGTTGTGAGCTGTTATAACTACAAAGACTGTATCACAACATTCTAACGAACTTTATTGTTAGTCTAATTCTTGGACAGCTAACTCTTACACCTGATAGGGGACTCTATTGGCAAGGATATATATTGACAACTTTTTTTCTGGCAAAAACAAAAATGTGCATACAGTCACGAACATTTCAGTTCACACTTCTAATCCCTTACCCTTACTCGGAGGACTTGTGGGAATAAGATCATCAGAATTTGAAATCCCTTCCATATTTTCAGACAGGATTTGGTCAACGGAGTGACGACCGCATCCGGGGAAGGAACACCGGAGAGTTAAGCCCGCACAGAATCTCCGACCGAATGCCTTCGAGGGCGTCCACACCCTCGCCTCACGATCAGCGGCCGAGTCCCACAACCGTCTCACAAATGGATTGTAGGTAGCAATCAACCGACCGGCCCATGGCGAGGCCACGGTGTTGGCGGTGACGAGGACGTGAAGAGGATGGAGGAAGTTTAGGAGTCTTGGGAGCCGGGAGGCACATCGCGAGGGCAGAGTCTTGAGAAAATGCGGCAAAAATGGAGACTCAGTCGGTGAGAGGGTTGGGGTAGGTTGGGTGGGAATAAGGAGGCGTGGGGCAAGCAGGAGACGATTGGGACGGCGGCGGGATTGTCTCGGGGGCAAGGAAGGGTTTGAAATTGCCCTTCTACGTCTGGAGAAACCCTTTTTCCACGGCAACGCGAGCATATTAATGCTTCCAAATCGGGCACAAATGGTTAATCCAAGAAGCTCGTATCGCAGTGGCTTTGCTCCCCGAGGCGAGCACATTAGAGACACTCAAAAAGTTCAAATAGGT
Organism: Platycnemis pennipes; assembly: GCA_933228895.1. Taxonomy (NCBI): domain Eukaryota; kingdom Metazoa; phylum Arthropoda; class Insecta; order Odonata; family Platycnemididae; genus Platycnemis; species Platycnemis pennipes. The sequence goes on along the minus strand of OW121846.1, from coordinate 99,371,718 downwards.
AAGGGATGGAGGGAGTGGATGAAGGAAAGCCTTATTAGGGAAAATAAGGCTTTCCAAAGCAATAGAAACACAGGAAAAGGTGATTCTAATCTAGCAACCAATTACTCCCGTTCCTATCCTCCCAAAAAATCGGCCTTTGTCCCTTTTTATCTGCCGAGGAAGGAAAGAGAACTTGAAGAAATTCGTAGTTGCCACCACCCATTCCTCTAGACTTCTCTAAACTCCTTTCAACTACCAATTGCCAAAAAAATAAAACGCTTCCCTCATCTGACATTTTGTGACTATCTAAAAGTCGATCGTCGGAACATTTTGTTACTTCCTGTCGAAGTGTACAAAAACATGCCCTTGGCCACTGAAACCCACTAAATCAGAATGGAACATACAGAATTCAAAAACTGGCGGAGGATAAAATAATTTGACTAATGCGTAAGTATGTTTAAGATGAGAGACAATCCATAAAAAAAATAAATTTTTTGCGAGGAATGGGAGTTTTGATTTGCTGAGCTTTAAAAAAGGCAATGTGTGAATGTTCCTAAATTTTACCATGCATTGAAGTAATACCTCGCATTCATTTACTATATTATAAAATTACAGAACAGGAATACTCACGATTCCCACTACTTAATCGTGACGTTACTATGTAAGCGTTACTAACGTTTAGAAAAGGTACCAAAACACATTAAGCCTGTTGTTACTTATTCAGATGACGAAACTTCATACTGTCACAGTCTTTCTAGGGATTTACACTATTTGACATGCAGACGACTAAATTTATCAGCTTGTAAAAATTAGAATGCCTACAAGCTTAGGGATCTATTTGAGTTCGGGATGTGATACGTTCACCCTTTAAAACGTTTAAGTTATACGTATTCTTACTCAGATATTGTTTTCAATAATTTCCTCGAGTGAACGTAAAAACTGATATTTTGCCACATCCACCAATTTCGATCCCCAGTGATTTAATGGCACTAGATTCAGCTCCAGGAAATCAGAAGAAGATGTTTTTTGAAAGCATCGTATACCATAATACTGAAGAAACGATTTATAACTTTAATATGACAAAGGCAGTAGCTGAAACTTATGATTTGAAGAAATAATTGGCAAATGTAATTTTTACGGGTGCAGGAGCTGATACTTTAAAGAGTGATAAAATCAAACTTCAAATGAATTTTTTTTCACATTTTCAGCCAAAACGTCGTCATAACCTTGTTTTTGAGCTATCACACTCACAGAGATGGCGATAGGACCGTAAAAAAATGCGGCGTAGTTTTCAAGATTCCAGGAACTATTTTAACTCCTATTTTCTTATCGCAACATTTTCGAAGTAGAAAACAACCAGCTGCGACTAATCACTACTATATCTACGCAACTATTTTACCTTAATGGAAGGTGTTACTCACAAAATCATGTGATCATCAACAAATTAGTTCTCTTTCACTCTTGACGTGGAGTACTATGTTGAACAATTGATGGTGTAATATAGTCACATTATATACCTTGTGGGGCGGAGTTACATGGGTCCACGCAGCCAAGGTGAACATTTTATAATCCCACCACCCATTCACTCCTTAATAGCCGGGTAGGTGTTTCCTGTAGCTCTAAATGATGGGTTAGGCCCTTGAGCGTCGTAACGCGATTAATACGATGATGGGCACAGTGCCAACGCCGCTACCGACTTGGCTACCGTAATTCTAGCTGGATGCCGTTCACTGGTGGTGGCAGTATTTAAAATGCAGCAAGCGTCTTAAGCCATACCTACGATGGGCCAAACGAAGCAGTAGTGATCCCACCTAATGCTGACCATAATGCTGGTAGCAGGTTTCATCCTAATAGCATTCATGCAGGAAGTATGACCAAATACTTCACCGGGAATTAATCCACTCACTAGCAAACATCGATTTGGTATTTCACATAAGGAACCTGATACTTCAGTTTGGGTAGATTCTAGCACTCATATCATGCATAGCTATAGTCAAATTTGAATGCATGATTTTTACATACCTCATAATCCCTTCCACTTCTGCACTCGCCCACAACCTGCTCACGAAAAACTACCTCAAGCATCCCGCCTAACAGGATATCTCTCAACATTGCTTAATTTTTAAAACTAGTAATTTTTCTAGCGGGTTCCCCACACAAATTGTCACTCCATCATCACTAGCGTGGTTAACAGTTTTGGGCGTAACACTCGAAATCGTTCATCGTAGGTATGACGGTTGAAATAGAAACACTGCAATGTCCACACACAGTATTTCTATTTCACCACTACCGTGCTTCACAGAAGGGAAGGACAAGTCTTAAGGCCGCTTTACACGATACAATTTTTTGTACAATTTATTGTACAAACTCTTGCATGAGGAAATTGTACCGTGTAAAGCGGCAAATTGTACGAAAACTTGTGCGATTGTCTGAATGAGTGAACAGGAAATATAACGTTTTCTAATTCCATTCAGACAAACATACAGTTTCGTTCAGTCTATACAAGAGTTTGTACAAGAAATTGTGCAAAAAATTGTATCGTGTAAAGCGGCCTTTAAAAGCTAGTGGATAGCGAACTTCCCCGATAACCAACGCGTTCGAGACAGGGCGAGCCTTACCTAAAATCACCACGTGTCCCAAGAAAAGGGGATAAGGCTCATCTACATCTATCTATCTACATCTACATAATACCCTGCAAGCCACCATAAAGGTGTGTGGCAGGGGGTGAACTCTCACCAAGCATGCACTACATAACATGCATAAAAAAAGATTAGCGTTTATATAGGTAGGTAGGTACTGTTCAAAACTACACTATTTAAAAAAGATAGAAATAGCAAAGCTTACATGCAAAACCATGCTGTTAGTTGGGTTAGCTTTAAGTCCTTATACCAACATGAAGCTATCAATGCTATCCATTGCTACACTCGTACTGGATATATTTACCGTTATTCATATCCCTAATAGTACGAGGAAAAACGGACATTTTGAATCTGTCAGTTCGGCAATCAATTTCTCTAATTTTGTGATTATGGTCCAGTCTACCATAAGAAGTTGGGATCAATCGAAGAGTGGTGATTTCAAACGCTGTATGGAGTGCGCTCAGGGCATGACATACGCTCGCCAGTGCAACAAGGACGGTTGGGTGGAGAGAGCCATCTTAGAGGTCTCCCAACACGATGCTGGGGGCACGATCATTTCACTGCCCTCCGCGTGCCACCCCGCTTCGAGAGAGGAGCAATAAAAGCCATTACGAGCGCCCGGATTACGACCGGTTCGTGCCTTTTACGCCCCGCTGTTTCAATGCCACCGTGCTCCTCCAACTCAGCCCCACTCATTACCAACATTAATAACATCCCATTCTTTCGGCCCCGAAAGGAACAAAAAAACGGGCTGGGAGGAATCCTGCGACTTGAGCATTTGACCTCAACACATAAAATTCTCATTTTAATCATTTTCTCCCTCGGTAAAGAGTGAGATTGGGGAGGATGGTTAATGGGGAGTTCGCGTACTAGAATAAAACCGTGATGCCCCCTCGGGGCACTTGCAAATCTCGGGAGCGGAAACCGCAGAGCACCGTGCGTCAGGAAGGAAACCTCGATTTCCGTGGGAATCGAGGGAAAGGGGTGGAGAGATGAGGGGTCGCGGGGGTCGATGGTTGCTCGGAGTGTGTCGGGAAGAGGGCAGCCTTTCGGCAATTGCGCGGCGAGGGTAAACGAGGTTCGGCGACGGGCGAGTCGACTGTATCCCCCTCTCTCCCCTCAGGATCCAAGGGGACTCCCAGCTACCCGTGTAATTAAACTTCATAATGGAATAAACCGAGCGCCTAATGTGAGGTGGTTAATTTAAGAAGGTTACATCCAGAAAAGATGTTTTACGCCGGCCCATTATTATACCAGCCTCCGGAGACGAACCGGAGCGGCAGGCGCACGTGCAAAAACACATTTTCGGTTGGGCCGCGCTCGTCGGCCCACAGGTCTCGGGACGGAGGCCATGTTTCCTCCAAACCCCTCGAGAGGAACTAAGGGGAGGAAAACACGGCAACCCTTGGGGTTCATTTACCCAGGGAGGGTCTTAAAAACAGGGATACTTCTTCAAGCAACTAGTCGCGGGGCCTCAAACCACTCCTAGATATTTGCATTTGATCAGCAGGAGTATATCTACTAAAATAACATTTTGAATGAAGAAATATTTTTCGTCCTTTGGTGAATTTAAGCTTAATGCCAAAAATGTCTGAGAATTTTGAACTCATAATTTTCATGGTCAAGCTTCAAGCTATTTTCTCATATTCCCAGCTTGGCGACTATATTCATCACCGGAATCGTGAGTTGCATAAAATAAAAGAAGTCGCAGAACAAAAATGCTGGCCCAAGAGTGTGACATTTGTAGGAGAGTGCTGAATGTGGTAACAAAATGTCTAAATATTTTTCAGAACGCAGGCAGAAAACTTGCTGCTGCAGAGTTACTTCTGATATTTACTCTTGATGATCTATTGCACGTTGAAAAAAAAATAAACAACTTAACTCTCTAAATTATAAAAAGCCATTCGTGATGTGAATTTTGTACGAAAGTTGGCCATGGAGACAAAAGCAAGGTACTAGGTCGTGCTACATAAAATATGATACCAAATGTGCATGAAAATCCAGGCAAACAATGATTTAACTTTGTGACCGTAAACACGCTGAATATGATTTCATTAACACAGAACACCCGACCTATTTCTTTCTTCTAAATTGTTTTATATTGCTGTATTTGGAACATCGTCTGAATTATTCATTCATAAAGTACCCGTAAATCTTCCAGTAATCTGCATATAATGTTTTGAAACATCCAAATTGTCCTGGATGCGAAAAGTCTTTTTTAATGCGCAGAACACCAGTTCATTTTCTTATAGCTGGAACTCATTCACCTGTTTTTATTAAAAAAATTCTATTACAGAAATTTCAATCAGATAGCTTTACTGAAGATATTAGGCACATATTAAAAACCCCAGAGTATTATGCTAGATTCGACCAGTTAAACAAGATTAGAGAGATAGATTGTCTTACTGATTGATTCAATATGGCATTTTCCCCCGTACTATAACAGAAAAGAATTGGCAGCATAGCAAAGGGATAGGCAGGAGAAATATTTTACAGTAGTCTGCAGTGCATGATGCATGTATTAATCCTTTAAATACAAATACAAGCAACTATATGGTCTCATGCAACAATCTAGTTGCATGAGACCATATAGTTGCTTGTTTGCATGTCAATAGTGCATGCTTCGTGATATTCACCCCCTGCCACACCCCCTTGCGGTGGCTTGCAGGGTATCATGTAGATGTAGATGTAGATGCTAGAGAAAAATTACTTGCAAGTTACTATCAATTACGAAGATTGCTTGCCGGCACAGTTAAATTGAGCGTTATAAAAACATCTCAATGATAATATGTATTTTCTGTATGCTAGTATAACTTTTTTCTCTAATCCCGTTAACAGGAGAGTGGTGCTTCATACATCATTTCCTTCGAGAAATTAAAACAAAAATATCCTTGGAGACAAATCTATCATACGGAAAAAAATTGTACGATCTTTTGTGCTTCCCCATCTAAATGCAATACCCTACACAAAACTAGTACATTTTTTTATACAAAGCCACCACTCTTCACTTTGATACATGTCTAATTTCTTTTTTTTTTTATCATTGGGAAAAACCAAATGGCGAAGAAACTCCACTTGGTTTGCCATTTTAATCACGGCGAGAACGCCGGTTGGAATAAGGAAAAGCTCTCCCTGAATACGCTCAAACCCTTATAATTCCCTTTGTGATCACGGCAGCAAATGATGCAGCGCAAATCATGAGATAATCACCCTCGCTAAAAGAAGCACCAGCAATCATTTAAAACGGCGCGGGGGAAACCCGAGTGGGCGAAGGGGGGAATACACGACGAAGGTGAAGTGATTATGTCTCTAGTGCGCTGAACATCGGTAATTGGGGAGGAAAAAAATAAGATTTTTCCATTTCAGCATTCGAATCCATTCAGAATTAACTCAACCCGAAGAAGGGAGAATTTCCAATTCATTTCCACGGGCGCTATCCAGGGCCCCAAGTGTCTTCAACCCGTGCACTCACAATAGCTGACGGGATCACTTCTTTCGGGCCCGAAAATGATTATGAGCCGTGTTGCGGTGGTTAGCTCATTTTCCCTAACCTCGCCCTTTCTCAGAGTCGGCGAAAGGACGGAAAGGAAAAGTGGAAATTTTTACGGAGTTCTCCTTGCATATTTGAGAGTGATCGAGCTTGATAACCTCACTAATACGGCGCACTTACGAGGAGTGCTGGGACTAATGTAATTATATATGGCGTGCTTTTTTGCCACAAATTATGTTATAGTGCGTCTCCATGATTTTAACTTACGGAATGTGAATTTAAAATTGCATTTTACACTTCAAAACCTGAGCAAAAATACACTTATAATACTCGGAACAGAACTGACGCTGTGGTAATATTGAAAGGTAAATAAAACAGAGAAAAGTTTTAAGGTCTCTATATAAACTCTACACATGTAGAGTTTACATAGTAATGTAACGTGACACTACGTAAGGGTTTATATAGTTATGTAATGTGACACTAATATAAAAACTCTGTAGGTATTAATGTATTTTACATCGAGTTTGTAAAGAAATGCAAAGTGACACTACTTAAAACTCACGCTAAAAAATTTCAATACACAGCCATGAAATAAAGACGAAAACTTTCCTTAGTCCAAATTATCATCAGATCTTTAAAATAGATTTTTTTTAATAATGAAGAGATATGTAAAAGCATAGATAAAACTCAATTATACATCTGCAGACTTGCCATTCAGAACATCTCAACACTATGCCATAATGAAATGTGGTTTGACCTTACCTTCCTGCTACTAAATCCAGCTCCGTGCTGACGTGTTCATTTTTCATTGACACTGCCCGATTTGTAAAATTATTTGCGCCTACATCCCTGGCGACTCCGCTCTGATTTCGAACGCTGCGCAAACTGTTACTATCAATTAGTTATTATTTTTTGTAGTAGTATTGCATTGTTCTTTAAGGGCTTGGGTGAAATTTGATTTGCAGACTTCCCCCACCCTCTCCCCCGCTTATACAGATTTTTCAAAGAGTTTGCCCCCTCCCCCCACGATTCGAGGTGTTTTTGCGCCCCTGCCCTCGCTAGCACTTAAACAGGCTTAGGACTAGCCAAAAGGCTAAAGTCGTTGAACTTTATCCTAATTGAGTAATAATTAGCATGTCATGTGCGTCCGAGCACGGATTTGAAAGTGGGAGGAAGCTCCGATTCAAGTACCCACCTAGGCACTCCACTTTAGGCTAGATGAAGAGGGGTTAATCGGGGATCAGGCGGACAAGAAGTGCTTTCAACGCTTGGGAATAAAGCTCCGAGGAGTAAAGAGGGTAAAATTGAATGAAAGAGACACGAGTGATTTTAAAGTTCCGCGTTCCTTGGTTTTCCACTCGAATAGTGTGGGCAGGATTAGAGCAGCTTCCAGGGTGGATGGCGAGACGAGTGGCATTGCCTGGTCTCGCTGGAACATAGTAATAAGAAAAAAAGAGTTCATAGTCTGGCACTCTAATTTGCCCATCACTTAACGTGCGAGGTTCTTCCTTCTCTCGATCATCTTACACGCGTGAATGGATCTGCATCTACAAGTTGCGATGCCTCTCGCATGCAAACTCCGCTCCGATTCAACGTGGTCTTGGAGTGAATTATATGATAGATACTGGAGCTGATCAAGATCTTTACGATTCCAAGGGATTATTGGCTCTCTGTGAGGATCAACTTTAAGGGTGGGGGCCGGAATTAGGTCGAGGAAGTTTGATTACGACTGCGGAGCTTTCTGCTTGCAATCCGGTGGTTTTATCAATGTAAATGGTGTCCTAATTTCATTAACATTTCATATCCAGGGAAATTTTACGTACTCTGCTATTGGGTTGATATTTCTTGGAACTGGAACTTGGACATACTGTGAAAATTAGTCATCATAAAATATGGCTCATCTCTCCGCTCGATTCTGCTACCAGCTAGCATATTGTTATCAGTATGACTCTTAACTTTTATGTTTCGCTACTTGCTCAATTTATTTTTCCCGAGGTATCCATTTGCAGTTACTCCCAATCGATTCCCCATTCGACTGAGTTCGTAAGAAGAACATACACCAATATTGTGATTTTGTCTACTCACCCAGTCCAACGAATACATTTCCATAACTAACTCAAAGTAACACAACATATCAATACTAAATTTGGTTTTTGAGAGAATTTGGTGAATATATCAATTAAAAAGGTTGGATTAATTTACATAAATGAAAGATAGACTTCTTCAAATGCTCGAAATATATAAAGTATAAAAAAACATCAATACCGACTTACAATACACAATGTGTACATGTTTTATGTTTACATGTATATTTCACATATATATTGATGGTACTTAATTCAAGGATTCCGAACTTGCCGCAAAAACTATAACAGAGTAAAACGCTTAATTTTGTACAATAGTAGACATTTTAGCCCATGAATTGTCAGCAAAGTAACAGTAACCGAATAACAGTAGAAGAGTAGTATTGGTGAAGATGAACGACGTTTTCCTGCATTGGTCATTACAATCAGCTTTATGTCCGAATCCATATAAAATTTCCACCTGTTTTAGAAAATTTAATTTTCACCACGGACTGCAATATTTTGTTCATTCACTAAAATTATAATTATTTACTCCGATAATCAAAAAAAAATGGTAATGGCCAGCATGACTCCAGTGGAGTGGCGTTTGACTCGAGGCTGCAGGACAAGCAGCTACAGAGAGAGACGGATTATGGAAGGGTTTGCACGTGAAGTATGCTCTGGAATTTTCTGGTAGAATAAGCTTTTACTGAGTGATGTGCGGGGGAGGACTGGCGGTGAAAGAATTTGCCCATCTCGATGAGAAGCTGCCGTGCACACCCCTTTTCTACCGCTTGTGCCGACCCTTCCTCGCTTTGCTGCTCCCACGACTGTGAGAAACTCTACAAATGCCCGAGGTTGTCAGGCGCACGAGAATGTAATGCTGTCGGACATACGTCCTTATCCACTCGGCGATATAGCGAATGCGGAAGGTGGCACTGGCTCCAAAATTACACAAAAGAAAAGGGTCCTCGTAACAGTGGGTTAATTGTAATGATAGTGGTGAGAGTCAGTGGAAGACATGCATCAAAGACGGCGGAAGAAGAGTTAATCTTCCTCCTTTCGATTTTAAGGTTATTGTTAATGGCATAAATGGGAGGGATATTTTTGATTCGTAAAACAAACCTTACGACCGGGTGCACAATTAGGAGAAGTAAAAGGTTTTACTCGTATTTACTGAAAACAATTCTGTAGAGGTTGTTTCATTTCCACAATGCTTCCGGAGTTATCTGCAGCGTTATAAATATCAAAAACTTCCCAGCAAACTGGCGTTAACAGAGGTAAGGTTTGTGAAATATCAAAGCTTTGTTCGGAAAGGAACTTAATGCAACCTTGATTAGGGTGATAACTTGCCCACAATGGGGGCGTTTACTCGGAATAGAAATCGCAATTTTGTACACGAAATCGTTAGATGGAAACGAAAAAAGAATTTTAGTGAAAAATTAATCTTCTAACCACAACCATTCAATCATAAATCAAAAATTAAAATAAGGAAAAGGTGACGCCCACCGAAAATGCCACTGTGATAACATTGACGTCATTTTCCTCCCGTCCTTGAATGCTTTTAGGGGAGGGGAAGGGAGTGGACGTGGATTCTCGGAAGGTCTGCTCACACAGATCCTGTCGCAATAGCTCCGATTGGCCGAGTCAGCTGTGTCCCCCCCATTGCGATAAGGCAAAGTAGCTTCGCGGGCTCAGTTGTGATTGGACGAAGTCGATAAACGTCAGAGGTTGCACCACGCCCACTCTTCCGAAAGGGTTAAAAACATCAGTTTTTCGCCGCTTATAACTCGAAAAATATTTGTCGGATCAAAAAACGGAAAAATACGGGTCTTTTTATTTTACAAACTCTATCAGATTCGGAAATAAAAAAAATTTGGTAAACGACCCCATTACAGAAAAGGCAAAATATTCAGATATTTAAATGTATTTTACAACAAAATTATCTTTAAAATTCTTCATAGCATATCTGACAATACTGATACTATGTCTTTACTCATCTATCAAACACAAAGTCCTCACTGTTATGAGAATCTGCAAACAGGCAATACTAGTTTCTACTCCTACTATCGTTGCCATTAAAAGGAGAACAATCAATCTGAAGGATGATTCATGGTTTAAGGAACTGACTGAGCAATATCATGTCAATATTATTTGATCTGAGCTCGATTATCTGAGACAAATACAAGGATAACAAAGATATTTGAATGAAGGTGGGTTTCGCTTAACGTAACCAACACCGCAATGTCCTTTCATCGGCCATTATTTACGGATGCTATCACAAATTTCACTTCAAATCCGTACTTTACGTGCTGACATGAAGCAATGTTGCACATGGCATGTGTAAAATAGATCCAGTATGAAAAAATTGATGCAATTTAATGTGAACCAACAACAAAACTCTTCCCGGAATCAGAAAATTGGTACTGTAGAGTTACAACACGGATTCATGGATACTTCACCATTCACGGCATTTTACGAGAAGCAGTGCTCTGTGTGTGCTGTGTTCCGGTCGTTATTACACGCGCTAATGTCTTGTATGGGCATTTATGCTCCTATTCTAGGCCCGCGGACTTGGCCTTAGCTAAGTTCCCGTCATTTTGAGAGCTGTAAATGCTACTTATGGTACTATCGAGGGATATAAAAGCCCTCAGTGGATACTTGGCAGATTTAAAGCAAGAATCCAGAGGATAAGTAACTGAAATACTTTCACGAGCAATTTCGCAGACGGTAAAATTGTTTTCATCATCTGATGATGGGAACAGTTTCACTTTTGCACAAAAATGACAATAAAAGTAGCCTATGCTCGGCAAATAAAAATTCAACGCCGGCTGTAAAAGAGCAGATTAAAAAGGCTTCGGGGAAACCACTCACACATCTGAACCAGGAATAAATATATTACAATGGGCATCATCGAGAGAAAAAATGCATTATAAATTCATAAGCCGACGACGGTTTATCGCGAAATAATATGGAACTATATGGAATTAAGGCGCGTGCCTTCAGATTAGCGGAATGGCTAGGCCGAAAGCAGGGGCAAATTTACCAATGTTACTTAATTTCCGGCACACCTTCTTCTCCCGGTTAACGTGCACCAGAGGTTATGAAACCTGGTCGAACAACTTTTTGCACACCAAGTGTAAAAAACTTTTCACCAAGTTGTTTCAATTTTTTTCAAAAACTTTCTGTGCAAGCATGGTTGCTAAATAATTTAAAAGGCTGAATTTTTGCTACGCTACGTACCCAACGTTAGTTAAGGAAATTATGAAACAAATTCAAGATGAACTACCAATAAGCACGTCAACGTGCACTCGAAACCTCAAATGCAAATATAATCACGACGAGCCATCGTCGGATCTTCTCGTCATAAGGCGAAACGCGGACGGCCACCATCGCTAGAGGCGCCCTCGCCCCGGTGAAGGAGGGGCGCCCTGTGATGGAAGATGCGGCCCGTGACGGTCTAGGTGCAGAGGAGCCGTCGCTCCATCCAAATCCGCGCCCAACCTCCCACGCTCCGAGACAGAGAGAGACGGTCGAGCGTCTAATAATTGCATTTAGATAAATCCACCCTCTTGCCAACTGCTCATCTTAAAGATGGAAGGCCGGGGAAAGGGAATGGCCGTCCACCCTTTCAGAAGGAGGGGAGGCGGCTGGAGGAGCGGGGAGCGCGGCTGGCCGGGTGAGTGGCAAGCGGCCGGCCTTCCGCGCGGAGAAGGGCCCTCGGGACTTGAAAGGCGAGGACGTGGGCGAGGGACGGATGAGAACTTGGCAGCCCCGCCCAAGCCGTGGGCCCTCAGCGTCAAGCCAGCCGTCCACTGCTCGCAACCCCGCACCCACCCCCCTCAACTACTATGCGCTTGGGTATTGTGAACGGCTTATGACATTATGCCTTTTGGGAATGTAAAAAAATGAATACATCAGAGCGCAGGCGCAAAGCTCAAAAGTTCCGTAAGCTCGAGTAATCCAGTCACACAAAAAAATGAATTGAAGTAAGCCTCAAGGACCTAAAGAGAAGAAATTATTTTTCTGGGAAAAGAAAGACTAAATCCATTTCAAGTGTTACATGAGCAATGCAAAACAACTTTAAAACAAGTACGTCACGCAGATAATTGGTTAAAAATTATTGAATTGCTTTGGTTTTCACTCCCCCTCTACCCAATACATCCAGGCATTTTTAAAACTGTGGAGTGGGTGGACTCTACTGGGTCAATGCTACGACGAGTAGGCAACAAGTGAATAGAAGATCAGAACATACTTAAGTATATACCGGGATAAATATTTTGATGCCTTGTGAAAATTAAAAAAAAAATGAACCGTGAACGTCAACTTCATCGATTAGTACTAGAAGGATTTTCCGCATTGGCTGGGATTGCTTTTCCTGACGGCAGGATATTTTGACTGGACGGTTTATGCGCGAGGTAAACACTTCACAGAATGGAAACTTCCTCAAACATCGTAACAGATGATTGGCCTAAGTTGTCCGCTTCAAGACTTACACAAAATCCGATGATTTTCATCGTGTAATCGCGAATGACAACCCTCGCTAATATGCATTTGCTCTGAGAAAATTTACTAATAAATTACTTAAAACGGCATGGCACAGAAAATCTTAAGCAATGTGATCCATTGATAAAAGTTAAAGAATGAGTTATTTTCTTGGATTAACTGGGATAGGTATACGATACACTCAAAAGATATGGCGCGATAGTTTATTTTAATATCCGTACTGAATTTCGCAGGAAAGCCTGCTAGGCTATAACAATAGCAAATGGAATACATTGGGAACGGTAGTTAGAAGGTTTTCCATGGAAAATCCGTGTCAAAGAGGGGCATAGTCCGTTACTTAAGTTGAGAATCTATAAGTTTAGGGACTAGTTCGTACAAAATTGCAAGGGCTCGCTCACTACGGCAAAAGAAGAGAGCTAAAAACTTAGTCAACCCTATTTTTCAACCGACAAATATCATCTAATTTCATATGAGGTAATACCCTCCCTCTACTCACTTATGACAGTTTCAGGAAATATTAGCTTGGCCTTTAATATCGGCCAAACTTTGGACAAATTGTGATGTCGGAAAAAGAACTGGATATTCTTTCCGAAAAAGATTAAAATAGAGAGAATTCAAAATGTAGTTTTATGATTCCGGCTTTATATTATCTATTGGTACATATTTTGCCGATGTACACACATATAATCAGCACGTAAGCATAAAAATGGACATAAACACCATGTATAGGTACAGATTTTTCCAAATGGAAAGTTTGAAAGCCAAATTCGTATCACTTAACTTTCCATAGTGCTTCTCCAGCCCCAAGAGCGGCAAGATGAAAGCTGGCACATTGGAATAATAGCTGCAGAATTATATTCTATAACAAGCTGCCGTAATAAATAACTTCATTGCTCAAATCAAATGACACGAAATATACATTGCATGTCTTTAATCACATATAATTCCACGAAGTTTATACACATCACGGTGATGAATTCACAACTTTCGTAATTATAGCGCACTCGCCACTAAAACTCAAAACTAGTAATTAGATGGTAATGCATTGATATCCTCTCACATGAAACATGAACAAAAAATAAAAGAACGTTTTTTGGAATTAATAACGGCATGTATCCCTCCGCGAATTTCGTTCGAGTGGTAAAAAAATGTGGTCCGTAGATTTCCATAAACGGCTTCTAATTTCCATTCTTCGACCGTGGTTTTAAATAATTTAAAAAAAATCGCCCACATATTAAAGCGATCTGTGATGCCATCGATATTTCCGATGCACAGCGTACGAAATCGCAAGATTTGACTTGCCATTCCCCATTCATAGATGTTATCGGTGGAGGAGAATTTACATAATATGCTACCCATCCTCTCGCCTCTGAAATGCAAAAGGAATAGCCGATCATTCATCATTTTGACGCCTTACATGGGCCCAAATGCGTTGACCAAATCATTTCTGTTCCCCGAGGCCTTGGCCGGACGCGTCCTTTCTCAGAGCCAAGCATTGCGACGGAAAAGCAGAATGGTTCCTTAAGTACTACTTAAAAGTCGCTATGGTTCATATTCATGTTATGAGAGTTAACGCTTGATTAACTTGAATAGCTAAAGCAAAAATGAAATGCATGACTGAGATGGGGAAAAATACAAGAGCCGGAATCTAATTGTCGGCACCTTTCACAATGCTTGACTGCTATCTGAATCTGATTAAACACAAGTTCATCGGATAAAAATATTCCATTGAGTTTCACCAAGCTGGTAAAAATTAAAAATTTCTCTTAGAACAATAACTCAAACTTTAATTCCAAAACACTTCATGTTTGCTTGCCGAGATGGACGCTCGTATTATAGAAAAACTGACGGATAAAAATCTTTCAATTATTAGGCACAATTTAATTCTAATATTTACTCAACCCGTTCGTGGAGTAAATGTTTAAGTTAGCAAACGCTGGGTGGTAATTCGTTAGACTTACGGAACATTTGGGAGTTCGGTGTTGCATCCTACCTAAAAGCCTACCCTGGCATTTATTTCTTAAACATGCCTCCGCATAATTGGCAGGAACAAACAGGCAGGTGAAAGCACATTTGGCTAAGCCACTCGCTGAAATGATTATCTACATTCCCATGCTGTTCGAGTAATTGCTCCACAGAATCTTGTTCTGCCCGAATGTTGATCAGTCTTGAAAGTAACTTCCCCGTATTTGTTATCAAAGGGAATTTTTCCTTGTCCTGAGCTCTGGCATTTATATTACTAATCCCATCGCTCACTATTTTTTTATGGGTAGCACCAATTTGATTTCATCTGGTCCAAACGGGAGAGAAATCTAAATATGAAGATGGAAATGGGCCTTCTCCGAGATACACTGCTTCCTAATCGACTGAAATAAATTCTGCAAATATCATTGCGTCAGACGGCATGACACAGGATTGGACGAGAAGCTTAATTTTTCGTGGATTTCCTTGTAAGGGTCGCGCATCAAACGTAATTTATTTTAATTTATACAACATTCAAATTTTTCACCAAGGCAATATATCATTAGAATGCCACGAAGATTTTGCCGAAACCTTTGAGCTACAATGATTGTTGCCATTCAAAGAGTTGCCAGAGAGCTTTGTGCACAAGAAAAGACTTGATGCAGGTAAACCTATTTATTTTCTTTCTGTTTCAGCAAGTAAAAATGGTGCTTTGAAAGAGAAAAAATATTGTCAATGAACTGTAGTTCAATATTTGTGAATGAATTTGCAGATAAAATACACATGCTTCGTTTTCGTGCAAAGGAACTTAACTTGTCGACTCATAAAATAGTGATTAATCTCGGCGCAACTGAAATAGGAAGCCTCAGAGAAACGATACAATTTCAGCAACGCTTAATTCCTCAGTGCACATTTAATGAGACTAAGACCATCTAAAAGTCATGGCCCAAAAAAAGGCTGCCAAAATATCCCACATTGCCCATAAGATGTTGGCGATCTGTTACACTGTTTATTTTGACAGCGATTAGATTCTTTCCGAGGAGTTTCCCTATATCCGTTGAATTCCAATAAAATTTTACCTGAGATTACCGGAGATTCAACATTAGCCGAGAATTCCCCAGACACACTATTTCCGGCACCGACGTACGCCATTATCTGGCACCAAATAGCGACTTCCGGCACCGATTCCCCAGCGCGATGCACGCTTCAATAATTGATGCGCAGAGGGTGCCGTCCACGAGAGACCTTTGGTTGGTCCCATGACACCCGGGAGGCCCGCAAAGAGAGCCGAAAGGAAGCTGAGCAACGGAGAGAGGCCTAACTGCGGAGAACGGCCGAAAAACGCACTCGGGGTGACAGGGCGCTCACTGTCCCTCTTTGCCCTCCCCGAGAGAGGAGTGCAGTTGAACGGCGTCAGGGCGTGTTTTGAATCGCTGCAAACGAACGCCTTCCCCCCACATTTCCCTGTCCCTCGGACCCAGCACGCAATCGCCGGATATTATTCAGTCATGAGCCTTGCGCAGAGGGCGGCTGACGGGGGGGAGGGGCGGCGGGGAAGGGGTTGGATAGCGGCGTTGGAACGGGCACGGGCCGGAGTGCGCGCTTGCAAAAAGGGTCGGAGGGAAGGGGGATGGGAGAGGGAATCTCTTCTGAGAGGATGAAATGGGATTTTATACCTTATTCCGTACACGGAGGGGCGAGGGAAGGACCGGAGGAGTTGATGGGAGTGAGGGAAGGGATCCGGGAAAAAGGGTGAAGGCGTAAAAGGCGGGATGTTTGCCAAAATGCACTCAAAGTCGAAAGAGGGAGGAAAGGAACGACTGCGCCAAAGGAAAGAGAGAGTCAGAGTCTGGCGATAAAAGGGGCTGTGGGATGAGGAGAGGAAAGATACCAAAGAGGGGCGGGAGGGGTGTGAAGGCAGAACGAAAAGAAATCCGTGTGAAGGGTTCGGGGGTTGCAGAAAGAACGAAGGGGAGAAAGGGTTGGTAGTGGGTGGGAGATTGGGAAAGAGGAAGAGGAGGAAGTCGAGTGTATCCCGTGAGCCCATGGGAGGGAACGTCTTGAAGCAAATAATGTAGGAAACGGGAAAGAGTACGTTGAGGGAGTGGGTCGGGACGGAAGGATTAAAATGGAAGGGAGCAGGGGAGATGGGGGAGGAGGGGGTGAGGTGGGGTGGAGAGAGGATGAGGGAGGGAGGGCTGAAGACGGAGGAACCTGGAAGGGCGGCCAGAGAGACGCGTGCGGGGCAAACGAATCAAGTGAAAGGAAATGATAACGGATAGAGTAGCGGGGAGAAGGTGATGGGGAAATGAAATCAGCAGGAAGAGGAAACGGCGGGGGTAAACGAAAGATTTAAAAAGAGCACTAGGGCTGCTGAAAACATAATGAGAAACTGGCAATAAACCACGGACGCAGTGCGTTTGTTGATCAACAGGAAGGGAAAGACAAAAACGCTCGCTGCGACAAGAAAAAACAATAATGATTTTTTCATGACATTTTCGATTCTTCGAATGTTCACGGCATGGTGATCCATCACTGTTTTCTTTTCAGGAGGGTACGCACGCACCAGACACGATTTAGCGGAGTTAAATGTGAATCATAGGGATCATTAATTCACCTTTCCTAAACAAGGGGTCATAAAACTCTTAACGCTGCTCAAAAAATACTATAGATGAAAATTAGTCCGCTCATATTCTTCGTGCTGCCTACGAGCTGAAAAAAATTCGTTTAAAGGGACAGGATGAATGCAAACCAAGACTGTTTCTAAGAGGCTTAACATCGGGCAACGAGAAATGACGTAGGGAGGAAGAGACAAACCAAAATCAGCGTAGTGATGGTATTAGTAATTAACAGTGTGCTGAAACGTATTTTAATCACGTACTTACGGAGGAATATAATTGAAAATGTAGATTTTTGAAGTATACTAAAAGTACTGCGTAGCAATTTGATGAAAATTATTGATACATCATCAAAACTGATCACTAAACAGAGTATTAAGGACAACGGACACACTATGCATTTTTCATACAAGTATTTTAACCATATGGTTAAATTTCTCAACTTTCACAAATATTTTTCTATCCACTTGCTACATGCACTCAGTAAACATTTCCTTTTTCTCCAGCCAGTCTCTTCCTGTTTGAACCGTCGTCGAGGTCAGCCTGCCTCTGGGTTCACACTGAGACAACCATATTTTGCCGATAACTCCCGACGTATCTGGCACCCGACGTGGACTGAAAGCGATAATTCATCGTGAGACACGGGGACATTTTTTTCTTCCTTTGACGATTATTTCACGGCGGGAATCTGGCTGCGCTCCCCAAAGCTACTGATAATTAACGGTTGACCAGTTTGCACGCCGTCTCCGCACACCACCTCCGAGACGAGGAGCTAGAAATTCCTTTTCAGACGCCACCCTTTTCTTGGTATCGCACGGAGGAGTGGTTGGTTGGAAAGGGTAGCACTCGTCGAAGGGGTAGGCACACGGTATTTTTCACCCTTTCTCCACCACCCACTCCACCTCCCTTCTCATGCTCCAAGAGAGACATTCGTAGCGAGCTTTCTTCGCAGCCTTCTGCCTTCCTTTTGAC
The DNA here is from genome assembly GCA_933228895.1 of Platycnemis pennipes. Classification (NCBI taxonomy): domain Eukaryota; kingdom Metazoa; phylum Arthropoda; class Insecta; order Odonata; family Platycnemididae; genus Platycnemis; species Platycnemis pennipes. The sequence continues at coordinate 99,353,489 of OW121846.1, read as the reverse complement.
TTTTCCCTTCCACTTCAAACCGGCTGGTACCCGTGAGGCCCCTGCACCTCCGCTCCCTTCCTTCCGCTTATGATCATAAATGGCGGGAGTGGAGCGCTAAAGGCGCCCTTAGTCTCCGTCTTGTCTTCGAAGGAAGAGGAAGACGCCGATGATCCACACTCTGCGCCCTTCAGCCTTCGTTCCCCTCTCAGCCTTTCTCAGCTTTTCCCTTTCATTCTCTCATTCTTTCTCTTTTCCTTCAAGAACAATTAAAGCAGGTTTGATTGAAATTCCAACAAAGCCATGTATTTTTGTCAGCGAAAGAGTGTACCAAATTGCGTAAAACAATAGCATGATAATGACGATGTTTTTACTGACTCGACGGAAAATGAGTTTACGCAATGCTATTGTTCCTGATGAAGTTATTCCTTCGGGTCGGCTGTGATCATAATTCTTGTTCAGGCGCAGAGTTTGCCAATTTTCTTAAAGCAGATTAATGTTATTGCGCATGATCTTGCAGCTCAAGTCCTTACTTCCACCTGCATTACCAATTTGATAATGGAATCACGTCATATCTCGATTGAGATTATTTCTACTTGGGCATCAATTTAGTCATGAAAATTATATTTGTAGTCATTGCTTTTGGTAATTACTCTCTCGTTATTGATTATTCTCTACAGGTACTTACTGCATGTTACTTGTCCCAGGGAAATATTTGTGGACTCGTTCATTCACAGAAAATTGATATATTCTTACTTTTCTCGGGTAATCTCTCGTGATTCTCTCTTTTATATCATAAGGAATCTTGTTCCGCTATTAATCTCATCCATTTCCTGTGCCGGCAGGCTTAGCCATGTCTTTGCAGCTCAAGTGTCGTGGGTTCCCCATAGGCATAGATTTTGTGCATGTCTTAGGATTATGTGAGGCTAGATGGCACAATAAAACCTCAGGCTTTTAGTGCCATGTGCACTCTCTTACATTCATCTCCATTCCTTGAATCAACATTCACTTACAAAAATATATTTCCCTTGCCCTCTACACTCACCCTCTCCATTTTGCGCACCGCGATGTAGTCTCCACTCTTTCGAAACCTCCCCCATCCCCTAGCCACTCTGCCTACCCATACAACCCCTACCATTGTGCCCCTCCCATTTAATATCAGAGGCGTGTCCTGAGCGCTTTAGAGAGGGATTCGTGAAATGTGTGCAGGGGATGATGCTTCGGTAACGCAGAGCAACACGGCGGGCAATTCCCGGGCGGCAATCGGCCAATAGAGTGTCGAATGTTTTTCGTAAGGCACCTCGTTGCATCAGCAGGGAGGCTTATGCCATTGGAGGGGAGGAGACAGCGCAGTTTGCTGGTACACATTCGGGACATGAAATTTAGTGCACAAGGAGACGATGATGAATAAGTTCTGCAGATGAACACCGAGGGGAACAAACACCATGCGTGCACTCATTGCATCACAAAATTCAACCACTCACATAAAATGATGTAAACAGAAACTAACACAAAACACATTTGAACATTTCTTGCATTTCGGGCCATCAATGTTTATGATACAACAAAAGCAGACGAATAATTCAGACAGAATACGATTACAATAACTTACGAGTCAATTACAGCATAAAATTAAATATCTTGTGGATTCCCTCCTAAAGGTTCAGAGAATAAACACATTCAACCTCCGCTAAATTGATATATAATTGGGTAGTTTCCTTCATCAAAGAAAATAGATTTCATTACTTGCGATTCATGCCCTGGCATGAATGTATTTATTTCACGCAAAAAGTTTGGACGTAGAAATCCCAGTTTACAAGAGAATTAAATATTAATTTTAAGATCACTTGAAAAAGCTCTGAAATGGCGGGGTGCGCTGCCTTCTTGCTGATGTAACACGTATGTAGCTTACGCTGAGAGGCATAGGAAAATTCGTCCCCTGAACTTACCATTATATTTCAGGGCCCCTCAGCTCTTGTGAATATTTATTAGTATTAACCTGTGAAAACTCTCAAAATTCGAAAATTCTTCTCAGTTAAAAATGATATTATTTGCCATTTTATAGGCTTAACGACATCCTGCTCGTGGTGTCTTCTGCTACGGCGAAGCATGGCGTGAAGGTCGTGCGGCGATGGGCGAACTTCCCAGTATGCTTGTGAAAGGAATACTAACTGATTTTAAATGTATCAACTGCATAAGTAATATTAAATAAATAAATAAAAGTTAATTATAATAATTTAACGGAATAATAATGCCTCTAATACTAGTTAATAAGCTTTAACGGAGTGCAGCGTCTACTTGGAAGTGTCTGCAGAACTACCTGGTGGCAGGTAGAGGAAATAGTTTGACGTCACACGTAGGAATAACCGGCATGCAATAGTTTACCGTCGCGTTTTCGCGCCATTGATTTTTGTCACTTTTTAATTAATGAGGAAAAATACTTAATGTCATTTAAAAATCAAACAGCTTAGAATACGTACTCTGAGGTTATAAACTTTCAATCAAGACAATAAAAAAATAATAAGCAACTACCCTATTGCCACGTAAAGTAAGCATGGAACTGTTTCCTACCCTGCCATAGGATGAGAAAATTCTGTGTCCACGGTGCAGAAAAACTTATGGCTTATAGGTTTTATACATTCTGTGACCCCTAATACAAGTAATGACTTGGTGAAAATTTAACGAACACACTATGCAGCTTAAAGACATATATCGCCGTATTCAAGACAAAAAAGAGATGTGAATCCCTATGCCTTAGTTGTTAAGTGCATGGTGTCCAAGAAGGCGAGGGAGAAGAAGTCTCTAGCTCTGAGAAAACGACAAGGCGAACAAAAAAACCGCCAAAAAGTAAAAATTTAAAATATCTCCAATGGCCGTGAAAACAGGCCGGAGATTTTTAACTTTTATTTGTTACATAAAGAGGCCGTAGAACTCAAAATCCTTATTATAAAAAAACTATAAAAATGCATATGTACGTTTTTCCGACGATTGCGTGATTCATTACATAATTTATAATAAAAATGAACTACAGTAAACACTCACATAGCGCGGTTCCACAAGACGCGATTACGTTAAGACGCGGCCATAGAAATGTACCCAATTTCACAAGACGCGATCTTTATTTTCGGTAAGACGCGGTTTCACATATCTCAATCGGAGCAAACCTGGGAATCACGCTCCATCACGATTCTGTACATTGGTTCGAGGATTAGGAGAAACTAATGTTCAAAGTAGTGCACCTCGCGAACCAAACCATATTGTAAGTAAATAACGTCATAATTCATGACATTTACTGCGAATTCATCATTTCATTACGATGTGTGCAACTTTCTGACATTTAATAGGTATAGGCGACTTCATTGGCATTGCATGACTCCGACGTTATCGTGTATATGTTCTCCAAGCCTTGGTTCCCTTTTCCTCCAAGGCTCGCGATAAGGAATTAGAATAGAATAAATAGAGAATAAAAAAATTTCTTGAACATAATACATATTGCCGAACCGATTGCTCTGCATATCCCTGGACTGCACCGACTTTAAGAGGCAACCCTCCCGCTTCGCGTTCCCGAGCAGCTAACACTACGCAGGAGTAGGGATCGAGTGGTGTTGGGTACAAGACCAGCGTTCAAAGTGAAGGCAACCCATAACAGATAAAACCGCTCCAAAGCGCGTGGAACGCTCGTCGATTACCACTCCCGAACTTTGCACAGACATGGGCTCCTTCTTCTCCAGCTTCGAAACTAATTACGGCGTTCGTTTTTCAGAAAAGCCGGCACCGTCTCGTGAAGAGGAGGCGATATTTCACGAGTGGGAAAGGATGGAAAAGTACTCAAGAGCATCCACCGTTCCCCGACCCACCTCTCTCGCACAAGGGTTCCCGCCGATATGGACAAGTATATAGTCCTTCCATTTCCGAGTTATCAATAACCGGAGTAAATTATGAGCGTTGGGGCCGTGTAAGCAATTAAACCACCCGCTACCACCATTGGATATGACACCGAAGGGTTTGACCAAAGGTTTGACCACGTCCCCGCATGCATACATTGAAGTAGAGCCATAAAAGCCGAGGCGGGGGTGGAGCTGTTACCTATAGGCAGTGAGCGGAGTCTTTGAGTTGCGATGGGAAAGCCAATGGGGGTGCAAAGGGAGAGAAATACCAAGGAACTTTGAAGAATATGGCAAGGTGGAAGTAGAGATTGATTTTTTAAATGAATGGACGGGATTCAGACGGAGTGAGCGGATACCCACAGTCTTCACTCCCCTTTGGTACCCTATTTTCAATAAATCTCAGTATAATATTTTCAGCACACTCTGTGGACGTTAGAAATAGACGTTGCTCCCTAGGGTAGACTGGAATCCATTGAAAGACTTTTATATCTATTGCGAAAGGTATTGGAGTAGAGTCATCGACGCTCAAGAGCATCACAATATTTCTGCTGCTATAGATTTTTGAAATTTTGAATATTCCATAAACGTATACAAATGACGATAGCCCCAACCTAAATGTACATTACCGTAATTACCTCGCAGTTTTTCTGTGGAAACGTATGGATTCCTTAGTTTCCATTGTACTTATAAATACTTAACGGCCACTTCACCCACTGCGAGTACAAGTGAGATTTTGCCGCAAAGTCGTAAAAGCTGTAAATTAAAAGAGTTTAATATTTATAATATTTTAGTTTAAAATTTCATAATTTTACAACAGTTATTTTAAGTTTAATATTTATAATATTTTTCTGGAAATAAAATGAAGTTCTGAATGAATCATAGGATTTCACTCAGAACCATATTTTCACTCCGTTTTAATATTCTTCGCATTGGCACAGACCCTAGAACCAGCTCCTCGAGCATTTTTCAGCTAAGCTCAAATGCCATCGCTTTCCCAGTAATTGGTTTATTTGTGTACCCTGTCGAAACACCAGCGAGCGATTTGACAAATCATTTTTGGTACGGGCTCAGAATGGGTTCGCCGAGAGCTTTTTTAATACCTGAGTAATCCGCTCGGGCCGTACACTACTTTTTAGGATAACGGAAAAATTTGTTCTTCTATTTTGTTGGGAACGCGTAGCACAACGGCGAGATTTCAAATCGATGCGACTCGGTACCTCAAATTCATGGACTTTCGATTGTGTAGGAGCTTGCCCAAGAACACAGTCATTTCGTAAATCCATTCGCAATCCTCTTGTGGCCCGTTATCGTGCACCGTGGAACAAGTTCCCCGGTTACAATGACCCAGGCCGCCACCTCTGTAGCCATGCTGAAACCCGTAAATAAATAATCGTCGCGAGAAAAAGGACCAAAGGCCTACGGGTGGATGCTGTGAACATAAAAGGGACGGGGGATGGGAAATGATACGGCGGGGGCAGGTTGGGATGAATGGGAGGGCAGTGTAACCGCCTCTGCCCCCGTTCTTAAATGTGCCCACCTTACCCCTCGCCAGCCTAGCTACAAGGAAATACGTCGATAACTAAATGAAAGCAGTGCGATGGGCATAGTACAGGCAGAAAGTGTGATGAGGACGAACTGGGGGAATGGAGTGGGTGGTTGCGCGATAAATGAGTTTAAAAGTGGATTTAAACCATGAAGAGAAAATAGGGAGATGACCAGTCATTCAACATGGTGACATAAATTGACCACAAAGCATTTAGTTACGCATTACAGCCACCCTTCCACATTTTTATCAGACGGCTTCAATCGCGGCAGCTAAACCCATGTCACATTACTTCTGGCATGCAGATAACAATGTAAAAAAAATAATTGCAAATATTTATTGTCAATTCTTAAGCCATAAGAATACATCAACTGGTAAAGTGAGAGGTTAAAAAAATTGAAAATTGCTTTCAAAATATAGATCGGTTATTTACGAAGGCGTCAAGAAGACAGTATTGCATAGAATGGAGAGTAATTCTTCAATTATTTCTCTCAACTCACGACATTTAATACTCTTTTATCTTGGAAAATGCCCCTTTCATTTCTCATGACCAATTGCTACTAACTTGGCATTCAAAACTCGCTATGTTGTCTCTCATGTATCATTTAAATACAATTCATATGACATGTTAGTACATTCACATCGTCAGACACCGAGCCGCTGGCTCCAATGCTCCGTTAGGTCCTGGCAAATATTGCTTTGTACAAAGATGAATATTTTAAAAAGGGAGGCGGAGAAGAACGTAAAGTATCCATACGGGCTGCACTCGATGATGTTGGTTAGGATAATTAATCCAACATATTTAAAATTGAGTTATTTCACATATGGCCACAGATATTCTGCCTGAATCGACAGGATTGTTGATGGATAGTCCCTGCCTGCGACGTACATCTCCAGGATCATTCCTCACCGATTTCAAACCTCTTTGCTAAAAACTTTCTTCTAATCTTTCCATTCTCGTCCTGCCTTCATGCCAATTTGCAGATTTTCCATGCTAATTGCACTTATTCTCCCTCTATCTCGTTCACTCTATATTCTTACCTCTATCACATTTGAATGGTTGAAAATAGTGGGACGAAAGTGCCCTTGACCTATTTTCGTCCTTCCTAACCTCGTTGCCATGACTGGCAACAGGAATCAATTAAAATACTCTTAAATAGAAAATAAGATGCTAAAACAGAGATTTATTACAAAAACTGAACGACAAATTAGTACAATTTAATACGACAACGTAGTATTTACTTCTGACTGTAGTATATACGATTTAGATGCAGATTGTAACGAGAAGTCTTCATTGCTGCATATGGAGAAATAAACTTTAAGCATGATACGTACTTATCTCACACATTAGGCATTTGTGTTCGAACCAAATCAGCATTATATTCATATCTGAAGTCAAAATCTTAATATTTCCAATATTGTTCGATCCGCTGCCTTTACTTCAATACTCCCCGGTTTTAGTGACTTACTTTCGTGGAAAGATGCTATCCTGAGAGTGGAGAGAGACTCTTCTTCTTACTTCCTCATAATGGCGCTGGGACTAATCATGACATGCAGACCTGCGAAGACCTTCTTCCAACCATGACAGCCAGCCCCCCAAAATACCCTCTGCTCCCATGAGTATACGGCCGAGGGACGAAATTGTATTTATGTATATTCAAGCGTTTTAACGAGACCTTCCTTTACCTCACGAAACAGCACTCGCCCGCGGGCGATACGAAAATTGGAAGGGGGGAAGGAATGTAATATTCCATCTCTCGAGTGAAATAAGGGTGGCGTGCGTGCAGGGGTGTTCTCACGGGGGGGGGGGGGGCGCGGCGCTGCCACCGAAAAGGACCAGGAGCCTTTACGCCCCGAAAACCCCCTCCGCCCCTCGCCTCCCCTCGTGGAACTTATCAGAGCGGTCCTCACCACGTGCCCACCACTCAGCAGTAAATCCTGAAGCTACTCTTCTTTCCTTACAAGTACAATTGTTAAATCAACTATGACAGTAGATCTCCACCTTGAGTGCGGTGACGCCAACATGGGTGACGGAGTGGGTGTAAGCAACTGGCGTGTGTCTCTCATGAATGACACTATGCAAGTTTAAAAACCAGATAAATAGAAATTAGGAACTGGAAAGTTACATCGATGTTTCACTACGTGTTGAAATATTGTTTCGATCCCAATTTACAGCATTTATTAACACAACTAATCAGGCACGTACCAATTTGGGGGGGGGGGGGCTTCTGGTGCTTCAGCCCCCTCGAAATTTTTTCCCAATAATTTTGTTGTTCTGATTTTAGCAGTGAACTTTACCAGTTGGAAGAGATAAGTATGGGCACTGTAAAAGTAAACACAAAGCACTGAAAATTAAGGGAAGAGGTCTGTAACGTGTTGGCACTGCATGGGCAAGGCTGATTTGTTTCAAGTTACGCAAGACTTAGTCCTCCGAAGCAAAGATTAGGCTACGTACCTGCAACTAATAGGGTAAGTAAAAGAACTTGCATGATCTACATAAACATAATACATTGTAACATGCCATAATTATATCTGAAAATACTAGTCAAATTATGTCACTAAACAAAATTCATCAAAATTTAAGAAGTTAATCAACCCAAATATCTACAGAGTATGAAAGAAATATAGCCAAGCTCCAAACGTTGGTCCACATGAGTTAGATAAATCATGGTGTTTCTGCAACCAGATCTTCATTCTCCTCTTTCTCTCGGAGCTACATTTATTCTTAATTCTTTGATGAACTTCCATTGCAGTAAACATTCTGGAATAACAAATCCAGTCAACAAAAAAATCACTAACTTTCTCACATTTACTAATTCGACATGGTTTGAATGGACTTCAAGAGGGGGATGTGATATTTCCTGTAGCGAAATTAAAGAAGGCACGAGTGTACTCAGAAAGAAAAAAAAAGATGACTGAAGTTCCGAGGATAAAAATACATGCTACATGGACCTCAAAGGCCATTAAAATCTTCTTCTTCCTCCCGACCAGGTAACCCATCGCCAAAGCGCTCCTCACCAGCCGTTTCTCATCCGTTCCCTGCCACATTTCCCTTCCCCACGCCCATTCCTTCCAGTCTCTCCCCACTCACCCTTTGTTACAATTTTCACGGCGACGTGGAGCTAAGCTCTTTTACTGCGACGAACTCCGACACGGCGCTAACTCTGTGAAATAGGGAGGAAAAGGTTCAACGGCTTTTCGGGAGAAATCCCATTACTCCGATGGATCATTTTATTTTCGGAGCGGTTTTCTTCGGTTTGAATGCCGTTGTTTCCTCTTGTCTCTCCACAGCCGTTTGTTTTGTAAACTCACGTTATCCAATAATTTCTACCTGGGAGGAGAGAGAGATTGTCTGTGGCGTTACTTCATGCTCCAGTGGCGTGTTTTTCCTAATTATCAGCAACCTTCGCAAATGACGCTGACACGTTTTGCCAAGACTTAAGACCATGAGGAATATAAGCGGCATGTTTCCCTGATTCCAGCCACACTTTATTTCACAAAAATATTTCCTCCGAAGAAAAATATTGTTACCTTTTCCCGGCTGTCAGGAAAGGTCCGTCTGGTCCAAAAACCACACAGTAAACGAAGCATGTAAAGATAATTAACTCCACCTCTCCTGGTGTCGGGAAGCAATCCATAAGCGATAAATGCTTCGAGTAATTACACATAGATGGGGAACCCCCGTTTTAATCACCACTAATTGCATTCTTCCTCACGATGAAAAGCCCAGAACACTTAAATGGCGGGTGGAACATCGTCCAAGAAATAGTAAGGCTAGGAATTGATGAAGATGCAATCCATAAACTTATGAGCGAACGAAAGCACTCCAGAGCAGCTGTAATCAAGTGGAGCGTTAGGTTTCTATAGAATCCAATTTATGAGCCCCTTTCGTCCCTAGTGATCATGTGAACGACAGTAAAGTGTGTCCAAGGATAAGGCAATAAAGTTGTGGAAACGTATGACCATATTATCGAAATGTACGGACTAAGCAAATCAAACAAAAGTTGAGGAATACGCAATATAGTGCAATGCATGAAAATACGTGGAAAAATAAGTTAACGGTCAATTTATCAAAAAACTCAATGAACGACCTACCATTCACGGATATGTTGGAAAAAGAGAATAACGATGATAAATTTAATGTTATTATGGCAGCTATTTGTAGAATAAAAACGACACCGAAGTATCGAATGCAACAGCAACTTTGTTGAAACTACATTGAGTCTTTAATGTACTCTGCATTTGATATGAATGGACATTGGAATCGTCTTAACCACTCTATTCCATAATCAATGGTATATAAAACCATGTTACTTGACGGAAAGTGTGACTGTTGACTCGGAGTCAACAGAGTCTTATTAAAAAGTGATCAAGGGAAGGTAAGTACGTTGGTCTAAAAGCAGGTATATTAACCCGTCAACGCCCACGGGCGCCATACGGCACCGCAGTGCAGCGCCGAGCCTAAACTCCTATAATGTAACTAATATGCAATTCATAGCGTACATTTCACTGCGCATACTTAGCAGAAGGTTTATTCTCTTATTCAGTCATTGTGAATTTTGTTTCTCACCATATCGGATCGTCCTGTCTGTTTCACAGAAAAAGGCTTTTTTCCGGATCCATGAGTTATGGGTACCTACTCGGTCAAAGTAAGTGCTTTTTGTGTCTATAATTATTAGTTTAAAAATTATACCGGGATGTTTTCGTACATTGTAAAGTACAAACTAATATTTATAAACGAATTAGCAGTATCCGGTGATTCAATGTTGAGGTATGTGAAGTCAAGCATCAGCGGTGCCGTTTGGCACCGCTGGGCGTTACCCGTAGCAATTCACCTTGTGGTCGTATTTTGCTTACGGTTGCGATTTTCAGTTCTAAATTTCATCATAAAGCAATTTTCTTAACAGAAATAGGTTTTGAACGTTTTAAAAATGTATATAAATTAATTTGGAATGTTGTTTTTATATTAATATTAATAAATAATATTTAATCAATAAAAATATTGACTCGTAGTTTCCCGCAGCGTTAATTTGCAGATGTTTCCAAGGCTTCTGGGTTTTTCCTCGTGGGATTTGTTGGTGGATTGATAATGCTGTGGGTTAATTTCAAGTTTATGATTCGTGAATTATTACCTTTCGAAATAAATCGACACCAACTTAAGTCTTCTTTCTTTCTTACACTTAGCCCCATTTTCTTTTGTCAAACTGTACTGATAATCTGTTTCATTCATGTGTAGAACGATACATTACGTTTGCATGAGAAAATATGCGAATGAAGTGTTAAAAGTATTATTCTAAAATGCTTTAATTACTGATGCCACGTTACTTTCCCCAAAACCTTAATTATATTTTGTTCACTTAAGAATTTAACTCTTCAAGAGGTTTTAGGCCTCCTAGAGGAAGACGAAGTTGAAAACGTCCACCAAATATTTATCGAGCCACCAGAGAGCAACGTTTTGACTGACGAGGATTCAGGTGATGAAGTCGGTGGCTTGGCTGACAACTTATCTGATCGTCAGCTCCGAGGAAAAGCAGATATACTGTTTTTAAAAGCACGAGAAAATGAAGACGAAGAATTTGATGAGAAAAGTGGACATAATTTCCCAACAATCCAGGTTGACTCTAGTGAACCTGTCGCCGGAACGTCGCGCAATTTGAAAAGGAATCAAGCTCAGGATCTTAAAAAACAGAAAAAGAAAATGGATGGAGATGCATCTAACTGTCGTTTGAAGAAAAATAATGAAATTTCTAAATTTATACGGCAAAAAAACCAAGATATCAATGGTGCAGCGTCTTTCTTCCCTAGCGCTGACTATGCAGACCTTCGGAATATAAATGCTGTGAATACTTTTGAACTATTTTTTGATGAACAAGTGGTAAACATCTTAGTTTCTGAGAGCAATAATTATGCTCTGTTCTGTAATTGCCCTTCACCTAATATTTCTTTCGAAGAGATGAATTTGTTCTTGGGAATTTTAATTCTCTCCGGATTTAATGAGACCCTAGACAAGCGCAATTACTGGGAGGATGCTGGAGATGTCCGGAACAATTTTGTGTGCAATGCGATGCGAAGAAACCGTTTCCTGGAAATTGAACGCTTTCTACATTGTGCGGACAACAATGCTCTCGTTTTGAAAGCTATCAGTTTGAATCGGCGGTTAATTTTAAGATCAACAACAGAATTGTTCCAGTAGAGTCCCAGAGCTCCTGGATGCCGACTTTAGTTCTACTCTTTCAATGTAATTCTGAGAGTAAATACATTTTAATATATAATCCATTTGCATGTTTAATGTTTCAGGCGCGAGTAGGAAAATAAACTGAGCAATTAGTTTCTCGCAGTGTGAGATCTTTTGGAAGTAATCCATATTATTCATTAAAACCACGTCAAAAAGATAACTATTGTAATAGTTAAATAACGAAAAACTATGTAAAATTACTGTTTCTAATTTTGTAAAGATGAACTCACTTATATTACAATCGCCAATTTTATCAGCTTATTTGGAATCTAATATTTTATAAATTCATTCCCCTGTTTTCTCGCTGTAAACTCTCAGTCTCTTATCTCATCTGTGAACACCTTAGTCCTAAAAGCGATACCGGTTGAGACGCTTGCATTCATACATTCTTAGGTAACCACAACAGGCAGATGAGGGTGCGTGTTTTTGGGGAAGGAGGATCATATATTTTGTTACTAAGAGTTCTGAAGTATACACAGCGGTGATTTTCAAGCAAGCACATTAACAATTCTAAGAGCATGACGGTATTCCCGAATCCAAAATACTCTCTAGCACAAAAGATACAATTTTGAAAAAAAATCAAAGCTGCCCCTATGAATTTAAAGGAAAAGCATAACGAAATAAGACATCTAACGGCCGTAAAAAAAGTCCAATCCCATGCTTTGGTATACACCATACCCCAATCTGATGCATCTAAATCCAGTTCCCAGCCAATGAGTTCAATGTAAATGCACGAGGATAGAATCGACGGCCGCTTAGTTATCGCTTTTAGCTATCGCACGCCTCCTTCATGATTTATTCTCCCACTCTGGCCGGAAGAAAGGTGCCGGCACAGGGAAAAAACACCGCAAGCACAGTGGTAAAAAATTGCTCCCACCAAACCTGCTATATTGTGGCATAATAATATGCCTAATCACTCGGTAATTCAAACTTATAAACGTTCCAAATGTCGGAAATGGGTTTGGCGACTGAGATGATGTCCAACATAATTTACATAGGCGAATGCAAAAGGAGCGGAAGGTAAGTAGAAGGACATCACGCTGAACCCACCCGCTGTGGTGGATATAAATTCTTGGCTTGGAAGCTCAAGGAATGGGAAGCCATCCGCGGAACAAATAATTGAAAAATAAATGCAACGAACATGAGACTAAGTGCAGACTGTGATGGGGTCAGATTATTCTACCATTATCGACGTTGGAAAACGAAATATTGAGCTAAACTTTATCACAAGCGCGTGCGTTATTTCCATCAAGTTAAAGGAAGGCTTAATGAAAGGTATGAGTAATTCAATTGACAGCCCCTATTTATGCTGTCAACGCTTTCACATAAGTTTACTCAAAGATCATTAGCTTACATTCTCGACATGCATGATTGAAAAAAAAAACTAATACATACATTCTATATTCTTAATCTTCTCCACGTGGTGGTAACATTGTGTCTCCTAGTTGCATGTAAGTTATTTACATGCAACTAGGACACAATGTTACCTCCTCGTGGAGAATATTAAGAATACAGTTACGATAACGTAAATATTTGCTATAAATGGAACTAAATTAAGTTAATGCGATGGTTTTGCAATCTATTGGTTTTTAACAATTTTCGTAAATGAATTAAACTATTAAATTATATTTGCTAGAACATTCATGGGTTAGTAATGTTATATTACACACCTTAAAAACCTATAAATTCTAACTTTTCATAAAAATCTACTATGTTTACATAATCTCTATTCCAATTTCTCCTAGAATTTTCGCTGTAATCTAAAAATGTCCCTCATCATGTGCGGAAAATAGATTTGTTGAACCTGTCCAACTACTTATCTCTCTAATTCCAGGTTCATGATAGAACCACACCACCAACTTTACATCTATCATTCTCAAAAACTGAGGTAATGATCTGCATAACATTCCTTTCATCAGATTTAAAACTAAAAACTCAGTATAACCAAATGTTAGAGCAAATATCTAATTCTTTCCGGCATTAACTTTGCTAATTATGATTTCTTTCTTCCCTGCATATTAGAAAACTCACGCCCAACAGAATTCATTTTTTACATAAAATCCATTCTTAGAGAAAATCCAAAGTCAATTAGAAAACTAGAACCTTGTAATCAGCAGAAGCTATGTTTGCCATAAGTCTCATCCGATGCAATGAAACACGACACTGTCCAAATTTAGCCGGCTATCCAGTTACCGAGCTAAAAGTGGCTTTCGGTGTTACTCTCTGGAGGCCGAATATGAATTTATAGTAGACTATGATTAATGTTCTCCGTTTACGCCAGATATTGTCGTTGCGTGCAGTATATCCACTCTGTCAGCTACTTTACATTCAAAAAATACGCGTTCGGAAAAAGATTTCACGCAGCCAAAACCTTGTCATGTTCATGGCGGTGTAATTTATCACCAAATAATTATCGAGTATTTTGATGGTCGGGCAATTTCGCATTCGGTCCCACATCACTTAAGTTTAATTCTAGATGAAAGAACGTGAGTCCAACTCCAAGAGAAATAAATTTATTACTTCGGAATACCAAACTAAGCGAAGTATGCAAACGAGAAGAGCGTTGCGGAATAACTAATATATTACTCACATGGAAAACCTTTAGAGGCATAATTATGGCATGGGTGGACTTCCAAAACCCTTGTGAAACTGCTGAATAGATTTTGCCATGATGTAGATTTGACCCATAAGCATTTTCCAGCGCGGCTTCCCAAAAGTCATAATCCAGTGATTAATTAGCACTTGCTACTTGTGAAGGCAAGCAGCTACTAAGAGCATACGTTCAATCAAGGATAAATGAAGACTTTGCAAAAGATAACACAGTGAGGAATGAAGGAACACTGGAAAGAAATACAGTAATGGTATTTATATCCTAAAGGAAGGGCACCTTATACGCTTTGGCTTATGTACAGTACATATAAGCCATATACACTGTGCTCTCAACGGGACACTCAAGAACGAATGTTAATCCTCGGAAGATTTCTTCCTTTACCACGATATGAATTTAGGACGTTAAATTGGGTAGAGATGCATGCACCACCCCAACTGGACTCTAAGTTTCTAACTTGAAGTACACATAGAACTTTCACCGGCATTCAACCCCAGAGCTCTTTGTTACGCAGCTACACTCTCAAGTAACTGGAGCACTATGAAAAATATAATAGTAGAAACCAGGCATATCGATCGCGGAAAAAACATCACGGTAAATCAGGCACAACCGATTGACTCTCAATTGTTTGACAATGCTCGGATCACTCCACACTATTAACAGATGTAGCAGATTAATATCGACCGATTCCGGGCGGATTCAGGGACATAAAAATTGAAAAACGGCACTGTTCTGCGCAAAATTCGCCGAGGCCTCAATTTCGCGACAAAGCGGCCGAAAAGGGCATTCACTCCCACACCAGATCGTATCACCAAGAGGCCGAACGGATTGAATCGCACGGGTAAAAATGCTTGGATGGCGTCGTCCAGCGCCATACACTCCCAAAAACCCATCGAAATTACGAGGTGGGGCGAAAAAAGGAGGAACGAGCGGGGGTGGGGGCGCAAAACACGAAGACGACGCATTTGTGCGGCGAGGATGTTGAAATATTGCTCCCTCGTCAGATTATACGCCATTCGATGCGCGTCTCCGTTAATTACCACCGACCGGCCGTCGAATCAACTGCTCTCGGGGGATTGGGATTTATGTTCGCCGGGGGCGTGGGGGCTGACGGGAGGGATGGTGGCAGAGGCGGGGAGCGGCGTACGCGGGAACGGGGAGCGGGGGCAGATTTGGGAAAGGGCCATAAAAGACCGAGAACAAAGATAGGTTGAGTGTCGAGAGTTGAGGGGGACCTTCGACGGCGCCACCGCCGACTCGAGCGCCGTGCGACATTATCATTGGAGCATCACATTGCGATGTGTAAGTCAAATCGTGTGCAGACCGTAAGTCGATACTTCTATGCAAACAATTCGCACATAGTGCAACAAATATGAACATAAAACACTGAATGATTTGACTCTACGTCGTGCCCGGAAATTTCGTTTTACAACTGTTAAATTATTAATAACTCCTGCATTGATATTTCCTTCTTCCTGCCCATATTTCCAGGTCTTCCACACGGAGATGTTGCAAGAATTCATCCTTGTACGTCTACTAGTAACTAATTACACAATAACAACTAAATAATATCTCTCCATTTCACGCTATCGCCCGACTTCACCTTAATAAGACATATATTTCAATTATGCATGTCATACATTTCTCTTCTAGTATTACCTGGAAAACTGCACACTTGTATTTCAAAATCCCTGGGGAATACTCATTTATCAACTTATCAAGCATGAATCTAATCGCAAGTTTTCAAAAAAATTGCATCAATATACTAAACATTGCCGGCTGGGTCCCAAGAGAGAATATTCATGTTGATTATGTTGAAATGATGAGAAGTTTTGGACCCCTAATTCTTGTCTTTTAATCATTTATCGTGATTTATCGCTGTGCAAAAGTTAGGCCTCATAATATTATTTCTTACGTTTTTTCTTATCTCTTATACCTGCCATGCCGGGATGGGTCATTGTGACCCAGGCCTTTAAATTCATCTGAAACCTTTCCACTCCTCCTTTGCATTCACTCTAACAGTGGGTACTAGAATGCATTTTCCATCTGCATTCATTGTTTTACTAATTCAGGGGTAATAAAGTTTTGATACATTTTTTGAACTCTAATGGGGTCGTGGTAGCCTAGTGGTTAGAGCACTGAGCTACTGACAGGAGGGTCCCGGGTTCAAATCCCGGGCAAGACACCCTTCCAGACACCCCACCTAAAAATCCCCGCGATTCGATTTTCTGCGTGTCAGAACTTGGCAGAAAATCGCAGGTGGCCCAGGGAAAGGAAGGTAAATTTCAAACGCCGTTGGCTTAGTACGGGGTGAGCTCTACTCTCACCTATGAAAGACCAACCTCCGGGTTGAATCACTGAGTGAGTGACATTGAAGTCTAAATCTTGGGTTACATAGTTTGACTTTCTTGCCTTCACTCCCCTAATATGGCCACTATCCCTCATCTCTTCTAATGGTACCAATTCTCTGAACTCTCAGCACGTAATACTATCATTGTAAACTGCTCAGGTCTGGACGGGCTACAGCAGAATAACCAGCTTTATAAGTTACCTGTGATACGTGTGCTTTTCAAGATATTGAAGTGTTTTTGAAGGTATGGCTTCAAAACGAGTTCTCATTCCGAGAGAAATCATATATCTGTTGCGTGATATCTCCGAAGATGAATCTAGACTGCGGAGAAGAGTGATTCACGGTGGATACAAGTGACGATAACTACGTAGAGAATTCGAAACCTTCCTCTTCGACTGAGGATGGTTCTAGTCAGGATGTAAATAATGTGGAGGAGCAGGAAATAGTCAAGAGGAACATCACTCAATCTTGCAATAAAAAAGGTAAATAGAACGAACTACCTACATTATTTTATTCATTCAATGCAATATCTATAAATAATTTTACTGAATTCAAATTCAATTTGAATATTTCCCTTGCGTAAGTAACCGAAGTCATTGCATTCATGTGGGCTTTCGGGCATTGTAGGCAGGAGAAAATGGTGCCCTACTCCTACTGCTGGGAAAATGAATGGCGATCAACCCCTTCTGATAAAGGATTCCACAGTGGAGAATTGTGAGAACGGATCTCAACAGGCAGTTCGCGCAAATGAAAAAAAAATGCCGGAAACGTCGTAGAAATAATTTTGCAAATTATGCATATTGTGAGGTGAGTGACAGCGAAGCTTCAGATGCAATAAAGGAAATATAAAGCTGCAAATGGGACCATGTGGCAAGAGGTAGACTTAGGTGCAATTTCCACTGGTAGGCGGGCGCAGCAAAATATTCTAAGGGAAACGCCTGGACCTACACCTCATAAAAAAGACACATTTCTAAAGAAAGTGTTGCAAGTGCGTGGTACCTTTTTATAGATGAATCTATGCTTCATAATATACATCAGTGCACGGAAGCAGAGGCCAATAGACTAACAGGAAGTGACAAATGGTTTCTTTAACCGAATGAGTTAGAAGCCTTTATTGCCATATTGTACGCTCGGGGAGTATCAGGGTCCGCAAAATTCTACATCCATTCTTTGTGGTTTGATTCATGGGGCTCTCCATTTTGTAAGGAAACAATGGGTAGAAACCGTTTCTGTAAAATAATGCGGTATTTCAGGTTTTATGAGAGGAATACTCGCTCCATGACACTTAAAAAAGATGTTTACTCTCTTATCAGCTGTTTGGAATAAGTACATCGAAAACTGAATCGTGGCCTACAAACCTGGACTGAATATTATTGTATATGAACAACTCTTTCCGAGTAAAGTTAGATGCCCTTTTACACAACTCATTCCCTAAAAACCAGAAAAATATGGGAAGAAGTACTGGTTAGCCGTAGACTTACAATAAAAATATATTTTGAATGAATTTCCCTACTTAGGGAAAGATACATCTCGACCAGTCGAACAGCGGATCTCAGACAACGTGGTGTTGCGGCTAATGGAGCCCTACCTAAATGCTGGTAGAAACGTGACCACAGAAAATTATTTTATCTCACTAAAATTGGCTAAGGAACTCAAGAAAAACCTGCAAGCATCATTGAAACTGTGAACAAGGCACGAAGGGAAATGCCAAAAATGTTAAAAACCAAACGAGAGCCGTTGTATTCTTCTAAAGTTTTCAAAAATGAAGGCATCACGCTTAAAATTTACCAAGGCTAGAAATCTAAAAGTGTTGCACTGATCAGTTCTCTCCACCCCACAGTTGATATTGCAAATAATGATAAAAAGACTCCCGAGACAGTTTCATTCTACATTGAAACGAAGTACGGTTTTGACATAGTCGACCAAATGGCAAGAAAGTATTCAGTAAAGGCTTCGGCCCGACGCTTGCCAGTTCACTCCTTTTATAATGTACTCGATCCTGCTGCTATCAACTCCTATGTTCTCTACAAGATTGTTACAGGATCCAATATTTCCCGTAAAAAATGTATTCTAAATTTAGCTTAGGAGCTGAGGGAAGACTACATTAAATGTGGGAATATCAGAAAACAAAGGGAAGATTCCGATTCTGACGTAGAACCAGAAAAATCACGTAGAAGATTTGGAGTGATAACGGACTGCAAAGGTAACAAAACAAAACAAAGCAGCCCATGCGGCAAAAAAATGCTGTGCGGTAAATGTTACGCGTAATCCAAATATATATGCCAAAAATGCATAAAACAAATTTTCTTGCTAAAATATTAATATTGTTTTGAAAAATAATTTGAAAATTATACTTATGTGCTGAAATTTATTCTATGACAGTAGTATGCTGAAATTTCAAATGTCAAATTCACTGTCGTTATTTGCACCCAGTAATTGCAATTCTACAAAATGGGAAGTTTTTTATTTTGTTCAGTATTTTTATTCTATTGGAATAGTGGTAATTTGTTTTCAATGGATATTAATTATAAGTATGTCTTTTAGATTTGAAAAAAACATCATCATTCAGATCCAGTACATTAAAAATTTTGCAATTCAAGGCATGTAATTCAATTTTGCATTAATAGCACAAAACATGCACTTGAAAAAGATAAACCGTTATTAATTTTTGCACCATAAATTTTATTGTAAATTTGTGTTATAAACCTGATACCATTGAAATTCATTGTACCTTCTAAAACCTTCAAAGGAAAAGTGCTAGGTATTCGCCAATTTGTTGAAATTAGTTTTCCCATAATGTCGTAAAAATTGTTGGGAAATTAAAATTGTACTATTTTTCTTCAAACTAAAATTTCTGCTGCCTTCCCAAATGTTTTCTAAACAATACTAATAAAAATAGTGGAAAGAAATAACAGGTTTTGAGTAAAACTTGTAAGCCTAGTTTTATTGGGTCAAATTGACCCATTCGGGCATAATAGGATGTAAGGATTGGCCGGGAATGCTAGTGGTAAAAAGTGGTGATTGTTAAATTTCCTTCTCCCATATATTGTTAGAGAATTTCACACATAATATGATAGAATATGAATCAGAACAATTCCATGGTTTTTATTCGAATGATCACTAACATTCCGTGCTATTCATCCAACGATCACTAAATTCTGAGCTGTATTTACAAGCGAGAAATTATTTTACAGACTAGTCAGGAATTTGTAGGGAGCGAAAAAAGGGATTTTGTCGAGAAAACATTTCCCAGAATAAAAGTACTATGGTAAATTCTATTACTCTATGGTATACTTCGAGTTGTGGTGACTGAAATTTGTATTTGATAAATGTGGATATGTAAACGTGTCGCGCACTGTTGTCGTTATCCAGCTGAAGGGCGGCCAGAGAGGGCAGTGTGGATGCTGTGGCGATTTCGGGAGCCCAGGGGGGATGCCGGGGGTTTGGAGCGTGCGGCGTGGCTCCTGAGACCCCGGGGCGGAGGGAATTGAGAGGGGTGACTGAGACAAATCGCAGCGGTGTCGCCTGCACTACGCTAGGGCCGGCGGCGAGTCGCCGTTTTTCAACAAATGGCAATTTTATCAGGGATTGTTCCGCTCGAGTGGCGGGCTACGAGCGCTGAGGGACAAGAATATGGCGGGTAATCCTTCCAATCACCGTCAGATAAAGCCGCGGATTGTGCATCGCCGAGAGGCACTTGGGTTTGTCCACCGGTCGTGTGTGGCGGGCCTGGCGGGCGAGGCGAGTGCGCATGCGTGGAGACACGGCGGCACCAGAACAGTTGTGCGCACGTGAAATAAGTCTCGCGACCGAAGGCTCTGAAATGGTTTTAAAACAGATGCTCCGATGACGCTCAAGGATTTGAGACCTCAGAGTCTGCTCTCAACTAGGCGTAAAGCGCTCGCATTGTTTTAGGCCAATGACGAATTCAGCACTTGTACCTCGTTTAACGCTCTTAAATATTTGCATGAGCCCCTCCAATCATTTTCGAGTTTAATTTCTTCTATGTTTACCACACAATGTCCTAAAAAATTCCGTTTTCATATTGCTTCAAAATATCTTGAAAGAAACTCACAAAATCACCTCTATATCTTGAGGGTCTATTGGCATAGAAGTTTTCTTGTCCAATGAGTTTGTATGAGTGCCTTCCGGATGTTCTTTGCAATCTAATGCGTGATGCATCACTCATGCTGGAATAAAATTAATGGGATCTTTCACTACGACATTTCTTAAAGATTTAAATAAAAATAATGCAAAATTGATTCATTTTCAGAGTTTTACAGAACAGTTAAGATGTGTACTCGAATTCTTCTGATAAAATGATGTGAGTTCCCCCTCTGACTCTCCACTTTTCCTTTCATTGCGATTTATCGTAAACTTCTGTCTTCATATAAAGGCGAATACCTTTTGTATAAATTTGTTGTTCGGGTGTACCCCGCGTACCATTACCAGGTGTAATAATATTTTGTAGGTACCAAAACATATCAAAAAATATTTATTGTTTATAGCGGAAGTTGCTAAACTCTCAATGCTCCGCCGATTTCTACTTTCGCCATCGGGTAAGTTCGAGTAAATTATCATTTCATTCCCATTGTACTGTGATCAGCCCGCAACCCGTTGGGTTCTTTTTGGTGTGGTGGCTAGAGTAGTTATCTGCCATCCCAAGGGCTTGGTTTCAAATCCCGTTGGTGGCAGGTATATTTCTTTTGTATACTGGTCATCTCTATAGCTCTGTCTAGAAACCACTTCAAATTAGAACTCCTTCCGACGGATGGGACAACCATGGACCCCAAAGGAGGCTAATGCCGAAATCAGGTTTCGCACTGAATTTCCTCCATTCCCGGAAGAATAAAAACCCCAAACAAATACTGCCGTAGAACAGAAATGGTTTGGGCTACCGAAGATTTTCATTACCTTTCAAAATATGTCAATTTACTTATTTGACTATGAGTTTTGAAGGAATATTTTTATGACTTTCCATCGGTAAATGATTATTCAAAATGTTGAACTACGCCGTCAGTGTCGCTGGGTTGTGTCGTGACAATACAGCACATCAAAAGAATCATTTCTCCAACTGCCCATTTGTGTCTCTTTCATCCCGCTGTAAGAGAGTTGGATGGCAGAAGGGATAGTTTTGTCTCAATCTCGCCCCAATGAACACCTTTCATTATTATTACTTATGACTTCAACTCGTCTCTGACCAATAACACGATGAATAAGAGAAATACGTAGATATCACGCAAAGCTATAGTAAATCCTTGCCGACAGGGTCATGCCGATGAACAGATAAAAAAATGCAGCGACCAAGTAAAGAAAAGCATAGCACTGTCACGTAATACAAGAGCAATAGGATTCCATGGAAACTGAATTGTAATATAGGATCGCGCTTATAAGACATTCCGAAAAGTGTCTAAAAATTACTTGCTACATGCACCGCTTAGCATTTTCCTTATAATTCCGATACAACATTGGTTAACCGTGAGTCCGTTTAAGACACTATATGAAGGAATTCGGGTTTTACTGGCAATATGAAGCATACTCCGCTTCTGCCAATGAATGACGATGTCGAACGACAAAAGCACATTACCCGGTATGAAACTAGAGAACACTTGAGTGGCAGACAATTATTCCCGTGCAAGAATTTTCAAAACTGAACGGACCCATGGATAGAGATAGAACCAAAATGTATTTCATAAATGTTTGGCCTTTCGATAATTTCTGATAAACTAAATGAATATTTTGGCTAAAAAAAGACACAGATAATAGATTATTTCAATTTACTGCATCAAGGGCATAGCAAATACATTCGTTCAGAAATTAACATTCAAATACTAACACAGGAAAAATAAATAATTTACAGAAAACGGTAAACATGAAACTTAATCCAGTCTTCAAGATCGATTTATTTGACCACATTCTAGTTCATTGGACACCTACAGATAAGCCACTGACATGTGCCAGAATACTCCCCCATGAATGTTCTCCAAGTAAAACTGTAATACATACGGCCATTTTGCACTACGCAAGACCTTCACCCTTATATGAGAGAGCGAAAGGGTTTTTGAAAGGGCACGGCTCTAAAGCAGGGGATGCCGGGGCATCGCGCAAGGTTTTATGGGAAAGTGGCAAGTGTAGGAGCGTTTTTAAGCGCCGAGGAGGGCGAAGAGATGCTGGAGAGACGATGGGGATGAGTCGCCAGGGGATTTGCGTTAAAATTGTGGTGGCTGGCGAGCATCCGGCGAGGGGATGACTCCACGTGCACTTGAGAACATCTGTGCCAGGGTAACAGCTGGGCGTTCCCAGGCGTCCGCGCACGAGCCTCCGCCAAAGCCTCCTTCTCCGTTCTCAGGCTTGCGAACTCAATTCCCAAATATCTTTCGTGCCCCCATCGCCGTTGACTCCCGAGGCCTCAGCCATACGACTCCCGCTCCCCGTGCTCCTGGAGTGTTGAAATTGGCGGGAGAGCCGGCCGGTCTCATTGGGTCCGGGTCGAGTCGAATGGAGCGTAATGAATCCCCCCACCCTACTCCGCTCGACACCTCAAGCACTAATCATCAACTGACTAGGGAGCGCGAACAGAGGAGCATCGACGGGCTCTCCTCTGCGCTAATCCTTGCGCAGCGGAAAACTTAACCTCGTGTGGGTCAACGGAAATGGACTCTGAGGTAAAATCATCAGGCTGAACAGCTGTATGCCGCAATTAGTCACTAAAATTAGTTAATAACTATGAAATTTAGTGGTTAGAATTTAAAAGCTTCTTGAAAATAGGTGGTGGGAAACAAAGCTTCACACCAGCAGTAAAACATTTGGATACTGTTAGCCCAAAGGTAGACTCATTGCGGATATACTTACTGAGAAAGTTTTCTTGCGTACCTAACCGAATAATCCAAGCTACTCTCAGCATAAGATTCTACGTAGAATACAAAAAGGATTTGGTTCAGAAACATAACATTTATCACTACAAGCCATTAAAAAGCATGTCAATAATGATATAAGCACTTTTTCTGATTTCAAAATGGTGAACCAACTATGCCTGCTACTCGATTTTAACAACTTCAGAGGAAATCCACACGTAAAAATCGCATAAATGAAACCTATTTCATTAAATGAGAGTACATATATATTCTAAACTAAATGAGCAAAAAGTAAGATGAAACTACCTAAAATTTAGAAATTTTTTATCAGTTTGCCGTTGTAATAGATACGGCTAAAAAACTTTCAGGTATAAACTGCGATATATATTATCGCAATACTATTAAAGCGATAAATTATTATTGGTTAAAAACTACTGTTTTACCCGCAAAAACATATCCCCTCACAATATATCATATTTCTCATGAACCACATATGATAATGGCATCATGGCATTTATGGTAGTTTTCTTTTAATTTTTTGGCCGCTTGGCAGTTGTGCGAGTATTCATATCTTAGTTAGCGATATTTTAAATAACAGGAACTCACAGTAACTATCCAATGGACAGGTGACTGATTCCATGAAGATGTCTTAAGAGCTATCGAAATATTCAATTTTTTGCCAATGAAACATTGGTTCGATAATACCTGAAATAAAATTTAAAAATACATTATAACTTAAACGTCCCTATTTATCCAGGGAATTTAGGGCAATAAAGCCGCATAACAACTGGAATTGACTGGAATGAACCCCATCCATGGCGAGGCAGTGTGAACGAGTAAAATAAAAAGATATTTTTCACTAAAAACAGGAAAACCGGGTGTACCGGGAACCTGAAAATTATACACCATTCCTGTTCCATATGGAACATAAAGGCTGAGGTTCTCGTAACACTTTAATTGGGTTTTTGTGAGCGATCACACATTCATGAAACCATCGGTATAACTTAAAGTGAAATACTCAAAAAAATACTTAATATTCTTTGACGGTACATAAAAGAACTGAACTACTTTGGTGCTTACAGTAATTGCGCGCCAGGATATCGACTTCAGCACCATCTTCCGCTACGGGTATTCAAATTAATCCTCACACAGGTCAACACGGTCACGATTAATCGAAAATCTCGCTCTCAATGGCGCGCACTGATGTGATTTCTCTCGCTGTTTGCTTTCGATGCCACAGTCATCATAATTTTTTTTCCATCCATATGCGTCACGAGGATAGATTTGAGTCTCACATGCCCCTCCGTGGCTATGCTAATGGCAGATGAACAGCTGTCTGATCGATGGAGGTGTTGGAATGCCAAAATTGCAAGGGGCAGTTGGATTAGTTGGGCGCACGTCTCAATAAAGACCCCGATACTGCGGGAATGTTCTTAACTGAGGTAAAAGGAGAGTGGTGCTGATGAGAATTTCCTGAATTTCCTGCGAAGGGATAGTAAAGTATAACAAACCAAAGGTGCTTTCTCGTGAGATACCCTGCTCCAAGTGGAAGAGATAAGTGCAACAGGGAATAAGTGCCGCAGATACTCAAGTAACCCTTGTTATAGTCCACGTTAAAAACATTTTGCGGTCATTAGAGTTAGCATGAGCATATTCCTGAATTTTTTTGCATACTCGCCTTACACATTTCTTTGAAATGCGATACCATTTTTTTTACATAAGAATGCTCGGCACAGATGACATAGAATGCGATTCAAGTTCAAAGTTTTGATTTTTTTGTTGCTAATCATTCTTGCAGTGAGGTGGTCAGCGACCTCCCGCAGTATCTTGGCTAGCCATTTCCAGCAGGCGAGTGGAACGGTGTGGAAGGCTTCCCGCCAAATTACTGTAAAAAGTGTAACAATGATATTGAGGAGTTAAAACTAACATGAGCGAACCAGATGTAGTTGAATGGAAACGACGGTTTTCAAAAATATTTTGATAAAAATTGTGTACGGAAATTACCCGTATTCTAAATCCGTGTAGTTAACTTATTTTCCATTGTACTTCATTTTACTTACAACTTGGATTATGTAATCGAGGAAAATACACACCTTAGTAATAGTTCAAAGAGGATTAAACATGTGAGCGATGGATTACTGGAAACTACTTACCATCAGACATTAAATCTAATGCTGGTTTATTTAGTTTAGATTATTAGGAGTTGCTTTTAAAATATGGTAAATATACCCAATACAGTAGATGGACAGAGCAGCACATGTAAACATTGATTTCATTTGCAGAGTTCCTAGTGGAAATGTTAACTCACAAACATATAAGCAGACTAGGCGGTAAATCTTTAATCGGGCGGGGGTGGAATGGCAAAGAAGGAGAAATTGTCTCGAGAGGCAATGTCAATAACCAGTATTTTAGTTTTAAAAACAAGCCGGTTTACATTTAAATCCTAAAAAACACCTGGGGACCTTATTTAGCAAGGAATCGAAATTCTCAAATTCGAAGACGTCATGGCTGCCGCGTCAAAACTCTGCAATCCCAAATGTTGTCACGCCAAAATGAGGGGTTTATTGGACAAATAACATAAAATGTTCATCAGTGTTACGATTGAAAATGTCAAGCCTTTATAAGAGAAAGAACCTTGGGTCCTCAGAGCCTCTCTCGATGTTTTGGCCACACCTTGAAGAGGAGGACTCCAGGAGCGAGGCTAACGGTAAATCCTAGTTCACCCGTATTTAAAAAAAAAATGAAGAAAACTCAAGTCATCGCAAAACGTACGTTTCCTTATTAAGAGGTTAACGGAGCTTAGCGAAATCAGCCTATTATATCAGTTGACAGAATGTTAGACCTTTCAAACATTTTACCAATGGTATATCCACTTTAATAAATTAGTGCAGGTATTATTGCCCCCGTCAAAATCATAAAACTAATTTTTTTTAATTTTTGAAATTATCAGGGAAATAAATTTGATTACATATTTTCACAAAATCATCTGTACGTTTGCAAATATAAGAGGTTAAATAAATTTCTTTCGTTTCTGCTTGTGCTTAGTTCCGATAGAGACTTAAAATTCGCAACATAAATGGAAAGTAGCGAATTAGGCAACATGATGCATCTTTGCTGCCATCTATAGTCAGCAGTATGAAAATATACTGCATGCTTGTCACAAACACTGTAATTACTAGCGTCTTACTCAGTCGAAATATACTAAACTATGAATACTCAGTTGGCATTAGCATGAGATTCACCATTCAATCTAAGTTGTATGATGTAATCCATAAGTAAGCGCCGAAGCGTCAACGTTTTTGCATCTTAACTGCAACAATTGCAACTGACATCCAAGAGCCATATAAGTGAATATAGAACGAAATTAATTCTACTTTTCCCAATATCGATACACGTTATATCGAGGAAACTGAAAATTATTTCATCTTCATCAGTCTACAGTGAGATTTGTTTAAAGCAGCTTATGTCAGTTTAATGAAGGTTTTGAACGCAATTTAACGCTTATTTATTCTCCTAATTATCCTTCATCACTTGCTGTTTTATGTGCTACGAGACCTTCCTTTGTCACTCTTCGAATTCATTTGTCCTTCGAGGATTATCTTCATCTGGCCTTCACGTTTCATTATATAGCTGACTTAAGTGGTCCCGTCTCCTTCTTCGGGTCGTATAAAAGCTTCTCTTTTCTCCCAATTATTTTAGGAATTGTTCGTTACTCAGTCGGTCGATCCATTTGGTATTCATCTTTTTTAGACGCAAAATTGGATAATTTTAATTCAAAGGTATTCAAATGCTTGCTGAAAAAAATGTTCCTTATAAAATATTATTAGTATGAAAATTCCGTCTGGAGTGCATATGCGTTACGAAGTACCTCATGAAACAGAAACTCGCTGAATATTGGGAAGCAGCGATCCATTTTATCAAATAAACTGCAAATCCAGATCCGTGAATTTAGGATTCTAAACGATGCTCTCGATACATTTTAACGATATTCTTGAAACTCAAAAAATTCCAAATTCCTCTTTTCAAGGAAGAAGTCCGTATTTCTTCGCGGATGTGAAGAGGCGTCCAACGTGGTGACGGAAGGGTGGGAGCCAGGCGAGGGCAGGGGGATAGGGTCGCATCTTTACCGCCTTGAGAACACAGGTGGAGGAGCGAATGGATAAAACCCCGTCGGAGAGCGATGGATGGCACGGCCGAAAGACAAGGAACGGGAGGATTTTTAGCGCCACTCCCGACGGGATAAGGGTGCTCACCACCACGGGGTAAGTTTGGAGTAACGAGATGCCATAAATTTGTGAATGAATGAATCCGAAAACTTTTCCAAGCCTTTCGTCGCTTGGGGGAGTTTCTCGGTAAATCATCTCGCTCGCAGACTCGGACCAATTACATGGAGTTTTCTCTCAAGAATTAGATTGTCGAGCCGTAACACTCCTGCTGGCATTATGATGATTGGTCGGGCGCTGCTTCCGCTGCTGTGAGATGGGTGAGAATCATTTTATGTGGTACGTATTTCCTCCGTGTGGCGGCATGGGCGGCGAAATGGGACCGATGAAAACAACTTCCATCGGAAGGGGCACACTTTAACTCATTAGAAGTGGGTTGAGGGGAAAGGACGGTGGGCGGGAAGAGGCAGCCGGATTACAGTTCCCTTATTTTGTTCTATGGGGAAAAAGTTTCTCGACAAATGGAGCCTCGCCACTATCGCTCGGAGAAAAAATCGGATTCATTTCTGACGGTACATAATTCTTGAGTCTCGGACACCACAAAGGAAGTTCAAACACCGTAAGGTGATGGACTCATCGCCCTAGCATGTGACGGAATACCGGCAGCTTGCGTGCCCCAAGCTTCAATCACGCTGGCGTACAGAAAGGAGGCATATCATCCCTCGCATGCGTTTCCTTCAAGATATCCAAATCTGCAACGCAAAAGTGGAAATTTGTTCCTTCCGATGCCTGGAACGGCTTTTAAACAGCAGGTCTTCCTTGGATTGTGGAATAGCCGAGAGTTAGGAACGGATACACTCCATGGCATGGGCCTCCCGGTATCTTCTCGCAGGTCCCTTCTTTCCTCCTTTATTTGCTCGTCGGTAACTAACTCGTAAGTCAATTCTTTCACGCTCAATGTATAATATTCCGCAAGTCTGATTTTTTTCCTAATAATTAAAGTACCGACTCGCACATGTATTTAATCTCTTTCACGTATCTCAAGTCCGTACTTCAGTCTTTGAGATGTGGTATATAAATGCCATTCAGCATCGAATTTGAAATCTTGGCGATGAAAAATTACAAAATTGTAGCAGTTCTCGTATTGAACCACCGCTCAGTCGAAAAAGTAATTGTTTTCCGGAGGTCGAGAACATTTGTTACACAATCGAGTTGCTTTCTTTGAAAGGTGCAAACGCAGTGAAGTTGTGCTTCATACAGTCTTAAATAATAACCAGACTGAGAGGTATTACTTGATGGTTTGTATTCCTATTTCAACATGTAAACTAAAGTACTCTAGCCTCGCAGTTACTACATGGCACACCTTTTACCGAATCTTGGGATGAAAAAGAATATTTCCTGGAGAAATTTCCCACAAAGGCGACTTATTGTAATTTCAGGTTGCCTCGGATTTATGCAGTTTCCAAATGAGCAATGTAGTCTGCTATCGCACTCCTATAATATCGTCAGCGAAGGCCCCGCAGAAAATAACCATATACATGATTTGAGTTCTTAGGGACAGAAATTTTCTTAAATTCATTATTTGAAACGTATTGCATCATGAAGAGTGGCTTTGGGAGAATTTATCAAGCCAAAAAAATGCGTTTGGGAAAATTTACCAAGTCAAAAAAATGGTTGAAGTAAAAGGTCAGTAATATTATCAGTCAGTTCATGCCTCCAAGGATGACTACCAGGTGACCAGTTATGGTGTAGCTTGACTTTTAAACGGTATTTCATCGGTAAATACAAGTGAAAGGTCAGAGGCATGTATTTGAACCGTGCAAAAGATCGGAACCGAAGGAGAAGAAAACTGTGAGTCTCTACTCTCAGGAAAAAGCAGTTTGAAGGAGACTTTGAAAAAGTACGTTCAAACACCTGCTAGGTAAAAATTCCATGGATGACGTAAATATCAGTTTCAAAAAATTAAAACCGTTAGCAGAATTGGAAACTGAAGACGAAATGACGCCTGTCTATTGCTCTTCGAGGTCGACCGCTGGAAGGGCCGGTGAGGCCCTAGTGTATTCTAGGGGGGTGGTAACATTTACGGGTAGCAAATGGCGAATGGCACCTGAAAAGGGGATTTGAGAGAGTGTATACGGTTGAAATTGGTGGCAATAAATTGAGAGACAGTATGCTGAGATCTGAAGACACGAGAGAACCATATCATCGACCATGAGCCTGACGTAAAATGTTTAGTCACTTTAGGCAAATTCGAATTTTGCAACGTGGTTATTTTCCGTAAACGGTTGCGTGTTTTGCAAAACGGCCTTGGGTTTTTATTTTCCTTTTAAATGGTGACGTATTGCCTAGTTTGGTCAAAATTGGTCACCCTAAGGGTCATTTTTTCCGATTTTCTGTTCCAATTGACGTGGAATAGCACATGCGTACATAAAGATAACAGATGACAAATTTCATTGCAAGTAACTTTTAAGTGAAAAATTAACCTCAAGGAATTATGTGCTATGCATACAATTCATCATCTCCATGTACTTAATTTTACATCAGCGTAGAAAATGTAGAATATGCTTTACATCATTCATTCTCCCTGAACATTTCACTTTATTGTATCAGCATAGATCATAAGCAAGTTATGATCTTAGACGACGTGCTAACAATTTTAAAATGCACGATACTAACAACTATACCAAAAAAAACGACATAGAATCATAATCGATCTGGTCAAATTTATGTTTTCATCAAAGAAGAGCAAGACTTTTTCAAACGGTAGGATCTAAGGCCAATAAGGAATTTAGATGGAAAGAATCTTTTGAATTAATTCATTTATATTAGATAGTATACGCTTTTGAATTTGTTGAAGCAAAATAATTACAACAGCCTGCAAAAAATAATAATTTTTACGATCTTATCTATCCCTACCAAGAAAATCCTAGAGACCTTCTTAGAGCAGGGAATGAAGCGATCACGCGAAAATCCACCCGATAAATTGGTGCATCATGAGGATGCTACTAACGAGAGACACGCATAAAGACGGCTTATTTCGTCCATGCTCTAGATGCTAAATAATCACTCTCTTAAGAATTTCACTTAAGGTAAAGAGAGGAAATGCTTGATCCATGGACGTAATTGGTTCGACAGCATTCCATGCAGGATAATATAAGCCGTCGAAATCGTCAGGAAAGTTTCCCAAGATGAAATCTAAGAGAAAATACTTTATTACTTATCCATAAAAAGTGAAAGCTTTTAATTTCGAGTCGCAAGGCTCGTGTCTAAGTGCGAATAGTTTTCGTTTCAGATTTCACAGTTTTTTTTCTTTCCGTGTAAGGCCAGAAGAAGAAATTGCCTTCCCTTCCGTTCGAAAAGCAGACGTGGAACCTCAAAAGAAACGGCTAATGAAAGACCATGCGGAGCGCTGGAAACTCGGAAGCATCTTGAAACATTTTTTTTTCATTCTCTTCAAAGGAAAGCGTCAGTAAATGCCTCTAATAGCAGAACACCAAGCAACTAAAGTGTTGCTATAATTTGAGGTCTTCATTGAAGATCCTTTAATGGAGGAAGAAACTTCGCGTGCAACTGGTCAGTGGCTGCTGGCGGTTTCCATGATCGAACAGCTTGTACAGTGCTTCAGAAGGCAGGTAATTTGGCGATGAGGGACTTCCTTTAATAATCAAGAACACATTCCACTCCGGAGATACACAACCCATATGCCTTTCAATTATGGATACGGATCACTAGCAACAATATTTTAAGGATGGAATATTTAAATGCTTATGAGCACGGTCATGTTCGGCGTTACTTAAAAATCGGTGCAGTTAACATAACTCCCGATCAGGCAAATAAAATGAAACCTCTAAACAGAAATAGCCCGACTTATGCTCAGAATGCATTTTAAAACAGGAAAGAGAAATGTTATTCAGCAGGTGACCATTCTCTTCCTGCCATTAAATTCAAATTACGGTGTATATTTCATAAAAAGCACTTAAAAATCAGATAAATGCCACTAAGATATTCCCATCCATCGTATGAGCAGAAATTTTTGCACAGTGATTTACGAATCCAACATGCATAACCGTCGTATATTTTGAGGTGGATATAGTGATTTAACATGCTGTACCAATTTCGTATTCATTCATTTTATTATCATTTCTTCTTAAAGTTAAGGTAAAATCTGTGGACTTTCACATCACCTGGAAGAAAAAATCAAAGTTACATTGACTTGAAAAATTAATACCTATAGGAGACTACAAGAAAAAAAGGCAATAAATGGCAAATGTTCGATTAGCCTTTTTGGCTATTTTTTTTTCTTTTGGCCATTTTATTAAAATCAGTTATTTTGCAATCATGACGAAACTAAAATTATTTCAGAAAAACATTTTTCCCGAAATAGCTGGAAGAATCGGAGACAGGTAATTGCGCTCGAGAATGCGTGCATAGGGAAGATTAAAATTCTTGAATATTGTTTTACTTTGTCCGAAGAATTAATTCTACTGGGGATGTTTATTGCTCCATGCAACTTTTTATGCTCGATGCTTCTATTATCAGGTGATGGTGACTTCATAAGTAAAAACCTAGTTTAGCCACCCATTTAAATCATTTCTTTTCCCTTACCTTCACTCGTTCTCTTCAAAATCCCGATTTCCTTCCATCGTCGTACCCATTTTCCATTATTCTCTCCGTAACTGCGTCCCAATTTTCCTTTCAGGGCTTCCACCGTCCACTTTCTCCGTTCCCTTGAAATGAATCCCGTCAAATTTCCTTCCGCTTCAACCATATATATATATGCACGTTTTTCACTTTTTTGCTGGTCTACAACTCTTTCCGGCTCAGCTATTATAATTTTAATATGCACCTTAATAACCTATTACTTGAGATTTTTCTTCATAATTTCTTTCAGAAAAAGTCTTTTTCGTGGCTCGTGACCCACTGCCCCGCAAACCACACCCATTGCTGTGAATTGATGGTTGACATACTCTGCATATATTAATCTCGTGTCATTGGGAGAATGTGATTTATAGTTGTACAACAACTTTCCTATTTCCTATCAATCTTATCTCCACGTCTTCACTAAGTGCCGCCGTCACTAACTCCCTACTATTTGGTAACGTAAGTTGTTTTCACAAGTTCACCCATCAATTCTACCCGTAACTATAGCCTTCTAGTTTTTTACTATTATACTACCTCATTTTGTTTCCCTCTAATATTTCCCTCCTACTGTGCAGTATTCCTCACTATACGTATATCAGACATATCCCCGTATCCTAATGCCAAATTTTGTGATCTTACTTGCCTTATATCTTCTCTCTTCCGCGAAGAACATGCTTTGCAACATGAATATTTAAAAAAAGGTACAGTTGAATGAAAATTTGTCACCATTGAAATACTTATACATATATAAACCCTACACAAATTTCAAGCTTCGCATCACTTGGCGTCACAGGAAAATTTCAATTTTCCACAAAATCCGCATTCTCTGTTTCACTCAATTCGGCGGCGACTCCATCAGACGCTGACCCGAATGAATTGCCCTGTAAGGGGCAGCGCAAACCCGATTGCCAGCGCAAACCCTGTAGTACTCCCTCGTCCCTTGATCCGTTCCCGGGGACGCCATCCCCGCACGGCGGCCCACTCATCCATCTAGTCCCGCGGGCCCGCTCCTTGGCATCCCCCGCCCCCGAAAAACTCTTCCTCCGCTACCCCGTCCAAACCTTCTCTACGCGCATACATACACATCTCACCCGGTGTCTCCATCAACTCCCCCGCCTTTCCTCAAAAAATCCCCTCGGGAGCACCCAACTCCCCGGGCCCATCGTATCCCAGGGTGCCCCACCGGTACCGTGCCGCCCTCCCTCCGCCCTCTTCAAATCTAACGCCATGGTGGGAGGACTCCGGCATTATTCCACGAGGTCCCCGCAAACAAACAACAGCGATAACTCACTCGAGGGTGACGTCGCCGGCTAAGTCCGCTGAGCTTTTAGAGCAAGAGCCCGGGAAGTCGGGGACGGGATAATGGCAGAACTAAAAGATCTGAGGAAACCAGCGCACTCTTTGCAAAACAAGAGGGAAGGCTTCGAGAGTAGAGGAAGATGAATGAGAGATAATGGGGGAACCGGGTGTGGGGAGAGGAAGGCCAAGATGCATTGTGAACAGTTTGTTGTTTTCAAAACCCTAAGGCCACGCAAAACCCCAGGGCGTCCGGTGTCACGGGCACCCGGCGCCTCGAAGCCCCTATAGGGGGAGACGTTGGCGCCTGGGCCTTTGCCCAACCATCGGCTTCAACTTGCAATAGCACACATCTGATGGGACGTATAAATTTTCCCTTCGGTGGGCGTTTGCCAAAGATGGCGCCGGGAATTCGTGTCCCTAAAAACACACGAAATTGCACAACGCTACAAATTTGACGCATAATGTTTTTTCCTACCTGCATTTACATATTATTACTAAATTTGTTATACCACGGTTCACCCATTCAATTGTATAGACCTTTTTTCCCCTCATTTGAATGTCTTTCAAGTACTCAATCTCATCCGCAACTACCCACTAAACTGATACCCTCAGATATTCTCTGGATTGCAGCTGAGGTGAACATTGTGAATTATGGTTGGTATGTAAACCATAAATGTAATTTACGGTTAATTTTTACTTGAATTCACCCCTAGTCAATCCCTGTTTCTTGCTATTTCAAATTACTAGCGTTCATGCTAAATTTATTCACCCCACCTAAATTTCCACTTGTTTCGTGTTATCTTCCAAGGGCATCACAATGTTCTCCGTTAATAAAATATCGGAATCAAAGTACCACGATTTGAAATATGAATTTGGCAACCTCCTATTAACCAACGGTCTACTCACAAGTAAACACTCCCTCCCAAACTCCTCCACTTTACTCACAAATATACACAAACGCCAACTCATTTCCAAGTGGTAGGCATCCAGTATTTTCTCCCCGACAGGTTATCAAACGGGTCAAAAGCAAAATTTACAGATATTGACAGAGAGGCAAGTTCTATCCCTTGTAATATTACGCAGATTTTAAGCAACATCGTTTGATAACAAAGTTAAAATTATTGTACAGGGGTCACACCTGGGCGAAGCAAATAGCGATATGCACGCGCAAAGAGTTGGTATATGGTTAAATTTTGGGGAGAAGAAGATGAATGAAAAAGTTACAGAGATCTGAAGACACCAGAGTAACATAACGTCGGCGGGTAGGTGGGCGCCGCGGTGACCGGCGGGCGTCACGCCTTCACTCAAAATTTTTTTTCTCTCTAAAATGAAATATTACCTCTGGAAAACTTTTTAAATTTTTAGAGAGAGGTTGAGTCTACAGCATATACAAAATGAGAAAAATCAAAAGCGTAGATATGTACATCGTCAAAAATCAATTTGAAACATTAAAATTGTTATAAACCTTATGAAGTTGTTTATATTTCACAATATAATCCCTTATTATATTTGTAAAATTCAAGGGCTTTAAAACAATCACGTCTTTAGCTCAAATAGTCTCGGAGATATACGTTTTTCGATATATTCGAATTTTCCAACGTTGAAATATTTCGGAAACGGTAGCGTTTTTGCCAAAGACTTTGGAATTTTCATTTTCTTATAAAATGGAACCGATATGCCAAATTTGGTCAAAATCGGTGACCCTAAGGGCAATCACCTGGTCGATTTGACATGAAATGACCCATATATATTGCAAAGCATACCCGCTGATGTAAAAGCCCTTTCTGACTCATCACTATTCCGAGGAATAGCTAGTAAGTGCTCGTAAATAATTTGCAGATTTTCTCCTCTCCGACCACTTTCACAGAAATTCTCTAGCTCTTGAACTATTGAAAATTTTAGGTCATTTGAACAGCAGCTAGGAGGATATTTTTTGGGAGGAATCAATAATCGGGTGATGACTGAATCAGGTTACTTCTTTACTTCATCCGAACATGGTGAACCTCTCTGACCATTTAGCAGCTGACTCTCTTTCACTATGCAAGTCATCAATATATCGGCTTTTTGATAGAACAGAAACTTTTTCTTCTTCCATATTCGCTGATTCAAATGTTTTAGTGGCATCATAATAACGAAATTGAAGGAAGTTTTCTTTAACAATATTTTTAGGTTGGCTAGTGCTGGCAAAGAAAGCTAATTCCCCAAATCTTGACCGCTTGCTCGTGAACCGTAGTGAAGATGCCGCAAAACTCCTGATAAATCAGTTCGTCTCTTCACTATTTAATGCTGCAAGGCATTTTTCATATTATTCCTCAACTCTCTATTCACATCATTTGGTTTCCGCATCAAGAATCCCACCGCAGCCTCACATTTCAAAATATTTGCATCTCTTCGGTAAAGCGCCTCCACAGTAATTTTCATTGGCTGCAGCATTGCATAAAAGTAGAAGGAAGTTGATACTCATATCCATTGAATGATATTTCGGAATTAAGATCAATTAAGGACTTCAGTAAGCAAGTTTTTAGCAATAGAAAACGTTCGATCATGTCAACTGAAGTGTTCCATAGTTTTTAACCGCAAAACAAGATCTTTTTCCTCACCAATTATTTCAGTCAATTATTTATGAAGGAATTTGCCATTTTCCGAGTGTGATTTTCTGAAGTGAATAACAGTTTTCCTTTTTCGTCTAAATCTTAATATTTTGTTCTGATTGTTTACACGCACCTCTATCTTCAAATGGATCATCTTCGCTTGTTTCATCACTAGATGGAAAAGTCTTCATCGCTGATTTCACTTTCTTCGGATTCTACTTTTTCTTCTACTTCAAATTTCTTCTTTATTACTTTTAATCTACCCTCAGATCTGTACAAAACATTAATGACTGCAAGTTGGATACCATGAGCAAAACAAAGTTGATGATTTGCCGGTATCCACCTATCCACGTTTTCCATTACACTTGCACCTTCAGTGGTGAAGGTGAAAATAACTTTTTCTACAGAAATTGAATACTCTCTCAATTTCTTTTTTATTAGCTGAATGAACACTTCTGCGGGTATATTTCCATTTATTTTGATAAGCCTGAAGTTCCAGACCTTTGATTCCCTTCCAGAGGAGGGATTGTTAATGTATCTTCTGTTTCGTGAGAAGTCCATTCATCGAAAGTTTGTCAAAATTTTCTGGAAAATATTCATTCTCAATACTGGCAATCACTGAAATCTTTAACACGCGCACTGTAAGATTACCGTAAGATAAGTTTCTTGCAGTATTAAGAGATATCTGAAAAAAACCAACATTTCACAGCTTCGTGTAAATCTCCAGACGTACAGAAAACGCAGAATGGCAAGTCATCAAGAGCAGTCATTCTAGCCAGAACTGCACAAATGGAGTTTTCGGACTTGGTGGGAAAGAAATCCATCGTCATTTCTCGAGGCCCGAGTGAGCCTTCACTTTCTTTTCTTCTGATTGTACTTTGAGGGCATACATCATTTGCACTTCAATACTTATCACAATTCACTGTAACTAGTAAACGTATACATTTCTACTAATCCTCATGGGTGTTTTCAAGTCCTTTTCCGCAATAAAACGCGCTTCAGACCAGGAGGAAAGGTAAATGGATAGAAATGGAAGGGCTGGGCTCAATGGGTTCTGCTAATCAACTAATTTCTGATTAAGATTTTGTGATCTCAAAATATATTAGTGCATGCATCTCAATTTGTTAATAAAACAATATATTTACGATAAATAAACTAATATTTAAAACTGATTTATGTTTTTTTGATGTATTACAAATGATGACAAATTACTCAATATAATAAAATGTATTACTCAATGAACTCAAGACGCTAAGATTTTGCCTTTCATGTCCACGAAAACTTACTTGCTAGCGCCATCTGCCAGCAAAAAATATGTGCATCAATCTTGGAATCCCGGGATTCGTATGTACTAAATCCCGGGATTTCAGGATCGTTATTTCTTCCGGAAACCCGTGATTCCGAATCCAGGAATTGCAATCCTTGACTCTGAGGCTAATAATCATTATTTTATTTAGGTAAAAAATATTTAATGAGAGAGAAATATACATGGGTTCTTCCCGAAGTTTCTTTTTAATTGTGATAATGACGAATGAAGAGGAAGGAGTCTTCTCGCCAAGGAAATAAGGACATTTTCCTCAAGACATTAGCGTTAAATTGAGAAAAGCATGGCGGCTGAAGCACTGCCCCGGCCCGGAAACAGTGGGTGGGGGAACGGGCCGGAGCGTTGGCCCTAACTGGGTGATTCGGACACGGCTGAGGGGCCGTCGCGCCCACTCGCGCCCGTGAAGGTCTTCCTAAAGGCGGCGATTGGAGGAGAAGCGGACGAGGGGTTCCGCGGATTGGCTAGGCGGCCGGAAGTTAATTGCCACATGGAGGAAGAGACGGGACGCCTCGCTGTTCCGGTCTTGCCAAGTAGGGACCCCGGGGGGTGGCCGGCGATGTTCTTCCCATGCCGCGCCCACAGCGGGCCCTCGCCGGGAATGACGGAGGGGCGGAGGCCCCACAGCCCCCGGGGTCGGAGGGAAGACCACTTCCGCTCTCTCCTTAGAAACGCCACCCTCTTCCCCCTCCTCGCATTCTTTGAACACGTTTTGCCTCGTGGAACGCCTCTTTGACGCGATTGGTGTAACCCATTGGTCTGTGAAGTACTCTGGTCGCACCACGCACCACTCTCCTACGCAATTTGTAACCGACTGTATTTGTAGCTCTTGGAAGATTGGTTATCTTTTTTACACAACTAATAACTTTGTCGCTTGAGCTTGCATGTCACTTTCAGGAAAGAATGAAGAGATTTGTTTTCTGATTCTGCCTGGTGTTATTTTAAAGACTGAATGATGATTGTCAAAAAAAAACAGAAAGTAATAAACCATTTTCTCCTGATACAACAAGTAATATTTTTTTCACTATCCCAATAGGGCCATATATTGAGCAATCACGTAGAGCCAAATGTTTAAGCTGAAACAGGACTATTGCCTTAAATTGCACACTGAAGTACGTCTACAAAAACCTCGTGATTTTAGCAAAATTAATGGGAAGTAATGGAGTTTCTGGAAAATATAGCCGGTAATACAATTATCATGATTGTAGTATACCTATTAACTGCATTATGGAATATTTCAATTATAGGGAAGCTTTTTGGTAAAAATATAGCATTACATATATCTATGCAGAAAAAATCTGGTGGAAGAAAAGAATTTTTGCAGGACAGAAAATAATAGCATTCACCATGTTAAGCTCCCTTGCTGTACTAACAAAAATGTAAAAATTAAATTCAGCGGTAACAGTTGACTAGGTATTCCTTATAAAATGCAAGGAAACAACTAAATGATTGATAGGACAATAGTGAGACACAGCCCATGGAAAAGTGGATTATATAAACCTATATATAAATAAATATATGTAAACAGGATGAAGTATACAGTAAATGGTACATAAAGCCAAAAAAGACTGACATGGTATGAGCAACATACTGAAAGACAGTAAAGAAATATTGAATTTGCATTGAAAGCAAAGTATTAGCGAAGGAAGGAAGTTTGGATATACCATTAGTGTTTCAGTGAAGAGAAAGAATAATACATTTTAATATAATACACAATAATACAAATCGGCATTAAAGAGACTTCAAGGACACCATCTAATTTTTAAATAAAAACCGGCTTCAGTGTGTCTGAAATTTAGTTGATCAGTGAATCCTTGGAGAGCGACAGTTACATTGTAGTAATTTTCTCCTTACATTCATTTTGATGTCTAGTGCCAAATTAGTGCTTAACACACGTGAGTTCATTAAGGGAATATTGTAGATGATAACTCGAATGGTAGAGTTGATAAAGAATTTAATCCTATGCTCCTTGGTAATTATGGGAAAGTCTCAAAAAACATGATCCCCATATCACAACCGGATGAAAGCAAAGAGGATCGAATATGAGCACCACGACGACATGAGATAACTAACAACCCACGTGAAAAGTTAAGAGGCTACCTGAGTAGAGTCACACATATTCTATAATAACTTCGAATAATAAGAAACTAATACAACATTGAATAGTTTTGGAAAGTATTAATAAAATTAATATCGCAAATATTTTATCTATGTCCTTGAAATAAGAAACTGATATTAATTTATTTGTCGGTCCCAATGGCGGCGTGGTTAAGTCCTCGCGTGCGGTCGTGGGTTCGAGTCCCGCCTGAGTTTTTTCACCACTCAGGACATGGGTGTGTGCTCGTCTGATGTTAAATTGTTAACACCCCGATTTAAAGGCCATTGTGATATTTTCAGTGCTAGTAAAAAAATAAATACATACAAATAAAATATTAAACGATTACAAATATGGAAGAGAGAATCACCAGTGTTGGAAAACGAAGTTCTCATGTTGTCACGAAATGTTTTTATTCATTACCCTTGCAAGATACACAAATAAAATATTTCCTTAAAAAATATAACCACTTCTACGCCTTTATGCCTCCTCATCCGAATTTATATACTTAAGCAATTACTCAGATTTAAACCTCGTACGAGCATATCGTTATAACATAACAGAATACGATAATGTGAACGAAA
This sequence comes from Platycnemis pennipes, assembly GCA_933228895.1. Taxonomy (NCBI): domain Eukaryota; kingdom Metazoa; phylum Arthropoda; class Insecta; order Odonata; family Platycnemididae; genus Platycnemis; species Platycnemis pennipes. The sequence continues at coordinate 99,313,339 of OW121846.1, read as the reverse complement.
GTGTAGGTATGTGCGCACATCAAGTCGTCCTTTGAAGGTATGTGATGGTATTTCAGTATGAGGTAGAAAAATGATTCTTTACTCCAGTTTACAAAACATCCTGCCTTCTTTCAGTATTTTTAGATTGAATGAACACTATTTTACAGATGCTCACGTAAGAAGTCATGTATGCGAACGTGACCACTGAATTTCAGAGCATTTCTGCAGAAGATAAAAACTCCATCATTGCATGGGCTGCGAGATTCTTCGAAAGAATACCAAAAACATTCAGTAGCCCAAAGGTGGGGAGGAGATACATTTCCCGGAGAGGTAGCGCGATCCACAATCCGGGAAAATCTACTAATTTCCGGGGTCGTCTTCACGAAATCAGAAAAGGGCTGAGGAGCCTATTCGATCCGCAATGCTATTTTCCGGGGATCGGCCTCCCACCCCATTGTTCCACCTCATCCCCCCCTGCTCATTTCCTCCTCCCCCTCCCACGGACACCCACGCTTCTCCCACCCACCCACCGCAGCCGACCAAACCACCCACCCACGGCAAAGAACACCTCACGACCATCACTTCATCCGCCGGGCCACGCACCTGCCCGTCGCCGCCGACGCCAACACACCCGTCCCCGGCCGAGGCACCCACGACACGAGAGAAAAAAATGAAATGGGAAGCACGCTTCCTCGACGTCCACCCACCCAACCGGCCGCCTTGTACCCCGGGGCAACACACTTGGAGGTGCCTCTCCAACCCTTTGGCCGGCCCCCGCCCATACCTCCCGGGCCCCATCGCCACATCCGCCGCCCCCCACCTCCTCCCCCCTCATTTGAATGCTTGTGCTGGATAGGTGCGCTCGGCCTCCACCTCGATGGCTGCTCGAGGCGGCTGCTCGCTTTGTGACCACTGCCGCATTGGCGATACAGCTTCCCCCTACGACTAGCTCGTCCGCGCTCACCTCTATTTTCTAGCCTGGAATTAATGCTTCGAGCAGGCAGTTCCAGTACTTAGCAATTGCAGTTATTATCGTCGCCCTCAATAAAAATTTTGGTCGAAGGATCTTGACTAGTGCCACGCCACATTCTCACTTGTGGGTGACGCATAAAAATATATTAAATTGCTCCACGAGTTTTCCACCATATTTCATTCCTGTGGAAATTAAACTATATACCAGTATTCAATTACACCCGGAGGAACGAGCAATAAAAAAGTATGCAGAGGAATAAGTGAAGAAGTCAAACTTTTGCGAGATCATGAGTAAAAAGAAATGTCCACGATATGAAAGGAAGGTGATAACAGGTCACCAGTACGTTTCGTTGGATATCCTAAAATTTAGAAATAAATGAGCACATACCTGTAACGCTCATTTGCATCTAAGATCTCTGCATGCCACACATTGCATATATTACAAGTAAAATAGATTCCGACACCAAAGGCCATCCTAAATTCCTAATTACTTCCTTCAAGCAACACTTTCGACACTCTTTTACACTTCTCACTCTTGTTGATATTAATGCAGAATATCTTGCTCCTCTTAAGTTTTAATATTTCTATTTGAAGAACCTCTGCCACTCTACTCTCTCATATATCTAAAGATCTCCAACGTCGCAATTCAATGTCCTGTAACTGCTAATCATGTCGAAAAAAACATTTTGGGCACATTCATACCAGATACATATTTCTCAACTGTACTCACAATGCACACCGTTAATATCAATCGAATTTAAAATTTAAACACAGACCCGAAATTCACCAAACAATGATGGTTTTCTAGAAGCAAAGATGAACTCAAAATAAAAGCGGAATATCCATTTTATGTTACTCACATTTTGCTCTCCACTATTATCCAATAGTCTCATCTATATCAGATCTACGCGTAGCCTGCAAGCCACCGCAAAAGAGCGTGGCAGGGGGAGAAGATCACCAAAACATGCACTACTGACATACAACTAGGGTACTACATGAAAACATGCTAATAATATAGGTCACATGTAGCTACATGGTTAGTGTCTAAATAATGATCAAGGGATTGGTTTTTAATATATGCATTACTCGCTACACACTACTCTACAAAATTTCGCCGACCGATTCCTTTGCTATGATGCCTACATCTACATCTACATTATACCCTGCAATCCACCATAAAGGTGTGTGGCAGGGGGTGAATAATCACCAAACACGCACTACATATCATGCATAACAAAAGATTATGAATGATATACTAGTCCAAAATTTTATTTTTTAAAAAGATAAAAATAGTAAAACCAAGCATGCAATATAATTCTGTTAGCTTAAGGTCCTTATACCAAATTGCAACCTTTTATGCCATCCATTGATACACTCGTATTGGATATAATTACCTATTTTGTTCTCGAATAGTCGGGGGAAAATGCATTTGAAATCGATTGGTAAACAAATGTATCTCTAATCTTATGTACCTGATCAAATCTAGCATAATTCGCTGGTGTTTTTAACATATATTTAACATCTTCAATGAGACTATCCGTTTTAAATTTCCGCAATAGATTTAATTTGTATTTTCACTTACGATCTTATATTGATTCCCAACCTAATTCTTGTATTAACTCTGATACACTACTAAACCTATCGTAACACCTTTTAACAAACCTAACTGCTCTACGTAGCATACTGTGTAGCTCTCTGATCAAACCTTTTTTATTCGGATCCCATACACTGGCTACATATTCAAGGTGGGGCTTAACTAGTGAAAAGTAACATCGCTCTTTTGTCTTCTCATCACTTTTGACAATTACTATTTTAATAAATCATAGATTTCTTTTGACTCGGCCGCATATTTCCCAGATGTGTATTCCCAAAGATAAGTCTTTAAGTTACTGGTGACTTTTTTTGTGTGACTAGCGACTTTTCTATCATCTGCAAAAGGTATGCTATTTTATCCCGCATAAACTAGTACATTCCAATTTGTGCTAAATTCCCATTTGTGCAGGAATCCTAACTCACTCCCTTGATCTGAATGATCGAAATCTCCCTTGAAAAGAAGTCATTTCAACTTCATTAAACTCTGCATGATATGTAGTAAAATTAGAGTTAAGTTATATAAGTATAAAACTGGTAAAATAGTGCTTGCAATTTGCAAGCGGGGGTATGATATATGTGTCATAACCGCTTCAAACCATGTAATTAAATCAGTTATTTACTGAGGCTAATGTATAGGATGACAATGGATTGGAAACCAGCCGATGTAACACTCATTTTTAAAAGTGGTGATAGGGAGCAGCCAATCTAACTACCGACCTATATCCCTCACGTTCCTTTTCATGCAAAGTCCTGGAACATATAATTTTCAGTTGTCAGTTCAAGCATGGGGCACCTAGATTGCCAGAATTTATTTTCCAATGTTCAGCATGGTTTCCGGAAGTGTAGATCATGTGAAACTCAACTTACTATCTTTTACCACGATGTTTTAGTTTCTGACGAAAATAATATTCCAGTATATTCAATATTTCTTGACTTCAAGAAAGTTTTGACAAGGTGTCTTATAGCAAACTAATTGGCAATTTAAAATCTTATGGGTTAGATAGTAATATTATATCATGGATAAAAGATTTCCTACATGATCGGGTGAAAAGGGTTGTTTTGGACAGTATTACCTCCCCGGTGCTCACAAGGTAGTGTGATAGGTCCACTCCTGTTCCTTCTGTACAAAAATTATATCAATAAAGTGATGAAAAGTAAGCTTTTTCTAGTTGCCAATGACGCAATAGTGTACAGGGAAATTCTTTGCCCACCTGATAAAGAATATTTAAATCATTATCTACAAGCAATTGAAATATGGTGTCATACATGGTAGTTGGAATTAAATTTCTAAAAATATGTAGTGAAGAATTTTTGGAAAAAGAATAGCTCTCCTACTAGCACTTACAAAATAAGTAATAATGAATAAACATACGTGGAATCCATTAAATATCTTGGAATGAGACTGACACATGATCTTTTCTGGGATAAAAATATATACGTGAAATAATGGGTCAAGCGAATTGTAAACTGGGTTTCATCAAAAGAGTACTGGGTAAATGTGACGATCAAGTACGAGAAATCAGCTACTTTACCCTAGTAAGACCTCATTTGGAATATGCTGCCAGAGTATGGGATCCCTAGGAAATCGGTCTAAAAAATGAACTTGAACGTGTGCAGCGAACATCGACAAGATTTGTAAAGGGACGGTACGATAACCTTATTAGCGTAACCAGTCCATTAAATGAATTAAGTAGGGAATCATTGTCAGAGCGCAGGTTGAAATCTAGACTTAATCTCTTAAACAAATTCCAAGACCATATTTTCAGTGATGGTGCTAAAAATATTTTGTGAACCCCAACTTACTATGGTAGACTGGACCATAATCACAAAATTAGAGAAATTGATTGCCGAACTGACGGATTCAAAATGTCCTTTTTTCCCTGAAAATTTAAAAAACCTACCCCTTGCCAAAATGCCCAGGAATTTGCATCAATGAGTGAGTAGTGTAGCTTTATACATTATGAGTGAAATCACTATTTGCGGAATGAAACCATAGAAGGAGCTGTAACTGTGGAGGCCACGTTGGGAATAAAGGCGAAAATAGGAGAGGCCTCAAGAGCGCCTCCCACTGCCGTCGCCGGAGCCGTGAGCCGCACCCCCGTCACCTCCAGCGGACACTGTCGTCCCTTCCCGCCGCTCACATTCCTCCCCCTAACGGGCGAAAGCCGTAGGAAAAAAATGCCGATTAAATAATGGGCAACGCAAGGGACCGTGGGAAGAGAGCGTAATTTGAGAGCATCTTCAAATCCTCACCTCTGAGCGTTAAAGCATTTCGGCGACTCTCCCGAAAAAACTTCGGGCTGCCAAAATCCCTGACCACTCAAAATAAATGCAAATGCTCCCACTAATTGCTGCAATGGTCAAGGAAGAATTTCTACAAAGGTAAAATAAAACTACTGTCCACACTAAGTACACACACACACAAATCAAGTGGGGAATGATTACAGGGAAAAGAAAAATATTCAAAATTACCCATAAAAGTTTAATCGGCCAGGAAATCCATAGCATCATATTCTTTTAATAACAACACGATAAATTAATTTAGTGGAGATTTCATAGACAAATTGTAACCTTTCTAATATATTAATGAATGAGAATTAACAGCGATATTATCGGACCAGAATAGACGTCCAGTTCTTGAAAAATAAAACACCACATCGAATTTCAAGCCCAAATTATCGATTCGACAGATTCATGCATATTATGTCAGTGGAAAAATTTCTCAACGATCAATAGATTGGTTCTTTCAAGCTCCATATTTTTTATTTTCGTTAAAACCGGTCGATGCGAAAAAATTCCGACATTATATCAATAAATCGTCACATCAAACAACCCAGCATTCTTTTATCACCTTGCGCTCCATGCCTTCATTTCATTGCGCACCAGGGGAGGATAGAGAGGGCGGCGAAATGCTTTCAGAACCTTATGAGTAAATGGCTCGCGACTAACTTACCCACGGAGAAATTTTGGCCGATTTTTATCCCTTTTTTCGGAGCCATGTCCACGGATCCAACGACCGAACCCCAGCGCACGCCCTTCCACCATATTGAGCGCAGTGAAGCCGAATGCGTGACGCGTGCTCCCATTGCAAAATTTTGCATCCCACGCGGAAAATTCCCCGTTCCTGTGTGCATCGAAGATTAAATAAGATAAAAACGGAAAAACGCTGAAAGTTGGTGCGAAAGGGTAATTCAGGCCATTGTAAAACGTGTGCTCCAACAAATCGATTGCACTTGTAATTCAGGCAATGCAGTAAAAACAGAAGTAGCGATCAATGGATTGAAATGATGCAATGTAAATTATTCATAAAATCTACATCTACATCTACACGATACTCTGCAAGTCACCGTGAGGGTGTGTGGCAGGGGGTGAAGATCACCAAGCATGCACTACTAACATGCAAACAAGCAACTATAGGGTCTTATGCAACTAGATTGTTAGTATCTATAGTATTTAAGGGGTTAATACATGCATCATTCACTACAGACTACTCTAAAATATTTCACCTACATATCCCTTTTCTATGCTGCTTATTCTGTTCTCTTATAGTACGGGGGAAAAATACCATTTTGAATCTATCAGTACGACAATCAATCTCTCTAATCTTATTTATCTGGTCGGATCAAGCATAATGCCATGTTTTTTTAAAATATAACTATTCATTTAAAATATGCTTTTTATCCATTCAAACACCCAAAACGATTTAAAACGGTTATATACATAGGTATATTAAAAACACCAGCGTATTATGCTTGATTCAATTAGATACTAAAGAATAGAGAGATAGACTGTCGTACCGATATATTTCAATTTTATTTTTCCCCCTATTATTAGAGAACACAATAGGCAGCATAGCAAAGTGATAGGCAGGCGAAATATTGTATAGTACTCTGTTGCGCATGTTGCATGCATTAACAACCAATGCCTTTATTACTATGTGATACTAACCATGTAGCTGCATATTACCGATATTATTAGCATGTTAACTTTTCTCCGCGGTCGTGGTTAAGTGACAAAAATAAATTCTTGAATATTAAGGGCTCACCTCATCTCTGTTTCTTAGGTTATCTCCCACACATATAGATTGTATGCGTTATGAGCATCTGAGTGTCTATTAAAGAAGTTGCCATTGATTTAAGGGATTTCACAAATTCATTTTTCTAGCTATGGGTGGTGGGAATACACCATGACAGTACCAATAGGCTGACAAACAGATGTTGTTGGTTGCAGCAACTTCAGGCATGCAGCTTTCCAGTATCAAAACTCTGTTTGACGTGGTAGTAAAATACTTCCATATATATCCACATCCACCCAATACCCTGCAAGCCACCGTGAGGGTGTGTGGCAGGGGGTAAATATCACCAAATATGCATTATTGACATGCAAATAGGCTATTGCATGAAAACAAGTTAGATGATAAAGCCATATGCCGCTATATGGTTAGTATCTACATAGTAATAAAGGGATTATAAGTTATAATGGCATTTATCTGAATTTACCTATGATGCATGGGTTCGGTATGTTAATACATTCATCATGCACTACTGAACACTCTAACAATATTTAACCAACCTATCCCTTTGCCATGCTGAACTTCCCTTTATTTAGGGTCTATCGTCACCAGATTTAATAGGTTCTTTCCTGTGAGATGTGTAATTTTCTCTGCTTTCCCATTGTCCATTTAGGGTCGTTACGATGCGAGTGCTGCTCGATTATCTCCGATCTGAATTTATTTTTGACATATTTCGCGATCCTCTTGCGCAGCATATGCTAGCGCGATTTCTCTCTTTTAGCACTTATCTTGCTCTGCACCCCAGGGACCCATTCGCCAACCCTTTTATCCCTACCATTCCACCCACACACCCCTTTCCGCAAACTGGGCAGACCTCCTCTTGCGAGCGCATATTTTCCGATCTGGGACACTTCGATCGGGGAGCCCAGCGCTCGCTTAAGGCGAGCAGATGCAGAGCCGATCCCCCATGCACTCGTATTCAGCGTACGCCGGAGTGGGAGGAGATCTTTGTTAGCAGAAGTTGCTTTTTTCCCGCTCTAGGAAAAAAAAATCTGCGAGAGCTTTTCGTGACGTCGTCACGCGCCGCTCCCCGGCAAGCAAGCGCCGCGGCATTCATGCACCTGCGCTGTTGTTCCCGCAATTCGGCCCATAATTCCGTGTGGATTGGTGCTCTCTCTTGCATCAGCTGCCGCTTCAGATTTAGCTGCATGCACGCGACTGGCGGAATGGGCTACAGCGAGGATCCGAGAGGGTGCATTGCCGACCATATTTTATGAAAATACCCGCATGCAAGCCCGAATGTGCACCCATCCTTCAAAGGAAGGAATATTCAGTCAATCTGTCGGAGCATTGTGGGGAAAAAACTATGTGGTAAGCGGCAAAGTGGTAGCAACGAGAGAGCAAAATGAAACACACTTGCGGGAAACGAATGAAAGCGAAGAGGGCAAAATGTAGTATTTCCCTCGTATTCCGAGAATGTGTTTACGATCCCTCATCCACGAGTAGCATTTTACTCATTTCCACTCTGTAACTTAGGTGGATTCTATATGATAAAATGAATAAAGAGATGATCAATCATGCATACCCAAAACTACTTCAAACAGATCCGAAGAAACAACGATGTGAAATATCCATTTTAAATCGTCAATTTGCAGTTTACCTTTCAGTTTTTCCTATAAAGTATTACATCAAGTGATCAAAGAATTTTTGGAAAATTCAAATTTTGTTCCAGATAAATTATGATGCTATCTGATCATTCGAGAGAGTAGTAATTCATGGTCTTCATTCTTAGCACGAACAAAAATGTTTCATTATTGTAACATCCTTCAAGAGTGTCTTTCCAAGGACATTTTGTCGAAAACACCTTTCCAACTGCGGCATAAATAAACCCTTGTATTAGCCCAAACAAGAATTCCTGGATTTTATTGGATCCGGTATTTTATAGGCATTGATGAAAGTCTACTATAATGATTGGGGGCTAATAACCGAGAGCGCTTTCTGCCTTCAGACGCGGATACCAATTATTTCTCTTCCTTTAGGTAACGGCAAATTTTCGACGGCCTTGCAGTTTGACACTCAACATAAACAGAGTTCCGAGACTTGAATTCTAATCGGAGAGTTGATTAAGCAGCCAGCTCCATTATTTGCCTCTCACCAATATTACACGCAATCAGCATTATTAATTATGAATTTAAAACTTTATATGCGTTCATTCTGGGCCGCAAAATATACTCACAATTTTAGGAATGCTACTCTCATTCATGTACGCTGTGTATTAAGTATGAAAAAGCTCAATGCACAAACTTTTGTATAACATAAAATAAAAAATATCGCAGCCATTTTATCAAATGGTTTCAGCATAAAGCTTTCAAAAGCAACAAAGCAAAGGTAAAGAGGGAAATGCAATAAAAACGAATCATACTGATGATTTGTTCTCAAAATGAAATGGGAGGAAAAGGAACAAAGAACGAGAAATTACCTCGCAGTAATTCATATTTTGCGATTATAGAAGTAACTGTAGTTTGTTTGAAATTTTAACATAGATTTCTTCCATTGACTCATTCACAAGTAAAATACAATATTCCATAGAAATTTATCAATGTTGTCAATAATTCAAGTCACTCGTTACTATAATTCTTCCTCTCCAGTCCCAAATATCGGCAAAGGTTCTCGGCACAATGTACAGACCACATAAATTGGGCTCTCTCTCCGACCTGGATACAGTAATATCTAAACATTCAAAGGAATATGAAAACATAATATTAGCAGGAGACTCCAATGCTAACTTCAATTCAAATACTTACGATGAACATTTCCTTCGGCGAATAATAAATAACCTTAAAATTCTCCCACTCTGCTCTGAAAACACGGCTGCAACTGCTTCAACGTGGAAACTTTGTCATAAGAGCTTAAGAAGAAAAAGTTATAATGTATGGAAGGCTCCCATCTCCCGGCATCTATTCTCACGATCTAATATACCTTGCGTATTCAGTAAGGACTCAAAAATTCAATCAAAAGTACAATCTTCGACGAAATATCAATGAAATAAATAATGAAGAATTACTTAACGTAGTATATACGCTTCATTGGCCCACCATGGAATTTACAGAAACAGTAGACGATAAAGCGCATATCTAAAATTCAATAACGACTTATCTCTTTAGACAAATTCGCTCCAGAAAAAAATAATTCGGTTATCCAAACCATGTGCGCCATGGTTAAATACGGAAATTAAGTAATCAATGGCGAAACGAGACTCAGGTTTTAGATCATTTATGGAAACACGGGCTGTCGAAGCATTTCACAAATATAAACTTATAAGAAATAAAACGAAATAGCTAATAAGAAATACCAAACAAAAATTTTCATTCAGTAACAATACTTTAAAACTCAATAGTGACTCTATGGAACAAATCATGTCCATTGATATACGTAAACTAAAGATTAAGTCCTGCCACCCAGCTTATCTCTTGACTCATTGAGTGAAAAATTTGTTCAGCCCCTCAATCGTATTATAAAGGAAGAGAAAATGTACCACTCCAAAAATGCTCGAATGCTCTCTCACGAAAAAATATTCAAATTCATCCCGGTCACCCGCATGCTAGTACTTTCTTCTTTCATGAAACTAAAATCTAAGGCACAAGGCTCAGACTAACTTCAAATATGCCTTCCCACCGTCGTTTCCTGCTGCCTCCTCCAATTTGAATATCATCCTTCACCCGTCATTCCCCACTGTCGACTGTCCTCGTGTGACAACTTTTCGGGCAGAGTCAAAATGACTTCCTTGAATCACTTCTCATTGTACATTCAACTCTTGCTAAGCTTCACTTCACTTCCAATAAATACACCCATCACAAGGCAAACGTAAGCACTGCTCTCCATTCTCTTGGCGTTATTTCACTGTCTCATCATGTGCTCCAGTAAATTATAGTTCAGACTCAAACCTTCTATCCAGAGAATTACGTGTACACCTTGATCAGAGCCTTGAGTATGAAACAGCTAGGTATAATTAACGAAGAATGATTCTACCCTAGAATTTACGCAAAGAAACAAAGAATTTTCGGGCATAAAAAATTTAGCAACAACAGGAAAGAAAATCGGGAGGAAGTTACACTACTTTAATGGTTTAAAAATATTGTACTTCTAGACTTGCACTAATTTTCATTACTTACCACTTCAATTACTAAATTATAAAACGCATGAAGAAACATATCTGTCCAGCAAATTCAAGTGAAAAAAAAACAAGTTTTGAATGTATTACGGACAAAATTTTATCATTAATCGTCTAAGATAATGCATAAAGTTACATTGCAGGCCTAATTTTTCTACTTTCTAAGGAAACCACAACATCGATTACTAAAAACTTCAAATGAATCATAGCGATTTAACCAGGGAAATTTGTAATTACAGTCAAATTTTTAATGTCTCACCCACATGTAATTCGATCGATGCACTCGCTACTACTCCGTTCCTTAATGCCATACCCACACTGCCCGGGCTTTGTGCTCCTAGGGGCATGCCCCTAGGAGCACAAAGTTCGGAATTCCGACACCTAGATCGTATTCGGGCATTGACTTTAGTATATATAGCACGTGTTGATGTGACTAGGGAAATGGGGAAGGGAATGGGAGAGGGAGAAATATCTTTGTGCTTTGGAATCTGACCTCTCCGCCACACTCCGACCCAGGGACCGTGCGCCGAAAACATCCGTCCAGCCAGTCTCGCTTAACAACGCTTTCAACCCATTCGGCGCGGTCTAAAAAGCTTCCCTCGAATACCCGCGCCTTCACATCCCGAGTCGGCTCCCACGCCGCTTGTCCCACAATTCCATTGGGGGGAGGAGATCACAATCTTGCCCACTTGAGGATTTGAATGCGAGTGCTGTAATTTTTCAGGTACCCACCCTTCGCCCACCACCCCCGCACCTCAATCCCCCTCAGCCCCTCCCATTCCGAACCGAGGTGTAGATGCCATCTGGCCGAGCCGATTGCGGCGCTTGCTAGCATACGGCAGCCCTCCCGAGCAGAACGCGTTCCTCTCGAGGACGGGGAAGGCGGAAACGTTGCGGAGTGGGTACGCGGACACGAATACGCACGAACGCGCGCGAAAAAAATTCTAAAAACCTTCCGCACGGCCGTACGTCACGTGCCACTGAGCGAATGGTATCGTGCACCGCGGAACATAAGACAACGGGGTGTGTGGAGGCCATCGCGTACGTCCTGAACGTCCACGATCTCAAAGCCGATGGAATCTGTATGGCGTCAGTGTGTTTCTAGCTCATATTAGCACATAGCAGCCCCTTTCAAAGTTCAAAGCTGGGGTGAAAATGATCGAAGATTGCATTGCATTGAAAATTCTTTAGCTACCCTATGATTACAATTAGGTTATCAAAAGCAGCAAGGCAAAGTAAAGCCGCAAGTTTTGTTTTCCACAAGACATGAAGAAAAACCCAGAGCAGGCTTTAAAATGGGATTCGGTCGAGGCTGAAAGGCAAAATGTCAGACTATGTTTGCATGAAAGCGTATTTTATTGGAATGATTAAATGCCAAATTTAGTGCACTGAAGAGCGGAGAATATATTGATAACTTATTTCTAGCTGTGATTTCTAGCCTCTTTTAGCCATTAATGTCCCTTAAGAAGCCTTGTTAAATTAACCATTCGTCTTCAATTTGAGACATATTAGTTTTACTGTAATAGTCCCCAAATATCCTTCAAGGACTTAATACTTTAAGGCCATGCAACACAGCAAATAACTCAACCCCTTTTGTGGACTAGTAAAATTAATTTTTGAGGGGGAGGTTGAAATGAGTTTCAAAGTCACTGGTGACGTTCAGCTGGAGTCCAGTGTTTCAGATATTCTTTCTGCCCACGACACCAAAATAAAACATCTCAACAAACTGGGAGAATTTAATATGCATGTAAGCCCTTGAAGAAATGCCTTTACGTTCATCCCAACTACAACGTAATCTTTTGGAAGAAAGCAAGCAAAGCTAATTGTGACATCGACTACAGAGCCCTATGGATTTTTATGAATGCGATTTCAATGACGCACCGTAAAACTCATCATTTTATTAACTCAAAGGAAAACCGGCCTCTATTCGAGGAGAATAATGTCATCAACAGCAATCCAATAAATTTACGTGTTCGCTTTATCTTCACACATAAATTTGATTCTAATTTATCAGGCGTGCGCTTGGTATACAGCTATACGGACCTTGATCGTTATCCACTGCATGCTTCATTGCGCTGCTCTAAGGGAGACAATATGGCTCATTAATTTCCGACGGGAACGAAAGTGGGTTTGTAAGCATGATAAGGGTGTTCGTTTTAGTGCAACAAACAGAAGCTCCCCACAAGGACATAGTTGTTTTACGCACTTGCAATAGAATGGAGTTCTCGCGTCAGTTAACGGTAACCTGTAAAAGCCAAGAGGACTATGAACAAAAGCGAACCCTGGCAACGGCATCAAACTTTCGGCATTACACCAGGGCCTGCACTAATTTTCAATTTTCTAATAAGTATCTCATTCATTTTTAGTCTCCATATCTGTTAAAGATCGCACGGTATCAGGGATTCTGAAATGAAGTACCTAAGGAGTGTGGTAGAATAATATGCATCGCTAGGCAAAATGCTTTGCACGTTCAATAGAGGAAGTAATTGTAAAATCCTTTAGGATTTGTTCACCAGGGTCACATTTGGTCTATCTACGCAATACGGCACATAATTGATAAATGACGAAAATAAAAAATGTAAGATTTCTAGGTAATAAAAAACAAGAAAGATTTTTGCCAATTCAGCACAAGTTAATCCACGCAACTGGAGCATTGGCTCCATAGAAAACGTTAGGGCAGACTTTTTGCTTAATTATCTGTTCCTCAAGTGATGTCAGCAACATTTTAAGACCAAACAATGTCTTAATCCAAAAAGCTATGAAACAAAAAGTAAATTTTAAAATATACATTTAAATACTACGCATTTGGGCCTTAAGTGTTTGTGTAGCTATAAAAGTGATTCATAAAATTTTTCCAAACATAGTTTGATTTACCACACAAGATGCACCACTTATTTTTTGATTCAAATGAGTAAAAAAGGTGAAAACGGCAATTACGAATTCCTCCCATTTGTCAGGTAGTACAGATTTATCAACAGTAATCGTATTTCGAACTAATTTAGCACTTCTCTGCGCCACAGTTCATAATCAAATAAAACAACTCCTTCGCATATTTTAGGATCTTATCTGCTCAGATTTGAATGTATGCCAAATGAAGAAAATTTATCTAACCAATTCATGAAATGTCAACATAAATCAACCTGTTTCCACGCTATGCTATGCATGGCGTACTTAATTCATGGATTAATATGAGTCAACCTACGTTTTGGCTCCATAGAAAAAGTTAGGGTAGACTTTGTTAAATTTTCTGTTCCTCAAGTGATGTCAGCAAAATTATAATACCAGACAATGCCGTAATCCAAAAATCTTTGAAACAAAAAGTACATTTTAAAAATATAAATTTAAATACTATTTGGGTCTTAACAGTTTGAGGAGCTATCAAAGTGTTTCATCAAAATTTTCCAAACATGGTTTAATTTGACACACTCACAAGATACACAACTTAATTTTCCCTTAAAGCATGAAAAAAGATGAAAACGGCAATGACGACCTCCTCCCACTTGTCAGATGGTACAGATTTATAACACAGTATTCGTATTTTGAACTAATTTAGCACTTCTCAGCGCTACAGTTCATAATCAAATGAAACAACACCTTAGCATTCCAACTATTCTATTACTTAACACATTGCCTTGACCCATAAAAAGAACCTTCCAGAATCATTGGACAGCCCATCGCAGCTTTTTCCACTTTTTACAACAACGTTTTGTCCGAGGGTAAACAAATTCTGGCACGTCTCGGGGCTGCATTCACTCGGATGAATAGATGTCGCTTCAACTTCTCCCCAGCAATTTCTTCCTTACCTGCAAGAGAAAAGAAAAAAAATATGAGTGACTCATTACATCGGATGGGATTGCCATTGGCTTCCGCAATGGTGGAAGACACATCAAACACTGTTCTTGCCGACACATGAATGTCGATAATAGAAATAGAGTCAGCCTAGATCAATCATAGAAACACGATCATAGAAAGTGATCGATGACATTTTTACCAAAGTGAAAAGGTCATTATGAACAAAGTGAATTTGGAATTAGGATTTCGTATCGCGAGGACGTGGCTCGTTTGCATAATATCGTCGTCTTCTATCTAGGTTCCAGTTCTCAGCTATATGTTCTCGAAATGGTGTGCCCGCGTCGTATTATTCATATTATTTCAGTTACTGGTACTGATATAAATAGATATAAATCCAACCATAGAGGCGAGAACAAGTATTAGTTACCAACTTGATGTGAGGAGATTTAACGAGTCCTGAAGTAGGTGTTTCATTCCGAAGCCGCAAATTGAAAATTCCATCATGCAGACCTGTATTGGGAACAAATGAGCGGGGCACAGAGAAAATTCCTACTTTTCCAGAATGGGAATCTCAGGGCATAAAACTGCTCAATAATATCAGCATGAAACAGCAAAACTTCAGAGTGATGAGAAATGAATGGGGGCGTTTACTCGGAACCGAAATTGCAATTTTGTACACGAAATTATTAGATGGAAACGAAAAACGAATTTTAGTGAAAAAATTAATCTTCTTACACAAACCATTCAATAATAAATCAAAAATTAAAATAAGCAAAAGGTGACGACCACCGATACGGCTGCCGTGATAAAATTGGCGTCAATTACCTCCCGACCTTGACTGCTTTTAGGGGAAGGGAAGGGAGTGGAGGGGGGTTCTCGGAAGGTCTGCTCGCACAGATGCTATCGCAATCGCTCCTATTAAGCAGTCAGCTGTGTGTCCCCCTTTGCGTTAAGGCGAAATAGCTTCGCGGGCTCAGTTGTGATTGGACGAAATCAATGACGTCAGAGGTTGCACCACGCCCACTTTTCCGAAAGGGTTAAAAACGTCAGTTTTTCACCGCTTAAAACTCGAGAAATAGTTGACGGATGAAAAAACGGAAAAATACGGGTTTTTTATTTTACAAACTCTATCAGATCCGGCAATAAAAAAACATGGTAAACGACCCCATTCCCTTCCGGAAAGAGGACTTCGGTAAGCATGACTGTTTCGCAACTGACCACACGTCGCGACGTGACCCTAAAAACACGTCACTCCTCTGGGAAAAAAATCAAAACTTCGCAAGGAAAGTGAGTGCTCGTGAAAAAGTTTGATTCACAGCCATGGAAAGGAACAAGTCACGGAAAGGTCACTGGGTAGTGCCGGGTATAGGGAAGGGACAAGGGGCAGAGGACAAGTGGCAAGGGCTGGGCCTTGGGAGGGGGGGAGTGCTGCGGCTGCGTGGTACTGCAATTCCGCGGTTGCGATGTGCGATACTCGGACGGCAAGACAAGGCTAGACAAATCGACAGGGCATGCAAAAACTCGCATTGCGACATACACGACTCTTTTACACGATGTGAAACCAGGCCATATGACTGGGATATTTGGGGTGAATGCATTAATTCATGATATTTTCTCGAAGGTGCTGGCGAGTTCAACTAATCGCATTCACGGAGAGAGATATGCGTGCGATGTAGGAATGAAACATGCGAGGTGATGGCATATTTGGCTGATCATCATCAATAGGCAATTTGAGATACTATGAAACAAGGGACGATTAAAAAGGCAAATTAATATATTACGGCAAGTGAGATCACAGGAGATACACGTGTGATACTTGGTGGATGGGCTACGTTATTTTCCGGGCGTGCCAGCATCTGACTTGTTTTGGTGCATGCACTAACCATACTCGATAACCAAAAACTCGATAGAGCAGTGGCAATCGAGAATGAGGGATTAGGATGCAATGTGCGACATGAATATCATTAAATGAGCATTTAAATGGGTTGTTGTTAAAGCATGATTAGAATGCTGATTGCAAAACTATTCTGATATGATGTGAACTATATTTTAGAGTGGTATCAGTGAAATGTCACTCATTCACATCAGCTATTAATCAATAGTAAGAGGCGATCGACATCTGAGGTTGAATTTTGATATCACCATAGCTATATCACAATGTATACTGTCAATGGTACTTTGCGAAGAGGAGGGTCGAGCGAGAGCCGAGGAATGGAAGGGGGAAAATGTGGAAAGGTGTACTCGTGAAAGTGCACCATTCTTCTGATGATCTGGTTCGCATTCCCAGGGGGTATGAGAACGGCAAAGTGGTGCTTATGAATAGTGTATCACAAACTACTTGCTCTTTATGAATTATAAAGTAACTGGCCATCGCACGCAAAGGGTAACCTAAGGACACGATAGATACCCCATATTATACCTCACGCTGGTTTTTGTTCATCTCGGGCATCGGTGGTATCCGCTAGGTTTCTAAAGGTTTTTAAGCACTTTTTAGAAATAAAAAGATATATTATCAATCTATAACGGAATCATGTCCTGCCAGGAATAATCAAAGTATTTTTCAGCACACCACATGTGCATTTACCCAACACTTTGTATGTGCCGATTAGAGACATGGAAAATTTACTGATGCGTAATAAAAGCAAAAATATGTATATATAGGAGGGCACTACCACTTCGATTGACACGACGCTCCTTTAGGCATGCACTTACATAAAATTCACACACCAGCTATGATAGTAATGGTACCGTTTATTTTCCGTCAAATACTATTCATACCGTTTTTATGCTGTTTATGTACCGTTTACGTTATTTAGAGTTTTCTCATCCAATGAAGTCTGACACATCACAATTTTAAATGTAATTCACTAATGAACGTACGAAAAGTCGAAGCCATCTTGTCATCCAGAGAGTATAAAAAATGCTTACATTGCGTAAAAATATGTAAAACTATTGTCGAGAAAATCATAGATGGTGGATGGCAAGGAGGGCAGATTGGGGATGTGCATTAAATTGCGTGGATCATTAAGAAGTAGAGAGTTTTGGAGAAGAGCAATGATACCAATGCCATGTCCTCTTTAATTGCGATGCAATGAGCAGCGCTCTATCCACGATAGAGCCCCTTAAAGATCACTCCATCGAACCGGCGATGCGCACCGATATAAACATACATATTTGGAAATAGTATTATAATTAATATAATAAAATACATATTTGGAAACAGTATTATAATTAATATAATAAAATACATATTTGGAAACAGTATTATAATTAATATAATAAAATACATATTTGGAAATAGTATTATAATTAATATAATATAATACATATTTGGAAATAGTATTATGATTAATATAATAAAATACAAATTTGGAAATAGTATTATAATTAATTGAAATGCATATTTGGAAAAATATATATAATTATATTTTTGAATAAAATATTTTAGTTTTATATTGAAAACATTGAGTACCATTAGAAACTTAACGTATTTTCCTTAAAAAGTTTCTTTCCTTAAATGGTAATTGTTCGTGCTTTTAATAAGAGTATAAACTAACAATAAGAGAAAATCTTTAGGGAAAGCCTCGAAAGGAATTAAGTACGATGTTTCCGGGCTCGGGTCATTGCAACATGACTCTCATTTTGAAGTCAATTCAAGGCGCATCACTTTAGCGAGATAACTTGCGCAAAATTTGGTGAGGAAGACGATGATGTAAGGCTGACCATTCTCGCCGCAGTCCATTGGACTGGGCAACGCAAGGGTCTCAGGGGACGAGCTGTTCCCCACGATTGTTCGTTTCGCCTCCAACACCCTAGTCGGCACTTTCATCGTGCCTTAACATTCGACCCCAACGTGGAGAGTTTGTCCTTGACGGAAATGAAGCAGGGGCGGAGCGGTGGGCGTGCCGTCCGCAAAAGCGAGAAATGTGAAAATAAGATGGAAGCACTCTTCCTCCATGAAAGTTCTGCAAATGGAAGTCAATTTTCTTGCTTGAAGCGAGATATGCTCATCGGGAGTACGATAAGAAACTTAACGTCGCCGCAGGATGAGCAAATTTTCCAACATAACCCTTTGCCCATGAAAGTTACTCAACACCTAAAATTGATGAGACTGAATCAAACGGATAAATTTTTTTCAAAATTGCATGATATTCCACAGAGAAAAAATCGTTCGCCTTTACCGGGACTCGAACCCATTCTACTATATCTTGTTATTGTGCAGACTCAGCGGTTAACGCCGCTATAGTTATCGCGGTCAGTTCACGGACATTGAATTTGTTGCAAGAAAGCACCTTGCTAGTAGTGTATAAATGTCCGGTTTAACCTTGTGGACGGTGGCGCCATGCACATGACTTCGGCTGCTTTGTGACATGATATAACAAGAGGTCCCGCAACATTTGGTTCCTTTGAAGTCTCTATAATTTCCACAGATAAAGAGGACGTCTTGGTAGCTTAACTGGTAGAGAATTAGGCCGGACAACCGGTCCGGGTTCGAGTTCCATCCAAGGCGATTGATTTTTTTTTCTCTTTGGGATATCTTGCTGCTTTGCAGTCAGCGGGTAACTCTGCTAAAGTTTTCGCGGCCAGTTAGCGGAATTTGAAAGGTTCTTCATTCTATCACACATGCAAACAAGTCCTGATCTTGTTTCTCAGACACGGTACTAATTAAGATTGAAGAGGCAGTAAATATATTTATTGAGAAAAGAAACAAATACTGCCTTTATACGGTAGTGCTACCACGGTACTGCTCCATTGCACCATTGGTGGAACCATTCAGGATTACCACGAATTAAACAACAGGTAAAAACGTGGAATAAAATTGCTCGTCAAATCTTTCAGTATCAAAGAGCTCCCCGTCAAAAAGCTAGAAATATATTCTTCTAAAACTTAAAGCATTAATAATACTAGACTGCGAAATCGGCATCAAAAACATCATGAATATTCGCGTTGTAGTGAATGTGATATCCCATCCATAATCGATCAAATGAGAATTTCAAAGCATTTTAAGCAAGGCTGAGACTGCGATTGCAACTCATTTAACTCCTTCGCCGGTCTTTAAACGAACGACGTATCCAAAGAGAAATTGCTGCAGTGGACGAAATGACCTCGGCAATGTCGCTCAGGTATTCTTCGCTGCACAAACTCGGAGATTCTCCACTCACTCTTCCACCCGTCACCTCTCCGCTGGTGGCAACACTGAATCCCAGGTGGACGAGTGGGGACGTATGCGAGGCAAGCCCGGCCACTCCAATCCCTGGTCGCCGAGGGCAGGTTTGTCGCATCGCCGCCAGCCACGTGATTGGTGGCTGTCTTCCAGGGCCGGCAGCGGATGCCCCTTGCCTCCTGAGACTCCGCGAGAAGTCGGCAAAATGAGATACATGGCCGCCATCAGACGCCTTGGAGGCCTTAGGGGCCCCCGCTGGCAAGGACGAATGCGAACCTCGTCTAGATGGTATGATGACAAGGGAGGATCGACCTACCCGCAAGAACCGTCCTCGCCTCCAATGTTCGAAGGTGATCTCATTACTAGGACGTGATAGGAGGGCCTTGATTCCATCAGACTAAGAGCTCCATCACAATATCCCCAGTCGAGTGAGTCATTGATTTTGGGGACAACGGAGATGGTCCCTTCTTCGATTTGATGCTTTCCCCTGGACCGACTGTAGATTCACCCCCGACACAGACGGACGGTTGAGTCCATTCGAGGCGATAGAGACGCACAACGGGATAATACCCTTCGAGAAATAAATGTGACCGGGGAATGGTCGGTTATCTATTCATATCATGTTCCAAGCTTTCAATGACAGCAGCATCCTATTCAAACATCTTAGCACAGAACACAAATCAATACTAGAATGTAATACCTTAATTACAAAGTGCACCAACATGAGCTGAGTCTTTTAAGTTTAGTTTTGATGGAATTTTTAAAAAGGCAAGTTTTTTCACAAAAAATATATTATATCATAATAATTGTATATTCCCTTCCAACTTCTTACAAAAGAATTTTTATATGCCAACATAAATTTTAATCACTGATTAATAAATAACGACACCGACTGCGATAAAAATGAACTGAGGATCTCGCTGGCCACTACAGCCGTATGTGTTATATTGCTTTTGGACAAAAACTTCCCTAAATTTCTCATTCTTGCAGCAATTATACAGGAGCAGCTAGCAAACGAATATGTATGTGGTTTAGACTACAAACGGAAGCCATTTATACTTTATATACAACTGAATTGAGAAGAAGTACGGGTGGAGAAGTTGTGACTAAATCGGACATCGATTATTGTTATCGAGCACTGAGTTTTAACAATGGCCTAAGGCGTGTGAGGAAAAATTAATTTGTCCAGAAAAAATCTCCTAGACCGACTTTGGTACCAGTATGAGCATAAAGGATCCCTAAAATAGATTAGCAGACTATAGTATTTTAACCTGATAAAATAAAAAAGGAAATATGATTCCCGATTTTTGGTCTGAATTTTACACTCAACCCTGAAATAACGAATTATACGTCAACATGCGTGAAGCAATAACGGAAATATGACTGATATATGCCACGAGGTCAGCAGACAATTCATCACTTTAGACGAGTGCAATGCTTCCACGAGAAAACTTTTGTATATGTCACAATCTGGATAACGGTTAAAATGGATATGCGATTCAAATGACGTAAAGAGTTTCGACAGATATAAATGAATGCAAAGAGAAGCAGAAACGTGATGCGATCTAAATTTTAAACACTTCCGTATGACAGGACCAGCGGAAAAGACGAGAGACCAGCTTAGAGGGCGATAAAAAGAGAGCGCTCAGAAGGTCATGTGACAAGCGCACAAGGGGTGGCTATGCGTGTAAGGAAGACGGGAGAAGTTAGCTGCTTACGAGGGCGAGGTTAGTCTGCCCATGGGCGATGGCCAGGAATTGCAGGGCTTCAGAGCGAACCACGAGGAAATCAAAGAGTTATTTGGCAAGGCAACGGCGGGCGGATGGCTCATTCCCTCCCCTTGTATTCAATTCCGGTCAAGATTAATTATTAATGGGAAAATTATGCAAATTTCGCGATCGATATAGGCCAGCAAAAGCATCCTTTTGGAAGGCATGTGTGTGGGAGAGGTGATGGGGGGCTCAAATAGCCCCGGGGAGGCGAGAACTGAAAGGGTCTGGGAGTTCCCAAAGGGTTAAGTCGCGGGCGTACTCAAAGTTTCGAAGACGGATGCTGCGGACTCTTGACATGATGAGGAATTGGTTTGTACACCCCAGGAAAAAGTTGATACGTCACTTAGCTCTTATTCGTATGAATATGTGTGAATTCGGGAAAAAAATTCGAAAATGAGTTGAAAGAGAAACAATGTTTAATCGAAGAATCACGCAAAACTGCTGCCAAGTCGGAAATAGTAAAGAATGGCAACTGACTCGTTCCCTAATATTGTTACCGTACAATAACATTTCCTATTTAGCAGACGGAACCCTTTCAAGTATTTTCCTGCTCTTAATTCAGTTGAGGGAACCTGAGATTTTTGGCCGAAAGCACATTCGGCACGAACACAAAAATCCCACGGTGTGCAAATGGGAGCAGGGAGTTAGGGTGGCAGGGAGCAACAAAACGGGAGGGTAGGTTATATTCTTTTGGCGCAGCCTGAAAGGTTCCAGGATGGGAGGAGTTACCTATTTAATGCCCCAACTCTCTCGCCTACCGTTTCGATCGTACACATTGTGTACCTAACTTAAAGTCTCTAATCAACTTTAAGTTCTACCTCACGATAGAAAATTCCAGCCATATTGCAAAGCTTTCCCTCCTTTTAAGATTTTTAATGTTCACGTTTTGTTTATTCTGGAAGCCAAAAAGTGTTCATGAGGTGTCCAGAAAAAATACTTCATATTTAGACGGAATATATGTAAAATGAATAATACCTACTCAAGAATAAAATGTAACTGCCTATTAAAGGGTGGCAACATCTTGGCATACATAGTATGTTTGTCGAACTAAAGTCTTCAACAATTTGAAGAAAAGTGTAGATAAAAATACCTTTTTCATCGATTATATTGTACTATATGTATACGCATTTAAATTTTAACCTTGGAAAATGCCTGAACATTCCGTTTAAAAACGTTTCATTTAGATCTGCAAATCGTATCTCCATATCTTTAATTGCAAATCCACCGTTGTAAACCACGCTATAACAGTACTTGCACGCACTCCATGTTAAGCTGTTGTCTGTGATAAAATTTGATGACTGAAATTTAAGAACAAATACCCCAATGGTAATAAAAGTAGCAGGTTAACAATATTTTTAGCAACGAACATTACTTAGATTGAAGTAACATTTGTGATAGAGCATAATATTTACTTTCTGCTCACCTCTAGGTGTATGTTGCAAAGTCTTCAATCAAAGCCACTGCCACAGCTCAAGGGAGGAAGGGTGTTAGTGACGGGTAAGGGGAGGTCTCGCAGAAAGTGGGTGCAAGAACGTAGTATTATTTACGATGGTGCGCTCAATGTGGCTGGGAGGAGCGGGTCAAATCCCTCCCCTCCCAAATGGATCTGGACGTCCCTCGTGCCACCCTCACAGATTCCAGCTCACCACCATCTCCTTCTGGATCCTGCCACCTCTCCCGAGCTTTTCCTTCCTTTGCGCCGAGCAAAAATATTAAGGTCGGTAAAAGGTAAATAAGTTGAAGACGTCAGGACTCCAACCGTCCCATAGGTCACATTCACCTTATCCTTTTCTTCCCCCGATTGCATTATCAATGTATCCTCCTAAAAATAATGGTTTCATATTTTTCATGTGTTCGAGAAAACATTTGTGCGGTATTCAGCGTCCGATATTGACTTCACAGCTGCAGAAAAGAGCAAAAGATCCTGATTACGAGATGGAGAAATCCTTTCCTCATGAAGTTAACTATTTATTCTATGCCGGAATAAAACACCCGCGAAGATTAAATAAATAAGATAACCGATGAGGCATACACGGTTCGAGGATTTTTTGAAAATATATTTCACA
Organism: Platycnemis pennipes; assembly: GCA_933228895.1. NCBI lineage: Eukaryota > Metazoa > Arthropoda > Insecta > Odonata > Platycnemididae > Platycnemis > Platycnemis pennipes. The sequence goes on along the minus strand of OW121846.1, from coordinate 99,289,818 downwards.
TTATGGGGCTTAATACGAAAAAAAACAAGCATTATGTGGAAAAGAGCAATACAGGCATGCAGAACCGATCATGGATAGAGGGAAAGGAAAAATGCAGGGGAGATTATCACAGATATGTGAGAGGATAGGGGAGCACAGGCAATGCCACAAGAGCTGGTGGTTGGTTATTTGGCGAGTTTTGGTCACTCGAGTAAATCACTCCATTCTATCAATTACTGCTGCCTCTTATTAAGCTGCTCCCAGAGAAAAAGCTGCTTCCCGGGTTGTACAAAACCTTTCTATCATCACTTTATAATGTTTGAGCATTGATCGTCATTTAACTTTGAGGTAGTCAAGATGAGAGGCCAAAATTAAAATTGACGAAATACAAAACTAAATTTTTATCAAGGAAATCTAGCGTAGAAGCATTCCATTTGGACGATGCCGCTCCAGAAAGTTTTTGAAAGTCCATATTTTTTGCCCCATTGGTGGTATATTCGCAGCTAGACTGAGTTCTTGTGGAAATTAATTTAGGTGTAGCTGATAACTTCAGGCTTGACTATGTGATACCTTTCCATAATGGAAAATAAAAGAATAAACTTTGTAAGGTTCACTATATATTTCGATAAGCACGACCCGGGCTTCATAACATAGTTACATCTTCAGCTTCAGCGAGATGTAACTATGTTATGAAACCCGGGTAGTGCTTATCCAAATATATAGTGAACATTACAAAGTTTATTCGTTTATTTTCCATTAATTTAGGTGGATAAAATACAATGCCTTTGACGATGAAATATATGATGAGCAACCTGAAAAATAATAATTATAGATGGAGTATTAATCCGACAACTAATTGTAGACATACTGCAGGCTGCTTTTTCAGTATTTTGGGCGATACATTTAGGAACTATCACAATTATACGTGATTAAGTTATGATTTCTTTTATTCGCGTTTTCGAGTTCGAGAGACAAGGGCATTTTCACGTTTTCTTTCTCCCTCTGAGATTTCTTAAAGCAGGTTTAAGACAGTCCGTTATACCACGCTTTGAACTGAAATCCCTCTTCATCTTGAAGAAGCCTCGATAAGAAGGCGTCCAAACATGATCGCCTATGCCGATCACACCCTAAAGCCAATCGTCCCAGCGACCTAATGAAGACTCATCTCCCGCCACTCCCAATTCGGTGAATGGTTGCCAAGGGCTACTTCAGCGAGCTCACACCCTTCGAGACGCATAATAGACCTTCCTCTCACCAGCTAGGAATCATAGCACAAGGGAATCATGCCTAAGGGGCCTTTGAGCACAAGAACCGTTTCTACAGATTCTGGTCAAGTCATGTGGCTACAAATTTCGAGATATTATCCAGGGTCTTTTCTTTGTTTGGAGAAGCGGACCGAAGATGAAGCAAAGATAATCGATGGAACTTAAGTGGAGAATATCTGCGAGCGAGTGGTGTTCCAACCAAACAAAAAGGAGGGATACAGGGATCCTGAAGAATGTGCGTGTCTTGAAATGGACGGTGGAAATATAATGAGCGAGCTTTTCTAGAGATGAAGTTGTGAGTAAAACTGCCCCATTCAAGACCGTAAGGCAGCATAACGCAACTTAATGGAGATATACATACAAACCCCTCGCCTTGCACACACATTTGGCACTCAAAGGCACATCAGCACCTACTCTTGCAAAATAATGTTTGGGAGTCCTTCAGTCAAACCCGTGGCGAGAAAGAGTTCGATTATTAATGCTGTATGCATGTAAATGTGCAAAAAATTAAAATCCAAATGTAGTGTATGCTTGCTATGTAGACGATACCATGTATCATAACTTCTGTCCAAAAATGTATTCAAGCTGTTTGTAAACCAAGCTCCGCCTGGGAAAAACCTTGTCTTTTTTTCAATATCTACCAATATTCCCTAAACGTGTAGCCACAATAAAACCAAGTGTACTGCTCTCTTTTCCAAACACGCCTTCAATTATATTATTTTTAATGACATTGTTCATTTACCAATCCCTTATATAACTATAAACTTTCTGTTGTTTTTTGTAAACTTTTTGTATATTTGTCTATAAATGCACTCCGTGTAAATAGTTTGCTTGCATGACTTTCGAAAAGCGTACTTAGTATCTATTGCAACATTCACACCAACGAGTATTTGTTGCCATATGAGATAAAGAAAGCTGATCCCAGTATTTCCTTCAGTTTTCATCCCATTTTCGTCACGGTGGAGGGAAGTAATATTTCCATTCGTTCGTGCCCTGAAAACCAAAGCGAGTAAGGCCAAACTTCTAACGTGAGAAGGGAACGCGTACGTTACTTCACGCTTGGTTAAGCCGCCATTACCACAGCGAAAATATCTTCGTTGTGAACGCACCCTACCCCAGATTACCACCACCAAAGGGCTTCCGTTTCTGATTTAATAGCAACAGTGTGAAGAGGAAGGGCAAAGCAAGAGGAACCGGAGTTCTCTTTATGGAAACCCCTATGATGTGGGATTCTAATTACTTACGGAGTTTACTACAATTTGACTGAGGATATTTTCTTCCTCAAATAAATCCCTTAAAAAACAATAAAAAAATTATCTACTCCTAAAAAAATCCTCGTGACAAATGAATAGAGACGTAATAAACTGAATTCTTATTCTTAGAGCTATTTTAGCCTCCCCAGCTAGAGGGTTAAGGAATGAATTCTTTCGGGAGTATACAACCGTAATTGCTCATTATTTAATGGAGAAATGAGTAAACAGCCAGTTCATGAAAGGGATCATGGCATACACCATTGCGTGATTTACCGTAGAAACCGACATTTATCGTCCTATTGAATACAGAAAATGGCGAAAAAATAACTTCAGTTAATTTTGTTTTACAATTAAAGACCGTTGACATTCTCCTTGAAATAAAGGATATTTATTCTGCTCTCACCTGACGCTGTGCCGTCAGAGACGTATTTCCGCAGAACGAAGTCTGCACGTTAATTACTGCGGAGGGAAGTACTTCCTTAGGCGACGAGTGAAATAACAGGGACGAGTTTGAAATGAGTTTCGAAGGAAGGGGAACATATGCTTTGTGCTCCGGACAGAAAAGGTCGAAAGCTTCAAGGACATGCACGCATGCATTAACGAATTTGCTCATAAGCAAAGGCTTCCGAAGTTCATATAGTTGTTGCATCCTATTTCGCGGCAAAAGCGTTCACAATAAACAGCGCCAAATTCCGCACCGTGGATTTTGTGTATAATCACCACGTACAGCAAACAGGGAAAAATGCATGATTTCATATGTAATTTCCAAACAAAATGCTCAACAGCGCTACAAGGTGAATAGAGTAGTATTGATGGGTCTCATTTTCAAATAATTCAACTCCGTTAAATAGTACTTGTCACTTTTTGATTCATCAATTAGTTATTTTTGCAGTGCAATTCATATTTCTTCAACAACAACCATTCATATTAAGTACTCCAAATAAAAACTATGAATTATAAATTGAGGCATTACTTTCTGAATAAGCACCAGCCACGACTTTATTTACCTTATCATTTATTCACTTATTTGAAAGAAATACTCAGTCACTTCAAATATATAAAAAAAGGAAATTATAACTTGTAAATTTCTTATAAATATGAATGCTCTGATGAGAATTGAAATATTTTTTGGCAAAAAGAACGTTTGAACAAGGATGATGAATATCCAAAGCAGCGTGAATTTTAACTCTGGCACTCTAGAATTCAGGAATGAAAATAAGGTTCATTTTGAAACGACGAGGAACTTGACGACCCTAAGGGAGATAAAAAGAACTTGTTTCCTTAATGTGCCGGTGCCAGCAGATGCTTTTTCTATACCGCCTTTAAATTCTCAACTCCCTGCGAGGACTGGGACCGGGAACGGTAAAGAGGCATCACGAAAACATGCTCGCAGAATTTTTGCGTTATCCATCTCTCGAGACCCGGCGTCGACCGATCCACTCGAAAAACTTTCGTCAATGATGTTGACGTCGGGAGCCAACTATGAAACTTTGGACGGTCCCCTTTTTTATTCCACTTGTGCGTTCCCTGGGGAGGATTCGAGGAGTGCTATCGAAGACGAGCTACTCTGCTCACGAGGAAGAGCTGGGAGCTATAGAAGAGAGGGTCTTTTTTCTCCTATTCCGAGCGAATCCTTCCCAGGAGATTATCAATCCTGCTCAACTCTTCCGTGGGTATTTGAATGAGCCTATCACTCGAAAAGCTGTAATGCCGAAGTCAAATATTACGTTTTTTTCGAGTTTCAATACTTTTACCACTCATCCTCATTCTTTTCACATCCAGAGCCCATCCAGACTCCCGATCAATAGTGGCGAAACAGCGCGTAGAAAGATGCATCAGCACATTGTTCACATATACTATCTTCAAGCGTGTGTCCTGTTAAACCGGTTCAACAGTTGGAGATAATATTTGGGGCTGTATGAGAGCAGGACGGACGAGGAAATGTGTTTTTCGATGTGAAAATGGAAAGCGTGGCCATTGTTGGCGAAAGTGCAAATTATGATTTCGGTCGATTTCACGGTCCTTTTCCTGCAAAGATACTTCTTAATGGATATGATGCGAAAAATTGAAACAATGAACGAAATTCTGACGGATTACTAAAGTAAATGTACAAAGAACGAACGAAAAAATGGGAATAGGAAGAGCTTCATGCCAAATTTAGGCCCTACAACAGTCTTTTCTTAACATTGAATTTTTAACTGCATACAGTTAAAATATTTTAACACGTTGTCATCCTATACCATTCAGCTAATTTTCATTTAAAAGGCGTTGTTATCAATTTCATTCCTCTTAAATATTTAACATTGACTCTAACGAGTGAGTTTACACATACTAGCGCATTCGTTTTAGATATGCAGGCGTTAGGTGTGCAAAAAGCAACTACGCCACAAGTTTTCAGTGGTTTCAAAGACATTTACAAAAGAAGTTTGTAAGTTTGGATACAAAATAATGGCAAAACTAGACATTATTGGCACGCTTCCGTACGGTTCCCCAATTAAAATGAATGAAAACTTCGCATTTCATTTCACTATATTTCTCCAAAACCACACCCTCCCTTGGCCTCCAAACATTTGAATATATATGTATATATATTGGAATAAAACTCACCTGATTCCAGTTTCTTTTCATTCAGATTCAATATTTTTACCTAAAGGTAGCATAAATTGTCAAAACCCGCGTCGTGATTTAATTATTTCTGTGAAATTCCCAAAGTTTTTTTTCCATTATGGAAAAATTTCACAAAATTACTCCTGATACCGTTCGTTTTGTCAATATATTTTATTAATGAGTATTAAATAGTATTTATAGCAAAAAAGGGATATAAAATTGCTCTAGCCGGCTAAATAAAGTGATTATTTTGTCTAATGTTTCAAAGGGTTCAGTGCAAGTATATATTGTATTTTATATAAGTACAACAGCAGATAAAGCTCACATTCATTCTGTGGAAATGTGTGTTAGATCTTAGCGTTCGTTTACGTTTTACTTTGTCCGATAAAAAAATATTAGCAAGATCAGCCGGTCTGATCTCCTGGTTAATGAGGTCAATTACATTAGAATTGGAGTTAAATTTGATGTTAATGACAGTAACTACTTCCAAAATACAGTTGTGAATTAATTATAGAAACTTGTGAACGATAATACAGCCTTCGGAGTTAAAAAATTTAGAGTGTACTCTGTGTATCATACTGAATCATGCCACCACTCTTGTTCGGAAGAAAAAACCTTCCCATTCCCTTCTATTTAATGTCTCAGAAAAAAACCTCAAACGAGTTCAAAAGGCGTTTTCCATCTGTTGGTGCAAAAACTTAACGCACCATGAGCCAATACAGAACAAAAAATGCATGCATAATGCAAAAAATGGATCCTTGGCTTTCGGATAAAAGAGCAGCACGCCTCAATTACCATGGATTTCGTGCACGTCTCTGCACGATGCAGTCTGAGTATAATTTTAACAATAAAGAACATATGGATAAGACATGAGGGTTAATTTTCAGTACTGTGTCGCCAAACCTATTTGTCAGGCACACTTAGGTGCTGGAGAAGGATGGTTAACTTACTCCCAAAAACATGGAGACAGCTACTGGTGGCACGAGACTTTATAAAAATGCATGGAAGTGTTTGCTGCCTGTAATGAATATTCGTGAAGTATTTCCGAAAGATATCTTGTAAGTGTCTGCCATATTTTTCATTGACTCAAGTTAATTAATGGTAACTCGGATACTTGACAAATCGTAAAATATCTCTTCCTAAGGGCATAAACTGGCAGCAAACCTCTCTGATTGAGATCATTTACTACTTGGAGGAGCCTTGAACGTCGTTGACAACTATCATAGTGAAATGCAAATTTAGTTGGATGACGATAATTACCAGATATAAAAATGGAGTTACACAGTTAAGTGGTAAGGTAGTTGGTAATTCACAAAAGCCGAGTATGTGCTGAGTGCAATGTACATTTGCATATTATCTGGCAGATAACTTCGTAAAGTCCTTCATTGCCAACTCTTTATTTTTAATCGGAGGAAATCGGAGATATTTTTAATGGCACCCAGATATCAAATATTGGTGCCATAAAAGATACACTCAAAAATCACGGCAGAATGACGGCTTTAACTATTCCCTGGGTGCTGATAGCATGCAGCCGACGGGGACGAATAGAAGGCACAGGGAGATGTAGAGTCGAAAAGCGGCGCGGATTGACCTCGACATGAACTTGAACCCCGCGCTGAAAAGCAGTCCAGACAGGGCACGGCAGCTGAGAAGGCGGGCTCATCCTCCCCGGATTAATTACTTAAGCCCACCCGTCCTTTTTAGCCCTTCAAGAGACTATGCACTAATGCCGCCGCACTGTTCTCGGGCGAATGATGAAAATGCAGGACGCAGACGCAGCAGGCAAACGGGCTGCGGGAACCATTGATCTCCCGTCCGGGAAGCAAAAGGCTTTAATCCTTTGGACGCGGGTGAGTCGGGACTCTGGCGCGAATTACACCGAGGCGAGATGGGTTTCTTTGGGTGAGTGTGGGGGCGGGAGGGGGGAAGGAGAGTCAGGTAAGAGAGATTGGTGGCAGATTGCAGAGAAGAAAGTAAGTAGGGTTGGTTGGGAGTGATGGGTGAAGGGCCGAGGGCTATGGAAGGAGACATAGTGTCAAGGGAATGAGGAGGCGGTGGGGATCGGGGCTCTTGCTTGCGTGGGAGGATACGCATCGTGGGGAAAGGCCAGGAGCTGAGTAAGGAAGGGGAGAAAACTACCAACGTCTTCCTAATATACACACCCACGCGCGCCTTGGATTCGCAAATTCTTCATCGACCCTAGCACTAACCGAGGTGCACTCTCACTAAACAAGATGAGGAATACTACTCATTCGTTGTCACTCCGAAGGAAAACGATGACCTGGATGCAGGCCAAGTTGCCCTGCCACAAAGATATCGCGCTGCGTAAGGGATCTTCCCCGGAAATTTCATTTACAATGCATTCCCGCGTATTTCCATCTATGGAGAATGGGTATATAAGTTATGACTCACATCAAGGGAAAATATTTCGGCACACTTCTCGAGCATTGGCAAATACGTTGTCGCTTCGGATGATGATGTCGCTATTCTTTCCACAACACACCTGAACTGAAGGAAAGCACTAGAAAGAAAGAGGGAGCAAAAAAGCCGAAACTCTTTTTCCTTCTTCAGCCGAAACTCTCGTGAGCACGTAAATGAATTGAAGCGAGCACTCTCGAGACAAAAAGCAACCTAGGGCCCGAGTCACGTTTAGATCAATTATTATCACCGGTAGCAATTTTTGCTTGAGCAGATAGGCATATAAACCAGTATCTGTTCATTTATTGTAAGCATGTGTAGATCAAAATACACCGATGCCATTGGCATAGCATCACAAGTGTATTACGGCCCACCCACATCATTATTCATTCGGACTATTAAAGTCATGGCGTTTTTTCCAATTTATTCCGCGCTATTCCTATTAATTACGACTTAGGTAACAAGAAGCAATGATATGGATCAAAAATATTTTAAACTATGAAACCCACATCACAAACGAAATATGAAACAGTAAAATTCACTCTAGTACTGGGGATATGCGATGAATTGAATGCTAACGGTTTTGAATATTTTTCCACATCATGCGCTAGCGAATCGTAAAAAAAACAATATCACAAAAATACCATCTTAGGCAAATGTAATGAAAAAGGCCTTACCGATGAGTTGTTCTTGGCATGCCTAAGAGATAGATAAGAAAATTCTCTTGTTTATCTGAGCTTTTTAATTGTTGGGAGATATTTATGGCATGTGAGTCATTGCGACCAACGACCTACGAAGCCTTAACGTTGCCATTAAACGCACAAGAAAGTAACGCGCGTATAAATCCGGAAATAAATACTTAGGCCAGGAAATATTTACATTTTTCATTCCTTAGAATGGAACTAAAACCATGACACTATCTGCATAGCGAAACCACAAACGTCGAAGGAATGGAGCGTATAAGCAATGACGTATGAAAACGAACATAAAAAAGAGTTATTTTGACTCTTGTACTCCTTAAAAATATCTCTCTTTCACATTCTCAGCGCTTTTAGTGGTATCTCTTAATGGGTCGTAAAAATCTATCACAATAAAAAGGTAGTTGTCCGTACAGCGAACGACTGCAGATAAAATCTTTGATTTAAGTAATTTTTTCATGAAACTGGCGTGTTTTCCGCCGGCAACCCTCGTTCGCCGTGAGTATATAAGAAAAAAACTGTCCAAGAAACGCAATATTAATCTATGAGCCTTGGAAATTCATATGGAATGGAAACGCTGAGAGGGATAAAAAGAAGGATGCATAAAATCGTGGAGGAACCAGACTTAGATAAAAATATTCAGGACGAAAGTAGTCCTTAGCAAAGTAGAAAAATGAATACCCAAATTCGGAATGTCAGATATAAAATCGATGTCGAGGAAGAAGTACTTTGTCAGAAAGGTAAGATGAAGCAAAAAGAACAAAGACAAATTTACTTAATGGTAGATTTATGATTAACTTAATCATTAATTTTTTCTTAATCTGATATATTATCACCAAAGTCACCAGAAAATTAATTCGGCCCATGATCGACTTCAATTTATAGCGGTTGTAAACTCATGTGCCGAGAATATTTACAGAAAATGTTAGACCAGAGTCATGTACAGCTTACCAATTTATCTTGGGATTGACAAGGGTTATTAGCTTATTGTGAAAAGAGCACTTATTAGTCATTATGATAAGATACAAATATATTTATTTCCGTGACTTCCTTAAAAGAGGATGGAAGAAACATTATTGGTGTTTTAAGGTTTTATTTTATGCTATTAGAAATTCTATTTACATTCAAACCTTCCTTTGCAAAAATTGTCATTTTATAGGAGTATGTAAAAAACCTCAAGATTTCAGAGCCTGATATTTGGGTTAATTTTACATAAAATGCAGAGAAGGGACGATAAATGGCTAGAAAAAACTTCTAGCCATTTATCGTCACTATCGTCGTTATCCACTTGAAACATCATAACTTAATGATGTTTCAAGTGGAAGACAACTTTTATGGCTGAAAACATGAGTATTATTTTCTGGATAATACGCATGTTGAATTACTTGCTCCCAAGAATATACTCTCTTCAGCTTAAATAAATGTTCTCATTAAAGTTAGATTTAAAAAAAAATTCACACAAGCCTTTCCCTCTGTCGCCAAAATGCATGTTAAAAAAGAGGGAACATTTTAAGATCAAAAATGGTTTCTCAGCCATTGACTCCTTAAAGTACTTGACTTTGGCTTCCTTATAAATTAATCAAGCGCACACTTTATGCATGGAGAAGGGCATTACACTTCACTACTCTGCTGTAAGTTGTCATCTCCAACGCAGTACTTGTCCACTGTGAACAATGGTAAGAATGCGTAAAGCTAATGGATCCAAGATTTTCGTGGAAGAGAACAATGAATACGTAGTGATACGTAGTATTGAAGGTCAAGGTTTTGTTATTTCTTTTGAAATTTCAATGTCTTCTTCTTTTCAAAATAAGATTTTGTGTGGATTCCTCTACTTAGAATGGCGCACGTGACATATGGTATTTGCTAAACCTTTTATCGAAAAACATCTCTTAGTACCACAATATTCCACCATTGAAAATTTTCACTCAAATCTCAATGTGAAATCTCTCTTCGCCATTAACACTATCACTTCAGCATAGCATTAACACTATCACTTCAAATCAACCAAATTTGTTTGAGAATAATCCATGACAAATTAATTTTAAGATTTAGCTTTACCGCCTCTACCAGCAGACATCAGTGGAGCTCCATAGCCATTATAATAGAGGAAACGTTAAAAATCGATTACAATTTAAGGGGTTCAGAACGGGATATAATGAAAAACTTTCCTGTCCCTAGTCACGTTACAATCCAATTACATATTACTCACAACTGTAATGAATTCAAATTGCATTCCAATCCAGCGTAATGTACACTTCAATTTGGTATTGTTATCATCCTCTTACATGGTTAGGATTTCATCACGGACAGGAGTTTGTACCAGTTATTATTCTCAGAATGCCTTGGTGAATGTAGCTGTACTAACCTCGGATGTTCTAGAGTAATATACTGGTTTCAAGTTCTTAATATTCTGCTACTTCCACCCATTACACTTCAGGTCACCCCGAGGGTGTGTGGCAGGGGGTAAGGTATCACCAAATATCCACTAATGTTCACCCATAGTAGAGGATACAAAATTATTATGCATATGATATGGGACACAACATTCTAGATAACGCTGCAGCATTGAAACAAGTAAAAACACTTTTGTGCCTTCCACAGTTTAACAACACATACGACCAGTTTCAGCTGTTAGGCCCTCATCACGTCTCCGAGGCACAAAACCGAAACGGCTAGGTTAAAAATAAAAATTAATTGATGAGTAAGGTTATGATATATATTTCAGCTCTCAAGCAAGATAAGATATGCTCATTCCACCACCCCCTGAACAAAAAGACATGCTCGGAGTGTGTTAGGAGGGAAATAATTTCAATTTTTTGGAACGGGGAGCACTGACGTTACGGACAAAGCACAATTTCATGCACCGGTGAGGGATCGGACATAAGTATCCACAAGCAACCGGAGCAAAGCACAAAGCATTGCGCGTGATAGTAAATCCTCGTTAATTTCGCATTACGCAGCCGGAATGCGGGGGGGGGGAGGAGGGAACACGGACTAAACTCGGTCGGGCAGAGGACAGCGGAGCCGTGGTCATTAGCGGAGTGACAAAGACGCCGCTCATGTGGAAACGGCGCCGCACAGCCTCCCACTCTGGTCGCCACTCCCAGATTAGAATGGGATGACAGAGGTCATTCTTTGCACCCTTTATCTGGGACGCCGGACCCTTCCGCCAACCGAGGGCGAAGGATTGGACGGACGACGTGCAACATATTTCTCACACACAACACGTGCTACAAGGATCGAGGACGGTGCGCGGCACTAGGAGTTTGAATATCGCACTGTGATGCTCATTATTCGTTATTCATTCTCATTCAACGTCGCATGCAATTTCCAGCTCATATCCTCCGCAGTTATTTGACAATTGAATTCATGAAGTGTAAAACTTTACATTAAGAATACTATTCCTATCAGTTTATCTTTTCCATATTTTTGGCGGAATCAAGACCGAATAGTCCCTTCTTGTGCCTATGTATATCCCATATTTTGAAATTTAAATTATATAAGTCATTAACTCAGGTGGTATTTAACAACTCTAATTTTCATTGGTAAGATTCCTAGGCACCGAATTTTAAGGAATTAAATCAGTGGTGTAGTATTTATGCAGCGTAATCCATGGCGAGAAAAAATACTTTATGGTATGCTAACTATATAAGCATAACCAATGTATTAAATGAATTAAATTGGGAATCATTGCCAGATCTTGGGTTGAATTTTAGACTTAATGTCTTAAATAAACTCCAATCTAATGATTTCATCAATGACGTTCAAATTATTTTGCGAACTCCGCCTTACTACAGTCTGGACCATAATCACAAAATTTGAGAAATTGATTGGCAAACTGACAGATTCAAAATGTCCTTTTTCCTCGTACAATTAGGGATGTGAATAGTGGTAAAATATATCCAATACGAGTGTACCAATGGATATCTGAGGTAGTTACAAGTTGGTTTAAGGACTTTACGCTAATCCAACTAACAGCATGCTATTTTATGCTAGGTTTGTTATTTTATCTTTGCTAAATTGTGATGTTTAAACTAGTATATTAATAATATTCCTTTTTATGCATGATATGTAGTGCATAAGTGCATAGTGCGTTTGGTGATAATGGAATCGTGTTTCATATTTTATCGCAAAATCTGATAGAGTTTGTAAAATAAAGAGACCGTATTTTTCCGTTTCTCGATCCATCAATTAGAGTCAAGTTAGAAGCGGTGAAAAACTGATATTTTTAACCCTTTCGGAAAAGTGGGCATGCATGCGACTTGGTAAGTCAACCACTTCGTCCAATCACAACTGATCCCGCGAAGCTACTTCGCCTTATCACCGTGGGGAACACACAGCTGACTCTACCAATGGGAGCGGTGGCGACAGGATCTGTGCGAGCAAACTTTCCGCTACCCTCCCTCCACTCCCTTCCCTTTCCCTAATAGCAGTCAAGGACGACTATTTTATGGTAATATGGTGGAGCACTTTCAAGACACTAATTGCATTAGCATTATTGATTGAATTACAACTAATGACACGGCTTTATCACTGTGCCTCTCAGAGCTCAGAAGTGTTGTGACTGTAATTGTATTCTAAGCGCAAACTTTTACATCGTACTCACAACGCAATATCGTATTCACAACGCAGTCCGACACCTTCTGTGCATCACAATGTCATGCATTTAGCGGAGCAATATATGCCTCAAAATCACAGCGTTTTTCGAGATGATCTCCAGGGTCCACCGCCGCTCTCAGTCCCACCATCCCTCCGGCCCCGAGGGCCCTCCTCCCGCCCCCCGTTCTCTCTCATCCTCCAGTGAAGCGACGGCGAAGCCCGCCAACGCCCACGCACCGTCGGCCGCACTTGACACCAAAAAGGACTCAATTTCGCGACCCCCGCACGACCATGGTGGGGAAACAGCGCGTCACTTCCGGAAGAGATTCGGTTAGTGGGGGTTCAAGAACGGATTGCAAGGGGGAGAAAGTCGAAGGGAAAACACGTGGAGGACTCTCACACTCTCCGGGGGTCTCAAAAGATGACGCCGAGTCCCCAAAGGAAGATTGAGAGATTAATGCAAAGATGTAAGCTAAAAATGACTTTAATATTGAACTCCAAACTTCAAATTCCCTATGGGCCAATGCTAACGCTGTACAGAAATAAAATAAAGGTCAAAGTCATTATCACAGCCATTTGTGCACAATGCTCTAGGCATGATTTAAATAAAATATTTCAACTAAATCGCATTCTAAATAATAAGTGCAACATAAATATACTTTTGAAATTATGTAGTACTTTTGAAGAACTATTTTTTCCGTTGAAATAATAATGACAGGAAGCCAATAAAATAGATAAAAGATAATCAACGCTTAGCAATATTGAATATTTCATAGACTGACATAGCTCCTGTGTAAAATGGAAGCAAAAATTAAGTCCAGTCTAAAAGAATAATTCACATTTACATCGTCTAATACAGATAGCACCCAATTGTAAGGTGTCTTTAGTCCCAAGACAAATTTACTAGTTATGTTAACAACAATCATGGGAAAAAATATTAAACACTGGCGTGATCATCTAGATTAAATTCAGCATTTTATTTCAGTAAAAAACACTGTGAAAAGAGGGACCATATTTCCTCAATGAGCAAACGGAAGATAAATATTTAGGATATCTTGCCTATAATAACAATTTAATTTCAAGAAGAAGCGTTCGCCTAAAAGAACCGTTCCGGATACTAATGGGGACCAAACAGGCGAGGAATATTTCCTGAGAATTGTGATCACGACCGTATCCGACATGTTTAAATGGAAACACAACTGGAAAGGTAAAAGGTAATTTGGAAATGATAGGCAAATCAGTTCAACATGCTGACAGCACCACCGAATTAGGAGTTTCGGATTAAAGAAGTCGGGCAGGCTGGGACTCAAACTGGGAAAGAACTTGAAGACTATCTTCAACAGCCGAGATCCCATAGTAATGTCAACATATTGACTTGGTGGAAGGCAAGTGAGTCAACTCTTCCAGTGCTTGCAAAAATGGCGAGAGACTTCCTTGGCCTTCCCGCTACATCTGTTCCAGCGGTAAGATTGTTCTCACAGGCAGCATTGACAACGAGAAAGCATAGAAACCACTTGGGCCACGAATCTGCATGTAGTTTACTCTGTGTGAACTCGTGGGTGACGTGCAATTTGGCCAGCCAAATAAAAAATTTATCTTGATTTAACTGTTTTAAACCTGAAAATGGTTTATACTACTTTTTTAAACAAAAATGTTCATTATATCTTTAACTAGTTACATAATTTTAGCAGTTATATTTTTTAATCTTCTGTGGATTTCTCTGCACAAATATTGTGACTACATACTCATTTTCCACCAATTTTATGTTTCATATTTCTAGTTAATTAATTGAGTATCAATAAAATTATTGAGTTCACATGCAGTTCGATGTGTTCGCTGTCCAATTCAACAAATATTTTAAATTTTTATAAATGTCATTACTATTTCGAGTTAACCGAATGAGCGATTACGTATTGAGTAATGGCCATGGCTTTTAGTGGTACATACTAAATTTATTTTCACGGAAACGAGACGATAAGAGAATTTCGTCCGAGACTCGAAACCGAGACGAGACTAGGATTCACGAGACGAGACTCGAGATGACAACCGATTTCAGAAAACGAGGCCGAGACGAGACTGGATCAAGTCTCGTCTCATCTCGTCTAGCGGAAACACTAGTCGGAGAGAAGGTAAATTGGAAACAGGGGGCAGTGAGTTTTCTTCGGGGGCAAGACATCGCTCAAACAAGACGTAAGGATCGCGGAGAAAATCGCAGAGGTATATTAAAACGGGGTGAAGCGAGTTGGCAGTCCCCCCTTCCCAGCAGAGTATGCTAGATGAGTGACCTGGGGCGGTCACCGCGTCCCGTCTACCCTGGTAAAGCCTTTCTCGTATGTGCCCCCGCCCCCGCCTCCGCTGGCCTTCTTCATTTCCCGCGCCAAGACCCTGAGGGCGGTTTTGCCTTTCGGCTCGCAACGGCAGAGAAAACGACACCGCCTCCAATCAATGGGATATTGGGTCGCCGGATTGAGGAAAGAACAGGAGAGAGGCGAAAAAGGCAAAAGGCAGTTGGGTCGTGTGAAAGAGCTACGGGCGAGGATGGTGTAGGACTCTGCGATATTCAATACTTCTTTCACGATACTCGATATAAATATCTTCCGCGACACTTAATTGAGCCGACGAATCAGGTCAAATTGTGGCGAACTATATCTAAGGATACATAACGGGATATGCGAAACCAAGTGATTGGCGACCGTTAGATATTCCGAGTGGAATTGTACGATACGGAACCTGAGGATAAGTGATGTTATTTGACATGCGTAATATTTTGTCTACTGCTGTACAAAATAGCGAACGATTTGAACAACTACACGAGATCATAATGCAATTCAAAATAAAATATAAACACATATACGGTATATGGCTAAAACGCGCATTTAAAATACCGCATTTTACAATATATGGAAAGTGTCAATCGATATGAATGTCATAGCGTGCACTACATATCACCCTCCCGTTACACATATGGTGCTGACTTGCGACATGTGACCTGATTGCATGGCGATGCATCCCGATGGCGTTGAATCGCCATAAATGTGATCGAGGGTGCACTTCGGAGTGCGATACTTGGTTCGAGAATCGCAGCGCTTCAGCAGAGGATGGGCCAATGGAGGATGCCCTCCCGTGCACTCCACGCATCTGCCATAAAACTTCAAAAAGGCAAAGAGCGAGGCACTTGAATGCGCAGAGCACACCAAGTGCCGACCCACCGTATTCCGCGGAGATGGTTTCGTGAAGTATTCAAAGTTATCGTGAAGAGAGGCGAGGCTCCCATGTGTCTCGGTGATATTTCCCCCGTGGTTCCCTTTTAATTTAAAATCTTATCGGTCAACTTCAATCCTCAACCGAGTATTCTTGCTGGAACCTATGGGTTATTGGTTTTTAGTTTTAAATCCAGGGATAGTACGAATTAGTTTTCAGCAAATAATTTCCCGAAAAATAAACCAATTGTGTTTCTCTCACCAATAAGTTTTATTATTCCCTAATTCCAAAAAAAAATTTTTCATCACAATATTTACCTTCCACAAATCTATTAGAATTTTCAATTATAAGGAATAATCATAATTATAAAATTGGGAAAAACAAAAATATGAATGTATTAACAAAAAGGGTTCATCAGTCTTTAATGAAAAATATGAAAAGTAATGAAAGCTTTATTAGTTAAACGGTATTAGCTTAAACTTTCAATACATGCTAAAACACTTCATCCAGGAACTTATATATTGACTAAAACCGATATATTGTAGTCCCAACCGACGTAAATTTAATGAGCAATCACTTAAAAAGCCACTTTATAAATTGGTGAATTTAAACGCTTCATCATACGGCACGCATCCGTAAGTTTTCATCGTCGTAATAAACTGCACGAATGAATAATTTGACAAAAATAGCAAAATGACCCATCAGTTCCTATTGTTAAAGTTGAAGGTATGCTGACAAATGATATCACCGGAATTCATTAATGTTCTTCCGCTCACTCTTCACGAAAGTGAATTTCCAAGTAAGTCTCAGAGGGAATAAACATTGCAAGGAATTTATAAGGCTCTTGAGGCATTATCTTCAAGGGTATTCATGTTTTGCCATTATCAAAGGGAAATCCAACCACTGGAGCAATTTTCGCCGAGGTGTAATATCTCTCACTTCAACTTCCGCTCGCAGGAAATGGTTAGACTTGGCGAGTGGCTAAATTTATCCTCTATAAGAATGGACAATCAGCTGAATTCTTAATTCACTCATGCGAACGAATTCACACCAGGGTCCTCTCATACCAATGACTTCGTGATAATACTTGCAAACCGAACGGGGATAGAGGGGCAGGAGTAAGGTACAAGTGTATTGACAACCGCAACTAATCGCAAATAGGTGCTCACCATGATTGAGTTTTTTGAACATGATACCGCTGGATGGCAAAGTTATTTTTTTATTTCACTGCGCTTGAATAAGCTTTTTTCCATCGCAACATCTCCTTACCTCAGCCTTGGATATACAAAGAGAAAATATATTAAATTAAACGCAACATGTTACTTAAACTGTGGTTGTGCTGAAATAAAAATCTTTTATCCCATCCCATATCCCATGACTCTATGAAATTGTATGGCCATGAATTCACCACTAACATAGATAATAGAGCACTTGGTCCTTGTAACAAAATTAAGCGTCATCATTTTAGCTCGATGAAAAGGAAACGGCCAACATGAAGTCTATGATCCACGCCACTCATAAATTTAGCCTACGGTAACCACACTCATATTATCGGAGACGAAGGGTGTTCATATTACGCTGCTTTCTCCGACCGTTAACTAGGATTAATTCCGCACATAAAGGCCAAGCACATAAGCTTCATCATATCACCTTTAAAACGACTCATACGCTGTCACGTTTTACCGAGTAAAGTGGGCGTTTACGATGCGTAAATTTCACATACGATGGTTGCCATCAACGCGAAGGAAAAGAGAGATCTGGCCGGAGGAAAATATTTTTTGTCAATATGGTAAGCGATAAAAATAAAACATCCGTGTGCATCCGCTTAGAAAAGACCTTAAATTCCCGCGAAAACGTTTCATCAACGACTTCCGCGCTCTGTTGAGGCCCGTCTCGCTTTTCGCCTCAGCAAAAAAAATAAGCACGAAGAAAAATATTCCACGTGCTGCATTTCTATTCTCCCCATGAGAGAGAAGTGGAATGGAGACAGACCGACTATGACGAGGACCATCTCCCTCTGGGCTATTAACGTACCCATTAAACGTAGGTGGAATCTGTAACGTGTAAACTTAAGTCATTAAACCATGAGATTTTTCAGAAGGTATCAGATTCTGAGTATGTAGATCGATTTTTTTCATCTGCACATGATTTCACAATTCAATCATTTTGGGCGTAACACTGTGCCATTTCACATTGAATAAATTAGAACAATTATGCTTGAATCCACTGAATTTTTAATAGTACGACCAGTTTTGAACGCTGAGCCTGATGATGACGCCATGAGTTCGAACTTAGCCGAACGACTAAAAATTCAGTGGATTCGAGCATAGTTGCTCTAACTAATTGTAAATCCACTATGTGCAGACGAAATGAGATAGGAGCAGTTGATTTTTAGAGGCAATAAGGACGCATTAGAGTAGGCGTCACATAAATGCTGGGTATACAGAGAATACTTCGCTGCAAACTAGAAAGAACGGAGCGCATGAAATTATGTACGGGGACGATATTATGACTGAAGAAAATGACGTTGACACAAGGGTGTGCAGCATACTCCTGAAGATAAAAGTGAAATGGAAGGAAACAGATTCATTGTCGCATTAATAAGAGGGAAAACGTATGACCTTCAAAATGGACTTTGATATGTCAGATCTGGAGAAGAAACCAATAAAAATTAAACATGCAAACTGCAACACTACACAAGTATCAGACAGCAGTTAGAGAAAATTTACCTATGAGCATACAATAATGTTGAAAGAAGCGCAAACGCATAGCTTTTACTTAATAATAAAAATACCAAACACAGTTTACATGCGAGTTCAATGGACAGAAATGATTAAGTTTAGCGTTAACATTCCATTTTGGGTACAATCACCATATATTCTCAGGATGTAATTTTTTGCATGAAATGAATCCTATTTTAGGCGTAATCATGGAACGTATATAATTACATTAATAAAATGTTTATTGCTCCACCAAGTTTTACATAATACAAGAAATAATTACAATCTGGAGATTTAGGTGAACCCTAAGGCATCGACGTTGATATCGAGGTGTCGCATTATTGTTGTAACTATTATATGCTCTTTAATTTTACATGATAGTGACGTTGATGACATTGGTCTAAAAATACATGGCTGTTCTTTATCGCCGCTTTTAAAAATTGAGGTCACATTTGCTATTTCCCAGTCTTTGGGAACCGCGTGTTCTTCGAGTGATGTGTGAAATATTACTTTAAGATACGGAGCCATTTCAAGAGCTAATTCTTTATACACACGAGATGGAATTTCACCAGGACCTGAGGACTTGTTCGGGTTATTGTTTTTTTAATAATGAAAATACGATTCCGCTGCAAGATATACTGATCGGGGGCATTGTTGCTGAAATCGGTTAGTCCTCCCATAACCTGCGATGGAAGGGACCGTAAAAGAAGATGCCGTCGGGGCAACTTCTAAAACCCACATTACTATTTCCCAAGGACGAATATTTTCATGATATGAAGTGTTTTCAAAATCCCATATTGGTTATAAGAAACCATTCCGACATGGTCCAACCCGCAAAGCGTAGACAACCGCAGGTTTTAGAAGTCATGTGTAAACTTTAGTGCTCGACAATTGTGTAGCAGAGCATTATTGTACAACTCAAGGAAGATACCTTCTCGTTTTGCCTTCCGCACAGAAAGCAGAGATAACCTGGAAACAAAATTGAATTCAAAGGCTAAGGCGGAATATGAACACAAGGCTTCACGGAGATGAGACGGTTCGTGGCACTCGGCAGAGGATATCCTGCAAGGGTCCCCGCACGCAGCTAGGGCCCGTGAGTGGAAGGCATATTTCCTTGCACGCGTTTTCTACAGGGGCAACGAATGAGTGCGCAAAGGATAATGAATTGTTGGATGAGCCAACCGGTGGACTATTTCCCGAGAGCCAGTGGAGGATGGCGAACCCAACCAAGCACAGAATCAGAAGTCGGGGGAGCGTGGTGGGTTTGGCGAGCCCGGGACGCCATCAAGACCCGTGGGCCGGGTGTGGGGGTGGGCCGGAATACTCGCTGGATAACCCGATAGCTTCAGCACGGGGGAGCTGGGCGTCCTGCCGCCGACCTTCCTCTCAGCTCGAGCCCCAAAGGGCTTGTCACACCGTGGAGTTCAAAAGCCGCGACCCCATTTCCGCCCCCGTGCAAAAGGTCCTCGAACAAAAGGCTTCTCGCTTCTCCCCTCGGACCCTGCGGAAAAGGAAGGTTTATTCGCGGTTATGAAACGGCGAGAACGGTGGGTGGTGTGGGTCTTCCGGAGGACGGGGAAAAGCGGGTGAGTTGGAAGCCGGAAAAGGAGCGAAGAGCGGGGTTCTCGCCGTTCTTCCGCCGGATTTTTGCGAGCGGGTCCGAGAGGAAGGATTATCCCGCGGACCCCTCCACCGTCGCCTCTCTCTTGTCGGTGAGATGTGAACTGGTATCCGCGGCGACGCCTTGCGTGACCGGGTAGCACACTGTGAGCGGGCTCGCTTCAAAAGAGGCCTCACGCTCTCATGACCTCGGTGCCAACACGGCACGGTAGGATGCTTCCACATAGGTCTTTCATGCTCTCAAAAGTCACATACATTAATTTTAAACTTTAAAAAATGACCTTTACTTCCAGAATAATTACGATAAGATTCTTTTGTTCGTTCCTTACCACTACTGCAAAATCTCGTGACGTAATTTTGCGCCACGATTGAGAATCGCAAGGCGACTTCTCTTTTTTAGAACTCTAGCCTTGGCATAAAAATGCACGGCAAATACATTCATTATAAGCACTTAAAACTGGTGTATTGTGATGAACTTGAGCATAAATATTTCATGTAGAAACGACGCGTATAAGGTAAATTATTTTAAGTTATTTTAAACAACTCGGTATATATATTTAAAAATCCTTTGATTTCTTTGTTATAGTCACTTCGGAAAGACATAATTGCTTTCGTAGCCTATTTACACGGAAAAGTTTACTCTCTAGGACACAACAGATGCTTAGGTTATCTCGTATTTTTGACGATAATCTTTACTAAAACTATTTCTTAGTCAGCTTAAATTTGCTTGCTATATATATGAAATTTTGAATTATAAAGAGACTCAGAAGGGAAAAGGGAAAGCTTATTTCCAGCAGAAAATTTCTCCTTCCTGTCTGGTTGGAAGGAAAAACAGGAAAATCGGAGATTAAGCGAGTTAAAAAAAACAATGTTTTTGTGATTCTGGGCAGAGAGGAAAATTTCGCAATTGGTTTTATGTGTACTGAACGCTAGAGTAATTTCCTTTCGCCTTTGGCTGAAGATATTATTTTGCGATATTATGGCGGCACCAAATTCATCTACCACGTATCCTAATGTGAGCACCCTCTCACCCTAGCCGGACACCCTTATCTAGCCACTCCCTATCTTAAAACTAATTTGCAGGCTTGACGACACTTCTAGCCATGGAAGAATTAGCTGGAGTCTCACTGGTTGATAGTGCGGCTTAAGATCCTCCTCTTCCAGCCACACAATCCCGTTGATTCCATTCTCAATTTTCCCAACGGGCGCGCATGGTGTGGTCGTGACGGCTCGAATCCATTCGTACTATTGATTACTTCACACCCTGCCCACGCCTCCCCGTGCGTTAACAACTTCTGCAGGAGATATTTGTCGCCGAGCACGGAAAGGGTTTTTAAATCGGCCATCGCATAAAAAAGAGAGAAATTACACATTTCCAAGCACAAAAAACTAACATCCACATATCAGCATATGAGTCATTCTACAAGCAGATATGTCTTCATGCATTATCCAATACACCCAGAGCCGGTATAGAAATGCAGCTGTATCATTGGATACTGAGTTTTAAATGTGGATCATAATGCAACTTTCTTAGATGTTTTTTCTATCTTAGAACTTTTTTCTTTCGCAACAATACTTAATTCTCCCCAAGTAATACTCAGGAATTACAGGCGCACTTAAAATCTTCCAATTGGTCCAATTATGAGACATTGAACTATTAATGCACAGATGGGTTAGAACATATTAAGCATAGTGTTTAGTGCAAATGATAAAACTCCACCTCTTCCTAGGTTATTTGAATTTATATCTCATCAGTCAAGGCAGTCAAAGTTTTTGTGGAAATTTTTACATTAGCTCTCTGATGACAAAAGAATGGAGTACCAGTTTCATTTTAAACTGTTATTGCCATCGTACCGAATTCAGTGAATAAATTATCAGACGCCTGAAAGATAAAACCAGTAGAGATTATTTCCGCTATCGGATATTTCATGATGACACTTCGTGCGAGCACCCGCAATGAAATATATTTCTGCAATTGTAAAATATTTTCTTTAGGCTGGTGGAAAAAAAATTCTTTTCATTGTTTCTTGATCCTTCAATTTACTCATTTTTCTCTGCCGCAATCTCAGCGATTGGTAAAGTGTGTGTGATAGAGAGAGGGAGGGAGGAGAGTGCGGAAAAAGTTAACCCTAAACAAATCGCTAGGACTTTTTCGGCCGTGGATCCGCTGAAATCGTTGCTGGTGTAGCGACAGAATGAATGACGGGAGGATGTACCGGCACCCCTTGAGCTCACACTGAATTGTCACATTCTCGTTTATGAGCCGTTAGAAAGAGACTTATGGCACAAAGGGAAGATTGTGAAGACAAGCTCTGCCGTAAACCACATGCGCGATGCAAACATGAATCCCATTAAAGTAGTCACTCCTAGCAGGAACAGGTAGTTTTGGGTAGGGGGCGTCGGTTAATTCACATCTATGCATGCCAATAGCTGCGCGTTTCGAATGCGGCACATGTCCTCGCGTCGCATCCGTGCAACCTGCAAGTCACCGACGTCCCAAGGTGGTAACATATTTTGTTACATGTGAGGGCAATCTTAGCAAGCTGAAAAACTAAACGTTTAATGTAATATGATCACTTACATTCAAAAAGTTAGGGGGCATAAATATAAGCTTAAAATTATCTCGGGATGGATAAAAATATGTTCATTCAATTCGCAATACGTTGAAACTTTTAGCTTTCTTTGTTATAAAAAGTTTCTCTCCTGAATTTGAAAAGATAAAACTTTATTCTTTCGCTAGGAACATTCTTCTGAGTGGAAGAAAAATTCTATATTTGTGGCAACATTTGCAACTTTTGTTACAGTAACATTTCTTACTATTGCTAGATGTTATCCATTCCTTACACATTTCCTGTCCCTATAGTTATGTTCTATACATACAAACTAGGAAGGCTGCAAACGTAACGGCCATGGGAACTCAATGGTTGCGGCTTCGTGTTTCGCCGAATGGATGGTATTTTATTGTTAGTTAAGTTAGTGCCACATAGTCTCTGAAATTAATTCACCGAAAAGCCAAATTTTACTGCTAATCCAAAAACCACAGCCAACTCTCATGACGGAGAGCGGGCATTAGAGCCTCTAATTCATTGGCTGCAATATAAATGGCTAGGTTCTTAGGAATCGAATAGGAGTATATTATGATTTCCTTGGCTCTATCTTGGTTCTTGCACATGAAATTTTGAGGTCTCTAATGAAATGGTAGGTGAGAAATAGGAGTAATTGATTCATATATATTTTATCTATTCTTTATACACCTGGAGCATGCTTCTTTATGACAGTGAAGTATGGAAAACTGCAGATAACAGCAACAGAGAAGTCAACGCTGGAATCATTGGAAATGCAATGCTACCAAATAATGATGAAGATAAAATGAATCAACCGAGTGGCAAAGGAAGAAGTCCTAGAACGATTGGAAGAAAAGAGTAGTATGCTGAAAACTTTAAAAAGTTAGGACAACTTAACCGACCATGTCTTAGCACACAATGGTCTGATGAACCCAATCGTCGTTAGGCAACTGAACATGAAGACAGGGAAAGCCAACCCTTGTAAGAGATACATGGCACCAATTTTAATGGGGGTGAAAGTGAACAATCTCACCATTAACTTCAACTGTGTAAATTTTACATTCATTCCGCTAGTAATAATTTGCTCTAAACTGACGATTTTTATAATTGGGGACATGAGATGTTGTTGGATAAAATATAAGTATATATAAATATTATACTTGGCATTTACATGAAAGCTTATTTTTTTAAAACCAGGTTTCGACCGAGAAGTCTTGTTAGGACGACTGTTTTCGCAAGCCTGACAGCAATTTGATACCATGCGTCAAACCAGAGATGGGTGGTACAGCATTTTAATAAAAATACCTACTAATTATTTCTTGTCTCTTTAGTGAATCCGCACCTCATTTTACAGCCAATACCAACAAGTAAGTAATTAATGATCAACCTTTTTCTGCGATTTAATGGCCATGATTAATTGCTTGAATATGTGAGCATTCCAAACGTTTCCAGCAGAAATAAGACGGCTCTCACCTTTCATCGAGTGCTCTTTAGGACGAAGCAAAAGGCGATTAGCTTCACTCACGCAGAGTGATGTGAAGTCCTCACGCGGGATGAAATTATTATTCACGTTGACGGTCGTTCACAGACCCACCTCTGGAATAAACTTACGTATGCTCAAACCCAATTGGATACCTATTTACTCATCCTCTGGGAATCAGGAAGGCATGGTGTCCATGTCACTTTCAACCTATCTCACAAAAGTTATCCTAATTTTCCGCAAGAAGATGTCACCACAATCTCAAAGAGTGAAAAGAGCCACCTGGAATCATTCGCGTGGAATTTCTTCGGTGATAGATAACCTTTTTACCAGAATGAAAGCATGGGTGTTTCCCTCAGAGGTTGGATGATCCGAGGCCCTCCCTCTCCCTTACCGAGTGTCGCAAAGGAAGTAGAGAGGAAGGAAATGGTGCGGCGATGAGAGGGGAATGAACACTGCGAGTCGCGCCACCCACGCACCGAGAAGCCGAGGGACTGTCGGGAGAGAGGGAAAGCCTTTGTCGGTCCACCCTTTAACATGAAGCTGAGGGCGTCGGAAGGGAACGGTAATTAATTGCCGAGAGCGCGGATGGAGCCGAGGGGACCGATTGCGTGTCTGAGGTGACCGACGGGAAACTTCGAGGTGTTCCTTTCTGGGAAGGGAGTGGACGAAAGCAGCTAAGTGTCCGAGGAATTGTGGTGCTTAAATAGAATCAACAATATTTTTCCTCCCTCACCTGCTCCACTAGAGTGGAGGCCTCTAAATCACATAAAAATAGTTTAAACTGATTAGAATAGAAAGTATTCAATATTTGGGGATACATGGATTAACTACATTAGTCATTTTCGGGAGCAGCTTCGTGTTGTGCCTTGTCGACCAAGCTTTCGCGTCCTTTCGCATCTTCAGGGTGAATTGTGACCTGGAAAGGACGCGAGATGCGACCTGGAGAGGACACGAAAGCTTGGTTGACAAGGCGCCACACGCAGCTGCTCCCGAAAATGACTAATGCAGATCATCCTCGCTGCGAAAACTTACGCACTTTCATCATGGATTAACTACTTGGAGTGGTGGTTTTCAGAAGGAAGCGACTGAAAGAAAGGGGTCGTTTGAAGCGAAGATTAAGGTACTACAACAGCTGACGACAGCCGCGTAATGGGAAATAGGAACGCCAATGGAGAAAGGGAGATGAGAGAATTGGTGACGAGGTAAGCCTTCTCTTATCGAAAGGCACCGAGAAGTTTACACCCATCTCGCAACGTCTCATTCTGAACCTAGAAGAGTAGTAGTAGTGCATAAGAAGAGCATATCGACATTAACTAAATACATCGGTGTGTGGCAGGAGTTAGACCAATATTAGGAATACACTAATGTCAAAAATCAAATACTTACTTGGTTACAAAATAGGGGTTTTATTTTTATCCAAAACTCTTTAGTAAATATACATCATGTATGATTTGAAATGGAAACCTATTTTTTCACAGAGTATTAAGAACATGGCTTCCCAAGGAAAATGTCGGGAGAAGAAATCGGTTTTTTAATATTCCGGATATTAATATATATATAACCTTTATGTATAAAGTTTTACATATTAATAATAATTATATGGCTATTGCAGTAAGGGGAGAGTTGCCACTTAATATTTATTGTTAGAGAAATGTGTGAGGAAGTTGAATCAGCTAACCATTGCTGGATAGATATGCATCAACGAGGCGACTGACGTCATATCTACTAATAGTGATGCCAAGGTTCTCTCCGTCAATAAGTATAACATGATCGCATTTCCTACTCATTGACTCAAATGACGGTCATCTGTTCAACAGAAAAATCTTCTGGCAAACGCAGAGCATGGAGAAGGCTGACCAGTAATGCAATTATGCGAGACCGCCAACCTCTCAACTTGGGTAGGCGAGCAAGCAGCAGCCTCATTCACGAGAGATTTCTGTTCCTACATGGTTCTGGGGGATGAAATAAACGATTATTAACCTTTTTGAGGCAGGAAATTGAAAACTAGGATTATTAAACTCCTTATACGCATAGTGTTATGGTCATTTGGGTGGGGGCCCACAAACGTGACGTAATCGAGTAATTACAGTGCTTCCAACAAAGAGTCATTAAATAAGAGGCGAATGTTTTGAAGTAAATGGTAATGGCTTCATTTTACATAATTAGAAGTCACTTCAAATTTAGTTTTTTATCAGAATATTCACGATATTTTTATAAACGTTATATTTATGCACCTCAATTTCCTTTTAAAACATTATGGATAAGTAACTGTCTATCTTAAAAATCAAAAGTGAGTGATAAAATATGTTATAAAAGGATTTAGCGCTGAGCTTAGATGGGATAACAAAAACGTTTGGATAACAACACGATAGTGCTTGCGTTTTACTAATTTATCCAGCGTAGTATTTATTGTGCTGAAATACCAGTCAATTTGCATTCACACAACATTATTTAAACACAAGGCAAGGGGTTATGCATGGCGCGAATAAAGGGCCGACCTGGAATAAAGACCAATGCATGGGCCGGTAGTATTTACCAAAGGCGTTGACGCTGGGATAGAAAATTCTGCAAAAGGTTATTTCAACTACCGGAAGGTGTCACGATGCGTTTCAGTCACAAGTGGGTAGAGTAAAAGATCCGATCGGTTAAAATGAGTTGAAAAAATCAACATTGATTTGAAGTTAGGTGTGTTATTCGATAAAATAAAGTCAATCATAGTTTAGCCAAGAAACAGAAGAATTCTATTTCTTTTGGATTATTAGAAGCGAGATGCGACGGATCTTTCATTCGTCTATTATTATTATTTGTGGGAAGCTATAAGGAAAGAGGGCCAAAACTTCCCATCCCTAAGCGTATATATATACGTATGCGTATATATAAGACGGCAGGATTCCAAATACTGAAAGAGGGCTGATATCTAGTAAAAAGTACTACATAAAGAACCTAATTGCAGTGTATTGAACAAAACAGATGATAAGTAAGTCACGAATACACTCACTGAGAAAATATAATTATTATTATTCTCCAAAAACCACAGGTCAGTGTGACATCTCAGTGGGACACTATGCTACGGTGAGGATGGATCTGGATTTACCAAAATGAATGATATTATGGCCACAGTCAACAAAAATCCAAGCTGTACAATGTTCAATATAAAAGAATAACAGGTTGCCCTGAGAAACGAGCTGGCTCCTGTTTCAGGAACGTTCGATTTTCGCAAATGCCTCCAGGCCTATCACGAGATTGGGACCTACCTTCACCAATCAAACTACGGATCCATCGGAGTGTGAGAGACATTGCTAGAAGATGAAAGGTCCTTGCGTTGATTATCTCATCTGAACACTTTCAGAGGAGTTCAAGAAAGCTTGAAAATGAATATGAATCGAAAAATGTTCGTTCTGTTTAGCAACTCCAGACTAAAAACTTCCACGCATAAATACGGTAAAGCTCACTGGTTTTGTCCTAAATCTAGTAAAACAAAAAATTATTTAATAGGGAAATATTCGCACGAATACCAACAAAAATATTTCCACTATATCATTGTTAGCATAAGAAGGAGCGGGTGTTTAAAAAATACAAGGCTAGGGTTGCGCAGCAGCGAGGTTTTGATGACGTCCCCGTACACCAAGCGCTATCTTCACGCGGAATGATCACTCAGATTCACATAGCACGTTATCTCAAAGCGAGACAGTGCACTTGAGAGAGTTTTCATTAAAGAAGATAGTACATCGCGTGGTGCAAGTTCAACACATTTTTTCGCTTTACTCCAATGCTCTACTTTTGATATGCGCCACGTCTGAAGTCATAAATTAAAATAAAAACGCAATATCGATGGGTGGGAGTCAATGAAACTCATCTACATTCAAACGAAGCGTGTTGCCGTAAAATTCCATCAAAGTATAAATTTATAAACGACCCCCCAACGTTTTTGAGGACGTCAAATCCGTAAAATCCTCCTTAAAATTTCTTCACGAAAGTGGAATATTTCAAAATTATAGCCCACTATGCATATATTTTGTGGAATTTAGTAAAGGTACTATTTTTATTGGAGCCACGAGAGGGTTTATGTCTAAGTATTACAAAAATTTGGTTGCGTGGTAGCCCAGTGGGAAAAAACGTTTAGTTCCCTAACAATAGAGCCCGGTCCAATTGAGATTAAGGCTTCTGAACACACATGATATTCTGGAATTCAGAACCTCTTAACACTCGAGGAGTACTAAGTAGCTAAGGATATACCCCCCACTCCACCCCTAAACATGATGTAATGCCCTACACAACAACCGTTGGACACAAACCTTATGAGTTTTGCCTTTACGAGCTAAACTAAAATTGAAGTTTAAAACAGGTTTTCTTTCAGGAAGAGTGCATATCAGTTATTTGAAAAAGGAACTTATTCAAAAACGAGGTGATTCCATATAATTCTGAAGTCATCCTGAGAAAAAATTATAATCCTTTGATGAATGTAGCTGAAATAACCAATTTCCCGATTTATTTTAATATCGCACAAGGTGAGTATTTCATGTCCCGAATTGATTTGTGCGCTGCTTAGGTATTGGTTTGGGATAGTTGGCGCGGGCGGAATGCGATGCTGGCGCCTCTTCCTTGAACCCTTTAATTTTGGTGAGCTAACACGATAGGAGCTATTGTAGCAGTCACCAGTAAGCCGTGGGGGAGTGTACTACTTGCTTGCCAATAACCCAGCTGCACCGGATTACTAGACTTGCCTTGCTCCTATGCATTTCTAATATGATGACAAGAGTTATGGTAGATAAATGTTAAAAAATGTATGAAACAATTGCTAACTGAGATGCTATAACTTACATCATTTATGTAATACGATTGATTTGTTCACGAATAAAAAACAATAAAAAACTAACAATGTGAGCTAAAAACATTGATATAGACGCAAATTTGACTAGCTTCATGTTTTGGTGACGGATTTATTGATTTGTAACATTTGCTTAGCAAAAAGTGAAAACCTTTCTTTTACTTCCTCTGGATAGAAGAAAAAAATGTAAAAGAGGGAGGACTAGGAGTTGCAGGATCATGTAACCTTGTTTTCTCGTCATTTTATTTAAAAATACTAACACCCGATCGCGGAGGTTAACTTAGCGTAGGAAAACAGCATAACATGTTTTCGCAGGACACTGCAGCGTATTCAAAGTTATCTCTCTCCCTTCAAAGAAACCTCTCGAGTTTCAAATCGGGTCTTGGAAGTACCTACATGACAAGCAGATTCCGCGAAGGGCATGAAAAAGCTAGGTTTTTCATTACAGTAAGGTCAATATGTAACTTTTTAGCAAGTTATTGGAATTTATATCTCCATAGCGCGATCTGGAAAACGATGAAGGAGAAGTGATAGGTTGCCCCAGGCGGGTTTCTGACGTGCCACCTACATCTGCGATGCATTGCGGTAGTTTGACCCAAACTCTCATAGAATAAGTATAAATAGTCTCGGAAATTCGTATTATAGAAAAGAGGCGTGAGTACAACTATATAATCATGTGGAGGGGGAGAAAAAACCGTGCATTGATTTGAAGAAGGATGGGTTTTGTAGCTGGGAGGTGCAAGATAGAGCTTGTAAGAAACAACGGGCAAACCATTGCTTCGGAGTTAGACTCTTTCCATCGCCTTTCACACCACGGATAAGTCCGGAACGCCCCTTATTTTTTTGAAGGAGCAGGAGAGAAGGAGGAGGGGGGCTGAGAAGCCGATGGCTAGTAATATTTCCTCCCACCGCCCCTCCGAAGAGGGCGCCCTTTTAACCCCTCTTCCGCTTCCCGTTCGTCACATTCCCCCGAGGTCCTAGGGGTTGGAAAAAAAAATTTGGCTCATTTTCCGGCGTTATAGGTCCTCCTTATTGGATTTTTGAGCCGTAAAAATGGTGGAAGGAGCCTGATAAAGCTCCAGCTCCACTCCCGCCTGCCCTCTCGTTCCCTTGTGATTGCAGAAAGGAAGTGCCGCTCAAACGATATTTCGAATTAAATGACGCGTCGGCCGCCGCGGGGCAAACGCGACGGGAGAGAGAGGAAGGTGCTCGCGCTGAGATTTCCTCGGTTGCGACTGCGGGTGGCAAATTCTCGTTTCCGGGAAACGCGGCCCGCCCTCTCGACCAAGACACGAGCTTTTAAAGATTTTTCAAGGTGGAAAGCTTAAAATAAAAAATTACAAAAATCACATAATAAAACGGGCTCCTGAGAGAATCCATCAATTAAAATAATATCTCTACCACTTCCCTAAGAAACAATTTAATTTGCATGCTGGCCGTCTAGTAGTTTGCCACTCAACCACCACACGGGCTTCCTTGAACGTTCGCAGTTTGTATATCCATCTATGAATCACAGGCTAGTTCAACATTTGAAATTTAAAATATCTTCCACTATATATATGATCTTGTTTTAAATAAATCTTCCACTATATTTGATATATCGATTGAAATGCTGTCTTAGTGCGGCAGCTAAAAAATTACAAAAGTGAAATTGCATGATATTTCCCCGATTTTGTAGTTTAGTTTCTTAATGGCAATGATTTTTACTCCTTGAAAATGTCAGAAAATGAAACTTTCCTTCCAAAGGACTCCAAAAAAATTATCCATTCGGGAAAAAATCTTGCTCTTGGAGCGAAAAGTTTCTAGTTAGTGAGGTGTAATGAGAACTTCCCTGTCATCCCAAGGGCCCGGATTGGAATCCCGACTGAAACAGAGACTTTTCGTCGTCGTGCAGGTCACCCTGTTTGATGGTTGTGTGGGCAGCACATAAAGAGTGCGTCACTCCGTCCGTCCGTTCGTCATCGGAACCCGGAATCCTTCGCGCCTTGCAAAAAAAGATGACTAATTCCAAAGCTGTGATTTTCGCGAGTCTTTTACAACTTCCGTTAAAACCCCCACCTCACGAAATCCTACTTAACTCACCAATTCATATTACCATATTTAGCGACCCATATTACCATATTTATCGCTCGCCTCCCCTCAAACTTTGAGTATATAGAACAACGTTTATATGTATATAGCATAGCATATATATGCATGTGAAACATATATGCTATATTTCATGCATTGACGAGGGGTTAGATGGAAGAGAGGACTTTTAGGGCCGTATTTATAGTCGTTGCCTAGGGGTTACCTGGCCCCAAGCAGTCCCCTTGCAATGAAAATGAATGTTATAGTCGCATTTATGCCGCTCTGGGACCACTTACAGACCACTTACACCTGGCAGAAGATGCATATTCTCCTCTTTATTTCATAAACGTAGCGCATTAGATGAAAGTTAATTGTCATAATGTATAGTGCATGGACCAATTATGAATATTAAGTCCGGGTATATAACATAGGGACAACTTATTTCATCTAATGTCTTATTTAAATAACATATCAGGGTAATATATGTGCCACGTGTAGGGGAATGTCAAGGTTCCTAGGCGGCTGAAAACGCGACAAATATTCATTTCCGTCGTATGGGGGCTGTTAGGAGTTGGGTAACCCCTATGTAACGACTATAAATACGGCCCTTAGTCTCAATCTCGCCCCAATAATGACGCTTATCTATCTATCCATCTAACAGTAATAACAAAGATTTGGAAACCAGAGGAAATTCTGCATGGAAGGTAATAGGTTCCATGTCCATATCACATACCGCAGCTCAGCAGTCAAAGTGGTGGACAGGCCAAGACGCCCATCGTAAACGAATCTCGCGCACGCATTGCGCCATCCGCACCGCCAGTGTTTTTTCCTCCGCGGCTAGTCACGGTGGCGAGCGAGTGACGGACGGTTCAACTCACGCGACACAGTGAGACGAAGGCGAGTCCTCGACAGGTCGGAATGGAGAGGAAAACGCAGGGGAGGGAACGCAAATCAGCATTCACGTGTCTAATTTTTCACCCAAAATCCTCCTGCCGCTTCCCAACTCAGCCTCTCCCATTCGTTTGTGGAGTGGAGGGAGTGCTCAGGGGTTGCGGAAGCCATGGGCTGGGGGCGGCGTGGAAGAGGACGGAGAGTCGGGGACAAAGGTGAAGCGAGGAGTTGAAACCTTGTCAATCCGTATTTTTGCCCCACCCCGCAATCCGCCTCCCAATTATCCCGTCGCCCCCTCCAAGGCCTCTTCCAATGAGCCGCCGCGCACCCTCCCCCAACTCACAGTCCCACCTGCCCTTTGAGCTGCCTCCTTCACAGAGCAGGAAAGTGGGGAGGAAACGAAACGCTGGCAGCCATGAAAGGTGAGCCAATTAAGAAGACGGGGATCTTTTCCCTCAATGAGAGAAGACGCACAAAGGGGAGATGACGGATTTGTCCCCAGCTGCTTAGTTTCCTAGCCTCCCGCATTTCCTTTTAATGAAACAGTAAAACAAACAATAAAACAAGGAGACTAAAGTCGAGTGCTCGCCTTATTTTTTGTTGGATTTTAGTATGCAGAGACACGCTAATTTTTTTATCACTACCACCAAACAAGAAAGGTAGGGAAACTAATAATGACGTTAAATGGCCACACGGAAACGAAGCTAGTCGCAAATACGATTTTCCGCCATTTTAATAGTCTATTTCTTACTTTAATGGCCACTCTAGTTCAACATTTATTGATTGGTAACTGTAAAGTAACATCCACCTCCTAGTCCCCGGCTAGCATCAGGTTTCGTTTCCATCGTAATGGACGGAGACTCCAGGAGGGTCGCGCCCAAGGTGAGTAAAAGGAGATCCTCACTTCACTCACCTTGGGTCGCGCCTTCGGGTAGCTACGTCCGCCACCGTCGTATAGGTGGCATCAGGGTTATGCGCACGAAGCAGGCGGAGGGACACGAGAAAAACAGCCTTCTACATTGCTCCTGCAAGGGTACCCGCTCGCGTCCTGCTCTCCGGGATGCACTTTAGATTTTCAATCAGTGAGCCCTTGGCACCACCAGGCACGCCCACGATGAGGACAACCATTTTCACAGACTAGCCCTCGTACATTTGCCGGAGTTCGCACAGCAGATCTTGATATTTGGTCCTTTTTTCAATCTCCTTCGCTGCCATTTTCGTTGCAGTCCGTGCCGAAAACTCGATCACGAAAATCGAATCATACGAGAGATTGTCGAGGAGAACTATACTAGGTTTCGTCGACTTCAACAGCCTGTTTGTAACATATATTATTTTATTATTATTCAACAAAAGCAAATATCCTGCACAGAACTTGTTATTACATACCAGTGCGGGCAATAGTCATTAATAAGCGTACATATACGTTACATATTTCTAAGCGCATACATGAAAATCATTCATATCTTATTTTTTCTAAAACCTAAATTCCAAATTTCTAAACTCGTTTTCCGGTTGCAAAAATTCATCTCTGGTATGTTTCTTAATCCATATGACCTCCTTCATAGTTTTGCATAGTAAAAACAGAAGCCAAAAACCCAATACAAAATTATAAAATTCTGAATCTGTGTTCTTTAGCGCCATTGTACCAAAGAAGGCTGCCGATCCACTCATTTATTAAACTTAAAAAAACTGTAAAAAAATTAATGCAATACCACTCCCTTTAAAAAATTTCATATCAAAATATCAATGCAATTGCATTTATCAGGACATCTATTTGTCCTGTTACTATGCATAGACTAGTCAACTGGTATCTTTAATTCACGGCGTCTCTAAATATGTATTGGATGATTGCACCTTGTCAGTTTGCACCATCATAATCAATATGCATGTACATACATGCACACATAGGTCAGCGGAGTTCTTCTAAGTCCTTCATTTAAAAAAAGGGATTGAAAATTCATACTTGACACGGAATTTCCGATGGATCATCATGCATTCTCAAAACGCGCTTCGTATATCACCGTACTGCCTCCAAGTCATTAAAATATAGTGCAATCGACGGATTGCGTCACCATTTATGCAATCAAATGATAACAGAGTGGTCTTGTAAATGCTGAATGCATACGGCCTCATCGCAATAAGGGGCAGGCTCTCGAGGCTTCATACCAGATAGGTGATAGCCACAAATTCCTAACAAACCCATCCCATCTGAAGTTATTCCGCATTGCTGGATCCTTAAAAAAATAACGACGGATCCTTCAAGGCAAATGAGACATTACCTTCTGGTAAAATACTCTGTAAAATTTCACTGCAGTCTAAGCCATACTACTTAAGAAAAAAGTCGTCTTTTAAAGGTACCCTTATTTAGTGGCGGTATATTTTCACATAGATAGAATTCTTTTGAGAGTCCCAGATGCTGTTTAAGCCTGGTCCATGATTGCTTCCAGCGTCAATCGTCAACTTCAAAGGCAGTTCAACGCATGCATTAAAATGTGACCGTCCACGACAGCGGCAGCGCCAAAGCGATACTTCAAAGCCATCTTTAGTCGCCAAAGCAAAGTTTGCCAAGGTCCAACTTTGGTGTCTGGAGTCACGCATGTGGCTTCCTTACGATCACTTCCTTAAGATTCATGAACAAGATTACCAAGTCCATAGTTAGGCGAATGCAACTTCCATTTTGAAGAATAATTAATAAATTCTTGAAATAAAAGTCCAAGCCTCAGCACACACGAAAGCCACTGAAAAAGTTCCACTGGTCAATAATACTGAAATACCTATATGATGCATCATTACGTATATATATACATAACATTTGAGGTCGAATTTTAAGATACATTATATGGTAGAAGTGGAATCGTTTTCCCTGAACTTAGATCGTTCTCCTTATCCCTCTTGCCGGCGAATATCCTCATTCCGCGGATTAGAAAAAGACCTTAAAGAAATGGAAATGTTTGTTTCCTCCAGATTTTGGTTAGCATGAGTCCAAGCGTCAGTAGTTCTTTAGGATCCCGACAGAAAACATTACCTAGAGTTGAAGTTGGACCCTACTTCAAGAATAAAACGAGAAACGAAAGAAATTCTTTAACATTTATCGATCCCTAAGAACGAAAGGAAGAAAATCATCGAACCTGCTCCCAAGCCACCTCGTCTGTACGGGCTGCCCAAGGTTCACAAGGCAGGCACACCACTCCGCCCAATTGCCAGTGCCATAGACTAGGCGACGCACAAGTTGGCAAGACATCTCGCGAGCATTCTAAAACCATTTACGAATAGGACATCCACCTTTGTGAAAAACTCCGCGATTTGTGTGCAGCTCTGCGTGGACATGAGGATCACTAAAACCGAACTACTAGTGAGTTTCGACGTAGAATCACTGCTCACCATTATCCCAGTGGAGGTAGCGGTACATTTTGTCCGAAAAATCGTTGCAGGACTACCGGAAGACATCCATAAGATGGTAGAATTTTGTTTACAGAACTCCTATTTCAATTGATTCGGGAAGTTTCACGAACAAAAGAAAGGCGCGGCAATGGATTTCCCCCTCTCACCAGTCGTCGCCAATCTCTACATGGAGAGGTTCGAGGAACCCTCCACTTTTAGTTCCTATAGGATATCGCCGAAACTATTCATGAGATACGTTGACTTTTACGTTGGTACCTTCGTCATTTGGCAGCACGGGGAGAGGGAACTGAAAAAATTCCTGGAAGAATGAAAACGTTTGCCATTCTTGGACGTTCTGGTAGAAAAGAAAACCGACGGAACATTAGGCCATGCGGTATGCCGAAAGGAGACGTGTACTGACCGATCCCTACCAGCGTCGTCACACCACTATCCTCGACAGAAGACATTTGTAATCAGAACGCTGCTTAGCCCGAGCCCTCTCTATATGCGACGGCACTTCATTAGACAAGGAGAAGCAACATCTTTGGAGAACAATGTAGGAAGGAAAACGGCTACCACCGGGACGCTATCCCTAAGGAAGAGAGAAGAATAGACACAGCCCTCAAAAGGACTAAAGAACAGCCAACGGAGGAAAGGCAAACGCCACTGCTTTGGCCTTAAGACCGTACGTTGCGGGAACCACGGAGAGAATTTCACGCGCTCTCCATGAACACAATATAGCGACGAGATTCAATTGTGTCTCCAACACCTCTAACCTTCTGGTGAGAGCAAAAGACCGGGTTCCAATGGAATCCAAGAGTGAAGTGTACCAAGTGGAATGAATTTGTGGGAGTAGCTACAATGGTCAGACCTCCAGAGCACTGAAATGCCATTTAGAGGAGCAGCAGAGGGTAACCAAGAGCAGGCAGCTGAGACTCTGCCATAGCAGAGGGCCATATCAGCAATGTTAAATTATGGAGAGGCAAAGCTCAGCACGCAAGAAAAGCAATACTTCCCGCGAATAATATGAGAAGGCATTGAAGTCAACAAAAACAACAACAATTTTAATAGGGAGGATAGCTACGCTCTCCCAAACGCGTGGAAGTCCGTTTTACGTGCGAGGACGAAAGGCAACACAACAGTCAATCACAGAAGACCTGAGGCCAACGGATGAGTACCTAAGACCTAATGACTGCATCGACACTTCTACCTGAAGAAACCGACCGCTACGCCGGCGAAACTGTTGTTCCAGGAACCATGGACCAACACAAAGGAAAACCTGAATCTTCAATTCTCATTGCTGTTCAAAACGTTAAAAAATAATGACTATTGCGGTCAGAATATTCGATGATAGATTTTCCTTCCTCTCCGCAGGATTGGGAAGCAATCAATCTTGTAATACATAGCTGTATTTCAAAACAGTTTGAATTTTTTTGGAAACTCGTACGAATGTGGCTTTCATTAGGACTTTAACGCATAAGGATGCGGACCATAGTGACTCCAATGATGTCAAAATCCTCATAAAACTAAGATTATACTTGGTGGCGTGAGTTATGAAAAACAGCCGTGCCGTGCACCGCGCCGCGCCTCTTTCGGTAATTAGAGGTGACTTTGAAAGGAGTGTTCCATCGATCAGAGTGGGAATGTGTGGAGAGGGAGGAATGAGAGGGATTCCTGTAAGTCAATCATGGAGGCCGACAGTTGGAGAGAGAGTAGGTGAAGTGAAGGAGGGGAATCGTGATGCTGAGAGAGAGCTCGCCAAAAGTTTGGTACGGGAGAGGGGTCGCGTGTGGAGGGGAGTTGGACTGGAGGCGGAGAAAGGTCGGGGTCCCAAGGATGCGGGAGGATTAAGGCCGCAGCAATAGCGTGCAGGTGAACTCCGAAAGGGGCAGGCAGTGCCGACGGCCACGCCACCGAGTTTATTTCCCAACGGGTCGACGACCCGCCCTTGGCTATCCTCGTGAGCAAGGACCGTGCTGACGGTCCGCAATGGAGTCAATCCGGGGTGGCACATGTGCACTGCCTGCAGCCTCCCCGAGGGCGCCACCAAAGTGGATGCCCTTTGCAGGAGCTCCTAAGAGACTCCCTTAAAAACCTTCTCTATCCGTATTGAAACAATTCTAGTTGCACGTGACTCTTATGCCAAACATGTTTCCACGAAGCAGTAGCATCGTGGCTTATAGTTCCATGTACGTGTACGTAGAGCATTTATGGTGATATTAACCTCCTGCCTCACTGCCTTGAGGTGACTCGTAAGGAATTACGTAGATGTATATGAGTGCTTACGAATTTTTTCCAAGGCTTTTCAGCACGACTCAAGCTTCAGTACTGAAATTGGACGCACCATGATAGTAATGCGTAGGGTACAGAACAGTCAAATGTATGATGCATGCCTTGTGTTGGTTCACCCTCTGACACACACTCTAGCAGTGGCTTGCATGGTGTTATGTATATCAGCATATCCTGTGTTGCCTAACAATTGAAAAATAGAAACGTTCCTTCACCCTCTCCTCATTTTTCCCAAATATTCTTTCAATAAATCCCAACTTTCTATTTGCCTGACTGCATATTTCCCCAATATGTTTCCCCCATGGTGGATCTTGAGTTAGTGTTACCTCTAAATACTTAACTGATTCCACGTTTACTTATTCCGTACCTTGAATCATATAGTTTCTTTCTATGGAGTTTTTCCTTTTCCAAACATTTACTGTCACGCACTTTTTTATGCTCAGTTCTAGTTTCCACTATTTTTTTATCGCACTACGTCTGAATTGCTACGAGGTCTTTTTCTAACGATAGGTAGATAGGCTATACTGAATAAAATATTTCGAACTGAATGCAGGCACATGATCAAGAAACCCTCACTGTTGGCAAACAGTTAAAACTTTGAGTTTTCACTTGTCCCTGAGTAACAATAATAAGTGTTTAAACGAGTCATACTATCAGCAGGGACAGTAAAAAGAATTTTCGCACTCTTAATTGAAAAAATATCATACATCATAGTTTTCAAGAAAGCCCTGCGTAAAGCTCTCTTCTTAGGGCTTCCTCATTACTTACTCAGTCGATCCATATAATCTTCATCTTTCTTCTGTAGCACCACATTTAATAAGGTTCAACCCTTTTCTTCTACGCTATTGTCATTGACAGCCATAACGAAACATGTTCCAGATATACGTTCTATTGAAATGTTTCCTTACTTCTAACAACAAGCTTGTATTTTCAGTTGCATGTAGATTCTTATTTGATAGAATGATCTCTTTTCCTGAGCTTTTCTTCTGACTATTACCTTCTTGCTTCTTTCGTCGCTGTTTACTCGGCTTGCCAGGTAACAGCACTCTTTCACCTCTTCCAATTTTTGTTTTCCTAGTTTAACGATGGTTTTGGTATCTCCTCTCTAGCTGCACACCAATATCTTAGTGGTCTCCTTATTAATCATCAGATAATACCTGGCCATTGTTCTTTCCATGGTTGGTAGCATCATCTTCAGATCCTATGCTTAGAGTGCTATGTCATCGGCGAAGCGCAAAATACTACTTTTTTCTCCGTGGAAATTCACTCCAGAAGACTTATTTTTGATTTCGTTGACGGATTTAGCGATGTCTCGAATTTTTCGGGCATGAAGAAATTTTTCAAACCGAAGGATCTTCCTTATTTTACCATGATGGAAAAGAATATGCCTTATATGGTTACATTAAAATAAACAAATTGTTTTTCAATTAGCCAATAAGTAGCTGGAAAGCGTTAATATACGGTTAATCTCATATGAATGCGAAAGGTATACAAATAGAGCACGGTAAATGCTGTACAAACAGATGGTGTAGCCGTAATTTTTGCTATGGCTCGTCGGATTATTGTAGGCAGAGTACTCGAGGGTGTACATGTCGGTGGAACTCGACCAGAAATATTGCCGCCCAGATAAAAGCGCAAACAGCGTCCTTTCAAGCAAGGGAAGCCGGACGTCCAGCTCTAAAGCTGACAGGCATCTGCCGCCACTACATTCTTGGATATGTGATGCATTAGAATACGGAGAAAAAAATCGCTAAATAGAGAGATATGGATAATATGGATATATGGGCACAAAAAATAATTATTCCCTATTTCAAAGTTAATCTTTAATGCAGGATATTATTACAAGAGTTTACGCTAAAATTTATCAGGTATTACCATTTCGTGGAGGGATAAAATAGTTTGCCGCAAGATATATTTGGAAACAAGGATACTATTTCTAAAGGGCTCTCTCCAATCTCTAAGAGAGCACCAAAAATCAAATATAAACTGAATTAACATTTGAAAAAAGTAATAAGGCCATAAGTTCCAAAGTCAGTCATAATGCCGCTTTATACGATCCAACTTTTTGTACAATTTCTTGTACAAACGGTTGAATGAGGAAATTGCACCACGTAGGTAGCAAATGGTGTGAACGCTTGTGCAAATGTCTAAATGACTCTACGGAAAATAGAACCTGTTCTAATTCCTTTCAGACAAACATACAATTCCGTTCAGTTTATTCAAGCGTTTGTACGAGGAATCGAACACAAAATTGTGTAGTGTAAAGCGGCTTATAGCGGAGGTTTTCGAATATATATTTCCTGAATGGTAGTTTGAATAATTCACAATTATATTATTATGTCAGAAATTATAAACCAGAATTCGTGTGCACTACACAGGACAGAAATTCATGGATAGAAACCGTATAGATATTCCTCTTGTCCACTGATATATTACGGTTATATAGTACTCTTCCGCCGATCGTGGTGCCCAGACTTCGATTCATCGAAATCAGTATGGTAAGCCTCTGAGAAAAATGCTTCCGAGCGACCCTGTGTACGTTCCTCCTCAGAAGGGCAGCCAGATGAATGTTAAGGGGTTGGAGGTACCGTACGAGAACGTCGTTCAGGGCCGCCGCAAACTTTTCTTGCCACCTTATCCCCAACGGCGACGCCAGACAAAAACATCTACCCGCTTCGGTGCCCAGGACGTGCCTGGAGTGGAAATTATGCGAAGGTAAGGCGGCGCCCTATTATGGTGGACAGTAGTGGTCGAGGGACGTACGAACGGAGGGCCGTGGTGGTCGGATTATCAGATCTGCGGGTCGAGGGAAGGAGCGAGCGATACCGAGTGAGCGTTGGGAGAAATATCCAACAGAGGCGGCAAGAAGCGTGGTGGGCACGATGCATGAGTAAGGCGGATCGGGTGCGGGAGCAGGAGAACTCAATTCCGTGGGAGAGTCGGAGTTCAGGAGGCTTCGAGTTGTTGGGTGGCGAGGAGGGAAAGGAGGCATGCCACCCAACCCCCGGCTCAAACAACCTGTTATGTTTAGCAGTGGAGCTTTGCTATCATGACCCCCCCCCCCCCCCCCCCGAGTCGATCACAGAGCTGATTCACTCCACTTCAAAGTTCAGGGAATTGCTATGGATCCTTGCCCCCCTCCCCCCTTCCCGGATACGATAAAGATAATTTATTTTTGTCTGGTTAACGGGGGAGCTGCTTGTTTAGGGGGCGACTCCAGGGTAGTTGAGATCCTTATCGCTTCTGAGATGCTTGATTGCAAAGCGCAAGTTAGCTTTTTGGGAGGAGCGAGCACGGAAGGCCTGAAATTACACTTATTGAAATGGACACGAGAGAAATCCAGGACCGTTAGTCAGACAAAATTACATTAAATTGCGATTAGCTCCAAAGCGACATGATCCAAAAACAAAGAAGCACAATAATAAAACTGATTCTATAAACTGTCCTTTGTAGGCATAATGGTGAGACCGGATCGATTTTCATAAAAATATTCACGGATTACACTCAGCGGCATTATCAGGTATAGGAAAATTCATGAATAATTCAAGACATTTTGGTGGCTTCACAGCATAATTTGATCTGGAAAATAATCAAGATGAATTATAGAAGTGTGAAATCACTTCGTGCTAAAATAGAAAAATGGGCATAGGCATGAAAAGGTTACAAAAATATTTTGAAATATACGACTGATTAATAAGGCCCTTGGCTACAATAATTTTTTTCATTGGTGTGGTGTGGCTTTTTTCCAGCTTAAATTACACGTACATGCTCAGAAAGATATTGTTTGTTTAATAAAGATATTGTTCATATCAAATACGTCTCAGTTAAAATCAGATATTTGACGCCGAAATCACGCATGCCAGAGACTAAGGGCATAGAGCACTCCCGTTTCGAAATATTTTGCGGAGGATAATATTTATGTATATTACGTTTCCATAAGAATTCTAAGTATATTATGAGAATGTAGTCAGAAATGTAGCCTTGTGATAGCGTGCTAAACATTTTGCTGGTGCGTGAAAAAAGAGTACTGTACATATATAGAAAAAATAATGTTATTTCATAATGAATTACATCATTATCATGATCATAGGCCAACAATCCTAGGATTGGTTTGACGCAGCCCTCCACTCGATTGTTCTATCGGCCAACCTCTTCATATTAACATTATTCCTCTGTTTCATATCCTTCACGACCTGTTCCATACATCTCATACGACGTCTTCCTTTGCCGCTCATCCCTTTCACTTTTCCCTCGACGATTGTCTTCATCAGGACATCATGTCTAAAGATATGTCCAATCAAGTTCTTCCGTCTTCTTCTCAGGGTATTCAGAAGACTTCTCTTTTCTTCCACTCTTCTAAAGACTTCTTCCTTTGTCTCTCGGTCGATCCATTTTATCTTCATCATTCTTCTGTAGCACCACATTTCGAATCCTTCCACCCTTTTCTCCTCCGCTGCTGTCATCGTCCATACCTCACTGCCGCAAAGAAACATGCTCCAGATATACGTCCTAATGAATTGTTTCCTTGCTTCAACGCTTGTATTCCCAGATTTAAGTAGATTCTTCTTTTGATAGAATGCCCTCTTTTCCCGAGCTATTCTACTGACTATTTCTTTCTTGCAATATTCATTGTAGGTCACTCGGCTTCCCAGGCAACAGAACTCTTTCAACTCTTCCAGATTTTGCTTCCCTAGTTTATCGTTGGTTTTGGCCTCTTCTCTGCACACCAATATCCTAGTCTTCTTATTGATATTCAGATGATAACTGACCCTTGTCATTTCCATGGTTATTAGAGTCTTATACT
The DNA here is from genome assembly GCA_933228895.1 of Platycnemis pennipes. NCBI lineage: Eukaryota > Metazoa > Arthropoda > Insecta > Odonata > Platycnemididae > Platycnemis > Platycnemis pennipes. The sequence goes on along the minus strand of OW121846.1, from coordinate 99,247,148 downwards.
GATACTTTTCTGTCTCTGCTACGAGTGCCATGTCGTCAGCAAATAGAGCATGCTAATTTTTTCTCCGTGAATATTCAGTCCACAAGACTTCTCTTTGATTACGTGTATGGATCTTCAATGTGAGTATTAAAAATTGCAGGAGATAGTACACAGCCTTGTCTCACTCTTTTCCTTATTCTTGCTTTTTCGCAGCTGGGTGCAGATTTAATCACAATTACTTGGTTCATATAATTTTGTGGATAATTCGTCGCTGGTTTTAGTACACTCCAATTCCTTTCAGAATTCCAATCATTGAATTCCAATCCACGTTGTCCACAGTCTTGTATAAATCAACAAATGCAATGATCGCTGGTGTTTCCTTCTCCATTCTTTTCTCTATGAGCAGCCTAAGGGCCAAATTTATTATCTTACACCCTTACTTTTCTTGACTTTGAACTGATCTTCACCTAAGAGCTCCTCCGCTTTTCGTTCTATTCCTATGTTGATGATCCTTGTCGATTCCTCCGATGTAAATGTCGTCAGGCTGGAAGTCCTAATAATGTCGTATTTCTTCAATCTCTTCTTTTTAGGAAAAGGACTGATGATGTTTTTTCCGAAGTCACAGGGTATTTCTCCTGTTGAGTACATGTGGCAGATATTTTTTTGAAGATGGGTTAATGTCTTCTCTTCTACAAATTTAAAGTCTGCGGGAATATCATCGATTCCAGCGGCCTTATTTATCCGAAGGTCCCTTACTGCTGCGTCGAATTCCGATCTTAATATTGATACTCCCATATCATCCTTTTCAATACGCTTTTCTCTTTCATGATGAGATTTGGTCCGTTTTGTACCTGTTCCAATAATTCTTTCCATCTCTTCACTTTGTCTTCATTTTCAATCGAAAGTTATCCATTCTTGTCCCTTATAGTATTTCATCTTGCGCTGCGTTCCTTGAAGTGGCTCCTCTCTATCCTATAGGCAGCTTCCACCTTTCAAGTGCAAATTTATCTTGTACATTTTAGAAAAGATTCTTTATCCACATTTCTCTAGATCTCCTGGTTTGGTGAATAATTTCATTATCCTAATTATTATTTGTAGCAAAGCTGCTCTTCTTCAGTTTTCGCATTATTGTAATTTCTTCTTTCTTCCATTAGCACCAAGACTTTTTCCGTGACCCACAGCTTTTCTTCTTCCAAGAACTTATTTTTCGGCTTCCTATAGTCCACATTTAATGTTTTCCCAACGTTCTTTCACCGACATATTGCTCGGGTCCTCTGCTAAGTTGTCCCACTGCTTTTTGAAATGCCAGCTGATGTTGACCTCCTCCATTTTTTTTTCAATTTACCCTATGTTCTTCAATGTTTTCTTCAATTTCTTATATTTTATATGGCATGTCATCATCACTAAATTATGGTCACTATCATTGTCTGCCGCAATGTAGCTTTTGCAGTCCTTCACTTGATTTCTAAATGTCCGCTTCACTAAAATTTAGTCTATTTTAAATATTTTGTATTCTGGCATTTTCCACGTGTACCTTCTTCGGTTGTGATTTTCAAACAATGTGTTGGCCAACCACTAACTTATGTTGTGTGCAACTTTCCATGAGTCTTTATCTTCTTTCGTTTAGGTTTCCGAATCCAAATTTCCCGGTTATGCTTCCATATTGGCCTTCGCCGACGATAACATTCCATTCTGCTAAAATAATTAGGCTTTTTTCTCCTCTTACCTGTTTTATAACTTCCGTGGTATCTTCGTAGACGTCTTCCACTTCTTCATCTTTGTAGTCCGACGCAGGCAAGCAAACTTGTACCACAATTGTATCTGCAGGCTTACTTTCAGTTTCCACCATTATATTACTGTCACTGTACTGCAGGAAGTTCTTCGTACGCAGTCTGCAACTCTTCCTCAGCATTTTGTCTACTCCAGCGTTACCATTCAGTGATCCGTTGTGAATAATTCTATAACTTTCACTATAAAACTCTGCCTCTTCGGGCCATTTCATTTCACTGATTCCTAGTATGTCGAGGTCCATTCTCCGTATTTCCACCTTCAGGTTCTCCAATCATTATGTATTTATCCACGGAAAATAATTTAATTCCATACGAATATTCTTACATTCCTATTTATTGCAATACTCCCAAAAATGATCAAAAGTCAGGATCACATATTTAATTAGGCTCAAAAAAGAGGTATATGTGTATTTAAAAATAAATGACGAAAGAAACCCTCATGACTACATTAATTCTGAAAACATGAATAGCATAACATAGGTGGGACTTCCTGGTAAGACCGTCTCCTTATAGCGTCGGTGGTGAGACAGGACACATAACTTCGTTTTATTCCTTCAGCCACTTAATGTAGAGCTAATATGTTTTAAAATTAAATACTGAAAAGTATGAAATAATCAGAGATATACATTAACCCTCATAATAGAGTGAAAAAAATAATGTGTAGAAAGAAATATGATTAGTCATAGAAATGGTTAAATTCGTCACGGAAAATTCAGACGAGATTCTGTGCAATCCAATGATGAACAGGTTGCGGATATATTATATAGCTAAATAAAATCAAATAAATTATATGGCTATATGCAAAGTCCCACAAAATTATATAATTCATTATTAGCTGAAAAATAAACTATTCCCTGAAGATCAATTGGAATTACTTTAGCACACGTTTACGATTTTTTCCTCTTTGCTTCAAATGGGTAAAATTGCACGGAACGGAATTAAAGGTATTGGAAAACGACTCTATAATAAGAATAGCTCTATAGTGTTTCTCATATTTCACTTGAGTGACCCTATTCTAGAAATGCTTCGAAATGGCGTTGTGCCATTCAACTGCTTTCGTCAAGCAAAAGTGAGGGTTGGCGTCCCCTTGGCGGTGTGTGTGGGGGTCGGGGTGGGGCTGAACAAGTTGATAACAGGGCAGGGTGTGCTGCGGTAGCTTAGAAGGGAAGGAGAAGGCCTCCCTAACTACCGTGATGGTTTCCCGCAGAGGGCGGCCTCGGAAAAAAGAATAGGCTATTATCGAGCGCTCTTTGATTTCCTTGAAATTATTAACGCGCCACCATTCGTGTAGGAAAACTAAACCGTGGAAGCACCATGAAAAGACTTTCACTTGCGCTTGAGTACCCTGCGTGTGGACAATAGTTAAGTGCCACGATAAGATAGGCAGTCTATTGCTTATCTATTGTGATAGACTCAAAGAGTTTACCTCGTAAATTTATACGGTATTCTTTGAAGGATTTTGAGCGTCATGGTACAATTCACCATTCCACGAATCCGAATATGTATATGGCCCATACTGTAACAATTAATTGGTAAATAAAAAACAAATGTATGCATCCATTTAAATTTCAGGGGATTTACGAAAAGGGAATGCGTTCCCTATTTTAATCGCTATGTAAATTACAGTGATTTAGAATGCAAAATTACAATGGGGGACTTTTTCAGTTGACCATTTGGGTTGGATAATGATTGCATAAATTAGGAATAAAATTGTAACGCAGCAAACTATATTAAATTAATAGTTCACAAATATATGTACACCTTTTAAAACTCTGATAGCCACATTGAGTACGTGTGGCGGTGATCTTTCACCTCGCATGTACTGCCAGAAAATTTATGTGAGACAAATCACATATAGAGTTTACTGTATCTAATCCTAATTTGTGACACTCCTTTTTACGAAAATAAAACATACATGAGTTTTATTTTCTATTTAAATTTAAAAGCTGAACCCGGGGTTTGCAGGGGGACGCCTTCTCAGGACAACATCGATCCGTGACAATACCCAGGACGTGTTTCAAATTAAAAATTGGAAATAAATAAGTTACATATAATTTATACAATTATTTTACTTCTAATTACTATCGGATACTTTCAATGTGCACGGTAAGCGTTGGAAAGGAGTTATAGTAAGTAGTCAACAGAATTTCGTGGGTATTCCTTAATAGTAAAAAATGTTCTCCAATGATATGTCCATTAACTGCTGACTATTATAAAGAAATTAATACCGCTCAAGATATCTGATTATGACCCTATGGAGAAATTCCTTTAAGTCATCATCGCTCGCATGCAATTGGTTTATCAATCATCTCATTGGGCTTCGATCGTAATGAAGATAAACATAGGACGATAACCCATATCCACGAAAGAATTCTGTGAATCAATAAATTCCACACGCAAATCGTCTAAAATTACAGCTCCGATTAATTAGGGAACATAAAAGCGGAGCGGAAAAAAACATCTTATCCACTACTGACGGACTATGTTTGAGAGGAAGCCGAGCGGAATTCAAATTCACATGTCCAGAACGGTCAATCTATAACAGTTCATAAAATGAGAGGGAGGGAGAGGAAGTTTAAAGAATTCATTGGTGACCTGAAATACCACTCGAAAGAACTATATTTGGGAGGCCATGAATATTTTTGGGTGTAATAAATCTGCGGAAAATACAAGCGGGCTTTGTTGGACCTACCACTAATCTACAGGGGGAGCGTTACTTTATTAAAACCAACCAATGGACAATCCGTCATTTTTAAAGCCACAGAAGCATATAAAATTCCATAGAGAGGAAATTACTGGAGAGCGATACATTTTAACCAATTTTACTAATTTTTCTGTGGTGTTGCAAAATAACATTTGTGAGACCTAGACCAACATCAGAGGAGTAGATATTTGAAATAACTGATCAACTTCACCTGCGTCATTTGAGATATACTTAAATAAGATGCTTAATATAAGAGTACAATATAATTGAATAGGAATATTATCGCTAAAAAATTTCTCTCCGACATGTTATTTTCACGGGAGTCATGGTGGCCTAGTGGTGGCCCGGGTTCCGCGTTCGAATCCCAGAGAAGAGTCTTTCTGAACGCCACCACCTGAAACCCTCGCTTTTCGATTTTCTGCGTGTCAGAACTTCGTAGGAATTCGCGTGTAGCCCAGGAAAATATACTGGCCCCCTCATACTAAATGTGTGAATTTCACAAAACGATGGCTCAGTACGGGGTAAGCTCCACCAGCCTTCGGGTTGAATACAACTTTTAGAAGAGTTGTAGCCTTGGGGTTTCAAGTCAGATTGGTAAGCTGAGGGTCACCGGTTCGATTCCCAATTCGCAAAGTAGTTTTCAGATTTCCAAATTCTGCGGAACGAGGCAACATGGATATCGACTCCAATGGTGAAAGGCAGCAGTTTTACGGTCTCGACGTGAGATTTTCACAGGAGAAATCGTGAGGCACAGATGGCGCAGATCAAGAGGATCGGTCAAGTATCAAACGGAATCGATTGCAGCACTGCGATATGGAAGGCAACGGGAAACTCCCACATTAGTCTCCCTAGAAGAAGCAGCCTCGCATTCAATATGACGTGATGGCATTCCTCCCGGTAAAATATTCCGGATATAAAATAGTCCCCTAATCGGACCTCCGGGAGTCCGAAGGAGAACATCAGTAGAGAGACACTGTTTGAGAGGTAATTGTGAGGCAAAATGGAGATGGACAGACTGGGGATAGACATCATGGGAGTGAGGAAAATAAAGTGGGCTGGGACTCACTACTGTGAGTGTGAAGAGTGTTCCAATGAAAATTAGTGATTCTCATTACTGAGGAAAAAAAGCAGTTCATCAGAGGCTAATAACTGACTAATGTCTAATACTAGCTCAATGTATGGCTCCTATTTTAAGTACGGAAGAAGAAAACAACCGGCCAACTTGATGCTTCCATATAGACTGTATTGATTGTGTGTCATTTTCGACCTCGAATTTTAGTAACTTTCATTAGTCATACGTTAATGAAATTTGTTACAAGGATATAAAAAGGCCATGTGTTTTCTGAAGTGTAAACATAATTTTATTAATTTGATATTTTAACCCCAGAGTGAAGGTCCACATCCAAATCAAATTTTGCCTTATGGGGTTTAAATATAAAAAAACATCGAGATACAAAGAAGCCTGAATTTATTTGGCTAAAATTTAAATCTAAGGGTTTTAGGGCACGAAAATTACGATGGAATCACATACGCTTTTTGAAAAAAACAATCGTGACCCATGAAAAGGGAGAGTGAAGGTCACAGAGGTGATGAAAGGGAATGGAAGCAACAAACTTGTCATTTCATAGGCATCGATTATGTCATAAATGGTTGCCAAATTGGATGGTAAGATCCTTAGGGCTTTCTTGTCATCTCTTGACCTTCAAGGGTTATGCGGGGGTCAAAGGTCACGAGATATAGACAGGAAAATCAGGGGGAGAAATTGCATCGTTCAAAAGAATTCCCTTGCCGGTGTCCCGAAATCCCTAATGGCCTTCTCTAACTTCCAAGGGTTACGCAGGGGCTAAAGGTCACGAGGTCTAGGCAAGCCAATCGGGGCTACAAACGTTAGATATTATGTTTAAAGAGTGTCCAGTTAGGAGATAAGATTGGTGACACCACAAAGCGATGGAGGGAACGTGATTGAAATGCCAGGATCGATACCACAACTCCCCGATCCTGCTGCATTGATGCATAAAAAGGACGCCTATTGTGACCATTTTTCTTGAGGGGCTCGAAATGGAAACAATTTTCTCCTTCATTATATTTTGGAAATTAATAACTGGAGCAATGCCAACTTCTCAACAAATAATACTAACAAATCACAAGCCATCATTATTGGGTATCCGAGAATTCTTGCATCGATCAAAAAATATCAACTTTCACCCTTTTAAAAAAATATTGATCCAATTTCTAATTGGGATGTAGTTAGGAATTTGAGAATATTGGTGGATGAAAACCTTTCATGATCGTTCCATGTAAATCATATCTGTAAAACCGTCAAAAAATCATTGTTTCCTCTTCTCAGATAGAAACATGTGATCCCTACATCTCTTAAGGACAACTGGTTTCGGAGTTAATTTTAACACACATTGTGACTAAGCCGATATAGTTAATCAAGAGCTATCACAACAACTGTCACTAATACTACAACGCTCTCTAAATTCTTGCATTAGGTGCATTTTCAGCCTCCAGGAATTAGATCACATTACCAAATACTTAAAAAAAAACTATGTTAGTTAAAATTCAGTCACAGACGCTAAATCGCCTCAATCCCCCTTCGAAGAATTCAGGAAGCTGAAGCTGAAATTAATGTCCTTAAAAATAATACTCGAGTGAATAATAAGTAAGTAATACCTCCTCATCGGACGAAAATCTTCAATTAATCGTTTATTGTCACTGTACATCACGAATCGAGCAAGCTCCTCTTATCGTTGAGAGAATTTCATTCACTCCCATATATTAAAAGGGCGCTACAGAAAGCAATTTTCAAAGTTCAACAGATGTAAATATGAGTATCACACCTCACGAACACTCACTCAATGTACTTACTATTTTTGAACGCGGATGGCATGATAATTGGCGTAAATATAGCACCATGTTGTCGCATCACATCATGTTTGTTTTTTTATGTTCATTTTTTACCTTTCTTATATTTTACATTGTATCTACTAACTTTCCTATGCACTGTTTTATTTAATTTTATTTACACACTATCTATAGTACATACAAGTAGGATTTCGCAGGGTTCGCACACTTTCCTTCTTGTGTGGGTGTTTTCCAGCAGTGGGTTTTTTCGTAAAGGACGTAAGTGCAATACTAAATGCTAATGTTTTTCGCACAGTTGTAAATATTTTCGCACACTATAGTGTATATGAGGTTTAAGGTTGAAATATTATGAATATATTTCTTTTTGATCATTTACCATTCTTTAATTCATTGAAGTTTATAATTTAATTTGTCTTTTTAAAGATTAGATTGTAATTGTTTTTAAGTAATGACAATTTTATGTTTTATGTATTTGTTTTGATGAGGGTTATATAGCAGAAGGGGCAGTTTTGTCTCAATCTAGCTCCAAAAAAGACCTTTTATTTTTATTTGTTTCTATTATTGTTGCTATAAACTGCATATACTTGCGTTCAGATTGTGTCCACTCGAGGCAGACACCACGTTGCATAAAACCTTTTCGAGCACATCTTTCGATCTCCTTTCAATGTGTGAATCCTGGTAATATGAGTTTTCATCTAGGGAATAATTTTCTCAGGGTGAATACAACCATCGTGACTAGGCTTGAACGCAAGCCAAAGAGATATGGAGTGTTAAGTTGAGGTAACCGGTGTAATCCTAGGAGGGAATGAGATGATAAGAGGAATCTTGGAATATTATCATCGACTTGCCACCCATTTAAATCTAACATACGACACGATTGTTGTCCCAAATTGCTCACATAGATCTCACGATCTTTGACCCCCGTTTAGCCCTTGGAGATCAAGTATTGAAGAGGGATCTGGAGACCCTACTACGTGAACCATTTCCGTCACATTTGTTGCTCCTGTTTTTAATCTTCATTAGACCTCATGACCTATGACCCCTGCTAACTGGAGAGGATCTTGAGACATCAAATGTTACATGCATGGAAAACATTCTCAAACCTTTAATGCTACTGAACAACTTGTTCTTGTTGATAAGGCAGACATTTGAAAGATGCGTCGCCGGTGCTAGAACCGTGTGATCAGCCAAAAGTTATTCGGAGTCACCAAGGCAACGGACGGAAGACCGACCGATTGGTTTTGTTCTAATAAAAGCACCTCTTCCATCACTGGTCGAGGCACGAGGTTCATGTATTAGCTCTAGAATTACCACAGTTATCCATGTAAGTTGTTGGGTTACGAATCATCGAAGTCGGCACTTTCTTCGGAGACTGTCAAAAATGACACTTGAAACGTAACACCCAAAATATTAAAATACGCCACAAACATTTAAACTTGGTGTCAAAAAGCGGAAAATCGAGTAAGAAAAATTTCTGTGTGATTAGTTTTTCTGTAGGCCTTCCTGCTTTTTTCGGTCCGAGTGTTGTCCATCGGTGGGGAGGGGGACGGCTGGGTCGTGGGATAGAACAAAAAGGTTCGTTTGCTCCAACAGTCGGAACTCGGCTTCTAGGAAGGGATGGATTCAATGAGAAATACGGCGGAAATTCTCTCACTGGTTCATACCTAATTTCAGGAGAATCTTGTTCTGGAAATTACGGCTGGTTGGTTGGTTGGTTATTTAGGCGAGGCGACCGACAGTTGAGGTCATTTGCACAATATAGGATAGGTGAATAATTGGGCAAAGGTAGGAGTTTTCAGGAAACGGAGGAAGGGTGGACTGAAACCCGGCGTCGGCATTAGCATACTCTTAGCGAAAGGCGCCAAGGGGACAGCGGCTTAACGTCCCATCCGACGGACGGAGTACTGAATATAAAATGCCCTCCACTAGGCACTCAAGTGGGGACCGGTTTCCACTGAAAAATCCGCCACTGCCGGGAATGGAACCTGGGCCCTCGGGACGGGAGGCCAGTACTCTAGCCAGCACCAACCCGATCCCCGGAAATTACGGCGTTTCTAGTGTTAACAAGTTCCGGTAAAACACTTGTGCATACCACCTGTATATACTGCTCTCTGTACTTAATATTTCATCTGATGATGTTGCCTTGCAACGAAACCATGGTCGTGGACAATAAAACTGTGCGTGGAAATTGCAGTGTTTCAATTTCAACCTTCATTCCTACGATGAAAGATTTCCACAGTGTTAAGCCTGAAACTGTTAACTATCTTGTCTTTTCACGACATATGACACAACGAAACTTGTCACCACTAGACACGATTCGAAAACGAAGAAAGCTCGTAAAGATCGTCGACGTTTGTCTCTCGATACGAGCTACGCTTACTCTCGTCGTATATTCATCATTAATTTATAAGAGTTCAACCAATGTGTCTCATTTTTCATATCGTGTTTTCGCAAATAGCTCATGAATCGTAAGTTAGAATTACTGAGAACTAATTCCTCTACACTGCTGTCACTTAGAGCCATTGTCGCTATTTTCCGTCGATGATACGACGATATGCCCGAGTTTGAGATGCTACACCTTCCAAAGAAGAAACAATTTTTAAGGCAGTAAAATGTATTATATAGAAAATTCATTTCTACATTAATTTATGCAAATAAATGCTTTGTCACTTTAGATAAACTTAAAAAAAAAATATTTAGTTTAGAACTGCTTTCGTGACTTAAAATTCGATCACCAAGAATTTCGTGATTTTTATTCTGTTAGCTGTTCTCATGTTCAATTGAAATTTCAGGTGAATAAAGAAAATGAAATTTTTTTATTTATTTCAAATATTCAAAAGTTATAATGAAATTGTTACCAATCTTACTATGAAACTGGTTAATTGACTGAAACTTGGGTGGGACCAGTGCAATCACAGGTTTTTCAGCATGAAAAGTGTAGAGAAGGAGAGAAATAATAATTACCAGTATTACCTAGCTGCATTAAAGTTTCTTTTCTCTTTTGAAAGTGAGCTACTTAATCTCAGGGACACCGATATACTTTACTTACAGACCTTTACATAATTATACGCGAATTACACGCAAAATGTATACCTGGTCATGGCAATTCAATAGTTCATTTTATGAGATCTGAGGTTAATGTTTTCAACTTCAATATTTTACGTAAATTTTCAATTTACTTGAACTTTGACACTAGTTTGTGGTTGATTCATAACTGGCCAGGACTAGAAGGTTTATTAAAGCTTTCGGCTCACTTATTAACGCTTATAAAAGTTAATGTATTCAATGGCCCATCATTGGCGGCAAAGTTATTTTTTATATATTTGATATTTTGAACCTAGAATTTAATTACTTATTTTAATCAAGTTTTAACAATTTCCTTCACCACCCAACAAAAAAATAATTAAAGCAGAATAGCATTTAACATATGAATTGCAATTATAGTATTCGAGGTATTCGAAATTCCAGATATTTAAATATTCGAGTCATGAGTCAATATTCGAATTCGAGAACTCTGCTATTCGGCCCATCTGTAGTTAATACACATCTTAGCCAGGGTGCTTTCAAGAAAATTCAGCCAATTCTTATTGTTGATCGAGAACATATCTTGGCACTCCAAGAACGTTACACTATATTAAGGAACATTGTTCGAGATGTGCTGGGAAATGCGAAAAACACATGCACAAACATCAAGACAATCCACTGTTCAATGAAAGAAGAAAACCCAGTGTTTGCTAAATGTGCAATGTAACCCTTGTGGATACCCACAAACCAAGTGGACAGTGAGAGTTCATTCTCTCCGTATTCCATTTTAGTCAGAGAACGTTGACATTGATTGAAATCAGAAAATGCTGTGACTTAACAATGTTTGCATTCAAGTAACTTTGGCTCTACCTATGATGGTAACCTAAAGTAAATGAACTTTTATACACTGTTAATGTTTAGAAATGCCAAGGCAAGTAAGACAAGCAGAAAGATTTATTAGTTATTTAATCTAGCTGTCAATTAGTGTAAAATCAAAATGAGCTCTGTTGTTAACAGTTTTCATTTCTAGCTACTTATATTTAAGTACAATGACAAATTGTGATATTCATATCTCACGAATTGTTTGAGCCCGTGGAAAGGCACAGTAAAAATATTGTATTTTTTTGTTTTTTGGAATGTTATTTGTATCGGAAAAAGAAACAAAAATAAGCGTAAAACTATGTTGAAATAATTTTGAGATTCTAAATACTAATTTTTTTTGAATTTTTATAAAACTATTTCCTGAACCTCTACTCGTAAGTCTTGTGATTCAGACCAAATATAGAGCCAGATAGTTCGATCCTGACAACGCCGGTTTTCTGTTCCACCCAAAGAATAACCTTTTACCTTTAAGAACCCTTTCGGAAGATTGGCAAAATGAGCGAATACGAACCAGAGATTAAATCATTTCATGAAAGAAATATTAATGGACCTCATCTTCCTTGCGTGCCATTAAAATGTAAATTCTCACACGCTGAGGCGGAAAACGTTGATTTCGCCCATTCACTGACTGACCCGCCTCCCCACCTTTCGCCGGGAATAAGATAAGGTGAACTGAAAGGAAGGACACTCACGGACAAAGGGAGGGCTGAGAGAAGGACTACAAAGGGGATAGGGATTACTGAAAGGGTCTTCGCGAGGGGCCCAGCGGGAAGACGGGACTTCGGGTCTGCGAGCCCCTGTTTCAGGCTCCAAGACTCCAATTGTTCTGAAACACTGGACCGTGAAGCCCTCTTCCTCGCATGTGCGGGATATCTAAGCAGGAGGACGCCGCCTTAGCCAGCCGATGTCGATGAGCTGAGGTAAGCCGTTAGCCCCGTTGACCAAAGTTCACTCCCTGTGTTCCGCTGTGCTGGTCTTCAAACTTCGCAATGTCTCACCGATGTACGCCGTCTCGCAATCCTTGCAATTAAGGCCCTGGACGTCTCTCCCATCTGCCTTGTTTCGCGGATCTCCGCAGAGAAAAGCTAGTTTCTCAGGTAGTGACGACTGCAAAACTCAGCATTTCCGTTGGGTTTCCTAAATTGGTTTGCACACTTCAGAAAAATGGACCCTTTGAGGCTAATTATGTCAGCAATGGCTTTATCCGAAAACCACTACCTAGCATCGTTTTCTTTGACCAAAGCGGCCATTGGCTTTTAACTTTTAGCCAATGTACAAGTGAGATAAAATATCCATCAAAAAAGAGAGTCCTGAATTCGCTACTAAAACGGGAACCACAATTGAATAACTTTCTTTTCTATACATTTTCAGCTTTGCAGATTTCTTACATTTTTCCAATGGGGAATAGGGAAGAAATCATCAGAAAATATTGCTAGACGCGTCAAAATAGATGATCCAAATAATATATTGAAAAATAAATGGTGCATGAATTATAATTATAAATTTCGTTGCACATGTTTTTATTTTAATTATTGCTACACAATTGTAAATGATTTTCGCCGAAATTAAGTGATGACACTGAAATTCGGAAATTAAATTTTCAAAGATTTTCAATGATGAAGTCATTGTTAAAGCACTCGAAAATTCGAAATGGGAAAATTCCGTTATTTATTGAATTAAGCAATGTCAAGGATGACTTATGTGGAAGTTGTGACAACTTCGGCTGCAAAGCGAAATGCATTCTTTATTGTTAAAGCCCAAAATGTATAACAATGTTTCACTTTTAAGCATATCACCTGTTGATATTATATTTACAAATTACTTTGCGTACTACTCAACTGAGAACTATTTTAAGAGATGACTAAAATGTTATGTTCTCTTTTGAAGTCGTAATCCGCTAAGAAGGAATACACATTCAATGCGATGACAATGCCCCAACCCTGCCAGTGCTTAAGCTTCGCAGCTTGGTGGAAGGGTGTGGGAAATGAATGGCCCATCCCAATGAGGGCCAAATGATCTTTTTGCAAGACGAGACGTAATTCATGTCGCCTTTTGAGTGATTACACATGCCTAGCTTATTAAATAATCTTCTAGGGGTCCAGAAAAAAAAAACTAGCTGGACGCTAATTCCAAGACAGGGGAGCCTAATAACAGGGTTGTAAATCAGGATGAGGAGATACATCGGACATTTCCATCACTTTACGCAGATCACCGACGTCAAAATATTTTCACAGCCGAATGTATTCAATCCGGGATGACGCATGACACCGGGTGTCCTGTCCGCTGGGGTCGTAATGAAATATCAAATTTCCCTCAAAGACCACATGGGCTGGATCTCAAAAGCTCCTCTCTTAGAGTCGCGGAGGGCTTCCCTTAGTATCAGCCGGAGTGAGCCGTTGGTGAGCTGAAAATCGCGTATGGAATTAATAAGCGGTCCCGAGGCAGGGAATATATCACTCCGTTTATAACGACGCGCTTCGCCCAGGTGCGTCTCCCTTGGGCCGGAAAAGTTCCTGAATACACAGGGGTGCCAACATTGGGCCATGGTGACTGCGGGAAGATACGATGGTGGGGTGGAATATGACTTGCCGAACAAGCAGTTGTAGAGACCTTGGGGTCTACTACACCGGGACCAGAGGTCGGTTGCCTGAGGATGGAGGCGTCGAAGAAACATTAGCGTGAACAGAGATTTTGAATTACCAATTTAAAATAATTTCAGCGTGAGAACTGAACGGTATACGTTCTTCCGTAGGGAACCAGCGATCTAATATTTTTCCCCTTTATATATAAAATAACTATGGATTATTTTTAATTAGACATCATTCAAGTTTGGCGAAGGAGTGTTACGAAGTGAATAAAAAATCGAAAATATCTTCCTTTTTCAAAAAATGATAGCAAATTATTCTGTAAAATTTGGATTACGGTAATTGAGAAACAAAGTTACTACACCACAGACGTTTAGTTTGAGGATATTTTCTCATTTTCTGGTTTGAAGTGAGAGCGCATTACAAAAATCGGACCGCATAAAAAGAAAGGGAAATTGGCATTATTACAATAAAAAGAGTTCATTGTCTGATTTACCAAAGGTGCGCGTCGTAATAAGGAGGATATTCTTCCAGACATGTAGAAGTTTAGAAATTGAATAATTTTTCTTTCCTCAACGACGAGAATATTCTCTTTTGAATTGATAGCTTGAGTGACCATCCTGCGATTACGAGGCGAAGGGAAAGAACAATTAAATGAAAAAATATAGCGGGCATTTCATTTCATCCCTACAAATGAGCTTCTTTTATAGATGGCTTTGCAAAAAGTTCCTGTGCTTTTGAAATTTCAAGCTAAAATAGGAATTGAGGGAGTTTAGCTCACATTATTTTTCAAGCTTGAAATCACTTGATAAGTTAATTTACGTTAGGTTCTCTGTGGATTTGACATCAGAATTTTCATCAAATAGCGCACCTCTCTCAGTCATCCGCGCCGAACAGACGAGGGTTGGGGAAAGGCCGTGTGCGACAGGGCAGTGGGACGGAAAGGGGGCCGGGGGAGATCCCCCTTTCGGGGTCAGAGGTTAAGATGACTACGAACGAACCTCCGAGGTCCTTAGGCAAGCACATGCGGGGACGTGGGGCTCGGGGGAAGGGGAGGAAGGCCCGAGGGGTCGTGGGAGGTGGGGGACAGTACACCCCCATCTCCGGGGTTAAGGAGCGGGCTGGGCACACGAGCTCTCCGCCATCATCGATTGCAATATTCTTAATTTGTGAGAGTGGGCGGACTCGGGCGAGGCGTACATAAATCTGGCGTGACAAGCAGCCCCGGACAAAAGCGGTGGGGTGTCAGGGGGGATACGGGGGGAGCGAGGAATTAATGTTGCTGTTCCAGCACAGTGGATGTGAGGGACCCACATGCAAGTCTGCGGGGTTGTCTGGGAGGGGGGGGGGGCGGACGACGTGTGGACGTTGATGCGACTACACCACGAGCGTGGACCGGGTAGCGACGCGTAGGCGGCTGCAAAATACTAGCCAGTCCATCTCAAGAAGCCCTTTCGACTTAGCTCTTGCCCCCACCAATACATTCTTAATATATATCAGCATCCCGATGCTAAGATGGGGGATGTTACATTAGAAATGGGGCAGATATAATAAAAGATTCTTCCATCAATGGAAATAGAAAATTCTTCTGTTATCTACACTATGATTTAAAAGGGTTGAAACTTTTGCACCTAATTTTTTGTCTTAAAGCTGCATCCTACTTTCCTCTTTAATAACTCACGAGCACTGCCGTTCATGAGTTATAGAATTACATGGCTCATTATTTAAACTGCAGCTTAATCGCTTTCAGGCTTAACATAATTTGTTATTTCTGTATGCTGCAAAGAATATACAACTATCCTATCCTTATGTGATTATATCTTCGAATCAAACGTTAAAAACCAAACTGTATCAGTGAAATAATTATGGTCCTTAATGGGTAAACATCTATTGGATTCAAATTAATATCGCTAATAATCGCTACTTTTAAGTAGAATTATGATTGTCCTATGATGGGAAGTGATGAACTAGAACTGGAGGTAGAGGGTAATAGTGCATTTTGGAATAATCTTAAAATGGCCAAATTCGACCTAAAATCTCGTGCCGCAACCTGGTCAATTGTCATTTCGTGTGTTTTATCCAAAAACTGGTCATTATTTTATGGATAATGCGGATGTCGGCAATGATCAAGCGAAAAATCAGCGTGTAACGCTCCACACGCAAATCGTGAAACGTCCGAATTTTTATTCATCTCCGTAAAATTTAATTTGGGCAGGAGATACTCTTCTGAGCATGACACAGGTTGAGGTATCTAACGACCCAAATATCGCAACTTTATATCGTCAATCATTCAATCTATTTTTGCTACTCATTGAGATTTCGTAATGACTCGTTCAATGGTTACCGCCGCGTACTAGGATCTCTCGCACACGAATCGCGGACAGAAGTCTCTACAAGATTACTTTCCCTATGTAGGACCATTAAAGCCTCTTCTGCACAACTGTGGAGGAACTGCAAAGTACCCTTAATCACATAAGAGCATACGTAATAACAAATTTTTGGATATGTACCGGATGCCGGAGTCCCGATTACGAAGAAATTACAGCCTCCCATATCTCCGGTAAATTTGACGAAAAACTGAACTTCCAATAAAAAATGAGAGATTTGAGCATATCTTCCCACTCGCACAGTTCTTAACCATAGCTGAGTAGATAACCATTATCAACCAGAAACTAAAATTTGCTTCGAATAATTTTACATGCATGACGCTCTACAAATGTGAACACGGGTATGAAAGGGATAGATAGAGTTTGGTCACTAACAAGATAGCCTTCATTTCTACATCTATATCTACGCAACACCTTGCCAGCCACCATAAGGGTGAGTGGCAGGGGGTGAAGATCACAAAACATGCACTATTGACGTGCAGCATGGAGACATGCTAGATAATACTGTCATATGCAGCTAGATGGTTAGCATCTGCATAGTATTAAAGGGATTGGTTGTTATTATATGCATCATGAACTAGAGACTATTCTAAAAATAATTTACCCACCTATCCCTTTGAATGATCTGGTGTTTACCCAGTGTATTATGCTGGTGAAGACTTCACCAACTATGCCTTAGCTAGGCTGCCTATTGCCTCTTATAGTAGGCGAGAAAATGACATTTTAAATCTATCGGTACATAATCCATCTTACTAAATTTGTTAATCTGATCAGACGTAGCATAATACGAATGGCTTCTTTACATGTATCTAAGAAATCAAATTACCCGACTCTCATTGCAGGAGGCCCAACCGCGGAAGTTGACCATATGCAATAAAAATATGCAATTTAAATGTTTATATATTTTTAACCAAAAACTATCATATTAATCGTATAGCCGGCGAAGTGACGACCAAGTATATTTTTTGAACGGCATCGTGCCATAAAATGTAATGATCATTGAAAATATTAAGATATTCCATATGCGATTTGGCAACTCTGCAGACCGCTGGAGGAATTGTAAGGGATCACAGAGATGTGAGCGGACGTCGATCGCCGCAGGAGGCTCAACCGCAGAAGTTGACCGTTTGCATTTCAATATCAATTTAAAAGTTTAAAACTTCACCCATTGATTTTAAAGTTTAAATTTAAAAGATTACACTTAAAAATAAAATTTTTACCCTCGTATATGATGTTTATCGTATAGTATATAGAAATCAGCTACTTTTCCCTTGTAAGACCTCATTTGGAATATGCTGCCAGTGTATGGGATCCCTACGAAATCGGTCTAAATAACGAACTTGAACGTGTGCAGCGAAGATCGGCAAGATTTGTAAAGGGACGGTACGATAACCATATTAGCGTAACCAGTCTATTACATGAATTAAATTGGGAATCTTTGTAAGATCGCCGGTTGAAATTTAGATTAAACAAATTCTAAGACCATATTTTAAGTGATGTTTTCAGTGAGGTTTTTTTAAAAAATTGAAGTTTAAACAAGTTTATTATTACTAATCCTTTTTCATTCATGATATATAGTGCATGTTTGTTAATAATTCACCCCCTGCCACACATCTTTATGATGGCTTGCAGGATATTATGTAGATGTTGATGTATCGCGCTTCAACCCGGCCGGAATACACGCTACACCGCTCTTCCGATAGCTTCACTGTAGACGTCGGATTATTATGTGAACGATGTATCATTTTCCCTTAGACTATGTATTTCTCACAATTGTACTACTGTTTCGCGGGATTCTTACACAAGTTTACTCCAGTAGAGTGTAACACTTTCGTCTCCAAGATTATTATGATTCGCAATGTGTGATTTACTTTGAAATGTTGCACTTCTCTGTGCTTCGGAGTGAGGTTTTGTATGTGAAAGGATAAGTGGGAACTTTTCATTCCCTCTTTTTCTCACTTTAAAGACAAATTATATTAATGATCCACCTACTTAATCACAAAACAGAAGGCATAATAATTCAACAGCAGAATATGCAGCAAAGTAGATTACGAATCCAGTGCAAAATGTGATGTGGATGAGCGCAATAAATAGCTTAAAATTATTACAAGACTCTTTCGGCTCCGTAGAAAATGTTCTGTGAAAAAGTACAATATCAAGTGAATTACTCATCTTAAGGTATTAATGGTATACAACGATTCGTCTTCGTTTTTCAATCATGGATGTACTCCTGGTTTTGTCGAAGAACTAAAACAGACTTGAAAACCGCAATAGAAACCGATTTCATTCAAAAATGGATAAGTGGCTTTGGTATATTTCAGTATTTGGTAGTATTAGTCCTTCAGTATCTTCCCAGGTATTATTATCTACAAAATATTATAACAGTAGGTATGTTCATGAGAATCTCTGCCTTGTTCTGCCTTGTTTGTAGCGACAACCAAAAATATTACTCTACATCTTTATACATCTTGAGTATTTACTTAGCACCATGAGAAAGCAAATCAAGGGGGTGTGGATGGGGGTTTACAAATCACGGACATGCACTGCTTGCAAGCAATAAGATTTATAATACTGAGTAATTATAGTGTCAAAGACCAAACATAAAAAACTTTAGGAATTATTGCTCTTCGGATGCAACCTCACCATTGCCTCGAAATTCTGTAGAGTATATTAATGAGAGTGATTCTCGTGAGGAGTCACATGTACATAGTATTGTAATGGCTTACTAGGTGATAACAGTTTTTTGATCTTATTAAAATGTCCAAAGAATAGAAAAATGCCCAGAAATTAAAGGCTTGTTATGCAAACGGGTTTGCAATCAAGAGTATGATTGTACAAAGAACCAAATGTCTTAAATAGAATACACACAACTCAGATAATACATGATGAAAACTATAAAATGCAAAGTTCTTATGCAACCTCAATTAGTTGAGGAGGAATGGGGGTGTTAATTCGGAACAGAAATCGCACTTTTGTACACGAAATTGTTAGATGGAAACTAAAAACGAATTTTAGAAAAAAATTAATCTTCTAACCACAACCATTCACTTATAACTCAAAAATTAAAATAAGCAAAAGGTGACGCCCACTGAAGAAGCTGCTTTGATAACATTCACGTCATATTCCTCCCGCCCTTGACTGCTTTTAGGGGAAGGGAGTGGAGGGGGGTTCTTGGAAGGACTGCTCGCACAGATCCTGTCGCAATCGCTCCTATTGGCAGAGTCAGTTGTGTGTCCCCCTTTTCGATTAGGCAAATAAGCTTTGCGGGATCAGTTGTGATTGGACGAAGTCAATAACGTCAGAGGTTGCACCGCGCCCACTTTACTGAAAGGGTTAAAAACATCAGCTTTTCGCCGCTTATAACTCGAGAATTAATCGATGGATCAAAAAAGGAAAAAATACGGGTCTTTTTATTTTACAAACTCTATCAGATCCGACAGTTTAAAAAATATGGTAAACGACCCCATTATTACGAAGTAAATGAGCCACTGAATGTTCAGTGCAACATACGCGGAGTAAGTACCTTGGAACAGTCAGGTTGAGCCATTTCTAGGAGGCTTCGTCAGCACCACTTGCACAGCTTCCAATCACGCATAATGTACTCAATATCAAACCATGATAGTCAGAGTATAATTTGAACCACACTATTCAAATGAAGTTCAATTGGTAAATTTACAACTGTAAAAAATATTAATCCCGCGCAAGGGGTTCTGAGGATGCTCAAATAATTTATTTGCTGATCACAATGAGAATGAGGTCCCTGGAGAGGAATTTTTGGACCAACCCGGATCCCTTTAGCCGTCGGCCGCCCATACACCTGAGCGAGACGGGCTTTGCAGCCCAGAATTTGTCCAGCTACTCTTCACTCACCCCAATGGGACCACTTCCCTCCGATCTGGCCATTCGAGAGGCCCCAAAATGGGCTCGTGTTTGCGCATTCACTCACCAAGAGGATCCACCCCCCATTCACCCCGGTGGCCTCTTAATTCCGGCTATCTATTACTGCAAGCCCTGACGCAGAACACTTATTTTCCCATTCGCCTCGCCTCCAATTCACCTGGCCGTTCTGGAGAGGACCACTGTCTTGCCCCCTACCCTCCTCTTCCCCTCCTACGCCCCCCTCCTTCCCCACCCATGCACCCCAAACCCCCACCTTGCCTGCCACCCTCGCCTCGAGCCCACAATATTTTTCCCTTCCCATACATTTCGACGTCATGAGCAGGGATGGTTGGGGTGGAATGAGAGACTGAGAACGTACGGCCTGGAAGCGGGGGAAGGAAGAGTTCGTTTAAATAACCGGTCCGGGCAGCAGGGGAGGGTGGCTGTAGAAAGGAGGGAGGGGTGGAGAGGAGGAAGACGACTCCGAAGCGCCTCTTCATTCACCACACCGCCCCGTAGACAAGAAATACAAATTGGCTCCGATAAAGTTCGTCCGAGGGAAATCGCCCTGGAGTTGCAAAGAGAGAGGAAGGCTTTGTCCGCGTAAAAACGCTAAGAGGACGTCTTGGCGCACGACGGCCGTTATCTAATCACTCTCAGGTTTCGAAGATTACGGGTGAGGGCGGAGCTCGAGATTAATGAGTCGGCCAGGAGACGTTTCTACGCACTTTGGGATTACTGCAACCTTGGAGGTCAAAAATGATTCCAAACTTCTCGAGGACTTGGGAAACTAATCCTTGGGAGAATGACAAAAAATTTGCAGCACGATCCGGCGGCATGGGACACGGACTAGGCAAACTTTTCGAGGAGGTCAACTCCGTGAAGGCCAAAGATGAATGCAGTGCGGAAAAAGCACAAGAGTCCCTGAAGCTAGCTGCACGATGCCAAGCGTAAATGACTTCATCCCTTCGCTCATATTGCCATGATTTTCTCAACTTTTGGAACTAGTTTTCCTCAAATTCTCAGATGCCAGCGTTAGCGGCCTGGACAGATACGCGCCGGTCAGTCTCACCGAATATGCTCGTAAATGCAACGTACATGAAGTGAGAGTTAAGTGGGTCTATATAGCCTCAGCCCTTGCAGCACTCTTAACCTTGATTTTTAAACGGTAACTGAACGCATTTTTAATCCATCATAGAAAATTTAATTTCACTTTAATGTCAACTGTGGTACTGATGTGCTCTGTTTTCAAATTTAAAAAAAACTTCTCGTTTTTGATAGGTTTTAAATGTTTTGCGCTGTGGTGTCGCCTGTGCAAAAATACGTACGGCATATTTTGTTACATGCTCCAAAGAAAAGCAGAATGCAATAATGCAATTTATTTGTGGTGAGCACGAAAAACTGATTGATACAGTAATAGAAAGTGAAAGCAATACGAAAAAAGTAGCAAATTATTGTGTCAAATGCACTTGTATTGCATGAGATTCAAAATTTCCGTCGGTGGTTGATTCAGCTCACTCCAGCCGGCAGCCAAATAGTACTACAACTGAGGGTGCTGCATCAGTAGAAGGAATAATTTGAGTAGACTTGCTGGTAAATATTTATATGGTAGTGGATGTGCAGATATAAAGCGAGTTTAGTCTGTACGCATATGTATTTTCCTATTCACAATCATTAAGTTTCATTTTCTACGCACACCATTTCTATCGTGAAGAAACTAATTACATTGACGGAATCGAGCGTGAAATTTATTTGTATCCTTCATAATCAACAGTGCTAGAGATGGATTCCCTGTTTAGGACCGGTTTTCTTTACGGCTTAAGCCTAGCATTCTAATGAATAATATCCGCAATCCTCCATTGGTTAGGAAAAATGTATTCGTTTTAAATTTCATTCCGCAACCTTAGATAAAACTAACATAAAATGAATCGATTGACTATAAAATATCAAAAGGATACCCATCGTAATTACACCAAAAACAATAATAAAATAAACAAGTGCACCTACAATGAGACCCCGAGTTAGCGTATGGAGATTTAGATGCAGATAAAAAAACTGCACTTTGAATAATATGTTAATAAAAGAAGCTCAGAGTGGATCGGGAATTAATAGGAAAACTACGCGAGTGCGGTTTATGAATCTAAACTTATTTGTCTCAATTCCACAGGGGAGGGTTTCACTATGGTTCTGAATGGGCAGAAAAGAAGAATGTTCACCACCTTCCGTAGGACAGGAGAAATTACTTCGGGATGAAATGGCCGCGAAAACAGAAGCCTCTCCCTCCCCTGGGACAGAATGCATTCTGGGCGAAGAACAACAATCTGAATTGATCTTTATCCAGATTTGACTCGATCTTTCGCCTTTCCATTCCATCCACAATTGAAAGACGAAAAGGATCATTCATGTAAGATTAAAACAAAAAGCAGAGTAGAATCTGGATGAAGATTAATTCCGATTCAGGAAAAGTAAGGGCACAAGGGAAACAATGACAGCCATTACGCTGCTCATAGAGAAGTGAATGCAGAAGGAAAAACTAACGATCATTGCATTTGTGGATTTATACAAGACTTTAGACAGCGTGGATTGGAATTCAATGAGTGAAATTCTGAAAGGAATTGGAGTGTCCTAAAATGACCGAAGAATTACCCACAGTTTGTGTAAAAACCAAGTAGCTCTGATTAAATTTGGATCCAGCTGTGAAGAAGCAAAAATAAAGAAAGGAGTGATACAAGACTGAGCACTGACTCCTTCAATTATGAATATTTACATCGAGAGAGCCATCAACGAAATCAAAGATAAGTCTTCTGGAGAGAATATCCACGGAGAAAATATAAGTATGCTGAAATTTGGTGATGACATAGCACTTATATCGTGAAATAATGGGTCAAGCGAATCGTAAACTGGGATTCGTCAAAGGAGTACTGGGTCAATGTGACGATCATGTACGAGAAATCGGCTACTTTTCCCTTGTAAGACCTCATTTGGAATATGCTGCCAGTGTATGGGATCCCTACGAAATCGGTCTAAATAACAGACTTGAACGTGTGCAGCGAAGATCGGCAAGATTTGTAAAGGGACGGTATGATAACCTTACTAGCGTAACCAGTCTATTAAATGAATTTAATTGGGAATCATTGTCAGATCGCAGGTTGAAATTTAGACTTTATCTCTTAAACAAATTCCAAGACCATATTTTCAGTGATGATGTTAAAAATATTTTACGGACCCCAACTTACTTTGGTAGACTGGACTATAATCATAAAATTAGAGAAATAGATTGCCGAACTGACAGATTCGAAATGTCCTTTTTTCCTCGTACTATTAGGGATATGAACAACGGTAAATATATCCAGTACGAGTGTAGCAATGGATAACATTGGTAGCTGCATATTGGTATATGGACTTATAGCTAACCAAACTAACGGCATGTTTTTGCATGTATGTTTTGCTATTTTTATCTTTTTTAAATAGCGTAGTTTTGAACAGTACCTATATAAGTACTGATCCTTTTTTATGCATGATATGTAGTGCATGTTTTGTGAGAGTTCACCCCCTGCCACACACCTTTATGGTGGCTTGCAGGGTATTATGTAGATGTAGATGTAGATGTTATGGCAGACACAGGGAGGGGTCTGAAAAAGAGGCTAATAGCGTTGGAAAGGACAATGGTCAGTTATCAGCTGAATATCAATAAGAAGAAGAGTAAGACAAGGGAGTGGGCAGTAAGAGAAGAGAGGCCAAAACCGTCGTTGGACTAGGAAAACAAAAACTGGAAGAGAAAAATTAGTTATGTTACCTGGCAAGGCGAATAACAAACGAAAGAGGCAAGAAAGTAATAAGTAGTAGAAAAGCTCGGGCACAGAGATCATTCTATCTATCGAAGAATCTATTTAAAACTGGATATATAACCTTATTGTTAGAAGTATGGAAACATTTCATTAGAACGTCTCTCTGAAGCATGTTTCTTTACGGCAATGAGGTAGGGGTAATGATAGTAACGGAGAAGAAAAGGGTGGGAGCGTTCGAAATGTGGTGCTACAGAAAAACGATGAATATAAAATGGATCGACTGAGTGACAAACAAAGAAGGGTTAAGAAGAGAGGGAGGAAAGAGAAGTCTGCTGAAAACTCTTAAAAGGAGATGGAAGAACTTGATTGGACATACCTTAAGACATGATCTCCTGATGAAGACAATTGTCGAGGGAAAAGTGAAAGGGAAGAACGGCAAAGGAAGGCGTCGCATGAGATATATGGAACAGGTCGTAAAGGATGTGAAAGAAGGGAGTTACGTTTATATTAAATGTTGGCCAATAGAAGAATCAAGTGGAGGGCTGCGTCAAACCAATCCTAGGATTGTTGACCGTTGACGATGATGATGAGTTGGTATATAACAATATCTAATCCCATATCTTTAGATAACCTGGGTGGTTAGTCTTATGAATCTGGATATCTACCTCATTTAGTCAAATTTTGTTGCCTTGATTATTATCCTTTACGGTTGACTGCAAAGTCACTCATGGGTTTGATTTAATCTGAAAAAAATGAACCATGGATCTGGCTTGAAAATATATGTTGCTAGTTAAAATAGAAAGAAACACTCGTGACAAATCCATAAAAATAATAAACCTGTGGACCAGACGATGCTGTAATACAGTGAACCCGGGTCGTAGTAATGTTTTTGTGGACCTGGCTCGTGTTTTTCTTTCTTTTTTCTTTCTATTTCATCATTTTTCGCTTCCACTCCATATCGCCTGAATCTTCAGAATAAGTAAGTTTCTCGTATTAATATTTGTCCTTTATTTGCCCTTAAATCACAAAATAATGTCTTATCAGTCTTTGCTAAATGTATTACGGTCCATAACGTACGTAACAAAGGTATGTTAATAATTAAATTTCAATGAATGAGTGGTTTACGGTTGAAAAATATTCCTCTCGCGTTCTCACCTGCACTCCTGAGCATAATGGTGACGCCGCACATGTCACCGCCGTGCTCGCCCCTGCCTACTCCGGTGCACCCTTGCTGCCTGCCGAATGCTGGAGCTGCGCGGGTGCACGCCGATGGATGGCTAACTTGGCGGCAAATAAAGAGGTGGAGGTATATGGAGGAAGGTGAAGACGATGTAAGCACCACTGAATAATAAAGATGGGACGAAGCAGTGGGGCAAGGGGAAGAGGAGAAAGCGGATTAAGAGAAGGGACAAAAATTAATAGAAGATAAATGCGAATGGGTGGGGGGCAGAGGGTTGAAGAGGAGGACAGTGGGAAGAGGAGGGATTGGGGATGCGTGCGGGGAATGGGAAATTTCGCCCGATAAATACTCGTTCCTTTCAGACTGTTCACCCGGAGAAAACGGATTTTTCCCAGAATAAAGCTTAATAATACAAACCTACGAACAAGATTAATGAGTTTTGCCACTTCGTCCCCCTGTAAGAGTAGCATCGCAATGCGTACTGCATTGAATTAGATGACACGGCCATGGTACACCGGAGAGAAGTGTCTGTGATCCTTCTCGCATTTAACGCACATAAGCTATTATATATCGGCGATGCTGGGAAAAATTGGGGGCAGAGTGATAAATAAATAATGGGAATTGATTTTCTTTTCAACCCGGCAGCGCTCGCAATAATGCCGTTTCATGCGGTTATCAAAATGTTCCATTGTGATAAAAAAAGGTCAATACTGAAAATAAAAATGGCAGGACACTCATAGCATGGATTCGCTATTGCGAGTCCACGTCCGTATCTGTTTTACATGACAACTTCCAAGACCCACTCTGAAGTTATTTGTAAAAAAAATAAGAAAGTCTTCACCATAAGGGTTAAAGATTCAAAAATCCATTAAGAACGACAGGGAGGGATGAGAAAGGCATAAAAATTTATTTGGGAGATGTAATGAGAAAGAGGCGATGTAAGCCAAGACTCGAGCCGCTGCTGCTAAACCATGCTCCTAACTGCGTCGTAGTTAGGAGAAACACAACAATCTAGTTGCCTGAGACCCTATAGTAGCATGTTTGCATGTTTATAGTGCATGCTTGGTGATATTCACCCCCTGCCACACACCCTCGCGGTAATTTGCAGGGTATCGCGCAGAGGTAGATGTAGTATTCCAACGCTAAAAGATATTCCCATGGAGAGGAAGTCGTTTGTGTGCCTGTGTGTTTGTGGGTATTTTACATGTACGCGGTTGAAGGGGAAGGCAAGACGTAACGCTTCCCAACTTGGTATGCAACACTTCAACTGTTGCAGGCTGTACTTCGTGGAATAATGGCATACAGAGAGTAATAATGCACATATCTTGGGTTTAAATAAATATGTTGAATAAGTACTAAGTGCATTAATACTCTCACTTTGTATGCAATGCTCGCTAACAAATACAACGGGGAAAACAGAAAAAAAATGAAAACAAAACGTCCCTGCTTTGACCTTCAAAGGATGTAATTGCATACAAAGTTAAAAAAATACTGAAAAAAGAAACGAGATTAATTAAGAATCTCGAAAAGCTCCAGTCATGAGAGCGGTTTTCGAGAAAAAAATACCTTTTTGGTTCCTTAAGAAGGTCGTTAAAATGCGGTAGAAATAATAACCGCTCCCTTATAACTCACAGGTATAATTTAACAGTCTGTCATGCTCCCATTTTTATCCATTTGCATATTTTTCAAAGCCATTTTGAGGGAACTCCGTATCTCTTGAGTGTGCACAAACACAACTTCGGGTAGAGTTCATGGAAATAATTCTGCTGAGTTTACGCTAGAAATTTTAGATGCGGCTTGGCTACAAAATGCGGTCTCCTGAATATTTTCAAGAGATCTAGGAGAAAAATGCGGTGAACTGAATGATGCATCTCTGCTAAAACATTATCACCTAGCATGTGGTATAACAGCTACGACGCTTAAAGCTTATTATGTTCATACTCAATAAGACGTCTACTATAATTTTTCCCGCTTCTGTTGTCGGAGAGTCACCTCATGAGAGTCCATGTTCTTCCACCACAATATTGGGTGAGGGAAATAACGCCATTTCCACAAAATCAATCTCCATCATTCACAAAAATGACCAAAAATCTCCATAAATTACTTATAAATCATCCGATGAAAGGGTAAATCTACACCACTGCAAACCACAGCAGGAAACGTACTTGTGCTTTCAAACATATATGTGTTAATCGTGTTTCATTGAACTTTGAGGATCTCTACCACTAAATTTAAGTAAAAAGGCAGCATCCGCGAAACACCGTGAAGATGCTTACCTCCTCAAGAAACAAAAGATAAGACATGAAAACGCATGAATCATTCAAGTCAGAGGGCCAAGAAAGTAATTGCAATAAGAGTTGTAACCATATTTCATCAAGCATTCTGCAAAAAGGTTAAGAGCTAGCTTTTAAATAATCCCATGTCTTACACACACCATGGCCTGCTGGACCGTGCCATGTGAGCCAGTAACATACGCATAAAAAAAATAATTAATGAGGAAGAAGCCAGCGCAAGACCACATTGGTAAAGTTAAAAGACGTTGAAGTAGACCATTAGAAGGTGGAACGAATATCTAGAATCACTGAAGTGTGGGTGTGTGTATTGAGAGAGATCAAACTCTAAAAAGTAATTCCTTTATTTCACAGAAGTCGCGTTAAACTTTTGGAATGAACTTTGTGTAGCCATATAGTCATAGAAAAGCATTCCGTCCATGACTTGAAGTTTTGTGGGATTAGTGATGCCCTGGATCCTCATTTCAAGTGGAAATAGTTCGTTTCACTCCGATCTCATAATGTCTGAAGCAGGAGGCGGGATTGACACCCGAAATTACACTTTAAATCGGGGGGAACGCTGGACATCGAGGACGTTGCTGTCAATGCAAGGAAGAACAATCTCAGAGTACTATGGTTCCCCAAATTACTTTGACTTGGTTCTTCTAAGGATTCGCCTAAATACTTGAGGAACGATATAAATTGCTTGAATAAAGTTAGATTTTTCTCCAGAACGAAAAAAAAGTGAAAATAAAGATTGGATTGACACTAACGTTAAAGAACTTAATTCGAAAGTGATCATTTTTCTCTTGTTTACCACAACAAATAACAAACATGCCAGCAAAGATTCAATATGATACCAAAGCAATCCCTGAAACATGATTTATTGACAGTCAATTCTTTGAGGAT
This sequence comes from Platycnemis pennipes, assembly GCA_933228895.1. Taxonomy (NCBI): domain Eukaryota; kingdom Metazoa; phylum Arthropoda; class Insecta; order Odonata; family Platycnemididae; genus Platycnemis; species Platycnemis pennipes. The sequence continues at coordinate 99,218,903 of OW121846.1, read as the reverse complement.
AATATTTATCAAGCCATTAGCAACTCTCCACGCTTCATCCAGGAATCCACTTCGGATAAAAATAACTATTTTCCAAGTATAGCATTGTTCGGATTATGGTCAACTGCAATAGGAATGCACTCTTGGGAGAGTTTAGAAATTATTTCGCAACGACATCTGGCGTGAGCTGTTTTACGGGCGGGAAATAAAAGGCGAAGAAATTAATAAAAAAACGAAAAAAAAACGTTTTTAAGCATGCTTCTCCAAAAAATTAAAATCTAAAAAAAATAAATATCTTCACATCGTACTAAAAATAAAAAAATATTATTTCCCCAGTTAATTATAGTATAACCTAGTGCTAGAAATAATGAAATGAAATTCAAGGAAATTACCCAAAATGAATTATATATGAACATTAATAGGAAGTAATTTTGGTTTCAACAATATAATATATTTAAAGTGGTCTATTTATGCAAGGCCACCACGAAAAACATGGGTCGCTCTTTCATATCCGATATCAATATAAATTAATTAAATATAAAGATATTGGTTTTCAGTGGAATACAGGGCTTCAATATAAAATTCACACAAAATCATTAAATGAACTAAAGTGAAGGAGCGAAATACAAATAAGGTCGAGCCCCATGCTTTTCGTTGTGAACGCGATGAGTTTTGTATTTCAGAGAAATATGACCAGACAAAAGGCACATATAAATCTTCGTTTTGAACAGGATTCCTTGAACGTGTTTCCCATATATTGGGATAAAATCGCATTAAAATGCTTTATCAACTATAAGTAACAATTCATTTATAATTAGGAAAGTCAGCACATTGAAATCTCAAGTTTTTCGAGTGGAAAAAAATTGATTCGAACGTCAAACATAACGTAACAAACTCAACTCTAACATAAGAAACCCAACGGACTAACCACTACGCCACGCGAAGCTTGGGAAATTAAAGCAATTGAAGTATATTATAGTTTTAAAGTGGTAACCTTAGAAACGAGTCCCGTGGATGGAACCGTGGAACCATGGAAAAGCGAACTAAAGAAAAGCATGTAAAAATACATGATATTGTACACACAGATAATCACAAGCGGACATAGTACATCAGATAGGAGTTTTCATCGATAACCTTGGCCCGTTGCGTACTTTACTGGGAAACCAAAAGTAGAGGGATGGATTATTATAAGGGGAATGATAATGTGCATATTTGAATGTTATAGTTTGGTAAGACAGAACTTAGGAATTACAGAATATAAATGTATAATACAGCACGTAATAGTAACCCAACTTTTGACAGGATGACGCAAAATTATTTTTAGAAATATTACTTCTTTATTACTAAATATTATTCGAGTTTATTTCTACCCTCTGCAAAATAATAGAGGTTTTTATGATAGAGATTACCATCTCAGCAGGTTACCTAATTAGACCCTTTGGTATTCAAATGCTTTTGGTCTTTTCAACGTTCGTCAGCATTGGGAAAAACCTCCATCTCCGGGAATCCTCTTTCCATAAGGATTGATTGGATAAGGATCCAATTGAAGATAACTAAATAGCTTTGGACGCCGGGATCGACGATTTTTTTCTGAAGTATGATTATGTTTCCTTCAGTATCCAATAGATTCTGCATACGTTAGTGGTATCGTGTCACCATACGTCCATTTTAGAAAAATGTAACATTTTTTTACCCTTTCGCCAACGCTGATGCAATATATGCATGCATTGGAATGACAAATTGATGATTAAGGCAGTATTGAAATTCCGTCCACGCAAAGGGGAAACAGTATACGATGGAGCAGCATTTCAACGGATGTAAGAGGGGAAAAAAACACTTCCCACCTACGATGCCTGTTTTCTTTGGAAAGCCACCACTGGTCTGGACCCCTAATTAGTTTCACAGAAATTATAAACGAAATGAAACAGGGCGGGGAGAATAAGCGCGAAGGCCCTCGACAACCAAATGCGACCTCAGTGGGCAGAGAAAGCATTAATTGCCTCCTTTGATGTGCCGGCCTGAAATGAATTACCAAATGCCCCTTTGCTTTCCTTTCGATGTTTTTGCGGGGCCATTTCAGACTGCCTCCGGGGGGTGGGGGACGCGGGCGGAAATCTCTCCGGGGGGGGACACAGCCATGTACTCTTAGGGTCCGAAGACGTCACCATCACCCCTTCTTTTCCCCTGGAAGCCGAAGCCACATAGACGATGCGGGGACGGAACCCGCGTCGACGCGTCACTGCGCGAAAGACATTCCGGCAACAAGGGAGCGACACCGCTGAGTCGTATGCGCATACGTGGCCTGGGAATTCTTTTTAGTTCCGACCGAACGGAAATAGAGTTCGAGTTTCACAACAATATAGGTTAAATAACAATGTAATTCATGCGGACTAAAGCACCGGCTGTTCTAATATTTTTATAACACAGTTTCAACTGCACCTGGCAGAACATTTCCCAGGGCATTTCTAACTCGCACTACATCCCATAACTTTGCCGTCATTCCAAGGACGCATTTTCAGTGGAAAACCGGTCCCCACTTGAGTGCCTAGTGGAGGGCGTTTCAAGTTCAGTACTCCGTCCGTCGGATGGGACGTTAAGCCGTAGTTCCCTTGGCGCCTTTCGTTAACAGTAGGCTAATGCCGACTCCTGGTTTCTCTCCACCCTTCCTCTGTTCCCTGAAAACTCCTAACATCAACAAATTACCCACCTATCCTAAATGGCGCAAATGACCTCAGCTGGCGGTCGCCTCCCCTGAATAACCAACCAACCCAAGGACGCATCATGATATGACACATTTCGATGTTGTCGCGTAACGCTCAAATTACCAATATCCAATGTATCGTATTAATTTTTGGTTTCTAAAAGAACCCTTGTGCAGCAAATTTATTGGGAAACAAATATTATACAATGTATAATGCAGCAAAACAGTACTGCACTGTCGCATGTTACGAAGTGACCCATTGTCTTGATGCTAGGCATCACGTCTTATAGTAACATACTGTCGTCTGTCGACGCTTATTCACCTCACCGTAACCCCGTCCCATTTCCGAACGGAGACAGGAAAACGGACTTTAGCTTACAGCTTTCTAAAACACGGGAGCCCTCATTCGCGTGTTTTAAAATATATGCCAGTCACTGTTATTTTTTCATACACACATAATCAACGGACAGTGTTGTAACTTGTAATGAAATGTGTCTTTTATTTAGCTCTTGCATTTCGGTCAAGCGATGCTTAACTACCCTTTTACCATAATTCAAAAGACAGACGAACTTGGAGAAATTTACGATGCCACGCTATTTGGAACTGTTGTGCATGTTCTGTTCCCAGGAACCTCTATCGCTAGTATTGGCATGAATTTATGAATACAGCACTACATACATGTAATGTATGAATTAATGACTCTTACGCAAACTATATTAACAATCTATCATTAAAACATACTTGTCCAGAGAAGTTCCTGCAGTGAACAGCAAGTTAACTGAGTACATACCATATTCAACGCATAAATCCAAACTCCTTCTAAAGGCCGCTAATGTAACATGCACCTAATTTGTATAAGGGAACAATTTTATTCAAAATTTCCCCATGATAATTGAGAGATGCTGGGGCCTTTGGCTCCCCGAGTTATTATAAATGAGACTACGCAGACATGCAATCGATCTGAAATCGGGTATCGTTATTCCGCGAGCGCCAAGACGTGCGCCCTCGCGACAAGCGACCTCGTCCTCACACCTCAGAAGCTGGGCAATCACGGACGGGAAAAACCAAAAATTCACACTCAAGCCGGTTGCAATGGCACTTTGAGATTGTTTAAAGAGGGCAGGGGCCGCTCCTAGGAAGTCCACCGCCCAAGGCCGGCCAAGGCGTCTAAGAACCCTTCCCTGCGGGAACTTATTGTAAAATACGCTGCAGAATATCTACAGATTTCTATACGGAAACTCTACAGAACGCTGCAAGGAATCACCACAGAACGCTCTATGGAACTTCTACAGAATGCTTCAACGAATCTGTACATAATGCTAGGGAATCTCAACGGAATTCAATAAGGAATCTGGACAAAACGCTAGGGAATTTATGCAAAACGTTCTAGGGAATTCTTTAAGCAAATGTTTCAATACTTAGGAATATCTGCAAAATGGCGTAAAGAAATCTTTTAAGGAACTTCTACGGAATTATTCGGCAGGGTATATATCAATGCAATATTCTCCCCCAATAGGTGACAGCACAAATGCATGTGAAAACCATTAACTTAAAAATATGTTGCGTTCTGTGCATGCTTCTGCAAATTATCCGTGGAGTGAACGACTTATTGACGGACTTTCACTCCAGAAAATATCATATAATTTGGCTAAATTTGAATAATCTAGGCATGAACTTATCATAGCTAAATCACAGTGGTTTTCTCCAGCCTTATTTGTCATTCTTCTATTGAATATTCCACAGCAGCACAGGATCCAAATATGAAACAAAAGTTGTACACAAATATATCAGAAAATTCAGAAAAGAGGGTTACATGGATACATAAGCCAAAGGAGCTAGCAGAATTTTATAAATACGAAAGAATTGAAAATATGGAAGACCACAATCAGACGGCGGCACAAAATATGAAGAGAGTGTCCGTTTCATCATCATTTAATTCACCATATTCACATGAAATCGGGTTCTCGAGTAAATTTGTGGCCACTCTGTTCAATAACCGGACTATACAGAGTGGCACTTATCCCATTTGTGCCTGAGCATGTCTCTTGCGCGTGGTTGGGTGTGCGGGGGTTCGTTTGCTAGTTGGTCGCGTGGGCGGCCACCAGGGATGTGACGCTCGAGCGATCGAAAATGAAGTAAGCCTGGGACGGGACTGTGGTGCCAGGTGGGTCGCTGGGGGTAGGCTGCAGGGAGGGTCAAGGAGCGTTGGGAAGGCCCCTGGAATGTGGGCCCGAGGAGATGCTTGGCGGACACGACACTGGCGAAGGTCCGGCAATCTCAGGGTCATCCCTGGAGCCATCGATTCGCAAAGGTGACGGAACAAGGTGGAATTGGCGATACTCGCGAACACGTAGGATAGGATCCGAGATTATAATTCTCTAGCGCTAAGCAAATATTTCGAAAAATTAATATCACAGTATGTTGATTCCGAATGTTTGGAGGCGTTCAATAAGAAATAACAAGAGGCAGCGTAGCAAAGAGATAGGTAGGTGAAATATAGTAAGAGTAGTCTTCAGTGCATGATTCAAGTAATAACAAATAATAATCCTTTTCTTATTACGTAGATACTAGCCATTTAGCTGCACGTGACCTTATGTCTAGCATGTCTCCATTAAATATCCTAGTTGCATGTCAATAGTGTATGTTTGGTGATCTACACCCCCTGTCACACACCCTCGTGCTGGCTTGCAGGGTATTACGTAGATGTAGGTTAAACATCAAACCATGGGGCTCATTCTGAGGATCATCGGTCACCATACTCCGTAGCACTTCCATGTATTTGCCACCATTGATAATTACTACCCTTTGTGACATAAACCGAGGCCGCTACTTATGAAGCGGGGCATTAAATACACAAAAAAGATTTTACGAAACATTCCCAAAACATGAAATTTATTGGATTGATTTTAATGAACATTTACAAGAGTGCAAATGAGAACCCGAATATGAAAACTTAGTTCAGATAGTCTAGACCACCAACGGGTAGTCATCTACGTGGCTTACGATAGACGATTAGTCTTCACCACTGCAGTCTATGTCTGAAGGATCGTGACGAACGTCACATGTGGCGTAGGAAACCTTGGGGAAGAATGCGCAATTTGATTTTAGCCGCCTACAACTTGGAGAATCTGAAAGAGGCTAGCAGCAAAAAAATATGGATGTTTTTTTTTCCAACCTTAATAAGTTACTCCATAAAACCTTTATTCGGCCAATGCATACCGGCATTATTGGAATAATAACATGAGGTGACAGAAAATGTAATCTCTTGATGAAATACAGTGCCATGAGGTAACATAGGTTTTCAGCAACGAGCTACGTTTGTATTGGTTTAGTTTTCATATGTATCCCAAAAAATGACCGTAGACCGCCTCTTAATTATCGAAAGAAACAGCTCTTCTATGAGCGGATAGCAGTCAGCAATTTTTTAACCCTTTACGAGCACTTCACAATTAACTTTGTTTGAAGTAAACTTCAATCAAATATTATTAAAGTAAACGTGATTTTTTAAATACCCTTCATTGATTATGTTGAAAATAATGGTACGAGCAAAACATTTTAAAAATAAAGGCAAGTATCTCACTCCGAGTACCATCAATCGGGAAGTAGTTAGCTTGATTGCCGAAGACTAACGGAGGCAATAATGGCCTCACAAATAAAGGGTTAAACACCACTTAACCCGATTCCATTTTATGCAGCTGAGAGAATTATTGTACCCGGCGCCGACAAACCATTAACGAAGCTCGTAATGGACAGGTCCATTGGCGATACTCTACTCGTTCTCCCTATTGCTCCAATGAAGCTTTTCCTCTAAATGACATTTCATTCAATATTCAACGAGAGAATTTAATGAAGGATGATTAAGAACTCTAAACCTTTATTTAAAAATTTAAACCTTCGATGTATTGCTAGGAACACCGTTTACATAACATTTTTTTGCTAACTTTTTGGCGTCAATTTACATTATTTTTCCACTGAAGTTGATTTGTGAAAAAAGGAGATACATGAATTATAACCACATTGATATTTCCTGACTTATCAGTCCTGATTTTTTAGCTGATAATTTTATTTTCAGGTTTATAACTTATTTCCATCCCACAGATTTGTTTTCAATGTTCACATAGCCTAGCCGTCTGCCTAAGGTACGTTATGTAACCAGGATGTACTTTCCAACAAGTGATAAAAAAACTTAAATTTACTTAATGATTCGATAAACTGATAATAATTTAGTACCTAATACTAATATGATTATAGTAGACTAAGACGAGGTGTCTCAAAGCAAACTAATTATAATATGACTAAATGAACTGCTAAATAGACGATGCTGGATTTTTACCACCTTACTGATACCATTTATTAACAGAAGGAGCAAGAGTTTAGCTATCACACTACACTTTTTCACACACGAAGTGTCTTCAAATGCCGGGGAGGTAACACCGTCCAAAACGACTCATTGCAAGCGGCCATGTAGAAAATCATTTATCCATAATATAATATTAGTGTCTAACCCATAGGATTTTAATTTCAAAATTTGTTTGCATTGAGACACCTCGTCAAAAGCCTTCTTAAAATCGAGATATATAGCATCCACTGGAATACTAGACTGGAAAGTAGCTAATACAACACCTAGTTTTAAAAGTGGCGATAGGGAATAACCTTTAACTATAGAACCATTTCACTCACGTTCAATCTCTTGTGAGGCAATTGCGCAAAGGTTAATGAGTTCGATCGTGGGGCATTTAAACAGTCAGGGATTATTCATAAAGACTCAAAATGGGTTCCAGATATCTAGCGAGATACAAGTAGCACACACGTAGCCGTACACAGTATTTTAGTCTAGGGTGAAAAGTTGATGCGAAACAAGCACTACATATCATGCATAAACAAAGTATTAGTACTTGTATAGGTACTGTTCAAAACTACGCTATTTAAAAAAGATAAAAATAGCAAAACATACATGCAAAAACATGCCATTACTTGCGTTAGCTGTAAGTCCTTATACCAACATGCAGCTACCAATGTTATCCATTGCTACACTCGTACTGGATATATTTACCATTATTCATATCCCTAATTTTACGAGGAAACAAGGGCATTGTGAATAGGTCAGTTGGGCAATCAATTTCTCTAATTTTTCAATGATGGTCCAATCTACCATAGTAAGTTGGGCTCCGCCAAATATTTTTAACATCAACACTGAAAACATGGTCTTGGAATTTGTTTAAGCGTTTAAGTCTAAATTTCAACCTGCGATCTGACAATTATTCCCAATTTAATTCATTTAATAGACTGGTTACGCTAATAAGGTTATCGTACCGTCCCTTTACAAATCTTGCCGATCTTCGCTGCACACGATCAAGTTCGTTATTTAGACCGATTTCGTAGGGATATCGCGTAGATATAGTTGTACATTTATCACCACACTTAAGGTCCGGAAAATAGTTTAATTCGAGCGCTCTTTTAAGAGATATTCCTTTCGTAATATGCGATAAAGTTCAGAAAGGATGTGTATAAGGGAAGCAAATTATGGGTAGACTTACTTAATACCGCACCGTAACTTGCTTTGACGCATGAGCTGAGATGACGGCATTGTCCACGGAGTCATTAGGCAGTTGCATGCAAACACACGTGTCCGTCCATCACCTCTTCATGTCGTGGCACATTACCTGAAAAACATGTCCCTACCCTGGTGGCTGGCACATGAAGCATAGGGGACTCGGTCGACCCCTATGAAACACTTCACAGCCACTCTCCGTGAATATTCCAGGTCGCCCGAGCTCAGTAAACAGGGAATTGCAGACATCGGGTACGGAGTGATGCACTTTGGACCTCCAAAGGGAGGAATGGAAAAAGGGAAGGATGAAATCTGCATCTACAGCTACATAATACCCTGCAAGCCATCACAAATGTGTGTGGCAGGGGGTGAATTCTCACCAAACCTGCACTACATATCATGCATAAAAAAGGACTAGTATTTATACAGGTACTGTTCAAAACTACACTATTTAAAAAAAGATAAAATTAGCAAAGCATGCATGCAAAAACATGCTGGTAGTTGGGTTAGCTTTAAGTCCTTATTCCAACATGCATCTACCGATGTTATCCATTGCTACACTCGTACTGGATATATTTGCCATTATTCATATCCCTAATAGTACGAGGAAAAAAGGAAATTTTGAATCTGCCAGTTCGGCAATCAATTTCTGTAATTTTGTGAGTATGGTCCAGTCTACCATAGTAAAAAAGGGAAATGATCAAGGTTCTCACTTAGTGAATGATGACTAGTTGTACCTCGCATACTACAGCTATGCCTACCTTGCAATCTACACTTAACTACTGTGTATCCTATCATCCTTTGATATACGGCCTGACACATTTTCCAATTAAATCCAGCCGAGGAGAATGATTCAGAGGCCAAAACAGCCGTTTATTAACATAAAACGCATGTTTTCGCGTACGTGTATGGAGTGAACTTCAAGGAAGTGCCGCAAGGTAACTTCGACACGATTTGATTAGTTCTGCGGAGCTACAAAGGGAACGAAAAAATTGTAAGTAGCATCAAAATTATATGAAAGACTTCTACCTTGTTACTTATATTCCATAACTAAAAACACAATTTTATTATATTTGACTCGTTTAGTTACATTTAAATATTCTTAAATATAGTGCTTCACTTTGAAATTTTTCAGCGCAGCACACGGTGGAGAGACAACATGTAGAAAAAATATTTTCACCCACACATACTTCCTTGGCGCGCTTAATTATAACTCACTTGCAGTGTCATGAACAAAAATGCATCGTGTGTTAATCTATATATATAAAAATGAATGTATGTGTGTGTGTGTGTGTATGTCCTTTATGCATTACTACACCATTCATCGGATCGCCATGAGACTTTGGGAAGTTGTTGAGTACATTCCCGAAAAGAGGACTACGAAATCGATATTTCAATATCGATACTTTATCGATATAATATCGCTAAAGTATCGATAAATTGATACATTATTGATACAAAATTGAGGTTAAATTATTTAGTTTTTTAAAAGGAATGTATCGCTGCGATATCGACACTGTATCGAATGTAAATAATGTGTTTGTCCATTATGCATTACTACACCATTCATCGGATCGCCATGAAATTTTGGAAAGTTATTGAGTACGCTCCGCGAAGGTTTCTTCAAAATCGATAATTCAATGCCGATACTGTATCGATATAATATCGATAAAATATGGATACATCGATACATTGTTGATACAAAATTGAGGTGAAATTATTTAGGTGTTTTTTATCAAAGTTTTATAAAGTATCATTACAATATCGATACTGTATCGATACAATATTGATAACTTCATGCAATACCACAACATTCATCCAATTTCCATGAAGCTTTGGTTAGTTGTTTTGTTCACTCCATGAAGGTTTGTACAATATCGAGAATACAATATCGACACTGGAGACGGGATGTGCATCCCATTGAACTTGCAATTCATTGAAACACTCACGTGCAACATATTCAAATCATCCGGCATGGGACAAATATTTCAGAAATGCCAACGTATTGCTTGGGATGAATGCACAATGGTGCACAAAGCATCGCTCGAGGCTCTGGATCGATCATTGCAAGATTTCCGTTGAATCCTGAGACCATTTGAGAACGCATTAATATTGCTTGCACGACATTTAGGCAAACATTACCTGTAATTCCTCGATTGACACTAGCGGATGAAATAAATGCTTGCCTGAAATATTCTACTTTGTGACGACATGTAAAGACGTTAAAATTATATACAAATATGCGTGTCCAGCTGCAAAACAATCGATCAGCTGAGATATATTGTATACTCATAAGAATTGTGAAATTAAACATACTATAAACGTGCGCTTTTCATTTAACCAGATTGAGCCACAGCAACGCGTGGCCGGGTAAGCTTGTTTACTTATAAAGGATACTGAATATTGGTATTTCAAAGAGATTATATTACAGACATCTTTTTTCTCGAACATGCTTAGGCGAGATAGTGGTTGAATTTGTAAAGCCACTTGCAAATCAGAAAGCTAGGAAGAGCATCATGTCCGCGTGAAATGATGAGCACGAAATTCTTCCACGCTCAGATACGCGGATGATACTTCAACACAAACCCGATGCAGCAAATTTTCTGGACGGCCGCTTAGCCCTGAGTGAGATGTTTTGGAGACGGAAGGCGAGGTGGGATGGGGAGGTCACAAGGCAGGTGCAAGGTGAAGGAGAATGGGCCCGTGGGTGGTCGGATGCATCCCTCGGAACTCGTCTTTAGGGGACCGGTGAGGCACTGACGGTGGACAGCGCATAATTGCCGGCCAGTGCCTTGCGCTCTCTCTACGGCGCACCTCTCTCGCGGGTGCTGGTTCGCCGCTGAACAGACCAACGGTCATGAGAATTCACATCTTTGGAATTTAGACTTGTGAGCAATCGTCATTTCCCGGTATCAATAGGCTATCGAAAGCTCTCAAAAGCCCAGGTATGCACAAGTCAAAGCCTCAAAGTATTATTCCCGATAACTCTTTTGTCAGGAATATTCACCTAGCCATCATCAATGCCAGATCAATTTTACTTCAGCTTTCGATTGGCAACTTTCCCGTCGCTATTGAATACAAGCATGTTTTTGCATGTATGCTTTGCTATTTTTATCTTTTTTTAAATGGTGTAGTTTTGAACATTACCTATATAAATGCTAATCCTTTTTTATGCATGATATACAGTGCATGTATGGTGAGAAATCACCCCCTGCCACACACCTTTATGGTGGCTTGCAGGGTATTATGTAGATAGATGTAGATGTCCTAGTCTCCGGAGGTTTCAGAGAACGCTTTCTGGCGCCACATTGGTAGAGAATTAAAGTAATTTTACATTGCTGTCAAATTTTCTCAAAGGATATAAAATACTTAATGATGAAGTATGTCATAATTTAGTAACCCACTTGAAACGTAGATCACTACAAAATTATCTGGGCATTTGGTGTGAAAGCTATACTCAGAGAAACTCTGAAAAGTTTCCGAGTACAAAATACAAGTTGGTTGCTCTACCGTTACAATGTCTGAATCGTTGAATACGCACTTTTACGGCAACCAGTTCGTTTTAACTGCCGCAAACAACAAGAGGACACCATTAGAGACACCTCCAACGATCTTTTACCTCACAGCAATCCAACTGCTCCCTTTTCTTGGCATATGCTTCACTTACCGTTTCTCAATTGGAGCTCAAAAGCTATGTCTTCGCATTCAAGGTGAACCAAAGTTTATCCTCGACTTCTCGCTGGCCAGGTGTAAAGTGAGTCGTGTCGACAGCGAAGAAAAGAATGCCAGAAGAATAGAAACCGAAGCGAAGGTGAGGAAACGAGCTAAGTAGGTGGTGTGTCTTTTTGTGAGGACAACGGGAAGGCCGACGACCATTTTCAATGGGAGGCTACTAAAATGGTCAGTGAGGAAGAGGTCGCTGAAGAGGCCGGCTCGCATGGCCACGGACACACACATCTAACACTGGCGTTCCCCTTCGACTTAAAAAGAAAAATTGAGAAGAGAATCCTGACTGACGTTTACATTTCAAGCTCACGTGCTCCCGAAAAACGGAGAGATTCCGCCATTTGTCGGGCCACCCTCCGTTTCAAAGGTTCACCGTTCCAAAACTCTCCGTGGGAACTGCAAGCCACGTTGCTAACTCGGCCGCCTGGATCGTTGGATGGAGAAATAGAGTAGACCTTCGTTCTCCGTTCTTCGCAAGTCAGATGCTGAGCGGGGTTTCTGTTTTGATCGAGCTCAACATTGTGTATGTGCCCGATATAGTCCTTTGTAGAGGAATTACAAATGTTGACGTAAGGAGGAAACATTGCGTAATAATACGTGCACAATCATTACTTTTCAATATCTGACTAATCGAAATCATTTCACCACAGAAATTTTTCGTATTTTTCTTCTGAATATACGGAAATTTTTTATCAATATATGCTGACAATTAAACCTTGCTCTGTAATTGAAACAGTACCACCCAAAAATAGGTCCAAAACTGCAGTTTAACTTTTAATGAAGTACCACCAGATCACATTGTTGAGACTTTCTCATCCAAACTGAACAGATATCTCAATAATATGTTATTTTCTCCACAACAGACTCTTCGTCAGCCAAATATTTGTTCAAAACTGACAAATTCTCATGACGGAGTAGCTAGTGAAAAAGACGCAGAAGAGATTTGAAATGGGTACTATGTGTAAGGCCTAAAAAATATAGAGCCTTGTAAAAGTATTTTAAGAGCCACTTCAGAAATGAATAAAGGACGAATCAATAAATTTTGAAGCCACGATGACTGACTTTTGAAAGGAAGAAATCTGTGAAAAAACAATCTAAGATAGCTAAATGGGCATTGGGCAAATGCGATGGGTAATCAGGATACTATAAATGTTGGTATATATTTGGAGAAAGTTTCATATGAATACATGTTAAGCACATTAAGGACGCATTAAATTTTTTTCTAGGAAACAAATGAAGCAAAGATGCGAAGACACATATCAATGTATACTTCTTTTCGCAGAACAAGACAGCATTGATAAATTCTGTTTCAACAGCTCCTGTGTGACACAACTAAAAAGTCCAAGACTTGGGCCATTTAACCCTTTCGCTACGATCGGCGGATATATACGCCAGAAGCTTTCCTGACCAGGTTGACGGATGCATTCGTCGGTGATTACCCTACGCAAGGGAACGAATGTCAAATATTTTCGTCGCTATGCTTTTCCCGCTTTCAGGAGGTCGCAGGTTACAGCTTCAAGTTTATGGACCCAACGCAGCCTTCCTCCCCGAATCGGCGAGCGGTTACCTCAACCCTTCGCCGTATTACCACCCCTCCTTGCTGCAAGGGTCCACGGTCACGACTGTTTATTCAGTTATATTGATAAATAAATATTTGCAACTCACTGAAAAAATATATAATCTGAATCGAACTCCTTGAGTTTTGCTGAGCTTACACGATTTTTAAGCGAAATTCTACCATCAATATCAAAAGATATCTTGTACTTAATAACAATATCATATGTTTCGCATTTTTTTCCTTTAATTGTGTTAATTTTGATGGTAGAGTTTCGCTTAAAATTGGTAAATGCCCAGTAAAAAGGAGGAATTTATTTTAACGTCTACATATTGTGAGTAAGAAGCAAACTAACAATTAGTTGAAGCAATAAATAAACAATGAGTTGTCCACGAACTCATGCCGCTGGGAAAGCTGCGAATCCTCCAGGGATCGAGCTTCTCTGTCCCCGGATTCTGAAATAATGGCGAGATCCCCACTCCGTTGGGTCGCAAAAGGTAGGAGCAGTAGGTGAACGAATAACTGCAAGAACTTTCTCGACGGATGCCGTATGAAAATGGTCCGCACAGAGAGGAAGAAACAGTCTCTTGGTATTCAGATCAGAAGGCATGTATGAGAGCAAATTGGGCCGTCTTGAAAGGGTTAACCGTTGAAAACTGTGAACAGACTCCAACGCCCACTACCAACTCCCAACTTCACAGCAGATAACTTTCACGAAAAGTTGTCACCGTCAGCTTCTTTACAATGCCAAAATGTAACATGACAGCTGACAGTCCCACTCAAAAGGGAGGGGAACGGAGGCAGACGAAGAAGAGGAGAAAAGGTGGACCCATGGTCACCACTTGAGCCGTCCGAGATATTTTTTAAACACGGTAGAAACGCTCAATGTCTGAAGTTTAACTCATCATACCATTTTTTTTCTCCAGTTTCAGAATCAAAGTTTAACTGATTCAATTGCATTGGCATAATCATCCAACAAGCAACCTGAAGGCGGACATCAATAGATACTGTACTAAAGGAAGTTCGATCCCTATCTCAGTTTAATATTTTCTTTCAGTCATTGCAACGAAATGTTATCATCTTCAAATTCAAACCCTTACGCTTGAATACTTACGTTTAATACCTTTATTGTGCAAACTACCTATATTCACAACTGTATCACTCAAAAACTAGGGATGGTCGGGCATAATCCAACGACCCACGTATGTTTCATTTCATTCGCTATTGAAATCATATCCGAAGACTATGAATTCGGATCTGCATCGTAGAATTTTAAATTTCGTGATCGATGCGAGCGCGAATGGAATATACGTATGGTAGATAATGATGAGGATTTTTAACTCGGGTAACGAAATTATATGAACATTTTTTTCCCTTCCACTAAAGAAATCAATAATTTCATGCTCATCAATCATCAAGCAAGCAATCATCTCATTTCATGATCAAAGTTACACAACCTATCCTTGTGACTGTAAAACACACAAATTCCATTTCAAAGCTTATTATTAATATGACGTTACGAAATTACTAGTTTTTCAGCTTTAAATACACTATATTAATTCTTATGCCTTAAAAATGGAATCCTCAGATATTCCATACGTGGAATATCATGACATTTAAATTTTTTTTTGTTTCTAAAAAAGAATTTGAAAGCAGTCAAGGACTTGATTTGAAACACCAATCCAAATTAATGAAACGTCATTCATTTTAAGGTGAATTAAGTTTATGTTTTTGATTTTGTTTATTATTTAATATTATTTATTTCATTATTCTTGGCATTTGATACGCCAGGATTTTTTAAAATTACTTTTAAATCTTTCTGGATAGAGGGTGGTACAATATGGCATCGCTAGGATCTTATATTTTGGATATTATTTTATTAAAACAAATGCAATTATAATGTTTATTTTAACTACACTCTACAGAATAGTCGTACAGGTCTGAAAAATGTATTGTTTGATGAGTATAGGATAAGGAAAGTGAACTTTGTGCTAGAAGTAATAACATATAGTTATTGCATCTATAAATCTTGATACAGGGAAATATTATCCACACAGATGATAGGAAGTTAATTTTTTGTGCTATAAATTTACATATTTTTTGGAAATATTATTTTTGAAATTTTTTGTATGGATTAAAAATGCAAGATCAGAAAAGAAATGAAATTCAAGATCCATTGTCTGAAACTAAGGATCTGAAACCAAGAGAAAGACTCGAAACCAAGGCAAGGATCCGGATCCAAAAAAACCTAGATCAGTCCATTTCTAGTCGATACCTATGCGAAACATGAGAGTTTCTCGTAAAAAATGAGAAACATATTTAGCAGAGCAGAAACATTTGTGACCAGAACCAAAATCACCTTAATCAAGTCGGATCTTCAAATAATATATGCGCAGGTTAAGCAAAATAGCAAGTTTGAGCCTTTATGCAAGTAGGGTTATATTGGGATGATTATTTCCTTTCATGCCTCCTGCCTCATTTACTTCAGAGCATAATTGATCCTGTATCATTACCATGACAGAGGATGGCACTCCTAAGATTACAGAAACATGGAGTGAATATTCTAGCATCTTACTCTCAGGGAAATGAAAAGTGTTCCAAAATTTAATAAAACAGAGAACCTCAAGTCCCCTCAAAAAGCAGTTCGACATGCGACCAAGAGTTTACTTTCATTTTTGTCTTAATCTAAGCAGAGTCAACTTAACCAGTATTAATTTTGTTGAACTTCCCAGAGGCGATATATACCTATACATATCCTTTAATCAACGAAGACTTTTCTGAAATTCGCATAGGCAAAAAAATAAGTACCATTAAAATATTACCAAATAATTTTGGCTATCGCATGTGAACTCTATAGAGCGATAAATAACGGATAATGGTCATCATTGTCCGCTTCTTAGAACGTACTTTATTCATCCCAACTTGTTTAAGGAGAGAGTTAAGGAGATGTACATCTGGATCAAGTACACAAAAAGTCAAAAAGGATGAATCAGCCATTTATGAAATATACATTGCATAAATACTATATGTTCACCCTAGATTTGCATACCTATCCTAATCCTCAATCCAAAGCAAAGTAGACTTTCCCTACACCGTCCTTTTGACTCGTCTCGTGGCATGGAACGCAGATGAAGGCGTCAGTTGTGTTTACTTCAGGTTAAAAATCGTTATAAAAATACAGGAGGTTTGGAATCCTTCCATTTGCGAGTTTGTCGTGAGCCGGATATTCTTCCACCAACCCTCCAACGACTACGGGAAGAAAAAAACTGAAGGCGACACGGGAAATCCAGAAAGATCCCTGCTAAACTCAACCGTTCCCATTCCCCTCTTCGCACGGATTCCCGGAAATGCGTCAACGGAAGAAACGAGGCGTTTTTCGGGAAAAACTCACAGAGCTGAACGCTACTGCGTAAAGAGTAGTGCTGCCTAGAAAGTGAAGTTTCTCTAGTAAATCCAAAGCCTTATTGACCAACATGTCCCATACATGTAACTGTATATATTTGAATGCGTTCACGTCAAAATTTACGGGAAGACATCGACGCATGTTCAAAAAACCATTTTTTCCTAGGGCAATACAGAATCTTCGATTTTACTCCATGAAATATCGAAGTACATTATTCCTTTAGAGTGGTCAAAAGACCTTAAGTATCCGTTATCGCCTTAAGAAAAATTATATTTTTTTATGCTTCAGTTATGAGTCTCATAATTGTACATACGTAATACTTAACAAGATTTAGCCCATTATAACACTAAATGAAGCCACTTTGGAAATTTTCAATTTTAAACCCTCACGCATAATTGTGGCGATGGCAGCATTGCTAAACCGGAAGGGGAGGCGAGGGAAGAGGAGGTGCCGAAGCGTTTGGAAGCCAAAGAACGTCCTGTTAGTTTCTATATCGGTGAAAATCCACGGCGGAGTGGACATATTCTCGTCTCTTCACCGCTTTGCTTCCGAATTCGTCCCGCAGTGCGTGGGAACGGGAGAACAGGGAGCCCGGATGGATGACTCCCTTCCCAAATTTCCTCAGCGGAGGAACAGTGAGAAAAAGGAAGACCAATGGTTTCTTTTCTTTGGTGGGTCCGCCCACACCATTTCCGCCACGTTAACTTTTTCCGAACCCGGCCGAGAGATGAGATGGCAGCCGGCGAGAAGAGGCGCCCGTGGAGCGTTCACTCAAGGCAGCAAGGGATACACTTGGACTCACACAAGAGAGTAAACTAAATTTCGATGAAATTCAGCCATCCACGCTCCACTCGGATACATATCTAATTCCTTACTTGCTTTATTTACCTCAATGCTTGTGTGAGAATACGAATGAGAACCTCTGAAATGCGACAACTTAAGAAAGATAGGAAGGTAAATCAGTAGCACATATTACTTTTATACAGTAGCAACAAGAGCTATAGAATAACTCAATGACCACAAATAAGAAAATATTAAGGTATTCACGTAAGCAACATATTTTAAATTCACAATAATTGCCATACACATAATTTAAAGATTAAAAAGAGGCACCTAATATTGGCCAAAGAGTAAAACGTAGTAATGGGTAAATAAATATTGGATTTCTAATGTTGAGCTCGAATACTCCGCACTTAAACACATTTATGGAGGGCATTCATAACAAGCATAAGTTTTTCACGGAGAAACATAAATATAACCATCGCATATCTGGTAAGCTTGATGATGACATTTCCTGCTGCGTACTTCATGATAGGATAAATTCGTTGAATGTGATAGGAATGAAACTTATTTATGTAAATTATATTGAACAAGAAACATTACACATACTAAGCAACTAAATGGGAGCACAAGAAATAGCATATGGTCTTAGTCGTAACGCCAACACAATATCTATAGTTTGGGTGGGATTCGAACCCGCAATCTTTGGGTAGGCAGGCTAGTGCCAAACCGACCGAGCTACCTCGGCCGCTATCGGGGACTTCAATACCATGGGAACAAACACTCTTTGAAACACACAGCCGTGAGCGAAACGAATTGGAGCGGATGGTTTCCATGGATGACAGAGGAAAATTTATCACGGGATAAAAAGAGAAGTGAAGGTCATTTTTTTAAGAATGTGAGATGATTTCATGATGCGCCCGAAGAGGTATCACGCCTCATGGAGTGCACCCGGGCCGTGCTTGCGTTGCGCCCCAAGCGGAGAACATCACGCCGTTCGCTCGAAACGCAGAGGGCGGCTTTTCGGCCCATCGCTCAGGTCGGTTCCTTCACCCTCGCATCGCATTGATCAAGCTCGAGTGCACGCACACGTTATGGGTCTCGGGCGCCCGTTAACAATGACCTTCACCTCGGGAACTAGTGGAAGAGCAATGCGGTTCATTCACTTTGTGAAGTATCGGGAACGCCTCCACGAGGTTTAGTTCGCTTTAAACCAGTGCGCGTCCTTGCGAACGCATTTGATGAGTCCAGACTAAATCTGTTCGTTACCTAGGCGGAGGAAAGTGAGGGTCGGGGAATATTGGGTGGCGGTAAGGTATACACGCAACGGCATTGCACACAACAGGCGTCTTTTGAAAAAAACGGTAAGTGACGATGTTTGAGATAATAATTTGATAATGCTCTCGCCAGGATCATCTTTTCTGTATGGTGATAATGAGTAGCATCCCAAAAAAACGTCATATTAAAATAATTTAAAAGTTCTTGGTAAATGCATAGTTTTTTTCCTGTTAGATTCTCATCTACATCTACATCTAACTTTGCAAGCCACCGCGAGGGAGAAGATGAAGTCCTCAGGCTTCACTTAGTGGAACCGCATGATAGTAGCAATTAGAACAATCACTTTGTAAGATTCCACAATTTTTTTTATTTTATTTTAGCACTGACCTAGGTTTCGATTGGTTTACCAATCATCTTGAAAGTAAGCGCGGAGAGTCAGTGAGCTCCTTATATACCCTCAAGGTGTTCACGTTATCCATGGGTTGAGGCAACAATGGGAAATGGGAGAGAACAGTAACTAGGGTAAAAATTCACCTGCGGAAGGCTTGGAATATCCTACATTTACCGCCAAACGCGGCTTTAGCGCTGGATGGGGTTCACCATTGGGCGTGGCTTCTTTGAAACCCTTTCTCCCTTGCGTTGCCATCCTTGATGGACCGCTAGGGCTCAAAATCTAGTACCACCCAAAACCTTGAACCACGGTAAAATTACCATGGGTATTAAGGAGCCTGGGTAGCGTAGTGGTCTGCGAAGTGGCCCGGAAAGCCAAAGGTCCGTGGTTCGTTTCACGGTCCAGGTGAATTTTTTCTCAAGGAAATTAATGTGTAGTTGTGACTTGGCCGGAGGAGGGATGAGGGTTAAGGAGATGGGTCAAGTTAGGGAGGAGAGAAAAGGTAAGGTAAGGTCAGGAAGGGAGAGTTGGAAGGGAACATATATTCATTTAACAGGTGTACGTTGTTTTTGGTAGCAGACGTTATCTCCAACTGTTCCAGGAAGTTCAACTTGTGGCCTTTGCACTGGATGTGGAGCACTTTGGAGATGAAGCCACTGGTGTGGTCTTCTTCGATGAGGAGTTTTGCAAATTGGGAGCCATAATCTCATTTTCTTAAACAGTTATTTTGTTCTTTCACAAGGGCATGAATAGCTCGTCCGGTTTGACCAACGCAATAATCCCTAATGATTCTTGCCACCACCAAACTTATAAGCTATCCATTTTCTATTCCATGATCAACAGATTACTATCTATTCCTAAGTCTGTTGATAATTACAGAGTAGAATTACACATGATAAAAAGTATTGCTTATAACAATAGGTATAATATAGCAATTATCAACTAAATTGTGCAACGTGTTATAACCAAATTAGCTCTCCGCTTGATTACTGATTTATTTGCCCCCCAACTTGAGACTTCTACAAAATGTTGGTATAAAATTCCCATTTCTTAGTAAGGTTTCTCATTGGATAGCTAATCACACACCGAAAGACAAACTCAAAGTATCTTTTTATAACCCGTATTCCGTAGATAAGTTATTTTCAATGCCAAGTTCAAATATGACGTTTCAGACAGAAATGGTGTATACATGCTTCAATGCAATAACTGTGATGCCTCTTACATTGGTCAAACCGGAAGTGCTATTCACACCCGTGTGAAAGAACACAATAACCGTTAAAGAAAATGGGATTATAGCTTCCAATTTGCAAAAACCCCTCATCGAAGAAGACCACACCAGTGACTACATCTCCAAGGTGCTCCACACCCAGTGCAAAGGCCACAAGTTGAATTTGTTCTATTGAAGAGGCCCTTGTTCTATTTACTACCACGAGGGTGTGTGACAGGGGGTAAAGATCTCCAAGCATGCACTATTGACATGCAAACAAGAAACTATAAGGTCTAATGCAATTAGATTGTTAGTACCTATAGTATTTATGGGATTAATGCATGCATCAAGCACTACAGACTACTCTAAAATATTTCCCCTGCCTATCAATTTGCTATGCTACCTATTGTGTTCTCGTATAGCACGGAGAAAAAATGCCATTTTGATTCTATTAGTACGACAATCTATCTCCCTAATCTTATTTATCTGGTCAAATCTAGCATTTTACGCTGTTGGTTTTAATATATGCCTAACATCTCCAGTAAAGCTATCCGATTGAAATCCTCTAATAGATTTAGTCTGTCTATTAACCTACGCTCTGATAATGATTTCCATCCTAATTCTTGTATTGATTCTGAAACACTACTCAACCTACTGTAACACCTTTTAACGAACCTAGCTGCTCTACGCTACACACTGTCTAGTTCCCTGATTAGTCCTAGGGTAAAGGGGGGTGAATCGGACCAGCGGGTGAATAGGAACGCTTTTCAAAAAGTGCGCTCAGACCCGAAACGGTATCACTTGAGACTGACTACGTTTTAGGAATTGCTTCTTTGTAATCTTGTCCTTCTAGTAGAGTGAAAACGAGAACTCGACGACTGAATTTAAGCAAATGATACTCTGTCGAATGGAAGCCTACCATACGAGAGAGGTGTGAAATTGGGTATTTAGAAAACCTCGTATAGGTTCAAAGTAAGGTGACATTGTAGCGCTTACTCAGATTTCAAGTTTTTCTTTCCTGAAAGGAAATCTAATACCATAGCTGCCACATTAGGTTACTTTTTTGAGCCTTGTATGAATATCGGAGTTACCAAACATGATACAAAATCATATTACTTAGTCGGGTGAAAAGGACCAGCACGCGCAGGAGTTCAGTTCCAAGCCGCTGGTCGAGGGTGAAGCATTGAACCAGTTATACTCAACTGACACTTGGAAAAATTCCTTCTGCTACTGAAAAGTAAGTAGATATACAACTAATATTGATAAATTGCTTACTTACACTTAATGTTTTACATTAAAAACATCAAATGCTTATAAGAATGTTTGAGCGAAAGTGGCTAAAAATTTGTTTTTAGGCCATACTCTTTTATTTAAGTATTATAAGAAGTTTAATGGAATAAACCTATTTTAATGCTATTCTATATCACGTTATAGATATTTACTACGTATAACGAGGAGGAGGAAAGAGATTTTCCCCGTCATAGAGGTGAATTATTACGGCGACGAGCACGATTTACAGGCTGAGCGAGAGGTAAGCTACCTTCGTTTGATGTAACATATGTTGTGTAGTGTTCCATATATATTAACCAATTATTCGCTGAAACTATATCATAAAACATACGCATTTCATGATGAAAAATGATTGTTCATAATTCACATTGAATTCCATACCTATACATTCTACATTACTCAGTGGTCTATATTTTCCAATCTGAAAGAAAAGGAGGTGATATAATGTACGTGATAGAGGGATTGCCAGAGTATTAAATATTATATATGGCAACAGAATTAGTTGTGGAACGCCTTACAACCTCCTTTTGATAGCGTAACATTAGCAAAATTTCATTTAAAACGTATTTATGAAAGTGATAATTTTCGCTTACCGTTAATGTTCTTCCCTTTTGGATTAAGATGGGGAAGTACCGGCGAAAAACGGAACAGACATGGACAGAGGAGGATATGAGAATGGCGCTGAAAGCTTAGAGAGGGAAGAAGCATGAGGCATTCTGCCGAACTTTTCAATGTTCCCCGTACTTGCCTCTATCGTAGGATAGTAGCGGATACGGAAAAATTGAAGACAAGAGGGGGGCAAAATGTCTTCTCAGTGGAAGAAGAGGAAGCATTAATTAGAAGAATTCTTAGGTTATGTGAAATTGGGTTCGGATTGACAAGAGATGATGTCATGAAGGTGGCATATGAATTTTCCATTGAAAACAACATAAAAAACAATTTCTGTGCGTTAAAAAAACGAGCAGGCAAGGATTGGTTCTTGAATTTTATATCTAGACATCCTTTAAGTCTTCGAAAACCCGAAGGTTTGTCAGTGGCTCGAGCTGAGGGTTTAAATAAGGAAGATGTAGACGATTTTTTTTCAAAGTTAACTATTTCGATGGCTGAGGCTGGAGTTGTGGATAGGCACCACCTTATATACAACGTTGACGAAACGGGATGTGTATTAAATAATCGCCAAACCCAAAAGGTTGTTGCAAGAACAGGATCTAAGGTAGTCATAAAACAGACATCAGTGGAAAGTGGGGAATTGGTGACAGTTGTTGCGTGCTGCAATGCAAGTGGACATTACATACCACCTTTTGTAATTTTTAAGGGGAAAAAGTTCCATAAGGAATGGGAGGATGGATTTCCGTTGGGATCTAAAATTTTTATGTCCGATTCAGGGTGGATAAATGAGGATCTTTTTTTGGAGTGGCTAAAGCACTTTCAAGCAAACAGGATTCCTGGCCGATGCATTTTAGTCCTCGATGGCCACGCATCACAAGAGACTCTTCCTGTTCTACTGTTCTGTGAAAGGAATGAGATCACTCTCTTATCACTGCCCAGCCACACTACACAAATGTTGCAACCTCTGGACAGGTCTTTTTTTAAACCATTAAAGACATACTACGATATTGAAACAAATGCGTATATGACAGTTTGTAAGGGGGATAGAAAGATAACTAAATTTAATTTTGGTCGGCTTTTTCGAAATGCATGGAGCAAAGCCGCAACAATCGGCAACGCTGAAAATGGATTCCGATCAACAGGAATATTCCCTCTGAATCCGGGTATCCTGACGGAGTTAGATCTTCATCCTTCTAATCTCGGAAGCTCACACGCCCCAGAAGATGCATCAACTCCTTTTTCGAAAAATCCATCTTCCGATCAAAAATTAACTGCCAGTCCCTATGAAGGAAGCCAATCCTCGACATCAACATCTGAGGAATCGTCAAATACTTTGGGTAGGTCTTTCCATAATTTACTACCTACACCAGAAAAAAGAGTGAAAGTCAATGTGAAAGGTCAAGAAAGCAAATTGCTCAAATACTTACTTCTCCAGCTGTAATAGAGGAAACAAGGCAACGACTGAAGAAACAAAATATTAGGGACGCGAAAGGAACTTGCAGAAACTTATATGAATCAACTTCAGATAGGGACGGCAATATTGAGAATGGGGAAAACTCAGCTGATGATACGCTTTGTGGCTTCTGCTCCAAGTCTTATAATTGTGCGAATTCGTCAAAGTTTAGAGACTGGATTAAGTGCATGAAGTGTAATTGTTGGTACCATGAGCTGTGTGTAGGTGCTAAGGGGCGAGATAAATTTACTTGTGGTAAATGTGCTTAATTTTTTTGGTAAATTTGTTCTATTTTGTACTATATGTTCAGATTTTGTGATGTATGTCTATTTGTAAAGTTATGTTTGACTCTAAGAAGGTGTCGTCGAAATATCTCCAGACTGCACTACATTGTTAAAAGCAATGATGCAAAATTTTTAAAAATTTTATGGAATAAAACTTAAGAAAACTAAAGTTTATAACGTTATTTTACTGGTCCGATTCAGCCTCTAATCTGGTCCGATTCACCCTCCAAGTCGTCGGGTGAATAGGACCATGCAGTCTCTTGAAGAAATTGCTCCAGGACCGTTCTATTCAGAGCAACCACGCTGAAAATTGCGTTTTAAACTGGAAAAACATCAAGTCCTTTGCTGATAATGCTTTCAGAATGTAACTGTTTGCACAAACGAGGAAATCGACGATTTTCTTTTTTGTGGCCCGATTCACCCCCCTTTACCCTATTTCATTCGTATCCCATACACTGGCTATATACTCAAAGTGGGGCCTACTAGTGAATAGTAACTTCGCTCTTTTGTCTTCTCATCACATTTCCCAAGTACTCCTTTTATAAATCTTTTTAGCTTAGCTATATTTAGCTTAGCTATAATTAGCTTAGTTCCCTTCAGGGTTTTAATTATGATAAACAAGATCAAGTATTGGAAACAAAACCATAAACTAAATTTTCAACTGGAATTTTTTTCTCATTTTACCGGCGAGTAATATAAAGTTGGTATGAAAGCATTAACGAAAGAAAAACATTAAAAAATAAGAGCAAATTGGTATTATGAAGTAAGGAAAGACAAATTTCGCTGTGGGTATAGTTGCCTAGGTTCAGGCTGAATTCCATATTTACGCTAGACAATTTGGATCATTTCACGACTTCCATCACATGCGAGGACTTGCAGGTCACAATGAAGGCCGCGCCCTAAAAGAAGGAAAAAATGTCCAGGTAATGGGAAATGAAGAAAACAGATGGTGATTGAGAGGGAAAAGAGAAAACCCTCGTCATCTCGGTCGACTCACGTGAGGCGCAGAATGGGAAAACAGAAGTGTCCAACGGTGTAAAGATTTGCATTTACCACATATCGCAATGAATCCAGTCAGCATTCAGATATTTATAATTTTAAGTATCCGCTACTACACGTCGGTACCATATTTACCGTAAATACTTAATTCACAATCATTAAATATTCGTGGAATAGACAAGAATAAGTAAGATCTCTTCAACATAAAGAATCTGCTTAAGAACACGTAAATACTAAGATGGGGTAAGAAAGCAATCCTTTACGAGATGAAAATGAAGCATGCTTCTACCTGTCAGGGATATGTGAAAAATTGCGGCCGCAGAAACGTAGGAAGTGGAACCATTTAAAAATGAATGAAGGGAAATAATAGGGAATGCAATTGAACAGAGAAAATAACTATTCATTTTTTTTAAAGATAATGATATAAATACTAAAAAAACAACGTAAGAAGAAATTTTGTCTTAGAAGAGATTTTGGACACGTCTCGTGGTCTTTGGAGACAGGATGATCCGACGATAAAAATAATTGAGGGAAAAATTAACGAGAAGAATTTGTAATCATGATCTCAAATGCGCGTATGGAGACGGTAATGACGGATGTAAGAGAGAAGTCGAATGTAAGTGATGAAAGCATCGATATATGAGTGAACGCAGAGCTTCTTGAAACGGAACAAAGGAGAAAATATATGCAATGATGATATCTCCTAGCCCACGGGAAGAAGGTTTGGTTAAGTTCACACGTATCGGTAATTGGATACGAGATGAGTCAAATCCAAAATTCGTTAAATTTATGCATTGATGCGAAAAGACCTCAAAATAGGATTGCTATTGTCGGAAGAGAGGGTAGTTACAGGAATAACAACTGAGATTTTTTCAAGGAAAATAATACCAGGGAAAGAGGAGATACCTAGGAAAAAATCGCCTAATGAATCATAGCACACCGTAATGAGACATTCACTAGGTATCCCATTATAATGAAGCCATTACGACCTTATGACGGCACTGAATCCACACAAACTTGCACATACAGCACTACGATATGTTACATGTTAATAAATACATTATTTTAATTTTCTGGCAAGAAAGTGCAAGTATACTCAACTTAGGAACCTTCGAAATCTGAGATGACATTGTACTCGTACGCTATAGCATGTGAAAGGGTATATTAATACCATGTACGATAAGTATAGAGGATCAATAAAAAACCTTATGCCGTTCAGGAAACTTGGCAAGAAACACACATGGCTGGAGCAGAAAAAGAAATCGATGAGTTTGATAGGTATAACAAGGAAAGAGAGGAGGGAGAGATAGAGATTCCCCGCGAACGGTGAATATGAATGCTGCCACAGCATTAAAACCACCTGCGCTCAACTCACCCCCATGCGAAGGAACAAGGAGCAGACTTGAACGGCACCAACGGAAGCAACCGCAATTAATAACCGAAACTCTGCGGACTTGGACAAACCACGGGAGGGCGAGGCCCAAAAATCAAGGCAGGGAGAGGGGGCGGGTATCGCAGTCGGGAACCGCAATCCGTGGCAGCAAGGAAAGCGTGGGGGAGGCGGAGGGGTGTCGCCGCCCCCAGCAGGGAACTTGGAAGTGGAATCTGGGACGGGAGAGGGAAGGGAAGAAGCCGAGGGTGGCGAGAACGAAGGGAGCGAATGGGGAGGGGGTCGGGGTGAAAGCGGACGTCAGCGTTGGAGAAGCTGCAAACGAGTTTGAATGGGGGAAAAGAGGGAAGGGTGCGATGAAAGGCAAAGGAGACGGGGGAGGAGTCCAGGGTATTCTGCCGCTTGGCGGCTTTCTCTGAAACCTCGGAGGCAGACAAGGAACGGGATAGGGTCGGGAAGAAAGAGTGCCGACGGCGAGCGGGGCCTCATCCGGAGGCGGAAACCTAGGCGACGACACAAGAGCAGAGGATGCGTGCGCCTCGCCGTGATTTTCTGCAATAACCTCCACGAAATACGTATTCCGAAGGTGCGATGCATCTTTAACGACACGTAACACTTCATCCCCGCGATATAGCACATTCATGCTCCTTGAGATGAAACACTGAACTCGCCATGCAGAGCAAGACATGGATTCAGGGTGGAAGTAGGATGTGAGGGAAAACACTACGCAGAAGCGTATAGAGTGAGATAACGAGTTGATGCCCCATCCAACAAGCGACCTGATGTGACACGTTAGCAATGCGGGAGAAGTAATGGGATCACCATTCTGTGGTGCAAAGTGCGAGGTGATTCATCAATACCGTGGTGGCACCTGGTACATCTCCCGGTTTGCACGAACCGAATGCACGACACGATGTAGTACCGGAACTCAAATATCGCGCACTGTTCCGAGTGAAAAAGACTGTGGACAGAAGGCGCCGTGAGGTGGGTTGTTGGGGCGGGTCGTGGGATGAAAGGGGGTGGATACAGAGCGTGGAATGGGGAATCGGCCGAACGGAGGACGGGCAGATGTGGTACTGGTTGAGCTCGGTGGTGCAAGGAAACACACAAGATCGATAGTCTGAGGTGGCTGTCGTTTGGGAGTGGGGGAGTAGGAAGGAGGGTGTTGGGAGGCTGAAGGTGGTACGAGGGGATGGTGGGGAACAAGGAACGAAGGACGGGGTGGGAGCAGGTGGAGGGCTGCGGGGGATGGACTGCGTGGGTGTCGGGCGACGTGGTGGGGCACGTAGGGTTGGGTGTGGGAAGTTGGCAGAGGGTGTGTGGCACCCCTCGGGTGTCGCAGAAAGAGGATCTTTGAGGCCTCGGTCCTCGCCTTAGGTGATGCCCTGCCAGGGGAAGGGGGAGGGTATTGGCGTGACTTCTCCGAGAGCCGTGACGCTCGATCAGACGGAGAAGGTGGGATTATGAGAGGAGCGGACTGGCAAAAGTGAAGACCCAAGAGGAACGATTCCTTATCCGGGAAACTTAATCCGATTTTCCGAAGGAGATGAGGCAAATACATGCACGACAATTAACAGAAATCGCGCGCGCACCCAATGAAATATTAAATTTCAGCGGTCTTCGGGTTCATTTGCTGAAGGCCTTTGCTTCCATCCCTTGGGAGCTGAAGTAAGGAATCAATTCGCAGAGACGAAATCTAATTAATCAGTGAATTTTAGCAATTATTTTCAAGGAACGAGAATTCATAATCTAGGTAACTTTTCTGCATAAACTTTGTTTTTCTTAATATTTTGAGAATTCCTAAGGAACATTTTTTCATCACAAAAGTAATATCCAAGATTGTTAGTAAAGGTTAACTATGCGAATTTTAACGAACCATTAATAGATAACTATCTTTTTCTACTATTTCTTTGTTTCTAGTTTCTATTGAAAAATCATTGCAAACAATGCTTTCCTTTCCAAAGGTAAATTTAAAACACATTTCTGGAGTATTAAAAAAATAATAAGTAAAATTAGCCTTATACCAACATAAATTCTTTTTAAACCACGAGAATATCATTAGGAGGACTATATGTCGCTGTCACGGTAAATGTATTTTATCCATAACGTTTACAGTTGATTTGATATCATAATCTCGGATATTGCCCCTTACGTATTAGCAGTAGCAATGGGAGCAGACTCAAGAGTATGCAGCAGTTTTCACAGTTATAATAGCTGTAAAAAATTAACTTTAGTGTGCACAGGTAGACCTATAAATTAATTCGTCAGTCGTTCGTTAATAATAAACGTCATATGAATATACATATAGAGAAATACGACCCACGCGTTTACTTTAGACACAAAGGAGGCATCTGAATCAAATGCTGTGACAAGGCGAGTGTTCTTAACTAGGTGAGCAAAACAAAAAAAATGATGACATTCAATGCAATTTTTCAATGCAATGCATCAAGGAAGACCTCGCAAATCAAAAATATAAGTTATGGAAATGCTTTCACGAAAGAAGTTTAGCTCTTTCAGCAAAGTGAACTAAAACTATTAAAACTTTTAATTAAGTAAAAAAAAACATCTCTATGGGCAGAAAAAGGAACCCATTCACGCTGAAAAATACTTATACGTTCCTATACATCTACATCTACGTAATACCCTGCAAGCCACCATGAGGGTGTCTGGCCTATAAGGCCATTGTAAGTGATATATAAATAAACAAACATCTTAGATTACAAGTCACTATTCTAGTATAATGAAATAATTTTATTGAACTTCCAGATGCGTGTAGTTATGGATATATTTTTTTCAGCAAGTGCTTGGTTACAATTTATAGCGTAGCAGAGGGCCAGTAAAAGTATGAAAATTCATTCCTTTCATTATTTCTATTCTTACGTTGTATTTCCTTGCATGACACGCCTACATCTACATATAACAGAGAGAGCCACCATAAAGGTATGTGGAAGGAGGTGAACTCACACCAAACATCATTAAATATCATGCATAAAAAAGGGATTAGTAATAATAGCTAGACTAAATTTCAATTTTTAAAAATTTATTAAGACTCATTAGGTAATTGCAAGTAGGAGAACTATTCTTTTTCCAAAATTTCATTACCTTAAATTTTTTAACGATTTATTTCTAACTGCCATGCTTCAAACCATTTTTCAATTCCTAGTAGGTCATCATTTAAATATTATTTATCGTTTGGCATATAATTTCCCTCTATACTACTGCGTCAACGGAAAATAAACGAAACTTACTTTTTACCACCATGTTGATATCATTTATATACGGAAGGAACAAGAGTGGACTTATCACACTACCGTGTGGCACACCCGAAGTGACTTCAATTGCCGGGGAGGTAACACTGTCCAAAACAACCCTTTGCACCAGATCATGTAGAAAATAATTTTATGACATAATATTAGACTAACCATATGATTTTAATTTCAATATTAGTTTGCCAAGAGACACCTTGTCAAAACATTTCTCATAATAGAGAAATATAGCATCCACTGGAACATTATTTTCGCCAGAAGCTAAAATATCGTGGGAAAAGAGAGCAAGTTGAGTTTCACATGATCTGCTCATGCGGAAGCCATGCTGAATATTGGTCAATAAATTCTGTCGATCTAAGTGCCCCATGACTGAACTGACAATTACAAGTTTCAGGACTTTGCATGAAATGGATGCAAGGGATATAGGTCCGTGGTTAGATGGCTGCTTCCTACCACCACTTTCAAAAATGGGTGTTACATCGACTGTTTTCCAATCCATTGTTACGACGTGTTTGGTCAGGGATTTATTAAAAACTATTTCCAGATAGGGAGAAATTTGGAAAACTAACTCTATATACGCGGGAGGAAATTTCATCAGGGCCTTGGGATTTGTTGGGGCTTATATATTTAAATAACTTTTCAATACCATTACAGGAAATTTCAATTGGCTGCTTCAGCCGCTTAAAGAGGTCAGGTAAGACGGCAGTTAAATATTCGGAAGGTAAGTTAAAACTGTTTGGAAGAAGAAGGAATATAGTTAGTAAACTTTATCAAGAGTGTTTGTGACCTTTTTCCCTCTTATCATTTTTAAGAGTGACGGCAGACTTATGCTCTTGTACCTCCCTTACGTAGGATCTGAAGACTTTAAACTCTTCACCTTATTACTCGTTACCGTTAACATGGCAGTGAGTCACGAAATAAGACAAATGTAGAGTGATGTTTGAAAACTATTCATTTCACGAATTAGGTATCACGGTACGGAATGAATCGCCGAACATATCTTCTTTGTTGGATACCAGGGACACTACGTTCCACCCCTTGCAGGAAGAAGAATAGCCCCGTCCACCTGCGCGGATATGATTGTCGGCACAATGGGACTTACAAGTAAATATTCTGTGTACCTTACGGGGATAAGCCTGAAAAAATGGGACCAGCTCTCGTCGCCAGATTGGACAAAGAATTGTGGAGATACAATTGAATCACTCATATTACATTTCTACTGACAGGTCCGGCGCTAAGCCTCATGGCTACTATGATGCGCGTCTTTTTTAAACTTACACGCTCAAAGAGTACATATTAACCAACGCGATATCCGTTGCGCTAAGGAGACCGTGAACTTATTCCAGAAGCAGTCAAAACTGAGTAATACGTAAAAATATTTTGAACATATTTTGTATATTATAACATGTATTATAAGTACTATTTGTATACATTTTTGTTTTTTGAAATGTTATGCAAGCTTCATGTTATTTCCTAAAAAGTCTGAAAGCCCTAAATAGGTCTACGACAATAAGCGTTTTATTATTATTATTTTTAAATATATTTTCTTCACCAGCTTGTGTCCCAGACACAAGAGAACCCCAGTAGTTGTGTCTACGAGAAATTCTCTCACGCCTTTTTTCTCATAGTGTGGTGGCAGAGACCTTTAAATTTTCATGATTTAATATTTTTTCCTGTGCAGGGTCGAAGATAATAAGTATTGCAGGTAGCGTAGACGTTATCGGAAGGAGTAGCCGTCCTATATTAATTTAGGCTCCCGACCCCATGCTCTCTCTCTTTCCCCTTTGAAATAAGAGTGATGCCAAAGTGTTCAATCTTTGCCCCTCTCGCCGGAATTTCCTCTTTTAATTACCACTCACTGGTAGATATTAAACTGACTTTAAGCTTCGTGGAGAGCATCCTCGTAACTGTAAGTTTTAAAGGACACCTTCAATGTTACTGAGTAAACTGGAATCAAATGAATGAAAGAAGTTAATGAACTCATTCCACAGATAAGGACTAATTATGCCTTCACTAATAACATTCAACAAGCACGTTGTTTGCCACGTTGGAGTCAGGGGGGGCCCAATTTAATTAAAAACACAGGTTCTAGGGCATGGTAATTGAAATAATAAAACGAAACACTGGGGCAAAACGAAATTCCTTTCCTCTCACAATTGAAAAAAAATAAGGTGGACTACTCAATAAAATGAAGGCCACACAAAAATCAATGCCTTGTTATTTGGATGGTAATGGCATTTTTGTACTTTCTTATTCCTTCCAATGGGAATTATTTGGTCAGTTGACGAATAACGTCCAAGGAATTTAATGAATGCGCTAGTCTTATGACATGTTTCTGATTTTGGTCCAACGACCACATTTTGTCATAGAAGTATTTGCATCAAGTGCTGTAAAACCCAATATACAATTCCAAATGAGATATAATATACATGACATCTATTCAATCGTTTCACAATTCAAATTAATCATTTATTCATTCACAGCAAGATTTGTATCATAGACTGAAATATTGCGGAGATACATTTCGTTCCACGAATGGATTTTCTTCACAGTAAACCACGAAATATTAATCTCATACCCACATAGCGAGCACGGGACAACCGACAAACCCTAGAATGCATTTGCAACTGCACTCGACCTAGGAAAAGCGTTGATAATCACTGACAACTATTTTATTACCTTCTTCCTGGCTCCATATATATTCCCTTTTTTTAAGAAATATTAACTATGACAACATCGAAAGACACTTGTTAATTCTCATTTCCTATAATCCATGAATAGTTTACCAATCATTCAAATGCATTCTAATCTAGCTTCTGCCAAAATGGTTCATCAGATTAATTCCGGATTATTGGAAAAGAATGTTCACCTGTCTCACATACCCAAATTATCATTCGAGTGCATTTTAAATTATTTGGTTACGTAAATTTATATAGCAAACTTTTAGGAATTGGATTATGATTTTTCTCAAAACTCTAAATACGACTCAATATGCATCCTTTTCAATCTCCAATCAGGGCTAAAAATGACTTAAGCGCAACTTATGGCAGGTAAAATATTCTACCCCAAACACATTCCATGAAATTATCCATGATTTAGGAAGCTATTCTTCATTGAGCCACCCTAATTGCATTTTCAAAAGGTCACATTTTCGTTGTGCATGGAATTTATCGCGTTCACACGTAAGTTCCCCAGTAACAAAGCGCCACGACGCTCCCCCCGAACTGATTGTGCTTCGCAGTAAACCGTTAAATATTGCTCGCATACCCCCACAGCGAGCACGGGACAACCGGAAAACCCTTGAAAGCAACGTTTTATCTTCGGGTCACAAGTGCATACGATATAGAACACGTTCCCCCAAACCAGGCGAGACCCCCCTTATCTGTAGATACGACCCACACGTGGCCTCCCATAGGGGAAACTCCTGTATTCTCCAAAACCATTAACTACCCCTACGCAAGCATCTCGATAATCAATAACCCTCTTCGGCTCGAATGGAACCTGTGTCGCTGTTTTATAAGGGCACATTCCAGCAACGGTGTTAGAGCACAGGCCGCTAGAAACTCCCGTGGACGGTGGGATACGGGATAGTCACGGGGTCAATCTTCTCACCGAGTGAGATGGCCGTTGAACTTTAGTGGTTGGGTGGCAAAGCTACTGTGGTCGTTCTCCATACTTTTTTTAATATATCTTCTAGGGCTAAGATAAGTGATCCAATCAAAAGTGTTTAAGTTTTAGCGTAAAGGTGTGATCAGAATACTACCGACGCCTATATGCACACTTTCCCTACATTCACTCACATCCATATAAACCGATTGCTAAAAATACAGGCATAATTTATGTTGCATCTCCTGCACCTCCAATTTTTCTGCATTGGAAAGTCTTTGAGGAGCAAAATATATTTTTAATAGAATGCTGAAAATTATCCTCTAGTGCTATGAGCAATTTTTAATTTCCTCGTAAAAGGTTTGCTATGACTGCAAAATTCTACCATAAAAATTGGTGTAGCTATAAGATGAAAATTTTATAAGGAACAGAGAATGAGTTAACAGATGGAATATATTTTTTGGATAAAAATCTATTGTAACCTTTCAATAAAAAAGAAATCATATAGTGCCAGATAACTTCATTAACGGGAGTATATATGTACAGCTACAACGAAAAAAGGGCGTAAAGCGTTTACCAATGGATCGACAAAACCTGATGTTGCATGGAACTTGAGCTCACGAAATACCTTCAATAAATTTCACGAACTTTAAAAAGTAAACTACGATAGATGGAGTAGGTATGATCATGGACGGTATCAGCATTCCCTCTCAAGTTACTTCTTATTCACTGAGCTCCACATCATGAGTGATGAAAACCCATTATTCATTGACACATCTAGGTCATTACTGTCTGTCCATTTCTTATTCACATACCTATTATATATATAATACATTACACACATATACAATGGTGAAGATATTCAGTGATAATAAATACGGGAAACGAATCAGCCTCTGCTTAGCTAAATTTCCATTTCTTGCCACATTATTTCTCCCAGATCCGTTATGTTTCGAGATTTTAAGACAGCTTTAACGAAAAAAAAAACAGAAACATTTGGGAAAATTAATTGGACTATGTTGTTAGTTTGTTTGAGAAAAGCGTAAGATTAAATGGCTCTAAAGGTTGGCTTTCCACCACAACTCTGCCATGCACCCTCGCGGTGGCTTGGAGGGTATCGTGTAGATGTAGAACTCAGAGTACTTCCCCACGGAAAGAGCCGAGAAAAAAAGTTAATATACCCATCACCGCCAGCACAATGGAGATAGAAGAGTGGTCTCCCCTAGCTCAACATCCCGGTGAATTCTATGCTGTAGACGATTTATGAGATGACGGACGGAGTTCGACGCGTCTCAATGTTGTGATGTGTGCGTCACAAAGGAAGAGTTCATTGGCGTGGAGGGGAACGGGCCGCGCAAGTGGTGAAAGGCCAAAGAGAGGGGAGTCCTCACCACTCGCTTCCCCGTCAACTTCCTCCAGCAGAGTCTGGGAATGGATCGAAACGTCGCTACACCTCCATACCAAACCTACATCTGAAACGTACCAGGTTTGTTATTACATTTCCAGAGCTAAGGCGCCACACATGTCACACGTCGTGCCAACAGTTGGCACTGGTAATACTAGGAAATATTTTTTTCAATCTCTGGTTCAAACCCAATATGCAAGGCTAAATATTACTTCTATGAAAAACAAATTCCCCAATGTTAATTTTCGCCTTTTACCCGACATTGTGTATCAATATTTTCGTAAGTGGGAACCGTTCTGCCTATCCCGATTCTATTTATATAATCATTCGCCAGTTTTCGAATACAAATTAGCAAAATCGATTGCATTATATAATACAGACTCCTGTACGACAACTAATAGTAAATTGGTGTTTTGGAAAAAAATCATGTCTTATAATAGCAATTACATTTCCTTAAACACTCCAATATGTTCTACTTTATTATATTTATGAATTTGAAACAAAAAAACGGCATGATTCCACCCTGACAAGCCCAAAAAGAGCATGTCTTTACAAATAATATACTTAATAAACGTATGCTGCCTGGGGTCACTCATAGAATTAGACATTGATTCATACAGTGCCTTTAGAGTGGAACAAAAATGATTACTCCTTCGTCTAGAGACGCTCTGAAAGATGACTTTTGCCCATGTAAAGGAAAATCTGTCCAATGTGTGCCTGTGAAACCACGTTAAGTATCGTTGTCTATCAAATAGTAACGACAGAGATACGAGTCGTTGAGCATCGTTTAAGCAATAACCGTGGTATTCTCGTTTGAGAAGCATGGCGATATTTTGGAGGCTTTCATAAAAAAGACCTCGACATATTAGGCATGATTACCTCGCAGTCAAGTGATTCAAATGAAATCCCCACAACCTACGGATGCGGGCAAAGGTTTTGTGCGTGAAATGGTGATGCCGGTCACACCAGAGGGCTCATTGTGTGGTCACATCTACTCTCGGCACCACCATTCAAGTTTTCCGCCTCGAACACCGATACAAAATTAAAGCGAAATATTTTTCCACAAATCAAAGAAGAGGGTAATATAGTTCCAGTGAATACAAGGGCATTTCACGCTCAATATTACATTACTAACCTATCTCCTAGTCCTATAAATGTGGCCTAGATATTTATTCGATTCCAATTTAAGACTCCCATACTGAGTTTTCGACCCAGCCATGATTCTGAGAACGCCCTCAGTTGTCGGTCACATCTTCCTAAGAACAAATAACTAAACACTTTAATAACACTGGAAATGCTTGAGTGGGGACGTGGCGTCTTCATCGCCACGTGCCACCAAGAAAGCAGGTCTGAAGCATGGGGGCACTCACGATAAAGGCTGAGCATTTGCGGTGGGCGGGCGCCCGTCATGGATTCCAAAGGACGGGCACGGGGGCTCCAAGGAGCATATCATCGCTCGGGGGAGGGTGAGGGAGGGCCCTTCGTCGTTTACCTGGCGCGGTTGGATGAGGGGCCCTCATCCGGACGCCGGGGAATCCACGGCGGGGGTGCGGACCAAAAGGCTCACCAAATCGTCTTACCTGTGAAAGGAGAGAAGGAGAAAAAAAAGATGGTGAGATATGGTTGCATTATGAACACGGTAACATACGCTCTAAAAGGGACGTCGATGACATAAAAGGGGCGAGAGTTGTTGTCGGAAAGAGTGGGAAGGGTGGGAGTGCTTTTTTGTGCCGAGAATCCCTTTTTTCTCGCTTTTGACTGCAACACGGGAGGAATTTTAACTCCCTCTCGGCCCCCTCAGCCGGCAAATGCACTTCAGCAGGTGCAAAAGAGATCGCCTCGCGCCTTCTCTTCAGATGCAGACGTTATTTCCCTTCCCACGCTCCGCTCTCAACTTTAAGGACGACTTTAAAAGGGAGTGCGAGGGGGATTACGAGTCGGCTTGCGTAAAAGCAAACAGTGCATTAACACCCACCCGCTTCCACACGTTTCTTAGTTAACCACGTTTATAGCTAGCAACGGAGAGTGGCAGGCAATGATTCATGGCTATGAATGAACCAAAACTCATACAGCAAAAATGCTATCCATCTGGTGAGAAAAAAGCGAAAATGAAGATGTGAGTTCATTGGCAAAGCTAAAAGAATTGAAGTACAAATGTTTACAATTACCATTTGTAGTTAATGTGACATTGCCTGCTTTGCCTCTATTTCACCTTACATATATATCGTCGTAACTTATTGCGGAAAGAAATAGAAGTGATCAGTTAATTAATTGAATTAATGTTACAGATTTTGCCTAGTCGGAAAAACTTTTAATCAAAAAAGTTTCATCTACATCTACATAATACCCTGCAAGCCACCACAAGGGTGTGTGGCAGGGGGTGATTGCTCACCAAACATGCACTACATATCATGCATAAAAAAGGAATAATATTAATATAGTAGTCAGAACTACACTATTTAAAAAAGATAGAAATTGCAAAGCAAACATGCAAAAACATTCTGTTAGTAGGGTTAGCTTTAAGTACTCATACCAATATGCAGTTACCAATGCTATTCATTGCTACTCTCCGATAGGACATATTTACCGTTATTCGTATCTCTTATTGTGCGAGGGAACAAGGACATTTTGAATCGGTCAGTTCGGCAATCAATTTCTCTAACTTTATGATTGTGGTCCAGTCTGCCATAGTAAGTTGGGGTTCGTAAAATATTTTTAACATCATCACTGAAAATATTGCCTTGGAATTTGTGGAAGAGATTAAGTCTAAATTTCAACCTGCAATCTGAAATGATTCCCATTTCAATTCATTTAATAGACTGGTTACGCTAATATAATTATCGTATCGTCCCTTTACAAATCTTGCCGATCTTCACTGCACACGTTCAAGTTCATTACTTAGACCGATTTTGTAGGGATCCCATACACTGGCAGCATATTCCAAATGAGGTCTAACAAGGGAAAAGTAGCTGATTTCTCGTACATGATCGTCACATTTACCCAATACTCTTTTACTGAAACCGAGTTTGCGATTCGCTTGACCCATTATTTCACGAATGTGTTTACCCCAGGAAAGATCATTTGTCAGTCTTGTTCCAAGATATTTAATGGATTCCACGTTTGTTAATTCATTATTACTTATTTTGTAAGTGGTAGGAGGATAGCTATTATTTTTCCAAAAATTCATTACAAGACATTTCTTAAAGTTAAATTCTAACTGCCATGTATCACACCAAGTTTCAATTGCTTGTAGGTCAATATTTAAATATTCTTTATCGTTCGGGCATAGAATTTCCCTGTACACTACTGCGTCATCGGGAAATATACGAAGCTTACTTTTTACCACCTTTTGGATATCATTAATATACAAAAGGAATAGGAGTGGACCTATCACACTACCTTGTGGGACACCCGAAGTGACTTTAATTGCCGGTGAGGAAACACCGTCCAAAACAACCCTTTGAACCCGATCATGCAGAAAATCATTAATCCATGATATAATGTTACTGTCTAACCCATAAGATTTTAACTTCAAAATTAGTTTGCTGTGAGAAACCTTGTCAAAAGCCTTCTTGAAGTCGAGAAATATAGCATCCACTGGAATATTATTTTCGCCAGAAACTAAAATATCGTGGGAAAAGAGAGCAAGTTGAGTTTTACACGATCTGCTCTTTCGGAAGCCATGCTGGACATTGGAAAATAAATTCTGGCTATCTAGGTGTCCCATGACTGAACTGACAATTATATGTTCTAGGACCTTGCATGAAATGGGTGTGAGGGATATAGGTCTGTAGTTCGATGGCTGCTCCCTATCGCCACTTTTAAAAATGGGTGTTACATCGGCTGCTTTCCAGTCCATCGGTACGACGTGTTCGGTCAGGGATTTATTAAATACTATTTCAAGGTAGGAGGAAATTTCGGATGTTAACTCTGTATATACGCGGGAGGGAATTTGATCAGGGCCACGAGATTTGTTGGGGTTTATATCTTTAAGTAATTTTTCAATACCATTACAGGAAATGTCTATTTTTTGAGTTGAATGAGTCAATTTTGTCAGTTTTGAAATTTATAAACAGTAGCTTTGGAATAGGTTAATGAAAACGAGTACAGTTAACTTCACAGAGATTGAAATCCCGTAACCAAAGCATG
This sequence comes from Platycnemis pennipes, assembly GCA_933228895.1. Lineage (NCBI taxonomy): Eukaryota > Metazoa > Arthropoda > Insecta > Odonata > Platycnemididae > Platycnemis > Platycnemis pennipes. Next base: position 99,179,881 of record OW121846.1, on the reverse strand, counting down.
GACGTAAATAGCAAAAATTGCATCACCAGAAAATTCCGCGATTTTGCAACCATAAACACAAATTGAAAATCTTCATAACGATGCATGCAATGAAATGATGAAATTTAGAGCATTATTAATCCACTAAATGATTCCAATTTATCATCAGATTTGTATTTTTGAATATACTTATGTAAGAAAAGTGCCGTTTGAGTTAATTTTACTGTGATAAAGTATCCCCTTCGATAGATAAAGATGAGTAAACTTCATCAACATAAAACGACCGAGGCAGGAAAATCGCAGGATTTTCCTTCTCTCCAATTTCCCATAATACAAGGCACAAATGGGTGCTCCTTTCTCACGGGTACCTTTTGCAAAGGATGATAGAAGCAAGTTTACAATTAAAATCGTAGGTCATCAGTAACTGACACTCCTTTATAGTGACTTACATTTTTTCTTGGGCTCTTAAATACTCGTATTTGTGCTAATATTTGTAATTAGAGGTTTTATGAATTTAAGGCAAAGTAGTTCACCAAGCAGTATAGTAGTCATGCAAATAAATCAAATATTAAATCATTAGAATTAAAAAAAAATAATTAATTTAAACACATTGGTGCAATCCCCCAAAGTCAACGATGTCTTTATCAACGAGGCATTTCATCTTGAAGTAAATTACATTTTGCAAAGTAAATGTCAAGTGAGGAGTAGTTTAAATTCAATGCGGTCATAAGGCATGAATATAAATGATACACATATTACCATCTACAGAATTAAAAAAAAATTCACTTCATTTAATTACGAAATAAATAATTGAAATATTTAGCCTTGAAATAACACAATCTAAAACACACTCTGGTTTCCCTTGATGAAATCCATGCGACGGAGGAGTTGTCACGAATGATGTAAGAAAAACTGTCATTCAGTGCCCAGGTTAAAAAGCTTTAATGGGTTTCTTCTGGCTAGCATGGATACAGTTTACAGGAGCAAGCAAAAGAGATCAAGTTTGATGTTTATTTAAAATATGATTATCTCAAAAAACTATACTAAGAGAAGAGTTGGTTGGTTATTCAGGGGAAGCGATCGACAGCCGAGGTAATTTGCACCATTTTTAGGTTAGGTAATGGTAGGAACATTTAAGGTAATGGAGAAAGGGTGGAGGGTAACATCTATGTCTACATCTACATCTACGCGATACCCTGCAAGCCTCCGCGAGGGTGTGTGGCAGGGTGTGAATATTACCAAGCATGTAAATTGAATAGAATAAGGCGATACTTTATGAAAAATTGACATAGTGTAAGAAAATCTTAACTTTGTATTTTTCACACCTTCATTGAGAAACCCTACCGGTTTTGACGCTCCCGTGTCATTATCAAGGGTGCTCTCCTTTTTCTCTCCTCAAGGGGAGAACACCCTTGACAATGACACGGGAGTGTTGAAACCGGTAGGGTTTCTCAAAAAAAGTGTGAATAATACAAAGTTAAGTTTCTCTTACACTATTACCAAGCATGTAGTTTAGACATGCAAACATGCTACTATACGGTTTCAGGCAACTAGATTGTTAGCATCTACATAGTAATTAAGAGAGTGGTTGTTAATACATGCATCATGCACAACAGACTCCCTAAAATATTTCCCCTATCTATCAATTTGCTATGCTACCTAATGTGTTCTCTAATAGTACGGGGAAAAATTACATACCTATTAAATCTATCAGCAAGGCAATCTATCTCTCTGATCTTATTTATCTGGTCCAATCTCGCATAATACGCTGGTGTTTTTAATATATGCCTAACAACTTCAGTAAAGATATCCGATTTATATTTCTGTAAGAGATTTAATCTGACATTAACCTACGCTCTGATAATGATTCCCATCGTAATTCTTGTATTAATTCTGAATCACTACGAAACCTATCATAACACTTTTAACGAATTTAGCTACTCTACGCTGCACACTGTCTAGTTCTCACATCAAACCTAATTCAATCTGATCACATTCAATAGGTACATACCTACTCAAGGTGGGGCCTAACTACTGAAAAGTGAGATCGCTCTTGTACTGCTCATCACATTTCCCAAGTACTTTTTTTTAATCCTAGTTTTCTCTTCGCTCTGCCACATATTTCCCGAATGTGTCTTCCCCGCGATAAATCTTGAGTGATTGTTACACCTAAATACCTAATGGTTTCAACGCTTTCGATTTCGAAACCCGGCGTCGGTATTAGACTACTGTTTACGACAAGCGCGAAGGGGACCACGGCTTAACATCCCATCCGACGGACGAAGAGTGAATCTGAAATGCCCTCCACTAGGCTCTAAAGCAGGGATCGGTTTGCCTACTGAAAAATCTGCCGGGACTTGAACCCGGGCCCTCCGGATGAGAGGCTAGTACTCAAGCCACCACACCAACCCGAACCCCATATTAATTAGGAGAAGAGGAATGTGAAAAAAAATCTCCATAAGTAACATCCAACCACAGAGGCTGATTTCTCAATGGGGAAATATGCTTATCATGGAGAAGGCTGAAAAGATTTCTAATTCATGATAAGTGTAGCTGCTGCAATGCTTCAAAGGGCTCTATATATGATAAAATGCAATGAACCCGATTAATGTTCATTCCGAATGGAAAACATGAAACTTCTATTTATATGTAAATTAATATTTTATGGTTATTGGTCAAAGTAAAATGCGTTGGAAATAGTGCAATAAATAAACTTAAAGAAACTGATGGCATGGGGAAACGTGAGAAAATAAACACAATAAAAGTAAGTAGCTGGAAACGTTTCAAAACAAACGTATCCTTTAAAAAATTCAGGAATGGATATTTATCAAATATTACCGTGATATGCAGAGAGAATTACCTAAAATAAACGTGCGTACGCGCATTGTTTTATGCACACACATGAGTGTAGTTTTCCAAAAACACTGAGCACCAGTTGAACATTGAGTATCTAATTCCTCTTCGATGCTCACTGCAGTGAATATTCCACATGTTCCGATACACTAATCATTGAATACGACAACTGCACCGGCTTCAACAATACCCTTTGTGCATGGAATCACTAAAAGTGATACACCCCGCTGAATCCCGTGCAAATTTATGACCAGGGGTGATCGCAGGGTGAAAAAAAAACTTCCAACTGCATGAAACTTTTTCCATTAAGATGAAGATCTTGAGCACATTCCAGGTCCGAAACTCCGAGTATATTATTCCAGTCACAAATGATACCTCGACAACTACGAGTTCTTCATTTTTTTCATTAATAAGAGCCCCTTGCTTGGTCTAGCGCGGGACGGAAGTGGCGGGACATAGAGGTCCCGAGTTAAAATTCCCACGCCGTAGAAACGGAATAATTTCCTCACGTTCCATAAAAGGGTATCAAAAAAGCTTACCCCTTTCCCGGTGGAGAGAGGTGAGATGGGAAGGAGGGAGGACAGACGGAGCGGAGGAGCTAAGCTGTACAAAATCGGGAAACCACTCAGCGGCCCGCGGCTACAAAACGGCAGTCCCTTTTGTGCAAGGTCAGAAAACTTAAACAGCCCGAACACGCGCGCGTTGCAAAATGACGAGGGCTGGCGCAAACAACTGAAGGTAGGAATTTTTTTTCCCCGAGGAGTTACAACCCGAATCAAATAAAATGCCGCACGGTCGTGAGTGTGTGTGAGTGTGTACGCCCGTGTCTGCGTGAGCCTCTGGGGAAAAATTTAACACTTCAAAGGAAAGACCAAGAGAGTGAGAAAGGAAGATGGCAGTGGATGAGAGAGAATAAAGGATGGGGAAAGACGGGTGAGGAAATGGATGTTAGTGTAAGCCAGCGGGGCTGGGGTCAACTGCTTCCTTAGCCCAACGTTTCCGTTTCTGTTAAAGAGGAACAACCCGGCATCAAACATACGACCACCCTCACTCACTCGCGACGAATTCAAGTCCCACTGAAGCATTGCTCGAGAGTCTTGAATATTACAACTCATCACTAAAGAGCCACGCATTACCTTGAGAAAGATTTCAAAATGTGACTGAACTATTAGGTATATTCATTTAGGAGAAATATACATGGAACACGTAACCTGTGGCGGTGCGTATCCCCCTTCCATATGTTACTAGTAAGCTTACTTTATAGTTAGGATCTCTCGGCATCGAATGTTGGTCAATCGGTAAGAAGGGCAATATAAGGACTGGGAGATAAATTGCTATATAGTTATTTTTAGAAATGTGTGACCTAGCACAAGCTCAGAGATTCATTAAATGTTGAATAAAAAATAATTTACCATTCCGTTAAGCATAATCGTTCGGGCCTTTTTGCTGCAGCAAACAAATATCACCATGTTTATATATAACAATAATCCCATGTTTACAATCATTCCTTTCACCTGAACACTGAGCACAATTTAATAAAATATACCTATTGCTTGTAGCAAGGTCCGAATTAAGTTCATTAAGTTAAGTTCGATCCTGAAAATATATTGGTAATATACCCTCAAAAGCACAGATAGGTATATACGTTGAGACACTAATGAGGTTAAAATAAATTTTGAAAGAGTCTAGAAAAATATAGCGCTTGAATAAATCCTTTTACTTTGTGAATGCCAAGCTAAATGTGTGAGCTTAGGTTGATAAGCATATTCACTAAGTAAAAGAACCCCGTGTTGCTTCAAATTAAGATTATAATATTTTTAGTTCATCACTGGCAGCAAATCAATGACCCGGTATTTTGTGTAATTTCTCATTACGCTTTAATAAACTGCCTCATTCATAATTGGAGGGGTTCACCTATGACAGCGAGAAGGGGGACGTTCTAACGGTCCACACGGAAAAACACAACGCAAAAACTTGCAATGCTAGACTGGACAATTATAGCAGATTAGAGAAATTGATTGCCGAACTGACAGATTCAATATGTCGTTATATCTTCCGTACAATTAGAGATATGAATAACGGTTAATATATCGAATAGCATAAATACGAGTGTATCAATGGATAGCATAGTTAGTGGCATGTTGGTGTAAGGGCTTTACGCTTACCCAACAGACAGTTTAATTTAATTGACTGAGGCAGGCGAGATATAGTGGAAAGATTACACATTTACAACTGGTAATGACCTAACGGTTGAAACACGTCGTACCGATATTAAACCTTGTGGAAAAAGTACCATATTGTTTCATTGTCAGATAGCGTGATATTGCATGCTTTACTAGCTATTTTATCATTTTTAATTGAAGGTAAAACTAGTATATTATTACTAACCCTTTTTATACATGATATGTAATCCATGCTTGGTTAAAATTCATCCCCTGCCACACACCTTTACTTGCATTCATCATCACCATCGCTCAACAATCCTAGGATTGGTTAGACGCAGCTCTCCACTCGATTCTTCTGTCGGCCAACCTCTTCATATTGATGTAACTCCTCTCTTTTACATCCTTCACAACTTGCTCCACTTATCTCATACGAGGCCTGCCTTTTCCATTACCCCCGTTACCTTTTCTCTCGACGATTCTCTTCATCAAGCCATCGTGTCTTAAGATGTGGCCTATTAAGTTGTTCTGTTTTCTTTTAAAGGTTTTTAGTAGACATCTCTTTTCTTATACTCCTCTTATGACTTCTTCGTTTGTCACTCGATCGATCCATTTTATCTTCATCATTCTTCGGTAACAACACATTTCAAATGCTTTCAGCCTAGACTTCTCTGCTGCTGTTATTTTCCATGTTTGGCTGCCACATAGTAGAATGCTCCAGATGTACGTTCTATTGAAATGTTTCCTCACTTCCGCGCTTGTATTTGCAGCTGCAAGTGGAATTTTCTTTTGGTAAAATGCCCTTTTCGCTTGGGCAGTTCTACTGGCAATTTCTCTTTTACTTCGTCCATCGCTGCTTACTCGGCTTCCCAGGCAACAGAACTCTTCCACCTCCACTATTTTGTTTTCCTAGCTTGACATTGGTCCGGGCTTCCTTTCTCCGACTGCATGCCAATACCTAAGTTTTCTTTTTATTGATCCTCAGATGATATCTGTTCATCGTTCTTTCCAAATTTTTCCTCATGTCTTCTCTAAATATCCTTCTGTTTCTGCCATGACTGCTATGTCATCGGCGAATCGTAGCATGCTGATTTCTTCCCGGGAATATTCACTCACGGAGACTTTTTTTGACTTCTTGGATTGCTTTCTCGATGCATATTATAGGGGGGAAATGAAAGGCTTTGAGGTTCTATTTCCCTCCAGATTTCCTCTTTAAAAACTTTCCACACGATCTCATTCTACGGCACAGCACAATCCATTCCATCCAAAATGCCTACCCATTCCCTCCGTTTTCTTCGCTTGCCTACCATTCTTCCTTCTATCCCGGTCTGCAGCCTCTGAGTACCCTCTCAATCCACCTTTTCAATTGCTTTCGAATTTCCGCCGTAACTTCCGAACATTCCTCTCGTGCAACTATGCAGGTTCCTCTACTTTCTTTCTGTCTACATTCTGCCACTCTTGGAATAAGACTGACACCTGATCTTTCCTTAGGTAAACACATACGTGAAATAATGGGTCAAGCTTATCGTAAACTAGGATTCATGAAAAGAGTATTGGGTAAATGTGACGATCATATACGAGAAATCAGCTACTTTTCTCTTGTTGGACCTCATATGTAATATGCTGCCAGCATATGGGATCAATATGAAATCGGCATAAAAATAATCTTGAACGTGGGTATCGAAGATCGGCAAGATTTGTAAAGGGACGGTACGATAACATATTAGCGTAACTAGTGTTTAAATTAATTAAAATAGGAATCATTGTCAGATTCCCATTCTTATTAATTTGTAATTTGTAACTAAATATTGTAGAAATTTAGACCTTATCTCTTAAACAAATTCCAAAATAATATCTTCACCGATGACGTTAAAAATATTTTGCGAACCCCAACTTACTATGGTAGACTTGACAATAATCACAAAGTCAAAGAGATTAATTGCGGAAGTGACACATTCAAAATATCCTTTTTTCCTCGCACAATTACGGATATGAATAGCGGTAAATAAATCCAATACGAGTGTATCAATGTATAGCATAGGTACCTAATTGTATGTTGCTATTAGGACCTTACACTAACCCAAGAAACAGCATACTTTGCTTTTTTTCTTTTTTCAAAAATTAAAGTTTAAACTAATATATTATTACTAACCCTTTTTTATTCATGATATGTAGTGCATGTCTGCTAAGAATTCACGCCCTACCACACCTTTTTATGGTTGCTCGCAGGGTATTATGTAGATGATGATGTATCGCGTTCCAACCAGGCCAGGATACACGCTCCACCGCTCTTCCGATAGCTTCACTGTAGACGTCAGATTTTTAAGTGAAAGATGTATCATTTTCCCTTACACTATGTATTTCTCACAATTGTGCTACTTGCTTTGCAGGATTTTTCCACATGTTTACTCCAGTAGAGTGTAACATTTTCGTCACCAAGATAATTACGAATCGTAATGTGCAACTTAGATTCAAAATGTTCTTCTTTCCTCGTACAATTACTGATATGAATAGTGGTAAATATATCCAATGCGTGTGCACCAATTAATAGCATAGGTAGTTGCATGTAGGCATAAGGACTTTAAGCTAACCCAACTAACATCATTATATTGCATGCTTGCTTGGCTATATTTATCCAAATAGTTATAATTTAGACCAGTATTTTATTACTACTTTTTTCTGCATGATATTGTAGTGCATGTTTGGTTACAATTCACCCCTTGCCACACACCATTATGGTGGCTCACAGAATGTGATGCAGATGTAGACGTACCTGCTTCCTTGGCCTCCAGGGCTCAAATGAATAAAATTTTTTCCTTCCATTCCTCTCGAAGTTTAATTTTCAGATCCTCGCGATATGATTGCTTCTCGCCACAGAGAAGATATATCATTTTTATTCGTTTCAATTATGCCTACTTTCATACAACTCTGAGTCTATTAAGCCCAAACCATCTAAATTTCATCATCTAAAATGATCTTGAGATTTTGTCCTAAGCAAAAGACAAAATGGCAAACTGTTTACGCTACAACAATCCTGTGAATCGCTCCTTTTCGTTTCGTTTCCCCTTTAAATAGTTTATAACATAATTCATCCCTTCATTACTATGATAAATGCGTCCTATTGCTTCTAGTTCAGCTGTAACAAACACCACCGCTTCGAAACGGCCACACTACGAAGCGACTCACGAAAAACGAAAAACCATATTCCGTCCGGCGACATCCGGCTCCAAACGGGTTCCAGCTCTCTCACTCTTCGATTCCGATCGAGGCTCTTTCCCCACAACCGCGTCGAGCCCAAGGAGATAACGCACCGTCGAGGATCGGGCGGCCTCTCGGCGCTAACCGATATTTCATGTCGACCAACTCTCGGATTAAGTGGTTTCCACTGTATTCCCGCGGATGGGCGCGAGGGAATGCTGGAGTCGGGCGGGAGCAAAGTCATGCGAGCCACCAACCCGTCCGCCAGAGGGCTCGAGGAGAGGGTGGACGGATGCCTTGGAGGACGCGCGACGACTCGTGAGGAGGACTTTGCACTCTTTTGCACCTTTGCGCTCATCATCATCCCCCAAGCGAGGAGCGTGAGATCAACCTACACCCAACCTGCTCCCAACCTGCACCCAACCTGCACCCATTTTATCTTTTTTTTAAATAGCGTGGTTTTGAACAGTACCTATACAAGTACTAATCCTTTTTTATGCATGATATGTAGTGCATGTTTGGTGAGAGTTGACCCCCTGCCACGCACCATTATGGTGCCTTGCAGGGTATTATGTAGATGTAGATGAGATCCGACCACAGAGGCACACTCGCCTTCCCGCCCACTCTCACTTTTCGCCCTACCATTGCTCATCTACATCTATATCTATATCTACGACATACCATGCAAGCCACCTCGAGGGTGTGTGGCAGGAGGTGCATCCACACCAGGAATATTTACACAACAAACCAAAATGAACAATACAAAACTAACACTACACCTTTAAAAGTAATTAGAGGAAAAATAAAAAAATAACTACCAAATCCCCATCCTGCAGGACACACCCACGAATGCTGTGCATGCCTTGAAACCCGACACCAATTTCATAGATACTCATGCATGCAAAAAAAAGTAATAGGTACATGCGAGTCACACCTTGATTTGAACATGAAGGAAATAAAAAATACTATCGACCTACTCTGAATATTACCTCTGTAATTATTACCGATTTACGCGATGTCTAACGTTCTGATCTCTAATCGTGTGCGGAAAAAATGACATTTTAAACCTGTCCGTCCGGCAATCTATCTCCTTAATTTTATCAGAATTATCGAGCCTACCATAATAAGTCGGAGCCAGCAATATATATGTCTAAAGGACATTCTGAGAGCCACCTGGCGGGTGCATAGCAGTAAGTGGATGATTTATTTCTCCCATCACTACATGATAGGCAATAAAAAATTGAAGAATTAATAATTTGTGGCAAACTGGCATATAATTAGTGTGGAATTTTATCGGGAAATCCACCAGGTGAGCGCAAATAATGCCAACGGTTTTGTGCATAACTATGCCGCTATCCGCATCTTCTGCCATGATCTTAGTACCTAAATATTGATGGAACGTCGGTGTAAAACGCCTGCATCCAGTGGTCATGGATTGGTACAAAATAATAAATATAGATCTATGTACACCCAGGGGTAAAATTACAAGCCTAATCAAAGTTGTGTATTACAAGGTGACGGGGACGTATTTATCGCCTTTTCACTCAAATGAAGATCTGAAAGTTTTATTTTCATTTTATTTTTATTATCCATTGCCACCGAAAACAGCACTTATGGCCTTTACATCGGGGTATTTTAACAAGTAGTAACAGATGGACCAGCGACCCTAAGATTAGCAGGCGAGGACTTAGCCACGCCACCACCGGGTCCGACAAAAGGTCTTCAGTTGTCCCTTATTTGGGAACTTTATACGAGTGAAACCTTTGCAATGTTATTGTATCATCATCATGAATATAAGTAAATTCGGTTGGCATTAGTTGCATAAAAATCAGTCACTATATTCGGGTGCTGAGTGAAATTTAAAATGCTGACAAATTGAAAAATATCGTTACTCTTAATATTTTGCTATCCCTCAAAGAACATGGTTGTAATGACGCATATATTAATACATATTCTTCGATTTACTTTTGTTCTACTTAAATAAATGTGGGATGCTATGAAGAAAAAAGTTTAGATTTATAATTATATATATATATATATTGGAAAGTTTAGTGTTTATCCATTTCTTAATTTCTGCCACAATCGTCCGACTTCTCTCCATTGACCTCGGTGGTAGAGCACTGGTAGGAAATTTGTTTTTTGGTATGGATGAGCTCCTCGGATTTAGATTACCCCTCTATTGAAAGAGAATGTTTGCCCATTTGGAATTTATTCATGAAATGTTAACCCTCTCATTATAGTGCCCATTTAATGTTGTCAATACGATAACTGTGGTGCAATGGAACGATAAATATGAAGAACCGTGCTCAGGATGAAATACGTGATGCATTCGTATAATCCCGCCTTCGCTTGCTAGGCCAACCGGTTCTGCCACACTCCGCAGGATCATTGATTGAGAAAATTAATATGCGAGGGCTCCGCGGAACCTGTTGTTCCATCTAATTAAAGGCGGGAAAAAGAATGCAAAGGCATTGTGTAACCATCATAAATATCATGTAACTTCTCCATAAATCCCCTAATTAAGCGATTTCAATTTTGAAAACACTGAACTCGTAGGATGGCGTTAAAGAACTGTAGGAAGGAAGTAGAATGCGAATGAAGAACTTGGATGCGGCGTTGCTTGAAACTTGCAAGATTGGAAACTTCCACGGCCCTCTCGAATTTTGACGTTCTACGATCGAGTGTCTTTCGAGGAGAGGAGATGAATGTTTACTCGCTTAACTCCTTTATTGAAACAACTTCGAGGCTCAAAACCCTGTGAATAGTCTTCAAGAACGCTAGCCGTTTTTCAGCAATTCATATCGAAGACTTGCTTTGTGTGGCTCATTTAAAAGACTCGTTTGCCAAAGTTAAGTTTTTTTAAGCCGCGTTCGATATGCCTGAAAATGAATGAAATCGCTATAAAGATGATATTATCCCTTTCCGTTGAGTGTAGTTCAGAGAGTGGGTTTATTTGGTTAAAATATTTCAAGTTTGTTCAATTGCCTTTCATTGGTATATCATTTTGGTCTGGTGGTCATCTTGAATGTTGTACCTATTTTTTATTTTCTTTAGCTATGTTTTTGACTTGTGTGGGATTAAAAATTTAGATTTGGTTCTGTCGGTAGAAATGTTTTTGAAAAAAAGAAACTCAAGCTCTTCTCCGTGTTATTTTGTGACTAGGCCATCTTAAGATTCCTCTTAAAGCAAAGTGGCGGTTAATTATGCACGTAGAACGGTTACTGAAAAATCCATGCATTTTTTTCAGCGTACACTGGTTCAGTTCATTCTTACTCGCTAACAAAATATCATACTGTCCACGAATATTCTGTTTAGATGATCATATTCATAAACTTCTATATACCCATGTCCAAACGAGTGTAAAAAGTAGTCATTCACTATCTTAATAAATTACATACGATACCGTGAAAATATTGACAGTGATCCTGGCTGGCAACAAAGAGTTTTGCGATCGAGAGACAGGGTATGAAATAATTTGAACGGTGTGAAAATTCATCAAAATATTTGACCCCGAGTGATAAGATGAGTGGCTGACATTTCATTATTATTCCTTTAATTTCCGTGTAGAACTTAAGATGTCGCAAGAAGGAACGTGGATTCGTTCATGGCATGAATTTCGATAAATGTATTTATCAACATTCGTGGTTACATCGTGATGACTTTCCCAACGTATTGAAATAGTGGATAATATCCTATTTCAGTAGTACACTCGTAGCAATTCGTTCTCAGCGGTGCTGAAGTTAGAAAATACGCATGATTTTTGCACCGTTAGTTTTGGTTGCCATTAAATCGACAAGAATAAGTATTCTTGATAATAGTGGAACTTTCCCAAGATTTTTCCCCGAACGGAATTAATTGCAGCCGTTTTGGGCTCTTATCATGTGTGAAAATTTATTATGGTGTGGTAGCAGATAGCCAACGGAATGGAGATCAGTATATATCAGAGCCGAAAACGTGTGGGTAGTTAGTTTTTTGAGAAACACTTGAGTGCCTCTCGCTAAGAGTTTGGTGTTGCATTATCTTCACCTCGCCAGAATCATTTCTTAGTTTCGGCTGTCGGTCGTTATCTGCCCTCCGCAACACACACCGCTATTATCCAATCGAGAGACCCCGAGTGCCCCGTCCTTCATCCGGTCCTCCGCGCCGACGTGCGTCTTCTTCTTCCCTGCGATCGACCCTTCCCACAACCCTCGGCCACATCCTCCAGCAACCCCGTCTCCTGCCCGCCCTCGCAACTACCGCAGCCACCCCATTCCTTTTACGTCAACTTGTTTTCCATCGACATCACGGCGCTGGCCATGCATCAAGAATAATGGTGACAAGAACGGGCGCGCGATCGGCTCGCCAGTGATACCAAAAGGTTGGATCCGGTTTGGAGGCCGTCCGGCCGAGTAAAGGGAATCTCCTGTAACGAGCGTCTCCAGGTTGGGGGCGCGTTCGTGGTTGCTGCGTCCGTGGCTCTCGGTCTTTTGCTCGTGGGCGTGGTGTGGCGCGCCCGCTCCCGACCGGCCCGCATCCATCCGCGGCGCGGCAATTGCTTTTTCACGGACGCTTACTCTGCAGGTAATCGAGTGAGTTCGTCCGAGACACGGGTGGGTGCCGACTTTATACAAATATTGCCGAGAAAATATTCAACCTGTGTCCGAGACAGGTTTAATATTTTCATCTACATCTACACGATACCCTGCAAGCCACCGCGAGGGGTGGCAGGGAGTGAAGATCACCAAGCATGCACTACCGACATGCAAACATCAACATCTACATCTACATAATACCCTGCAAGCTACCACAAAGGTGTGTGGCAGGGGGTGATTTCTCACCAAACATGCACTGCATATCATGCATAAAAAAGGAATAGTATTAATATACTAGTCAGAACTTCACTATTTAAAAAAGATATAAATTGCAAAGCAAATATGCAAAAACATACTGTTAGTAAGATAAGCTTTAAGTACTCATACCGACATGCAGCTACCAATGCTATCCATTGCTACTCTCCGATTGGACATATTTACCCCTATTCGTATCTCTAATTGTACGAGGAGAAAAAGGAAAAGCAACAAGCAACTAGAGGGTAAACAAGCAACTATAGGGTCTCATGCAACTAGACTGTTGGCATCTGTAGTATTTAAGGGATTAATACATGCATCATGCACTACAGACTACTCTAAAATATGTATCCCTTTGCTATGCTGCCTATTCTGTTCTCTTATAGTACGGGGAAAATGCCATTTTGAATCTATCGGTACGACAATCTATCTCTCTAATCTTATTTATCTGGTCGAATGTAGTATAATACGCTGGTGTTTTTAATATGTGCCTAACATCTTCAGTAAAGCTATCCTACAGAAATTTCTCTAATAGATTTAATCTGTACCTTAACCTACGCTCTGTTAATACTTTCGACCAAACTGTTCCACTATCGGACGTAGTGCCACGTTTTGGGCTATTTATAAGAATATCCTTTGAATTTTAGATTGTTAAAGGTAAAATACTACATACCCTACCGTGGACTAGAGAGGAAGGGAAACGATATGATGGATAGTATGAGAAGGATAAAAAATATGCCGACTTGAAGAGAGAGCGGTGTGGTCAAATAGTGAATCAAATGCAATGTGGGGTGGGACATTTCACTAAAACCTGCACTAACTGGTAGAAAACACAGTAAATCACTTTCTTTGGATTTAATGCACTATTGGATACGTTGGCTACCTGTAAAGAATGTAAACTATCCGGATTAGTTTTGACATCATACTTAGAATGGCAATATGTTATGGGCTGATGTGTGAATTGCAGAGAAATAAAAGGCATGTTATTAAAATTAGAGGGTTTTCTTTATTGTGGTCACCCTGTACAGTACGGCCTATTCCAGTGAATGAAAAAATGAGGTTACTCTATCAATAAGTTTACTGTGTACAAAACAGCATTTTCGGGTGCCATTTTTTTCCGGCTGGTCTCAAGCCAGCGACAAGAAAGCACCAATTTAAGGTCTTCAGTTTCTGTCAGCAATTTGTGACAATATCATTCCATTTTCTTAAATTAAGGAACTAAAACTTTATGACGGATTTGTAACTGAGGCTTTATTGTCAGTTTTTCTCGTTATTTTCCGTGAATTTATAAAAGAACAAATAGTGGGATACTGGAAAATCATATTTCTACAAACCATTGTATGCTGATTCAGATTGAAATGGAAGTATTGCGTAGTGAACTGACACTTAGCACAATATCGCTCGTAGCATTTTTGAACCAGCACTCTTTTCATCTAAGAGGGTTGTCATCAAAATTTTTATCGTAAGGTTTGCCTCCTTGTCAAATGTGTGAGCTCTGAAGATAGTTGAAATAATCAAATGAGGCCTTTCCCGCGTATGTTCCCTCATTCCCTATCATTTCATACACAGCCAGTGTATGGGAAGCTTCAAGCTACCACAAAGGTGTGTGGAAGGAGGAGAACTCACATGAAACATGCATTAAATATTATGCATAAAAAAGGATTACTAATAATAGGTATGCTAAAATAAATTTCAATTTTTAAAAAAAGATAAAAAGAGCAAAGCAAGCTTGCAATATCATGTTGTTTGTTGTGTTAGCTTAAAGTCTTCATACCAACATGCAACTACCTGTACTATACATTGATACACTCGTATTGGATATATTGACCGCCATTCATATCCCTAAATATGTGTGCAAGGAAAATAGGACATTTTAATCTGTCAGTTCGGCAATCAATTTCTCTAACATTGCGACCATAGTAAGTTGGTAGCAAAATATTTTTACCTTCATCAGTGAAAATATTATATTGGAATTTTTTAAAGATATTAAGTCATAATTTCAACCGACGATCTGACAATGATTCCCGACGTAGTTAATTTAATAGACTGCTTACACGAAAAGAGTTATTTTAACGTTCGTTTAAAAATCTTTCCGATCTTTGCTGTCCACGTTCGAGTTTATTATTATAGCCTTTTCATATGGATCCCACAAGCTGGCTGCGTATTCCATGCGAGGTCAAATAAGGGAAAAGTAGCTACTTTCACATACATGGTGGTGAAATTTACACAGTACTCTTTTGACGTATCCCAGCTAACGATTAGCTTGATTATTATTTCACTCGTGTCTTTACCACAGAAAATATCTCTTGTTAGTTTTATTCAAAGATATTTAATGAGTTTCACGTTTGTAGATTTATTATTACTTATTTTGTAAGCGCTAGGAGAAGAACTGTTCTTTTACCAAAAAGAAGAGTTCTCCGTTTATGATTTGATTAGAATTTGGATCAGAGAGCTAGGCAGTGTGCAGCGTACAGCAGCTAGGTTTGTAAAACGGTGTAACGATAGGTTTAGTAGTGTATTAGAACCAATACAAGAAATAGATTGGGAATCATAATCAGATTACAGGTTAAAATACAGACTAAATCTATTACAGAAATTTAAAACGGATAGCATTACTGAAGATGTTGGATACATAATAAAATCACCAGCGTAATATGCTAGATTCGACCAGATAAGTAAGATTAGAGATATTGAGTGTTATTGTGATAGATTCAAAATGTCATTTTCCTACGTACTATAAGAAAAACCAATAGGCAGCATAGCAAAGTGATACGTAGGGGAAATAATGTAGAGAAGTCAGTAGTGCATGATGCATGCATTGATATTCAAACCCTTTATTACTATGTAGACATTAACCATGTACCATATGACCCTATTATGCAGCATGTTTCCACGTAGTACACTAGTTACATGTCAGTAGTGCATTACTGAGTGAAAAAAGACCTTGCAATTTTACTGTTAAAAAGGAATTTATTGCCGATTAGTTTCGCTACACAGTAGTATCTTCAGGTACGCAGGTACCTGAATATGCTACAGTGTAGTGAAAGAAGCCGTCAGTAAATTCCTTTTTTAACAGTGGAATTGCAATGTCGTTATTCACCTACTAGCAACGGACTTCAACAATGTATCGGCCGCTTCCATCAACTATATCATAGTGCATCGCGCAGCTGTAGATGTAGCTGCACATTTCTCTCTCATTCTTGATCGGTCTTGGGCCATCATAAAAAATATCCATCACTCTATAGCCTTAATATACATTACTGGAAATTTTATGGCTTTAATGGCTTTGGTTATGAATTTGATGTCTTAGTTATAATTATTTTCTATAATCTGTTATATTTAATTTTCCCTCGCTTTGAATGCGTGGTTCTTTACTACAGTCAAAATATGTGGTCTCAAAACTTGGTCTACGAAAAAGAGCGATGAACTAATCTTATGGTCTTTGAAAAAAATGGTTCGGTTGAATTTTGAGAGTCTGAGGTAGACGGAAGAAAAATAAATAGCAATTGGCTTTTAATAATCAAAGAATTTAGTGGTGGTTAATTACAAGTTACTACAAAATTTGGGTGGAATAACGAGAGGGAAATGGTAGTCTTGTAAATGTAGAAAGGGCGGCTAACCAAGGAAAAAGACTATTTGAACGTGATAGGTTTGTGGTTCATATGAAGCTGAAAGAGAATAGCATGAGGCAGGTTCCGGTTACTCATCTCTAGAAATATTTCCTACTCATCAAATATTCCTAGAAAGAGGATACTGAGAATTGGGTCTAGATGATTGGGCAGCTTGCATGCTTCCAGTCGTGCGCTGTATTTGCCGCATTAATATTGAACACAATATAGTATCTTGATGCGGCATCTAGCAAGTACATGCTGGAGTGTGGGGTCAGTGTTTGGAGTCCCCGTCTCCCATGGATATTGTCTTGTAGCCACTAAATTGAGATCATTTCGGAGGTGAAATGTTTCGGTGCACCCCTGAAGCTTGGCTCCCGCGGGGAGGTTAACGGAAGACAAGCAAGGACGTGAGCGAGGGGCACGTAGGTAATAGCGTGGGGCGCGGACCGGCCCCAGAGTCTGCCTGCTACAGAGTGCATCCTGAGAAAAGCAGCCGTTTGGCGGTGGAATCTTTAATTGTTAGAGGCCGTTATGATAATTTTATTAGAGTTACGAGTTTAATATATTATCTAGGATGGAAATTACTATCAGTGTCCTGGTAAAAATTTTGGTTTAACCTTTTAGGTAATTTGGAAACTGATTGGTTTACCGATTATGTTAGACATATATTAAGACCCCCTGCATATTATTCTAAATTCAATCAGATTAACAAGATTAGGGAGAAAGATTGTCCCACTGATAGATTCAAAATGTAATTTTTCCCCAGTAGGTACTATTAGAGGACACAATAGGCAGCATAGCAAAGGGACAGGTAGGTGAAATATCATAAAGTAGTCTGTAGTGGACGATGCCTGCATTAACAACCAATCCCTTTATTACTATGTACATATTAACCATATAGGTGCTTCTAATCATATTATGTAGATTGTTTCCATGTAGTAGTTTTAGTTGCATGTCATCAGTGCTTGGTGAACTTCATCCCCTGCTACACATCCTCTCGGTGGCTTGCAGGGTATCGCGTAATTGGAGATGTTCCTGTAGTGATCTTTGCTACATTGTTTTCCCTTAAAACCCAAGTACAACGCAAATATATGACTGTATTGTCCCCACTTGTTTTTGATTCGAGAAAATTAACCAAATCTCAACCTCCAAGAGAAAACAGTCAAAAGTGAAGCAATCCAGAGCGAATCCTCCAGCCCGGGGCCCGTATACGTAACTTCTCTGAGGCGACGCAGAAAGCCTCTCGAGAGCCGCGCCTTCTCACTCCACCTCACCAAATCACTTCACTCCCCACCGTCCCACCGCCCCGCCCCCTGGAAGATGTACGCCTCCCCGACCCCGGCCCACCCCCGCCGACACCCCACCCCAACAAGAAAGCCCCGCGCTCACCTACCTCCCCCCCTCACAGATCCCTCCCCCTGCCGCCTCGCCCCAACCCACCGCTCACTCGCCAGCTCCCAAATGTCCGACCGGTAGCCACGGCAGTGAAGACGAGTGGCTAATAGCACGGCCACGAGCATCTCTTGGTGGCAGCGAGAGGTCAATGATTCATGGTCTGGGTGGGCCGCGTGGCGGAAACGGGGAGGGGCGAGGATGGGGGATGCGATTCGGCAGTATATCCTCGATTTTGCTCCATCTACATCTACACGATACCTGCAAGCCACCGCCAGGGTGTGTGGCAAGGGGTAAATATCACCAAACATGAAATTCGACATGCAACTAGGGTATTTCATGGAAAGATACTACATAATATGGATCACATGCAAGTACATGGTACCTATATGGTAATAAAGGGACTGGTTGTTAATGCATACATCATGCACTACAGACGACTCTACAATATTTCACCTACCTGTCCGTTTGCTATGCAGCATATTCTGTTCTCAAATAGTACTGGGGAAAAATGACATTTTAAATAAATCAGTACGACTCGGCTCTCTAATCTTATGTAGCTGATCGTATCAAGCAAAATACGCTGGTGTTTTAGATACAATTCTAACATATTCAGTTCTGCTATCCATTTTAAATTTTTGCAACTGTGTTTTAACCAACGATCTGTCGCACCACTCTATAATAACTTCGCTCTTTTGTATTCTCATAGCATTTCCCAAATATTCTCTTAATAAATCCTAGGTTGCTCTCATATTTCCGGGATGCGTCTTCCCCACAATAAATCTTTAGTATTCGTTACACCGAAGTACCTGAAGGTTTCAACGCTGTCAATTTTGCTGTCACTAATGCTATAGGATCGCTTAATCGAATTATTCCTCGTCCAATATTTAATAGTCACACACATTTTAAGTTTAAATAGTCTAACAGTAAAATCCGTAGCAATTCGTGAGTAAATTTACCTCACGAATTGCTATGCTTCTCCTCCTGGAGAAACCATGGATATGGAAAAAATTGCTAAAAATAACCAGGTAGCTGATATTGGAAAAGAGAATGCATGAACGATCCAAGCAAGTATTTCGTTCTGGTTTTGGCCATCATTCGTGTAAGGCTGATAAAATAAGGGGAAATATGATATTCTTTCTTCTTTAAAGATACTCCTCACTTATATATGTAATAGACGTTCTATCTTAAAATTGAGCTCTTCAGTAATATCGTGGTAAAAAAGGCAGCATTAATCAAAGCAGGGGAAAATAAGTGAGGAGATAAGTTACTTTAGTGTATGAGTAGGAGATTTTTTTCTGAATTTTAAGCTGATGGTGGATCACATTAACCTTATTGCTTATGGCTAGCACATGATTTTGCCAAGACATGTTGCATATCATGATGACCCCAAGGTTTTTAACATTATTTGAACATAATAATTCCGCATCACCAACTGTTCTTAAGAATTGAATTAGCGTCAACATTTCTGAGTAATTCTGAATTTCCAAAAATCATTGACTTGGTTTTGCTACAGTTCAGTTCAAAATTGCTATTTGCAGCCTATAAATTGATAGCGTTAACATCCAGGTTTACTTTGGCGATTGCATCATTCAACTCATCCAAATGATGGCAAATCTGCAGGTCGTCAGCGTACATCATATATTTACTGTTTTTTGATACAACTAGGAAAATAAAGGATATGCAGAGAAAATAAAAGAGAGTCAACAACTGAGCCCTGAGGGACTCAACGAGGCACGTTAGTCCAATGCGATGTGTTACCATTTTTGTCCTTTACAGCTGGTTGTCACTCATTTAGATATGAGTAAAACCAATTATTTGAGATTCTCGAGAAATTATGTTCTTTCATCCTTTGGAGAAGTAAGGCATGATTTACAAGGCCAAATGAATTGGTGAAATCAAGAAAGATAAGTGAGTCTTTTCCAGGCACTGTAAAGGATATATCCGTCCTCTCTGGTGAAATTAAACGGTGTTTTTTGAATTTATATTGCTTCCCTGATTTGCCGAGGGAAGTATCAGCACCCCCTTATCAACTGTTTCTTCTCCTCAAATTTAATGTCGAGGCCGCGTTCTCACCACGCGTGTTCGGCGATGGCGAAAAGGCGAAATTGCATCACGTGCCGACACCTTCGACCTGAAGACGCTCGCAGGAGAGCTAGCGAAACTGTTGTCTACTAGCCAAGTGACGAGTAAGAAAAACCGAAGAAATGCAGAGATCAAACCGCGGAAACGTTCGTTCCGAGTTATTATGGCTTAAGTAGTCGGAGACATGTTGAAAAACAATCCATTCCAGACATTTAGAGAGGGAGCATAAATTGGAGATTGGGCGATAATCGCGAGGAGTAGTTGGTTTTTTTACCTTTGTATTTCGTGTAATAAGTGACTATTTCCAAACCTTCCAGAATTCTGCCCACATTAAGGAGAAACTAAAGATGTCGAGTACTAATGGGAATAGTGTAGTAGACGAAGCATCTATAAATTTAATTGAGATTCCATCAAGCCCAACTGAATTTTTTATACCAACATATAGTGTTTTAGGTCAGGTATCTGGTGTTCAATGTTGGAAAAAAAACCTTCATAATTGTAGGGTACAAGTGGATCCAGATTGGACAGACTTAACACGTCCGCAACGGAATTTTCGTCTGAAGCAAATTGCGTATTCAGATCATCCAGCGAGAGACCAAGCGTTGGTTGATTTTCACGCCACAGTAAAAGGCCAAGACTGCACAGTTCCTTCTAAAAATGGATAGGCTGAGTTAAGTTAGAAAAAAAATAGTAATATTTTCTTTTTGGCTCATGTCACGGAACATTTCACCCGATTCCGCAAGGCGATGAACTCGGTATAGGCAGCTGGGCTTTTTGTCCGTGTGAAAATTCTACGTAATTTATCTCGTTCCATCCTTTTTGTTTTAGCTCATTTGTCAGCCATGAGGCTGAGGTGTACAAGTACGCCGAGGGGTATGACGATTTAAATGGTCCAGGAATATTGAATTAAAAAATTCTAATTTAGAATCGATAGAGGTGAAACCAAACGGAGGTTTCCATTAAATAGCAAATAGGTCCGCTTGCAAATTCACTGCATCAAAATTTTTCACATCATAGTTAGAATTTTAGGTTAAATCGTACAAGAGATGTTAAATTTATAAGAGATTACGTTTTTATCATGTGCGAAAAGAAAGGGCACAGCAGATTGAGTAAATACTGAGACATTTTCTGGAGAATCTACTATACAGAGGTCAAATAGGGTATGACTGTTTTCAGGGTGATGAGTTGGTTGTGTTGAGGCAAGATAAAGATTACAGTTATGAATAAAGTTCCTTACAAATGAAGAATAATACCTTTGCCGTAACATATATAAGCATTAAAGTCACCAATTATTACAAAATTTTTAAAAATTAGACTAAATGTCGTATAAACATGTTCAAAATCAATTAAAAATCCAACATTTTGAAGTCTATAAATAACAAAGAGAAGAAGTTTTGAAAAATAATGCCATACACTTCAAGTATCATGAAGTATAAATAGGATGAGAGAGCTTGATTGCCACACTGATAGATTCAAAATGTCATTTTTCTCCAGTACTATTAGAGAACACAATAGGCAGCATAGCAAAGGGACAAGTAGGAGAAATATTGTAGAGTAGCCTGTGGTGCATGATTCATGTATTAATAACCAATCCCTTTTATTACCATATAAGTACTTACCATGTTGCTGCCTGTGACCTTATTATGTAGCATGTTTCCAAGTAGTAGCTTGTTTATACATGAATAGCGCATTTTTTGCTATCATCACTCCCTTCCAGACACCCTTCGTGGTGGATTTTAGTGTATCATGGATCCGTTGATGTTCAGAGGTCAATAACGCCACCGCTAGCGGTAAAAATCTCTGCTCTCAGAAATAACCAAAATCTCACGTACTATTTCATGCATATTTCCGGGCCATCCAATCAAGCGCTCTCCAATCGATCCATAACCATAACTTTGGCTCCTCTACACTAAAATATGTAGAGTTTCCAAGCAAAATGAGGCGATATAAAGGAGACAACTTTCCAGTAAATCATGTGCCAGTACTTCATCCCTCCATGAAAGAGATCTCTTTCCCTGCTAATGTTATGAACTTGATCCGGCTTGTTTCACGCTCACGAACCGAATGATTGTAAACTAACCATATGAAAAAATGAAAACAGCACGTAATCAGAAATGATGGTCTTACAGATGGGTTAACGAAGATAACCCTTTAGTGGAAAAATTGACTCCACTGGAGTTTGCCGGCCACAGTAGCGTCAGGCCGCTTTAGAAGACTCAAATCCTAAATCGGGGTTGATTTTTGTGCATTCCTTGAATCAAGTGTAACTAGGATAGAGGAATTTAATCATGGCGGATAGAGAACCTAAAAAGCTAACCTATTATATCAATTTCTGCATCAACAAAATATTCCACGAACAATAATACCATGAATAATCAATTAAAAACTATTCTTGACATTATGTCAGGTACTGTGAGAGCATTTCTAATACTTGTTGCTAACAAGTTAAGCTTTAAGAAACCATGGGTTTCTACATCCAAAATGAAGCCAAAATATTTCCTTGATTAAGTATCTAGGAGTTTCCCAAAATAGGACAGTTTAAACACTGAATTTTCAATGAATGTCATTAAAAAAAGAAATACATAAATTAAAAAAAATAAATTCACTTAAATGACTCTGTGCCCGAGAAAACTATGGTCATCCTCTGAGCATGAACTCAGCTACTGTTTATTCTCACAATTAGTCTTTTGAAAGATAGTTCTTTAAGCCGTTGGGTTTTATAAATTTTCATGTACCGCATAAAACAAATATTTTCAAAATATTTTCCTGAAACTCCGTAAGGAACTTAACTCATTTTTGTTTCTGCGTTTGTTAAAGCTATGTCGGCAGGGGACGCTACATCATTAACATTACTGAACCAGTACTTCCTGATAGCTAGCGCTGAGGTTGAGAATGGTCGAGAGCATCGCTAGCAAAAATCATGAGGAGCGAAAAAGGATATTTCCCCTCTGGCACCTGAAATTGCAATTCGACAAATTTTCAACCCAAATGGTGAGAAAAGCCAATCCCTTTCGTCAAACCGTTGAAGGCAAGCAAAGGAGGGCGGAATATATGACTTACAGCGGGAAATCACGCTGGACAACACCAGCAATATAATTGACGCCTAAAAGCGCCACCACGTACTTCATACGTACGGTTGGGTTATGTCTCCAGCACCGAGCGACAAATAGGGAACCAGTCGAGTTCATCGTCAAAACCGTCATTCTCAAAGCCTTGAAGCCGTCTTTGATTCGTCGAATGCGACGATAAGATCGCAACAAACGTGACTGGCTGGCTCGAATGCATCGCCGGATGAAGACTATCGATTGCGATTGCGAAGGCATATTTGTCGCACCCCGGGGAAAGAATTTATCCGGACACGAGATATATGAGAAGGCCATGCAATACATATGACAGACAATATATGTGGAGACAACGTTATTAAAAACGCCGTGAGGTGGAGTTCCCTCTCCGTCCACGTCCTCCAAATGGCGTGGCTTCCGAAATGCGAGGCATGTGCCCGGCAAATACATGGCCAAAGAAAGAGCCATTTACCACCGATTTACGGGAAAGTTATTCATGTAACTTTCGCACCCGAAAGAATATTTTAGGCAGAATATTAAGTGAGCCCGGACTTGAGTGAATATTGCACTACTGCACCAATTTTTCTCGTGTGCTTTTAATTTTATAAATTTAATATCGCTCTACTACACCAATTTTTCTGGTGCGCTTTTAATTTTTTTAATCCTAAAGGATGATAATAAAACATTCCGCTATTTTCCGACCAAGGTATGTTGGATACCTAATACATCCACATTGCTGCGACTAAATTTTTATCTGCTTAATTCTTTTGCATTACACGTACTTGCAACAATGCTCAGATTTATACTTTACCTCCATAAAAGAATCAATTTATACTTTGCCTAATATTCTGTAGCAGCTACTTCTCTACCATTAATAGGAGCATCAGTAAAGACTAAATTTATCTCCGTCCATCCTTAACTCTTTCACTTCCACCTTACCTATAACGAACGCAACGAGTATCATTGACAAAAATCATGAGGAGCGAAAACATAGATGTATATGTCCCCTTACTGCCTGCATGGAAAATTCCACAATTTTCAACCCAGAAGTCAAATAAAACCAATTCCATTTAATCAGGCAGTGAGTGCAAACTAAGGGCAACCCAAAAATGACTCACAATAGGAAATTACGCCTTCGCCCTTAAACGAATATGGACCCGTGCATGAACCACGTCTCTCAATGACAATATATTATTTTTATGCAGCCGCACTAGCCAAAAGGTCCTCAATAGGATACTACACAATGCTCTTAAAGCCACCATAAAGGTGTGTGGCAGGGGGTGAAAATTGTGCGAAACAAATTCGCACCAAACCCGCATTACATATCATGAATAAATCCTCCCGTGGCGCATGTCAAAAGGCTGTGCGAATAATGAGCGTAAACAAGTGACGAAGCAGGGGCGTGAAGGCGGCAGTGGATAAAGACTTATTGGCGCGCTTGCCCCCCGCATCACTACCACCACAGCGGCATCGGACTCCGAAAGGCTCCATTTAACTCGCAGCCCTTGCACTTCAATTACATTAAAAGCCCTCTCCGATAAACAAACCGAGCACGCAAGTGATTCTTGGGGGAGCGAAGGAAGCAGGACATCAAGCGTGGAGGATTCACTCATCTCCCGAGTGCACTCCTAGTTTCGAGCTATGCGTCCGTCTCTCGCTAAGTGGTCCAAACCTTTCCTGAGCCTGTAGCGAGATTTTTAGCTGTCCCTGATAGGCTGCTGGTTCGGCTGGGGTTCTCCCGCAAGACGGGCGCCGGAGGTTGCACGACATGGGGAACGCGAAGGTTTTCGAGACCGGCGGAGGAGGAATTTCATCGGAATGTTTTGGGCACGAACGAAGACCCCTTATCCTCGCCGTGCCCCGTCCCCCCCTGTCTCCCTGGTGGCGCCGATCTCATCCCAGAGGCCCTGTAGTTCCGTTCCAACGCGGTGAAGAGGATTTTCCGTATAATTCCGTCGCCAATCTTTCGAGGGCAAGAGAAGGAGAGGAAAGCGAAGTTAAGGGATAGAGGGGAGGTGAAGTGTCGATGGAGTATACGGTTCAGTCTGACGGTTTAAAGCATCCCGAGACTGTTACTTGGGAGTCTGGTAAAACAGTTCATTCGGTTGGCATTCCGCTTCGGTTTTGAGGCAACCTGGCGAGTTTTCTCTGGTGGAATGAATATAGGAGTGAAGGATAGGCGAAGACGGGAAGAAGACTAATTATTATCCCGATATTTGCAATTCGCTGGACCAATAATTCCTTCGCCAGCGAATAATTTCAAGAGTTTTCTATACCCACTCGCAGCCTGATCTTCAACCCAGCTGGAAAACTCTGTTTATCTGATTTTCAATAGCAAAACGTGTTTGAATGCATCTTATTCTCCCACCATGACCTTCTCCACGCCGCTGTGGGTGTAAGTGTGGATGATCTGGGGCTCCAATATTTCGCCAAGGTAATCTAAGGATCATTATGAGGGAGAAATACGCAAACATTTACTGTGTAACTATCATTATGATTTCATTTGAGGTACCGTTCCCTTATTTTGGGAAATGGGAGAGCTTTCTCTCTGCCTTCATCAGCTTGGGCGTACCATTTGAATCAACAACATTCTCCATAGCAGCTTACAAAGAAGGTAATGCCGATTGACCTTCCAGCTTCATTGACGATATAGGTTCCAATTCCATTTAACGCGCGGGAAATGTTTCAGAAAATTATTTGATCGTTGCGATCCCAACCCTGCTCAACAAAAATTCTGAGGAAAAACCGCGGACATTATGGATAAAATGGAAAATTCGTTTGTTTGTGTATTCGTAACCTTTGAAAATTTAGAAGGGTGAGGTACAAATAAAAGGGTTAGAGGAATGAAATTGCGGCTCCATTGCAAATTCTATAGTCATTTGGGATAAACGTATAAACGAAGGGGACACCTCGTGAGCTGTTAGCTTTTTAACTGCCAATGCTAAACTCATTTTGATAATTAGCGACAACAAAACAGCGACCAATGAAATTAAATACTATAATAGCATATCATAGTAATCAGAATGAGAACATCCTTACCATAATGGATGCCACTCAAATGTATTTCGTTTACCAAGTTTTACCACTTCATGCATGAACCACGAATGTTTCCTCACGAAGGAAAGTCTTTAATGTCTTGCTAGACTTTCAGTTTTAATCAGCAATTCCATATAAGTACATTAACAATTTCTAACAATTATAAGAAATTAGGTTGTAGATCTGAAGGTTCAAACGCAAATATGACCACTAATGTGGTACGATAGGAAGAAGCGGTCATAAAATATTCAAAAATGTTATCCCATACTATTTCCACCCAAAATGAACAGAAGTCCATTTGTAAACAAAATTTGGCCAAAATGAACATATTTAGCTCGTTTATAAATATTATTAGGGAAACTCGTCCGCATGCACACTAACCTAAAAATTACATCTCATGTCTGACTGTTTAACCTTCAATAGTGAACTGGCAGAGGAAAATATAATATTAAAAAATAAATGATAGTATGATACTCGACTCTAAGGCATATAGTAAAAAGAAACGGAAACTTCCACATTAGTCAGAATGCTAGCAGCTAGGAAACAAAAAAAGACGGCATGGTCTGTCAAATCGGCAAATGCAACTAGATGAAGGCTATATGATGGGAACAGAAAATTTTACGCCAACAGGGCCATACCTGTATATTTGAATGGATGTGCGGAACAGTGCATAATGAGAACAAGAGCACTTTCTCGGTGTAATTCAAGCTACCGAAAATTAAAGTGTTGCTCAACCCATGCCGTTGTGGACAGATGGTAGAGTCATCCATTATGCGTTTGGTTCCAGTCGCAAACGACATCACTGTCACTGGTGGGAGATTGGGGTGACAGAGCCTAAGACACGTAATTTTATGGAAACGACGACGAATTACATGAATCGGTAGCCAAAAGCCGAAGACCTGGATGCGCTCAGCCTCGGTGCTCCCAATCTCTATCACCTCGTGCACTGTGGCTTGCATGCGTTCCACAGTCGTTTGGCACCGGAAAAAAAGCCAGCAGCACTCAAATCGCGAGCATCAGAGTATTCGGACGGGCTTACCGATAATCTATGGAGCTGACATCCGATGATATAGTCGTTGAATAAACTGCCGTGACGACGCTCTCCCGACGAGACAAATACTGCTGAGTCACGATTAGTGAGAGAATTCTTCGTAGCACTAGTTTGGGTAGTTCAACTTACATTAAACTGGATCTAATAAGAGCGGCAATCATATATCTAGCGGAATTGATATGTGTGCACAGATTTTTTCGGACATGACTTCGAAGTAGTAGTACTTAATTATGGGGGGGGGGGAGCGCCCAAAAACTAAGGCTGTTTGCGCCTTGGTGGGTAATTGGGTAGAGGTAGATATGGGGGCGTTTACTCGGAACCGAAATCGCAATTTTGTACACGAAATCGTTAGATGGAAACAAAAAAAAGAATTTTAGTGAAAAAATTTATCTTCTAACCACAACCATTCACTCATAAATCAAAAATTAAAATGTGAGTGGAGGGGGTTTCTCGGAAGGTCTGCTCGCACAGATGCTGTCGCAACTGTCCTATTCGCAGAGTCAACTGTGTCCCTCCCATTGCGATAAGTCAAATTAGCTTCGCGGGCTCAGTTGTGATTGGACGAAGTTGTTGTACGTCAGAGGTTGCACCACGCCTACTTTTCCGAAAGGGTTAAAAACATCAGTTTTTCACCGCTTATAACTCGAGAAATAATTGAAGAATCAAAAAACGTAAAAATAGGGGTCTTTTTATTTTACAAACGCTATCAGATTCGGCAATAAAAAAATATGGTAAACGACCCAACGGACGACGGGTAAGGAGAAACCCAATGCTGGTAGCAGTGTACATGCCCTAGGTAAATGAGCCGAGGGAACCACGGTTTAACGTCCCATCTGATAGACGGAGTACTGAACTTGGAATGCTCTCCAGATGGTAATCAAGTAGGGACCGTTGAAATATTGATACATCTGTCGGGATTCAATCCCGGGCCCTCGCAATGGTAGGCCAGTAATATAAACAGGACCCGATGCCGATTTTAGTAATATGAGTGAAAGGGCAAGGGTAGTTAAACTTAAAATGCAAAATTGGAAAATCATGTGCAAGATTGAGCTCCATGATATCGTTTAAACAATATTAGTCATAATTTTAGAAAGTATAAACTAAAGACGATTTTGGGAACCACAAGAAGCAATATTAAGAAATTCCAAGGCAGAATACATGAATTATATAACCTAAGCAAGAGATAAAATGAAGGCACCTGGATTCAGCGCAAGTTTCCTTTCTATCGCAAAACCATAACAACCTAGAGTAAAGTTGGTCAGGTAAACGAAGAAAACTCATTATATAATACATAGACGAATGTTATGAGTTCTTCAGCAGTAAACAATGCAAAATAATCCACGCCTTACTCGTGATAAAAAGCTAATTTAGCAAATTATTGAATATAAATGGCTGTCCACAATGAAGGCCAAGCGTACCTACTGATAAAGGAGGAACAGAGAACGTTCATTTTTTAATTTTCGGGGGACTTGCAAGCGTCCCAAAAATACTAATATTTTAAAGCAACCAATACAGAACTGTATAAATAAAAACCCGCACATAACCATTACGCCGATGATTAATTTTTAGAAATACCAGAAAATTGTCATAAACGGCGCATATAAAATTGCTTCCGGCCATTTTCTGCTCAAATAAATTCACCAAATTGGATGGGTTGACAAAGTAAAGAGGAAGCGAGATATGTATTCGATAAGAGTATACATAAATTCGGAATTATGGTATACAAAGAACATGAAAATAAATAAGCATTTACTGTTCTGCCTGCTAAATTGGCTATATAAACTATTGTATTGGCATACGAAGAATACATACCAGAAGTTTAACAATAATATACACATATGACCGAAGATGCATTCTGGGATAAGTGAAGAACGGGGATTTAAAATCAACCTCCTTTCACATTCTCAGAATTTTTATTTTCGTAATTTGGAATGGAATTTCGTTTTTCACAATCAATCATGGTACACATTGAATAACTTTTCTCCATAGCCGTTGGAACATGATACTCACGCTAACAGTCCATTTATGAAGATAAGAGTAAGCACAGAAAAGAGACACGGACAAGTCTCCAGTACGAATAGTCATTCCCTAGAAGATGGTATAACAAGGGAACAGAAGAAACTTAACGTTTGGGGGAAGCGGCCATTAATGGCTAATACTTTTAGGAATTCAAGGTGGAGTGCCATTAAAGAACGGATAATGAATGGCAATAAAACATTACGAATTTCAGACAGGACGATAAAAATAATGTCAACTCCACGACATATTTATGCCTCAGAGCAGAAAATAAATCCTGTTTCAGGAATTTTTTTATTAGAATCAAAGGATGAAAAGAGTACCTAGAGCGAGACTTATTTCGTCATATCCAAGTTCGATTCGGAGTAAACAAGAATGCACGCGTTCACCCAACTCTTTATCAAGGTACTCCCATATCACAGGTAGGAGATCGCTACGATGCCCCGGATCCCTGACGCATACGCCGACGAACTCAATCACGAGCCGCATCTCCAATGCTTAGATAAGGAGCACAATCTATCAACGTCGCTTGTTGTCTCTCTTTCCCACACGGCCCGCTCACAGCGCACCTCTTCCCTTCCTTCACAGCGCTTGCAGCCCTGATCCGCACGACGAAGCACGACTGCACGCGCAAAGAACCAGGCGCGCGGGTCACACACGAATGCACAACGCCACTCTGTTTACACACCGCATTTTCGGCGCTGACTTCGTGAACGGGTTACAATTCACGCTTGGCGCCTAAAATGCGAATGGGGGACGTAATTGGAAACGGGTCCCTCCCCCGCCAAATCCACCCCGCGCACCTCCTCTCCTCCCTTCCCCCGCCCCCCCTCAACGGCAAACGCGAGAATTGAAACGCAATTTGCCACTCAGCAGATGACAGAAGAGCTCTCTCGCCACCTAATGCAATTGGCCCCGTACCAATTCAAGCAAAGCAATCCGCAGTCGAGAACTTGGCAGGAGACCACAATAAAGCCCCTTCCCGGAGGGCCTCCGACGCAATCCGCCCCCTAAACGGGAGGGGTGCGGACCAAATCGGGGGTTTCTTCCCCCCAAGGCCGTCTCTGCGTATTGAGTGCTACCACGTTGCTTCGTGCGGGAGAGCGACAGTAGTCAGCGCATTTGTCCCACAGCGGGCCATGAAGGTTGGCCGGTCACCCCATCGCGGACACGGCTTTCGGTGACTTCCCTCAGACTACACGGGCGAAACACCCTGAGCCGTAATTTTCTATATAGGAATCAAACACGAATCCTCTTTTAAGAATTAATACCAGCGTATTACGCTAGACTTCAACAGAAAAATAGGACATTCTCTCACACGGATACATTTAAATGATAACAATAATTCCCGTAATCAATTAGGGATCTTCCTAATCACGTTAAGTTAGTACACTCATAAATTAACAAAAAATCGCATAAAATATGTGTGTAACACGCACACTGTACCTTTCCAAGCCTAGTGGGAAATATAAAGTAAGGCACCAAAGCAAATGCATACCTAAATGATAGTTATATACTCCAACGCAGAAAATAATCATTGAGTTGCATGTACAATGTACGTTTATAATGCATTGCTAACATTTACCTCTGAATAAGTAGCGCTGTGCATCTTACTTGCACGTAGGAAGTGCATGATTGTGATTGGTCACAACTGTCCCCAACACCCTCGAGGTGGCTTGCAAAGTGATCCATAGATGTTGATTAGTGGCTGCTCTAGCTGATACTGAAAGCTGGTCTTCGGATCCTTCGATGAGGCTCCTTGACGATTACAATGGTTACGTTGTGATAATTATACGTGACAGGGGTTAATTAAATGCGTGTGGATAAAATAAAAACTTCAGATACGCATAGCGATGGAGTGGCCGTAACAAAAGGGGACATAGCATTATCCAATCCATTGAACAAAACCAATATTCTACAGCTACCTTACAATCAGAGGAGCGATGCTGAATCAGTCACTTAAAATGTCTCCATTAGTTCGCTGAAAATAATATTGAATTTGCCAAAAAAATACATGCTGAGGCAAAATATACATGAAAAAATATTTTCAATCAAAACCAAAGAGTAAAATTCAGTTACTGGTTTTAAAGATATGAAATCTTAGCTTTATACTAAAATTTCTGCTACTCATGAAGCACTCGAGACATATGAATAACATCACTATAAAACCCTTTATACCTCTACTTCGATTTGAATTTGACGACTCGTGAAACATTTACCATCGAAAGATCATACTACAGGATCCATTTGCATGTTCTTTGATTTTAAACAGATTTATGGACTGGAGAGCAAATATTGTAGTCATTTCCTTGTACAAATCTCTAACAATTTTACTAGAGTAAAATTATTTTCTGAAATATATAGTTTTTGGAAAAGATTCACTGAACGTCACACAAATTACACCCTTATAATTGTGATGGAAGCTTTGGTCGGATTCCCTTCATTATAAAATTATTATGAAAATACTTTCACAGAAGCTTGCCCTCCCAAAATATTCAGCTGTATTAAATATGGAAAATGTTGTCCTTAGACCGAAGAAAATATTACTTTTTGTCGCTGACAAAAAAGGAAGCGGTGATCACACATGTATACCTACTGCTTGACAAAAACAAAAACAAATTGAAAGCAGATTATACTATCAAGAATCTTAACGCACTCCTTCTATGATCGTAATATAACTGACTTAGAGCACAGAAATGCCAAAAATGCATGAGCTCAGGAATATTTCATATCTTGTCGAGCTGGGGACCATTTCAGGGTCCGCTGATTGTGCTGCCGAGGGAAGAAACAGGCGGACATACGGGTCCCCCGAAATTATGGGCCAATGGAAGGCGGAGCTCCAACGGAGAGGAAGATAGCGGGAGCGCAAGCAAGCCCAGATGAATAAAAGAGAGGGAGGGTGGGGGAAGGGTCCCTGAAGAATGGGAGGAATGATGACGTCAAGTGGAGGAATGCCGAGGAAAAGCGAAGAAATCAAGGAAAGGAGGCAAGTAGAGGCTGTAGGGGCAGATGAATATTTTCCATGGGCCCCGGCAGCAATGGGAATCCAAACTAATATAAGCGAGGAAATGGGAATCTAAACTAATATAAGCTGGTTCGGAGTGTATGGGCCGTCCCCTTCAATAGACTGGACCATTAATTCAGATGAATGAATGGTCCAGTCTATTGTTGCACCACCTTGTGGTGCGGGAAAATATTGTCCAGAATAAATAATTGCATGGTGAAAAAAACATAAGGGTATTAATTCAAGACACCAATTAATAATAAACTGGAGGAATCTCAGTCACCCATTACGGATGAGAAATACATTATGGATCCTGAAGAATCCGAATAGCTGTTCTCTCCCTTGGCACTTCATTGGAAAGGTTAGATAGTGATGGAAACAAATTCTTGTTGGGCTTTCACAAATGCTAATTCCGTGCCATCATTACCCTACAGTCTAATCAACATTAGTCTACATTCCAGAAAAGCAGAATTCGTTTACAAAGCAAACGCACCGAGACCCACCTTTGCTTACTATCAAAACGCCTAACACTCACATAGAGAGGGAGAACAATCGTCGATAAACAGCGGCCAATAAAAGTCCTTTCCAGCAATGAGAATGAAGACATTTTCCGTCGAAGGATAATGTCAAAGGTAGCAACTCATAACTAATGATCTGTTATAATTTGAAACGAATATTTCCTCTAAGTTCAGAAGAGAAAGAGCATGAGTGCTAAATATGAAACATATTCAACGTAAAGAATTGTATCTTTTTCTACAAGCCCCGACGGACTAGACATTAAATAATGAAAATTTACCTGAAGCCAATAAGCCTAAGATATACCGATTCATAACACAGGACATCACACTTGAATTACCTTTCCAGTGACATGAGGTCGCCGTATTCCAATGGTAATGAAGCTTAGAAACAGCCGATAAATAGCACATTTTCTGTGGTATTGAAAAACTGAGAAAATGATTTATAATTTAATCAAGTACCGAACACGATATATTTCGATTGGTACTTCTTCCCTCGTGGCCCTCACATTCTCGTAAGCAGATTTCACGTGCGGTGCACAGAGCTGGTTTCTTCGTCAGACTTTGCCTTCGCTAGAGCGCAATTCGCGAGGCAAGAGGAGCGAAATTCACAGAAGGGCCCCACGCTGCTCCCTTGTCTCCAAAAGAAATGGAGCAGAATTGCAATCCCCGAGCAATGTTATGTTTAATGGTGTGTTTTTTCGAAACACTTAGCGGAGAGCAGAGTAAAACAAAGTCTCTTTAAACTGCCGTACTTCTAGGAAATTAGACAGGAGAGCACGGGTAAAAAAATCTTGGGAGTCAATTTAGGATTCATCGCTGTGGGGTAGTGCTAAGTCACCCCCTTTACAGTTGGGCATCAGCAACCGGGCAGAAACAAAGAATCTTTCTCTCGGGAACTTTGCGGACCCATGAGAATGTTCCCTCCTAAACAAAAAACGGTGATAGGAACGTGGTACTTTACTTACGGGTGAATCGCCGTTCACGGAGATCGAAGTCGACCGATCGAATAAATTTATCACGCACTGTGACAGAGGACAAAGACATTTGAAGTAGATGATATTTACCATTTCTTTGAAAACTGTAGCAGTATATTAGGCTGGAAGACTTCTACTTCACTGCACGTTACGTTAAGTTAATAGTAATTATCCGATGGGAGTGAAAGAGAGCTACGGTCATTTTGAGCATTTATAAGAGGCGAGTAGGATATGGAATGGAAGTTTTCAGGGCACTAGGAAATGGGGGAAGGAAACACGGTGTTGCAGTTTTCCTAGCCTTAACGAAATAAGCCAATTAGAAGCTTACCTTAATTCATTTAAAGAAGGATGCCCAGGGGTCCACGGTATGAAGCTATTACTAAACTCGAGGTTCTATTCTTCGATGCCTGATGCAATCGTTTTCACCGCCTGGCCAGCGTGACTATAATGATAACTTGTAAAGGAAAGCTAGATTTTAATTGGACGGCCTTTTATCTTAAGATAATCATGTAAAATGTAAGAGTGAAGCCGATACTGCGTTCACCAAGAATTGATCAGTGCGAACGACGCTGAATACGTGGGTTGGGATCATCTCGTGCCACATCTCCTTCGGGGAGGAGAATTGTGGGGTGCCGTGCGGGTGGCGATGATGACCATTCCTTCATCACTGCCCTCCTACGTGGGACACCAAGTAAACCCCTCTCCTCCACTTCAGGGGAATCGCAGCCGGCAGATCTCCCGGGGTTAGCGAGGGAGCGGGCTTTGTGGGCAGAGCCGCGGCCGGGATGCCGCAAGCGTTAATTCAATCGCCGTGTATCTTTTGGGACGAGTGAGAGATATGAGGCTGGGGCTTCACCTACGGCTAAGCTCGTACGATATTTAAAGACATCGTTTACGATGCGCGATACCCACCTGATAACGAGATGCAACGCAGAGACACCTTGCTTGGTGATGGCTGTGAAATATTCGGTCGAAACTTTTGAATGGGATAAAAGAAGCCGAGAATATTTGTGTGTATGTGATGGAACGAGTGATATCATCGAACATATTGATGGTCAACCCGGTGACATACGAACGCGATAAAAATTACATATTGGTGTTAATGTGAATTTAGGGGACAAAATGCTAATTAAACCTGTTGAAACTCGATGTAAAAACGATAACCAGAATAGTAGCGAATATAATTTACAAGCGACGTAGATGAAAACTAATTCAACATTCGGTACGAAGATGATACTAAATGAGACTATATTCAGCATTTTTTAAAAACATTAAAGAGAACTTTACGTTTGTGCCTATAAAATTTCAAGCACATAAAATATTTACGATGTAAATGCAACATGTAACACTAAGATATCACGCACTTCGCGAGCACGCGGCGATAATGATTTGATATCGTTTGATATAATTCAATAAGTAAGTTGTCATCAATGTGACACAATATCCTGAGACAAACACTTTCTAAGCAACGGAGGCAGACGAAAAGAATACTCGGTTTAAATTAATTATAACATTCACCTCTTAAATATTAACAATAAAAATAGAACATATATGTATATGAACATATATGGCTGCTCATAAAGTCTTTGAAATACCGTTTGCTATGCAGGAAGCTTAGAACTAAAGGTAAAGAGATGACACATTGACAACGGCAATTAGCTTTATTTATGAGCATTCCAAATAATACTTTGACCATAAAAGTTTTTTCCCTGTAGATGGCGTAAAAGTTTTTAAAAAGTCACAAAGGAATGTGATATAGACACACAATCAGATTTTTCAGATGAACACTTAATAGTTACCTACCAAATGACACCTGACATCATAATTCCATGATCTAGTAGCAGTTATTTGGGGGAGACGACCGACAACGGAGGCCATTGACGCCAGAGAGGATAAGGGGGTAGCAGGGTAAATGCCCAAGTTTTAAGGGAACGGTGGAAGAGTGGAGAGTAAATTTGCATCGGCATTAGCCTCCTCTTAACGGAAGGCGCATAGGGGACCAAGGCATTGCGTTTTATCCGATGGATGGAGTACTGAATTCAAATGGTCTTCACAAACCACTTCAGTGGGGACCGGTATACCAAAGAAAAATCCGCCAACTGCCGGAATTCGACCCCGGGCCCACGAAATGGGAGGCCAGTACTCCAGCCACCACCACAACCCGATCCCCGATACTCAAAATAAGTGATAATAAAAGCAATGCGACGTGCGCGCGACAACGATTTTTGGGAAATATGACAACCCTCACTTAAGGAGGCTCCACCGAATTATGAAGTAGATGTCATTTTTGTGAAAATTTCAGGACACATCATTGTTTGGCCCTTCTATAGATTGGCAGTAAAATAATGAGGCCTTTCCATCATATATGTGAAAAAAAGACGCTGAAAATCAGATATTTTATATGTGGTTATACAGCAGGGCATGGCTCTTGCATTAAAATTTGCAGATTAATATTGTAAAGACAAATGTCGCTTTGACGAAAAACTGATATAAGATGTGCAATTTTGTGTAGAATTCAGTGTTGAATAAAAGTGCTCCCCTTACCACACTTGTTTAATTAATATAAATAAATGTTTGCTCGAAAAAAGCAGAAAAGCTTAAGTTACATGAAAATGGCGCTACATTATATTATTATCGTTTGCAACGGTACCTGTGACGGAACTTGCTTGCTAGCCTATTTACAAAATTAATTTAGGAAAAAACCTAACCAAGGTCCATCTTATATTTTTAATGTAATTCAAATATTTCATTGGTTATTGAAACGATGAAATCAATACCAATGCTTCAAAATAGTAGCAGCGTTGTTGCTGCCAAACAATTTTCAAAAATGAGAATATTAATCTAATTCGAAAGAAAGAGTTGTATTTGCAAGGGATTAGTTTAAAAATATGTAAGAAAATGTGGAACCTATTTTATAAAACGTATTAGCGGGATTGAGCATGCATTCTCACTTTGTAAATTAAACGTGGCAACAACAGGCCAATCATGTTCCGAAGTCAAAATGAGTTAAAAGAGCTTGTAAAAAATAGAATGCAACTACAACGCGCTATATAATAGCATACTCATAAAATTATTGTGTTGCGTTATCGCACAATATAAACGATTCTCCAATTAGTGTTTTTCTGGATCATAATCATAAATTCATTAAATAACACAGCGCTTTTACGGGATTTTGAATCGCGGAGTCACGGTGGAACCTCCTTAGATTCATAAAAAGAGTAGTTTCAGGCGTTATGTGGTGGAATAACATAGTTAAATAAGATTGGCGATTTTCCACAAAGAAATCTTTACTGCGTAATATTTCTTCGTGGAAAATTGCCAATCTTATTCAACTCCTTACATGCATTAGGATTAGAGGTTTCCCACCCCGACTTCAATGGGAACGTGCGTATGCCACCAGACGCAATCTAACAGCTCTGAAGTCCTCCGAAGGCTCCCCAACGGTACCTAAATATTTCGAGCATTGCCGAGTCCGCCGATGGATTGGACGCGCTTGGGTGCGGTGGTGACTAGACTAAGAGCGGGAATGTGAACGGGGACGGGGAGGAGGGATCAGCGGCCCTCCCGCGGGTCGATATCGCGAAAGTGGGGAGTCCGCCAGGGCACACGAGGGGACGGCGGAGGAGAGCCAGGCAACCAGCGAGAAGTCGGCGAGGCTCGCGAGAGGAAAATTCACGCAAATGCCGCCAACGCATCCCCCTCGTTCGTTAAAGTTAAAGTTCGTTAAAGGCTGGTGACAGACACTGGAGCAGAGGTTCACTCTCCCAGGTCTTCCCGTTTCCCACCGTTTCCCTCAAAACCTTCTCCGAGTTTTAGCATCTCAATGCGGCCTGCTCAGACAATGTTGATCCCTACCTTCTTGTGCTATTCCCTCCCACCTCTCGGTGTCGGGATCTATTGCCAAACGGCCTGAGAGCAGATATTTTGAATAAAAGGCATTGCGAGACTGAAGTTTTGAAGTAGGCGTTTCCTAGTGTCTTTCGACGAAAGTAAGCTTTCACCCAAAAGTTCCCTATCCAAAGGATGACTTTTGTGTTTTTACCCGAGAATATCTATTGTTTCCCAAACATGCGAATTTTCCGTGAGATTTGTCATATTTTCCCTTTCTAACGTAGTTCTTTGAGTCTAGTTCTTGGTAGGCAATACTTGCATGACTACATGTCGTGGAATCCCCAAATTTCCTCTTCCCTAGGCGATGCGACATAAGAGGTTGACTAATGTGTTAAGAAAAGACGGGCCTGGGTCTCACAAAATAAGGATTATCTCCAGATATTTCTCATTTACTTGAATTGGGCTATTTTTCAAACAAAACTTTGGTTAAAATAGAGCTGGAGAGAGGAAATTTCCAGAAGCATGCAGGCAAGTAACCGTCTTCCAAAATGTATATCCCCCGCAGTTTAGTCACATCGCTGACCAAATCATAAATTTGAGGTTGCACTTCATGCTACAAAGAGGACATAAATTGTTACTTCATTTAATTCGACGAACAAAAGGGCCAATACAATTTCGGGAGGAGAGTTTCGATATCAGGAAAGCAATTGCTGAAAACTTGTGTGGAGGTCATCTAACAAGCAGGGGCATTTCTGAATACATCCTACCACACAAACAGGAGGCATTAACGTCCCAAATGTTGATTGTTTGGTCTTAGGACAAATTTTACTTACCACAGAAATTCAACGTCAGTTTCTTTCAATATGATATATTGAGATTTTCCAGCGGATATTAGGATTCTTTTCGTTCACATTAACGAGACTGAATTGCTCAATCATCCGTCAATGATCTATAATGTCGAGTATTAGGCGATTAGTACCTTGTGTCACAATAAAAAGTTAGTACATGTATATAACATTTAGAGCCGTGATACATCAGATATTTCCACCGCTTCTGATACATTGCGAATTTTCAAATCATAGGCCGTATATACCAATTGAGGCTTAATATTGCTTCAATTTTCTATTAACGACAAATTAGTAGTTTAATTTCATGCTATGAGGTAAAACTCCTGTTCCTCCCAAAAAAACGTATTTTCCGGATTTAGCGTACAAGAAACGAATTAGATAGCTAGAAAATATTTTGCCATACCATGAGTATCAGATAAAAATCTAGGAAGTAGATATAGAATAAGGACAGTTTCTAATAATAACCTCGTCAGCGGAGATATCCTTGAATATTTTGTCACAACATTTCCTAACATCATCATTGGCAACCACTGCCGGGTGAAAATAAATATAATCCCCAAAATTCATAAATAATATTAACCTTTCGAAAAAGGATGCAGTAATTCATGAGCTAGGAATCCTTACTATTATTCTTTTTAATGCTAAAAATAAACTTAGCCTTACGGTACGTGGTTCAAACAAACCCCTTTGCGATAAAATTAAGCAACTCCTTAAGGTGTCACACGAACACTTCTGATGCACAGTATTGAATTATCCAGGCTCCTATCATATAGCAGGATCATCCGATGCTACTCGCCGAATTTAATACATAGCCCCCTTTGCACTTAAACCATTCCTGGGATAATGCAAACCTTGCAGAAAAACGACCTCACTATCAGATCGCAAGATCTGGAGGAGTCGAGTAAGGAAGAACTCCGGTCACGTAGGAAAAGGAAATAAATGCGGGTATTTAAAAGAAGAAAGGGGAGATGGCACGTAGAGAATGATGGGAAAAAACAGGGGGAGAGCGAGATAGGAACTGCGGCGCGTGAAAGTTGTCGGAGGCACGTCCCGCTCACGAAGCGGCACAGGGTGTCCGCACCATGTTTCAGGGATCGCCCGCTCCACTCCATTATGCGCAGATAAAACGCGAGGGCGGAAATACCGGGGGAGGTAATCCGACACATTCCCCACCTCCCTTTTATTCCGGGGCGACAAATCAAAATGCGCGCGATCAGCATTGCCACGTTTGAATCTGCTCTTCCGAGCGATTTACCACGCCACCACTCCCAGCAGAATTTCTATTTGCCGGCCGTTCTGAGGGCCAAAGCGAGCGGCGCTGGGGGGATGCGGCCGACGGCGGGACGACACTAAGGGTGCTGGACGGAATGGGTAATATTTCCACGTCTACAATCTACTCCGCCATCCATTGTGGGCGGTGTGGAACAAGTACGGGCGGCTTCACAAAAAGTAGAAGCCTCGGTGTGATGAGGGATTGTAGAAAAAAACGTTGCGCATTCGTTTTGACGAAAGGAGATTTGGCCTCTGTACGGCTGTAATGGTATTTTTCAATGTTTGGCCCTGAATTTTGAAACGCTTTACATGATTTTTCACATTGGGGAAAAATTAAGGAATGTAGTTACAACCACCCCTTTAAATAAAATAAAAAAATATACATGGTATTTACCATATCAAGAATAAGAATAATTCATTCCTCTATGAGTATAGAACCGGTTCCCACTTGAGTGCCTAGTGGAGGGCATTTCAAGTCCAGTACTCCGTACGTCGGATGGGACGTTAAACCGTGGTCCCCTTGGCGCCTTTCGTTAAGTGTAGGCTAATGCCGACCCCGGGTTTCTCTCCACCCTTCCTCCGTTCCCTGAAAACTTCTACCATTACCCAATTATCCACCTATCCTATATGACGCAAATACCTCAGCTGTCGGTCGCCTCCCCTAAATAACTAAACCATCTTTGAGTATAAATAATATAAATACAATAAAAATATAAATATAATTTTTTAAATTAAAGGCGAGCTTGCCTGTTATTTGGGTAAGGAGAGGGTGTATAAGTTACAAAATATAAAAGTATAAAATCCCATGAGACGTTCATTTATAATTTCTTGGGTAGGAGATAAAATATGCACGAGCCTCAGTAGAATCGAAATTCAATAGCACTCATTACGAAATTCAGTTCAGCCAACGATCCGGAGAATGATTCAATATACATTTAGGGCGTTTCTTGAAAAAGGAAAGAAGAAAGTAATGACCTAATTGAGTTATCAAAATGCTATATTTGTGTTGGCCTAAATTTTGCACACAAATTCTCCTCCCAGAACCACGCCAGATACTCCAGGGAGTCCATGTCCTTCGATGTTTCGCTGAGCAATATTTTCCCACGCCCCCACCGAACATACGCCATTTATTAGCGGGCGGTTGAAAGGAAACGTTTTATTTTCCATTCCACCCCCTCGTCAAATACCTCCATGGCCGACACGATAACGAGGGCGGGGCAGGTCCAGCGAGCGGTTAAGCCGGTGCGGGGGGCTTCGAAAATAAACGAGGCAGCGCGGATGATCCATCCATCTCGTTCCTCCGCGGGAAAGGAAGGCAATTAACCGCTTCCGACCGCTTTCCGTAAGGCCGGAGCGTGCCCTCTCCCTCACACCCCGTGTTACATACAAATCGAAGATGAGAAATGAGACGTGAGGCAAATGCCCGGGCTCCACCGGATCCCAAAGGACTCCGTACCAGCGATTCCCACGCTGTGACTCCCGCACCTCCCGCTGGGAAAAGGGCTGCCGCTCTCCGATGAGTGCTGACTCCTATGGCGGCCCTGGACGTTGATCAAGGGACGATTGTTCCACGAGAGGGGCGCGGTGCGGGTAAGACGGCTAGCGCTGGAGTTCCTGCAACCCCCGGAGTTGGTAGGAATGGGATCAAGTGGCTGGCCCCGCGGTGCACATCCTAGACCATACTTATAATAAATGCTGCATCTTACAAATGGTGTGACTCATCGAGCACTTTTGGCCAAACCCCTTTAAGAAGGGGAAAGGTAGAATCGTGGTTCTAAAACTAGGAAATAAAATAGCTTGATCCACGGTGGGGAATAACACACAAGAAACTATACGTTAACAGATAAACGAATTGCGGATGCCCTGATCACCGGTGATGTTCGTTCCCAACCACAAAAAATGATCGGTGACACAGTCGTTTGATTATGTC
This sequence comes from Platycnemis pennipes, assembly GCA_933228895.1. Classification (NCBI taxonomy): domain Eukaryota; kingdom Metazoa; phylum Arthropoda; class Insecta; order Odonata; family Platycnemididae; genus Platycnemis; species Platycnemis pennipes. The sequence continues at coordinate 99,138,230 of OW121846.1, read as the reverse complement.
GATGGAGGCAGGTAATACTTGGTGGAACTTAGTTGCACTGAACTTGTTAAGAAGAATTACTTTGCACTATTCCAGAATTTTAATTTATTTTACCTATGGATTTTGAAATCTGAACGTCATTGTCAAGGTATATAATGCTCAACTGTCGTTTAAGGCAATTATTAATTAACTTAGTGGGCATAAAAGAAGCGTCGTAGGATTCATTATCATGGGAAGAGAATTATTTGTTCAATGTATCTAAGTCTCCAAAAATGGATTAAGAATACGATTTAAATAATAACGTTACATCTAGAAGGCGTTTGCCATGGTTAGGCAATCATGGACAAATGAAAAATGAAAACATTTCAAAGATATCAATGATAAAAAGTACTATAAATTCATTGAATGTTTTCTAAAAGGGGTTTAAATACCATGGCATTAGAAAGGAAAAAAATAGTGTCAGTGTGCAAGAACATCGACGTCTCTTGGCTTATTTCCTTCAGTGGTACACCAGTCTCTAGGTAAAGGAGGGGTAGAGAGTACTTCTAGTGTTGATTTCTATTTATAGATGAAGACCTAAATCATGGACCCTTTGGTTTATTTACAAAATATGATTAAGCCGGAAAGGTGTTTAGCTCAGTTCCTCGTACTCTGTTCAAACGATAATGATCCCACAATAAACCACACACCTATCTCATTTGGCGCAACTGCCAATCAGAGCAATTTTTTTCCTGTTGAGCGTACCTTTTCGCAGCGTGGAGAATTTCCAGGAGTCTCTTTCGGGAGCCGCCGCGTTCGGAACTTTTTTGTCCGAGCTTTCGCGTCCTTTGCATGCCGCATCATCAGCGTGAGTTACCTGTAATGCACCCTGAGAGGTAATACACCCTTATGATGTGGCCTGCAATGGACGCGAAAGCTAGGACAATAAAGCTCCAAACGTGGTGGCTCCCGAAAGAGACAACTGGCGATTTGTTTCCTCCTTTAGAGTAAAATAAAAAGTGTTTTTTTGTTAATATGAGGCCTAATACGAAACTGCCAATATTAAATTTAATTTATTTTAATAATATGAATCATTTTAATAGCTATACTCTTCGGGTGAATGCACAAACTAACATTTTACTTTTCTCCTTCTTCTTCATTCTCTAATCCCCTTGTGTTGTTAGGCATCGGGGTCCCACAACCACTTTCTAAATTCCCTGCTGTTCCGATCTTCACTTCATTTATGCTCTTCCCACGCCGGGCTGCCGATCTCTCCACATAATCTTCCCACTCCAGCCTTGGTCGTCCTCTTCCTCGCCATCCTTCTGGCCTTGCCTCCATCGCCTCTCTTGGCTCCCTTTCCTCCTTCATCACAACCACATGCCGATACCACAAGCCCCAAGATTTGTCTTTCCATCGCTTCAATGATTGAGTCTCGCTGCTATACCGGTGGCAAGCCGGTGCTTGTCTCTCAAGCGACAAGTTGGAGGAGCCGGAGGTGTTTCAGCCTCGTAAATAACGTGGGTCTATCTGGCCCGGGTGGCAGCACCCTGAGAAGGCGGAGAAGATGGACTTAGGTACGGCTGAACTGGCGGTAGAGGGGATCCGACTGATCAGAGTTAAACAGGATGGAAACCACTGCCTTGTGTTTTGAAGAGGGATATTTGAAGACTAAGGGAGATTCTGCCAATCCTGGCCAAAAACGGCCAAACATTAGGCTCCGGAGGCAGCCCCTCCTATCGGCTAGCTCGGTAGGGCCAATAACCCACTTGAGTGAAACAAATTATTCAATCAAATAGAGAGAGCCGGATGGATCATACTTTTCAATTGACAAACTTACAGCTCATTTGATATTTGGCAGTCATCAATGTTTCACCCCTAACATTTGTTCATGATTACTATGCTGATATGAAACTTGATTAGAATCATAATTATTTCATTAAAATTTGGTATGCAACATTCATTGGCGAGAAAAAATTGCATTAACGGACACTGGTTTTCAAGCATTCTTAATAGTTAATTGCTCAAATATGAAAATACGCGTCATAAGTTTGATATCTCTGAAGCACTTCCATCGTAATAAAAATGAGTGGTAAGGATTTGGTCGGAAAAAACCTTACTACGTCACCTGTAACTGATTTCGCGAAAGATCACTTCCAGTGGTATTGCAGCGTTTGAAGCGGTGAACGAGTACAGGGCCACTAGCACACTTGAGGCACTCCTTCTGGAAGCGTGATACACTTTATGACAAACGATGAGAAGTGTCACTAAACCTCTGCTTGACAACCGTTAAAACTCGCTAGGGCGGGCTTAATGGATGAAGGACGCAAAAGGACGCATTCCTAAAACGACAGTCAATGATAAAATGTCCATGGCGGTGGTGGCATGAAATTACTGCGGAAAGAAACAATGATTCATTTTAGTCACCCGCGGAGGACACGGTGGGAGGGAGGGAGCCTGCAGTATCCAACGAGGTGGGTCCAATACTAAAAAGCATCAAGGGTTCACGATTTTTTGGTCCCACCATAGAACCTGGAGGCAAGAAAATTTACGATGCCCAAGACAAATGAACACTTCTCACACAAGTACATACTGTTATACGTGCGCGCACTCCATCACACACACACATGGGAAATAAACCGTCCTTTTCGTTCTATCTGCTTTAGTTGATCTTTTTCCTGTTGTAATTTGGCATTCTTCCAGCCTTTACACCTTTATTTGAAGAAAACAGGATGCTCTAAACCTACCAATATTGGTCTTTCTCCGTAAATTCATCGTCGAGGGAAAATTGAGATGAAGTTACAATATTCATATCAATGGAAGCGATCCAGCTCGTATGCCTTTAACATAAGGTGAGTTTCATCAACGAGGACTGCGATAATTGCATCAAATATGAAAAAAAGAATGAGCATGCTGTACTGACAACATAAAAGAATAAATTCTACATAGAAAAAAATCATTTACCTCGGCCGGGACTTGAACCCGGAAGTTTACTAACGATTTTTTCTATTTGAATTTTCTGCTGTTTTGCAGTTTCATTGGGTAACGCCTTTCTGGTTTTCGCGGCTAATTTTGAAGCTTGTGGCTACATAATAGATGAATGAATACGTACGCTGTCAAAAATATATCTATTGGAATGGATAGTTTTCCCATAGGGTGAGGGAGATTGGGAAGGCCATGAGGTGTGACTCGGAGTTGCAGCACTACTACTAAATACTCTTCCGATACGCATTCGCAGAGTCAGTCGGATGCAGCCGTGACGGATGGATGGCCGCTAACCCCTCTCTTCAGCCACCCTGATCCCATTGTCTATTTGCCCAGCGGAGGAAGGATGCTTGCCCCGGGCATCGAATGGGTCCGGCGGAAATAATAAGGCGAGGGCTGGGTGGAGCGCCCGCCGACAGCTCCCCACACGAAAAAGCCTTCTCAGCGCCAACCTACTGTGGAAACCTCGACTCGAAATCCCTTGATAATCATGCAGCAGGGGGAAATTGACGACGTTAAGGACAGGAGGAGGAAGGCGGAAGTGTTGGAAGTGGCGTGAGGAGATCGGTCATGGGTGACAAAGGATGGTGAGGATATTAGGGCCGAGTAAGTAATGACTATAGCATCTGTGCCTTCGAAAGCCTTAGTAGACCAGCTGACCTAGTGGAAGACTGTTAAATGAATGGTCTCGAGTTCGATTACGACTGAAACGTCCTGAAAAAACTAAATCTCTACCTATTAACAGTGCTCTTTTTCTAACCACCAATATGTCGTTGGAAACCGCAGAAGTAAGGATGTGTCCACTGCCCCTTTAATAGAATCTGACAACCTACCACATTCACCGCTGGTTGAAGAGAGATATGCCTTCATCTAGGGTATGTGCCTTCAAAAAATGGAAGATTTAGTGTCAAGCGCCCCTTAATTCACTTCAAAACGTTAGCAAACGTGTAGACAACTAGCGGTAGGCAAACAGCTTTGGACAGCACCAAAGGAGGAATTTCAAACCATGGAACCGACAACCGCTGCGATATGTGTAACGCGATGCCCGCAGTTCAATCAATTGAAAGCACTAAGGGAAACAAAATGTTTAACTATAAAAATGTTCCTTTTAAAAGAACTTATTTAAGAAGATATTTTAATATCCGAAAGTGAAATCCTAATAACATTTTCATAAGCATTTATTCGGGTGAATCACCCCATTCAATATAGACGTGAGAGGGTAAGGAGTTCTTTCCATTTTTCAAAACTGCAAACTACTTACTACAAAGTCCCACGTATTTCGGTAAATTGCTGAATTATCGTAAATCACTCCACTTCTAATATTTGCGGTTTTACTGAAAAAATAAAGAGACCTGCAATCAACAGTTTCATATAGGTCAATAGCCATCAAGTGATTTTAATACTACAATAAAACTTCTATCCGAGAGCCCGGAAGAGCTTACCAATGTGGAAAATTTATTTTCACTTCAGACTAAAAATTCAATAGATATTTTTGACCCGAAATATGTGATCTAAGTACGGACCATGGGGTGAGTAGGGATGGTCAAATATTGGCTAAAATCTTCACCAGTGATCATTTTGACCACTACTGATATTTTTGTGAATCATCACCTAAAACGTTTCATTCCAGTTTTAACGCAAATTAATTCCGCAAGCGAGATATTAAGAACTAATGAGAACTAATAATAATGTGGGTCGAGGAGAGAGGTCACGTTGAGCCACGGAGCTCGGGAAAGGGTCGCGCATCGTCGCCAGCAGGGTGTGTCCTAACCTTCCCGAGGTGGGACACAACCTTCGGCGATTACCTGTGACATGGTCCCAGATATTCACTTTTCACCCAAAATCTTTTTGTTTTCCTGGCAGGAGTAGGAATTTTTTACAAATGTGTCGGATGGGACTAAAAGAATATCTACAAATGATTACCTGCTGGGACAACTTGACTTGATAGGGTGGGAAGAATAAGTTGTCCTTGGCGATGCAAAAATTGAGACATCTACATCTACATAATACCCTGCAAGCTACCATAAAGGTGTGTGGCAGGGTGTGAATTCTCACTAAACATGTAGTAAATATCATACATAAAAAAGGATTTGTATTTATATACTGTTCTAAACTTCACTAATTGAAAAAGATAAACATAAAAAAGTAAACATGCAAAAACATGCTATTAGTTGGGTTAGCATTAAGTACTCATATCAACATGCAGCTACCAATGCCCTCCATTGCTCTACTCGTATTGAATATATTTACCGTTATTCATATCCCTGATATTACGAGGAAAAATGGAGATTTTTAATCTGTCATTTCGACAAACAATTTCTCTAATTTTGTAACTATGGTCCAGACTACCATAGGAAGTTGAGGTTTGCTAAATATTTTGAACATCAACAATGAAAATATGGTCTTGGGATTTTTTAAGAGATTAAGTCTAAATTTGAACTTGCGATCTGAAAATGATTCCCAATTTAATTTAATAGACTGGTTACGCTAATAAGGTTATCGTACCGTCCCTTTACAAACCTTGCCAATCTTCGTTGCACACGTTCAAGTTCATTATCACATCATACCCACATAGTTCCATAAGTAGAACAGAATAATTGCATTAAGCCTTTGTCTATCAGGTAAGTAGATCATATAAACGAAAGTGTTTGAAAAAGAGGTACAAACGTAAGACAAGGTAAAATAACATGCGAAAGTTTCCACTACCGGAGTAAAAGGTGCTGATAACCTTGCTTCGAATTTGGCTAACCATAACATTTGCTAAAGAAATTTCACTGCAACAGAAATTAATTTAATCAGGTTATCTGTAATTACGGATGAATGATAAAATACACTGCCACCCCGAAGGCCTAAAGCAGTAAATACAGACATTACCCATGGATGCCGTGACCAGGCTGATTAACTGTTTCCGCAATTACATGGGTTATTTTTTTCCTTCTAGCGAGAGGACGGATTCTAGAAGACAATTTGGAACCGAAGTCGAGAGGCTGCAACAAAAACAGGGCCGACGGGGAAGAGAAAGACCCGGACGACGGGAAAAGAAAACATACAGGAAAATAAACAAAGAAGGGACTTAAGTTTCCGGGAAAAAGGCCGCGGAAGGGAGAAAGGTCGCATAGGAAGAAGGCACAAGCAAGAGAACGAGAGAGAGAACAACGCTGAGGAGAATTGCAAGGAAGGGATGGAGCAACAAGGGGAAGTTCAGAGAAACGGTGGATGAAAGTTGGAAGAGGAGGGATGGAGAGAGGTGTTCCGGGTGGAGCGGAAACAAATCGTATGGGAGAGGCCGAGGAGGCAGTAACGCACGGAATAAGCGATGCCCAGGGGTTGTGGTACGAATCGGAACGACACTAAAGTTTGCAATTCCACAATAGAATTTGGCTCAATGTTGTAGGGTGTTTTCTAAGTTAGCTATCTTCGTTGTCGAAGACATGAAGGTAAGAATAGCAGAGCACTGTAAAAGCCAAACCTATGTAATAGAGCTGTAAACTTTTCAACATAATAGCGATGTTCACCCTCATAACCATTCAGGTGCCCAATTGATTTCTCAAAGCAGATTTTGTTGCTCGTGGCCATTGTTCTTTGCACAACCACCTCAAATCAGATGCATGATGTTGGGCGCAACGAAAGCATGATGACTGAAAATGAAGTTACTTTTGGAAATCGCAGGGATCTTCATTAGCCTTTCATACTGCCACAAAAATTTGCGTATTGCGACTGAGACCGTCAGCTATAACATTATGACCTTTGTTAAAGCAATTTAAAATGCATTACTTACTCTTTGAGGCCACATTGGTTTGACAGGAATGTGTTCGTCGTAAATAACAACATTAAGCTCATACTAAGCTTTCTACCGGCCAGGGCATAAGGCTTGCGATGATTGATATTCAGGGACCAACTCTCCCTAGATGATTATCTGTTACTGATCAGTGCACATGATCAGCAATCGTATATTATTGATGACTAAAAGTTTCCCTTCATTTATTTTCTTTAGTTTCCTCAGATATGAGTGACAACAGGAGGATGGAAAACTGGGCGATTGATGAAAAACTAATTTTAACATCCCTCACTATCTCATGATATGTAGAATTACAATAAGTTGATTTTTATCAAATATCGATGACACTTGCTTTTTTAAAGCTTCTTTATTTGCATAAAAGTGGAAAAATATTTCTCAAGCATATATGTCGTGATGCTAATTGTGCAAAACTCAGGTAATATAGACGTTAACTCAGGTAATATAGAGGTAATATATATAATATACAGCAAATTTTTGTCACGAAATTACTAGTGAAATTTTTTTGCGGCATGTAATTGGAAAAGTTTTTATTTCTGAAGGAAACAGACTGCTACGCTCGGCGTAAATCTAACCTTCGCACCTCTGCAATGCAACCTCACTGGTCATCCCCGGAATATTTGGAAAAGGGGAGTCTAAGGGACTCTTGCAGGGAAATGGCATATCCCCGTAGTTTCCCTTTAACCCCTTGTCGCCCATGGTCATTGACCAGTCCATGGCATTCCCTTCACCCGCACCTTCTTGTTCCACGCCTTCTGCCGCTCATGTCCCCGACAGCCGGAGCCACGGAAAGGAAGGCACGGAACGCACATCGTCAGATTTCAACAGGATAGCTGGAAGCTCGGACGAATTTTATTGCTGCCGGATTGACCGCAGCGTTCCTTCCGAGTCATCTGGGTGGACCGGGGTCGTCGATTTCCCGATATTATGCGCACCGTAGACCTCTTCCCTGCCCCAGTGAGTCCGAGGTAGGGCAGACACGTATCTAACTGGATATCTAAAAATTGGACTACGTAAAAAATTTTGTACGTCAATAGGGATTAATGAGAAGTATGTCATAAAAACACGTAGGGGATATCAAATAAAAAATAACTTCGCGCAGAAAACAAAACCTACTGACAAAAATGCTTCAGAAAGAACATACTTCGCTGTACCCGAAGATATAATTGGATGATTGATCTTCTCTGTCTATTCAGAGTGTACAGGAACAGGCCAAGACGTACATAGAAATACTAATGGCAGTTGTATGTAAAATTGAGGTGTCATATGAAAGCAAAAATACACATAAGCAAAATTGCAATGTAACTGTAACATAAACAACTATTACAAGGCAACACAATAGTAATTGTACCGCAAGGACTGCCAATTGCATATTTCTTCGGGGTAACAATTGACGGTAAACATATTGATAATAAATTCGTAGTTATGATATATTTGCTATTCGCAATACATATTCATACATGCAAGATGCTAAAGCCATCATTCAGTGAGTCGAATTAAAAGCCAAAATATTGAGTTACAAGTTAAAATTATTACAAGATCAGGATGCAATTAACAACCATTGTGCTCACGGCTCGAAAATAGCAGGATCTCACCAAAATCATTCTTAGTTTCTGTTGTAAATGACAAATCTTTCATTGAAACATTTCCATTTCGGATTTCACAAATACCAACATAAGAAGCTTAATTTTATATCCTCGTAGATCATTGAAACGCCAGCATCCCAAAAAACGTAACATTATACATTTCCTACTTACTGCTTTCTACTACTTACATCAACGAAGATAAGCATCTGGTTGCCGTACACATTTCAACTAAATGAGCTTAACATGCATAGTTATAAATTTGCTAATTGATTCACCTCAAGCATTCACAGCCTCATCTAAATGCCATTCATATCATTTCAAGCATCCCACTCGGGAATATTCCATCCGCCCGGATTCTACCCAACTGTAATGGAATCCTTCAGCCCCCAGAGAAAAAGTTGAATGAGTACGCAAACACAATTTGGGTTAAGAGCATTTTCAGTAGCTTAGATGAGCCAACTACTTCCCCTCAAACAGTAAGAACTATCTACATTAGTTTAGCGGAATACGCTCCCTTGTAGAAAAATGAGATACGGATGACCGTGATTAAATTCCGCCAACTGTTTTTTTGAGTTGCCTGAACTAGGAAGGGGCAAGATAAGCTTCAGTATCTCTCTAATTCCCTCTTTCTTAAGTGATTCACTTATTTATTTACTCAGAATAACAAAATCCGTCCGAGAGGAAGGAAAACAAAGGCACAGGAATAAAAGAGGAAACGGATGACTGTATGAATTTGGATCAGATAAAATACTGAGGCATATTTTTTTTTGAGCAAAATTCTATAAAAGATTAAATGAGCACTTTACCCGTGTAAAATACAACGTCTAATTAGAGATGAAAAACTAATTCCTTTAAATAAAACTACGCCCGAAAGACCAACGTCGTATGATTATCAATAGATTTTTCACTGGTGGATGAAGTCGATTTTGTAAGGCAACTTCCTATCATAAGATTTTACAACAGACACGTTTGTTGAAAGCAGTTAGTTTTTCAAAGTAGATGGCAGGACAGAGGCCGCAAGTACACCCATTGTTTTGGAGACAATTTTAGTGAACGGAACAACTTTCGTGAACAATTCAAATTTTATATAATTTTAAAGGGTACGGCCAACCTTATTGTCACATATTTTAACGGTAGTCTTTAACGCTTCATTTCAAAAGACCTTCAAAGTTCAGTGTATAATGGAAATACGAGTTCATGGCAAAGGTAAGTCTTCTGTACTGAGAATCCATTCGTTTCAGGGGTATGTCCATTCTGGGGGAAAATAGTTTCACCAACTTTTCAGTTCGCCTCCCAGGTCGGCTTGTAGTTGGTGTCCGTGACCAAGACGTTTATAGTTCACAGAACGATTCCAAATCCACAACGGTGCCCGAAAAGCTAGGCCAAATACACTTCTTCCCAAGATTCTTGGGAAAAAAGTAATCAGAAGTTATTTGTTGCTTGTTTCTTATATAAAGAGCAGACCTTCCATTAGTTTGAGTTAATTTTAACTTCACTGTAATACCAGGTTCCGGTGTTTGTAGTGCTTTGGTTAAAGCCTGAGTTTGAAAAATCAGATATCACGTCATCTACGAGATATTTACCATAGGCGAGAGTCTGGTGGAATCATTGTTTACAATTCGGACCGCAAATGAGGCAGGCAGGTTCAGTAGATCTGTCTTAGCTGAAGAATATTTTAGTATGTCAATATGTAAGTCACCACACATAATAACACCACTAACACATACTTTTAGAACATATAAAAAGGCATCATTTAACATCTGGAGTAATTCAGGAATATGGCCATCGGGAGGACGATAGATAGACAACAATTCAAATGACGTTATGTTTACTTCCAGGAAGGCTATTGAGCATCCAAAGATCTTTTCAACACTACTGTTAAATTCACAGCATTTTTATTTAAGCAGGGTCTGGAATATATAGCAACCCCTCCACATTTGTGGTTTCGACGAGAGAAGAAGGAGATAAGGTTGAAGCCTTGGATTCTGAAAGTGGAAACTTCTGATTCTGACAACCAATGTTTTGATAGTATTGTATGTCAGGAACAAGGCTGTCAAGTAAAATTTCCAACAATGGCCGTTTTTTTCAAGGCACTGAATATATTTACATAAAAAACCACAGATGTTGTGGTTATTTCAAATTGATTCACTTTTGGTCTGTGACATTGATCAACAGAACTTCTAATATCATTACTACTATTCTCGTTAAACTCTTTAGTTTTCATTTCATTCACTAAGTCAATACTTTGTTGGATTTGGGAGTAAAAATGCCTCACTTGCAAATCAAATGGCCATTTATCACAATAAATAACTTATTCTTATAGATGGAATGGAACACCAATTTTAAATCTGGCATTAACACCTTTTGGTTCATGTTTACTCACTGTTGAGCAGCCATTGGGGAAAATTGCATTGGAGAAAACTTTAAAATATCTCCACAGTTTTTCCACCATAAAGCTTTTCCAGATGAGGCCATGCTTTCTTCACTCCCATAAGGTAAGTCATCGACTTATTTCTTACCACGACGACTTGCCGGAAACGACAGTGAGCCACACTGTCGTGACCTCCAAGGGCTTCAAGGGCATTTGCATGATGTTGGGCAAAATATTTGGAAGACCTAATCACACCACGATCATTCTCCGCCAACGTCACTATATTTTTCTTTTCATTCGTCACCTCAATCCACTCACCTGGAGATGTCGCACTGTTTCCTACATCCGTACCATCTTTTTTTATCGACATTATCGTCATTAATCACAGGAAGACTCAATTGGACTTCGCTACAGGATATAGATCCACCGGTTATGTCAGATTTTTCAGATTGTTTGACAAACTTGCAGTAACTGGTAAATAATCACGGGGCACAATTTTGAGTTCGTTTTTTCAAGACTAGTCTCGGGATTAACCACAGGGGAAGCCAATTTGTATCGGAGGTCCTGAACCGCAATACCATCCTGACTCTTTGTCATGCCTGTAGTATTGAAATGTTTCGATCGTCTCAACTCAAGTACGTCAGCATCAAGAGTTTTCACAATACCATTCTGCTGCTTCAAGGTCTCGGTACACTTAAAAAACTCCGATCCTAGATGTTTTACCGTATCACGCAAATCATTGTGTTTTGTCAACAGCAATTCCAGAACGATTTGTACGTGCTGCATTTGGTGGGAAGAAAGCACCAAGCAGTTCTTGCATCTGAAGACTAATTCCTTCGATTTTAAAGCATTCCTAGCCATTTAACTAACATTAAATCATTGCAGATGAAATTGCGATAAGCGTAAGAACTCATATAAAACTATTTCCATACTTTCATCAAGATTTTCCGAATTGGTACCGCAATTTTTACCCTTATCATCCGCCATTTTTGCGCACCCCGATGGAGTATATTGCCATCACCTTAATTTGTCCAGAATGATCGGAAGATCGGAGATACTATGAGAACTACAAACTAGCTAACACACAATTCTGATACTAGGAGAGTAGTCACCAGAATATTGGTTTGGAGTAGTGTGAGCGCAATAGAGTGGGTGTGGGCCTATTAATTCATAATGCATTTACGATTACTTGACGGATAATATGAAGATGTAGACTCTCTCTCTCTGTTTTTTACAGTATAGAGCTTTTAGTAATAATCACGAATTAAACAAATAAAATTAAATTTCTTTTTAACGAATGCTGAATTACTTTTCATCCTATTTCAACATTAAACACCCTTAGTTTACACTGGTCCACGCCTTCCGTGAAGAGTGGGAGAGGTGACCTTCCGTCTCATAAGCTTACACTCCTCGGACGTGAGTCTCAAGTCTAGAATTTCCCTCCCCCTTCCCTGCAATCATCCATCGCACCTCCCGCCAACTCCAAATCCGGAGAATCACATAAATTCGTATTATGCTCCGTTGCTATTGTCACAACAGGTCTTTACGTTACCTCTGCACATGTTGGAGGGCGATCATCTGCCAAGGTCGTTTGGCGCAAACAGGACAAGCAGTTTGTTACGGAATGGTAAAACTGAAGAGATAGAGAATGATAAGAAACTTTACACCAATATTAGCTCAAGGAAATGAATAATTAATTGCCTGAATGTTTCGTCAATGATTTCGAGGATATGTCTGAAGGATGAATCATATAGGGACAAAAGTGGATGTCGTTTTTCACGATAGGTACATTTTTTGGCGTCTTATCCCATTCTTAATTACGATCTTAATGCTTATATTAAAATGACATCTTTGAAATCGTGTTTTTTTCTCCGATTAACAGTAAACATGTCCTCTTTAGCTACGAATACCGGTATAAGTATGAAGCCTACCCCTATAATACTATTTTAACCACCAATCACAGGAAAACTACAGAAAGACCAAGCGTGATCTATTTCCTGAGTCTACTAAAGGTGTCTCAAGATTCTAAAGTATCAGTCGTCCAGTAATAGTTATAGGTATTTAAAAACTCAGAATTTGTAATAACCGTGCTAATATCTTTCCGTAGCAGATACTGAAAGTTTACAGATATTATTGCCTAAATCGTGGATAACACATTGACGAAACATTGTCGCAAGGGCGCGTCAACAAGCTCAACAAGCTTGACGAATCAACGGTAACGGACTAATATCCTATCCATGCATGATATTTTTGTCTTGATTACGTTAGGCAGTGTAATGCAAGCCGTTGGAATACCTAAAACCTAAACCAGCAAAGTATGCCTTATGGGAGTCATAGAGCAATTTTTGAATGAAATCATCGACAGCGAGACTGCTTGGTGTACAGATAAGCAATACTAAGCATCTTGATCTTCGTTATAATTTTTTCGAGATGTAAAATAGTCAGATTTAAAAATAATATCCAGACGCGAAAACAGCCAGCTTCAACTACCGCAATGTATGCTTGATCTTAGACCGATAGCATCGTTCAACTGTCAAATACTCTCGTCCCATAGATTAGAGCGTAATCGATTTTAAGGCGATACCCGGCATCTCATGATATTTCCATGAATCATAGGAACGGTGAGGGCCTTCATCCGATCAGTCTCACCGGCGGCTAGGTTCAGATGGCCAAGGGGCAAGCCAGCGAGGTAGTTTCCCGTGGTCTTGTCGCAGGGTAAGGGAAGCGGAACGGACGAGGCAGGAATTCGCGGCGCCTGCTGCGGAGGAATCTCGGCAGATACGACGGAAAATGAGAATAATTAAGGAGGAGTTTATGCCGAGGTGTGGCATGACCGTGAGATAACGAGCTCTAGAACGACGTCCTCAAGCGCTGAGAGTTAATTGAACAAACTCAGGGTTAAACACGTCCTCCATCGTAAGTGTCGGGCGGTACGTTTACGGCGTTTTCTTTTGACGCCGCGTTAGAAAGTGCCCTTAGGTGCCCTGCAGTGGTATTTGTGCGCCGTCATTAGTTAATTAGGGTGGCCCTGCAGCTGTAATGTGTCTCGAGGGTGGGTTTCTTCAGCTAAGATATAACATTTCTTACTCAAAGACCTTTTCTCACGAAGTGTTGCTTTCTGAACGTACATCACCAAATTCAATGAGAGATCTGCTTGAATAGACGAATCCACATTTAAATGTCACAATTCATCCTTTACTGTAGCACATTGTTAGTCTATGGCCTAAGCAAGGCATTGCCACCGAGAATAACGATTCCGTGCAATTAAAATTTGGAAGCTGTAAGATTATTTGCCCCACAAGCCACGGTTCCGTGGTTTTCTTCGTGACCTACTAGATATTATTTTCCTTTTTTGCAACTTTAATGTCATACCATTACTATTATACTCTGGGGACCGACAAAATAGTAAAGTTGGTCATTGAAAAGTTATTTTTTTAAGCTTATAATCCATATTAACTCCTACGCACAAAGAAATCGATGGCAGCGCCTAAAATAGCTATAGTAAGAAAATTTACCAATGGAATGAGGCAGATTTATTATGTTTTGGTGCTATAACTTCAGGAGGACAGAAATGAAAAATTAATTAAAACCTTTCTCATTGCAATTAATGGCAGAGGAGTCTTTGGTGAAACATTCGTAATGCGAAAAACATCAACATTTTATCGAACAAAACACGTTTTAAAATTGGCCGTAAGGTAGAAAGTAAGTGGAGAATCAAGTAACTCATCTCCGTTTTTCCTTACCAGGTGATTCATTTTATGGGATTTATGAATTTAGTTAGTAAAGCCATCTAATTCACAACATTCTCGATTTTGCCTCGGCCCGAGATCCCTTCTACCAGTGCTTAGATCCGTTTATGATGAAATGCTCCTTCGCTCTCTCGTAAAAAAGGAAAATATGATGCAAAGAGAATACATTACACAACCAAGAGATTGTTTTCATAAAATAATAATAAGGACGTGAGCACCTTTCCCGGCTAAGCATGTTGAATAAAAAATCACTGGTACAATCTCCACACCTTAATCCCTTCCACACCTCCGACCATGGTTTCGGCGCGTTATGCCATCATCAAGGCCCCTGTACCGAAACCATGGTCGGAGGTGTGGAAGGGATTAAAGGTTGGAAATTGTACCAGTTATTTTTTATTCAACATGGATATCAACCGTTTCCACAAAGTAAATGCCGATATGCTCTTACATTTTCCCGCTAAGCCTCCGCACAGGACATGACTAAGTCATTCAGGAATTAAGATTATTTATTGCCCAGCACTCTCATCGTGTCCTCAGCCCGGACGCCAATCCACGAGATTTGACCTTCGCACATTTACAACGGGAATAACAGGTGAGAAAACCCCATTCTGAGAGTTTTCATTGCTTTAAATAGGCCTTACCTATCAGTGCCAGTATAAAGTCAAATTCATGTTCTTAGAAATTATTTTATTTAGGATTTAAACCTCTTGCTTAACAATTGCTAGTTCTTTAATATTATAAAGCGCATGTGTAGACTCAGCAAAAGTGAAAATTTTGCTTTAGGAACTGGTAAAAATCAAATCCTTACTTTTATTTTAAACCTATTACTCACTAATTGTACCAGCAAAAGAAGCCATGTAAAGAGTAATTGGTGATGCAATGATGATGATGTAATGAGAGTGTGATGATGATGTTCCTCAATTATGTAGTTGTCAGAATAGTTTAGTAGATTCTTGAGAATAGTGTTTACAAACCCATTAATATTAGCCAAAATATGATACACGCTTCCCTTCAAGCAAATGGCGCTATGTATGACTCTATCATGTACTCTGCCAGCATCGATTATTTTTCAGGATATTTCCTCCTTTACTCAGGGTGATGATTTTTCCAGTCCTCATAAAACGGTACTTTCTTGAAATATGTGAAAAATACCGAAAATTATCACTTGCATACCATTAACTTATTTGCAGTTCCTGTTTTACATAGTTTTCCAGAGCATTAAATTGAAAGAGGGACTCCCTTAAAGAGAATAGAACCAAAAGTTCACACCTATTCCGGTACCAATAACTGTAACGTTTTTGAGAGAGCATAGAACCGAAAGTTTACACCTATTCCGGTACCAATAAGTGTAACGTTTTTGAGAGAGAATAGAACCGAAAGTTTACACCTATTCCGGTACCAATAAGTGTAACGTTTTTGAGAGAAAGTAAAACCTGCGGGATAGCGTCTACCATCGAAACTGAAGAAATGCGTTCCAAAAAGTTAACGCGAGGTCAAGGGCCCACCAAATCTTCGTAACTCCGCGAATTGACCCCTCAGAGCATACCCTCGACCGATAACTCCCCTTCCCACCACCTGTACCCTATAACGAATCGACGAGTTCATCTGAAGAGGCAGTCCGTGGGAACAATTGGTCCATTTGTGCGATTCCATAAATGTCCCGATCGGATCTCTATCGGCCGCATAACGGACTTCCTGCCTCTCGCGCACACCCCCGCACACGGAAATCGTGACGAAGCCCTCTCCCCCCCGCATAGGAGCTCAATCAATCAGCTGGCTTTGGCGTGGGGGGCTGCACGGGGGAAAGGGGTCCTCCTCCATTCGATCTACACTCTCCCGCACGAATCAGCCGTCGGGGTTCGATCGGACGGGCTCCTTGTTAGGACGCCATTTTGTCCCGACCATACCATTAATGTGACCGATAAGTGGCCACTTAGTGGCCGCCCACTCCAGACCTTCTACCTAGGGTTCTCCTAGGGTTCATGCCGCCAACCCGTGGAGGGGGCAAGCGAGTACCACACCGCTCACGGTGGAGTGGGCCCTCCGAGCCCTATCTGCTCACGGAATCCCTGGTTGCGGCCGCAAGTTCGCGATGTCCCGATAAGGACCCCGCCGTAGGGCCGGCGACAATGTGTGTCTGGGGCGGGGGTGGGAGGAGGGAAACCACGTGCAGGACGGAGGAGAGAGGGGTCCTCACGCCCGCCTTCGGCTACGTGAGGAAGGGCGGGAAGTCGAATAACCCCATCTCGCGCCAGTCCGCCCCACGCTGGAGGCGGCCTAAGCGGACGGAGGGGGGGATGGCTGGTCGATTGAAAGATAAACCGCCGAAACGAACGTTTCACTCCGACCGTCCGACGGGTGTTAAAATCTCGTCCAATAGTGGAGTGAATCCTTCGCTTCCCCAGTCAAACGCCGATTCTCTCATTCTGGGCTTCGACAGTGCGGATAGGACCAGTGTGGATATGGTCTCGAGCTCCTGGCTTCCAGAATTTACCATGGAACTCGGAACCGAAATCGCAATTTTGTACAAAAAATCGTTAGGTGGAAAAGAAAAATGAATTTTAGTGAAAAAATTAATCTTCTTACCCGAGCCATTCACTCATATATATGAAAGATTGAAAAAAGCAAAAGGTGACGCCCACAGAAGAAGCTACTTTGAGACCATTGACTTCATCAACCTCTGGTCCTTGACTGCTTTTAGGGAAAGGGAAGGGAGTGGAGGGGGGGTGTCAGAAGGTCTACTCGCACAGATCCTGTCGCAATCGCTTCCATTGGCATAGTCAGCTGTGTGTCCCCCATTGAGATAAGTAACTTCGCGGGCTCAGTTGTGATTGGGCGAAGTCGATTACGTCAGCAGTTGCACCACGCCCACTTCTCCGAAAGGGTTAAAAACTTAGGTTTTTCGCCGCTTATAACTCGAAAACTAATTGGCGGATGGAAACACGGAAAAATATGGGTCTTTTAATTTTACAAACTCTTATCAGATTTGGCAATAAAAAACATGGTAAACGACCCCATTTCCGGGGGCAAAGCCATGGATACTGGATCAAATCACATATTTTCCATGCAGATTTTTTTCTGGAGTGTAAATGTTCTAATAAATATTTTTTCTATAAAATAAAAATACCAACGCCATAAAATAGACCTTAATTTAAGATCAAGAATCATTTAACGAATTATGTAATACTAAAAGCTATGTTACCCTAGATAAAATACGCTATAGTTGATTGCTGCGAATAAAGTGACTCGTGTAATTGACTAATACGGCGATTATAACGTTAAATTACAATTTTAAATTATTATCACATAATACACATTTCAAAGGCGGGTACTAACCAACTCAAAGGCGAGTCTTCACGGTGGAAATGCCATATTCACGGGAGAAGTTGCTCAGATGTAAATAATTTAAACTCGAATATCAAAGCCCTTCCCAATGGAATTAAAATCATTGGGAAAGTGGAGGGGGTGACGTGAACGAAAAAAATTAATTGAAACTCCTTTGATGGCATTATAAAAGAGTGAGCCCCAAATATCCTTTTTCATGAAGAATAGCAAAAGAATATCGACCATGTGGACGCGTGATTTCATCCCAAATATTTTATTTATGCACCGGCAACAAAATTCATTTCATTTATTGGAGACTCAAGGGAGAAATGATGGTATTTTCCCAAAATTATTGCGGGAAATGAGTCTCTCGAGGGGTCAGAAGTGACCCTGTCACGCGCGGATGACGCATGAACAATTTGAATCCCGCAGGAAAGCCTCGCTGACCACAGCCATTGCTACCACAGCCATTGCTGAGAAATTTTGGAGCCAGTGAGGTATAGCAAACGGCGAGCTATCGCTGAACATGGAGCGACAATGGCATGGGAGGAAAGGAATCGAGTAACTTCCGTACGCTGGCGTCTTTCTCCGATGTTTGAAGCGAGGAATCCCGTCATTTGAGTATATTCTCACCGTCCCGGCGTCCCCTTTGAGGAGAATACATCAAATTTATGCTCGAATTATTAATCCCCATGGGGATTATCCAAATCTTTTGTCATCCGCCGCATCATGGCGAGAAACAATGCCTGGAGTCAGCTCCAGAAGACATCAAAAACTTGGGAAGGAAATTTTTTTCCGCCACTTCAAATGTGAAAGTATCTCACCGCGAAAAGTCAATAAGAGAATGAGGACAAAACGGCTGAATGGGATAAGATGGGGGAAGAGCCCGGTGGGGAATGAAGTGGGCAAAAGAGGGAACCGACCTGTGGTGGGGTCCAGTACATAAAAGTAGGTGAATGTGAAGAGCCAAGAACGAAAGAAGTTGGGAAATGATTGGCTACATGAGGTAAGAGTTAGGGGCCCCTCAGTCGATCGAGAAGCGTTTTCCATGACATTTTGCAGCGGCACAAATTATCGCCCGCGGACCTAGAACACTCAGGCCTTTGCTTCATTAAAAGAGGAAAAATCACAGACAAAAGCTGGCTTCAGATTTCCACCCCGTAATGAAACGTGTGCTTGAGAAATTTCTATCAAACGGAGAATGTATATAGTAAAGCTATACTGTAAATCGTTACACGCGCACAGAGACAAGACAAAGGAAATAATTTAGGGAATTGGCCCCAGAAAGATATTGTCTTAAGTCAATTGCCTTTACAAACCTATTTTCTTAGTCACTCAATGCTTTTGCAGTCACGCAAATCACACCAATTTTAGAGAATTCTTTCCCAAACGAGTATCCAAGAGTAATTACGTGTAGTAACGCAAGAAAAAAGTTTTGGAATGTAACTAGAAAATGGATTGCAAGGTATATAGAGTAAATGAAATAAGTGGAGTGGGATAGAGGAACGGATGTGAACGATGGTTATGTGATGAAAGTGGCTGATATGATAATATGAGGCAGCTGGATATTGGGATAATGCATTAATTACGCAAAACAGGTGTAATAATGGCTTCCATTTATCGAATGTACCTAGAACGGAATGAAACACTTCGCTTAATAAAATAAAATCCATGTTTTCATGGCACCCATGCCAATCAAATGAAAGAGAGAGGGATGAATGAATTGCCGGAATGCAGTCGATACCAACACTGCTAGATACGTAGGTAATAGCATAGAGTAAGTATAATACAGACGGCTCACCGCAAGGGTAAAATTGTTGTTGGTTCTGGACTTGGTACTTGGTTTCATAGATGGCGATGGAAGAATTTTTCGCATTATGTTACAAACGATATATATCGCTTTCATCGCTTTCCTTCTTCTAATCGACCTAAGCGGCACAATCGAGAAGTGTCGCGTATTCTGCTGTCTGCTCCTCGCAGCGGTGAATTAAGCGTTTTTGAACAAACATCTAGAATAGCCTCATGAGACAAGATATGCTAGCTTTAATGGCGAAAGAAGTGTTATTGAAATGTCATAAAACATGGTTTAAGAAATGTTAAGAAAACTTATCAATACGACCGCTGACGTTAGCGGTCGTATTGATGAGTTTTATTAGCGGAGCCAGCGTTCCAGTCCCCCATAACTATTAGGTTATGGGGGTGTCGCGAGAAAGCAGTGGAGTTCTGTGGGAGAAATAATTTACTTATTACAAACACGTGGTTTAAACACCACCCTAGGCGTCGGTACACACAGAAAATGCCGGGGGATACATGTAGATACCAACTAGATTACATCATGGTTAGGCAAAGATTCAGGAACAGCATGAAGAATTCGCATCATTTTCCAGGTGCAGATATTAGATACTGATTCCGACCATAGCTTGGTGGTGATGATATGTGAGATTAGATTACAAAGGTTAAAAGAAGGAAGGAGAATAAAAAACTGGGAGTATATAGGAGTACAGATTGGAACGAAGAGGAGGCTATGAGCTGGTGGACAGATGCATGAAGAAAGAGGGGGAAAGAGGAACAAAATACGAAGGGTGTAAAATATTTAAGATAGGTATAAGGACAGCAACTAAGAAAGAAATTGGAAGAGTAGACGCAAGGAGGATCAAGATACCATGAGTAACAGGAGAAGTGATTGAATGGATCGTGGAAAGACGGAAATCGAAAACTATAAACACATAGCCAGATATAAGGAGATAAACAACAGACGTAGGAAGAATAACAAAGAGAGCAAGAGAAAAGTGGTGGAGTCGGCAATGTGAGGAGATGGAGAGGCTCCAGAGAGAAGGAGAAATAGGCAGACTGTACTCAAAGGGTAGAATAATGTCGGGCATCAAGAAATACAAAACGATCCCGCGCATCAAAGGCAGAAGAGGAAATTTAGCAATGGAACCAGAGGAGATCCAGCGTCGTTGGAGGGAATATGTTGAGGAACTCTATGACAGCGAAAAAGGCCTAGGAACTTGGATATAGAAGAGGAAAAGGACGTAGATCAGGAATATGTGGGCCCCGGAATACTGGATAGTGAGATAGAGAAGGCACTGCGAGAAATGAAGGCAAGAAAAGCGGTGGGGCTAGATGAATTCCCAGCTATACTTCTGAAGAACCTAGGAAGAGGGGGAGGAGAGAGATTTTATGGGCTTCTTCGTAGAATACACACGGAGGGGGCTGGGCCGGAGAACTTTGTAAATCCGTACTGATACCTATACCAAAAAAGAGGGTGTCAAAGGAATGGAAAGAATAGAGAAAAATAAGTTTGATATCTCATGAGGTAAAGTTAGTATGAATCACCAACAGAAGGATAGAAAAGAGAGCAAACGATTTTCACCGCGAGGATCAGTTTGGATTTCGGAAGGGGAGAGCCACTCGGGATGCGATTATGGTGATGAGTATAATTGTGGAGACGATTCTAGAATACAATCAGAATGCATGAGCGGATTGGGCGACAATAGGGATTAGGCAAGGCCTTTTCTTTATCGCCGGTACTTTTTAACATATGCTAGGAAGAAATGGTGATAGAAGCTTGGATTAAGCTCGATGCTGGAATAAACTTCGGGGGAAAAATCAGTGAGTCTGACTGATGACCAAGCGTTAGTCAGCCAATCAGCCCAGGGCTTACAAAAAATGCGGGATGCGTTGCAGGGTCAGTGCAAAAGATATGGGATGAATATAAATCAGAAGAAAACTAAAGTAATGCGGTTTTTCAGAAAAAAGCCCTGTTTAACTAAGAAAGTAGAAGGTCAGAAGCTAGAGCAGGTGGATCAATTTAGCTATCAAATAATGTGTTGGAGTTAAAAGGGTTTAGCAGCACTTAATAGAAAAATATCTTCCACTGCCGGCGTTTGAGCCCGGGCATTTGAGGTGAGAGGCTAGTACTCGAACCACTACATCAACCCGACCCCCCTGCGCATCGTTATCTTACCAAACCTCGCCAGCTTGGTTGAGTGGGAGAGGCCGAACCGAGCCGAACCGTCAGCCTCGCTCCGTTGCGCTACTGCTGAGAAAGATGGGCAATCTGAGTGAGGGAGGGAGGGGGAATACGATAAGGCTTTCAACTGACCGGTCGTTTTTCGGGGCCGAGAGTCAGTCGTCGCCTTCAGTCAGGCTCGCAGCAACTACAGAGCCATCTAGGGACCATTAAACCTATTGCCCTATGCGGTGAGCCCTCAATATTATACTTACTCTTTGGTAATAGAGAGTGACAGTAATATAAAAATAGGCAATATTAACACAGCCTTCCAAGTGCACGGCGGAGCAGAGTGTCTATTACGGAACTTTCGCCGATAGGAGATAACGTTCGATACCACTGCCGAAGCGTATCGAACGAAATGATAGAGGTTCTCAAACATCCTATTACGGTTCTAGAGTCTCTTTTGTTCGATAAGCTTCGTATATACGACCGTGGCTTCGGCTGCCTTCGGGAACTTATCGTGCATCGCTGACGTAGAAGACGAAGCAGCAATGGAGTTGAGGGGTTGATTAGAAATCCGGGATATAGTTTGAATACTAAAAATAATGTTTATACTGCCATAAATGCATGGGGTTGGTATTTAAAAAATTTTCTGTAAACTATTTGAAAGCAAAACGTTAGACTAATATGCGGCCCGAAACCGCACCGATATGCCTGGTACTACGCCCCAACGCACTCGGCCACGGCCGTCGTGATAAGAAAGGTGCCCCGCAAAGAATTTATGCAGAAAAAAATTCTATAGTCCTATAAAAAAAACTATATGAATTGTTTACGAAATCTGTACAAGAGTGATACTTTTAAACTGCAGCTTCAAAATATTCAGACGCAGTAATAGTTGCGAGGTATTCCTCATTACGCGATCTCATGCGTTATGCTTCCCCGTATACCTACCGTTCGTGAGTGTGAAACAATTTCATCATATCTCAAATTCTCGCCACATTTGGTTATGAGATATATCAGTCTGCAGTGCATTCACTGGTAATACAAATTTAACCATTAGAATACTGAATATTGGTTATTATAATAGAATTTATCTAATTACATTAACATAAACATTAGAATAGAATGCATCGATATATTTGCGCATTTCTTTGAATAAGCATCGTAAGTGAACTCCGGTATCGAACTACAAATGGTTACAGAAACTCTGTAGGCTGCTATAGGATATCGTTCTTTCGATAAGCCGTTACCGTTCGATACGAAGAACCGTAATAGCTTTTTCATACTTTTTGCCCCGTAACGAATGACAACTCCGCCGTGTCGACATATTTATTGAACGTTACCAATGGACGAACCGTAATAGCATTTCAGTTGTTGAATGATTTGTATTGAACGGTAAATGCCTTACCGTTTGACAATTACGTTATAGAAAGGTCGGTAATAGACCAGAATAGGAAGGTGGAGTGAGAGTGACAAGGCTCCACTTGCGCGAAGAAAATGCCGGCCTCACAAGTGTGATAATCTCTCGTGAGGTCGGCCCGGTCGCTGCGGCGGCGCTTCCGCCGCCCTTCATCCACTCGACGAATGAAACCCACCGCAGACGCCTGCATGAGCTAAAAAATTCAATCATGAAATTTTAAGAGGAAAAGAAGGAACGGGGATGCTGAGTGGAGAGAGAGATGTGGGGGGAGGGAGATTGGCAGACAAAGGACCTCGTTTGGGCACTCAAAGATGTCAGGACTGGGAGTTCCTGCGGCGGGAGGGTGGAAAAAGCAGCGAGGCGAGGGTTGGGGGCGTTGCTTGTTTGGGGTGTGGTTGCTGGGCAGCGGGGGCGTCCCGCAGATTTTTTCGGTTGCCCCGGGCCACGGCATAAATTGGCACCCACGCACTCCACCTCGAGGAGGGGGAAACGCCATGTTCCAATTTTTTTAGACTTTGGCCAACAACTTGCGGCTTTCTTTGACTCGTGTCGGGCGTGTCGAATGCACGCAATTGCCTGACGGGAGGATGATGCTCTCGTGGCAGTTGGAGCGTCTTGGGAGGGAGGCCGCTCCCTTTGGGTTAAATGCGCCACGGTGATTGAAACGTTCTGGAGCCGATCCGGTACCTCCACGATGGATGAGTTTACGACCTTCTACACAATATGCTATCAGATCAGAAAATAGATGAAATGCCTGTTAACAAAACGCTAAAAAGGGGAAAAAAGGGAAAAAAAGGGTAACCGATAAAAGGAACCTAACAATGATATAAAGAAGAAGACAGTATATAGTTATATAAATACTGCTACACTCCCCTACATATTTAAGAATGGCGCCAGTAAGGGTACGCATGTCAATCGATCCCGTTTTATATTACCTTGCCCTTCGTTTCACAGTTATGACCCCTCCCATTCAGATACAATTTATGCACACTCCTTTCTCGTTGTTTGCGTGCTAATGTTTCTCTCCGCCCATCCGTATTCACTACATTCCTCTTTATTTCCTAACTCATTCTAAAGAGTTTCAAATCTTCTCCTCATCTTACACATCTCTATGAATCCCCACATCAAATTCTATTACGCCCTGTTCCTCCTACCGGCCTTTCAAGGAAAGGAACGCGTGAGATATTATTGCGACGCAGGCTCGGGCGTTATGGGATATGGTTTTTAACGGTAAGGAGAGGGACGAATAAAAAAAAAACTCTTCAGATATTTTCTACTTAGCAGTTCTTTAAGCGTTCTTTAAACTTATTTGAATGAAGTATAAATTCAATGCATGAAAATAAACACCACATTATAAAATATTTTCAACGTGGGGGCAATTTATCCGGTTATTAGCAAGAGAATGTTTAATTCCTTCAATGGGGGTCGAAATATTTTATGTGTGAAACAAAACTGCATCACTTAAAAATAGGGCGGGTACTGGCTATGACTGTTGATCAAGCAAATTTTTCTGCGAAATATATGAACTGATAATATTTGAGTTAGGTGTTGTCTTTGTATGGCAGGAAATAAAATTTCAAAATCTATGGTATCATGGTGATACCACTGCCAGGACACGCACGACAGGGAAGAAAGTTATATAATTTTCAGCATCGTGGAATATACAGAATTACCCTGCGAGTGAAAATGGAGGAGGGAGGAGAGGTGTGAATCGGGATGATCCTGGCACAAGGGAAAGGGACGGAAGAAAGGATATGGCACACTAACCGTTTCCACGCTTTGAAGTCGAAAGAGGGAGAGAATGAGAGAGAAAGGGAAGAGATTTTGGTCGGAGCGAAGGGACGGAAACGGGAATGAGGAAGGCATGAAGCTAAATTGGATCTTTTTCGCCCTGCTCCTGTGCGTGTGCGGTCAAAGAGTGACGCGCGCACCGAGGATGCCTCCGTCTTCCCCCGCTCCTTCCACGACCAAGGAGATTGGAAAAAGGAACGCGGAAAAAAATATCGTTAACGGGGGGAAAAATCCTCGAGGTCCCTTGCTGTTCGAAGTCGCGAGGCTTGAATGGATTAGGCGATCAAAGGAAAGGATGCTCGTCGCCAAACAAAGCCGGGCGAGTGGCTCGGGAAAAGGGGGAAATCGTCAGTATAGGCGGGCGCTCGGATTCTTTTTTGATAAATCGCGTTAAGCAATCGCATTCGACGAATATGACTCCCGGCTATTCCCTCGCCGTAAGAATCCACGCCGGTATCCACGGAGGCACCGAGCCATTGTATAGCAAACGAGGTGATGCAAAGCTGCAACCTCTCCCCCGCCCGAGAGTGATGAGCAGACATGTATGGCATATTCATTGTGTCCTTATTTAATGTGAACACTTGGGAGGCAAAAAGTGTGTCATCCCGTTGGAAAAATTGCATGATTCGATTCTAGCTAGAAGTTACATTAAAAACTACGAGATAGGGAATCAGAAAATAAAATTCTCTTACATCCAGAAATGCGACAGCGGAATTTTGCACTAGATGATAATCATTTTTTTTCACGCTTTACAAAATTGATTCTCTTTCATTGGATTGACGGTCACGAATTAGAGCATTGCGCAGGAGGAATGTTACACACTTGGAGTCAAAATAAGCTGATGCGATGACGTAGAAAGATACAAAATTGTTATCGCGGAATATACCGCCTAGCGGCGGCTTTAAATCTTGTAGAATTTCAAAGGCATGGAGTGACACACTGGAGTCACCATAGTGAGATGACTGTTGCTAAATAGGCTCTTGCCCTTTACATTGGCAATCTCAAAATAAAATAATAATTAATAATAAAGTGTAGATACTGCCTCATGATTGACAGAATGTTCAACTTCTCACTGAAAAAATAAAGAAGTCAGTCGTGTCCCAACATGTAAGTATAGATGTTAAAAGGAATAATTTTAATATTAATATACATATTAAAGGCTCGTCTTTGGACTACAAGGATGCATACAAATCAACGCATGAAAAAAAACGGACGCATTAATTTATGTTCTCGCACAACAGCTATCGAATTTCAGCGATGAAGCGGTAATTCTTGATCTACTAATTCCATTTATAATACATTCATAAAATACTTTAAATTGATCAATTGTTAACAAGCCTATTGCGATAACGAGACCGTTCAACCCAAAATTTTAATGGAGGCTAGGATTAAACTCGTCTAAAACTGTAGCAAATTTCGAAAGAGAGGCACAAAGCAGCAAACGTGGGACGGATTTATTTCCTGGTAACGTGAGGCTATCCAAAGTCTTCTAATACTCTGGTATTTACAAAACACAGGTTTAACTGGGAGTATCCTAATGGGCCTCCCCACTATATCCACTCTGAACCCGGACGTAACGTTCCATCCTCTCTAGAATATACTATTAATAATGTTGAATCGGTGCAAGATAACAAGATTTGTCTAATCAATCATAAAATAAAAATGAAATTAGTTGCTTTAAGATAAAAACAGTTTATCAGCGTAAATCTTAAATTTAAATAGCATATTACGATGCTTTTTTCTACTATCATCACAAAACGCAATACAGTGCCCAAACAATAGGAATTCACTTTTTCCTACGAAAAAGTTGCTACCAGAGATCTTTTCAGGGCTTATATGTCATTATGAAGTCCCTTTAGACCGTCATCTGACCACGGATTTTCAAAACAGGCGACTTTAGCGAGAACCTCGCTCGCGAGCAAATGATGCGGAACCAATCTTCCGCAGAGGCCGTCTTCAAGTCATTTTCCCTGGCTTTCAAATAGTCAGTTCTGCGCAGGGCTTTGCGAAAATACCAAAATCGAATATAGCGATCAAAATTACAAAAGGACTTGGCCAATGAGGGTTTCTACCAGGGAAGATTTGACCGCGCCATAGAGGAAAGGGAAGAGTCTCCCCACCAAGAAATCCTCCAAAATTCCGCCACTCAAATATGCACGCTGATCGCCTTGGTTCCTCGAGTGCTCTTTCAAAGCGGTAACCATTTAATCAGTGCAAACGTGGCCGTGGAGCCGGAGAGAGGGCTCATAGAGGGAGAGGAGAAGAGAAATAGAGAGAGGAATCCCTCGAAAACTTTGGCCTTCCAGCCGCATGCTGTGAAAGCCCAATTTCCTTCATACCAGCTGCAGCCTTCTTCAGCTCGCAAGTCCCGAGATATTAAGGAGGCTCCACCAAATTATGAAGTAGATGTCATTTTTGTGAAAATTTCAGCTCATCATTTTTTGGCTCTTCTATCAATTGGCGATAAAATAATGAGGCCTATAAATCATGTATCTGAAGAACAAAGACGTTGAAAATCAGCAATTTTATACGTGGATATACGGCGGAGCATGGCCGTTGCAGCAAAATGTGCAAATTAATAATGTAAGGAGAAATGTCGTTCTGACGAAAAACTAATATAAGAAGCGCAATTTTATGTAAAATTTAGCATTGCGAAAGGTTCTGGCCTTGCCGCACTTGTTTAATTGATATTAATAAATGTTTCGTAGAAAAAAAAGCAGAAAATCTTTAGTTAAATGAAAGTGGTGCTACAGTATGTCGTGAATTGGCAAAGGTACTTGACGGAACATGCTTACGAGCCAATTTGCTCACTTAATTTAGAAATATACCTTACCAAGGTCCTTCTTATATTTTTACGCAATTTTAATATTCTCATTGGTTATTGACACGGTGTAATTAATACCAAATCTTCTTAATGGCAGTAGCAGTAACAGCGTCATTGTTGCCAAACAATTATCAAAAATATCACTATTAATAACATTCAAAACAAAGAGTTGTATTCACGTGGCAACAACACGTCAGCCGTTTTCCGAAGTTAAAATGAGTTATAAGAGCTTGTAAAAATAGAATGCAACTGCAACGCGCTGCATAATAGCATACTCATTCAGTAAACAGTAAACTCCCGATTATCCGTGCTAATGACTTATCAGGTGTGCACTGATAATCGGGAAATAGGGTTAATACCCTAATTGGTTCTTTCCGCATTCCATTCTCTACCGTGCGCCACCAAAATAAATAAACTCCCTAAGAAAATAACACAATCCATGCCAATTCACAAAGCCAACGAAAAGATCCTCACTCTGCATAATAGCATTTACAACATAAAACAATCCAGTAGAGCGGTCCCGGGCACAATTTAATGTTCGCAAACCTCGGGTGGCGCCACGAAGCCTGGCGCTTTCCACATCAAAACCTTTAAATAGGCAGTGGAACCACTTAACTCAAGGAGGGAATATGTTGCTACCTCCTAAGACCGGTACTTGGAAAAAATTAACGCCAGATTAACTATGGCGCTAACTTTTTATGAAAATTAAAAGCGTCACAGGTAACACCGCCATTGCCTGATAGTGCAACCGAATGAAATAGCGTAATTAGTGTGGACGCTTCAGAGTACTGAGTCAACCTTTTCTGATGCTGCAATCTATCAGCTGTTGCTCAGTCGCACTTGAATGCATGTGCTATTCTTGGCGAAGTGTCAAAGGGTACTCAGCTGCATGTTTGGTAGCCCAGGTTTCATTATGATTTTTAACTTCTAAACAACATTCTCATGGGGAGAGTGTCCAGTTAATTATTATTTGACAAAATTGTTATTCATTATCCCAACCTTGATGTATTGTTGCCTATCATTATGCATTTAAGAAGACTGGATAATTCTAATACTTTTTAAAAACAATTTTCCTCATGAATGTGGTCTCACTTGTTATTCTGGAAGAGCACGAAATCACCTGAGCACTAAACGCTCAGGAAAATATATGAATGAAAATCCTTTCAGGGAGTCTGGCGGGTACTTTTGGAATATAATGAGTGATCACGAAAAATCAAACAATCAGGTGAAACTGATCACAGTGCGTGTTCATAGTGTTTTAAATAGTTTTAGTCAAAATTGCCCAATATTTAATCTTGATGGATATTCATAACATCCAGAACGTTGCATTTGAAGCTATCAGATATAAGCAATACCTACTAAATAAAAAGTAATGGGACACTTTCTTAAAACCGCAAATGGTGTGACCGAAGTAAATAACTTCAAACTATATCTTGGTTTACAGCTCCAAAACGATGACAAGAGCGTCATGGGCATGGCATTGTTTATCCACGAATGAATAACGTTCGGTTCTCTCATATTTGCACGAAATCCATGAGTCGCTCATTTAATTTTAACGCTAAGTTTTCCAGTTGATATGGACTCTGTGAAACACAAAAAATGATCTTAAGTCTAGGATGCTACGAAGTTAAATTTCACACGAGTAAAACTTATTCCAGGCCGCGTACATTATGAAGTTCAACCCAGAAACATTCCCGCCCGCCACTGCGTCGCCCTCTTAAGTGTCAGACTCGGGGAGGGATTATCCAGAAGGCGGATGAAGTCTACCCGAGGGGCCGATGGAAAGGAGGGACGTACGGCAATCTGAGAATTCGGGGAGGTTGGAGACGGGAGAAACGTGCCGGAAACGGGTCTGCCGCCAATATCCCCGCACCCGCTGAAGTTTAGCGTCCTCCGAGGAGGACCCGCATTAGTGTAAGCAGTCGCAGCCAATTTGCGCCAGTGAAATCGCACCCGGGAGAGGAGGCCACACTCCATCACCCCCACGGCTGATTCTGCGGCGGGGAGCTATCCTTCCTACCTGAGGGAGCGGCGCTTGGCATAGCAAAACGGCGCCGGTGACGCCGCGATCATCAAAATGCCTATAGGCATCCCCGTCCCTCGTTTCCACGTCCTCTCAATAAACCACTGACGCTTTGCCTCAAATTCTTAACTTGACATTTTGCATTAGCTGGACACGATCGTTGCGAATACTAGGGGGTTAACAGGAGTTCGGGTACTGTTAGTCCCGCGGTTTCACGTGAGAGCTAATGACAGGAATGAAACGAAGTGGAAACGAAGCTGTGAAAACGATTATCCACGCACCAATGCATGGGAACGTTTAAGGGAATATGGTTTCACCTTAGACGATTTAATTGCTAGTGTTAGTTCTTAATAAATTTATATACTCACCGACCACAGGGAAAGTATGTAGACATATCGTTTGACCCACAATTTTTTATCGTATTCATCGGCTATAACATGAAGAAGAAAAAAACTACTCTAACGATTTAGAGTGAATGCATAGGCATTTACCAGAAGTTGTCAAATTCACTCTTACCGAGGATGGTTTCATGATATTAATCCATACCCAACCTATTTACGATACACTATTTGCACTGAAGCTAGTCTTATCTCCATTATGACGTTGAAGGCTTTTTTTCTCTTACTACAATACGACTTAAAGAGGTTCCGCTGTGACTCCTCGCATCAAAACCCCGTAAAAATCTAGCTTTTTTAATGAATAAGTTTCGATCCAGAAAAACAGCAGTATGAAAATTCCCATGCAGGGTGATAACGCATGAACAATATTTGTACGAGTATGCTATTACATAACACATTTTACTTGCATTTACAAGCTCTTTTCAAACAATGAAAAGAACGTATCTTCGGCTGTAATAAATAACAAATGAAGATTAGTATCCACAAAGCCGTAACCATTAGGGGGCAAAGGAATAAAAAAGGGGGGAGAGGGGGAACGAAGGAGTATATATACAAAGTAAGGGAGCTCTCAATCAAACGTATAAAATCAAGCAAACGGAGAAACTTAAGTGGCAGTAAATGACACATCCGCACACTAACTCACATGTTACAAACAACCGTCAAATATAAGGGAATAAAGGTAAAAATAAAAACGAACAGTAACTCACACAATCACTCACTCACTCAGGTTTGTGTACAAAATACAGTCACCTTCGTGAGTTCAATCACACACACAAGCAGGGTTTACGAGAAGTTCTCCAACGCCAGTGACCCGTCATACACGCAGGGAAAAATAATAAAAGTGGGGGATATTAAATAACTAAAGTAAAGAAATAAAACTGATAATTACTTTCAAGCACTCATTCGCGTGGGTTTGCATACGATACACAGTCACCCTCGTGATTCTCATTCACACGCGCACATACACGCTGGTTCAGGGACTTTTCCTCAATCATGCACTCGTCGAGGAAAATTCCCTGAACCCTGCATGTATGTGTGCGTGTGAATGAGAATCACGAGGTTGACTGTGTATCGTATGCGAACCCACGTGAATGAGTGCTTGAAAGTTATTATCAATTTTATTTATTTACTTTAGCTATTTATTCCCCCCCTCTATCCCCCACTTTTATTATTTTTTCTTGCGCGTATGACGGGTCACTGGCGTTGGAGAAATCCTCGTAAACCCGTGTGCGATTTAACTCACGAAGGTGACTGTATTTTGCATACAAACCTCAGTGAGTGAGGGATTGTGTGAGTCACTGTTTGTTTTTATTTTTACCTTTATTCCCTTAATGTTCAGTGTGACGGTTGTTTGTAACAGGTGAGTGAGTGTGCGAATGTGCCATTTACTGCCACTTAAGTTTCTCCGTTTGCTTGATTTTATGCGTGTGATTGAGAGCTCTCTTACTATGTATATACTCCTTCCTCCCCCCTCTCCCCTTCCTTTTGTATTCCTTTGCCCCCTAATAGTTAAAGCGCTTTTAACTCATTATGATTTCGGAACAAGGCTGACGTGTTGTTTCCACGGTTAATTTACAAAGTGAGAACACAATTTCACTCCTACTAATTCGTTTTCTAAAATAGGTTATATATTTTCTTGCTTAGTTTTAAACTAGTCCCTTGTGAATACACGACTTTGTTTTGAATTTAATTAATATAGATATTTTTGGAAAATATTTGGAAACAATGACACTGCTACTGCTGCTACCATTAGGAAGCATTGATTTTAATTCCACCATGTCAACAACCAATGAGAATATTTAAAATACGTAAAAAATATAAGAAGGACCTTGGTAAGTATTATTCCTAAAATAAGTGAGTAAATAGGCTCGTTTAAACGTTCCGTCACCAGTACCGTTGCCAAAGTTAGAACATACTGTAGCGCTACTTTCATGCAACGAAGGGTTTTATGCTTTTTTTCACGCAAACATTTATTTATATCAATTCAAAAAGTGCGGTAAGGCCAGCACTTTTTTATTATGCTAAATTCTACAAAAAATTGCGCTTATTGTATTTGTTTTTCGTCAAAACAACATTTATCTTTGACACTATGAATCTGCAAATTTTACTACTACAGCCATGCTATGCCGCAGAACCGCGTATAAAATTGTTGATTTGCAGCGTCTTTGTTCGTCAAATATATGAAGGAAAGTCCACATTATTTTTCTGCCAGTCGAAAGAAGAGCCAAAAAATGACAAGTCCTGAAATTTTCATAAATATTACATTTACTTCAAAATTCAGTGGAGCCTCCTTAACTATTCCACAAACATAAATTAATTTCAGACTTTTAAATGCATACAATTTCATTAGGGTGAACGGGATGCAGAACTCACCATTCAATTAAATTCCAATTATATAATTTGAAGTCCAGTGCCTAAGTAATAACTCATAACGAAGATTTATCATTATTTTTTTAATCAGGTATGCCACGAGATGTATAGGCTACTGGATTGTTGTATGCCTCCACTAGGATACAGTTCTCACCCACTGATTTTGAACAGACGGTAAAAAAATGTCCTCACGCTTGAAGAATCACAAACTTAGAATTATATACTCTTCCCTAAAAAAAGGCCATCTTATATTTACAAGATATGGGGACTGTCGCAATATCTCATTCCACTCAATTAAACATGCCATGCGTAGCGTTGTAGGGATGCAGTTAACGTTTGAAAGATATGTATTATAATTTAGAATAAGGATTTTAGCATTAATACATTGGAAAAATGTTTCTGTTGATCCGGGATATTGAGTCAAAAATATTGACGATCCCATCCCAAAATAATTTTATACATGGCACCTTCTATCGCTTACTTTATAACATTGTTACTCATCTCTTTAGAGATAATAATGCTAACTCTAGGAATATTAATTAAAATTAGAAAAATACCTGTCTTCACTACAAAGATGGGTACAAAGAATTCAATTCACAGCGAGAAATAATAACTTTATATGCAACCTCGAATATAGCCAAGAATTGTATTTACGATGGGTAAATACTCTTAATTAGTCTTGATTACCAACTGTTTGAACGGCTTCCCTCACCGCCAGAACGCCTTTCGCTCCACACACGAGACTGCACCTACCAAAGGGCACCCAATATTTTCCGCGCCATTATAACCAGCACAGTACTGCGCGTTTGGCAGATGATAAGGTTCACTGCTTTCTCATCCTCCCCCCCAATGAAGTCATTTGTCCGTCTGTTTATAGACGCTAATGACTTTGAAGCGCTCACAAACAATATAATCTGCAATCCGGCCCTCGCGTTCCACCCTCACACACCCCCTCTCCTTCCCAACCGCTCCTCCCAACCCCCTAAAACCCACATTACACACACCTTCCAAAGAGCATCTCCCCGGAGCGATCCAATCCACCCCCATTCGCCTGGATCAAAGCTGGCGGGGCCCGCAAGCTCCAAATACCACCCCCTCGGCACTCTTCCACCCCTTCATCTTCCCCACGCACACCTCCTGCGCGCCGCTTCCCCAAATCCCTCCCATTTCATTCAAGCCCGACCTCCCACTCAATGGAGGGAGGGAGAGAGGGAGGACCTCAAACGGATTACCTCATTCCACAATTTGATGAGAAATCAAAGTTTATGTGGAGTACTCCAGAGATTCGAAGGGATGCAAGCCCACGTTGAGTAAGCTACCTTAGAAAGTCTGCAAGAGAGGAAGGCGGTTCCACCAAAACCTTTAGAGAATACCAGCATAAACTCCTATTTCACGCCATTGAGCTCAATTCGGCGATTAAACGTATTCTAGCTGTTGAACACGCACGCTCTGGGATGTGGGAATCACTTATTTAGCCAGGACATTAACCTGTTTGAGGGCATTCGATTAATCTTCGTTCTAGTGCCAAAAATGGTAATGGCTCCACGTTTGGCCACGTAAGTAACTCCTACCAAGAAACAGCATTGTAATGGGATCACGCCTCGCCCCAAAATAGTAGAAAACCTACTTAAAAGTATAATCATCTATATCTACGTGATACCCTGCCAGTCACCGTGAGGGTGTGTGGCAGGGGGTGAAGATCGCCAGTAAGAAGGTAATCAAATGCGGCTGAGGGAAACTGCCTCAGAGAGAGAAGCATAGAAGTCCCGATAATCTCTCGGTGAATACTAATACAGAGGCGCATCAGGGCATAGAGGAATAAGATGCATACTTCACTTTTTTTTAAATAACAGTGACACTAAAGCTTAAGCAGTAATAGACTCAAATGGGAAACTCAAAGCATATCCACAACAAACTGGTTTTGGATACTGTTAAAATAAATGCAAATGAAAAATATAGCAATACCTATGGGACATTCCACGTCAATTACACTAGAAAATTTGGAAAAATGATCGTAAGGGAGATTGATTTTGACCAATGTTGGCAAAACGTCATCATTTGATAGATAAATGGAAACCCCAAAGCCGTTAGACAAAAAAGGCAACCGTTTATTATAAATTGCAGCGCTGTAAAATTATTATTTCGCAAAAGTTACCATACATTTTTGTACATCTCCTAGACTATTAAGGCTAAAAATGTGCAAAAGGGCTTATATTAAAGTTCTTAATTTGTAATACTATAATAAAGGGTGATTTATAAAATGTAAACAATTTTATAAAGGTTATAACAATTAAAAATTTTCAAATTGATTTCTGACGATGTACCTTTATCCTCGATTTTGTCAATTCGACCCTATACCCCTATGTATTTAAAATCTTTAACAAATGTAGTATGTTCCTACTTC
Source organism: Platycnemis pennipes (assembly GCA_933228895.1). Lineage (NCBI taxonomy): Eukaryota > Metazoa > Arthropoda > Insecta > Odonata > Platycnemididae > Platycnemis > Platycnemis pennipes. The sequence continues at coordinate 99,103,273 of OW121846.1, read as the reverse complement.
TGCTTTATTATCCAACTGACTAATACAACCACCTTTTCCTAGAATATAACACTCATTAAATCTATGTTGCCATCTCATAGTCACATGTTTAACGCTCATCTCACGATAATTTTGACAAATTAATCACCAAATTCATCGTGAACGATTATAAGTCACTATCTAAGCTAAGAAAAAGTCGTCATGGTGAATCTATATATGCCCACTACACTGTACGAAATATTGCCTTTAAATATTTATAGCTATTCTAATCACTCTCATGCCCACGGCCTCGCAGTGGCATACTTTCTCTGTTAATAATTCTGTCTCCTTTCTTTCCGCATTCTATCAGTCAGTCTACGTCCATATTTTATTTTACTTAAGGTTAACAACTGTTAAGAGGGCAATTCAGAAAAAGCATGATTTCATGCTACCCCTCAATCATTAACTACCAATTAAATTGTCACCTTCCTGAGAAAACAGTTATGTATTTGGCAAATGAACGAATTTTGGGAGTCTATCCCTACCCCCTTCATTTTTTTAGGAATTAATACTTAAAAGTGAATAATTTTATACGATCCTGTTCTATACATCTTGGCCAGAATGTAGATTATTTTGCATAACTAATTTACTGGAGCTTATGCTTCATGCACAAATATTCCTGCCAGACAAAGCTGAATAAATGAAGTTGATATACTTCCAGTCCAAAGAGAGGGATAGAAACTTAGCGGAGAGGGTCGGTTAGAAAGGGTGCCTTTGACCATTTCTTATGGCTCTTCACGCTACTTTATTAATCCGTCCAAGTCCCAAGATTTTGGGAGTCTTTCCCTACAGTGCTGGAAAACTGAGAGTTTATATTCGACTGTGGTAGTGAAGTGCTTGAATTTACGCAGTGATATATATTGAGGGACCCTCTTTCGATCTTAAGCGGTCGTTTTAGTAAGATTAAGAGTTGAAGGAGACTTTTTTCCTTCTCAGAACCTCAAGTATTAAATCACGGCGAGGAAGAATGGGGACTCAGGAATATGATTTTACGAGCGCATGCCGCAGAAAAAATAAATGGGAAAGTTGCCCGCCGCTTGATAACAATGAGATATTTTCCCAGAAATGTTCATAACTTTCAGCTTATCTCGACAGACGAACTTTCTAATGCGATGTTGATGAAATCTAGAAGATCTGCCGGCGTATTTAATTTGTCAGTAAATTATATCAAGCTTTAGCCTCGGAAGATGGCTTTTTTCCTTAAAACGGAGCAAAAGTATTACGAAGCTGAAATTAAGAACGACGTCTAGAGCAAAGGAAGGAAGTAGCCGATAGCTCATCAAAAGGCAACGGTTATGTACGCAATAGCAAGTGGTCGTGGTGGAAAAAATAGCAGTCCAGTAATAATGATGCCTTAGATAAGACCAGGACTAACGAATTACGCAGCTGGCAATTACAATTAAGTGAAATGATGCAACGAAAAATATTAGGGACTGACATTTAACCCATGCACGTTCAAAGTGACGGAGGCCGAGTTGTAATCATGCAGTCGAAATGTTTGATGGTAAAATTCTATCAAGTGATGATCCAGTGTAACAGAAGACACTGGATCTCTTCTAAAAATAAACTAAGATAGGAGTGGCCACCACATACAATCACAAAATAATGGGTTGAAAACACGCATTCAGCATCTTTTATCCCTTAAATAAATAAGTTATGCCTACCAATGGAGGTGATTTCAAGAAACGATGAGTAAGATCCAGCACATCTGAAAGGAAATCCTCATTTGCTGTGTGTTTATATGTGCCCCACTTTAAAACTCAGCATATCCTAGAATAGTCTAAAGTGATAGCTGAAATTCAATTTATAAACTCCCCATATTTACTGGCTCACTGGAAGGGAGCTGTTGACGCAGATTAAGGTTAAGCAAATGCGAGGGGCATTGACAAGGAAGAAATATGAGAGATGTAATCGTTTTAAGACTCACTCCAGTACGATGTATTAGCATTTGTAAAAATTCCAAAAGAACTGTATGAGAAATTCAGAGCGACAATACGATAAAACAATGAAATGGTGTAATATAAACTGAGCGAAAATAAGTCTGAGTCTGTTTTTACTGAATTTTTGTGGGAAAAAACAAAGTTGAGATGCCAACATCCGTTTTAGGAGTGAACAGGAGCAAGAGCAACTGAAGACTCAGTAAAAATGTACACAAATCTACGTTGACCCAGTAAAAGGTTTTGATGAATATGTGGGAATTTAAAAATTTACTGATATCATTCACATAAATTGGGGTTTCGTATCACCAGTTCTATAACTAAAATCTAAAACGGTTGGGAAAAAATAATCTATCGGCCACTGTCAATTTATATATTTTTAAAATTTTGTTTTCACCTCATTATTAAATGAGGTTTAAATAAAACCATTATTTTCATTTTTAGCAGAAAACTTGCAAAATGTATTGATGATGGCAGATTAGAGCATTGAGAGGACTTGCACATGAGATATTGAAAAGATGCTTCGTGGAGTTAAAAAATGAAAATTTGGCAATATCATGCTAATGGCATGCAATAAAAGATAACGGTATGTTTGTGACTTGTTTTACTTCATGCGATTGCGAGCAAATACCATTCATCTTTTATCGTGACACACGCCACAGAAACCATTATATCCACTACTAAAGGAGAAAAGAAATCGATGATGGCAGATTGGAGCATTGAGAGGACTTGCACATGAGATATCATGTGCAATAACTTGTACCATATACCATATATGGTACTAAAACTGAACCTTGTGATGATCTGCCTTGTTCTTAATGCCTTTAACTGACCAGGTTTGACTGAACTTCAAATGACCAGGTCATCGCTCCTGTGTTTGCAACTGTTTACCATTGGGGAAATGAGTTTAAATGTGACCGCACATCCACAAATGTTGACCATCGTTCGGGACGTCCAGTGGAAGTGACTTCCTCCAAAACAATTGAAAAAATCTTCAATATGGTTTTGAGTGGTTGACAAATCAATGTGCACACCTGCGCAGTTTCAATGGCGAAAATCGTGGAATTAAAATTCAGTTTAATACAACATCCGCAGTATTCCCCTGATTTGACCCACAGTGACCATTTTTTTAATTTCCAAACTTGAAAAAATGGCTAGGTGAAGAACGGTTCACGTCGAACCAAGAGACACATCGTCCAAACAGATTCATGTTTTGAGGACTTTCCGAAATCCTATTTTTGGATGTCTTGAAAGAGTTTAAGAAACGCTGGAATGAATGTATAGACATAAAAGGAGATTATGTCGAAAAACGAAAAAAAATCTGACCAAACATAATTTGTTTTTCTACCTTTTCCTAAGGACTTATTGAACGACCCTTGCATGATTTTCTGGTGAAATTAAGTACTGAGATATGTAATCTTAATCAGGAACTACGAAACACTTTCGTAGATCATACCAAGGAATTAAAACAAAAAGAGCAGCGTGTTAGTATGCTAGAGGAAATAATCAATGCTCTATAACAAAAGGAGCTTGTGTACAACATATAAATAGTAAGAATAAATGTTAACAATTACGAAAAAAGTGAAATTGCTAAGGAAAAAGTCCGTTAGGGATCAATGATGGGCATTGAAGGATTTGGAACTAACCGTCAAAAGTCAACCGAGGGTAGTTTCCAACGAGGGGAGGGGGGGTGTACCAAAAATGCCACACTAAGAATTCAAAAGCGATGCGATCAAAAGAAATTTCAATGCATAAATGTTCTGCTATCAAATTTGGCTGAGCCATATACTGTATTTTAAGCGATTCTAAAGATTTAAGCAGAATTACTTTTAATTCCACATCACAAGTTCATAATCATAAATCTCATTCACTCCAAAGCAATTACGTAGCGAAGTGAAGAGGCCATCCGCATTGGTCACACGGCCGTAGATCCGGCTCTCCGATCATTAGAAGCGATTCAATTAAAGCAACGTTGGCGCGTACCTGAGCTATTAAAACTAAGCGGCAGCTGGGCTCGGAGCTACTGACCGCAACGTGTATTTCGGGGGAAGATTGGATGCTAGAGGCGCTGTTGGAGAAATGAGAAGATGGAAGAGGTATGTTGGGAAGGCTACCGGTTGTTCCGTCGAGGGCGGAAAAATTCAAGGCGAGGGTCCGGGATGAATTTTTCTTGAGAGTGAACCGTATCCGATGGCCAAAGAAATTATAGCTTCCGGAATACGAAATTCTAGCGAACTATTAACCCTCCCTACCTACCTGGGGTCTTTTTTGACCCCAGCTCATAGAAAAAGTTGAATAACTCATTAATTTTTACAGCTTTATGCATCATAATTTAGGAATTCTCCGATTAAACACTTTTATTTCGACTCCATGTTTCATTTTTAAAATATTTCTGACAATAAGCCTTTAAAAAAATAATTTCTTGTTTGGGGTCAAGTTTGACCCCAGGTAGGGTATGTGGAACTAAAATATACCCGATCGTATTTTAGTACAAGGAGATGAATTTTCATTTTCCTTTAGAAAAAATTGAATAAATAATAGCTTTTGTCATGACTTTGTCATGAAAGGAAAGAATACTAGCAATTTATGTCATAAAATGAGTAATGCACTGAGTGTTAAAATTATTAGAAGAGAAGAAATTGTTGATCTATGGATGTATTCCCCTCGCATGTGACACCAAGATAGATATTCCGGTAATATACACCGTCGTATCAACGTTACAACTTAGTGAATCAAATAGAGGCTTAGCTATTCAAGTGCAAAATCTATTAAATGTCAGCAGTTTCCAAATGGGTGAACTTGGAGACTAACGCATAATAAGTCGATCACATTCACCTCACCCCATCACATGACAGAAGCTGAATACTGCTAAGTGATTGCTAGCGTACTATGATTTCAACTTGCTCTGCAGCTTCTAATCCAACTATTATCTGCGGACAGCGATTTCGTCATCAACAGCGTGTTTTCTTTGTAATCAGCAACAGTCAACGTTTTTTGACTTCGTAATTTTTGTCCTCTATAACGAGCTTAGCTGATATAGAGAGAATTAGTAACTTGTGGTTGCTCCTCCGACGATTGTTGAAGACACCATTGCTCTCCAACTTCTAATCTAACTGTTATCTTCGCAGAGCCTATCAACAAGGTCATTAATGCTGTGCTTTCTTTGTAATCAGCAATAAGTCAGAAATAACAGTCAGTGTTTTCTCCACTTGTGTTTTGACTTTGTAGTATTCGACCTCTGATACTAGCTAGACTTTTACGCTCAGAATCGTCATTCGTGGTCACTCCTCCGACGACTGTAGAAGTCACATCTTTCCTTGCTCAAGCGTACATCCCGCACTGGGGATTCCGATGGGGAATTATTGGCGGTCATACAAGAGCAATAACTGATTATGGCAGCCTTTATAGTCAAATTTGCTCCTGGATACAGTGAGATCGAAGCCGTTAACGATTTATTAGAATCGAAAGATTAACGATGAAGAAAACATTCAAAATGAGAGTGATGGAAGTAAAGCAGAGGCAGGCAACAGGGAGGTGGAAATAAGGGACCAGGAGCAGGACGAGCTTCATGAGGAAATCCTAGGCGTATGTATCAAAGAAGACGATCCATGAGGAGTGAGGAAGGAAAAATAAAATGGGATGCTATAGAACCAAAGTCGACTGGAAAAAATATTATCCAGGAATATCATCAGGCAGGACGCCGGTTTCCCAGAGCATGTTCAGTGTGTGGAAGAGGCTGAGTTTTTTGATGGTATGTTAATGATTTAATGGTAGAAAAAATTGTCAATACACAAATCAACGGGCAAATCAATTTAATAATAGAAAAAGACAGGAGAAAATGGAATATCCGCGATTCCATTGAATTTGACTGAACATAATAGCTTTTCTTGGCCTGTGTATCATTTATGGTGCTCAAAAAGGGCGAGGAAAAATTTTGAGCGAACTTTGGTCGGATGTATTTGGATTTCCGATTTTTAAGGCAACTATATCAAGAAGTCACTTTTTGTTAATTCTAAGCTGTTTAAGACTTGATGATAAAGTGAAGCGGGAAGCACGTAAAAAGGAAACAAAAAACAAGGCAGAAGCTGTGTCGGATATCATGAACTTATTTTCCTGTGGTTGTAAAAGTTCATTCATTCCAGGTCCCAACATCACTGTTGATCAACATCTACGTACTTGTAGAGGAAGGTGTGATTTTAAAGTATATATTCCCTTGAAACCATGAAAATACGGCATTAAAATTTGGATAACTGTTGATCTTGAAAATATGTACACTGTAAATTTGCAAGTGTACGCAGGTAAATATTCGTGAAATACAGCAAGGGAAGCGGGTAACAATGGATTTTGTGAGTCACTTGAGTGGGATAGATCGAATCTTGCAGGTATAAATGCATACCAAATGTATTCGAGAAAATACCCCTCCTTCCGCGGAAAAAAATTCTAGGCGGCAATTCCTTTTAGAATCAGCAAAAGAAATGTTAGCACCTGAAATTCATCCCTGAGTAGGAAAAACGCGATGCCAAAAAAATAGATTTCGGACTGCGATCGAAAATGCTGGGATTGACGGTATTCTGCTAGTAAGTGACAGATAACTTGTGTCCAGAAAATGGGTGGCAGATGTTCCATTTGCCCTCGTAAGAGAGACAAACATCCAATGCTCTTTATAATGTTTGCAACAGATACGTGTAAGGTGATCATGTTTAACAAAGAAGCGTCTGTATGCAATGTGACATTAGTGAGTGTGTAGATGGAGATTTCGGATTAAAAATTTGGCACAATTCTTTTGAGTCATGAAATTTTGTAATTGGTGCTTTTGAGTCAGAAACGTTTTGGCACTATGTTGCAAGTGTTTAAATATTTTAAATATTATATTGTATTCAGATAGTTAAAGTATGTACTTAAATACGTATTTAGGTAAATTTAATCCTCATTATTCAAGACTATACTAAGAGTGCCATCTAAAAATTTATAATATTTTTTTTCTAAATTATGCAATGTATAATATACTGTGGTATTTTTCTGTTAATTTGTCTGGAATGTATTTAATTAAAATACGAATGAATATGAGTCATTGGAATAATGTTATCACTTAAAAGAATTAAAATTCACGATGGGGTCAAAAAAGACCCCAAGTAGGGAGGACGTGATTTTTTTAGTAACAGGTAGCGAGGGTTAAAAAGTGTGGCCTGATTCCACCACTTATTTTTTCCCATATTTAGTGTTAAGTGATTTGAAAATATTGTTATAAAATATTAATACAAAAGCCTAACACACATTCCTCCATACTTAATAATGACAAGGATGCGCTATAAAATGGTTTCAAGAAGACATTCACGGCCAATTTACACAATGGTTGGTTCCATATGGTGGATATAATGACTAACGCACATCACGTTGATCAATATCTAAGCCATGCATGATCAAAATGGAATTTCATGAGGAGGAAACAAATGATAAGCCACTGAAGCTAAAATTACCCTGAAAAAACTCATAAATAAGATACTGGATGGGAGAAACTGTTTATCGAGAATATGTACCAAAGTAGTTATGCTAGCTTGCATAGATACATTACACTTGATTTTATAGGTGACATTACTTAACTGTTGCCTAACGAATTCCGCTGTCCTAGGTGCACCCCAATTTAAATTTTAGGCTTAAGGACATGTTACAACCTACGAAAACTAAGCTGCAGTTCGTTCCAAAACCACTTAAAGACTTAACATAGCACTTTCAACATACCCCCTTTACACCCCGGTTCCTACCAAAAAGCACGGCTTTAACTTTTCTGAGTTGAAGGCTCGCCTCCCTTTGGCTTACTCGGTCACTGCTTATCTTCATTAAGCCATCTACGAGACTACAAAAGAATAGAACAGCTGAGAACCCTTCCACTTGATAGCAAATAAAATTATACTCGAAAATTAAAGAACCATTTGGCTCTTAATTTCATGTTGCGGCCAGATAAGAGAAGAGCCCTTTTAATGGGAAAATTGTAAATACTAGAACGGTGCTCCACGTGATGGATATCGTCTCGTCACCTGCGGAGCCATCTGGCCGCCACCGATCCGACATACTCCTATAAATCCGCATTAAAATATCTTAGTCCGGCTAATGGGGCATTGTATTTCTTGGAGCTCGAGTGATGAACATCAATAACCGCTATTGGTCCTGCCCAGATGGAGTAATTCATTTGCGGCACAGAGGAGATCAAGCAACAGCAAAAATAGTTAGTTAACTTAGGAACCGTAGCGGAAATCACAAAAAGACATCGAGGTATTCATTACGTCACCTCGTCCAACCGGATGGAACGCCGCACTGAACAGAATCTCCGAACTCCGATCGAAAGCGCACACCGTAGGAAAAAATTATAGGGTTGACGAAACTGATTCACAACGCTATCTCCATCCTGATATTGTAATTTCACCTAAGCCTCTCATTTACGATATGCTGTCCAAACTTCAAAGAAGGTTCCCATACAAAAAGATGCTCCATCTGAAATCTTGTATCTTAAAATTGAGGAAGTTATAACGATGCAACAATAATACTATTTAGCGATATTATAAAATGGGAGAGCACGCACAATTTATGATGGTCAGAATTGAACATGCGAAACTTGACGGGATCGATACAAGAAGGGAAGATCAGTTTTACGAAGCTTTTTAGGCCGTTTAACATGGAGCTCTGTACTGCGCCGGCTTAAGCAGCTTCAGCTCTCGCAGTGGAAGGTGCCCGAGCTCACTGCGAGAATGAGAGCAAACAGTTTTAGTCGATGCATGAGTGTGAGCAACTACTGATGGAATATCTTCGTAGATTACGTGCTCAATAGGAGAGTGTTTTGTCTTGTCAGAGAAAACCTGTGCGCGGCATTGTTTACATTCCCATTTGGAGTGCCATGGAAAACATGGATTTAGAGAAGCCAAGAGCATCATCTGCTGCTTTAGCAGGGGCAGGCATTTTTTGAGGCTGCAGAATTAATAGAAAGACGTAGGAGCTGGAGGGCAATTTGGACTCGGGAACGGACACGGAGTACAGAAGGAGGTAGGGGACTGTTAGTATTGTGCTAAAGGAATTACGGGTGGAAGACAGAAACGCTTATATACATTACATAAGGATGACCGAGGGTTGATGAAATTTTAGCCCTGGTGAGGGATGAAATCGTTTGACATGTTTTTCATGAAGTCGTCTTTGCAGGAATAGGGACAGGTAAATGCAATGACGCTGGGATGCATCTGGATAGCCTGCTCCTATTATACCTTCTCTGTTCTTTCTCAAACTACAGAATCTGGATCCCGATTGATTCACTGACACATTCTTTACCTCAAAAAAATAAACCGGAATCTAGACACAGCGAATGTTTTGGGAAGACTCTCTGACATTGTTGTTAAGAATATTTCAAATCCATAGCTCTTTATTTCCAACCTATGATGCCTGTTGAACTGTCTCACAAGTTGTTTTTAGCGTACAATATACGCCTGAATATATAATTTACGCAAGAAAATTAACATTATTTACATATCTCCGCGCAGGCTTTGATATTTTGGGGATAAACTGGTGCAGAAACCTTAAAATATGGTAAAAACTTTTAGTGTCCTCATTCATGGGATATTTGCCTATTACTTGTTATTATGCTAATAATTGAAGCTTGGTAAATATAAAGCACGGTATTAAAGATTTACCGAAATGCATAAATCATTGATGTACGCCAAATATCCATTGAAAGTCATTTTGAAAGCGCGATAATGCATAATGCTTACAATTTTTGAACCAGTTATTGCATAAAATAATGAAAGGGTTACCAATAATCTATTACTTACATGACCAAAAAATAGAGTAAATGGTGGGGAACGATTTCCTCCAGGAAAATTTTCTTAGTTGAAAGAAAATGAGATCCCTTTCGTCGATAGAAGTATTTTATTGTAATTTTAAACCACAATATGCCTGGAACAGCTTACAAATAGCTATTCTCTTCTCGGTGGTCATTCTGGGGTGGCTGGTGGTCTCTATTAGTGAAATGTCCCTGCTGAATTTTACCTCTCAAACAATGGCGAACGTTTTACTGAAGGATATTGCGGACCATAGAGCAGGGTTTAATTTTCTCGCTCGCATTCATATATTCGCGCAGTATACCGCTTTACACGATGCAACTTTCACTGTGCTTCCATCTACGCTTCGGCCAGCGCAGTACAGAGCTCCGCGTGAAACGGCCTTCAGAGGTAACTGTGACTCGATATACCCTTCATTATTCCTTCAAACAAAAGAATTAAACTAGCTTTTAGTGACACGTAATCACTTTTAGACACACGGAGGTAACATCCAAGTGCATATATTCTGAATTTGAATGGGATCTGCATATAGGAAGTTAAAGCCCTAGAACGAGTAGTATATTTATGGATATTTATAAATTTTACTTTTTTGAGAAAATATCGCCGAATTTACATCTTGGAAGCCTTTTAACTGCTTTATGGTCCCTTATGGAGCATCGTAAATTCACTATGATCCTTGAAATGAAGACTTATGGAAATCCATTCCCCATACATCATGATGACCCTACAGGGTTCCAAAAAAAAGAATATAAAGGAGACTGGTATTTCTGTCAAGATTAAAATCAAAAGAGCACGGGCATTAAAAATATGTCTCATAGTTATGGAACCAATAAATCTTATGAAAGGATGCCCTTTTAGTATATCAACCAGCCGTTTTAACCCTCATTAGCCTAAAAAATACAGATTATAATAAAACAGCATACCTACTTCATACGCAAAAAAACTCGAAGCATTAGCAATAAAATAAATTTTACGCTAACATAAAAGCTATTTGTTATGGTTTTCATCTGGCAGACTAAGTGTCATCTTAATTTTTATTTCTCGCTGACGTCAAGAGTTAGTTGCTGGGAATTAAGGTTCATACTCGCGATGCGTACACAAATGCGGGACTCAGAGTCAAATGCTTTCAGGGACTTGCGCAAGCATAGAGGAAAGTGAAGTCAATAAAAAAACCTATTTAAGCAAGGCCATTGCGTGTTACAAAAATGCAGAATTTCAAAAGGAATTACTTGTATTAACAACTATTTGATCAATGGAGCCACGTGGAAAATGACCACCTTATTCATTCTTCTCTTTCAAGTAGTGTAACATGATACCTCAATATCTAATGAATACTGGACGTAAATCCACCAGAAGTTGCCAGCCAAGAATGTTCCTTTTACAATGTACAGTATGAAAAAGTCAATAAGACATAATGAAACAGTGATAAAGTAATTTAGGGATCAACAGCTATTCGAGAAAATGCTACCATGTCACAATATTTCGATAGAAAAGAAAACATATTTTACAGGCATTGACCAATTGAACATTTTTCGCAAAGTAGGAAAGTTCAAAAAAACGAAACTTGACTCAAGGTTTGTTTGGAGTGCAAAGAATGTATTGCTAAACATGAGCAAGAAAATAAATGCCAATTGAATCGTATTTGCCAATTCAGTGGTAAAAGTTATTCTTTGTCTCACTATTGGTAACAGTTTTTGCGGAGATATCAACCAAACTCCGAAGAATTAGTTTCGGAATAACCACGATACCTCCATTGCTCTAAGATACCAATGACGTTATCAGAAAGTTAAATATAGTGGGTTTGAATAGGAGCCCAATCGAAAGTTCTCTGCAACGGCGCACAAAAATAAGGAAAGAGAGAAGAAGAGAAATGATAAAGACCACGGGGAAGACACGAATAATGCAATGTAGGGTTAGGCTGGGATGATAATGATTCGAGTCCAATATCGCTCTACGTGAAATTCCACTTCAGAAGTTGATTCAGAGTACGTCCCGAAGTATCGAAAAATTAAGTGCACCAAGAAACAGCCGTCCTTACGACACTCCCTCTTCGCCGCCTTGAGTCCAACTCGCGCTTTCGGGTGAGGGGAGCAAGTAGTCCTCGTACGAAACTCCCGTCACGCTGACAACTCTTCGGCAACCTCGTCAGCATTCAAAGCAGCACCTCTCTCTCACTCCGCGCCTCTCTGCTACCCCATTCACTTCCTTACACTTCCCACTCCAACTTCGACTCGACCTCCCAACCATCCACAAACTACTGCTACCTTTCGACACTTTCTCGCACTCCACGGATTACGCCAGGGTGCGACTTTCCCGACCAACGTGCCCCCCTCCCCCTGCCCGTTCCTCCACTCCAAGGCTCCCCACTCCCTTTTCCCACCGGTCCTCCGTGGGGTGGCCCTTATACACATCCTTAACCAAGACGACTGCTCTCGTCTCCCCATGATAAAGGTTATTTCGCAGAGGAGCAAGGGGCCGACCCTCCTTTTCAGGCGCAGGAAAGGTCGCAAGCTGTGGTAGGTGATGCGTCGGCGCAGTGCCGAGCCAGGAATTGACGACGGACGAACGAGCAGAGCGGAAAGCGGACGGCTTCATCGCGAAGGGTTGTAAAATAACGAGAAGGAATTTGGTGCACTTTTACAGGAAGTACGTTTTCAGCTATGGGAAGGAAGTATGAACCAAAATTTAAAGGTAGTAAGAAAAAATTGCTATCTATATTTAAAGGGAAAAAATACAAAGAATTGTGAAGACATTAATTTGGTTCAAAATGTAGGTAGCTTTAGGTTAAAATGACTTAAAAATAATTTTCTAAAATTCCTATGAACGAAATACTCAGTACTGCATATCCTAACGGCAACTGGAAGGTTATTACACGTACGTAGATGTCGAAGTATCATTTGAAAAGAGGCCCTCTTAATGCTATCAGTGATGTATTCCTTCATCCACCATTCTTTTTGCTATTAAATTCCATTCTAAAGAAATATTCCCTTCATATTCCTGTTACTATTTGATCGATATCCCTTCTACGCGCCTTAGCTACTCCATTCCGCCAAAAAAAATGTCTTTCGGCTCGCCATTCAAACTATTTTTTTATCACAAAATATGAAACAAATCGCGCAAAAATTTATAAGTTAAAATACATTGTATGGTCTATTTATTTTGGAGAGATTTAAAATACCTGATTTATTCTACATTCAATTCACCAGATCAAACGAAGGGGTTAAGTAATTATTCGAGGCATGTTAAAAGAGGGCTTTGACGGCCATCGTCACAAAAGAGGAAGTGGAAGCCCAATTCCATGCCTCAACCTAAGTGTATTTGAACCACTGGAGGGAAACGAATTGTAATTTTTAGTTTCTCCATTATTCGTTCCCCTCTGAAAATAGGAACCACTATTTTTTCATCCGTCGCTAACACCTCACGCTTTTGTCGTCCATTCCGTAATTTTAGGATCATCCTGGGGTTCATGAAAATTCAGAAAACGTAGTATTTACAGGGTGATGAACGAAAACGGAATCCGCTCAGAGATAATGAACCAAATTACTGAGCCATGAGAGGCAAAAAATTTTGAACCATTGCTAGTTACTGAAAATTTTATAGCATTGCAACGAACGTTTTTGGACGGTAAAACTGTGAATGTAGCGGCCCGTCCCTGCCTTTATTGTTCCTCATTCCTATCTTGATTAGCTCCTCCCAAACCCAGTCCACCCTCCTGGTTCCGGCGGTAGAGATAAGGAGAGAAAAAAATGAGGACATGTGAGAGTGTGGTGAAGTGTACCTGCAGAAGGAGAGTCGAGTGATGTTGACTGAAGTCAGTGCGCTAATGTTCGTCGGTGTACCCCTCCCCCTTCCTTTCCAATGTGTATAACAGGAGGATGGTTGCGAGAGAAGACGGACAGACTGATGGTCGCAGGCAGATAGACGCTCGAGAAGAATGAGGTGACCGTTCGGACGATTAATAAGGGGACAATATTCTTAACTGGGATCGCGCGCAAGCGACCAGTGAAGCCGAGAGGCCTTATGCTCAAAGTTCTGTTCGTATACGAAAGTGAAATTTCGTGCGAGTCACGTGGTACCAACTCGCACGGCGGGAAAAATCGGTATGCTCCCAGCGCGGAGCAGGTCAATTCGCTTGGCCCTTCAGCTCGTACACCCATGACCTGAGGATTTCGTATACGAGCGAAGGAGAGCGCGAACATAAGAGAAAACATCAATATAAATTATGCTGGTTGCTGTTGCTTTTATATCTATATATATTTTTAATGCTTGTAACACCGAAGTCCCAACAGCGCAATTCAGGTATCAATCGAGGAATCCGTTTAGAAGTTAGCCAGGATTTACAACTTTCAACAACATCCGCAAATTTTGAAAAAGTGAAAATATCTGTATCTCAAACGCTAAGAAAATCATTGTATTTTTAGTTTTAAAATTTGAAGCTATAATGATGAAAGTAAACAGGACAGAAAGCATTTAAAATTATAACTTACGATTTTTAGGACCAAAACTGGCAAATTTTTCAAATAAAATTTAGTTATTGCTAATCTCTAGTTCCAAGGATTTTTTAATTTACTTCAATATGGAAGATACAGCCTCTTAAACGCATGTGTATTGACGTTTTTTGCAGGCATAATTTCAGGTGATTCTTTGCGATTTCCAACAGAAATCACGAACAATATTCATAACGATTTTAAATTATTGAGTACTTAACATAATATGGATCCATTAAAGTACGACTCTCATTGTTAGATTTAAAAATTTGGATTTCATTCAAAGAAAACTATGAATAATACCATATATTTTTCTCTCGGATTCAGTTTGTATGCTTTGTGGTGAGTTAAATTATGGACACACAAAAGTAGGCATGCCAAATGATAACGAGGCTACACAAAGCAATAGTAAATGGGAAAAATATAATAGATGCAGCCTTCTTTAACCCCTATGCTAATTTTCTGCCAAAAGTTATAGTTCAAATCGCAGGATGAGATAAACCTTTATGATTGTGAAAATATCTAACATGCTTGCATCTAGAAATTCGCACCAAGTAGAAATCAACTGTAATTTACGGATAGAAAACCCAAAAAATATAATTAATTTTTCGCCAGAAACAAATATAAATATACGCCTGCCAACATTTAAATAATATCCTGCAAGCCACAATGAATGGCCTTCCCCTACGAAATCGGTCTAAGTAATGAACTTGAACGTGTGCAGCGAAGATCGGCAAGATTTGTAAAGGGACGATACGATAATTATATTAGCGTAACCAGTCTATTAAATGAATTGAAATGGGAATCATTGTCAGATCGCAGGTTGAAATTTAGACTTAATCTCTTCCACAAATTCCAAGGCAATATTTTCAGTGATGATGTTAAAAATATTTTACGAACCCCAACTTACTATGGCAGACTGGACCATAATCATAAAGTTAGAGAAATTGATTGCCGAACTGACCGATTCAAAATGTCCTTTTTCCCTCGCACAATAAGAGATACGAATAACGGTAAATATGTCCTATCGGAGAGTAGCAATGAATAGCATTGGTAGCTGCATGTTGGTATGAGTACTTAAAGCTAACCCTACTAACAGAATGTTTTTGCATGTTTTATTTGCAATTTCTATCTTTTTTAAATAGTGTAGTTCTGACTACTATATTAATACTATTCCTTTTTTATGCATGATATGTAGTGCATGTTTGGTGAGCAATCACCCCCTGCCACACACCCTTGTGGTGGCTTGCAGGGTATTATGTAGATGTAGATGTAGATGAATGTGCTTGGCTGTAGGCGAATCTTCAACATGCATGCACTATTTATGACTCATGACCTTTATGAGGATTTGTAGCCATATTGTTGTCAAATCGTAGCATATTAAAAATGATTTAAAAAATAATGCATGCATTCATAAATGTGCTAAACTCCTCCCCCAACCTACTTAACCCTTACCCGTATGTCGCCACGTGTCGTCCGCCCTCCCCCTTTTCCCACCGAGGAACTAATCTGAGAGTGGCTCAAATCAAGAACCCCCCCGCATTGAGTATAATTTCCTTTCTGGTCAGAAGGCCTCCACATTATTCGTCGTAGGTCGGCGAGGTTACCGTATGCTCCTCGTGGCGGGAGAGGAGGCGCACGGGAATTTTTTTGTGGCCCTCGTGGCCTTAAGTGGGGCGGTCGTGAGTCAGCCACCACAAAAGAAACTTAACATTTTAGAGTCTATCATGAGTATGATCCAGTATATATCCTGTATATTGCTCTCAATACACCAGCAGTAGGCTTGAGTACTTACGTTCAAAAGTGGTTCCGAGCTGAATGATTAATGAATTCTTTTTTTTTCGAAAACACAAATGCATCCCAAATCCAACTCAGTCACCTTAACCAAATGATGGAGATAGATAGAGAGAAAGGGACATTAAAATGAAGGCATGTTACTTCATTTATTCAATTCCTCTGGTTTTCCTTCAATTGTCATACCCTAGATGATGCTCAGCCTTATTTAATTGCTTAACCACTCATATTTCGACCTCCTTTCCTCTACCAACTACCATGAAGCAAGATTGTCTGGTGACAAACTTCCTTATTCTAAGGAATTGATTCTTCTCAGAGAGAGGAGTGCTTTTTCTGTGGCCAAAACGTGTAATGAAAGAGGTGATGAATACTTATACTTATTAAGTCTGTGTTAGCGGGTAAAACTAATGCTCCAACATTTTACCTAAAAAGGTCCAACTATTTACCTACTACAAGCAAGAAATCAAAACCTAAAAATGATTTATTTTCATTGGCCGAAAATAAATAATCCGTTTGTATGAGATGCGGGAATTAAATTACTGTCAACGATTCGTTTACGTTCAACAAGCGAGTAATAAAGCGATGATGTGTTTCATTAATATCAATTCTTTTAGGGAAGAGGAGAATTAATTTTTAGTGACTTTTAAGGAGGGATGATGCTTCGTCACTAAAAAGGAATTAGCTGTAAGAGAAGGCAAAAATATTTTATTTACTTCGGGCTCATTTGTGAGTTGAAATATTGCTCCCTTTTTCTCCAAATTATTAAGGCTATTTGATCGTTACCGTTGGTTTAGCTCTTTGGATACATCAAAGTAAAGTAATTTTCACTTTATGTTGCAATTATTTCTATCATAGATGGATTCTGGGGCACCTTTGATACATCCCTATTCAAGATGCATGGGGCGATAAAGCCACATACCGCACCGGCCGTAACTGCAGACATATATTGTTTTCTCCCCCCTTATTTGTGGAATGCTGTACGGTAGGCTGAACGGAATGGACCACGATAAGATAATATGACAAGGTGATGTGATAATTCATTCAGGAAAGGTGAAAGAGAGGAGGTGGTGAAATATGGATGAGATTAGAGTAGGGTCACGATGCGAAACCTTTGTGAACCGGGCTATGCATCAGTTATAAAAGCCCTGAAAGAACAGATAAGGCCATAATACAGCCCATTTTGCAGTGCCCTTATCCCTATAACATATATATTTAACTCTTTAGCTGTATGAGACCAACTTCAGTATGAAAAGTAGTAAATGTTTTTTATCACTTCCTTCCATGGGCTATAGTTTTAGATATCACTTCCTCTCCGCTGATACAAACATGTGCGTCCCTTGTCTTTCAACCTCTACTTCACAATCACATATGCTAATAACATACTTAGGCTTCATTCTATGGACCAAATAGACTAAAACAGCCAAACATTGGTCACTCTCTTCTGCTCCATCCTTCCAAGGCATTAAATCAGGATTTTTTAAAATAACACAATAAAGTAGTGTATTTCTTAAAAGTTATGACCAAAACAACCATAGTTGTAACTTCTCATTCACTCAATCACTTCATATAACCTAAGTCTGGTGAGAGAGAGGATAAAATATCTCACTGCTTCATGTGCGATGGAATCGAGTAATCGAGTGCATGTGGACACGTTAACGAATGGAAATGAGTACGATGGAATCGATGCTGCACGTGGAATGACTTTATTGATCGAGTTCAGCAGTCGAAAGCGATGTGGAGCGATATGTGATATCAAAGCCAACCTATTGAATCGAACTACCCACAACATTCATGTGACGGCGTGACAACTCGGAAGATCGAGAGTTCAAATCTCGCATAGGGCATGTATACCATGTTGGTGATTGGATTAGAAATTGGATGAATATTCTTAAAGAACTAGAGCAGATAGGTAACTTGAAAACAAAATGCTGCGAAAAATTCGACGAAAATTAACGGGTGGGATATAAATGGAATGAGGGCGTTTACTCGGAACCGAAATTACAATTTTGTACACGAAATCGTTAGATGGAAACGAAAAACGAATTTCAGTGAAAAAATTAATCTTCTAACCACAGCAATTCACTCATAAATCAAAAATTAAAATAAGCAAAAGGTGACGCCCACTGCAGAAGCTGCTTTGATATCATTGACGTCATTTTCCTTCCCGCCCTTGACTGCTTTTAGGGGAAGGGAAGGGAGTGGAGGGGGGGTTCTCGGAAGGTCTGCTCGCACAGATCCTGTCGCAACCACTCCATAGGCAGAGTCAGCTGTGTCCGCCATTGCGATAAGGCGAAGTAACTTCGCGGTCTCAGTTGTGATTGGACGAAGTCGATGACGTCAGAGGTTTCACTTTCCGAAATGGTTCAAAATAACAGCTTTTCGGCCACTTATGGCTCGAGAAATAATTGACGGATCAAAAAACGGAAAAATGCGGGTCTTTTTATTTTACAAACTATGATATTCGGCAAAAAAATAAGGTAAACGACCCCATTGAGATACAAGTGGCCAGCCTCCCTCCCTTTCCGCGAGCGACCGCCTCGCACAAATCCAGGTGCAGGCCACGAGGTGGGTGGGGTGAAAGGGCACGGAACAAAGGGGAGGGTGCCGCGGGTGACGGTCGTAAGCTCGTTTGCCTCCCCTGGAAATCGAACCATCGCTCTCGGGGAATGCCATTCCCACCCTCAAGCGACCGTTCCCACAAGACGAGAGTGTAAAGCAAGCGCGGCGGACCAGAGGCGGCGATGAGTCGGGACGGAGGCGGAGAGGAAGGCGAATAAAAAAAGGGGTGAAACGGAGCCTGGAGGGAAATGGGAGGGACAAGAAAGGGAGGGAGCGGGACAGATGGTAGGTGGGGGTGGACTACAGGGGATGGGTACGGGGGCGGAGGGGTTGGTCCGGGAAGAAATACGGGGAGATAAATAAGGGAAGGGCTGAGGGAAGTGGTGGGCAAGAGACAGCCTCTCCAGGCGAAACGGGGCACGGACTTCGTATAATGCCCATCCATTTGGTAAGCATTGCGCTGATTATGCGAAAAGTGGAGCGGAAGCAGTACCCGGCCTGACCCTTGATTTCATGGCACTTCACGCGGAGCTTTTCCATTAATATTGACGAGGAGAATTTCCCTAAAACGAATTGAACACGCGAAAACGCAATACCCTAATATTTTACCTTACATACTGGTCGTCACCAACGAGATGTGAATGCTTAAGTAGTACTCTTGCTGGTCTCAAGACTGAATAAATATATATGGATCATTCCATGTCAATTTGACCAGATGATTGCCCTTAGGGTAACTGCTTTTGACTAAACTTGGCAAAACGTGATCATCTGATAGGAAAAGGTAAACCCCATAGCCGTTTGCAAAACATGCAACCGTTTACGAGAAATTTCAACGTATCAAAATTAGAATTTTGCAAAAGTGACTGCACATTTGATGGTATTTCTCCAAGAGTATTATAGCTACTGAGGTGCAAAAGAACTTACCTTAATGATCTGGCATAGTACATATCTAAAAAGGGTTTATATTGTAAAATATAAAAAATTTATAATATTTATAACAATTTTACATTTTCAAATCGAATTTTGACGATAAACCTATGCTGATCATTTGTTTGATCTACATCTACATAATACCCTGCAAGCCACCACAAGGGTGTGTGGCAGGGGGTGATTTCTGTTGTTTTATGTATTATCTGTTGTTGATATAAACCTCCTCTACAAATTACAAAAGGTTAGTAGAGGTAATATTATATTTAAAAATGAAAAATATTTTGTGTCTAGGCGTCAGCCCTTCAATTGCCGCGGCAATTCCATCGTACATGACGCAGTGTCGTAGCACATGACGAAGCAAAAAAAGGATGGCTTACTGGGTTACTTTTTGTCCCATTTGACGGACTGAATACTGTACTTTCCATGTTCCCCCCGTGTAACGTGTAAGCAGGGATAGAAATGGCACCGGACATTCGGACAATCTTGGGTTCCAGCTAGGTCCCTTGGTAAGGGAAGCAAACATTTTATCCACAGCCCCATTCCCTACCACCAGAGGGATATGAAAGATGACGGTGGCGCTCAGATAAATAACACAGGAGCAAACGGTGGGTCCGATTCCCACGTAATGCTTGCACGAGGGAGGCTCCCCTCCTTTCTCTGCCATCTGCGGTTTCCTCGATAGGCCTGGTTCCAGAAACACAGCTTCGGTTTCAGGCCCTGATATCTCCGATGCAGCACGGACGTGAACTCATGACCCCATCTTCACCACCCCCATTCTCCACCACTTCCTCCTCCT
Organism: Platycnemis pennipes; assembly: GCA_933228895.1. Lineage (NCBI taxonomy): Eukaryota > Metazoa > Arthropoda > Insecta > Odonata > Platycnemididae > Platycnemis > Platycnemis pennipes. The sequence continues at coordinate 99,082,932 of OW121846.1, read as the reverse complement.
CCTCCCTCCATCCTGTCAATAGACTGGCGCCGGGCGGACGCTCGGAAATTAAAATAAAGCCTGTAATTTAGTCGGAAGGAAAACAGCGCGGGGGGACGGGGGCGATTCAGCGAGAAGGGTGGGAGCAGTGTAAGGCGGCTCTGAGAATTTTCTGCCGGAGCCAGGTTTCCCGTCGAAAGTCGAGTGATTGAAATAACACGGGCGTCGCGGCCCCAGGGCTGAGAGTCGGAATCACCGCGACGGCGTCGATTTCCCTCTCCCCTCGATTTCAATTGGCGTTCGTGATCAGATTCCAATGCTCCTCGGGGACTGCCCACTCAACGCAAGGGTGTCGCAGCTGTGAGATTCGACGGCGAGCTCTGGGCTGTACCCAGTGCCGAACTCGGAAAATATGCTCGCATAAGAAGCGAGGATACCCTTCTTATTAGGTTCAAGTTAGGGTGGCTGGTTCGGTAATCGTGAGGCATTGAGAACTAGTGCTCACATAATTTCAATGGAACTAAAAAATTACTTGGACATGATTAAATGATACAATATTTTAACCGGATGCCACAAACTCTCAAGTCATATTGAAACATTGCCCTTCCGAATTTAAATATTGACATGAAACATACCATGAAACTTGACTTGATTCTGTTTCTAGGTCACATGAACGATGTTGCTGATTACATATCATTTGACCTTTGAGATGTTGGTTTTTATGTATGGAGTGAAAAAGTATATAATTTTGTTCTGTGGGCATTAGCATATTTCGCAGTGACGAAATAATTGTGATTAAACGTTTAAACATCTGTGACATTTGTTGAAACCATTTATTTAATCTCCCATTTTTACTCGGCAACAATGCAGATCTTGAAATTCGGCACTGCTGTTGTGTAGGTACCTGATTCTGTGTTTTAGCGGTCGTAACGTCAGGTGCCGTATTCGTCTAATCTCAAGAACTCAGTCGTGTGACTTGTTGTGGTTTCTCGTGCGTTCGTTTTACACGATTTTGTTGTGTTGCTCTCTGTGAAACGGTGTGAAATTTAGAAAAGAGTTGCTTTGGACCTTTCGAAACTCTGTCTTGAAAACAGTTCAAGATGTCTTCGTGTTATAGGAGCAAAGGGAAGTTTGTTTCGAAGAAGCAGTTTGAAAGGGGGGCTAAGGAATCTCTTTACACGAAGAAGTTAGGCACTGGAACTGAAGATAAGGACGGATAAGGACGAAGACTCAAGTTAATTGTTGTTTAATGTGGTAGGTCGCCGAGTAGCTGATATCACGCTAATTGGCGAGGAAATTAATTGCAAGATTTTAATGCAGCCTTGTCCTTCAAGGACGTTTCTATGAAAAAAAGTTTGAATTGGCGACTAATTTCTCTACTCGCTGTCGACCCTGTCTCGTGATAAAGGAGGTATCTACCAGCCGTAAATCGAAAATAAATGGACACAACTTGTTTTATGTAAATGCCAAAGCTGCTACTGGTAAGTATCAATCATGAAATTCACAATTCTAAAAAATTAACTATTATCGTAGCTACGAAATGCCAAATGCGAAATTATTGGTCAACCTTTCACTACACTGCTAGTTTACTTCGGTACACAATGTTTCAGTTCCACAGCGCGTCCTTATAATGCAATCAATTAGAGCGTGAGGTAGTTATAATGTTCATCACTCGTATTTCTTGGCAGAGTTTCTCTAAATTTAAGACGATTAACTCTGTCCAGCCAATTTGGCAAGAGAGTGTAACTACTTTGGTGGAGAAACATTTGGGTCAGAAGTATACTACCATTCTCGAAAATTTCATATAACCTTAATCACACATACCTGGATCGATAACATTAATGGCAATCTAGTTTCCTCAAATGCAGGTAAAATTTTTTTTCCGTTGCCAACTTTTCCTCACAGGAATACTTTATTAAAATAGAACGTTAATTAAAACTACCCTTGAGGCCTTAATTAAGTCTCTTCCAAGAAATTTATACACAAGGGATAAACTTTTTATTCATTTTAGAGGAAAATTGAAACAGATCTCCGACGCGAATGGTAACTATTTCCCAAAACATTTCTGGGGGGTCAAGATTGTTGATAAAATGAGCAAGAATAATTACCTCTCCATCTCTCCAAACAATAAACCTCTCCAGAAGTACTAGTAAACCCGGGTCCACTATACCTTCCCTAAATCCGTGATCCTGGTCACTCCCGCTCTTGCTCTCCCAGGAGAGGCACGCTCCGGTCCGTATCGAGGCCTTCACCTACCGAGGACCCCAGGGACCACGGTGGAAAAAATACGACCCGGACGACAGCCACCCCACGCAATACGTTTCCATTCCGGACCATTTGCCGAAATTTCCAAATACTTACGCTACGCGTTTATTGTACCTCTCGTAAAACTATCATTTATCCCGGGCTCTGTTCCCTCCGTTGCCACGTAGGTCTCGAGTGGCAAGAGAATGAGAAGTGAGGTTTTCGTCTGGACAAGCGCGCGCGTGCTGGGGATAGCGGTTTGCGCTGCCGTGCTGGACCGCCGCTCTTTTCTTTTTCAGTTTATCTTACGCCAGACTCTTACTCTTTTGCATATTTACTTACTCAAGATGGAATTTTTACCTGACAATGTGTAAATCCCATTTTCCTTTGAAATAAATGTTGATAAGTGGCGAAATGTTTGCGGAGGCATACAGAGAGGTGAAACAGGGTTGTTTTTCTGTTGACGACATATAATTCTAAGTCAATAAATATTCAATGGTGCACTACTAGTTAGAACTTCAATTGCATAACTAATCAAATAAACTAAATTTCCTTCTTGGTCTGCACATCGGTCGTTAATCGAAATTATTGAGAAATCGAATCGCCCTACGTAATCACTTGTATCACATGTCATTATCAATTCTCACATTTACCTGTTGCAAAATGGTGTTTGAATATGGATTAATATAATACTCGAATACGCACCAATGTAAGCGTTCGAAAGGTGAACTTGATGCCGTCCGTCACATTCTCTCGCAAGGACAACAGCTGGGAGACCGATCAACCGGACCCTAGGCGATGAGAGTAATACCCTGACGTCACGTTAAGCGCTGTTGCCAAATTGCATGTTCCGGCCTGTATTAATGGAGGACATAGCACAGAGTATACTCTGTGGCCATAGTCCGCCCCTCTCTTTCCATCGCCACAGTCGGTCCTTGCTGAGGGGTGAGGGGACGCCGGACAGGAGGTTTAGGGGTGTGGGGATTTCAGGGGGAGGGAGGGTGTTGGTCGGCGTGAGAGTACGTGGGAAATAGTGGGAGGGGTGAAAGATGTCTTTAAGTACCACTCGGCACTTAACTGAAACTCACTTTCGAGATAAGCCGAGGGGGTTTTCCCCTCTCTATCCACACCCAACCCTCTCCACACCACATTTCAACCACCACCACCCCAGTCTTGTTCTTTTCCTGATCTCCAAACACGCAGGCGGGGTCGCCTTCTGACGGGACACGGGGGGAAGTTGGATGGGTGGTGGGACACATGGCCTGGCCCGGTGGGAACGGGGAGTTAAAACCCGTGAAAGCGGCCGTGAGAGGAGAAGACGACGGCGAGCGGCGCTCCCGACGCATTATCCCCCCCCCTCCCTCTTCGCCGACAACTCTCGGCAGCGGCGCCGGATGCCGTCCCATCGACAGGCTCATTGCCAAATAATATGGAAATGCCCGTCCCCCCCTCCGCCCTACCCAAGGGCTAACGCGATACCCGGGCCCTTTTTTATGCGGATATATATCCGGCACACTATCTGCAAAGCATGCTTTTCTACTTCACTTATTTTATGGAGGAGGTTTGAATAAAAAAGCGGGTTTATGGAGTCGGGATGCTGGGGAGATCTCCACGCGGTCTTACGACTCACTATAGGGAACGAACACGAAGCGGAAATTTCGGATGAAGCTCCGGGTGTTTTAAGATACGGCCCAAGATAAGTGCGGAAACCTATTATAGGTTAAAATATATTGGGGATGCATTCGTGGGGAAGTAATATAGCATGTCAATTTTATCGGGTTTTTAAAAACGCTTCAACCGCGTCGAGGACTGGCCAGCCGATAAGAATGACGAACTCTCCCGGTCAACATCGATGGAATTTACGAGCTAGAGACAAACTTTTATTTTGGACGGTACAACTCTCAGTATACTTGGATCCCAAGTCTCTTGTCCAAGCAATATATTCTCCACGGCTTTCCCCGAAACTTTTGGTTGCAAGAACTCGAAGGATAATCATATATTTTCTTTTTGGCATACTTACATCAAATAAATGCACTTGTGATCATGAACGCTGTGGCAAATGCGTGTGGCAGGAAGTAGTGCTGCACCATCATAAAGGTCAATAATGGCAGATAAGGGCGTGATACTTCACGAAGAGCGTCTTGGTCTGGGTTAAAAATCAACGAAGAATCACACGCTCGTATAATAATCCTTGGGCCATTCTAGCCTTCATCCACGAACCTATGCCGAAGCTAATTTACTTCCATAACTGTCTATACATTGGAAACACTTTATAGACTCGCTATCCAGGAAACGTAGATCCCTCTATGCAATCCAAATCCGTCTCAGGTGTACAAAAATACGGTCCGTTAATAAAGGCCGGCGAATCGGAGATGGAGGAAAAGAAGGAAGCAGGAATTCAAGCGACCACGACAATACGACCCAGGATGATCTCAAGAATTCCTCCTCCAAGAGGAGGAGGCTGTGGGGGCCGCAGCTGCGAGGTGCCATGAAAATAAACCCACGTGAGCAATAAAAATCCCATCCAGAGAGTGGACAGTAAAAAATTAGGAACACTTTAAGAAGCAGTGAAAAACGTGAGCGTTAACTTCCAGCGCGCGCGGGTCAGCGCGGCAAAGTGTGTGTTGGTGATTGGCGGGTGTCGAGAGTTGTGCGGGGAGAGCGGGAGGCTTCGACGGAGCGCCGCTCTCCAGAGTAAACGGGCAGTAATGTGTGCAGGAGAGGGGGGCGGGAACGAGAAGGCGGACGGAGTCTAGAAGGGACACGGCGTGAAACCCATTCCTCCAAGACGCGAACTCTCATCAAGCATGATACGTGATTTGAATTAAATTGGGAATCATTGCCAGACCGCAGGTTGAAATTTAGACTTAATCTCTTAAACAAATTCCAAGACCATATTTTCAGTGATGATGTTAAAAATATTTTGCTGATCCCAACTTACTATGGTAGACTGGACCATAATCACAAAATTAGAGAAATAGATTGCTGAACTGACAGATTCAAAATATCCTTTTTTCCTCGTACTATTAGGGATATGAATAACGGTAAAAATATCCAGTACGACTGTAGCAATGGATAACATTGGTAGCTGCATGTTGGTATAAGGACTTATAGCTAACCCAACTAACGGCATGTTTTTGCATCTATGTTTTGCTATTTTTATCTTTTTTTAAATAGCGTAGTTTTGAACAGTACCTATACAAGTACTAATCCTTTTTTTATGCATGATATGTAGTGCATGTTTGGTGAGAGTTCACCCCCTGCCACACACCTTCATGGTGGCTTGCAGGGTATGATGTAGATGTAGATGTAGATTACGCTCTTCAAGAAACAAAATCACATTCGAGGGAGAAAACAATAAATCGGGGTTCGCCGACCATAAATCTCTAACAGAAACTATAAGAGAACAGAATAGGCAGCATAGGAAAGGGATAGGTGGGTGAAATATTTTTGAGTAGCCTGTAGTGCATAATGTTTTAAGGTTAAAGTGCAGATTAAATCTATTAGAGAAATTTCAATCGGATAGCTTTACTGAAGATGTTAGGCACATATTAAAAACACCAGCGTATTATGCTTGATTCGACCAGATAAATAAGATTAGAGAGATAGATTGTCGTACCGATAGATTCAAAATGGCATTTTCCCCCGTACTATAAGAAAACAGAATAGGCAGCATAGGAAAGGGATAGGTAGGGGAAATATTTTAGAGTATTATGTAGTGCATGATGCATGTCTTACCCCTTAAATACTATAGATACTAACAATCAAGTTGCATAAGACAATATAGTTGCTAGTTTACATGTTAGTAGTCCATGCTTGGTGATCTTCACCCCCTGCCACACACCCTCATCTACATCTACATCTACATAATACCCTGCAAGCCACCACAAGGGTGTGTGGCAGGGGGTGATTGCTCACCAAACATGCACTACATATCATGCATAAAAACCCTCGACATGCATAAAAACCCTCAGAATAAATTATTTAAATTCCAATTACACGTCGCCATCCACCAATCTATGATTTGCAAACACAACCTTTTTCCTAATGATTCCATGCGAAAGAACTGCACCCTCGCGGTGGCTTGAAGGGTATCGTGTAGATGTAGATGTAGATGTATGTATTAACCCCTGAAACACTATAGATACTAACAATTTAGTTGCATGAGACCCTATAGTTGATTGTTTGCATCTTAGTAGTGCATGCTTGCTGATCTTCACCCCCTGCCACACACCATCTCGGTGGCTTGCAGGTATCGTGTAGATGTAGATGTAGAAATCCTTTCGTGAACGAAGCAACCAAGAACGCAAGTGCGAATGAGAGAGGAAAAGATGTAGGTATCGTTCATACTATTACATAAACGTCTTCGGGGTTGCAAGATTAGACAGGGTAACCTTCGCGGACGGAAAACAGATAATGAGTGCAAACTTTTTTTATAATAGGGGCATGCGTTTTTCAAGAATGACTTCCCAATGCTCAGAATAAATTATTTAAATTCCAATTACACGTCGCCATCCACCAATCTATGATTTGCAAACACAACCTTTTTCCTAATGATTCCATGCGAAAGAACTGTCAATAGGTAGAAAATTGTTATTTTAATATCAGGTGTTATTTCACTGCTTGTTTTTTATTGAGAGTCGTTAAAACTCTCTCCCATATGTGATTAGTGCTGTCCACTTTAAAAGTAAAAAAGGAGCTTACTAACTTCAAGGCACTGGAAGTTGACTCGGGCACTCATCATGCCTCCGAGAGTCTTCTTTTTTATTACCGTCGATATCAGTGCCCTTGTCAACCTTGTTAGTACTTTAATCCTCGAAAAATAACTGAAAAGTACGCTTAGGGGTGACATAAAAAGAAGTAATCAAGGACGAAAGTCTAACTACGAAAGGTTGCGCTACGTTTAGAAGTTACAAACCGGTGGCTGTTGGGGTGCGATCAAGCACCAATTCTCATCCTGAGGTCCAGCAAATGGTTTAGCCAACTCACCTGAAAAAGAGAAAAAATGATTAAAAAAGATATAAATAAATGCAAAGTAAAATTTAAAAAAATTGTTTATAATTGAAAACAGCTCTCTTTTCAAGAGGAATGATGCACCAAAAGCTCTTTCCCATTGCGCCCTGATTCCGCACAAAAGAGCATGGAAAGAGCTCTCACTCTCTGCTATTAGTTTGGCTTTTATATTGCTGCCATCTGGTTAGTGACACAATCAAATTTTTAAGAAAGAAAAGAAAGTAGGTATTTAATACGGATTTCGTCATTAATGAAAACAGAAAGGGAGAGAGTTTTTCATTGTGACGTCTGCCACAGTTTTCTACAGATAATGTCATTCAGAAAAATGAAACACCAAGTTTGGCATGAGAAATATTGGAACGCAGTGCTGTGCATAAGGAAAAGAAATGTAAGTTCATGGAAAAAATGTATGCTGTGCTAACTGCTAGCATTGTGTGGATACTGACCATCTAGCTGCATGTGACCCTATTATCTAGCAATGTCTCCATGTAGTAGCCTAGTTGCATGTCAATAGTCCATGTTTGGTGATCTTCACCCCCTGTCACACAACCTCGTGGTCGCTCGCAGGGCATTACGTAGACGAAGATGAATTTATATTCTATGATCATGCATATTCCAGAGACGTAAGTTTTAATGGTGAGCGAAAACAATAAATACACGGATGCTGTAGTAGAACGGTGTTAAATCGTTTTTTTGTGAGGCATTGATCTTAAATTTCCCGCTATAAGGCAACAGAAAATGTTGGGGATTTTCATAAAAGTTGATGACATTTTCTTCGAGATAGCGCTTGCCAAGCTAATGCGTTCACTATGAGTTATTCTCCAATTAAATCATTATCGATTTATCAGTCTCAAGCTTGAATTTATCGAATATCTATCGATAACATTAATACCGCTTGATAACGTGCTTGCCAGCCAGCTTGAACTCTGCGGCCTCAGTTAGCTGCGGATAGTTGTACCGTTACTGTTCCTCGGACCACTCCCCGCAACAAACGAAACATGACCTTAGCTGTTGGAATACCTTCACCTCAGATGTTGTAAGGTGTACCGATCGCTAAAAAAAATTATTTATAGATTATGTATAGGTCATGTTTCTATATTTCTGTATTAAAGTGAGTACAAACATTTCCGCAACTAAAGACAGGATATATCACTCCAAATAAGATAGCAGCAATTGAAAATTAAGGCAGGAGGCGAAGTTACATTTAAAGATTTCTTTACATGTGTTAAATGTTATTAAGGGGAATATTTGAAATGCTGTTAAATAAACGTCAGGGTGAAGTTATTCAAGCGCGATTAGAAGGAGTTCAAAACAAAATGTTAATTTTATCGGAACAATAAAGCCACTTGATTTTGAGTGCTTATTGCAGACAATATTCTAACAAAGGTTGCTGCATCAGTTTATTTAATAGTTTTGTGACACCAGCGAACCTCGCCGTTCTCCCATACAGATATTATCCCACTTACGAGAGAAAAATAGAGCGGTTCACATATTACATCGGCATGAGCACATCTATCCAGAAAACTTCACGAATTGTAATCAACTGCCTGGTTGATTAGTCAACTTCCTCATACTGAAAATTTCCGAAGACTAGTATATCCAACTGCCAAATTAATTATGGAAAACGAAATCTCTTAGTTTTTTCCAATTAAGCTAAATTAGAAGCTCTTGTTATTTCATCTAACTTCCTCATACGTTTTCCTCGCCAAACATCTAAAGTGGTCAAAAAACAAAGGTAGTATTCATTTGCTTGTTAATTACGCACGATGGGGTAAATATTTGTGAGAAAACTAATCAATACGCAGAAACTAATTCTCATGCACACATCCCCATTGATACATATAATTGGCATAATCTCTAGACATTTTCCCATAATTTCAATTAGTGCGTATTAGCCTTTGTACCCGCACATGCTCGATTACGCATGAGAGGTAAATCGAGCAGACGATCCCAGCTAAATAATCGGACAGCCCCCGGGCATCTTCCAAAACAGGCAACACATCGAGTGCGGAATACCTAAACAGGAGGAAACTCAATAACGACCGCAGGATGGGGATGACATTTACTTAAACGAGAATCCGTGACCTCATACACCGACCAAGACGAAACGCGCAGTAAGCAGTCCGGCAGAGATTTTCATGAGTTCATCTCTCCCTATCAGGAACATTGGGCCATGAAAGTCGGTTTCGACAATGGTCGCAAAATAATAACGAGCCCACGATCCTGATCGGTGAGAGGAAAATTCCCATCTACCCTCTTCCTCACCTTATCCTACACCATCTCCCCACCCTAGCCGGCATTTGGTACGTGAGCTGAAAAAAATCCACGCTTCCTCTCTCGCGTCCCAGAAGAAGAAGGTCCCAGTCCCCCACACAACCACCGTCCCCGAGCAATGGGATGGCGCTGCCACAATGTAAGATTTGCCTTGCTCATACACACACGTCAGCACTCCGAAGGCGGCCAAATCAAATGCATGTGTGGCCCAGTACTTTCGAAGAAATTCTGGCACAGCGCAATTTCGATCCATTTGAATGGTTGTCCAGACAAAGTATCACAGCTGACGAATTTCCACCAGCAGCCTTGGAAACCTCCAGACGGAGTTTATTCTTGGCGTAAAACGACCAGATATTTTCGAAAAGCTAAAGTAAAAATTATGGGGTCCACTTCATAACTTGGAAAGAATTTTCACGCTGATTATTTTTATTTACACTTTAGGACTCTACCGTTTTGAAACAGGTGCCAATTTTCCTTATTTGGTGAATATTTCTATTCTCACTTACTAAGCCTGCAACAGAATGCCATCATCAAAAAACGTTTTCAGTAAACTGTGATAATACATTTTTGGCTCATTTGAACGATCAATGGATACGGCGTGCTTGATATAGAGGAGGAAACTTTTTTGGGATATATACCTAGTTATAAACAGAAACCACCATACACACTTGAATGCACATTTAAGAATCCCTTTGATAAACAATGCATCATGGTCGTGGTGTCCTAGTGTGTACGTGCAACACTGGTTTATGGACAGGAGGGTTCCGAGATTGCCGGACACAAACCTTTATGCACGCCATCAACAAAAATCCTCGCGGTGTGATTTTTTGAATGCCATTACTTCGTGGGATATTTCAGGTGGCCCACGTATCTTCTTCCTCTCCCCTCCCCTACCCCCGGAACCGGAATGAGTGAATTTCACAAGCCTATGAACGGGGCGAGATCTACACCCACCCATCAAACCAGCCTTCGGGTTGAACTCTGAGTAAGTGGGGTACGCTACTGCACCGTGATTGAAAAAAAAATTCCTTTCAGCGTAACGCATAGAAACCATTTAAAACACATTACTTTCTTTGAGCGAGTGATGCACTAATTTTTAGCCTTATTTTATATTAAACAGTGATATTATGCACTATTCCCCCATTAAAAACCAGCAAAATAATCGGTTACTTAGGATTGCCCAGTAAAACGGAGATCGATATTTTTTAGACGACGAGGTAACAGCCACAGCAAATCGGATCCTTTCACAAGGAACCCCACCCAAGGGCAAACGTTTTTTCGGTGGCACAGTGTAGCATCGTTAACCCTCGCGAAATCTCGTTATTCCCTTTTTGAAGAGGCCCGCCGACGGTGAGATTCTCACAAATGAAAATACGTGGAGCTGAATACGCGACGCCGAAAGAAGTGGGAACTACAGATTTCTGCACAGGTACATTGCTCGATGCCTTCTGGGGCACGCGGTTGCGACCCGAAAGAAAACATTCCGAAACGTAAACCATTCCGGCCTTCTGCGGCGTAATGCGGCCCTTTGAGTGCGTCTATTCAATTGATGGAGATTGATAGGAAATTCATCCGGGGGCTTGCGACCAGAGACGATGATTCCATGGGTACCACACGAAGGGAGAGACACGAGGATGCCGAGGGACAGTAATTGAAATCCGGCTCTATTCGATTACCGCACAAATTTTGGGTATTTGCAAGTCGACCCAACTGTATAACGAATGGGGTCATGAGTGTATTTGAATAATTTGTCGCTCCACACGGCTAATTTCATTTTGGAACAGAAGGACACTGGTCGGATTTTCAGAGTTATTCACAAAAGCATGGAACTCAGCTAAGCCGAAACCTTTACATGAGTTTAGTAAACATACAAATTCATGAAGCAGTGGCACAAACATTTCCTGCGGCCTTTTGCTGGAGTAAAAATTCATGGTTTTGCACCTATTTTGCATCCAATAATTCTCATGCATTTAATATGATTAGACGAAATATGTTCATTAGTAATTAATATCATTCGACTACCTGCGCTCAGAGTGGACGGTCGCGTGGTGAGAGCTCTCGTCTTGAGTTGTGACTTTCACTTTTTACCTGGTCGCCAGTAGCAGCTTTAACGTTGCCTAGCTGGGTCCGTAGTTTTAGCTCTAAAATTGTCGTCCTAGGCTATCCCCTATTTCATAGTGTAGTGGTGTATTTAGTAGTGAGTGTTTAGTTAGTTAGTAAGTGAGTGTGTTAGTGTGTGAGTTTTCTGTGCCTGCTGTGGCTGTAGTCCCTGCCATCCCGCGAGCGTCTGCCGAGAGTGTGTGCCGATAGCGATAAGTAGAACTAAACCAGTATCTTTATTACTTTTATATACTGAGATAAATACAAATCTTCCACTATTGTTTAACATCGTTGTGGCTATTCCATAGTTAGCGTATTTACGTTTCTTATTTATATTTTATCATAACCATAGTTTTGTTATTCTAAGTATTTCTCAGTTATAGAACCGTTCATTATAATCTATTGTTAACAATATATTTCTAGACTTCACTCGGCTTTAATTTAACTTTATTCGTTCTAGCTACACTGCATTACTTATTGTTTCATAATATCCGTGCTTCCGTACCGCTGTTTAATCTCCGTGATATATGTAGACTTGTTCTCCTACAAGTGAATTTCTAATTTAATATTATCTTATTGTTATTTATTCATAGTCCTGTGTAGAACCGTATAATCCATCCTAACGTGTAAGGTGTAATTTGCACTTGTGTTTATTATTCATATACAGTTTATAGTAACTCTGTAGTTTGCGTAACTTATTTTTACCTAGTAGATTCATATAGTTGATCTTTTTATCGCTTATTGTTATTGAACTTAGTTGGTAATAGTTTTTTTTTTAGATATATTTATATTTCCTTGACTAGTGCTTAATCTAGTTCGTCTTTCGTTGATTTTTTAGTAGTAGATATTTAATACATTTACTTTAGCTTTATACACATAAATTTTATTTATACATATATAGTTTATACTAACTCTGTAGTTTGCAGTAACTTATTTTAACCTAGTAGATTCATATAGTTGCTTTTTTTTTTTATCGCTTATTGTTATTGAAGTTAGTTGGTGATAGTTTCTTTAGATATATTTATATTTCCTTGACTAGTGCTTAATCTAGTTCGTCTTTTTCGTTGCTTCTTTTAGTAGTAGATATTTAATACATTTACTTTAGCTTTACTGTTGACACTTTTTGCTTCATCTCTCGTAATCGCTGGTTTTGCGCATCCTACAGCCTACATTCCTCTCGTATACATTCCAGAGCTCCCCCCCCCCTTGTGCTTCCCTACCCAAACCTCAGCCTAACCAAGGTCAACCGTGACCCACCTCCCATCGCGACTCCCTACCGAGCGCTACCCTTGCAACCACTCACCCGTGTAGTTTTTTTTACCTGAGTAGTTTACTCCTAGTCCCTGTTCCCTTTGGGTTAATTGTCTTCTGGTGATAATCTGTGGTCTGTATTTGCTTGCTTGCTCGTTTCTTCAAGAGGCTTGTTAGTTATTCATTAGTGTGTAGTAAATAGTAGATTCTTTTACCAGATAGCTCCGCTGCGAGTCTAAGGGAGAGAGATAGTTAGAGTTAGATTAGGATGACTCCCATTAGGTCAATTGTCAACCTCTTCCGTGACTCACCCGATAGCGAGCCCTTGCGGGCTCGAGTCGATGAGCTCGAGAAGACGGTGGATAGTCTTCGCTCTCTCGTGAAACGGCTGGTGACTACGTTGGAACGGTCGAGGGGGAGTGGGGGTCGGCCAAGGCCTTCCGCACGCGTTGGTGCGGGGGCGAGCCCTTCCACTGGCGTGGGTTGGAGGGTTGAGGACGTTCCCCGCACACCCGAGCCTCTAGCGGAGCCTACCTCCGAATCCGGGGGAGAGTGGGAAGTGGTCCGTAGGAGGAGTCGTGGGGTCACACTACACAAACGGGGAAATGCAGAGGCAGAGGCTGAGCCTTTCCCCGTTAGTAATAGGTTCGATGGGCTGGCGGAGGTCGGCGCATCGAACGCTCCGCCTCGGGAGACTTCGCCGACTGGGAGTCGGGAGGGAAGGGAGGGAGTATTAGTGATAGGTAGCTCCAATGTCCGCCGAGTAGCGGACTCGATGCGTGCCAGGGCCCGTCGGGAAGGAGGTGGTGAATCCCGAGGGAAAGGTGACGAAGAACGGGTACGTTCCTGGTGTATACCAGGAGGTACGGTGCCCCAGGTGACGAAGGCGTTGAAAGCAACGGTCAGTGCCACTAACTGCTCCAAGCTGCACGTAGTCGCCCATGTCGGCACTAACGACGCCGCGAAACGGGGGTCCGAGGATGTAATGGATTCCGTAAGGGATCTATGCACCGAGTTCCACCGTGTTCGTGGAGGTCTGGGTATCGATATGAGGCTGACTATATGTAGCTTGGTACCTAGGACGGATCGGGGGTCGATGGTTTGGAGCCGAGTTTTAGGCATAAACCGGAGACTCCGTGAAGTCTGTGGGAGCGAGGGAGCTGAGTTTTTGGACCTCGGGCCGGAGCTGGAAACGTGTCGGGTGCCCCTGAATCGCTCGGGTGTCCACTACACGGACGAGGCATCGTCTAGGGTAGCGAGTAGGATACTGGAGCATACACGTAGGGTTTAGCTCAGGTGGTAGCCCAGAGTGCAGGTCAATCCGCGGGGGAAAAATCGTGCAAGAATTTGACAGAACATGCAGAGTAGTTTTAGAAGGTCAGAGAAAAACACATGGAGAGAACGAACATGATAATTCATCAAAGGTAAGAGGTAGACCAAATAGTTTGTCCGTCAAAAAATTATCGAGGAAAATTTTAGTTGGAAAGGAGCACCAAGAGAGAAACAGATTGGAAGAAAAAATTTCAGTGATAGTAGTGAATTGTCGTAGTATAAGAAATAAAGTAGCAGAAATTCACCACCTCATTAAGAGTACTAATGCAGATATAATCGTAGGTACAGAAAGCTGGCTTTCGAAGGACATATCAGATCATGAAGTATTTCCGAAGTGTTTTACAGTGTACAGAAAGGATAGAGTAAGCAGAAACGGAGGAGGAGTTTTCATAGCTGTGAAGGACCCGTATGTCAGTAGAAGAGAACTTATTTCAGAGCGAAATGTAGAAAGTATTTGGTGTTCCGTTAAAAGTAAAAGTAGTAACGCAAAACAGATATATGTAGGTGCATATTACAGGCCACCGGACGCAGACGTCAATTCTATAATAGAGCTAGAGTCAGAGATACGCACATTACTTTCTGGGAAGAATGATAGAGGAATAATAGTAGGCGGAGATTTCAATCTCCCCTCGATAGACTGGAATACGTGTAGTTTCATTGCAGGAGGTAAGGATAAGGAACATTGCGAATCACTGTTGAACACCTTTACGACACATTCTTTACAACAGCTAGTAACAGAGCCGACCAGGGGAAACAACATTCTAGACTTATTAGCAACAAATATACCCGAGCGAGTTCTAAATACAGTTACAGACACAGGAATTAGTGACCATAAAATAGTGCATGCGAAATTTATTGTAGGCGTTGAAAGACATTATAAACCAAGAAGGAGGGTGTACTTATTTGGCAAGGCAAATTACGACGGTATGAAAGAGGAATTAAGGGAAGCGTTTAATGTATTCAGCGAACAAAGCAAAGGATTAAATACAGAGGATTCGTGGAGAGAATTTCTTGAGGTCACCCGTAACGCAGTTCATAAATACATACCAAGTAAATATATTAGTGATAATACAGAGCCAAGGTGGTATAACGCGGAGGTTAGGAAATCACTAAAGCGACAAAGGGTATGCCACGCTAAGATGAAAAATGCCAGACGGGGTCTATCGGTAGAGGAAAAAAATGAGCTAGTTCAAAACTATAAAAAATCGAGAGCATTAGCAAGGAAGTCATGTCGGCAAGCGTTATCACATTTCAAGAGCAAGATGTTAGGAGAATATTTAGATAGCAATCCTAAAGCGTTTTGGTCATATGTGAGAGAGCTTCAGGGAAATAAGTCCACAGTGCACACACTTAAAAATGATAAAGGAATCAGAGTCACCAGCAGTGTAGAAAAAGCCAACACTTTAAACACCTTCTTCCAAAGTGTATTCAACTCATCGTCACAAAACGCAGTGGAACCACCGCCGAACACTTTCAGTGAGCAAATGCCCGAAATAAACATTTCATGTCGCGGAATAGAGCAGCAGTTAAAAAGCATATGTAAAAACAAAGCACCAGGTCCCGATCAAATTCCTTCCAGAGTTTATAAAACATTAGCTTCTGAAATAGCCCCCTATCTAGAAATAATATTCAATAAAACACTAAAGAACCACACAGTACCCAAGGATTGGAAAGTAGCTAACATTACACCTATATTTAAAAGCGGTGATAGGGAAGAACCTAGTAACTACAGACCCATTTCACTCACGTCAATCTCTTGTAAGATATTTGAGCACATAGTAGTCAGTTCGATCATGGGGCATTTGGATAGTCAGGGACTACTCATAAACAGCCAGCATGGGTTCCGGAAAGGTAGATCTTGCGAGACACAATTAGCTTTATTCGTACACGATATTTTAGTCCACGGCGAAAGCAGTACTGAAGTTGATGCGATATTTTTAGATTTTAAAAAGGCTTTCGATAAAGTTCCTCATGACAAATTAATCTTGAAGTTAGAGAGTTTTGGTATAAATAAAGACGTTGTATGTTGGGTAAAAGAATTCTTAAGTGGGCGAGAGCAGAGGGTTGTCATAGATGGTATCATGTCGGACACAATCGAAGTCACATCGGGAGTTCCCCAGGGTAGCGTAGTAGGTCCGCTTCTATTTCTTTTATACATAAACGATTTGGGTACCGTAGTTAGTAGTAACCTTAGACTTTTTGCAGACGATGCGGTGGTGTACAGGGGTATATCAAACGAAGAGGACACGAAATCACTTAGCAAGGATTTAGATGCAATTCAAGAGTGGTGCGACAAATGGCAGTTAGAACTCAACCTTAAAAAGTGTGTAGCTATCAATTTTTGGAGGAGGAATAATTCGATAGAGCGATCCTATATAATTAATAACACGAAGATCGAAAACGTTGAAACCGTAAGATATTTAGGTGTAACAATCACTAAAGATTTATCGTGGGGAAGACACATAAGGGAAATATGCGGCCGAGCGAAGAGAAAGCTAGGATTTATAAAAAGAGTACTTGGGAAATGTGATGAGAAGACAAAAGAGCGATGCTACTTTTCACTAGTTAGGCCCCACCTTGAGTATGCAGCCAGTGTATGGGATCCTAATGAATTAGGTTTGATGAGAGAACTAGACAGTGTGCAGCGTAGAGCAGCTAGGTTCGTCAAAAGGTGTTACGATAGGTTGAGTAGTGTATCAGAATTAATACAAGAATTAGGGTGGGAATCATTATCAGAGCGTAGATTAAAGTTCAGATTTAATCTATTGCAGAAATTTCAATCGGATAGCTTTACTGAAGATGTTAGGCACATATTGAAAACACCAGCGTATTATGCTAGATTCGACCAGATAAATAAGATTAGAGAGATAGATTGTCGTACAGATAGATTCAAAATGGCATTTTTCCCCCGTACTATAAGAGAACAGAATAGGCAGCATAGGAAAGGGATAGGTAGGGGAAATATTTTAGAGTATTCTGTAGTGCATGATGCATGTATTAACCCCTCAAACACTATAGATACTAACAATCTAGTTGCATGAGACCCTTTAGTTGCTTGCTTGCATGCTAGTAGTGAATGCTTGGTGACCTTCACCCCCTGCCACACACCCTCGCGGTGGCTTGCAGGGTATCGTGTAGATGTAGATGTAGATGCAATGTTCACTTTAAAAATACTACACCATCAGTTCCTCTTATTAACGTCACTTCGTTGGAAAGGGGACTTAAAAACTGCATCATAAAAGTAACCCTACTTACGGTAATACTATTTACATTGAATTAACTGACTGAAAAGTACCTATTCATAAAATTCACTGATTGAATTTCAGATTAGAACCATAACGATGTGTTTTTCTTTTCCTTTTTTTCAATGTGATGCGTACGAAAATGATGAAAATATAATCAGAGCAAGGGGAAAGTGTGGAACATATTTATACTTTTAAATAACGTCTGACTACTTAAGATCAAATAAGATTAGAGAGATAGATTGTCGTACTGATAGATTCAAATGTCATTTTTCCCCCGTACTATAAGAGAACAGAGTAGGGTGCATATCAAAGGGATATGTAGGGGAAATATTTCAGAGCAGTCTGTAGTGCATGGTGCATGTATTAATATCTTAAATACTATAGTTACTAACAATATAGTTGCATGAGACCATATAGTTTCTTGTTTGCATGTCAATAGTGCATGCTTGGTGATCTTCACCCCCTGCCACACACCCTCGCGGTGGATTGCAGGGTATCGTGTAGATGTAGATGAGCATTATAAAGGCCTGTATGGAATTATAATAAAAACCCTGGTTGGCTTATCTCATTTCAATGGAATCTTGAAGGTTTATTTTTCCCACTGTAGAACTAATCCATAAATAATGGTTGGGGTACCATGCGGGGACCAGCATAGGGCACTGAGAAGATTCACTGTGCAAAAGAGTATTCCTTAATTCTTTTAATCATTGATAAACATTGTATAGATGAAGGGAACTTTGAGGGATATATATTTAGTATCTCTGAGGATGAAATGGTTTTAACAACGCAATAAAAGCTCTTTGAAGATTTTTCCTCTGTCACACTAACCCCACTTTTTTGGGACAACACAGAACCAACAAATTAAACGAGATAAACCCTCGGACAAGAAAATGGAAGGATTCATTTTTCAGCGTAAAAAATGGATATTTCGTTCGATGAATTCACACCCCATATTTAATATTTAATTTAAATGATTTCTTCAGTAAAATGCTAACTTCAAGGCTGACAACCAGCCATTCAATGTCAGATTGGTGGCTCGCAGTTTAAAGTGTAGACGAAGCCTGTAAAATTACGTTTAAAATGAACGGACCATTTAAAGAATAATATTATTCCATTTTTTCTCCGCAGTGATGGTAAAGTTATAGATAATTAACGGAAGTATTCAGTAGTTCTACACAACAACTCTCACTATTCAGATTGGTCTGCGTGGAAAGAAAACAAAATAGATTTATTGCTCCTTGCATAGGAAAGGTGAAAAAAATCATAGTATTTTGGTGCAATTTCTGCAAGAAAATTTTTCAGCCACGGAGAATTCATACAGTAGCCATGTACATGAAATAGAGATTGCCAACATTGGTCCATTCCCTTCACTCGGCTTTCTCTATTCCATTACTTCTCTATTGTAATCAACCTTGCTTCATTCTCTCCCGTGTCCATCCAGCGTGGGAGGCGCAGCTCTGCTTCACAGTGGATTTTTTTGGTTGATTCACTACCGCACTTTACTTTCATTTGGATCATGTGTCACTAAATTCTTAAAGGAAACAGACAGATGACGCTGGGACTTTCAGGGAACTTGAGTCAACGAGGAATTTAGCTTTTTTTTCAGGACCACAGCCACTAAGATCCGTAAAGCTGATTCTCTATTTTCAATCCAGATTAGATGATGTTTGAAAGAAGCTCCATTAGAAAAGTTAATTTATAAGATGATTGTCGGGGATTTACCTTTCTTTGAACGAACTCAAGCAAAAAAAATAGATGTAGTTAACTGTTCAGTTTTACGTTCCCTTTCACTCGATTCAACTACTTTATTTAAAGTAGGGAATAGAATGTCTTCGTAAAAAACAGATGGCATGTAGTCAGCCGAGGTGAATTGGATTGGTATCGTGGTAAAACTATTTTAATGGGCATAGGTACGATATTTGTCATTGCATTAGTTTATTAATTTGAGTTTACATATCGGGATATAATCTCATTGTATCCTAGTGGTTTAGAAATGTCATCATAAATGATTTCACTGGGAGAGATAACAATACTCACACTTTTCAGGACTTCAGTATATATAATTCTGACAATTCTGGCGATATGGAGTGGAAGCGTAACATGATAACATAGAAAACACGAGCCATTACCCGGGTTTCACCGTATCACTATATCACCGTATTACAGCATCATCACCTGATACGCTGAAACTCGGGTCGTAGTGAAGTTTATTACTTTTGTGGATATGGCTCGTTTTTTTCTTTCTATATTATCACTTCAGTATATATGTACTATCAAAACCAGTCATTCATTTTTACTTATTTGGAACAATGGCCATAATCACCATATCAGAGATAGGTGTTCAACGGTGAGAAACAAGCAAAATAAGGTACATTTACCGAGGACAGAAATATAAAGTGTCTAGGGATAATAACCAACAGCTGACCAGTGGAAATTTGCTCGTGAATGTCATTTTCACTCATAATTTAACAGCTGACGTCAAGATCTTAAATACAGGTACTCGATAAAAATAATTCATTATCGCACATTCTCGACGTGATTCGTATTGCCGATGTGACAAGAACCTGGGACACGAGTATTATTTTTTATACTTATATTCATCTCATCGATTACGCTTTACAAATAATATCAGATCCATAATATGTTCGAAAACATGTAAAGAGTGAATGCAATACTCTTGAGAACACAATCAGATTCAAAATACAACGACGGCAGATACCGTGGCCAATGAATCCCCAAGGTAATGATAACCACTAAAACAAACAGAAAAACACAGTTTTAAAATTATTTCATCAATATCAACTTCCCTGCGGGTGGGACTACTTTTAGCAACTCCACGAGTCAAAGCACAACCACCCGTTTCCGGGTTCACAATCTGCGAATCGAGAAACCGAAAGCGATTCGCATCTGGACACCTGCAAACGCCGTTTGGAACGACCGATGCGAAATACAGCAATCACCGACGAGCCCTTGAGGCGTGATACGTTGGGGCTTTATCGGTACCCGGGAAGAAATATGAAAATCTCCGATCCCCCCATATACCGTGCCTTTTTGGGTGATAATAAACCTCGCTGGAGTGGTGAAGCATGCTCGTACTCTCAAGAGGACGATGACCGAAAGGATGTCTAAGTGCTGGGGATGAAAGTAGGGAGGCTAGAGAGACGGCACCCCTTTTTGGTAACGGTATGGGAGGGGGATGCAAATAGGGTGGGAACTGAATGGGTTTGCACGCATACATGTACTCCCTCTCCTTTGCGTGTCAGCGTGTAGTATAAATAAATTGATAAATTAGCATTAATTTAGTAAAAATGTTAATTATTTTTATCTAACTGTTAATGAATATAAATTTTAAATGCTTCCGTAATTAGGAAATCGTGACTTTATGATTGAATGATTCATATCATCAACGGGAAATATATAAAATGAATGTTACAAGAAAGGCCTCCTCTCTCCTTCCGATCCAATCATTTTCCTTTCTCTCCAAAATTACTGCTTCAAAATATTATTTAAAAAAAGGAGTTTTGGATTTTGAATTCACGCTCCCTTTTTCGTCGAAAACTCTTTGGGTAGAGTAGATTTTTCTTTAATTCAATATTTAGAAGGCATGGAGAAGAAATGCAATTAAAAAAACTGACTAAATTAGATGCATATGCACCATTAATAGGCATGTTTTGTAGATATGCGTCCATTCTTTCAGCATGCATTTATTTACATTCTCATCCGTCATCCCCTTGATAACCAGGTATTTTAGAATTTAACCATTTTTAAGTTACCCTTTTTCGTGCGTCGCGTAATTTATTGGTTTATGAGGAGGCATTTTTTAAATTCTAGAAATGAAACCTGTTTATCTGAGGATACTTGCGCGTGAGTAAGGGGTATAGGAGCTTACACTAATGCGTGTACATACCAAAAACGCGCACTCATGGCTACGTGCTCGAATGCGAATTGTACACGAGATTGATGTTCGTCGATAAGTCAGACATTTGACGGGGGGACGCGCATGCGGAGGGAGGGCCGGGCGGTTGCCTGATCGCTGGGCGCCACACCACGAGCAGTCACTGCTGAAAGGTTCTTGTGAGGAAGGGCACGCCCGCACCGCCCCTGCCTTCTACAAGATGACCTCCTCACGCGGCGCGGGTGAGGAGGAGGCAACAGATACCAGTTACCTCTCCCGGAGGCGGTCGCTCGGTGGTGTGGGTGGGCGCGTCGGATGACGAGATGAAGCGCGGAGGTGAAGTGCTCTCGAGGGATAAAGAGGGAGCGGGAGAGACGGCGCATGGCAGGGGGTGAGGCGATGGAGAGGTTAGGGAGAGGAAAAAAAAACGCGAAAACACGGCCGTCGAGCGAAAGACCGCTAGTCTCCCTTTGTCGAAACGATCCCTTTCTTCTTTTTCCCTCCGATTCAGAGGCCGACAGGTCGAGAGCACGTACTCCTCCCTCACTTTCCCGCCCCCCCCCCCTTCATCGCTTCTCTCCGCTAAAAGGTGGCATGTCGTTGTGCGGGCGGGTACGGGCTTTTTATCGAGCACAGTGCCCCAGCGCCAAGTGTCCCATTTGCAACGTCGCCATCCCGATGCCCGAGGGGAAATCGAAAGTGCGTGCATTGGCAAAGAGGATGACTCAGAAAGTCGCGGACCGAGGCATCGCCATAACTGACTAGAATAGTGCACGCCACCGGGGAGATGACGACGCCTCGAAAGGGTGGAATCGCCAGTAACCTCGGCCGCGACTGAAGAATTTTTCTGGTAGGCCACACACTCCGACTTCCATCGCCAATTCATGATGCCCCTAAATCCTCTCTAATCGGTCAACTTCTTTGCCGTTAACCAGTATACTCAGACGTCGATCAGCCAACCGAATATACCACCAATACCCGCAAAATGTAAAAGGAAGTGGATATGTAAAAGGATGCAAAAGGACCCCATATGTAAAAGGATGTTACCATAGGGAAATCAGTGTGTCTGGTGTGTTAGCCGAATTGGGATGGGAATCGCTGTCACAACGCAGGCTGAATTATAGACTTAATCTTATGGGAAAATTTAAGGAGGGACATTTTATTAATGACGTTAATCATATATTGCTGACTCCGACTTATTATGGTATGCTCGATAATTCTAATAAAATTAAGGAGAAAAATTGCAAAACGGACAGGTTTAAAATGGCGTTTTTTCCGCGTACGATTCGAGATCAGAACGTTAGACATCGCGTAAATGGGTGAATAATTATAGAGGTATATTCAAAGTAGGTCGATATTATTGTTTTTTTTCCTTCATGTTCAAATCAGGGTTTGACTCGCATGCATTGCTGTTTATTTGCATGCATGAGTATCTATGAAATTGGTGTTGGGCTTCAAGGCATGCATGGTATTCGTGGGAGTGTCCTTCAGGATTGGGATTGGGTAGATTTTTTTTCTTTTTTCCCCTAATTAATTTTAAAGGTGTAGTGTTTGTTTTGTATTGTTCATTTATGTTTGTTGTGTCATTGTTCCGGGTGTGGATGCACACCCTGCCACACACCCACGAGGTGGCTTGCAGGGTATGTCGTAGATATAGATATAAAATCTCCTACATCTCCCTTTCAATATGGTCGGAACCAACAAAATCGTCCATAGACAATGGAGAGCAGCCATAATTGCCCCTCACACAGAGTGGCAAAATTGATGGCACCCTGCACAATGTATCGGAGATTCATTGTTCTGGACCTTTCGACAAAATACTTGCATCTACGAAGGAAAGCAGGACATAAAGGGTCAGGTTTTTTCACGTCATTTGAAGCCATTTTAAACCCTTCGGAGAAAAAATTGAGCGATAAAAAAATCTCCGTTAGCTCTTATGGTTCCGCATAAAATTTGCAGGCATAGGTATATTATAAGTTTAAATTTTAAAAGCACATTTCGTAGACAACATTTTACTGAATAAAACTTTTGAAACTGAATAAAAATTTTTAAATTTAAGCAGTATTTCACATGGAACGATTTCTGATTCAGTATTTACTTTCATTACAATAATTTCAGTAGGCATACGGTGGCTAAGGAGTGCTCATTAGACCGTATTAAGGTTAATGATGAAGATGAGTAGGTAAGAAGAGAAATGAACCAAATATGAAAGGAAAAACACACTATATCAAGTGGTATGCTCTTTGTCACACTCATCTTATTTGCGATCATATTTTTGAACTAAAGCATCTGTTAATAAGGGAATATAGAACACGGAGTTCAACATGCACTAGATGCGTGGACAACTGGGAGGCTGGAAGCCAAGCACGCGGCTTAACCTCATCTCGAACAAAAAATGTTGGCCTTGTTGCATTTACGGTTCAAAAAGTTCCATCCAATGCTCCACTTAAGCTTTCAGTACTGAAATGGCGCGTTCCCTTTATAGAGGAAACAGAGTAACACGATATTGTGAGAGTGTATTCCACAGCAATTTCCATGGGGTTTAGTAGAGTAAATGTATGGCGTGAGATGTCTCTACAACTTCAAGCTTGAAAAAGAAAAACCGTGAAATAGATATGTCACCTTTTTTAAGTAAACACAGTTTTGCAGGGCAAGAGCTGACACCAACTGCGAAACAAGAATACATCCCAGTGATTCTTACTTTGACTCTCAAGTGCAAATCACCATCATTTCACATGATAATGTATTTGGAGATAAATAATGAGAGAGATATACCAGTGTTTCATTTATATTAAAGTACATAGTTTTGGATTTTCAACTATCATGATTATTTAAATTAAAATATCACGATGCTATGATAGTCTTTTGCTGTAAAATTTTAAAACAGGCATTAAACTGAGAGGCGTGTGCACAAGGAAATTGATGGTTAATAAGGTGAAGTAATAAAATACTCAATGAACGAGAATCTCTTAAAATAAACCTTAGATACGCTAAAACATAGGTTAGATATTTATACTTTTGGAAAGATGTGAAAAAGGCCACTTTATCTTAACTCAGAGCAGTAATTAGTAAGCAATGGATATGTTTCTGAGATGATGACTCTGGTTACTAGTTAAATGGATGCTCTTTATTCTCCGAGGGAGAGAGGCATTCGAAATCTTTCGGCGGGGCATCGGCGAGCGCGGGCAGTCCTCGAGGGTGGATTCTGTAGCAGGGCCATTCGGTGGAGGGAGGGTCGGATCTTGCAAGTTGAAGGGCAGCGAAATAAAGAGAGAAGGACGGGCGTCCAGGAACCCCCACTCCCTCCCATGCCTCCTCCCTAGCGGGCCACCCTTCGGGAAATTTTGACGGACTCCTTAAGGAAAACACGAGGAGATGGGGAAATGGCAGGGGGTCACGGTCGAGCGTGGGGCTGGCCGGAAACTGAGTCGGCGAGGGAAGAAGGGCGAAAGGACAAAGGCGGAATCACTCTAGGGGACCCCGGCGCCAAGCACGCGATTTCCTGGAGAGAGCCACCGAGGACAACAGCATTAATTTCGGCATATAATGGGCGGGAAGGGGTGACGGAGACGCTCTTGACCGCATTTATAGCCGTGAGACGAGGGTGATTAATATCAGTTATTCACCCATGGATCCAGTTTTCTGGAAGATCCAAAAACTTTCTCAGAAATCTATGGCAGATCTTATGACGAACATGCCATAGAGTGCATTATCGGATTCGTACGGCAGGGATTTTTTTCCTCTGCTCTCCTTAACGAAAACCAGAAATGTTCCCACAAAATGATTTCTCTGCCGGAAATAATAGTTGTGACGACGTTTCAGACGATGCTCCATGACGTGCAGTACAGAAGAGTATCTCAATTGATTATTTTTTGTGAAATACAGCCTGACGAACATTACCTTGTGCTCACAACGGCACATACGTTTTTATTCACAACTACTGGTATTGACAGCATAATTTTGTATTGGCCTTAGGGCAGATGAGGCAGATGAGGCGCATGATGGGCAGATATTTTTGCATGTAAATGCTAAGATAGCGCAACCAATTTTGGAATGAAACATTAGAAAGATAAATAACTGCTTCATAGTGCACCGTATTTCACACCTACTCAATCCTATTCGATCTTTTCCAATTTAATAGCATGGAAAGAAAGCACGAATCAAATCAACAAAACTAAACTTTACTTAGTTGATTTGGCTCCTGTTTTCTTTCCATGTTATCAAGTTTCGCTTCCACTCCTTATCGCCGGAATCTTCAGAATTGTGTCCAATTTATTTAAAACCGAGTGGTGCATTCTACGCGGCAAGGAGTACACTGATGGAGAGGATAACATCGTAACTTGGGTATATGAGGCTCGTATTAAGCCATTTTTAAATATTCCGTTTTGATCATTCTTGGATTTTCGCATTTCCTAGGCCAACAATGTGATTGTATGTACATGATTACTCAATTGTTTCAGCACAAGCTGCTAAACAAAACTTGAGCTCAAGGATCACCCAGTGCAATCCGTACTGAATGTGGTATCTTTATTCGAAGACAACCACCGGCCAATCTCCACCTCGAAGATGAGCAACGAAAGAAAATGTAGGCGATGAAAATTCATTGTTGCCGCTGGGATCAATGAATTTCTATAGATATATACTAAAGTTCAGAGTGAACTAGACATGCTAAAATAGAAAGTTTTTTATAGTAGTACAAGCTGACCCGGCCACGCGTTGCTGTGGCTCAATCTGGTTAAATGGAAAGCGCACGTTTATAGTATGTTTAATTTCACAATTCTTATGGGTATACAATATATCTCAGCTGATCGATTGTTTTGCAGCTGGAAACGCATATTTGTACATAATTTTAACGTCTTTACATGTCGTCACAAAGTAGAATATTTCAGGCAAGCATTTATTTCATCCGCTAGTGTCTTTGATAAAAAACACCTAAATAATTTCACCTCAATTTTGTATCAACAACGTATCGATGTATCCATATTTTATCGATATTATATCGATAAAGATTCTACATTGAATTATCGATTTTGTAGAAACCTTCGCGGAGCGTACTCAATAACTTTCCAAAGTTTCATGGCGATCCGATGAATGGTGTAGTAATGCATAAAGGACAAACACATTATATACATTCGATACAGTATCGATATTGCAACTATACATTCCTTTTAAAAAACTAAATAATTTCACCTCAATTTTGTATCAATAATGTATCAATTTATCGATACTTTAGCGATATTATATCGATTAAGTATCGATATTGAAATATCGATTCCGTAGTCCTCTTTTCGGGAATGAACTCAACAACTTCCCAAAGTTTCATGACGATCCGATGAATGGTGTAGTAATGCATAAAGGACATACACATACACACATACATTCATTTTTATATATATAGATAATTCACATTTCTTTATTTTATATCATGATATTACTCATTCTACTTATGCATGCGAAAATATTCTGCCAGCCGATGCATTTAGTAGGTTTTATTATAGTTTTTGTCGTATATTTCTATATTTTAAAATTATAGGGCTTGCCTGGTTACCCAAAAATATTGGATGAAGTATCCAGCCAGCCTGATGTCGTAGCAACTCCGTCCGGGCGGAACAGATTTGTTTCCCCAGAAACATTGATACAGGCGTGATATTCTAACTTTGCTACCAAGATTGAGGGAAAAACTATATTCTTATGATAAAAAAAGTTTATCTTATCGGTATGGCAAGTCTTACACCCTTAAAAAAGGATTAAAAGCAATAACTAAACTTATTAAAAGCAATATCTAAACCATTGTCCATGGTAATGTAGTAGATGTTACAGCTTTTATTAGTCACTTTGAAGTTCATGACGCCTTAGAATTGGAAGAGGTGACCAAAATATTAAGTAACGCGAGGGTGTGAAGTGGGGCTCTAATTGATGGCTCACTGGATGTTTCGCATTTAGATACCATCTGAGAAGATGACATTGGCCTGAGGCATCTTAAAAACTACAGCCTATTCCTAATAGTATCCGTCTATGGCCCTTGTGCTTGGTCCAAGTGCAGCATTATATAGAGAAATCAGCACCCAATAAGGCAAACTCTTTTTCACAGGCTTACTCTGAAGGTGAATTAGAGTAACCCAGAGAAAGTCCATACAACAGGGAAGGTATATCATCTTGAATGTATTCCATCGATGGCTTATGAATGCCAAAAATAGTTAGAGAACAATAATAAAAGAATGCAACTGTAGGTTAAGAATAAAGGGAAAAGCAATTGAGGAAAAGCTCATAAAATTGACTTTACCTTCAGCTCAGATAACTTTGTCACTGAGATCATTACTGCATCAAAGGTGTAACATTCTATAGCCATAAAGTACTAAGATAGCTGCTGGATTGTTTGTATACTGATGCGTATGCGGTCTCCAGAACACCACTGAATCCTAAGAGGAATGGAAATCCTTTCATTTCCATCACTCCGAACTATTAGGAGGTATCTGGCGATGGTGAATGGCTGGATTGTTTGTATACTGATGCGTATGCGGTCTCCAGAACACCACTGAATCCTAAGAGGAATGGAAATCCTTTCATTTCCATCACTCTGAACTATTAGGAGGTATCTGGCGATGGTGAAGAGCATGGGATTGATGACAAGTTTTTGGAGTAAATGAAAATCATTTTAGGTCTCAAAGCAGTAGAAAACTTCACGGTTGGCTAAAATTGGATGGAATTGGCTCAGGAGAGGCCTTGTCAGTGTGGTCATTAACATTGACTGATAAAGTGAGTCCTTACCGTAAAGCTCTAAATCAAATAGTCTCCTACATAGAAGCAAGGTGATATTCAATTTGCATATTTTTTATTTCACCGAATTTAAAATATATTATGTAAATGACGGGTTAAGTTTTTTTATAATTACATCAATGTTAAACCTTCTTAGTATGTTTTTTCAAATCTATCTCCTTATATAAATAATTTTTTATTTCAATTGTATAATATAGCATCAAATTCATCTCAACTCTTAGGCCTATGAAAAGTATAATTCGAAATTTAAACATATAATCGGTTTTATATATAGCTATTAGTTGTGTTCAGAACTAAACCTCAGAGAGTAAATGCATATTTATTTCGTGATTGTGGGTCAGGGTTAAAAATATTGAGACTCCTGATCGCGCATTCCACGCTGGTGGTAGTTTTTAGGGATACAAACTCTACGCCCAAGAGTAAAATTTCTAAAGGAGAGCGCAAAAGTAGTGAGCATCGCCATTTCTCAAATCTTGCTTCCACAATAGAAGGAAGAGAAAGTACAATTTAAGCAAAACTATCTATATCTTTCGCTAGTTGGACGCATAATTGTTAACTCTTAGAGCGCTTTCATACGATTTTGTTCAGTATTGAAAGCTTCTACATTCACATTTAAAGGAAATTATCCGCCTGTGGTTGCAATTTATGTGAGGTAACTAAAGTATGACACCCGAAAACATCATTTGATGATACGCCGTGAATCTGTTTTCTTGAGTTCGTCAGCCTAATTGATTACTAGCACCTCTAGCGGCCGACGGAAAAACTAGTCTCATTAAGGGAACCGCCACAGCACCAGAGTTGCCACACCTGTATTCTAAGATCGTGGACATTATAATTCCGATGAACGATGAAGTCTATGGACTACAGGTTGAAAGTGTAAATAATTTTCCGACTCCCCTCTGGGTAGGGGGTGTACATGTACACAATTCACTTGATCTATTCATTGGATGGACACTCCTTTTACTCACTCTCCCTCGTCATTTGTAAAAGTTTAACGCCAACAGAGAAGAGTATAGGGTGAATTGAAGTCGACTCCAACGATGGAGTTTTAAATGAACCACGGCAATTCCATTTGTTCAATTCAAAGAGTAGAGGGTGAGTTGAAGTCGACTCCAACGACGGAGTTTTACATGAACCTCGGCAATTCAATTTGAGAGTACCCAATGAGGATAACGTGCAGAGAGTCGTTCCCTACGCTTTTTCCCGGGAGCGGCGCTGCAGGCCGCAATGGGCCATTGCCGGACAGCGAGATCGCTAGGATCCAAAGTCAGTACGGAGGAGGGTGTGGGGGAAAGCGTGCCCCAGGGCGTAGTGTTCGGTCCCGCTCCGTTTCAGGGCGTTCCTCCGAGAGGGAGCGGTGCGAGGCGAACAAAGCCATTTGAGAGAAGACAAGGTTTCCTCGAGGGCTCCAAGCGGCAAAGTGCTGCGGTTCAGGATGGGATGGCCGAGGCGGGGAGAAAGTGGGGAGACGCCGGGAGGAGGTTAGGGGGGATTTACGTGAGTGGCTGTACTCGGTCGGATTATGGAATTGGATGAAAGAAATTGGATGGAAAGAGATAAAGTTTGATAAGATGTGGTAGAAAGGCGAAGTGGAGGAATTGAGGACGTGGGGGAGAGGTAAACCCGATGGAATGAGGAGGGCCTGAGGAGGTAGCGTTCGACGGGCCGGCCGTGAGTGGAGAGTTTCGTCGGGCCAAGCGAATGGGAGTGCGTTACGCCGATCAGGTGGGGGCAAAAACATGCAAATTGTAGGTTGGACTGGAGGAAGGGAAGGTCTTGACGCGCGGTTTCCCTTCGGTATGAGACGGGCTCACTCGCTGAGTTCTCTTCATCATTACTTAGAAAAATTTCGCAGACATTCTATAGGGAAGCAAAAAATTAGTGTACTTAATATGCAAAATTTCCTTGGAATAAAGAGTAAGATGGTCAATGATTCTTTCATTTTCTTAAATCGGTTCCTTCTGAATAAATGGTTGCAATGAATAAGAGTGGCATGTACCTATCTCTTTGTCAATTGCATGGCTCGTTTATGGCTAAATATTGAAGGGTAGAATTCAATGACCGAGATTTGGACACCATCATTGGCTAAGTCACGAATTGACATACCGATTAATGATGGTGATGCGTTCGAGGCTGGTGTAGCCTGAGACGATGCCATATGGCATAGGAACGGACAGTTAGTAGTAAATGAAATTAGCAATTTTCAATTCCGTTTAACGATTACACTGATGATGGCTGAAAAACGTACCCCTGAAAATCGTTTTCTTTGGCCGCCACCACTGAATTCATGAGCACCTACGAAATAAATATCGCTTTAGAGCGATCGACCGGGATGCATGTTCTAGAAACGGTACCAATGAAAAATGAAACTGGAACAAAATCAGAGCTTTAGTTTCGCCGACAGATAAATCCCCCGACATACGACCCGATTCACAAAGACGCGACACGCAACACCGAGGTCGAAAACGACACACTGCCCCGCACGGACGCTTTATCGAGCAACACACGGGGCGCGACGCGGTTTCTCACGCGGCAATACACATGGCGATCCGAGGGATTAGAAGCTGAATCTTCCAGTGCCTGCGGCGGCGGCGGCGGCCCGACACCCTTATCCATGGATGAGGATCACTTGAATTGATTTCTTGGAATGGGACGGAGGTGGTAGGGCTTTGATGGAGTTGATGGGCGGACGCGGGCGGAACGAGAGAGGATTGAGCCTGGGCATAAGGCGAGGAGGAGCTGGGGCAAGCAATGATGTTGGGCGGGATAATGCCAAGTGATTGGATGCCGTGGACCACGGATCCCGTCAAAAATACTGGGAAAATTTAGTAGTGAAAGCTAAAATGGACTGCTCCGGGCAGGTTTTGCCCGGGGCCATCAGCTCAGCCCCCGCCCAAGGAGATATTACACCCTTTGAAGCGAAGCACAAGGGATATCCAGAGTAAAAAGATGTAAAATCATTCATCGATAAAAATATGTTTAAAATCACTGTTTATTTACAGTATGTTACATATATTCCTTAAGTTTTGGTCTCGCCTTCGTAGGAGAGCGAATAATAAAATTCAATATGGCAGTTTCTCCGGATATACCGTTTAACAGCTTTACCATATATTAGTAGCTAAAAGTTTTATTAGTAGCATATATTAGTTACAAAACTTGTACTTCTTCCTAAACGAGAGATATCATGAAATCGCTTTGTTATTTACGTCATCATAACTGACCTGAGACGAGGTATGCTTAGGTTTCTCTAGGGCAGAATCCAATGAGCTCGTTAGCTAGTTCTAAATAGCTAAGGGTTAAATTATGCCAGAAAAACTTTTACTTCCAAAAAGTTTCGTGAAGGAAATATTCCAGCTCTATGTCTGTAGATGTTCATGTAGTTTCATCGATATTTAACCCAAGTTTATCTCCTGGTAATTCACCTTATCTACTCTAAGGATTCACTCAGAAAATAAACATTCATTCTGTATCTACCAGGAATCATTCCGCTGATGTTCATACCCCCTCACGCGGATGTTCTGACCTACATAAACCTTTCATGGTAACAGCTGCAAGAATATGGATTTCACTACAGCCAGAAATAAGAAACCTGCAATCAATAAGCGTTCAAGTCTAAAGTGTACAAACTTCTTCTTAATAATACTTGGCAGTTCCCGCTTTAACTAAACATGATGCATTCACATGTAAATGAATTTAAATGTACCTATATTTTTCTTATTTACTATTTATTTTTACTTTTACTCTTTCATTATATTCTTTTTTTATTCCTGCAATAAATTCTAATGTAATATCATTTTTAAAATATCTCATGGGCCTCATAGGCCCACGATAATAGATGAATTGAATTAAATTTTAGTTTACTTAATTGAGTTATTCGAAAATTATGGCTTCGATTGCCGAATTTGGTATCAAAAATCTGATTTTGAAATAAACCGCCCACCCTCTCTAATTCCGCCAAACAATCGTTGTGCAAGAGAAGGATATTACATTACAACAACAAATGCCCAGGATAATAATAGTAAGAACAAGTTTATGAAATCCTTGTGTCGAGAAAAATTCTCGTAAATTCATTATAGCAAACACAATGCACACGCTTCTCTATATTGCCTTGGATTACATGCTGCAGAATTAATGAAGCACTTCCACTGTTGGAGGAGCTAGACATTCAATTCTGTCCGGGGTCAACTAAAATTCGCATGAAAATGAGCATGAATGCGTTTAAAGTTTCATAAAACTACACTCTGCTAATAGCGCAACAAGCTTCTCCATTATGAGAATCCGTTTTTACTACACCAGTGAGATTTCACAAAATTCTTCACTAAAAGTTTACTGATTGTGTTGTGAGTGCATGTACCGTGTAATTCTGGTGACTCAGTAATAAGGTCACTTACAAAGAGTGGCAGTTATCATTAAGTCACATACATGTATGATTTGTTGAAATGATATTTTAGACCAAAGTGCAACCGGAAGGAGCTCTTGGTCAAAATAGTCCATAGATAAATGCACACACTCCATCATAAATTAACCTATGGAGAAGAAAAAGAACAACTATTGCAGTGCATATCATAAACTTCCTGAAAACTTCAACATGCAGAAAGACATCCAATATTTTAAGTTTTGGTAATGTATTTTAAGAAAAATGTAGATAATTATGCAATTCTCGAAATTAGCAAGAATTTGAGAATCGTTCCACTGAAATTGAATTGATTTTTTTACGACTACATTTCTAAAAACGATAGGTTTTACCTTAAACTAACCACCACAAATAATTACATGCTTTTCGTGCTATGTCTTCCCATGTGTATGACGGTCGTAAAATGAAACAAAACCTGAAAAAATATTCCAAGGTGAAGGGAGAACAAAAAATACGAGAGGAGCGCTAACTGCAAAGCCTACGTCGCGCTGATTGCATTTCCTTAGAATCGAGAAGTTACTCGACTCATGTGTCGTGCGGAGTCATTTAAATACCAGGCTTTCCGAAAGGGGTCGCTCAATTAATGGCCATATGAGGCAGCAAAGCATTATTGTGTCTACCGGTTGGCATTTTCCATGGAAATGAGGCCAATCGAGGGCGTCTCTTCGAGGGCGACTCTTCAAGGGAAATCCCCGCGGGGCGAGTGAGAGGTCATGCGACGAGCTCGAAGTAGAAAGGGCAGAAGGGCGGTGGGGAGGGGGGGGGGGGTGGAGGGGGCAGCAGTGGGAGGGGGAGGGTGCGGATGGGACCCAAACCGCTCAACCCAAGGGGTTGGTGATGGTCGTCTCATTGGCCCTAATTTCGGCCGCGGCTGAATGCAAGCCACAGTTCATAACTCGGCGATGGGTGGCGGCACCCAGTGGCCAAACTTCGGAGACAATCCATACTTCGATTACCCAAATGACTGGATCTTAGAATGAGAGCCGCCTTGCGTTTTATGGTGCAATGTGTGACAGACACTGCCACTGATTTGTCTTTTGGAGTTTCTTATCCATCTTCAAGGCGCCAAGCTGCTAACTTTCCTCGCATCCGAAAAAGAATAAAACTCGTGACGCTCTAGAGTATGGCAAATTTATACATATATCTATAATGGAGACTCATGCACAGATCAGGTTTTATATGCCCATTTATCAATTATAATAGTTAATATTCTGTTTCAATATGTTGAGAAGAAGCAGAACCCTGCCGGAAAATTCCACAAAGAAATTTTAAGTTAATGACTGCTAATAAATACAGAGTTAATAAATGCGAGTGTTTATTTATTCCTTCCCTTCTTTTTATGTAACTTATGTATTATCAGCCTGAACATCATCAGGAATTATGTTAGGAATGAGTGCATTTAAAAATCTGAACAGAATAGTGCAAACAATTGCCATTGTACATACCTACGTTCAGTAATGGATTAAATACGTGTAGAATATCCATAGGCTGCTCGAAGGAAACTCTAGAGAACGCTGTACAGAATTTCAACTGAACGCTGCACGGAGTATCTACAGAACACTCTAAGGAACGTCTACAGAATGCTTTAAGGAATCTGTACAGAATGATAGGGAATCTGTATGGAACGCTAGGGAATTTCTGCAGAACTTTCTACGGAATTCCTTAAAAAAGCGATTCAATACTTTAAGGAATATCAGCAGAATGGCCTAAGGACATTTTTTAAGGATCTTCTACGGAATGTTTCGGTAGGGAAGTTACAGATAATTATAGAACTTAAAAATATTATTTTACTTTCAAAGCAAAATGCAAGTATATTTCTAGTCAAAGAACTGATCATTTCTAGAGGCATTGGTGTTAAGAAAAAAAAGCTTGGTTAGTGAAATGATTTGGCTTGCTAAATTATTCTTAATGAAAAATCTTAATATTAAATTCATAAAAATAGCTTGACATGCAATGATATAGAGCGCAAACCATACAACTTGTATAGACCATATTGAGGTAACACAGAGAGTTACGCAGTACACAAGGCTAGGAGTTTGCAACGGGGGCGTTTACTCGGAATCGAAATCGCAATTTTGTACACAAAATCGTTAGATGAAAACGAAAACTGAATTTTAGTGAAAAAATAATGTTCTAACTAGAGTCGTTAACTCATAAATCAAAAACTACAATAAGCACAAGGTGACACCCACCGAAGAAGCTGCTTTGAGACCATTGACGTCATTTACCCCCCGTCCGTGACTGCTTTTAGGGAAAGGGAAGGGAGTGGATGGGGGTAGCGGAAAGTTTCCTCGCACAGATCCTGACGCAACCGCTCCCATTGGCAGTGTCGGCTGTGTGTCCCCCATTGTGATAAGGCGAAATAGCTTCGCGGGCTCAGTTGTGATTGGACGAAGTGGATGACGTAAGAGGTAGCATTACGCCCACTTTTCCGAAAGGGTAAAAAAAACAGCAGCATTTTGCCGCTTATAACTCGAGAACTAATTGACGGATTGAAAAACGAAAAAATACGGGTCTTTTTATTTTACAAACTATATCGGATTCGGCAATAAAAAATATGGTAAGAACCCCACTGTAAATTTCTCAAAACTGAGAACCTGAACTTAAGTGCATGAAATCCAACCATTTGAGAATCAAGCGCTCAATATTGAGGAGCGGAAAAGCTTCTACGGACCAGAATAAATCGGCGCTTCTCACTCCAGGAGAGAAATTCAGCTCCGCAGAGCACTTCGCATCGGAGCTACAGCACCCGAGTCGCCGCAGCTAACAATCTTTTTTTTCGCCGCGCTAAGCAACGAAATAATCCTCCCCTCCACAAATCCCTCCTCCCTAAGAATCGGTAATCGAAAATGACTGCGCCCGGGGTACGAGGAGATTGGAAGATATCCTTGCGGCAAAATGGGGAAGAGGAAACACCCTCTTCGGGAGCCCTCGGGAGCATCTCTTTTAAAAGGGAGGAGCAGATGGGGGGCGGACGGGGCAAGGACTCCTTGGGCCACTCCTCGTGACCGAGGGCAAATCTTAGGTGGCTGAGAAAGAGACGTCGGGAGTGGAAGGGGGCGGGGCTGGGGGAAGCAGGGAGGGAGAGGTCTTGGCTCGAAAAGAGCTGGAAAAAAATAAGAGGGTGGTTAGGGGACTGCAGGTAGGAGTGCGGGAGACAGAGGGAGGGGAGGAAAGGGGAAGGGAGACAGGAGGGGGAGGACCGGAGAAAGTTCTCGCCTAATGCCCTCCGACCTTCCGCGAAAGGAGAATGTGGTGCCGTGCGATATTTCGACGGATCGTTAGCGATTTGCGATACGTAAGTATTAGATGGGCACTTTGCCGTCGGATCAGTTGAGATGTGCGATACGTCGATTCCCAACCACGAGAATTCACCACTCTTTCAATGGTAAACTTGACGTTTCTGCAAAACTTGATACACGAAGAAAATTCTGCAAGTGAGTTTGTAAACTCAGATAATTAAGGGATCAAATTGATCTGCACAAGCTACATTGTATATTCATACTTCATGTACCGTAATGTAAATTAATGTAATTAGACATAATCAGCAGACATGATGAAGACGCCTAAGTCAATGTGTGAAGATGAGCTTCAACGACTAAGGTGACATCGTCGTGTTATGTATTCGATGATAAATAAACTTTAAATGGGGAGTACAATTTGTGCTGGATAATTTCATCTATGAAATTATATTTCACCACATTACGCCGGATATGGTCAAATTCACGCGATAAATATCGACAAAAACACAAAAAATAATAGTTAGCGCGGCTGATTCAAAGAATAGCGATATAAAAGTGTGCAAGTCACTTTGCCAAGACCCTAGATAACAGATAAATACACTAGTGTCTAGTATAGTGTATATATTGTCTTTCCCGAAACACTAGATAAAATTCACCTGGACAGGGAATCGAACCACGGACCTTTGGCTTTCCAGGCCACTGCGCAGACCACTACGCTACCCAGGATTTACCCAGGATGGCAATTTAATCGAGGTTCAAGGCGCTAGATGTGTACCGTATTTTTTCTTATGGCAATTGATGTGTATTTCCCCGCCGTTCACGCGGCAGGTTTGAAATATCCTGCACTAGATAAAAGGTCAAATTACACCATGCGTCAATGAAATATGACTGAAGAAAGTGATATCACTGGGTTGCGTGACACGAGCATTGCTTTCATCATACGGAAATCAGTTTCACAACAAAGTGGGGTATAAATCGTTATAGATGCGGTATGCACGTAAAATAAAGAAGTACCTGGTACTGCAAAATGTGTGGCACCACGAATGCCAGTTGTGATATGAATACCGAAAACACAAAAAAAGAGATGGAAATGAGACATGTGGTTCAGGGTTGCGATTAGCATAGCCGCGCACCATGTGATACCATTTTGATGTCTAGGAGTGTGGTACGATATGGCCTGCGTATATCACTTAACTCACGATACTCGAAGCATGTCGCAACGTGAGATTCAGATTCCAGCATCGTGCAGGAGAGAATTGAGGGGCTAGGTTCCATCCACCCACTTCGTCCCTCCCACCCCCTCTATTCGGCATTTGTTAGACCATATTTGGAATATGCTTCCAGTGTATGGGATCCCTACGAAAAAGGTCTAAGTAATGAACTTGAACGTGTGCAGCAAAGATCAGCAAGATTTGTAAAGGGACGATACGATAATTATATTAGCGCAACCAGTCTAGTAAATGAATTGAAATGGGAATCATTGTCACATCGCAGGTTGAAATTTAGACTTAATCCCTTAAACAAATTCCAAGGCAATATTTTCAGTGGTGATGTTAAAAATATTTTACAAACCCCGACTTACTATGGCAGACTGGACCATAATCATAAAATTAGAGAAATTGATTTCCGAACCGACCGATTCAAAATGTCCTTTTTCCCTCGAACAATTAGAGATACGAATAACGGTAAATATGTCCTATCGGAGAGTAGCAATGAATAGCATTGTTAGCTGCATGTTGGTATGAGTACTTAAAGCTAACCCTACTAACAGAATGTATTGTATGCTTGCTTTGCAATTTTTAAATAGTGTAGTTCTGACTACTATATCAATACTCTTCCTTTTTTATGCTTGATATGTAGTGCATGTTTGGTGAGAAATCACCCCCAGCCACACACCTTCGTGGTGGCTTGCAGGGTATTATGTAGATGTAGATGTGGTGCGTTATTGTAGATGAAATTCAAAGCGCACGAGCTAGCCGCGAAAACTTTGGCGGAGTTACCCGCTGAACTGCACGATAGCAAGATATCACACAGAAAAAAAATCATCCCCCTTGACATAATTTCTGGAAATCAGGGGGGTCCGGGTTCAAGTCCCGGTCAAGGTGAATATTTTTTTCTCTGTGGCATATCTTGCTATCGTGTATTTCAGCGGGTAACTCCGCTAAAGTTATCCCGGCTAGCTCGCGAGTTTCTTTTAAAGCGCGAGCTTTAAATTTGTTATAAGTAAGCACCTTAGTGTTTAAATCCCGGCTTTAACCTCGTGGACGGTGGCGCCATGTGCATGGCCCTGGCTTCTTATTGACATAATATGTCCAGCAGTCCGGTAATATCATGTTCCTTTAAAGCCTCTAGAATTTCCACAGAGAAAGAGGACGTCTTGATAGCTCAACTGGTAGAGCACCTGGCCGGAAATCAGGGCGTCCTGGTTCGATTCCCGGTCAAGGCGATTGATATTTTCTCCGTGGAATATCTTGCTATAACATAGATGAAATTTTACGGTAGACTGCGACGACGTAGACTTCTACCGGAAACATTGCAAATTGAAATAATTGAGTTAGATTCCCCGGCAAGGTTCGCGAGTTCAACTACAGTGGAGCAAACCTTAT
Organism: Platycnemis pennipes; assembly: GCA_933228895.1. Taxonomy (NCBI): domain Eukaryota; kingdom Metazoa; phylum Arthropoda; class Insecta; order Odonata; family Platycnemididae; genus Platycnemis; species Platycnemis pennipes. The sequence continues at coordinate 99,044,560 of OW121846.1, read as the reverse complement.
GTAGGCCTGATATTATGCATGGACCAATAGTCATGCCAAGATGGTAAAAATTAAGCATGAATAGAGCAACTGCGTGAAAATTAAAGCAGCCGTTTCACACAAGAGGTTCTCTGTTCCATCATTTGAGTTCTACATTTATGCTTGCCCCTCGAGACGCTACTATGGCATGTTGGAGAGCCAGTTTTAAGTCTCACATATGTCATAAATGACATTTTGAGCTAATTAACATTACTCTGAGTATTGATGAGTCTATTTTATATTCTTCAACGACTAAGAAAATCACCAGGAAAAAATATAATTTCACCCTGTCAGTAATACATTCCTAATTTTTCCTTTAATTTCTTTGAAAGATTAACGAATCAAAAGGAAACAAATTTTAAACTGACGTATAAAACTTGCTTGGTCTCTTAGTCTGTGTTAGGGGTGAACTCCTATAAGGAACTAAGTAACTGGGGAAGAATTGTGGCGTTTACTTAGTCCCGAAATAGCAATTTTGTGCACAAAATCGTTAGATGGAAACGAAAAATGAATTTTAGTGAAAAAATTAATTTTATAACCAGAACCATTCACTCATAAATGAAAAATTAAAAGAAGCAAAAGGTGACGCCCACCGACAAGCTGCTCTGAGACTTAATGCGTCATCCACCTCCCGTCCTTGACTGCTTTTAAGGAAAGGGAATGGAGTTGACGGGGGGTTACGAAAGGTATTCTCGTAGAGATCGTGCCGCAACCGCTTCCATTGGCAGAGTCAGCTGTTTGTCCCCCACTGTGATAAGGCGAAGTAGCTTCGCGGGCTCAGTTGTGATTGGATGAAGTAGATGACGTAAGAGGTCGCATGCACGCCCACTTTTCCGAAATGGTTAAAAGCATCAGTTTTTCGCCGATTATTACTCAAGAACTAATTGACAGGTCAAAAAACGGAAAAATACGGGTCTTTTTATTTTACAAACTCTATCAGATTCGGTAATTAAAAACGATATGGTAAAATACGCCATTATTTAATCCACATTGAGATATTATGTATTGCTATAAATAACAAAGTTTTGCGATGTGGCAATACTTCAAGTAAATTATAACGAAATTATTCAAAACAATATATGTCCAAATGAGGTAACTGCAATGCAAAAAGCTAGATATTATCTATTTTTCCTTAATTTTTCGTCGGATTTTAAGGTTTTCTCTCAGAAAAAAATCCAATGTCTGCGTGGTACTAACTTGAATTTTTTCACGCAAGTCTTCCATTGTGTGTCAACCACTCAACGAGTCAAGCTCTTGCAGAATACCCATTAATTCTCTGATTCGCTAACTCATTCCCAATCAGAAAACTCTCCACTTCAGAAAAATAAGTATGAATGTGCGAAATTCTCAGTCAAAATTGCAATGGAGCATGACGAATCTGATTGAATTCAAAACCCCCATGTGTAAGTTGGAGGGAGAACATACGACCGCTTTGAGTTGGGCTCCGCGCTCTGGTGACAGAGGGTAAACGCATTGCATGAAAAATCGATGAAAAAACTTTAATTCACAGTATTTACCCTCGGAGAAGGGAGAGGGGGGCCACGGTGGCACAATTGGACTGCGCACAATGTAAGGGGACCAAAAGGCTGGTCAAATGACGCTTCCTTCTTACCCAAGTCCGAGTTTATACTTACCAAGCCATTTTATTCACTCAGAGCCGAGACGGATGAGTCGGCTCTCAGAAGAGATGTAGAGAGTGGCCTCCGGGCCTTTTATTTTCTGCAGTCGCGCAGCTCGTCGCAGACCAATACATCCCATTCAGGTGACAGATGGATCCCGAAACCAGTCGGCAGGTCATCCGAGGGACGCGGTGAGCAACACAGATCACGCATTATCGTGATTTTTATCGGGACTCGTTCTCTGTCTGTCGAAGAGTGCGAATGTGTGTTCACTCGCCGTAGCCTGTTGAAGGCCACGAGTTGATGCTAGTGAGAAAATTCGTCCCTGCTATGTGTACTAAGTACGAATGTGTACTAAATGTCGAGTGCTTTATTAGGTGTATTCTCTAATTATTCTATATATTGTTTTAATGGCAAAGGGTGGCTGATGAGAAGAACGAATTGTGCAAACAACTGTTCAACGAGTTCGTTCGCACCGAGTACGTGTTTTGTGTTCCATAAATTGACCCGCAAAACCGTTAACATAAGCTGTTCTACGTGCCAAAGGAGGTTACATCGACACTATTTAGAAAGTCCTTTTAACTAAGGATGATATTGATGGAATCATAGAGAGCAAGCAGGCTTGAAAGTGTTCAGAATGCTACTCTCTTTTAATGTGCGTTTGAATAAAGACGAACCTTCCGGAGTGGTTGATAGAAGATCATGTGAAGGTGGCCTACCAATAAATATATCGTCTCTTCCAGGAATCTTCCAGGAACTAAATGAAGACTTTAAAGCGATGGATAATATATAAGGTGTTTCAATATTTAGTTCTATGAGAGACTTGATGACAGCGTAAAAATTATTAAAATTCAAGGTAAACAATTGGAACAATGTTTAGAGCGAATCGAAGCCTTAAACAATAAGACTTTATTGCTTAAAAAGAAAGTAATTGAGTGTTTAGATGGTTCTGATGATTTAGAACAAAGTATTCTTGATAATACTGTAGAAATTCATGGTGTACCTACCTTATGAAGCGAAAACCTTTATCAAGTTGTAATTCAAATTGGTGCCGTTCTAGGTGTTTAGTTAAATGATAATTGTATAGATTACTGCTACTGATTCAAACCTATATCTAATGGTAAACCGGGAGGCATATATGCAGGGTTTCAATGTCAGAAGGTTAAGGAGGGCTTCAAACATAAACCAAGAGTGAAAAAGAACTTTTCCACCCGGTATTTGAAATTCTAAACTGACCTTTCTGCTGATAGACATATCAAGATGAACGAGGCAACATGTACAGACAGGCGTAAAGTCCTTAATGCAGCTTGGAAAGTTAAGAGGTGTAAACATTACGCATACCTTTGGATGTGGAGTGAAAAAATACTGATGAGAAAGTTGGAAGATCAACCATTTGTTGTATTGACGAGTTTGAACGATTTGAGTAGGTTGTAATCTAATTACACGCATATATATTTCATTTTTTTCTCGCAATAATAGTTCCTCTGAGGAAGTTACTATTATTCACCAAACTATACGAAGCTTGAGAAGAAATTTAGATACATTATTACTCCATTTAATAAATCTTAATGTACCCAAACGATTGTGGTATGGTCTGAGGTGTGTGCTAATGACTGAAGTAAAGTTTTACCCAATTGACGGTCATAAATGTTTCACAAAATACAATTATGGTAATCGTGCAAAAAGTGTAATTGTATTTGTGAAAGACTATATTCAATGTTCTCACATACCTCTAGAATTTGTCTCTGCCGACTGAGTGTTGCTGTCATTAAAACTATGGTCAGTAAATATGTATTTTTTAAGTGTTTATAGAAATTTGAATTTGCCAATACGTCAGTTCTGTAATTAAATCGAATCACTGCTAAAACCATTGAAAGGAAATCTGATAATAATTGGTGACATGAATGTTAATATATTGGTTTCAAACGTAGATTCTAAATTATACAATACTGTAATGAGTTTCTATGGCTTGACTTGTGTAAATGAACAACCAACCATAATAACTAAGACTTCAGCTACATGCATAGATCATGATTTAGTTCTAATTTTTAATTCGTATAAATTCAATCTCACGGTTTACGTATTGCATTTAGGGATCACTGATAACTCGATGGTTTTTTTTAAATACCGCTGTCAACTTTGGATCATGTGCGCCTCTAAATAACTCCGTATGTGCTAATTTCTGTGCCAAAATAAATCCTTTTATTTTATGAGATCTGGTAAAAACTTCAGATTGGTCCGCTGTATATGTTGAAAATAGAGCCTCAAAAGCGTGTGAATTAAAGTTAAAGTTACTTCAAAAGTGTCTTGAGTTATCTAAAAGTGCAAATTATAGGTTACCAAAACAAGTTTCATAAATAAATAAAACTCTATCTTTTGTAACCTGGTTGTAATCTATAGTCAAGAAATTTTATAAAAAACAACTTTTACAAAAATACGAGCATTTTTTACACACTTCTCTTACGACTCGAGTTTCGATCGAATTATCGTCATCATTAGGTGGAAAGACGTGGTGCGAACTCTATATATAGCCGCCAACAACCAGACGGGGGCGGTTGGGTAGGGAGGGAGAGGAGGGGGAGGGGGAGATCGTTGAATCAGTGGGTTGAACTGCAATGCGAGTTGAAAGACGACGGTAGGTCTGAGGATTGAGAAAGGGAAGCAACTGCCTTCGTGATGGGGGAGGAGGCAGGAAACAAATGCTCTTTGATGAGTGTTGCCCCAGTGTCTCCCGTTTTCTTTAGAATTTCCAATAGCTCGCAGGAATTAAGCTCTCGTCTCTGGTTGAACACACATAAAATGTTTACATTAAAATCACTATGTTGGCATTATCAATTAAATGCTTAGCAATATTACTCTTCTTGTCACGTTAAATATTAAAAGCTTTAAAATGTTCTTTGGTTCGCACGCTAAAATTCCTGGATGTCTGTCCAACGTAAACCCCACCACAGTCACTGCACTTTAAACTGTACACAGGTCTATTGGTAATAGGGTCTAACGTGTCGTTGCACTTAACTAAAATTCTTTTAAGGGTCACAAGCGGTTTGAAAGTAACACGGAAATATTCTTTTGGCAGTCTCTTAGAGATTTGATAAGAAAGCTGTCCAAAATATATGATGGAGACCCATTTCTTACCACTGATCGGAACTAGTTCAGAGGTATACGTTAAGTCGACGGCCATCGACCTTTGTTTTTTTTCGATTAAGTTTATCAATTATTGTAGTCGGATAACCGTTTTCCCTGGCAATAAACTTGATGGTATCGACTTCTTTGGTGTAATCCTCCTTGGATAAGGGTTTATTTACGAGGCGATGAATCAATGAATGGAAAGGCATTAATTTTTGAGCAAAACAACGCTTAGAATCAGCGGGGATGACATGCGCAGTGAAACTAGGTTTTCGGTATAGCTAAGCCGTGGTCTGATGTGACGAAAATAACGAAAATGGTGACCATTATTATTGACTGCTTCAAATAGCTCAATCCCACGATTTATTCCATTTTTGATAATCACTTTGATGGTCAAACGATCTAATTAAACCTTATTTCCCCCATTAAGAGAATTTATTTAGCTAATTATTTCTTTCGGTTGTCATAAAATTACACTAGAAGGGAAACAAAGTATCCCAAGTCGTGCACAACATATGTGGGCATTATTTAAAGCATCTATTTGAGATATAATGCACTAATGTTAAAGAAATAATTCAATTTATTACAAAGAATAAGTTGATAAACTCTATTAATTATAGAAGTTATGTGTTACACTTTCAGCACATGTAGAGAAAGCCCCTGAGATGTAAATGTAACTCACGCATAGAGTCGTGAGCTTCACTATAATAAATGCCTATTTATTTTCTAGTTTCACGCAATATAATTCATCTCCGCTATCTAAATGAATCTCCAAAAACGTTTGAGTGACCTCATAGAGAGGGAACACTGTTTGAAAAAAAGTTCCCTTTGAACATTTCAATATAAAATTTAACCTGTGACAAAGCAGGACGTACGTTAGTTTTGATAAATTGAGCATCAAGCACTGCGCCATTACAAGCACCGAAAACGACATAGTCCTTTGATTCAATGTACGCGGTGATGTATACAACATATATCACCGACGGACAGCTAGAAATCGGGGTCAGAAACGGCATTCTTTCAACGCTACCTGGCCGGGTGTCAAAAAGTGTCACGCTCCCATTTACACGTTAATTCCCCTACCACCAGCAAGGATAGAATATTGTACAGAAAAATCAAGGACCGCGATTTGATGGGACCCAATACAGGGACGAAATCAAACGGGGGTTGTGCACTGTTTCAGACAACAAAATATTATACCCAGCGTAAAAGGACTAAGAATCGATCAATTTGAGTCGGCCCGACGTAAATTGGAACCTACACGGCAAAACTGCGGAAGAAAATTTTCCAATAAATAACTGTTCCAGTGGAAGTGGTCGGCACCAAATAGAACGTAGACATGCATTACCTGAGTTAAAAAGGGAGGTGAAGTGGGGACTAACTTATGAAATGCGAGCCTTGGGGAATGGGAAAAATCAAGTAGCACCGTCATTTGTAGCCGTCATTTCACGCTCCAGAATGCTTAGAACATCAGCGTTATCACCTACCATCAGCGATAATGAACCCAATGAAGTCGTAATCACATGTTTGAGGTTAAGGCATTGTGCACCATCCCACCCACAGTCATTCACCAAAGAAGAAGCTTCAATGTTACGAGTCTCACGACACTTTGAATGCGCAATACATTCTGACGGAATGGGCATGGTACCCAGCAAGAGGCTATACCCATAACAAAACAAATAAAAGAGTCTCATTCTAAAATGCGAGACAGTTTTAGGACGGATTAATATATTCTTTTAAATGCTGCATTAAATTTTTTTATATTTACTATAATTGCTCTACTGACGAATGGAGATGGAAACGCAAAGGATAACTGACAATAGTTGCCGACACATCCAAGGGCATCAAAGGTTTACTACCATAGAAAACACTTTTATTGCTGTTGTTTTAATCTCCGCATCTCCAGAGAACCATGACCTAGAATATCAAGATGTGCGTCACGCTTAGTCCTATTCAAAAGCAGATCTTCGTTTGTAGCCTGACTATTGTTTTTGTACAGTTCATAAAAGTCTTTTACCGGAAATGGACGGAAAAGTTGTGGCGGAGCAATATTTTTGGAGAAGAAAAACAATGGCTTAGCCTTATGGTGGAGGGATCAAATTCCCATGCACAACGAGGGCACGGATGGAATAATTACCAGGTAAATTCTGCACGCACGGTCGTACGTAGACTGCACATCACCGTGATCGGAAACACACAGGAAAGACTCTTTCTTTATATTTCAGCTTCTCACACCGTTTGAATAGCGAACCGCTGGTAATGTACTAAATAACAGAAAGACGAAGCAAAAGCCACGGGATTATAAAAGTCGGGTTTGAGGGCGCGAAAGTAAAGGAAAATGTCTCCCCAGGAAAACATTGTCCCTTTAGGGAGAATGCATTTGGTACTCATTTCGGAGCCGGTTGGCGAGGAAAAAAATGTTCGGGAAATGCTCGCGTGATTCGCTGCAAATGGTTTCCCATTTCCACGCGCTCGATTTCGCCGGGACGGATTCTATCTCCTTCACTCTAGATAGCTTTATCCTGGGAAAGGCGATTACGGATTATGGTGAATAATTCTGTGAGGAAGTTAAAGAAGTTGACATACTTTTTTCTACGTGCTGGACTTCTTATGCTTTCTCCCTCGGATTGGAAGGGTTCCGACGTTCTCGAACCTCCAAAATTAATGGCTTAAACGGTGCCAAATGAAAGAAGTCGGAACGGAGTGTCGAATGAGCTGGGCACTTAACACTGCTCATCATTTCCCATATGGTATCCTAGTTCTTATTAGTACAAGTATTACGGCAAAATGATTCGCAAAGGAAACAAACGGAAAGCATACGGCTGCAAAATATACCTTTGCTTCAATTGCATTCATTCCTCGACAAACACCCGTCAAGAATGTCACAATTTGCGTACGCAAAATTCCCAGTGTGAGAGGCACTACTTATGAGACGTAAGTTGTTCCTCAGGGCATACGAACTTCACGAATTTGTTAAGCATCAGACACCTACTGGAAACTGAATCAATCAGATGGAAACCAGGAATGTATGGAGTGCAAAAGTGACGCAAAACTTTAGCGCCAGTGAATATCACTAACTCTATCTTAAAAACTCGAGTTGAGTTAGACATTCCCGGACACCAAACAGTGACCCTTATACTTAAAAAGGATATATCTCTTGAACCCGAGGTCTTTGAATCAGGCAGAAAAAATATTTAGCCACATTACACCATCCAGACTCTATTCGCATTGACTTTAATTATACGTGGTACCCGTTAATATTGAAAAAAAGAAAATGTTCATGGCAGTACATGCCAGAACTTGCAACATAGAAATAGAACCTGTTATATGTGCACTCACTTCCCAATTACATATGGTTACAACGTACGTACTTGTATTTTACAACATAAAAATAAACTCTAAGCGCTTATTAGCTTGGTCTAAAAAAATTTAAAATACACAAAACATTTTTTGCACTCGTTGCACTCAGCAATATTGTAATCGTAATCTTGGGTCCACAACCGATGATAAATTCGTGCATACTAGTGTGACTTTACTCCTTACCTATCATTTCGTAACAAATAAGTAAAGAGATCTTCGCGGGATTCCTTATCTTTCATTTTTACGGCCTTAAAAAAATGTAGCCCAGAGAAAGCCGAAGATATGAATAGCAGTCGTCAAAATATTCTATCATATGAAAAAAGAACATATATTTCAAAAGTGTTTCAGAAATGGCAATATAAAATTTCATAGCAAAAAAAATTAACAACTTAAATGCACATGAACGCTCGTTGAAAAAAATATTCATTCTTCATAACGTACGCTTAGCTATTGAAAATTCAGCATTGGTCACTCCCAAAGGTGATGCTTGGAGAACAGTCTCAGCAGGGCAAAAATATATGCCCTGAATTTGGTCGGCGACCAACAAAATCTGCTTCAAACAACAACACTTTTTTATATCCCTGAAATATCCTGCCAAACTGTGAAGAGGGTTGCGTGAAATATAAAGATATTACTACAATTATCTCTCCGATCATAACATAAAGAAAGTAAATATTGTGCAAAAAATTGGCTTATTTTCAAACTAACAAAAATTATTCAAAACTTATTTTTTAAACTAGCATAAACAATTGCAATAGAAATATACCATATGTTAACAATTGATATTACAACACATTAATACTACACATAATCTGTCAATATACGGCTTTTAAATTATGAATACAAAAGCACCACTAATAGAAGCCGTTCAGTTCTCCAGAGTGAATACAAGAAATAATGCATCAATTGCAAGGTAGTAGTAATAAACGGCTTCCACTATTATTTTAATAAAATCGATGAGGCTAAATAGTAAGTGCACATGTAAATACACATCTATGAATGAGGACGTGCATCCAACATAAAGGGAAATGACAGGGATTGAATACTCAGTACACTTTCAATTACCAAAAGGCAATCTCATTATCTCCACCGTAACCCTCGCAGTATTTTAAGTCACAAACTTATATGGAATCCACACTCCTTGCTCAAAAAAATTGGAATATATAATGTGAATTTATTCCTAATTTTGTGCATCTTCCAGGAAAGTGTTCACGCTAACAACCAGTGTCCACTCATTCACCAAGAATCATCCCTTTTTCGCTACTTCCATAAAATTTCCACCATTTTACCGGTGTAAGTACGAATTTTTTAGTCCTATCCTCATTGCATAAAAAGTGTCCTTTTTAATTCGAATGTAAGTCTCCTACCACTAAGTAAGCCTGCTCAACCTGGGAAAAAATACAAACGGGAATTTAAAGGCGAGTTTTTTAAGCTTTATTAAAACCCGGGAAAGAAATCGACTCGATAAAAAACAAAATGGAACGACCTCAACAGTTCTCTGACATTTTACGCAATAATTAATTCCAATAAGCGGTCATTGTATGAGTCTGTGAGAGATTACAAAAGAAACCCAAAATAAAACTAGGCCTCATTTAAAAATTCTTAAATATATTAATTGAAAATAGGTCTCTAGCTTGGATATTAATTCATTAGATCTCAAAAGCATAATAAAATCCAGGGAAGTGCTATGAGAATAGGTATTTTTTAATGAATTCTTTTGTTTCTCTCCAAGCAGGTGGGGGAGTAGCGATTACTTTTAGGCTCTTAAAAGTCACGTCATTTTTGGGTTCCTTTAAAAGTGTGAGGCACAGTAGCGGAAGCCGCTCGATGGCCTATATACTTTAAGGGAGAAACTTCATGAACCAGAAGTCTTCTCATTTTATGCGAAGAAAATTAACTATGCCACATTATGCCTTCGAGGCTCTATTCGTTTTGACTTTAATATAAAAAGAAGTGGTCCCTATTATTGTTGAAAAAAGGAAAATGCCCATTGCAGGAATTGCCAGAACTTGATACATGGACATAAATCAAGCCCTGATATCTATGCACACTTCGCAGTGACATTAACAAAATAGATGAATAATGAGATGAAAACAAGATATCCATTTCGTTCAAGCCCTACCTCAAAGGATATCTTATTACATGTTAGCAAACTTACATGTCCTACACAGTCTGAAATTATATCGAAATGGAAGAGGCTCATTTTAAGACTAGAGTAATAACTAGAAAGCATTGCTGAAATAAAATTTGAATTATTTAGCAAAGACTTAAATAATAACTAGTAGCGTGCAGTATTAAAGGGATAAAGAATAATTAACCCCCTGAGATTTTCCAAAAGTATTAGTTATGCGTTACTGAAAACATATTAACACTTCAGCGACGGAAGAAAAGATACGGATGGATTAAGAGAAAATAAATGTCAATTCCTCGGAAAATATTTACATCAGAATGCCAGATGGACCTAAAAACAATACCTTATCGAACCGTTCACAAAAGCTATCGACAAACTCCATTTGGTACCTGAAATCTAGGGGGAATGTTACCATCAAGATCATGACTTTTAATTTCGACTATGCGCGCACTAATATTTTCTATTTTCATTCTAATTTTACTTTTGAAAAACCATTCCATTGCCCATTTTTTGCAGTGCATGAACAACGGAACCTGTCTTGCCATGGATAGAGAAATGATAGCGAAAATTTTATCCACGCTAACGCTCAACCCGACAGGAGGGACATTTCAAGCGGAAGATTAGATTTTGCATCACGGAATATACTGTTCGGAATACGTGCAAGATGGGAAACGATTACACAAACTGATTTAACTGGTACAGATAAAGCATGCTTAGAGATAGAAAAAGCACAAAGGTAACGGTGGCGGAATACATTTATATAAGATGACGATGTGTCAACTACAAACGGTCAACAAACCCAGCATGGACTGAGGGAAAGTTTCATAAAAACTTATGGAAGAGAAACACATTTTCATGACAACAGGAAATGGAATACGACGGTGACAGCTGAGAACTGAAAATAGAAGGGGCAAAAAACTAATGCTGGCTAAGTTGTATGGAAGGAAAATTGAATATCCTGTCTCAAAAGAAAAGCATCCAAGCATATATAGAAACATTCTTAAGGGTGTTTAAACTAGTCGTCATATGCACGGATAGATTTATCCGGAAAATTTTATCATGCATCAAGCAATTCAAGCCAAAATTGAAAGAATCTTGATGATTTGGATGGACTTAAAAAACACCCCAAAGATCAGCAAAGAACTGAAGAGATACTGACTTATAAGACATCAGGATAATAGTGATATGAGCGTTAGTCACGATGAAGTCATGAAATACTACTGAAGGGAAACTGAAAGCTGGAGGGCGGTTAACAAAAGCTGCAGTTTGGTTTCACCTATTTACACTAACCGTATCCAAACCGATTCTGCACATCTGGATGGAATGAAAAGTCGATTGGTACTCGTAGAACGAATGATTGTTTCATCGTACCCACCTGCAAAAAAATTATAATGGCATTGTTAATAGACTGAATTACAAGTGCATACAAAGCAGTGAAATATTTATTCTCAAATTCTTAGAAAATATACAAAATCAAGAAGAGAATCTATTAACACAACTAATAGTTTTGTCTTTACGTAGGTTTGCGCAGCAAGGATAAACTGCATCAGTCATTTTCGGGAGCAGCTGCGTGTGGCGCCTTGTTGACCAAGCTTTCGCGGCCTTTCCACGTCGCATCTTCAGGGTGAATGAAGAGTCACCCTGCAGATGCGCCCTGGAAAGGCCGCGAAAGCTTGGAAATATTTGGCAACACTAATTGAACAAGAGAAAAAAACAGCAATTATTTAAGAAGAGCTACCGAGCTAAGAGGTAGTCCCTTTAAACTCACACGGCAGGCCCCGGCTACATCCAGTAGTAATGTACTCAGTAAAACTCTTATTGCAACTAATATGTATCATATACATGGTTCAAAGTTTCAGGTTTCACTTTGTGGAACCACTAGATTGAAAAAAAAGTCCACTTTGTACATTCCATAAAAAAGTTTTATTGATTTCTACCATGGTCTCGACAATTTATGTCATTGTCAGGATAATGATAATGACTTTATCTTGATAATGACATAAATTCTCGAAACCACGGTAGAAATCAATAAGTCTAATGTGTGGAACATACGAAGTGGATTTTCTTTTCCATTATTTTTTGCATATATGTATATGTTCGCAAGAGGTAGTGTCTCTAATATGCCGACACCGTTAACGCAATACTACGTCTGTAAAATGTAATTTTCCTGATAAGTAGAGATGCATCCAAACTTCATTGATGGGGAGAGATTTGGCCTTATGAATTGCGTGCCCAGAGTCATCAGCCAAAAATGAGACCCCATTTACCGGTGAAGGAAAATAAAGGCAATTTTCAACCGCCAAGATAGTATGATAATCTTAATCAGCAAGCCATGAGTGGATTAACGCATCGCTGCCCGATTTTTTGACCGGGTCCGGAAGCGCAGGTATCTCTTGCTAAGAGCTCCTGAAAGCGCACCAACCCCCCTTCCCCCCTCCCTTCCCCCACCCCCTCACAGTCCATTTTCCCTGAATACCTTCGAGGCGGCGTTAAGCACGCGCTCGCGCGATACCTGGCTTCCGGAGGGAAAAACCTCGCCTTACCCACGCGTATCAGCAACCCCCATCACGGCGTCCGATCGACCCCGAACGTATTCATTTGGACGGAAATAATCATTCCTGAAACCTTAGACAGTCCACCGCAGACATGATGAGTACGTCACTCCAGCGCTCGTAAAAATGCCGGCTCGGGGTTGAAATCGTCGAATGCGACGGCGTAATGACGCTCAACCCCCCCCATTAGGCTTCATCACCCTAATACTTAGCTCGACGCCCCAATTTGCCGAAATTCCATCAAGGGGTAAAGAGAGCGCTTTCGGTGGGAGGAGAGACTGCATGGCGTCGTCTCTCCTCCCGCTCTTGGGCCTCCCGAACGAAAGACACCGGGCGACACGCAATCACCGTGCAGCGTCGAGTGACCACACACAGGCGGCCACAAGTGCTGTAACGGGAGAGGTGTCACGCCTTCCCGGATGCTCCTTAGCGATTGAGATGTGAGACACGCAAAGGGGCAATGAGAGGGAAAGTGTCTGTCATCTTCCGACACTTCAACACTCCAGACTTAAGGATTGAGAAACTGGTACCATCGATAAAGTTGAGCAGAGGAGAAACGATGCCTTCGCGTCATTTGGACGGATGCTGAGGTAGAACGGGCAGATAAGATGATCACAAGGAAGCAGAAGGCAAATGGCATGTAAAGAAGTACATATCGAAGGAATCATTGAGTAAAAAACAGTAAAGAGGAGAAAACTTACACAGGTATATGGAGTAGTTAAAAAAATAACAATAAACAAAGGGAGCATTCTACCAGTGACTCCGATATAAATTTATTGGACGGAAGAATAGGAGCTTGGGAAGGAAAGTGAGCCAAAATTTAATAAAATTATCAATGGATGGGCCAAAGTTGGGCAGGGCTGCAGTTAAGTAAGTATTAGATCGTAGCTCTGTTCACGATTGGCAGTGGCATCGTCAAGGGAGATTCCCTTTCTCCCATTCTCTGACCAGGGCGTGTTCCTCCACCTGGAGGAAACACTTCAATGGCCTCCATGGATAAGGAGCACATAAGTAAACCACAGGTCGGCGAAACCACTCTCGAGTGCCCTGTTCGCCGAGAGACGGGCGGAAGGGATACCGGCGGTCGCGGCTCCTACGGCCGAGCGGTCTGACACCCGAGGACCGACCGACGCCCGGTGACGGGTAACGGCGGAAATATCTACATGTACGTGATACCCTGCAAGCCACCACGAGGGTGTGTAGCATGGGGCGAAGACCACACTATAGACATGCAAAAAAGCTATTATAGGGTCTCAGGCAAGAAGATTGGTCCTACGAAAAAAGCTACTATAGGGTCTATGGCAACAAGATTGGCCCTACGAAATCGGTCTAAGTAATGATCTTGAACTTGTGCAGCGAACCTCGGCAAGATTTTAAAGGGACGATACGATAATTATATTAGCGTAACCAGTCTATTAAATGAATTGAAATGGGAATCATTGTCAGATCGCAGGTTGAAATTTATACTTAATCTCTTAAACAAATTCCAATGCAATATTTTCAGTGATGATGCTAAAAATATTTTACAAACCCCGACATACTATGGCAGACTGGACCATAATCATAAAATTAGAGAAATTGATTTCCGAACCGACCGATTCAAAATGTCCTTTTTCCCTCGAACAATTAGAGATACGAATAACGGTAAACATGTCCTATCGGAGAGTAGCAATGAATAGCATTGGTAGCTGCATGTTGGTACGAGTACTTAAAGCTAACCCTACTAACAGAATGTTTTTGCATGCTTGCTTTGCAATTTATATCTTTTTTAAATAGTGTAGTTCTGACTACTATATTAATACTATTCCTTTTTTATGCATGATATGTAGTGCATGTTTGGTGAGAAATCACCCCCTGCCACACACCCTTGTGGTGGCTTGCAGGGTATTATGTAGATATAGATGATTGTTAGTAAATAGGCGCACATCACGCCATTCAAGTAGGCCAACGTGACGAGAACTTAGTACGCCACACACCTAATTTGTAAACTTTCATTTGATCAGTCGTAACCTAACTGATTTCATACGTAGCCGATCTCCTATTCATTATCGTCCATAATATTTCGCATATACAAGGCTGCCTAACATAATTATTTAAATGCGGCCTAGGTAGCCGTTGCTCTTCGCAATGCAGCCAGTAGTAGCCCAGGAAAATGAAGTTTTCAAATGAAAATCACAGCCGCTTAACATATACGAAGGCAAAATTTGAACCCGGGCCCACCAGGAAATACAGATGAGCCTAATGAGTAAAGTTGAGGATACCATATATAGGTAGAATTATATGCGTTTTATTTCAGCCAACTACCGATTACTTATGATGGTATCCTATCAGTTAAGTCTCTAACTATCGACTTTTCCATCCCCTGAAAGTAACTTAATGATTAATATCATATTGAATATCAATTGGTAATCACATTTGAGGCCAAAATTGCTACCTGTAAATGTGATGTTAAGTAATTAGAGGAGAAATAAATTTTAAAAGCGGGCGTATTGGAAAACTGAATGCTAAAACTTAATTGATTGAAAACTGAAAAATGATGACTTCGCATTCATTTGAAGCAGGTTTTGAAAAGTTATTTCGGAACAGGTATGTATTTATCCTTTTATATTTATATGCATAATCTTGATTTATGTTGCTAATTTTCCTCCAATTAGAGTAGACATGGATGCAAATGAAATCTTTACGGTAGGTTGAACGTGCTGGTAGGAATCTATAGCCCCTTGTGCAGGACTACCGGGAGAAATTAATTATCTGCCGGCATATGCCTACCTCGATGATCTTAACAGTTGGCAGTCCAACTGGCTAAACAGCGTTTTCATTGCAAGTTATCACGACAGAATTCAAAGATAATCGCCACCTTAGTGTGGTTTTGTTGTAAACGGCCTCAACCGGGTCTCTTGATGATACGGAAACTTGTCGTATTCGTGCAACATATTCCATTCACACACTTTCAACAAAGGACAGGTTGTCGAAGTTGGAAACACTTAACACAGTAAAACCATTGTTGGATTCGTAACATGAATTCGCAAAACAATGCTACAAGATGTTTCACGAGTGACTGATTTCAATGATTGGGAAATTCGCACACAAATTTCAACGCCAATAGCTCTATACCAGCATACGTGCGTGAGGCAACGTTTTGACAGATCCGCAGCCAGGTCCGGCGTCGCCGTCATCCAACCTAAGGTGGGGGGCAGATAGAGGGGTTTGTTTCATTTCCCAAGAGGCGTCGCGCCAATCGAATCCTTTCCACCGATAGAACAGGGACAATAAAGAGGGATTTATGCCCGGCCCGTGACGCGGGCCAGAGGCTGTACGGAGACGAAGGTTGGCGTGTCGAGCCTCGCGGCCAACCGGACCGGACACCAATGGCCGGGGAGAGGAATGAGTGTGGAAGGTAGGCCCACGTGGCTAGCCGATAACTCATTGGCGGTGCCGTGAGCTACACTGAGATGGGACGAGTGCTATTGACCAGCAAAATCATTCGCCATCGAACAGGAGGGGAAGGCTGAGGGTAACACTAGTTTTAACGCAGCTCCTTCTTCCGAGCTAATAACTTCTTCATTTTCCCCCAGGGTAAAATTTCTCTCTTGCTAAGGGTCAAATCCTCAAAAATTTTCAATAAAGAAGGTTAATTAACAACTGAATTGAAGTCAAAGAAAAACCGATAAAAAAATTTACATTTAAAAATGGCTCTTCTGAGTGAAACAACATCATCGTGGTTATTCGCTGGTCTTGTTTTGCATTTCTTTGGATATTAATCACAACTTTTATCAATTACTATAATTTTTACACTAAATTTAAATTGGAGGGGTGAGTGGTAGCCTTCTGCAGCCCCTTGGAACTTAGACCTCTTTTGATCCATTGTGCCAACCCATATTCAATCTGCCTGCCACTTCCAGACAGGGGACAAGAACACCGTGGTAGAGGTATGGAGGGGTCAACCATCCAACCTCCGTCCCGGCCCAACGTTGCTTGCATTCGGTGATCCGACGGGAACCGGTGGGTCAACTTGGCTGGGCCCTAGCCCATTTTTATACTAACTACATCATTTATTAAATATTTGTCACCTGGCAACTGAATTTGATGCATTTCACCAGCTTAAAAAAAAACCCTGCAAATATTTGATTATGTTTGAATAGAATATTAGGTTCCAATATGAATAGAAAACAACTTTAAACATTTGGTTTCTACATTCTTATATCTTAAGGCCATGATATATGATATTAACTCATATAAAATGAAGGTCCAAAACAAACTTTTTCGGTCAAACATATACGTAGATTCAAATGCCGGTATTATTTATAACTATTACTTTGATGCTAAAAATTCTTAAAGGTATTTGCAGCAACTCGTTCTAGCCATCAGCGAATAATCTCCGACATTACTTTTCATAAAAGTGAAATATGTAATAAACAATATTTTTGGTAAAAGACAAAAATGTTATAGGTACTTGCAAAACTCACGGAAAAAGTATACCATAAGGAAGACCGCACGGTTTACTCTCACCAAACATGGGGTCATGTAAAAGTGGATTCAACAAACGGAGTGCATTTGAACCTCATTGAAAAAAATATCACCCATTAACACAACATCAAATGATTTATTGTTGTAATAATTAATGGTTTCCGGCGTAACTTGGTATTGGTTTTATTGATTTAGTAAGTGAAATTTGGCATATGAAGACGGTTTTGCAGGCTTTGTGAAGAAATAAATATAATGATTTTAGCCTAAGATTTCGATTAACCACAAGGAGAAGTTCATGGGAAAAATACAATTATTCATCCAATAATTTATTTATTAGAAAGGTAAGAAAAATTTCTCAAGACGCATTGTTTTCATCCATTTCACTGTGTTTATAGTTATGACGGGTTATTTGTTAAAACCATCGATCTTAACAAAAAGTCGTTACCTCCTAATAATATTAATCCTAGGATAAGAGCACTAGAGCACTATAATATAGAATACGAAAAATATTACGAGACGCACAGCTAATACCCCATTCCACTTATTTTCCACAAAAGTCAATTACGAATTAACGGACCCAATTTCCTACAGTCTAATTCCAAAACGCTAACAAAGAAGGAATGATAATTGCGTAAAAGTTTGTCCAGGGAAATATCGATAGAAATTGTCGAGAAGTAAATCGAAAAGTAATTGTCTGTACCTTTAATCACCTACAACGGAGTATTTTGAGAGACCTTAGATCACTAAAAAGCAACGCTCCTACGGAAAATATTGAAACAAGGACTACCTATTCTCCCTACTTCATTTCACCTTAGCGAGCAAGCCACAGTTATTTATTTTCCTGGTGCATAATTAACTCTGATTTAACTGCTTCTGACTTGTAATGCAACAATGATGAAATGAATAAAATTGAATTAATAAAACTCACTGCTAGTTTTACGACGGCGTTTTAATTGTTATCGCTGGAAATCGGGCACGGAAAAAGAAAGGCTCTGGGTCGTAAACTTATATATTTTCTGCAAATACCCATTTCCCTTGCTGAGCAGATTTTTTTTCGGAGAATAAGCCACGCTTCCCCTTCATTGATATGATTTCCTTCTCTCGGAAACCACGCTCCCAATTTGCCTCATTAATAATTATTTGACAGAGGTTTGATCCCGAATCGGAAATTTAAGGAAATGAAATATATTCCAGCTTGGTTGCTCTCTACACTAAAATTTTGCTCGAGGAAAAATATACCGCGCATGCAGGAACAACGGAAAAAACAGCAATAGTAATAATTGTCTTTTGTCAACGGAGATAATGAATTTCATTCCAGGTTCTTCCATTGCATTTGCCTTCACTGAAGCAGTTTTACAAGCAAAGGCCTTCCGTGTTGGCCCAGGCGCTGAATATACCTTTATGGCCTCAGGCTCGTAAGGAGACATAAAAGGGAAGGCTACACTCGAGAGAATTCCTCTCTGGAGATAAAGCACAACTCGGAGGAATATGTCGCACTCAGGAGATGACGACCCAAATCTTTATGCCTGACTTTCGCAGGGGTAGAGGAGAGAATAGTCTCAAGGTAGAAGAAAAGAGATGTGTTGCACACCAAGCAGAAACACTAAATTGCTCTGATGGCGCCATATTTAAAGAAATAACTCATATATTAAACAAGCTCTATAGATTTATCAAATAAATATAGAAAATCAATTGAATTTTAATGATACATTCATTTGTTTGCCTTAGGACTTCGTGGGATGAAGCGAAGTGATAGATACACATGCTGAATGTGCAGAGCTCTGATGGAGAATATAAAAGAAACACATGCTGTCTTCAAACACAATTGTCTTTGCATGAAATTATTAGCTGCATCAAATGATGCCGAGCTCTGCCCCTTTATCTAGCGGAAGGAATCTGGGTAAGCCGTGTGAGGTACGGAGTAATCCACATACCAGAAGAGCAGTCACCTTACTTTATAGTAATGTATTTTGCAGGTCATGACTGGGTGATAAACGTATGTCATTAATTCACCCCGTCCAGAAAAACAAAACAGAGTGAGTTGAGCAACAAAATCTCAACTGTTCCTTCCCAGATAAAAGGCCTTGAATGATGGAAGTAAACCAGAATGTGTATAAAATCCTCAAAAGCGTAGCAAATAATAGAATTCTGTTCAACATGAATTTAATCATTACTTGAAGGCAATTACTTATCATAAACTATATCCACTTTTTCGAACGGTGGCCATCTCAAAGTGATATGGTTCTCTTAACCCAAAAAACAAATGCGTTTATTATTACATATACAATGGTTTCATCATTTATGCAAGTCTGTCGAACCGACATGAATTATTTTGCGATGACATTTTTTCTTCTCCACCATTAAAAAATATAATACAGGGTGTATAGCAATGCGAAACATATCCAGGGTCAGTAATACTTAAATTTAATATACTCTGTATGAAAATAATGTCCTATATCCATAAATATCCTAATGCCAAGCATTTTTAACAATTGTTATTAGGAATACGTATATTCATTTTAGCGAAAAACTGTTATATTAAATTAATATAGGAAATCATTTAACAATGGGAAGGTAGAAGAAGCTACAAGACACGTCCTTAAGCTATTTAATATAAGGGATACACATAAAAATCTCTAAGTGGACGAGGAGAAATGAAGCCATCCATTACGGTAGGTGTCTTCCGCTTACTTGTGATGCAAGCTTCCACATTCTCCAGGGAGAAGGAGAAGTTGAAATAATCGATTCATGAACGCCAAGTACCACTTGCTCTCTCAAGTGTCTCCGGTCTTGGTAACTTGAAATGTGTTACGTCACTAAAAATCCTATTACATACTTATAGCACAAAATCTGAAAAAAAGTCGCAATTAAAAAAAGCAGCAAATATTTTGGTGTATCACAAAAAAGCCAACTGATAGATTAATGGTGAATAGTAGCGTCCTGATTGGTAAAAATTGGCAGAGATAATTTTAAAGATTATTATAGAGTGCTGCGTCAATTGGGATGGCAGCAGTTAGATAAATACATAAGGTAAAGTATAGGCAATTATAGTTTATTTATAATATGGGTCGATATATAATGGAGAAATTAGCAATTAGATAAATACATAAGGTAAAGTATAGGCAATTATAGTTTATTTATAATATGGGTCGATATATAATGGAGAAATAACTGTGTAATTTCAGGTTTCCCGTGACCACATTGTGATTTTATTTGCTACATCTAAAATGATGGTTCGTGCCCTTTATGCAGATCGTGGTTTTCAATATGAACGTAGAAGTAGGCTGTCGAAGAGAAACCATCCACTAGACCTAGCACATTAAGTCGGGCTTAAAAATAAACTATATTGGACCAAGGTCTGGAATGCTTACCAAGCCTCTTAAGAGGCCATGCAAGGAAGGAATTGACGTGGAGCGGGTATTAGAAGAGGCGGACTCTCAATCAAATGATTACGTTGAGTAGGCTGCCATTGGAGAGCCATATTCCTCCGCGGGAAGAATATTACGACGGAAGGATAGCGTCTTCCTCCAGACAGCCTTAGAAAACTAACGATCTGTTTCAAATGAGCCCGCAGCGATTTTAAATGCGCATAAATGAGCGGAAAAGGGAGGCCGACAAGGAGTCCCAATAACGGGTGGTGGGAGGGGGGGACACTCGTGCAAGTATAGAATTTAAAACGAGCCCAAGAGTAGTGGTGGATGAGGGCTTATAAATAATTCAGGGAATATTCCAATGCCCCCAGAAACCATCCCTGCCCCTCTCCCTAACCTGTTTATGCAATATTCTCAATACATCGACGCCCACTGGAAAATTACCGTCCGGTAGACGGCGGCATCCGATTGGGTGCAATTTGGGCGAGCCTGCACCAACCCACCCCCTCACCCTACCCACCGCCGCTCCCGAGCGCAAGCGGAATGCATTCCATGCAGAAACACTTCCCTCGCGAATGAAACAAGGGACAAAAGAGAGCCGCACTTTGGTGAAAAATTGACGAATGCAGCGAAGTTGTGTCACGGTCGAACAGGATGGAACTCTCCAGGGGATTAAAGCTTGGTATCCACTTTTAAGTTACAGTACTGATTCAAATCACAAAACTTTGTGTCGGACACTGAAGGCAAGAATTTGACTGGAAACTCGGCGGTCAAAACGTAGAATCATGAATTCTTATTTCCCTATTGTCGCTCACTACCAACACAGAAACATTGCGTATCTCCTGGTACAATTTCTTTCATTTTACCCCATTTATTTCCTCATATTCTGTTCCTTCCCACTCCTTTTTCTATGGTGGTGACAGAACGCTCTCTTTAGGCGCAAAGAGGTAGGCACACAGAAGTCCCTCCTCTTCACAAATTCCAACCGCCAATTCGAGGCCGATGGTTTGTATGCCGAGAAACGAGCGAGAAGGCATTTCTTCAAGGAAATGGCCGGCCGAATAAACGGCACCCGTCTGCGCGCACAAGAGCGCCAGGTTTGAGTTCACGTGACGGCCAAACCCGATTGCTCCGACCGCTCACTCATCTCGGTTCGCCTTTCGTGCACCAAGGATTGGATTGGTGTATTGCTTGAAGTATTGACCTCTCAATCGTAGGGCCCGGCCGGGTTCAAATCCTGGCAGTGAAAGGTATTTTTTTCAGTAAACCGACCCCTACAGGAGTGCTGTGTGGAGAGGCTTCGAGTACAGTACTCCGTCCGTCGGATAGGACGTTTAAGCCGTGGACCCCCTGGCACCTGTCGTTAACAGTTGGCTAATGCCGATTCCGGGTATCTCTCCACCATCCTTCTTTCCCTTCAATGCCTCTTTATATCTTTACTTCCAATATGAAGCGCCAATTAGTGTGGAAACACATGGAAATACAGATGAGATTCCGCAGGCCAAGTGACCAGAAGCTCGTGAACACTCCACGGGACTTTGAGCTAAATTGTGGGCCTCCAACGCGGTAATGAGGTGTCAGGAGACCAGTGGCCACCAATCGAACAACTAATCAATGATGGCCAGAGGAAAGGGAATTGAGTGAGAGGATTGATTATGAATATGAATGATTATTATCCGTTTTTTACTAATGCACAAATAAAGGCCCTCGACAGGGAGTGTCCAATCACCTTATGGGTCACGACATTATCGGATACGACTGCATGGTATAGAAATTACACCGATGCCAGAGAGCTTAATACGAATCTAAGTATTATTTCTCGTGCTGACTCAATGAGTCCTTCCCCAATTTTTTTCAGTTATGTGTGCGAATGCGTTTCCCGTCAAAAAGTCTTAATTGATGTTAAAAAAAATAGTATGGAACATTATCAACGACACAAACTGATTGCATCAAAATACAGAAATATATATAATGAAAGATACTAAAATCTTCCAATCTAACGTTCTACATTATGGTAGACACCACTGAGAGGGCACCTAGCACAGTGGATGAAAACTTGAAAGTATATGTGCGTTACGTAAATGTGGAAGTATCTGCCGTACTTAAAAGGAGGTCATGACTCATAACTGGTCAATCTTTCCCTTAAAATTTTAAACCTGTGCACCTGTGACCATGCGATATATTATTTAAATATATTTTAATTTACAACTAATCGAGACTTCTTGTGCAGCTTATCTATATCTACAAATAACCTTCAGGCCACGCTGCACGTCAATAAAGGATTAGGAACTTTTAATTAACTCCTGTTCACGGCAGTGCATATTTGCAGTCATTCCGGAAACAATCCATCAGAAAACCACACTCTATCAATTTTTATCTAGCATATCGGTGGGGACACGAAAAATTACTAGCTGTCCGCTAACCAGCACGGATGTGCCACAGTTTTAGGTTGTGCACAGACACAGATATTTCACGTACCCTTTAAAGTGACGACCTCTGCTCAAAAAAGCCCTGGCGCGAAGACGAGATATCGATAGTCAATCACGCTCTTTCAGTCGCTTCCGAAGCAACAAAAATGGCGGCTGAAGTAAGGAACGTTCAATTCTACACGAAAAAAATTTACTTACACCCGGGTTTCAATGTTGATACATCATCTTCGCGGACCAAAGGGTGTTAGGTACCGTCAAAATATACTTGGTTTGGAGAGGGTAGGGGAATGAAAGTGGGTGTTGAGTGGGAAATACCAAGGCGGAGATCGGGGTGTGGAAGGCGAGGAAGTGGTGGGTTTTTACTAGGGTTGTCAAACTCGTACAAGAAATATGAAACGATAGTAGACCAAAAAGCGTGCGCGGTATAATTCTGGTGGTCTTCTTCTCTTTACACAGCAAGGCATTCGGAGTGTTGTTTCCAGAGGTCCTCAATGAGTGGTAATGGAGGGAGGGTGCCCTTTGGGCTGGTAGGCTGCGCGGATTAGCGACCATGGACCATTCAAGTTAGGGTTTTTCTAGGGGTGGGCAAAGGGCGTATGAGGTAGCGGGGTAGGGGGGTTGAGATAGGAGTGAGACATAATCCTGAACAATGAGGGAGGAATATTGAAACCTGAGGGAAATAAGAGGGAATTTGAGGTGTATAGGTGGTCGTTCAGTGGGTAAATCTTTGAATTTGATATTTGGATTATTCCAATTGTACTAAGACGTTTAATTTCTTCCCTTTAACTTGCGCATGGAGCACTTGAGTAACAAAATCTAGGTTGTGACCATTGTCTATGATATGCTTCGCCACCACGGATGATGATGCATTTATTTGTGCAATGCACTTTTTGTGTTCACTAAATCTTGTTTTGAAATTGCTGCCCGTCTGACCTATGTACTAATCTACACATACACTTTTATAACTATCAGAAGACAGGCTAAAATTTAGGATTAACCTGTACAGATGTACAGATGACGCTAGATGTATATTGAGAACCCCGGCGTGTTATGCTAGGTTTGATCAGATTAACAAGATAAGGGAGATATATTGTCGTAGCGAGAGATTTAAAATGTCATTTTACCCGCGTACGATACGAGAGAACAATAGGCAGCTTAACAAAGTGATATGTATGTGAAATATTGTTAGAATAGTCTATACCGCATGATGTATACATGTATTAACAACCAATCCCTTTAATAAATTGTAGATAATAACCATCTAGCTTGGTTATTATGTAGCATGTCTCCATTAAATATCCTAGTTGTGTGCCAATAATGCAGTTTTGGTGATCTTCACCCGCTGCCACACACCCTCGCGGTGGCTTGCAGTGTATCGCGTATATATAGATGAAATGACACCATTTCCATATCGAAAATGTGGGGAAAGAGAAAGACAAGTGCAAAAAGTTTTTCAGTCAACCTGAAATACGTTTTCAGATTAGCCAATAAAACTATGGCATAAGGAATTGCCTTTTATACACAGCTGTGAGATAAATAAGAGTGAAAGTTTTTGAACCCTGAAAAATCCCGATTATAATAGTTTGACACAATTCCCAAAAAGGAAATGAAAAAAGTACTCTTCCAGAACGTTATCATAAAATGTGTTAAAATAATGTAATCCTAAGATTCCTGGATGATGTCATAAAATAAGGCGGTCGATTAAGTTTTTGGTATATTTCTCGTAAGAAACAGAATGTTTATTTCTAGCTATCTGTCTAGTGGAAAGAGAATAATGAGATTTTCTACCGGAATTAAATGAAAGGAAAGGCAAGACTTGCAATCAGGACTACACTCAGACAACGTTCGAAACGCATGTTTTGCACACATCCACTGTAGGTGCGCACATCCGATGTGAGAGGTCAGTAACTACGGCTCTTCTGTTTGCGTAATCGAATCCTCCGTCCCAGCGCGCCCTGAAAGGTGGACTGCGGATGACCGAGGGAGCAGAAGTTCGTTCGCAACCAGCCGAAGCGAGAACCCCGCCGGTATGCATTCACGGAAGGCCTTACACAGCCAGACAACCGGTCTCCTGCCTGGGGCCCCAACCGTCGCAAAGCCGCCTCATCATCATGACCAAAATGTTTCACTTTTATCGTCCCGGAATGATTAATGACACATGCCAACCGCATTCAATAGCAATAATTTCATTACGTTTGCTCGGCATGCATCTTCCCGTATCCATTTCGTGGTACGTATCGCCGACCATAAAAACCGCTCATTTTACACGCTTGACTTTCGGATTCGCCAAAAGACCAAATATTAACCCCGCCTTTGCCATCAGGTTTGACCGGTGGTGAAACACTAACGTTTGGAGGAAAAAAAAGCGCGTCGTCGCCGGATATCCTCGTGGTCTTTTTGGATCTCTGGCCGGAGTGACACGCCGTCTTCCGCGAGGCCGCAGGCTCACGTACGAGGAGAGGGAATACGAGGGGAAGATGGAGCGTGGTTCCCTGTGCCGTGGGAGAGGATTGAGTGAAGGGCAGTGGAAGGATCGGGCTGAGGGAAAAAGTTCTGGGCAGACGTTTCAATTATTCGTGGCAAGCGAGATCGCTGGGGAAAGGATTGATTCGATCCCAGCTCACGAGCGCGCACGTCTTCTCCTCATGAATGTCTCCACGAGACGGCCCATGCAATCGAAAAGCACTCCAAATTCACGGCCTCGGGGTTTTCCACGGCCTACACCATCCAGCGCCACATCACACCTGTCCATCTCCATTCGCTCCGGCCAGTGTTGGCGAGTAACCCACTGAAAATTACGCAATGACGAATAAAAACCGGCTGAGCATGGAAAAATGCACTTCATCCAGTTGAATGAATGTCTTAAAGGTAATTTGTCAAAAAATTGAGCAGAAAAGCTGACTTCACTGGAATGGCACCACATTCCGTCATTTCCCTCCCTCTCGTCGACCTCATATAGTCAGTGATGATATGAGGTCCATATGAGGTCAGTGCCGATCGTCGTCAGTATCCATTCATACCGTCGGAACTCCCTTACTTATTTCTTCCCCCTTCAGTTAAAACCAACCTCTGATTTCAACCCTTTGTGAACTGGAAACAATTAATTCTAAAACGACTTACAGCCACACTCCTTTCTTGCTGTACGTTAGGCATCACAAAAACTCAAGTCTCTTCGCCTCAAATCACCGTGAAAATATGTGATTAAACCTCTCATTCCGCACCCTTACCACCCTAACATAAACGACAGAATGAAGAAACCACAAAATAGTCGTTTATCGTGTTTGTCGAAAAGAAATTATCATTTTTATATGAAAAGAGAGTAAAAAACAAATTTAATTTGCTCAGGAAATCCGAGCGTGCTTTTCCCGTCAAAGTAATCCCCCCAAAACAACGGATAACGCGGTGAGGGAAAAGCTATGTGGGGTGAGCTGCATTTGAAGTTCGTGCTTTCATATATATTTTTCGTTATGTTTCATCACAGAGATTCCGGTTCTTCCCCAAACATGGGGCCACACGGTTCTATGAACATCATATGAATATTTTCCTTAGTTCCGACCAACTTCCCTTCAAACTCTAAATTAGATTAAAATATTGCATGGGTCGCCGCGTCGGCACGCGGTGAAATCACCCAAAATCCTGAAACGTTTTCTCCAGGCCGACGCGGTCGCTATGGGAGCAGAACCGGCCGGCCAGTGTGCGGAGGCATGGTGATATTTCGAAACCGACTGTCGGCCGCAGTTCTTTCGCTGGAATTGTCGTTTCACCCCGTCCACCACGGGTCGGGGGTACTTGCCGATGAAAAGGCCGCGCCTGGGCGGCTTGCCACTCCATGCGACACTCTCCCTCCCCCCACACGCCCCCTCCACCGCCCCGTTTCCACTTTCTGTTCGGCGGTGGACTTCGCCGAGGCTTGAGAGAGGATGTGAATGATGCGGGCTGATTCGCGCGGTCCGCTGACGACGAATGTACCCGCTCGGGAAGGGGGGCGCCAACGTGAAATATACACTATTCGCTGAAAAAAAAGGCAAGATGGTATTCTATTGAGCGGAAAATAATTGCCGTTTACAGCGAGGAACCACGGCCATCAAGAGTGGCCATGGCAATTTCGTACCGCTTGGGTGCAGCGAGAATTTTTGATAATATTGTCATAGAGTAGTAGCAGTAAATGATAAGAATACTCTCTAATCAATAATATTATCTTCGCATTATCACATATGCCCTTCTCCTGGCAATAACTATCGTGAACACAACTCTAACGTTACCTCATAGAAAATATCATCCCCATTACCATTTTGATTTTACCATCCACATAATTTTGACTAAAAAAACACCCCTATCATATGGAATGTGATTATTTTAAAAAACGTATAGGAATGTCGTTTGAATTTCCAATTAGTCCTGGCAGATGGTAGCAAATATCTGATTTGATTTTGTATTCCGCCATTTCATATATCCCTGTGACCGGGCCTAAAAGCAGCAGTGCATTATTGCCTTGGTCAAGCGAAATTCTGGAGTTATGTCCTGGATTCGCTGAGGATGTGCTAAATGACAGGGCGGTGAGCAACAAACGCATAGCATTCTAGAGAGTGGATTTTGATAGGAAAGGGGGTGCTTCAATTTTGCGTTTCCAGGGAAATACGAAGATTCTCTCGGCAGCCGAATCACCGAGCACCTCTCGGCGCCCGAGAGACCAGGGTATATCGTTCAGGAATGTTCACCACTCAAGGGCTGCCGATGACAGAGGAATCGTGGAATTCCGCTGCGTGAATTCCAGGGCAGTGGGAACGAAAACCTCGATAAAACCATTTATTTCCCTTGCTGTTGCATGCTTGGCTATTTTTTAAATAATTGAGAGTTACTGGAATTATCATGACAGGATGACAGGGAATATAAGAGAGATCATTTCATGTGATAGACAAAGCTAAAGTACTTGGTGAAAATAGGTAGAAACAAAAGGATAGGAGATTGAAGGGACATACGTATGCATCACAGATGAAAATAGAGAGCTGCTATTCATGAACCATACGGCTGTAACGTGGACGAGGTGAAAATGACTACCCTCTAGTAATTCTGCTTTAGGCATACAGCGGAGGTATCCGCTGGTGCAATAACTTTTACAAAAGTGTGTATCCCACGAAAAGATACTGATTGTGAACAAGTATTTTGGGATTTGGAACAGAATCTAATCTCCTTCAAAAAAGCCGACTGCGAAAGAGCTCGCAATGTTCATTCAGAAACCAAATACCAAATTCCCGCGGCGAGTACTGCGCACAAAAATTCGCATCAAATTAGAGATCATCGTCTCCTTCCCTTTCTCCCGGGGGCCCTTAGAACGAGGGTCGCGATTCTTCACGCGCGTGGGCGAAATGGGCGGATGACCTCAAAGCCTCTCGACCGTCAATGAGGTCCGCGAGAGCCCCACGACCTCGGGCGCTCAGAAGGGCCCTCGAGCCTAGCGGGCCTTCCCCCTCCCTCTCCTCATTCGGACCGTGAGCTTAGGTTGTCATCCGAGAAATCCAATTTAGATTCCGGTTGGGGGCGGTATCGGGGGTGGGAGTGGTGGACGGCTAGGGGGGTGGGGGGGGGGGGGCGGGGCTACGAGGTGGAGGAGGGTAGGCTGGCACACTGGAGCCGTAGTCCATTAGAAACGGAGGCTGGGGTTTGGGAGATTCTTCTTGGGGCTGCGATGGCAGCCAGGCCTTTTGTTTTTGCTCCAAGGGAGGACATAAAATCCATGATTCATGCCCCGTCCACCTCCTAATTATTCCCTTTACCAGTGAGCAAAGGACAAAGTCGAGAGGTTGGCTTTCCGCCCGTCCGACTTTTTTGTCCACGCACGACGACTTGTGAGGGCCCTCTGGAGGTCTCTCAAAACGACTACCGGAATCATTCCTCGAGCTAGTCAAAGGAATTCTGTCTCGTTTGGGACACCGCTCAATAAGAGAGGTTCAAACTTTTTGGTAGTCCCATAGCGGAAGCCGAAAATTACCAAACCCCCAACTCCCGGGCACATTGTGAAACGATCAAACTGGAGAGGGGGACCTAAATATACCCTTGTCCCTAAAAATAACATTGCTTTTTTATTATTGCTTGTTTCCGAACATTAAACAAGGGAAATAGATGGATAGATGGCCTAATCAGATCTTGTTACTCCCTCGTTCATTTTCCTCGGGTGTAATTTACGTTTCGAAGGAAACAATAAATTTCCTCTTCTCACCGCTACCACCTTTTAAATTACGTACTAGCCACACGATGAGCCCCTTCCACAAGCATCAAATGGGAGACATTATTGAAATCGCAATATTTTTAATTAATTAGGAATATCAGCATTAAGGTATTTCTTTCAAAACGTTTTATTTTGCATTTCCATTCCAAATATTTATATAATGAAATTACGCAAGGGAACGTGATCCACAAGTGGGATAGTGAAAAAATTTCAATAAAAATGATATACAATGAAAATATTGATGGAGCATGCCTCAAGAAAGTCAGTGCATTGATAAATATTAACGTATTATTAAGCAACATGAGCATTGTCATAGAAAGCCATTTGCCAACATGCTAAAAACACACACATTTTGCATAAAATTTTAAAGTATTACCTGAATTTAAAGCAATCGTAGAACCTTATGGATATGTTGCTATATTATTATCCATAATTTCCACGAATGAGGGTGGGATTATTACGTATGACGGCATTATACATCGAAATTGTGTATCTAGACATCATACCCATTGCTTGCAGCAGCAAGCGTATCGGTGTGCTTAGTATAAATACTTTATGAGTACACCGGACATAAAACATTAACATACTCCATTGGGTGAACACTGTTTACTTCCCATAGAATGAATCTGCATTTTAGTTCAGGAACATAAAATTGCGTTAGATAAAATAATCTTAACAGTATCGGAACAAAGCCATATTGGACATGGTACCTAGCCCAGAATCACGCACTGAAGCACTTTTGTTATTACTCTCTAAATTGGACCTGCTTCAAGCTCATACTATTATGCAAGACAAGAAAACACAAAACGAGCATGCATGGTAGTTCCGTATGGAAGATTGGAAAGAAACTCAGGAATTTTTGACATGCCGTGCAACACTTAATTTTAAATTAAAGGATGAAAGAAAACATCAATTGAGCGAGTGAGAAGAGTGAATATATAAACAAATTGTTGCAAGGAAAATACTTCTTTAAGTGAGGTGTAAGTATTACATCGTATGATTTGAAATAATTCATCAAAGTCCAGTCGTACCATACGAGATCAAAACGTTGTGCCCATTGCATCGACAAGTTAACCTTTTCCGACATGAAGTTGATGTATGAAGTTCCCCTCGGTGTTCACCTTTATTCTGTAATATTGCGTTAAAATATAATATCACATATCTCCGCCACAGGATAGCAAAATTTTGCAGAATAAAGTAGGCGGAAAAAGCTTAATATTTTATTAATTGTCAATAGGTACGTGCCGTAAAAAGTTGCACAAAATCGGCTCTCATTACCTTTTAACTATGATGAGATTCCTCGTTTAGGAAATTGAATACACGGTGTTTCCGCTCCGGAAATGATAATCTTTGGCTGAAGAGACCGTTGCCAATAGACAGTAGGATGATAATCGGTATCCACCACCACGCGTGCCCCCTCCAAAATCTTCTTTTTAATAGATCTTTAACTTTATAATTAGGGAATCATTAAATATTTATAATAAGGCATAAATAGCAAAAGTTTCATAACAAATGCCATATCTTGTTTCATAGGATATGATAACAATGTAGGAAGATGAAGTGAATACGGAGGGCATAAAATTTTGAGAAAGAATTTCCAAGGAAAGGAACTCGGACTACTTAAATGCTAAACACGGATTAAAAATACTTGGCTTCTATCTAAACTCAAAACTTAAGAGGGACAGAAAGAAAGATCGATTCATCTACATCCATGCCTAACACTTTTGGTCACCTTAAGGGCGTGTGGCAGGGGGTGAATATCACCAAACATACAAGAAAGTTAATTGGGTACAACAAAGTAACATGTTACACAATAGGGTCCCATGCAGCTAAATAGCAGCTATCTCGAGAGAAATAAAGGGATTGTTATAAATACATACATCATGAACTACAGACTGCTTTATAATATTTCACCTACCTATTCCTTTGCTATGCTAACATTTAGATTCTACAACTACGACAATCTAGCTCAATTCACCTGGTTCATCTGGTCTAATCTGGCACAATACGCTGGTGTATTTAATATATATTTAACATCTTCAGTAAAGCTACCCGGTTCTAATTTCTGTAATAAATATAATATGTACATCAACCAACGCAATGCTAATGATGCGCAGCCTAATTTCTTTACTGATTTCTATTCACTGCAAACCTAGCTGCTCTACGCTGCACACCTTATAGCTCTCTGATCAAACTAATTTCATTCGGATCCCATACACTGGCTACATTTTAAAGGTGGGGCCTAAATATTAAAAAGTAACATCGCTCTATTGTCGTCTCATCACATTTCCCAAGTATCTTCTCGTTAAACAAATCCTAGCTTTCTCTTGGCTCGGACGCATATTTCCCGGATGTTTTATCCCCACGATAAATCTTTGGTGATTATTAGCTACAAACTTTTAAAGGTTAATATCTACCTGCCATTGGTCGCACCACTCTTGAATTTTATCTAAACCCTTGCTAAGCGATCACCTATCTCCTTCTTTTGATATACGTCTGTACAATACCACATCGTGTGCAAAACGTCTAAGCTTACTATTAACTACGGAACCCAAATCATTTATGAATGGAAGAAATAGAAGCGGATCTATTACATCTACGTGTACATAATACCCCGCAAGCCACCATAAAGGTGTGTGGCAGGGGGTGAATTCTCACCAAACATGCACGATTTATCTATATCTATCTATATCTACATAATACCCTGCAAGCCACCACAAGGGTGTGTGGCAGGGAGTGATTGCTCACCAAACATGCACCACATATCATGCATAAAAAAGGAATAGTATTAATATAGTAGTCAGAACTACACTATTCAAAAAAGATAGAAATTGCAAAGAAAACATGCAAAAACATTCTGTTAGTAGGGCTAGCTCGAAGCACTCATACAAACATGCAGCCACCAATGCTATTCATTGCCACTCTCCGACAGGACACATCTACCGTCATTCGCATCTCTAATTGTGCGAGGGAAAAAGGACACTTTGAATCGGTCAGTTCGGCAATCATTTTCTCTAATTTTATGATTATGGTCCAGTCTGCCATAGTAAGTTGGGCTTCGTAAAATATCTTTAACATCATCACTGAAAATATTGCCCCGGAATTTGTGGAAGAGATTAAGTCCAAATTTCAACCTGCGATCTGACAATGATTCTGCATTTACCATGCATAAAAAAAATTGGTAAAAATATACCAGTCTAACTTCAATTTTTAAAGAGGATTCTATAAGAAAAGTAAGTATGCAATATAATTCTGTTAGTTGAGTTAGCTTAAAGTCCTTATACCAACATGCAAATAATTCGATTGCATGGATTCTGTTAGCAGCTTTTGCAAGGAATGTGATTTAAAGTGATTAACAGTGATTCACAGAGTTTCTTAATCTTACCTCCTGTTACAAAACTACAAGTGTTCCAGTCTATTGAAAGAAGGTTGAAGTCCCCATCTACATTTATTCCCCTATCGTTGTACCGAGAAAGCAACGTATGCATTTATCTCTGACTCTAGTTCCACTGATGAGTTAACGTCCACATCCGGTGGCCTGTAATATTCACCTACATATATCCTTTTTACGTTACTACATTTACTTCTAACGGACTACCAAATACTTCCTACAATGCGCTCTGAAATGAGTTCTCTTCTGCTTACGCACGGATCTTTCACGGCTATAAATACCCCTCCTCCGTTTCCACTGACTCTATCCTTTCTGTATATTGTAAAACATTCTGGAAATACTTCATAATCTGATATGTCCTTCGAAAACCAGCTTTCTGTGCCTAGGATTATATCTGCATCAATACTTTGTATGAGGTGATGAAATTCTGCTACTTTATTTTTAGCATCAAAAGCATAAAACGAATTCACGCTGAAGCAATGAGTAATTATTATGTGTTTATAGTCTGTGTGTGTCTATGTAAAGGAAATGCATCTACATCTACATGATATCCTGCAAGCCACCGCGAGGGTGTGTGGCAGGGTGTTAGATCACAAAGCATGCATTATTGACATGCAACTATGGTACAACATGGAAACCTGCTAATAATATGGGTTACATCCAACTACATGGTTTGTGAATGCAAACATGCTAATAAAGGGTCTCAGGCAACTAGATTGCTAGTACATATCTACATAGTAATAAAGGATTGGTTGTTAATACATACATCATGCACTATAGACTACTCACAAATATTCCCCTACCTATCCCTTTGCTACGCTGCCTATTTTTCTCTCTTATGGTACGCGGGACAAACTTCAAATCCTATCCATGTGACTACTTATAGAAAACCATCATTACAGCAGTGTTTTCCAAGTATTTTATCTAAAACATCCTTAGGTATTCAAGTTGTTGTGTTATTTATGTGTTCTGCACTACAGACCACTCTAAAATATTTCCCCTACCTATCCCTTTGCTATGCTGCCTATTCTGTTCTCTTAGAGTACGGGGAAAAATGACATTTGAATCTATCAGTACGAAAATCTATCTCTCTTATCTTATTTATTTGGTTGAATCCAGAATAATACGCTGGTGTTATCAACAGTTATTCAATTATTATGTTTATAGTCTGGTTCCCGTGGTAGTATTTAATTTTTAGTCTTAATAGTCTACTCTCTATGGGAAGGAAGAATAGAAAATTATTAGGGGACACATTTTATATTTTTACTTTCATTATTCACAGCATACGCCGCAGTATATGCATGCATATCACCTTAACACTAGTTAAATAAAGTCACTTCTCCTTTCTTTCATTTACTTCATCCAAAAGGTAAATATATGCCCTCTATGAGTTAACAACGATAGCAATTATAAATCACTGACCTAATTAATCCAACATAACTCTATACATAATTCCAGGAAAGGTAATCTCTACGCATGCCCAACTGTCCCAAAAACCCCCATCCCTGATTTACTGCACGGGATACGATTTGTCCCTCACTCAAAACCAAGCGTGCGATCATGAATGCTATTCCACGACAAGAGATTTCCGGCCGTAATCGCGCGGCGAGAGCAGACGGATTCAAAGAACGCCAACGAGGAATGCCTTTTTCATACCGCTCGAGTCCGTGCACCGACTGCTCCCCGCCACTCGCTCTCCTCGTCCGGCGCCGCTCTTTGAAACGGCACCCACTCCTCCCTGGCGCGGTGCTCGCACGGGCCACGGTCCTAATCCCCCCAGTGTGCGACGGAGACAATCGCCAGGTCGAGCATGCTTTAGGCTTTACGGCTCAGCTAAACAGCAAATATGTACATGCACCCATATTTGCTCTTGCCTTTCAGATTGCGAATACACCTGCTTCAAATACAGGTGCAGCAAGGGATACGACCCAATATTTGAACGGCCAAAAGGAAGAATGGTTGCGGATGGCGTGACGCCATTGCAGTTCCTTCCCTGCAATGAGTCCTCATCGATAAAGCAAAAAGAGGGACGCAAAAAATAATAATGGTGACAAATCCACGGGGATTTTATTCCGCAATTTGGAAAGAGTATTTAACAAATTTTTCACTTTCATTTTCTACCGTTTGGCACCAACAAATGACGAATGTTTACGGAGAACCTTCGTTTGCGGGTTTCCAATGCATTTCAAGCACATAAATGAAAAAGAAACTATTAAAAGAAATAAAATCTAAATCTCAGCGTTTTAGATCCAAAACTATTAAAGAAAGAAAGGCTTTCCAAGGCTGCATTCATTGTTATTAAAGCACGGCTAAAATGTTAACAGGCGCTATTGGCGTAAGACAAGGTAGTTCAGAGATTTCGCAATTAAAAATGGGACTACGTGGAAGAAGCTTATCCTACACACTCTTCTATATATACCGAAGTATCATCTGAACCTAGCGTGCGGCAAAAAGTGAACTGGTTGTATATATGACAGTCTTCTATTAAAAGAAAAAGTATGCTCATTTATCGGAATCTAAATTGCACTACTCCTCTAAATAGTGTATTTCCTTTCAATGTTCACCTTCAGTAAGGCCGTTACAAAGGTTAAAAAAGTAAATTTATATCCCGGGAGCATGGAAGATGAATTGACAACTGAGTGGCAGGTCATCATAATTAACTATCACTTGCGGTCTATTAGTGCAAGGGATATTTTTATGCCAAAAGAGAAGTGGAATGGTTTTCCTAATATATCCCAGGTATGGCAAAATAGACTTTAAAGAATACAACTCATGCTGAAAATAATTAGATAACCTCAAAACGAATAAACATGAGAGGAAATAAAACAAATAAATAGTAGCGGCTCTTTAATGAGTAATGAGACGTAATATAACAATTGGAACATATTTAAGACCATTATTTATTGCCTTTACTGAGCACTAAAAACGAAACATTTCCTTACTGATCAGCATGGATTGTAAAAGCAATATATTTCACGTCTCTATCCTCAACCACTCGACTCCACTGGTGAGAGGCAGCAGTACCACCAGAAGGCACTGATGGCGAAGATCCAGATGATTGGTCCGGTATCAACTGCCATAGCTTCGGGCGAGAGTGAAGTTCACTGAATTGGTCCGAGTACTGTTACGTGGAAGGCAACGGGAAACCACTACATTACCCTCCCTAGAAAATGCAGCCTTGCATTCAAGTATGACGTGATGGCATCCTTCCCGGTAAAATATTCCGGAGGTAAAATAGTCCCCCAATCGGATCTCCGGGTGGGGACTACTGGGAAGGGTACGCCAGTCAAAGGCGTCAAATGCAGGATGAGTACATGGAACGTGAGATCATTGGGGGTGTGCGGGAAATTGGAGAACTTGAAGATGGAGATGGCCGGAATAAGGTTAGACATCGTAGGAGTGAGCGAGATCATGTGTACGGGAGCAGACGACTTCAGGAGTGATGGGTATAGAGTAATATACTCCAGCGATAACCAGAAGATTGCAGGAGTTGGATTCATTCAGAAGATAGAATGGGGAAGAAGAGTGAAGTCATATTGGCAGTTTAACGAAAGGATAATACTAATCAAGATAGAATGGAAACCAACAGATATAGTAATAGTGCAGGTGTACATGCCAACGTCCATCCATTTGGAAGAAGAAATCGAAGAAATGTACGAGCAACTAGAAGAGGTCCTGACCATAGTCAACGGGAAGGAAAACCTGATCGTAATAGGAGATTGGAATGCCATGGTTGGAGATGGAAAAGATCGGAACACAGTAGGAGAGTTTGGGCTGGGGAAAATGAACGAGAGGGGAGAAAGACTTGTAGAATTCTGCAGAAAGAAGAACTCGTTGGTGGCAAACACCCTCTCATGCAACACCAACGGAGAAGATACACATGGAAGATGCCAGGAGACAGAGCCAGATACCAGATTGACTACATTACGGTAAGGGGAAGGTACAAGAACCAAGGGAAGCATTGCAAGACTTACCCCGGGGCGGATATCAACAGTGACCACAATCTAGTGGCAATGGAAAGTCAACTGAGATACAAGAAGATAAGAAGGACGAAACGTGAACATAGATGGAATCTAAAGCCACTGAAACAGGAGGAAAGGATAAGACAATTCGCTGCTGCCATTGATGAGAAGCTGGAAATAGCAAAGGAATCCAGCAAAAGTGGAGTAGAGAGATGGAATAGCCTCAAGAAGACTATCACAGAAGTAGCAGAGGTACAACTGGCGAGCAAGCCGGACGAAATCAAAAAAACCTTGGACAACCGAGCACATTACTTGTACATTGTTCTTTCTCCCCCATAGAGGAAGAAGAAAGTACAAGAACGCAAGAAATGAAACAGAAGAATTACTGTATAAGAAGTTAAGGAATAAAGTCATCAGAAAACCGAAAAAGGCCTAAGAGAAATGGATTGAAAGCTGCCCTGAGAACATCGACGAAAATATGAGGAAGGGGAACTCAGAAACAGTATACAACCCAATCAAGAGGCACTTCGGAGAAAGGAAACCAAGATGCCAAAACATCAGAGATTCGGATGGGAAATTGGTAATGGAAGAGAGAGAAATCAGCATTAGATGGAAAAAGTATATTGAAGAGTTAAACCGAGGCCCGATAGCCTTAAGAGAAGCATTCACAAATGATCAGAACCAAGTGGATGAAGACAACCGCGGTCAGCAATACTAAGAAGCGAATTCAGGAGAGAGCAGTAAGAGACCTGAAGACTGGAAAGGTGCCCGGAGAAAATAAAATCAGCGGAGAAGTAATCAAATCACTTGGCGAGAAAGCGCAAGACGCACTAGGTGGAAATATCCAAGATTGCTGTGAATCCGGAAAGCTGCCACAAGACTTCAAGAGGAGCTCAATGGTGACCATACCGAAGATGGCAAGATCTGAGAAATGCGAGGAGCACCGAACCTTTAGTGTAGTTTTACATGCCTCCAAAATCCTTACTCGGGTAGTAGGCATAAGAATTGAAGGAAAAATCGAAGAAAACCTGTCAGAAAACCATATTGGATTTAAGAAGAATAGGGGGACAAGGGATGCAACACTATGCCTGAGACTACTGTTAGAGAAAATGATCTACGTGAGCAAAACATTGTATATAGCCTTTGTGGACTTGGAGAAGGCCTTCAATAATGTGGAATGGAATAAGTTGTTCCATACTATGGAAAAACTTTGCTTGGACTACAATGGCAGAAGAATCATCTACCAGCTTTAAAGGGACCAAATTGCCCCAATACGTACGCAAGACGGAAAAAATATAGAGGCAAAATTATCAAAGGAGTCTGACAAGGATGTAACCTGTCACCAGCACTCTTAAATATGTACATGGAGGAAGCGATAAAAGAAATAGAAGAAAAAGATACCAAAGGAATCAAAGTGAATGGAGAAGAAATCAACATGCTACGCTTCGCTGATGATATAGCTATCATAGCAGGAACAAGGAAGACCTACTTAACTCACTGAACATAACTGAAAAAGTGTACCAGGAAAACAACATGAAAGTCAATCAGAAGAAAACCATGATACTTGTCTGCGGAAGAGAGTGGCCGACGTCCGCTTCAAAGGAGAAAGATTGGAGCAAGTGGAATCATTCACCTACCTCGGGAGCTACATCACTTGGGATGGAAGAAGCACGACAGACATCAATCGTCGAATAGCCCAAGCTAAGACGGCATTCATGGCCAAAAGGCCACTACTCTGCTCGAAGAGTATAAGACAGGAGACAAGGAAACGGTGCGTTAGAACATTCGTGTGGGCAGTGGCACTCTACGGATCAGAAGCATGGACCATTGGAAAAACTGACCAGAAAAGAGTAGAAGCCTTCGAGACCTGGTGCTGGAGATCTAATGGACGGATAGGGTGAGAAACGAGGAGGTATACAGAAGAATTGGAGAAGAAAGAGCACCGTGGAGCACCATACGCCAAAGAAGAACACGGTGGTTTGGCCATATCATGAGACACAACAATTATGGGGGAAGCATGATGGAGGGAAAAATTGAAGGGAAAGTCCCAAGAGGAAGACTAAGAGACAAGTACTTGGGGAAAGTCAAGAAGGATACGAGGTAGAAGAACTATAGGGAAATGAAGGAACTGGCATGGGATAGGGAGAAATGAAGGGCTGCAGTATACCAATCCTAGGATTGTAATACTATATACATATGTATATTTCACATATTAGCCATAAGTTGAATCATTCACTGAAACTTCCACTAAGCCAAATAAACATCAAATTAATACACTTTCCATTTTGTCTCCGATAGCTTACAGGTCCTGCCAAGAGACCTCCCTGTTACTCGGTTGCAAACGCATTTTCCGATAAAAGCTAAAAATTGAATTATTGCATTTCCAACAGAAACATTTCCTCAACGGCAAGAGATGCGCGCCTTACGGACAGGATGACGGCCCATTGACTCCGCAAGAACGTTACACAATCCTCAAACTCTGACAAGTCTGCTCTTTTCTCACTTATTATATCCGCCCGCCTGCTTATATGGGGTCGGCGAGGGCAAAATGGATCCAATTTTGTCCAATATCCACTGCAAACAAGGCACGGGCTCCTGGTGATGCCCCTCTTCCCGACTGAAAACACCCCAAACGATGACCCTGACAAATTCAACCGCTTCATTGTCCCACCCACAGGGGCTCCAAAGCCCTCGAGGGCCCTCTAATGCCAAGATACTCGAGGAATGGAAAGGAGCAAGCACCACTGGGTTCGCTTGGGGCCTCGGAAACACTCCCCATCCCTCCGTCTCCCAAAGTGCCCAGGCACCGTGGCCGCGATCTACTCGGGAGACAGCGACTTGAAGGGATCTCGGGTGTTTAGGGTACCTTCTTCCGTATGTAGATTTAATGCCTCCTCATTAGGGAATCGATATCGAACGAGAGAGCAAATCGGATGTATCGTCTGATAACTTGTAATACACCAATATCATACTCATAGCGCATAAGACATTATGTCCACTGTAAATATAAAAATATATCATACCATTTAGTACCACATCCCTACCGCATATTAGGGCATTGTGCGCTCAATTCGTACGACCTAGTATTCGTACCACAAGAAACTGAATATCATATTTGTAACTGATTTCGCAATCATGCCGCACATAGCAAAGTTCGTATAACATTTAATACCTTTCGTTTCGCTCATCGGATTATATTGCATAAAAAATTCAAAACCGAACATCGCACCATGCCACTCAAATAAATGAACTTAAATTATGCAACGTTTGCAGCTCGCATTACGAGTTTAAGTAAGTATCGCCCCTCGTAATGAATAGGTACAATGAAATATTGCACGGCTGGGAAGGAGTTCACTGATGAATTGGATTGGAATTGCGTGTTTGGGTGGCGGGGCCAAATGCTACTCCCCTCTTGCCCCACCTCCACTAACCATCCATTCTTGCACCGTAGCCCAAACGAACGGTTTTCATCACACGCCCCCAAAAATGCGACTAGCAGCTTGGGGGTAGTGGGAACGACGGCCAGTGGTCGGAAATCGAAAAAACCTGGACAAAAGTCCAAAATAGCTTTTATTTGACATATAAACTTGAAACTTCACAAATATACGCAAAAAATATAGCTAATTACTAAATAATGCATCACTTATCATGACTTTCATCCATTATTCAAATACAGGGGCTCAAACATGATCAAATTTCCCAAAATAACTCCAGAAAACATTCTCATCCGAATATCTTCAAAGTTACCTTGATGGTGATGTTGTGACAGGAATTCGATCGAATAAAAAATGGCCTTTTCCATTAACATAATAATTTGCCTTTACAATGCCTTAGCTCAAAATATTTTGAAATATTTGAGTGGTATTACGTAGCAAAAAGGCGAACGCTACTTTCAGAAAATATTTTTACAAAAAGGATTGCATATCTAGCGTTTTTGGAAGAGACTTGTCTTATACCAGAGCACCTATTGAAGACTCATTAACACTAAACTGAAAATAAATAGAAATTAAGTTTGCAACGCCAAAAAATACACATGATTTTCCAACCGCGCGTGTGACTAGCTTATATTGATCAAGTGACTTAAAGCTTCCAATTTGCTGTTCTTCAGCTTTACTCATTGTAGCTAACCTCCAATGACTATTTTGATGAAATTGTGAGAACATTGAATCGTACGAACGGATAAGTTTACGCGGAATCGTATTCAAGTTATTTTTTTTGCGAACGCTTCGGGAATATACTTCTTGTTCACTCCCTTCAGCCCTTGAAATGTGTGGAGTCTTCCTAGGGACTATGTGACCTTCCATAAATACCTAAGTTCGGTTTCTTTTGCATTTTCTAATAACTGACTCGCAAATTAAGGATACATTTATTTAATCACCGAATGGTTGAACTGGGGCCACACGCTAGAACTTTTGGTGCATCGTGATTGTATGGCTTGTAGATTTATTTTGCACATACTCCCGGTGGTTATTTTTCCTTCCGGGTATTTTGCGCTTTTAGCTAGTAGTGTTTGGCCATAATTGGGATATACGTCATGGCAATTTAGTGCTTTTAGAGTTTTATGATGACTCTTGTTCATCTCCGTGGAATGTATTAGCCTTCACACATAGCATCTCACCTTGGTCAGCATCACTTTTCCTCAATTATGATATAACTCTGTTTACCCTAGTTCGTATTGCGGTTATTATTTCCATACGTAATTTAGCTGCCACAATGCTTCTTTTCTCCTTTAAACTCATAAGAGTTTCTAATGCCATTCACGCAGCAGAGGTAATTGTTATGAGATTTGGTATTTTTCTTGCGTCTACCGTAGGAAGCGTGAGAATTAAATTTTTATAATAATTCAGGTAAAAAATTATTCAGGTTTGAAATCTTAAAATACGCATCAAGAGGTTTACATGAACATCTACCAAAGTATCATGATAGAGTGTCAGAGAAAATAATGATACGACTTTAAAATGCTAACAATGGGAATAAATATACAGATGAATGGGAATAAATGGGAATAAATAAACAGAGATTTGTGTGGCATATACCGTA
This sequence comes from Platycnemis pennipes, assembly GCA_933228895.1. Lineage (NCBI taxonomy): Eukaryota > Metazoa > Arthropoda > Insecta > Odonata > Platycnemididae > Platycnemis > Platycnemis pennipes. Next base: position 99,002,868 of record OW121846.1, on the reverse strand, counting down.
ACGGAATTTGAATTTATAACGCTACAATTAAAATGATTCAGAGGCAGAATATTTTATCACTGACCATCCACGAAGAATTGAATAATGACAAATCAAGTATCATCATCACATGAACAAAAGAAGCCATAAAATATAATGGAAGACGAAAAATGAAAAGAGTTCAGTATTTTAGTACTTCATCTTCACTTCAAAAGATGCACATTGTACAACATTACCATAGGCAATAATAACTGTCTAACAATGTCTCTCTTTGCCATAACGTTTCCAGCATTGAAAAAAGCCTCAAAATTTTATGAAATTAAGTAAATATTGACGTCTCTTCTATAGCATATATATGCATAATAAGAATATAAAATGAAATGAGATAAGATAATTATACTTGATTAGTCACAAGACATGTGATAAATCCATAAAACTAACATCTACGTAATACCCTGCTAGCCACCACGAGGGTGTACGACTAGACCATTGCTTAATTTTAATTTTTTTCGAAATCGAAGGTGTCCGGATGTGGAGAGTTTGGCATGTGTAAAACTCGAGGTTTTTTTGCGTGGTTCGTGATTGAAGTGTAAGGGGTGCCCCAAGGGGCCTAAATGCTGAAATTTAAAAAAAGTTAATTGCGGCCCCGAAGTAATCACATCATTTTGTGGTCCGCAGGGCAACAATTTCGTCCATTTTGACGTATCTCGCCGCGTTTAGCCGCCACGGGGCCCACACCGACCTGGGGACCCGGGCACTCGTGCGACCTCCGCCCCTTCCCATTCTCCATTCCCATTTTCGCCCCCCTGAGTTTCAACAGGATGTATTGGCAAAAACTGTTTACCTCATTTTCACTCGTAATCCTTCGGAAAAACACATTTAAAACCAGGTTTTTGGTCAATAAAATATCTAATAGCAATGATAATCCCGTAGGTATGACGTGTTTTTGAGGAGGGAACCTACTAATTTCAGCGGCGCATGAAATGCATAGGGCAAGGAGTTGGTTGGTTGCTATTCCTGACCCACCTGTAACTTCTCTGTGAAAAACATTTTGTGGCTAATTGAGTAGTGGTGGCATACTTAAATTTATGACTTTCCTGAAACTTCAGCTAATTTACACATCCGAAAGGCTCCTATTCCGAATACTTACACAACATCCAAGACAAGGGAAGGATTTAAACCCACAACCTAATGGCTGGTGCGTCGCGCACCTAGCTGCAATCTGAGGCTGATAACTGCATTCCCTAACAGTTGGATTAAACAGTTGTGTTATTTTCTTCTTGTCCGTACATTTGCTGCTGTTAGCCGTGAATTATAATAACAGAATGAAATTTTAATGCTAGATCATATTTTTAAAGAATTTCATCTTCGCAGCAGCAGTCAAGGTACGCTTTATTGCCCACCCAAATACACAGTTAAAGCAAAGTTATCAGGTAATATGTACTATTTTTTGACTCCTCTGAATAATCCATTAATTCTGCTCCTTTGCTCTTTGATGCAATTAAGCTAGAAACCCGCCACTTAAGAGAGGATGCATGGCAAGCGTCATGCCACCAGCATATACATTTAGTCATCATATTGTACTTCAAAGGCTCTGTTAGGTACCCACTCGCCATGTGGGTGTCAGGGTGTCATATTTTCGCAAAATTTTCTCGTCGGGGTTTAATATCTGCTTATTCGACTCAAGGAATCGGATTCTCATCACCACAGTCGGAAACAATTATTTATTCACGGCTTTCGTAAGTAGAGAAAAGGGAGTAGGAACTTTTACCCAGATAAACTTTACTTGGGCCTTATCCTGGAGAGTACTGTGAATAAACAAGATTTCGGTGGTTCTCAATTGAACAAATTCTGGAGTAAAATAACGGCAACGGATTTTCATCTTTCATACTTCCACTAACGATAGCCACTTCATTCGACCAATAGCCCCGGAATATATGCTGAAATGTTGAGGCATTTTTTTTCTTTTAGCTCCCTCTAAGCACCTCGCAAAGAGACGTTTACGCATCCCCACATAGAATCGTGCTGTTCCGTCCACGGTCGCAAGAAGACCCTCATATCTTCCCGGGGCTTAATGCATCTTAATGCATCGGAAGGGCGGGGATAAAGCTCCCCGTGAGAGGAAATCTTTCCCATGCTCACTGGAGCATGGTGGTAAACGAAGCCCCTTCTCTTCGCTGGGGATCCAACTCCCTCTCCCTTTGAAGGCGAAGAAGAGCCTACCCTCGCGAAGCGACCAACTGAGACATCCAGTTTCACGGGCGCATGCCCACGCAATCAAACCCGTGTGAACGAGAGAATGAAAGTACGTGGCCAGCTCCACAAGACGCAGGTATTTCCCTCACTCTCTCTCTCTCTCCCTCTCTGGATATTTCTTTTTTGCTGAGCGCCTCTGATTCCTTTGGTCACGGACGCGGTGAGGAAATGGCCAAAAACTAGCAGTTGGGGCAATTCCTTGAGCTCCACGAAGTTTAGCGCCTCTTAAAATGGAGGGAGGTGGAGAATTGGGCCCCGGCGGCAATGTCTTCTTCCGTTGTCACCCTCGGGCGCGACTGGTTCGCTCCCGCTAGGGTAAGTGGGGTCAATGCCGGGGTTGAAGCTATAATATTTGGTCCCGAAGACGTGCAGACGGTGGGAAGGAGAGGATTCGGGCCGTACCTACTTTCGTCGAGGTCTTTTTCGGAAACCTTCCGCGAATGTATTAAGTGAACAAAGCAAAGGAGTAGATACAGAGGAATCGTGGAGAGAATTTCTTGAGCCTTATCAATATTAATAAATGGTAACACAGAGTCAGGGTGGTACAACGTGGAGGTTAGGAAATTACTAAAGCGACAAAGGGTATGCCACGCTAGGATGAAGAATGCAAGACAGGGTGTATCGGCAGAGGAAAGAAATAGTCAGTTGACAACTAAACAAAATCGGGAGCATCAGCAAGGAATCATGTACGCAATGGGGTCGTTTACCATATTTTTTTATTGCCGAATATGGTAGAGATTGTAAAATAAAAAGACACGTATTTTTCCCTTTTTTGATCCGTCAATTAGATCTAGAGTTATAAGCGGCGAAAAACTGATGTTCTTATCCCTTTCGGAAAAGTGGGTGTGGTGCAACCTCTGACGTATATCGACTTCGTCCAATCACAACTGTGCCCGCGAAGCAATTTCGTCTTATCGCTAAGGGGGGGAACCAGCTGACTCTGCCAATCGGAGCAGTTACGACAGCATCTGTGTGAGCAGAATTTCCGAGATTCCCCGTCCACTCCCTCCCCTTCCCATAGGAGCAGTCAAGGACGGGAGGAAAATGACATCAATGTTATCAGAGCACCTTTTTCGGTGGGCGTCACCTTTTGCTTATTTTAATTTTTGATTTACGAGTGGATGGTTTAGGTTAGAAGTTAAATTTTTTCACTAAAATTCTTTTTTGTGTCCATCTAACAATTTCGTGTACAAAATTGCGATTTCGGTTCCGAGTAAACGCCCCCATTGTAATCAAATTTCAAAAGCAAGACGTTAGGAGCAAAATTAGAAAGGAATCCTAAAGCATTTGGTATTATGTGAGAGAGCTTCATGAAAAAATTCCCACATTGCACACACTTAAAGCGATGAAGGAATAGAGTCACCAGCAATTTAGAAAAAGCCAATTCTTTAAACACCTTCTTCCAAAGCGTATTCAATTATTTCGTCACAGAACAAAGTCGATCCACCGACGAACACTTTCAGTGAACAGCTGCCAGAAATAACAATGTCATGTCACGGAATAGAGCACCAGTTAAAAATCATTAGTAAAACACATCACCAGTTCCCGATCAAATTCCTTGTTGAATATATAAAATGTTAACTTCTGGAATAGCCCCCTATCTAGAAATAATGATCAACAAAACTCTAAAGAACCACACAGTACTAAAGGAAATGGAAAAAAGCTAACATTACACTTATTTTTAAAAGCGGTGATAGGGAAGAACCTAGCAACTACAGACCTATTTCCTCACGTCAATCTCTTGTAAGGTACTTGAGCATATAATAGTGAGTTCAATTATGAAGCGTTTTGATAGTCAGGGATTACTCATAAACAGCCATCATGGTTTCCATAAAGGTAGATCTTGCCAGAGACTACTAGCTATATCGTACGTTATACTATATTCTTGGGTAAAAACAGTATATGCGCTATATCGTAAACAGACAGTGCGGTAGTGTACAGTGATATATTAAAAGAAGTCGATAGGGAATGACTTAGTTGCAACGCAAGAGTGGTGTGACAAATGGTAGTTAGAACTTAACCTTAAAATGGGTGTAGCTATTAGTTTTTGGAGGAGGAATATTTTGATAGAGCGATTACATAGCATCGGCAACACGAAAGTCAAAAGTGTTGAAACTATAAGGTACTTAGGTCTAACAATCACTAAAGATTTATCATGGGGATTATACTTCCGGGTAATATGCGGCCGAGCCAAGAGAAAGCTAGAATTTAAAAAAAGAGCATTCGGTAAATGTGACGGGAAGAGAAAAGAGCGATGTTACAGTTTACTAGTTACTCTCCACCTTGAACACATATTTACATCTACATAATACACTGCAAGCCACCATAAATGTGTGGCAGGGGGAGAATTTACATTAAACATGCTTTACGTTTCTCGCTTAAATACGATTATTAACTGTATTTTAGTCAAAACATAACAGTTTAAAAAAAGGTAAATATAGCAAAGCAAATATGAACAAACCTGCTGTTAGTTGAGCTATCTTAAATACCTTATGCCAACATGTGAATACCTGTGCTATTGATATAACTGTATACCTACTGTTGAAAATATGTACAAGTATTCATGTCCTTAATTGTGCGAGGATCGAAGCGCATTTTAAATCTGTCAGCTCGGTTATCAATTAATTTAATTTTTGTATTAGGGTCCGGTCTAGCATAGTAAGTTGTAGTTGGAAAAACATTTTAACGTCATCAGTGAATATATTATCTTGGAATTTATTAAAGAGATTAAAATTTTTAGTTTTTTTTTTAATAAAAAAAGATTGCGTTGCCAAGGTATGGGATTTGAATGAATTAGGTTTGATCTTAGAGACAGACAGTGTACAGCGTAGAGCAGCTAGGTCTGTCAAAAGGTGTTACGATAGATTTAGTGGAGTATCAGAATAAATTAATGAATTAATTTGGGAATCATTGTCAGATCATAAATTAAAGCATAGATTAAATCTCAGAGTTACTGAAATTTCAATTGGATTGCTTTACTGGAGAAGTTAGATATGTATGAAAATCACAAGCATATTACCAAGATTCGACCAGATTAATAAGTTTAGATAGATAGATTGATATATTCAAAATTTCATTTTTTCCCCGTAGTATAAGAGAACACAGCAGTATAGCAAAAGAATAGGTGGGGGAAACATTGTACAGTAGAGTTTAGTTCATTATGCATATATGAACTACTAAACCCCTTATTATTAACGTGTAAATACTAAGCATCTAGCTGAATATGACCCTATTACGTAGCATGTTTCCATGCAGTAGTTTTTTTGCATGACAATTGTGCGGTTTGGTGAAAATGTTTGGTGATCTTCATCCCCTGCCACACACCCTCGTGGCGGCTTGCAGTGTATCGCGTTGATGTAATTATCGATGAAGCAAGTACGCTCGTTGTAAGAAGCTTCGACGGTGTCAAATGGTAAATTGCGTACCTAAGTGAAACTGTGCCCCTAAGTGCGTAAAATAGTAGGGGCAAGGTCTTTATCACGGTGAGAATTAAATAGATTTATTCAGAGTTTTTAGCAAAAAGAGTATTTCCTTCACATGTTGGAATGCAACCTCAAGCTATAGGTAAATATGGTATAGAATAATGCATTAATAAACTTATTTTCTATTTTTTATTATATAACGTTCATATCTCTGAAAATGATCTATCATAAAATATAAAAATTGATTCAATAAAACATCATTTCACGGGTGTAGTAACAATTTGGGGTGAATAATACACATAGCCATTGTCACCTTTGTAACACCTGTAATATTCTAAGCGTGATGATATCGTGGTTTCTATATATTAAGTGGTTTAATCTCCATTCTTCATACTCCTATCGTCAAAGCCTTGGGAAAGAGAGCAATCCTTTAAATTTTTCACAAAGTTAATTTTCATTTCAGTGATAGATAAACTATTAAGAAGGCTCACTGAAAGTTCACCAGTTTTTCATGTTTACGTGGACCACAAGTGATCGAAAAGGAGCGATTTCTCAAGGTAAGGGGCTATGTTGGTTTGATGGTAAATTTTGGATATCGGGTTTTCAATACGTACACCGGTAGGATTCAGAATATACAAACAAATGATAAAATCAATGGTAAAGGTTCTCTAAATAACAACGATTTGTATATTATCATGTTAAGATGCAGGTGACTTCTTAACGCTCCCAAAATGGTTGCACTCTCTTTTCCCATTATGCTGTAGCACTCCGTTACATTGGCAAATATTCCTGTACCCCAGTAGACACATAATATTTGGCTTAAAAATAACAAAGTCCTTGAACATATGTGCTCACATACGTTCAAAGTATCATTGGATTTTGCTGGGCAGAAAAAAATTGCTTCACGATTTCCTGCTTACTCTATAATTCAGCATTGGAAAGCGATGGAATCACGCGGTGTTCTAAAGGGCTTTGGCATTAAAGTAGGAACTATTAATTGAACCAATTAAGCTTCTATTTGTTTTCGAGTAATTTACATCCGCGATGTAATTCTACCAATAGCACAGCACCGGAAATCAGTTCCATGTTTGATGTCACTTGCCTAGCAATAATTCATTTTCATTCCAGAATGACAAACTGGATCAATCCTGGCTGAACAGTTTACATAAATAGGAGGAGTTTCACCGCATATGCTTTCTATCCAGGAGAGGATTGTAATTTCAAAACTAGAGAATATTTACTTTCTATAATACGATGAATAAAATCAATTCAGAATAGTATTTGTGAGGATATATTGAAATTAATCGACTAAGCCATGACATACGTGCAACCATCAAACAGGGATGATATGTGTCACTGATTTTCGTTGAAATTGGGATTCTCCTAAGCTGATTGTAGCCATATATGAGCCTTCTCATAGTTAGGTTTTAAGGTGCGTCGATGTCAATGGTAATTCACACAACCTTCTCATTTAAGGCATTAAAAATAATGAGAGAATATTTTAAAATGCGGGATAAGAACATGAAATTTTCACTAAAAGATTTTTAGAACAGCACCAAAATAGTAAAACTTTCTTCAGTGATAGTAAAACTTTCTTCGGTGATATTAAAACTAAAATTGTCTCCTTTCTCAGGCTTTGTTTAATAGGAGTCATAAGCTAGACATGAAAAAAAATTATTTTTGGGGTTACCAATAGGCATTCAGAGCTACAATGCTGAAAAACCAATTTTCGTAATCAACTTAGCTTTTCTAATAGTATATATATGTATATATCTCAATTATTTAGAACCTGTATGTTTAAACATATCAAAAAAGGAAATTATTAGGCATGGGCTTGAGATAAGTAACAAAATGTTATACCATTTCCTAGTGAAGGAGATCAATATTTGTAGTGTACAGCTCTGGTAATGTCTCTTCAGAATTATTGCCATTCAAGCATTGAACGTCTAGCTATGATGCATTGCTTATAAATGCGTTAACCTAAATATCAGAAAGTGATGACTCTTATCCATTTGGAGAGAATGTGACGCAGCATTGTGCTCTGACATTTCCTTTGAATGATTTTCGGCTGATTTCATTCAACTTTAGCGAGAAAAATCAATTCTTATATCATATTATTTACAGAGGCGTTGCATTGAAAAGGTTACACTGATAATTTTCATTCTTCTCGGAATCAGAGCCCTCGAAATAATTAAAATAGTTCCCAGGAGCAATACCAGCACCATAAATGACAAAAATGATATTTTTCACGAATTTGCCCGGAGCTCTCTGCCCCCCTAACCCCTCCCCTCTGCCACCCGCTCGCCCGTCAACGTCAACCCACGGAAGTTTTAATGAAAATAAAATGAACGTCACGCTCTATCGTCACCGATTCGTGCGGTCCGAGGCACGCCCTGGGCTGAACAATCCGAGCCGCCCCGACGCCCTCCCTGCATGCAGCTCCCTCTAAAGGCCGTTTTACACGGTCATTGAAACTGCGCAAGTTCATGTTGATTCCGTTTGAGCAGTCGCCTGCGAAAGTTCGTGACGTAGAAAATTGCGAGGATGCTCGCTTGACAGCTTTACGAGGTGCAATCGTCGGTGCATTATGTCATTGACAATATACCATTCAGTAGCGCTAATACAGTCAATACATCGCATGACGTCAAGATCTGTTAAGTAGCAATTAATCGGACGTGAAAGATGCGATATATTACCACCATTTTAAAATATGTTTTAAGCCATATTCTAAAGATAATAGTGGAGACCGCAGTCCCGTGCACTTAGCCCAAAATTTGCACCACGAACGAACGGATGTTGGCCAAGGTAACAGGTTCATCCTTTACGCACGAAATTTAAGCTTCCACGTGATTAATCGCCCAGCTCATCATTCACTTTATTCACTATCTAAGGAGTTGAGTGCAAACAAAAACACCCAACTCAATTGTTAACAAACTATTTAATTGATAGAATTTCCCAGGCGGTTTGTTGCCGCTACATCTGCACCATCTAGTGAGAGAAATAAACTTCAAACTTGCACGAACGCATGTATCAGATTAGAACATGTTCTAATTTGCCCGCAAGTGTTCGCGCAGTGGCGCTGCCTGTCCTCGCAAGTCGTCGCTTTACACGGAGCAGTATTTCTTGCGCAAGTGTTCTCGCAACAGCCTGCGCAGTATCAATGACCGTGTAAAACAGCCTTAAGACTCGGGCGATATTGCGATGAATCGACTGCGGCATGCGATATGAGTGCAGCATCTCAGTGCCTTTATGAAATCAAACGCAGCTTAAAATAGACCATTCTTCACGAAATTCACGGCCCACCGGCTCTCGGTCCACGGTCCACCCCGACGACGACACAGATATTCTAGTACATACTTGTAACGACATGATAGAAAACAATGAGAAATGACGTATTGCACGTGCAGATGAAAAATTCCACAATAGGAGCTCAATGTTGGCAGAAAACAGATTCGTAAAAGTCCAGTCAGTTTTCTATCAAATGTAGTGAACATGCAAAATGTTTTGCAACTGGTGATAGATCTTCTATGTTCGCAAAACACCTACTAGAATGTAATCACTCCAGTATTTAATCCTGAAATTCTACATGTGGAGAACAAGGGTAAGAAATTTGATTTTCTTGAGCAATATGAGATGACAAAAGCCAGGAAGAAGTCTAATGTCCACATTGTAAATGATGTTCTATTTGATGGTCATTCACCACTTTTAAATTTGTAACGGTTTTGTACCATGTATTTGACTACTGTTCATGCATTGACGTCATTGCTGACCTTGTTTTGGGAGTTCGCCTTCCTCCCCCCCCTCCTCCGCTAGATCCACTCCACAAGAGTCAAAACAGGGATTTCTCACCTACCATAGTTCCCCAACCTCCATATAACTCCCCCCACACCTTCCTCCCTCAGTTCCCTCCCCCCCTAATCTAAGGGTATTTAAGGAACGGACATTTTTATTTTTACACCTTGAAAATGACGTATTTTGCCGAAACCATGGTCGAACCAAATAAAATCTCTGTGTGGAACGTACAAAGTGGTTTTTCATTTCCAGTCCAGTAAATATTCGTATTTGCACAGTTATCCTAGTTTTTATCCTCTCAGGTGAAGACCTTAATTTTGCTTTTTGCGGAGTGCGCCACATCAAAATGACAGATATCAAAAGGCAAATGCACTGTACCAATAAAATATATGCACTACATGATAATTTGTAATGCAAATCCAATTATTGGTATATTTAAATGTGAATGTCTTTGCACATTCCTCTCATAGCAGCTGAAAATACAATGAAGTAAATCTATTTCACCGTCCGTATATTTACGAGGGTTAGGCAGAGTACCGTGTAAGTTCGTTCGACAAAATGAGATTGCAATTCCAATATCGTAAGGGCATGTTTTCACAGACATATCTATTAGCCGCAACAAGGCTCAGCATTAGCTTATGAAGGCACCGCCTCTCGCCAAACTGATGGTCCTGGATTAAAATAGGCCCTCCTTCCCAGCATCCCCTCGGCTTCATCCCCATGACGCCAACCCAGACCCATCGAAACACGAAAGACATTTGTCGCATTGAGTCTCCTGCCTCTCAACGATGAATCCCAATAAGCCACCGCCTCGCCGGCCGAATCCGTTCTGCTGGTGGAACCGAGTCTGCTATAGCGGACGCGGCACGCAACAGAACCATAAATAAAAGGGCGAAGGATGATCGCGGGGGTCATGAAACTTACTTTTTTCTTGACCGCGGAAACGGTGCCTCCACCAAAGAGATGAAGTACTTGTCGTGGGGTTGTTGGGAATAGCAATTTGAGAACGACTCGAACGGTTAATAGGAAGATAGCAGCTAGGATAAGTGGAATAGAAATGCAAAGTGCAACTTGGAGCAGGTAAGGGAGTGTTTCCCCCTATAGAGACTATATTCGGTTACCGAAAAATGTAATGTAGTAAACGGCGAAATGAATTAAATTATCAAACTTCCCGTCAGGGTGAACAGGTAGCATTTTTACCATCGCGTGCCGCGGTGGCTGCTCCGGAAACCATTAACGCGAAAGAGGGAGCATATGTTTACCTCGAGTTTTTAACGCGAGAGGGAGCCATTATAATGACAAAATTATGTGTTTTGCTTTGCTAATTAAATTCATGGAAGGTCGGGGGCAAAAGTTCGCGTCGTCTCTGGGGGTGTCAATCACAGAAATGTATCTTCATTTTTGCTTGCTGGGGAATATTTTTGTGTCTATGCTCATGTTTATACTACTCGCCCAAATTGTGGTTCTACGCATCGCATTTTGTTTTACAGCTGCCACAAATGAATGGGAAACATTTTACAGGATTTTTAATAAAATTCACTTTTTGGTCACTCTATTGAAGTTTAATGTAAAAATATTTCTGGTAAAAAATAATGAGGTGTAAACCAATGGCCTACGGAGTATAAAAGAGAAATGTTTTGAATTCCCTTTTTCAAGGTCTTTTCACCTACTTTCTCAGAATATGTCCATAGTGCTGACGTCAATTCTTTGTTGGAGATCAATGCCCCCATCATATACTTTTTGGATGGAAATGTAATTTGTTTTCGTTGGTTTTCATTTCGTTGTAGGTACTATTCTGAGTCAAACCAGCAAAACCAATTAAAAATGTAAAACGAGTCAAAAATTTTAGATAAATCCATAAAAATTGTAATTAATTGTGAGACAGACATCAGTTCTACGAAGGACAAATATAACACTTGTCGTCGTTACGACGGTTTTGGGAGCTAGGTTTTTAATAAAAGAGAGGAAGTGGTTCGTTTTAAATGCTACGTATGTATATTTTATAATCAGGCTAGGTGAAAGGACTAAAGGCAAGGGGCGGGATGAGGGCCTTAGTAGACTCTGCGGCTGTTTGAACTTCCTTGCGGACAGTCCGTCGAGTGGCGAGGGCGCGGTGAAGGCGGAGGGTCGCAGTTGGTCTGCCGAGAGGGCCTGGCCTTTTAGTAAACGTACCAAAATAAATAAAAAACGTAACAGATAAAAACAATAATAACAAAACTGGTCAGTGGTCCTGTGTGAGAACTCTCCCCTTCAGGTCTCTTTTAAAGTCAGTGATTTCACCCTAACATTTGTATTTGCACATTGAAGAAATTCCGCCCAGAGCAGTGAGCCTTATATGCAGAAAATTGGGCTAGTGGCGCCACCCTGGCGGCAATAAGGGTTCGCCGTGTTGAGAAAATGTAGGGAGCTATCATTGAGAGGAGCATTGACATCCCCCCTCCCCCACATTCCACGACGCCCTTCTGGAATTTTCCAGATGTATGTTCCCTACTTGGGTTCCGTGCCCTACAACACACCAACTAAATTAAAACAGCAAACGTTAGGTCAAATACGGAAAATGTAAGGAAATTTCTAAAGGCCTCACGGGATACATCCAGCTAAAAAAGTATCAACACGCTGACAATTTATGTATTCAGTTTGAGGGTTAAAACACCAAAATAGAGCGAGAAAGTTGTACATAGGCGCGATTTTTTAAGCAGGGGGTTTAAACAATTCGATTAAAATAGCCCACTATGGTAAAAAATTTGAGAAACAATGAATATTTAACATAGTGCATAATCTGAATCATTTGGGCAAACTGAAAGCCCATTTGTATTCATTCCGAGAAAAAAATAATTGAATAAATATATATTGCCATATCAAATATTGGAAAAAAATTGGTAAAAATTCAAAATAATTTAAAAACCTGACATATTTCATGAAAATTAATGAACAGGAAAAAAATTAAAATGTATCTAAGATGCGATGTGACTAAATAGATCCGATTATATCAGGTAGCTTCATTCACTAAGCATCCATTCATAAGGTTCTATGATTAATTAATTTATAAACATAGTGAAATACAAATAGTACCAGTCTATTTTCAAGTTTTTAGTGCTACACATGCTAGTGACACAATAATTTAAAGTCTATAAAATAGTTCATATTAGCATCACAGTGCTGAAAGCAGTCCAAAGGGGTAAGATGGGCAGGAGTAGAGGCGGATGGAACTTGTATTGAGCACAGGTAAAAACGCATTATGGGATACAAAAGCTTCTCATGAGATTGCTCGCTGGTGAATATTTACTTCTTCCAAACCTGGCCATGTTACCGCAACATTAAAATTTAATCGAGGGCCTAGCATCATAAATGTTGAATGTACCCTGGTGCATAAATCCCGCAGAGACCCCTGAATTATTAACGGGTTATGTTACCCGACTGTAATAATTAACGAAGTCGAGAATGATTTCGTACAATGCTCACCTGAGTGCAACGTTTAAGATCTCTGAAGGGAAATTATCGACGTACTCAACGGTCCTGCTATACTTTCAACCTGATAAAATCGCATTGAACCATGCTATAGTTTGAGTGGTACACAATCAAATCATGGCCATAAACGTTAATACATCTTCGTCTACAGAAAACCCTGCAATCCACCATAAAGGTGTGGCAGGGGGTAAACTAACACCAAGCATTCAACACATATCATGCATAAAAAGTAAGATTAGTAATAATATACTAGTTTAATCACCAATATTTAAAAAAAGGTTGAAAGAGCAAAGTAAGCATTCAATATAATGCTGTTAGTTGGAAGAGCTTATAGTCCTAACACAAACATGCAACTGCCTATGCTATCCATTTATACACTTGTATTGGATATATTTGCTGTTATTCATTTTCCTAATTGTACGAGGAAAAAAGGACATTTTGAGTCTGTCAGTTTGCCAATCAATTTCTCTAGCTTTGTGATTAAGGTCCATTCTATCACAGTAAGTTGGTGCATGCAAAATATTTTCAACTTCATCAGTGAAAATATTATCTTGGAATTTATTAAAAAGATTAAGTCTAAATTTCAACCGAAGATCTGATCATGATTCCCATTTTAACACATTTAATATACGGGTTACGCTAGTATAGTTATCGTACCGTCCATTCACAAATCTTTCCAATATTCGGTGCACACGTCCAAGTTCATTATTTAAGCCTATTTTGTAATAATCCGATATACTGGCAGCGTATTAAAAATGCAGTCTGACAAGGGAAAAATAGCTTATTTTTCGTACATGATCGTCACCTGTACCCAGTTCTTTTTTAATGAATCTCAGTTTACCATTAGCTTGACCAATTATTTCACTAACTGTTTACCCCAGGAAAGATCATGTTTCACTCTTATTCCAAGATGTTTAATGGATTCGACGTTTGTTGATTTATTATTACTTATTGTGTAAGTGCTAGAAAGAGAATGATTCTTTATCAAAAAAATCCTTACTACACATGTTTTAAGATTAAATTCTAACTGCCCTATATCACACACCTTTTTTCAATTGTTTGTACGTCATCATTTAAATGTTCTATATCCCTGGTTGGTAGAGCGCTTGGCTACTGATCGAAGGGTTCTGGATTCAAATCCGGGTGAAACCTTTGCACGCCCCCGAACGAAAAATCCTCGGAGTGCGAGGTGATCCAGAAAAATGAACTGGCCCCCATACCCTGAATGTGTGAAATTCACACGCCTGTGGCTTAGTCCGGGGTGAGCTCTAGCGTAATCTATCAAAACCAAACTTCGGGTTGAATCACTGATTAAGTGATCATTTGAGCATACAATTTCCCTGAACACTATTACGTCAATGGCAAATAGACGAAGATTACTTTTTAAACTTTGTTGATATCATTTATGTACCGAAGGAATAAGAGTGGACCTATCACACTGTCCTGTGGCACCTCTGAAGTGACTTCAATGGCCGGGGAAGTAACAACCCTTGGCAAACTACCCAAAGCAACCCTTTACACCCGATCAAGTAGAAAACATTTATCCATGATGTCATATTACTGTCTAACCCATAAGATTTTAATTTCAAAATTAGTTTTCTATGAAACACCTTGTGAAAACCTTTCTTGAAATCGAGAAATATTGCATCCACTGGAACATTATTTTCGCCAGAAACTACAATATCGTGGGAAAAGAGAGCAAGTTGAGTTTCACATGATGAAGCATTGAGAGAGGTGAGGATGGAAATCCTAACACTTACGTCAAAATTCTCAGATACGAAAACCCAAAGAATAGCTCCCCATTACCGCAGTACTCCAAAATGTAAATTAAATATGTGACGCCTTCCTCCTCCTTAAAAAGACTGGTTTCTTTACGGAAATGAGCTTGGGATATTTTCGACTGAGGCCAGTGGGAAAAGCGGCATTGTGATAAACCCTTTGTATCCATAACTGAGTCATAAAGAACGAGAAAAGATAGCGTGACGAACAAGAATGAAACTTAGTCACTAAAATAACTCATCACTTACGTATTCGGCACGTTGGATGATTTTTATTTCCAATTTTATTTCCAACGTATGGACAAATAAGCTGGTCCAATGAAACTGCTTATTTCATTTATAATGCAACCAACAAAAAATTCACAAACAATAATCATTTTTACTCAAGTGTACAACCAGAAGAAATAAGGTAAATTCTGAATGCAGTTCTGCATAGATTTTTCTTTTATTTCAGAATCTCGGTTTTTGGCCAAAAATAGTTCTACCACATAAAGAATGCAAACGTGGTGAATATAGCTTTGTTTTGGTTTATGAATTGTACACATTCGCACGCCAGGCACTGTTGCACCTACCAAGATCAAAGGCGATTGAATTTGTCGACACTTCCCTAAAATTCGTAGTTTGACCGGTTTAATCATGTCAATCATGGACATAAGGCACCTTTAGCGTCCGTTTAGCGGCAGAGCATGATCCACTGTTAAATTGCATAATCCCATACAACCACTTCACTCCAATTTTCAACCATGATTTATTCAGTTTAGATATCAATTTTACACGTACTGTCCAATGTTACAAGTATTAATCCTTTGACACCGAATGTAGTACCTACATGCATGACGAGAATTTATCTACCCAGGGAAATAATTTCGTGTGGGAACGATTATGAAAAGTTGAAAAGTTTTAGCTAGGGTATGGTTACACCTGGGCGAACTATTTAGAATTAGAAATACCGATTAGAATTTCATGAAAGAGAAAAACCAACCCATTAATAGTACGCTGGTTGAAGGTTATTGGTTACCTAGTTTTTGCCTAGATTCACCTACGCAAGAGAAACGGCAAAAAGTATTCACATAGCCGCATAAGCAAGGTAAGACTGCTTCATTTCAACTTAATATCTACATCTACATCTATCTACATCTACATCTACATGATACCCTGCAAGCCACCGCGAGGGTGTGTGGCAGGGGGTGAAGATCACCAAGCATGCACTACTAACATGCAAGCAAGCAACTAAAGGGTCTCATGCAACTAGATTGTTAGTATCTATAGTATTTGAGGGGTTAATACATGCATCATGCACTACAGGATACTCTAAAATATTTCCTCTACCTATCCCTTTCCTATGCTGCCTATTCTGTTCTCTTATAGTACGGGGGAAAAATGCCATTTTGAATCTATCTGTACGACAATCTATCTCTCTAATCTTATTTATCTGGTCGAATCTAGCATAATACGCTGGTGTTTTTAATATGTGCCTAACATCTTCAGTAAAGCTATCCGATTGAAATTTCTCCAATAGATTTAATCTGGACTTTAACCTACGCTCTGATAATGATTCCCACCCTAATTCTTGTATTAATTCTGATACACTACTCAACCTATCGTAACACCTTTTGACGAACCTAGCTGCTCTACGCTGCACACTGTCTAGTTCTCTCATCAAACCTGATTCATTAGGATCCCATACACTGGCTGCATACTCAAGGTGGGGCCTAACTAGTGAAAAGTAGCATCGCTCTTTTGTCTTCTCATCACATTTCCCAAGTACTCTTTTTATAAATCCTAGCTTTCTCTTCGCTCGGCCGCATATTTCCCTTATGTGTCTTCCCCACGATAAATCTTTAGTGATTGTTACACCTAAATATCTTACGGTTTCAACGTTTTCGATCTTCGTGTTATTAATTGTATAGGATCGCTCTATCGAATTATTCCTCCTCCAAAAATTGATAGCTACACACTTTTTAAGGTTGAGTTCTAACTGCCATTTGTCGCACCACTCTTGAATTGCATCTAAATCCTTGCTAAGTGATTTCGTGTCCTCTTCATTTGATATACCCCTGTACACCACCGCATCGTCAGCAAAAAGTCTAAGGTTACTACTAACTACGGTACCCAAATCGTTTATGTATAAAAGAAATAGAAGCGGACCTACTACGCTACCCTGGGGAACTCCCGATGTGACTTCGATTGTGTCCGACATGATACCATCTATGACAACCCTCTGCTCTCGCCCACTTAAGAATTCTTTTACCCAACATACAACGTCTTTATTTATACCAAAACTCTCTAACTTCAAGATTAATTTGTCATGAGGAACTTTATCGAAAGCCTTTTTAAAATCTAAAAATATCGCATCAACTTCAGTACTGCTTTCGCCGTGGACTAAAATATCGTGTACGAATAAAGCTAATTGTGTCTCGCAAGATCTACCTTTCCGGAACCCATGCTGGCTGTTTATGAGTAATCCCTGACTATCCAAATGCCCCATGATTGAACTGACTACTATGTGCTCAAATATCTTACAAGAGATTGACGTGAGTGAAATGGGTCTGTAGTTACTAGGTTCTTCCCTATCACCGCTTTTAAATATAGGTGTAATGTTAGCTACTTTCCAATCCTTGGGTACTGTGTGGTTCTTTAGTGTTTTATTGAATATTATTTCTAGATAGGGGGCTATTTCAGAAGCTAATGTTTTATATACTCTGGAAGGAATTTGATCGGGACCTGGTGATTTGTTTTTACTTATGCTTTTTAACTGCTGCTCTATTCCGCGACATGAAATGTTTATTTCGGGCATTTGCTCACTGAAAGTGTTCGGCGGTAGTTCCACTGCGTTGGGTGACGATGAGTTGAATACACTTTGGAAGAAGGTGTTTAAAGTGTTGGCTTTTTCTACACTGCTGGTGACTCTGATTCCTTTATCATTTTTAAGTGTGTGCACTGTGGACTTATTTCCCTGGAGCTCTCTCACATATGACCAGAACGCTTTAGGATTGCTATCTAAATATTCTCCTAACATCTTGCTCTTGAAATGTGATAACGCTTGCCGACATGATTTTCTTGCTAATGCTCTCGATTTTTTATAGTTTTGAACTAGCTCATTTTTTTCCTCTACCGATAGACCCCGTCTGGCATTTTTCATCTTAGCGTGGCATACCCTTTGTCGCTTTAGTGATTTCCTAACCTCCGCGTTATACCACCTTGGCTCTGTATTATCACTAATATATTTACTTGGTATGTATTTATGAACTGCGTTACGGGTGACCTCAAGAAATTCTCTCCACGAATCCTCTGTATTTAATCCTTTGCTTTGTTCGCTGAATACATTAAATGCTTCCCTTAATTCCTCTTTCATACCGTCGTAATTTGCCTTGCCAAATAAGTATACCCTCCTCCTTGGTTTATAATGTCTTTCAACGCCTACAATAAATTTCGCATGCACTATTTTATGGTCACTAATTCCTGTGTCTGTAACTGTATTTAGAACTCTCTCGGGTATATTTGTTGCTAATAAGTCTAAAATGTTGTTTCCCCTGGTCGGCTCTGTTACTAGCTGTTGTAAAGAATGTGTCGTAAAGGTGTTCAACAGTGATTCGCAATGTTCCTTATCCTTACCTCCTGCAATGAAACTACACGTATTCCAGTCTATCGAGGGGAGATTGAAATCTCCGCCTACTATTATTCCTCTATCATTCTTCCCAGAAAGTAATGTACGTATCTCTGACTCTAGCTCTATTATAGAATTGACGTGTGCGTCCGGTGGCCTGTAATATGCACCTACATATATCTTTTTTGCGTTACTACTTTTACTTTCAACGGAACACCAAATACTTTCTACATTTCGCTCTGAAATAAGTTCTCTTCTACTGACATACGGGTCCTTCACAGCTATAAATACTCCTCCTCCGTTTCTGCTTACTCTATCCTTTCTGTATACTGTAAAACACTTCGGAAATACTTCATGATCTGATATGTCCTTCGAAAGCCAGCTTTCTGTACCTACGATTATATCTGCATTAGTACTCTTAATGAGGTGGTGAAATTCTGCTACTTTATTTCTTATACTACGACAATTCACTACTATCACTGAAATTTTTTCTTCCAATCTGTTTCTCTCTTGGTGCTCCTTTCCAACTAAAATTTTCTTCGATAATTTTTTGACGGACAAACTATTTGGTCTACCTATTACCTTTGATGAATTATCATGTTCGTTCTCTCCATGTGTTTTTCTCTGACCTTCTAAAACTTCTCTGCATGTTCTGTCAAATTCTTGCCCGATTTTTCCCCCGCGGATTGACCTGCACTCTGGGCTACCACCTGAGCTAAACGCTACGTGTATGCTCCAGTATCCTACGCGCTACCTTAGACGATGCCTCGTCCGTGTAGTGGACACCCGAGCGATTCAGGGGCACCCGACACGTTTCCAGCTCCGGCCCGAGGTCCAAAAACTCAGCTCCCTCGCTCCCACAGACTTCACGGAGTCTCCGGTTTATGCCTATGTAATACACATATGAAGGTAGAAAGCAATACAAAAAAGAGGGAGAGTGTCACTATGATAAAACTAACGAGGGTAAAATAGATCAAAGATGACGAATGAAGTTCACCTAGAGAAAAATCTAAGCGAACTCGAATTTTGTAAATAGCACTCATTTATTTACAACACAAATAAAAGTTAAAGGAAAGGCTTTTATGTTACAACTAGGGAAAAACCAGATATTCCTTTTGAGGTTAAATTTTTGTAGTACCGGAGAGTAATTTTCTCTGCACTAGGTTAGACAGTCATACTGTGAGAGGAGCTACAAATGCTTAATTGCTCTGGATGGCAGTTTACACTGAAGGGGACTCACAAACTACAAGGTGAGTCCCAGGTGCTAAAATGTACACTTACCAGCTTTTTAGCTTCAAACATGTTAAGTACTAGGTCGAGGATCACTAGTGAATCTCAAGTCACATGTAGTATCTCCCTGAGAATTCCGACGGCGTGAAAAAGCTAGCATGCTCCTCTGAGGATATATAACTGCGACACCCATGCACATGACCCGGAACCCACTCCTACCACCTCAAGACCTGGTACCGCGGACTTTTCACCGCCGCAGACGGGAAGGGTTCAACTCTTGACTCGACAGACCACGAGGAGTGCGACGTCGGCTGCCGGTCAGAACACATTCCTCACTTTTAGCAGCAGCGGTAGCGTCGCGACGCCTCGCCGGGGGACTAGATTGAGGGTTAAAAATGGCATGTGTGCACGCTGCACGGCACTTCTCCATGGTGGTGTCAACGGTAAAGTGCCTGCTGCTGCTAGCCATCCCTCCTCTCCTGCACGCTGAACACTTTTTAGTGCTTAGCTGAAATTGTAGTGACTAGAAGTAGTCTCCATGTTATTCATTTGATTTTAAGTGGTGTCTGGTTAATATAATAGTATATATCTTTTAAAATATATAGAAGGGACTGACAAAACCGAACAGCAGGTGGTATTTTCATTGAAATCAAGAACTCAATCATTAACAAAGAAGAAATGTTTCCCGAGAACCTCTTGGAATGTGTTTGATGTTCCTTAACGTGCCCTAAATCAAAATCAATATCCGTCTGCGCGCTCTATAAGCCCCCAATCACTGATGTTTACCCGCTATTAGAACTGGGAAAACAGATATGTGTTATCACGTCTCGTAACAGCGAGCGTAATATAGGGGGGTATTTCAATTATCACTCAATACACTGGAAATCTCACTACCTTAAAGCTGGAGGAAGACATAAGGCCATCTGTGAGACTCTGTTACGATGTGTTCTCCAACAATTAAGTACAGTACCTAATAGAGGAGAAAATATTCTTGATTTACTGGCAACCAGTATCTTACAACAAATGACTAAGATTGTCACCGTTGAAGGAATCAGTGACCACAGAGTTTCATCTTCAAAATTCTCTCTAACTTTAGATAAGAAATGTAAACAAAAAGGATAAATATATATTTTTGAAAGATCAGGCTTTGCTAACTTTAACAGTTATTTAAGAGATTCCTTATCAGATTTTAAAAAGACTTCCATAACCTTGTGTTGATGGCAGTCGGTCATTAAAATCATGCGCTCTGGGATCAATGGATATATCCCTAGTATATTTAAGAAAGAAAGCACTGAACCAATTTGGTTCAATTCCGAGGTGAGAAAATCCCTGAGACGGTAGAGAATATGGCAAAAAATGAAAAGAATTATTAAATACATATATGCCCAAAAATAAGCGTAACTTGATAATTGAAAATCATAAAAATTCAAAATCCACCACCAAGACAGCCCTTAGCAATGTATTTGCCGAATTAAAAAAAACACTTGGGGAACAAATAAAGGAAATCCAAAACTTATTCTGGTCGTACGAAATTGAGGTAAAAGAAAGTGCCATCAATGGCCACAAATAATCTTGAAAGAGTAAACTTGTTGAATTCCTTCTTCTAAACTGTTTTTAACTCACATTCTGAAGATTCAACTGTCATGTTACCTGACCTCTTTCAGCCGCTGACGTAACCAATTGAAATTCCATGTAATGGTATTGAAAAGTTACTTAAATATATAAGACCCAACAAATCCCCTGGCCCTGATCACGAGCTTTCGAAATTTCTCCATACCTGGAAATAGTATTTACTAAATCCTTGACCGAACACCTAGTACCGATGGATAGGGAAACAGCCGATGTAACACCCAGTTTTAAAAGTGCTGATAAGGAACAGCCATCTACCAGCCGGCCTATATCCCTCACATCCATTACATACAAGATCCTGGAACATATAGTTGTCAGTTCAGTCATGGGACACCTAGACAGCCAGGATTTATTGACCAATGTGCAGCATTGCTTCCGGAAGAGCAGATATGTGGAACTCAAATTACGCTCTTTTTCCAAGATATTTTAACTTTTGGTAAAAATAATATTCCCGACGATTCTTTATTTCTCGATTTTAAGACAACTGTTACAAGATGTCTCATAGAAAACTAATTTTGGAATTGAAATTTTATGGGTTAGACAATAATATTTTATCATGGATAAATGACTTTCTACATGATTGTGTGCAAAGGGTTGTTTTGGACTGTGTTACCTCCCTTGCAATGGAAATCACTTCGGGTGTGCCACAAGATAGTGTGATAGGTCCACTTCTATTCCTTCTGTCCATAAAGGATATCAATTAAGGTGGTAAATATTAATCTTAGTCTATTTGCCAATGACGCAGTAATGTAAAGGGAAATTTTATGCCCAAACGATAAAGAATATTTAAAAGATGATTTGCAAGCAATTGAAAAATCGTGTGATATATGGCAGTTAGATATATATTTTTTAAAACGTGTAGCAATGAATTTTGAGAAAAAGAATACCTTCTTCTCCTCCTGGAACTTACATAATAATTAATAATTAATTAACAAGCGTGGAATCCATTAAATACCTTGGAATAAGACTAACACATGATCTTTCCTGGGGTAAACACGTGTGAAATAATGGGTCAAGCTAATAGTAAACTGGGATTCATCAAAGGATTACCAGTTAGATGTGACAATAAGTACGAGAGATGTAGACTTCATCTCATAAATAAATTCCAAGATAATATTTTCAAAGATGACTTTCGTACAGTTAGGGATATGGATAGCGGTAAATGTATGTAACACGAGTGCATAAATTGATAGTATTCGTAGTCGCATATTGGTGTAAGGAATTAAGCTAACCCAACGGAGAGCATTATATTGCATGCTTGGTTCGCTATTTCTATCTTTTTTAAATGTGATGTACTGACTAGTATATTGTTACTAATTCTGTTTTATGCGTGCTAGGTAGTGCATATTTGGTGAGAATGCACCCGCTGCCAGTCACCTTCATGGTAGCTTGCATGTTATTTTGTAGATGTAGATGAATATTGAATGGGAGATGGGAAAGCAAAGTGCGAAAAGGCATTATAGATGAGGGGTCCACAAATATTTGTGAGCGACATTGAGTATTCGTGGTCGGTTTAAGGTCTTTTTTGTGTGGGGGTCATATCATAGAATCAATAAAATTCCATAAATGAGATTGCACACCTCACTGTGCATTCCTGGTTTACAAAAATTCTTTATCATATCTTTATAATGCAGAACTACGGAATTCCTCTAAAACTATCCAAAAATCTCCCAGATTCTGTGTATCATAATCCTTCATTTTTGAGTAAAATAACATGGTTGACAGCAAAAAAGATAGTAGGAATAAGGATACCTGCACGAGTCGAATGACACAAATTTTTATTCACAGAATTGTGGGAACTTTTATAATTCCAATGGCTCCCTATATTATTATTTCTTATTTTACCTAAGAATGTGGAACCACTTTAAATACCCCGATAAATTAGGTATTTTAAGTCATGTAAATATCCAATATTTTAAATTGGGGAGGGTGACTCTATGATGGATTGTTTTAAAAATGTACTCTTTCCACGAAAACACCACATACCGATGCGACCGAATTAGCCCGGTAGAGATATATTTAGCCTAGTTTCAATATCTGTCGGATCCTTACACAAATTTTCCGATAGCTAACACCCTTAAACCCATTATGATGGCTGTTCAAAGACCACATTTTCACGTCTTCATAATACCTACCATATACTTTATTTTAAAGACTGGCTGGTTGGTTGGTTATTCAGGGGATGCGACCGACAGCTGAGGTCATTTGCGCCATTTAGGATAGGTGGGTGATTGGGTAGTGGAAGGAGTTTTCAGGAAACGGAGGAAGGGTGGAGAGAAACCCGGCGTCGGCATTAGACTACTCTTAACGAAAGGCACCAAGGGGACCACGGCTTAACGTCCCATCCGACGGACGGAGTACTGAACTTGAAATGCTCTCCAATAGGCACTCAAGTGGGGATCGGTTTTCCAATGAAAAATCCGCCACTTCCGGGAATCTAACCCAGGCCCTCGGGATGGGAGACCAGTACTCTAGCCACCACACCAACCCGATCCCCTTAAAGACTAGCTCTGCGCACGGTTGGCGTTAAGCGTTGGCGTTGCCTATTATTGAGTAAACTCAGCAAACAATCAGTTTGGCTTGCTAGAGTTTGCGGAATAAAAATCAAGGTATTTAACTATAAAATTCCCCCGAGCAGTTTTGTCCTTGGCAATGAGGACATGCTCAGGGATTTCGCTGGATGTAGCTGGCCCGGATCTTTTGCGTGGAGAAAGTGGTGGTGGGTGGGTGGGGGTGAGTGGAGTCCATTGGCCACTCAACTAGATTGCGCGAGCGGAGGGGAAAGTGGGGTGCAGGGCTTGGGATGAGTGGGGCGTCTCGACGTCCCCGATTAATTCCCCTGCCCGCGCTCCTCGTTGAACGGACAGCGACGCCAAATACAACAACCGCACGCGCATCTCCAACCGTGAAAAACGGCCTGAGAGGGAATTTTCCCCAAAAAAGTTTGCCTATTCACCGAAAGTTGCATTGCGAAAGTTTAAAATTTGATTCTCCTCCAAACCTTTCCCAAGGTGGAAAACTTAAAAACAGCAATTCCTCTATGAGATGGAAGGAGGAGAGAATGCAGACAGCAAGCATCATGCACGGTTCCTTGAGATTAAACTAATTTTCAGAGTGCTGTTTATCAAATTAGTAGTTTCGATGCCCTCATTCTTGGCAGTATGGCCCTTTCTGTACCAGTACGTTCTCAAACGCTATATTCGAAGGAAGACGGTATGCCTTATACATATGAAATGTGAGAAGAAAATAATGAGGCATCACCAATATCCGTGTAATCCACCACAGTACTTGAGGATAGTAAGTTGCATCGTATTTGTATCTTTAATTTGGTCTCATTTTTGCACATTTTCCTCATATTCCTCTGCATTCTCCAGGCGCTAAATGTCAGTGATGAATCTACGATTTCCCAGAGAAGTGGCCAATCTGAAGTTGGAACGCGTAAATTTATTCATAACGATGTCCTGAGACAAGAGGTTATTGCAAAAAACCAATTTGAGTTGACATAGGCATTACTGAAGTGCAAGTACAGGATAACCAGAGATATTAACGTGGGATGTTAAAAACAATAAGTAAGTTGCTTTACTCCAGAAGATATCAATCATTAAACTACACAATCGTTCAAAGGATTCAATTCAAGTGCCGTCGATTACAGAACCAAAGACAAATGGCCACAATGAATGATTTGCACTTCAACATCATTTTTATCGATGAAAAACAACGAATTCCCTTTGAAATATTTACCCTTATTTTACTAGATGATGTCTTTCACAAAAGTGATCTTGAGAATTCATAAGTTACAATTTAATTAACATCAACACCATGCTCCAATAGGCTTTCTTATTAGTTGATCCGGATCTCAGCGAGGCTATTAATAGTTTTTCACATCAAATCTGAGCTTGCTTCCTAAAAACATCTAATTGCACACAAGTTATTTCAATATTCTGAAACTGATATAACACACCTGATATTCCAAAAAGCTGATTTCACTTATTTATATAACTTATAAATAATGTTTTTTCCAAATTGTTGAGAAATTTGAAAAAGGAAAATAAACCAAACAAATAGATAGAGAAAGCCCATGTTGACGTGAGCCTCCAAATTATTCATCCGTTTAAATATTACCATCCGTCACATTGTGGTCGTCTTCCAGATTTTGTAGAGAAGGAGAGTGGTCCTTAAGCAAGCTTTTATCGGGATAAAGAAAGCTTTTGCCAAATATCTAAGATAATAATTTTTGCTATGAAGAAGTATTATTTCCGTAAGGAAACTCCCAGTGAGGGAAGGTTAAATTTTTCAAAATATATATGAGGATCTGAGCACTAAATCCTTATTCAATTCTATATAGTCTCTCTAGCTGAGACTCACCCATGTCATTGGAAAATATTATTGATGTGAAAGGCCTGAAGAGGGCCTGAAGTCACAGAGAGATTACTATCATCATGCATTGATTCTGGAGATCACATTCAGGAATACGCGTCCCCTTTTCAGAGTATTATTTGAAAAATGTTCCGATATTCATCATTAAGCAAAGGATTTACTTTTTTAAATATATTGGTGTTGAAAAAGATTAAAACAATTCTCGAGCAAAATAAAATGCTCATACAATATCAGAAAATAGGGCGCTGAGCCATGCTCAAAATTTTAGCTTTTCCTACGCCAAATACCTAGGATTATATTGCATCTTTGCCGCTAAAATTTATCGGCTCATTCAAAATGCCCAGTGGAAAACAATGTGGAGAAAACTTGAAATAAAGTAGTTTTTCTGCATCCTTCTCATATCCCATACGGATCTCTACATTTATCACGCAGTCAAAGTGTATTTAATGACGCTGCAGACGTCAGGCTTAGGTCTTATCGTCTACTAACTACGGACAACTACTTAAAAGGACATGTCAAAATGAAAAGTTACTACTTGCACAACGTTCGCACGAGCTGTCAGTTGCTCCGGAGCCTTTGGGGTTTATGCCCTTCGCCGCAGCACTACAACGGAGCCTGACGCTGTGAAAAGCGGGTGGACTTATTGGGGCGTGTCCGGGCGACAAATTGTGGGAACACTGGCAGGGAAGCTGGCGGAAAATTGTTTCTCCAGCTTCTTTGAGCTGTGGGGGAGGTGTCGCGGTTGGGGGAGGGTGGGAGGGAGGGGATGGGGAGGCGAGAGATCTTGTGAGATCACACTCAATTGATGGATGCGCCTTTTTTTCATGTTTCCACGGACGCCACCCGACCATTTCCTTTCAGATATATTTGTGAAATATTTGGAATCACCTCATCCTCACCCGGAAAGCCCGCCGTGCAGTTTGCGGTTAACCTCCATGGATGCTGTGTAGGGGCAGTAATATTACGGTCCCTCGCTTTAGAGGAGTCATTGAGCTGAGGGGAATTCTTGGTCATTCGATTCACAGCTTTCCACTATTCTCTGCCTCTGAGGGGCATTTCTTTATTTCATTTCCTCCCGCCTTTATCTCTTTGTCAGCGTCAACCTTTCATTTCTTCATATTCCTCTCCCTTGTTTCCCCCATAAACTATTGACGCCAGTGAGGGGAGACGTCCAAACCTTCTCTCAGATCTTTGTGGGGATATCAAAGGGATTTTCCACGAAGAGACAGCTTCCCATTATCCCGATAGTGAACAGGAAAATACTGCATCGTCACCCTTTAACAGTCGAGCGTTTTAATAGTCCTTCATTTTGGGATCCGTGCGATACACTGATGTGAATGAAAGATGATTAATTTCTTTCCCCGTTCTAGAACATAAAGCCGACGCCTACCTCAATTCCCTCATCCACCCGTGGGTTATTATACCTTTCCGTCGTCTGTTCACTGAAAACGCAAAACTAAAAATGCCATTTTCATCTGCACTACGGCTATAACCTGAGGTAATGGATTGGATTTTCTCATAGCAGCGTCAGAATAGATTTCTTGTAATAGTATCGTCACCAATTTCCAGACAATATAGTGTGGTATCAAGGATAAATAAAACAAGATCCCATATAGAATTTACACCCCTCACATCAACGATTCTGGTCGAAAATAAACGTTTTTCACTTGTTTTTTCCAGTCGGATACTCTATTGTAAATTTCATCTCTAACTCAATAATACCCCTGTACCGTACTGATTAAGTCCAATCAAATTCAATTTCATGCAGGAATATTCAGATATGTTGAATTTTGATTGTTAATGAAAGCATTTATTGACATGCCAAAGCATATTAGAATCACAAAACAACAACTTTAACAAAGATAGCACATATCTCTCCTTTTTTATTGATTACTACTCTCATTATTAGAGACCCATGAGGCTGGTAAAGGAATTCGAGCTAACGAAACTGCGAAATAAGAAAAAGGTCCCTTAATTAATGTAGTTCATTGCATGGTGAATTATAGGATAATTTTAAATTTATCAGAAGAAGTGCCAGGAAACAGGAAAACTTACGACACGAAGGAATTTTAGGAAAAACATTATTTCACAAATGTACATACTAAGCATTGTCTTTAAGAGCTCTGTGGGAATCTCAACGGCGGATTGCCATTTCTAACTTACCGTCGCCGGAATCAATATAATTAGTCGAGCCCTAAATTGTTATGATAAAAGAAAAATGCCTTAATTTTGTTCCTTGACTGAGGGCCATAAAAAGCATTACTTCTATACCTTTTATGGTAGGTTATGATGGTCTTCAAATATTCTACCAGCATTCCACCTGAACAACATATTGTTCCAGCTCTTCCACGCTTAGGTAGCATTTTACTCCCGATTAGGTAATTCACCTATGGTCTTATCTTGTGACCTTTTCCATCCACTCATCGGTTCCCTCCTCATTAGCTCAATTAATTTCCCTTATTCCCACACCATTCTCAGGATATCAACTCCATTGCCATTCTCCCCGCCCTCCTTATCATAGCCATCCTTCTGGACAGAAGTTTAAAAAGACAAAGATAAGTGTATCCTCACCCTCTTCCCTTCTTGTGTACGATCCGGGGACGCATTATGTCACACTCCACAACAGACTCTTTAATATGTTCTTACAGAAGTCTCCAATTAACACCTTGATAACTGACACTTTCTTTAGCGTCAACGCCTCTTTTCCGATAGTTATTTTGCTCTGAACATGCAAGATTTTGATCTTATATTCATCGAATATAGCAGCTAAGTAGCTAACCATAAATAGATCTCTCACATTTACGTTTACCACTGTCTTCCTTATACTGGACCATCTCATTAGTTTCATCACAGCCCAAATTCACTCTAGATATTATGACCAAATGTCAATGCGTAACTAGCATCATTTGCAAGTCATTAGCTTACTGAATATTTAATGCGGAAAAAGGTAAAATAAATTGGTATAGACACAATACAATTTAGGATTGTACTTTTCTCATGAAAACGTGGATATTCAAGAAATGGAACTGAACCAAACAATGCCGTTAATCTCATTAGGTAAGCATTCTTTACTTCAAGAATCATAACTAATATAAGCATACGTTCACGAATTGATCTTCGGCTACCCAGATAAGAAATTGGTATAGCTCTGTCGTCTGGCAGTATTTTAATGCCTCGATAAAATCTGCAAATACATGATGATAGTTTTCACCACAAAAAATGTATCCCATCTCCCAACTTCTTGACGTGAAAATAAATTTACAGTTTTTGGTCATCGTTAGCTGCAGTCAACACAATTACTCCTATAATAAATGTTAGCACGTAATGCTTTGGAATCGGAGGTGTTTCCGTTGAAAAGCCACACACTTTTATTTTCCTGACAAATTTATTGCTCCATGGTTTCGATTTCGCCGGAACTTGGGCCTGCCTACCTAAAGACGCGGTGAAGTGTGGGCAGCGCGCCATAAACCGTCGAATGCGCAACAAGGTGTTACCCTTGTCCTACCCACCATTATGGGTGATAATATGGCATCGAATTGCGAATTACTATTGGGTACGATGGCGGGGATCCATTCCTTTCCGGTCACGGAGTACGCAACCCTGTGGACCGCCCATATAAGCAGTTAGTCCCCTAGACAATGAATTAG
Source organism: Platycnemis pennipes (assembly GCA_933228895.1). Classification (NCBI taxonomy): domain Eukaryota; kingdom Metazoa; phylum Arthropoda; class Insecta; order Odonata; family Platycnemididae; genus Platycnemis; species Platycnemis pennipes. The sequence goes on along the minus strand of OW121846.1, from coordinate 98,973,683 downwards.
TCTAGTCAAGGAGTGTTCCTATATTCAAGTATATATTTTTCACAAAGAATTCATAAAAACGTCATCCACTAAAACAATTCCGTAAGGATTAGAACAGAATGGTTGCTTAAGTATTGGCGTTCAGACCCGAGTGCCCGGTTTCGAATTCCAGCAGTTAAATGTTTTCCTCAGTAAATTGTTTCCCACTTGAGTGCTACGTAAAAACACGTCATGTACGATGGGACATTAAGCCGTGGACCACTTCGTATATTTCGATGAGTTTTGGCTCATGCCGACGCCGGATTTCTTTTCACAATTTCTCCACTCGCTATTTTATTTCTCCCTTTACACAAGTATGAAACCATTTTAAAAGTGTCGCAAATGACAGCTGTCAGTCACCTCCCTTGAGGGCAACTAGATTTATATTCCTTGGATTTCATTGCTAGCCCCGCCGTAAAAATATATGCATTGGTTAATATTCTGGCTAACAAACGAGCCGTAACTGGTTATCATGATAAAAATCTAATGTCCACGCAAAATGTTCACCCACTGACCAACAACTTAATGCACGCGATCCTGCTTGCACATAAGGATGTTCCGCTACGACCCCGAGAATCAAAATCCCATAAAAGAGCTGTTACGCCGATCCAGAAAAACACGCATATTAAAATTCATATATAGTGTGATAACGCATAAAAATAAATGTATGAGTTGTAGTTGCATTCTATTTTTTATAATTTCTTTTAACTCATTTTGACTTCGGAAGATGAATGACGTGTTGTTGCCACGTCTACTTTCCAAAGTGAGAATACATGCCCATTCCTACTATTATGTAATCTAAAAAAGTTTAAATAATTTCTTACTTAGGTTAAAACTATTCCCTAGTGAATAAAACTACTTGTTTTTTATTCTATTATTATTGATATTTTTTAAAAATGTTTGGCAACAATGACGCTGCAACTGCTGCTACCATTTGGAAGCATTGGTATTAACTACAGCATATCACCAACCAATGAGAATATTTAAATTACATAAAAAATATAAGGAATTTGGTAAGTTATATTCAAAATTAAGAGAGTAAATAGGCTCGTAAGCACGTTCCGTCACAAGTACCGTTGCCAATATTAGCAACGTACTATAGGGCCACTTTCATGTAGCCAAGTGTTTTCTGCTTTTTTTCGAGCAAACATTTATTGATATCGATTAAACAAGTGTGGTAAGGCGAGCAATTTTTTCATCACCATCGGTCAACAATCTCAGGATTGGTTTGACGCAGCCCTCCACTCCATTCTTCTATCGGCCAACCTCTTCATATTGACGCAGCTCCTCTCTTTTACATCCTTCAAAACTTGCTCTATATAACTCATAACGCCTGCCTTTTCAATTCTTCCCGTTCACTTTTCCCTCGACAATTGTCTTCATCAGGCCATCGTGTCTTAAGATGTGGCCTATTAACTTGTCTCGTCTTCTTTTTAAGGTTTTCAGTAGACATCTCTTCTCTCCCACTCTTCTTAAGACTTCTTCCAATGCTAAATTCTACGCAAAATTTCGCATTTTCTATTAGTTTTTCGTCAAAACTATATTTATCTTTATATTATCAATCTCCAAATTTTACTGCTGCTGCCATATAACCATGTATACAATTGCTAATTTTCAACGTCTTTGTTATCCAAATAAATGATGGAAAGGCCTCATTATTTTATTGCGTGTCAACAGAAGGGCCAAAAACTGATGTCCGGAAATTTTCACAAAAATGACATTTACTTCATATATCGGTGGAGCCTCCTTAACTGCCTAATTTACAGTGGACGGAAATAAGGCGGACTTGAACCTCACCCAATCACTCAAAGGGAGGTCTTTTTACGCCCAATGAGGAATTAATTATCAGAGCGTTGGTAAAAGTACAGATTAAATCTATTAGAGAAATTTAAATTTAAATTTAGCTTTACTGAAGATATTAGGCACATATTAAAGAAAAACAGCGTATTATGCTAGATTTGACCAAAGAAATAAGATTAGAGAGATACATTGTCGTACCGATAGATTCAAAATGGCATTTTCCCCCGTACTATAAGAGAACAGAATAGGCAGCATAGCAAAGGGATAGGTAGGGGAAACACTTTAGAGTATTCTGTAGTGTATGATGCATGTATTAACCCCTTAAATACTATAGATACTAACAATCAAGTTGCATGAGACAATATAGTTGCTGGTTTGCATGTTAGTAGTGCATGCTTGGTGATCTTAACCCCCTGCCGCACACCCTCGCGGTGGATAGCAGGGTATCGTGTAGATGTATATGAGATTAAATACATTCACGCGCCGAAAGACTATCCAGCTTCGTAACACATTTACCGGGTTGCCTTATTCACAGAAGAGAACGAAATATTGACACATGCGTTTGAAGGACTTTCCGCACAGAAGCCATGAATTATTTACTAATAGATGTAAGAAAAAAATTACCACGAGGGCTAGGCTTACGTCCTTCCTAGGAAAGGCAACTCCAAAAGGTTGGCATCCATGCAGCCGGACGGGGATACGGTCCGAAAGTGGAGACCGTCCAAGCGGGAGGATTTTAACGGCTCGGGTCCCTCCGCTCCGCCGCGCTAGAGACTCGACGTGCGACGTGGAACGCGGCCCCTGAGCCCGCGGGGGCGTGCAACCCCGTCTTCTGACCTACCTGTATCCCCAACCCACCCACACATAGTCTCTAAGGGTGGGGCCACCTTCGCATTCATTATAAAAGAGTTCTCCTCGGGCCGGGGGCGGCGATAACTCAAAAAGGCCTTCGAGGAGGCCGGCCACGTGGGTATAATTGGATTTCGGAGAGAGTCCTCGTCAGCACCTCTCGTCTGCTTCGGGGATGCTGTTGGACGGCACCCACTATAGTCCTCCGCGAGACCTTTCTCCTCGAAGCGACAACGGGCGAGTCCCAGGATGGAAGCGGATCGCGCGTCATCTCTGTCGGCGGCGATGCCCAAATTCATCCCCACTGCCATGTCCACGAATTTGTACTGTGTTTTGTCCACCCTTATGAGACCCTATAGTTGCTTGTTTGCATGTTAGTAGTAAATGCTTGGTGATCTTCACCCCCTGCCACACATCCTCGCGGTGGCTTGCAGGGTGTCGTGTACTAACAATCTAGTTGCATGACACTCTATAGCTGCTTGTTTGCATGTCAGTAGTGCATCCTTGGTGTTCTTCATCCCCTGCCACACACCCCCGCGGTGGCCTGCAGGGTATCGTGTAGATGTAGATGTAGACATAGATATCCATCCTGGATCCAGTGATACCAGTCTCATAATACTATCTATGCCCCCACAAAACCGAATTCCGCTACTCAATGGGGGAGACATGGCGGTTCACGGCAAAACGGGGCTATACGGGCAAGATATATCCCCGTGATACAACGAATGGTGTACTAAAATATAATTAATACGATAGCAGAAAAAAAATTGGTATTGCGCCTCATCATTTATTATTTCATATTAACGGAGTCATATAACAAGCAGTTTGTGTTACAAGCATATTTCGGAGGTTTACCAAAAAATTAACTGATTAAATTTAAAGTTAACCTCTGCAAGAAGTAACTAGTCACAGTTAAAAGTTACTTTTCTGAAAAAGTAACCGATTGAGGTAAATGTAAAAAAATGTAACTTTTGCGTTAAAATTTACTTTTTCAGTCACTTTGGCAAATGTGGTAATGGAGGCCTTAATGGTTTTTTGCTTTGGCAAACGAAGCAAACACTGCAATCTGACATTGTGGTTATTTTCATCCGTATCGATTTATTAAAAAAATATTTGCAGTACCGGACCAAACAAAGGAATTTTAGAAGCAAAAACTGATGCAGTATTTAATTAACTAAATGGCAATAACTAAAGGACTACGAAATGTATCCGCTCTTCGTTGGAGGTGAAGGTCCACTCTTCGAAAAAGGTGGGGGTCAGCTATCCGTTGAAGGAAGCAGTTTAGGATTGGCCTCGAAGTCATAGTCACCACTCAACATTGCTACCGACCGACCGACGGAGTTGTAGGGTGCAGTTTATCTGCATAATTGTTTCACCATGCATGCTGATATGCGTGTTCGTTGATGTTGCTTTCTTTGAATTTGGTTATTTCATTTCATGTCATAGATAGTTTTTTTTGTAGCTTCCTGGGGTTTCTTATATTTAAAGTGAGGATTTTTGTTGTAATTCCATTTAGTGTCCGCTAGTCAGGTTTTCTTGGGTCTGCTGAAAGGATTCGGTGATTTTTTCGAAGGAGAAGCTATAATTCTGGGATTTTTAAGTTGTCGTGAATGTGATAAATTCTGTCGAACTATGATGCATCCGTAGTTTTCTGCAAAAGCTTGTTCTGAGCGGTAAAAAGACATTTAAGGTTAGTCTATTATATCGATCTCCACATTGCTATTCGAAGTATCTCTTCCGAATCGTAAAATTGCAGTAGAAAGGGCTTACTTACAAAAGGTTACAGTTGATGCTGGGGGTGAGCCTACGCACCCTTTCTCTCGTTCAACTCTCATGCATTGACGACGCGATGTCGCCAATTAAGGCATACCATGCATTGTAATCTTGCACAACTACGCATCTATATTGCATTCTTAGAAACCGTTTTATTTTTCCCTTGGTAGGTTTGGCATACTTTGCGCCCAAATCGAGCAGGCCGACATTCACCAAAATTAATGAAAAACTTAACATGTAGTTAGTTTTGTATCAGTCAATCTGTAACTTTAAAGATTAAACGTTAAATATTCTAAAAATCAACGGTTACGTTAAATAGTTAACTATATTTTAATGGCTTAATTTTAATCCCTTAATTTCATATCTCCAGGGGTAGATATGAAAATAAAAGATTTAACACAAGAAGTGAAAAAGAAGCCTAATATGGAATCTAAACTTGACACATGACCACTTTTTGCACATCCAAGTTAATAGATGTCTACAATATATTTTTAATAAATTATCCAAGGGAATCCAGGGAAAAATTAAACGCATTTAAATACTATATTTGGCCGAGCGAAGGAACAGAGATGCAAGAATTCCTCTTCGAAAGACATTTAACAGACAGCAATGATAAATACTTCAAATATAGAGAAAATTCACGCACATACAATTAAAAATCAAAGAGCCTAATTTCTTTCAAGCGAGATTAGGTTGGCATTTTAAAAATATGCGCTATGAAAAATAAAAAATAGAAAAACACGATTTATGAAGAAAACGTGAAAAAGAATGAAGAATATCTGCCTTTACTTAGGAGAAAATGTCTATGCATGGGTCTAAAACTTCCTTAGAAACTTAAAAACAACATTTAATGTAATTGACTCGTTTCTTTGCCATCATAAACAATGGTGTTCGTCTTAAATGGATCTTGAAATACTATTCTAAATGCTTATAAAAATTTATTTTGTTAGTAGATGCATTATATCCTCTGCTTAAGCTAATCTTTCATAGGTATGTATACACTTATTTGAAATTAATTTTATTCTCATTTTTACTCTATTCAGGACTGTTAGTATGCAGTCGTTTACTACAAAATTTGAGGGAAGTATTATCTCTCGAATAATTTGTGATTTTTTTTCTTTAAAATACATAACAATAACGTTACCCTTCTCCATTCAATCGAAAAATTAAAAGCAAGTGACCATTTCCAAGACCGGAATCCGACTGCTGCATCTTCATGTTAACCATTTAAATGATAATTGGTGGAGGATTTTGAGGATTAATCCAACTTCTACCTCACGCGAGCGTAAAAAAGACCAGAGTACCTTGTTTCTACATGTAGGGCGTACTTCATACAAGAGAGGGTGAAGTCGGGATCACTCTGTCCGACCGCCGTCCGCCTCCTCCAATGGGTTAACAATTGTGGTTTCCGGCCGAGGACGAGAGCGATCGGAATCCTTTATCGACTTCAACGGCACTCGATAATGCGAAAACGCGATCCGCGTGAATTATTCGTTGCAATTCTTTTAATCGACTGAATACCGTGCGCGGGGGTGAAACGCCCTTTGCCCTGCTCTTGCACCAAAACCACCCTCGTTGTAGCCGTGAGAGTATTTAATGTGGTGCCCTTGGAATGAGTGCGCCGGTGAATGGAAAGAATGGTCTCTATGAGAATCTCGCTCCGGTGATGCTGAGTGATGACAAAGAAGACCCGGACTCCGAGTAATTATGGCAGAAATTTCAATGATTATTAATCACGTGTTATCATTCGTGGTAGTACTGGACCGACAAGAGTCGGTGGCACCGTGGTCAGCTGCCTCGGAAATAGTGTTTTAGTATTTGTAAAGGTAATTTTTTTTAACTTTCACGAAAATAATATTTTCAATTGTTAAAATTTTTGAGAGACAATCAACGATCCCCTTATCAATTGGAGCATATCCATTCATGCTGTCTAATAATTTTTAGACCCATGAACAGCTTCGGTAGTTGGTACTAATTGATTTCAGCTCATGCGGTCTGCTCAATAACTGATGTATGCACGGCTCGTCAATTCAGAATATTAACGTGAATAAACGATCAGTACGCGACATAGTTGCACGATAAGATGTGATCGGACACATCTCTTTTATCCTCTACCGCTGGTTTCAAGGGAATCAAAATATACGTTTCGATTACGGAAGTCATAAGTGCCATAAAAATATTCGCTGAAAAGAGAAACGTCATCGATTGCATCACTTCTCCCACCCATGCATACCCCCCGCAAGTTTGAACCAAGCTATTCAACGATGATATCGCGACACCGTTCGCCGAAACACCTGAATTTCCTCTCCCGTATGCAAGGCCAGGAATCTTCATGACTGAAGCGACAGCAAGCTCCGAATTACCTCCGCCGGAACGCCTTTCAGGGACCGTGGAGGCATTGAAGAGTATCGAAGTGCTCCCCACAATCGAACCAGAAAATCATCTCACCATGAAACGGCATTCGCCGGGACAAGGGCTCACGCATCTCACGGCGTACCTAAGGACATGATCACGGGGAGCGACTATTACGAGGCTGCTGCCTCGGCGTCTCCCCTGACACCATAGCACATATAACCACTCGGGATAACACTGAATACGACTTGATTTCCCCTCGACAGAGACTTGTCGACGCCGCGGGCGTGAAATGAATGGAGAACATCAAGACCGCCCGAGTGAACTCTGAAACGGGGCATTTGATTCCTATAATTGCAAAGCCATAACGTTGAAGAGGGAGTTTTGAAACCAACAGAAAATGTATGGGATGTGGAATTGAAGAAAAATAGTGAGAACAAGATGGAGGGAAAGGAAGAGGAACGAAGGAGTGCAGAGCGAGGAATCCGAGAGTGGAAAGTTGCGGGGATTATTAGCAAAGTTGGAGGATGGAGCACCCTATGCAGGAGACTGACGGATTGAATGCCGCAATTGAAGGCAAGACATTAGATAGGGAGAAAGAAACGGAGGATATGAAGGGGCAGATATTTTTGTCTCAAGGGCAAGATCCTCACCAGGTTTTCTCAGTGTTATGAATCTCAGTTTCAACGCATTACTGACGCCCGAATGGGATTCAAACCAGTGGAATTGTTGTCCCAGCGCGTTTTTTACCTGGAAATGGTGGATGAGAATTTACATTTTTTGGGCGCAGGAATACGAAGAGTGTCGAGCTAGGAATTGAGGAACTTCGAAGCAGTATAACTCTTCGGTATCAGCAGAAAGGCAGAAATATTTGTGCCGACTGAAACTGATGTTAACCAAGAAAAAAACTCAATTTAATGACTATTATGATGAAGGTGGAGACTTTCTGTCACTTTGACCTCCTTGAATATCCTCAGCAGCATACGTTTTGCTCAGCGAGGAACACATTCGAGTGGCATTTCTACCTTCAACTCAAGTAATTAAAAGCAAAAAGAGGCCTATTTTTATGATTTTGAGATTGTTACTTCGGTTCTGTAATGATCGGTTTTTTGCGGAGGAACCACGGAGATTTAATGTTAATCAGTCTAAATTTACTTTTCCTAATTGCACCTTCCTATTGGAATCTGGCCAATCATATAGAAATCATAACGAATATTCTTTTACAGTATCGAACAATCCAGTCTACAAATTAGTTAGCTGTTCAGGGGAGGCGACCGACAGCTGAGGTCATTTGCTCCATTTAGGATAGGTGGGTAATTGGGTAATGGTAGGAGGTTTTAGGGAACAGAGGAAGGATGGACAGAAACCCGGCGTCGGCATAACCTACTCTTAACGATAGGCGCCAAGGGGAACACGGCTTAACGTCCTATCCGACGGACGGATTACCAAACCTGAATTTCCCTCCACTAGGCATTGAAGTAGGGTCCGGTTTGCCACTGAAAAATCCGCCACTACCGGGAATTGAACCCGGGCCCATGGGATAGAAGGCCAGCACTCTAGCCACCACTCTAACCCGATCCCCTCCGGTCTATAATCACTAGGTAGCTGCCAGTAAATGTGCTCGCATCCACTTTTCCTAATTCACGCCGAGTTAGCTCCTGTCGTGAATTAAGAGACTCCTATCCAAGTTCTTCTTTATCGCGGACACATTTTCTCATTCCCATAGAATACATTCTCACACATCTGGCGGATTTCCAATGGACGTAATCTAATGAGGTGTACATCCAACAACGACCGGGCCCTCACTTGGTGCCCGCGCCGAGGGAACAATGACCGAGAGACGCTGTCCGCCCACGAGACGGTCGTCACCGGCGAACTGGTAACACGGCCAGAAAACTCTTTGAACACGAGGCAGGTGTATGCGGCGGGATCCCTCGGTGGGATTAGACAACGGAGAGGCACCGGGCGGGGCCGGGCTCCGACGCACTTCATCCGCCATAAATTCCGCCGTGAGCACTGAGCGTCGCCGCCGCTCATAGGGGCGGCGGATTGCCAAGTGGGCGAACCATTCCGTGAGCAGGTCCGATGATGACATTTACGGCATGAGGCCCGGCCTCATACGCTCTTTCACCGCCGGAGTTCGCGTACTATGGGCGCGCCAGCGACGCCGGGAATCTCCTGACCGCTCAACGTCGGTAGGGTAATATTAACGGCGATGGCAACAAGGTGAGCAATTGTGTTTGGAATCACGACAATTCCACGTTAAAGCCGCATAACCAATTATAATAAAACATGCATTTTTGAGATGAGCAGTGAATAATTCTTTGGGAGCAGATTTTTAGATGCACATTAATTTTAGACGTGTGGACTTCCGCGGAGAATAGGGGATAATAATAGATGAAATGGAACCTACCTTGGTAACACTTACGATAGTTAATGCACATACTTACTGTCCATGCAAAAAGTCGAGATACTCGAGTTTGAAGTGTTTTATCTCAATAATCTATCCGTCGATTACCATGAAATAAACAGAAAATGAAAGAAAATTTATTTCTACGTTTTGTGAATACCATCGGCGATTCTTCACCGTATCAACAAATTTTTTACTTGGCTTTATATAAAAAAGGCACGGTTTTTGGCGCTCAGAAATCGGAAGCACCATTTTGAACGATAATTTCTTAAAAACTTCTCATGTTATCTACATGAGACTTCATACGGTGAAAGATCAATCCTTTTTAAATACATATTCTGAAGCAGAACCTTGTAACTAATTATTTTCTACCCAAATGTTTTGATAAATAAAACTCGGCTATTTTCATTCTTTAACGACTTACAAGAAATTTTAAATCACCGTATTATCGTTCAAATTGGAGCTTCCATTATCAGAGCACCAAAAACCGTGCTTTTTTTCATACAAAGCCAAATAAAAAATTTGTTGATATGGTAAAGAATCGCCGATGGTATTTACAAGACGTAGAAATAAATTTTCTTTCATTTACAGTTAATTCCGTTGCAATCGACGAATAGGTTATTGAGATAGAACACTTTAAACTCGAGTATCTCGACTACTTCTTGCAGCTATCGAATACATAACACAGCTATAAATGGAGTCTTTACCTACTAAGTTTCTCTATATTTGTCATAAACAAGATGGACTTAGTAGTTCCTGCCTTGCATTGCATATTAATATAATCTCTATTGCTGCAGCAGTGTATTCCCAAAAGAGAAAATTCGTAGCGAATGATCGGTGATCACTCATCCTTGCCACCCACCGTTGAGGTGAATTGAAGAGTAGTCAATAAATGCAAATGAAGGGATAAAAATAAATAAACTCATGAAGACAAGCAAACAATTCTTCTCAAATAATCGAAGCCCTCAAATTTCGGTGTGCTCAAATTTTTCCAAAACAATTCCAGTACGGGGGAACCGCAGGACTGAAAAATGGCAAAACAATGTGAGAGCTCAAAGAAATCCATAAGAATATATGGAAAATCATGCGCGTGATAGAGGAAAAACTGGTCTAAACATTTTAAAACCTATTTTTGCCAAGTGATCTAAATTTTATGATCACAATAAAGTACTGATCAAAAGACTAGACAGGTTCAATAGATAATAGACGATGTTCATTTCCCTATATCGTAAGAAAAAACATTACGTGCTTGGTGGAAGAAGCCACTCTTAGCAAGCCGGCGAGGAAAACTCCTATTACTAAAAATCGATAGCACAATGAAAGGATGGAAGAAGTTAGCCAACGAGCATCAGAGCTACAGAAGCAAGTGATCTATTCACATATGACAACAGTGAATTTTATCGTAAGGCTATAAACTACTTCTAGCCAGCAATGCATTTTGAGACATGATTACATTCAGCAAAACGGAAAAAGCACATGAAAAGAATATATTCATTCCCTCAAGTACCGCACAAAAGACATGAAGTCATCAACAAGCATGGAAAACTTTGTTGATTCTTAAAATTTTATTGAAAAAATACCACTAGTTTCTTACTAAAATCTGTGGAATATACCACTTTTTTCACATTTATTGAGTATGATATTCAACACATTGGAATCTGGTTCCATCAAATTGATGAACTACCATATCAAAAAGGTCAATTAAATAACATGAATAACCTACGCAGTTGGGATATATTATATCTTTGTTCGGAATTCAATGCCAACAGCAGGTTGTGAGGTAAACTGATTTTGCATCAATGGCTCCAGATGATTAGCTTTTTCATTGTATAGTGACTCATAAACTCAAAGGTATCTGCGAATTTTGTTGCCAGATATTAAGAATCTCTTGACTCAAGACCAGGATAACTAAGGGCTGTCAGATGAAGGAACCTCTAAGTGGCTTAATCTACGAATTCACTGCAGCTTGGAGGACAGCCGTAATGTTCTTTTATACCTCTACCTTTCTTTTATTTGTCTTTAATGATGGCCACCTGCATAGGTTATTGTAATGGAATTTTTAAATTGTAAACACGCTAATTTTGTCTAAGTAAAGTGCGAGTTTTGTAGCTTTTTAACCACCTCCCTACGCAGGTTTTATCCCGATTACCTCTTCACCAATACATTTGGTATCGAAGGCAGCAATCACTCTCGTATTTCAATGTAATTTCAATAAATCAATTATTACTCGCTTGTGAGCTTCCGAATTCTACCCACCTCTCTTTCGCTGCGTTAATAAGATGAAGGAAATTATTTTTCCTAGTTTCGTGACGTGATTTTTTAATTTTGTGATGAAATCTATGAATCAAAACATAAAGTCCTGTTTAGTAAATTATTATTAAAATACGAAAAATGGCTAAACGAACGTGCTTTAAGAGGATTAGATTTAATGCATGCACTTACTTTATGGCAAATTTTAAATTATGAAAATCATCAAAATACCACTTCAAAGGCATTGCTCTTGGTTACCACATCTTTTTTGAACTGATTGAGTATGAAATTTGGACTGAACCGGAAGAATTAGACTTAAATTATGCACCAGCATCAAAGCAGGAAATCATGGTAGAACATTTTTCATAAAGTGCCGATGAAGTTTTCATGTTACAAAACTAATAAATGTACGTTTGCTATTGATTTTCAGTCACAAACCAGTGTTATTACGATAAACATTCGACAATATGACATGAGCGATAACGTTCCTAGCGATCTGACACTGCTCGTTCGAAAGATTCATTATTCCCGAGAGCCCAGTGTACTTCCACGTATGTTTGCTCAGCAAAATTGTCATTACGTATAATAGCCCAGGGACCTCCCTTTCTTTACTCCACGATGTGCCGAAGGAGAAATTATCCAGCTTCCCGGTGGCTTACTGGCCTCATTTCGCTGCCGGGTTACAGACAGCAGTCGAACTTTCGGGAAGGGAAGAATACTAATGAAAGTCAACGCGAAACCCTTGGGAACTCCCTGCCAGTCCTTGCACGCCAGGGTCAGACCGAGGCTAGGGCATTTCATCCAACCTCACTCCGTTCATCAGCGACTCTTATTAAAACGCGTCCATTTCGATGATTGGATGATCTGTGAAGACCATGAGAGTCTCTCCACACGGAAAAGGGAAGAATTTGCCGAAGGAAGAAGAGGAACGCGGCGTCCCAAGCGCTGCTGATTCGACGATGGCATTTCTCCGGACCGGTGAGATAACAGAGGATGCGTGCTCGAAACGAAATACTTCCCGGGGAATTCTGTTGTGGGTGAATCGGAAGGCTCGGGAGGGAAGAGACAAACAAACAACACTCAAATTGATCCTCCCGCACAACATTTCGTGCAGCGCGCTTGTATCCATCACGTGCGATTTTGTGAGGGGAAGGATTAGTTACTAGGAGCAACGGTACTCAACACTTCCCCACCACAAGCGACCCACCCCCGGCATTTATGTTGCCCAATGTTCCACCCTAAGCGCACCACACCGGATGGAGAGGTCGATAGCTTGTCTGCGACACCCGAAAATTCCAACAGAAGGGTTTGCCAGAGCGAGTGACGGCCAGAGGAATGGAGGCAGGGGGGCAGATGGAATACCGCCCCCACCCCGTCCACTCCCTCCCCCCACCCATCTCACTCGGTCACCTGGACGGCGGCACCCAAGACCGCAGTTTCCGATCCCCCCACCCACCCACCCTCTAAGCCCCTGCTTCCCTCTCCATCCCCAGGCACACATCCATCCATCAGACAGATCCACATACACCCTACCCTCCCACGCTGATCGTTCAACATGAATTATTCACGCCACTGGAAATGACTCCAAATGGGCAATCATGGGCCCGAAGTTGACGACGGCCCAGCACCCACGGCACCACAAGCTCAAGGAGAAGAGGCCAAGGAGAGGAAGCGCCCGGTCCGTTTTGCGAGGTCGCCGGTGACTCGAGGGGCGTCGGGGGCATTGTGGCGATGACCTGGCGCGAGGTCGAGGAGCCAATAAATGGTCGGGATACAAGCTACTTAAATTACAGACTCCACCAATATATATGTAACCGATGTTACATATATATACATATGACATATGCAACAAAAATATCGGATGGATGGAGCCAAATCAGTTATATGGATAATGAATCGCAGACTATCAATTATATTATACGACATGTTAAAATGATGTATCTTCTACGGCTTTTTTTACAATGACAACTAAATTAATAGCCCATTTCGTAATATTGACAATATTTTCGCCACTTTTAAATCATATGAAGCATCTAGAAATGCCGCGAATGAATATCTTTGGGCAGAAGCTCCCCACAGCTCTTTTTGATTTTATGAACGGCTCACTTTTATTTTGGAAGCTACAATAGTCGAAACACTGACAGATAAAATGGACCCAAAAGCATGGAATCATGTACAAATTTAGCTTCAAGTATTAACGCAATATAAGTTTACATTACTTAACCCCTTTTGAAATATGGCCAAGTTTCAGTCTTCCGAAAAAAATTGACTTTTTTCACGAACGTTTATAAAAATGGGTGAAAGTAACCAATTTTTAATGATTGTACAATCTCTTTTATTATACTGAAATACCCGAGTGTGTGAGACCTGCACAGAAGTATTCTAAGGACTAGTCATGCACGAGGGACACTGTAACATTAAACCTCGTTGTGTCACTGAATATTAAAAAATAGAGATATTCTAGTCTATCCAAGGGATCATCATCCTCGGTCAACAATCCTAGGATTGGTTTAAGGCAGCCCTCCACTCGATTATTCATCGGCCAACCTCTCCATAACGCAATACTCTATAACGTGATTACTCCCTATACCATTCTTGATTACTCCCTATACCATTCTTCACGACCTGTTCCATATATGTCATACGAAGCCTTCCTTTGCTGTTCTTCCGGTTCACTTTTCCCACAATAATTGTCTTCATCAGGCCATCGTGTTTTAAGATATGGCCAATTAAGTTGTCCCGTCTTCTTTTTAGAGTTTTCAGCAGGCTTCTCTTTTCTCCCACTCTTCTTAAGACTTCTTCGTTTGCCACTTGGTTGATCGATTTTATCTTCATCATTCTTCTATAGCACCATATTTTAAATTCTTTCACCCTTTTCTTGTCAAATGCTGTCATCGTCCATGCCTCACTGCCGTAAAGAAACATGCTCCAGATGAATACTGATGAATTGTTTCCTTACTACTACGTTTGTATTTCCATCTGTAAGTAGTTTCTTCTCTTGATAGAATGCCCTCATTGCCTAAGCTATTCTACTTACTAATCCTTTCTGTCTTCGTCCGTCATTGGTTAATCGGCTTCCCAGGTAACAGAACACTTTTACCTCTTTCAGTCTTTGTTTTCCTAGTTTAACGTTCGTGTTGGCCTCTTTTCTCCTGCTGCACACAAATATCTTAGTCTTCCTCTTATCGACCTTCAGCTGAAATCGCGCCATGGTCCTTTTCATAGTTATTAGAATAATATTTATATCTAAGACATACGCCTTTTTTATGGCAAGAATAGGATGGATTGAATACAATGGAAAAAAGGAGCTTAATCGCAATATTTTTATAGAACACGATAGAAAAAAAAACCTTAAAAACATAGCAGCAAAGGAAGTGCGGTGAAGAACTGGTTGCTTTTAGCTTTCCGCAGCAATAGTTAACAAGGGTTGATGCACATGAATCTAACAACTCACCTTTTGGGAATTTCATTTCAAAGTGAAGTGGCAAACACAGCATCTTACCTGGAAGGACAAAGGAAAAAGAATGTTAGATTTAAGATAAGTCAATGTCAAAATGGATACGTTTTACGATATGCCTTATTCACTCCTATCATTAGAAATGATTCATCGTCTAATTTCTAAGCATAACAAACATATTCATGGCAAGCCTTGAAATGTAGTCTAAATAAAACCTAGAGAATGAAATTATCAACTTGAATCTCTATTATTGACAAATATCACATCGTCCGGCTTCCAAGAATGGCTGGAAAGAAGAGTGAGAGAGCTATCAGACATTCCAAATATTTACGCTTGAAGCAGCAGCAATGTATATTTTAATTCTAATATTCTTAATTATATCCATCAACTTAAAATTTAAAAAAAATCGAAAGGTATTTTGATGGGCTAAGAGTAGTATTTTATTGAGGAAAACAATGCGAATAGATAATATCTTTTCATGTTTCTAACATTAAATGTCATTTATTTAGAGTTTATTGGTCAGCTTTCTCATATTTTAAGAGCATATTAAAATAAAATTTAACTCTCCCAATATTACCCAGAGTAGAGCATACATTTTTTCTTTATCCACCACCAAACATAAATTTGAATCACTCATTTAAAAAAAAGATTTCTCCCAGCTTTTTAACTCTATTTACTGCATCTCACAAGGCGAAAACTGGCGGAAGCCAAGGAGAAGTTACAGGATGCCTACTTTTGTCAAGAAAATGAGTCAATGGTATAATGGTATAGAATACCTCCACCGAAGAGATTCACCGTGACTTCTTTTCATGCATTAAGGCCGCTTTACACGATACAATTTTTCGTGCAATTTCTTGTGCAAACGCTTGTATTAACTGAACGAAATTGTATGTTTGTCTTAATGGAATTAGAACAGGGTCTATTTTCCGAACAGTCATTCAGACATTCGCACAAGCGTTCACACAAATGCCGCTTTACACGGTACAATTTCCTCATGCAAGCGTTTGTACAAGAAATTGCCCAAAAAATGGTATCGTGTAAAGCGGCCTTTAGACATACGAGCTGCAGGAAAAGTCATTGGTTAATAATAAATGCCCCTTAGATATTTCTATTTAAATGACAGTGCTACGTGTCTAGTGGCCTGTTAGTTAAACCACTGCATATTGAGCTTAAGGAACTATGTAATACCTGAAAACCGCGGGACAGAAAAACACCCCATTTGACCGGTTTGATATCACCAATCGCGCGCAATAGCGCCAATCTTCATTTCATGTATACATTAAGTTGTAGTCGAAACTTGTTTTAGTTTTTTACTGGGCCACATGAACGGATTCATCAAATGGGAAAATAAATTAATTCTCCTCATCGATAGAATATTACGAGTCAAATGTTATTTAATATTATATGGTATTGTTTGATCATACTTGCTCTGAATGGAATAAGGGAAAAATACCTTTAAAGAAATCGGTTATTTATCACGGAACAATTTTTGTTAATAGATAAGCGATTATTATTAATAAAATAATTAGAAAAACGATTAGTTAGCATAAACATTACTTCATAACAAAGCACACTTGGTTTTCTTTAGAGCTTCAAACATAATTAACCAGGTAATTTACATTTACAAGTGCTAAGGCTTGTACAAGGCTACAAGAGCTTGTAAACGACTTGGAATGGTCGAAACCGGAGGGCAATACGTAAATATATTTTGTGGAATAAAGTGGAAACCCTATGTGACTTTGTGTACAACATGATAGCATCTATAACAAACATGTTCTCTCAACCTCTTAATAATTTTTTATCCAACATACAAACGTCTTTATTTATACCAAAACTCGCTAACTTCAAAATGAGGAACATTATCGAGTTTGGGAAGGAAATCGAATATGTTGATTGCTAAATATTTCAATTGGGAGACAGTTAAAAGCTTACAAGTATGTGAGCATACTTATGGGTAACTCATGATAGATTGATTTTGTCCTGCATCATCATCCTCATAGAAACGAGGAAACCAGTTTAAATACCGTACGAAATAGTCCAAGACCTGCACATGTATGACGACATCATTGATAGCTCTTTCTGAAAGAAGAAATATCAGAGAGGACAAAAAAATTAAGGGAAAATGTATTACATTTATCACATAATTTCGACCGTAGGTTTAACGGTGAGTTTTTTTCATAAATTTAACCATCTCAATAGGAGGTGAGAGTATTCTTATCTCAGTTGGTTGGTCGGTTATTTAGGGGAGGCGACCGACAGCTAAGGTCATTTGCGCCATTTAGGATAGGTGGGAAATTGGGTAATGGCAGCAGTTTTCAGGAAACGGAGGAAGGGTGTAGAGAAACCCGGCGTCGGCATTAGCCTACTCTTGCATATTGTATTGTTGCATAATTTTATCCGGTTGTAAATACCATTCGGTACACAACCTCGAGGTCCATAGATGTGTACTAAGGCCATAGTCATAAGAGAGTGCGAGGAATTAACAATTATGATATGATAGCACCTCTTCTTAGATTCATGCATATTTTTACTTTAAGAGACGACTATGATGTATGTGCGTGTTTTGGATTGCTTACCAAAGTCGGTTGCCTACAATGGCGTAACTGGACTACAAAGCTAAGCCTATTCCTTCCTATGTCTCCCTAATTGCTAGACTCCCATTTCAGGACAGGGACAAGATAACAAGCCTAGAAAGTCGAAGTCCAAGGGTCAACCACACTTCCTCCCCATCCGCACAAGTGACCCTTGACCGTCGTGGGGCGACCTGGGGGCGTGTAACGCCACGGCGTTAGTTACACGCCCTCAGATCGCCCCATGTAGTACTGCTGCAGTACATCCGGTGACTTCCTAACGCGCTGACCTCCGAAGCGGTGCACCACTTCGTGTCCATGAGGGTGAATATTAACGCGCAGAGTAAACTAAACAAAAAGAAGAGGGAAGAAGTGACGCTGGCAAACGCTCCCACATCCTCATTAGAGACTTGCCCCCTGGATAGCCCGTCTCACCAGGGCACCGCGGCCTTTCTCCTCTCCGGTTTTGGTGCGATGGGGGCACCACTTCGGGATGGTGAGGGCGAGACTTAGGGGCTGTGGTTGAAACCGTCGGGATTATCTCGATTAGGTAACCAAAGAGTCACGTGGTATAAACACGAGTGCTTCGCAAATTTGGTTTGTTAAAACAGCTGATTTCAACCTCATTCTTTGTGTTATATCTCAACTGGGGGCTTTTTAGTTCGAATAGATGAGAAAAACTCAAGTGAAAACAATTAACGATGTTGTAACGTGCGATTTAGACACACTAAATTTTGAGACCATTCGTGTTTATATCACGTGACTCCTTGGTTACCTATTAGAGATAATCCCGACGGTTTCAAACACAACCCCCCTGCTCCACAATGCGAACGAAGCGTATGCCCATCCGCTCAGGGCGAGGTGTCCCCGGATCGATGGAGGTGGAGGACTCCTTGCTATTCAAAATGTAGAACCGATGTCACCCCAAGTTTTTCTTTATGGAAAAAACAGTGAGTCTCGGGGGCTGGGTGACAATCACCTCAAGCTCTTAGCTCCCCTACCCAATCCCGGAGACCGTCCACGGTACACACAGACGCACACTCTTGCGCGCAGGGAACCACGCGTTTTCACTGCCGCCGTTGAGGGAGGCGGTATCTGGGGAGGGGATGACAGACGGCGGGTGAACCGAGGCAACTAACGCTTGAAATAATGAGGAGCTTCCGCTCCGTGGGAGTTTCCAGGGGAATGGTAGGAGGGAGGGTCCGGAATATCCCATCCACAGCCTTTGCACCGCCCACGCCAATCCCCGGCACAAAGAACGTTCCAATCATTAAGGGTTTGCCGTACTGAAGGATGAAAATGGAAGTGATACAACCTAAAACCTACCGAGGGATCCATATCCAGACCTTCAATCTCAGATTGCATAATAAAGGTACCTTAGAATTAATTAATATCTCGGCTTAAAAGAGGGGCAAGGATTTTGGTTTCTCTGGGTGAGGAAAAAGCTTTAATCACTTCATCAATCCTTTGCCTTCTTGTATTTAGAGAAAAAATTGACGTAGGTCAATGGAATGATGGAGCTGTCTCCCTCCTGGTGACCTGACCTTATCCGTGGCAGTTGAATGAACGACCTGGCTAAATGGAAATGAACGAGGAAACAGATTGGAAGGGCCTACGCGGAGAACAAGATCACCGCAGGTCGGGCAGCGTGTCTCAACGTGGAAGAGCCGACGAACATTCCATAGACACGGACTGCACTACAAATATCGTTGCTCGAAGAAAATATACCTTTCAACGACAACATAGTAATAAATATGCATTCTTCATATCTTCTACAAATCACATATTGATTACCATGACAATCTAGAAAATTAAGAGTAGGTACTTTTGTGCGTATATTCAAGTACGTCCACAAATCAGTCTTGTATTGAATAAATCCTACGTTATAGGGGAGAAAATATCCTACTTCCCTCTTTCGCTCACATAATGACGGATACAACTTTTTTGACGAGGATAGAATTCACTTAAAATTATTCGCGACTGTCAGGAAACATTTTCCACAACCGCCAGCAGTTTGATACTCAAATCTGAATGGGTGCCTACTCAAATTTTATGCTGGAGGAGCTCAATCACTCAGAGTCAAAAGTGGTACGCTCCCGTTCGTGGATCACAGCCATCATCACATTAAATAAGTTTTTCCTTCCTAATAACGATTCTATGAAGCATGTATGCTACCGGAAATTCTCAGATCGTCCGTGGGAGGGCCATGTGTTAGGTGCTACAGAGTTTCCATAATATCTTGAGGAAGGTCAAAGTCTGAAACGGAAACAACATTTTTCCTCAGCCGTCTGCCCTCAGAGCGCCCCCATTGGTGGAATGGGAGGCATGTACGCTGATGAGAAACGAGTCTAAATGGGAGGGAGGTCAAAGGGCTCTTGAACATCTAAAAGTTGGGATGGGAGGTTATATTTTAGCTTCAGAGAGAGGCACGGTGAAGGATACCAGAAAGTCAGTCACTCCGAGACGTTGGAGTATGCTTTTCCCCTCAATTGAAAGGTTACCCATGCCTAAATTGTGATTTAATTTAAAACAAGGATATATATCCCAATATTACTAAATTTACAGGGAACTCTAGCCTTTCGAGCATAAAATTAAGAAAATACATCATGCAACACTGAATAAATATTGCTATATTGCTTCAAAAATTATTGATCTACTTCCAAAATTGGAATCGCTTATTCACAGTGCTCATTTTAGGATATGTTTCCTGTCTATATGATATGTATTTCGTAGAGAAGAACTTTGACAATCAGTGGATACAAAGCATACGATGAAGATTAGTGCCCATAATCACACTGAGGCTGTTATTTAATTATAAATATGAAAATGCAGCAGCCTTTTACTTTACACCACGATGAGATGGTAGTCAAAAGGGCACGCTTTCTTAATAAAACTACGGAAAAAGCACATAAGGATAATTAAACCTGACAGAAAGTAAAATATAAAAGAGGTAAAAATTTCGATGGGTTATAGTTCCCACCGGGGATTTTATATTAAAAAATGACAATTTGTGCATATATATGTGCATTCTAAAATCGCAATGGCATTTACATGAGGAACACAATATCTATTCTGCATCTACATAATACCCCGCAAGCCAACATAAAGTTGTGTGGCAGGGGGTGAATTCAAACCAAACATTTGACCATGTACAATGCATAAAAAAGTATTGGTAATAATATACTAATCAGTACCTCACAATTTAAAAAAGATAAAAATGGCAAAGCAAGCATGCAATATGATGCTGTTAGTTGGGTTGGATTGAAGTCATTATATAAGCATGCAACTATCTATGCCATCCATTGATACACTCGTATTATTGCTATTGGATACCTTACAACTATTCATAAATATTTTTAACATCATCAGTGAAAATATAATTTGGAATTTATTTAAGAGATGAAGTCTAGATATCAACCGACGATCTGACAATGATTCCCATATTAATTCATTTAATATACGGGTCACGCTGATATAGTTATCGTACTCTCCCTTTACAGAACTAGGCGATATTCGCTGCACATGTTCATGTTCATTATTTAGGTCTATTTCCTATGAATCCCATTTACTGACAGAGTATTCCAAATGGGTATTACAAGGGAAAAGTTGGTAATTTCTCGTACATGATCGTCACGAATACCAGTACTCTTTTGATGAATTCAAATTTACGATTAGCCTGACCCATTATTTCACGTATGTGTTTAACCCAAGAAAGATCATGTGTCAGTGTTATTCCACGTTTGTTAATTTATTATTACTTTTTAAGTAAGGGCTAGGAGGAGAACTATTCTTTTTCCTAAATTTCATTACTACACATTTAAAAAACTTTTATTCCAACTGCCATGTATCGCACAAGTTATCAACTGCTTGTAGGTCATCATTTAATATTCTTTATTATCTGGGATTTTTATATATCTGGGATTCTTTATTATGTATTAGAATTTTCCAGGACACTATTGCGTCATCGGCAAATAGACGAAGCTTCTTTTAACCACCTTAATGATATAATTTATGTACAGAAGGAACAATAGTGGACCTATTACACTACCCTTTTGAACACCCGAAGTCACTTCAGTCGCCGGAGAGGTAAAACAATCGAAGATAACCCTTTGTACCCGATCATGTAGAAAACCATTTATCTATGATATAATACTACTGTCTAACCTATAAAAAATTTAGTTTCACAATAATTTTCCTATGAGACACCTTGTAAAAAGCTTTCTTGAAATCGAGTAATTCAATATCCACTGGAAAAATAATTGCGCCAGAAGCTAAAATATCGTGACTAACGAGTGCAAGTTGAGTTTCAAATGATGTGCTCTTCCGGAAGACATGCTGAATATTGATCAATAAATCCTGGTTTTTTAGGTGTCCCATGACAGAACTGACAATGATACATATGTTGCATGAAATGTATGTGGGGGATGTAGGTCTATAGACAGATGGCTGCTCCTTATCACCACTTTTAAAAATGGGTGTTACAATGGCCGTTTCCCAATCCTTCGGTACGATGTGTTAGGTCAGGGATTTATTACATATTGCTTCCAAGTAGGGATATATTTCAGAAGCTAACTACCTATATACGCGGGAGGGAATTTGATCATGGGTAGGGGATTTGCTTGGGCTTATATCTTTAAGTAACTTTTCAATAGCATTACAGAAAATGTCAATTGGTCGCATTAGCCGCTAAAATAGGCCAGGTAGAACGGCACTTGTATCTGCGGAAGATTGGTTGAAAACGGTTTGGAAGGAGGAATTCAGTAAATTAACTTTATTAAGAGTGTTTGTGGCCATTTCTCTTTTATCATTTTAAAGTGAATTGACGGCAGACTTATGGCCTTTTACCACCTTTATGTACGACCAAAAGACTTTTGGATTGTCGTTTAATTGTTCCCTAAGCGTATTTATTTTTAATTCTTAAAATACACATCTAAGTCCCACGTTAGCTGAAGAAGAATCAGAACTATTTCAGCAAAAATACAAAAAAATAACCACCGCACTTGAAAACAAAGTTTTCAAATGCGGTGGTTATTTGTTTGTAATTTTGTAGCTTATTTAATTATTTTTGCCCTAATAGTTCTGACTATTCTTCAGCTAACATGAGACTTAGATGTGTATTTATTAAATTAAAATAAAATACGCTTAGGGAACAATTAAACGCAAATCCAAAAGTCTTTTAGTTGTACATAAAGGAGGTAAAAGGCCATTAGTCTGCCGTCTGGTGTTGAACAAATACCCTCCAAGGCCCAAAGAAATGAATCCTTTAGGGTGTAGAATTAAAAATGAGGCTGTGCAACCTCTTTCAAAAAGAGTTAAGGAATTATTCGGGTCATGATGTCCGGATTACAGCCTCCGTTTGGATGCCAAAATCTGAGGTATGACCTATCAACATATCGAGTAAGACTTCATTGTATGTACAATGCCTTTCGAAAAAAACACAAAGGATTAACATCTCGCTCGATGAATAATTCACCCTAAAAGGAATATATACTCACATCTGGGCTACAGCCACGACTCGAGTCCTCCACTACGATTATCATCGTGTAGCGAAGGCAAAGAAATCACAAAGCAATGGTCACAAAAGGGAAAGGGGGACCCAAAGGTGGCGGAGAGTGTGGGCGAGTGAAAAATGTCCCGAAACAGCAGAACGTGTCCACCCCAGATGAATGGTTGAAGATATTTGAAGAATAATGGCTCGACAAGTGGAAAAGATCGCCATTTCGGAGGCCGGCAAGGCGCACTGTCTAATTCAACCCTCTTCCAGCCCCTCTTCCTCGCCGACCTATTTGACGAAGCGACCCATGAAAAAATCGAAGGAAGGGAGAGATGTGCGCGGGAGAGGAGGAGGAGGACGTTAGCTGGGTGGTAGGGGAGGTTGTGAAGCACAAATCGATCGACGTGGACTTCTATACTCTTTTCCCCCTTCATTCTCCTCGAATGTGTTCCTCAAAAGACGGGCAATCGATACTCTTGAAGGGGTCGAATAAAAATGAAAACAAGGGCGAAAAAAAGGTGCAAACAAAAAGCCCAGCCTTCGCTCTCCGAAAGTCGAGCAGCACCACCTTCCATTTACTACTTGTTACGGGAACTCCCTTTCGTTGCCGCGTTCACGCCGAGATAAAATTTATGCCAGGAGAAAGGGGTTTTATTTTTTTTATCCCCAAACCTCTACGACGGCCAAGGAGAAAGGGGCTCCATGAATCTCCTTAGAGAACGGCGGCACTACTGCCGTTATTTTGACGATCCCGGAGGTTATGGCCGAAGGGAATGGTGTGAAGGGAGGAGGGTTTGAGGGAGAAAACAATGGCAATAGGGAATGGGGGGAGGCACTCCCAAAGAGGGCGGCAGGGGAACGCACGAGGCGGAAAACGTGAGCGAAAAAGGACCAAGGTGGGTGACGTTGGGGAGGATGGTCAAGAAACAGGGACGCGTTTAGTATTCCAGGACATTTTCCATGCCATAGGAAGAGGCGCGGGCATAACGCACGCGTCAAATTCGTGAACCAACTACGTCCTCGCACTTTCAACGCGGGGCCTAGGAAAGTGATAAAGGGCGAGGAAGTTATTCCCCCTTTTCAGCTTGGGAAAATGCTGGGCGCGTATTTTAGGACCGATGCGAGGGAAAGGAGTGGCTCTAGGTACTAAAAGGAAATCCCGCGAAAAGCTTGCAGATCCAAGAAAATTGCCACGCAATGTAAAAGGTTGTGGCGAGAAATTTCACAGGTTCAAAGGCTGACAGTTCAGGCAATCAGGATTACTTATAGGTTTTATAGGACGAACCGCACTCGATTGCTGTATTTCGCCCCAGGAGTGTGTGGATGGTATACTTTACCATCCTTTCCCATTTTGCATAAACCTACTGCCTTTTTATAAACATTTAATTGTTTTTCGTTATAGTATCATCAAATTTTTATGAATGGATAAAATCTCAGCTCCGTTTTCATTCAAATTTTGTTCCCAATTTTCGCTGATACGCATTCAGAGCTCACATTCAAGCACCAATGGCATACGTAATTTGTGACCCTATTATTTAGCATCTACATAATAAACTGCATGCCACCATTAAGGTGTATGGAGGGGTGAATTCTCACCAAACATGCACATCGTGCATAAAAAATTTAGTAATAATATACTAGTCTAAATTTCAATTAAAAAACAGATACAAATAGCAAAGCAAGCATGCAAAAACATGCTGTTAGTTGGGTTAGCTTAAATTCATTAAACAAACATGAAACTATCTATGCTATCAATTGATACACTCGCACTTATGGTATTGGATATATTTACTACTATTCATATCTCTAATTGCACTAGGAAAAAGGACATTTTTAATATGTCAGTTCGGCAATCAATTTCTCTAATTTTGTGATTATGGTCCAGTCTACCTCACTAAGTTGGGGTTCGCAAAATTTTTTAACGTCATCACTGAAAATAAAATCTTGGGATTTATTTAAGAAGTCTAAATTTCAACAGACGATCTGACAATCATTCCCATTATAATTCATTTAATTGACTGGTTACGCTAATATTGCTATCGTACCGTCACTGATGACGTTCAAAATATTTTGCGAATCTTAAATCTTGCGATTCCCAACTTACTATGGTAGACTGGACCAATAACGCAAAACTAGAGAAACTGACTGCCGAACCAACAGATTCAAAATATCCTTCTTTCCTCGCAAACTTAATGATTTGATTAGCGGAAGAAATATCCAATACGAATGTATCAACTGACAATATAGATATTTGCATGTTGGTATAAGGACCTTAAGCTAACCCTACTAACAGCATAATATTGCATGCTTCCTTTGCTTGTTCTTAAATGTTTTGAATTGTTTTATTATCATAATTATTTTATAAATTACTGACAAGTATATTATTATTACTAATCCTTTTTATGCATTCTATGCAGGCAATTTGGTGATAATTCACCCCCTGCCACACACCTTTAAAGTGGTTCGTATGGTATAATGTAGATGTAGACATCGGCAACGCCTAACTTGACCTTAAGCTAACCCAACTAACAGCATTATATTGCATGCTTCCTTTGCTTTTTCTTATATTTTTTTAATTGTTTTATTATCATAATTATTTTATAAATTACTGACAAGTATATTAATACAAATGCTTCTTATGCATCATATGTATTGCACATTTGGTGAGAATTCACCCCATGCCACTCACCTTTAAAGTGGCTTGTATGGTATTATGTAGATGTAAACATCGGCAACGCCGAACTCGAGCCTCCCCTCTCGGAGGCAGTTTCCCACTCCCCGGAAGTGAAGACATTCGAACGGCTCCGGACCCTCCCGTTTCGCTCCCACCCCCACAAATTTAAGGCCATCCTTCCAGTCGCAAAGATATTTGATACGGATAATAACTTTTATTGTCATGGTATTACTGAGACCAGATTGCTTTCTTTCTAAAACTATATTATGCTGAAAATAAAGGTGATTTTGGGCATGTATACGCCCGAAATATCACTTCAATAAAGACATATTAGCAATACGTTCGCTCTTTAGCCCCGTAAAAAACACTAATTTAAGTTTACGAACCGGCTCGGTTGAAGTGAAAGCTAACAAAAGTTCTTGCGCCGCGAAGCGAATTTCGTTTTCGATTATCTGACGCGACTGCTAATGATAAATCAGAATATTCGTGGAAATCCTCATGCCGTGAACAGGTTAAACAGAAACAACAGGCAAACCTAAAAAGGGCAATGAAACATGTATCGCATGAACTAGGATTAGTCTCTCTGATGTGTTTAATATGACAGGGAATTTCATCAAGTACTTCCAACATACTTTATTGCAATGGGAAATGAATAGGGATCAAACCACAATTTCAGTTATAGTGACCAGGAGATATACGTTGTGCTAAAAAAACACCAAACGAAAAAGAAAAATGAAACCGATGGTTTGAACTGTTAAAAGCAGTGACACAGAAAGCATGCTTGTTATGATTACAGCGATGAAAAAAATGGAAACAAATGTAGCTAAGGGCACTGCTATTTTATATCCATATAACTGTATTTTTTTTAGAATTATACCATGATTCCATGAGCATAACATGCCGGTGCCACTATTCGTACAATATACTGCGGTGCTGAATTACTTAGGCACATCTATATCTACATCTACATAATACCCTGCAAGCCACTATAAAGGTGTGTGGCAGGGGGTGATTTCTCACCAAACATGCACTACATATCATGCATAAAAAAGGAATGGTTTTAATATACTAGTCAGATCTTCCCTATTTAAAAAAGATAGAAATTGCAAAGCAAACATGCAAAAACTTTCTGTTAATAGGGTTAGCTTTAAGTACTCATACCAACATGCAGCTACCATGTTATCCATTGCTACTCTCCAATTGGACATATTTACCGTTATTCGTATCTCTAATTGTACGAGGGAAAAAGGACATTTTGAATCTATCAGTTCGGCAATCAATTTCTCTAATTTTATAATATTAATGGTCCAGTCAGCCATAGTAATAAGTTGGGGTTCGCAAAATATTTTTAACATCATCACTGAAAATATTGTCTAGGAATTTATTTAGGAGATTAAGTCTAAATTTCAACCTGCGCTCTGACAATGATTTCCATTTTAATTCATTTAATAGACTGGTTACGCTAATATAATTATCGTACCGGCCCTTTACAAATCTTGCCGATCTTCGCTGCACACGTTCAAGTTCATTATTTAGACCAATTTCGTAGGGATCCCATACACTGGCAGCATATTCCAAATGAGGTCTAAACAAGGAGGCTTATTCAGTATCACAGTTCATACATTGGCACTGTGGGGCAAAGGGTGCTACATCTTGGAAGACTTCCGCAAATTTCCCAACCGGATAAGACAACGTTATGTGTTAGATGGTGTATCAATATAAACAAGTACTTCGTGGCGAGTAGCTAAAGAACTAGGAGAGGCACAGGCACAGATTTATGACACGAGACGCACGCCATCCATTCCCGTGAGGGTGCCACATTATTGGCACGACACAGAGGCCGTCCAAGGCCGGGAGTTGGGGAGATGCGATGTCGGGGATTTGAGGACGGCAGCAGGATGGGGAGGATTTTGTGCGAAACTGAGCCCGGTTGATTCCATTGTAGAGGAGGTGGGGAAGAATTCCACGCGGAGCTAGGGTTGGGCACAATGTGAACGGACAAGGAAGGCAAGGGGACGGACGGAGTGAGTGTGAAAGAAAACATTTTCGCTCACGTCTCCGGCAACAAATCCAGATAAATATGTACCAGAGCAGCGGGGGTGGTGGAAGAGGGGAGGGAAATCCGGAGTCTCTTCCCACGGACCTTGTACGCGGAGGCTTACATTGTGCCACCCTTGCAACAACGGAGGGAGCTAATTACGAGGAAATAAAAGTCCAGCAACACAAAACTGCACTCCATCCTGGTTTAAGCTTGTTGGCCCATTTAATCCTGAGACCTCTGTTTGTGGCAGTATTTGACCCAACCCCTTCTCGTCCTGTCATGTACAGCCCTGGAACCCGTCTCAAGCAACTAACTCCTTAAAATTACATCACGTTCTGTCAACTTCCCCGCACCCCATTCCCACCTCAAAAACTCTTTTTGGGGGATATCTCGGGAGACAGAACAACTGCCTTCTGCCAAAGAAGGAAGGCACGTGCTCGGACCATTAATTTGGACAGGAGCGCGTAATTATTACGTGCTTAGTTTAAAAAAATTAAGTTTCTCCTTTGGTTGAACCTGACTTTTTTATACGTGGATTCTCCATTCTCGGGGGCGTAGATTCAGTAACAATGAACAAAGTGAATAATATCTCTGAACAAAAACACACATTTCATCTATTAGAAAATATTTATTCCATAAGGCATTTTTATTCTTTTATAGGGTTTTATTTTCCGTACTTAACAAAACCTCCTTGAGAAAAAAAAACATGAAAGTTCACAGGAATGCTGGAGGTGTGGCAGCATGGGAATGCTTCCACAACACCACTGATAGAAAAACATAGTTCATTCTCAATCTACGTTTTCAAACAATTTTTTCTTGGAAATATTCTAGTGGATGCTGTATTTCCCGATTTCGAGAAAGTTTTGACAAGTAGTCTCATGGAAAAATAATTGTGAAATTAAAATCTAATGAGTTAGACAGCAATATTATGTATAAATGAATATATGCATGATCGGGTGCAAAGGGTTGTTTTGGACGGTGTTACTCCCCCGGCAATTGAAGTCATTTTGGCTGTGCCACAATGTAGTGTGATAGGTCCACTCTTGTTCCTTCTGTACATAGATGATATCAATAAGGTGGTTAAAAGTAAGCTGCGTCTCTTTGCCGATGACGCAGTACTGTAGAGGGAAAGGCTATCCCCATGCGATAAAGAGTATTTAAATTATTGCCTACACTGAATTGATAAATGGTGTAATACATGGCAGTTTTAGCTTTATCTTGGCTCAGCCGCATATTTCCCGGATGGGTCTTCCCCACGATAAATCTTTAGTGATTGATACACCGAAGTACCTTATGGTTTTAATGCTTCCGATTTTATCGTTACTTATGATATAGAATTGCTCTATTGAATTATTCCTCTTCCAAAATTTAATATCTGAACACTTTTTATGGTAAAGTTCTAACTTCCATTTGTCGCACCACTCCTGAATTTCGTCTAAATCCTTGCTTATCAATTCCTTGACTTCTTCTTTTGATATACCCCTGTACACTACCGCATGGCCTGCAAAATGTCTAAGCTTACTATTAGCTATGGTACCCAAATATTTTATATGATCTATATCTACGACATACTCTGCAAGCCACCGCGAGAACAATGTCACAAGAAACAAAAATGAACAACAAAATGAAAACACCAAGCCTTTAAAAGTAATTAGGGGAAAAAAGAAAAAAACTACTAAATCCCTATCATGCAGGACATACCCACGAATACCATGCACGACTTAAAAACCGACATAAATTTAATAGATACTCATGCATGGAAAAAAATTAAATCCAGGGAATTCTAAGAGCAATGCATGTGAGTAAGACATTAATTTGAAAATGCAGGAAATAAAAATACTATCGACCTACTCGGAATATTGCCTATATAATTATTACCAATTTACGCGATGTCTGACGTTCTGATCTCGAATCGTACGTGGAAAAAATGACATTTTAAACCTACCCGTCCTGCAATCTATCTCCTTAATTTTATTAGAATTATCGAGCCTACCATAAGAAGTCGGATGTAGCAATACATGATTAACATCATTAGTGAAATGTCTCTCCTAATATTTTCCCAGAATAGTTAGTCTATAATTCTGCCTACGCTGTGACAGCGATTCCCATCCCAATTCGGTTAACATACGAGACACTGCTTTCCTTATCGTAACACCCTTTTACATATCTCCTTGCTCTTCGTTGTACTCGATCTAATTCTTAAATTTAGCCTGCTTCATAAGGGTCACATATACTCGCAGCATATTCTAAGTGTGGCCTAAAAATTGAAAAATAGCAACGTTCCTTCACCCTCTCCTCGTATTTCCCTAATATTCTTTTAATAAACTCCAACTTTCTATTTGCGCGATTGCATATTTCCCTGATATGTTTCCTCCATGATAGATCCTGAGTAGGTGTTACCCCTAAATACTTAACTGATTCCACCTTTACTAATTCCGTACCTTAAATCATATAACTTCTTTCTATCGTGTTTTTCCTTTTCCACAAATTTACTGTCACGCACTTTTTATGTTCAGTTCTAGTATCCATTAACGCACCACGCGTTAATTGCTCCGAGGTCTTTTTCTAACGACGCCTTGTCTCCCGGACAGCTAATTTCTCTATACACTACTGCATCTGCGAAGAGCCGAATTCTACTATTTACTACAACACTGCCGAGGTCATTAATATGTAAAAGAAATAAAAGTGGGCCAATCACACTTCACTGGGGAACACCTGATGTGACACTAACTATATTAGACATGATACCAGATATAGTGACTCTCTGTTCGCGGCCAACTAAGAATTGATTAATCCAGCATACTACGTGTTTATCTATACCGTAACTTCATAGCTTTACGAACAATCTGTCGTCAGGTACTCTATCAAAGGCTGTTTTAAAAACGAGATATATCACATCAACCTGAGCATTATTTTCTCCCGAAACATATAAGTCGTGATCAAAGAGTGCCAATTGCGTTTCGCATGATCCAGATTTCCAGAAACCGTGTAGATTACTTAATTACTGTTTTAACCATTTTACCAGAGACGCTTAGACTAGTGGTACGGTGTCCGACTTCCATCCCTATGGTCGTGAGTTCAACGCTCCCGGCCGGCGTTTGTATATTTTTTTTTCCTCGTGCTATTAGGGATATGAATAACGGTAAATATATCCAGTACGAGTGAAGCAATGGATAACATTGGTAGCTGCATGTTGGTATAAGGACTTATAGCTAACCCAACTAACGGCATGTTTTTGCATGTATGTTTTGCTATTTTTATCTTTTTTTAAATAGCGTAGTTTTTAACAGTACATATAAAAGTACTGATCCCTTTTTTTATGCATGATATGTAGTGCATGTTTGGTGAGAGTTCACCCCCTGCCACACACCTTTATGGTGGCTTGCAGGGTATTATGTAGATGTGTAGATGCAGATAACACAAGGTAGTGTGATAGGTCCACTCCTGTTCCTTCTGTACATTAATGATATCAGTAAGGCGGTAAAAAGTAAGCTTCGTCTATTTGCAGATGACGCAGTTGTGTACAGGGAAATTCCAAGCCCAAACGATAAAGAATATTTAAATGATGACCTACAAACAATCGAAAATTGGTGTGATACATGGCAGTTAGAATTAAACTTTAAGAAATGTCTTGTAATGAATTTTTGGAAAAAGAATAGCTCTCCTCCTACCACTTACAAAATAAGTAATAATGAATTAACATACGTGGAATCCATTAATATCTTGGAATAAGACTGACACATGATCTTTTCTGGGGTAAACATATACGTGAAATAATTGGTCAAGCTAATCGTAAACTGGATTTCATTAAAAGAGTATTGGGTAAATATGACGATCATGTACGAGAAATCAGCTACTTTTCCCTTGTAAGACCTCATTTGGAATATGCTGCCAGTGTATGGGATCCCTACGAAATCGGTCTAAGTAATGAACTTGAACGTGTGCAGCGAAGATCGGCAAGATTTGTAAAGGGACGATACGATAATTATATAAGCGTAACCAGTCTATTAAATGACTTGAAATGGGAATCATTGTCAGATCGTAGGTTGAAATTTAGACTTAATCTCTTTAACAAATTCCAAGGCAATATTTTCATTGATGATGCGAATGGGAGGCTGGCTCACACCCTCGCGGCTTGCCCTTTCTCGCAGAGTGGTCATCACACGACGGAAGTTCCTGCTGTCTATCAATAACATCTCCCTCTTCCCATCCTGATGATTCCTCCTCGGTGGAGCCCTGGGGGAAGCGGTGGAAGGGGCTGCAGGGACCTCAGTGCTCTCTCCTGACAGCACTTGGTACCGGTTGGAGACACGGATCGGAAATTCCTCCCCGCGCCGCAGCCTCATTTCCCCCCCTTTCCCCGTGAAACTACCCTCCAATCTTTGGGTCTCTGCAATGGAGCCGCCTCTTCACGAAGAGTTCGAGCTCTGGGCACATTCTCGATCACCCAGCCGTTAGTTGCAGTTAGGCGAACCCGTGCATTCCCTTTGGGACGACTAGCTTTAGAGTCCATTCCAGAAGCCTTCCCTCTCTCAGTGACGGGTACCATCGCTTCCACCTCAGAAAGGAGCTCCGCCACCATACTCTCCAACTCGGCGATTCGCGATCGAAAAACCGCACATTCGCCGGCGTTTTGAGCATAGTGACAGGAGACTTATTCGGAACTACGCAAATCCCAGGTGACTACAAAAATCCCACTAAATACTCCAATCAATCACTAAATATGTAAATGTAAATCACATCTCTCAAATGTAAATGTAAATCACAATCACTAAATGTATTTTTTTTCTCTTAAATCCCAGGTGGCGGCGAGGTAAAGTTCTCGCCTGCTAATCCTAGGGTCGCGGGTTCGAGTCCCGCCTGGGTGGGTTTTCTCCGCCCAAGGTATGGGTGTTTATCAAGCACTGTTTGCCTATTGGGAATAAAATACTTTTATTCACTGCTGGTAAATATTTTCGTGAAATAATGGGTCAAGCGAATCGCAAACTGGGTTTCATTAAAAGAGTATTGGGTAAATGTGACGATCATGTACGAGAAATCAGCTACTTTTCCCTTGTTAGACCTCATTTGGAATATGCTGCCAGTGTATGGGATCCCTACGAAATCGGTCTATGTAATGAACTTGAACGTGTTCAGCGAAGATCGGCAAGATTTGTAAAGGGACGATACGATAATTATATTAGCGTAACCAGTCTATTAAATGAATTGAAATGGGAATCATTGTCAGATCGCAGATTGAAATTTAGACTTAATCTCTTCCACAAATTCCAAGGCAATATTTTCAGTGATGATGTTAAAAATATTTTACGAACCCCAACTTACTACGGCAGACTGGACCATAATCATAAACTTAGAGAAATTGATTGCCGAACTGACCGATTCAAAATGTCCTTTTTCCCTCGCACAATAAGAGATACGAATAACGGTAAATATGTCCTATCGGAGAGTAGCAATGAATAGCATTGGTAGCTGCATGTTGGTATGAGTACTTAAAGCTAACCCTACTAACAGAATGTTTTTGCATGTTTGCTTTGCAATTTCTATCTTTTTTAAATAGTGTAGTTCTGACTACTATATTAATACTATTCCTTTTTTATGCATGATATGTAGTGCATGTTTGGTGAGAAATCACCCCCTGCCACACACCCTTGTGGTGGCTTGCAGGGTATTATGTAGATGTAGATGAAATACAGAAGAAATATAGAAAAGAACTATGGATCTGATTGCACACGTAAGATAAATTGAATAAAGTGAAAGATAAAACTATATTACACTTACCACTAGCGGAACCCGCTATCTACATCTGCATCTACACGATATCCTGCAAGCCACCGCGAGGGTGTGTGGCAGGGGGTAAAGATCACCAAGCATGCACTACTGCTATCAGGAAACACTGGATATTACTTGACCCTTAAAAGGGTTCACCAATACACAATAACAGACACATAAACACTAAAGGAACACTGCGCACCAAGCACTAAATATTATCAAAACTATACCAGTAAACCCCCAAAAATATAAAAACCAAACACTACACTACAGCTACTATATGCAGGAATGTGATGACAGGTCTCAGTCACGAGAGCAGGAAGCCAGGAACCTGTTTGCAGGGAGCGGTCGAAGACACGTCTGAACCCTTCAAGAGCTGGTAAGAGAGTCGTAAAGTAAAGGAAATCGAAGTAAAAGAGAGTCGAATGTAAAAGAAAAAGAAGCGGACCTATCACGCTATCCTGGGGAACTCAAGATGTGACTTTGTGTCCAACATGATACCATTCTGTAACAACCCTTTGCTCTCGCCCACTTAAGAATTTTTTTACCCAACATGCAACGCTTTATCAATGCAAAAGCTCTCTAATTTCAGGTTTAATTCATTATGAGAAACTTTATCTAATACCTTTTTAAAATCTAAAACATTACATCGACTTCAGTAATATTCCCTATAGCGTTCCTCCGATGCTGCCACAACCGCTATTGATGCCTATTTTTCAATTACGTGCTAACGATTTCCTGGTCTATTTTATATAGTGGGAGAAATTATAAACAACAAACTTAGTGCCACCTACTGCCACGCTTCTACCACCCTCTGCTGGTTTTACATACACACACATATTTTCAAACTTCAACGCCAAAATTCTCATTTAGTTACTTAATAATACTAGCAAAGAAAGAAAAAGAAATTCAATTTATGGGAAGGAGTTTCTATTCGACCCCATCTCCGGTTACGTCCCCGTCACGCCATCCGGCGGCAAGCGGCTTAGCGTGGCACCTCGGGGGCGAATCTGCTCGCGGAGGCCGCTTCCAGTCCCCATCTTCCATCTCCGCGGTGGGGACCAACAGTTCCGCATTTAATTCCCCACCAAAACCCCCAACACGCACACTACGGAGAATAATACACTCATTTCCTTCACCCTAATCCCCAAACCGAGAGAACCTCTGACTCCTTCCTTCCGACAGCAGATAAGGACGGTGAGACGGGGTCTCCTCCTCCAACTCCGCAGATAAAAGTCAATGTAAGAGTCAAGAGGAGAAAATGAGAGAAAGGAAAAGAGAGGGATGTGGATGGAAGCCTTTTCCTTCTGAAGTTAAGACGTCGCAAGCAACCTTCCACGTGGAAAGGAGGGAAGGGCGGAGGAAAGAAAAGCCAGGAGAGATTGAAGAGTGGACGGGAACGGGCGAAGAAAGCCACCTCGGAAGACGGCATCGGCGCCTGAAGGAGACAGTCCTCGGGTTTTTTCGGTGAGGAAACGGGCACACGGCCGACTTTATGCCCAGATCCTTCCTCTCCCGCACTCCCTTTGTCTGCCACCGTAAGGACGACCATCCATCACGGACATCGGAGGCCACTCTGGAGAGTCGATCCGGCAGCGGAAACCAGTCCGTTGTGCGGCCGAGAGCGCTCAGGTTTTTGGAGGGTTTTCCGGGGGTTCGGGGGACAGGGGGAGGCAGGTGGAGCAGAGACATTATATTGAGGGGGATGGTCCCCTGTGAACCCTTCCTTCTACGAGATTTCCCACGTGAAAGCAGAGGGTATCGTTCCCCCGGCACGACGCCCGCGGCTTGCGCGCAAACACGGTCATGTCTACCTTCCGAGGGGGGCCCTCGCATCACTCAGAAGGATCTAACTCCCTAAAAGACAACGGATTTGTCAAAAGGAGTACGTTTCGTTGGAAATGAAACAGGGTTAACAGCTGCGCAACGCAGTGTCGATCATGGAGATAAAATTAGAGAGACAGACACAGAGATCTTATAACACAGAAGTCAAAATATGCTTTCAGTGTGAGATCAGGGAGAGTAATAGATATAATTAAGCAACCGTGAAGGCGATTTAGTGCACGATTATCTACATCTACGCAATACCATACAAGTCACCCCTAGGGTGTGTGGCAGGGGGTGAACATAACTAGATATGCAAACAAGCCACAGCAAGGAAATATGCTAGATGAAAGATTCAGTCTAAATTTTAACCTGCGTTCTGATAGTGATATCCATCGTAGTAGTTTCGTTGAGATCGTAAATCAAATTCAATCATAAATCAACGATGTGTATCCATTTACTGCTAATTCGTTTTGTGAAACGCATACCATATGAGCTTCTTTTTATGTCACATTTCTCCTGGTGTTTATCATGTAACCACAAAAGCTTTAATACGTTTAGCAAAAGGGTCTGTTTTGCGTAAAATTAAATTTACCTAGCGTAAGAACTTGCTGTCATTTCTCAGTGAATTTTGGTGTGCTACAGGAAAACCCGAACTCTGCTTCCTAGCTTTTTAAAAGTTTACTCGACGGTTGCACATGCCAATAATGGCGTGTCCACTCCCCATCCTTAACATGGCCTGCTGAGTATTTCTCTCGTCTACTCATGTTCCAAAAGGTACACTGAGGAACTAACACAAAGAGATTTAATATCCTTACAAGGAAGAATTCAAAACCCATTGAAACCGGGACGTGTAGCAAAATCGATATTAAATGTAAATAAGGAGTTGAAACTTGCTTGTAAGTTTCCAGCATAGCTAAGTGGACCTATGATGAATACAGTGTAAATGAAAATATTAACTGAAAGGATTTCACAACTAGCAGATTTTAGCCATTAGTGGAATATATATTTATAATGAAAAACTTCCCAATTTCTATCAATATTAAAATTAACTGCTCAAGTACTATTATCCCACACTCTCTACATTCCGAGAACCAATTTAGTTTCTCCGACAATCATGTATACGGATTATATTAGTAGCGTCACTTTCACTAAGTCATCCACGCGTAATGATAAATATTATGCGACGACAGCCTGAATTAATGATACGCCAGCTTTAAAGGCATTTACCGATACATGGATTTACAAACTTGTGCGTAACTATTTCAACAGTTAACATATTTTTCCTCAGGAGGTTAAAAATTATGCAGTCGAGGTTATTCTTTCATTAAACCTTTAGTAATATAATCCATTTCAATACTATCAATTGAAAGAAAAGAAGCAACTGTAAAGCATCATTGCTTAACACTACAATTTTCCCATATATGTCAATTAACTAAGATTTTCTGAAGACAGAAATCACTCCTTTGGCACCTCGCGACTGAGGGCATTAACCTTGACGTGCCCCGACGAGTTGAAATTCCTTATTTCCCTTATAGCCATGTCTACTTTTTTCCATTGCCGCTTAAATACGAGGCTGCACTGAGAATATCACCTTGGAAATAAGCTGGGAAGGAAAGTACTCTCTCTCTCTATATAGCCTCTAGTAGTGACTGACCCATAAGGTGTTGGCTTTTCATTAGTAGCACTATTGCATGTGGGAATAATTTATTCTTTTGTGAATTAAATTTAGATTAGAACTGAAACATAATCATGGGACCCGTGTTGTAGTAATAAAAAACTTTTATAAGCTAGCCATTGACATTGATGATGGTTAACACCCTGCCATACACCCATTGCCGTAGCTTTCTTGGTATGTTGTAAATGTACATGTGCACCTTCTACTTCTAGCGTAAGTAATTTTATAACGAAGTCTTAAGGACAGTTTAAAAAATATTACGATTTCTGTTATAGCAATTCCTTTTATTTCAGTGACATATGAGAAAGGCAATGAAATAATAGCATAAAATAATGCAGTATCATGCCAAAAATTCCATCACATGTCGTTAAAAAGCCTTCGGCCAATTCCGCTAAAATACCTAACACTGCGAAAGAGATGCGGGTATGTGGGGATAGAGGCCCAAGATTATCACACAGCCTGCCCACCAAGTGGGATTTATCTCTGCCAACGCAGTTTCGCAAGCGTGGCTCAAACAAGGCCAAGCCAGGTACTCAGGGTTCTCCATGGTATTTTTTTGCGCCCTAGCACCTTCCGCCGAAATTAAAGAAAGCCGAGCGAGAGATCAAATGCCCCTCTCGCCCGCCGAGGTCCACCCGAGGGGAGGGCATCAAACTTTGCGAGCATCACGCACGCGACCGTGAATTATGAATCGGCGTGCAGATTAAAAGTCTCCGTGTTCGCGGAAACCACGTATTCACAAAGCGGGCGTCCCACACCACGTTAATTAAGGGCCAAATAGCACGCGCTAATCAATCCGGATGACACCCGCATCAGTGGGCGGGGGGGAGAGGAATGTGCTGACCGACGTCCACCCCAGATGTCCGCCCAGGGAATCAGCAACCCCGAGCAATTCCTTCCTTATTAAACGCGGATAGGGTCGGAATTTCACTCAAGTTCACTGGCCATGGCTTGGAGAGTCGGCAGGAGTTTGAATCGGACGTTTTTCAACACCGCAGCGAGGGTTGGGAATGCCTCGGGCCGATTCGGATAAGCACGCGACAGGAGAGATGAAGGGCACAAATGGGAGGGGCAGACAGTCCTAACGAGAAGGGTGTAGGGCGAGAGAAGGGGATGACGGGATAGGATGGGAGGGAGGAGGCATAGGAGTGGGAGGGCGCACAGTGCTGTCACGTGGAGAGCTGCGGTGAGAGCAAAAGTGAGTGGACTGGGGAACGCATAAATTGGAACGGTGCCTTCCCACTTCGATCCAAATCCTCCCCCCCCCCCCCCTCCCCAACGCGATCCTTGATACGAAAATTAACGAGGCGTTCGTCAACGTGACAACTCTTGAGCGACAAAAAAAGTCTGGGCGAGCTCTCCCTTGCATTTTTTCTTTGTTCCCGTTTCAATTATCGATTTTTCCGTGCGCCGGTTGAGTGAAATTAATGAACACTTAATTATCTTTTGATTCAGCCGCGGAGGAAACAACAAAAAGAGGCGAATAAGTTTGGATAACCCGATGCGTCCCACAGGGGCGTTGGAATCCGCGCTGAATGGTTCCACAGCCTCTGGCGTGGGAAGGAGAGCGGAAGTACAAGGGTTTTTTTTTCCTCGCCCGGAAGACACGATTGGCAAAGATTTGCATTCGCCACTCGCACAAAAATGGATCCGTGCTCCATTTTGCAAGCAAGTCGCTTTCAACTCCCGAGTGCACTTCACAAGGAAATCGTATTACGGCTCATTCGTTTCCACTCACCACTCCCCCTCCTTAGGGTCAAGGAGACTCCATGAGGAAGCTACATTGCCAATCATTTCAGATTTACTCGACCGTTTGCGAAAAAATTACTACCGGCTCTAAGCTGGGTCGGGATAGCGAGGATTTTCCCTCCGAGCGGCCCAACTGAACGATAAGTGACGCACATCAAAGGCGATTTTTTCGCGCTTGCGCCATTCCCCGGCAGAATTGATTATCGAATCGAAAAGAGTTTTCCGTAAAATCCAATTTCCAAACTCCACCCTCAATTAGACGCCACTCTCATTTCCATTCCAAGCAACGGGTATAAAGGCTTTACGATGGGGGAGTGTGTATGGCACGCACGTAGCCGTCATCTGCAAGAGCTCTTTTATTAGTTCCGAGGGAGTTCCACTCGTCAATTGTTATTCCGCGAGATACACGCGCCACCTCAAATAAGCATTAAACGATACAAATTAGAAAGGGAATAATTATGAGTGAAAACTGTGTGGGGGAAGAGAATTCAAGCGACCGCAGTGCTGTATTATCTTTGTAATGACCTCATTAATTATTGATGGTAGGTAAAATGGTTATTAATGACGCAGTACACCACAGAGTGCCATGGTAGTTGCTAGATTCCCCTGAGGGGTGCACCAATCTATTAGGCATGGTGAGGAACAGGGCAAAAATTCGAGGTGAGAACAGAGCGGAGTTTACCCGGGAGCCTCGCCCAGGGAAAAGGCCGCCGCAGTGTGGTCTCATTACATGGCCGGCTCATCTTGGTATCCCGAAATGGGGATGCGCAGGCTTTGCTCTCACACGGGCTGATGTCGTTTGCAGCGGGTGCCGTAATTCGAAGCCATCCGTGGCTATTTCTCACTGGGATTAATGAACGCACGTGCCTAAGTGAAATGAAATTGAACTCGGCGGCTCCAGATTTTGTTACCAGGTGAGAGGAAATTTGGGCAGCAAGTACGCTCATTTTCATTACCCTACCCCTGATTCAAAGTATTGCGTCTTTGTACATTTCGGTAGGAGATTGTATAGACCCTTTTTACATTTCAGTAACTCGGATTGCATACGGGAAATGGCCAAACTCTCATGTGAACAAAAGAACAGCGACAGAACATGCCTCGGGTTGAAAAATGTGTCCTAGTAATATTTTAAAAATTAGACTGGGAGACTTTCCCGCCTCCATTAGTGCGGGTGCCGTATGATAATTATAGATAAGTACACGGACCTTGATTATCCTAGGAGCATAACATAGGGGAGATTGTAAGAGGCCAATATTGCAATGAAAGATTATGATTATGAATCACAGATATAGTTTTGCAATTTTTCATGCACGTATTTAACGTCTTCTTGAAAGGTAAATATTTTAAATTTCCGAAGTGGATTTAGTCAAAATTTTTGCCTATGGCCGTATAGTACATTTATTCCATATGCGATTTATACTATGGTAACGAACAGCTAAATTTGCGATAATGTTTTGAAAATCTAGCTGCTGTACTCTGTTCAGTACCCAACTTAAAAATCAAATATGCTCCCTAAATATTCTTTCAGGAAACAGAAAGTTCATCAATGGACACTGAGATTTAAGATTTGCAAATAGTATAAAATAGAGTGTGCCAGAAACCTACTAGCCTTGAACGCAATTGATCAGCAGCTAACCTTGAATGACTGAGAACTAAAAGCTTTATTCCCTGGGTACACGCTTTATCCGTTAATTCAGTTGGGTACCCAACGTAAACTCATATATGACTTCAAATGCATGCTACATGAAGCGAAACTAACTGTGCTTAAAATTAAAGAAGGGAAGTATAGTTAGTTTCCTGAAATTCGGATGTTAAATGCTTTTAGTGGAGTTAATTACGTTATATCTCCTGAAATAAAATCCCTCTCTGTATGTCACTCTCAGAGGTCCGTAGAGACCGACAGTTTTCTTGGGAAAGGGGTGCATAGCTATTGGCACACGTGATAAAGATCTGCTCCAAAAAATATCCGTTGCTAGTTGTAGGATTTTTCTTCTGCATAGAAAAACTAGAAGTCATTCATAGGTGGCGAGTCAAATGCAAGTACTGCTCATATCTTATTCCAAGTAAATTAGCTATGGCATTCATTAGGTTGTTATTGACCCGGAAATTTTTTTTTTAAGTCCAATGATTAAAAGACCAAAATTTTAGCAACGCTAAGTAGTATGCCCAAATTAGTTACCCAAAATTCTGCACAAACGCAGTCAAAATATATTCGTAATTTGTCAGCGGTTTACCACAGGATCATATCGTGGAAGTTTGTTATCAGAACAGCTTAAACACTTTATGAATCATTAAAAAATTGTCGTTTTCTTCCAAATCATTTTTATGCAGCTGAAAACAAAAAGTAATAAAAGATACAACAGGAAGTTAATGACACGGAGTAGCATCACGAATAAAAGGCGAATTATTGGTTAGGTTTTTTGGTTTCTCAGCATAACTGAGCTTCACGTTATTCCTGAAATATGGCCTTAAGCAAAAGAGTTAACACATTTTTTAATAAGATCACATGACGATATTTCTTCATATTTTTGTTAATTGAATGGAATCAGGCGATACTTGTTGAAAAAGTGAAACAATGACAAAAATCTAATCTCCTGACAAAATGACCTTCCCTTCCATTATCTAGAAGTTCAAACTCTAAACTTTTTAGCATATTGTGAAGTGAGTCTTAAAAAAGAGAACTTGGGTATCAAACTACTGACTGCGGACTGTATTATCAACAATCTGGCAGCACACCCTATGCAGTGTAAAGACTTGCAGATGCTATGTACCTGTATAATAAAAACCTAAATTAAATCTCAAAATTTAACTCTGACCAAACCAAACAAATGCAACATCATTGTAATTTTAAACACTGACGGCTATATGAAAAAGTACAATGTTTTTTTATGAAGGCAACCAGTTCAGACTTTTAAAGAAAAACCCAACAGCAGGCTTCGAAAGGGACACAAAAGCCACCTTATGCGGACCCTCCGATTTATTTCTTGAACGCAAGAAACGGAGTCTAACATGTATGAACCCCAGAGGCTATACTGTCTGCCGAAAACTCACAAAACAGGAATCCCGAATCGCCCTGTAACTGCTCACCACACAGCCCCGTGTCACCTTCTTGCCTCGAAATTATACATACTCTTTCGCAATGTTACTAATTTCAAACCGAAGTGTGGTGTTAAGAATTCTATAGATTTGGCTAATAAGCTGAAGGAAGTCAAATCCCGACCCAAGGGAAAACTGGTCTCGTTTGACGTAAAAAGTTTGTTTCCTTCCGTTCCGGGCAAAGAAGCGGTGTCTCTCGCGATTGAGTGCTTGAAGAAGGCGGGTTGTAATGATAAGATCACCCAAGAAAGGGACAAATTTGGGTCTTTATGGATTAATCAATATTTCTTTATGTTTAACTGTTCATTTTATGGGTAATCTTAAGGCCTAGTCATAGGTTCACCACTGCCACCGGTTCTAACCGATGTTTTCACAGACAATTTAGAATCTAAGTTATTTAGTTCTAACAACCCGCTCATCAAAAATACATTTTACAACATTGGATAGGTATGTTGATAAAGTGATTTGTTTATGGACGAGGAACCTAAGACAACTGTATCAATTTTTAGCCACACTCAATTCTTTACATCAAGCTTGCAGTTTTACGACGGAGATTGGTATTAGTAACTTAAACATATTAGATTTAAATATTTCCCTCAATGATAGCAATCACCATTTCTCTATTTGCCGATAAAGTACTTATTCCGACTCCATCATACCCAAGGACTCTAACCACCGCTATTCTCACAAACTTGCAGCATTTCACTCGTTTTTAAATGGTTTGACTTATATTCCGCCGACAGGTGAGTATTTTAACAAGGAATTGAACATCATTTAACTCCTTGCGATCAGTCACGGTTATGAGTCTTCCCTCATGAAAAAGCCACTCAAGAGGAAACAAAGAAAGTTGACCACCTCATCATCGAACTGCTTCCTCAAATAAGAAATGGACGAAGGTGCCGTTCATAACCAACTCCATGTCAAATAGTAATGATAGAATATTTCGCAATGCAAAGTTGAAGCCTTGTTTTATTCCAGGATGACCACTGGAAACTTACTTTTTAATTCTAAAGATGTTTTTATTCCTTTAGAAAAAAGTGAAGTGAATTTGTTAAGATGTGATACTCCTGACTGCATTGCTTTTATATAGGACAGACGGGGAGAAGTTTTAACATTAGTACAAAGGAACATTTCATTCTTTTATTCATGGTGACTACAAGTAAGTCTTTGCAACTCATGTATCAGGTTTTAATCACACATCTGATTTTAGATTAGAGATTTTAAATGTTCATGACAAAGGTGCAAAGCTGCATTTTTTTAGAAAACTTTGAGATTAAATCTGCATCTAAGGCTTTGGGGCCGAAATTGTTAAATGAAATTGTTCCGTTAATCTTGTCCCCATTTCATCATGTACCTGTCCCGCATTTAAAAAGCATTCCCCCTTCATTCATCCTGACCTTCAAGACATTGCTTATCCCATTTAATCATACAGTACCCTTTACAATGTCACGAGAGACCGGTAGGGTTTCATTTAGTCAATAAAGTGTAAAAAAATATATCGTTCAATTTTTTCACATTTTCATCCTTTCCTTTTACCGCTATGGCTATTTGGCACCGAATATTTGCTTAAAGCAGCATCCCATACATAAAACACATATTTCATAGAACATGCACATAAGTGAGCAGACGGTGGAAACCCCCCTCTCTAAATATTTTTCCAGGTCTCTAAGAATATTTGTGTAATTAATGTTAAGTGTAACATGCGAAAATATAAAATATCCGCAAAACTCCCCCTAGGATTCAAATTAATGGTGTCCGTGAAAATCCCCAGTCGAAATTAAAATCATTTGTATAGAGGAGGTTATTTTAAATCTATTAACGGATGTTGCTCAAAACAAGAAATTAACTAATGTTGCGTGGTTAACAAAGTTTTAAGTCACCTGAAGTGAATTAATAATATCGATTTTGCATAAGAGTCAGAGCAGAATATAATAACACATGCCACTGCGTTAATATTTAGTTGCGCCCAGAGGGATGTTTTACCACGATGAGTCAAACTAATTGGAATTAATGGCAGATGTGGGCATTTCGGAAAA
This sequence comes from Platycnemis pennipes, assembly GCA_933228895.1. Lineage (NCBI taxonomy): Eukaryota > Metazoa > Arthropoda > Insecta > Odonata > Platycnemididae > Platycnemis > Platycnemis pennipes. Next base: position 98,929,843 of record OW121846.1, on the reverse strand, counting down.
AGCGACCTTCATAACACCCAGTGCAAGCAGACGAGGCCGCGTACTGTGACAAGCGTGCACAGCCACGTTCTCCACGCTGCTCAAACTTGGTTTCACGCTGTGAATCATCCTATCTCCAACCCTCACTAAATTTAAATTAGCTTATAGGCTTTCGGGGGTTCTAAGCAACCAGAAACGCATTAACACGCCTCATCAATTACACCGGATATTTATGAAAAAAATGTGGCGAATATCAAACGATTTTTCTTTTTCACAAGGTCGCAAGTAAAGTGCGGAACTAACTCTCAAAAAACTTTTAAAAAATGCCATTTCAATGGACTGCGAGCGGTATTTTCTGTCGTTACCAATGAAAATGATAGAAATTCTTCAACGAGCGGTATGTATATAGACATATGTAACCATGACAGTTATTAAAAGAAATGAGTTTTCTAGGAGGTAATGTAGGAAAATTGGTACCACTTTTGAAAGATAATCCAACACGCGCCAATTAAATTAAAAAAAATTCACCTTTCTCGTCTCATAAGAGGAACAGGCATTATCATATAGTTTGGCTATGTACGTTTCCCAAGCCAGTGATGCAATAACATTAGTGCTTTTATATAGGAAACATGTCACTGAGGAAATATGAACCGCAATTCCTAGAGAAAATCTATCAGGTGCGTGTAATTTTCAAAGATATTACGTGCACGAGATAATGCATACAATAATATGTATCAGATAGAAGCTATTTTAAATGATAACAATGCCTTAGAAAATCTTTTATGCCTTGTGCTATATGCCTTGTGTTTGGAATTATAGTTCCTGGAATACTACGGTGCGTAGTATGCAGTAGACGAGCGAAGAAACTATGAATAAGGAGGACATGAAAAATGTAATCATTAATTAAATACTCTAGCCACCCCTATTCCGCAGCATAAACTTGGGGAGTGTAGAACCATTTTTGCCGTAAAGTAACTTAATACTCCAACTCTTAAACGAAATGAATGCAGTGCTCATTTTCTATGGCTCAACCTCCGTGGCACCGAGCTCACCTATTTGGTCGCGTTTTCGGAACTAACGTTCCCAGGCGAGTTGAATCAAGTTAATGTGAACACATTGCTTGCATAAAATAAATCTGAGCCCAGCATGGAGCGGAAAAAACAGGACAACCAATGAATGAGTCGTATCGGAAATATGTCAAGGCTCTCTCCGCGGAACCGCAGGCATGAAACCCAGGCGAAGATAATCAGTCACGCTCATTTGGCGACGCCGTCATGCGAAATGCCTCCGAAGGAAAGAGGAGACAGGAGGGGGAGGAAAGAGGGGTCACGGAAAAAAAACATGTCCCATTCTCATGTGAGGGATAATGGGGAGCGTTGCTTGGACGCCGGGGCTCAAAGCGATGTGCGCCGGGCAGAAGAGGCCGCCTCCCGAGGCGACAGATGGAGCACCGGCAGCCCCTCTACGGGCACCAGCGTCAGCGTGAATCACAGGTCAATCTACGGGGGATCGTTGGAGGCAGCGGTGACCCGTCATTGGACAATGATGCACGCGATCTATTCAGGAGTTACTTCCCTCATCTATGCACCAAACTTGATAAGATGGCTGGAGCACCAGCTTCCACGCCGGGGGTCAGTGTTAGACTTCTACATCTACATCTACATAATACCCTGCAAGCCACCATAAAGGTGTGTGGCAGGGGGTGAACTCTGACCAAACATGCACTACATATAATGCATAAAAAAAGGATTAGTACTTGTATAGGTACTGTTCAAAACTACGCTATTTAAAAAAAAGAGGAAAATAGCTAAACATACATGCAAAAACATGCCGTTAGTTGGGTTAGCTATAAGTCCTTATACCAACATGCAGCTACCAATGTTATCCATTGCTACACTCGTACTGGATATATTTACCGTTATTCATATCCCTAATAGTACGAGGAAAAAATGACATTTTGAATCTGTCAGTTAGGTAATCAATTTCTCTAATTTTGTGATTATGGTCCAGTCTTCCATAGTAAGTTGGGGTTCGCAATACATTTTTAACATCATCACTGAAAAAATGGTCTTGGAATTTGTTTAAGAGATTAAGTCTAAATTTCAACCTGCGAGCTGACAATGATTCCAAATTTAATTCACTTAATAGACTGGTTACGCTAACAAGGTTATCGTACCGTCCCTTTACAAATCTTGCCGATCTTAGCTGCCCACGTTCAAGTTCATTATTTAGACCTATTTCGTAGGGACCCCATACACTGGCAGCATATTCCAAATTAGGACTAACAAGGGAAAAGTAGCTGAGAATCTGGTCATCTGACGGAAGTCAGTGGCGATGATTTGGCAGAGAAGTTCCAGTCGCTTCTTGAGTGGAGAGTTTCCAGATCAATGCTCCACAATTAAGGGGAGAAGCTAACCGTAGACGACATAGAGCTTTTCGTTCATATAGATACTTATTTAATGAATTTTTAGTTCACCCAAAATGGAATACATAATAATAGTGTGAACTAATTACACAGTTAAAATAAAACTGTCAAGGCTTGCTGAATGTTGCATTCAAATTCTAGACCAATACACAATGTCGCTAACATTGACAATCTTTGCAAAACTTTCCCTTTCATATTTTTACATTTAGTTTTTTCGGAAGTTTATTGAGTATAATACATATTATTTTTAGCGGTGCATTCGTACAATAATTAGTATTAATATTTCTTACATAGATAGTCCTTCTTAGCAAATTAAAACTTTCATTAACACTCTTCTTAACTTCCAACCTAAGTTCATGATAATTCGTCTGATGATAAACTGACCCATTCTTAAGTAATATCTGGTGCCTATCTTTTTATTGAATTTCTTTATTATGTCATAGCTATATCAGAAAAGGTACCTGTATCTTGATGATGTACGCGTAGGAATTGCTGCATCCATTGCTTCATTCATATATTTATAGAATATGTCTAAACCCTTGTCAATATCATTAACTGACATAATTTCTTTCCAATTTTTATAGCTTAGTTCGAGATATAATTTTAAATAATAATCTCTTTTAAAATTATATGAATTGCTTAAAATGCAAGACGATTTTCTTTTTGTTTTACATGAATATTTAAAATCAATAGCAGGGCGGTGGGGGTCCTCTTTAAACAATAACATACCTCTCTTACAACGTTGAACAGTGATAACAACATTTTTTTAAGACTAAATCTATATTTTACCATATTGATTCCTGGTGGTATTTTTCTGCTTTCGCCCCATGATATTTGCAAACATTCCGAGAACTGTGCAACTCACTTCATTTACATCTACATCAACATCTACACGATACCCTTCAAGCCACCACGAGGGTGTGTGGCAGGGGGAAAGACTAAATCTAAAGGGGAAAGACTAAATCTCACTTGAGCCAATGACATAAACTTGGAAAAGTTGAAATCTCCTAAAATAATTAATTCCTGATTCATTAAACAACGGTGGATCACTTTGTCATAGAAATTGGAATAATCACGAGCATCAGAATCAGGACGAAAATATACGGCACACAAATAAAACCACTTGTTTCCAAGTATCATAAGCGAGATGTATTCGTCGATAGTTACTAAATCAGGCAGCTTCACCGATGAAAACACATCCTTTACTACCACAATCACACCACCACCAGTCTTTTTCCTTTTCAGTGCATTGTTCCCATCTTTCCTGAATATTTTGTACCGACCACTTATGCACACTTCTGTATCACAAACACAGTTTGACAACTAGGTTTCACATAAACATATAATATCGAGACCGTTCTCGAGCAAGGGTACGTTGAATTTATTTAATTTACTTCTCATTCCTTATATATTTGGGAGTAAAAAATAAATCCACATCTGCTGAAGACGGAAAGACTTCATTTCCCTAGGCTGAGTAGAACAGGAAACTTTATCTGATTTTAGTTTTTCAATATCGCATTCGTTTCGCCGGAAAACCTTTTCCCCTCCTTCACTTCTCCGAGCATAGAGCCGGCCCCCTCTTACCCACACAAATTTTAATTTCCCGTCTAGTTAATGGGCTCTACCTTGTTTGAATAGCCTCGGATTTATTTTTGTTAAGGACTCATTAACGTAAATTGGTCTATCACCACTAACGTAAATGCTCAAGTGAAGGTCAGAGAGTGTAAGGCTTCTTTTCACTCTTTTGGCCTGCATGGATTCTTAGGCCAAACTCATCCACGAAAATTTAATCACCAGTGGTTGATCATTTGACTGTGCGAATTGACAATTGACTATAATTATATTTTGCACGGAGGATGTGAAAGAGAAGAAATACGTAAATATGAAGAGATTAGCTGATTGAAGAACTCAGCGGAGAGCTGCGTCAAATCAATCTGAGGATTGATGATTAATGATGAGGACCACAAGTGCAAAGAAAATTGAAGTTACAAATGCTTGTCATTAACACCTCCGCTGTTCCACTTCTATCAAGATTTTCTCAATATTATCAAGAGAAGAAAATATTGCGCGTGTGTATGTGCATCTCTAGAATAAAGGCCTCTGCTAAGATTTGTCGTTACCTTCATAATTGACCCTCGACGGACCCTCTAGGTGAGCTCTAACAATACTTTATCTGCCACAATGTATGAATCGCCTCAATAGCAAGAAATAGGGCACTTAATCTGCCAGCAGATGCGAACCGCTCACTCCGACTCATCGGCAACAAATAGGCCACCACAATATTCTCCTTGTATGATAGCTCAAAGCCCAGTAGCAACTAAACCCAGAAAGGTTCTGATAATTGCCTATTTAGAACCTCAGTATAGTAGCATCTCGAAATGACATAAAGTAGATCGGACGGAGACCGACTCGATTGGATAAAAACTATGGCGAATTAAATGCTGATATCACTTTTTAGTGAATAGCAATTCCGCTATTTACTGAATATAATATTACCATAGACATGAATGGAAACTTCGCAGCTACAAATTGACCATTATGCATGGAAACCAAAAGGAAAAGGCACGTGAGTAGAGGTGAAAGTTATATGTAGGCAGTATTTCTTTGCACGATGTTCTTATGGGCGCTGAACGGAGCGGTAGATAATAGCGAGGAATGCCGTTCTCAAAAATTCGAATGCGCATTGTAAATGATGATCAGAAAATTCCCACAATTATCTCGTAAAAATGTACTGTGAAAATATATGCGTGTTATAATCGGATAATTGAGGCACAAAAGACAATGCGTTCATAGCATAGAGAGTTGATTTAAAATGGCTGGAGGTAGGGTGGGTAGCGAGTGGCGAACAGCTGATTCTGCGTCTACACATCTGCGCGACCTGCTTCGCCTTGCCCTCTTCTCTTTTTATGCTCGTCGGGGCTTATATCATTGCTGAACGGTGGGCCAAGAAACTTCCAAAGTCGGTGTTCATACTTTGTTTCTTTGCTCACCAATTCATTTATTACCAAGTTTACGGCGTATTTCAAAAGACTGCTCTGACAACCAATTATTCATTCAAACTATAGTTTTTATGTGTCTGTTAAAAACGGGAAAAACTAAAATTTGGGGACTATGCTGAATTCGGGGCCAGGGGTGGACCGCCCCCACGCCTCTGATTGTTTAAATTGCCGAAAGTGGTAGCCTAAGGGCGTTCACAGAAGAAGATGTTATTCCAAAAGCGCACATCTCTTGAGGTCGGTTAGTACTTAAGAAATGGAAGAAGTGGCAAGACGAAGTAATTGCGGATGCATTGTAATCCAAAGTTGCACGTTACATTCACAAACTCATCGGTGAGTACTTCGTGGTACCGATGAATTTTTCAGAGAAAAGTTTCTAATATCTCTTTCGCAATTACCTATTTCAGACTATATATCATACATTTATTTTCTCATAGTTACTCGGGGTATGAATTTGAATAGGAATTTCATATTGACCTGTAATCAACGATGGCTTATGCAAAATTATTTCTATGGAATGACAGCCATCTCTCATTTGACTCCATTAGTAGTTCTGCACTTAAGAGGTGTACGCATTCTAGGACGTAGATACGAAACCCGGATGCGCTTCAAAGATGTGTCACAGTTGACCCCTGCCTATTTCTGAAATTGTTATGGGTCACATTTCCAGCCTTCTTAAGGAATAATCTACGTACATCTCTGATAGAACGTTATAAAAGCTAAATTCAATCCTTCTATCATATCGATGATAATATTAAGGTGGCTCACTAGCTTGGCTGAAAGTGTTCCTGCAGGCCATTTCTTAATACATTTTCGTAGCTAAACTATAGCTCGGAGGCACTTCTAGTTTTCTCTCTTATCTTAGAAAAGGATGGATCTTCGCAGTCATTGCGCGACATTATCATTGTAAATTACGTTGTTGCATTGATTTAGAGGAGAAATAGTGTGCCCACCGACGCTTTCCATCGTTTTTCAGCACGCTTTAGTTCAGTTTCTGTTGCGTAAACCAAAAATATTACGCAGTGATGGTTAAGGTTCATTCTCCGTCTTTGAAGCAGAAGTATTTTCAGTACTTAATATACAAAAATATAGCTATAGTTTTGAAAATACGAACGCATGTTTCCTGTCTTTTCACTCGCGTGTCCAAGGCCAATGTCGGGCTGCCCCCACCACCGCCGCTCATACCCCCACCTCCAACTACTCTCTCACTGCCGCAGCGCGGAAGGGGCACTCACAAGAGCGAGTATCACCCGCCATCAGACAAAGTAACTGGCGAGGGGAGAACGGACGAGGCGGTGAGGGGAAATCGTATTCGTAATCGTATAAGGAATGTTGTTTTATGAGAAGTCATTGTTGTGATTTAGAAATAATAGATAGTTTGACCAATTCTCAATTAAATGACTAGATTATAATATTTATCGCAGAGAGATTATGGAATTGGATTCCTGCGCAAGAGAATTCAATCTTCATTTTCCACAAAAAAAGCCAGAAAAGGCTGATTATGAGACAGAGAGGTTAGAATCTATTTTCACTTATCCTTATGACATTGTACGAGTTTCAAACAATTTTTTTCTGGCTAACGTTATGGAAAAATACACAAATAAGTTTTTCGGCATAATCGAAGTGAAATGTGCAATTACCTGCAGGGATTTGTCTCCATCGGAGGCGGCAGGGCAGAAGAAACTAAACTTTCTTCAAAAGAGTGGGGAGAATGTCAAGCTAAAGCAAAAGCATCAGTATCATTACCAAATACAGGGACAGTTTCACCTTTGTGACAAAACGTACTGCGACTTTATCGTTTGGAGCCCATTAGGCATTTACATTGAGCGTATTAATAGAAATGATCTCTTTTGGAAACACCAAATGGAACAACTATTAGAAAAATTTTATATGGAGGTACTTCTGCCGAAAATACTTCGCCTAAATATCCATTAAAACGAATTATTTAATGCTTAGCCATTACGTAATTCTAACCTTCTGTTTTTCTTGAAGTAATCATCCTTACGCTTTACCCCACACTATTTACCTTACAGGTCGCTCTTCATAAGTTCGTACGAATCAATGGTTTTAATCTTAGTCCAGACCCAAGCTGTAAACTCTTTGCAATGGGTAACTTTTCTCTCACTGGGTGCTGGTAATGAAATTGTGATGTTTTGAGATCAAACCATGACGAATAACGAAAACATTGGTGGTAAGAATGAAGAAACAGCGGAAGGCAAGGAGACATTCTGGTAAATCGTGAGACTGGTTATACTGCATTTCCCCACGTAAAATCACTTATTTTCACGGTGCGATACTGAAAATATCGACCGTGGACATGTGGTATTCACGAAGTTTTCAACTACTATGATATTAGTGCAATATTGTGATCCACCAGGCATAGTATCGCATTGTGCTGTAAATGCACAATGGAACAGTATATGCGAGATAATTGCGACATCAAAGTTACGAACAGCGAAGTTGAGCCGCGAACGAATACGATCACGCGTATTTATTTGTCAGCTGACTCCCCTCTCTTCCCTGCCATCCAGCGCAAGGACACTCTAGGCTCGTCTACAACCCAGCGACGCACGCAGACCCCCTCCCCTCCAATCCCTCGTCGATTTCCCCTTACACGCTACGAGCCTTCCCATTCCACCCGGGACTGAGTAGGGGGAGAACCGACGAGGCGAAACTGAGAGCTAGTGAGCCACCTTAATGAAAATATCTCCTAGAAAAGGAAATGGATTTCTTTCTGTAATATGTCTTTTTTCAGGTGCACATTGTTTCGCACACCGTTGACCAATCAATAGCATGTTTCCATGAATGTTAAAAAACGTACATCTACATCTACACGATACCATGCAAGCCACCGCGAGGGTGTGTGGCAGGGGGTGAAGATCTCCAAGCATGCACTACTAACATGCATGCAAGAAACTTTTGTGTCTCATGCAACTAGATTGTTAGTATCCATAGTATTTAAGGGGTTAATACATGCATCATGCACTACAGAATACTCTACAATATTTCACATACCTATCCCTTTGCTATGCTGCCTATTCTGTTCTCATATAGTAAGGGGAAAAATGCCATTCTGAATCTATCGGTACGACAATCTATCTCTCTAATCTTGTTTGTCTGGTCGAATCTAGCATAATACGCTGGTTTTTTTAATATGTGCCTAATATCCTCCGTAAAGCTATCCGATGGAAATTTCTCGTATAGATTTAATCTGTACTTTAACCTACGGTCTGATAATGATTCCCACCCTAATTCTTTTATTGATTTAACGTAATACAATGATTTTTTTCAATTTAAAAACAAGGAAAAAAGAGGTGAGGAATAGCATAGGTAGGTGAGGAATACCAAAACACGTGAAACAAACCATAAACCACAAATGATAAACATATTGCGAAACCATGCGCGACTTTGTCATTTGCTAACAAAGCCCTTGAAATCCGCCCACCTCGCTCGGGCTTGGAGGATGAGTGCCGCGATGAAAAAGAGAACACTGACCGGGTCATCTTCAGGGCGAAGGACCCATCTCCGCTCAGAGCTACAAGGAAACGATGGAGAAACAGGGAAGAACCATCTTCCCCGATCGCATCCAAGTGTCCCTACCCCACCCCGATCCCGGCCCGCAACTCTTTTCATATGATGGAGGGCGTCTTCTCGGGAGATCTTTCGGCATTCTGACCGACACGACGGGAGATGGCATCTCTTGCGGGCACCCAGCCGGTGGGCAAAGCGACTATTCCCGCCCATCTGACCGCGGCTCGGGCTAAAGGAACAGACCACCCAACCCTCCATCAAGCAGTCCTTTATTCATTCCACCCACCCCTCCAGAGAGGAGCCGGAGGTTACCGGGGTGAGATCAGATCTGCTCTGAGGTCCAAGCTCATGTACGACTGGCAAAGATACGCCTCGCAGCTTGGAGTGGGTGAAGGGAGAAATGCCATAGGGTCGAAGCAGTCCAGCGGTATGCACTCATGAGCCAGGGCCGGCTGCGGGAATATAAGGAAGGGCCATCAGCATATAAAATTTCGATCCAGCCATCCCCTCTAGCAATGTGCTAGACAGTATGTCTTCCGCCTAAGCGATTGTCTCCAAAGGACCTGCGGCATAACTATTTACTCCCCCGACTTCAGATCGGAAAATTCAAAGTATGAATTCTGGCATGGTCGATCTTGTTCGAAGCAATAATCAAAGTGCAACAGCTGAATATTTGGGAAACTATACCTCGTTCTTCACTTATCCCTTGCGTTACAACCACGCATAATAGCAATGCAAGGGAAAAACATAGTTTCACAAATATAAACATGGCCATTGCAAATAAAACCTAATTCTAACAGTTGTGTTCTATTTTTTAAAGCTGAAGCTTTCAAGTGGTAAAACAGCCGTAACGGAAGGGATTTGCAAGAGATTACAATTTAAATGGAAGGACAAAATTTTATTGATAGAAAAGCTGTTTCATTACTCTCTTCCTTTATTTTCTCCGCTTATCAGTTTGCATGAAGATATATCTACGTAATAGAATGCTATAACTGCTTTAACTTATATAAATAAATGTTCCTTGCCAGATTCTTGTGCACAACTTATATTTCGAACCATTTGGAACTAAAATTCATTCCACTCCCAAATTGGTATTCTATTCTCCGCTAACAGGGCATGGATATAGAGACGAACACTCGGTGGCTGCACTGGTAAAAATTTAAATTTTCCTTGGCAATTGGCAAAATGAAACAGCCTCATGGAAATATTGGCATGTGATTGAAAAGTGACGTTCAGTAAATCTTCAATGATCGGTGATTTCACTACGGTTCAATAATTCCGCCATGGTCGCCTTTTCATCTACTAACTCATAAGAACAAAGGTGAACGACAGATGAGAATTGGATGCATTCATTTTGGGCTCGCGGCCGCCGGATAGGGCCCATAGACGCCCTAGGCCCCTAAATACCTTGCGCCATTCCCACGGTCGGGCTTGACTAGGAAAGATGGGACGGGGAGAGGGGGTTGCTGGGCGGAGGGCAATGGATGGATAGCTTCCCGGGCGAAGGAGGAGGGGAAATAGGAAAGAAAGCCACGGAGGACCCGGAACAGGGGGGGTGAGCACATCTCGAGAGCATCGGCTGCACAACGCTGGAAACGTTTTTCTATCGAGTGCCGCCAAAAATAAATGACAGTCCACCTTCCTCCAACACAATGCTGTATCGTAGAATAACAGAGGAAAGGCTTAGTGTTGGGTTCCGTGACGTCTACGTCTACGTAATACCCTGCGAGCCACCACGAGGGTATGTGGCAGGGGGTGAAGGTAATCAAGCATGCACTATTGACATGCAACTAGGATATTTAATGGAGACATGCTCGATAACAGACTAACATGCACCTAGATGGTTAATATCTACGAAATAAGAAAGGGATTAATGGTTGTTATTACATGCATCATGCACTACCGACTACTCTTGACTATATTTCACCTATCTATCCCTTTGCTATGCTGTCTATTGTTCTCTTTTATGGTACGAGGGAAAAATGACATATTAAATCTATTGGTACGACATTCTATTCCTCTCATCTTGTTAATCTGATCAAGCCTAGCATAATACGCAGGGGTTCTTAATATACATATATATCTAACACCAGCTGTGAACAACCAGCTGCGGTGCGATAAATGAAAACTAGAACTGAACATAAAAAAGTGCGTGACAGTAAATTTTTGGAAAAGCAAAAACTCGATAGAAAGAAACTATATGATTCAAGGAACGGAATTAGTAAACGTATAATCAGTTAAGTACTTAGGTGTAACACTTACTCAGGATCTATCATGGGGGAAACATATCAGGGAAATATGCAGTCAAGCAAATAGAAGGTTGGGGTTTATTAAAAGAATATTAGGGAAAAGTGAGGAAAGGGTGAAGAAACGTTGCTATTTTTCAATTGTTAGACCACACTTAGAATATGCTGCAAGTATATGGGACCCTTATGAAGTAGGCTTAATTTACGAATTAGATCGAGTACAAAGAAGAGCGGCAAGATATGTAAAAGGGTGTTACGATAGGGAAAGCAGTGTGTCTGGTATGTTAGCCGAATTGGGATAGGAATCACTGTCACAACGCAGGCTAAATAATAGACTTAATCTTCTAGGAAAATTTAAGGAGGGACATTTCATTAATGACGTTAATCATATATTGCTGGCTCTGACTTATTATGGTAGGCTCGATAATTCTAATAAAATTAAGGAGATAGATTGCAGGACGGACAGGTTTAAAATGCCATTTTTTCCGCGTACGATTCGAGATCAGAACGTTAAACATCGCGTAAATCGGTAATAATTATAGAAGCAATATTCGGAGTAGGTCCATAGTATTTTTTTAAATTACCTGCATGTTCAAATCAAAGTGTGACACACATGCATTGCTTTTTTTGCATGCCAAGTATTCATGGGTGTGTACTGCATGATTGGGATTTGGTAGTTTACCTTCTTTTTTTCCCCAATTACTTTTAAAGGTGTAGTGTTTGTTTTGTAGTGTTCATTTTTGTTTGTTGTGTCATTGTTCTTGGTGTGTATGCACCCCTGTCACACACCCTCGAGGTGGCTTGCAGGGTATGTCGTAGATATAGATATAGATATAACAAACATCCTCGTTCTTCTATTGTACTCCTACCACTTATACATTTATCATAACGGCCTTCAACAAATGTAGCGGATCCCCTTTGCACACGCTCTAATTCTTTTATAATATCTTCCTCTACGGATCCCATATACTAGCGGTATATTCCAAATGAAGTCTGAATAAGACAAGTGTTAAATAGCTTCTTTCTCGAAATCTCTCATCGCATTTTCCTAGAACCCTTTTTACGAATCCTAATCTATGGTTTTTACACTAGTTATTTCCCTGATGTGTTCCCCCATGACGTCTTCGGTTATGGTGACGCCCAAGTATTTAATAGATTCCACGTTAGATGTTTTCTTTTCTTTGATGCAATAATCATTCCGGGAAAAGCTATTCATTTTCAAAAAGTTAATTACGGTGCATTTCTTCATATATAATTCTAGCTGCCAACTATCACACCAATCCTCTATCGCATTTAAATCCTTAGCTAAAGACTGACTGTATTCTTAATGTCTAATTTACTAATATACTACTCCATCATCTGCAAAAAGATGGAGCTTGCTATTTTTAACTACTGTATTCAAGTCATTTACGTAGAGAAGAAATATAATTGGGCCTATCACGCTTCCCTGGGGAACACCCGATGTAACTTTTACCTCCCCTGAGCTGCCACCATCTAACCCTTTGAACGCGTTCATGTAAGAAGTCTCCTATCCAGCCTACTATATTACTGTCTATCCCGTATGATGCTAACTTCGCGAGTAGTTTACTGTGGAGAACCTTGTCAAAGGCTTTTCTAAAGTCAAGAAACGCTGGGTCTACCTGTACGTACCTTCTCCGGAAAATAAAATATCATGAACAAAAAGACGTAATTTAGTTTCGCAAGACCGTCCCTTTCTGAACCCATGCTGGTTTGTTACCAATAAATTCTGGCTATCGAGGTGTCCCATTATTGATGTATGTATTATATGCTCTATAATTTTACATGATAGTGACGTTAATGATATTGGTCTATAATTACATTGCTGTTTTCTATCGCCACTTTTAAAAATTTGGGTCACGTTTACTATCTTCCAGTCTTTGGGAACCGCGTGTTCTTCTAGGGATTTGTTAAATATTACTTTAAGATACGGAGCCATTTTGAGAGGTAATTCTTTGTACACACGAGCTGGAATTTCATCTGGACCTGAGAACTTCTTCGGACTAATGTTTTTTAGTAAGGATACGATTCCACTACAAGATATATCGATCGGGGGCATTGGTTGCTGAAATCGGTTTGGTATGGTTTCGTGCAAACTACGCTGAGATTGATTATAAACGTTCTGAAATAAATAATTCAACAAATTAGCCTTATCTAAACTGGAAGTTGCTATTTCACCCCTATCATTTTTCAAGGAGTTAACCGTTGACTTTTTAGTTCCCTGCACTTCCCTAACATACGACCAAAATGCTTTCGGATTTCCCATCTAGTTGTTATCAGAGAACTTTTCTCTTGAAATCACTAAACGCTTTTCTATGGGCTGTTTTTGCGGCTGCTTTACAAATTTTATAGTGTTCAATAATATTTTTAGATCGCTATTAGCTACATTTTTCTTCAATTTTCTTAGTTTATCGTGGCTAACTCGTTGGTGTTTTAAACATTTTCTAACCACCGCTTTGTACCACCTTGGTTCCCTATTCACACTCTTATGCTTATGAGGTTATCTGTTGATAAGTGACCGCGTAATTTGGAGGAACTCTTTCCATGTGTTGTATGTATCAATTTTTTTGCTGATGTACTTGAATTTTTCAAAAGAAATATGTAAGTCACGCCTAAATCCGTTAAAAGCTGCTCTGCTTAAAAGGTAAATCTTTCTTTTTCTTTAAAATATTTTTCTGTATTGAAGGAAAATTTAACTTGTGCTAACTTGTGGGCACTTATTCCATTGACTTATTCAACTTAAGTTATTTTTCAGGGATGTTTGCGGCAAGTAAATCTAGAACCAGAGCATTATACCCTCTATTAGGCAAGGTTAATATTTGATGTAGTGCGTACGATACGAACAGATACAATGACACGCAGATTTATTGGTCCCTACCCCCAGACTTATCACTACATGTTTTCTAATATATCGATGGTGTATTGAAATCTCCTCCTAAAATAATCTGTCGATCCTTGCTATCGGAATCAATGGACCTGATCTTTTCTTGAGTTATAATACGGAGTGTACATCGGAATGGGGTGGTCTTTAGAAGTCACAAACGTATATTACTTTCGAATTAGCATATCGAATGGAACACCATACACTTTCTATTATATTATCGGGAATCACTTCTATTTTGCTGACTATTGTGTCCTTAACTGCTATAAATACTCCCCCTCCCGATCGACCCTCTCGATCTTTCCTGGATACCCTAAAATTTACGGCAAAAATTTCACTGTCAGCAATCTCGTTTGTTAACCAACTTTCCGTTCCTATAATAATGTCAGAATTAGTACTCTCTATAAGGTGAAGGGATTCGGGTATCTTGCTTGTTAAACTACGACAGTTAACTACCAATACCGAAAATTCCTCTATTTTAATATGGCTGCTTATTGTATTTGTGGGGTTTCTGTTTTCTAAATTACTGGGAAAATTAAGGTTTAGAAATGTATGGGTGTTATTTTGATGTATATGATTTTCCTTATTCTGTTCTTCCTTCCGTCCCGCTAAACTTAAACTGTGTTGTCTGATCAACTCGTTATTCTTTCCAGAATGGTAGGTTATTTAATGGCCCAGTATTTTACCTACTCATTACCCTACTCTTTATCCTAAAATAGGCCTACAGTGCTCGAATATCATATTTCCTTCACGCCTGGCCGCCTCAGCCGTGTAATGTATCCCAGAGCGATTTAGGGGCCTCCTAAGCGAGCGGAGCGTCGGCCGAAGGTCAACGAAGTTGGCTCCAATATCCATGCAGAGTTGACGGAGCCTCTCGTTTATGCCTTCTACTCGGCTCCAAACGAGAGGTCCCCGATCAATCCTCGGGACAAGACTGGAAATCGATAGCGCCATTTCAACGCCCGCGATGCCACTTACCCGTTTCACCTCGGAGTTCAATTCCCTGAAGGAATGAAGAATCTCCTCGGATCCATGGTCCATGGCATCGTTGACACCTACGTGTGCCACGACCCGCAGCCTAGAGCACTTCGTGCCCCTAACCGCCGCTCCTATCGCCTGCGTCACCTGAGGAACACCGCCGCCAGGGATGCACCAGGCCGACAGGCTCTCGCTCACACCCTCGCGGCCTGCCCTTTCTCGCAGTGGTACCATCACACGGCGGACGTTACTACTACCTATCACTAACATTCCCCCTTCCCACTCTGACGGCTCCTCCTCGGTAGAGCTCACGGAGCAGCGACGTGGCTGGCTACGGGAATCTCGGCCACATCCATTGGAAGTGCCTGAAACTTATAACTGTGACATGTTGATCCTGCTGGGGAAAGAAAAGGGCTAAGCATCGCATCACATCTCAAACTGTAAACAAAATTCTGGACGCATGACAAAGGTATTGTGTACGATATCTATTTGGGAAAATGGTGAATTTTAACGTTATAGTGTAAACTCACCAGGCATTATAATGGAGATTGAGTAAGCTTCGAAATGCTTGAGATTTAAGGAAATGATAGGTGAATTTCACCAGCAAATGTTCGATCACTTAGTGAGTGCAGTGTCGGCTGGCATCTTAAACTATTAAGAATTAAGAAAACAGAGAAAATACGAAAAGAAAGAGAAATGATTGGAAACAGCCAATCGGGAGTGACCTAAGCAGAGCCAATCAGGAGAGATCTGAGCCAAGACAAGAGGGTATATATACCCCACATTTTTTCTTCGACCCAATACTGATACTGCAGATTTTTACGGGTTTCCCTGCACCTCGGTCAAATGCCGGACCATTAGGCACTCCCGTAAACCAAACATGATAGCAAGAACGATGAAAACTAAAATTGAAAAGACCATAGACAGATAAAACAAAACCCTGAAAGGGATAATCAAATCCTAGAACAGGGCTCCCCAATATTTTTTATTTATTATTGTTTGTTATTGTTATGAGAGATATATATTGTATTTGTTATTGGGGTAAATAAACGCATTGTGGCTTGACTTGACTCCGACCCACTCACTCGCTCGTTCAGCGATCATTTAGTCTCACGGCACCAGTTCCTAACATCACATATTGTAATCCATCAGTGTCATTCCCTTAAGAATTACGCCACTAGGATGTGGAAGGCATACCGAATAAAGTTATAATCGATCGTTTTAGCATAACAATTTAGGAATAGGTTTAGTGGCCGAAACATCAAGCAAGCACTAATACATTTTCTGGTTCATGGTAGTTTTCTGGGGGGCAGACCAGGTAGAAGGTCATTAGCGAGGGTCTCTGCTCGCGATCGTCCTAATCCGGACCCTCGCTCGGCTTCGACCCTCATCAGCGACCGGACTCTCGCGGCAAGGGGCCGCGGGTTCGAAACTGACCGCGTGCAATACGATGTTAAAAGTTATTAACTATTTAAATGAGCAACAATTTATTACCGCCATTGTATCACACGTTCTAAGAGAATTACGGGCGTCTTTTGATCGACGTTCTACGATAAAAATTAACGTTTTTCAAGAATCCTTCAGAAATGTGCCGTTCACACTTGGCAACGTTGCATTTTCTGGAGGTTAAACGCGGTGGTTTTAGACAGCTAAGAGCGTTGATAGAGGGAGATCTTGATGGAATAATGTAATCATAACTGTTGAAGCATAAGTTTTAACATGTTAAAGCAGTTTAATACATTTTAACTATTGAGTGCTTGAAATACATTAAAGTTATTGCCTGGAAGATGCCCTATTTGTTATGTTTGGTATGTTATTAATCGATACATTCATCCATTCTGCTAACTTCAACAGTGAATGAAATTATTAAAAATAGTGCGATACTTTTTCGAACTTATTTAAAGTTTCTTACGCCATTATCAACTCCCAAGGATTGACTAGTAACAATAGCGAATCTGCGTGAACTCTCGGTCGCGTAAATGTTGACGTTTTTTAGCCTTCGATAGCGTTTGTTTCTCTGAATGTGTTAAGAGTTTATTTTAGCATATTTTCAGGGAACGAAATGAACAACAAATCATGGAAAAAAACATTCGAGACGTTTAAATATAAATTTTCAGGAGAGGAAGTATTGTTTCTACTGTGATCTTCTGGTCCCTGCCATTAACTCGCGCGCAACTAGTCTGCTACATGGAAGCATGCTAGACAATAGATCTAGCCAATACACAATATCAATATGGTTTATATCTACATAGTATTAAAGGGAAAATTGGTTACAATATCGTTTATCTACGTATTTTTATCTTCATTTACCTACAATGAACGGGTTTGTACTGTTAATACGTGCAGCATGCATTGCAGACTACTCTAGCAATATCTCACCTACCTATCCCTTTGCTATGCTGCTTATTGTGTTCTCTTACAGTACGGGGGAAAAATGATATTTTGAGTCTATCGGTGCGACAACCAATCTCTCTTACGTTGTTTACCTGGTTTAATCGAGCATAATACGCTGGTGTTTTTAAAATATGCTTAACATCTTCACTAAAGCCATGCGATCAAAAATTCTCAAATAGATTTAAACTTTACTTTAACCTACGCTCTTATAATGATTCCCACCCTAATTCTTCTACTAATTCTAAAACGCTACAAAATCTATCGTAACACCTTTTAACGAACCTAGCTGCTCTTCGCTGAACACTTTCTAGCTCTAACCAAACCTATTTCATTCGGATACCATACACGAGCTACATGATTAATTGCTGGCCTGACTAGTGAAAAGTAACATCGCCTTATTGTCTTCTCATCAGTTTCCAAGTAATCTTTTTATAAATCCTAGCTTTCTCTTGTCTCGGCGGCATATGTGTCTTCCCTACGATAAATATTTAGGGATTGTTACACCTAAGTTCCTACTTATGGCTTCAACGCTTTCAATTTTCGAGTCACTAACGCTATAGTATCGCTCTATCGAATTATTCCTCTTCAAAAATGTAATAATTACACACTTTTTAAGGCTAATTTCTAACTGCCATTTACCGCACCACTGAGATAGATATGCATCTAAATCCTTGATAAGTGATTCTCTATCTTCTTTTGTTAAACCCCTGTGAACTACCGCCTAGTCTGCAAAAAGTCTAAGCTTACCACTAACTACGGTAACCAAATCGTTTATGTATAAAAGAAATAGAAGCGGTCCTATTACACTACCCAGAGTACTCCCGATGTGACTCTGATTGTGTCCGACATTATACCATCTATAATAAACCTTCTCTCGCCTACTTAAGAACTCTTTTACACACCACACAACGTCTTTATTTTTAACAATTCTCTCTAACTTCAAGATTGATTCGTTATGAGGAACTTTGTCGAATATCTTTTTATAATACCTCACGATTCTTCTTCTCATATCCTACTTGATGGTGGGCCAGAGGTTTTCAATGTACTGAGTTGCGTTTCCTTATCCCCGGGCTTCACGAAATGTAGGGAAAGATAAATAGTGTCGTGGATGTACCCTAATTCATTTAATCCGGAGTAACTCCTCAACACTCTCTCAACATTTTTATACAACTGCCTTCACGAAGCTCTGAATTGCCATGAGATGTGCTCTTAGCCTGCTTAAAGAGAAGAGATCATGGAGAGGAACGAACAGAGGTTATTTGCAATTGCGGAATTCGAGAATCATTTTGATAACGTGGATAGCAATTCAATGCTTCAATTTAGCTTGGAATTCTTTTCAGAGTTCCAAGCTGAATTTGAATTCTGAAAGGAATCTTAAGACACGAGGGCCAGATGAAGACAATTGAATTGGGAATAGTGAGTGGCAAATGAAGGTATGAGATATATGGAACACTAAGGTATGTGAAAGAGAGGAATTAAATTAATATGAAGAGGTTGGCCGATAGAATAATCGAGTGGAGGGGTGTGTCAAACCAATCCTAGGATTGTTTGCCGAAGATGATGATGATAATTAATATATTAAGTCGGGGGTAAAATATATACATATACAAGAAGATCTGAGATGGTATTGATGAGATAAACAAGATGAGAGAGATAGATTGTCCGATAGATGTTTCCATGTAGTTGTATCTAGCAGCTCTTAGCTGTTTGCCAGTAGTGCATGTTTTACTCGTACTGATAGATTCAAAATCCCAATTTTGCCCACACTATAAGGGATTTGTTATCTACATCTACGTAATACTACTACTACTACCATGTTACTATTCCTTTTTTATGCATGATATGTAGTGCATGTTTGGTGAGAAATCACCCCCTGCCACACACCCTTGAGGTGGTTTGCAGGGTATTATGTAGATGTAGATGAATACCCTGCGAGCCACCACTAGGGTGTGTGGCAGGAGGCATAAGAGAACAGAATAGGCAGCATAGCAAAGGAATAGTAAGGAGAAATATTTTAGAGTAGCTTTGTAGTCATGTAGTGATGATGCAGGTATTAACAACCAATCCCTTATTACTATGTACATACAAATAATCTAGTTGCCTGAGACCCTATAGTAGCATGTTTGCATGTTTACAGTGCATGCTTGGTGATTTCACCCCTTGCCACACATATAAAATAAAATCCTCCCGGTGGCTTGCAGGGTATCGTATAGATGTAGATGTAACAAATGTTCACAAATCCAGCTCATCTCCTCTGAATTTTAATTAATTCTTTAATAATCCGTTTTTCCTCGGGTTCCAAATAAGGAAGACATATTTTACCTCCTTTAGTGTTTGTGCTTTGCCCATGTGCGGAGAAAACTCATCTATTGCAACACATCCTCGAGGATAGTCAGTACTGAACCGAACTGACAGATTTAAAATGTCCTTTTTTCCTCGTACAATTAGGGATATGAATAACGGTAAATATATCCAATAAGAGTGTAGCAATGGATAACATTGGTAGCTGCATGTTGTTATAAGGACTTGAAGTTAACCCAACTAACAGCATGTTTTTGTATGTTTGCTTTGCTATTTTTATCTTTTATTAAATAGTGTAGTTTAGAACAGTATATTAATACTAATACTTTTTTATGCATGATATGTAGTGCATGTTTGGTGAGAATTCACCCCGTGCCACACACCTTTATGGTGGCTTGCAGGGTATTATGTAGATGTAGATGTAAATAATAATATAGATGCCAAATCGATTACAGGTTTTAGAAAACGCCTTTTTAACATCATCAATGAAATCCTTTTTGAAATGCCAAGGATGCAACTTGTCAGTTGTCAGTCCGCATTTGGTATATGCTCTGGTGTGCATGGAAATTTGGAAGTTTCTCGACATTCATAGACAGGTAGGCGTTGAATGGTCGGAAGGGGACAGCGGGGGGTTAATGGGAAGGGAAGGAAGCGATCGCGGAAAACGGACTCCCCACTGTCTCTCTTCTGCAAAAACTAGCCCTCTCTCCTTTCCCTTGGCCACTGGAGGCGCCTTCGGTGTCATTACATTGCTATCAGGGTAGGTACTTTTCCTCCAACTAGTATGCATGCTTGTTATTTCAAAGGACGCTTGCCGCCCCGATATAGTCGTAGCGTCATAGTTAAACGTGACTGTTATATCAAACTTGTTGCCATGGAGTACACATCCTCATCTACATAATACATCCACACGATACCCTGCAAGCCACCGCGAGGGTGTCTGGCAGGGGGTGAAGATCACCAAGCATGCACTACTAACATGCAAACAAGCAACTCTGCAAGCCACCATAACAGTGTGTGACAGGGGGTGAATTCACACCCCACACACACACCTTTCACATCCCTACCACACATACTCCTTGTGGCTCACAGGATATTATGTAGTAGTATATCTAATTTATAACCTGAAATTACTGAAATAACGAGGAAAGAGGAGGTAAGTGAATTGCTTAATGTATTTAGCGACGAAACAAAGAATTAGAGCAGAAGATACGTGGAGAGAATTTCGTGAGGTCGCCCGTAAAGTTGTCTAAGAATACACACCAAGCAAATTGAGAAGTATACAGTGCCAAAGTGGAATAACACGGATGTTATGAAATCATTTAAAGGGACAAAGGTTATGCCACGCTAGCATAAAGAATGCAAGACAGGGCCTATCGGTAGAGGAAAAAAAAGAGTTAGTTCAAAACAATAACAAATCGAAGCATTAGTAAGGAAAGCATGTTGTCAAGCGTCATCGTACTTCAAAAGCAAGATGTTAGGAGAATATATAGAGAGCAATCCTATAGCGTTTTGGTCATATGTGAGAGAGAGAACTTCAGGGAAATAGGTCCACAGTAGGTACACACACTTAAAAACGATAAAGGAATCAGAGTCACCAGCAAAGTAGAAAAAGCCAATACTTTAAACACCTTCTTCCAAAGCGTATTCAACTCATCGTGACACAAAGCAGTGGAACTACCACCGAACACATTCTGTGAGCAATTGCCCGAAATTGTTATTTCATGTCGCGGAATAGAGTAAATAGAGAACAGTACCCAAGGATTGGAAAGTAGCTAACATTACACCTATATTCAAAAGCGGTGATAGGGAAGAACCCAGTAACTACAGACCCATTTCACTCACGTCAATCTCTTGTAAGATATTTGAGCACATAGTAGTCAGTTATATCATGGGGCATTTGGATAGTCAGAGATTGCTTATAAACAGCCAACATGGGTTCCGGAAAGGTAGGTCTTCCGAGACACAATTAGCTTTATTCGTACATGATATTTTATTCCACGGCGAGAACAGTACTGGAGTTTTTTGATTTTTAAAAAGGCATTCAATAAAGTTACTCATGATAAATTAATCTTGAAATTAGGGAGTTTTGGTATAAATAAATACGTTGTATGCTGGGTAAAAGAATTCTTAAGTGGCAGAGAGAAGAGGGTTGTCATAGATGGTATCATGTCGGACACAATCAAAGCCACGTCGCGAGTTCCCCAGGGTAGCGTAGTAGGTCCGGTTTTATTCCTTTTATACATCAACGATTTGAGTACCGTAGTTAATAGTAAGCTTAGACTTTTTACGGACGATACGACTTTTTACGTAGTGTATAGGGGTATATCAAAAGAAGACGACAGGTAATCGCTTAGCAACGATTTAGATGCAATTCAAGAGTGGTGCGACAAACTGCAGTTAGAACTTAACCTTAAAAAGTGTGTAGCTATCAATTTTTGGAAAAGGAATAATTCGTTAGAGCGATCTTATAAAATTAATTACGCGAAGGTCGAAAGCGTTGAAACCATTAGATATTTAGGTGTAACAATCACTAAAGATTTATCGTGGGGAAGACACATCCGGGAAATATGCGGCCGAACGCAGAGAAAGCTAGGATTTATAAAAAGAGTACTTGGGAAATGTGATGAGAAGACGAAAGGGCTATGTTGCTTTTCAATAGTTAGGCCCCACCTATAGTATGCAGCCAGTGTATGGGATCCGAATGAATTAGGTTTGATCGGAGAACTAGACAGTTTGCAGCGTAGAGCAGCTAGGTTCGTTAAAAGGTGTTACGATAGGTTGAGTAGTTTTTCAGAATAAAGAAAAGAATTAGGGTGGGAATCATTATCAGACTGTAGGTTTAAGTACAGATTAATTCTATTAGAGACATTTTAATCGGATAGCTTTACTGAAGATGTTAGGCAATATTAAGAACTCCAGAGTATTATCCTAGATTCGACCAGATAAACAAGATGATAGAGATAGACTGTCGTACTGATAGATTTAAATTGGCATTTTACCCCGTACTAAAAGAGAACAGAATAGGCAGCATAGCAAAGGGATAGGTAGGGGAAATATTGTAGAGTAGTTGTAGTTAATGATGCATGTATTAATCCCTTAATACTATAGATACTAACAATCTACTTCCATGAGACCCTATAGTTGCTTGTTTGCATGACGGTAGTGCATGCTTGGTGATCTTCATCCCCTGCCACACACCCTCGCGGTGGATTAGAGAGTATCGTGTAGATATGCATCTACATAATACCCTGCAAGCCACCACAAGGGTGTGTGGCAGGGGGTGATTTCTCACCAAACATGCCCTACATATCATGCATAAAAAAGGAATAGTATTAATATAGTAGTCAGAACTACACTATTTAAAAAAGATAGAAATTGCAAAGCAAACATGTAAAAACATACTGTTAGTAGGGTTAGCTTTAAGTACTCATACCAACATGCACTTACCAATGCTATTCATTGCTACTCTCCGATAGGACATATTTACCGTTATTCGTATCTCTAATAGTGCGAGGGAAAAAGGACATTTTGAATCGGTCAGTTCGGCAATCAATTTCTCTAATTTTATGATTATGGTCCAGTCTGCCATAGTAAGTTGGGGTTCGCAAAATAATTTTAACATCATCACTGAAAATATTGCCTTGGAATTTGTTTAAGAGATTATGTCTAAATTTCAACCAGCGATATGACAATGATTCCCATTTCAATTCATTTAATAGACTTGTTACGCTAATATAATTATCGTATCGTCCCTTTACAAATCTTGCCGGTCTTCGCTGCACACAAAATGTAGATGTAGATGAAAATGTTAGGCAAATATTAAAAACACCAGTGTGATTAGATTAAACTAGATAAATAACGGAAGAGAGATAGATTGTCGCACCGATGGCTCAAAATGTCATTTAACCCCCGAATTGTAAGAGAGCACAATAAGCAAAAGAATAGGTAGGGGAAATGTTTTAGACTTGTCTGTAGTGCAAGATGCATGTATTAACAGCCAATCCCTTATTACTATGTAGACCTGCTGCCTGCCGTTCAGGCACTTCTCATAAGTATTTCTTATGCAGAGAGAAGGAAATTGCTATTTTATAAATAGAGAAATCAGTGTCGATCTGATTATTTTTGTACTTTTTTCTACACCATATTTTCATTATATGCTGTCTCCCACTCACAAACATCATGTTTTTCTGCACCACAAACTGCTAAAAATCCAAAACTACTACCAAATGTTACAGACAGAGAATCCACACTCAACGCACCAAACCTCACTCTTTTAACTCAAAACTTGATAGAGAGCAAAACAAAACGGATACTGAATGACTGACTAAGTTTCATTTCAAGCAATCAGCAGTTAAAATGTATTAAACTGCTTTAACATGTTAAAACTTATGCTTCAACAGTTATGATTACATTATTCCATCAAGATCTCCCTCTATCAACGCTCTTAGCTGTTTAAAACCACCGCGTTTAACCTCCAGAAAATGCAACGTTGCCAAGTGTGAACGGCACATTTCTGAAGGATTCTTGAAAAACGTTAATTTTTATCGTAGAACGTCGATCAAAAGACGCCCGTAATTCTCTTAGAACGTGTGATACAATGGCGGTAATAAATTGTTGCTCATTTAAATAGTTAATAACTTTTAACATCGTATTGCACGCGGTCAGTTTCGAACCCGCGGCCCCTTGCCGCGAGAGTCCGGTCGCTGATGAGGGTCGAAGCCGAGCGAGGGTCCGGATTAGGACGACCGCGAGCAGAGACCCTCGCTAATGACCTTCTACCTGGTCTGCCCCCCAGAAAACTACCATTAACCCATTTTCTTACCACTGGATACTAGGATTTGGAAGACAATGAATATAAAGTTATAATCGATCATTTTATTATAACAATTTAGGCATAGGTTTAATGGCCAAAACTTCAAGCAAGCACTAATACGTTTTCTTAGCACTGGATAACTTCCTCCGAAATGACGTTTGAAATAAAACCATCAACATTCCACAAAACATAACGCAATTACTCGATTCAAGGGACCACCTTGCCGGGAACCTGACCCCCTTGGAGGATAGGATGGTTGGCCTTCAAAGCTTTCATTTCCCTGTACCATCTCACAAAATCTTCCGGCATACAGAAATCCTAATCTTGTTAGCTAGCTCTGCAATTTTTGTGCATGGGCAAGGATACCCGTTCGACCCTGTACCATTTATGTTACTAATATTATAAAGCAACACTGCCTAGTTCACGGATTTGGTTTCAGCAAGTAAATGAAGGTTCGTGAGTTCTATTAAAAACATAAGCCCAAAACGCCATGTCCATATTAACTATCCAAGTAATTCTGGGTGATATGGATAGAGGCGTGGAGCTTTTGTTTCAAATATTATGTTCCACTTGGGTTCCAAAACATAACAAGAAATAAAGGCCTATCCCCCAACAAATTTATTATTATCATTATTAAATTTACGACTGCATTTCCTTCGCTTATTGCAGTGCCATGTCAGCTCACAGCCTTATTGTCAACGGCGAATTTTTTTCCAATTGGTGAACAATAAATTTTTCATCACTTTAAGGAAGTTAAGGATCGGTTCCATTACTCGAATGAATGCCAAAAAGTGGTTTTACTTCTCATATTAGGTATATCTTCGGTAACAAATAAGTATTATCAAAGTTTTATCCTCGAGAGCGAGGAAGCCGGCCAACAGACATTCAATCACCTTTCTAGGAAAATCAATATATACATCTATTAAGTATAAAAAATTTCATGCGTCATTTATGCAGGCAATATTATTAATTTGTTAGTCATTGGAATAAAATTTCATAACAGCCCAAATGCAAGGAGTGGAGGGGAAAAGTTAATTTTATATTCTACCGAATATTAGGTTTTCATTTGATGTCACCGTAACACACCAATAGAATAAAAGCCCAGGAGGAGAGCAAATGGCTTCTCGGGACATCAATGAATGAATGGTTTGCAACAGTTTTCTATAGTGTCATCGTTGATGACTCATGTTAGTTAAACCTTTAGGCTTCATGAAACGATAATTTGTACCATCGATACCGTTGGGCGCAATGGATTTCCTGGGGTCACATTTTCCCATCTAATTCTATAGCCATAGCGGCTGAATATTTCCTTATCCATTGGTGTAACGCGATTACACCAGCGCGCGTTCTATCTCGTCAGATGATTACGAGCCACGGTGACTCTGCGAGAAGCAGAGCAACAGAGGAATTGTAGATGGAAATTAATCGAACGGTGAGTGGAACTGAAAGTGAACGCGGAATTCGAATTTTAGCGTCCTTATTATTACTTGATCAAAATGCATAACAGAGCTGGTGACATGCTATTCCTAATTTCACCGAGAAAGAATGAATCGTAGTGAAGCTCATCCACATAAACGCAAGTCGATGAATATTTACGCATATGCCACTGGCTTCGCCGGATCAACGAAGGAGAAAATTCGATTACATCTCCTCTGGTTACATAAGCTGTAACGTCTTTACGCGAAATATTAAAACTATTTGAATTTGCATTTCTGTGTCGTAAACATGGTAGCAATTTTCTACTAGACTTTGTAGTTCAAATCTGAATCATTATTTTTCAATTGTTGGCGAGGTGCTTTAATGGCTGATTTCAACAACCATAGCCAATTTCCGTCTATCTTGATTCGTTGATCGTCAAATTTTCCCATTTGGTGAAAAAGCTCATAATTGTATATTAGTTCTCAATCCACTGATAGGTTTCAACTTAAAAGTAGAGCCCACGTGGACCACATATTCTGGCGTTGTTTAAGGTATTAAAGTACAAGGTATATGCACGATAAATTAGGTGCGAGTTTACAGTTTTCAGTTTTGATATTGTTAAACTAAAAAATCTACAGTCCCGCCTAGCGTCTGTGTTAACTCTTTTGAATACAAATTTTCTCAGACAACGAATCTTATAGAAAAGTATATGTATGATAAAACCAATCATATTTACAATTCCAAAGCCAACTCGGTGAGAAAACAATATTAAAAAATTCAAATTTTCTCCAGTGTGCCATATGCAAGTCTTTGCCTCCTTTCAAAGAATAAAATCTAAGGCCAGGAGCTGTGATGGATTCCCAATGGCCTTCATTAAAAAAATTACCTAAAACTACTCCCATTCCTCATGCCATATATCACCAACATTTTCAACTCATCAATTCCTTGAGAACAATTTCCCATTCGGTGGAATGGTGCTGTGATCAAACCAATCCATAAAAAAGACAAGTTCTTCTGAAGAAAAAGAATTCCGTCCAAATTCATCTCTAACAGTACCTTCAAAAGCCTTCGAAAAACTAATTACCGAACAAATTACAGATTTAATTAAAGTGAGTAATATACTCGATCCATTTCAATCCGGTTTCCAAGAAATACAAAGCACTACCTCAGCTCTTCTACAAATTACTAATGACTTTAGAAGATCGATGGACAATAAAGAGCTATCATAGATAGTAATTCTTGATTTCAGCAAAACTTTTTGATTCAATTGACAGAGATATCCTTAGAACAAAAAAAAGAGGAATGGGATTGTTTTCCTCAGAAGTAAATTGCTTTACAACATACCTATCCCACCGGAAACAGAAAGTAATATCAAATAAATCATGCTCCTTAGGGGCCGACATATCTCGAGGAGTACCACAAGGCTCTATCCTCAATCCTCTTTTATTTTCTCTTAAAAATAATGATTGCCCATTATTGCTCAGATTATACAAACACCAATATTATGCTGATGATTTTCCAATATATTTACATTTGACTGTTGACAACTCACGTAATATTTGGAAACCATCAATAATGATCTTGTCTCACTCACTCAGTGATTCAATCCGAAGGTTGGTTTGGATATGATCTTGTATAAATTCATAATAAGGACCAAATACAACTTCTTAGCAAATACTCCTAACAAATCAGAAGCTATCATAATTGGATATCCGAAATTCTTGCATCAATTAAAACATGTGAAATTCTAACCTTACAAATAAATGGTCATCCAATTGTTAGTCGCAAGGCAGTAAGAAATTTAAGAATATTCGTAGATTAAAACCTATCATGGTCGTATCATGTAAATACTATGTGTAAAAACTTCAAGAAATCATTGCTTGCCGTTCTCATATTGAGGAAAGTGATTCCCACATCTCTTAAGGCACAGCTGGTTTTGGCGTCTTAACACATTTTGACTACGCCGATATAGTTTTTTAAGGTTTATCACATGAACCGTCTCTAAAATTTCAACGATATACGAATTCTTGCATCAGGTTCATTTAAATTCTACATCTACATAATACCATGGAAGGAAACATAAAGGGGCATTGCAGGGGGTGAATTCATACCAAATATGCATTACGTATCATGGATGAAAAAGGATAAGTAATAACATACTAGTCTAAATTTCTTAATTTAAAAAAGATAAAAATAACAAAGTAAGCATACAAAAACATGTTGTTAGTTATGCTAGCTTAAACTCCTTATACCAACATGAAGCTACCTATGCTATCCATTGATACTCTTGTATCTATGCTATTGGATATATTTACCTCTATTAATATCCCTAATTGTATGAGGAAAAAAAGATATTTTGAATCTGTCAGTTTGACAATCCATTTCTCGAATTTTGTAATCATGGTCCAATCTACCGTAATAAGTTGGAGTTAGAAAAATATTTTTAACGCCGTTTGTGACAATATTATCTTAGAATTCATTTGAGAAATTAAGTCTAAATTTCAACCAACGATCCTACAATGATTCCCATTTTAATTCATTTAATAGACTGGTTACGCTAATGTAATATCATAACGACAGTTTACAAATGTTGCCGATCTTCGCTGCACACGTTCAAGTTCATTATTTCCTATTTCGTATGAGTCCCAAATACTGGCAGCGCATTTCTATCTATCTAGTAGCATGAAAACTTTTTATGTAGTATGTTTCCATTTAGTAGCTTGTTTGCATATCAACAGTGAATGCATGTGATCTCCACTCCCTTCCGCACACCCTCGCGTTGGATTGCAGAGTATCGCGTAGATGTAGGTTAGACGCGTCGGGTTGGTGCCTAGAAGAAGTCTACACTGAATTATGCC
This sequence comes from Platycnemis pennipes, assembly GCA_933228895.1. Classification (NCBI taxonomy): domain Eukaryota; kingdom Metazoa; phylum Arthropoda; class Insecta; order Odonata; family Platycnemididae; genus Platycnemis; species Platycnemis pennipes. The sequence continues at coordinate 98,901,001 of OW121846.1, read as the reverse complement.
CATGGGCACGAAGTATTTGGAGAGTCCCGAGAAGGAAAGCCTTCTACATTGCACCTGTAACTCCATCCGCTCCCGTCCTACACGCTAGGATGCACTTGAGATTGTCCTTCAATGAGCTCATGACACCACCAAGCACGCCCATGATGAGAAGTACTAATGTCACATAGTATTCCGCGTAGGTAAATTTGCCGGTAATTTCAGAGCAGATGTTGATATTCGGTCTTTTTTTCAATTTCATTCGCTGCCATGTTCGTTTCGGCCGGTGACAAAAACTATATCCCAAACAGTTCTATCAATGGCATACGAGAGATTGTCGAGGAGAACGATATCAGGCTTCGTCACCTCCAAAAGCCTGGTGGTAGGGAAGGAATAATTCCACCAGATCTTACACTTATCATTCTCCACGACGGACTCGATGTTTCCAGGGGCGTAATGCAGCACCGGATTCTCATCTATGCCGTAATTGTGTCTGAGGTGGTAATCCGCAACACCCGCAGAGCCCTGTTATGCCGGCTTATCTATGCGTTCTTCGCATGAAAGCTGCAGCCGGAGAGTAAATTTCCTAAAGTCTCCGGCTGCCTTTGGCACGCTCTGCATCTCATTTCCGTCAGGTTTGCCCCAACGATGAGGCGACGGTACACGAGGGTGATTATGACATCATCTTGACACGTGAGCACGAATCCCTCGGTTCCGGACTTCAGACCTGCGGTGCGCAGGAAGACGAATTTTAGGTCCTTCGATAGCCTGTGCGTTTCCAAGTTTCGAGAGAAACTTCGATTCATGGGCTTCTCGGTGTGCTTGCGGAGTAAGGTCTTTTGCTCCACTTCCTTATTTGGAACTTTAACACTTCTGCCTTCAGCGACAAGATTGATCTATATTATTATTATTATTATGAGTTTCGTCACCCCCTAATGTCTGGGAAATTACTCAAATTCTAGAAATCAGAGGGCTCAATCAATCGATGACGACATGTTAACCTGAGACTCAAAGTAAAGCCTATTGGACATCGATCTACCCATTATTAAAAGAAAATGCACAGAAACTCTTGTAAACATGAGTGACATTATCACTAAATATAAAAGTTTGCGCAGCATTTATGACGTACACTATTCATTTCAATAAACTTTGGAACCTAGTACCGGTAACGCCGGTAACGGAAATATAAAAGAAGAGTATTATGTAGGGATGGCAAATAAATTATCAAATGTGTCCATGATGACTTTGGACCTTTAGCGCCAAAGATATTTACAGCCGCGTTTCCAGATAGGAACTCAAAACATTTTTCTTCGCCTTCAGTATGGAAAAAATTCAAACATTTTGAAATATATCTCACTCCCTTCGGTTGTAAAGGGCTCAAAATATTCGATGTCACATAATTCATTGAATTCCTATAAGACGATTCATGTTTACGGAGGCATTCTACGCATGGGAAGAGAGGCCAGCATGAAATTCCCCCGGTAGACATGCCCAGACAATCCTCTTAAAATACAGCTTCCGCTCAAATTTCCCCGAACAACGGGAGCATCAATATGTGCCGTGGACGTTGGGACTCGCGTGAGGTAACCTTCGGCTTGTGGCATTTCGGCCGGAAAGGTCCGCGGACCACCGGCGGGAGTCCAGGAGGAAAGGGAACGAAGACTGGGAGAGAGAGAGTGAGACGACGGAGTTGAGGTTTAATGGGGAGATATTTATGCGCGCAATCCCTTCCCGGACGATTGTCATCATTTCCAGATGAAAAATCGCGCACTCCGCGTTGAAGGAAAAAAACATCATGACCTCTCCAAGGGGGACATCTCGATTGACGATAGCCGACTCTAATGCCTCGTGATATAATCCCTGCTCGAGAGGAGCCAGTGTTAAAATGCCAACCCGACCGCCTAACCACTCCGGGATCCAGGCGCAGGTTCACCCTCCAAGGAATTGTGGCCAAGAGATAAGGCCCAAGGGACCCACTCTCCCTATCCTTCTCTCACGTCTAGATGCATGAGTGGAAGGAGCCGGGATGAAGGGGAAGACTCATGGAGTACTTACGAGACGGTTGGACGCAGCGACGAGAATAGACCATTTGAGGAAATTTTGCGCCACCTATTCCGACGAAGATGGTCCCAAGTTCCCGACATTTCGACGCCGGGAGTCAAGCATTATGGTATCCCGTCCAAGAATTTCCATCACCATTCTATGTAAATAACGAGCAATGCACCTTAAATATGGTACTCCGTTATGAATCAGCTTAATATCAACATGAAATGTTTCATGTGTAATAAAAAATGACGAGACATTAGCCAAAAATTTCCAAAGAAAACCTCACTTTCGGACAAGACTATACATTTTTAAGTAACAATATTTTTTAAGGGCGAAATATTCATTTTTCGGCACGCTATTATAGCTAAATACATGTGTGGATTTCGTGCAAAAGAATTTATTTTAAACATCAAAATCATTTCCCTTTCAGCAGTTGCTTAGCGTAAATTGGCTCGGATTACATAACGTGCTTTTTGGAAAATACAATACTATCGGGAAGTTTAAAACACATATTTTCTCCTGATAATACTGATCCACAATGAAACATGGTTGTGGAAAAACCAAATCACCCCTTGTTGTTTTATAATAAAACGTATACAAAAAAGTTAATCTAATAACATTAGAGTAATTTCATTGCCATCACTGCAATTGACCATTATATCTAAAAACTTTTAATGTGGTAGTAGTAGTACTGGAGGTCTTAGTTGCATGTCAGTAATGCATGTTTGTTGGTCTTCATGCCCCTGTCACAAACCCCTGCGGTGGCTTAAAGGGGTGCATGGATGTAGATGCAGGCTAGGTAAATGTAAGTCTAGAAGTATCCTACCATAGAGAAAAAAATTTCGAAAATGTCAAGAGTCATGTCAAATAGTACCTCGTTGATATAAGACATGTGAGGCCTTCGAGGCTTCAGCTATTCATTGAGCAGCTGAGATAGCATTGGTACCACTAGTGAAGGGAACCGACACCTAATATCATATCCGGCATATAGAAGTATAGCTTTGGAATGAAGAGAAATTTTTGACGAGTAAAATAAACGAATGGAACACCACTGTTGGCCCATTCTCGGCTTGAAAACACCTCAGAACAGCGTCTTCTTTGTTTGACTACTGGCTTTTATTAATTTAAGCAATATGTACGTGCGAATCATGAAAATTCTTCCTCAAATTAAAATTCCTGCCCTCGGTGCCTACGGAAAACCAGTACTGAAGACACAACACCAACCCAAGCTCCGGAGACGGTATCTGGTGGTGATGCAGATAACACTATGTGAAACTCCATCCGGAAGAAGCATTTCTCAGCCCTCTCCCCAGTGAATCATATGGAGTTCCTTGTGGAACGGAGGGGAACCAGTACGACATGACGTCAAAGAGGCAACGCCTTAGGAGATTGCTGACGGCTTTGTAGTCTCATCAGTGGAGGAGACAGGTGTCAGGAAGTTAGCCTCTTCGATACGGCTGGGGAGCGTTAAAAGTTTCCGAAGTGCAGGGGGTGGGGAAGGGGTGGCTGCCTGGGTTGTGTCGGATAGGAGGAGGAGGGTGGAGGGGGGTGGGTGGCAGAGGGAGGACATGGTGATCGCAGCTTGAGAGAAGAACAACTGCCAGCCCTGGATTGCATGAACAATTCCATCGATATAACATCAGTTCAATAGTCATAGCTGCATGTTGGTATAAGGACTTATAGCTAACCCAACTAACGGCATGTTTTTGCATGTATGTTTTGCTATTTTTATCTTTTTTTTAATAGCGTAGTTTTGAACAGTACCTATACAAGTACTGATCCTTTTTTTTATGCATGATATGTAGTGCATGTTTGGTGAGAGTTCACCCCCTGCCACACACCTTTATGGCGGCTTGCAGGGTATTACGTAGATGTAGATGTCACTTAAACCCGAATCTATGATTCGATTGAGTGACCTGCCTCACGACTCATTCGTCCCTCTAATATGCGACACACGACTCGATGTAAATGAATGACGCCGCAGTCGGTTACGCGAAAGTTTTTACAGCTCACGAGCCAAATGTCTACGAGAAAGATTGACAAGGCAATGAAGATGACAATAACACTCAAAGGTTAAATAATGAATCCTTAGCGGTTCTCATTATGGAAAAACTTAAACCTACGTCAGTAAATGTCATTGCCGGTATAAACGATGCATTCTGGCAACTAAAACGTTACTAAATTTCCGTACAAAATAATTTTTATCGCCTTTATTATTTTCACCATACCATTTTTTTCATCACCAGTGATGCACTTAATTCTCGAATTTCAGCGGTATCCCTTTAGCTATGCAAAACGCAAAGGTGTGCTACTGCTATAGACATCCACCCATTGTAGAGCAGAACTAAAAGAAAAAAAGACCAGGGAAGATACTTAACAAAAAAACTCAGAGCCAGTATGATTTCTCAGTGTGTAGTTAAAACCACTGTTGAGTGATATGGCTAATATTTTATAAGGAACGTGAAACTGTATGTTTGGAGCACATACTTTAAAATAAGTAATAATAAAGAATCTAACACGAAAAATTACGTTTAAGCTTAGATAGGAGTTTTATCTTTAACTAGCATTATTTTACATGAATTAAATAATCCTAGTTAAAAATAATTTGTAATACAGATAGATGAGATGTCGGAATGCCCGGAATATGGAATTAATATAAGTATTCGTTTGTAAACCGATGGAAATATCGAATTTCCTCAGGAATACAAATGGGGGGAATCGTAGCGTGCAAGTTTGAAGAAAGTAACTAACTACAGGAATAAGCATGAGTCATCTGGTTCCAAAATCTAGCCCTTGCTTATATTATTCATTAAGGGATCTTTTTATATAATATTTTCCTACTCATTTTCAGACTTATGACCACATACCTACACAAAGCTTACAATTCACATGCGAACGCAAGTCATAAAAATACTTAATAAACGGCGAGAGGTTGAAATCCACAGCTCACACAATTCACATCCGTACGCAAGACATAAAAATACTTAATAAACGGCGTAAGGTTGAAATCCACAGCTCAAACGTCTTATTGCAACCGTAGAAAGCTGAGTTAGCGTCATAACCGAGGAGGGCTCAGTCTACCGAGCCGAGCATTCGAAGCGACTCGCTGACCGATCAAGCTTCCCTTCATTCCCACCAAGCCGCCTCGAGGTCCTGGGGTCCCGAATAGAGGCCCGAGAGAATATCTCGAACGGGGAAAGGGAAGTGCTTGGAGGAGAGGGAGAGAGCGACTCTGACAAGGAAAGGGGAGGCGAAGCGAGGTGGGTGGGGGGTTGAGGTTTTTGAGGTCTGAAAGGGTGGAGGGAGCGAAGTGAGCGGCGGGCAGCGTGGCCTCATCTCGGGAGAGTGAGCGCCAAGGGGTGTATGAGTGACAGCCCCATTCTTTTTCGGACTCCTCTCTCTCTCTCGTCAGAATGAGTTCCCGGACCCCGACCTCATCGCCTCACTTACAAAATCATGGGTGAAGGTGGCGCGTCCGGCTTCTCCCACCTCCCCCCGATAAAAGGCCAGACTACACCAACTCGAGCCGAGCCCTTCCTTAACGTGTTCCCATCCTCCGCCCCCCTCCCACCCCCACGCCCCGCCGCTCCGGACCACGACGATTTGATGGGCGTGGGTGGCGTCCATTCAGGGTATATGTGCGCGTGAAGTGGAGATAATGCACGCGTGGCTGCTCCTCTCACGAAGACCACGGCACGTCCGCCGTTGCCACAGAGCGGGGAGCAGTGACAAACTTCCAAAAGATTCCTCGGATTCCCGCACCCCGACCTTAACGGACTTAGAGTAGACTGTAGTGCATGATGCATGTATTAACCACTTAAAGACTATAGATACTACCAATTTAGTTGCATGAGACACTATAGTTGCTTGTTTGTATGTTAGTAGTGCATGCTTGGTGATCTTCACCCCCTGCCACACACCCTCACGGTGGCTTGCAGCGTATCGTATAGATGTAGATGTAGATGACAATCTCACTCTAAAATTTAAAAAAAAACGGAAAAGTACTGGTAGAGATATCAGCACCATTACTAGGATAACTCTGTGACAAATTTCATTTTTATTAATGAATTCAAATGGTTCCCGAAAGCGATCATTTTTATAGCAATCACGTTCATCCTCAATAACCCATTTTTTTCTGTTAATTTTGTTGCAAAATTTGAATTTTCGTATTTAATGCAATGAAGCTAAATGGAAAAAGGTGACTTTTAGTCTCATTCTCGCCCCAATAAAGACACTTATCTATTTATCTACCCCGAGTAATACACAAAGAAAGAATGCAAATGTAACTGCAAGAAGAGACGTTGCAAGGTTCTTTTCCGCTCAGTAACTCTTCATGTCACCCCTTTAAATAGCATCGGCGAATGGATTAGGATTTCTCTTATCTAAGAACCTAGAGGTCTGTCTTACTCGAAGTAAGATTAATATTCTTTCCACATAACACAACGTACGCTAAAATTACGTTTTATTAGTTTCCAAACTCTCTCATACGGTTTTATACTCTATAGGGTATGTATAGGGTATGGTATGTCGTAGATATAGATATAGACCTTCCTCTTAAACAAATTCAAAGACCATATTTTCAGTGATGATGTTAAAAATATTTTGCGGACCCCAACTTACTATGGTAGACTGGACCATAATCACCAAATTAGAGAAATTGATTGCCGAACTGGCAGATTCATAGTATCCTTTTTTCCTCGTAGCATTGAATATGTATTGAAAGTGGTATATGAATAACGGTAAATATATCCAGTACGAGTGTAGCAATGGATAACATTGGTAGCTGCATGTTGGTATAAGGACTTAAAGCTAACCCAACTAACAGCATGTTTTTGCATGTATGCTTTTCTATTTTTGTCTTTTTTTAAATTGTGTACCTTTGAACAGTACCTATGTAAATGGTAATCCTTTTTTATGCACGATATGTAGTGCATGTGTGGTGAGAATTCACCCCCTGCCACACACATTTGTGGTGGCTTGCAGGGTATTATGTAGATGTAGATCAGTACATTTCTGCGAGATGACTGGAGGAAAGAGTTACCTTATAAATGCTCCTCATCACTGGCTGGCCAATCTTCCAAACAAGGGGACGCAACGTACAAATGTAATGGATTCCATGATATCTTACCTGAAAAGAAAGAATTATTCAATGTTGATCAGAGATATTTTAACACTGGGCTCGAATACAGGTTCAAATGGGTAAACGTTTTGAACATTACATACTTACAGTGTACACTACATATTTCTACTTATAGTGTTCACTACATACTTCTATATCATACTAGAGAATCAAGCATTTTTTCACCTTCCTAGTGGCTTGTTATCGGAGGAGGAAAAACCGAAATACAAGGGAATTTTTGCCATTATAATCAGTCGATATTAGGTAAGTTAGCAACCGAAGGTATAAATGGTAAAGATAAACCGTTGTCGGTATTAGACTGCTTTCAGCGAAAGCACTCTTACCAAAATACTATAGATACTAATAATCTAGTTGCATTAGACCCTATAGTTGCTTGTTTGCATGTCGGTAGTGCATGCTTGGTGATCATCACCCCCTGCCACACACCCTCGCGGTGGCTTGCAGGGTATCGTGTAGACGTAGAAAGGAGGAAAGGGGTTACGGTATCCTATCCAACGGTCAGCTTACTGAAGTTTAAGTGCTCACCTCAGTTCACTGTGTAGGGATCAAGTAGCGATAACTATGCCTCTGGAAAATTTTCATCGACCAATATTCGAATTGGAACCCTTTGGATGGGAAGCTAGTAATGCACTTGCCCCGCAAACTCAATCTGTTTGCATACGTACTTCTCCCTGCTAAAACAGAACACACAACTCTCTCCCACAACCTAGCATCAGCGCTCCATGAAAACTGGTCCTATGAGAACTTGAGCGAGCCCCTTGACCAAGCATCATACCAGCTCTCTAACTAATTGGCATTGCCGCACGTCCGTCCTAAGAAAATACATTCTCACGATCTCAGGCCCCTTTGAATAGCCACGTGTTGGTCAATCCATCCATTTGCATTGTCATTTCTACGAAGTATTTACCTAATGATCATGATGACGTTCTGAGCATCTTTAAATTAATGGCAATGACAGTTAAAATGTAAGTGGGAATAATATTTAAAGTTTTCCCATCATGAGTTGCGATTTTAGGAACGGATGCGTTACTCGGTGGATTAACCCATCTGGGCGCAAATAATATTTAAATGCTTATCAATTATTAATAAGACCGTTATAAAATCGTGCCGTGGACCTACGGTGTAAAATTACAGTGACAATAATTTTAAGGAGCTTAAATCCAATGATCTGAATATTTGCAAGTTTGAAATGTGGCTCGTTTAAGTTCTACCAGACTGAAATGCCTTGGTGCTAAATACTGCAGTTCAAAACAGTCTCGGGGCTATAAAAATCTGCTTGCGACAATGGGAATGAATCGACTGAGGCCGTTGGGATGTGATATCCTGGAAAATCCATTGCCTCCAGGGAGGAAAGAACCTTTCCGTCCACGCCAAGGGCACAGGGGACGCCTTGGGGCTGCCCATGACTCCTCATCTCTCCTCGAACTCCCGATATTGGACGGACATCAGGACGCAGCCCCCTACGCCCAAAGCCATGTTTATCGTCCACACATCTCCTCCGATTGAGTCGGGGAGGGGCAGGGCGAGGGGATGAGCCATGGAACTGGTTATGGTTGCAAGAGATACGACCACTGCGCCAAAAAAAGGCCGCTCGACTTTTGCGTTCCCGATCCTGATCCCCCCGAAACGGCTGTCAGACTGCTCTCGTATTAGCAAAATTCTCAAGAAGGTGTCGAAGTGTAGAGAGGGGGGCACTCCATCCTAACTCTGCACCATGTCCATCTATAATGATCAATATTCAGCGAGGAACCACGACGGAAAACAAGGTTGTGTACAAAAGTACAAAGCCGTCCATCTCTACAAGAAAATATCGGGAAAAATACATGATTCACATTCTGGAGATGGCATTTCCATTTACGGTAGAAGTGGCAAAGTACTCATCGCAAATTTATCAATTGCTTCGCCACAATATTTACGTGGATTAAGAGAAAGAGGAAATTCTCTTTGGGAAACACATCATTTGATCCAGCCCATGATTTGCCATCAAGATTTGATACTCGTAAACCAATTCTGTCTCCTGTAGAGTACATGAATTAATGTCACCTATACTTATTAATTTTTTTTCAGTTGAAACATATAATAAGACCCTCAACTTTTCTAAAAACTCTGTAACAGAATGAACTAGAAAATCTACGAACACTAATTAAAGTTAATGTAATTTTAGAGTCAGTATCTAAAATAAGTTTAACAACATTAGCTGCTCTCAAATGAGGGAACTTTGAGGCAGAAAAAGAGTTTCTCAGAGACATAGATCGCCACTCCACCAGCCCCAAAGTAGTATTTCATGCGGCCATTATATTAAAGATGGAAGATGGAATGTTTTAATTCACATTCACGTATCCAGATTTCGTAAAATATTATCACATGACGTATCACTTTTAGATTCTGAAATAGTATTAAAAAACTGTCAAAATAAACGCAGAGACTTCTTATGTTCTGATAAACAATATTAAATTTATTAGAATGCAATAATAACGTGTCATTTAATGAAAAGCTTGTTGAATAATCTCACATTATTAACAACAAAATTCAAAATTCCCTTAAAATTCATATAAGGAAACATTGTATCCGCGGAACAATTGGCGATTAATTTATGTTCTGACACGTTAATATATATTGCTAGTAAGCAAAACTGAATACACATCACAAAATAAATCCCAGATTGAGAGGTCATCAACAGAAAACAAGGAGCAGAAAAATAACTCAGTCTTATAAGCAACACCTGAATAGGAAATAAGGTACACTGAAAGTAAATTATCGAGTGAATTAACATGGAACATTGGATCATTGTCATTTTTACGCATTCAAATTTTCCATTCCCGAATCCAGAGGTATTTAAATCCCTTAGTTTTTTGTACTCACGACCTACGGCAAACATTATCCGTCTTACTGGGGATTTTCATTGGCATATACGGGGCTGTCGACCTCCAGGCCCATGTAGCGAGTCAAAAGTTTTCACCTCACCCTTATCTTTCGCATTAGCTCCATTTTGTCAATTTTCCGCGTGAATTTGACAGCTATACCCGGAACTTTGTTGGTACTGTCTCTCTTGCCCATTCGATGACACGTATCCACTAGCTCACTTGCAATGTGGTAGTGGAGTACTTCCCCAGCCCTTTTCACAACCTCGAGGACATTCTCGTTGGGCTCTTGGGGTATCATAAAAGTTTCTAGGACGTTTAAATGAGCACTTCGATCGAAATCATCGACACGACTTTCCAATAAGACCACTAGGTTTTTTAACGTAGGGTTTTCTTCTCGTAACTGATCAATAATTTCGAGGTATTGGTTCAGTCTAGAACACTGCTCCTCTAATAGTTTTTTAATGTCGTCTACTTTGTGGTGTACAAACTCAAATTACGTAGTCTACTTCAATCCTTCCACGGTCTTTACTGGCGTCCTCCAGCATTGCAATGATTTGTGAAAAATCATCAGGTTTGGGATACACAGTGGACATGGAGCGTCATCTCACGACAGAACAGGGCTGGCAGCGCTAGATGTGATTCTCAGTTGCTATATAATCTAAGTCATCGTTAAAAATATTCACACAATTTGCGTGGAACTAAATCTTGCAGTCAACACACACGATTCATAGCTGCCGACTTAAAACGTTTTTATGACAGGTACCAAACTCAGCGATGATGAAGTTTGGCGCAACTCGACAAATTACTACAGAAAATATGCTGATTTGCGAATAAAAATTTTGCTGTTTCTACAATTTGGAACTTTAATTTCCTGACTAGTTTCGATACACTGTATCATATTCATAGGACTAGCTTTTATTCACAAATCAGTAAGATGGATTTCTACAACGTAACATCTACATCTACATCTACACGATACCCTGCAAGCCACCGCGAGGGTGTGTGGCAGGGGGTGAAGGTCACCAAGCATTCACTACTAGCATGCAAGCAAGCAACTAAAGGGTCTCATGCAACTAGATTGTTAGTATCTATAGTATTTGAGGGGTTAATACATGCATCATGCACTACAGAATACTCTAAAATATTTCCCCTACCTATCCCTTTCCTATGCTGCCTATTCTGTTCTCTTATAGTACGGGGGAAAAATGCCATTTTGAATCTATCTGTACGACAATCTATCTCTCTAATCTTATTTATCTGGTCGAATCTAGCATAATACGCTGGTGTTTTCAATATGTGCCTAACATCTTCAGTAAAGCTATCCGATTGAAATTTCTGCAATAGATTAAATCTGAACTTTAATCTACGCTCTGATAATGATTCCCACCCTAATTCTTGTATTAATTCTGATACACTACTCAACCTATCGTAACACCTTTTGACGAACCTAGCTGCTCTACGCTGCACACTGTCTAGTTCTCTCATCAAACCTAATTCATTAGGATCCCATACACTGGCTGCATACTCAAGGTGGGGCCTAACTAGTGAAAAGTAGCATCGCTCTTTTGTCTTCTCATCACATTTCCCAAGTACTCTTTTTATAAATCCTAGCTTTCTCTTCGCTCGGCCGCATATTTCCCTTATGTGTCTTCCCCACGATAAATCTTTAGTGATTGTTACACCTAAATATCTTACGGTTTCAACGTTTTCGATCTTCGTGTTATTAATTCTATAGGATCGCTCTATCGAATTATTCCTCCTCCAAAAATTGATAGCTACACACTTTTTAAGGTTGAGTTCTAACTGCCATTTGTCGCACCACTCTTCAATTGCATCTAAATCCTTGCTAAGTGATTTCATGTCCTCTTCGTTTGATATACCCCTGTACACCACCGCATCGTCTGCAAAAAGTCTAAGGTTACTACTAACTACGGTACCCAAATCGTTTATGTATAAAAGAAATAGAAGCGGACCTACTACGCTACCCTGGGGAACTCCCGATGTGACTTCGATTGTGTCCGACATGATACCATCTATGACAACCCTCTGCTCTCGCCCACTTAAGAATTCTTTTACCCAACATACAACGTCTTTATTTATACCAAAACTCTCTAACTTCAAGATTAATTTGTCATGAGGAACTTTATCGAAAGCCTTTTTAAAATCTAAAAATATCGCATCAACTTCAGTACTGCTTTCGCCGTGGACTAAAATATCGTGTACGAATAAAGCTAATTGTGTCTCGCAAGATCTACCTTTCCGGAACCCATGCTGGCTGTTTATGAGTAATCCCTGACTATCCAAATGCCCCATGATCGAACTGACTACTATGTGCTCAAATATCTTACAAGAGATTGACGTGAGTGAAATGGGTCTGTAGTTACTAGGTTCTTCCCTATCACCGCTTTTAAATATAGGTGTAATGTTAGCTACTTTCCAATCCTTGGGTACTGTGTGGTTCTTTAGTGTTTTATTGAATATTATTTCTAGATAGGGGGCTATTTCAGAAGCTAATGTTTTATAAACTCTGGAAGGAATTTGATCGGGACCTGGTGCTTTGTTTTTACTTATGCTTTTTAACTGCTGCTCTATTCCGCGACATGAAATTTTTATTTCGGGCATTTGCTCACTGAAAGTGTTCGGCGGTGGTTCCACTGCGTTTTGTGACGATGAGTTGAATACACTTTGGAAGAAGGTGTTTAAAGTGTTGGCTTTTTCTACACTGCTGGTGACTCTGATTCCTTTATCATTTTTAAGTGTGTGCACTGTGGACTTATTTCCCTGTAGCTCTCTCACATATGACCAAAACGCTTTAGGATTGCTATCTAAATATTCTCCTAAAGTCTGGCTGCTCTACGCCTGAGTGGCGTCCTTGGGAGCCTCATTGGTGAAAAATGAGTTTGCGCAAAATGCTTGAAGTCGATCCTGAAGCTTTTGAGCGAGGTCAAATGAAGAGGAGATTGAATGCGTTAGATGTTAAAATGAAACGTAAAGGCTTCTACTACTCAGTACATCACAGAAAATATGAGCCACAGAAGAATATTTTCACTATTAGGAAGTAATAAAACTCCAATAAAGTTTGAACACACTACGTTGAACCTGGACAGCATGGGAATTAAACTAGTCCCTTTCTTATGGGACTCGACCCCCACTGCTCTCGCAAATGCCAAATACGTCCGCCTCACACAGTGACTGGTACATGAATCAAGTGAGTTGCTAGATTTGAAATTTGCTCAAATGGGGTCGTTTACCATATTTTTTTTATTGCCGAATCTGATAGAGTTTGTAAAATAAAAAGACCCGTATTTTTCCGTTTTCTGATCCGACAATTATTTCCCGAGTTATAAGCGGCGAAAAACTGATGTTTTTAACTCTTTCGGAAAAGTGGGCGTGGTGCAACCTCTGACGTATATCGAATTCGTCCAATCACAACTGAGCCCGCGAAGCTATTTCGTCTTATCGCAAAGGGGGGACACCGATGACTCGGCCAATGGGAGCGATTTCGACAGCATCTGTGCGAGCTGACCTTCCGAGAACCCCACTTCACTCCCTTCCCCTCCCCTGAAAGCAGTCAAGGACGGGAGGAAAATGACGTTAATGATATCAAAGCAGCTTTTTGGGTGGGAGTCACCTTTTGCTTATTTTAATTTTTGATTTATGAGTGAACGGTTGTGGTTAGAAGATTAATTTTTTCACTAAAATTCTTTTTTCGTTTCCATATAACGATTTCGGGAACAAAATTGCGATTTCAGTTCCGAGTAAACGCCCCCATTATAGCGAAAAAACCCCCGAGGGTCTGGAATAAAGTTAGCCAGCATGTTGAGCGAAATGAAAAATATTTTGGAAGAGGCTTAGATATCAGCTCTTAATCCCCTTACATTCTCACATGGAAGTAGGAATTGTGAAGAACCAGAGCAAGTGCAAAGGAGATCCACTAGATTTGTTAAAGGCCGTTATGATAATTGTATAAGTGTTACGAGTTTAATAGAAGAACTAGGATGGGAATTGCTATCAGAACGCAGGTTTAAATTTATGATAAAACTTTTCAGTAAATTCGAAAGCAATTGGTTCACAGATGATGTTAGATATATATAAAGAATCCCTGCGTATTATGCTAGGTTTGATTAGATTAACATGATTAGAGAGATAGGTTGTCGTACTGATAGATTTAAAATGTCATTGTTCCCGCGTACCATAAAGAGAGAACAATAGGTAGCGTAGCAAAGGGATAGGTAGGTGAAATATAGTCAAGAGTAGTCTGTAGTGCATGATGCATATAATAAAAACCACTAATCCCTTTCTAATTTCGTAGATACTAACCATCTAGCTGCATGTGAACCTATTATCTTGCATGTCTCTATTAAATATCCTAGTTGCATGTCAATAGTGCATGTTTGGTGGTCTCCACCCCCTGCCACACACCCTCATGGTGGCTCGCAGGGTTTTACGTAGATGTAAATGTAGGAACTGATTCCCCAAAAATTGTGTATTCTCAGGTAAAACTTCCCGAAGTAAAAATAATGAAATTTTTTTTAACTCTCGTCCTGCAATTTTAATTTTGTGGAACGAACGTGTGTAAACAAACTTTTAGAACTAATTACGGAATTTGCACCACTGTTTAACTTAATTCACGCTCAGCTCCACATGACGAAAAAATCATAACTTTTCTGCCTTACGAGCTTAAACTACATGAAACGTGAAAACATAAAAAACAAGATAAATGTCAACAAACGGTGAAACATATTCAATGCTTTATTTGGACGCCTCCCCGATAAAACACGCTGACCGTATTTTAGCAACAAGCATAAGAACATTGCGAAGCTACACACGCATCAGTTGAATACGAAAAGATGTTCAACAACGTTTAATTCAAATAAGTAGGCTCTAAGATTCTGACATCTGTTTCTATAAAAAATTTTATTATTGAAAAAATAGGATATAGGTGGCTCTTATTTCTTCATGTAAAACAATTTATGTTAATTTACTCTTCCTCTTAATAAATTCGTCAAAAGCGAGCCCAGCAGGCGAAAGCAGGCAAGCAATCAGAGTCGTGTCTGCTAAGTGTACGATTAGAACAAGTAATAAAACTGCCAAAGTTTGCGAATCTTTGCCACCTTCGGTACACGATGGCGAGAGAAGATATCGGGATATCAAATACGGGTTTCCTTTGGGCCCTCAAAATGAAATGTAGGCGGAACGATTTCTTCGCTGGCGAACCCTCTGTCCCAGCCCCTCCCTCTCAGCCCTTCCTCTCTCCCCCCTCTCTTCCCCCTCCCGTCTCCCCTCACACTGCTCATCCTCCAATGCAAATAAAATTTCCCAAACTTTTGCTTCCACGTAAATCCCATGGACCGGACTTAAGGGGAACTTCCTCGGGAATCCATGGCTGCGTTTATTCATTTTCCTCAGTGGAAATTGGACGCCTACTTAATCCCAAATCGATTCTGGATTTTTTTGTAAACCAAGGATTATCGGTTCGAGCGTTGGCTGAGGAGAGCGGGGAAGGTCTCTTTCATGGCCGTGACAGAGTGGGCTTTTAGCTCCAGTCCCACAATGCCATGCATGGTGGTCCCGAATGAATGAATTGCCGATCATCATCGGAAAGCAGAGGTTATTGAGAACTTTCTACTGCTCGTTCCGCGGAAAAAATGCGATCGAAAATTCTGTTAAGAAAGATCTTACCCAAATTTGGACATTTCGGATTTTTTTCCTTTTCATTCCTGGTTGGATACGCGTTTCATTAAACCTTATTTCACTCGCAGAACCAAGTATTTCAGGTATATACGAATGATTTCAAGAATCAAATACGTAAACATTGAGAGAAAATTTTCAAGCATATCGAAGTGCTTATTCAATTTTAAGTCGTTCTGACATGTTTCGGAAACGTGGATGACTATTGATGAAAAGGCCGTTTTAATGAACTTTTATGCTCTTAGCCACGGATTGGAAAAAAATTGAGCAGTTAGAACGAAGTGAAATGAAAGAAAACCATCGTTCAAAGTTTAAGGGTTGTCGAATGCTATTGCTACTGAAAATGTTTTATTTAAATAAAATGACTAGAAGAGATATATGAATGCTAACTGGAAGTGATATTCATATCAAAAACATAGTCCATGAACAATCTATGAATCTGCATTGAAAATATATTTTGCATGATGTGGACAAAATAAATATACTAAACTTTAATTTTCTCTTAGATGTGCCGAAATGTTTAAATTACTTATTCATAAATAAGTCCATAAAAATGCATTCCTTCTCTTACATGGTGGTATGTTAGAATTACCTCATATGTGTATCATGAATCTCTTTAAATGTTATACACATTTTTGATTGTGTATCCAACTCCGTCGCACACTCCTACACGGGATTTGCCGTTGAATATAAAAACTTAATCAAGAGGATTATCTCAGGGTATAATACCGTTAATAGCCCAATAAATTTGCTGCATATCTTAAGTAAGCATTTGCATATTTTGTCAGTTTAAGGCCTGGCATAGACGTTCCCGAATTATATTTGCAAAGAGAGTGGCAACGTTTGGGGGAAAGGCAATTTACTTCAATCCCACTAATGGATTTGCTCCATCATTATTTGTTAGCATGCGATTGGGTTTATTTTATCCCCTGCTAAACTATGAGTAAACTTTTACTGCACCCAGGACCGTAGCCAAAATATATTCCTTTCTTCTTAAAACAGCGTGGAGGAAGTGAGAATAAAACTCAACTCGCCGCATATCGCCCCATAAGTACACATCCCGCTCCGAAAGATAATCATTTAAGGCTCCGAGGGGGGAAGGAATGGATATCCTCGTCAACTCAAGTCGAGACAAAGGAGACGCAAGCACTTTTATCGCCCTTCGTCCCGCATCGCCTTCTTGTCTAGTCCAAATGCGCCCGAGAAGCAAAACACGAACCACTAAAACTTGTGTGCGACACTAAAATGAAATGGTAGAAATCAATCTCCGATGGCGTGGGTCCGGATAAGGGTTGAAACTTGGCCGTTGGGAGGCACAAACATATGTCCTGGCCAATCGCCGGGGGACAAAAACCCCGCAGAGTCACCCCCAGCGTGAACTGAGGCCCGAAGCAGTGCTCGGGCCCGAGCGACCACAGCTAGCGATGTGGGAGGAGATGCCGGGGAAACCAGTTAGAAGGCGTATATCTAATGCAATTCAAGTAACTGTTAGGCCTTAATGATATTAATGAGGAACGGGGAAGAGGAAAGGAAAGTAAATGAATAAAAACGGCAAAAAAAGAAATCTGTCAGCTGGCTCTACAGCCAAGAGTCATGTTTGGGATAAATTATTTGTTAATCTCTCATCACGTAAGTACATGCTCATATTTTAATCCTATTCCTTGATGAAATGCGGAGGCTGGATCTAATTATCATTCCCGTTCGACGAATCACAAAATACACATCGCCTAAAACTTTAATCTATCATTGCATCTTTTATTATTGGTGTTTGTCTATCACAGATTTAACGGTAATTATTGTATTTTTATATTCCCTGGGGTTTATTTCTCACCTTATTAATAAAAAAATTGAAAACGGCTCCCAGATGCAGATGGCTTAGTTTTTGTACCTTCGTGTGTTCTCACTTTTTACAACGTACCTCTTCCTCTCACAAATTCCAGAGTCAACTATTGAAGGCAATGACTGTACCGATAGCAAAGATAAAATCATCACACAACAGAGAAAGTAAAGTATGTAGGTAAATGTCAATTTTGTCGGTGGACTTCCCCATTCATGCATGTTGTGTTCCCTATTGAGCTTTTTGGGCATCCATTAAAATTCTCTAGCCCGACTTCTTCACAACATCACCATATACGTCACGTGTACGCTCTACAGACGTAAATACCGGTCGGACTGCCGAGCTTAGGCAAAGAATTCACTACTGCTGGGTGGGTGTGGAGGTCCGGCGAACAGTTCCGATGGGAAGATATTCGGCTGGTAAGTGGCTGGGCGGAGGGTAAGGAAGAAATGTTCCACGGGCCTTGGGCACAATCAGAAGGACATCATCCGCTGCGAAGATAGGACGGCCACCAGCATCGAAGCGAGCAGTGGGGAGTCGGTCTGGGACGGCAGGAGATGAGGGGCACAACCGAACAAAACGTCCGTCCGGTTGATCCGAAAAGGAGCGGAGGGCCTGGGAGGAGAAAGAGGTCTGAAGGGATGACTCCGTGATCACTCCCCGCCGAGCCATGTCCCGACGATCGTATTTTTTTGTGCCTCTCCGGAGCAAAGACCCTTCCAGATCACCTCTCATATGGGGGCGGTGGGGGCAAGCGTACACTTCCTCGAGGGGCGCAGCGTTGCCCCCTGACCTGAGTTCACCCGGCAGGACAGATATGAATGCGATAGCTCAAGCTCTCGCAGAATATCTAGTGGTACACACGGTAAGGGGATCGATTGGACAGGCCTTATCAGCTAAGGAACGGGGAAAGGAATGGAGAGAGCCTTAATATAAAGCGAAACAAAGTATGGATCTATAAATAGGTACTTTAGAGAAAAGGAATCACAAATGAAAGACATTTTTAAGATACTTTAAGATATTTTAAGCATGAATAAGAATGGAAATTTTGAGAATATTAATTACATGGAAAAAAAGATTAAAGAAATTACATATGAACAAATAAATATTGAATAGAATACGAAGGAGGGACAGTTCATAGACGCAGATATTTCCGATAGATTTAAAATGTCATTTTTCCCTCATACCGTAAGAGAGAACAATAGGCAGCGTAGCAAACGGATAGGTAGGTAGTATAATCAGGAGTGGTTTGTAGTGCATGATTCATGTAATAACAACCAATAATCCCTTTCATACTATTTAGAAACTAACCATCTAACTGCATGTGACCCTATTACCTAACATTTCTCCATTAAATATCCTAGTTGCACGTCAATAGTGCATGTTTGGTGATCTTCACCCCCTGCCACACACCCTCGTTGTGGCTCACAGGGTATTACGTAGATGCAGATGTTTTAGGCAAATAGGAAAGGGAAAGAAAAACAATTTGAGATCACACATTGATAGTAGTACGAGAAGTAGATGTTAAGAAAAATATATGCCTAGAAAGTGAAGCTGTAAAACCGGAAGTGTAGTATTTTTATAACGAACCATTTCTAACCATAGTATTAATAACCATTTGTGCACAAGAAATCGTGAAAATGACGTTACACCTCCGGTAAACTCCACGTAGTGCAGGCACCAAGTTACAAGCATAATTAGCCGTCATATCATGAATATCCCCTTTAAAATAATGGTAATTCCTTCTGATACATTCTGTATTTTCTTGGAATAAAGTAAATTCCACCAATAAAAGAAGTTTTTACACAAGTTGTCATGGCAGCACGATACAACTTTCCATATTTATATGAAATTCTAGAAACTAATTTAAATAAGATAACGTTTTTTTTAACAATAATAAGAAGTATTTTTAGTTGAGTTGCGTTTGGACATTTGAAAGAAAGTCTGTTTGAAACACAAAAATAAATAGTAAGCGGGAATATAGTTGAAATAAAGACAAACGTATGCTCCTTCCCAGTTCAGAAACACAAACTTTCTCTTCCAAGCTATTCGTGAAACGCATTTCACTGCCGAAGAAAAGGTATAAACTCCCGTACAACGAATGCTGCTTTCCTAGCCCCATTTCCTTCCGATACCACGCTCCGGAGGACCAAGAACCTATACCACAGGGCAACCACGAGAACCGTCGGCTTCTGCGAAGGTGCACGGTCAATTTCGTAAGACCCGTAATTAGAGAGTCAATTGGTTAGGTCGGTCACTGCGGTGGAGAGCGTTTGGAATATTGCATCCGGAGAAACGCCTGTTACACTGCGGACTACGTATTGCGGAACTAGTGACGTCCAGCGTGGCGATTCGTGTGGAATCTGTTGAGAGCGGAGAGGACTTCCCTGCTGTGGGAGAGGCTGTGAGGAGACGGAAGAGGAAGGGATGGGGAGCCAATGGTCCCCGGGGGCCCAGAGGGGTCCAGAAAAGGAGAAGAAGCCGCCAAGGACCATGGTAAGTCTGGAGGGGCCCGGCCTCTCCGCCACGCGGATGCTCGACCCAAGTATTTTTCTGTTTAGGCCGACAAGTTGGAGATAAATAATGGTGAAAACTTTTTCATACTCGCCTCTCGAGGGAGGAGGGAAAAAATACTTTTCCCCCAGAAGGGAAAACGCCCAAGCAGTTTCCGATTGAATAGAAATTGCGCTCCCTTACTCCATCCACACTCCTCCCACAACCCGTCTCCTCCTTCGACCAGTTTCGCTTAAATCAATTTAACTCAAAGGAAATAAAAAGGGTGGGAGGCTACGGCTCGGCTACTACGGCCGCGTGGGGAAGGGGAATTTTTAGGGGAGGACTTCGAAGCCGTATCAAGTGGTTCTCTCTCTCAGGGTCGCCAACACCTCGGCGATACTGCGGCCGCATCGAGTCGTCATCATGACTCGGAATGATCGAGGGTCCAGTCCAAGGGAGTTTATTTCTCGGGGAATTGAAAAACGTGCAACGGGTTGAAGAGAAAAATATCAAGGTTCTTGCGGTCTCCGCGGGCACCGATAAGAGCCTGAGAGTGGCTACGCAGGGCGAGAAATGGATATATAACCGTTCGGGTATATAATACCGCTCGCCCACGCCTTGATATTGAATCGCGATTTAATTTTGAAATACGGAATAGCAACCGTTGTCGAGTGGGGGCCATAACTTCCGAAGAGCTGAATAATTTTGCGGAGCGGCTTTTTCAATCCCGAAGCAGCAGTGCGCCGGGATGGGGTGGAATGTGGACGGGGTAGCGGGCATATTTTTGTGCAGGGGGCCTTTTTGAAAGGATCGGATGACGGAGGCGGAGTAGTGCAGACTGCGCAGCGGCGACAAAGAAGTCCGAGGAATTATTAAAGCTCATAAAAGTCCCGGCCTCGCGGAGGGAAATTTCTTTCTCGGGGCTGCGAGTAACTGAATGAATATAAAATGATAAACTTTATTTCGCTGGTGTTGAGTCTGCACGTGATGGGAATGACAAACCGGAGAGAAGCCGAGGCGAGCCAACGATAGGGAACAAGGCGGGGAGAAGAAAGCGAGGAGATTCGCCAGCGTGCACTCGGGACTTCGCACTACTTTTACTTGGAGAGTCTTAGCTTTTCAGTTCTTAGCACCAAGAATTTTTCGTCCTCAGATATTCTGCAGCAGCGCTCTATTTACCGAAGGCAAGCACGCGAAGGAGCCTGTAAGTTGGCGTTCCTGTCTCTAGCGCATTTTCGAACACTGAGAAGTTAAACGCGCAAGGTGGTGAACATAGGCAGTTTGAAGCAGTTTGTGAACTTGCACTCCAGTCACTGCTTAATGCTGAATGGACATCCGATTTCTATGAATAGTCTTGATTTGAATACATCTTTTTCTATAATATATAAAAGTACTGATCCTTTTTTATGCACGATATGTAGTGCATGTTTGGTGAGAGTTCACCCCCTGCCACACACCTTAATGGTGGCTTGCAGGATATTATGTAGATGTAGAATATCGTATAATCTTTTAAGCGATTACTTATTTTCGCGAAAGTTGTTAAGGCAAATCTTAACTGAAATGAAAATATACCATTTCCTCGAGGCGGTGGTCCGGGTACATATAACTGTTGTGCTACATGATAATACATAATTTTTTTTTCAAAATGTCCATTGCCAAGTTACCGTTTTATGCTTTTTGAAAATAGCGAGGTTTAAAACGTGAGCAAGCACATTTTTCCTTTCCGAAATACACTCACTCGGTACTTATTTTACCCCATACTTTTGCCTTTATTTACCCAACAATATTTAATTCTTGGCTTTGATTTGCCAATTTGAAGCAAAGAGATTTCACCATGAACTTTGTTCGCACGCAAATCTCTGAAATGTTTTTGGTGTTGTTGACATTTTACGCCACGTTTCCAGAGTCAGATCTTTCCCAAGCGATAATTGGCCTCTTTCCTTTTCGCGCAACAAATAGGAGTTTTCAATGCTGCATAAAGGTCCCAACTTAGCTCAGAGATTTGGCGGAGGATCCTCACGATAAGTCATGGGAGCTCTACTGCGCCTACATTACCTTTGTCTTCTTATCGAAGAAATTTGAGTTAAAAAATATATGCACTCATTTTCGACTTTCCTAGCGAACGACGCTAAGAGATGTGAGTCGTGAACTCGGAACGACCTGAGAGATATCTTAAGGCAGATGGAAATTCTCCCAACACACATAGTCCCACCAAGTTCCCAACCTTCAAGCTACTGCCGAGGTATGAGGATTATAATTTTGGTGGAACGACATTAATGCTCACGCTTTTAAGGAGCCCATTGAGTCTGAATGAACACTCAATTTTGGCGCATCCTTGACTGCACTTCTCAACGAAGAGGAACTAATAGGAGAAAAGGTATCAACTTTTGCTGTTCCCACACTGACGTTAACTAATCACAACCATGGTTTCGTAACAAGGCTACATAATCATGTGAACATTAAAAAAAATGTTTGCCAACGTTTTGTGCCATATATACTGTATCTTTTCCTGCAATATTCACCTGATGATGTAGCTCTGCTACGAAACCATGACCGTGATTAATAAACGCCAGTGTGGAAACTGCAAAGTTGATACCGTTTCTCCTACTATGATTAACTTCCACAAAGTTTTGCCTGCGACTGTGAATTTCTCCCTTGGACTCCCAATTTCGAATTTTACTAAAACTTCGAAATCTCTAATTATGTTTAACTTTCTTTATCGTGGCATATTACTGCATTAGTAACTACGGACAGTAATTACTCTCATGTATATAGCCTCAGTATTTTCAAAAAATATGAGACGTGGTTTGATGATTAAATATTTCAAAAGAACCCCCTCAAAAATACCTTCTATTTTGGAGCTTCTTTCTGAGGGTTATTTGTTGAGCATCAGCTTTCTGAGCGGGTTCCTCCTTCAAGAGACCAGTTGCCAATAACATTTCAAAAACGTTCACGGGTAAAGAGGCACAAGAATAAAGTCTGTACGCATAAACGCGCCAAGCAGTGACATGCCTGCATAATTTATATCCATTGTCGTCAAAAACTTAATATGAAGAAGAGTTTATGGGTCGACGTGATGGAAACGCCAGGGGAAAATATCTTACTGCGCATATTTCTTTCTGTAATAAAAACGGTTACGTGGCTAAATGAAACAGAATGATTTATGAGGGCGGGAAGAGAAAATAGTGATCAAAACGGATTTCACAGCCTTCTTTATGTTTCACGCTCCCAAAATATAATCACGCTTCTCTGCCAGAGTGGCAAAATTTTGCCTTAGCTAGGATTTGAGAATACGAACGAATAGGCCAAATTATTCTCTAACTGATGAAACATACGGAATAAATACGGAAATATGTTAGCGATCACACGAACTTCAGCATACATGGCCTGGCATAACCTTTAATTGTTCTAAAGAATTTTCATCGCATAATAGGTATGAATATATTGAGCTGATTGAGTATTTGCAGCGTAATAAAATAATTCTCCTTATTTCCAGCAGCTGTATTCATCCACAAAATTTGCAATGAAATGCGTTAAATGATATGATTTTCACCGAAAGACCTGATTCACGCAGCGATTTGCCTGATTAGCTACATAAATATTTCGTTGGCAGAAACGCCTAAATTTTGAATTTTTACGTAAAATGTACTCTATTCTCACTTTTTAAAGGCAACCTTGTTGAAACTATCGTAAGAGGTGATGATGGGCATGCCTTCCAAGAATTTGTTTATAAGTTTTTTAAGTCCCACGGTTTTTATTAGGCATACAGTTTTTAACTGTAACCAATTATAATACAACTGGTTTTTTTATTTAAGTTATTTAAATAGATGTCAATTCAAAGTCAACTTATGGAAATTAGTGAGCATGTCATTGCGCTTAACTTATTTCACGTGACCAAATAATACCTGCCTGGTGGTACGTGTTTTTAAAGTACCTATATGAGTACCTACATCCAGCAGAATTTGAAAATAAAGGTTGTAAAATACAATAGGCTATAATGAATCAACAATTTCCTCAGAGTAACATATTTCTCACTTATTCCCGGAAAAGACACGAAAGTAGTCACAAGGGCCGCAATTCCAGGCCACCATCTAATAGGAGCTTTACATACGCCATTTACCTAAAGTTGTGGGAGTAAGTGCACTGCAGTCACAAAGGTAGCAATCATCGTCACTAGAGAGGAGATTAACTTGCCTCACACCCTAGAGATGTGTAGAGATGGAAATAAAAATGGGGGTAGGGTGTTGCATTGATGAAAAATATAAGTAATCTACGTCCCAGACCGTTATCTGATGCTAAATTACGATTAAAATGATGCCATTGTATGCTCATGTTTTTCATCAAATAATACCTTGGCCATGTATGCAAAGTAGTCAACGGTGATCCCTCTTCCAGCGAGTAAAAACCAAACAAACACCAGCACAAGATGAATTTATAAGAGTGTTGCGGCAGCGGGGACTCTTCTCCATCCTAAAATCCCGTATGTATGCAGTTAGAGCAAATCGGAAAGGGAAAATAATTTGTCATGAAGGTGGAGTTGATACAATTTAAACTGGCATTCTAATAGCCACAAATATTTGCAAGCAGTTCATCGCATAATTGTTTACATTCATATTAAAATTTTGGATAACCCTTCAAAATAAATGTGATGCTACTCTACATCCCACTTATGATGAAATGAATATGAAAAAGTCATACTTTCCATCATCTAATATTATCACCATTTGCACACCATCAACATCTCCATCTCTATCATATTTCCTTAAGAACAAAATAGTCGCAAAAAGAATTAAAATCATTTCCACCGATTAATTCCCCCATAATTTTTTCGCTGTCGGTTGCTCATTATTGAAAAGTAAAAATACGGAGAAGACTAAAATTGCAGATTACAGCGGAGGGCGATTTATCAATTAGCGTTAGCGTGAATGAATGCAAATTGAGAGTTGTTTGAATTTCCTCGAGTTTTTATCAAGAGAAAATAAGATCTTAATGTTCAAATTAGCTTTAATGTTTGTTTTAACATTACATTATCCCAAACAATAGCAGTGAAACAGATGAAGTATTAAAGACTAAAGAATTTGCAAAAGCTGTTTTAATTAGAGAAAGAAGGCACAAAATGCCTTGCACCGATGTTAGCTATCCCATCAGATTACATTACAATTCATATCCTTTTATTTTCCTAGCAGAAGCCGTGGTGGGAAAAGTAGACAATTAATAAAATGTTGACATACATGTTTAAATCATTATTCCAAGCATATATCTCATTCTGTTGAAGCCATAAAACAGTGATTATACATACAGCATGCGATTTCGGGTTGAGAAACTCATGGCCAAACATACATAGCACGAGTTTAACCACATAGATGACGTGTCACCACAATTTTTTTTCATAGCAGCACTCCAACTGGGGATAAACCCCTTGAATATCGATTTTCGATGCATCGATGTATTCCTCAACGCTCTCCTTCTGTGGAAAGCGAGCCACAGAGTGGAAGACGGCCACAAGAGCCGAGGTGTGGGTAAGGAGGAGCGACGGAGGGGGAAGACGAGGCAAAAGAGCTTAGGACTCGATGCCTCGCGAAAATGGAGCACGTTTGCCATATCTCAAAAGGCTTTGTGACTTAGGTTTTACCAGGGCTTACCAAGCACTCTCTTTTGCATCAGCGCATTTCTATTGTCCCGGGTAATCCCGGGCTGTTTTTTCCTTCTCCGTAACGACTCGATTGGCGCTCCCAACGAGCAAAGAGAATTGACTGAGTGGAACAAAATTGGTCTCAAACTTTCCACCAGATATTCCAGTCTACTTTAAGCCCAGAAGATACTCCGCTAGAGCTCGTACAAAACATTAGGCAGTACACACAAAATTTTGGAATGAATAAAGAATTCATTTGTGGTGGAGGCATGCAAGAACCTTTCCATAGGACTCTGCTGGTTGATGCAGCTTTGGAGGATATGAAGCTGACTAGGAGAATTTTACGATACATTTTTATTTATTTGTGTGTAACAAGGTGTACATAATACTAGCTCAGCTCAAAGGGAAGTCAAGAGATGCAAAGTCTTTACAATGGTAAAAAATATTATCGTCTTCATACTAGGATTTTCATTCTTTTTACTCTCTAGCAGAAGAGCTACAAATTTTTTTCTCACTAACTCCCGGGTGAGCAGCTACAAAAGCTCATAGCAAACCAATTCCACGAGAATTCAATAAACGTTTGTTGAGCTTACGCGTTTGAATCTCATTACTAAATTATTTCTGTGGGACGAAAATTCATTGCACAATGAAATATTTAATGATAATGTATTAAACCCCCATCAAAAATGGCGTCATAGTAGCGACATTCCTGCGCTGAAATTGGTTAATCACTCCCATTGGATCAAGAACTGCTAAAATGCTCAAATCAAAAGGAAATATGTTATTATTATTGTAATTATTCTCTGCTGTTAAAGCTGGCGTCATCTGTGCTACTTGAATGAAAATCCACTAGATTTTAAAAGCGTGTCCCTACCCCAGTGAAGAAAATCACGAAGACATCATACATCCGTTACTTAACATGGCGGTTCCGAGGAATCTAATTTTCGTTAAAAAGGTAGGCATATATAACTTCTGCAATGACACAAGGCATTATATGCGTAGTCAGAGTGAACAGTCATTCAGGATTTTCATATTCAACGCACAACTGCTCACAGAAACACTGACTTCTTCGCACCAGGAACTTATTTTGAAATTTTTTAACTAGCCTTGCCGTGAGTTACATATGCTGCAAGAGAAAAAGCTTCAAAATCACATTCTCACCTGAGAAATGATCTGGTGATATAAACGTAGAATTCGGAGAAAAAATCGATCAGCTTAAAAGCTCCTCACTAAAAGGAAAATCGTTAGGATATTCATATGCGGGCGAAAGTGAATCTGATTCGGCTCACAACGCATTCCCCGGAGTTGAGGCAATTAGTACCACAGCGTTGGCTAAGATAAAAGTTACACGGTAGAGCATTTCAGCTCAATTAATGCATGTACGAGTTGTTCTCCAAGTTCATAAAGATAAGAAAGTCTTGAAATATTCATTCATCAGCAAGGAAATCATGTCGGCAAGAGATATCAAACATCAAGAGCAAGATAATAGGAGAATATTTAGAATCATCATCATCATTGGTCAAAAATCCTAGAATGGGTTTGACGCAGCTATCCACTCGACTCTTTTATCGGCCAACCTTTTCATTGTGACGTAATTCTTCTCTTTTTCATTCTTCGCAACCTGATCCATGTATCTCATACGAGGCCTGCCTTTTCCAATCTTCCCGTTCACTTTTCCCTCGACGATAGTCTTCATCAGGCCATCGTGTCTCAAGATATTGACCGATTAAGTTTTCCCTTCTTCTTTTTAGAGTTGTCAGCAGACTTCTCTTTTCTCCTACTCTTCTTAGCACTTCCTCGTTACTTACTCGGTCGATCCATTTTATCTTCAGCATGCTTCTGTAGCACCACATTTCAAATGCTTCTACCCTTTTCTTCTCCGCTGCTGTCATCGTCCATGATTCACTGTCGTAAAGAAAAATGCTCCAGATGTATGTTCTGATGAACTGTTTCCTTACTTCTATGTTTCTATATACTGCTGTAAGTAGATTCTTCTTTAGAAAGAAATCCTAATATTTAGAAAGCATTCCTAAAGTGTTTTGGTCTTATGTGAGAGAGCTTCAGGGAAATAAGTCCACATCGCACACTCTTAAAAGTGATTAAGGAATTAGAGCCATCAGCAGTTTAGACAAAGCCAATTCTTTAAACACCATCTTCCAAAGCGTATTCAACTCATCGTCACACAACACACTTGAACCACCGGCAACACTTTCAGTGAACAAATGCCCTAAGTAACAATTTTATACTGCGGAATTGGTCTCTAGTTAATAAACATTGGTAAAAGAATCAACAGGTCCCGATCAAATTCCTCGCAGACTATACAAAACATTAGCTTTTGAAATAGCCCCCAATCTAGAAATACTATTTAATAAAACACTAATGATTCACAGAGTACCCAAGGACAGGAAAGTAGCTAACATCTATGTTTAAAAGTAGTAATAGGGAATAACCTAGTAACTAGAGACCAATTTCAATCACGTTATTCTCTTGTAAGGAATTTGAACATATAGTAGTCAGTTCGATCATGGGGCATTTGGATAGTCAGGGATTACTCATAAACAGTCAACATAGGTTCCGGAAGAGTATATCTTGCGAGATACAATTAGCTTTATTCGTACATATTATTCCAGTCTACGATGAAAACTACTGAATTTCGTGCGATATATTTCGGTTTTATAAAGGCATTCCATAAAGTTTCTCATGCTAAATTAAATCTCGAAGTTTGAGAGTTTTGATATACATGAAGTCGTTGTATGTTGGATACAATAATTATTAAGTCGGCTAGAGTGGAGCGTTACTATAGAATGCATCATGTCGGACACAATTCAAGTCTCATCAGGAGTTCCACAGTGTAGCGTAATACGGCGCTTCTATTCCTTTTATACATATACGATTTGGGTACCGTAGTTAATAGTAAGCTTATACTTTTATTCAGACGATGCGGTAGTGTACAGGGGTATAACATAGGAAGAAGACAGGGACTCACCTAGCAAGGTTTTCGATGCATTTCAAGAGAGGTGCGACAAATAGCAGTTAGAACCATTTACATCTACATAATACCATGCAAGCCACCACAAAGGTGTGTGGCAGGGGGTGGTTTCTCACCAAACATGCAATACATATCATGCATAAAAAAGGAATAGCATTAATATACTAGTCAGAACTTCACTATTTAAAAGAAATATAGAAATTGCAAAGAACACATGCAAAAACACTCTGTTAGTAGGGTTAGCTTTAAGTACTCATACCAACATACAGCTACCAATGCTTTCCATTACTACTCTCCAATTGGACATATTTACCGTTATTCGTATCTCTAATTGTACGTGGGAAAAAGGACATTTTGAATCTATCAGTTTCGCAATCAATTTCTCTCATTTTTTTATTTTATGATTATTGTTACAAAATGAGTAGCTATTAATTTTTGGAAGAGGAATAATTCAATACAGCAATCCTTATATTGAATAGTGACACTAAAATCGAAATATTTAGATTGAGAGCTAGATTGTAGTACCGATACACTTCAAATGTCATTTTCCCCCCATACTATTAGGGAACACAATAGGCAACAGAGCAAAAGGATAGGTAGGGGAAAATTTGTAGAGTAGTCTATAGCGCAAGATGCATGTATTAACAGCCAATCCCTTTACTACTATATAGATTAGACCATGTAGCTCCATTTGACCAATATTATTAGCATATCTCCACGTAGTTCTCTAGGCTGCAGGTCGTGGCCCACGATGGCGTCAACGATGCCACCGACCGCAGACCCGAGGTTATTCTGCATTCCTTCAAGGAATTGCACTCTGAGATGAAGCGAGTTAGTGGAATCGCGGGCGTTGACCTGGCGCCATCGATTTGTAGTCTGGTCCCGAGGATCGATCGTGGACCTCTGATTTGGCGTCGAGTGGTAGACATAAATCAGAGGCTACGCCGTTTCTGTAAAGAGATCGGAGCCTCCTTCGTTGACCTTCAGCCATCACTTCTATCATGTACACTTCCTTTAAACCACTAATATCTTGGGATAAGGCTGACAAATGATCTTTCCTGGGGTAAACGCAAACGTGAAAAATTGGGTCAACCTAATCGTAAACAGGGATTCGTCAAAAGAGTACGGGGTAAATGTGACGATCATGTACGATAAATTAGCCACTTTTCCCTTGTTAGACCTCATTTGGAATATGCTGCTAGTGTATGGGATCCATACGAAATAGGTCTAAATAATTAACTTGAATGAGTGCAGAATATTGGCGAGATTTGTAAATGGGCTGTATGATAATATTAACGTAACCAGTCTGTTAAATGAATTAAAATGGGAATCATTGTCAGATCGTCGGTTGAAATCTAGACTTCATTCTCAAGGAATTTCCATGATAATAATTTCACCGATGACGTAAAAATATTTTTCTACATCTACATAATACCCTGGAAGCCACCATAAAGGAGTGTGGCAGGGAGTGAATTCTCACGTATTCTACGTGAATTCTACGTACATGGAAAGAATTCCTCCAAATCACGCGGTCTGACGTTAGAATGTTAGGAAAATGATAAGAACCCTTGCGTGTTATGCTAGGTTTCATCAGAGTGACAAGATTAGAGAGATTGATTTAAAATGTCATTTTACCCGCGAGCCATACGAGAGCACAATAGGCAGTGTAACAATGGAATAGGTAGATGAAATATCTTTAGAGTAGTTTGTGGTGCATGATCCATGTAATAATAAACAATAAACCCTATTTTTTAAGTAGATACTAACCATCTAGCTGCATGTAACCCTATTATGTAACATGTATAGATGTAGTAGCCTGTTAGAAGGAAAAATTGCATGTTTGATGATCTTCCACCTGCCTCACACCCTTGTGGTGGCTCGCAGGGTATCACGTGGATGTACACAAATGTAGATTCAGCAATCGTAGTTGCAGTCTAATTCTCTAGAGAAGTCGATGGTATGGGTTAGGTATCTTGTACTTTGGGAGGTGATAGCCGGTTCTACGCCAGTAGACAAATCGTCTCACGATCCTCCCCCGAGAATGGCCTTCGTCCCTCCGAGACTTCACGGCTGGGAGTGGTTTGGCCGTTGGTGGGAGGGTGGCGGGTGGCAATTAATTGAGAGTGGCTTTGATTTGTGGGCACTTCGTCAACGCCCGGGGGCTTCCCTTTGCCCACTGGAACCGAGACGCCCACCTCCCTTAAACGTTGCCACCACTCTCTCTTGGGATGGAGAGGTTTTCGCCCTTTTGGACCACTTCTTCTTCCTGAAAACACAAAGCTCACGAAAAATTGCTATCGCTTGCCAGCGGACGACAAGGGAAACGACGAGGAGATTACTAGGACTTTAGGATTTGCCCAAAGGAAAGGCGCTGAAGGCAGTCTCCTAGCGCAGCTGGTTCAGAGAAGACTTCACAGAAGGACTCTTCGTCTCTCCACAGTGAGGAGCTTCAAGCTTAAGCAGAGTATGCTTTCGTTTAGTGTGATCTATGGTGATTGACGACGAAGCACTGAACACTTCTTTTAGCGGTACTTCGACTTCAATCACATGCTTTGCGGTGATCATTTCGTATGGATATTTTGTCCACGCGGTAATCATCATTTCTTACCCAATTAAACGGGATAACTAACTAAGGCCAATTCGACATGACACCACTTGCACGGTTTTGCAATTCTTTGGTTTATTACAGATTCTGCTGCCTTCTCACTTATTTTTTAGAGCTGGGTCATTTGGATTTCTGAGTGCTTTTGACTTCATCCTCGACCGCTTCTCTACGTCTACGTCATACCCTGCGATCTAACAACAAGGGTGTGTGGCAGTGGGAGAAGATCACCAAACATACACAATTGACATGCAGCTAGGCTACTACAAGAAGACATGCTGGATAAAAGCGTAGCATGCAGCTTCATGGTTACTATAAATTAAGTAGATTCCAGCGATATAGAATGGTTTTGGAACGTATCGAAAATAAAACCAAAATTGCTTTTTACCACAGATTAAAAATCTTTATTCCGACCCGGGTTTATTTGACACTGCAGCATCAACAAAACACAAATGACGTATTGGTGCGCTTATATATGCAATATGCAGGGATGTGAGGAGTGAGAAAGGGTAAAAGGGAAAAGGGAGCGAGGGGTAGGAGACCCACTGGCCAGCAGAGGAAAGACACGAGAATGGAAGAATACCCATTCTACCATTAGACTTTTTTTAAATTCTGGGTTTTCCATCACTTATGTTTTTAAGACCGACCACCCCTCTCCGCCTCCTCCTCACACCCTACCCCCTACACTCTAGACCTACCATTCACGTGTTTACCCTCAGCTGGCCAAAAGGCCTTCTATGGCTCGCATTTGAAACCTATAGTTACGACAATCTATATATAATCTAATGTATCTTGTCCAATCTAGCATAATACGCTGGTTTCTTAATATATATATATATATTAGGTACTATCTCGTCTCGATCATATACGAATCCACGAGAGACGACGAGGCAAATAAACGAAGCTTACCGTTGACCACCTTATTGATATCATTTATGTACAGAAGGAACAACTCCGCTGCTCAGAGTAACTCACAGTTAGAAAGCACTGAACATAGGTGGTAAATGCCGAAGTGAGAAAATCCCGGGGACAACAGCGAATGTGTCATGCAAAAATGAAAATAATTAGCAAATATATGCCCATTGATTAGCGTAATGTAATAATTGAAAACTATAAATTTCAAAATCCACTGCAAAGACAACTCTTCTAAATGCATTTGCAGATTTAAAAAGAAAAACACTTGGGGAACAATTGAAAGAAAATTCAAAAGTCATCTGGTCGTACGTAAGGGAAGTGCAAGGCCATAAGTCTGCCATTCAAAGTTAACTTGTAGAATTCTATCTTCCCACCCGTTTTAACCCATCTTCCGGAAATTTAACTATCGTGTAATCTGACCTCTTTCAGCGGCTGATGCAACCAATGGAAACTTTCTGTTATTGTATTAAGAAGTTACTAAAGTCCCAACAAATCTCCTGACCCTGATCAAATTCCATCCCGCTTTTGAAGAGAGTTACCTTCCGAAAGCTCCCCCTACCTAAGTGTTTAATAAATCAATGACCGAACACGACGTACCCTTGGCCTGGAATGCAGCCGATTTCACACCCATTTTTAAAAGTGGTGATAGAGAGCAGTCATCTAACTACCGACCTATATCCCTCACATCCATTTCATGCAATGTCCTGGAAAATATCAGTTGTTATGGGGCACTCAGATAGCCAACATATGGGGCACTTAGATAGCCAGCATTTATTGTCCAATTTTCAGCATGGTTTCCGGAAGAGTAGATCATGTGAAACTCAACTTGCTCTCTTTTCCCACGATTTTATAGTTTCTGGCAAAAATAATATTCCAGTGGATGCCTTATTTCTCGATTACAAGAAAGCTTTTTACAAGGTTTCTCATAGCAAACTAATTTTGAAATTACAATCTGACGGGTTAGAGAGTAATGCCATGGAAAAATGATTTCCTACATTTTCGGATACAAAAGATTGTTTTGGACGGTGTTAACCCCTTCCCCTCCACCCCCCGGCATTTGAAGTCACATCAGGTGTCCCACAAGATATAGTGATTGGTCCACTCCTTTTCCTTCTGTACATAAATGATATGAATAAGGTGGTCAAAAGTAAGCTTCGTCTATTTGCCAATGACGCAGTAGTACACAGAGAAATTCTATGCCCAAATGATAAAGAATATTTAAATAATGACTTACAAGCAATTGAAAAATGATGTCATTCATGAAGGTTAGAATTAAATTTTTTTAAATAAGTAGTAATGAATTTTTGAAAAAAGAATTGTTCTCGTCCTATCACGTACAAAATAAGTAATGATGAATTAACAAACGTGGAGTCCATTAAATATATCGGAATAAGACTGACACATGATCTTTCCTGGGGTAAACACATACGCGAAATAATTGGGACAATTTAATCGTAAACTGGGATTCATCACAAGAGTTTTGGGTAAATGTGACGATCATGTATGAGAAATCAGCTACTTTTCCCTTGTTAGACCTCATTTGGAATGTGCTGCCAAAATATAGGATCCCTACGAAATCGATCTAAATAACGAACGTGAACGTGTGCAGCGAAGTTTGGTAATATTTGTAAAGGGACGGTCCGATAACGATATTAGCGTAAGCAGTCTATTAAATGAATTATAATGGGAATCATTGTCAGATCGCCGGTTGAAATTTAGACTAAATTTCATAAATAAATACAAGATAATATTTACAGTGATAACGTTAAAAATATTTTGCGAACCCCAATTTATTATAGCAGACAGGACTATAATTACAAACTTAGACAAATTGATTGCCGAACTGACAGATTCGAAAAATTTTATTTTTCCTCATACAATTAGGGATTTGAATAGCGGTATATTTGCCGAATCCGATTGAATGAATCCATCGCATAGGTAGTTGCATGTTGGGATAAGGACTTGAAGATAACACAACTAACAGCATGTTTTTGGTGGGCTTAGTTTGCTATTTTTATCTTTTAAAATAGTGCAGTTTATACTAATAGATTATTACTAATCCTTTTGAATGCATAATACAGAGTGCGTATTTGGTAACAATTCACCCCCTGCCACACTACTTTGTGGTGGCTTGCAATGTATTATGTAGATGTTGATGCTAACAATCTAGCTGCAAGTGACTCTTACGTGTTTCCGTGTAGTTCTACATCTACATCTACATCTACATAATACCCTGCAAGCCAACACAAGGGTGTGTGACAGGGGGTGATTGCTCACCAAACATGCACTACATATCATGCATAAAAAAGGAATAGTATTCATATTGTAGTCAGAACTACACTATTTAAAAAGATATAAATTGCAAAGCAAACATGCAAAAACATTCTGTTAGTAGGGTTAGCTTTAAGTACACACACCAAAATGCAGCCACCAATGATATTTCTTGCTACTCTCCAATAGGACATATTTACCGTTATTCGTATCTCTAATTGTGTGAGGGAAAAAGGACATTTTGAATCGGTCAGTTCGCCAATCAATTTCTCTAACTTTATGATTATGGTCCAGTCTGCCATAGTAAGTTGGGGTTCGTAAAATATTTTTAACATCATCACTGCAAATATTTCTTTGGAATTTGTTTAAGAGATTAAGTCTAAATCTCAACCTGCGATCTGACAATGATTCCCATTTCAATTCATTTAATAGACTGGTTACGCTAATATAATTATCGTATCGTGCCTTTACGAATCTTGCCGATCTTCGCTGCACACGTTCAAGTTCATTACTTAGACCGATTTCGTAGGGTTGGTTGGTTGGTTATTCAGGGGAGGCGACCGACAGCTGAGGTCATTTGCGCCATATAGGATAGGTGGGTAATTGGGTAATGGTAGGAGTTTTCATGGAACGGAGGAAGGGTGGAGAGAAACCCGGCGTCAGCTTTAGCGTACTCTTAACGAAAGGCGCCAAGGGGACCACGGCTTAACGTCCAATCCGACGGACGGACGGAGTACTGTACTTGAAATACCTTCCACTAGGCACTCAAGTGGGGACCGGTTTTCCACTGAAAAATCCGCCACTGCCGGGAATCGAACCCGGGCCCTCGGGATGGCCGATTTCGTAGGGATCCCATACACTGGCAGCATATTCCAAATGTCTAACAAGGGAAAAGTAGCTGATTTCTCGTACATGATCGTCACAATTACCCAATACTCTTTTAATGAAACCAAGATTACGATTAGCAAAGTTATCTAGTTATTTGCTATATCATTAGTTATCTAGTTGCATGTCAACAATGCATGTTTGGTGATCTTCGACTCCTGCCAAACACCTTCGCGGTGGCTTGCATGGTACTGCGTTGAGGTTGCGGTTGAGCTGCTCTCTGCACGGAGATGCTCCGTGTGTCGCACGAGCCAGCGATTACTGAGCCCTTCCCACCACTCACACCTCCCCCCAAACCTCCTCTTGCCTCCCTTGGCCGAACACTCACGAGAGCATCGGAGGGGAATAAAGACGGGTGGCTTACGAAAGCGTTTTCCGCGGCCGGCCCCGATCCTTTTAATCCAATAACCAGTTATTCCCCATCCCAAGGAGTCGAAAGCACACCCAGAATGCCTTCCCTCTCCCCTTTCTCCTTCCTGGGAGGAGTTGTGGCACCGTGGAGGAAAGATGAACGCATCTCCTGGGCCGCTCCGAGAGGAACCCTTCGCTCCATGACGACTGCTCCGTTTGTGAGCGGAACTATGAGAAATCGTCCGCAGCCTTTTAATGAAACTTGAGACTTTGCACCCCCGAGGGATCCCGCGTCGTAAGGAGGAGGAGGAGGACCGTGACATATTTCCTCGCTTGAAAGGATACCATAACTCGTGTTTCCTCCGCGTTAATTAACGCCATGAATCAGTTTCCCCGATCGCTGGATTCTGTTAACCCCTTTATGGGGGTGGGGAATGCCGCACTGTCTTGTCTGCTAGTTCCAATTTCTCGATATCCGTGATCCGTGGCAGATTCTTGGGTCAAATACACACGCTGCATGCATTTTCGACGGCTAGCAGTGCAGAGTTAATGACACGGAGCTAACCGTGCCCAGCTATAGCTTCAATCGAGTATACCGAAGTGAAGGCAACGACCACCGCTCACATTGTAATTTCAGCCTTAGGTTCAAAAGACAAGGAAACAACTCCCAGCTAGCACACGGGGACAATTTTTAGAGACAATTTCCATCCCATTGCATACATACTTATTAAAATAAGTGATTTCAAAGACGTCGTTAATTACTACAAATATCAATATCACCATACTACGTAAATCAACATAATTAGTACGGTATCCAAGCCAATAACACTCCCGCCCCAACTCATAGATCGAGGGCTTAAATCCCGCCCTGGCAATGGGAGTTATAATATTCATTTACATCTACATATACACGATACTCTGCAAGCCACCGTGAGGGTGTGTGGCAGGGGGTGAAGATCACCAAGCATGCACTACTAACATGCATACAAGCAACTATATTGTCTAATGCAACTTGATTGTTAGTATCTATAGTATTGAAGGGGTAATACACGCATCATGCACTACAGAATACTCTAAAATATTTCCCCTACCTATCCCTTTCCTATGCTGCCTCTTCTGTTCTCTTATAGTACGGGGGAATCGGTACGACAATCTATCTCTCTAATCTTATTTATCTGGTCGAATCTAGCATAATACGCTGGTGTTTTTAATATATGCCTAACATCATATCATTCATAAAAATATGCTAAGAATTACGATAGATGCTACGATAAAATCTTAGCAGGGGAGGCAGCATAACAGCTAATTCTACTAAACTTTGCATATTTCATATTTCGTGACACTATTTTAACTATTTTTGCTAACAAAAATTCAAGTCAAAATTCATCGACATAAGTGCAAAGCCCTTCATGTTTTCAAAGCTTCAACATTAATTCAGACTAATGAGAAAGAAAGAGGGTCACTTGATAATTAGCTGCTTACAAAGGCATAGGTTATTTGAATACAACATGTCTAAACAGTCTAAGTTGGCCAAAACGATGAATACAATTACGAGACTGTGATGGTACCGAAGAATGCAAATCAGTTTTCAGATAAATAACCACACCAAATTTCATTATTTTGTATCGTTCGATAATCAATGAAAGAATTTCTTCAT
The DNA here is from genome assembly GCA_933228895.1 of Platycnemis pennipes. Taxonomy (NCBI): domain Eukaryota; kingdom Metazoa; phylum Arthropoda; class Insecta; order Odonata; family Platycnemididae; genus Platycnemis; species Platycnemis pennipes. The sequence continues at coordinate 98,863,649 of OW121846.1, read as the reverse complement.
TTAATCCTCAGAAACTTTGCGTTTAGTGGGAAAAGGACAGAATTCATTTCGCTCAAAACATATGAAGCAGTAAAAATTATGTAGCACATAATGACAACTTTTACGTTCTTTTTAACTCCTTCAAAGTACTGTGAAAGAAAAGCAACGGACAGACTCAAATCCGCACCATACCATCCCATTCGCACTTCGATATTTATTATAATATCAATGGACTTCAACAGTGTTTCCAGCAAGTCCTCAATCTTAAGATCTACGATTTTGGTTTTCGGCTCAAACGTACAGACAAAAAACGAGGCCAGTCCCGCTGGTGAGGTGAGGGCCGCGCCTAATAATCCTGGTTTCACGGGTTCGTGTCGCGCCTGGTTGGGTTTTTCTCCTCCCAGGGCATGGATGTTTGTTAAGCTCTACTGTAAAACGATGTTCAGCCCGTTGGACATCTGATGACAGGCATATACCTATTGGGATCCCAGGGGTATATGGACCAACAGAATCGTCCGGATGCAAAAAAACAGCTTCTTAAAAAGACTTTGATACGAAGTTAATGTAGAAGAAATTTATCACTTATGTTATTAATAAAGATTAAATGTAATTAGCCAATGATAGTTAAGTTCTCTAATACTGTATATATCAGTGCATAATATTTCATTAAGTTTAATACTCTGTCCTTTTTCCTCGCACAATCAGGGATATGAATAACGGTAAATATATCCAATACGAGTGTAGCAATGGGTAACATTGGCAGCTGAATGTTGGTAAGAGCACTTAAAGCTAACACAACTAACATCATGTTTTTGCATGTTTGATTTGCTATTTTTATCTTTTTTTTAAATAGTGAAGTTAGAAGAACAGTTTATAAATACTATTCCTTTTTTATTCATGATATGTAGTGAGAATTCACCCCCTGCCACACACCTTTATGGTGGTTTGTAGGGCATTATGTAGATGCATGTGTAAATGAATACTTCACTCTTATTTTAGAAGAAACCTAACTGGAGGATCAAAACGCTAATATCTTAGGCGCAATTTGAATTAAAAATATCCGTATGAATGATCTTTTGAGAATGCATACTGTGCCTCAAACTTATTTATAAATACCTGTCCACAAACCGCATTAGCTCCGTACGCGATACGGCAAACGGGCGCATGTGATTCCCCCGTAGCAAGCACATTGATGGATCGGTGCAGATAATATCGATGGCCTGCTCACGATATATGTACACACGTCGATGATATTCCTTTTTTCCAATCCCATTAGAAATGCATATGAGACACAGACGGAGCGATGCGGAATAATTAATGAGGTAAATCGTAACTCGAGCCGGTGGGGGAAGGGCCCTCTCAATCGTTCCGAAGGAAACCCGTCTCGCTTTGAGAAGCGGTCCGGGACACGGGGAGAGTGTTCGGAACGCCTGGCGAGATCTACATCTAAAGGTTCAACCCCCCCTTCCACCACTCGGTCGCAAGGCAATGGGTGTTCGGCCGCTGGCCTCCAATACAGAATAAAATGATGAGACCGTGATAAAAAAGTGGGATCCCATTATGCCGTATCTCGACTCATATGGTCGATATCTTTTACTCTGCAATAGCCGCGACCTGTGTGAGGACTAAAAATAATTTCAATCCCTCACTTGAAACAAAATCCTAAACGATTGTTACGATGTTCCCCGAGGTATCTAAGTCTCACATCTACGTGATACCCTGCAAGCCACCGCGAGGGTGTGTGTGGCAGGGGGTGCAGACCACCAAAACATGCACTATTGACATGCAACGAGGGTACTACATGGAAACATGCTAATCATATGGGTCACATGCAGCTACATGGTTAGTATCTACATAGTAATGAAGGGATTGGTAGTTAATACATGCATGCTGCGCTACAGACTACTTTACAAAAGTTCGCCTACCTATCCTTTTGATATGCTGCCTATTGCGTTCTCTGATAATACGGGGGGGAAAATGACATTTGAACGAGGTACCTTGCGTTGGCCTTGTGATATCAGCATCATACCACTTCTTTATGAATAACTAAAAACTCCAATTCAAGCTTCATATAGTCACATTCATTTCGTAGTTTTTTCCTAAAGCCAGTACCTTTGGTCCAAAAACTTGGATTATCCACAACTTTTTTTAGTCTCTCTTAGAATTGGTTTCCTTTCCAATGATAACATGTCTTTTACCTAATTAAGCAATTTTGGCCAGCTATTTTGGAATCATTTACGGCCAAATTTCAACAACTACAATCCATAAACCTGCCTTATTTGATTGATAAATGCAGCCAATCGTAATAAATATATCTACATCTACGCAATACCCAGCAAGCCACCGCAAGGGTGTGAGTAACATAGTTGAGATTAACCATTTAAAAAGTTACGATTAAAACTGATCGTTTAAAATATAGCTATTTTACTTATTCGTAACTCTATAGAAGAGTTTACTTGTGCTTTTAATCGTTAAAAGTATAATTAACTGGTGCAAAACTAACATCAGTTAATTATTTTCGATAACTTTTGGCAGCCTGTTCTAATTTGTGAGCAAAGTTTGACCAATAAACAAAGGGGAAAATAAAATGACACCTCAAATTTCTAATATACCTTGGGAATTGTGTAAGAATGCTATGAACACGCCCAGATGAATACACCCGAACAAAAGCAGGCTTGAGATAAGTGACGGCCTAAGTTTAGCAAAGCACCCTCAGACGAGAAAACACGAGACCACAAAAACACCATGTCCTCGAGAGCACTAATGCATTACGCGGCGACATCGCGTCAGCAACACGACATAGTTGAACACGAGAAAGGGGGCCACCAAGACACCTACTACAGGTAACGAGGGCGATGGGTTCATTCAAAGTAACTTCCTTGTAAAATGCGAGTTTACGCATGACTTTCTCGGCGACATCCCGTCATCAGCGTGGCTGACTGGAGTGACCGCAAAAATTGCGGAACGCACTCCCAAATACATCTACATCTACGTAATACCCTGCGAGCCACCACGAGGATTGTTTACTGGGGGTAGAGATTGGCAAAACATGCACTATTGATATGAAACTAGAATATTTCATGAAGACAAGATAACAAGGTCATATGCAGCTAGATGGTTAGTATCTACATAATAAGATAGGGATTATTGAATTTTATTATATACATCATGTACTGCAGACTACTCAAACAATATTTCACGTACCTATCCCTTTGCTACGCTGCCTATTGTTCTCCCTTATGGTACGCGGGAAAAAATGACATTTTAAACCTATCGGTACGACAATCTATCTCTGTAATCTTCTTGTTTTGATCAAACCTAGCATACTACGCAGGGGTTCTTAATATCTAACGTCATCTGTAAACAAATCGGTTTCAAATTTACTTAAATGGTTTGACCTAAATTTTAACCTGCGTTTTGATATTAATTCCCATCCAAGTTCATCTATTAAATTCTTAACGCAAAGTAAATTATCATAAAGGTCTTTAACAAACCTAGTGGATCTCCTCTACACACGCTCTAATTCCTTTATCCGACCTTCCTCGTACGAATCCCATACATTAGCAGCATATTCGAAATGAGGCCTGACAAGTGTAAAATAGCTTCTTCCTCGTACTCTCTCATCGCATTTGCCTATAATCCTAATTACTACCACTCTGCTACTAGTTTGCTACACTAGATATTTCCCTGATGTGTGTCCCCCATGAAAAGTCTTCAGTGATGGTGACGCCTAAGTATTTAATAGATTCTAAGTTTGTTACAGGGCATATCAAAAGAAGAAGACAGGGAATCACTTTGCAAGGATTTAGATGCAATTCAAGGGTGGTGCGACTAATGACCGTTAGAACTAATTTTGCCCTAAAAATTGTGTAGCAATTAATTTTTGGAAGATGGATAACTCGGTAGAGCGATCCTATGTAATTCGTAACACGAAAATTGAAAGCGTTGCAACCATAAGGTATTTAGTGGTAACAATCGTAAAATAATTATCGTGGGGAAGACACATCCAGGAAATAAGCGGTCGGGCCAAGCGAAAGCTAGGATTAATTAAAGGAGTACTTGGGAAATGTGATGAGAAGACAAAAGAGCGAGGTTACTTTTCACTAGTTAGGCCCCACCTTGAGTAGCCAGTGTATGGGATCCGAAAGAATTAGGTTTGATCAGAGAACCAGACAGTGTGCAGGGTAGAGCAGCTAGGTTCGTCAAAAGGTGTTACGATAGGTTGAGTAGTGTATTGTAGTAGTAATAGTGTAGAAATAATACAAGAATTAGGGTGGGAATCATTATCAGAGCATAGGTTAAAATACAGATTAAATGTATTAGAGAAATTTCAATCGGATAGCTTTACTGAAGGTGTTAGGTACATTAAAAAAAACAGCGTATTATGCTAGATTCGACCAGATAAATAAGATTAGAGAGATAGATTGTACCGATTGATTCAAAATGTCATTTTTCCTTCGTACTATAAGAAAACAGAATACGAAGCATATCTAAGGAATAGGTAGGGGAAATAATTTAGACTAGTCTGCAGTGCACGATGCATGTAGTTACAACCAATTCCTTTATTACTATATAGATACTAATAATCTAGTTTCCTGAGACCCTACTATTTAGCATGTTTCCATTTAGTAGCTTGTTTGCGTGTCAATAGTGCATACTTGGTGATCTTCATCCCCTGCCGCACACCCTCGCGGTGACTTGCAGGGTATCGCGTAGAGGTATGTGTAGTAAATACGGCAGAAACAGTTATACATTTACGGTCAAGTCAATACAAAAACGGCCATCACCGTTAATTTTCGATAAACAACAAGATATCAGTAAATAAATAGGCAAGCGTGAATTTTTTTCTAAGGCCCCCTACCCTGCAATCCTTTCCCGGCGGCCTATCTTCCCTCCCCATTGCCTGAGCACCCAACAATTCTCCGTTATTTCTCCCACCCTCTCCCTCCCATGGCTTGAAAACGAGGAGGAGATAGGGGGGTTGAGGCAGCTCTCCCAACGGCCACCGCGGCCCTCCCGCGACCTTCACCCTCCCTCCTCCCCCCATCCCCTTTCGAACCCACCCAGCACGGCCGGCTCTTTGACCATTACTTCCCCCGTCGTAAACGTCGACAAATTCACTCCGGAGGAGAAAATGCAGTAATCCAATTGGTTCCGTGGAGTCCCTTTTTATAACTCTTTGGCCACGCCTTTTATGGCCGCATAAGGGGTTGGGTGGCTGGGCGATCTCACGCGCCACGTAATACAAAAAGTCGATCCGTCCTCCTGAGAGTGTGGCCGTCCGGCTCATCCTCCTCGGCGTCCCCAATCCCTGTCGACTCGCTCACAAACGTTGCCCTTCCACGAGGAGAGATTGAAACTTGCGATCGGCGTCTTGGGAACCACTCCGTCCACCCGCCGAGACTTCCGCATACAGTTTAGTGGCCTACAATGATGGCAGCTCACCGACATGGACGAGTCGATGATCATCGCTAAGCAAGTTGATCGACATAACGTTATCAAAGGGCAGCGTTTCCAATTAGATTAGACCATGGCTTCGGCTTGAGCACAGATACGCAATGCAATGGGCGATAGCTTAGCCAAGGACCCAGAGAAAGTGAAAGTTAAAAAGCCAGGTATTTTTGTAGAAAAAGAGCAAAGAAACCCTCTGAAATGTGTCTATTTTTTCTTTACCCAAAAAACATGCATGCAAAAGTTATAATTTCCAAGCGAGGTTGCTTAATAAAGTGTAGCTCTTATTTATAGTTTAAAACATACAAATTAGAGTAATTCAAATTTATATATTTTAGGAGAGATAAATATTCCATTTCTTGAATTCATAAGAAGGATTCGCGAATTTATCTATGGCATGAACTGAAAAGGGACAAATTGAGCAAATTAGAGTTAACAAATTAAGAAAGTGTTCTGTTATATTGGGCTACGTAGTGACTGTGGAGATGATTTTAGGAAATTAAAAACACGTTATATTGATGACGAATGATTCTCAGGGAAATATTTACTTAAAACGGGGAACAGAAATAAACTCAGAGATTTGATTGCGAAGAAGTCTATGTACATAAGAATCTTAGACTCCGTTACGCCATTGACGATGCAGATGAAGTTATGGCTTAAAGTAAAGCAAGTACATTCAAATATGGAACGTTCAGCAGAGCCCGTTGATGGTGAAGATAACAAGAGGGCAGATAAATGGGACAAGAATACATAAATCTCTTAAAACTCGAATAAAATCCTGTCATGTAGCACTGTAAATTATTTAGGCTGGCAAAGTTTATCTATTTCAAGCGTGAAGGCGATTGTAATTGGATTTTATGTTAACTGACAGCTGGAGAAACTTTACAGCCCAGTGCGCATTTCATTAATCACCATACATTGGATCCCAGGCAATGTGGGGGAGGAACGCAGAACCGCGGCCTTGCAAACCGAAAAACACGCCACTCCGCAGAGCTGAGAAATCTTTCCACAAGTCCCATCCAATGATATTGATCCGTAATCGTTTTTTTTTATCTTCACTCGTTCTTTTGTTCACGATTGTAGATTTATTCGAGAATAATACCGGGGACAATCACATCGGCGCATCGATTATCGATAACTTTGCCAATACTAGCCATTCCTGAATCCGCGGTGCCAAGCCATACTCCAGAGGCACGAAACCGCCCACCCGTTCTTTCCCTCCGTCTTCTTTTCGAGTCCAACGCATGTCCTCTTTTTCACAGAGGCAATTGAGGGGCCCATAAATTGTCCATAAAATTGTCCCGAGGGACGCTTGAGGTGAAAGCACCTTTCGAGGGCGACATTTTTATAGCCGCTGGCGTAACCATTACAATATTACGAAAATTTGTCAGTCCATCTCTTACACCATCGAGCTGGTGGCCGGAATCTGTCCTATGCCCAATGAAACAGACGGGACATCAAAGAAAATGAGGAGGAGGTGCTTTTATTGAGGGTCATGTGTAACGACCGCTGGCTCCCCAATAAGGGCCGGTGGGGAATTGGTTTCGCAACCACTGAGCCAATACCTGTGATATTTTTGAATTTCCAGGATTGGGAAAGCGACAAGTGAACCTTTTGGTTCCATAAATAATGCTGTTTTCAACAGGAGAGGAGAGATAATTTGGTAGTTCTCCAATTGTATCCATATCATGCAAATGTGCTTCATTGTTAACCCTGAAGAAGTTCAAAAAGAAAAGAAATTGGAGCTGGAAATATAACAAAATAAGACCAAATTACCCTTTTTATTGAGGGAAAACCGTCAATACAAGAATTGTCAACGATGGAGTTTAAATCAGTATTCATTCGCGTCAATCACTAATCTCTACTATGAATTAAAATCCATGGTGTGGTCATTCATGAACAGACTTATGTTGCGTTATATGCCATTGAATGCAAGGAAAATTAATAATAGACCCATCAAATAATAGAGTTTTATAAGAATACCATGGATGCAGAAAGCCACTAATAACGGTTAACGCACCAAAGAGATTCACATCATGTAGCAGTATTGCCAGTGTACACATTTATCTGCGGAACATTTCCTTCAATTCTACCTGAACAAACAAGAGATAAATACCATGAGAAATAATACCAAATGTGCCATTTTCAAAGTTTATGGTCTTCAAGGATGTTTCACTTACCTATTTCCACTTAAAACAATGCAGAAACTATCGAATCTGCTGTCAGTGAGCGACAGAAAATGCGCCCGCGGCCACTACGTACCACCAACAGTGCACTGTTAATTATTTTCCGGAAAACCGATCACAAATGTATGTTCTCGTACTCTATCCCAGTCAGAATAACAATAGTTTCTGAAATATTCCACGTTAAATTGATGACCGGCCCTCAGTTCCCGTCGGGACCACCATCCCCTCACACTCAAGAGCTCTTTCTCTAGTAGTTGGCCCGTCAAGCGATTATATTTTGACATTAGCGATGAATGCCCGCCCTGGTTTCCCGGCCTGGCATCGCCGACGGTAAATGGGGAGAAAAATGAGTGCCAGAGCACAATGTTTAGACTGCAGCGGGGTCAAGGAGGCGACTTTAATGTGATATATGGCCGCCATTAAAGTGGCACGCGTCCATCGACGTCCGGGTCCGTTGGTGCGTGCCGGCGACCGAGGGCTTTAAACGCCGCCGACCCCCCCTCCCCCCCGATTCCCCCCACCAGGAGGAACACTTAATCAAGCCGCTCCGCCAATGCGCGCCGCAGGATCCGTCCATCTTCCCCCCGCCCGCCCCCTCCCGCTCCCCCGCCGCGAGAAAATTCATAAGCTCCCATAGGGCATCGCCATCGTGGGAAACTGGGTGTGGGCGGTTGTGCTGGGAGGCGACGTGCAACCACTCCTGGGGACGCGTGCGCGACACGAGCCCGTGAGCAAAGAAACCATTGTTGCGCTGTTCAGTCTGCCAGTCCCGTGCGTAAATACGGAACGCGTGATCGGCTGGAAAAGGGCATTGTAAAGAAAATTGTTCCGTTTTTTTTATGGTGAACATTTAGGATGAGATTACGACCATTGGCGTACACAAACGCGAGGCGAGGGCAAAGTGACGTCCCCAGATGATGAACGCTTATGATTCTTGGTTACCAATTACGAATGACGTACGTTGATCTCCCCAGGCAAACCAAGCAGAAGTTAAGCTATTCCTTCCCTCTGATTTGTGTCACTCGTTGAAATATAATGCGAAATGCAACATGCTCATGGAAAATATCTTTAATGCCTCTTCAATTCCGAAAGCATATTTAAGTTGTTATTTCAAAAGTCACAATATTGAATATTAAAAATAAATCTAAGCTGCGGTACGAGGCGAGTTTATAAACAATTCGAGAGGACAATATTTATCTTACAGGTGTGTAATTCCGTGATGATAATAAATTCAACTGCTATCAATTGGCACGCCACACTGGCGAACACCTCATTACAGAAATCTCAAGCTATTGGATCAACGCAAGCACTATTGACAATCCCCGTTCTCATTAAATGCGCACACATTGGTCGTAAATCAGACTTTAATATCAGGAGCGTCGAAAATTCCAGAGAAAATAATGATTTTTTTTCAAAGTGGCAAGTGAATACGTGGACAGAGTGGTATCCACAAAACAGTACATGTACATCTACGTAATACCCTTCGAGCCACCACGAGGGTGTGTGGTAAAGGGTAAAGATCACTAAACATACACTATTGACATGCAAGTAGGATATATAATGGAGGCATGCTAAATAATAGGGTCACATGCAGCTAGAAGATTAGTATGTACATAGTAAGAAAGGGATTATTGGTTGTTATTACTTGCATCATGTACTACATACTAATCTGACTATATTTCACCTACCTATCCCTTTGCTACGCTGCCTATTTTTCTCTCTTATGGTACGCGGGAAAAACTTCAAATCCTATCCATGTGACTACTAATAGAAAACCATTATTACAGCAGTGTTTTCCAGGTATTTCATCTAAAACATCCTTAGGTATTCAAGTTGTCGTGTTATTTAATCATGTTTTTTTCCGTGAACTAACCAAGTTTTTATCTAACGTTCAGGTTGATTGAGCAAGTATACCAAAGTGTTCATTGATAGATTACAGTAGGGTTTACACACAAAAACTTAAGAAAAGTGTGAAAATAAACCCTCAAAAATCAGCATCAAATTTTAATAATTATTAATCATTATTTATTCATAATGCTAACTAATATAAAACTCAAAAACCAACAGCTGCTTGCATGTGCATCTACATATACGTATCACCCTGCAAGCCACCATAAAGTTGTGTGGTAGGGGGCAACCTCTATTGCCTCTATTGAATATCCTATTAAAATTTCGCAAATCGAGCGGCCATCGAAACCGGGAAAAACGGCTTTTATTTACGGCTCGCCTCATGAATAAAATATGAATAAATGAGTTTGCGGCAAGGTAAAGGGATTTTATTTAATGATTTATCGCTTTTAGCGTTCTTTTACGATATTTTTTGCTAAAACGTTAGCCAGTTTAATCTATCGCCGTGGAATGACTGTCAAGTACCTAGTTGTCCAGAAGGTGCAAAAAGTTGTGTTCCGGTGGATATTAGCTTAATCGAGGATGAGTTTTTGTGGAAAAGATAAAATATCTATCGCAGTCACGAATGAGGTGTCTCGCGAGTTGAGTGATACTTCGCATGATAGCAGGAGTATCACAATATATGCGCGAGATTTCTCCTGCGAAATTTATTTCTCCCTCCAGTACTTACATTTTGGCAGGAGAAATATTCGGCCACCCGATTCCAGTTTCAACGTCTACGACTTCGGGGTCTATCGGAGATGCGCGGTGTTTACGTTGATTATCTACGTGATTTTCAAAGTGATCACGACCGGCAGCTGTATACCGGCCCGTGAAATTACGGTCCTCGAGACGTAAATGGCAGACTGCATCACGAGGAAGACGCGGATATTTGGCCTAACCTAGGTAGGAAAACGGAGCCTACTGCATGAAACCTCGAAGGAGATAGGTAGAGCAGTGGGTGGGAGGTAATATTTTAGTCTTATCTCCACTTTCGTCGTAAAAACACCAGAACATGTCACTTTAGAATCGTTTTGAATAAAGAGAAGATCATTATTTTGAGAAAATTCTTAAGTAATAATCATAACTAAAGCGCAGTAAAAATGTTAATCGACGGTTCTATGGTCTATTGCTTCAAATTTACCGAAATAGTTTTGAAATGTAGCTATTTCCGTAGTGAAGGCTATTTGGGTTCCACACCGGGCCAAACACTGCAATTCTACCGACGCTTCGATGTACGAGTCGTCCATCGCCTTCAGACCTGAGAACGATGGACGACTCGTGCATCGAAACGTCACTAGAAATGCATTGTTTGACACGGTGGAGAAACGTGAAAGACTTCACCAACAGTATAACATTTAGAATATACCACTAGTATATGAAATCCGTACGATGAAGGACTGGTAAAGGGATTAGAGGGTATGCAAAGGAGATCCGCTAGATGTGTTAGAGGCCGTTATGATAATTGCATAAGTGTTGCGAGACTAATAGAAGAACTAGGTTGGGAATTACTATAGAACGTAGGTTAAAATTTAGCTTCAACCTCTTAAGCAAATTCGAAGCAGTTTTTTTCACAGATGACGATAGAAATACATTAGGAAACCTTGCGTATTATGCTAGATTTGATCAAATTAACTAGATAAGAGAGATAGATTGTCGTACCGATTTATTTAAAATTACATTTTTCCAGGGTACCATAAGAGAGCACAATAGGCAGCGTAGCAAAGGGATAGGTACGTAAATTTTTTTAGAGTAGCCTGCAGTGCATGATGCATGTAATAACAACCAATAATCCCTCTATTAATATGTAGATCCTAAGCATCTAGCTTCATGTTACCCTATTACCTAGCATGTATCCTAGTTGCATGTCAATAGCGCATGTTATGATCTTCACCCCCTATTACACACCCTCTGGTGGCTCGCAGGGTATTACGGAGATGTAGATGTATACCCTGGGAAAGCATCAGATCTTTCTTTTTTTGTTTCTTTCGTGGGTTCATCAGATACTTACAGAAAGTGATTTTCCAGTAATAGCCTGATATCTTGGTGTCCCCTGTCACTCCCACCTTTACCCCGTAGCAGTTGCGTGCCAAGCTAAGGCTTGTTTGGAGAAACTTTGAAACGTGGATATTTCACGGTATTTTGGAAAATTCACAACTTCCTTCTTTTGGTGTCAGAACTTAAATACCCTCAGCGAACTTTCAATGGGCTCAAAGTAGGCCAAAGTATTTCTCTTCTTTTACTTTTCTGAAGAGTATTTCCACCATTCGATTCAACTAAGCGTTGAAGATATACAAGAATGGATTCATGAACAAGTATTACGGATATGATTGCATCTTTAATACTGATGGATTATGTTCCGCTTCATTTGAAAAACATCCATTCTTCAGGAAATTATAGGTACTTAAAAGTAGAAGCAAGTGGTCCCACATAGCATTTCAAACTGTTGTAACTCATGATAAAATCTCAGGAAAATTAAAGTTCCCAGAGCTTCGTAAAGGGAGCTATTGCCAAGAAAATTTATCCTTAATGCAAGTCTTCGTGACCCCACTTAGAGCGATTCGAATTCATCCTTCAAATTAAAGAAACTAATAGAAAATTGTAAACATACTACATATTTTCTCAAGTATAGGAGTAACTGAATTCAGTGCCAATAAAATTTTATACTCTCGTTTTTTCCTTTATTACCATTGGTCAATAATCCTATGATTGGTTTGGCGTAGCTCTCCACTCCATTCTTCTATCGTCTAACCTTTTTATTTTGATCTAATTTTTCTCTTTCACAAAATTTTAAATATGTTCCATATATCTCTTCCGAGGACTACCTTTTACATTCTTCTCGTTCACTTTTCCCTCGACGATTGTCTTTATCAAGCCATGACATGGCCGATTAAAATGTCCCGTCTTCTTTTTAAGTTGTCAGTGGGTGTATCTTTTACATTACTCTCCCTAATATTTCTTCGTTGGTCACTTGGTCGATTCATGGTTAGATTTCTTATTATCGGTATTCTGTATCACCATATTTTAAATGGATTCAACCTATACTTCTCTGCTGCTGTTTTAGTCCATGATTCACTGCCATAAAGCTGTAATCTCTAGGTATATGTTGGAATGAAATCATCCTTTCTTTATAGCTTATCCGTAATATAACGCAATATGAGCAGTTCTGGTTATGGCACACACAAAATTTAATGCAGGTAAGAATGACCTAGGTATACACCAATCAATTTACCATTAATTTTTACCATTTCAGCCAGTCAATCCTGTGATAAAATTCTTTGTCTCCTCGTCAAACAAAAGGGAGTTCTACCAATCCCGATAATCCACTTGATGTGGATGCCATCACACAACCCCCCTCTTCTGATCCCGCCCAAATGATTGTGAGTGTAGTCTGGCCCAAATATTCTGTCGACATTTTCCGCGGCACCTCGCACAGTGCGGGTCCAGTGTGTGGGAGTGAAAGCGACGCCAGGGAAGCGGAGCCGCAGGGAAAGGCGTCTTTCTGCCCGCACTCTCTCCGCCCCAGGGGGCCTGCCGCGCCCGCACGACGCCACGGATGAGCGGTCCGCCGTGCAAGCCGCACGCGGGGAAAGCCAAACAGAGCGGGAGGTATATGAGAGAGAGGGTTGGGGGACGCGTGCACAAAGTCGGTCGCAGTTGCAGAGGGTGGGGAGGAAATGAATGGCACGCATGAAGAGCCTTCCAAATACGCCGGCCGTGAAGAGGGGTCCGCAAGAGGGCCTCCAAGGCCCTTTTGGCGTCCAGAAGGGTGTGCCTTCCCTTTCGGCTCCGGTCACGCTTAGCCTCTCTTTCCGGCCCACGGAGCAGGGCAAAGCGTTCGCTTTCCGCCCGGGCTCCGGGCCCGTTCCCCGCGGGGCAGGTCCGTAATCTACCAGAGTGGGTGCGAGGGGTCGACCGGCTGAACCAACCTTAAAAATCAGCCGAGTGACGAGCGGGGACTGCGCTGGGGATATCCCGCCGACGAATCACCGGACCGTGCGCGGATTCGTCCGGAGAAAGGATATGACGGCCGCTGGGCACGATCGACCAAGGGCTCCGATAATGAGTCCCGTGGCGCTCAAGTCGTAATGAGCGCCGTTTGAGAGCTGGCCGAAAGATTTGTGTTTGGAGCGGGACTCGTTAGGTGGGTGGGTGGAGGGTGAGAAGCACAGGGCGAGTTCAAACGCCGACAGCAAGGTGAGGATATTGCGCTTCCCTGTGAGAGACGCATCCGAGCATCGTGAGGGCCCGACCTCCTGATTTAAGGAACTCGACTCCGAATACCATTGCCATTCGGCGTTGCGAATGCATGGTAAGATTCGGTCACACGAATCGTGTCATTTGAGTGTGGTGCGCTACACGTTTATACCGACGGAGGATAAGATCAACCTTTATCCTGGACATAAGGCACGCGCTTCCCGCCCAGGTTTACTATGCGATTTTCCTAGCATAATTGCATTGAAACCACACATGAACAGCTGTCGGTAAACCTCAAAGAATTCGTAGAGGCGTATTTTTATTAGAATTATTTCATTTGATAAACTAAAGCTACGAGTCACATAAATTTACATTACAAGGATTTTCATAAGAGTGGAATATAAATAAAATGTATTGTAGGGAAAATATTTTAATCTTGGTGGAAGAGCCGTTTAAAATCGCGCAAATACAATTTCACGATATTGATTGAGCATGAGCAAGATTGAGCATGTTGGAAACTCAACGAGGGAAAATGAATCTCCTTGAACATTTTTAAGGAATGGTCAATGTTGCAGAAAATATATATTCCTAATTGATGAAATTATAAAAACCCTTTCATTCCAAACAGCAACAATCGCATACCTTCATACCAGTTTTGTGCCTTCAGCTAGCGGTAAACCATTCTGGGCTTAATCGGGAGCGGGTGCCTCCAGGAGAGAAATAACCCGCAAGTTTTAATTTACCTATGCATTATTAGCGCGTGATTTCACCCTATCCTGCACCCAAATCATTTATTTTGAAAAGCGTAGTATTGATAGGGATTTAAGAGAACATCACAACATACGCAATTACCGGACATACAGAGGAATCCAATCAATTTCACACCAAATCTAACTCAACCTCTGGAGGTTGAGTAAGCCTTTGTTAGAGTTTGACGCCTATCACAGGCTGAGAAGCGGGTTCGGTGGGAAAGAGGAGGTGTTGTGTCCAGGTCCCTATGTGACGGCCAACGACACACATTGCACCATATGTTTCACAACCCTGCGGCTTCAAATTCAGAATCCAATTTGCAAAGAGCGTTTCACAATACTAACCCTGCAGAACTTTCCTCCAACCTTAAGCGAGCAGATTGGTCATAAAATAAGAGGAGCGAATAAAACGGAGCATTAGATCCCAATTTCAACACCCGGCGTGCAATTGAAGTGATTCCTCAATGCAATGAATAATTTGGGCCTTCTGGGCTAAAGAACCACACTAAACATTTAAGAGATTTTAAGTTGTGAATTTATTGATCACTGAAAATGTAAAACCATAAAGCTGGCAGAAAATCACAAAACACGATATGAAATTTCGCGCTGTTAATTCCAATGTTTAAAACTGTGCAAAAAACTTATTGACGAACATAATTTTGCATCATATATTCACTATTACCGAGAAAATATAATTGACGAATTCAAATCGTAAACGAATAAAATACCTACATTATTCACCCACGCAACAGCAGCAGGGAAAAATTAATCACTGATTGATATACACCAGCTGAAAGAGGGATTATTAAGCACAATTTTCTTGACCGTAATACACGAAAGACAGATAAATACTTTTCAAACATTAAATCCCCCCTTTTGCAGACGTATTTTTCAAGTTTGGTGACCTATCTTCCCGTGCATCACGCTTTTGCAGCGGCTCTCAAGTTCTCGTGTAGATATGGATAAGCATTCCGTTGAATAACCTCAGCATTGCTGGTATATTATGGTTTTATATATCATAAAATGACTATGACGTAAGTAGACTAGATATTCTCGATCCTCTTATTTGGCGTCGAGTGGTAGATATAAATCAGAGGCTACGCCGTTTCTGTAAGGACACCCTCCTTCGATGACCTTCAGCCGTCGCTTCGGTCGTGTAGACACCTTTTAAATCTCTTTGGGGTTCATTACACTCCGTACGCCGCCAAACGCGTGGTGGATAGGATATTAGATCATTGCAGGCTTTTTTTAGGGAAAATGGTAGGGTAGCGAGTAGGTCATGTAGTGGGGTAAATAACTTCTCGTTGCTAGTCGCTTTACCGGCTTAATTTGATGAAAACTGTATTGAGGCTCAAAGAAATTCAGACATGACCACAGCGCTCCCTTGTAGCCTTAATACATCTACATCTAGTCTACATCTTAATAATAGTCGAGGTGAAAATTTACGTAGCAGTTTTTAATTGCCGAATCTTAAAAACAAGTTACCTGAGTTCCACCACATTATTCATACTATGATGCAGATATTATTATAGGAACTGAAATTTGGTTTTCGGATGACATTCCTGACGCGGAAATATTTTCCAAATCTTTTAAAATACATAGAAAAGACTGACAAAACCGAACAGGTGGTGGTATATTCATTGCAGTCAAGAACTCAATCAATAGCAAAGCGGAAATATTTCCCGACAACCCCTTGGAATGTGTTTGGTGTTCATTAACATGCCATAAATCCAAACCAATATCTGTCTGCGTATTCTATAGGCCCCCAAACACTGATGTTGACTCACTATTAGAACTGGAAATGTAGATAAATTTTATCACGTCCCGTAACTGCGATGGTAACATAATAATAGGTGGATATTTCAATGCACCATCTACAGACTGGAGAAATTATTGCTTCAAAGCTGAAGGAAAGGACAAAAACATCTGTAAGACTCTATTAGATGTATTTTCCAACAACTCCCTGACACAATTACCTACAGCACCTAATACAGGGCATACGTCGTTGATTTACTGGCAACCAACATCCCGGAAAAAGTGACTAAGATTGACACCGTTGGTGTAATCAGTAACCACAGTAGTAAATTTAAAAAAGAAAACACTGAACCTAGGCGGTACAAAGCCGAAGTGAGAATATCCCTGAGAAAGCAGTAAATATGTCATGCAAAACTGAAAAGAATTAGTAAATATATGCCCATTGATGAGCGTAATGTATTAATTGAAAACTATAACATTTCAAAACAACTATAAAGACAGCTCTTCGTAATGCATTTGCAGAATTCAAAAGAAAAACACTTTGGGAACAATTGAAAGAAAATTCAATCGTGTTACCTGACCTCTTTCAGCGGTTAATGAAACCAATTGACATTTCCTGTAATGGTATTGAAAAATTACTTAAAGATATAAGCCCCAACAAATCTCCTGGCCCTGATCAAATTCCCTCCCGCGTATATAGAGAGTTAGCATCCGAAATTTCCCCCTACCTTGAAATAGTATTTAATAAATCCCTGACCGAACACGTCGTACCGATGGACTGGAAAGCAGCCGATGTAACACCCATTTTTAAAAGTGGCGATAGGGAGCAGCCATCTAACTACAGACCTATATCCCTCACATCCATTTCATGCAAGGTCCTAGAACATATAATTGTCAGTTCAGTCATGGGACACCTAGATAGCCAGAATTTATTGTCCAATGTCCAGCATGGCTTCCGAAAGAGCAGATCGTGTGAAACTCAACTTGCTCTCTTTTCCCACGATATTTTAGTTTCTGGCGAAAATAATATTCCAGTGGATGCTATATTTCTCGACTTCAAGAAGGCTTTTGACAAGGTTTCTCACAGCAAACTAATTTTGAAGTTAAAATCTTATGGGTTAGACCGTAACATTATATCATGGATTAATGATTTTCTGCATGATCGGGTTCAAAGGGTTGTTTTGGACGGTGTTTCCTCACCGGCAATTAAAGTCACTTCGGGTGTCCCACAAGGTAGTGTGATAGGTCCACTCCTATTCCTTTTGTATATTAATGATATCCAAAAGGTGGTAAAAAGTAAGCTTCGTCTATTTGCCGATGACGCAGTAGTGTACAGGGAAATTCTATGCCCGAATGATAAAGAATATTTAAATATTGACCTACAAGCAATTGAAACTTGGTGTGATACATGGCAGTTAGAATTAAACTTTAAGAAATGTCTTGTAATGAATTTTTGGAAAAAGAATAGCTCTCCCCCTAGCACTTACAAAATAAGTAATAATGAATTAGCAAACGTGGAATCCATTAAATATCTTGGAATAAGACTGACAAATGATCTTTCCTGGGGTAAACACATTCGTGAAATAATGGGTCAAGCGAATCGCAAACTGGGTTTCATTAAAAGAGTATTGGGTAAATGTGACGATCATGTACGAGAAATCAGCTACTTTTCCCTTGTTAGACCTCATTTGGAATATGCTGCCAGTGTATGGGATCCCTACGAAATCGGTCTAAGTAATGAACTTGAACGTGTGCAGCGAAGATCGGCAAGATTTGTAAAGGGACGATACGATAATTATATTAGCGTAACCAGTCTATTAAATGAATTGAAATGGGAATCATTGTCAGATCGCAGGTTGAAATTTAGACTTAATCTATTCCACAAATTCCAAGGCAATATTTTCAGTGATGATGTTAAAAATATTTTACGAACCCCAACTTACTATGGCAGACTGGACCATAATCATAAAGTTAGAGAAATTGATTGCCGAATTGACCGATTCAAAATGTCCTTTTTCCCTCGCACAATAAGAGATACGAATAACGGTAAATATGTCCTATCGGAGAGTAGCAATGAATAGCATTGGTAGCTGCATGTTGGTATGAGTACTTAAAGCTAACCCTACTGACAGAATGTTTTTGCATGTTTGCTTTGCAATTTCTATCTTTTTTAAATAGTGTAGTTCTGACTACTATATTAATACTATTCCTTTTTTATGCATGATTTGTAGTGCATGTTTGGTGAGCAATCACCCCCTGCCACACACCCTTGTGGTGGCTTGCAGGGTATTATGTAGATGTAGATGTAGATGAAAGAAAATCCAAAAGTTTTCTGGTCATACTTAAGGGAAGTGCTGTAAGAGAAGTTCAGATGGACTGGAAAGCAGCCGAAAATCCATTTTTAAAAATGCTGATAGGGTGCAGCCATCTAACTACCGACCTATATCCCTCACATCCATTTCATGCAAAGTGCTGGTAAATATAATAGTCGGTTGTCCTGGGGCATTTAGATAGCCAGATTTTACTGTCCAATGTTCAGCATGGCTTCCGGAAGAGTAAACCATGTGAAAATCAAATTGTTCTCTTTTCCCAACATATTTTAGCTTCTGGCGAAAATAATATTCCAATGGATGCAATATTTCTCGATTTCAAGAAAGAAGTCTCATAGCAAACCAATTTTGAAATTAAAATCTTATGTCTTGCACAGCAATATTATATCATGGATAAATGATTTCCTACATGATCGGGTGCAAAGGGTTGTTTTGGACGGTGTTACCTCCCCGGCAATTGAAGTCACTTCAGATGTCCTACATGGTGGTGTGATAATTCCATCCCTGCTCCTTATGTAAATTTGGTTTTGTAAGTATTGTAGATTTGTAAAGGGGCGATACGATAATTATATTAGCGTAACCAGTCTATTAAATGAATTGAAATGGGAATCATTGTCAGATCGCAGGTTGAAATTTAGACTTAATCTCTTCCACAAATTCCAAGGCAATATTTTCAGTGATGATGTTAAAAATATTTTACGAACCCCAACTTACTATGGCAGACTGGACCATAATCATAAAGTTAGAGAAATTGATTGCCGATCTGACCGATTCAAAATGTCCTTTTTCCCTCGCACAATAAGAGATACGAATAACGGTAAATATGTCCTATCGGAGAGTATCAATGAATAGCATTGGTAGCTGCATGTTGGTATGAGTACTTAAAGCTAACCCTACTAACAGAATGTTTTTGCATGTTTTCTTTGCAATTTCTATCTTTTTAAATAGTGTAGTTCTGACTACTATATTAATACTATTCCTTTTTTATGCATGATATGTAGTGCATGTTTGGTGAGCAATCACCCCCTGCCACACACCCTTGTGGTGGCTTGCAGGGTATTATGTAGATGTAGATAGATGTAGATGTTATGTACATAAATCATACCAATAACGTGGTCAAGAGTAAGCTTCGTTTAATTGTCGAATACGCATTATTTTGCAGGGAAATTCTATGGCCAAATGATGAAGAATATTTACTTGATGACCTTCAAACAATTGAAAATTGGTGTCATACATGGCAGTTAGAATTAAATGTAAAAAAATATGTAATAATGAATTTTTGGAAAAAGAATTGTACTCCTCATAGCACTTACAAAATAAGTAATAATGAATAAACAAACGTGAAATCCACTGAAATATCTTGGAATAAGCCTGACACATGATCTTTCCTGGGGTAAACACATAAGTGAAATAATGGGGCAGTCTAATCGTAAACTGGGATTCGTCAAAAGAGTATTGGGTAAATGTGACGATCATGTACGAGAAATAAGCTACTTTTCCCTGGTAAGACCTCATTTGGAATATGCTGCCAGTGTATGGGATCCCTGCGAAATCGGTCTAAATAAAGAACTTGATCGTGTGCAGCAAAGATCGGCAAGATTTGTAAAGGGACGGAACGATAACCTAATTAGTGCAACCAGTCTATTAAATGAATTAAATTGGGAATCATTACCAGATCGAAGGTTGAAAATTAGACTTAATCTCTTACACAAATTACAAGACCATATTTTCAGTGTTAACATTTTTTGCGATCTCCAACTTACTATGGTAGACTAAAACATGATCACAAAATTAGAGAAGTCGAATGCCGAACTGACATATTCAAAATGTCCTTTTTTCCTCGTGCAATTAAGGATATCAATAACGGTAAATATATCAATGCGAGTGTAGCAACGGATAACATTGGTAGCTGCATGTTGGTATTAAGGACTTGAAGCTAACCCAACTGACAGCATGTTTTTGCATATTTGGTTTGCTAGTGTTATCTGTTTCTATATAGTGAATTTTAGAACAGTATATAAATTCTCATCCTCTTTTATGCATGATATGTGGTGCATGTTTGGTGAGAATTCACTCCCTGCCACACACCTTTATGGTGGGTTGCAGGGTATTATGTAGATGTAGATCTAAGTAAGTAAATTTGTAAGTAAATATGAAATACAGGGTTTTTAATTGATATCTTGGTGAATGTTAGTGTTGTGGATGAAGAAAGTGATGAAGTGAGTTTGAATAGACTTAGTGCAAATAAATCCAATAGGCATAATTTCTTATCGCCAGTATGGACGATACTGTCGATAATGTTCCACGCACACGTAATTTAGGGTTAATTTTTAAAATTCCCAACTAGGGAATATTCAGTTGCTACTTCCCCAAATATTTTGTCTCATGGGTCGATATCGTGAAATTGGTGTCGACTGTCTCCACTAACTGGTAATGTATCTCTACACTCTCTGCCACACGTCCGTTCCTTCCGGTAGCTCGGGCAAATCTTGGGCGTAGACATGGTGGCCGAGACGGTGGGTCAAAGCCTGGGCTGGCGTTGGGATTGGGTGGATCCTCTCGGGCATAGGAGCGAAGACGAAGCTAGTGGGGGTGGGGCGCACATCCCCCGGAGCGAATTCCTGACCGTGGAGATAGATAAGCCGCTTGGTCGTGATTGCCATCGAACTCCACCACCCCCCTCCAACCGCTGCGCAACTCTCCACCCACCCCCAACGGCCTCAACCCTTCTTCAATTCCCTGATGGGGTAGGGAAAGGGAGGAGGCAGGCAAGGGAGGCGACGGGGAGCGAGAGGGTAGAACTTCGGCGTTTTCTTGCGAAAAAGATGAAAACGACTGTTTAGCAAAACGAGAGTAATCGAGAGGGTGGGTCTGATGCGCGCGTCGCACAGAGGGGAAAATAAAGGGGTTCACGAATTTTAATAATAATACCCTGCAAGCCACCATAAAAGTGTGTGGCAGGGGGTGAACTCTCACCAAACATGCACTACATATCATGCATAAAAGAGGATTCGTATATATATATATATATATATATATATATATATATACTGTTCTAAACTACACTATTTAGAAAGAGATAAAAATTGCAAACCAAATATGCAAAAATATGCTGTTAGTTTGGTTAGCTTCAAGTCCTTATACCAACATGCACCTACCAATGTTATCCATTGCTACACTCGTACTGGATATATTTACCGTTATCCACATCCCTAATTGCACGAGGAAAAAAGGGCATTTTGAATCTGTCAGTTCGGCAATCATTTCTCTAATTATGTGATTACGGTTCAGTTTACCATAGTAAGTTGGGGTTCGCAATATATTTTTAACATCATTACTGAAATTATGGTCTTGGAATTTGTTTAAGAGATTAAGTCTAAATTTCAACCTGCGATCTGACAATGAATCCCAATTTATTTCATATAATAGAATTGTTACGCTAATAAGGTTATCGTACGGTCCCTTTACAAATCTTGCCGATCTTCGCTGCACACGTTCAAGTTCAGTATTTAGACAGATTTCTTAAGGATCCCATACACTGGCAGCATATTCCAAGTGAGGTCTAGCAAGGGAAAAGTAGCTGATTTCTCGTACATGATCGTTACATTTACCCAGTACTGTTTTGATGAATCAAAGGGGTTCACGAATTTTATTTTTGTCTCCCTTTAGAGGCGGATGCGGAGGGAGCCAGTGTGGGGTGGGCTCCATTTCCCCTTCCACACACCCTCGCGGTGGCTTGCATGTTATCCTGTAGATGTGTGGAAGCGGCCTCGTTGTCGCGAGGCGAAGCCGATGACCACTCTTCGTAACCAGTGGAGCCATTGTCGCTCTGGCTCAGCCGTGGACGCGGTCGCGCGAAACAGCGCCACGCGGGGAAAATGCGGCCGCGCGACTCCCGCGCAAAATGATTGGATGCCCAAAGCCGATCAATTTTGCGAGCGCCGTACACGAAGAATTATGTTTCCGATTTAATTCCTCTACGGTTCAATGAATTCAAGAGCGATTTTCTGCCACCATGGGCATAGCTGGCTGGGGTAAAAATCCGCTCTCCTAATAGGCGAAAACTGAGAGAATTAAATTGATGGAAGCATGGAAGAGAGCCCTTGGAGGCAAATAATGTTTTTGAGCCTGGTTTCATTTTGGATTTATACATGATTCCCGAAAAAGCACGGTAACATAAGATTTCTCATTCTGCACGTTTTCACAGAGTTATCATTGACAATATAGCAGGCGGGTACAAGGTTACGTGCATAAAAAAGGTACTGTCATAAATTTTAGCATCCAGAATACCATATTTAACGAACATTAATTGGAAATTTTTACTTAGGTCACACGATAGGTCTGTAAAATAGGTAGGAACTGCAAAAAACTAACAGATGCATGACTGCTGATAGTTGAATTTACCCTAAGAGATAGATTTTGGTTGATTAATAAATACAAATGAAAAGAATAATGTTAGATTTTAACTAATTATTCAAATTCTATCTTGCAACATTCTCTTCTGCATTTCTTGAGACATAAAAATCATGCACTAATTTGTCCCGTCCTCATCAACTACTCGTCTTCGTGTTTCAACCATGGACTTCAATATCCAATTACAATTGGTTGCCTAAGCTCCGGGTTGACGGGAATGACTTTAATAGATAAAACTTGGAGTTCTCCTCAGTGAAGGTTTTTTTCTCTTTTGTCAGCTCATTTCCATGGCTTTTGACGTCCTTAGATGTCATTTAAAACTCTTTCAATGCATTGTAACTAGTAAAAAAAAGATGATCACCGGATGCTTTTCATTATTATCTTTTTAGAAAAAAACTTCCCAATTTCTCTTGTTTCCTTAAGCAGTTCTTTTGTAATTTTTTGTCTTCCTTCTTGAATATAAATCAATTTTATCCACCGCGTTCCTTACCAGTTATATTATCTCAATCCATCGACAGCTACATATTCCATTTTTTTATATGTTTAATTCATTGGTATTTTGGCCAAATTATTACCACGAAACTACAGAAGGTTCCACATAAAATTTTCTATTTTATTTAAAAATTGAAATTACTCCAGTTTTACGTCTATCGTAGAGAGGTCAAAAGCATCAAAGCACTTCTTAAACTCATTTTTGTCTCTGAAAAATATTTCTCTTCCTTATTCCGACACTATTCACCGTATTACCACCAAACAACAATAGAATATGAACTATCTAGGAAACAGAGCTGTTGAAATGTTAAGTCTTAAACAATTAATCCAGTTTTTTTCAGATCTGTTAGAGTTCTAACAAACAATTTACAAACTCTAATTTGAAGGAAATAACAATCGACATAAATAAGGATAGCCACCGTTAAATGGTATATTCCAAAAGACATCGGCCTCTCATAAAACCGCGTGAAATAATATTGCAAACCGCAATACTCACTAATTTCTCAACTGACACTCGAATGGGTTAAAATACCTTCCTGCTTATATCTCATTAAATACACCATCTGGTGATTATAAAAGGAAAAACCAATGCATTATAATGATAATAATGCAAAGTGAATTACAAAAAATGATTTTTAATGGTGACATTCACGGGTTGAGCAAAATAAGAGCAGTAACAACGCGATGTCCATTAAACCGAATGCTTCTGTTCATTACAAGTGCATTTATCAATGTCTAAACTGGAAAATCCAACTGATAAATTAGCTCATAAAACTAATACTGTCCCATACATTTAGGGGAATGGTTTCACAAAAACGATATCACCCAGCAATACTCCTCGTAATACTCCTAATTCATCTAATACTCCTCGTACTTGTATAACTAGGCCACCTTCAGACGAGCGAAGGGAACGAGTTCGTTCATTCGTCACTCTCACCTCTAGGCACGGGGAATATTATCAACTTATTCAACTGACTGCCATCAACCCACCGGCCTGATCCTCGCTCGATATGAGAGCACTCGAGAATGTGAGCAGGAACCGCCGTGAGTTTTATAATGCCGCATTATAAAAGCGCAATCTCCGCTCGGATCAGGAATGGCTATCTCGGACAAAAATCAAGGAGACATAAATTACACGCGAAATCATCGCGGACGACAACGCATCACTTGCATCTTCAGTCCTCATTTGCTCATGCAAAACACGTCATTCGAGAGAGGGAGAGAGTAGCAAAACTCGAGGCGTTTAACTTTATGGCAAGGTGAAGGAGAGGTTTTCCTCCCGTATTCCCCCCCCTCCTGCGGCAAGAAGGAGAGCGTTTCACGTGATTGGTCCCTCTCGCCCAGAAAAGCGCCTCTCCCACGATAAGGACGAGAGTGAAGTTCCCACAAAGCTGAGGTTTTGAGTGGGTGGTGTATGGAAAGGAAGGGGACCTTTTTTGAGTGACTTATATTGGACCCAAGACTGGCACTCCCGAGCCTCGCAGAGCGGATGGGCCTGGCTGGATGGGGGTGGAACATTTATTCTTATGACGTCCCAAAGGGGATTTTTCCCCGTGATTGCCTCCGGTGGGTAATTCCCGAAACATGTGCTGTGCCCAGCGGACGGGACTAAATTGGCAGCTTTAATATTTCACGGACGGCCACGGCGGACAGAAATGAAATCTGTTCAGGATCCCGTGTGTGTATTTTTTCATTTTATTTCCACATCGTCTCCGCACAATGCCTCGGAACAAATATTAAGCTGGGGGAGTAGGGAAGGAATGAGTAAAGTAGTTTCTATATATTAGTCGAAACCGCGTTTTTGAACGCTAGCAAGATATTCCCAAGAAATTTATCACAAAACTGTAAGAATTGCACACATGTTTGAGCATATATGAGCATTCAGGACGCTGCGAGAAGGAATACTTTATATCCTAGTTACCGATATTAAGGATACAAATATCCTAGTAGCATGTCAAAAGTGCATATTTGGTGATCTTCACCCCCCGCCGCACAATCTCGTGGTGGATAGCAGGGTATTACGTAGATGTAGATGAATACTCACCACAGTAATTCGTGTCCTAAAATATATTTCCCCCGTAACAAAATACGATCGGTGTGAGATTTATTTGTAGAATGCCCATTATTAAATGGATCAGGTCGCGGAAAACAAAAAATGGATTTCCCATTAGAAATTTTCCTAAAGCATTCAATACATCCAGGAGCAATAATGTTATTTTACCTACTGAAAATAATAGGAGACTATACTTTACTGCCACCAAAAATAAGCACAAACAAGGCACAAGTCCGTACTCTTACACGTTAATTTCGCCGAAGTTTAAATAGTTATACGCTTAGTTGATAGATTTCCACAATTTCCAAAGTGAGTTAATCACCTTTCCCACTGATAGTAACTCTGATACAAAGGCACATTTTACGCAGAGAATTCCGACAATTCTTTAGCCAAAAAAGGCAGAAATTTCAATGTTACAAATACTGACAATTTGTCCTTAATTATAGGGGTAAAAACTATGATGTTAAAGAATATATTTTGCCAATTTCCTAAACACAAAGTGCTAAAGTCAGTAAAGAATGCAGTATAGCATTTAATAAATTCTGCGAAACAAATAATATTTGATTTTTAATGTCCTTCAAGAAGCCAAAGGGCGCCACTTAACATTTAACAATTTCCCTAAATGACAATGTTCCGGACAGAAGGGTATCTTTCTCACCTATCTGATGAAGCAATTCAATTCATATTTCCTGAATATTCAATCGTTTATTAATATCAATATCGGCGGATAGAACTAAATCTAAACCACGTTTTAAATCTTAGGATAACACATCAAGCACATTGGCAACCGATCCACCCGCTTAAGAATACCTGTCATTCATTTCCAAAAATGGCTTCCCACTCCCAAATATCTCTCAAGTTTGGTGGCATGAAGAAGAGCCTAATGCAGTTCTCTAAAGCATTTTTCTTATTTTCCCATTAGGTTTTATCACCCTAGTATCTCGTAGGTGGAAGTTATTTTCCCCTTCGGAAAAAGAATCACCTCTCCTTAAAGGATGAATGAGGCAATTATGTTTCGGAAAAAGGCCGCGGAATATAAGAGGGGGAGAGGGGAGGGGCATGGGTTGGAAGTGAGAAAAAGGTTGGGGTGGAGTAAGGAATGGAGTAGGGAGTGAGGTGGAGGGGGGAATGAAGGAAGGGGTGTGGGAAAGAGAGTTAGACAGGAGAGGAGTGGAAGAAGGAAGGAAGAAAGAAAGAGAGAAATAAAGGAGAAAATAAAAGTAACTCGGGAGAAGAAGGCGAGGAGGAAGAAAAAAGAGTTTTTATTTTTGAAATGTCGTAAATAAAAGCGGGCCGTCGCCCGGAGGGGCCCCAACCAAAGCCTTGCGCGAGTGGGGGAGGGGTAAGAGATACCTGGGGCCCCTCAGAATGCCTTGCCGCAACTCAAAACTGCCCCCCTTCACCCACATGCCCCAACCACCCCCTGCCACTCACCCACCCACTTTCCCTCTCCCACTCTCCAGATCCGACCATTCACAGCCATTGCGCCTCATCTATTTTTCAATTATTCATCTACATCTACATCTACACGATACCCTGCAAGCCACCGCGAGGGTGTGTGGCAGGGGGTGAAGGTCACCAAGCATTCACTACTAGCATGCAAGCAAGCAACTAAAGGGTCTGGATATTGGACGGGATGAGAGGGAGAAAGAGAGAGGTGGCTAGTGGGTGAATTAGGGTGGGTTGGATACGCCGGGTGGCGGAGTCCTCACGGTCCTGGATGAGGGGCGAAAGGGGTTCCCGATCCGTACAGATTCCCCTAGCCCATATCGGCCCGTTGGCAACCTCACTGGTAATCAGCGCCGGCTCGGCCACTGAGCAGGCATCGCTGAACCGTCTGGTGGAAGTGTTGCGCGACCCCCGGACACGTGGAGAATCACTGTCACACTCAGAATAAGGATCTCATGGACTTTCTTCTAGGGATGCCCCAATGCTAAATAAGAACAGCACCTCTACCTACCACCACAACGTTCCCTGCTGTGAATGCTGCCAGCCTACCATTTTTCTTGTAGCTAATGTAAATGTAGCTAATTTAATTCCTTACAATTTTATATTTCCCGCATTTGGGCTAACATACTGAAGTTTGTCCCCATGACAATTTTCAAGTTGGATTTACAATCACATTAGATTCACAAAATAATTCCTGACGAATTCGTACACCTCCCACTTTTAGACACATGGTACGAATGTGTCCAACTTTATTACTGAGCGGGTCCATACAGTGCAACAAAATTCTAATACGATGCTAACATTTGGGAACTGACAGAGAAATCAATTCGGGTAACACCCGGGAAAGGAAATACTTTTGTGAAAATAGTTAACTACCAGCAGCAGTGCTGTCTGCGCTTGGAAATGTATATTTATTGGAGAATAAAATTCTATTACGCAGAAAAAATAGAAGAAAACCGTTAAAAATAAATTGTAGACATATTATTATCCACATATTATGGCAACCAAAGGCGACAGACTTTATCGTGAACATAATGAGGCACATATCTATCTTCTTCCCACATAATATCTTATAGTCCTTTCATGCTCTGAATAGGTACATGCTGATAATCTGTCCCTGAAGAGTCCCATCTGTCCCAAAGAGCTATCAATAACATTTTAAACACGATTGGATACCGGTAACAATCGGTAATGTTGTAGCACCTAAAAGCATCAATAATGCAAAAGCTTTGACGGTAGCGTGTAGCCTAGGAGGTCAGACTGAAGAAGTAATCTAAATGCACCAACGTTTGCTCAACCATTCTGATGGCTATTTCACATCCCTTCCGCTAGAGTGACGCTGCGTTTCTTAACATGTGATACTTCTAATACCACCATAATGGTGGTATTGGAAACGAGAAACTATGTGGTTATTATGGAATTTTTATAGAGTACTTTAATCTCTCGAATATTTTGAATACGTATCCTGGGAATAGAATATAATTTGAGGATATGATTTTCTCAAGTAATCATCGTAAGTGCTCTGTCAAACATCATAACCACAACAGTACCAGTGCCTCAATTATGAATGAAACATCACGGCTCAAGCAAAACGAACACCTACTCTAGTAGCCACGAAATATTATATTGATGGAGAAAGGAAATGAAAAGGAAGGAAATGCGGGATATTGAGAAATCTATAGAAGAGAGAAAGGGGAATAAAACATTACACGTTTTATTTTGCAGTCTTTGTTGCCACCTTGCTCAACGGCCGCCAATGTAATGTGGTAAGGATATATGAATGCCAGAAATCGTAAATCCTTGCCACAAATCTCCACGTCAGGCGAAATCGCTGAAGAAACATTGGAGGCTACGCTCCATGCGCAACGCTCCCTAATTGGATCACATTCGAGTTCCTACCGTACGTCCTGCCACCATTCGCAAAGCAAACCTACAACGAAACAAAGTGACACAGAACTGCTCGTTCTAAGGTGCCTTTGATACACGGCGAATTTCGTGGTTTCATCTCATTAGTTGTGGACTAATAGCCACAGCAGGTGACACTCTACCTTTCCCCACCGTCTCCTCCTCCCTCAGCCTACATTTCCCATCTATCCCTAATGATACAAATGGTTATGGCTAGAGGGTGAGCCAGTTTCTGGAACGGCGGGCAGCAAAAAAATGAAACAGAAATCAATAGCGTAGTATATTAACACACCCACAAATTGTAAGGTTTTCCAAATGACGTTAATCCCATGAAATTTACCTAGATTCAAAATAAATATGCATGCATTTCATGGAAAATCCTGGATTACCATATGCAGGTTATTATACACTACAAATGGCAATTCGGGAGGCTCGGTCGTAAAAGGTATCACGTCAATGCACAAAACAGACCTGCACAATAATTTTATTACTTGATGGATGAAACGAATCTAATAATTAGTCCGATTATGTGATGTAGTTTTAGCTAATGTATTTTCAGCTCAAAAGTTTATATCTCTGAGTTAATATAGGGTGTGCATCATATTCCAAGAGCTTTAGCCGTATATGAATATGCTACGTGGATGAAGAAATAAAAAACTTTGATTTTTCTCTGTCGCAATTAGTGTTGAGATCATTAAGTAAATTGTTTTACCATTCGGGTTATTAAATGTTGGTTAACCTTGATTATTTTTTCCATTGTTTTCTTAGAGGATAAAGGGCTTCAATTATACTGCTTACAACGTAGCCACAAATTTTAAATTCCCGCATTACCGCATTGAAAAAATTAGGCCCATTAGGTGAAAACATCGATTTTGATATATTCCTGAGGGAACAGAGAAATTGAGAGAATTGAGAATGGGAAAAGAATTGACATGCTCTTCGGGGCGTCAGTCGCTCTGATTAAGGTTTCCTTCTCAGAATTCTGCATCATAGGTGGAGATTTTTCGTTTATAC
Source organism: Platycnemis pennipes (assembly GCA_933228895.1). Taxonomy (NCBI): domain Eukaryota; kingdom Metazoa; phylum Arthropoda; class Insecta; order Odonata; family Platycnemididae; genus Platycnemis; species Platycnemis pennipes. The sequence goes on along the minus strand of OW121846.1, from coordinate 98,833,789 downwards.
CACCATCTTAGTGTGGAATGTGCTGGTGTTGCTTCTTTTGGTGTGACTCCTAAGTCCTATTCTACATCTACATCTACATAATACCCTGCAAGCCACCACAAAGGTGTGTGGCAGGGAGTGATTACTCATCAAACATGCACTACATATCATGCATAAAAAAAGGAAGCCTCCTGGCTTCCGCAGGTAATTCTGATGTACTACCAATCGTAACACCTTTTAATAAACATAGCTGGTCTACGCAGCACACTGTCTAGATCTCTGCAATTTAATGATCCGGAATGGTAAAACAATTTTCTGAATGATCTAAACATTAATCACTAAAGAAAAATCAAAATCTTTGGTTCTTCACCCATGTACAATATTCATACACGGCAAAAGCTCTTGGAATATGATGGACACTGGAGATATTAACTCAGAGATATCAACTATTACGCTAAATTAAATAATCGGACTGACTGATACGGAACAATGGGGTTTTCGCTATACCTATGCTTTGTTACATAGCCTACAAGCGATTTCCTAGAAGCGAACGACCCCGAGGTGGACTCCCACTTTGTCACGCCCAACGGACGTCGAGAAGCCCGCGGGTCATCGCTCGTCCGGCCAGAGTCCGCATGACCACCTCCCACGAATGGCGCACCGTTCGGCGTCGCTGGGAGGAGAGCGTCCGTCAACCCGTCCGCCCCTCTCAAGTTTTAACTATTCTCCATCCTCACACACCTCGGGAGATCCGTCCCTCTTTTTTCCGAGATAATGAGCCGGTGGACCCTTCCTCCTCCACGCCCACCTCCGGCGAAACTCCCCCTCCTTCCCCCCCCTCGTGCCCAGCATACACAATCCAAGAAGCACAATTGAACAGGATATCTGCGGCGACCGTATCGAACGAGATGAGAGGCAACCGGGGAGAGAGGAGATGTGGTTTGGGGGCTTGGGACGAGAGGGTAGCTGTCTTCACGGACAGTCAGAGAGGCCTTCAAGGCTGCCCAGAGGCAGTCAAGAGAACGCATTGTCTCGCCCACCTGCCACCACACGCCCATCTTCCTCCCCCGTCAAACTTCATCCCTTTCCTCCCCCTCATCCTTCTACCCTCCCTTTGTCATTTCCTTTTTATCTCTGCATCTTCGAATCCTTCCCACCTTCGCAACCAACCGTTCCGGCCTCCCGCACCTCTCATTCCCGCCGGCCGCAGCCCACGCCGACGCGGCCTATTGTCAACTTTTAAAAACTCCAACCGTCCCTCCCTCTTCTCCACCTCCCCGGCGTGCCGCGTCCAAAGCCATGGCAGCGCGCCCGCCTCTATCTAATTTCGATTCGCAATTGTTCCCTCCCCTTCCTCCCTCCTCCACGATTTTTCCCCTTAGCCATCCGCTCTCAGCTCAGCATCGTCTCCAGAGCAGATGATGGGGTTGGCTCGTGAAATGGGTTTAATTAAAGGCGCTTTCGTCGTCCTCTCCTTTTATCCCCCACTCTCGTCAGTCCAATCGAAATCTGCAGGAAATCGTTTCCTTCAAGAAATCAGGATCGACCTTAACTATCCTGTAGTAGCTGAGAGCTTTCCGATATTCAACCCTATGGGCTCTTTCCGTCCCGACCAACCACGCTTAGCCTTTTCCCGCCAGCAAGCCACATGTAAGGTGCCGAGATCTCTTTCTTAAAATTCATGACCTCGGATCATCTATCAACCTAAAATACGAAGTCTGTGAGACACCTGCAATCGAACATCGTGCGCCACTTCTCAAAGTACTCTCAGAAAGACTTCTATTAGGTGCATCAAGGATAGAATCAGATAGATGAAAATCTGACAAGCAAAATGTACAATGTCTTGCAATGTATCTATCGGCATACGATGCGTACACGAAAACAGTACTGAAGTTAATGCGATATTTTTAGATCCTAAAAAGGCATTCGATAAAGTTCCTCATGATTAATTAATCTTGAAGTTAGAGAAATTTGGCAAAAATAAAGACGCAGCATGCTGGATAAAAGAATTCTTAAGTGGGCGAGAGCAGAGGGTTTTCATAGATGGTATCACGTCGGACACAATCAAAGTCACATCGGGAGTTCCCCAGAGTAGCTTAATGGGTCCGCTTCTATTTCTTTTATACATAAACGATTTGAGTACCGGAGTTAATAGTAAGGTTAGACGTTTTGCAGACGATGCGGTAGTGTACAGGGAAATAAAAAATAAGAAGACAGGTATTCGCTACTCGCGACAAATGGCAGTTTATTAATTTTTCGAGGAGTAATTCGATAGAGCTATCCTATAAAATAAGTAACACGAATTAAAGTTGTTCTAATGAAGTCTGTTAATCACCTTTGTTTACCAATTTAATATATTGTTTTTCTTTTTTTGACATGAATGAAACGCAGAGTGAAAACATTATAAAAATAATCTACATCTACATCTACATAATACCCTGCAAGCCACCACAAGGGTGTGTGGCAGGGGGTGATTGCTCACCAAGAAGATAGGCACATATTTAAAAATACCAGCGTATTATGCCAGATTCGACCAGATAAAGTGTTCTACATGAAGTGTTCTAAATAAAATGATCTACAATAGAATTTTGGCTCTTAATTGTTTTCTCAACTTAAAAAATCAATTTAATTTTGTCTTTTTTTAGTATCTCTAGATTAAAGTTGCTCTGGATTTCATGATTTAATTCTTTTTAGCTAACTTTTCTAACATCTAAAGATTTTTTATCTTTTAGACGCTGAAAAATAACATTTACGAGTACGTTCCTGCGTAATCATATGTACATCTACATCTACATGATACCCTGCAAGCCACCGTGAGGGTGTGTGGCAGGGGGTGAAGATCACAGAGCATGCACTACCGACATGCAGACAAGCAACTATATTCTCTCATGCAACTTCATTATTAGTATCTATAGTATTTACTGGATTAATACATACATAATGCACTACAGAATGCTCTAAAATATATGCCCTACCTATCCATTTGCTATGCTGTCTATTCTGTTCTCATATAGTGTGGGGGAAAAATGCCATTTTGAAAATATCAGTATGAAAATCTATCTCTCTAATCTTATTTATCTGGTCGAATCTGGCATAATACGCTGGTATTTTTAAATATGTGCCTATCTTCTTCAGTAAAGCTATCCAATTGAAATTTCTCTAATTAATTTAATATGTACCTTAACCTACGCTATGATAATGATTCCCACCGTAATTCTTGTATTAATTCTGAATCCCTACTCAACCTATCATAACACCTTTTAACGAACGTAGCTGCTCTACGCTGCACACTGTCTAGTTTTCTGATCAAACCTAGTTCATTCGAATCCCATACACTGGCTGCATACTTTAGATCTACTAGGGCCAAACTAGTGAAAATTAAAATCACTCTTTTGTCTTCTTAGATTCACAGTTGATAGGTTCACATGAATTTGAAGGTGTATAACTTCAAATTTGACAATCTTACTCATAGAGGGCAGGGGTTCAGTACAGAGGTGTAATCTCTTTAAAAACTCAAGTATTAGTTTCACTCCTAATATCCCGGCGTCCACGCAATCGAAGGGCCAGCAGTCTCCATCGTCGCATTCCCAAGACCCTCAGGCTATTCTGAGGAATTAGAACGAACTGTAGCCGAGCAGTCCCACGGGATTCACAATGCACCATTGCGCCATGAGCGCTCCCGCGGGGGTCACGACATTCCCGCTCGCCTGCACGTCCCCTCTGGTGGAATCGTTTTTACAAGAGCGTAAAGAGTTTTCACAGTGTGCAGCGTAGAGCAGCTAGGTTCGTTAAAAGGTGTTACGATAGGTTGAGTAGCGTTTCAGAATTAATAAAAGAATTAGGGTGGGAATCATTATCAGAGCCTAGGTTAAAGTACAGATTAAAACTATTAGAGAAATTTCTATCTGATAGCTTTACTGAAGATGTTAGGCACGTATTAAAAAACCAGCGTATTATGCTAGATTCAACCAGACAAATAAGATTAGAGAGATTGATTGTCGTACCGATTGATTCAAAATGGCATTTTCGCCCGTGCTATAAGAGAACAGAATAGGCAGCATAGGAAAGGGATAGGTAGGGGAAATATTTTCGAGTATTCTGTAGTGCATGATGCATGTATTAACCTCTTAAATACTATAGACACTAACAATCAAGTTGCATACGACATTATAGTTGTTTGTTTGCATGTTAGTAGTGCATGCTTGGTGATCTTCACCCCCTGCCACACACCCTCGCGGTGGCTTGCAGGGTATCGTGTAGATGTAGATGTAAATGAAGCGAGGTCCGTCACTCCGGGGAGTCTGCCTTGGAAATCAGACCATTTAGAAACAGGCCCCATTCCGTGACTCGTTTGTGAATCCATGTCTAAAGTCAAAGAATTTCCGTGAGCCTTCTTCTTTGAAAAGGATTTTACATGTGTACGTAGTCAAAATTTAAGGAATATCACTTGCGAAAATGTGGCACAAACTATTAAGGTTGTTTTTCCTGGCTATACCAAAAGAACGATCAGTGTTCAAGCAAGAGGGAATATTATGGGAATAAGGTTAATTAGAATGCATAATCGTTAGAGCACTTCTTAACATCATCACAAACACTTTAGGGTAATATTCACATTTTCTCCTTCATTCTCGATAAACTTCGCAGTGAGTGATACGCTTGGGGGCTTTTCCATTGCCAGGAAAGGAGCTGTAACAAGGTAAGGAAATTACAATAATATTCCGTTGTGGACATGGTGGGCTCTCACATGCGTGAGCATTAAAAGGGTTTAGTAATGAATCCATGACATTTTTAATTTTTTCTTTCATCCTCAAATGCAGAGGCGCAAGCGTATGCTAAATTGTTTCTGACGTATATGGAGAAATAATGAATACGGGAAAATAGCTCTGGGTTTAGAATGCAGTCTGCGGGCGGCTGCTTCGCTAAATGAGCCAAAAAAGCAGATAACCACTTTTCACATTTGCCCACTTCAATGCTTATCCTGGGTGAAACTATTTCAGCAATTAATACACGAGCAAAATCATTTTCAGGGGCATGCATGATAAGTAATTAATTTTAACATGCATATTGACATCCACGAAGAAGACGAACTTGTCTGAGTTCAATTTACAGGATCGTAAGATAATATATAAGTAGCTAAATTCAAATTACTCAGCGAAATAATGAAAGAAAATTGCACCACCTCACAAATGACGAAAGAAATTTTTGACTCGGAAAAATGCTTGTTTCGACACAACCAGTTGTAGTACTCGACTCTCTATCAGAATTTGATAACAAAAGTAACAGCAAGCGCGATTCGCCTGCTGAGCACTCGGAAGGCTTTTATGCAGATGGAATGGCCAAAACTCAAAACACGCAGTAGGCTTAGCACCACAGGATAAGGCTAAAAGAAATCATTTTAGTTGTTCACTATGGATTGACCACCAACCTCCTATGAAAAATACGTATTTCACACGTGCCGTGGTTATCAGGTCAGTAACATTCCGAGTTTGCAGTGAAAAAGTTGCATAAGCCATAGCTTTCATTCCGTCACGTAAAATCAATGAATGTGCTCCCCGTTTTAATATTGTCTTCAATACTCAGGGCAATTTGGTTCCAGCAGTTAGAGCTTAAATCCGAAATGTTCTACGAAAAAGGCAACACCGCAAATATCACAGAAATGACAAGTTAATTCCATGAAAAAGGGAATAGATGCTACGGAATTTCTTTCCTTAAAGTACAACGGTATACACAAAGAAGAATATTAACCTTCCTAAGAGGTTTGAGGCAAACAGCGATATTTAAACGATAATCAGCTAAACAGACCTTCTGCTGAGGGAAATATACTGAATCATTTAACAAGGCAAGAAAGACATGCTGCAAAAATATTAAAGAAAGGTCTGAAGTCTCTGTCATGGAGGACAGTGTGGGTATGTCCTTGTTTTAACAGCCGCCCCAATCTACCCTAAAAAGATTGATGAATAGTAGAAATGAAAATGTGTGTCCCGGATAAGATTCACAGAAATCTCTCCTTAGTTCCGTAGTATAAATAAACTAAGGTGCAAGCATGTCATGATGGTTTGACGCTGATAATTCACACCCTGCCACAAAACCTAGAGGTGGATTGCAGGGTAGTTAATAGAGATGGATATAATAGCAAGATCATTCAAACACATCCATGGCTTGTTCGACTCCGTAGAGTTATCTCCGTCGCCCTGCTTCTCATAGGGGTCTGGGAATCCTAGCCAATTGATCGGGATTTCACGGGGACTGAGAATTTGCTTATAGGCTCGAAAAGGAGCGTAACTTTTTCCTTGCGGTGAACGTTAAGGCGCCCGCGTTTTAATGGCTCCTCAAAGAGTAGTGTGCAGTAATGTACAGGAAAAATGTATACCCAAATAAAAAAGTTTATTTAAATAATGACTTACAAGCAATTGAAAAATGGTGTGATGCATGTCAGTTAGAATTAAAATTTTAAAAATGTGTAGTAATGAATTTCTGAAAAAGAATTGTTCTCCTCCTAGCACGTACAAAATAAATTATAATGAATTAACAAACGTGCAACCCATTAAATATCTTGGAATAAGACTGACACATGGTCTTTCCTGTGGTAAACACATACGGGAAATAATGGGTAAAGGTAATCGTAGACTGGGATTCATCAAAAGAGTATTGGGTAAATGTGACGATCATGTACGAGAAATTAGCTACTTTTCCCTTGTTAGACCTCATTTGGAATATGCGGCCAGTATATGGGATCCCTACGAAACCGATCTAAATAATGAACTTGAACGAGTTCAGCGAAGATCGGCAGGATTTGTAAAGGGACGGTACGATAGCTATATTAGCGTAACCATTCTATTAAATGAATTAAAATGGGAATCATTGTCAGACCGCAGGTTGTAATTTAGACTTAAAACCTAAATAAATTCCTACATAATATCTTAAGTGGTGACGATAAATGTTTTGCAAACCCCAACTTACTATGGTAGACTGGGCTATAATTACAAAATAGGAGATTTTGAATGCCGAACTGACAGATTCAAAATGTCCTTTTTTACTCGTACAGTTAGAGATATGAGTAGCAATAAGTATGCTCAATACCATTGTATCAATCATAGTTAGCTGCATGTTGGTATAAGGACTAGAAGGTAACCCAAATAATAGCCTGTTTTCGCATGCTTGCTTTGCTGATTTAATCTTTTCTAAACTTAAGTTTATACTAGTATATTATTACTAATCATTTTTTATGCATGATATGATGCGCATGTTTGGTGAGAATTCACCCTCTGCCACATACCTTTATGGTGGCTTGCAGGCTGATATGCAGATGTAGATGATATTACCATTCCGTCCACTGAGCGCGCACCAGTCACTGCCCGAACACCTCGTGAATAAACCAACTCACTCATCCAACACCAATCCTTCCTCGAACTGCGGATCGTATATTTGAAGTGTTCGTTCTCTGGATTGTTTTCAACGGCTCCTATGAGGGATTTTTTTCAGTTAGTCCGTTTTATTTGCCAACATTATCCACGGAACAGGTGAAGTCCACCTCTTTCGCAAGCGATTGGTGAGTAAACTAACCATAAACTTTTCGTGGCTTAGTGGATTGCAATTATTATTGAACTTTATTCCCAGGAATAAGGTACGGCAGATATTGCAACGACTCGCGTTTCACCACATCCGTGATACACAAAGAGGATGGGTATCCATTATATACTTAGAAAATGTTATGTCACCATTATCCCCGTCGTCCGTGAAACGAAAAGGGGAAAGAATCATTCTATATCTAAATAGAGTGAGGCTTTTAAAATATCTTTCACAATAACGTTGAAAGTTTTCCCTGGAGTAAAATGAACAAGGAGAACAGTAATTAAAGGTCTTAAATTCACCTCAAAGCTAGCAGTAACCTCACATGAGAAACGTATCTCCAGCGAAAAAAGGTCCATAGCCAAGTTTCCCATGTACGATGCCTCATACTCCCACCTCTTTCACAATGAAATAATCACTTATATCTGCATCCTCGCGATACCCAGCAAGCCACTTTATACACAGCAAGCAGTTTTTCGTGTACGCGATACCATGCAAGCCACCGTGAGGGTGTGTGGCAGGGGTTGAAGATCACCAAGGCTGCACTATTTACATGCAACCAGGGTACTATATGGAAACAAGCTACAAAATAGGTTCTCATACAACTAGATGTTTAGTATATACATAGTAATAAAGGGATTGGCTGTAAATGCATGTATCATGCAATACATATTTCTGTAAAATATTTCCCCTACCTATCCCTTTACTATGCTGCTTATTGTGTTCTCTTATAGCAAGACTTAAAATGACATTTGTGACAATGTTTTTTAGATAAAGATGGAAATTTCATGGCCACATGCTCACCAATGGGGATGTAATCTTGGGGGTAATTCATCTTCCCCGAGGTATGGTGCTGCATTGCACAAATACTTTTGTGTCTACATCAGCCAGTATCCAAAATTTGATATCAAACTTATCAGGCTCGTTCGACATGTATTGAGTAAAGGGACTTCTTACTTTCGAAGGAAAAAGCTGCTCGTCTACGGCTAAATAGGCATCAGGCACATAACAAGCACCACAGCTTTTGATGAACTCATCCCCAACTTCTCAGGCTAAAGCGAACTTATCAGATTTTATTATCTCTTTCTTCGTCGATTTTAGTCGGACCTTAAAAATTTCATCATAGTACGGAAGCGGTTCCTTCCCAGCGTCTGGTCAAAAATTAGTGGCTCCCATTTATTATCACCAACAATCAGGAACACTGACGCACTTGGCAAAAGTTCCTCTAAGATCTCTGTCGGCCCCTGTGGCGGCGTGGTTAAGTCCTAGCCTACTAACCTGAGGGTCGCTGGTTCCAATCCCTCCTGAGTGGGATTTTTTACCACTCAGGACATGGATGTGCGTATTCAGAAGTAAGCGTTAAACCGTTCCAAGCACGCGAGCTTTGAGGTGGTTACCTTAACCAGGCTTAAATTTGTTTCCGTTACAACGCAATTGAAACCTATGTGTACCAGATGTCAGGCAAAAGCACATAACGAATTTCATCATTGTTTCATAGCTATTGTATGAGTTAAATCAAAATCATTCATGGATGAAAGGGATTATAGGATGAACTCGCTTCATTAAGTAGCAAGGAAAAACAATTTACAACCGTGTTGATGAATTAGAGACATTTTCGAAAATACGACACGATAGTAAATTAAAAAATTAAACCCATTTTGATGAACGTATTTCGGTTTCTCAGCGACTTGATATCACCAACCGGAACGACAGGCTTATGAATCCCGTAGGCGGAGACCTCAGTTTGACTTATGAAGTGAACTCAAAACAGGTGCTTTCACTCACCAAACAGAGGAGACAAGAGAAAAATGCCTGACGCTTCGGTGAAGAGGGCTGCTAAGCCCGGCACAAAGCCTTGTTGTTTCGTCGAAAATGGAACCTTAAGGCTATGGATCTTCCCCTTATTCTCCAGCCTCACGCACACAAACACCAATCCCTCTCTTATTGCCGCCTGAGAATTGATTCCCTCGGCACCATCCTACATAATACACCTCCGCACAAACATATTCCGTACCCTCAAATAATAAACGGTAAAGCCCCCTCTGCTCAACGGGGACACACAAAATACTACAGTTTGGGTTATTAGTGATATTTCCATGAGAGCAACTTACCATGCCTATCCTTTTGCTACCTTCTGCAACGGAAAAATCACATAATCATACAGAGAGGCCGTTATCATAGGCATCTACATATACGTAATACTCTGTGAGCCACCACAATGGATGTGTGGGAGGAGGTGAAGATCACCAAACATGCACTTTTGACAAGCAACTAGGCTACCTTATCAAACTCTCTTATGAAGCAAATAAACGTAGCGCGTACCTGTACTTCACCCTCTGCGGAAGTAAAAATATCATGAACAAAAAGACCTATAGTAGTTTTCCAAGACCGTCCTTTTCAGAATCCTTGATGGTTTGTCATCAATAAATCCTGACTGTCGCGGTTTCCCATTATGTACGTGACTTTTATATGCTCAATATGTTTGCATGGTAGTTACGTTATTGATATTAATCCATAATTACATGGCTGTTCCCTATCGCCGCTTTTAAAAATTGGGGTCACCTTTGAAATATTCCAGTGTTTGGGCACTGCGAGTTCTTGGAGGGATTTGTTAAATGTTACTTTAAGATACGGAACCATTCTGAGAGCTAATCTATCACACACACGAGCTGGCATTTCATCAGGACCTGAGGACTTGTTGGGGCAAATGTTTTTAAATAAGGATACGATCGATCGGGGGCGTTGGTTAATGGAATCAGTCTGGTATGGTTTTATGGAAGCTACGATTAGATTGGCTAAAAACGCTCTGAAAAAAAAATAATTCCAGAAATCAGGCTTCTCTTAACTGGAAGTTTCTATTTTGGCCCTATATTTTTTCAAGGAAGAAACAGTTAACCATTTAGTTCCCTGTACTCCCCTATCATATGGCCAAAATGCTTTCGGATTTCAGTCTGGTTGTTCTCCGAGTACCTTTCTCTTGAATTCACTAAACGCTTCTCTAAGGGCTGTTTTCGCGGCTGCTCTACAAATTTTATGATGTTCTTAAATACTTTTAGATATTTATTAGCTATATTTTTCTTCGTTTTTTTTTATTTGCGTGTGACTAACTCGTTGGTATTTTAAACATGTGAATCGCCGCACGTGAATCAATAGAGGCTGCAGTCACGGCATGGCCTGTGGCAATGGGGAATGGGCAAGCAATCAAACATTTGCCCATACTGATGCGAAGCAACTGCCTCATGAAAGCAAACAACCACAAATCCTGCATCCGTAACTGCCGAAAGCCACGCCGGCAATCGGCAAGCACGAAACAGCCCCTCACCCATGTTCTTGCTATTTACTACAGATGTGCTCGCTCGCCGCTGTTTATACCGCCGTATCTTTTAGTCCTTGGAAAAAAATTCTCAGGGTTTCTCACCCTGTCGATCTGTAGTCCGGTTTACGGATCGTATGTGGCTTAACATAATAGCATTCAAACGCAAACTGGACGAGGGAGAGTGCTAGGTATTGCATCAGTATCGCCAAGCTTCCCACAAAGATACGACTGCGTTGAGGGTAGTACTGATGACGCAGTACATCTACATGTACGTAATACCCTGCGAGCCATCACGAGGGTGTGTGGCAGGGGGTGAAGATCACCAAACATGCACTTTTGACATGCAACTAGGCTACTACTTGGAGACATGTTAGATAAAACGATCACATGAAGCTGAATGGTTAGTATCTATGTAATAAGAAAGGGATTATTGGTTGTTATTACTTGCATCAACCATTACAGACTACTCTAACAACATTTCTACTGCCTATCCCTTTGCTACGCTGCCTATTGTGATCTCTTATGGTACGCGGGAAAAATGACATTTTAAAACTATCAGTACGACAATCTATCTCTCCAATCTTGTTATTCTGATCAAACCTAGCATAACACACAGGGGTTCTTAATATATTTATGACGTCATCTGCGAACAAATCGGTCTCGAATTAACTTAAAAGGTTTCACCTAAATTTTACCTGCGTTCTGATAATAATTCCATCCTAGTTCTCCTTTCAAACTCGTAATGCTAATACAATTATCATAGCGGCCTTTAAAAATCTAGCGGATCTCCTTGGCGCACCATGTAATTCTTTTATCATACCTTTCTCGTACTCGGGAAAAATGACCAATAACTGACCGCGAGCAAAAGGAAAATTTAGCCACGCATATACCTGTATAATGAGTGATCGAATGGTCTTGAAGATATTTTTGCGCTAAGCTTTGGTGACTAAGTTCGCGGTATCACTTCAAAGAAAATTACTAGATTATCAAGAGAAAGCAGTGGAACTGACTAGCACGTTTGAAATCCTAAGAGAGTTGAATTGTGGACGCAGGTAATATATCAGTAAGGAAAGGAAAATAACGAGTTGGATTGTGATCGGGGAGAGACGTCGAAACGATGGAGCTCCGGCTATCCCCTCGTCTGAGATGAGGGAAAACGTGTGATGTGGCACATTATGCCCGTCCACTAGCCGAAAGGACGATGGTTCTATTTGGGTTCCAGGCGAGCGCAAGCCCCGCCAACCACTGGGCCCCATTCCTCCGCGATGGGGCCATCCGTCCAGGCCCATTGTACCTGCCCGTGCACCTGCCCATGGCCGGGGATGTGGTCCATACTGGCCCGAGTGCAACCACAAACGGGAGGGGGCCGAATGGCGAGAGGCCATCATCGTTTCGGCGGGTAGACAGCAGACCTCTTCATTCCGTGTCAGGTTCCGACGCAGGGTCTCCGTTTATTGTTGATTGTCAGCCGGGCACCAGACTGCGGTTAAGCATTTCATGGGCGTCGCTCAGTATCACTCGGATCACTGGATGAACCCCAAGAAATGTGTCCCATTTCCGAAATACTTCCGAATGACGGCGTTTCATCTGAACACCGAATACTTCCAACTGTCTTCCAAATATACCGTGTAAAGGTGGCCTTTAATTGATCTTTGCATGAGCACATATTTTTTCACTTAAACTTTTGGAGACGTCAAGCTGGAAATCATTTTAAAACCCAGAATGCCACTGAGCAAAGACTAATATGCATAATCTACATCTACACCTATAAAATACTCTGCAAGCCACCTCAATGGTGTGTGGCAGGGGGTGAATTCTCACCAAACATGCACTACATATCATACATTAAAAAGGATTAGTATTAATATATTAGTCTATACTGCAATATATATAAAAATAAAAATAGCAAACTACGCATACAAAAACGTGCTGTTAGTTGGGTTACTTTCAAGTCCTTACACCAACATGCAACTACCTATGCTATGGATTCAATCACTCGTACTGGATATATTTACCCCTATTCATATCCCTAATTGCGCGAGGAAAAAAGAGCATTTTTAATCGGTCAGTTGGGCCACCAACTTCTCTAATTTTGTAATTATGGTCCAATCTACCATAGTAAGTTGCGGTTCGCAAAATATTTTTAACGTCAATCACTGAAAATATGGTCTTGGAATTTGTTTAAGTGATTAAGTCTAAATTTCAACCTGTGATCTGACAATTATTCCCAATTTTATTCATTTAGTAGACTGGTTACGCTAATAAAATACACTGGCAGTATATTCCAAAAGAGGTCTAACAAGGGAAAAGTAGCCGATTTCCCGTACATGCTCGTCACATTTACCCAATACTCTTTTGATGAATTCCAGTCTACGATTAGCTTGTCCCATTATTTCACGTATGTGTTTACCCCAGGAAAGATCATGTGTCAGTCTTATTCCAAGATATTTAATGGATTCCACGTTTGTTATTTCATTGTTACTTATTTTGTATGTGCTAGGAGGAGAACAATTCTTTTTCCAAAAATTCATTACTACACATTAAAAAAAATTTAATTATAACTACCAAGTCTGACACCATTTTTAAATTGCTTGCAGGTCGTCGTTTAAATATTCTTTATCATTTGGTCATAGAATTTCACTGTATACTACTGCGTCAATCTTGGCTTTGGACATTTCATTGATTCCAACCTTAAATCTAAACACGAAATATATCAGTGAATTAACACTAATTAAAAATTCTGCATAGAATATATATTTCAGTGAAATGAAGTAACGCGAGTGGTCTAAACTCAAAGGATCATTTCATGAATAATCTAATTCAACAATGATACATTCACCCTTCGTTATTAATATTTCCAGAGAATACAATGACAATCCACAATACCTTCTCAACGCCAATTAAGGAGAAATCATATTATTTACATATTTCTGTGCAATAAACTCATCAATTACCACTACTGACAAGGCAGTGTAGGTCAGAATAATGGACCGCATTCATGAAACTAAATTAAGGCTACGGACCTTTCCACGGGCTTGAAACTACGGTGAACGAATAACTCATATAAATTACGAATGTGTCTGCCAATATAAAATATCAAGATAAAATTGCAACCAATCCCGATAAATCTAATATTTTTTGATAAGTATTTGACCTCAGAAAAAATATTTTTCCAGGTTTTGAGGTTAGCGCAAGTCATTTGCAGTCGATTATCCAACAAATTAATGAAACACCAATCGTGACACTTTGAAACCAACGAGCATTGCTGAAACTTACCCAAAGTGGAAACGTCAGAGAATCAGGTTTGCATGGGAATAAACTAGCGTGCGTTTGAAACACTTTATTTGAAAATTGTATAATTCATTATTCTTTATAGTAAATTGCTTTACATAGCCTAAGGTTGTGACTGGCAATATTATTCAAGTGAAAAGCTCATAGAGGAGTTATTTTAGTAACAGCAATGCTTGTTTCATATTAGAAAATACAAATTTTCCATCATGCATCCGGGGTGATTGCCTCAACACCTAGTTCGGTAAAGTGTCAGCCAAGCTCCATCTCAAAGTTTGCGGGCTGAGTTCCGCTTAGGTTTGGGATGAGATATGATGTTTGCTTTAGGATTGAATTGATTATAGACGCAGAATCACCTAAAACATCATTTTGTTGATAATAAGGGTTTTTACAGCCCTTTACAGCATGCCTTCTACGAATTATATGGAATCCATCTACATCTACATCTACACGATACACTGTAAGCCACCGCGAGGGTGTGTGGCAGGGGGTAAATATCACCAAGCATGCACTACTAACATGTAAACAAGCATCTAAAGTGTCTCATGCAACTAGGTTGTTAGTATCTATAGTATTTGAGGGGTTAATACATGCATCATGCATTACAGAATACTCTAAAATATTTCCCCTACCTATCCCTTTCCTATGCTGCCTATTCTGTTCTCTTATAGTACGGGGGAAAAATGCCATTCTGAATCTATCGGTACGACAATCTATCTCTCTAATCTTGTTTATCTGGTCGAATCTAGCATAATACGCTGGTGCTTTTAATATGTGCCTAACATCTTCATTAAAGCTATCCGATTGAAATTTCTCTAATACATTTAATCTGTACTTTAACCTACGCTCTGATAATGATTCCCACCATAATTCTTATATTAATTCTGAAACGCTACTCAACCTATCCTAACATCTTTTAACGAACCTAGCTGCTCTACACTGCACACTGTCTAGTTCTCTGATCAAATCTAATTCATTGGGATCCCATACACTGGCTGCATACTCAAGGTGGGGCTCTTGGCTCTATGGCTTCTCTCTCTGGCTCTTTTGTCTTCGTTTGGCGTTTAGAATTGGCTAAAGGTATGTAGAGAAATAGAAATTAAGGGATCAGCTCTTTTGAAAATAGGGGAGTTTCCTACTCCCTCTCACCTAAGCCCTGTCCTACCCAATAATCTTCCCAACTCATGATGTTAAACCCTGCCGGTCATCAACTTTTGGGTCTGCCGCCTATCTTCCCAGCTGCTACAAACAAAAACGATTCCATAATAAGGTACGCACACAATGCCGCCGATATCGGGAGCGATTTACTCAAAGTGATGGTTATCACATTAAGGAATTTCTCCTGTGCAACCGAGGAAAAAGAGGGCGATGGGTTGGCCGCGTTCTCATCCGAACATCTTCCTCGGGGGCGACAACGGGGGAAGGGTGGCATACAGACGTCTCGGGCGATTTATCAAAGTTCTCAGGGGAATGGATTTTTAGGTTCTCCGATGCTTCCTCCCTGTCTCCGTGACACGGGTTCCGCGCACAGTTCCGAGCTGTGGAGCGCATAAGAAATGAGCTGTGTTCCCAACCAGCTTTCCACTTCCGGAACTGATTTTATTCTCATGATCTGGTCCTCTCCTTTCATTGAAAGGAAATGGGTGATTTCATCAATGATTTCGTTTCCACCAAATTTTTGGCATTCAATGAGATTTGTAACTAAATCAAAGCTCTTTACTTCTTCCAACATCACTCCAGTGTCTGAAAAGGTTCAGAGACCTTGCTGGAGTTGACAGATTCTTGATTTTTGTCCGATTTATGACGAATACCAATGTCAAATATTGTTCTTTACGGAAACTTCAAAAATGTAATCACTAACTTGAACGTATATTTCGGGATAATCTCTCTTTTTCCAGCATAACATTCCTTATCTGTGCTTAAATTATAGATCACTTTCACAATTACTCTGCTTTGTACTTGGAAAACGTCAATGAGAACCATAATGCAATTCCTACAGCTACATGAAATGATTTCCAGTTGTAGAATTTTCTGGCAATTTCATGTATCATAAAAAGTACATAGAGTTCCCAAGCACAGTAACCTAAACACATATTTACTACACAACATTGTAATTTTCTTTTTCTCCGGAAATACATAAAGAAAACCGCGACTCGCTTGATCCGGGAGGCTAAGCGCACAACGGTGAGGAAAGGGCATTGGGTAAAAAAAATCAGGTGTGATTCATATCTCACTTCACCTAGACGTGCATAGCTCTTTGGTCTGAATAGTGTGGCCATAAATATCTATTCAAGATCATATCCTTCATTTCAACGCACTCTGGAGGAGCTAAAAATTTGGGCTGAAAAATTCGCTGTAGGAGCGTTTGCGAAATGTATGCCGAGCGTTGGTAACAGATGGAGAGGGATAATTCATGCAGTGCCCAAGACAATATTTGCCAAAGAGGAGGAACTCATGATTTGATTCTTAATAAAACAAGTAAAATTCCTTAAATATCCGACTGTATAAGAATTTACATGTTATACCTACCATGATAACGAAAAATATCAAGACCAAAAGGGCACATAACGCACGGGTCTAGTTAACTTTGAGGACAAAATTTCTTGTAGCAAGAAGGATAGAAATACTGCATAAAATTCAGGTGAATTGAACGTTGTCATAATTAGAATTTCGTTAACTTGTATGAATAAATGTGTTTTCATGCTGGTCATTACCAAACATAGTGAACTTTGATATTCCAAACATTTTCGTGCATTGATATCACTTTAAAAGCTGTATATGCACGCCCAATCATGGAGAAATAAGTATCACAACCGGATATAATGCAGAATTTCTAAAAATGGAGCTCAAACAGTTCCTATCACAAAATAATATGCATTATATTACAAAAATATTAAAAATGGGGAAAATAAATGCGGAGAGAATAAATTCAGAGGGAGAATATTATTTATTGCCAGGCGCTGGTGCCAAATGGCGTCACAAATAACGACAACAAAATGACATTTGAAAAACCATTTCCAGAGAGTGTGCTGTAAAAGAAATTAGTAACACCCAAAATGCTAACAAAAGTGGTTAATCAACTAACAATGTCGTTAGTTCTAGAGGTCAACCCTATGCATAATTACCAAGCGCGAAGCGCCAAACTCTCCACAGAAAAAAAATTGAAGTGATTAGCGCAGCGGTTAAAAGGAGAAGATATATCGCTGAGGGCGTGAGAGGCCATCTTCGACTTCTTCCGCTCTTTGTTATCCCTTGAAATATTATGAGGTTTTTCGCCGATGTTTGAAACTCCAGTGTGATGGCAAGTCCTTAACTCCCAGCGGTATCGAGCGTTCGCTCCGTGAAAACATCCCATTTCTCCATTGTAATACCCTTTTTAAGTAACGTTGCCCTGGACTGGCCATTTTTAAGGAACAATTCAGCGTAAGAGAGACATGGTTGTAGTTACCAACGTTTGACAAATGATTTCACACCATGAATTCCCGCCCGTATATAATATCATATTCATGCTCGCATATCCTCGCTCGATTTGCTGCCGGTATAGAATAAAACTTCGAACAAAAGGTTCTGAATGGAAGGATTCCCATTGAGACGGATGAATTGCATTCGCAATTAATTTCATCTCCGACTTCAAAGCGTCTATTTTTCTAAATCACTGAGAGAGGCTTCCCTACAGCACGAGGACAAATAGAAAAAAACCCGTCAAACTAAATATATGACAAGCCATAAAACATACTACAATTGACTTTTTCATTTTACGACCTAATGAACGAGAAAGTTAAAATACTTTGTTGATGCATTTAGCGATATAGATTCATAATAATAATAATAGTAAGTAATAATACAAAATTAAAGTTTTGACAGAGCGTATTTTTTGTTTATTCCCTATTTCGCTAGGTATCCAAAGGCCTTCCCTATTAATGCTGTGTGCGTACAAGTATCTTGCTGGTGAAGTCTTCACGGTTTCTCCATCGGGTCAGGGAAACGGCTAAGGCCGACGTTTCAACGGCTAACACTGCCATCGTCCTCAGGGCGTTGAGTGTCAGGTCCAAGAAAAAATGCCGGTATATATACTCTTCGCCTTGGCTCAGGCCTGGCCTGGCCTGGCCTGAGCCAAGGTCCATTTTTTCTTGGACCTGACACTCAACGCCCTGAGGACGATGGCAGTGTTAGCCGTCGAAACGTCGGCCTTAGCCGTTTCCCTGACCCGGTGGAGAACCCGTGAAGACTTCACCAGCATTATACGCCGGGAAAAAACTAGATCCTACAAGTATCTTACCTGCCTTTTTTCTAACGTTTATATTGCCTGTGTATTACGACGTGGAGGGTATTTTCAAAACCATTCTTTCCAATCAATGGGTAATTTTAAATAATTGGATATGGACTAAGAAAAAAACATTCGTAGGTCAACCAAAGGTAGGTAACCTTAAAGCATAATTTATACCGTCATTCGTGTTCATAGAGCTGGACAATAAAGAAGAGCACCCAGTAATAATACATTTTGCTGCTGAAGCAAATTCAGGGATTAAAAGGTTGTAACCATAGAATAGAAAAACATTATACACATGAACGTACGGTGACAAACCTTATGCTGGATAATGATCGTTTGCCGCTTGCATTGAATTTCCTTAATTCACGTATATGAGAAAGGTAAAACGACCAAACACTGATTCCTTAAAATACTTCGGCCAAAATCAGGACCCATTACGAAGGCCGGATCGCATCACGATGCTTGGGTACTCACATCGTCACACCTTCCTGGGTCCTGTCTCGCCACCGCGGACACCAATTTGCGCGACTTCTACTCTGAGCGATCCCCGAAAAAGATCGCAATCAAAAAGCGGGTGCAGAAGTGACAGGAGAGGGACATGAGAACGACGCAACGAAGCAAATAAAAAGGGATGCGTGTGCAGGAAAAAGAGAGCCGGAGAAGTCCCCGACAGCAGACGACCCGAAAGGACGGAGAGAGAGAAGGAGAGTGGGAAAGCCGTGCGAACGCCTTGTTTGAAAGGGAAGCGCTTCATTTGAGAAACACCACCCTTGGATGCCTCACCTTCCGCATCCAATGGCCAAGGAAATCGAAGAGGAGTGTGACGGCCATTAGCATGGCAAAGGGCGGGCGCCCTTACGACTACGAGATAAGGACTCACGGCAAGATGGGTAGTAGGGGTGGGAGGCGAGAGAGACTCGTCGTGGAGGAGGGGTGATCATCGCAAACTGCCATCTCGGGTAGCGAATCGAACTGCCACGGCTCGGCCCTTCCATGACCGTGTTCAGGAAGGGTGATCTGCCGCGGGAAGGCTGGCCCGGCTGCTTTTCAACCTGTCTTCTCGCATTTGAGCACCCTTCCGTGCCGGAGTTAGTCACCCAGTAAATGAACAACGGATCCGTGCCATGGGAGCGTGCTATCGAGCCCACGGGATAGCTCCCCGCGAACAGGAGCGTGTTGGAACAAGAGGGGCTGGGACCATGGTGGCCCCCGCAAGGACGTGGGGTCGTGAGGAGATGGCGGCCGCAATGTCCCGGGCCCAAAGAATATGGGCCCTGCGGACGTCCTTCAGAGCGGAAGCACTGACACCCGTCCCGATCCACCAGTCCGCCCGCCCACTCTCCGGAATCACCGACTGAAGTGCTGGCCCCTCCCTCTTACTCCCCCCCCCCCTCGTCGACTCACAGTCCCCACTCCCCTCCCCCATCTCCCTCCCCACACCACCCCCGTCGGAAATTCCAGTCGGATCACTGACGTCTCAAAGCCTTTTACGTCTTCACCGTACGTGACTTAACATTATTCGGCAATTTCGAAAAAAAGAGATTTCTTCCCCGTGGAGGAATGGAGCATTCATTTGAGATATGGCGGAGGGGGGGGATCCAACGGCCATCTTTGAAACCCAGCATCAACTACTCATTGTGCGATGGATAACCGCCGTCCAGCGTTCTCTCAGCCGTCTCATGAAATGGAGCGGCTGACTCCAGTCCTGTATATCTATCCCCTCACGGGCGAGAGAGTGAGGTGGTATAATGGATGATAGTTTCAGCAGATGAACTTCGCAGTTACTTGACAAGTGATCAATTTCTGTATAAATTTGAAATCAGAGTTTCAGGTATTTCACCCAAAAAAAGGCGAAATAATTATCATTCTAAAAAACAGTGATAAAATGCCAAGCCTTACATAGAGGCCGAAACGCTCTTCAATCCACTGTCCAACTTTCACCAAATAGCACCATTTGTGAGAGGCAGAGAAGGTCCAATGCATGGTATAAAAATATAGGAAAGCCGCATCAACAAAGTTGGTTTTGGCAGTTGTACGAACTAATATTGCCTCAAAGGGGGCTGTTTCATGACAGTTCCCAAACAATTCTCTTACAGGTTCATCATATAGAGTATTTTTTCAATAGGGGAAAATATGAAAATGGAATGAACCTACTTCACACTTAATATGAAGTTTTTTTCATTTATTAGAAAGACGAATACTTGATATAGGCGTTTAGAAAACCAACCGGAAATTGAATTGAAATTGATCACTTTTTCTTTACGACATCATAGTACTAGTGGATTGTTTGGGTTTTAGGTTTACGACAACTAAACCGTTGAGCGTTGAAAATTCGGGCGTCAAAATCCCGACCGTGGATAATCCGGATACGATTATGGAGAAGAAACATCGCATGAAGTGGATAATTTTACATCTGTGCATGCTAGTTCAGCATTGACAAGGCACTTTGCTGTAATTAACCAATTACAGCCTAAGCGGGTCGTTTGCGACCCATCACATATTACACCATAGTTTGTTCAACAAAGTACATAGCTTCGATATAATGTGTTCTCTTAGTACTAGGGAATGTAGTCTACCTTGGTAAACCCGACGCCACTCATTAGACTGTTTCATTATGGAGTGGCGAGCTCCCCCATCAACATGATATCTCAGTCTCATGCGTCTTCGCGAAAAATGTAAGTAGGTACCGGTATTCAACATATTTTAATTTAATGCATTTGTAGTCATGTAATTGTAAAACTAATAAGAAGATAATAAATATATTTCTTTGTCACGATCACAACTTGTTCAAAGCTTTTGGGAATGAAAGTGATTTATGCGTCATGAACGACCCATTAGGCGCTCCCTCAAGTAAGTGTGATTGTCACAAATAACACGCTCAAATGCGATATGCAACAGCCTATTCGTCGTTTTGGCTCAGCTTGCGACTATAATTTCTCAAATTCAACGTAGAATAAGGAAAAAGAATGAATGTAACCTACATTTGGTAATGAGTTTCGCTTCTTATTTATTTGCCAGAAAAAATTACTAATATTTAGTTTTCGACGGAAATCAATACACGCTTATTGCTCATTCTCAATCAGATTTATTTTACCTATAGTTCTATAGGTAAAATAAATCTAATATAATCTAAAATAAAAATAGGGATCTATATATATCGTGTATCTGCCCACCTGGTGACGAAGGTGGAGTTACCGACGTGTCTCGGGCGATGAGAACTGCAATGTCCCGTCCGGCCATAGCTGTCGTTCTTCGTCACAAACAATTCTACACCGCTAAATTTTTTACGAATTTTCTGCCGGAAGAACCTGTTCTAGGAATCGTAAAGTGTACTGTTATGTATTCAGGACAGGAAAACAATGTTAAATTTCCCATATCCCTTGAGGAAATGTGTACATTCCTTGGCATTCTATATATCAGTGGTTACGTGCATTTAACAAGCAAGAATGGATCGGGAGAGAGTTGATGACGCAAATAATATTCTTATCAGCAGTAGCATATCAGTATCAATAATATTACAAATTAATTCTATTACAGAAATTTAAATCGGATAGCTTTACGGAAGATGTTAGGCATATATTAAAAACGCCAGCGTATTATGCTAGATTCAAATCGGATGAATAAGATTAGAGAAACGGATTGTCATCTACATCTACATCTATACGATACATCTATACGATTGTCGAACTGATAGATTCAATATATCATTTTTCCCCCATACTATAAGAGGACACAATTGGCAGCATAGCAAGGGTACAGGTAGGGAAATGTTTTAGAGTAGTCTGTAGTGCATGATGCATGCATTAACAACCAATCCCTTTATTACTATGCAGGTAATAGCCATTTAATCGCATGAGACTCTATTATGTAGCATGTTTTCATTTAATAGCTTGTTTGCATGTCAATAGTGCATGCCTGGTAACCCCCTGCCACAAACTCGCGGTGGTTTGCAGGGTATCACGTAAGATGTATGTAGCATTCGGTGCAATCGCTTTGGTGAAATTTTCCACTATTTGCATGCTTGCGACAATATGGAATTGCCCCCTGGAGACTAAATTGCCAAGCTAAGTGGTCTTTTAGTTGCATTGAATATTGTATTTATCATAAATACTGCTAATGAACGCAAAATCTCGATTGATGAATCCATGATTCCTGATTTCGGCCGATACGGATTCAAGCAGCTTAGAGGTGATAAGCGCATTCGTTTTGGTTTCCAGGCATAGGTAGCTGCACAGCGCATGTAGGCTGATTTCTACTAGGAGCGTAAAGCCAGTGAAGTTAAAGGAAATAATGTCATTTGGGGGAAACAGTAGTCATGAAGTTTGTGTAAATACTTGAAAATGCCTTCTCCAATAAAAATTTATTTTTTATTTTGACAACTTCTTCACCCGTTGCAATTTCTTGGATAAAATAGCAAAAAAGGGTATGCATGGAACTGAGTCAGTCAGATCAAACAGAGTGGATCGCTGCCGCATTCCGTCCAAGCAAATTATGAGCAAAAACAAAGAGGTTCGTGTAAGGCATATGTGGATAAACAGTCGAATATCATTGTCATTAGTTGGACAGATAATTACATTGTCAACATCATGTCTAATCAGCATGGAGTTTCCCCGATACAGGAAGTTCCTCGGCATTCTGTAGCGAGAAGGGAGAAAAGGAAATTCCCACAGCTCAATATGTTCAAACAATATAACCGCACCATGGGGGAAGTGGATCTTAGGGACCATAATATTGCGGACTAACGAATTTCATTCCGAGGAAAAAAATGGTACATACATGCATCCCGATTATGTACTGGATTTGAGATGTGTGCAAGAATAATGCTCCAATACTGATTCCAAAAACGTGATATGTTTTCACTAAACTTTCATCATGAAGTGGCCCGGGAAATATTGTTAAAGTTTGGCATTGCATTTAAGCTGGTCGTATAAAATTATCTCGACGCTGTGGCGGAACATCAAAGAAAAGATCATGGTGGCCACATCTTAGTTACAAAACAACCTAGGCGCAGGTGCCGCATATTACAAAATAAATCAGCAAAGTCTTGCAAATGCTGTAAAGTTCCTCGTTACAACGAATGTTTTGCGCGGTACCACAATTTTTAATTTGCAAAACAAATTATTCGCATAATTTGTTTGATTTTCTGGTCGAAATGTTTTTTATCATGAAAATGAGAACAAACTTTGGAATTTTCCACACTTTAATTACCCTACCGGTTTCAACTCATTGGTGTCATCATCATGGACTCCAATGCTCCAGGGACTCCATCTCCAGGGACCAACATCAGAGTCACTGATGATGACACAAATATGTTGAAACCAGTAGGATTATTAAAGTCGTGTGGAAAATTACAAGGTTTGTTCTTATTTCCAAGTATGGAACAATTCCGCAAAAATAAGGGTAAGGTAGTTTCTATGTTTATCTCTTTTTGACAATGCTTTTGAATTGTTTTCAAATTATAATGCTCTATATGATATATGAAGTAGCGCATTGACAACAGATTTCACTCAAAACATTACTATTTTTATTGTTGGCTCTAATGCTCACAGGAAATGAGTCATAATATTGCGTGGGAATCTTGACGCAATAAACCTGCTGTCACTAAAATAAAATATTTTGCTAATATAGCCGTGAAATGATGCTATATAAAATATTTGTGTCGTTATATGTTAATAACTACGTTAAATCAAATTTAAATAATTTTTTGCGTTCTAATACCCATCCTCGGGGAACCGCCCTATGGATCGTCTACGACCTAGTCACGTACGAGGTAAAAGAGCGTGACACCATGCTAAAACTACATTTACCTATTGTAACAGGCAAATTATAACGTAAATTGATGATTTCTAGACAAAAATCGCTTGCGCGCTAGTAGGTTAAAAACACGGAACACTTTACTACATTAACGGTTTCATTAATCCGCTCCGCCTCTTTAAGCATCAGAGTAAATTATAACTATTTTTGTCAGTTTGTGTTACATTAAAAAGGCCCACTGTACCTATATTGGTTACTTTCGTAAAGCGTGACAATTTGATAATCCGTAAGGGGTCCGGTCGAATTGAATCCCGATTATGGACGTCCTACTGTACTTTATGACTTTCAAAACTTTAAGGTGCCAATTACCTCCTTTATAATTCTCTGGGAGTTATAAAGGGCTATTCTATCTAGAGTTAATACGAAACAGGAAATTAGTTATGCTTTATAGGAGGAATAATATGTAGCAACATTGTTTTCTAACAAGTGAAATGCTTAGTTTAGTGACCAGATTGGTAATTTTAAGTTACCTGACTGGAAAATGTTGGCTGAGAAGAAGAATATTAATCATTGGGGACTCGTTAGGTAGCATTTATGTTAGTTTAGTTTTATTTAGGTTAGTTTAGTTAGGTAGACCCCTGATTCTCTCTAAGGTATGTAAACATTGCTTTTTATGTCCTTCGTTGGCTATCGTCATTTCAACAATTCACCTTCCACGGAGATTTTACTGACCATAAATTCATTTCCTCTTTATCACACACCTTCTGAGCAATAATTTTGCCAATAAAATAACATAATTTATTCAAAAATTTACCCCTGTTGTTCATTAATTGGAACTGACACGGTAGTTAAGGCAAATATACGAATTACTCCTCAGGTGGTGGCTTTTCCATGTAACTCCATTGAGAGATAGGGACAAAAATTGGGATTACAAAAATATACGCTCTATGTCCATGGTATATAATGCGGCGAATTTGAGGGAGTAATTAAGGCCAACTGGACCCCTCAGCAGTAATTGATTTATAATTCGGCCACCTGGCCCAAAAAAAATGCAAAAATATTCCCGGTCCCTCTTCCGGGAATTTATCGCCCAGTATTCATACTAAAGAGCTCGCACCAAGTTTATAAGGTGTACAGGCCTTTCTAATCTCCAGTCATTTCTTCGATGTAAACTGAATTTTATATTGGGATGGAAACTCACTAATATTTAGTCAATCCTATAACGCCAAATATGACTGAAATTACCCACCACGGACTCATTTACAATGCTCATCGTTTCCCGTTGCATTATTAATTGAGCCAGTAGGGTCACAAACTGCCCTTAACCGTGAAGAAAGAGAATGGAGAAGTGGCTGGCTTTTCAATATTGTCAGAGGTTTTCCGGAGCAGCTGCGAATATCCGAAAGATTGGGAAGTGTGCTGGTTTAGAAGACAGAGTGCAGGAAGGAAAAATGGTGGTACGGCATTCTCACTAGTCCGAGCCCGCTCGTGACTAATCAATTTCAATAGACCGAGGAGCATTTGAATGCGGATGCTCTTCAAGGAGTTAAATGACTCGCAGCGAATTCTGCCCGGAATATCTTACCGAGCCATCTACCCTTGCCTTGGAGGCGGGAATTTAAAAATAGTACATCCCTTGCATAAATGGAGCTCAGAAATACGTATCCGAGAGGGTGTGAGAAGAGTACTGCACCCTCTTCACACACTTTACTCACTTCACACACTCTTTGCTCTCTCCAAACTCTCTTCATAATATAAAAGCAAAGTTTGCGACACTCTCTTCTCACTCGCTGCCACAACTCTCTTCACACTTCCTTGCGTACTGGACAGAGATCCCCCTGCCACACACCGTTGCGGTGGTTTGCAAGGTATCGTTTGGATGTAGATGAGGCAGTGTACAGAAAGTGACTCGCGTCCCACACTCAGGATTAGTGTCACCCGCACCTTCATCGTACTCTCGTGTTCAGGTGAGAGGAGAATGATCACACTCTTTTCTTACGCTCTGGCCGAGTGCCTACCCCACACCCTTGTCTTACTCTCTTACGAAGGTGAGAAGTATTTACACTGCTTTCACACGCTATGGCGGAGTGCAGCCAACACCTCCCGCACACCCTCGTCTTACTCTTTTGCGAGTGTGAGAAGAAAGTGTTCATACTCTTTTCTCACACTCGGGCACAGTGCTATGGAGGCGAGAGCACAACAAAGTCCGCTTTCTGCAAAAAGGTACACAACAACCGCCTTCTCAGTACCAACGCGCGAACCTTATTAGAAACAAAGTGTCTTCGAAAACAGTTATGTTTTTAAATACATTGGTAGACGGCTAGTAACTTGTGCGACGTGGTAGTTCGTTTTGAAGACTTCCGTGCACATAGAAGGCAGTAAAATGAGTCGCAATTTTTTATTCTTCAAGTTTAGGCTCTCTTCCCATAAGTGTTGTCTGTGATTGCCTTGCTAGTTGGAAATTAATTGGAAAAGATTTCATCTATGATTATGTTAACGACAATGACTTATTTTCCAAAGAGCTCGGAATGGGGGACATTTATGAAATATAAGGGTGACGGCGAGACGGAGGCGGTTCGAGTTTGTAAACTAAAGAAAGTTGTGCGGAACAGGAGTGGAGCTGTACTAACGAAATGAGAGAGACCTGGGGGCTCGGTAAAAAATTGAAGGCAGTTCTTGATGTGGGCGGTGACATGACAAACATCGTTAAGCAGATGGCGCAGAAACGCACGGCCAACAGGCCAATAAAGCTGAGAAAGCGGCCTCTCAGGCATCAAACCCTATCCAGTGAGTTAACAATGAGTAGTGAATATTTGGTGAGAGTTCACCCTCTGCCATGCACCTTTATGGTGGCTGGTAGGGTATTATGTAGATGTAGATGAACTGTATTTTACTTTTCTCTTTATCAAGAAGGATTATTCATAGACTGCCCAAGCCCAGCCTTTCTTGTATTTCAACTATTATTTTTGTACTGGATCACATTTCATTTATCCCCTCACAAATTTACCTGTGCTCTCTTCCTGGACTTTAGAACGATGGAGTTGACTGATACCGTGGAGGGTTGGCCAAATAATACCGCTGTGACACCCGAAAAGTGGCCAGCGATGACTTCTGAGCATTGCTACCAGTACGTTTCGTATATTTTACTATTTATTTTTTGGGGATAAATTCTCACGCATCCATATCCTAACTTTCTTTCTATTCCAAAGGATATTTTATATGTAGATCTTGTTTTAATTACATCCTCATTTTTGTGTTGAGGAACAGAGAGGATCAAATTCTGTGTTATAATTGAGGCATTACAGGTGTTGCAAGGTAAATAAAATGTGGAAATTGACAGCAGAACTTGAGTTTCTATGGTCTGCCCTATCACTATTATTACAGATGCGCCCCCACCTAAAGAGGGTATGTTTCTCAGGAGAGTACGCACACCCTCATACACTGACATGATGCCACGCGGACCTCACCCGCCTGCTCTGCAGAGGGTAGGAAGAGAGCAGGAAGATGGTGTGCGCCAGCTCTGCGGACGTTATTTTACCTCGCCCGCACGCTCTTCGCACAGCCTCGAGAGCGTGAGACCAGAGTGTGCTTCTTTCAATTTACTCTTTTCACGCACTCTCGAGAATGTGTATTAACATTAACTACACTCTCCCGCGCACACGTGCAGGAGGGTGTGGAGAACGTGGGATTGCCCCGCCCATTTTCACCAGGGATGGGGGTGAAAGAGAGAAAACCACCGAAATTCAAAAGTTTCACGGAATATACTGTGGCCAAGGTTCTCACAGAAGACGATCCACGAGGTGAGAGATTCAGGGAGGAAGGTCATAGATTCTGATGGATCCTCTCCCGCATACGACTCCTTAGTTCCCAAAACCGTCCCCCATACTTTGAAATATGGTATGTTAAAGGATATTCCTCTCCAAATGCACCATAAATATGAGGAGAGAAAATCCCCGTGGCGCCCTAGGCGGGAAAAAAGAGGAAAAATTTCATTTGCATTCGTTCACGCCCAATATCTGTGGTTCGCACGGCAATCTCTTTCGGGGGGCCGCGAGAGTAAAAGGAGGGGAGCCAAGTGTTCTGCTTTCCCATGCACTGCGGGTAAGGGGGCTGGGTCTTGCCCAAGGAAAGTTTGAAACTCCTGCGACGCCATCCTCGATCTTCTGCGACTTCTTGCACGTCCCATCGAGAGAAAATCAGGAGTAGGGTCGGGTTAATGAACTACTGGCCACTCACCTGGAGGAACTGGGTTGGATTCCAGGTAGTGGATGATATTTCCCATTGGTAAACCGTCCCCTACTTGACTGCTTTGTAGAAAGCACTTCGAGGGCGATAATAAGTCCGTCGGATCGACGTTAATCCTTGATCCCCTTGGCGCTTTTCGTAATGAGTAGGCCAATGCCGACGCCGTGTTTCTATCCAACTTCCCACTCCTTATTCTTTCTTTCCATCCTTATATCTCTTTTTCCAGTCTGAAGTGCCATTATGTAAAAACTTCCTATGAGTGTACAGTAAATGTCACTCGTCTACTGAATGGGCTTAGCTAAGAAAAAGTATGAGACTAGAAGGTTGTTCCCAAGGTTAAAATTGAATTGAAAAATTCAAAATCATTGCAGCTTGAATGTGATACGACGATGTATGTACTTCTTCTCCCGCACGACATAATGACAAATAGAAGCGACAAATTAAGAGAGATTGTACCTCGGGCCGGAAGGTATAGAATTAGTTTTTAACAGAAAAAAATGCAAAAATATAAGGGAAAAAAGTTATTATTATAAGAAACACATTATTCACAAAATAACATTGTTTAATTTAAATTTTCTTCAACAAATGTCATATTTACGGCGGATGACGAACAACTTCCTACCACATGCCCTTGCGGCGGCTGCTGTAACGGTATTGTAGATAAAATTGGGCACAGTACGAAATGTATTATTGTATGATATGTATTGGCTAAAGAGGTACATGACAATGGAAGGTATTGCAAGGAGGAAATGAAAAATATGATCTGCATAGACTTGGAGCATACTGATTTACGGGTCCATCTTTGACATTTAAAAAAGGAAACGAGTCCAGAATGGAACCGTTTGCAGAACGCAGAAGAGTGACGAAGAACATAAGACGAGGGAGATAAATTCGAGGAAATAAGTGTTAATTAAGAGAGTGAAGGAAAGTAAATTTCAAAGTTTTGGGTTAAAAATGCACAGAATAAGGTAACTGATAGAAGCAATGACATCCTAACGTTTCAGTGCCGAAAATTAACCGATTACCATGACGAAAAATTGCAGAAAGGTTTCCGATCGATAAAGGTCAATATCTCCACGTAATTGGTATCCGAAATTAAATCAAATAATTCAAATAACCACAAACGATGAAAAAACAAATGATTGTCGGTAAAAAAATCAGATTCCACGAAGGAATTTCCGGAGTAACTGAACTGAAAACGTTATATTTCAAAGAAGCCTGGGGAACCCGAAATCACTCACGCGTTCTCTCATTCAAATGTTCCTGGTAGCATTTTTCATGGAAATCACAAATTTCTGTAGACTCGGGTGCATCGTTTAAAGAAGCCTTTCGCTATTCTCGAAGCAGAGTGCAAAGAACTATACCCGATCGGGCTGATAACCTTCAAATGTAATTACCTTGTACATGACGATTTATTGGCAATTAGTCGTATGACCCAGCGTATCTATCAACTTCGCCATATGCTAGGACGATAGTGGAATTGGGTGAAATTAAAAGATAACATTGGCGTTACTTAGTGAAGGTTTCACATGGTTCAATGTTTCAGACGTTGAGCGTTGAATAGCAAAATTATGTATCTCATAACATTAGTACGTGCCCACTATTTCATCACTTCCCAAACGACAATATTTATGAAAATAATAAAGTACCTTTTTATTATGTTTAAGTCTTTAAGAAAGCATTTGCAAAAATATTAAACATAGGCAGAGTTTGCTTCTTGATTACCAGTCGGCGTTTTGAATAGGACAACATACATATCCATTTCATGCACCATGACCGAAAGCAGAAAAGTGTTAAAACAGAAATATTGCTGGGCATAAGATGCCATCTGCATCCTCAAGATTGATCGCTATGCAACAGACGGTCCCAAACACTTTAATTCAAGTATTCTTTATGCGACTATCATTATTCGTCACGCATCCTCACCTACCCATGATGCAGATTTTCAAATTCGGAAGAAGGAAACGACGCAGCCACAAGAAACTCGATTCGTCACCTTTCGCCAGTCGCTTCGAGCACCGCCCGGTGAGCGGTAACTTCGAAATATCTCCACCCTACACGGAAACCATTCATCCCCCTCGGCCCACCCCCTGAGGGGGTCCAACGCCCATTACCGCCGCCGCCCCACACTCCACCCTCAAACTACCTCATTAATATTGCCCCGTGGACGAGGTTATGGTCCGTGGAGAGACTCATCGGCTCCTCGGAACCGTCCGCAAGATGGTCCGCCCGCCTCGGCGATGAGAACTGCCCGGATGAGCGGCGGGGAAAGTCTGTCTGACTGATGAAGGGTAGAGGGGGGCCGGGTCGAGTGGCCACCTTTGGCCTCGCGGGCTCGGGGTCGTAAATCTACGGCCGCCTGACGCAACGGTCCGTTTTTCAGCCTCAGGCATTGCCTTTCCCGTCTTCTAGTCGTGTGATGGCGCTCGTGGAATGAGAAACACGCAGCCTGGTCCAGGAATACTCATAAAGCCCCGAAAGAATATAAATCGCGACTGGCGATTAGGGAACGGGAATAGTTAACGGACAGCGTTTGCATCTCGGGAGAACGGTGGGACTCGGTAATGGAAGGGGTCCTCTCCCGCTCCAACTGACCATGGGCCACTTCCTGAGTCCGCCGGAATGGCCCCTCACCACTTTGGGTCCTTTCGGGAGTTTTCCAGTCCCACGAAGTTAGGATAGGATGTAGGTAGGTATGTTCGAGGTCGGAGCTGGTATTTCACGAAATTGAGGGACCCAATGGAGGAGGGACCTTGGAAAGTTCTTACGCAATTAAAGCTCCGAAACGCCTGCATAAAGAAAACTTTTTTTTGACAGGCCCTAACCAATTCAAAAATACCGGGGATGGTGCCTCTTACCTCAGCAATGGTTGTATGGTATTTTCATGTCCAACGGTCAAGAGCCCGTTTACGGTAACAAAGATAGTGACATTCGGAACCCACAAACGAAAATTTTCACTGCGTAGCGCGGACTTTATCCTTGTCACGAGAGAAATAGTACTAATGAGCAACGTTTATTGGCTTTTCCAGGAAGAATGTTTCCTCCTGACATTTGGGGGGGATTTCATTAATTATCTACCCTACGGCCAGTGGAGCAAACTTATATATAGCATCTACTCCGAGCATGACCGAACAGTTTTTCACCGATGACTTTCTAGAGGTGCCTCAAATTTTGGGGCAGGTGCAAGCCAGAAATAAACCAGGTCTCTCGGCGGTATTCTATGGCAGAGGAAAGATCTTAACAGCGATGAATTATGCGATTGGGAATGACTTAATTGGAAGTATTTTCTGTGTAGTAGTGTGTACTAGTTAAGAGAATTTACATTTCGAACGGATCGTGTACGAACACGGGAGGCAAGAATATGCTAAGTGCAACAGAAAACTATAGTTAACGGAAAATATATGTGCAGAGGTAACTAAAACAGCCAACTATTTGGAGGATTCATTCATTTATGTCCTAGAGGCAGAAACAAAGTTATGCTACATTTATAAAAAAACATTACTTTTATACTAAGTTTCAGTGTATTTACATACGCTAATATAATAAGACTATGCATTTATGAGTCAAGCCATATTTGTATAATTAAATAGCATTTGGACCATTTCCAGGGAAACATTTTCCTTCGAAAATATACAGTGAACACTCAAGTTGACTTTTAGGTACGAGTATCACTCAGAAAAGTACCCAGCTCATAAAAACAATGCTTACCTGCCTAGGTTTATATTTAAAACAATGCCTACCTGCTCATGAAAACAATGATTATCTGCCTAGGTTTATATTTAAAACAATGCCTATCTGCCTAGGTTTATATTAAAAACAATGCCTAAGTTTATATTTAATAAACATCGATATTAGAAGGAGTCAATCTCTACAATGCATTGTACTGCTGACATCCCATGCAAATGTGCTCGAGAAAGGGATCTGGGGTGGTAGACAAACCTCGAAGGGGTAAGTCACAGCTTGGGGTGTTGACGAAACCCGAAAAATACAGTCATTTATAAACGTAATCAATATTTTCCACATGTTTCCTGATAGGCGCGACGATAAGTAGCAATTACAAAAGAACTAAGGGATTGCGCACCAGCCGCAAAAACATTAGCGGAGTCACCCGTTTAAAGTGGTGGCAACATGTTGTCATTCCGCTCCAGAGTTCAACAGGGGAGAATGAAGCACGGGCAGCTGAATTGGCAGAGTACTTGGCAGCAAACGTTGAGATTCCGAGTTCGAGTCCTGGTAACTTTGGATTAATATCTCCGGAAATTCTGCTGCCAATTACAGAAGAAGCAATCATCGCCGACAATCAGATTTTTTGCCTTCTGCCAGGTGGCACCGCCAAACATGAGAATGGCAGAAAACTATAGGAGAGATTTCCGTGGCCATTTGAGGTGAGGCGTAGTCGGTGGGGTAGGGATATGAGGAGATGTAGGGAGGAAGAGGGAATAGAGGCGGAGTGGGTGGGAGGAAGAGGCGGTGGGTGGAAGGGTTGGTGGGGGGGAAGGGGAGGTGGGAGGGATGGGAGGTGGGAGGGATGGGAGGTGGGAGGGATGGTAGGTGGGGGGAAGGGGTGGTGGGAGGAAGAGATTGAGAGAGGGAGAGAGGGAGAGAGGAAGGGAGTGGGATAGAGCGGGCAGTGGGAGGAGAGGTGAAGTCGGGGAGGATTGCCCCGGGCGACTTCCACAAATAAGAGAGAGGCATCGGAGTGGGGTCGGTGGGATGGGTTCGGCGGGGAGGGTGGCCAAGGAGCTCGGGAAGTGGGGAGGAGGGAGGGGTCTTGGGGGGATGGGGAGGTAAGAGAGGTGGGAGGGAGGCAATAACTGGTGGAAAAATCGTTTATGGAGGAGAGTCACCGCACCTGGTGGTTAAACTCCGTAAATGCCAATCGTGAGCACTTACACAGCGCTTGCTTCCGACTCCCCAACGAAGAGAAAACTTGGAGTTCTTTGGACCCGAGCCTGAGTTCAAAAGATTTTTCAATCGTATCATAAGAAACACTCCAAGGGATCGATTCAATCGGCCGTGGAGGAAGAATTTCGCCGAAAGCAGTCTAAACACCCGGACGGAGCAGAGCTATTTATTCACCATGCAGCTTCGAACTTAATTTCTTATAGGTCTAACTCATTCATACGATATAACACCAAAAGTTTTCGAAAATTCAAAATCTTGATTATGTGCATTCATGACATGGGAACTGATGGCATAATTGGTCAAGGGAAATAAATATTGTGGGAAAGCGAGTAGAAATAAGACTTTCATCACGAAAGTAGCTAATTTTTAAAAACAATATGAATATGGAATGATAACAAGTTGCCACCCCTGGTAGCTGAACATTTTATCCATATTTATTTATTATGAATCAACAAGGTCGTGGGTCAACAATCCTACTATTGTTTGACGAAGCTTTACGCTTTATTCTCACATCGGCTAAACCCTTTCATGTTTATAAAATTCAACTGATTTATAATCTTTTCCTATTTTAATTATTTTTAATATGAATTTTGTTTATCTATTGTATAGATGCATATTTCTACCACCTTGAGAGAAATCAAGTTTTCTTTCTAAGATCACAGAGAAGTGCATCTCATTCAACTACAATGCTAAATCTGTTACCAAATATTTTCGTCTAACGCACACAAACTACGTTCTCACTATAAATAGGCACAAATATGGTTTCTATCTTAATTACTGAAGGAAGGAGAAAGCAATAGAAAGAAATAAGGCATGCCTTCACACGCCTTCGGAAAACAGAATAACGAATATAAGATTTTACAAAGTTGAATTATCCAATTGGATGAATAAATATAAAACAATTCCTCTATCACGTCAAGGAGGAATGCCCAATTCAACAAAATTACCTTTATCAATTTTCTAGTTAAAATATTTCTTGAGGTATAGCCTCTTAAATCCACCACGTAAGACAAAAATTTCCTGACATCCGAACATGTTTCTGTTACTTCCTTGTTTTTCACACAGAACACGTGGAATGAAAAAACGTAAATGAAGGCAATGCTGAGCTTTATTTATAAGCACTGATATATGAAATCCATTCTCTCAGCCTCAATGCAAAGAGTTAGTGAGGGTTTATCTTTTTGACATTGTAATAGAAATATGGAAATGTTTAGGCGGAGAATTTCCATGGTAAATAATGGGACAAAAAATTTGAATTCCAATAGCCAAGAGCAAATTCTATGGTTAGCCATTATAAATGAAAATGGGTTAAGGTAAAGTAAGTCATATTTCTAGATATTCTAGTGTTTATTTAACTAACAGAGAAAGAGAGGCAAACTTAGCATGAAGATATTACTTTCGATATTTATGTAGATAGCAAAACTTCATATTTTAAACTTTTTAATTACATTATTCTCACAGGAAATTCTACTGAGCAACGGAATTATGACACCAGCAAGAACTAAACTTGGAATGGGCGCTACTAGATCAGGAGCATTAGCTCACAAGTTAAGTCACAGAAACGTGAACAGATACACAATCTTCCAGGGAGTGTACCTTTGCAGAGCTAAATAGGAAATAACAGAGAAAAAAACCATCAGGGAACGGACAACAAATCACGCAATGACTTTTTTGGGGAACGTCATCAATTTCTCTGCAACATGAAAACATGATCAATTCAACCCAATCGCTCATTTTTGGCCACCAAAAAAAGTAACCGACGTTCCTCCGCACTGAGTTGGTTCCCAGAGTTATCGGATAGCACCCACTGATTAAATACTCTGAAGCGAGCATTACAGTATTATCCACCCACAGACCAAAATCAGAAAACCGGTGATGGAGGGATCCTAAAAAAAAGGAATGGGCTGGAAGCAAAAACATCTATTCTCACGGTACATTATTCCTCCGGCCGGGATGGGAGGGTGGTGAGATGAGGCTCGCCTCATGTCACGGAGGAGAACATCCCATCTCAGAAATGGCACCACACCCAATCCAAAAGGTCCCATCCGAAAACGTACGTGGACAGACCCTGCGCCGGCTCTCCCGAATGGGATAGACCGCTGGGAAGGCCCCACTCTCTTTCGTGCCACCCTCACTCCTACACCTCCCCACGCAGCCACCCACCCGAGGAGAGACTCCCCCCCACTTCCCCTTTCCCCCCTTTCCCCCCCAAGAGTTGGCGTCGACACTGCAGATTGCGCAGCCTGGACGTATGGCCAACAGGCGGCCGGAGGGCTCCCCAACAGAGGAGGAAGGGATACCTGCTACCAAAACCCGTATTTACGGGAATTGCCCGCACTTTCCTTTAATCATAGTGTTACCTCGTACCCGTGTGCCTTACGCGAGCGACAGGGGCAATGGAGGGCTCTCGCCTCCACTTTTCGGTCTCCCCTTCCCCTTGCCAACTGACTGCCACAGCGCCGGAGAGCAGGAAGAAGGCCTCTTCCCTTTCGGAACCCTCGACCCACCTCACCCTCTGATCTCCCGAGATGCGGCACTGATTCCTGAGACTGGACGATAAGGATTCCTCGAACGGTGGAATTTTACCTTCTTGGCGGCCAGAATCGCCTATCATCTTGTCGGAGAGCATTCAGAGGCCGAGAATTTTGGGCTGGCCATAAGGGAGACGCGAGGGAGGAAGGATAGGGTGCCGGCCATAGGAGACACAGATGGCGGCATCGAAGCATTTCCCCCTCGAAGAAGAGCTTTCCGCTCACCGCGAAGCGGGTACCAATTTAAAACGTCAGGAAATATAAGATATATGCGCCCGCTTACCTAGGGTCTTGGTCCGAGAAGTTAGAATTTATAAAATATGTAGCCGGACAAACTTGGAAAAAAGGTAGTGGATTAAGGTATTTATCTCAAATTGAATAGAATTCCGGGTACGCACTCGGGATTGATGCCACAATTCCTTCCAGCTTAGGTAAGCTCAGACCGAGAGAAGTCGCACATAATTCTGGTTCCACGATAGGAAAGAAAATGTGGCGGAATTGGTGTAATGTTTCAGGCTTGAAACTTGGGATGGATTTCGGAGAATAGAATAAAAAAAGAAAAGTACTGCGCCACAAGAAGAGAATCGTAAATTGTGCTCAAATCGATGCAAAATATAGACGGGTTGAACTCAAAAATGGTTTAATAGAAAAATGTATCACCACGTGAATTGTAAAATTATTTTATTAAAAAAAGAGGATATACTTTTTAATATATCCCAGGATGCTTCTGACACATGTGGCAGTTGGCACTTGAGGAAGCATAGCAAAGAGATGGGTAGGGGAAATATTTTAGAGGAGTCTATGGTGCATGATGCACGTATTAATCCCTTAAATACTAAGTAGAGATACTAAAAATCTAGTTGCATGAGACCCTATAGTTGGTTGTGTGCATGTCAATGGTGCATGCTTGGTGATATTCACCCCCTGCCACACACCCTTGCGATGGCTTACAGGGTATCGCGTAGATGTAGATTTGATTCTCAATGCAGACAGAACATAGATAAGGGCACGATTTACCATCAAGCTCCTGACATAAGAAAGAGTACGAAATAAATAGAGATTTCGTAGTGCTACGGGGCTAAGCTTGATCATCGATTGATTTAAAAAGGTAGTTGAGATATAACAACTAAATTTCAATTGCTGAATTGAGATATAACACCTAAATTACCACTGGTGGCTGAGCTTAACCGGGTTGCGAATGGTGGTTGGACCTCTAGATATAGAGGTTAGCTACGAGAAGAGCTTGCTCATCGGCTGAAAAAACAGTCGTGGTAGAAAAGCGTTGATATTCCGAGGGGGTATATAAGCAGTGAATAACATATTGCAGATAGAAAGAACTAAAGGAGGCTCATCATCAGCTGGCATTTCAGAACGCAGTAGGAAACAACATAGGAGAGGATGACTGAGAAATAAGTGGAAGAG
The DNA here is from genome assembly GCA_933228895.1 of Platycnemis pennipes. Classification (NCBI taxonomy): domain Eukaryota; kingdom Metazoa; phylum Arthropoda; class Insecta; order Odonata; family Platycnemididae; genus Platycnemis; species Platycnemis pennipes. The sequence goes on along the minus strand of OW121846.1, from coordinate 98,796,510 downwards.
CGTTAGGAACACATTAAATGTGGACTGCATGAAACCATAAAAGAAGATCTTGGAAGAAGGAAAGTTGACAAGAAGAAGCCATGGATAACGGAAGAAGCCTTCGATCTGAAAGAACAAAGCGCAAGAATGCGAAAACTGTAGAAGGGCAGCTTTTCTACAAAAGAAGGAAGGAACGATGTAGGTTGCAAAGCCAGGAAAGGTACGGAAAGGTTAATGAAGAACTTATGCGAAGATGTAACAATGTGTTTCCTCCTAGCACTTACAAAATAAGTAATAATGGAATAACGAACGTGGAATCCATTAAATTTCTTGGAATAAGACTGACACATGATCTTTCCTGGGGTAAACTCATACGTAAAATAATGGGTGAAGCGAGTCGTAAACTGGGATTCGTCAAAAGAATACTGGGTAAATGTGACGATCATGTTCGATAAATCAGCTACTTTTCCCTTGTAAGACCTCATTTGGAATATGCTGCCAGTGTATGGGATCCCTAAGAAATCGGTCTAAATAACTAACTTGAACGTGTGCAGCGAAGATTGGAGAGATTTGTAAAGGGGCGGGATGATAACCTTATTAGCGTAACCATTCTATTACATGAATTAAATTGGGAATCACTGTCAGATCGCAGGTTGAAATTTAGACTTAATCTCTTAAACGAATTCCAAGACCATATTTTCAGTGATGATGTTAAAAATATTTTGCGGACCCCAACCTACTATGGTAGACTGGACCATAATCACAAATTTGGAGAAAATGATTGCCGAACTGACAGATTCAAAATGTCCTTTTTTCCTCGTACGATTAGGGATATGAATAACGGTAAATATAACCAGTACGAGTGTAGCAATGGATAACATTGGTAGCTGCATGTTGGTACAAGGACTTAAAGCTAACCAAACTAACAGCATGTTTTTGCATGTATGCTTTGCTATATTTATCTTATTTTTAATAGCGTAGTTTTGAACAGTACCTATACATGTTCTAACCCTTTTTTATGCATGATATGTAGTGCATGTTTGGTGTGAGTTCACCCCCTAACACACACCTTTATGGTGGCTTGCAGGGTATTATGTAGATGTAGATGTACAAGATAAGCCTGCATAAGGAAAGGTGGAGGGTGCGTATAGCATAGTGAGGAACCACTTCACGGGACAGAGCACAAGATGCAATGCCATAAGGGACAAAAATGGAAAACTTTTGATTGAAAACGAAGACAACGTGAAGTGATGGATGGAATATCTGGAAGAAGAGAGATCTGATGCCTTCCCCGTGCATACCATTGGTAAAGGCTATAAGGGTTCTCCACCAGTTTGAGCACTGCATTTCTGCCGACGATTCGATGTACGAGTCATCAAAAGTCTACAGGGCTGAGGCAGACATCCTCGGCTCTAAGGACGTTGGACGACAAGTACATCGAAATATCGGCAGAAATGTAGTGTTTGATCCGGTGGAGAACCCAAATAGCCTTCACCAAACATATCTGGAAGAATTATGCAACGGAACAAATCTCAGCACGAAGTGACCGAAGAGGAAAGCGAAGTCAAGAAGGATGATGTGGGAGCATCAATATAAAGATCAGAATTTGACGGAGCAGTAAGGGATCTTTGGACGAATAAGGCTTCTGAAATTGATAATATTCTTACTGAAACAATCAAAAATGCAGGAGATAAGATGTTAACCTATCTTTACAAAACCATATGCAAAATGTAATCAAACAGGAGAAATACCCAGGGACTTCGAGAAAAATATTATGATTCCTTTTCCCAAAAATAAGAGAGTGAAGAAATGAGAAAATTTCAGACTTATAAGTTTGACAAGACATATCTCGAAGATATTGACAAGGATCATTTACAGATGAATACAACAAAAAGCAGAGGAATTCCTGGATGAAAATATTTCGGATTCAGGAAAAGTAAGAGTAATAGAAAAGCATTACCCTTAGGCTGCTCAGAGAAGAGAATGGAGAAGAAAAAGCCGACGTTCTTGTATTTGTGGATTTAGAGAAGGTCTTTGACAACGTGGATTGGGATTTCATGCTTGGAATTCTGAAGAGAATTGGAGTGTCCTACAATGATCGAAGAATTATCCACATTCTCTATAGAAACTAAGTATCTGTGGTTAAATCTGGACCCAGATGTGAAGAGGCAAGAATATGGAAAGGAGTGAGACAAGGCTGTGCACTGTCTCCCGTAATTGTTTATGTCTACATAGAGAGAGACATCAATGAAATCAAAGAGAAGTATTCTGGAGTGTTAACCACGGAGAAAAAATTAGCATGATGTGACACGCTGATAACAAAGCACTTGTAGCAGAGACAGAGAAGGACATTAATAAAATGCAGATAACCATGGAAAGGACAATGACCAGATATCAACTGAAGATCAAAAAGAAGAGTAAGATAATGGCGAGGAGCAAGAGCGAAGAGGCCAAAACCAACATTAAACTAGGAAAACAAAAACAGGAAGAGGTGAAAGAGTTCTGTTACCTGGGAAGCCGAGTAACCAACGATGGACTAAGCATGAAAGAAATAGTCAGCAGAATAGCCCAGGCAAAAAGAGCATTCTATCAAAAGAAGAATCCTCTTACAGCTGGAAATACAAACGTAAAAATAAAGTAACAATTCATCAAAGCGTGTTTCTTTATGGCAGTGAGGCATGGACGATGACAGCTGCTGAGAAGAGAAGGGTAAAAGGATTAGAAATGTGGTTATACAGAACAATGATGAAGATTAAAAAGAACGACCGAGTGACAATCATAGAAGTCCTAAGAAGAGTGGGAGATAAGAGAAGTATGCTAAAAACTCTAGAGAGAAGACGGAACTACTTAATTAGCCGTATCTTAAGACACGATGGCCTGTTGAAAAAATCGTCGAGGGAGAGGTGAGTGGGAAGAAATGCAGGCTTCGCATAAGATATACAGAACAGGTTGTGAAGGATGTAGAAGAGAGGAGTCACATCAATATGAAAAGGATGACCGACAGAAGAATCGAGTGGAAGGCTCCGATAAACCAATCCAAGGATTCTGGACCCATGTCAATGATGATGAATTTACTGATGAACTAATTCTCTTTGAGTTTATATTAAATATGTAAATATTATATACACTATTCACCAAATAACACGCACGCAGCAGGAAGTAACTCCATGATAAAAGTGTGATTGATGTTGGAATAATTTTCTTCTGGCAATTTCCGCTGAAAAACTACTTGCTACACATAGGATTTTTAACAGCTTGGACTGGGTAAATTAAATCAATTTTTCCAGAAAATATTACCCCTCGAGAATGGCAAATATAATGAAAAACTACTCTACAAAATGGAGTGGTCAAAGGAGAAAGATGGCGGAAAACATAAATTTGGATGAATTTCCGAATAAAAGCAATTTATAAAAATGATTTTCCTCGACGCCATGAAATACTTTTTTCAAATTACTCCCGACGGAAAAAAAAACTTCATCTATTCCTGGAGTGAACGCCGGAAGAATCCCCAAGCATTGCAGATTTCCTCGAGATGGGTGTGGAGACTTTAACGGAGCGCTCGCGGAACGGCAATGGATCCAACTTTCGAATTAGATTTTATTTACAAGCTGCCCGGAGGCATGACTCGCAGTTGTTGTACGATCTGCATTGCCGCAGTCTGAAGATCACCATATCCCCGAATGTTGAAACTTTTATATTGCTTTTACGCGTGGAGAGAGCACGCGGGACATTTTAATAATGCTCATTCTACATGCAAAAATACTTTCTAATTCATTACCCATCCGATTACATAAACACAAGATTTTGGAATGAATCGAATTCTGGGTGGTACACTTTATAAAAAAAGAGAATCTAATGCATTTTGTTAATTTCATGCCAACAACTGTGGTTTAGTGTTCCACTTAAATTTTTAACTAATTACATTAATCCAGTAATATTTCTGTAATTAATCATGTATTATAGAGACGAGAAAAATAATAAGAGCTCCGAAAAGGTATCAATGCTGTATACAGGACGAAGTATTGGCTTTTGTGAATGCCAATAATGTCGCTCACAGCTCAGAATAAACTCAGTATTTCCAAAGAATAAGTTATTAAATGCAAAAACGTTCTTAAAGCGATGAAGATGGTTAAGAGGTTTGACGTGGCTTCATCCATGTCTTTAGAAACTGAGTAAATGTGTTTTTTATGGTGGAAGCTCTGCAAAGTAAAATAATGGTTATTCGAAAACAAACAAAATAGAAATAAGTTTTTTTATTCCAGCGATATACTATGAGTATTTGTACACTTCCTCTCTTACAGGCAAAAATTTGCTTCTGCATTTACCTTATTTATACGTCACAGCGCGGTATAACCTAAGAAGATGATGCTCCATAAAACCTACTTAATAATAAATGCAGGAGAAATATCAACATAGATTATTGCACAGTGCACATGGTTTTCCGTATAACTTTATGCGTAAGTGCGGATTTACAATTAGTAAGCACAGCAGTTGATAATTCTAATAACGGTTTTAAAAATGCAAAAGGGAAGCGGAAAATATAAATTCCCTCTCAACTCCTAAGATTAAATCTCACAGTTCCACCTTCACCACTTCATGTTAGAAAGTCAAAAAGAAACATGACATTCAGAAAGGTAGCCGACTCATGTTTTTTGTATTCAGTGCTTCGCATTCCAGAATTGCAGCACATGAGCTTTCAGCCGTTGCAATGGTTTACTAATGCAATATGCTCCGTATCGGAGTGTGCGTCCAGCATATCATTAATCAGCGGCCGAATGGAGCGGAGAAAACAACATCGGAAGAAAGTAGTTGGACGAGTTCTCTTCACTGCTCCTTGGAATACGTATGTATTTCATTACAGTGATATGTATAGAAAACCATTTTCTGAAGCCAATTTATGCTCGTGGCGATAGAGAACGAGGGAGAGTGAGTGAGTGAGCAAGCGTTTCCGCGATAATTAATTTCCAGACGGAGAAGTGACCTCCACTCTCCGCTGGAATCATAAATTAATGAGCAAAGATGGCGAACAAACAAATCTGATGGGTTATTCACGGGGACGACTACGGGGAACGCTCACAGAGAAAGTCACCATCGCGGCAGCTACTGCTCAATTTTTAAATTTCATTTTAACTCGGGAAGCATCGGATACCTTATTCAGTGAGCTGGCGGAACAGAGTGAGCAATTAGAGAGATGTAGCTTCCGTTGTCTCGATAGAGAGAAAAACACCATGCATAATTGCTCATACATTGCCTTTGATAACATCAACGGATTCCTCTGAGCCGAAGGTAGAAAGATCCCGCCGCAATTCTAGCTAGTCCTGAGTACGTAGAGGGCGGTTCTTGGCGTTCGGGCATAGAAAAGCCAATTACGAGTGATGATCTGCAACCGTCTGACACGCTATAATTATTCTCACACGTTTCCACGGCGTTATCAAAAACATTATTATTAGAATCGCGGAGAATGAAACTCAACAAAAAGCTCAAGTTTTGAGAAGTGGCTAACAGATATGAGTCAAAAATGGATTTTGTGCAAGTAATTTTAGCCAGCAAGCACGAGGATTTTCTTCTGTAACGGTTTTTATAGCATGGCGGAAGAGGAGTAAAAGATGGACTGCCAGATGCGGAGATGTTGAAGATAAGACTCACTTTTTGCCAAAAGACTCATAAAAATAACAGTATTTTTACACCAACAAGTTCTCAACACTACGTGGTCTGTAAATGAGCCGATTGCAGGGGTGGCTCGGACAACAAATTTATTATGCATTGAGTTCTAAAGTAGCGTTCGTTAATAATAATTACCTCTATTCAGGATAATGACTGTGTGCATCCAGCGCTTCAAAGAAGATCCAATAGAGATCTGGGCAAAAAAGCTTGTAACAATGGTGCTTCTAGTTTCTGCGTGAGCCTAATATGAGAAAAATCTCGAAGAAACATGCCATGATCCTTACGTTTGTTTCACTATAGATGGGGTCAGTAGACAGGTTACTACACAAAAAATCATCAAGTTAAGTGAGTCATATTTTGGTTTTCAAACGAGCATGTGCTACAATGCACAAGAAATCTGAGGGTCCGGTACTATTTGCGAGCGGAAGTTCGGTAATGTCACCAGCCCAATTCATGAAAAATGTCTCATTTTCCTTTAAATGGCCAGAACTGAAATGAATGGTTATTCCAGAGAGGTACATGCGTGTGAGATATACATCCGTCCAAATTTGCATTTGTGAATAAACAATTGCTCTGGAGAAAGACTGAGAAGCGTGTCACATAATACATCCGCAGATGCAAAAAAAGATCTTCACGTGGGGAAGGAAATTGCTTTCCTGAATAGCACCTGGCCTATATTTCTCACCGCAGCATTCATCCGGGGAGCATGACAATATGGAGTGAGAACGCGATGTTGAATCGCCGGAATGTAGAAGGCAGGGAAATGGAGATTTCAGAGGGTGGAGAATGGGGAAGTGGGGGGTGGGAGAGGCGACGGTGGTGGAATTGAGGCATCTTGTTATATTATGAGAAAAACTCAAGAGAGCTGAGATTATCACATGTGTGCTTGGAAGTTAGAGCCATTCCTGAATTCCCATGCAGAAGATTGGAAATTAAAGCACCGTAGAAGACTTTTCGGAGATGAAATTTCAAAATTTACAGATATTTTCCTCATAGAAACTCATTAAAGGTCATGCGCTCAGAAACATTCGTACAGAAATGGATTGAGTGAGCAGAAATGTAGAGAAAAAGATCTAAGGAGGTGTATTTACGTAACAGTATCATTTTTTCCTTCCATCATTATAATCAGTAATCTAAGTTCCGCAAGTACCGTTCACTTGATCAATACTAAGAATGAAATATGTTTCATTCCACCACACCCCGAACTAAGCCATTGGAGTGTGAAATTTACAGATTAAGTGTAGGGGGCTAGTTCCTTTCCCTAGGCCACCTGCGACTTCCAAAGAAGTTCTAGAACACAGAAAATCGAATCGTGAGGGTGGGGTTGTCTAGAAAGGCTCCTGCCCGGGATTTGAACCAGGGACCCTCCGATCAGTAGCTCAACGCTGTACCTACTAGTCCACTGCGACCCGCAACATCTTGTATCTCAACAAATGATAAATCATAACCAATTGACTGAATTTTGATAAACATTTTTCCGCTTGTTCATTGGTATGCAACCTCATACCTAAATATTCCATTAATTGATCATCAACATATTTTTAGAATTGGACTTTATTCACAACACACAACAAGAAACACAACTTGCACAGCAATAAAAACTAGTTGATAATATCCAAAAAGGAAGTTATAAAGCATTATAAAATATTTAATAAATCATGGATATTGAACCGGGCTTCTGAATATCTCTAAAATATTGTGCGGTGAACCGTCTCGGAAAATGTGGAAATTTTGTCTCAGTTGCGCGATTCACTAGGCAAATTTGCATGCGACGGAAAGGGATCCGGCATACGAAGTCATGCGCACATAGCAAACATAAGAAACTGAAGAAAAATAATCAGAAAGGAAATCGCCCCCGAGCACCAGCAACATAAATAAAAAAGCAATTTCTTTCATTATTTAGAACTCAGCCCCTGCTTGCACCTGCCCATTGCACAGGTCATCAGGATCCCTACAGTCTTTGTTACCTGAACCGCTGTTCGTTTTCTGATCATTATCACATGAAGAACTTTAAGTAAACCCTCCGTCGTGTATCATTTCAGTTCATATTTTTAAGAGCCTCGAGTGTTTCGGAAACTACAATTTTTTCCCCTTAGATCTAAAGAAAATTTAACAAATGTCTTCATTGATTCATTGGTTATGTAGATTCTAAAATATGAGATAAGCCAGTTTAAATGCTTTCAATTCTGGCGCTATATATGAAGAAATCAAAGGCCACGTTAACATTAGGATTCCTCACTGTGCAGTGGGTCGTCCGCAACCCAAGTTAGAAAAAGTCATTCATACTTCTCAACGGTGCTACAAAGTTAAATATTTGAATACATACGTGCGGAAACTTTAAAAATACGCAATGGAATCTTTTAAAATAGCCAACGGAGTAACAAAGCAGAAACTGACAGTAATGATGTGAATATTTACAATTTTTGACGAGTTCACGAGCGTCTGAGCGTTCCGACATGCTTTTTCTCTCAATTTTCTGCTCGTATGGAAGGATGGAGACGGAGTGCACAGGTCTTAGTAGTTAACCAGTGCATCTGGGTCACAAATTAAAATATTTGCGTTTCCTACTCCGTTTTCCGATCTAGGAGTCATTCTAAACGAAGTGGCTCGCTAACAACACTATAGTCTTAATGTGCTAAGAGAACCATCATAGTTTTCATCATTCTTCCAATGTATCAGATATCCAATGATTCTTATTATTCTTTTTCTGCTGTTGTCGAAACACCCCCTCCCATTTAGCACGATTCTCAAGACGTGCATCCCGGAAATAACTTTAATAATAATAACTCTCTATTGCCGTGGTTGTGTTTCCTGCCAACGTCGGCTCTTGGAGAAAGCTTATGTGCTGTTTATTCTAATCAGCACGAAGTCACAACGAAGTTCCAAGGAACTCAGCTTTTTCAGCAAGAGTAGAAATGGAAAATATTAACGTTGAACTGCTACAAGGCTTTACAAATCCTTAAATGCTATTGATTTTTGAAGAGACATGATACTTTTAATCATCCAGCAGATTACTTCGGAGGCCTAGAGAGAGAAATGGATGGGGACGCGTTTAGGAACTTGATGTTCAATGGTAAAAAAAACCCTTCGACAGATTAGGTACGAATCTAAATAGTATATAACCACAGCCAGCCAAGGTTCATATCCAGTATGATGATTCATTTTAATGAGGGCACATTAAAATTTATCCGAATGGTGAAGGTTAGCCTTCACCTTTCTAAAATGTATTTCGTCCAGTATTATAACTTAGCACCCCTTTCACCTGTGCCTCAAAACCGAGTGATATTCTTTCCACCAATCGGAAATTCGTGGGAGAAATGGAGTAATGGTCATCTGTTCCCCGACTTGAGTCCACGCCTCGCGACGTCATACTCGTGCTTCGTGCTTACGCGTGAGGTGGGCGTGGGAAGCCGTGGACTCCGGCTCCGAGTTCTTCACCCCTCGCCGACCGCGGAACCCGTACGGGCCACCCCGTCGGTGCTTGCCCGCGGACCACGGACCGGTGCCGCACCCCTGCATGCGTGCGGCTGCGTCCGGTTGATTGGGTGCCCAAAGGCACCCGACGGTCGCTTGGGTAAACATTGGCGTCGGGGGTGCCGCAACTGGCGACCCCCCTCCACGTCCACTCCTCTCCCGGGTTGTCCATCCCGGTCCGGATGCTGGCTTACCTCTCCGTTTGAGAAGGGCGTTTAGAGCCTCCTGTCACTTTGTCTGGATGTACAAATTTGCAACGTTTGAGGGAAGTTTACATTCAATTTATACCAACCGAGACCAGAGGATATTTGCTGCCGGAAATGATGGGCGATTGCTGGCCTCTTTTTTTAGTCCTAGTAATATAGTCTAGTCCTATTTTGAACCTGCCTATTTAATTCTAACCACTAATATTTCATTAGGGATTTCACGCTAAAAGAAATTCTTGGCCTTGTCAAGAATGCCGAAAAATGAACTACGGGAGTGAAATGAAAGCTTTCAATGTCATTTTATTACTAAGTGAATAGAATGTTGTAAAGGGAAAAAAGCGTTACTGGGAAACAATTGCTGATGTGATAAACGAGTTAGTGTCGAACGCAATGTACAGGGACCGCTAGGTGCAAATAATGATTTTTTTTCACAGCGCAGACAATACTGAAATGAATGTAAATGACGAATTGTGGAAATTTCGCCCATTTATGAATATTCCGAAAACAGTTTTTATCGCAATTCGGACGTAAGCATTGCCTTTCATTTGACGAAAGTATGATTGGTTGTTAGAACTGTCAGAGATGTTAGCAATTCTTGCGAGGAAATAAGATTTGGTTACAAGGCTTGGTACCTAAATATGGTACCGATGGCTATTTGGTAAATTGAGGTTTTCCAAGATAAAAATCCAAAAAAAATTCCTAATGCGAAGCATATTTTGGCAAGGAATCTGCGCCGCTGGTATCCACGGTCAAAGATTTTCCTGAAAAACTAAAACTACTGACATTTTGTTTTATTTTGTTAATCTTTTAACAGGAATATTTTTTTAGTCTAATTGAAAAACCTGCGCTATAGTGAAACAGGTACATTGAGGCAAAACAGAATTCAAAAGAATGTCCGATTTCATGTAACGAAAACATGAAGAAAAGAAAGCGTGACACGTTTGAACATTGGTTTAGCATATAGGAAAACGTAACCATCACAAGTTGGATCGATAATTCTGTAGTTACCATGAAGCCCTCATGTCAAGGCGGCAATCCTGCAAAAAAATGCTTTCGGATATTTCTCAAAAGACCAAAATAAAATTCCATTACCTCGGCCAGCCTATTTTCTGCATACAACAAATAAATGGTTGGGACCGATCGCATGGATGAAAATGTGACCATGCACAGGATAAACATAGAGGAAAAAGTGGCGGTGGCCATTATTACGTGGCTGATAGATGTGTTCGTCCACAATTTGAGTAGGTATATACATAGAAAATCAGGAAGTGATTTCACACAATTATATTTCTGACATTTCTCATCCCCCACCGATGGTCGCAGGGCGGCCAAATTCTGTACGGGTTTGGAATGATTCTAGACGAGTTATAAAAGGACGCTTTGATAGACTTGACCGTTTTGTAAGACCTACAATGAACAGTAGCAGGCGCCGATGTGCAGAAGAGAGCTGCGGATCCCAAGTAAGGACTGAATGTAGTAGTTGGACTTTGTATTCCTTGCTTTGTAAGATTAAATACTGTCGAATTGATATTTTCAATAAAATTAGACTAATTTTACTCACCCCCAATAAATACGTGTGAAATTATAATTTTATGTTGTAAGAAATGAGTGGGAAGAAAGACTTCGACGATATCTATTCCAAAGGAAGAGCGCCTAGAAAATTTTGAAATAGACAGAGCTTTGCCATTTGGCATCACCCCGTATCTCAGTAACTAATAATATGCTGATCATATAATTTCATGAGTATTGTTTTCAGATGCTCACAAATCAAAATAAATAATAAATATAAAATAATTACGAAAAAATTGATTCCGACCTTGGAGGGTTAAGATATATGGATGTTTATGATTGTAGTTTAACAACAAAGAGAATAGGTAAGTCATTGATTCAACATAATTTGCCTTTTCTTATACCATGATGTATCTACTGCCAATATAAGTTTATGATTTCGAAGCATACATGAATATGAAACGAATTTCTTGAAGCAGGAGAATGTGATACTCTGCTAAGGTGCTTATCATCCGCGGATCATAATCCTAATCTAAACATACATCCCATTGGAATAACCAATACCAATTAGGGAATAGCAAGGACTATTCGAAACGGCAAGAAGCCGATGAATATTTGTGGCGCTTCACATTTGAAAGTAAATCCCTACAGAATATTAGGCTCTGCCACAAGTGGTCTCAATGGGGAAATTTTTCTCAGTGGCATATAAAGGTACCCTTGACGTTCAATCAACACTAAGCAGATATTAACAAGTTCCATTGCTATCCGGAAAGCGTTGAAAGGGTTGATTCCTTTTCGTCTCTTTACTTCACAAGAACACTGTACTAAAGGTTTCGAAACTCAGAGTATCCGCTCAGCGCTGCCCTCCTCTGCCGAGCGACAAAGATCCACATGGGAGTTGCGCGTTTGGCGGAAAAATCCACGTCGATGGATATATAAAAGGGATAGATAGCAATGAGAGCCCGAAAGAGGTTTCCGTTTATTCAGCGGTGGGGATCTCAATCCCCCAAACACTCCTGTCGCGCGGCGAAAAGGGAAGTAACCGTATTGAAGCGATAATCGGGTTTTTTCTCCGCTCCCGCAAGGGATGACTGGAACCTGAGATGGGGAGAGGTACAGTGGAAGGAGAAATGCTGGGAACTCGTTACCAGATGCAAGATTCCAGCCTTTACACTTTTCAGGATTTTGCCACGTCTTTCACGTACGTTGAAGAGGAAAATCTTTCCAGGGTTTACGCATTTATCGAAAAGCTTCTCACTGCTGCCCCTGAGAGAATGTCATTGTAAACGAAACTAATTTAGCACCGTGCTCACGTGTAGTGATCTTCTTTGCATGTATATATTTAGCGGTTCCTACCTTAGCTATCTATAAGGCTTAAAGTTGTTAGTTCGTGAAGCCTTGGAGCATAAATTCTCGGTTTTATTTCATTTCAATACCAATAATAAGCCTGCATACATGCCTGTAAATAATAAGACGACTGATCCAGGGTAGATTAACAGACAGGCAACAAAGACTGTCTTACGTAGCTAAGAAAAAAAGGTGCAAAATTACATAGTATAAAACCTTCCTTATTTTCTTCAAACGGAAGTCCTTCGGAAATATTCCCAGGAAACAATATCAATTCTCTTATCCTCTTACCTCAATATATGCCTGCCCATCGACAACCCAGCCGATGACCATGTCCGCTCCAGCCATCTGCCCGTTCGAAGAGAAGCCGAGGCCAATGTAACCTAACGTTCTCACGTGCACTTCGAAAGTAATGTCATCATCCCCCGGAGTCCAAAACAGGATGAAGTTGTCATCGTTGTCAAGCGCGGCAGAGTGTGTCCAGCGCCCTCCGGCCACGCCCGCTATTGACATGATGCGCCAAGCAAGCGCCACCCAAGGTAAGAAGAACATGGAGGCATTCATGGTCCTTCTATCACAGTCACAACTTAATGCTGATGCCTCCTTTGCTCATAGCAACCTGAAATAAAGAGGAGTCAGCCCATGAAAAATCAACCTTCCAGCATTCTACAAAAAAAAACTAATTTCAGGAAAGGTAACCTAATGAGAAACGTATAGGTGGCATATGAGCGGCAAACAAAGATCGTGCTTTTCTACAAATACAAAGGAAGCGTAAAATAAAGTTCGTGGAACGAAATATTCTAAACGTCTAAAATTTCGGTTGAGGAACCCAAAGATACACAAATTAAAGGACATACATTTGATGTACACAATAAATTATTTTGGCTAATGCGTGGATGATTATATATTTTGGATCATCGAGTTTTCACAACCTCTTCGAAGTATCGAAAATTATGAGGAGACATTTTGGCCAAAAATCGAGAATAAGTCCTTCAGAAATTCAACATATTTAGTTGTACCTGCATGATACTTTTAAGTAAAGCGTGTGATAGATTATTTCAAGATTAATCTTCTATAAAAATGTGCTAAGGTCTATACAATTAGAAAGAGCTTAAGAAATTCAATATTTAGCTCGGAAATAAGTCATGAAAAAGATTATATTCGCTAACACAGATAATTCATGAACTATTGTACTCTAATTCATAGCAAATGTAAAGAGATGTAACTGGACACCAGGAATATAAGAAAATACATTTAAGACTGATCACAATTATATCCATAACACTTCACTAAAACACCTGCCAAATAACACACACCACTGATACATCAACGAGGAGGTAAAACTCTTGGTTTCCAGTCATGACAATGACATTGACAGGTGATACCGGGCCCATGTTATTGCAATAACCACAATGAATCTAATAACACCAGGGACTGCTTTACGATGCACCGAATACATTCATAGATCTGCGCTTCCCCTTCCGGACAAACCAGGGAGTTTAGCGTTCTATCTACGACGGAATCCAAAAGATACATCATCTACATCTGCATCAAACCCTGCAAGCCACCACGAGGGTGTGTGGCAAAGGGTAAAGATCACCAAAATATGCACTACTGACACGCAATCAGCAGGCTCGTGGCCAGAATCTGCTTCGGAGGGGGCCTAATTCTAGTGTAGCGTAACTTGAAACAAATCAACATCGCCCGTTCGAGGCCGATATATCACAAATCTATTCCCTTAATTTTCAGTGCTTGGTATTTACTTTCACAGTGCCCATTCCTGTCTCTTCTCACTGGTAAAGGTCACTGCTTACCTTGTTATGAAGCAGTTAATTTGACCCGCCCCAGAACTGAAGCTCAACGCATGCATACAAATCAGATTGAAAAGAACAATTATAATTCACACACATGAATCAAATTAGTGATCACGTTTCAAGACATAGCACTTGAATTATACGCACATTAATCCGGATCATCATTCCCAGTTAAAATCAGAACGACAAAATTATCGGGAAAAAGTTTCGGGGGGGGATTAAGCACCAGAAGCACCCCCCTTGGCTACGTGCCTGCCAACCAGGGTACTAAGTGTAAACATGCTGATAACATGGGTTTCATGCAGCCACGTGGTTAGTATCTACATAGTATTAAAGGGATTGGCTAACTCATGCACCATGTGCTACAGACAGATTGTCGTACAGATAGATTCAAAATGGCATTTTTCCCCCGTACCATAAGAGAACATAATAGGCAGCATAGGAAAGGGATAGGTAGGGGAAATATTCTAGAGTATTATGTAGTACATGATGTATGTCTTACCCCTTAAATACTGTAGACACTAACAATCAAGTTGCATGAGAGAATATAGTTGAAAGTTTGCATGTTAGTAGTGCATGCCTGGTGATCTTCACCCCCTGCCACACACTCGTGGTGGCTCAAAGGGTATCGTATAGATGTAGATGTAGAGACTATTCTACAAAATTTCGCCTACCTATCCCTTTGCTATGCTCCCTATTGTGTTCTCTAATCGTACGGGTGAAAATAACATTTGAATTAAATCAATCAATCTCTGTAATAATATATATTTGATCGAATCTGGCATAATAAGCTCGTGTTATTAATATGTATCTAACATCTTCAGCAAAGCTATTTGTTTTAAATTTTGCGACAATTTAAAATGTGGTTTAACCTACGATTTGATAACGATTCCCAACCAAATTCTTGTATTAATTGAGATACACTACTAAACTTATCGTCTCGATTCGACTCGAGGCAATGCAAGCAATGGCGTTAACGCTAGTCAAGGACTTGACCAAATGCAAGGGTGGTGGCTCTGATTACTTAGAGGATATTACCAGTCCGTCCAAACATCGTGCGATCCAGCGCTCGAAGCGGAAGGGCCCACATGGACACGAAGCCTACCCTCCGGCAAACAGCGGCCGCGGCTCTCGAAAAATCCCCAACCGATGGGGACAACCCTAGACTTGCGCCGCCCCGGCAATGCAATTAATCCGGCTACTTAGCTCCCTTTAGGGTATTACGATCCAATTTGCGGTCCGTCATTGAGTCCCTAGATTTTACGACTCAGACCCTGGCGCCAAAGGGGAACCTCTCTAATCCCAATATTGGGAGCGCTTGGAGGAGGGATCTCCGACGGCGCGGAGGGAGATGAGGCCCGAGGACGCATTTTCGATCCGCCGGTCATTGTGGCCGCTCACCTTAAATTGTTACTTAAAAGGTAGTCAAACTGCCTACTAAGTTCGCTTTATGACCTCGGAAGCGCGCCTGCCTCCCTCACCCCCCCCCAATCCACCCTCCTGCTGCAATCAACCTCCGACCTCCGGCCGGGTCCCACGCTTCTTCCGACACAGCATTCCCGAAGATGAAATATTCAATGGAGTTACGCCCCGGCAAGGGTGGAGATGATTCCGGAAGGGGGCTGGGTGGGGTCTCGTAACGACGACGTCTCAGGCACTCTTCCCAGGGCCCCGAGGGCCCCAAGAGTGAGCCGGGTGCGTGCGTCCATCCGCTCCCATGAGTCGGCCAATGGGCGGGCCTCGGGTCCGCGATCACGTGCTGCCTAGGCGAGGGTCGTCGCCCTCACGGTCATGAGTCAATCGTGTGCGCAGGCCACGTCAGGTGTGGACCAACCCCCTCCGCGGAGAGGCGTGCGTGCCCGGCCCGGATGCAAATGAGACGCGCTTTCCGCCCTGACAGAATACCCACGATTCATTTACCAATTAGACACGGGGCCGACAAGGGCAGAGACGTCCTGTAGGTTTCCCTCGATTACCGCGTCCCGTCGCCTTCCGCTGATCGCAGAAAATTCGCAGGCGTTTGATCTAATAGATCATCAATGAAGTACGGTTTGACTATAAAAGACCAACTTACTATGGCAGACTGGACCATAATCATAAAATTAGGGAAACTGATTGCCAAACTGATAGATTCAAAATGTCCATTTTCCCTCATACAATTAGAGATACTAGTCTACATCTACACTATACACTGCAAGCCACCGCGAGGGTGTGTGGCAGAGGGTGAAGATCACCAAGCATGCACTACTAACATGCAAACAAGCAACTATAGTGTCTCATGCAACTAGATTGTTAGTATCTATAGTATTTAAGGGGTTAATACATGCATCATGCACTACAGACTACTCTAAAATATTTCCCCTACCCATACCTTTGCTATGCTGCCTATTCTGTTCTCTTATAGTACGCGGGAAAAATGCCATTTTGAATCTATCGGTACGACAATTTATCTCTCTAATCTTATTTATCTACTCGAATCTAGCATAATACGCTGGTGTTTTAATATGTGTCTAATGTCTTCAGTAAAGCTATCCGATTGAAATTTCTGATTTAATAATAACGGTAACGAATAACGTTAAATATTTCCAATCGGAGAGTAGCAATGGATAGCATTGGTAGCTGCATGTTGGTATGAGTACTTAAAGCTAACCCTACTAACAGAATGTTTTTGCATGTTTGCTTTGCAATTTCTATCTTTTTTTAAATAGTGAAGTTCGGACTAATATATTAATACTATTCCTTTTTTATGCATGATATGCAGTACATGTTTGGTGAGAAATCACCCCCTGCTGGACACCTTTGTGTTAGCTTGCAGGGTCTTATGTAGATATAGATGTAAAACCATCGAGAAATATTTGATTGCTCCTGTTTCGCCACGATTACCGATATGCCCAGCATCATAGGTGCCATATCCAAAGGATTAACGCAGGGACGAAGTAAGTTACAGAACCGGTGGATTTCCAGATTGTGCAAGACTTTATCAAATGCCAATAGGAATGCGATATTTTTGATAGTATTTCGCAATCACGCACCATAACTAGTCTTTAATGCTTTCAACGATATCTACGATACACTGAAAATTTTCAAAGAAAACATGCTTTGCGGTGTTTGGAGCTAAAGCAAGAAAGTATGCTTTAGCTCCCAAAATAAATGACTAATAATTTGTCAAACCTTTGTTCCCTGCTAGGAGAATCTTCTTCTGTCTTGGACGGCATAATATTGTGGAAAACTTCGATTCAACAAAAGTGAACGAGACACTTGGGCAGCAAGAATGTGGAAAGTGATGTTTCTTTTGGCATTCATAAAGGTTTAAGAGCGAATTACGCCTCAATTCAGACAAATCACAGATTCTCCACGGTTTAACAGACCGAGGATTCTCCACTGGTAAAATTACTACACTTTACAATCGATTTAGATAAAAAAATTAATTTACCAACTCAGGGGCATGCACGCATTCAGACAGCTTAAAATTAGCATGCGCAACGAACTTATTCGCATGAAACAGCATTCATAAAACATCTTCTGAAAAACATGAACAGAGAGAGATTGATAATTTCTTCGAGAAGAATTTGCACGCACGCAAGCTAAAATCGCATGCAACACGAAAACAGATTAATAGGGTCATTCAAAATCTGACAATTCGAATGCTAAGCTCAATTTCAAGAGAGCAATTTTCAGCGATTAAAAAAAATTCGTTCAGCTAAAGAAACATCGAGGACAAAGCGTCAGCGGTTCTACCCTTCACATAATCTGCCATTAATCGATTTACATAAACTTTTTAGAGGTGTTTTAATCCTTGGCTTGCCCAGGGAACATCATTCAAACTGTTTACCGTCCTCATCAAAGCCGACATTTTATCGTCGATCACTTTCGACGGAAATATACAAGCCGAAGAAAGGTTTCAGAGCCTTCAGCTGCCTTCAGATGCCAATTCGAGTGGCCTTCAAGGAGGACACTTTAATAGAGGCTCGAAAATAATCAATGAAGAGGACGTCAATTTGTTCCCATATAAATAAAGTCAAATCAAAAGCATATTTCAAGGAGAAGCACAGCAGTCACTCATTATCTATTCTCCCACTGCTAATAAAATCAAACTCTACACAGTTCCCGAGCAGTGTGCAATGATATTTCCATTTTTATATAATTTTTTCCATTAAAGATTTTTTGCCATTTGTTCATCGTTATTCGAACTTATGCATTGATTAAAAAGGATGAACCTATTTGAATAATGTTTCAAAAGTGGGAAAGATATCAATCAATGATAATTTTCAGCATTTTTCTCGTTCCCTTAGTGGGCCAATTTGGCGGAGACAAAATAAACGGCTTTATTTAAATATGATGCCACCCGGGCAGAACTGCATCATCCTTCAAGTCTTCATAACTTTTTCATTCACGCCCTACTATAAGGTCAATTGGTAACCCTTTTTCGGTATTATGGGTAATTTGTAAAATAACCGAGCGGGCTTAAAATAGGAAATAATCCCAATGGCCGGTGCGATGGCAGCGCCTAATCCAAAGCGATTGCGGTTAACTGAAGGAATGACGTTTGTTACCAATTTAGTTTGGCTGTGCAAAACTATTACCGCGGTTGAAATGGTATTGGTCTGCGGTATTAACGGAATAACTGGTAAATTTATCAAATACTACACAACTTAGATTATTGAATTATGAATTTATTTACCAATCAACAGGCTAGTAGAATAATTAATACAGATCTTCGATAACGTCCTGTGTGTAATTCTATACTCTAGAAGGAACAAGAAGTACCAGATAATTTCTTCAGGCTGGAAGTATTATGAAACTTAATTACCTCATAATCAGGTAGCTTTCACGTTAAAGACATCGCTACAAGAGCTCACACTGTTTTCAGAAAAAGTAGTGTTGTACTTATTGCATGACATTTAAGCTGGTGACTCGTTCAGCCAAGGAAAAAGTGGATAAATTGCTTGGCAATAGAAGAGATTTGCTGAATATTGATAAAAATTTAACGCAAGGCTGAAATGATACCGACAAACGGATGACGCAAAATTATGAATTTTAAAAGATACATCATTTATTCCACTGCAATTCATTCGTATACGATGTATGTACTACAGCCAAGAACATTCTACCCAAAAAAAAGCTATCATTAATTCATAAAAATTCATGAACATTAACTCAGTTGTACAAAACCATTTGCGATATGTACTCAACAGGAGAGATACCCACGGACTTTGAGAAGAACATCATCATCCCTATTGCCAAAAAGAAGAGAGGCGAGAACTATAAACATTTTAGGACCATAAGCATGATGACACATGCCTCGAAGCTATTGACGAGAATCATCTATAGAAGAATAGGGCGAAAAGCTGAGGAGTTCCTGGATGATGACCAATTCGGGTTCAGAAGAAACAAGGGCACAATAGAAGCGATTTTGGCCCTCAGCCTACTTATGGAGAAGAGAATAGAAAAGAATCTATCGAAATTTGTTGCATTTGTAGATTTGAAGAAGGCATTGGACTACGTGGATTGGAATATGATGTTAAAGGTTCTGAAAGAAATTGGAGTATCATACGATGGCCAAAGAGTTATTCACAGCTTGTATAAAAACCAGGTGGCCATAATGAAATCAGGAACCAGCAGTAAAGAAGCAAACATAAAGAAAGGAGTGCGACAAGGCTGTGCACTCCTTCCGTATTATTCAATGCCTACGTCGAGAAAGCTATCCAAGAAGTCAAAGAAAATTCTCCGGGAGGAATATCCTCGAGGAGAAAATCAACATGCTACGATTCGCCGATGACATAGCAGTCATGGCAGAAACTGAAGGAGATTTAAAGAAGACTCTAGAAAATATGCAAAGAACAATGTCCAGTTATCATCTAAATATCAGTAAAAAGAAAACTAGGGTACTGGTATGCAGCAGAAGAAACAAAGCCAGGACCAATGTGGAAGAGTTCCGCCAGGTGGAAGATTTCCGCTACCTGGGAAGCCGAGTAACCAGCGATGGACGAAGTAAAAGAGAAATTGCCAGTAGAATTTCCCAAGCAAAAAGGGTTTTTACCAGCAGAAGATTCTGCTTACAGCTGCAAATAAAAGCGTGGAAGTGAGAAAACATTTCATCAGAACATATATCTGGAGCATTCTACCATATGGCAGCGAAGCATGGACAAAAACAGCAGCAGATAAGTCCAGGCTGGAAGCATTTGAAATGTGGTGCTACCGAAGAATGATGAAGATATAATGGATCGATCGAGTGACAAACGAAGAAGTCTTCAGAAGAGTGGAAGAGATGTCTGATGAAAACTTTAAGAAGAAGACGGGACAACTTAATAGGCCACATCTTAAGATACGATGGTCTTATGAAGACAATCGTCGAGGGAAAAGTGAACGGGAAGAATGGAAAAGGCAGGTCTCGTATGAGGTATATGGAGCAAGTTGTGCGTGAAGGATGTAAAACAGAGGAGCTACGTGAATATGAAGAGGTTGTTCGATAGATGAATCGAGTGGAGGGCTGCGTAAACCAATCCTAGAATAATTGACAGTTGATGATGAGGAACAACTGTTATAGCTTCTAGGGTTGGGCGCTTAGGCTCGATTGGGGTACTGTTAACCTTGGCATCCATGTAGGTTATAGAGCAGTATATGTTATGGATCTACCGTGGTGCAAACTTGAACGTCTTTAAACACCTTAGGTAGGTGAAGTCCCAATCGGCCAGTAAAATTTTAAAACGTATGGCCCAGGGTTACGTGGCCCTTGATTGTCTTTTAAAAACATCTAAGAAACGCGGGTTAAAAAAATCCATATTAAAACAATGATGAGTCAGTGACTAAAATATTTTGCAAATGTTGTTGTACAATAAAATATTCCTCCGAACCTCTAGGGGAGGTTTGCCTGCGTCAATGTATATGCTCAGTGCCGGGCTGGTTCGAAAGGCTTATGTTGAAAGACTCAAACCAACGTTGTGTACCGAGACTAGAGTCTTCAACTGCCTTTCTTCGGTGATGCGTAAACAAAACAACCGTATTTTAGTTTGGACCACACCAGGGCTCTAAATATACGGAGCAGTGTTGTTATGTCGCCCCCCAAGAAGTTCTACTTAAAACTTTTATTAAATTTAAAACTTCAGGGCACGCATTCTATGTATGCTGTATGTGTTCTCGCCAATCAACTCTTCTGTCATAAAGAAGGCCAAGAAAACGGTAGGAGACCGTCAGTGACAATAAATGATCCCCCAACTTTAGTGTGGGCTCCTGTACTATAAGAGAAGAAAATGGGCATCATAGGGATAGGTAGGGGAAATATTTTAGAGTAGTCTGTAGTGCATGAGGCATGTATTTAAAACCAATCCCTTTATTAGTATGTAGGTAATAAAAATCTAGCTTTCTGAGACCTTATTTACTATTACACTATAGACCTGCACGTTTGCAGGTCTATAGTGGATGCATGGTGATATTCACCCCCTGCCACACACCCTCGAGGTGGCTTTCTGGGTATCGCGTAGATGTAGATGTTGATTTATAATGACCATTAGCATGTGGGTTAATACATTTTGTTTTCTCGGCGGAGAAAGATAGCCCATTCTCCTGAGAACATTGATGTAAAAGATTCCAAGTTATTTGAACCTGTCGTTCACCTGTAGAAAGCTTTGATGAATTTGATAACTTTTGAAGGGTTTTAAGCTGTTTCTATTCTACGACCTCCATCCCTGAACTTGTGGTATTGAATGCAATATACTTGTTCGGGTTTGCCGTAGAATTGATCATAGCATTAACATCCAAAGCATATTGAAGGTGAACTAGGAGGGGGGGGGGATTTTGGCTACATGCATCATTTGAAACAGACTCACCCTATTGTCCCGGGGCGTAATAAAGCAGTAGTTTGTTAAAGGATTCATTCATTGCTAAGTCTTGTTATATTGAGCGTATAGTTCCGAACGGTTTCCAATTGAATTTTTGAACTAACCAGGATTTCTCCGAATGATGTAGCTGCCCTCCACAGGATTCATTTCCCCGGCTATTCTCATACATTCGAGAACCTCGGCTTATCACGACATTTTGATCGTACCACAACTCACTCACGCTACCAACGAGGACGGGAACTAAATAGAATCTTGTGAAGCTAGCGTGACTCCCACCTGACGTCTTCGCGGGTTTGACACTCGTTCAAGGGCCGAATTTCAACTAGGCACATAAAATCCAATTGAAAAAAAGATTGCAATCTTCAACACACAATTAACAGTAAAACCAACACGCAGATTGGTTTGGGTATAGCATAGCGTGATAGTTGTGGCATACTTATGATGAATTCTACGGTAAAATAATTTGAATATTGGAGACATATTAACTGGGACTTGGGCATTTATCTTATCAGCTGATCTAATGCATGGATGAAACGTAACACCCGCAACATCTTACTTTTAGATAACTTTTTATTATTTTGGAGGGAATTCGGCTCTTCCATTCTTTATTAGAGAACATTATATGTACCCTTTCCCAAGAAACTGAGAGGTGAAATGGGTGCTGAAAGAGGATAAAAATCTTGAATATTTCACAGAAGAACTTATATGCATGTAAAATCCATCATTTGAAATGTGTATATTTTTTTATATTTAAGCAAATTTTCAAAGGAATAATATCGGTAACAACAAATTTTTTTCAAACAAACCAGTGTAAATTATGCAAACGAACTTCTAGCCTATGGGGTGTTCTCACTACAGGACTTAGAAATTTGCAAGGCAGGCATGCTGCATGTAGCTCAACTGGTAGAGCACCTGGCCGGAAATAAGGGGGTCCGGGTTCGAGTCCCGGGTAAGGCAAATGATTTTTTCCTCTGTTGTATCTACATCCCCTCTACATAATACCCTGCAATAAAGGTGTGTGGAAGAGGGTGAATTCTCACCAAACATGAATGACATAACATGCATTATGTATCATGCATAAAAAGGATTACTATTTATATACTGTTCTAAACTTCACTATTAAAAAAAGACAAAAATAGCAGAGCAAACAAATAAAAACGTTCTGTTAGTTGGGTTAGCTTCAAGTCCTTATACCAACATGCCAAATATTATACATTGCTACTCTCGTACTGGATATATTTACCGTCATTTATATCCCTAATTGTATCTACGAGGAAAAATGGGCCTTTTGAATCTGTCAGTTCGGCAATTAATTTCTCTAATTTTGAGACTATTTCTATATCTTGCTACAGTTTGTTTTATTAAAGTCAGGGTATATTTTGCTACAGTTAGTTTTATTAAAGATGTTTCCTTGACTTATCAGAAAGATACAGATACAGAAAGATACAATGGCAGGGAAATAGTAAATCCAATGGTTATTGCAATATCAACTCAAGGTAGATATTTTTAAAGATATCGACATTGAGAAACTTCCAGTGTCCGAGAGGCACATTTTTTCAACCACGTTCCGCTGACTTTTGAAGAATGTAATATTTCGCTAGACGAACTTGGTGTTTCTGAGAGTGAATTTGATGATGACGGACACTTAGCATTAAAATGTGACGGTAGCAATAAAAAGCATGGAAATGCAAATTAACATAAAAAATTTGGTGGAATCCAAATGCAGTGTGTATAAAGGTACTTTTTCTTCATTTAACATATATTTATTTATCTAACATATGTATCTTTAATTATCATATTTTTAGGAAACGTGGAGAATAACATACTACGGGAATGGTAGGACAAGTACAAAAAATAATAATACGTAGAAATTTTGGCAAAATCTTTCCACGTTAAGTATTTAAAACAACATTTCTTCCTGCGTGCATGATATTATATTGCATTTTCGTAATCTCTAACTTTCACGTATCTATTGAATATCAGCAAAAACATACCTTATGAATTGCACCGTATTTGACAGGCCAAAAAAGACTCCCAACATTTTTTTGTAAATAGCGGACCCTGAATTTCGTGGAAACTGTGTTATTCGGAAAAAAATGCATGGTACCAAGAGATTCCATTAGAGGCAGGTTTCAGTGTATTATCAAGAAACTAAAATGTATTTTTGGTCCAAAATATTTCGCGATGACTAGTTGAGATAACAAAAGAAAACAGGAAATGATTTTCACACAATATACACAGAACTTGCCCAGAAGGTAGTATATATCCAATGATGAGAAACACTCAACACTGTGGTATCAACATTGAATATGGGTATAGTTTCTATTCTGAGATAAGTATTTCAGGAATATTGTCATCATGTATCCACCAAGTGCGCAAGTAAGATTATCTGCAAGGATGTTCAGCCACGGCAAAGTGACTGAAAATGATACGCATATTTTTAAGCAGGGGCAAAAAAAGAAAGGTAATATGTTATTTCCGACAAGTACAAGCGTGCAACGGGAATTGCAGCAGCTGAACAAAGAGAGAAAAAATGGGACAAGAAAAATGAGTGCAACGCTGTCAAATAAATCCTAAACACTTAGGAGAGTTTACTGCTGAACATCATAAGAACGAAATTTTCTCTTCTCACCAAGGCCGGTTATCTTTTTAAATTCCTATAAAGTCCAGGACGGATCCATTTCCTTTGACTCAATAATATTAAAATTGCTTTGAGCGACTTAACCATGATAAAGACTAGTTATTGGCCATCACCGCGGAAAAGAAAGCAATGCTGGAACACGTTTCGAATGAAAAGAAGCACCCCTCAAAAATATTTCATGAGCCAAAGAAACACTTGAACAAAGTTATTTTTTAAGTGTCACTGAGAGAAATGATTTCAAATGTGGTCCCATGCATCACTGGAAATCTAGAAGATAAATGAACCAGACGTGAGGTTTTTGTATGATCAATGATTGCACATGTTGGCAATCGGCAAAACCACAAACATGTGAAGCTGATTGCAGCAATTAAATCATTTAACATACTATAGTGTTAAGTGTTTTTTCTTGTCTACTAACATCTCTTAAAGGTTAGTGACTAGTGTTTATTCTTGTCTACTAACATCTCTTAAGGTAAGTGTCTAGTGTTTTTTTCTTGTCTACTTACATCTCTTAAGGTAATGAATTGTTTTATTCAATGTAAGATTTTTTATCACACACATGGAAATTATATATGAACTTTAGGCATGATAGGAAATCCCATTTAATAAACGCAATTTATTTCAGGGGTACAAATATCATGATACTTTTTAATAAGATGAAGTAAGTCATTAATGAGGCTTTCAGACCTCGAATGCTTAACTGAAATTATAGTATTAAAAAATTCCAATCAACGCCAAATAAAATACTTTCTTTGATTTCATTGACATGTCAGAGAAAAAATATCCAATTGACTTCACTGCAACATATTTTCTCAACGATAAACGAAAAAATTATGTTGGACCCCTCCAACATGCACGCCTCTGGGAAAAACCGCGACCAAGCACTAAGGATAGCGCACCGAATTAAACTGCCACCCATGCCTCAAAAAAAGAAAGCGTCATATAATACCACTCTAATCTGTTCTCCCAGACATCAACCGCCATGGCGAATGCTATAATGACTAAGAAACCCTAACAATCTCCTGGCTGGAGAAAAAAAAAAGAACCTGGTTCCCGAAAGTTATGCCTGGTCGTACAAAAGGCACCTTCTCATGGCAGACACCTTACCATTGCGACTTTTGTGTCATTTATTGAGTTACTCACAAGAAAAAGTTCTGGAACCGCTCTCACACCGGAAGCGAGGACTAAAAAAGTCCGAGAAGGAAAAAAGGGCACGATGGAACAGAGCAGAGGCTATACTTTAGCGCCGTTTTAACCGCTGAGATGGAAGCGAACGAGGCGAGGCTGCGGTGGGGGATCGAGATGGAAGTCGGCGAGGGGCAAGGGAAGAATGATTCTTCTCGCCAGAGAGGTTTCGAATCGGGAAAAAAGGAATGACGAGGGAATTTGGCGGCGCTCCGTAGGAGCGCAGTACGCCGGAGGAACATTATGCCACGTGGTCACGCGTTCTACATCACGCGGAGCTATACTACCCGAGTCATTAGACTGGATATCCTTCGGCACTAAATTGCGCATTGGTGTTGACGCGAGGACAAGACTCCGAAGAGTATGCCATTTACGCAGGGCGGAGGATGAGATGGTTCGAGAAGGGGGGAGGGTGTTTCAGGGAATAAATAGGTGGGGAGTAAAGAGAAGGGAAGCAAAAAAAAACAAAACAACAAGTTGGCCGTCCCAGGAAAAGCCATCACCCATCTACATCTACGCGGTACCCTATTAAACTACCGTGAGGGTGTGTGGCAGGGGGTGAAGATCACCAAAGCGTGAACTATTGACATGCAACTAGGGTACTACATGGGAACATGCTACTAATATGGGTCACATGCAACTACATGGCTAGGATCTACATAAAAATATAGGGAATGGTTGTGAAGACATGCATCATGCGCTACAGACTAGAAAATTTCGCCTACCTATCCCTTTGCTATGCTACCTATTAATGGCAATGAAAGGTTATGGTAATGATAAGCAAAAGGTATGGTAATGAAAGGTTTTCTTCCGCGAGACGAGATGGAAGCGGGTCCTTCCATTTGCACCGGGGCCTTGGGGTGCTCCGTGGGTCCATTTATATCATTCCCGCCTACCTTTCTCCCCGATGCCGAAGTCGGCGATTACAGCCCGGGTTGAGGCCGAGCGGAGTGGAAAAGAAAGACAGCGAGCTATAAGCGGAGATTTCATTTTTCATTCCCGGACGCGGTTCTCGTGAGAGCTTCGCGTCACATCGGACACCTCGTCGAATGGGATGCGTGCCTCAGCTCCCCACCCAACACTCCCCTTCCCCCACAGAGGGAGCGGTGGCCGATTCGTCACGTGTTCCCCCACCACGGAGCCCATTGTCTGCGCGGGAGGAAATGGACCTCACCTCTCCCAACTCCCTTCCTTGAAGGAGTTACGCCGAGGGGGGCGGCGTAATCCAGCTCCGCTCCCGGGCAAAGATGCGGGTGAGATGGGGGCATATTAGGATCCAACAGTTGAGAACCCCGCCTCCCACCCCGTCTCCCCTTTCCACAGCACAACGGCCAGACTCCACCACATTCCGAGGCTTCTTATGACGAACGCCTTCGCAGGCCGAGAATGGAGTGTCGGCTGGCGACGCATCATGGACGAATTTCTAATCGCAAGCAATTTATACTCCGTCCGCGGGGAGAGCCTCCCGGCTATTCGATTTCTTCCGACTTCCAATTTTGGACGAGTTTCCGTTCTCAAAGAACGCCCACGAACGGGGAATGAGTGACGGCGGAAAAAGAAACCATATGCCGGTAAGTACTCACCACAATAATATTGAAAAAAAACTACCTTGTACATTGAGATTGAACAGGTTACCGAATAGAAAAACACGGGTTATTCTGAGATGATTTATCCGCTAGTCAGGTTCAATCTTCCCATGAGCATATGAAATACTCCATTACTTTGGGTATCTAGCATTCTCGTACCACATTTTCTCTAAACTGCTTCCGCCGTACTAATCTAATGCTTTCCAGTAAAGAAGTAGGTATCATCCTACTTCACTGAAGACACTAGGTAAATGACAGAATGGCGATGAACGTCAAATCATTCGTTTGTAAAAAAATCTTGACTTGTGCATTAAGCTCTGTAGAACAAAATGTGAGAGGTTTCCCTAGAACAATATTTACGGAAAAATTGCAGTGAAATTTAGTCATGAATTTTGAGAGCATTATGAGAATGCAAAGCATTATTTTTAAAAATTACAACGGGTACCAGGTTGCAGCTGCACTATTTAAAACATTTATCATTCGGTCCGACAAAAACACTAGAAGAAAAATAATTTGATAAACCTGCCTGATATATTTTGCGGAGGCTAGTTGATGCTCTCTCATTAATGGGACAACTCAAGATCATATATTACAAATTACCTTGAGAAAGGCATGAATTCACGCATCGAGTTGGAACAGGTGTTCAAGATGAAATTTGATTCATGAGAAGCTTTAAATAAAAAAGTCGTCATTCATTCCCCTAAAGGCTATTCCTTACCACTCAGTTTTTTTGAGGGGTTCTTTTTTATCTATTTTCACATGACGTAGAGACCGCTTCGCGCTCCATTTGTCTGCATGGCTATGAAACATATTGCGCTCTCATGAATATGCATCACGAAATGGGTGTCACTGTAATGTCTGTAATGGTAGCACAATGAAGCCTACTTCCAAGAAAATTTTCTAAATGCTGCCCAAAGCCAGTTCTGATGACTAATTTTCTAATTCTTCAGACCTTCACACTTTCCGCGCACCAGACAATGAGAATCAATAGTAGGTGACAGTAATTCATCTTTGAGATTTATCAGATCAGATAGGTACCCTATTTTTTGCACTACTTCAAAGCACAATATAGTGTTTGGTTTTGAGCCAATGACGAGATGCTAACGAATAAGGAATTAAGATACTCTACAAGATAACTACCTTCTACAAGATAATTTCTTGGATGATTACAAACAATTCATAACCATTAGCTAAGGGATTATTTTTTAAACTTTTCGATACGCTATCATCAAAACGCAAGCTTGATAGCCATGTAAAAATAAAGTACATAATATTAATTGGCTTTTATAGCCTATATATCCCTAGAAAATGAAATATTATTTTACCCAACATAAAACGTCTTTGCTTATGCCAAAACTCTCTAATTTCAAGATCAATTTATTAGTAAGAACGTTACCGAATGCCATTTTAAACTTTAAAAATTTATAAATTCCAATCCTTGGGTACTGCGTGGTTCTTAAGTATTTTATTAATTATTATTTCTAGATAGGGGGCTATTTCAGAAGCTAATGTTTTGTGTACTCTAAAAGGACCTTGATCGGGAAGTTGTGATTTGTTTTTACGAATGTTATTAAACTGGCGCTTTATTCCGTGACATTAAATTATTTAGGGCATTTGTTCACTGAAAGTGTTCGGCGGTGGTCCGTCTGTGTTGTGTGACGATGAGTTGAATGCGCTTTGGAAGAAGGTGTTTAAAGAATTGGCTTTTTCTAAACTGCTGGCGACTCTTAATTCCTTTATCGCGTGTGCACCTTGGACCTATTTCCGTGAAGTTCTTTCAATGTGACCAAAACGCTTTACAGTTGCTATTTAAATATTCTCCTATCCTCTTGCTCTTGAAATGTGATAACTCTTGCCTACATGATTTCCGTGCTAATGCTCTCGATGTAATGACCACGTGGATTAAATTTCAATGCTTGGAGTTCTGAAGGAAATTGGAGTGTCCTACAATGACTGAAGAATTTTCCACAGTCTGTAAAAAACCAAGTAGCTGTTATTAAATTTGGACGTAGCTGTGTAGAGGCAAGAATAAGGAAAGGAACGAGACAAGGTTGTGCACACTCTCCTTTAATTTTTCCTGTTTACATCGACCAAGCCATCAATGAAATCAAAGCGAAGTCTTCTAGAGTGACTACCCGTGAAAAAAAATAAGTATGCTGCGATTCACTGATGACATAGTGCTCATAGCAGAGACAGAGACGGATCTAAACAAGATACTAGTAACCATGGAAATGACAATGGAAAGGACCAAAGGAAAGGCAGCTAGAGATAAATAAGAAGACGACTAAGACATTGGTTTGCAGCAAGAAAGAAGAGGCCAAAACCAATGTAAAACAAGGAAAACAAAAACTTGATGAGGTGAAAGAGTTCTATTACCTAGGAAGCCGAGTAACCAACGATGGACTAAGCAAGTAAGAAATAGTAGAATAGCCCAGGCAAAGAGGGCATTCTATCAAAAGAACAATCTACCTACTGCTGGAACTGTGAGCGTAGAAGTAAGGAAACAATTCATCAGAGCGTGTTTCTTTATGGCAGTGAGGCATGGACGATGACGGCTGTGGAGAAGAAAAAGGTTGAGGCATTCGAATTGCGGTGGTACAGAAGAATGATACAGATTAAATGGAACGACCAAGTAAGTAACGAGGAAGTCCTACGAAGAGTGGGAGAAAAGAGAAGTCTGCTGACAATTCTAAAAAGAGGGAAGGGCAACTTAATCGGCCATATCTTGAGACGAGATGGCCTGATGAAGACAATCGTTGAGGGAAAAGTGAACGGAAAGATTGGGAAAGGCAGGCCTCGCCTGAGATTCTTGGAACAGGTTGTGAAGGATGCAAAACAGGAGAATTACGTCAATATGAAAAGGTTGGCAAATAGAAGAATCGAGTGGAAAGCTACGTCAAATCAATCCAAGGATTTTTGACCATGATGATACTGATAGGTGATAACTATTTCATGATAGCAAAATATACACTGTGCTTGAGGTTGGATTCGACTCAAGACCCTCGAATTACGAGGTGGAAGACACACCACTGGGCGACGGTGGCCAGCGTGCCTGGCCGCAGTGGCTGGAAAGTAACGACGGGTCATAGCCACATTACGATGACACCTAATGTGAGTTATCATTTCCTACAGAGACATAGAAAAGCACTCTCACAAATACTATCCATAATACCATGAGGAACGGACGTATGCATGCCACAGAGGCGAAATAAAGCTACTTAAATTCCATGGATTATGATAATTGGCTGGCAGGGCGTGTTGCCATTTCCGTTACAGTACGCTACTGGTGCATTACTGTGTCACGCTTTTCGGGAAATACGCTAAAACCATCATCTTTTGAAAAAGTTTGAATAATGCAAGAATAAACAAAATAAAAAGAATCGTCGACTGTTTTAAAATTCTTCGGGCAGCAAAGAAATCACGATTAACGTTCTCCAAGTACACATTGTTGTCCGCAGAGACTTGACACAAGGTATCCAAATTCCCCCTCAGTGCAGAGAAATGATTTTTACGCCAGTTTTAAGTACATGCGTTTGTCACCAATAACATCTCGAAGTAGAACATATTAGGAAAAATATTTGATAATTATACAACGATGATGGGAATGAAATCAACGCAAAAAAAATTATATTCATTCAGTGGCTTTAATATATTTGGAAATAAAATGGATTGTAAATGTTCACGTTCTGTAAACAGCAAGACATTTGGTTGAAACATTTAGCGATTTCTTTTAAAACAAGAAAAAAAAATGTTATTGATAGTGAATATTGGGCATCCTCTCACAACAACGTCCAAAAACTACAAAAAATATTTATTTTGGGTCCTCAGCTCGGCCAAGCAAAGCAACATAACGGGTTTTCAGCTAATCTCAATTCTACTCGATAAGTTATTGTACTACCTACGTTATTTAAGACAATGATATAACGTAGACAGATCCTGGAAGGCCACGGACAAGCTCAGTTCCAAGCGAATTCGTGAAACCTAGACGTGATGGATGCTCGGCCATGACACTTTCACACTTTAATCAACCAGGATGTCCCCACGCCAACAAAAAAAAAGAAACTGATTACCGTTGGAAAGTCATCCTGAGAAGACTAGCGTAACGGAGCATTTAGGCTAAAAGGGAATGCGTGTCGTCGGATTTACGCCGGCCGTAATTCTATCGAAGATGATCTCGATCCGAGGGTATGGAAAAAGCCACCGCGCTCGAATGCAGCGGCGGCGTGCGGATTAAGGGAATGTCGGCGACGCATGAGAACGGGATGTGATGCGCTGCTCCACTAATGGACGGCACCCCTAGTCACAGAAATCGAAAGAGATCAGAAAAAGGGGGGAGTTCAATCAGGTAATATGGATGAGCGGCCTCGGAGCCAGTTTCCAGAAAAACGCACGGGATTTACTCAATATTTTCTAGGCTTTGTCCCAACGCTGGCAAACAGTCATTCATTCCAGACTGTAACATATGGGAATGTGATGCTGGGTTGTAACCACCTCAAAATAAATGAATTGAACAGCAGCGAAAACGGGCAAGATATCTATAACTATATTGCTAGGAACCGTAGACATCTACTCAAACAAGTTCATTAATTTAATTGCGTTAACGATGATAAATTAGCCTAGTACACTGCTTGACAAGGCTATAAAGGTAATTAAAAAACTTTCCAAAATCTAAGATCTAAACATACATAAATGTCCAATGATTGGACAGTGGTGTCCCTGAATAAATACCACCCGGAATAGGTATAAAATATATCCAATCCCTTAAACACTTTTTAGGAGAGTTTTACCTGGGGGTATTAGTGATAATAACCCATATAACTGCAGCTAACCAGGTTCTGTACCCTAATTTTTCACTTGAGGGAGCATATTTTTTTAAGTCTCTCTACGCATAGAAGTACCCTAGTTCCATCGTTGGGGCTAATGACCGCAAAAGAGCAATTCCAAAACACAAATCTATCAATAAAGATGCATCAAACAGTCCGCTTTCTAATACAATGACAATCTACACCTACATAAAACCATGTAAACCACCATAAAGGAGTGTTGTAGGGGTTGAATTCGCACCAAATCTGCACTACATGACATACATAAAAATGGATTAGTAATAATATAATGGCCTAAACTTCACTATTTAAAAAAAAGATAAAAATAGCAAAGCAAGCATGCAAAAACATTCTGTTGTTTGGGTTAGCTTAAATTCCTTATGCCAACAGCAACTACCTATGCTATCAATTGATACACTCGTATTGGACATATTTACCGCTATTCATATCCCTAATTGTACGAGGAAAAAGGACATTTTGAATCTGTCAGTTCGGTAATCAATTTCTCTTGTTTTGTAATTATGGTCCAGTCTACCATATTAACATGGGATTAGCAAAATATTTTTTAAGCCATCAGTGAAAATATTATCTTGGAGTTTATTTAGGAGAATAAATATAAATTTCAACCGACGATCTGACAATGAATCCCATTTTAATTCATTTACCTAATAGACTGGTTACGTCAATATAGTTATCGTACCGGCCCTTTGCAAATCTTGAAGATCTACGCTGCACACGTTAAAGTTCTCTTATGCGTCCTTATATTACTCAAATAATTCTTTACTACTTTCTGGAAATATTTACGCTCTTTAAGCTCGTTTGCAAACTACCTGCTTCTGACACAGGAAAGAAGCTATTTGCCATTTTGCATCGTAACTCTTTGAAGACGGAAGATAGACGCATTTTGAACTTTTGTTAATAAGTGCATCAGTGTATCATAAAAAAACACGGCTTTTACCAATCATAATGAAATACGTTATATGTATATGTCCAAATATGGTCGTACACGCCCCAACGCCGTTCCGACACAATGCTCAATATTCAGTTTATTCCCCAAGGCTATTAGAAAAAATTTTTGTGCTGGTTCCGTGAATGGCAGAAATGCCGCATAAACTGAAACCGATCACGGTCCTTGAAGTCCATGTTAGCAGTGGCTGCAAAGATACGTTGTTTAATCAACCATAAGCGCATCACTGTATGCTTACCTCTGTATGATGCAAGGAATTGAAGGTAACGCAACTAACATCATGTTTTGGTATGCTTACTTTGCTATTTTAACCTTTTTAAATAGTGAAGTCTAGAATAATATATTAATACCAATCCTATTTTATGCATGATATGTAGTGCATGTTCGGTGAGAATTCACCCCCTGCCACGGACCTTTATGGTGGCTTGCAGGGTATTATGTAGATGTAGATTTCTCTGCCACAAGCAGCTTGGTAATTTTGACACTATTCTAATACCCCTCAAACAATAGAAAAAATACCGATTGGAGTATCAGTTTCATTGCAAGATTAATTTTAATGCAGCTCAATGACATGGCTACCAACGTGCAAAAAGGTTCAACGCCCAACGTTCTAGGTACTAATCTTTTAAAAACGGTCCATAGAAATGTAGATTGAACATAATACTCTATTTCTCGCAGACAGTGACAGAG
The DNA here is from genome assembly GCA_933228895.1 of Platycnemis pennipes. Taxonomy (NCBI): domain Eukaryota; kingdom Metazoa; phylum Arthropoda; class Insecta; order Odonata; family Platycnemididae; genus Platycnemis; species Platycnemis pennipes. The sequence goes on along the minus strand of OW121846.1, from coordinate 98,762,787 downwards.
GACCAATAAGTAGGCACTACCAACGTACGTTCTTCTTTTATGTATGAATTATTAGCTGTCGGCTAATGGGGAGCATACTGGCGCAATAACCGAGTTATCATGCACTATTTTACTTTAAACCACTTCCACTGAGAGTTAGCAAGCAGGAAATCGAAGGGAAATTACTTCTTCATTGGCTTTCTCAAAGCAAAGAGGTCCACCCCGTTCCATTATCCCATCCCTATTCTCAAAGCCGAGTTGCTCGAGTGAGTCAACTTCCCGAAAATTTCAATATTGCCTCACAGCACTAATTTACACTTCTTGTCATATTTATTTTCCAAATCAAAATGCAAATTGAAGGGAAATAAACAAAGCGGTGAAATAAAAGTTTGGTCGAGAGAGGAGAAATATGTATGCACCTCCACGTTTTATAAAGTTAGTTAGTTAGTTAAAAATTAAATTGCTAATAAGTACCTTTAACATATCACGCTTAGGAAGTTATCCTCGTTAACTCAATTAATAATGACTTGCATATTCAACTGGATTAAAAAATGCTACACCGCATCATGACTTCCAAATCCACCCTATTTATTACAGAGCACTTCAAATTACAACCATTAGTAAAACACAAGCTGAAAGACAACGCCCAGAAATGCCAAAAACTTAATTCTCTTGTTAAAAATCATTCATTAGATACCTACTCAGTTGACAGTATGGAATGACACGAACCATATCAGTTACATAAAAACGTTAGAAATCTCTGAAAATAATGGATCGTCCTTCTCAAATTATGTGCAGATAACAATGTGAGCGTAAGATCAGGAAGACTTCCACTATAACGTACATGAAAATACAATATTTCAGAAGGACTTGGGACCGTAAACATTTTCCCGCGAGCAGCACACTTTCTTAGGTGACTCTTTCAAGTTTCGCCAATTGCATAATAAACTATGAGTGCACGTTATATTAGGCATGGCGTTCGTAGGTAGGAAAATCATGGGAGCTGGACAGCCGTGAGTGGTTAGGAGTAATATAACAGAGTCGGGGTTGAGTTCTGATATGCGTCTCTGTCACCGCGGGAACTAGGGTCTTCCTGACTGCGATGAATTAGTGGCTACCAGAGACCAAGGTTATCGGATGTATCGTTCATTATCTTCATTCGGGCTAGCGTATTATGCGGAGAATATATATCGACCCTGCTCTCCCCGAAAGTGGGCATGAGGTACAATCGACCCTTGCGGGCATATGGAATCTTGAGTCATGATTGTGAGGCCTGAGAAGAACCTAATTCGGTCCATGCCACGAGTAGCAATCGCATTACTAATAAACGCAACATGGCGTACTGCGCTGTTATGACCTCGCCTCTCCTATGCCATACCGTGTAGCGTGTTCTTATTCGAGTCTTTCCTGGAAGAAATTCATCAGAGAAGACCAAAACCCTTGAAAAATCATGAATGGAAATAGGAAATGGTCCATCACTCTCACTAACAACGACATTCTCAGCAATGCCAATTCTTTGGATAAGCCCGCTTCCACCGTACTGACACGGCGATTGGATCTGCCGGGTTGCGGTGCAAGTGAACAGTCACCTCCCGCAGAAAAGGATGAGCGCCACGAAGTGAGGTAGTCCATACTCGGAATCTTGGTGACAGATTGACGAGCGGAGATACAGAGTTTCATCATGCGGAAGTACACATCAAATTTCGCCTTATAAAGCTAGAGAAACAGAAGGGATCGAGCCCTTGGCCCTGTAGTCGACGGGCGCGCAAAAGAGCGTGGCACTGTTCGAGGAAGCGCTGAAGGCGAAAGCGAGCCTTGCCCCCTCCTCCCCGTTCCGCGAAGGGCTGCGGCTCGCGGGGGAAGGGAGTGGAGCGACGTCCGCGACGCTCAGCCCACCCATTATTTTTCATTTGCTCCGCGGGGCTCGACGGGTTGAGCCGTGCTCAATTCTCAGAGATCCTCGCCAAGCGTTTGCACCTCCGGTGGAGGGAATTTTGGATGTCGCCTACTTTCTACTAGGTCAAGGTGCTTCCTACAGGCATAAGATTTGTATTTTTTTTCTTTTACCGCTGAAAGTCATGGAGACGCTTGAAAAGAAAGAGAGAAAATTTTTTAAAGGGGCCGTTCAAAACAGTGTCCGAGAGCAGTGGCACTCAATCCTTTTGCTCGGCAGGCCAGTTGACACATGACCGTGGGTGGAACTCAAGTTTTTGTATGAATGTATGTAACTACATCAGTATTTTTTCGAAATAATGATGTTTGTATCCATAATTTTATCTACATATACCTTTATATTAGACTTTAACAGAAATCAGATAAAATTATTCACCGTGAACAGGTGGACAAAGGTGAAACGCCATCTGTCCGTGGTCCATATTTGAGCAACACTGGCACAGACAATCCTGTATTAGTTTTCAGCGGAAAAAATATCCGTGTCAAAGGATATAATTTTTCATCAAGGTGTACAGTTCTGTACAAATGAGTAGCTGAAATTATAAATTATAATTACTAATCAAAGCTTATTATGAATTAAATAAAGTTCGAGCATGAAGAATACACTTCGTAAGGTTCTTTTTGTACCTTATGAAATGAATTCTTTAGCCCCGATATGGAGAGGTTCCACATAGTAAGTCCTGATATCATTGGCTATAAATATAACTTGGTCAAACTTTGTGGAATTCCAATAATATAGCACAAATAATATACTATCAAGAGGGTCCAAAAAAATAAAGAAAAAAAAACAGGATGTCAACGCCTATGCATCATCAATAGTTAAATTGATATGTGATAATACAGAGCCAAGGAGGTATAACGCCGAAGTTTGGATGTCACTAAAGCGACATAGGGTATGCCACGCTAGGATGAAGAATGCAGGACTCGGTAGAGGGAAACAATTATTTAGTCCAAAACTATAAAAAATCGAGAGCATTGGCAATGCGATCATGTTGGCAAGCGTTATCATATTTCAAGTGCAAGACTTTAGGAGAATACTTAGATAGTAATCCTACAGCGTTTCGGTCATATTTGACAGATCTTCATGGAATTAGGACCACAATGCACCCGCATAAAAGCGGTAAAGAAATTTGTCAACAGGAATTAAAAAAAAATAACACTTTAAACACCTTCCTCCAAAGCGTATTCAATTCATCGTCACACAGCACAGCCGAAACACCGCCGAACACCGTCAGAGAAAAAATGCCCGAAAAAACAGTATCATTTCGCGGAAAAAGCACCAGCAAAAGTATTAGTAAAAAAAGCACAAGGTCCCGATCAAATTCCTTCCAGAGTATATAAAACATTACTTTCTTAAATACTCCCAATCTAGAAATAAAATTAAAAAAACTTATGAACCACACAGAACCCAAGGATTGGAAAGTAGCTAACATTATACCAATTTTTAAAAGTGGTGATAGGGAAGAACCTGGTAACCACAGACCCATTTAACTCTCGTCAATCTCTTGTAAGCTACTTGAGCACATAATACTCAGTTCGATCATGGGGCATTTGGATAGTCAGGGATTACTCATAAACAGGCAACATGAGTTTCAGAAAGATAGACATTGCTAGACACAATTACCTTTATTCGTACACGATATTTTAGTGGACGGCAAAAACAATACTGAAGTTGATGCGATATTTTAAGATTCCAAGGAGGCATTTGATTAAGTGCCTCATAAAAATTAATCATGAGGTTAGTAAGGTTTGGTATGAATAAAGACATGTGGTTTGGATAAAAATAATTCTTAAGTGGGTGAGAGCAGCGGGTTGTTATAGATGGTGTTATGTGGGACACAATCAAAGTAATATCAGGAGTTCCCCAGGGTAGCTTAATGGCCCTGTTTCTATTTCTTTTATACATAAACGATTTGGGTACCGTAGTTCATAGTAAGCTTAGACTTTTTGCAGATGATGCGGTAGTGTACAGGGAAATATCAAAATAAGAAGACGGGGGAAAGAAGGTATTTAGATGCAAATCCAAGAGTGGTGCGACAAATGGAAGGTAGATTTTAACCTTAAAAAGTATGTATCTATAAATTTTTGGTTGAGGAGTTATTCGATAGAGCGATCCAATAAAATAAGTAACGTGAAGATTGAAAGTGGTGAAACCATAGGTGTAAAAATCACTAACGATTTATCGTGGGGAAGACACATCCGGGAAATATGCGGTCGAGCCAAGAGAAACATAGGATTTATTAAAAGAGTACTCGAGAAATGTGATGAGATACAAAAGGCCGATGTTAGTTTTCACTAGTTAAGGCCCACCTTGAATATATAGCCAGTGTGTGGGATCCGAATCAATTGGGTATGATCAAAGAGCTAGAGTTCGTACAGCGTAGAGCAGCTAGGTTTTTTAAAAAGGTGCTACGGTAGTTTTAGTTGAGTATTAGCAAATAATACAAGAATTAGGCTGGGAATCGTTATCAGATTGTAGGTTAAAACACAGATTAAATATATTTCAGAAATTTAAAACGGATAGGTTTACTGAAGATTAGACACATATTAAAAACACCGTTTTTAATGTGTCTAATCGTAATCTAATGCGTTTTATGCTAGATTCGATCAAATTTGTAAGGTTAGTGAGATGGATTTTCGTAAAGATAGATTTAAAATGCTATTATCACCCGTACTATTAGAGAAGACAATAGGCAGCATAGGAAAGGGATAGGTAGTTGTGACGTATCATTATATTAGTCTGTATTGCATGATGAATGAATATTATCATCCAATTCTTTTATTAATATGCAGATACTAACTATCTAGCTGCATACGATACTATTATGTAGCATTTTTCCATGTAGTACCGTAGTTGCATATCAATAGTGCATGTTTGGTGATCTTCACCCCCTGCCGCACACCCTCGCGGTGGCTTGCAGAGTATCGCGTATGTAATGAAACGGGGGTCGTGGGGCTGGGACATAGGGTATGCCTTCTACCCCTAACCAGAGACGCCACCATCGTTAAGGTCCGAGCCAATGAGGCGGGACTCGAACCCGGAAGACGTGGTATTCTTGCCCTTGGTGTCAGGAATCAGTGACTCGCAAAAAGCTGCATTTGTTATAAAATACAGAAAGGTATTTACCTTCGGTAATGGTGTCTCTCTTGATGTTTGGGAGCGGATGTTAAAGAATGCGTGTTGGAAGCTTGACCCACGCCACTATTGTAATAAACGGGGCTTAAAGTTTGAGGGGAAAGGCCTGAAGGTCAAACTTATGTACGGTGGCAATTATGAAGGGGCGAAGCGTAGAGAGAAGATCGAAACTTACTGCTCAATCTAAGCTTACAAGTATATTCGCGTGTTATCCGCTCAGCCAACCAACCAACCAAGAGCAACGAGGTGAAAACCTGACTCCAACGTTTACGCGTTTAGGATGGGTTTTTGAAGGTCCAGTGTCCCTTTCCGCCTTACGAGAAGTGTATGCGGACACTTCCTAAATTTAACATGGAAAATACCGAACATATTCGGGAAACACGAAAACAGCACTTTCTAGCGGTGGACGTAACTAGACGGCTTTTGGAAACTATATCTTTCCCGTTTAAGGTCATCAAGCTTCCATTCGTATATATTAGCATCTACTCTTATATGCGTGCGCACTACATGTAGATGTAGGCACCAAATCTGACATTGAACTTAAGCCCGCTTCACACGGTAATTGATCCAGCACAAGGTCGAGTAAACTAGCAAGTATGTTACCATTCCAGTATCGAGTGAATAGAACCAGTATGCTGGCTAGCAAGCATACTCGCTAGCATATTCTCCGAGCTACTGGATTTCATACATGATTCAGTACTAGAGTACTAGTAGCTCCCAGTAGGACCCAGTAGTCACTGACCAATCAAGTCACGTCAAAGACGTCGCGCGAGCTTCTCTTTTTTAATTAGTATGGAATCATATGGAATAACCACTTCATAGCAGACACAAGGTCAATGATCGTGTGAAACCTCCCAGGACGGTTCCGATCATGCTAAATTCGTTCCTCAATACAAAGTAGCGACCAGCACACTACGTCTTATGCTGGATAAAGTATCGTGTGAAACATGCTTTAGTCAAGAATTACTTACGTGGAAACACAGATGCAAAAGATTGATTAACACTTCACAGAATCAGGTCTAAATTGATGGAAGTTGTGAATTTTCATTTCTGAAATGAAAGACTTAATAAATTTTCTTAAGTTTACTGGCGTGCACGAAATGTTTCACCATACCGTGGCATATTTATGCAGCGGAGTATGGGGAAGCGCATAGCGCAACCCCAGAACTCTGTAGAATATATCCAGTCTTTAATTTTAGAATAATTGAATAAAATAACTTAGACTTATTATTTTTGTCCTTTACCTTTACTTTTATCTAAAAAATAACTTTGTCCAAAGTAATCGTAAGAAGGGATTATGAAGTGCATACTTTGCCACGTATTCCTCCCAAAATTTACTTTACTCCTTAAGCTGCTAGCCAACTTCCTTGCCTCGGAGCAAGACTATTTCCTCAGTTATTGCTCAATATTCTTCGTCTCCGTATGGTTCTTCATCTTCGTCTATGTAGCTAAGAGAGTATCGTTAAAACGTATAAGAGCTTCCGCATTAGCACGTACGCATCCTAAGCAAATGAGTTCAGAAATACTGGAGATAAAAGCTCTGAGCTAATAACTACTGCCAGAAACTTGCGGCGTGAGATTACACCTAGAGTTCCCTAACAACATTGTTTCAGCGGCGATAAACATATCCGCCTCAGAGGGCGAAGACGAGACCTCCAAAACATCCTCTCACATACCGATCCCACGCCGTAATTTGGCCTGTCGCTCAGAATTTCCCGTCTCCCGGCAGGAGAAATCTCGTTTCAAAGCACGCCTGCAGCTCACACAATTGCATCAACTGCAGGAGGAGAGCGTGCTGGTGGTGCTCCGGGCGCCCCCAGGAAAGGAAACGACGAAAGTGTGATTAGGGAGGGTGAGGGACGGGGGGGGGGGAAGGGGTTTAAATGGTGAAATGGAGGCACCAGCCACGGCGACAGCACCCTCACGCCCCACCGGGTTTTAAATTCCATCAGGGCCGCTCGGCGGCGGTGCGTAAAATTGCGCTCCTCAAGATGAGACGGGAAGGCGCGGGTTGGTCATTGGAATGTGCGGCCATCACGAGGCCGACGCCCGCCTGTCCTCGGCCGCAGTCCGGTGGGAACCCGCGCTCGCTCTCCCCCACTGTCCGAGGGTGGGTAATGAAAACACTAGGTTTGACCTCGGTGAGGAGATGCTCTTTCCAAAAGGGCGGGTCGTTCTGCTCATTAGGATTATCATGATATACCAGCATGCACCCAGACACATGACCGTGTTAGTTATTCGTCACCGTGCATACATTTCCTGACGCGACTTCCGTCAGGTCAGCACAATTTTTTTAAGGAAATGACTGCGTTTCGACGAAAGTTCTGTCTTCTTGAACGCAACCATGATGGAATCATACATGGGAACGATGTTGACCATATGTGCGATATGAGACAATATTGTTTCAAGGGAGATAAAAGCGGATTATAGCTTAAAGCTTAACGTAGATTTTTGGAGGTAAAGGGAGCTAAGAATCCAAGTCTTCCACCTTGTAATTTCTCACATTATCACTAACATTACAGATAACTTCCATGGTTAGCCTCGCCACATGAATCTTTTTACTTGTTTTATTTCGCTAATTAACACTTGAAATGTTACTAAGGCGAACGTTGTAATCGTAATTAAAACCTCAATGAATAATTGGTAGAAATAATTAATACTCCATTACTACTGGTTTCATCAATGAAGAGCAATTTCCACGTCATGTTATGCCTAAATATCTATATCTAACTATATCTACGACATACCCTGCAAGCCACCTCGAGGGTGTGTGGCAGGGGGTACATCCACACCAGGAACAAGAACACAACAAACAAAAATGAACACTACAAAGCAAACACTACACTTTTAAAAGTAATTGGGGAAAAAAGAAGAAAAACTACCAAATCCCAATCATGTACGACACACCCATGAATACCATGCATGCCTTGAATTAGCGCGAAATAGCGCGCTATCATGCGTAGGAAATCAACATCATCCACCGGTTTCATTTCTAATACTGTTGGATATACTACGAAGAAGCTAAAATATCAAGTAGCTGAAAGATAGGAAGCGAATGATAATTTCAAATTGAATACTTCAAATGTTAGTACCTCGGAGAAATAAATTTTCACATCAGATTCATGTGGGCCTCGAGCATATTGCTTTTAAATCTTTGCGCACCATGAGATTTTTGTATGTCGCTTTGAACTGCCAGCGTGTACAATGAAATTACCGAGAACAAATTCTTCCTCGACCCATTTTCAACACCCTCGCACATCTACTGGTATTCAGTAGTAGATTCCCAACATTTCGACGCGGTAAATCCTAAGAAGTTACTTTGATAAAACCTTTTTCCTAAGAATGTTACAACCAACGACGGAACATGAAAGAGACCAATCCAAACTAGCGAAGCATTTCAAACTGAGAACTCATCTGGCTACGCCCGCACGGTATTTTGCTTTGCGTTAACTACGGTGAGAGAAAGGCACCTCATTACCATAATGGTGTGAAAGACACGGATGCATTATTTGTGGAGAGCTGACTAAACGTGATGGAATAAAGGAGGAGATGTAGACCTGAGAGAATAATACTCTCGATTAAGAGCCGATCATAAAAGGAATCATTTTATGCCTGCGCAGCGCGAATCAACGTGAAAAGAGTCCTTTTTTTCTGTTGGTCTGCCGATTGTTCATTATTCAAGTGTCATCAACTCGATCTTTTGCCCTGTGCGCATGTTTCATTCAGGCAAATAATCCCACCCTCAGACAATGAGAAGCGGCAAGCAATTTGTGAATGCGCCCACGTATGTCTTCGCTCAATGCAACAAAGGACAATGGGCGACGCGTCGGAAAAAGCGTATTCCAAGCTGAGATCAAGACGAGGTATTTCTCAGCGGCGTGCGCCTTTAAGAACTCTCCCTGGCCCTTTGCTGATTAACTCGATAGCTAACGAAATTTCCATCATAAACCGAGAGAGTGTTATGCTTAAGGAAGGAGAGACGCTCCAGCCAGAGCGCTGAGTGGAGTGCTTAAAGATGAGGAAGAGGATGTGTTTTGGGTTTGTAGCACATTAGGTTATAAACGGGGTGCGTTTAGTTTCCTGTGAGCAAATGACAATAATTTTCCCTTCGAAAATATTAATATCCCACAGTTGCGTTAATTAAAAATGAGGGAGTCCCCTTGAGGAATGAGTAATAAGGTGGTGCATCAATATCTCCTTCCATTTTTCGGGTGATTTTTGTCGCAAACAACGAGATCCGAGAAGGAAGACGCTCACGCACATCCCCACCGTTCCACCCAAATCTTTCCTTTATCTCTCCGCAAATTAATCCATGCACTTTAGCTTTTGTTCCTTTCCCATTTCTATCCGCTAATGTACGGTCTCCTTCCTCTGCCGCGACACTCGTCCGGAATTCTAATTGCCCCGGCCCACAGCGCCACCCCTCAATTTGCTTTCACCCTACACCGGTCGTCTTCATCCCGCTCTCATTCCTCCTGCTTTAGGCCTGCCACGATCACTATCCTACTCTGCCTTAACACTACCCTCCATCGGAGGTGGTGCACACAAATGCGAAGAGGAAACCTTTAAGTTTTAGACAGCGACACTACGAGAGATGCAGGTAACATTGCGCCTGGCTAGAGTTGAGCTACAATATCGCATTCTGCACATGGCAAAGTGCTTATTGCGAAAAATGTTTTTAAAAAATAATTAACTAATAATTTTATAAGCGATTTATTTTCATCGAGGCAGTATGCACAATACAACGCTACTCAAGTAGAAAACTCACTGCCTCTACACAGCTAACTATCGGACTTACTGGCGTCATTTGCATAATTGCATAGACTCAGATCTCAACTCAATTCCTTCATCAATTAACCTTCTGAAATTTATGAGTTCTCCTATTTTACACTATTTACCAATTACTTCATACCCAACTTCTGCGCAATTTCTCTACGAGCCTTCCCAATTAGAGTCCAAGACAATAGCTTTCCTCCAAATATACGAACATAATTTCAATTATTTTTGGAAAAAATAAAATTTCTTTTTCCTGTTACACTTATATAAACCTATAAAACTCAACAATAAACACGATCTTCATATTTCTCACTAGGCACAATATTTCCACACAATTTTCACCGTAGGCTTCCTTCGCAGGGAGGCGCTTCCAGTCCCAAGCATATTTTCCTTCAGTTATTTTTACCTTGTTATTCTTGGGCGAATTCACCAAGAAACACACTACCATGCAGAGGAGTTGATAAGCAAATGTTTTTATAATTCGAGAGCTATATAAGTATTAATGTCAGAAGTAGGGCAGTGCGGGTGGTCCATTTAGTTACAAAAGTGCATTCACAATTTTTGAAGCAAGGCAGACTTTGTAAGAATTGTAATATACGGCTTGAATTGCCTTCAGTCCTAAAGCAGCGATATTTAGGACTAACTGAAACTTAATGTCATCACAGCAGCATATACTTAATAATTTCATCGAGGACATCCGTCGAAAGCTCCGAAAATACATCTTAAGCTGCGCTTGTTTATTTGAAAATTGCCATGATTATGAAGTAGCTTAATTTGAGCCGATTATATTTCAATCTAATATAATCATTTTAGGATAAAACGAGTCAATTTAAACTCATTTACGTGACTTTGCCTCATTAAACGTCCATCATTCCAAGTCTACTCTCCAAGCTCTGCCTAAAATTTGAAGCTTAGAGCATTGCATACAAATATTTTGGGCAATGGTGCTTTCTTAAATTTTCGCGTTTGGAAATATTCTTGTTTGTGAATGTAAAATACTGAAAAACGCCTGAAATTTACTGATTCATGGGTGTGGGAAGGAGGGGTGGAAAAATGCGCTGATCTGTCATTTGGTGATCACGGAGCCGAGGGTGGTAGGTGGGTAGCAACCCCACGGCGCTCCGTGAGTCGTTAGCCCGTCGCTGCGAGCCCCGGCCGCCACCGCCCCCAAACCCTCGCTGCTGCCTTAAAGGGGGAGTAGGCCGTCCCGCACACCCCCGCCTCCGCGCACGTACTCCCTCCCACCCCCCGCATTAATCCTGGCGAGGGAGGGGGATGATTTGTGGCCCCGCTCACCTCTTATCCATTCCTCTCCCGAGCTCCGACAACGACCCTCGGCCGTCCCCCTCTCTTGCGGCACCCCACCCACGCCTCCCGCCCCCAACGCGCATGCCGATTCCGCCCCCGCGAAAACATTCCAACACCCCCATCCTCCCTCTACCATCAAGTGCCGCCCTCCCCCCTTCCTCTAACCTCAGTTCCGCCCCCTCCCTTCACCCCACCGGAGAACCTCGAGCTGGTCTTCTCTCGCGACCGATGGCCACTTGCCCGCCTGCCAACAACCTCCCCCCCAAAATCTCTCAGTGCGGCCAGTGACACCCATCCGGTGTACCACGCACCCATCGGTACACGCTGCTAAGGCTGGTGAATTGCTGAGGAAATAGTACAAAGGCTGGTATGCTTGTTTGGTGAGAATTCACCCCCTGCCACACACATGTAAAGTGGCTTGCAGGGTATTATGTAGATGTAGATGCTGGCGACAGAAACGTCGTCTAAATTTCATGTTTCCTGAACTCGGAGAGGTGTTAGCAGAGGCATATTTGAGTGCTATAACTACGGTAATAATTTGTGAACATATTGATACTATGGAGTAAATTACACTGCTCATTAAGAACCCAATAAACTCACTGGGACCCTCAATGCGTAAACCCAATTGAGACCAAGATAAGAGGATCTTAGTCCTTTATAGATAGCTATTCTATATTCAGTATCTACTGAAGTTGGCTATAAATAGGGGATTAAACCAACTTGGAGGTAATCACGAACTATGATATCCATGAATTACTAATGCACTTGAGCATTTGTTACCTTCAAGCCTCCCTCTTACCGAACGCCGTTTGGCACGGGTTGTTGGAGGTAGGCAAATTGCCAAAAAGAAAACTTCCCAATAATAATGGCATTAATAGTACTCAACTTAAATCAGGATCAAGTTTCTCGATCCACTCCTTTGAACGATAACTGCGCATGAGTTATGTGAACAAAAACTCCCACATGGAATAGTTGTGGAACCGTGAACGTTTAATATACAATACAATTAGAGTGGTGTCAGGATTCATCTAGTTAAATTTTCCAAAAATGACGTAGATTTTCATTAATAGTTGCGTATTGTTATGGGACTTCAATGTGATTCTGCCCAAATAAAGGCAATATTCCGCTTAATTAACACTGTACTTCGAAATAGGTTCCGCAGTACAACCCTACCTAATCGCTACCTCTAAACGCGTGAATGTAAAATGTTAATGTGAGGAAAAAGTTATTATTTTGACAAAGTTACCTGGTTAAGGTTTTCAGGAAGCTGAATCAATTCAAATATTATTCTTGGGGAAAAAGGATACTTTTTATTTCGCGAGTATCAAGCGGTTAACGTAACAGTAATCATTTATTGCTCCTGAGATCACCAAGAAATGGAAAATGGCTATTTTAGATTCGATTCGCTGTGCATGCAATCATCATGAGATGCCTGCTTCATCAGGCATAGTAAATATAATATAATCATTATTAAATACGGCCACAGTTAACTTATGCCCCACAACATGACTCGGCACCTCAGTATCAAGCTACTGCACGATAATATACCGCGTCCCAGGTTGGGCAAGTGATTCTTACGGCTTACTGCCTAAGAGATATCCTCTTAACTGCTATCCCCCTACCATATTGCACAGAACGTGCTAATATAATTCAATATAGGTACTGCTACGGACTTTTTTCGTAAACCCGTCCTGAAGGCTAATAAGCCCCGATTATCTCATGTCACTCAAAAACTAAACTCCATCCTATGATCTCGGTGTTTTCGATATTCCCTTTTCTCCGTGGCACCGCTAACTCGGCACCTCGCATCGCGAGGAGACTGGGGTTGGCGCTATTGGCATCCTGCCAAACGGGAGTAGGGTATTCGTGAGGTTGAAACTAGGTTCTCAGGGATGGGGAGAAACGGGCGGGGATGGGCGTAGAGGCACAGTATTGGGATACAGTTCCTCTAGTAGGGCGAAGCTGGGTGCGACACGAACGGAGAGAGAAGGAATGAATCAGGAGGGGAGGCGACGGAGAGCTTAGTTTACGGGCGGAGAAGAAGACTGATTTGATTAAGGGTCCAAAACCAGACCAGCATTCACTCACACCCAAAGTGCTCAACTAGAGAGAGTATAATTGAAATATACAGCCATTAAAAAGATGGCTAGCCATGTAGCGGCGGCAGGGGTACGGTAGCTCGCCATGGTAAACAAAACGCGTGAATTATAATTCGTGCGAGTGGAAAGGAAAGGAGATGAATCAGATATGTTGATAGTGATTTAATGGCTACTTGAAAAAAGTTATTTTACAAACGAGGCGTCGAAATAACAATGGACACGGGTGAGTTCTGCGGCAAAAGTTCACATCTCACTGACTATTACATACGCAGCTAACCAAAACGAGGGTAATTCGCCGATCTGAGTAATAATGTCGACATTGTTGATTTCCTCTTCTATTCCAGATTAATAGCACATACGCCAGTTCTCATACTGGCCAACAATGAGTATTCTGAAGGGCTATTGGGGGGCACTTCAAGTACTTTTGAGTAGTATTTAATCGGCTGAATGGTTATACCAACGATCGTTACAGACTTGCAAAGCGACGAACTAGAAGGGAAATTAATATTTTATTTTGGACAGCAGAGGCATTTATTTATGGTAAACAAATAAATACTAAGCTGACCGACCCGAGAAGTACTTCAGAGATTATAAAGTAATATTTTTGTTCTCCAGTCAAAATAAGGAGAAGAACTTTTAGTGAAGGGTTCAACTTAAAATTTCTTGCACAAAATATATTATACTTTACTAGTTGCAGTTATGTTCAATGCAATCGCTTAAAATGTAAGGAAGTAATTGAAAAGCTACGGAATTTGGAAACAATATTTTTAATTGTATGTCACTTATAGTTCGAAATGCGAAATATACGAAATGCTTTATGATAAAATAATGGGAATAGTTTGAAAAAGCGCAGAAACATATTACCAGAAGACGAGTTATATAACAGTGCATATGATACATTCATGGAAAAACTTTTAGTTAAAATTAAATCAGCCAAAATGTCCAAAGATTTTACATTGCTAAACAAACAAGGGGAAACCCTTCCAGTTTATCAGGAGAATAAAAGGAACTGTCTCCAAAGCAGGGTCATACATCTTTTACAAAGCCCCTCCTGTTTTTAGTCAGAGGGAATGCCGGAGACGAAACTACAAGCATAAATTTACGAAATAGAATGCATTAGGTATGCTAAAGTTTTTTCGAACATATTCTTAAATTCGGAGGCTCTAATCATGCTCCACTTGGACGGCAATAACCGCTAAAATATTTTAATTATAAGAATAAAATGCTTAAATACTACCTTGAGAACTAATAGTTACTGTGTTTTAGGGAATCCTCTTATATTCCAAGGAAGAAACGCGTCTCTGATGAAGTCGTACGCGTCATTCATAGGCACGGAAAAGTACGCTAGGTCAATTATGAACTAAATTTAAATGTTTTGCGGCTATGATATATTATTAGTATTTTGAATGAGATGAACATTTGAAAATACCTCAACAAATAGAAAGTTAATCCGTTCTGGAGGTATAAAACGCGATAAGAAGCAATAATACCAGTTTTGAATGGAAACATTTTATTAATTACGATGAGAGGTTTTACATAACGTTGAACTTGATTGAAAATTTATATCTTCGGATAAATTTGACAGATTTTTATTTCCTCGTGCACATCACATTCCATTAAAAGTAAGGGAGTGCATGCTAAGCTACCCGCCACCGGAATGAAGTTTTTAAGGTTTTCTCTTCTTTCGAACATCATTCCTCCATGAGTCATCTAAATCCTAAACATAAACCTTTTTTTTTCTCATAGCCACAAATGCCATTATGTTCGGGAAATAACTTCAGAAAATGCGATACGCTACAATGAGATAATTCAGAGAACCGCTCAGTGCGTGATTTTAATCCAAAGTAGTAATGTTACATCTAAACGCCGTTTGTTACATTTGCTCGTAATTATCCATTTAAAAAACTCGCATTACTTAGTACTGACTGGCAGGGTAAATAATCCAATTTAGTTCTGTCGTCATCTAATTCAACACTAGGCCCATTTCAACCTAATTCATCTAATTATTTATTTTAATATAAAAAAAATGTATTTAAATATTTCTTATCACTCCATCGTATTATATCGCATGACTCGGGTACGGTGAGCACCATATTCTTCGTTGAGAATATTCATTAGATTCCGAGGCGAAGCATGTGATAGGGATGGTTGCCTCAGTCATTGTTAAGATAACAGATAATGCTCATAAGACACTAATTAGCCTCCACGAAAGTTAGTTGCAAGTCAAAGATCATCCCCCCAACCCTTTATCTCTCCACTCACAAGCACTGCCTAACGCCCCCCGCTATTCCACCCCACCCTCCGGCTTCCTCCTTCCCCACCATTTTCAACTCATTCCCCCTCCTCCACCTTTTGTTGCGTCTCCAGGAATTCAAACCTTGACTAGCAACGCCCCGCAACCACTTATCGGTCCGCGACCCGGAGATTCTTGGCACGTCAAACCGCGGCCCCGGAAGAGGAGGAAAATCAACCAGATTCCGCCCAATTGCCTCGAGATAAGACCGCTGAGTTAATTCATAATCATTACCGTGCGGATTTCCACAGTTCATAATGACAAAGAGAAACTAATTTTGTTTCGTTCCACTGGTTCGTGTTCTTCACTGCACGGGCATTTTAGAATGGTGCCATGTGATGATGGTCTCGCAGGTGACCACATTACAGCTCGCTCGCTCATATTATCAATTCATACTCCGCGAGCCCTTTTCTGAATTTCAAACCCGAATGAATCCGTTAGCTCATAAATATCCCGGACATTAATGGTGAAAAGTGACAAAAGCAAGTGACAAACTTAGTCCCCTTAGCTTCCCATTACTTTTGAACCAGAGTTGCTTAATTAGTGTTTTACTTTATTTATAGGGTTCTTCTTAACTGGGCAAAGTTTTCCAAACAAGGAAGCTTATGCATGTCATTCGCAACATTAGTCTTACATAATTAAAAAACCGTAGGTTAGAGTGCATATTAAAATACAGAGCATTTTCATGAAATCTTACAAAGCAATAATAGAACATATGGCCTTGTTTCGACAGGTGGTGGAATTCCAGAATTTATGATATCAGAGGCACAATGTGCTATCAGCGAAAATATATCAACCGTGTGCCACTTTTTGTCAAAGTGAGCCGTTGGCTTCAACCTTAGTTGCACTCTTGAGCCCATGTTTCACAGTGCGTCTCTATTTCATTCGGGCACGAGGGGATGTCAACGAAGCCAAGTGCTTGCCACCGTCACGCGTTCCCTACCGCTCCCAACACCCACCCTAACGCCTCGTTTACGAAGACGCTCCACCGTGGCAGACGCACCTCCCACACCCCCGTGGCCCTCCCGACCGCCCCCGCGCTTCCACCTCCCCACGAGCTCATCAGCAAGCCAAGATCTCTCGTTGCTTCGCAGCGAAGAAGTTATTCGGAGGAGAGAATGGGATCCTGTGCCATTAATTACTTCCAACTCAAGAGAGCGAATGACTAACCTTCGAGTTCTTGAAGTCTCAACCTGCGGGCTAATGGATAAACCAGGTAGGCCCTTATTTACCACCTTTGAGGACGGAACGAGCCTAGGCCCGTGAGAGAGTGAGCGGCGGAGTTGGTTCGCGTCAAATGGGGGCGTGAGCGGACGGTTGAATGGAGTGACGAAGAGCAAGGGAAGCTCGGTGGTGTACGGGAAGAGACTTTGCCAGTGGCAGCGCTGACGAAAATATTTTCAGTCCCCTTGCAGGGAGAGCTGCTAAAGGAAAGATCTGTTCGTACTGAGACGTCGCCATGGACGGATTTACATTCCGAAATACCAGAAATGCAACATCTTTAGGGCCAGCTATATGCCAAACAAACGCAATAGGCAAGGTCGTAGCGAGCGGGAGGGGGGGGGGGCGCAGAGGGTTCAAACCAAACTCCCCTCGAAATTTGGAGACAAATAAAAAATGAAACTTTTTTTTTCGAAATATTTAAAAAATGAAATTAGCGGTTAGCACGGCATTGAAAGAAACACCTGGCACAAAATATAAATAACTCAATGAAACATTTTATTGCAGTTATTTCTTTTCCACATACAGTAACGATAACTACCAGTCAGGGTCAGTTTCAAAGGGTTTACTTTGGTGGAGCAGGGGGTCTGTAACTAACTTAGGTAAGATGTTTTTCTTGTCACGAGAAATCATTGCAACTATTTCTTAAAGGAATTTATCAGTGAGATTGAGAGCCCACTGGCATGTCTTTCGTAACTCCATTGCAGCATATCATATTACAAGGGGACCACAATGCTCCTATTTCGTTGCCCGACTTGCTGGCTGCATTACCCCTGCACTTTGATTGCGACTGAATGTAGCTTCTGCAAATGAAGTGCCCCGTAAGCTACTTTGTTGAAAGTCAGGTTCCGAATGGGATTTTTTCCTCTTAACACTAGGACGCCCGGACTTCTCGACATCATTCAACGCCCAAAAGGGGTCATTTTGACCCCCGGTAATTTATAAGTTCATTTTTCACAAGGCATTTATACTTTTACATTTTTAGTGTTTTTTCATTAAATAATGCCCTAGTTCTTCACATTTATCGATTTTATCAGCTCATTACAGCAATGTTTTTCTCAATATAACTATTTATTGAAACATCAACTTTGAGAGTTGGAATCATTTTCTCGTTTTTCTTCAATTTCATTTTTTCTTGCCTAAAATGTTGACACTCAGTAAACAACAAATGTCACTTACTTTATTTAAACGTATTTATTTGTTGTTTTTGCGATGTGCACTGTTTTATGATGAACGCTTTGTCCTGCCAAAATTAAAAATACCATCTGAAAAAATGTAAAAAAAACATTGAGTAGCCTAATGAAAATAGTTTTCATCATCGTCAGTATTTCAATCCTATGATTGGTTTACTGCAGCCCTCCATTACGCCCTATTTAGTGTTAATTGCCTAACGCCCTGGTATATTTTCTCTTTCACGTCCTGCTTTATTTGCTCCAGATACTTGCCCCTTGGTCTTCCTTGTGGGACCTTCCCTTCAATCTTCCCCACAATTATATTTCTAACTAATTCATTGTGCCTCAAGGTATGTCCATCTTCATCTGCTCTTCTGCACATCTCTTCATTCCTCACTATATCAGCCAATTTAATCTTCAACATTCTCCTCGAGCACCATGTTTCGAAGGCTTCAATTCTTCGCTGGCCTGCTTTCCCGATTTTCCATGTCTCTGATCCATAGAGTACTACGCTCCATACGATAAAGTGCTTCCTTGTTTGCAGCCGTAGGTTCTTTGAGCTCAGTAGCTGTCTCTTCTTCATAAACGCCTCCTTATCTTGTGCTATTCTGCGCTTTATCTCCGTTGAGCTTTTTCTATCCCAAGTGATAGTGCTACCGAAGTACGTGAAGTACTGCACTTGTTCCAAAGTCACTCCTCCAATTGTGGTATTTGCCCTTGATTCTCTCTTCAGCACACTAGGGTTTTAGTTTCCTATTTGTATTGCTCTTATTATATTATTGAAGTACTTAGTCAGGGATGCTTGCAAGTTCCCTCGACTTTCTACTACAACTGCGATGTCATCAGCAAACAAGAGCATGTTTATTTCTTCGCCATTCACCTTGATGCCCTTGATACCAATTTCCTCTGCGTCTCTTATTGCTTCTCCCAGGTATTTATATATTGAATAACACTGGGGAGAGGTTTGAATCATTCTCTGACTCCTTCATTTATTTTGGCTTATATCTTCCTTCCGTCTTTTATTTGCATTGTGGTGACCTGGTTCTTGTAGAGCCAGTAGATTTTTCTTTTATCCTTGTAATCCATTCCAATGGCTTCCAGTATCTTGAATATTTTGTTCTAATCCACGTTGTCAAAGGCCTATTCCAAGTCCACGAATGCCACATACAACAGCTTGTTTACGTGTATCATTTTCTCGGCCAGTATCCTTCAGCTGAGTATTGCCTCCCTAGCTCCTTGGTTTTTCCTGAATCCGAATTGATTTTCCGAAAGATTCCCTTCGATATTCCCTTCCATTCTTCTGCTAATAATCTAAGTAAGTATCCTCGATGTGTGTAACACCAGGCTAAAGGTTCTGTGTTCTTCGCATTTCCTGCTAATTTCACTCATCTGGAAATTCTCTGGTGGCCTTCCACTGTCATAGCTCTTCTCTAACTCTGATTATTCCAAGGAGGGTATCTTTTGCTTTGACCCCGAGTGCCTTGAATAGCGAATGAATATTATATCAAATAGTGAGCTTACTTTTAGATCCACCCTTCCTAGTGTATCTACTGAGTTCATCAAATGGGTACTTATCGTCACATTCTGAGGATTCTGTTTATTATTCACAAGTTTCAAATGTCAGCTTGCCGTCGGATTTGTCAAATGAACACTCTCCACCGACTCATCTTATTGAATCTTACGCAGCTCATCAAGAATGTCACCAGAACATTATGCTGGTCTTTGAGAAATTTTTGATCACAGCTATCTTCAAAATACCGATCACACCGCAAATTCCTCCCGCGAAGCCACGAACAATGGACAACGAATACACGAACTTTACTTGCTGTCACTGTGAAAACGAGTTCAAAGTTTGAGGCTTTGTGGAACCACTCGATTGGAAAAGAAAAATCACTTTTTACATTCCACACAAAGGTTTTATTGTTTTCTACAATATATATCATTATCGATTTTGATAATGACATATATTGTCTAAACTATGGTAGACACCAATAAAACCTTTGTGTGGAATGTGCAAAGTGGTTTTTCTTTTCCAATATAAGAACGAGTTTTATTCTCCACTCGTCATCCGAAGAGAAATAATTAGATTTGGAGTCAACTAAGTTGATAAATTCGTGCGAAACGGGTAAACAAAATTGCATTCTCCTTACACCACAGAGATTGACGATGTATGATGATATCAACAAATTAATTCCTAAATATTCCACATGTAAGCAAAACGAAAAGTGAGGACGTGATGGGGAAAGGAAACAAAACTTTTTTGGGAAATGATACGAACTTGGAAGATAAGTAACCGAATGACAAAGATAAGACGAGAGAGCAGTGAACACATATGCAGCACAATGATACAAAAATGTAAATAAAAAAGGACCTTTAGCAGAGATAAAGCGCGCAAATAAACGCTTGGGTCAAAATGACCCCACTTGGGCGTTCAAGGTAAAATATAATTTAACTCCTCAATGGATAATTTTAGGAAGGTGAAAATTTATGCAAGTGAACACCTATTAAAAATATTAAAAGTCACGAGAAGAAATTCTGTTCTCTTAAAAACTGAGATCAAAAAATAAATTTAAAAACACGAAGGGGTCAAAATGACCCCTCTGGGCGTTCTTGTGTTAATGTATGTTTGCATACCTGGCATCTTAGGGAGGTGGGGTTGTTGAAACCTTAATTTTTCCTGTATGCAGGGGAGGATCGAATAATGGCATACCTTGGCTCAAGTAATACATTAATCGCACCTTATCACTCATTGTCTGACGGGAGTTCTCTTTTTCATCCTCCCCTAGTACAGAGACCGTACAATGAGGCCGTAACTGATGAAAGTGAACTGGATTCCATGTCGAGAGTTTAGGGATTTCAGATAGTTGGCTTGATCATGCTAAGATCATAATGAGCTTCGATTCACGAATGGGTTCTATTGCTGAAGAGCCTAGCTATGTGCATGCATGGGGCTGTGTAAAGATTGCAAAGGAGGGATATTATGTCAGCAAAGATATGCAGCTAAGAAAAGCAAAGAGAGAATATACTTAATTACTAACGTGAATGAAGGCGAGTTAGTCCAGTTGATAAGAGTGTTTGGCTGCTGACTGAAAGCCTAGGGTCCAAATACCGGGAGAGGCCTTCGGACATATTCAATGTATATTATATTCTGGTACCATATCTCTCTCGGAAACCACTGGAGGCACAGGGAAAATAAATCCCCCTATGCGCAAAAACACATGTCCAAATGCGTGATGCATAGAGAAGATTTAGAGCGTAGCTCCTTGAATAGCATCCCGCATGCACGATTACATCAAGCCTAAAACAGTACCAAAATGTAAATTTTTCACAAAACGTATCTCTCACCTAAAATTATAATTTAAACTACAAATCGTTATGCCTATGTCAAAAAAATAACTAATTCCAAACATAAGAGGGGAACTAAGTCAAATTTAAATGAATGAGGGCCTAAGCTCATGGCATTTCACGACTACTAAGAGAGTAAAATTAATGCGAGAGTGAAATATTTTATATAGAATACTAGGAACAGTTTCAAAGGAAATGTCCAGCAAAATGTATACATTCTCAGCAAACACCTAATGAAGTTGTTTGCCGTGGTTACTTCGCATAGGGACTTCAGCCCTGATATCAATGAACAAAGTCTCTTTAAAATTGCATGAACCCTTTTCGTAGTTCCCCTACAAGCACTCCACTCAAAATCGATGAGTAAAAATGTGCCATTAGAGTTACGAAAGACAGTAAATAGGCAATTAGATGCCGCCAGGGAATAAAACGTACCTAAATAAGTGTAACGTTGGCTCACACAATTAGGGCAGAGCAAACTTTAAATGACGACATTGCGCGCTTTCAAAACAGGAGGTGTTTTCATTAGCGATGGCATTTTTTGCGTAAAAACATCAGGTGACTTTGTGACAGAGAAGAAATGAGTGATTCAGATGGAAAAATGTTGCTTCACCACGGAAGAGAGTACCGATAGGAAATGGAAGCCTATAAATCAATTAATACACTCCTTTCAGGAATTCGAGCATCAAAGAAAATATAACGCAATGGAGTGCAATTGGAACATTGATAAAAATAAAATATTGTCCCCAATGAAAGAAAAAAGCCTTGGCCTATATGGAAGATAATGTCTCTTTTAAGACTTGCGGTCCCCGCTACAACTTTATTTGACACTCCCAGAAGATGCAAGAAAATCCTCGTGATGCACGAAAAATAAACTTTTGTTGCAGTCTACCAAAATATACTTCACGTTTTCACAAGTTTCTTTGTGACAAATTCTTTAGCTGGTCTCAAATATCGTAGTACAGCACACAATATTTAACATTGTGAGATAAGTTCTACGTTTTTACTCATATTTTACTCAGTCTTTCCCTGGTAATGAAAAAAATTTTTTTGATCGATTCTAACTAGGCGAGGGTTTCGAGAAAGTTTAAGAATCTAAATATGATACTGCACTGTCAGTTTATTAGCAAAGAGTTCGATAATGTAATTTACTGGAGAAAACTGTTATAAATTCCTGTGGCCTTGCCTTTAATTCCTGTGTTTAACGCCCAAAATATGCAAAAAAAAATGCAAAATCTCAAGCGTTTCTGTCCCTCCAATCTGCACATTTGCAATTTTTTCTGCTGTATTCAAATAAAGAGCGGTAGAAGATCTTTTTCCCTAAATTCAGTATATCACGTTCAAAGTTCTATATCACATCAGGTTTTTCCACAACTCACGAAAATGTAAAAAATTATAAAAACTCTTATTTCTTTAATGATATTGCTACATGCTAACTTTAAAAAATTTAGTTTTAGTACTGTGAAAATATTTGAAAGGTGTGAGGAAATAAATGTGTAACGAGTAGGTAATCGTAAATATGTAGCTGATAATCGAATAAAACTTTGCATCTGTATGATGTTAAGATTAGCTGCACTCACGAAGTTGGAGCGTAAGTGAATAGGAATCGTATCTTCCATGAAAATGTTTTACATTCAATTCTTCGGGATTCAACTAGCAGGTCAAGACAGAGCGTGGGATCCTCGCAGAGTGAGCTATTGATGTGTGGAAAAGTTAAGGAACTGGAAAAGTGGAAAAAAATAATCAATACTGCTTTGTGTGCCAATGGTTGTGCGTGAGCAACAAATAACAGTGACGAATGGTAATTCTGCACAGTGAATATTTTGGGACACTCCGATACCGAAACCGTAACACCATGTATTCCAGTATCCCATCTGCCACGAGACCTCTGCCTCAGAATGAATCCAGTGCTGTATCCCCATTCATTGTCAGGCCTTCAAAGGACACCGATTCAAACGGTGATTAGTGAAGAGATATACCAATCAGACAGTATTAAGTAGGACGAAACGACAGTGCGATTAAGCCAGCATTTACTAAATGATTTGGTGGGCAATCAGAATTATCCTGAAGATATGTTAGAGGTTTGTGGTCAAAACTTCATGCAAAGAATGTTCCGAGCTATAATGCAAGGTTCTCCTGGTACAGACAGCGAGAATCTAAATGGTTCATTTTTATCTGAGAAAGGTGGTTTGGTGTATTGTGGAGACATTCCGAAAGTCATTAAATACTTCAACGTCAATTACGATTGAAGATAGTAGACGTTGCTCATAGATGCCTACAAAATTAGTGTTAAAGGTGTTTTTTTTCAATGGTAACGCCCATGTATCAATTTCACTATCACATTCTGTAAATTTTAAAGAGATAAACGAAAGTTTTTAATTTCTGATGGAAAATGTGCAGTAAAATATTCATGAATAGGCCGTGTACGGAGATTTCAAGGTGATTTAAATATTGTTCTGCCAACTCGCAGCAAACACAAAAATTTCTTGCAGATCAAGAGCAGTGGCCAGTCATAATAGTATAAGTATACTCTAAGTATACTCTACAATGGAGAAAAAACTTTGTTTCCCTTCCACTGATTTAACCTCAGAAAATACAATAACCTGTATATATGTATGGATTATTTACCCTACAGTACGCTATTGTTCATTTCAATTATTCAATAATCTTACCACTCCATTATTTTCATGAAATTCTTCATTATTATATCCCTACGATTTCTTTAGTAGTCTGGCCTTCTTAGCTTACTTTCCAGTAAATTACGTGGCAATTTTACATGGCGCAAGTTGTATTTCATAACATTTAGCAAAATACAGCTTCTCTAGAAGTTCTTTTCCGTATTTCAATTTTTATTTCAAGCCTAGATTGGATCGTTAATGAATGCCACAAATCAAATTCTTCAACTATATTGCAAGCTATTCCAGCGGCTCGGTCCTCAGATATCTGCATTCAACATGAACGTCTTCACGTGTGGTTTCCTTCCTTAGACCGTATATTCTTGGAACTCAGACGATACCTCTTCCAAATTCTCCGCTCGACTTATTTCGAGTAAGATCCCCGGGGTGCTTCTTCTATACCATGCCGTAAAGTTTTCGATATAGGCGAATTATTCCACTTATTTTCAATGCTCTACTCTTTATCACGTGACTTCCACAATATATAGCTGAAATGCAATACTTCCAAGAAGACTTCCGGAACGTAATCATTCCCTTACAGATAGAACTCCGGCAAAATAGAGGACGACATCTTGTAATGGTCGGAGTATGATAGAGAATGCCAAAGAAACACGTTACACGGGGCATGGGTCATGCATTTTTACGGTCCGATTACTGCATGGAAGCGCACTCGTCCATCCCCGCAGTCCGTCAACCATAAGGCAGAGCATCGTCTGATTCATTTTAGGCATCACTTTTGCGAAGACGCTAGCACCACTCAAAGAAATTCCTGCGCTGGCCCAAGCGATTGGTGCCAGAGTCACGTGAGCAATTCCAGTGGAGCTGAAATTGTCTTCCGGGGAACGTTCACGGAGTGGCTCCCTTCCCCGTTCCACTCTCCGGCCCGTAATCGTTGACCGCAGCGAAAACCTCAGTCGGTCATAAGCACATTATCATTCCAAACTCGTGGGTTCGTCCCGTACCAAGTGAGAAAACCACAGAACGCTTAGCGCCTGCTACGGCGGAACTAAAAACGGCCCCCTAGCGATGAATAGATTGAGGAGTGAGGGGAGCACCGTGAGCAATAGCGGCGATCCCAACGGCTCCCAAGGAATTCGCTCCATTCCGCAAATGGAGACAGCAAAAGAGCAACCAGGACCATTTGCGGTCGTTAAGGTCCTTGAGGAGAGCAAGCCGATTGGAACCAACTTCTAATCCCTGCTTGCGAACAAACTAAGAGGCGTCCACGAAGTAAACTACCGAAGAATGGTGCTGAAAAATAATCGGGATACTTAATTCTGTCATGATTAACGTAGGCAAATAATCATTTCGTGGTGTTGCCCTGTAGGGGCCAGCCTTTGCAAAACGCATCACGATAAAATATGACGATGATAAAGAAAAAGTGACATGTTTGCATGTTAAATTAAATTTGATGCCATTTCGAATATATCGTGCGGTACTTTCGGGAATGAGTTAAATCGACGTAAGAATAGAAACGCTTGGGGGAATGTTTTTGACAGCATCTCAGCAGCGGCGTCGGAAGTGGGGAGCAGGGGGGGTACCCCCCCCCCCCGCAGAATTTGCCCCGGGCCCTTGAGAAATGAGTCTTCATTAACAAAAATTAAATTTCACTTGTTTCCAGCTTGCCTTTTCCCTTCTGACGCATATTCTACCTCCTTCATATGCACTTATAGCGGAATTCTAGTCTCTACCCCCTCCTGTCCGCAAAAAAATGCGGGCCCTTTTCAAGGTTGGTCCCTCCCAGCGAAAAATGTTCCGACGCCCCTTCATCTCAGACTTCTGAGTGACATATAGTAGAAAAAAATCGCGCATGAGCATAC
Source organism: Platycnemis pennipes (assembly GCA_933228895.1). Lineage (NCBI taxonomy): Eukaryota > Metazoa > Arthropoda > Insecta > Odonata > Platycnemididae > Platycnemis > Platycnemis pennipes. The sequence goes on along the minus strand of OW121846.1, from coordinate 98,737,013 downwards.
CTTGGAGAACAATGATTCGGGGATAGATTATAGGCAACCTCATATATATATCACGTACATAAATGGCTTTGTATTTATTGACGATGCTTCAGGTTCAAGCCTAGTTCATCCACTCTATATTGCCCAATGTTGAAATAAAAAAAACTGGAAAAATAAAAATACTATTGGATATGCTCAAGTATTTGCTTTTCTCTCGCAACATTGACGACCGGACCAGAAACTCTTCAAAAGCAATATTTCAGTAACCTCATTCACTTCACTTTGACCTTATGTTTCATTCCCATTTCTCTTCCTGTTTTTCGAAAGCCAGTTATCCCCAACTTAAACTAACTCCCCTTTACGGCGACATGCATAGTACGATGCAGTAGAGGATAGAAAGTGTAACCACCGCAACTTTGTTGCAACGCTGCACACACTGCGGTAGCATTCGTAAAGTTATCCAGTTGCACCCTCAACTGCTTTCGGGAGACGTAAATTGACTAGTTACTTTGAGAAACGGATCCCAAGGGGGCAACCGAAGATTTCCAACGGAGGGGGAGCGCTTAGTGAAGACTAGCGGGAGGGAATGCGAGACTGGATGCCGAGCAGAAGAAGAGGGGTGGGAGACGGTTGAGCAAGGGGCAAGTTTGGGCATAGAATGATGTTGAATGTAAGTCCGGGAGGGAAGGTGGAGAAGACCGATGGCACATATCGATCGGCGTCTGAGAAACTTCTTCGGGAAATGAGGAGGCCGGAGTGGACGATAAAACGTAGTGCCTTATAGTGGGGAGGAACGACAAGCGATTTATTTCGCATCGAGTTTGAGAGTTAGCGGAGGAGAGTGACCGGAGGTGAGTGAGAAAAGTGGAGCGACCGAGAAGACGGCCGTTAGTGCGGCTGGCGTTGACCTACGATGCCCGCCGACTGAGACCTCGGAAGGCAGGGATCACGCACAAGAGCGGCCGATGCTAACGTGGAGAGGGGCTCTGCGTGAGTCATCACAAGGCCCGAAGGCCCCACTGCCTCTCGCCACTGATTGAATGCGTCCAGCAACATTCGTTTCCCCGCAGAACAAAAATAATGATATGCTACCACTGGAGCATAAATTTCCCTCCTCCACTCATTTATTCAAATGTGAGTCATCGAACCTCTCCGAATTACCGACACCACTTTAACATCCACAGAGCAGCTCTACCGCGTAAGCAAGCAATAATCCATTATGTGACAGAATACGAGTCCCGCCTGAAGTTAAGTATGGCAATATAGGGCAGTGCGTAAACAGAAAAAATGCAGGGCATCACTAGTAGGATGGCTTCGAAAGTAACTGATAGCAGCTTCCTTTCCTCTGAAGGTTTAGCATAGCCTATTAAGCTCATGAACACTGCATGCATTCTAATCGCGAGCGGTGAGAACGGGTAAAAAAGTGGCAGAATCTTATTTCAACCGAAGTTCTGCAAAATAAGTGTGCATGTCACCAAACCAATACTGACGTTGACGTTTTCCTCGCATCAGATACCAAAATTGGATGTAGTAAGCATTAAACTAACCAAAAGTTTAACATTATGTAACAAAATGATTTATAAAAAGAGTACTTGGGAAATGTGATGAGAAGACAAAAGAGCGATGCTACTTTTCACTAGTTAGGCCCCACATTGAGTATGCAGCCAGTGTATGGGATCCTAATGAATTAGGTTTGATGAGAGAACTAGACAGTGTGCAGCGTAGAGCAGTTAGGTTCGTCAAAAGGTGTTACGATAGGTTGAGTAGTGTATCAGAATTAATCAGGAATTAGGGTGGGAATCATTATCAGATCGTAGGTTAAAGTTCAGATTAAATCTATTAGAGAAATTTCAATCGGATAGCTTTACTGAAGACATTAGACACATATTAAAACACCAGCGTATTATGCAGGATTCGAGTAGATAAATAAGATTAGAGAGATAAATTGTCGTACCGATAGATTCAAAATGGCATTTTTCCCCCGTACTATAAGAGAACAGAATAGGCAGCATAGGAAAGGGATAGGTAGGGGAAATATTTTAGAGTATTCTGTAGTGCATGATGCATGTCTTACACCTTAAATACTGTAGACACTAACAATCAAGTTGCATGAGACAATACAGTTGCTAGTTTGCATGTTAGTGGTGCATGCCTGGTGATCTTCACCCCCTGCCACACACCCTCGCGGTGGCTTGTAGCGTATCGTGTAGATGTAGATGTAACAGAGAATACTGACCGCTGAAAGCTACTATGGATTTTGGGGGATACGACGAAATCTTAACTTATTAACGCCATGAAGGATATGCGATTGATAGGGTAGGTGATAGAATGCTCCAGAAAACGGAGGACTGGAGGGAAAAATCCTCGCGTCTGCATATGCCACTCCTTAACGAAAGACACCCAAGTGTCCACCATTTAAGGAGGTTCCATCGTGACTCCGCGATTCAAACTCCCGTAAAAGAGCTATGTTATTTAATGAATAAATACCGATCCAGAAAAACAACTTTATGGATAATCATCTATAGGGTCTAACGCATGCAAAATAATTGTACGAGAATGCTATTTTATAGAGTGTTGTATTTGCATTCTATTATTTACGAGCTCTTTCAACTCATTTTGACTTCGGAACATGACTGACGTGTTGTTGCCACGCTTAATATACAAGGTGAGAATACATGCTCAATCCCGCTAATGCGTATTCTAAAATAAGTTAAATATTATCCTGTTTAGTTTTAAACTATTCCCTTGTAAATACAACTCTTTGTTTTGGATTTTATTAATGTTCGTATTTTTGAAAATTGTTTGGCAACAATTACGCTGCTACCACTTAGAAGCATTGGTATTAATTACATCATATTAATAACCAACGAAATATTTACATTACATGAAAAATATAAGAAGTACCTTGTAAGGTAAATTCCTAAATTAAGTGAGTAAATAAGCTTGTAAGCACGTTCCGTCTCAAGTACCGTCGCCAATGATGACAACATAGTAGGGCGCCACTTTCATGTAACTGAGGCTTTTCTGCTTTTTTCGAGCAAACATTTATTAATATCAATTAAACAAATGTGGCAAGGCGATCACTTTTTTACAATACTAAATTCTACATAAAATTGCGCATCTTATATTATTAGTCTTTCGTCAAAATGACATTTTCTTTACATTATTAATCTGCAAATTTTACTGCAACAGCCATGCTCTGCCGTATAGCCACGTATAAAATATCTGATATTCAGCGTCTTTTGTCTTCAAATATATTATGGAAGGGCCGAATTATTTTATTGCCAATCGATAGAAGGGCCAAAAAATGATTTGTCCTGAAATTTTCACAAAAAATGACATGTACTTCATAATTCAGTGGAGCCACCTTGACGCATCATACACAGTATGAGGTAATGAACTTTTCCTCACTGCACTCAAGTAGAGACTTGAAAACTCACCAAACGAACCAACTATGAATTTAGGTAGCATATAATGTTAAATGAATCGGGAAAGGAAACGTGTGAGGATTTAAAAGCAGCGTGGTGGATGGCAGAGGGGAAGAAGGGAAAAAATAAATATCCTTAGCAGCGTTAGGGGCCGGGAATAACTGTGTGATAAAGAAGGGGTAATTCAGGTTAGAACTGTCAATGTCATTACCAGTAGAAGCGTTATGACAATGATGGCTACGGAAATAAAATTAACCATCGGCATTTATGGATATTTGTTGAGTTTTACCTCCAAAGACGGCATAACACGTGGGACGAGATCCTAATAGAAACAAAATCCAATTAAAGAATCGTGTTAAAATGGGAATACCCTAAGTATCTGTTACACGGACAGCAATTCCCAAAACGTAGGATAAATATCGCAAAGTATCATGTTCTTTCTCCATTAAATAAGAATAACTCATTTCATGTGACCAACAGCACGCGCGTGAAATGAGATACCAACTGAGACTATTAGAGCTATGCTGACAAGAACAGTCAGTCAGGCTGACCTGAGCGAAAGGAACGCGATTCATTCCGGAGGCACCAACCGTTTCCATTGGTTGGCGCGTCAAAACCACCGTCGTCGCTCCGGCTTCACGAGAGATTTCCCGCCACCGTGTAAGATTCCTCCCACTCGGCACACAAAGGGTGGTGGGAGAAGGGGTAAATGTTTCCCATGGGTCGGAGAAAGGGTCGAGGAGCTCCCGATAAGCCCAATTTTTCCCCTGTTATTAATTTTTATTCCTTCCGGAGCATCCCACTCCACTGATTCCTTTCATGCTTCCACTCCCCAACTTTTCTTGAAAAAAATTCCGAGCTTCCTTTTCACCTTATACCCTCGTGAAATCTTGCCCAGACAGAATTGATCCCACATGAAACCTTCTTCCGTTAGAAAATAAATCAATCATATCAACTTATTGGCATAGGCTTATGCCCCAAGCTAGCCTTCATGCAGACTCTCCGCTACCAACTATTATTTTATCCAATCCCTGTGTGGTGTAATTAAGTGCCTTGGTCATCAGACACTAAATGTTAATCCTACACTCGAGGGTCATTATTCCTTTCTTCTATGTTGACCAATTCTAATATGAACATCAGCCCAAAATTGCATGAATTAAATCAGAATAATGATTGACAAAAGAGTATTGGAAGTATATTTTCACTCTAGCCCGGAACAACCACTTAGATAATCAACCGCTTAACAGCATTGTTTCTCACAAGAATAAAATGAAGGAAAAAATGTTAATGAATTTGAATGCTAATAGCATGGAAGAAAAATAAGTCGATAATGAACATGCAAAGGGGAATTGCGAACGATCATCATTTACGAATTAATATCATAGGATATTATCAAAGAATTATTATCCTAAGGATAAATTACATCACATAAAATATATCTTAAGCGTTCAATATTGAATTGATACAAGGCAGGTAGATACTTTAAAACGGTGTAAATTCCACGAAAGCTGCTGAAAAGCCTTCAGATTTACTTGCGCCAGCATTCACGCATAATGTACTTAAAATGACTCAGGTTCCCACGTTCTTAACTCGCATATTATATTCATCGGATACTCGAAGACCTCTCCAAATACTAAACAGCGGGAAGATAAAATACTTTCAGAAATCGCTTTGATTTGACGGCAAGGCCACTGAGATAAAACACGGGTCCGGTAACAGCAACAAACGGACGTATAGAATTGAAACAGTAATTGAATCTCAAGATGGGTACTGCCAGTGCTGCTTCCCGACGGATGCAGCCAGAAATATTTTACTCTGCTGGGCCATTTCAAGGGATCGCAGCGAGTAAAACTCCAACTTCCCGTGAAAGGCACGAAAACCATATTGACCGTATAACGATTGGAAGGAAAACTGTATGTGGACGTCGAAATCTGGAGAATGGAGCATGACATTGTTTTTGGCCATCTATATGACATTCGGGAGAGGGAGGGGTTTTGCGATTTTGAGGTCCCACCGACTCATCTTGTTTTCTTTGCGGGCCAAAGCTCGAAATTAGTTTCCTACAGAATACGTTTTTGCAATGATGAAAGCTCATACCAAAAGGATGATATACATCCTTTTTTATTCGAACCAATATTAAATGTCGCGTAGGAAGCGATTTAGACGTTTATCGACGGATTCGGTACACCATTTTGCTAAGAATTAGGTCACGTCTATTTTAGGGAAAACTAGCAGATATATACATATTTTACCATTTATATGTCATAAATTTAACATTTATATGGTATAGATTGATAATATATGAGGTAGGTGATAAGACAACAAATTCTGAGTTTCTCTCAATGAGTTTAATGTTATTGCAAAGGTTTACACCCACATTTTAAATCATGTAAACTTTTATTAAAGAGCCCAAAGAAAATGTAAAGATAAAATAAACGAAGAATATAGAGCATACATGTAGTACATGACTATTGAATATGTATTTTCAAAAGCTTGGTATTAAATGCATACGCAGCAATAGCATGCAAAGATATGCATTAATAAGCAGGATCAATTGAAAGTGCTTTAAATTTAATACGTAAAAATGACCATAGTTCATGAGATTGTGTTACGTTTTTTTCACGAAGGATGTAAATTAATTCCGTGGGAAATTGAATGGATGAACTTATCAGCAAGGAGAATTATAATTCCGAAAACCATTTTTTTGGTAAGGAGAAGAATAGAAAGCAAATAAGACTTGATCCTTTAAGCTTAGGTATCTTCCGTAAATGTGCGCCAGAATAGCGCCAGAATTGGGAAGTGTACGACTCTGAATGCGCGCTCTTGCCAAAATGTAGTATATTTTCATATCTGTATGTATTTCGAGTGATATATTCCATGAGAAGGCGCGTGATTACTCCACTTTTCAAGACGATAGCGTTTTCCAGGGGTAAAAATTATACGCATTCAAAAACCTCCACACGAATATTAATATAGGGCACGCAGAGGACATGAATTGAGATATTTTGTACAGTGTGGTAGCTACTCGAAGATGAGGAGAGGGTAAAAGGTAGGTACGATAAGAGTTACGATACGTACAATATCCCTTAATGGCCGCAAACAACTTCAGGGATTGGATTTATTTACACGAAGGAGAACGAGGAGCGAAATGAGGACGACGTGCACAGAATAACTGATCACCACGCATAAAATGCAGGCAGTGAAGAGCAGAAAATGCTTATATGGCCTCGTGATGTCAATTGGTACATTTGAGTGACGTGTATGATATGCGTTTCTCAAGGAAATTGTGTGACACGCAATGCACCCTGGGAGATCCTGGCAACCGAACGATGCGAATGACCGGTAAAAAACCTCACCCTTTCATATGCTTGCGGCCTGTTAACGTAACAAGTTGTGGCAAGAATTTGTATCACAGAGGATGCAGTCAGAAGTGCAGAACCTCGTATACGTTGGCGTATCATTCTCATTCATTGGATTTTTAAAACACAATATTAGTCGTTGAAGTAGGCTTATAAGATTTTACCACTGCTAAGGTAAAATCGTTTTCTCCAACAAACCTTGATCCTTAGCATTATCTCTAGACAAAGAAAAGAGCCATGCACGAAGTGGGGTTTACATCCGCGGAGTTTGGAAATACGGACGCATTGCCTCACACTACAGGACTAGGCGAAATGTTGTTGATTCCCTAAAAAGCAGTGCGAAAGAAAAATCAACAATTTAAATAAAAGAGCACGCTTGTGATTAAAGTTTATTCATACCATGGAAATTAATGTCTTTGTCATTGAATAAGATATGTTATTCATGACTGGTACTCACCAGAAGCGTATATCAACCCAGCTAGAAATATTTAACGGAATAAACTTCCAGATATAAACCTTATGGCGACGTATATCCACCTGTATAATGGTCTAGAGAAAAGTGCTACATGGCAAGCATATTCTTCAAAACAGCTCTTTAAGATTTATGAATCCAACACCTCATTTTATTATTCCGTCAAGATATCAAGAGTCAAGCTAAAGTTTTCTCGCTCTCCTTCGAAAAAAAGATGAAAATGTCATGCTGTGCAGTAAAACACTGATGTTTTTTCAAGATACGCCACAAAAGGACGGAAATATATACATTTCAAAATGTAAAACATGCTATTGTCGAAATTCCCTACGAATCTACCGTCACGGGTCGCAATTTAGAGCGCCACACAAGGCCACTGCGATTCAGGCCGTGTCATGAGGCAGCTAAGGACGAGTAATGATTAGGGACAAGGAATACAATCCAATTAAAAACAATCACCATGAAATATGATGTTTCATATCACTAAATATAACTAAAATATTGATGCAGTACCTTCATTTCTAAGGCAAGAATTACTTCTAACCAAGACACTGTACGTCATTGAAGGCACGATGCTCGAGCCACCATCAGAAAACTAATTAGTATAGTTCACTGTAGACAGGCTCATACGTCGAAGCTCACACCAAACACGCCACCGATAATTGAATAGCATAATAACGTTGGAGTGTTAGCACCTTCTTTAATTTACCAAATTCATGCAAATGTCTGATTAAAAAAAGATTATTTACCACAATTAAATTAAAAGTTCGATTTATATTGATGTAAAATTCAACTTGATCTCGTAATGATCTCATATTAGTCCAATGCAAGCATACATGCGGGTTGGAAAGAATTTACAACTCCATTTTTCATTGGCAGAAGTTGTACTTTTGCATGACCCCGTTATTTACCACGGCATACACCGAACCTCACTTCATTCGCTTTAAAAGATCCAATAAATTTCTTTCTCATCTCCGGGTATCCAACATTTCCCCTTTACCCACGGCCTTCAACAAAACATCACCGCCAATCACTGCCACTATCCACCTTCACCTTCGAAACAACTTCCCTTCCTCTTCGTCCGATTTCCACTCCGAATATTAATTTTTCATACATACCTACATACACAAACACACTAAGATGATATACATACTCTCAAATCCGTATCCTGCACCCCCCACCGCTCCACCTCGGTACAGCGATGAAAAATATATGTATTAATAAGGTGGTAAAAAGTAAGCTTAGTCTATTTGCTGATGACGTAGTCGTGTATAGGGAAATTCTAAGCCCAGACGATAAAGAGCATTTAAACAGTGAGCAACAAGCAATTGAAAAATGGTTTAATACAGTTACTAATAAATTTTTAAAAATGTGTAGAAATGAATTTTTGGAAAAAGAATACTTCTCCTCCTAGCACTTACAAAATAATTAATAATTAATTAATAAACGTGTAATCCACAAAATATCTTGGAATAAAAATGACACATGATCTTTACTGGGGTAAATACGTACATGAAATAATGGGTCAAGCTAATCGTATTTTGGGATTCATCAAAGTGTATTGGGTAAATGTGACGATCTTGTACGAGAAATCTGCTAATTTTCCCTTCTTAGACCTAATTTGGAATACGCTGCCAGCATATGGGATCCATACGAAACAGGTCTAAATAATGAACTTAAACGTGTGCAGCGAAGTTATACCAGCATATTAAATGAAATAAAATGGGAATCGCTGTCAGGACGTAGTTATAAAAAAGGAAAATCACATCTTTATGCAACAGTAACATCATGCAACACAACATCAGTAACAGAAATCACATCATAACATAACATCATGAAGGAATTCCATCATGTCTTGCCTGATATCATTGAATTTATTAGAACGTAGGTTGAAACTTAGACTTAATCTGTTAAATAAATTCCAATATAATATTTTCACCAATGGCCTGAAAATATGTTGCCAACCCCAACTTACTATAGTATACTGACCATAATCACAAAATTATAGAAATTGATTGCCGAACGGACAGATTCAAGAAGTGCTTGTTTCCTCGTACAATTAGGGATATGAATAGCTGTAAAATGTCCAATGTACACAAATACGAGTGTATCAATGGAGAGCGTGGGTGGATGCATGTTGTTAAAGCTACTTTGGGCTAACCCAAGTAACGACATTACATTGCATGCTTGCTTTCCTATTTTTATCTTTTTTAAAAACATTGAATGTTAGGCTAGTGTAATATTACTAATTTTTATGCACGATATGATGTGCATGTTTGGTGAGAATTAACCCCATGCCACACACTTTTATGGTGGCTTGCAGGGTATTATTTAGATGTAGATGTAAACAACGGCGGCCCGCATTAGACGCCCCCCGCTCGCGGGCCGCACCCACGCCACGCCGAACTCGCCCGTCCACTGGCACGCAACGGCCACGGTCTGTGACGCCCGGAATGGCGCACTCCGCGGCCATGCACCACCGACCCACGCACCCCGCGCACCCCAAAGGCCCAACCCCCCTCCCTAGCCGACAACATCGCCGACGCCCACTTCAACTGCAGGGCCATCATTCCGCTCGTTCAACCCGTCCGGCTTTCCACTCTGTGGGGGCGGCCGAGACAGCCGGTCCCTCCTCCGCCGGGAAGCCGCCTCCGGCCCTCTCTACGAGGGGGAGGGGGTAGAGGGGGTTCGCCGACGCACCCTCATACCCCTCGAGTCTTCCCCCGATTGGGACGGGATGTTCCGGAGCTGTGCGTCGGAGTCTATGGAAAATGTCTGCTCAAGAAGTTGCGGGCTTCACTCACCGCGCTCAATTGAAAATGTATCTCAGTCCGAAACAACGGAATCTGTCCTCGCGAAGGATTTCAAAATCTCGTTCAAGTCTCCATTAAAAATTCTGAAACCACGGGAAAGTAATTAACCACTCGCTTTATGCATACAGGCGTGCGTACAACTTATTTAATTTGGAACATGACATCAAACACTTATTTAACCGTCAGTGATATCCTCTAAGGGTGAAAAAATCTTGCCCTGAAGATGACCCTCGAGTCAAGGATCGAAGCGTTGGCCGAAATGCCCTTACTCGGTACGCCCTAAACCGAGAAAACTTCTTGAAGCAGATACGCTGGGAAAGCACCAATTTCTACTCTAAGGATGAGTTTCTGTTGCTAAAATGCAATGGAATACAACCTCAATTAATCGTTTTTATAACTTCGTTTGTTCTGTTATGCTGTTCCCAGCTATACTATTTACAATTTCCCTGTTCTTTGATAGCGATTAGTTTTCACTAAACTGAAGAATATACTCCAATATCATATTTTTTCTTTGATCCGTAGGTATACTTTTTGGTATTTCAAGGGGCATTGCAAGACTTATCGATTCCAATACCGAAATAGAGTTCTTACCCATGAGAGATTCCAAGCATGCGTAACAGACTAAATAATTATAGAAGACGAGATATTGCTGCATTCTCCAATTGGTAAAAGAGAGTTTTTGCTAAAAAATGAGAAATAAGCACAATACGTTAATCTTAGCTAAAATACCTTAAATTTCATCGTGATGCCAAAGCCTAACCATGGTGATGTCCTTGCTAAATATGAAGTTATTTTCACGTGTTTATGACACACATCAATTAATGTTCTCGCGGAAAAAATGGGAATGGCTCAATTAGTGAAAATACTCAGTTTAAATGTAATAACTCCAATATGAGACTGTTGCGTTTCAATTCTAAAGTGCTTTTGCAGCTAATAGTGAAGACTAATAATACCAAGACTTTTGAGTGACCATTCCTCAATTGCCGTCATGCTGCGCCGTTGGTGAACTCATTGAAGGTCTTTTTCTTCTTATGAAAATTCTTTTCCCTGCATTTTATGACCATGAATCCTCGTTAGGGACGGAGCGATGGAAAATGAAACGGCGAGGGGAAGTAGAAGTGAGCTTCAAAAGAGCATAACTTCCTCCCCGTCACCGCATTTACTGGAACGCTGACCGTTGAATAGCAAAGTTTTATTTTTCATTCACGGAAAAGGGCAAAGATTTTAAACTACCTAAAGGGAGCAAAGAGAGCGGCGACGGATTAAAATCCTTTCATTACCATGGTGAACGCACATTCTATCTATGAAACATTTCAAAGAGGATATTGTAACTTTTTTTCACAAGAAAATTTGCAGGCTTCCCGCAAGCTTCTAAGGCTTAAGTAAGGATGATCGTTGCAGCACGCCCCTAAGGAGGTCGAAGAGAATTATTAGGGCACAACACATCGTTTGAATGGCCATGGAACGTGAACCATCAAGTAACAATTTATAGGAAAAATTTGAAGCACGTGATCAAAATAAGTGGAGCTGTTGAAAGTAGTTTTGCAATGGAATCTGATTATTTTGAAAATTATTTCTGATACATTACATATGAAATTATTTCTGATACATTGCTCGAGGTAATTACTTGATAAGTCTAACCTTTATCAGAATTATGCCATGTATAACTCACTGTAAGAGATTATCTAATATTTAACGTTAATTCTGATGTAATAATTTTCTACAAAGAAATATTCCTACCAGCTTTTACGACACATAACACTTGCAGTGGACGCTTATTACGATTCAAGAATCTATAAGAAGTTATTTTGTATGCACAAAGCATCAAAGCAATGTACATCTTCTCTGCAAAACTATGGAAGTAGACTGTAAAATAACAGATGTACCTAAGGGGTTGTTTCGGTAACATCTTCATTTGAGGAAGCGTTATGATAATAGAAAGTGAGACAAAAAGTTACATTATATCATTGCTTCTTGTTTCACTAGGAGAAATTTAGGCTAAATTACAATAATAATGCAATAATATGTAATACCTTTGTTTTGACGACAAAAGTGAGTAGAAATATTGATACAATTAGCGGCTAAGTTAAGTTAAGGTGTACATGCATTTTATTACGTGGATTCCTTTCTTTACTTCCTACGACTCATTATTTTATCCATACTACCCTTTTTTCACCTACCTCAACCACTCTTGCTTAACATGCTAAATGATAACTTATCCTTCAACACAACCTCGCCCCTTATATTCCGTTCCATCCACTCCTTGCCTCCTTTTAATTTCTTGATTCAATGTCATTTCCTCCCCTTCCATCCCCAGAACAAACTTGTCTTTCTTTCCACGTACCTAACCCTCTCCGTGTATTTTCATACCCATATCTCAACAGCAAACAGACTATTTTCATCCTATTTCTTTCGAATCGTTGTTTCCGAGCAATTCTATGCCACGTTCTACATTAGATTTTTCACCAGTCTCTTCTTCGCATTCCTACAGAAGACCCCCATTACAAGTTCTTTTCTACGAGTAGGCACCACTTTAATGGCGCATATTTACCTATAAAGTTTCTGGTATTCTACCTCTTTCTAATATGCCACTTTGGAGACCTCATACCTCCACCTGCTAAGTAGTGAACTCTCACAATTAAAATTCATATGGTTCTTTTTTGTTCTATAAATTGTTATTTTTATCGTGTACCTATGGTTTATCTTCCCTCCGTACCATATTCACTTGACTTTCCACTTCACTGACTTGATCAACGTTCCGTTTGCCACTACCATAGCTTCTAGCTCATCCCATACATCTCCCATCATTTTCTGGGAATACATGCAGAATGATATGCATCTGCCATTAGCTTATGAAATGTGTACGCGCATTACGCAAATAGTGACACTTTTCCAGATGAATCATGAGCTTCCGCAGGTGAAGGAATTTCATGGTATTCGTGGGCGTGTCCTGCATGACTGGGATTTGGTAGTTTTTCTTTCTTTTTCCCCCTAATTACTTTTAAATGTGTGGTGTTTGTTTTGTATTGTTCCTTTTTGTTTGTTGTGTAATTGTTCCCGGAATGGATGCACCCCCTGCCACACACCCTCTTGAGGTGGCTTGCAGGGTATGTCGCAGATATAGATATAGAATAACTTTTCCTTCATAAGAATTCATTCAAAACATGTTACTTGGTGAAAAAAATATATCTTCATGATTTTTCAGCACTGCTGGGTTCAATAATTCGAAGTTTTGTTCATTCGCTCAAACTGATGCATTTATTTGCCATCAATTCATTAATATTCCCCTAGCCTCTCCCCATTCTCCCGTCTTTTGCTCGAGTGGTCGGCCCCGGCTCTCGGTCAGCGCATTGATCAGCTTTCCGGGCAACGATGAGGCGGCGAAGTGAGTCGGGAGCGTGCCAAGACAGGGCCGGCGGCGTGTGGCCGGCTCTGCGAAGCGGGGGTGGGCGAAAGAAAGGGCGGGAAGTGTGCCCAAGCAGGTGAGAATCGAAAATTTAATGAAGAGGGTATTTCCGTTTCCTGTCCGGCGGACGGGAAGATTGTTTTGAAACCTTTTATTTGGGACTAATTTCTTTTCGTGGCATGAGACACTCGAGTTTTGAAGCCATGGCACGAAGTTTAAGATAGTTAAATGGTGGACTTTCAGCACGAATTCGGGGGGGGGGGGGGGGGTACTCCGGGTCAGTGGCTCAGAAAAATCTCCACGGCCTCTTCAAATTAAGAAATGTTTTTTTTTGTGCGTTTAAGTTCATTATCCTCATGCCCCGAATTAAATTCCCACTCGTGTATTTCGTCTCAAGAAGAGAGGGTGTTAAATCTGAGCAATTACGGAATAAGTGACCATTCAGCTAATAAAATTAATTATCCCTAATTAGATATGAACACCCCATTTTGACAGTTAACCTCGTAAGCATATAACCTACCACCTCCCGTCAGACAGAAGTGGATAAAGAATACATGATCAACGCATGCGAAGAATACGTGATTGCCTCTGTATAGTAGTCACGCAAATTTGGAGTTTGTAAGAAGCCACCGACGGAGAATGGTGACAAAAACTGTTCCCCCTACGAAAATGTGCAGATATATATTACGTTGTTACCCCATAGACGCATTTATTGGACAATAAATTAAACTGAAACGTATCCATGAGACTCTTACGCATTTAGAGACATGTTTGTTAGTGTACAAAGGGTAAAGAAAGATCTGGTGCTTTCCGGCGTATCTGCTGAGTGAAAATTTCTCGGGTCCTCCACCGGGGTATTGCATCCATGTCCGCCGATATTTTGATTCCCTACTCTGTCATCGTCTTCATGGCTTCTGAATTCGGAAGCCCTGAAGCCCTGAAGAAACCTTCACTCTGTACAAAGTGTCATTGACATATAAGTGACTATTTGAACATTAAGTTTTAATTTTTAGAGTTTCATCACCTTTAAAAATATAAAATAGAGGCATTTAGATTTGATTGCTGACAAGAGTTATATTACAGTTCTGTGCATCACTATGTGATGGAAATATAAGTAAAATAATTATTACAATTGCTCATTCAAGAACCATCCTAAGCCTCCACAGACTACTCTACTATTAAACGCTTCCAAAGGGATTCCGTGAAAGTGTGTGTTGACGATACATAATACATGATTCTTGATGGGAAGTAAAAAAAGAACAGAAAAGGCAAGTGATGCCCCCGTAAAAAGTGAGAGAGTTATGACAGAGCATGATTCACTCCTGGAAACGCACGATATCGTGGGACAATCCGTAAAAGCCATCATAAGCCTCAACATGGCTATTAATTTCTCTTAAGTGGCGGAGTACTCAGCTGAAACACGGACACAATTATGATTGCCTGGCTTTGCGGGCTACGCTTCGTTAGCGCGCCCGACCGGCCCTGACTGTGACATCTTCAGCGAGTAAATTCGTTGCCCGCTCATTTGCATGACGCCACCAACACGGTCCTCTGGCTCGCGCGCAGTTAACGTCACTCTCAGTCATGCAGACCTGCTTTATGCTTGACTAAATCTTTGATATCACCAGCATCCGAGGCAATTATGGCCTCCTCTCGAATGGGGACGTCTCGCGGACCAGAGGGATCCTAGGACCACTCCGCGGAGTCAAAAAGCGCCATCCCGATAGGATTCCATCTGGAAACACTTCCCTCGTTTTCAATTTGTCCAAGTAATGTTTGCAGGATGTTTGCCGCGGGGGGAACCTTTCCTACTCGTCCTCGACACAAATCAACGGCTTTTTCAGATCCCCGAGGAGCGGGAACACGTTACACATTAAAAAGTACGCCCACAGATACGCGCGCTCGAGCACGCCATGACGAGTTTTCCCCACATTTCATTCCCGACGCGAAACACTTGAATAAGCACTCTCCTCCACCTCTTCCTTTCCCTCTCGGGCTCACGCCTTTCGGGTCTCCCGGGAAATGCCAACCCTTTCTTGCGCGGAGGCCAAGTGTCGCTTTCCATTATGCGCACAGGTGGTTTTCCGGAGCTGGTTCCGGGAGATCTGCTCACTCCACGCCCGCGAATGAAATCCACAGAAAAGGAATAGTGCGTGAATTATTTCGTGGCGAGAGCGAGGCTCGGGCAGGCAGTCTCCCGGGGGCGTCCGTCCAAATCCACGCGGTCATCGGCGTGGTTTCGATTCCCCGGCCAGACCCAGCGTCACCTCCGACGACGCGATAGTCCGTTCTACAGTTTGCGCGCTGATGCGTGAGCTACACGCGATGCGCTGATGAGCAGTAGCGACGGACATCACGCCACGCTGCGCCGCCCGAAGGTTGTCATCATCGCTTCCCGCTCAGGGAGCATAGGTACTTCTTGCCCTGCGGTACGAGCGATTTCCTTGGTTCATTTTTTAGTATCATATCTCAAAGAATACACAAAGAATTTTCAGAAACAAGATCGGGAAGTAAAAAGTGCTACACCAAGCAATTGAAGAAAGGAGAGCCATTTACACCGGCCAAATATCCATTCACACAAGTTCTCATAGTGAACAAAGGCGTAAACCACTCTCAAATTTTGACAACATTGAAACATTCTCCTCTCTTCCTAGCGTGGGATTTGTAATATAAGTGTGGTACAAGTCTGTCGATTGAAAATAACTTGTTTTATGAGGGTCGAGTTTACAGTTTAGATTTAGATTTCTAAATTTCCATGTGAATTACGGATCCTGGGTAGTGTAGTGGTCTGCGCAGTGGCCCGGAAAGCCATAGGTCCGTGGTTCGATTCCCGGTCCAAGTGAATATTTTCACATGTCAATGAATGGGAATTAGGAAAACACGTTTGGCGGTCTCTCGCTCATTTCCGTAGTCTACTCTAATTACTAATGTATTGAACTATGATTATTGTCTCGAAACTTCACTCTACCACAGCTATGTTCGACGCTTAAGGTTATCAATGAAAGAGGCATATGGTTCCAAGAAGTGTGAATACGCTTTTTTTAGCACAAATGCTTGCAATAGCATAACTATATCTCAACGTGTTAAAGCTATATTCCTTTGTAGCACAAAAAAATATTTTCACCAAAAAAACTATTCACCACTGTTCTTGGAATTTTGGCTAAAGTTTCACGATGTTAACAAGGCCATTAATAAACATGTAGCCTGCCAAATGTTATCCTAAGTTTCAGGAATAAGTATTCCCAGCCAAACTCAAGCTACGTGGCTTAATTACTCACGTGTAACGTGCATAATTACTAATATATGCTACGTGAACGAATTACCATAAAATAGATAATGTACACCTAGCCAACATCCTAATTCAGATTATAATTTATTCGCAGGTGGAATTTACTACGCAGCAAAATGAAATCGACGATTTCCACCACTCCATTATCTTACCATGAAAACGCGTACTCGTAAAAAAGCTTGCGCGGGGTTTTGTTTTCAATGTGCTAAATAAATCTGTACAACTTCCTCCTTAATGTACAACTCAGAACATCCACCTTTTGAATAAAATAGTAAAACTTATTCAAATCTGCCACCAAAGGACATTATCCCGATCACGAGAAAAATCATGGAGTGGTACTTTTGCTGGGAGCGCCACGACTGAATCACGAATTGGCTCTCTCTGAAAGCGGAATTTGATCATGGAGGAAAGAACTCGTCTTCTGAGTGAACCGGCTTCGCTCTCGAAAATATGTAGACTCGCGATTTTCTTTAAGTTTTATTCTTTTGAGTGGCCCAAGAAGACTCGTCACCAGGGAATCATTCCCAAATTGCAAATAATGCATACTGTATCTGCGAGTTGAAATGCCTCGCTCAAGATTATTCTTAAAATCCTGGGCAATCATAACAAATAAGGAAAACTCCAAGATTTTTCCATGCTAGATATGATAATGAGCACGTTGTGAGGAAACGGAAGTTTGCGACTTTGCTCATCATTCCCCTCGATTAAAAAAAAATAATCCCCTCGAATTTGTGATTACAAATACAAAGTTTTCCTTACAGGAGCTATATAAATATCTCATTAGGCTAGTTAGTTGCAACTGAGAAAAAAAGGAAAGCGTCGAGAATGGACGGTTTTGCAAATTAAGTTAGCGTAAATTTGGCCTAGGAAACTTTAGGCGCATCGCAAAAGCTGAAGACCTAACTAGCGCTTCTTTTGCCAGCACTAGTTTTCGTTTAGTTTCCAATGTAATAGTCATAATATCTTCAAATTAAATAAGGTTTTTTTTAGATGCTTATAAATTTCACTGCATTAACTTTATTTTTCTAATCTTTTATTGCATTAGCTTTATTTTTCTTAAGTTGAAAAATGAAGCCTGAAAATAATAACACAAATATATTTGGAATTAATGATTGCTTCATAAAGACCTACAAATAGATGAAGAAAAAAAGTGGTGAAGTGTCAATTACGATACGATTGCTCTAAAATTACTACAAATAAATATTATGATTTTCTTGTATCTGGGTTATATAAGGCAATCATGCTATCATTTATTGATCTACACTAAGCTTTCGGCAATTTCGAGCGCTACAAGATACTCGAAATAATGAGAAACCTAACAGCAGACTACAATTACAATAGAAATGATCTATCAATTCCATAAATACAAGTTTTCTATGCATGCCATGCACGAAAGGTGAAAGAATTATGCAAGCCAAATAAAAATTCAAGGGTATTAAAAATGTAAACGTTCACCAGCGCTTTTATATGTGTAACTACAGTGGTGATTAAAAAAGTGGTATGAATAGGAATCAAAGGATTAAGAATATCCGTGAAGAAAATTTATGCGCTTCGCTGCGAAATTTGCATTGTCCTCTTAGGTGAAAATCATTATGATCTCAAGGCTTTAACGAATGCACCAAGTACTTCAGGAATTTAACAGAATAAATGGCAAGAGGTCCAAAGGCATGGTTAGTGGAAGGTAAGAAAAGGTAATCGTAGAAAGGAAGTAAGGAGGAATCCATTAATCCTTTCTACGATAGTACGACCACACCGTCCACAAAGCAATTCGTCCCGCTCAAAAAGGCGATATTGCAATGAGTCAGTTCCATAAAATGTAAAACATACAATGAATAACTTATAAGTTTAGCAAATTTAGCTACAATACAGTGCTCACGTCACTAACATACAATCTTGGTTTAAGGCTTAAATGCTCAAAGTAAAAGTTCATCTTCCCAGAAGTTTAGAAGTTTTAGCAACGGAGACTAAAAAAAATGAAGAGAAGTGGAATGCTTTGAACGATCTCAAGTATACTTAGGGTATCGCATAGCTAAATTAGCAAAATGAATAATAATATGTTCCTCTGAAAATCCTTGAGAACTTATATGCCAAACATACTCTATTGCCTAAAGACTAAAATAATGGCGTAAGGTTCCCCAAAGTATTTACTGCCTCACTTCTGAAGAATATGCGCCTTTATCTGTCGAGAATAACAAAGTTTAGTCGAATAAAATTTTCCAGAAGATAAGCCAACGGTAACTTTTCTGGAATGGTAAGCACCTTCTAATTGTGAACAAGGACACATTTTTTAACAGTCCCTAGAGTGAGTTTAAAGACTACAGAAAATTTACGGATGAGTGCTCAATGGGAACGTGAAAAAGGGAATAGAATGATTGAATGAGTTCAAAAACTTAATCCACATTGGGTCCGCGTCCATAATTTACGCCGCTAAACTTATCTTTTTCCAGCAAGGTAAAAGTTTGTTCCCAAGCTGCAAACAGAGCTGCGAGCTGTTTCCAACTAGACTCCCGTGTCATGTCACGCTTGCACAACTCGTAAAGAGGCATTATCCAAGAAAAGGTACGTAAGTCCATGAGTATGAGAAATCCATAGGCAAAGTATGAAAAATATCGCTTTTACATTGCTGGACGCTGTGGCTTTCAAAAGCTTCCTACAAAATGATCACGACGGTGGCGCTGAGGCGTTGAGGTTACAGATCAAACAAAATTCATTCTTTCAATCAAGGATCCGCATGCAGTAGTCAGTGATTTTAGTGTTTTAAACATTTTATTGCCCTTGAGTTCGTCACATAATTATAATCAAACTCGTATTGACTCATCAAATAGTCATATATTGTTACAATCACTTCTTGATAAAATGTGGGGACACATACAATTTAAAGAATCCTCAAAATTGGTGAAGAAACTCAATAACAAAACGTGCAACTTCAATCAAGTTCAGAGTTTTATTTGGAAACATAATTCTAAATAATGATGATTTTCGTAATAATCATAATCGTTAGCATATCCATTCGGTTTCACTCATTTACAGCATTAAAAAAAATATATTTCACTCACATCGATTCATAAAAATCAGCGACTTACAATTAACTATAACATTCATACGTATGTTACCAGAGTGAGTTCTTTAAATTCTATAGAAGAGAACAAATACTTTAACTCCTTTCTCACAGAAATCATTAAAATTTTTTAAAAATCATTCAATATCAATTACTCGTACAACTATATCCATGCATTTGTTGCGGATATAATTGGCTGTGAAGCTAGGTGAAGTCATGCGAGGTAGTTACGGATGGAACTGCAAAACGTAAAAAAAGAAAAATAAAATAATTTTCTAAGATTTGTGGGCACCCGTTCCTTCCCTTCAGCCATCGACAACAAGTTCTAAAAATTCTTTTGTCTCACCCGGCGGAACAAGATGATGTGCCTTCCGCATGTTCCTAGGCAGCGAAGAGTGAGAAAAAGAGCATTCCGTCTCCGATCGTTTGACAACTTTTTACCGAGGATTCGGGAAAGAACGCGACGAATGCGTCGACGAGGCCGAGCGAATGTATCTTCAACGGAGGAAAGTGAGGACTACACCAGCCTGGTCTGCTCGAAGGAATGGAGAGGAAAATGATTTGAGATACAGAAGTCACGAGAGACGGGGACGATAGATAGATAAGCGTCTTTATTGGGGCAAGATTGAGGCTAAAACTCCCCTCTTCCATCCAACCCTTCGTCAATACTTAACGTACAATACGTATATAAACGTTTCTCTAAATTATTAAAATATATACAAAATTACAAAAGGAAAAAAACAAATTTACAGTGAGAAAAAAAAGAGAACAAGATGACAATGTGAAAAATGCATAAATATAATATCAAAATAAGAAAAATATGGTTATAAGGGTTTTGATAAGGAAAGAAAGCATATAAAATTTAAAAGATGCAAATGATAATAACAAAGTTTTGTAAAAGATATTTACAGTTGTGGGAAAAAAACTTGAGGATGTCGGCTGATGTCCATCACGGAAAAACCTACTGTAGAAAAACACCAACACATGAAGAATGTGTGAAAAACCTGCGAAAACACTGATGCGATAAGGAAGGAAGGTAGTGGGAAGAAATTGGGACTAAATTTTTGAAAAACCAAGGGAATATCAAAAGAAAAAGGGATTATAGCTGACAGATGCAGAAATACTCTATAATAGCAAATGCTGGCAAAACTTACACGTTAGATCTTAATGCGTGCATTCCATCGTATTTATACAAATCATGCTTGTTTTAGGGATTACTATAAGAGCGCACTAAATTTCTTGGAACAATTTTCATTTCGCAGCATACACCTTAGGTTTGAATGAAATGGGAATTTTTTCTCACTACATGAGGAGTACTGACATTGTCACTTGAGTGGTTGCACTTCATTATGAATTATATTTTCCTTAAATGACGTTTCGATTTGAGATGGAAATAAGGTATATGTTTCAAATGTACTGAAATATAATACAATCATGCCACTCACTATGCTACACTCACGGAATTATTGTTGAAGCAATAGCCATTGACGATTTAACTCATACAATATGATGTTCCTTATTTTGTTTTCACCTAAACTCATTCACATCGCAGGTTTCCACCATATAGCAAGTTTGTAACCACTGAGAGACGTAATAAATTTTCAAAACCTTTTCGACAACTTTAAAATCATTATCATCGGACAACAATCCTAGGATTCGTTTGACGCAGCCCTCTACTTGATTCTTCTATCAGCACTTTGACACAGATGAAACAATGGTTTAAAAAAAAATTGATGAAAGTGGATGTCTAGAAAAAACACCATTACAAGAAAAAGAGAAAGCTCTGGATACAGCTGATTGGAGTTTAATCATGAGAAAAATAGAGGTACTGTAATTTAAACTGATTCACAGGTTAAACATGCGAATGGTTGAGCGAAACGCGGAACTTTTCTGGGCAAGTTATCCTATCACGTCCCCACCTATGGAATCGCATATTGGCAACCCTGTTTTCCGCAGCATAATTAACCAAAGACCCCGCTGCATGGCATGGAGCAAGTTACTGCATGGAAGGTAAGGTAATGGGCGAGATGAGAACGGGCCTCGGGGAAAAGAGAAGATGGGGAGGGAAAGAACCAAGTAGCCACCTCAGAGTCTCAGTATTTTAGGATGCATTCCAAGCTAAGTGCGTGACGAGGAGTGCGTGGTAGAGTAAAAACCTAAGCGTCACACTGGAGAGAACCTTTGATCTGTGATATACGGCTTAACCACAACGAAGACGATTAGGTGGTGATACACGAACCAGCGAATCGATGGTGGTTCAGCCATTCGCGGGCGTCGGTCACGGTGCGCCAGCGGGTGGAAACACTTGCTTAGCGCTGCCAACGGTTGAGGGACCAACCGAAGCGGTGGAATGGAGACAATGTTACAAGACAGAGCCGGGAGACCTTCCGGGTGGAAAAATAACCAAACCCTTCCACTCTCGACGACAGCTCAGCGAGTTGACATCTCATACACCGGGCGACGAGCAACCCGGTGCAATGGAACTACTAGCTGTGCGGTCTCTCCCGGGCTATCCCTGAAGTGGGCGAAGATGAAGCACGATTTAAGTTTGATGGAATGAGCAAAACTTTGGAGGACATCTAGAGCACCTGTACCCACGTTTCCATTGTACCCCGTGGAAATTTTTGACGCCCCGTGGATGAACCCGCCATTCTACAATGACGACGAGGAAGGGAAGAGCAAAGGACAAGAACTACGGAGTGACTTGACTCGTCGTGAATAGTTGAGATCTGCGGAATCTCACCGAATGGATGAAGAGGAAAAGAAAACTTGTACCTCTCCCAAATGTCTGCAAAAACCCGGCAACTGCCTACACTCTTGGCCCATACAACAACTTGCAGTCCAAGATGATCATCATAGAGTATTTATACCTTTGTAGAAACTGAAGAACTCGTCTCTTGAAGCTGTAAAAAATTGGTTTACCCCAAAAATATAATTTTTTTATATTTTTAAAGGGACTTCAAAAGAGGTGAATTATGCTGTACGTTAAAAGCATAAAAGCAGATAACTCACGGACTAAATATCAAATTTGTCATTTATTTTAGATATGCATCAACTAACACAGTTATAATGCAGTCTTATAATACCCCAAAACGGGGAAGTATTCTTAAAAGATTAAATAAAATTGTCCTGTGCCAACACATTACACGTAAAAATGAAAAGGGGCTGCTTTATCATCCCCAAAGCATGAACTGGGTAAACAAAAATTGGAATGCATTTCTACAAGTCTAAGGCTAACCGTAGAATGAGCTGGAAGCCCGTTCATAGTAATGCAAAGTAAATTTATTTTTCAAGCGCTTTTTAGCGTAGGTGTGATTACCCAGAGTGTAGAGTGGTGGAGTTTTACCGAATGGAGGAACAGATTACATTTACGGCATACCTACGTCATCAAATATGGCGCATGGCGCAATGAGCGGTAATTCCGGAAATTTAAAGTAATAGAGCAGCAATGTATGAAAATATTGCAAAAAATGACTAGATTTCATTGTATAACGGTATAAAAGCAATGAAAACCCAAATAGGAAATTAAAGAACTAATTAACACAAAAATAAATACACCATTCACGAAACATAGTTTAAAAATATCAATTACCAAAAGAGCGCAAGATATAATATTTTTCACATACATTATTCAAGAAATTTAAAGTAATAGAGCAGCAATATATAATAATAATGCAAAAAAGACTTAATTTAATTGTAAAATAGAATTATACAATTTGTGGCATACCTTACATTTTACATGAATTTTATAGTCACCGTAACAGATAACATTTTTTTCATACCAGTCCATTGAATGTGAAATTCATATAAACCGCAAGAGATAACATTTTTGGCATACCAGACTATCAAATGTGAACTTTACATCTATCACAAGAGATAACATTTTTGGCATACCTGTCTAATAATGTGAACTGAATGTCTACAACAAGAGATAACATTTAAGGCATACCTTACATTTTGTCTTGAATTTTATAGTCACCACAAGAGATAACATTTTTGGCATTCCTTACATTTTGTCCTGAATTTTATAGTCACTGCAAGAGATAACATTTTTGGCATACCTGTCCAGTAAATGTGAACTTTGTATCTACCGCAAGAGATTAAATGTTTGTTATACCTGTCTAATAAATATGAACAACATGTCAACCACAAGAGATAACATTTTTGGCATACCTGACATTTTGTCATGAATTTCATATTCACTCCAACATAAAACATTTTTAGCAGGAACTTGGTGTGTGTCGAATTATTTTTTGGTGCCATCTTCATACAATAACCCTGAAATATTTTTAGCAGAGACCTCCACTGCATTCTTTGACCAGCTCATACTTTGTTGTGTTACACCAGAAATAAATGTTTGTTTCACAATAGTGAAACAAACAAGTAGGTATATACCTGCTTCATACAAATGCAATTCAAGGCCTTCTTTCACCAATTCCCATTGAATGTTAATTATAAATCTAATCAATGAAGTTGCAAAACAAATTACTTATCCAAATCAGATTTTCAGACTTAAGAATGCGAATAGTGGCCAATTCAGGTTTCTTTCCTGGTTTCAACCGTGTACATGGTTGCAAATAGGCAGCATCCAAAGCAGAGCTGGAGTATGACATAAAATTGTGTGAATTACAAGTTATGTATTTATAAATAAAAACATGTGAAAATCCATTATTTTGTACAAAAAAGTTGCCTTATCTGGCCGTTGCCAAATTATTTTCTTATGACACCATATGTTTTTTTTACTAGTTTCAGATGCTGAATTTGGTAATCTTGCAGTTTTGACAAAACGTAGTTCTATTAACAGTGAGGTTTACATAATTTGTGAGAATGGCTCTCATGTCACATAGTGTAATAGTTATTATGGGGAGTACGATACCTAATAAAATTCAGGACAAAATCTCTTGCGGTTCATATGAATTTCACATTTAATGAACAGCTATGACAAAAATGTTATCTCTTGCGGTAGATATAAAGTTCACATTTAAAAGTCAGGTATGCCAAAAATGTTATCTCTTGCGGTGTCTATAAAATCAGGACAAAATGTAAGGTATGCCTAAAATGTTATCTCTTGCGGTAGATATGAAGTTCACAATTTATAGCCAGGTATGCCAAAAATGTTATCTTTGCGGTGTCTATAAGATTCAGGACAAAATGTAAGGTATGCCAGAAATGTTATCTCTTGCGGTGTCTATAAAATCAGGACAAAATGTAAGGTATGCCCAAAATGTTATCTCTTGCGGTAGATATGAGGTTCACATTTTATAGCCAGGTATGCCAAAAATGTTATCTTTGCGGTGTCTATAAAATTCGGGACAAAATGTAAGGTATGCCAAAAATGTTATCTCTTGCGGTAGATATGAAGTTTGCATTTAAAAGTAAGGTATGCCAAAAATGTTATCTCTTGCGGTGACTATAAAATTCAGGACAATATAAAAGGTATGCCGAAAATGTTATCTGTTGAGGTGTCTATAAAAAATCAGGAAAAAATGTAAGGTATGCCTAAAATGTTATCTCTTGCGTTAGATATGAAGTTCACATTAAAAAGTCAGGTATGCCAAAAATGTTATCTCTTGCGGTGACTATAAAATTCAGTACAAAATGTAAGGTATGCCAATAATAGTATCTCTTGCGGTTCATATGAAGTTCACATTTAATGGAGAGGGTTGCCAAAAATGTTATCTCTTGTGGTAGAAATTATAGTTCACATTTAATAGTCAGGTATCCCAAAAATGTTATCTCTTTCAGTAGATATTTAGTTCCGGTTGCACGATGCACATTATTATATGCTGCGGTTCTGGTCTATAGTCCATTGCATTTAAATTTTGTTGAAAATATTTCCGTACTTCACAGAGATGTATGCCAAAAATATTATTATATCTTGATGTTTCTTGGAAATATATATTTATAAACTAAGTTTCGTCAATGGTGTATTTTTTTGTGTTAATTAGTCTTTTTAATTTTATTTTAAGGTTTTCATTGATATTATTACTATATACAATGTAATCTAATCATTTCTACATTATTTTAATGTATTGCAGCCCTATTACATTAAATTTCCGGAATTCCCGCTCATTGCGCCATTCGCCATATTTGATGACGTAGGTATGCCGTAAATGTTATCTGCTCCTCCATTCGGGACGACTCAGAGTGGTGGGCTGGCTTCGGGTTCAAGCACGAAAGAAGCTTCTTTGGACAGACCCGGTTAACACCCGACCCAAATAATGTTCTGGTAACTACACTTGCCTTGAAAAATACAGGTGGCATAGGAAATCCAACTAGGTCCTCAAACTAGATACATGAATTACACTCGCCGTTGGTCTTAGTGCTTATTGAGCTCTCTATCCTCACCCAGTGGACCGATCTTCTCGTTCAACAATGCAGCGGCTTTCTTGGAATGAACATGTCTTGCAGCCACAGTTTAAGATCATAACGGAAATGGATGATAAATCTGAATCGCATATTTTAGATTATTCATTCTACTGCAGATTCAAACGTATTCCATTTCAAACAAAGCCGTAAAATGGCCAGTGACAAATCAACTATGTGAACCAACTAATAGAGTATTTTTCAAAATCACCTCATTATCGACATCCTCAAATCCATTAGAATTTACTTCAAAAATATAGATTTATAAAATAAAAGGTAGGAATGAGGAAAGGGTGTATGGTGACCCATTTTGTCCACTTAAGAATACTAGACACGGTTTTACGTTGTCATAAGCCATTATAAAAGTACTCAGTTAGATTTCTTTCATCAACTATTTAAATTTGCTTGAAATAAAGGTTCTTATCAGGACATATAACTCATCTTATAAGACCATTGTATTAAATAAACCTCTGACACGGTTTTCGGTTCTGAGTAAACGAATTATAAGCCACTGAGCCAAGTTTCAATGAGAGGAAATTACAAATACATACCTAGTGCTAGGACTCAAATAAGTTAAAATAAATCCTCGTTTTTCTGCAGTGAAGGAGGGAAAACAGTGGCTGCAGAAATATTATTAGTGAGAATTCAGGAAGGGATTCCGTAGAATATGCCATGAGTCTTGACGTAGCGTACATTGAAGCAATCTAAAATATATTTAATTACACACTGCGCTGCAAATTTTAACCAGATAGGATGGTCATGCTAATTAAACGGGGGTGATACAAGGGAAGATGAATTATGCACAGGAAGAATACACTGAATTGGAATATTGCCATATAGGTTTTCTCTATAATTTTCCGACATAACAATGAAGTACACATACGACAAAAACCATTCCGCAAGGAAGAAAAACAATTAAATGATCGTTTCTCCATCGATTTGTAAATAGAGAATGATTCAATAGAGCAGTTCTTCAGAAATTAAAGGGATGAATAAAATCCCCTCATACACTTGAAACGTAAAACGTAAAACGTAAACTTGAAAATACGATGAATTTTTTCACAATAAATATTAGTAAGCATCGATCAAGCTGCCACATGATTTTTGTGCAATTAATCCTGAATGGAATAGAGTATAATCCCAGCATTGCGTACAACCCATGTCATTGGTGGTTCAATCGCGTTACAGGACCTTGTCCACACCCGGATGGAATGATTGTTTTTTGAAGGCCTCTAAAGTGTGTGGAAGGCCTGCTGTGGGCTCCAAAGGCTCTCACGTCCCTCGGGTGGGAAGACGTCTGGGAAAGGCAGAGGGAAGGGCCCTTATCTCACTTCATTGGGGCGACGCCTTATTTATGAGCGCGCCGAGGCTGATGCATGACGGGTCAACCACTAGCTCGACGTGGGTGACTCTCAGAAAAGACTATTCAGTCGCCCCCGACCCGGCCCGCAGCGACCTTCTTAGTGGGGCTTCACGCGAGGGATTTTAATGAGCGGGCGAACCTTGCCCCGTGCCCGAGGCGTTGTTTGCCGGCCCTGGCGCGACCCTCTTCTGTGATGATGGCAGGGCGAGGAAATTTCCCAGGCGGCCGGCCGCGCCCCAAGAGAAGGGCCAGCCTGCATCTTCTTCCCAAGAAAGAGGATGAGAAGACGGAGGTATGAGGTCGGGCTCTTCGGGACAGCAAAAGAAAATTATCGCTCAGTGCTTTAACCGTCCATTAAGACGATAAACGTTTCGCCTTACACAACGCCTGAGCTCCGTAGAAGGGCACACCCTCAAAGTCAACACGGCGCAGTGAGAGCAACATCCCTGAAGCAAACAACCCAATGCGCAGGGTGGGTGAAGAATTTTACCGTTTTCGAGTCATTCAAACAATGGACTCCCGAGAAAACTTCTGCGGGTGAAACTGAGCCTTTGGAGCTGCGGCATTCCTACACTTTTGGGACTTTAAACACCCGTTGCATTACAAGGAAATTAAGCTAAAATTAAGTCCATGTTCGCTAAATAGGCGCCCATGGTGTCCTCCCCAAATCCAGGGACAGCATTTTGAAATGTGCCCAAACTCGTCAGGAATTATGAAGAACGGAATTAAGGCAAGTTTTATTGCCGTCGGATTTAGGATAAGCGTATCTTATCCTAAACCGACACCATATTAAACATTAAAGACTTTGCTTGATGCTTGCGAAATCACGAGCCATATGAATTGTTGGAGGCGAAGTATTATTAACATAACAAGAGGGTTTTTGCTAAATTAGAAATAGATTCCTTTTGAACTAATACACGCTTATTTTATGATTCATTATTTCATTCATGATAAATATTTGAGAATTCCGGTAAAATTTCACCCAGGCGTATAGTTGATGCGCTATTCCTCACTTGGAGCAATCTGAAAACTGAAGAAATGAAAACAATATAATAACTATCTTCGTTAAACACACTCGCGAGGAAGGAGAGGAACCAGTATAATTAAAGAAAACAATACCCTAAGAACTATATACTAATGGTTGAACTATCGAGCCAGGAAAAATGGAACTTTGGTCTACGGTGATACGATTCGAGTATAGTTTGCGGGTGATATTTTGTCTGTAATTGAGCTTCATATAAATTTTAAAAAATAATGATTTTTCAGAAAGTGCTTCAGGTCAGATGAGATTGTTTTTTGATGGAATAAGAAATACTTCCTTTGAGATGAAGACGAAATAACACCCGACGGGCGTCTTATAGGGGGTCTAACTCTACTGTTGAAGAGCACGCGTGAAGAATCTTTCACCGCAAAGCGCTATGCATGATAATATAACGCCGTGAGAAATTGAATGGCTCGAAAACTCCTAAATATACATGAAAGAACATAACCTTAATGGCATAATAAATTCTTAGAGGACGATGCACTCTCTTGACAGGGAAGTCTATTTATGACATGGTTGAGACTAGTCAAGTCGGCCGGCCAAATGTCAACAAGGAAGTTGACAAAGACCCTTGCTTCCTAGGAAATGCCTCTCCACGAGTGAACCGTATGGGGACATGCTTCCCCTGTTAGCTCACAGACTCCTTTAGAAATACCAATCAGGGATTCCGTTACGAATACGCTTGTTATCTATCTAATCAAGCCATTAGAAACAGTCTGGAAGTGAATTGAACCGCACGCGGTCCCTACGTTTCTCACGAACAGCCATCGGAAGTGCATCAAATGAGAGCGATCGTATAAAACTTCTGAAGTTTGTTAGCTATCCTGGGGAAGCGAATGACAGCAGAGGTCATTTGCGCCATTAGGATATAAGAGTGATAGTGCAATGGTAGGAATATTTCAGGGATTGGAAAGAGGGTAGAGAGAAACCTGGCGTTCGTCTGCTCTTTAGGAAACGCTCCAAAGGGTACACGGTTTAACGTCCAATCCGACGGATGGAACACTGGACTTAAAATGCACTCCCCGAGGCCGGTTAACTACGGAAACTTTTGTCACTGCCGGGGATCGAACCCGGGTGGGTGGAGGAGTACTCAAACTCCGAAAACAACTACATCCCCAGCACTGAAGTTAAAAGAAATGAACATTTTTTTTCGCAAATGAAGGCTAATCATATCTGGCAATTATTTAACAATGAAGGAACGAGAATATTTAAGGATGCATATTCATCTACAACTACATAATACAAAGCAAGCCAGCATAAATGTGTGTAGCAGGGGGTGAATTGTCACCAAAAATGCACTAAATATCACGCATATAAAGGATTAGTTATCATATACTAGTCCAAATTTCAATTTTTAAAAAAGATAAAAACAGCAAAGCAAGCATGCATAATTTTGATGTTAGTTGGGTCAGCTTAAATTCATTATACGAACATGCAACTACATATGCTATCAATTGATACACTCGTATTTATGCTATTGGATATATGTATCGTTATTCATAGCCCTAATTGTAGGAGAAAAGTAGTTATCGTACCATCCCACAGTGGGCTGAACTTGAAAATTTCTGGAAAATTCCAAAATGGATTTTTTGAGTAGTTAGATGGCTGCTCCTCATCACCACTTTTGAAAATGCTTGTTACCTCGGCTGTTTTTCAATCCAGTGGCACAATGTATTCGGTCAGGGATTTAGTAAATACTATTTCCGGGTAGGGAAAAATTTTGGAAGCCAACTCTATAAACGCGGTAGGGGCTTTGATCAGGGACAGAGGATTTTTGGAGCTTATATTTATAAGTTACTTTGCAATACCAATACAGGAAGTTTCAATTGCTTGCATAAGCCTCAGAAAGAAGTCAGGTAAGATGGTAATTGAATCTCCAGAAGGTGGGCTAAAAACGGTTTGGAAGAAGGAATTCAGATAATTTACTTTTTCTAGAGCACTTGTGGCCATTGACGGCAGAGTTATGACCTTGCACCTCTCTTACATACGACCAGAAGACTTTTGGATTTTTATTTACTTTTACCCCAAGTGTTTTTCTTTTCAATTCTTCTAATGCACCGTTGCAGTGGATTTTGAAATTTTCAAGTTTTCAATTATTACATTACGCTCATCAATGGGCATATATTTACTAATTATTTTCATTTTTGCATTACATTTTCTCACTTCGGCACTGTACCACTTTGATTCAGGGCTTATTTTTTTTAATTTATAGGAGATATATTTATTTATCCCAGAGCGCATGAAATTAATGAACGACTTCCTTTAACCCTTCGTACACGAGGTTATGGAAATCTTAAATAACTTTAATGCTAGCAAATTCTGCTCTTTTAAAAATGTAAATCTGTCTTTCTTGTTTAAAATTCTTGACAAAATTAAAAACAATTTTGCAGTAAGGACTCTGTAGTCATTGATTCCTTCAACGTTTTTAATCTTATTCAATTGTGGGATTTTTATTGCCCCTAAATCAAGAATATTATACCTTCTATTAGGTCATCATCATCAGTCAACAATCCTAGAATTGGATTGACGAAGCCCTCCACTCGATTCTTCTATCGGCTAACCTCTTTATAATGACGTAACTCCTCTATTTTACATGCTTCACAAATTGCTCCATATATCTCATACGAACCAGCCTTTTCTATTCTTCCCGTTCACTTGTCCCCTGACGATTGTCTTCATCAGGCCATCGTGTCTTAATATGTGGCGTGTATTAAGTTGTACGTCATCTTTTTAGGGTTTCCAGTAGACATCTCTTTTCCCCCACTCTTCTTAAGACATATTCGTTTGTTGCTCTGTCGATCTATTTTATCTTCATCATTCCTCGGTAGCACCGCATTTGAAATGATTCCAGCCTTGACTTCTCATACTGCTTTGTTCTTCTGTTATTATTACTGTTCTCCGTTACTGTTATTCTGTTAGTTTTCATGCTTCGCTAACATATAATAGAATGCTACAGATGTATGTTCATACGAAATGTTTCCTCACTTCCACGCTTATATTTGCAGCTGTAAGCTAAATCTTCTTTTGGTAAAATGTCCTTTTAGCTTGGGCAAATCTACTGGCAATTTCTCTTTTTCTTCGTCCAACGCTGGTTACTCAGCTTCCGAGATAACAGAACTCTTCCACCTCCTCGATTTTTTTTCCTAGTACAAAATTATCCTGTAAGAATGAATCTGTAACTTCCAATCCAATAGTCTACTTCTTCGGGCCATTTCATTTCACTGATTCCTAATATTATTTAGATTGTTTTAATAATATGTCGCTGCCCATTCTCCGTATTTCCACCTTCAGGTTCCTCAATCTCCCGCAGGTCAGAAACGATCGCACGTCCCAAGTTCTTACCCTACACTCTCTATAACACTTGACTGATGTACTCGATACGAGTAGTCCCCGCCCGGAGATCCGAATAGGGGACTATTTTATCTCCGGACTATTTTACTCGAGAGGGTCCCATCACCTCTTGATAAAAGGAAAATGGTGAAGTAGCTGCAACTCCTCGGAATAATAATGTGGTGGTTTCCCTTGCCTTCCACATCGCATTACTACAGCCGTAAAAGCAAATGTTACCACGCCAGAAGTGAAATGGGTGTCGCTGTACCGACCACTGAGGTATCCACCTTCACTCACATGAAGAAGATCTGCTGCCATCTACTCCGGGTGATAGGAAGTATAATTGTTGGTCACCTCCCGTCACCAATCACGGCATCTTCAACGGTTTCTGTATCATTTAAAGGCCCGAACGAACCCGCGACCCTGGGATTGAAAGGCAAGGGATTTACTCCGCCGCCACCAGAGCCGGCCAAATTATTAATATGATGATAATCATGAGCGATAAGAGCATTTGTAAAATGTATTTCAAAACTGATTGCTTACAATGTCTCCGCAATAGACAGCAATGGATTATACCCAAAGAGAATTTATTGAAAATAAAATCATACTGGGGGCACGAAGGGAAAGGCATAGATTGTCCGCTTGTCTCATGAGAAACAGTTTGAGGAAAACTAACACCAGTTCCAACTAACACACATGATCATATCAGTGGTGTCTTGAACCAAGGAGCAAGCAGGCGGATTCCATTCCCTTGAACGCAACCTTAAACCTTCTTCACAGTGCCTTGGCTAAATCAATGAAGAAGATGGATGAGGTAGCCGAGGAACTCTTTTGACGAAGAAAATCCTTAAATGTTCCACCCAAGCTTCGTTCCTCACCAAACCACTGAGAACTCTTAAGAAGATATCAATAGTTTACGGAAGCGACTATTATTTACGTGTCTTTCCCATTGTGCCGTGAGCTACGTGAGCTTATTGGAGAATATTGTACCTTGGGTACTATCCACTGGGAATCGCCCTTGGTATACAATGGACCGGTCAATGAAGGGGAAGGGCAACTAAGGAACCAATGTTTCACCCACCTTCTGATCCGGAACCTTAAGTCCCCTATGCCATAATTTCTCTAAACAAGTGCGCACAGCTCCCATTTCCTTTGGGCATTGGAGAAAAGGGGGGGTGAGGCAATCTAACTACATGCTTGCTTTAGAATTGCTCCAAAGGGATATAATGACTTACAGATTTGGGATAGTGAGCTATGGTGACACTTGCTTGGGTTACGCTCTCGCATCGCAGGTTTAACAAGCTTTTAATTTTGCCACTATATTCATGGTTCGGGTGAACCCATTATTACCTCAAGTCGTATTCATCTAATGATTGATGGTTTTCAGGAAGGTACCACTAAGGATACAGAGCCCTAAGTATCCTTTGAATCAAGAAAATCTTAAAATAATACATTTTCGATGGAATGCAATGATTTAATCTGCGAGTCTGAGCGCAGTGCCACGACACCTTGCCTACAAAATGCGCTAATTATTAGTAAAATAAATATTAGAGGGGGTTCAATGCGTGAGGAGTGAGTAAAATGGATGGGGTGGGGGTCAGTGCGTGAGGAGGAAGCAAAATGAACGCACATATCTTGCCCCTGGTATTAGCGCCGGATTTATCATTAATTATGACCTCGGGACTTAATTATTGCCGGGGAAAAATAATTCGTAATGAAATATTTCATTTAGTAATTACAGGAGATGGGTTGGCACACTCAAAAAACCTTTTTTAATTCCCAGAGGTATTTCTTCATTTAGACTACGAACATGCAATTATGTCAAGAGCATATCCATTCAATACAGAAAGTCAATAAAAGCAATTGTACAGGAAACATTTCTCGAATAACTACAAATGGGTCGCATTATTTATCTAACCACATCCATGGTGCGAGTGGTTACAGATTAGTCATTCCTAGCCTTATTGATAAATTAAGTGTCTCAGCCGACAATGGTCCTAAAACTATGACTCATTAACTCCTGATTCAATTCCATACCTGCCATGAGATTACATCGTCCTAACTAGTTAGCACTAAATCAGAAATTTCCAGTTTTCACATCATAAACGTATGCATTATTATTAAATACATCTGAAATGCAAGTATATATGAAAATAAATTTTTTACAAAATGTATAAGATAAAATTTCTTTCGAAAAATATAAACGCATGACAAAAAATCATCAAGTTCCGCAGTTTTTCAGACTCAGATTGGCGGAACTCATTTGACACTGAGGACTTCTTATCACGGCTATGCTAGCTATGACGAGATAACCTAAACATGCATATTAAGATAAAAATGAATCTGCATTGACCTACGTATCCGAAAGTCAATCGTCAGTTATATTATCCAAACAGGCATTCATTACGTTTAATTGGGTTTGTGACGATAGTATCGTAAGTCAGATGCTCTCACGAAAGCGCGGCTGATTATTGGAGAGCTTCGTTTGATAGATTGTATCAGTCGACAATCAATTACTTGGATAAATGAAATATGTCAATTTACTAACAAATCAAAAACCAATTGATGTCAGAAGTGCATCCTAAATTAGACTGGAGCATATTACTTCGGGTGCCACTAACTGATTTATTGAATATTCAGTCATACGACATCAACGTTATGCTAGAATTGTGTTCTAAGAAATGTCACGTAAAACTAAATTTTTTTACGAAGAAAGCAAGAAATATTCACCAATGGTTAAAAAGGCCTTCGGTTTATTTGAAAAGAAGCATAAACAATATTTAGTGGGATTCTATTTGACGTTAATTAGCATAAATCACTAAAATGCACATATATTTACTTTAGATAATTTAATTATCCCTAAAAATCCAAAGTTAATTAGCTTTAACATGGGTTGATAACTACACAACCAATATCAAGAGACAACTTGATTGACAAAAATATATATAAACTGCATTGTATTTGCGGTGAAAATTACATTACGGAGAGCTCTCTAGCGAGAGCTAGAGAGCTAGATAATTTTCGTAGCTAACGTTCGTTGAAGAGGTGCGAGTGGAATTCTGTACGCCACATGTGAAAAATTTACCGTTTCAGGTTCAAATCAGTCAAATGCGAAGTATAAACCAAGAAAATGAATAATTCAATTAAAATGCAAATGTATATAAACCAAAATCCTTCAGTAAACCTATTTCTGTATGGATAATTAATGTCAATTCGATGGCAGCTTAATTAATAAATATGACGTGTATACCAAAAAACGTCCTTATATTTAAATTACATCTGATTTTGCACGTGAAGGGACATTTTCTCTAAATGCAAACATTATAAAACAGAGCTAATGAAATCGCAATAAAGGAATTAAATAGCTCATCAATGTATATCAACTAGAATTTGGCCTCGTCGTTCCACATAAGTATTCATCGGGAAAACACTATCAAAACCCTGTAGATAGCGGCTATAATTTGATGCTGCTGACTGTTTGCCATGACCTTTCTTTTAATACGAACAAAAATTATTCTAAGAAATGCAACGATAACTAGGAAGATAAATATTTGAGCTGATATTTCTTTGCCCTTTCTTTCTTAGTGGCTCTCTGCTAAACCACCGAGCAGCGAGTGGTAAGAGCGAAAAGCTCAGCTTAAAGGGGAAGAGATCGTTTAGCATGTGTGCGGTCAGAAAACCCTGGGCGGAGAGCCGCTGCACAGGACGTAAGCTCAAGAAGTTACCGCTAAGTTATCAACAAGCTCTCCACCACTGCAGAAAAATATCAGAATCACTTGAAAGAGGGGTGAATTTATTGATACTTTATAGCCTAGCTTGACGGTTGAACACCAGAAAGACAGATGCGACAAAAGTCTATCGACGGTGATTTCCCCGTAGACTGCTGGTAAATACCTTCTGAATAAGCAATCGTGAAAGGGAAATAGATACAGAGGTCAATTTAACATGTACGGGTCACATATGTACTTATAGAAGAAGAAGGGGCTTCTAACACAATAGAAGTATCTTACACGGGAAAACGGAAAGGACATGTAAAGTGGAGTAACTCAATAGAATGGCTGTAAATGGAGTCGGTACTAGTAAAAGGAAAACCATTACATTTCCTCGAATAACTATACACCTAGGCAGTGCCTAGGTTCGGTTTAAATGGGGCACAATGGCTAATGTACCACTTTCCATAATTGAGCCATGTGAACGTTTTGTTTTATCAAAATAAAAATAGGTTGGTGAAATATTATTATAAGTTCAAATACATGAACTGTAAAAAGAAATTTGTAACCATGGTAAAAAAAATGAATTTCGTGTTTCAGCGATTACCTATACATTAGAGTACAATAATTATGTATAGAAAACTGCTTTTTTAACTTTATACATTAAATGTATATGAGTAAAGGTGAGACTTCGATAAAAACTTACTAATCATGCGGAAAACGGTATAAATATATCTTAAAACAACCTTAGAGATTTATGTTTTCCTAAGATCCTCTTTAGCTTCATTTGTACCCAACAGTAACTTAGGCAAATCAAATATGCCCTCCATGTTTCTGTTTCCGTTAAAAGAAAAATGAAAGCAAGTAACTCAAACCAATTTATTGAGGAATGATCCGACAGAAAAAATAGCATATCAGAAACTAGAGGGAATAGCGCACACATTATGAAGATATATAAGCTAAACACATAAATTATGCGAGTGAATGCGGAAGAGTACATACAGCGTGCAAGAGCTTAATGCTACCAAATTTCAACGGTATTGACGCCAAGGTATCTACACAGCATTAATTTAGAAATCTCTCTATGACTTTGAATACAAATGCTGTATTACTTATGAATACATTTTAATTATAATGCACAGGCAATAATTTAGATTTTTGGCCAAGGAAATGATAAAAAGTGGAAGTTTCCTCGCATAGGTAGGAAAGAAAC
Organism: Platycnemis pennipes; assembly: GCA_933228895.1. Lineage (NCBI taxonomy): Eukaryota > Metazoa > Arthropoda > Insecta > Odonata > Platycnemididae > Platycnemis > Platycnemis pennipes. The sequence continues at coordinate 98,700,188 of OW121846.1, read as the reverse complement.
CATTTATATTTTGTGAGCTAGTTGAAGATGATTCCATAGTTTAGATTAATTTCCATGAGCATTGATAGACCGTTACCACATTTATTTATAAAACTTAAAATAAGAAGAAAGTGCCTAGCCTACGATGACGTGATAAAAACATGAAAAGGGTTCCGTCGTTTGCGTGACTAACTTTTCATTCTACGCCGCAAAATATCGCGGAAAAAAATAATTTATGAGATGGGAAATTATTTCAAACGTGAGACGGCTACATGGAAAAGAAGGGAAGGAAAATATTTGTCGTCATAAAACCGCACGTAAGGTGAAAAACACCTAAAGGACGGTACATGATACGAGCCCCTCTTGGCTGATTAATTGCACAAGATTATTTAATTACTAAAAAATACGAAAGCAAGAAGTGTCGAGTTATAATGATTACAATATCAGGGTATTACGAAAAAGCCGTGAAGGACTGACTCACTTGAAACAGATACTCGCTCAAAAACTTTACCGCCTTCTCTGAGGTAAAAGTGATAAAAAATTGTACTCTAACGCTTCAGACGAATTGACGACGCGTCACGTTGCGTGGGTAGCATCGTGTCGCCTTGACGCACGTGACCATTGCCTCCAGTTCAACGTATGAAGTCGAAATCGCCGGAAGAGTTAAATCCAATTCCACGGAAGAGTCACGTGCCGTGCAAAACATCACGGCGACACCGAAAGCCACGGAATACAGTCGCCCTCCGATATCTCGTTCGGAACGGCTCGACTGTCTAGTATGGGTACATGCCTTGCTTGGCGATCGTGTTGCCTCCCACATCCTTTTTACTCTTCACCAAAATGAAGTCCCATGGGTGAGTAGACACGAGGAGGTTAAAGACGATGAAATCGGATAGACAACGAAACATATAGTTGCGTCCTCACAAAGTCACTAATACGTCCCCTTCTTCCCCCTTTCCAAGAATTCCAAGAATCTTTTGCCCCATCATAAAAGCTGAAACAATCACTCAAATATTCTTTTTTTCATGAAATCACCACCAGACAAGGGACATGCCGTAGAAAGAGGGAATATGGGAGAACGCAGTGGCCATTCAAAGGATGCTGCGGGATATTGGGTACGGAAGAGAGCTGGGCAAAGAGAGGAGAACAAGTAAAGCAAAATGTATGGGGGAGTACTATTTTCCGCATGTTTGCGCAGGCTCATTGTTCAAAACACCGTTGCCCATAGGGTTTACTTCCGTCGTATAATGAACGGCCATACCGTTTTTTCCCCATTCTCTCTTTGCTATTGAAAACTTTTCGACCGTATATACGATAATCATTTATCGAAAACAACGGCCGGGCTACGAATCTCCAAAGCAAGAATTCATAGCGCGTCCAATTATCAAAATCAAATTACGAAGCCGTGGCCAGGGCTCGCAGAAATACCCCGCTCCCCGGTGAATTACTACAATCGAAAGGCAAGCTTCCGGACGGATAGACCGAGCAAGATATGAGGGTTTGCCAGTCAAAATAAACGCCTTGGAGGAAAAATATGAAGCATTGTATTCGAATTTGTGCACAAAGGACCGCAGAGAATGAATACAATGATGAGATTCATTAAATGAGCGAAGAGATTTCTTCCCAAGGATTGAAACCAAAACCAGAAATCCCACTTTGTATTACTGTGGAAACTACAAGGGGAAAAAATGAGACTGAGGCTGCTAAATTCGACCAAAAATGGGGAGATGAAAATTACGGTCGGTAATGAATAAACATGAAGAAAGTTAAATTAAATTAAACTAAAATATTAGCCACACTGGACATTCCCGAAAATTGCGATAACAATTATAAAGCTGTATTTACATAAGGATAAGAGAGGTGGAGACTACGTTAAATACTGAAATATTTATAATTTGTATTTGAGATTAATAAAAATGTCTCGAAAACTAATAGAAATAAACGGAAATTGGAGTCACTCAATCAAATATTTGATCTACCAAAATGAAACGTTATTGACATGTATATTTTGACGACAAATCACAAATTGATAGATATAATAAATTTAAAAAAATACGACACTTCTGAAAAACTGAGGAATGCCAATGATGAAGGAAATTGGAAGCAAAAAATTTTCTACCTTTCCTCGAGGAAATCATGTGTGATCGGCCTTCTTTAGCGCCACAAAAGAACTCATTGCTCGAATTTGGTTCGGGCAACGGAATTCTCTTCCCAATGTTAAAGTAGAGAGCGAATGACATGTCAACGTGCTTCGTATTTGAAACGGCTGGTGCAGAGGCAAATCTACGGTGACTTCGTGCCACCACTCTTGAGACGAGGACGCTTTTTCCCGGCCTCTACTCCGACTGATATTTCTACTCCCCAACACTCTGGAGCTGAATTAACACTCGATATTAATTTAGGGTCTCCCTAACATGGAGACTCGTTGAATATTTATTACTCGGTGAATTCACTTATTGATAAAAAAAGCGGCACAATCAGGATAAGTGGTGACGAAGGATGGAAAAGGCAACGCTGGGACATCTAGAAACGGGGGGTGATTGACAGGAGAGCAGATGGATGAAAAGAAGGTACGTGCATCCCGGATGATAAGGATTTGTACAAGAAATCAGCTACTTTTCCCTTGTAAGACCTCATTTGGAATATGCTGCCAGTGTATGGGATCCCTACGAAATCGGTCTAAATAACGAACTTGAACGTATGCAGCGAAGATCGGCAAGATTTGTAAAGGGACGGTATGATAACCTTACTAGCGTAACCAGTCTATTAAATGAATTTAATTGGGAATCATTGTCAGATCGCAGGTTGAAATTTAGACTTAATCTCATAAACAAATTCCAAGACCATATTTTCAGTGATGATGTTAAAAATATTTTGCGGACCCCAACTTACTATGGTAGACTGGACCATAATCATAAAATTAGAGAAATAGATTGCCGAAGTGACAGATTCAAAATGTCCTTTTTCCTCGTACTATTAGGGATATGAATAACGGTAAATATATCCAGTACGAGTGTAGCAATGGATAACATTGGTAGCTGCATGTTGGTATAAGGACTTATAGCTAACCCAACTAACGGCATGTTTTTGCATGTATGTTTTGCTATTTTTATCTTTTTTTAAATAGCGTAGTTTTGAACATTATCTATAAAAATACTTATCCTTTTTTAATGCATGATACGTAGTGCATGTTTTGTGAGAGTTCACCCCCTGCCACACAACTTTATGGTGGCTTGCAGGGTATTATGTAGATGTAGATGTAGATGATTTTGGAGGAGGATGACCTCCTTTGGAACCGTAATAAAGAATGGAATAAACGACTGAAAAGAACTATCGCGCTGAAAACGAGCAGAGATGGGAAAGAGCAGTAAATAATCGAAGGAATGATGGTGTGAGATAGTAGGGGAAAGGTATTGAAGAGGAGTGAGGTGCCCTATGGGTCGGGGGAACACGTTGGTTACAACGTCGACGGTGATCAAGGATGGAGCAGGCCACAGAACAATGAAAGGACGGCGCGAAATAAATTTAAACTCGCGCTAGAATTGAAAGTATTATCACATTCGAAGGGTCACGTCCGGGCCATGCAGGAAGCACTCCGCAAGAAACGTTCAAATAGAATTTCGAGGCTCAGCGAAGCATTGAGTGTTTCGGTGAATGAGCAAGGAATCCAATTCTCTCCATGTCAGTGCGGGTGGTGTAATTCACACACCAGAATAGATAACGGAAAGTAGGAAGATCAAAACGTATCATTCTTCTGATAAACCTCGAAGGAGGGAATCAGAGCGATGAGAGTGACAACGCACCACCTTAACTTTCATCACATTATTGTTGCACTGAAAGGGAATGGAATTTAATTTTAAAGAGTTGAATGCATGTAAAGGCAAAATGTCTACTTCTACACAACATAGATTAAAATATTGTAAAAATATATTAGTATATATAGAGTATTCCTCTTCTTCCTGAAGGTTGGCTGTGACCGCCGAAATATCCGCCAATACGAGGGAGTATTGATTTTAGTGTTTTATATTTATATATCTCAAACCATAGAACGCTGTACATGGACTCATGAAAAAAGGAGACACGCACACCGTTATATAGGAGACGTTTCGGCGCTCATGGCACCATGCTCGTTCCGAAGAGAGTCGGAGACCACAAACAAGCCCTCCCAATGCCACCGTCCGAGATTCAAAACCTGTCCGATTGTAACACCACCTCCTCCCATTTCCTTGCTTCCACCACCTTCCCCCTCTACCTTCACCTCCAGCAATGTGCGCTACCGGCTATTACGTAAACACTGCCCAGCATTTTATATAGGTAAATCCCCTACCCCACTCAGCATACAAATCAAAAATCACCTGCTCTTGCAACTACTCTTCTCAGGCATTTTCTCTTTCCGTGGCATAACACTCCTACATCCACGATAAATCTATTAAAAATTAATACCATGTGTCCGTTTTGGCTCCCGTTCCCCCATTAGTGACTTAGCACTTGCTACCTGGCTCGCAAGGGGAGTGGACGTGCTTGAGCGGTCGCTCCTGAAACCGGTCTGCGGCTGCTAGCCAGCCCTCCTCTCCTACACGCTGAACATTGTTTAGTGCTTAGCTGAAATTGTAGCGTTTAGAATTAGTCTTCATATTATTTATTTAGTCTTAAGTGATGTCTGGTTATTTTAGTAGCATTAACTTATTGTGTTTCTTGTGTGAATGTGAGTTATTGGTGTGGCTGTATCCTAGATTCGACCATATAAATAAGATTAGAGAGATATATTGTCGTACTGATAGATTCAAAATGTCATTTTTCCCCCGTACTGTAAGTGAACACAATAGGCAGCATAGCAAAGAGATAGGTAGAGGAAATATTTTATAGTCTGTAGGGCATAGTGCATGTTTTAACAACCAACTCCTGAATTACTATGTAGATACTAACATTCGAGTTGCATGATACCATACAGTAGCTTGTTTTCAAGTCAATAGTGCATGCTTGGTGATCTTCAACCCCTGCCTCACACCCTCGCGGTGGCTTGCAGGGTATCGCGTAAATGTAGATGAGGTAGATGTTTAGGTGTGCTTGTGTCCCACCGTGGTGCCTTTGCGGCTGGTCTGCTGTGTGTGGCCACTCCTTAGCTCGAGAGTGGTAACTGAGTGTTAAGTAGAACTTACTTACTCCTTCTTTCTTAGATGGGTCGTATAAATTTCCACCTTTTAGTTCTAATTTTATTATTCATTTTATAAATCGGCCAACCTCTTGAACGTAATTAGAGATCGTTACTTGTTCATTACATTACGACTAGTTGCCTAATTTAGCGTTTTTTTTACTCTTCAGTCTTTTATTCTTGTAAAGAGTTTACGTAAATTAAAGCAATATCCCCTTCTTTTCCCATCTCTAACCTTGCAAAGGGTCAGCAATATCAGCGACATCAGAGTAACGATAGACCCCCTTCCTTTAAAATAAGCCCTTTATCACGTATGTAGCTTACATAGTCTCAGAGTTATGCCGCAAAATGTGTAGGAACTTTTGCAAAGTTCGAATTTTGCAACGTTGCAATTTATCGTAAACGGTTGCTTTTTTTTGCAAAACGGCTTTGAGTTTTCATTTTCTTATCAAATGGAGCCGTTGTGCCAAGTATGGTCAAAATTGGATACCCTAAGTGTCCTTTTTAGGCCCTTACGGCCGAATTCCTGGTCGAATTGACTTGGAATGACGGCAGCAGATACAAGTGAAGTTTATCCCTCAGAGGCATGTATTAGTACCGCGGAAGAGGCGGAGACTGATGAAACAAAGAGGATAAAACTGGGAGTGAGTACTCCCTGGAAGAAAAGCAGTTTGAACGAGACTTTAAAATTGTAGAATCAAACACATGCCATTGCTGAAAATATTTTATATCTCTAGGAAATACAAGTTTAAAAACTGACTGCAGCTAGTAGCATTGGAATCCGAAGATGAGATGAGATTTGCCTATTGTTCTCCGATGCCGACCGCTGCAAGGCCTGGTGCCGCTATTCTTGTATTCTAAGGCGGTGGTCACACCTGCGGGAAACAAAGGACAAATGGCGGGGAAAATGGGATTCAAGAGTTAAAATTGGCGAGAAAAAGATGAAAGAGACAGTGTGCTGAGATCTGAAGACACCAGAGTACCGTACGCTCGACAGCGAGCCGGAAGCCGTGGCCGCTGGCGGGTGTTCGCCCATATCAAAAATATTTTTCTTTCTTAAAGGAAACATTACCTCTAGCAAACTTTTGAATTTGTTGAGAAGGGCTGTGTCCACAGCAAACAAAAAATTATTAAAATCGAGGATTAAGATACATCGTCAGAAACAGATTTGAAAATTTTAAATGGTTGTTTTCTTTATATATTGGTTTTTATTTTCAAATACATTCCATATTTTACTGTCCCAATTGAAGACGTTTAAAATCAGTCATTTTGAACATCTGTAGCTTTAGTAGTATTGGAGATAGAGCGTAAAACGTGTATTATCTTTTGCAGATTTAGAGTTTAGCAACGTTGCAATTTAAAGCAAACGGTTGCATGAATTGCAAAAGAATTTTGCTGTTTTCATTTTCCGAGTCAGGAATAAAGATGTAATCATCATCCCATCCATTCTCTAATTTCTGTGTCGCTGGTGTCCTAAAATAGAAAAAAAGTTTAAACTTGTCTCTAACTCGTAGTAATATAGCTTCAATATGCTCAAAATAACATAATGATGACAACAAAATATTGCAACTCCAAAGGAATGCGATAGTATAAAAATAAACTTCTTCGGTCTCAATTCAGAAATCTAATGGCCCCGTTAGCAGCGGGGTAAATCCCTCATCTGGCAAAACTAAGTCCTCGGGTTGGAATTCCGGGTCATTCAATTCAAATTGTTCAATCTTTAGTAGTGATACATAGTCTGGGGTAAAGACTAAAAGTGAGGTGCATATGATTTTGATTATTAAATTATGTTTTTATTGTCGTATATGGAGATAGTAAACACTGTATTTCGTCAAATTACTGAGTTTCAACCATATAGCGTCGTACGTTTACAGCTAGAAGCTACTTCACTAAAAAGTAAGGGAAGTATTGAACCAAGTAGATCCTAATCTTAAGATTCTTGGAAACGCCAACACTTCCGGCTTTCCTACTCTGACTTCACTTCCGCCGATCGAAGTCTCCTCGGGCACTTGAACGTGGCAATCCCTCTAAGGTCACGATACAAGCGTCGATACTCGAAGCAGGGCGAGAGCACCTGATGGACATTCTTCGAACGGAGTAGTGGGAGAGGGGTTGGGGGGAGCTCAATCTCCATTGGGGTCGGTGCGTGAAGTGGATGGCGTGTGTAATTGGAGGGCAAGAGTGGAGGAGCTGGTGGTTCGATGGCAAAGGGTGGGTTCGGAAGGAGTGGATGGCGGAAGGTGGAGGGGGAGGAAGGGGATAGGGGAAGGAAGGGGGAAGGGGAGGAGGATGAAGAGTGGATGGGGAGGGGGGGTGAAGGAGGGACTGGAAAACAACTCTCGCCGCTGCCTGACTGGCAGATAAACGGACAAAGGCTCTACCCCGGATGACATGGAAACGTTTTACAAAACAAAACTCACCACTTCCATACTGTGCAGCAAATTTGGAATAAAATCGTAAGAGTTAGAAGGAAGCACACCGAAACAAAGTCTTTCTTAAGGGAAAAAAGAGATCGGTGAGGCCACCTGATTTATGATCGTAAGTGTTGAAAGGTGTGGCGATATGTTTTCTCTCCTGAGCACCCACAATACCAAGAAAAATAAGAGAGAGTAAGACTATTGAATAACTGAGGCTACATAAAACTGACGTTCCCCTATTCAAAATGTAATACAATGCGCTAGTTTTTCTGCAGTACAGCATCATGTTTTTAAAAAATAATCGTGAGAGGCACTTTACGCATAAACTGAGAAATAGAGGTACCTTTTGCTGTGCATAGTCTCGGATAACCACTTGTAGTTCTCCTCTTTTTTTGTCACAAAAAAAAAAAAAACAATATAAGCCAGATATTATTTGCCTACTGATTACCGTACTGAACCTAAAATTTATACATAAAAAGTATCTACATAAATCTACATAATACCCTACGGCCCCCATATAGGTCTGTGGCAGGGGTTGAATTAACACCAAACATGCATTAAATATCATGGAAAAAAATATTAGCAACAATATTAATGTCTAACTTCCCAGTGTAAAAAATATAAAAATCGAAAAACAAGCATGCATAAGCGAGCCGTTATTTTGATTAGCTTTAAGCCCGTAAACAAACATGCAACTACCCATGCTACCTATTGATAGACTCAAACGCATAGAGTAAGCTCTGTGATAAGACCCTGAGGATGTTATAATATAGTTTTCATTCATGTACTCGAAATCTAAAAATTCCATGATAAATATGAGGTTACACGATAGCACCCAACAATTTCGCGAATAGTGTGATGACAGAAAGGGTGAAATTAGAGACTAATTTTCATGTCATACCCATCGCTCATAAGGCCACGCTCAACGCTGCGTGAATGTGGGGCTTCAACCAGCATATACCGGTAATGAAATATGATCCTTGATGTCCTCCGTCCGTAACCAGAAAATTCCTGAGGAACAAGTTGGCAGTGGATGGGGTTGGAACAAAGGAGAGAGTTAAGGGAGCTACGGGACAAAAAAAGGGAAATATTCGGCACTCAACTCTATTGATCTAAACCATAACGAGTGGCAGCAAACCAAGGGATATAAGGGAAGTTGTTTTATTTTCTGTATCTCCACTTTGGCGCTGGGGTAGAGCAAAGGAATTAATGGCCGTCATTCCATTTCAAGTCAATTTTCTCGATACGCCCCAGCGGCCTCCGCTCTAAAGTTATTGAAGAGTCAAACCGAACTGCGGATAAAACATATTTGCAAACCTATCGGAGAGGGCATGGCCCCAAATATACCCGTTCACAATTAATAAAGGCCAACAGAAAGTATTCAAAAACATCACCAACAGTAGAATTCGGAATGTGATATAGAGCAGTTCGGATTAGACGATAAAATGGCTATTTTGGAAATTAAAAGGTAATAAATCTAGAAAATTTATTTGCTAAAGTGATGGAGTATAACACGATCAAGGGTGTATCTGATTAAAGATTTAAAACAGTTCCTGAGGCATTGAAATGAAGGCAACAGCTCCGTATCCTTGCAGTCCCACTCCTCAACGCTGTCTAAAACCTAACCATAATTAACGTCCAGCTTTCCACCGAACCGAAGTCAAGCAGTTTCATTAGTCGCATGACACCACACGATGACCTTCTACCGCCACATTCTCCCCAGCACAGGCGACATAAAAAAATGATTTCGCTAACGGTGGATGACGGATCAAATGACGCGATGAAGCACGACCTAAAAGCAAGACCTTCAATTACAACCATCGCCAAGCAAGATCCTTCAGCGACGCCACGGAAAAATTTCGCAATGTGGAGATAAGTGTCTCGCAAGGATTTTACGCTTCCCTGAACCATCCAATAGTTTGTCAAAAATTGTAATAACGCCGTATTAAAGAGAGTAATCTGATCAGTATAGCATATTGCTTACTAGACACGTTGCTTTAATGACATAAACGTAATGAGCCTCAAATCTTACTACCTATGAGAATTTAAACGACTTATACTTCTGTTATTATTACGCATCAATAATAAGTCATTGTTATCAAAGGTTTTAAAATGTATATTGGTTGTCTTCAAAACATTGCTTTCGTTCAGGGTCGGTTTTATTACCCGTACAATCATTAAATTACTCCAACACCTATTGCTTGGAGAGCACATTACGTTGTGGACAGCATTTGTGCCAATACAAAAATCGCTGAGAATAGAGTTCAATAGAGAGACATTGATGCAGACAGAAATATCTCTGGAGTAAGGATGCTTGGGAGTGAGAGAGGATATTGGGGTAGCGGAGGTCTTCTGCTCGTTCCAAAGGGCTGAGGAGAGGTCCGTGATATATGCCAGAGATTTGGAGACCAGCAATCGGATCTTGGGTATTGAGGAATGGAGGATGATGGGATTGATAGATTAAAAACTATGCATTTCACCAGCTTGGTGTTGGTGGTGATGCTACGTGCCATTTCTAAAGATACAGACACGCTCCTAGCGTTGAAGCTCGCTGGCGCGCAGGAACGACTGCTGGAGTTTGAGCAAAGTCTACTGCTAAGGCATGCGTTGATGGAGCAAATATTAAGTGATATGTTGTGCAATTAGAGCGCCTTCTTCGTCTGAGGCAATCTATAAAAATGTAGCTGCTAAAATAGGGTTGTTCCATATTATTTTTTTATAGTCTTAATCGAAAGTTTATAACATCTGGAGCACGTATTTTGAGCCGTTGGACTTTAAAATGACGCTAAGTAATTTTCCTCATTAATTGAAAAAAAAATCAACGAAGAGAAAACGCGACGTGAAGCTATTGCTTGCCGGTAAATCATACGTCTGACGTGACACTCTTTCCTCTACCTACCACTAGATGGTGCTGCGGACGCTTCCAAGCAAACGGTGCATTCCGCAACATATCTTAACAAAAATCGGAGGTATATTTCTTCAGTTAAATTTTTATGATTAACTTTTATTTAATAATTGAAAGTCATTTGTGCAGTTGGTTCATATAAAGTTGGTTCATATAAAGCAGTTAGTATTCAATTTATAAGGATACCGTTAAGTTCACACATCGCCGCGCAAAATTTTCGCCATGCTTCGAAGTACGAGAAGACTCCACAAGCAGGATGCCCTGCAGCCATTAAAGCCACTATTAATACCATATTTAACGGAGGAAAAGTTTCGGACTTTGATAGTTTTCACAGTCTATTATTAAAACATATCCACTAGAGCTGAGGGGCCCTGAAATAATATGGTAAGTTCAGGAGATATTTCGTATGCCTCGCCACGTTAACTAACCTGTTACATCAGCAAGAAGTTCATACGTGTGGTGAAGTGGACAATCATCGCGAACAGTTGCACCTAAGATCTCAAAATATGGCGAAAACAATTGCCTTGAGTCCTAAACCTTTTCCCTTTATAATTGTAAATAAAAAGATATTCCACGGAAAGAATATTTACGAAAATATCAAGATTTCAAATGACTTTAAACATCGAAATGTCCACATATATTTTTTCACTGCAAGATCATTGCTGGTACAAGATGAGTGCATCAAAGTTTTACTACGTAGGAAGTAATATTTCTTCGACAGAGTTGAATATATACTAGCAAATCACTAAATTTTACTATTTCAGTTAAATGTTGAAACAGTATTTTAACAGTAAGAATAACATTATTTAACAGTAACATTAGAAACAAATTTTAGTACGATTATTTACGTGAATTTTGGTTAAAAATTAGATTAAAACATTTGTTTTTAGAGGTGTGCGCATTACTGCCGGTCTTTAATTCATTAGGCAACGTGTTCCCTGTGTGGGTAGACGTAACAACGAAGGAGTGGTGGTACGTTGTAGTTATGTGAGCAGGTAAGTAAAGGCTGGACGGGTTACTACTTGTTTAATTGTCCTACTTTCAGGCGGATGATGAAAGAGGTCCAGGAGGTGTGTCGGATTTTTTATTTTTAAGTAAAGAAAATAAAAAGGCACACGGCAGATATTTCCTTCTAGATGGAATATCCATCTAAAGGAGCTTTTCCCTGTAAGGGGAAATGTGCTGGTCCCTGCGAAGGTTGAAAATGAACCGAATGCAGGAATTTGCAGTACAGTAATCAAATGGAGCCAAATACAGTAATCAAACGCTCTTTGCACGGGAGTTGCACCTGGGCTAAATGAATTATAAAACTAGAAGATATTTCATAGGTACTGTTATCACAGCGTTTTTTTATATTAATCCATACACAGTGCACTGTTCTTTAAAGTAAGTGTCAGCTTTCTACGAGACAAAGTAACCTAAATCAAAGTTGTTTGCAATGATTTTCTAAGTAATGTTGATTTCTTATTTGCGAAATCATTATAAAAAAAACGATTTCAAAGATGCCGAGGGGTAAAAGCTAGGTTTTACACGGGAGATAATGAGACTGTACACAGGGAACACAATGGAGTGCAATACATGATAGCTAAAAGCCATGATAATTCTGATGGAATGAATCGAAGAATACAAACAGAAGGCTATTCTAAAATGGTAATTTTTGTTGTTGCCTGCAAACTCATGACTTCTCTGCCGTGCTCATAATTCAAAAACTGTAACAGACAACGGCCGGACGGTGCCCTTCCATCACTGCTTCTCCAACTTAACGCTTTGACGATGCACTCTCGTACGTTTGTGTGGTTTTGATTATTCACTTTGTTGGAAGATCCGAACGACATAGGAATAGGACTGCTCATTGTAATGCCCTTCCATGAGGAGTGTCCATGATTACGGCCTTAATATGGAAGATGTTTCAGTGTTGTTCGGGGGACTACGCTCAGCAACGAGACGGAAACACCCCGTGAGCATTTCACATACTGGAATGCTGCCTGAGTGGACCCTTGCGGAGTTCCTCACTGGAGCGAGGTGAAAGGCGTACCCCGCCCGCCTTCCTCATTGCCATCATTTATGACTTGCCCTATTTACTTACCTATTCAAAAATGACAAAAATGACTTCGGATAGTCGGCACCTCGTGCACTGTACACTATAAAGACGCTGAATGAAAACAATGGGGATTTTCTCAGGGCAGTAGCCAGTGTAATCTCCAATTCGCTAACCATAAAGGCTTTATTTTTTTCTAAGGCTTTATTCCCTCATTAACCTCATTATTAGCTTCATCACTCGCCCAATCTCACCGAGTTTTGAGACAAGGGGCAATATGTCTTCAAGACACACCACCAGCTGTCTAAACCTACACAAATAGAGACAAGCGAAATTTTATAGATATATATAGACAGAAATGTATTTATGTTCTAGGAAACGCCCTATAAGAACAAATACATTATTATTGAAAAAAACTCGGACTTTTACATGATAGTTACACACATTCAAGAAAGCATACATTCAGCACAGATCGTCTTAAACATAATCTAGCATAGGTATATCTCCTGCTTTTACATAACTTACTAATGTTGTTACTTAGTTTATTCTTTAAGGACTAATGTTTTAGAAACAGATTACATTTTGATAGCAGATTCAATTCTAACTTTAAACATTCTGTAATTCCAATAAATATTTCTACATTTTGGTGTTAAACCGTTCAGTGGACGAACTTTGTTTTAGATCCATAGGAAGGGAGTTCCAAATGTCATTGAAGTTATCAGAAAGAAGTTTGGGTGGGTGTTGGTGTGATATCTTGGGCAATAAAATAAATCTGGAATAGCTTGAGTACAAAAAATCCTGTCTAGAACTTTGTCATCACACCCGTAATAAATCATAGAAATCTAATAGTGCGGAAACGAATATTCCAAAATCTCTGCCAATACTCACAGGGCAATTCAGCCATACTAATTACTTCGCCATGTATAACAAAATTAAAAAAAAAACTTTGGTCGAGGAATCCGATCTCGATAGCCTGGTCTAACCGATCGACTGTGCAACCAAATGGTTAGAAGTTTGGAAACAACCTCGGGCATTGGTATTTTGCTGGTCTAATACGTAAAAGGACGAAGCTTAAATAATTTAGTTTACACGTGCAATTACTACGCAGTTTAAGAGTGGAATCCAAAACTAGTACCTATGATGTGTTTTTTATACAAGGTACACTAAATACACATAGATAATAATATCTTTACCCTCCGGCTACAGCTTTTATGCGAAGAACGCATATATATACACCAGCACAACTCGGCTCTGTGGGTGTTGTATCCCCACCTCAGACACCATTACGGCATAGACGCGAATCCGGTGCTGCCTTGCACCCCTGAAGACATCGAGACCGTCGTGGAGAACGGTAATTGTAAGATCTGGTGGAATTATATCTTCCCCACCACTAGGCATTTGAAGTCGATGAAGCCTGATATCGCTCTCTTTGACAATCAATCGCATGCTATGCTCATGATCGAGTTTTCGGCACCGGCCGAAACAAACATGGGAGCGAAGAATATTGAATAAAAAGACCAAATATCAAGATCTGTTGTGCGAACTCCGGCAAATGAACGCGGGCTACTCTGTGAAACTGGTAGTCTTCATCGTTGGCGTGCTTGGTGGTGTCAAGAGCTCATTTATTGACAATCTCAAGTGCATCCCAGGGTGCAGGGCACGAGCGGATGCACGCAGAAGCTATGCAGGAGGCTGTCTTGGGTCCCTCTGCCTGCTTCGTGCGCATGACCCTAATGCAGGGCAGCCACCTATCCGAAGGTGGCGGACGTGGCTTCCCGTAGGCGCAACCCCTCTGGAGTCTCCGGCCATTATGACGCCCGCCACCGTCGGATGGGTGGCTACCCGTAGGCGCGACCCCTCTGAAGTCTCCGGCCAATATGGCCGCAATGAATCCAGATGCTAGCCGGAGACTCGAAGTCGTAACTTACTTTACAGTAATTGATGATAATATCTTTATAATGGGATATGTTGACACTATAAAACTTTATTTAGATGGCTTTACTTATTGGGCTATATTAACTCTATATGACTTAATAATGGGCTACATGGACTGTTATTTTCTCACCTAACTCCCGAAAAAAAAGAGGAAAACGACGAATGAAGAGGATTTTTCGGCACCATGACTATTATACGTTACCACCTCAGGGAAAATCCAGAACACGGAAGTATTAATTTTTCTGGCGTAAAGAAATGGATTTCATTAAGAACTGTAATTAGGGACAGCCTTAGAGTTAGAATTATGAACGAGAGGGCAACATGATAGGGCAGCTATGTGGAAAAGTGATGCATAGGAAATCGACCCTAAAAATACAAAGAGAAAAGGATGGGTGATCACTTATGCTGAGCTTAACCTTAGGTAGTTATGGCCATCCGTCGAAGAAATGAGGGTATCCTTACAACAAATAAAGGGGGAGATAGAATAAAAACGTCACTTTTCCGCAGACTGGACGTGACTGGAATGGAATAATTTTCGTCCCACACACGTGCGAGTTCACGCTTCATCAGGAAAAGATCTGCACAGAGCAAAATGCGCCATTGTGAATACGACACAACCAACTTTCAGCACAGACTCGGAACATGGAGTATTTGTCCATCGGCCGGCTGCCCCAGCTACGAATTCGGGCAGAGTGGAGTCGCGTTCTCAAAATCACACAGACTCTCCGCGTTGCGTGACTTGGGAGAATTAAAGGCAGAACAAGGTGACAGGCGACCCACCACAGTAAACGGGAAAGGTGAGGGCGAAGAATTACCCTTGGAGCGCAACTTGATTGCCAGGAGAGCGGTCATTCACGCCCATTCGACAGCCAACACAAAAGCTGTCGAAAGCTCAGCCACTACCAAACTCTCCCCTACCTACATGCCTTTTCCTTTCCCTTGGAATCCCCAACCTCAATGGTTTGGACTCAAGTTTCCGACCTGGAAGGAGAATAATGCTCCCACAATATTCACCGACCATACGAGGACGCATGACGAAAGGAACGCGAGGATGCTCTGGCTTCATTGGCGACTCTAAGTAGGTACATACATCTCTTCTGCAAGGGTCATGAAAATCAGGAAGTTGCGCTCACCAGTTACGTGACGCTCCTACTTGGTGCCGTAGAGATGGCCTATTCAAATCCAAATATGACACGGGTGAGAATATCGTGAGTTTAAATGCCTTACGATTAACAACGTTTTTGACCTCTTTCAGCAGCTGATGCCACTAAATGAAATTTCATGTAATGATATTGAAAGTTAGTTACAGATGTAATCCACAACAAATCCTCTGGCCCTGATCAAATTCCCTCCCACGAATATACAGAGTTAGCTTCCGAAATTTCTCCCTACCTGGAAATGGTATTTAATAAATCCTAGACTGAACACGTCGTATCGAAGGGTTGAAAAACAGCCAATGTAACACCTATTATTCCAAAGTGGTAATAGGGAGCAGCCATCTAACTACTACCTATAATTATTAACCAGCCTATTCCCTTACATCCATTTCATGCATGGTTCCGGAACACACAACTGTCAGTTTAGTCGTGGGACACTCAGATAGTCGAGATTTACTGACTAATGTTCAGCATGGCTTCCAGAAAAGTAGGTGATGCGAAACTCAACTTGCACTCTCTTCTCACGATATTTCAGCTTCTGGCGAAAATAATATTCCATTGGATAATATATTTCTCGGCTTCAAGAAAGCTTTTGACAAGATGTCTCATAGCATGCTTAATTTTGAAATTAACGTATCATGAGTAAGACAGTAATATTACCTATGCCATTGATAAATGATTTTCTATATAATCGGGTGCAAAGGCTTGTTTTGGACGGTGTTACCTCCACGCCAATTTAAGTCACTTCAAGTGTGACACGAGGTAGTGTGATAGTTCCACTCTTGTTCCTTTTATGCATAGATGATATCAATTAGGTGGTAAAAGGTAAGATTCGTCTATTTGCCGATGACGCAGAAGTGTAAAGGGGAACGCTATGCCCAAACGATAAAGAATATGATGACCTACAAGAAATTGAAAAATGGTGCGATACATGGCAGCTACAATTAAATTTAAAAAAATTATGGTAACGAATTTTTGAAAAAAAAATAATTCTCCTTCTATTTCTTCAAAAAATACGTAATAATAAGTTATCAATATCTTGGGATAAGAGGGACACATGATCTTTCTTGGGACAAACGCTTACGTGAAAGTATGTGTCAGGCTAATCGTAAACTGGGATTTATCAATACAATACTGGGTGAATGTGACGATCAAAAGAGAAATTAACTACTCTTCCCTTGTTATGCTTAGTTTGGAATACGCTACCAGTATATGGCATCCATATGAAATAGGTATAAATCATGAACTTGAAAGCGTTCAGCGAAGATTGGCAAGATTTGTAACGGGACGGTACGATAACTATACTAGCGTAACCCGTATATTAAATTAAATAAAATGGAAATCATTGTCAGAAATTAGATTAAAATTTAGACTTTATCTCTTTCATAAATTTAACGATAATATTTTCACTGGTGACGTTAGAAAAATTTTGCGAACCCCAACTAACTATGGGAGACTGGACCTTAATCGAAAAATTTGAGAAAGTGATTGCCGAAATGACAGATTCAAAATGTCCTCTTTTCCTCGTACAATTAGGGGTTGAATAGCGGTAAATATTTCCAATAGCATAAATACGAGTGTATCAATGGATAGCAAAGGTTGTTGCATGTTGGCATAAGGACTTTAAGCTAACCGAACTAACATCATTAACCCTTAAGCGGGCGCGCGTCATAACGTAACACTAGCGGGCGCGTGGCGCACTGAGTGCGCCATTAGCTTCATATTCCAACTCTTGGTTTTAACTTGTGCTGTCTGTCTTCATAAGCATTTTTCATTATGTATTTTATAATTACTTAATTCATTACTTAATGAATATGAACGTTTATTGATAAAAATCATTTCGGCAAGTAGGTATTTCTTAACGATATCTATTCTCGATGAGAAAAATAAAATATCATGCATCACATCACATTAATTACATTTCTGCATGAACTACAACGTATTGATGTCTTATAATGTAATTAACACATAAACTTTACCAATATCACACCGAAAGATAGTATTTACATTTTTCCCGCGACCTAAGGTTATACAAATCTTCCAGGTTTTTTGATTGACCACTCAATTACCTCATTATTTTCGGCTGTTGGTATATTATTATCGGGATTATTGGCGGTTGCTACATTACTCGGTAGAATGTTTATTTTAGAACGCTCAACTAAGTGATCTTTCATAGACGGACGCTTTAAAGAACTCGACTTTCAGCTTTTGGATTTCCATCATTTTCAAAGTAGAGCGCTTACGAATTTATTCCGGCAATATTCAAGAGAGTATAATATACAACCAACGGCCGTGTTCTGTGGGAAATAGAATATGTTCCGCACATTTGGTCTACTGTATCCACCCCACCTTTAGTACTATTATAATTCATAATAGCATATGGTTTCCCTATGCTATGATCTATTTTTCCTGTATCGTTCATTGTTGACAAGGGAATGGCTGATTTGTTTTTTTTCTGGCGTGTAAAACACCTAAGATACATTTTTCTGAAATCCATGTAAATATAGAGGTCCCAATCGGACGGTCTTTTCTCGGAAAAAATTCAACAATCATGGATACGTCATTCACGCAACGAAAAGCATAAAATCTCATCTCTGATACCTCGTGCAGGCCCAGGAAGGGTTTTCACAATGTTTTTAGTCTTGCTTTTTGAATTTTTCTGCTGTGGTGTTCTATGCCATGTACAACATTGTCTATTGCGATAAAGATGTCGTTTCTGCTATTGACACTCCATTCATCTTCATTTTCGTGGTCAAACCCCTGCTCAGAAACCGAATGAACAATATCTTCATATTCAGATGTAGAATCACTAATCTGATCGATGGAACTATCCTCACTCTCAACCTCGTGCAAGACTTTTAGAATGTCAACGTCTCTGGTGAATTTTGGCCTGGGAAAAGTAAAATGCATTCTTACTTCAAACTGCAGTAGGCTAAATAAAAATAAAACTCTAGATAAACCCCTTATATTTATAAAATATTTTCAATAAGCATTTGTAATCGGGGATCGGTGTAATTGGGTTGGTGTGGTGGCTAGAGTACTGGCCTCCCATCCCGAGGGCCCGGGTTCGATCCCCGGCAGTGGCGGATTTTTCAGTGGAAAACCGGTCCCCACTTGAGTTCCTAGTGGAGGGTATTTCAAGTTCAGTACTCCGTCCGTCGGATGGGACGTTAAGCCGTGGTCCCCTTGGCGTCTTTCCATAAGAGTAGGCTAATGCCGACGCCGGGTTTCTCTCCACCATTCCTCCGTTCCCTGAAAACTCCTACCATTACCCAATTACCCACCTATCCTATATGGCACAAATGACATCAGCTGTCGGTCGCCTCCCCTGAATAACCAACCAACCAGAATTTGTAATCATATATCACTTACATTTCGCTGGTTTAGAAAGCTGCAGGTCGGGCATAGGATCTTTGACATTATTTCTTATTCCCAGCTAAGACAACACATTCCTCTGACCATTTCAGTCTCAAAAAATGGAGCTAGTTCATCATCAAATATTGGAACAAAGTATTTACTTCCGATTTAGACGGAAATTTACTTGTATGTCCTAATCGAGATGGAAAGAGATATTTTTTGGAAATTTATTTCTTACTTATTTGAGACAGGATTCGAAGAGATATAGTATATCGGTGCCTGGAACGAAGAGGTCCTTGCTTTTGGTTTTTTATATTGTCGCCAATATAACAAACCGTAAGCTTCAATAAGTATTTGCCATTTAGATTTATTTGCATCACAGATTGACAGAAAACCTCAAACATGTTAGCAGAAACCCAATACGCTTGAGTCTCCCGCGCAAAAAATTGAAATAAACACAAGTTTTATAATATGTCTTATAGAGTTAAAGTAAAAGAAAGAATTTAAAATATATTGTAAATGAAAAAGCAGAATATGAAACATAAGGAGGTAAAATAGTGCTTCATAAATGTAATTCTTAGCCCTCCTTGGCTAAAAAAAATCGTAACACTAGCGGGCGCGCGGCGCACTTAGTGCGCCAAGGGTGGACTTTCCCCAGTATAACTCTTGCCACAAGAAAATAAACGGCTATAAAGATATAAAATTAGCACTAAACGATGAACTATGAACGAATGCAGGAATACGTAGCCATTAATTTACATTAATTCCAAAGCTCTTCAATTGTCGCAAGAATTACATTCACTGGCGCACTCAGTGCGCCAGCGCGCCCGCTTAAGGGTTAAAACGCATGCTTACTTTGCTATTTTTATCCTTTTGAAAAAATTAAAGTGTAGACCAGTATACTATAACTAATCCTTTTTTATGCATTATATGTAGTGCGTGTTTGATGTGGATTCACCCCCTGCCACACACCTTATGGCGCCTTGCAGGGTATTTTGTAGATGAAGATGTGATACAACTCTTGCTTTTGAGCAACTTAATGCCATATCCTTGGACCATTAAGAAATATTCCGTTGCACAGCAATTTCCTACTATCGACTGAATCATCCCATAACAAACTTTAAAGGCTTTCGAGTTGTAGTAAAATCACAGAAGGACAATCTAAAATGTATAAAACAACGTTTCTGATTATGTGGGCAGAAAAAAGCAGGTCCATTGAAAAGAGGGTAGAAATGATATAGGATTCCTTTGGTTTATAATCCCTGCATCGTAAAGACTTCTATAATGCATATCCATGAAATAAAAAATAAGCAACAGCCGTAAATACGGATACATGGGACGACGGAGGGAAATTTGTTTGAGATAGGGTTTAATAAAACGAAGAGGCGATATTAATAAAAAACCTTATGGACATATAAAGGAAAAATACGACTAATACACTGTAGAAAAACAAGGTGAAATATAAATATAATTCTTCCGTAGTAGCCAACCAGTAGTACGTGACTGGTTCGTGACAAACTAACACGTTTAATTATAACTCCCTAATAATATTGATGCATACACATACATGGCATATATGTCGTGATGATTTGTCATCTAAAAGCCAACCTCTATGTGGCACGCAGATTACTGTGCGATTGTAACTTAGGCGTTAAACCCTAGGCGTCTACTAGTAAATTATGCGCTGAAAATTTCACTAATTGAAATCGAGTAAATGTATAATGGCAGTAAACAACAAACGTGCCATACACTTTTATTCGGATTGATACCAAAATCCAGGATTCGCTATTTCTGAATTGAAATTGCTTTCGACCAGATATATAGATAAATAGATTTGTCCAGATAAATAAGGCTAGAGGGATAGACCGTTGTACTGATAGATTCAAAATGTCATTTTATCCCCGTATTATAACAGAACAGAAAAGGCAGCATAGCAAATGGATAGGTAGGCTACATTTTTAGAGTAGTCTGTTGTGCATGATGCATGTATTAACAACCAACCCCTTCATTACTATGTAGATACAAACCATATAGTTGCCTGAAACCCTATAGTAGCATGTTTGCATGTCTATAGTGCATGCTTTGTGATCTTCACCCCCTGCCACACACCCTCGTGGTGGCTTACAGGGTATCGCGTAAATGTAGAGATCTATATGTAGATCTCTTAAGTTTAACGCAAAATAAGGAGGATCGAAAAAAATACACGATATTATGCACGATCGTCCAGCTCCGCTGGATTCCTACTCCTTAGCGGACCGGACAACGGGACGGCCGGGAATGCTAAATGAACTCGTGGACGCTCCAGATAAACTCGTGGACGCCCGGCAGGTGTCGAGCGAGGCCGGGCGCGACAGGCTGCTGCCGCGAAGGAACACCTCCGCCCCGGATTGCCACGAATGCAAGCCATCTTCTCCCTTCGGATAGGGAAAGCGGACTAGAGGCACTGTATTGGGATAGTATATATAGACAATACAGCACCTCTACCGCAGACGTGTCGTCCACGCTGCCTCGCGATGTAAATGTGCAGGGATATTCCAGATCCCAGGGGTGCTGTACAGCAGGGATAACGCCTCACCCCGGATCCACTAAGTCTCAGAATCCTCGAAGCCAGGCACACTTTTGAACGAGGCCTTCTTCTCTTTTCATCTACATCTACATCTACACGATACCCTACAAGCCACCGTGAGGTTGTGTGGCAGGGGGTGAAGATCACCAAGCATGCACTACTAACATGCAAACAAGCAACTATAGGGTCTCATGAAACTAGATTGTTAGTATCTACAGTATTGAAGGGGTTAAAACATGCATCATGCACTACAGACTACTCTAAAATATTTCCCCTACCTATGGCTATGCTGCCTATTCTCTTCTCTTATAGTACGGGGGAAAAATGCCATTTTGAATCTATCGGTACGACAATCTATCTCTCTAATTTATTTACCTGGTCGAATCTAGCGTAATATGCTGGTTTTTTAATACGTGCCAAACATCTTCAGGAAAGCTATCCGATAGAAATTTCTCTAATAGATTTAATCTGTACTTTAACCGACACTCTGATAATGATTCCCACCCTAATTCTTTTATTAATTCTGAAACGCTACTCAACCTATCGTAACACCTTTTAACGAACCTAGCTGCTCTACGCTGCACACTGTCTAGTTCTCTGATCAAACCTAATCCATTCGGATCCCATACACTGGCTGCATATTCAAGGTGGGGCCTAACTAGTGAAAAGTAACATCGCTCTTTTGTCTTCTCATCGCATTTCCCAAGTACTCTTTTTATAAATGAGTACTCTTTTTATTAATTTTCTTCTTTTCGACCGGCGTGAAATATATTAACCGGGGCTGAAAAATTTCCTGGGCCCTTCGTTCCGAATTCTGACCCGAACTCAGCGGGCTCTAGGAAATATGGGGAATGCCGAGGAATGCACTATATCTTTTACTTCTTCCGTGTACGACTTAGGATAAAATCCTAAGAAAAAAAAATTCTGCTGCAGGGGATCCCTCAAAACCAAAACCTGATTCGGGAATCGCCCCCCACCCCCATTTATTCAATAAACGACCCCGTGCCGCGAAATATAGCCAAGGTTTGAAAAGTGAAGTCCAAGACATTAATCTTCGCTCGCTTGCGGAGCCAAGGAGTTATTTCAGTGCGCGTATATTTTCCTTGGGAATATATATATCCGCGTGGCCCAGGACGCAGGACCCGACCTACTGGTGAGCCCGTGCTGCATTGGAAAAGGAGGGGGCCATCCAGCTCTCTGACTCAACGCGTTGCAGCACGATAGATCCCTTGATCATGCAACACTGGCAACGCTCATGTAAAGCCTCTGAAATAGAATTCAAGGAGACACAAGTATAAGACCGATTTACCACTGGTCAGGTACCTCGTAAAATAAACACCACTAGCCTGTCATTTCGTAGCAACTGAATTGTAGGTCTGGAGATAACATACAGATAAAAATTAGGTAAAAAGCACCATATTTGTTTTTTTTGTGCGCAACGTATTGCTCGTAAAACTTTCCTCTCCACTATTTTCCCCTGCTACTATCCCTCTGCCACATACCCTCGCGGTGGCTTGCAGGGTATCGTGTAGATGTAGATGTATTTTTCATTTAGACGTCTCTTAACTCACAAACGGTCTCACCCAAAATCAAAGTAATTCCTAACAATTTTATCCCATTTCAAAAGTCTACATTTACATCTACGTGATACCCTGCAAGCCACCGCGAGGGTGTGTGGCAGGGGGTGAAGATCACCAATCATGCACTATTGACATGCAAACAAACTTCTGAAAAGAAACATGCTACATAATGGGATCTCATGTAACTAGATGGTTAATATCTGCATAGTAATAAAGGAGTTGGTTGTTAATACATGCATCATGCACTCCAGACTACTATGAAATATTTCCCCTACCTATCCCTATGCTGCCTATTGTGTTCTCTTATAGAACGGGGGAAAAATGATATTTGGAATCAATCAGTAAAACAATCTATCACTCTAATCTTATTTATCTGGTCGAATCTATCATAATAAGCTGGGGTTTTTATTGTATGCCAAACATCTTCAGTAAAGCTATCCGATTCAAATTTCTCTAATAGATTTAATCTCTACTTTAACCTACGTTCTGATAACGATTCCCACCCTGATTCCTGTGATAATTCTGATACACTACTAAACCTATTGTAACACCTTATAACGAACCTTGCTGCTCTACGCTGCACACTGTCCAGTTCTCTGATCGAAACTAATTCATTCGGATCCCATGCACTGGCTGCATACTCAAGGTGGGGCCTACATAGCGAAAAGTGACATCGCTCTTTAGTCTTCTTTTCACATTTCTATGCCTATACTGTTCTGCCCCTATCTTCACTAAGCAATTCCTCCGTCATTTATCACCATCTTATTTATTGAATCGACTCCTACCACCATCTCCATACATCACTGCCATATTCCAACAAGCTACTAGAACATCCTTAACGCACATACCAAGCCGAGGTATTACCTCTATTCCAGATACTTTCCACATAAGTCTGGTCAGAATATCAGAAAACACGCTTCTCCGGTCCAGCGTCATTCCCCTTCTCATATATTCAGGTTTCGGTACTACTTTAAATTCCTAGCTTTATGCTAACTTGGGTTAAGAAGAAACTCCATCCATCATAATTGTCTGTGTAGTAATGTGTAACTAACCATTCAACCGATTATCAAGCTAAAATATAATGTTATAAAAATATATGATTCTTAATACGGCATACACAGAAGTAATAAATGCTAAAATCTGGATCCATATAATTTATCAAACTTCCTCAGGCCAAATAATGAAGCGAGTATTTATTTCATCTTCCAACTAAGAGAATGGATATCGAACTCATCTTGCTGCTTTACGGCAAATAATTACACAACAATTCGGACCAAGCTATATTTCATCTTTTAGGCATATTAGTTGAATAAGAGCTTACTGTTTCATTGGTCAGCCGAGTATTTTGTCGTTTTAATTGGCACCAATATTAGATAAATAATGATCCCGAGAGGAACAAGTGAATTTTTTCAAGAGTTACTTTGGGAAACGTATAATTTTACCATATCTTAGGTGGAATTTTATAAGCTATGGAAAGTCTCTCACGAGGTTTTTTTTCATTCCTTCAACTCCCGAGGCTCGGCTAAATTGCGCCAGGAAGTGGTTCATATTCCTGCGAATAAAAGTTAAGTGCGTTTTTATGTTTCTCAGGGAGGTCTCCGCGCGAAGAGGTACACTATATTCCGGGTCGCTCATTTCACCCCCACTCTCTCCGTAAGAATTCTAAGACCTAAATTTGACTCTTAAATTTATGCTCCCCACTAAAAAGTAAACTCGGCTATGAAAATTCCTTGAAGGACTCAACTCGAAACACGCTTTGCTTGGATTAAATTTTATTTATTTTTTGACGACTGAACAAATGCTGAGTGAAAACTGCGAAAAATCTTTCCAATCACTTGAACGCGGAGGTATATATCTTTCCACCATATTAATGCCGGATATGTCCTTCTGAGAATCTCATTTGGTACTCATTTCACTCTGCGGGTCATGGTCACTTAGACTTGGCCAGACCCTATGGACTGCCTTCACTTGGCGGACTAGCATGGTTTGTCCAAGGAAAATTAAGAATGTATTAAGGGAACCTATGCTTTGAGGAGAAAGAAGGTAATAGCTTTTATGTTTTCACAAGATCTCTTAAGGAAGATGATTAGCTTTAATCACTGGCTGGGATATGAAAGAAAGGAGTCATGAAGCCAAAATTTTGCTGGCATTTTTGGTGCTTTTCTTGCCAAAACTTGTGTTTACCGATTGCAATGGCCTTAGTTGAAATCGACTCAATTTTCTCGTATACTCAAGTGAATTTTCATTTGTAAGAAATCAACCTGCTGGTGGATGTCAGACACATTTCAACGACTGCTTAAGAGATAGCGGGAAGAAAAAATTAGAAAAAATACTAATTCTTCATGGCTTCGCAAATGGCTCCGCAACCATTGAGAGTCATGCTAGAAGGTATCATTTTCCATGCAATACATAGCTAACGAATGCCTTTAGTCTTCAAAACAAAACGCCTAACGTCCCGAGGAATTTCCCTCGAGTAAACAACTCAATAAAACCGACAACCTTGAAAGCAAAGCTGGCCACGTGATCGACTACTCGAAACATTACGAACTCTTCGATCCAACTTCTGGACAATTTTTCAGCCTCGGTGACGGCGGTGATTCGTTTACCAGCCAAACTAGAGGTCGTGGGTTTGAATCCCGCCCGGGAAGAATTTTCACTCTCTGGAGCATGGATGTTTGCATGGTTTATTGCAATTAATTGTGAGTGAGGACTTTATAATCCTATATGCACTATATCAATAAAGAATTATTTTACTGAACTCCTAAGTGAGGCAAAACATTGGCTTTTCGAAGAGCCTTTGGGAATGTTTCTATTACTAGCTAAGACTATATATAAAATAAATGGTTCAGATAAACAAACAATGTATAACGACAGTTCCTTACAGGGTTTATGCTCAGCATTTATTTTTCAGTAGAATTTCATCCATCATCGACTGCTGGCAAAGAGTGTTGCACAATATGTAAGCAACCTATGATATGGAGTTTCAAATGGAAGCCAAAAATTACAATAGCAATAAGGATGAAAAATCTATATCTGTTTTTCACTAAACTTTGATACTCTCTTTTTTATTTTTAATGACAAGGGGTTTCGAGAAATGGAAGATTCAATTTCAAGGAAGTCTCAAACATAATGGTTAATACAATACCGAGAAAACACCACGGCCTAAATGCAGCAAAAATTGCAAATATACACGCAGCCATTAAAAAATTGGTCATAACACCAATTTGTAAGCCGACTTAATGACATTAGCTTCGTTATTTTGGAGCTATGAACTGATTCGTGAACCCAGTAAAGAGGCACTATGCAATCAAATCCGGCTTAACAGGACGAGGGGTGATAATGTTTTAGCAGAAATACCTTTACGAAATATGACGGAATAATTTATGTAGAATGTACCAAAATTTTATTACCTATGCTCACTCACATCCTTTAATATGTATAGGTATACAAATAAATGAATATGGTCAAGGGAGAAATTGAGATTTTATAGTTTTAGATCAACCAAATATTTCCATGTAGTAGCGTAGTTGCCATCCATTAGTGGATGTTTGGTGGTCTTCACCCCCTGCCACACACCTTCGTGGTGGCTCGCAGGGTATTAAGTAGATGTAGATATACACTAAATAAGTAAAATAGTAGGAAATTGCGGCACTGGAAATAACAACATGAAAATCACATAAAACTATCTTTCAGACAAAAATATATTATGAAAATCCTTTAATCCTTTAATCCTTTACAGGTATTCGGAAAAGATCTTCTTTGCGCTTTCAAATGAGAACGGTGTTTCAGCAATTAGGAGATGAGTGACAACTGACCGTGACAATTTATGGCAGTGGCCCAAGTTCATAACGAGAATGACCGCAATATGTCAAGGGATAACCAGAACTAAATATAATATTCTTACGTATCTTACGGATCTTACGTAAATATTAAAACTTTTTTGTTATTTACAACAACTTTTTAGTTATTTCCTCAAACCTTTAACTTTGTCTTTTATGATGTTCAAACACCGTCAATGATTGGCCTCGAGTAAAGATGGTGAAGCTTTTTCCTAATCGGTTAGCGTATGGATAATACCACACATCGGTGCAAAAAGAAGATAACTAGTCACTAATCCTAAAAAGGCAGACAAATGTTAGCTTCATAACATGATCATTTTTCTCGATCCTATTTCAGAAGTTGATTTCAAGCAAATGGTACTGAAATTTCGTTTCATGTTTTTACTCAATAAATAATTTGCTCTTTCATACCCTTGGTTGGAGTAAATTATAGCAGTACAAAGTAACCTTAGGCCTTCATTGCTCCAAGTATTGCACAACTAGAACTACGATCTCGGGCGTACGAGAGAGACAAATTGCATGTCCGAGGTGAGAATCCAGAACACAGTTATGGATGGCCGGCGCGTTTCTGAAGTTGCTGCCAAGAACCGTAAGGTTTACTATTAACTAATCCGATCACTATGATCTCAATAAAATTTTCATTTTTCACAAGGAAATAGAATCTCCCAGCCAACATTGATGTGATATTATGTTTTACTGGTAGTCGCGTGATGTAAGTATAATAATACCAGTTCTAGTAACGCTGTAAAGGCGAGAATGAAGGGAGAATTCCAAATTAAAAAAGAACAAAAATTGATACAACCAATGTATTATTTTTAATACGGCATACACACAGGTAATAAATGCTAAAATCTGGACCCATATCATTTATCAAACTTCCTTAGGCCAAATAATGAAGCGAGTATTTATTTCATCTTCCAGCTAAGAGAATGGATTTTGAACTCTTGCTGCTTTACGGTAAATAACTGCACAACAATTCAGACCATGCTATATTTTATCTTTTAGGCATATTAGTTGAATTACAGAAGCTCTTTTTTTCATCATTAGCAATTTAGTTGTTTAAAAAAGTTGTTTAAAAATAATACAAATACATATGAATATCTACAAATTTGGCAATGGAATATGACACGCAATGGTCATGGTAGTCTATAGTAAATTTAGGGTAATTTTTTTATTGGATAATGGTTGTAGAGTTTGATAGACGGAACAAAAGTGATATGGATATTCGAGATATTACTACGGATATGAAATAATATATATCCTCATTGCAAACCTGATTTTTTACTTTGGGCATTCTATAGGGATTTAGAAAGATAAATAACAAATCTAAAAGATTGAGTCCGAGGTAATACAGTCATGAAAATTTCCCTTTTTTATAAATTCTGGAAATGAATTTTATGAGTAGTTTGAGAAAGCCAATATTACCAATAATACCCTACGGTAATAAACTCCGGTTTCTCCCTGAGTTTTTGAATCAGTCGGCTTTCAACGAGCTAGGTATTATGTTCACATCCGAAAATAATGGCAGAGTCCAAAGATTGTGGCTTGCCTTTTGCTGAAAAGCTGCCAAATTCAAGTTAATATTTCCTTATCGTGGGGGACAATTCTGCGCTGTCCGTAATGGTGCTCGGATAACGCAGGGGGAAGTGAGAAAAAATAAGCATGACTTTGTTATAACCCTGTCGTCTGAAGAAGAAAAACTCGAGGCGCTTAACAAAACCAAGTAAATCCATGGTCCTTCGTGACGATGGCCCCACACCGCTCGTGACGACGGGAGTCAGTCACTTGCTCATGCGCCCGAGATTAAAAACCGATAATCGTGGACAACGGTTCGGCGGTAAAAACTGGGAGTACTGGGGGGCAGAGGGCGCTGAAGACTGAAATCTGCGCGCGACTCAAAAGGGCGATCCTTTAAATACGATAGGCGCTATGTGCGACGATCATGCAAGTCATTCTCGATTAAACGCTGAAACGTGTCTCGGTTATTCTTCACGAGGCGCTCACAATTTCACATAAATTACGTTGAAGAGGAGGGGGAGACAAAAGAGTCCCATTAAAGCAATATTTGTGGCCAAAAATATAAACGATAAAACGCTAGGAGTGTGTCAGAGAAGAAAATCTTTCCGAAGATCTCGCCGCGAAATTTGACTCCTTTTATTTGTTTCGCTCAAAATAAACCACGGTTAGAACGGTAGCAGGTCAAACCAAAAGCCGTTCGTTTCCTAACCTTGTGTTCCCGGGTGAACATATGCTTCGTGTCTGAATCGGCCATCAAGAAAAGTTATTTTTAAGCTAAAATATGCCACTGTATAATGTGCAACACAAAAATTATACACGATGTGGAATTACAACGGAATGTTATTTTATTCAAGTTCCTAGTAGATCATAAAATTACCTCATAATAAAGGTTTTGGTAACAAATAAAACAATGATGTTAGGCAATAACTACCAGGAGATTTTTATTCTAGGATTCTTTAATTGCACCTTTGGATAGGCAAATACTTCAGATTTATTAATTGCCATCGCACAAAAACTTTCACGAGAGAAAAATTTATAAAACCAAAATAGTTCAAAAATATTAACATATACAAACGTATTTTAGTAAAGGAGATGAAAATACTCATGCAATATGATGCGATCTACTAAAGTAATCTTACCCTAAACTTTGAGGCATAATACATATCATTACGTGGTGTAGATGCATGATTGTACGATTAGTAGACATAAATACGGTTTATTTTTGTCCAAGATGAAAAAGCAACAACATTGGAGATACAAATGTCGGAGTTGGTAAGCGGCCTAGTAAACAAAAATAGATTATCCATACACAGAGCCATTAGACCACAATGTTTGTGATTACGTGTGCAAATTTACGTGGATCGGTACTTAAAATGCATGAATTCATTATTTGGGTCAATGTTTATCTATGGAGGAATATTTAAAATAAATAAGTCATTCAAATGAATGCGTGAATATGCCAGAGAAATGCACAAAGTCTAGGAAGCACGATGAATTGAGTGCCCGGTACGTAACTTTAGAAACGAAAAATAACGACGAAGAACGAATGTCTCTCATTTCTTACGCTTTCATTTGGTGGGGATGGAGAAATGTTGCCATCAATTTAAGGATGCAGCCACAGATCGCGAAGGGGCCTTCTTCAGAGGGTGCCAGGGAATAAACAGCGTCTATTCCCGGGGATATATCCCAACAAAAGACGGAAAATCCTTTTCACTTATAAAATAAATCCTTCCAGATGGATTGTGCTTATAAATTCTATGAAGCAGCCGTTCTTATGACACTCATAGGAGTACAAAAACTTCCTTCCACGAAACATGTCATGCTATTTCGAAGTGCTGGCTCCCTCTAACAATTTGTCTCGCATACATATAACGAAAAGGATGACCTGTCTGGTGCCATCAGCAATCCTCCCCAACTCCCGCGTGATGTATGTCATGCGGGTCCGGAGAATCGACTTCTTTCGTTCTTAAATCGCAAATGGTCTTCCGAGAGAAAAGGAATCACATCGATTGGATCGAAGATAGGACAAAAAAGAGCTACTCCTTCGCCACAGATGAATAAAAGGTTTTCTTTTCTTACGACACACACATTTTCCTTCCACTTGCCGGCAGGTTATGTAATTCTTATATCGGTGGTGTTCTGCTTCTTGACGGAACTCTTCCCTCATAAGTATCCCAGTCCTTCTAAATTCATAAGTTTTCGTTCCTTAAACCCACCTAAAATTGGGGGCTTTTCGGCATGTGGCCACACCGGGTTGACCTAATAGTAGGCCCGTTCCTCGAGGTCAAACTTGAGCTATTCGCGGCCAAATGGACTTCCTGTGGAGAGTAAACGTGACAGCTAAATGTCTGCTGTGTTAACAGTGAGTACCTATATTCCTCTCCTGTGGTTAACTCTCACGAAGGGTGACAGGGTACACAGAGCCAAATGCCATTACGGACGGGTGCAATGTGGTACATATTGTATGTCTTTGCACAAATGTTACTGAAACAATTAGAAATTCTAATGCTACGTCATTAATGTAAGTACGGGAGAAAATCATGAAGCTACTCCTCACTCCTTGAAAACGACTCATTCTCAGAGTTACCGGTCTATCTTTTGAATCAGACAGTTAAAATCTTTAAATTAGTTCATCAATCAGAAACTGACTAAATGGTGTCAAACAGTACTTGGTGAGTTAAACTCATCCATCGAGGCAGGAAAATTGCTCTGCAATGCTAAAATTTTCGGGATAACTCGTCCCGAAATGACAACCGTGATGTTTTAATTGTCTTCATTTCACTTAAACGCGTTCGTCGAGAGAGTTCAAATTAAAAATTTATTTTCCTCTCCGCTATCTATGAGCGCATTCGAAAACTTCGAGTTAAGCCCGCGTTGCACTTTGACGTTGAATAGACGGATTCGCAGGGGACCGACCCAATGCCCTCACTTTCCCTCAACCAGAGACAGCCTCAAGTGGCGAATTTAAAAAGTTCTCGCGAGCGCTTCCGACAAGCGTTCCCGCCCATATTTTACGGCGTCGTATAAGGTGTCAAATTTCTCAGCCCCATCATTCTTTTACGACGGCCAGAGTGATGCGCGGAGTTTATGCATGGGGCAGATAGTGTCCATTCTGCCCCAATAAAGACCATTGTCCGTCCTCCCGGGTTCTAAAGAATGTTGGACACCTTATGCCTCACACGAATGCTGAGTGGGAGAGAGGATTTCTGTTGCATGAGGATTCCTGGTAGGACGAGATGGGCACTCACCTCCAACATATTTTAGAAACTTCCCAACGTTTCCCTTCCACAACCTATACTATTAAATTATTGACATAAAGCAACGGTAACACTTCAGGACTCGTTTCATATTATCAAAAGAATTCTCTTTACACAATGCAATAGGCAGGGCTTTCATCCTGACAAGGACACATGCATAAAAGTTTTTGTTACACTAGATGATAAAAAGCAGAGTCCATACATCTAAATATATGTAAGTACATTTACGCAATACCCTGAAAGTCACCGCAAGGGTGGTTGGCAGGGGGTGAATATCATCAAACATGCACTATTGACATGCAAACAATGTACTACTTGTAAGCATGGTAGATAATAGGGTGACATGCAGCTAGATGATTAGTACCTACATGCTAGTAAAGGGACTGGTTACTAATACCTGCATCATGCACTACAGTCTACTTTAATGATATATCACACCTACCAATCCCTTTACTATGCTTCCGATTGTTTTCTCTTATAGTACGGGGGGAAATGTTATTTTGAATACATCGGTACGACAAACTATCACTATAATCTTATTTAAATGGTCGAATCTACCGTAGTACGCATGGGTTTTTAAAATGTATCAAATATGTTCGGTGAAGCTCACAGTTTTGAATTTCTGCAATATACTTAGTCTGTACTTCAGCCTACGATATGATAAGGATTCCCTACCTAATTCCACTATTACCTATGGTACACTACTTAACCTATCGTAACACGTTTTAACGAAACTAGCTTCTCTACCCTGCACACTGTCTAGCTCTCTGATCAAATTTAA
Source organism: Platycnemis pennipes (assembly GCA_933228895.1). Lineage (NCBI taxonomy): Eukaryota > Metazoa > Arthropoda > Insecta > Odonata > Platycnemididae > Platycnemis > Platycnemis pennipes. The sequence continues at coordinate 98,667,707 of OW121846.1, read as the reverse complement.
TTCATTCGGGTCTCATACAATGGCTGCATATTCAAGGGGAGCCTAACTAGTGAAAAGTAACATCTTTCCTTTGTCCTCTTGTCACATTTCCCGATTACCCTTTCAATAACCTAGCTTACTCTTGGATCGGCCGCTTTTTTTCAGGACGTGTTTTCCCCACGATAAATTTTTAGTGATTGCTACATCCAAGTACCCTATGGTTTCAAGACTTTTGACGGTCGTGTTGCTAACTGGATCGCTTTATCGAAGTATTCCCCTTAAAAAATAATCCTGTAAACAGATACCTACACATTTTTCAAAATAAGTTCTGTAATTTGTCGGACCACACTTGAATCGCAGGTAAATCATTGCTAAGCTGTTCCTTATCTTCTTCTTTTGTTATACCCCTGTACACTACCGCATCGTCTACAAAAAGTCTACGCTTTATATTAACTACGGAATCCAACTCGTTTATTTAAAAAATAAATAAAAGCGGGCCTAATGCGCTACCTTGGGCAAGTCTAAAAGTCATATTGATTGTGTCCAACATGATACCATCCATTTAAACCCCTCTGCTATCGCCCACATAGGAATTCCTTCATTCCATATAGGTATAGCGCGCTTATTTATACCAAAACTCTCTAACTTCAAGGTTAATTTATCATGTTCAACTTTATCGATTGCCTTTTTAAAATCTAAAAATATCCCATCAAATTCAGTACTGTTTTCGCCGTAGACTAAAATGTCGTGTACAAATGAATCAACAGATTAAAAATACAAATGAAAGTTACAATGCTAATTGTGTCTCCGAAGATTTACATTTCCGGAACCCATGTTGGCTGTTTATGGGTAAGTGCCCTTGTAGCGCCTTTTAAAACTGCACTTTCCCTTTAGTAGTTGACCAAAAGTACACATTACAAAAACGAAGCCGCTTCTTGGACCACATATATTTTGTGTATGCATTTACCTGCCCCTAACCTTCTTCTCTCTGGTGCGCACTTGCCACAAGACCCTCTTCAAATATAAGGTGGAATTTATTACTTCTCTCTCCATGTTTATCTTGTCTTTTAAATTCCACACAAGCCACAAAAACTTTTTTAACGAAGGCTGATGTGCACCGTTTTCCACCATATTTGTGGTTGTTTATGCATCTACTATTAAGTTATGTGACAAACCTAGGTTGGGTACACACATGAAGAAATAAAATAAGCAATACGATTTTCAAACATTTAGTGGAATCAGAGCTATAGTAAAAAATATTAAACATTAAGTAATTTTAATACCAGTAACTAATTACGTTTCTACAACATGAGGAGAAGACATCGATTTTTTAGCGTACCAACTGCTATGGAATAACCCTAATGATACGAACCGCAGGTATCCCTTGTTAGACATCATTTAGAATACGCTGCCAGAATGTAGAATCCTTACAAAAAAACTTTTTAAATAACGAACGGGAGCCTGTACGGCGAAAATCGGCGAGATTTGTAAAGAGACAGTACGATATTACAATAGCGTAACCAGTCTAATAGATGAACGAAAATGAGAATCTTTATCAGTCCGCAGATAGAATTACAGTCCATTACAGTCGTTCAGAAGCTTCTTCCATGTGATTTCCTCCGGCGAAAAATGTTTCCGGCGGACCCTTTGCCCAGGAGTGATAGCAAAATCTCTCCTAAGAAGGGCATTTGCCCATTTCCCCAAAATTACTTTCTTGGGCACTAAAATAATAGGACCATCTCCGGGTTAGTATCTTAACCCGACGCGCATACTGGTTCAATACAACGATTGCCTCCCACTGTTATAAATTAATCCTCGCAAAATAATTCCTTGAGTACTTGAAGTGAAACGAGTACTCCAAAGCTGCTTCTACTGACAATATTATAAAAAACACGGATCATATACGTGTCCACATCATTCAACGACGAAGTACTCTAGGGCGAGCTACAGTGCTGCCATCTACTCGAAGTTTCTTCTCGGCGACAATAGCGGTGACAAGGATAGCGGGAAGTGGCCAGTCCTGATTATTCTAAGTCCGTGGTAAACCCTAACTACCCAAATGCTCCATGATCAAACTGACTACTATGTTCTCAAATACCTCAAAAGAGATTCTTGTTAGAGAGATGGGTTTGTGGTTACTACGTTCTTCCTTATCTCCGCTTTTAAAAATGGGTGTAATGATAGGCACTTTCCAGTCCTTGGGTACTCGATTGGTTAATCATTGGCATATATGGCTGATTGATAACTACATTCCAAATTTTACTCTATAGACTGTTCTACGATCGTTTTCTTAAAATTATTTTTGTCGGAAAAATCTGCGGAAGCGCTACTGTCGTATCCCTGGAATAAATATTGGTTTAATAGTTCATTATCAAACTTTTATTTAATAAGCGTCGGTAAAAGTGATGACTTGGGGTAAATCTGTTTTAAATACAAAAGAAATGTTTTCAACCGTATTTTTCAATCTTAATTCTATATTTCCCGCGTCCAAAATCATTTATTACATTTAGCAATTTTAGGCTGATGGCTGACATTGTTTTCAAGAGATCAATGAAGCGGCAGGTTAGGCCTAGCATGCTTATATAAATCATATGTTTGCAAATATCTATTATGGTCGAAAAGTATCACAAATATAGGTTTTTAACGGGCCCATCTGTCGGAAATTCGCACGCTCACGAAGGAGAATTGAGCTGCAGAAAATGCATCGTTATATCAGTCTATTTTTGCATTCAGGAACACACGATTAGATTCGACGTTGAAATTCAATTTCAAAAGATAAAATTTAGTGAAGTTGCGCTACTTCTATCCCACCGTTGCATGGGATAAAAGACGAAGTGGTAGGTACAAGGAAGAAAAGGGTTTCGAGGAAATACTAAATGCTGTGAGAAAGTTTCGGGGTGCGTAACAAGAGGTAATGTAATTTTCATTATGGAATGGAGTCTTTGGAGACCGTAACAGTGTGAGGAGAAGGATAAGCACTCAAATGGAATGAAGGTTGCTTTAAGTTATAGCGACCTTAAGAAAGAAATGAGCGACTGTAATTAAAAGAAAGGCCCTTTAAAACTTGCCTATAGAATTGTTTTCAAAGTCCAGCTCAACCATGCAGACGACGGAACAATAAGAAAAGCAGTAATGCACCGAGCATCAATTTCGTTCGCAAATGAGAAATTAAGAGCACTCAGGAGGGGAGGGCCTGGGTCGATTCATACTTTTTCCCAGATGAAGGAGAGCTCTGAGAAGACTGGGTGGAGGAAATGAGCCGAAGAAACGAAACTTTGATGAAAATAGACCAAAACCATTAAAAATAAACTCGGAGAGAGGTTCTAAGTTGTGCGCGATGGGATCGGCCCGGGGATCGAGTCCTCAGATTATAGCGGGGGTCGTAGACCAGCAGCATGGTTCAAATTACAACCCGGGACGTAGAGGCCAGGAATCTGAGAGCCCTGAAGAATATTGGGGAGAAGGGGTCGTGTCTGGGGATGCATCAGGGAGTGAAGGAACGGTCTAGGCCAGGGTACGGGGGGAGTAATTAATAGGGCAGAGCAAAGAAGGATAATTAAAGCCCTGGAAATAGGCGACGGATATGATTGCAGCGACCGTTTCTCATCCGGAATGTAAAACGAGACTTCTTTCGCCGTGTTTTATTTCATCGGAGACCCGGAGAGGCTCTGGTTCGCTAACGCCATGGTAATATTTTTTGAGTTCAAAAACACCTATGAACATGGAAATTGTTGTGGGGTCTTCAGATACCTATGTTGTAGCCGGCGCAGATGATTACTCACCAACTAAACAACGCGCGCTAAACGATCAGATGGCTGATATGGAACTTGTGTTCATGGATCGCATTCCCTGGAGGCTCCCAATGGGACCGCGAGCTTTGTAGGCGGGAGTGACTTCCGCGAAATTTGAACCCGATCAAGGAAACTTTCATGCGTACCCCAACGACATACGCGGTGACAATTCAAATCCCCTTTGTTACCCTCGAAACCGGGCATAAATGGAGCGACGTAACCGCGGGTGGCGGGACTCTCTGGGGCTTCTCTTTTATTTTTGGTACGTCCCAAACGAGATCGAAATGGGGGTCCTGGCAGGGTAGGCGTGCTGGGTGGGAGCTGGTTTCCTTTGTCGCCCACCAAACTACCCTAAAACGAAAACCGACGGAGAAAATCCGCGAGAAAAACAACCGCTGGCAGCGGGATGAAACGGAGGGTGAATTTCCGCTCGCGGGAATTCGCGAATTACTCCTCAGAGGGATTTGTCAACACTAAATTCCGAGGAGCGTTGAAGAGTATGAGGGAAAGGCGACGACACAGAAGAAGGCGAGATCAAAGACGTAGAGCGATGCAGACGGTGGGCCGGAGTCTTCAGGGGCACTGGAGAGGGCCGGCGGGCTGGGGAATGTGATTGCGAGGGCGTGTTTATTCCGTGGGAGGGGCCTTTGTTTCCCATTGCCTCCCAAGCGTCCCGAGTCTCAGAGCACACTCTTATAAGGGGGGACGGTACAGTGGTGGTTTGTGGGAAGGTGACGGCTGTCGGGTATGTACCCTCTTTTCCCACCAACGCAATACACACCAGCCATCGAATGATCCTATCACATCAAAAAACGCAATTCAAGAGGAAGGACTCGGGGTTATTCACGCTCCTCCCTACTCAGCCTCTCAAACTTAAGTCGAGATTAGTTTGGAGTGCTCCGTGATTGTCCCCGTGGCGGTATGCGAGGGGTCGCAAGAGAGCATAAGGCCCCAGGGAGTGATTCCAGACTCCGGGGACCTTTGGCAAAATTTGCCGGCGACGCGCGGACGGAGTTTGGCCGGGAACTCGAGCGCCGGTGGCGCGGTAAAACCTTCCGCCCGGTTCCCGTCAACTCCGTTGTGAGCGATTTCAAGTCGTGAAACCGGCGCTGAGTGGAATTCCACGACTCCACGAGGACTTCCTTCTCTCATGTGACAAGACGTGGAACAATTTTTCTTTCCGGCCCAGATAAGTACAAGGGGGACGCGAAGAAAACACACTTGCGAAGGCATTCCTCCTTTCTGGTTGAGGCGAGACCCATACGCGGATTCCCTTTGTCCGGCCATGCGACCGACCAATTCTCCGAGAAGATTATCCTCCGAGGCTGAAAAGCCTTTCTTCCTGTCCGTGAAAAGATCTCCCATTCCCGACGACTATCCTTCCTCCTTGGTCTTTTAGGTAAGAACCCCCCCCCCCCCGCCCCTTCTTTCTTTTCCCTAGGAAGCGACACCCCCAGAAGGCAGCGGCCTCTTCGCTGGGATTTTCGGTAGGCCCGCCTTGAGCGGCCCGCGGCCTTTGGGAAGGAGGCGGCCGAGGCTCGCAGTAAGCGACCTCCCCGCTGCCCGCCACGGCGCTGCTCTCCTCGGTTCCCACACTCCGGAGGGCTCCAGGAAGCCCCGAGGAAAACGTGAAGAGATGGTGGGGGCCCCAAAAAACTAGGCTCGGAATATAAGCGAGAGAGAAGTGGAGACCAAATGTTAAAAGTTCGGGTTATTCGACAAGCGTCGTGATGGGGGCACGGGTAGGGCACTCTCCCGCTGAGCAATTTCATTAAGACCCCAGCGTCCCATTACAATTCAGTTCAATTGATTTCCATTTCCATCGTGCATACAACGGCAATTCAATGCAAAGAGGGACTTAATACTCTTTCGTTTTCACGGACTCGACTCATGACTGGCACGTCTCCTCATGGCAGTCTGGTTTCCATCATTTGAGCGCGACCGCGGGATTCGTTCTTTTCACATTTTCAAATTGAGTGACGTCGGCCCGGTGTTCAACAGAGCGAGGGTGCGAAAAGCACAAGAAACAGTCCTCTTGGCAAAAGGGAGACATCTCCGGGAAATCGGCAGTTCGAGGGATTCCGCTGTCTTGCGATTCGGCTCGGACGGTTCGGTGGGAAAATGCTTCCCATTCCTCAGAGCTAACGCAACGCGGTGATCACCGACGGAAGGGAAAATCAGATTGGGGGAGGGAAAAAACAGCTGAAGTGCCTCTTCCGCTCTTCCCAGTGCGTAAGCACAAGAGTGTGTCTATCCCCGCCCCCCACTGAGTACGCCCACACGAAGCTTATCGCGAGAATTAAAGAGGCCCGACCCCCTCAAAACGTAACCTTTTTCGGAATCCGACAGCCGACATTCCGAAAGAACTCTGCCCGGGAACGGGGGCACCTTCTTAGGGAGATACGCATCTACTCCGACAGGAAAGCACATCTTCACCTATTTCTGCCTTTCTCAATTCCGATCCAGAGCCGATTCCTCGAAAACAAAGGATAAGGCGGTATCCTTCCTTGAGCATACACGCGCTTGTGTATTTTTTTCCGTGCGGAAAAGAACCGGGGTGGGGGCACGTGGGATTTTCGCGGGTCCAAGAAAGCACATTCAAAATCCCCGAAATTTCCCACGCTGAGCTCGCGCAGCGGCGAACCGCCCATTGGTTTGACTTCGGCCGCCACGTCGCGGGCGAACCCCACTCCCGGTCCCAAGGCGGGCTCGAATCCGCACGCGACCGGAATGAATTGACGGACGAGGGTGATGGAAGGAGAGTGGAGGGGGGTGAGGAGACTATCGCGTTCGTGCAGATACATGTGACAGAGACGGGGGTCAGAAAAAAAACACTTGTCTTCTCGTTCCTCCCAACCTAGGGGCGAAGAGAGCTTTTCGCACGCCGACCCGTTTTTACGGAGTTGGAATCGATCAGACTGATGAAATACGACGATGCAATACGCATACCATCACGAAAAAGTTTTCGTGAATTAAACTTCAGACCAAGTTTACTTTGGCGCCCAAATCGGACACTCGATCCTCCGACCGTGTCGCGAAGGTGAAAAGTCTTGTACGCCCTTTGGTGGATAATGAGAAGAGAAAAGAAAATAGTTGGGAGTCGAAAGCTTAAAAATCTGCATGCGTTGGATGCTGCAACACGTAACCCTCTTGGTGCGCGTTGACGCGTCCGCGACAACAATGAGACGTGGATTGCGCGTGTCTTTTTTTCGCACGGAGAGAAGATCCAAGCTTCTGGCTCCCGAAACGGCCGGAAGTCTGACTTGTTTATTATTCACGCCCGCGGAGCCAAGGTGGACGAACGGGGGGAGATGAGCAGGGGGAGAAAAGAGTAAGGGCGAAGGAGAAAAGTCTTCCACGTACCTAAATTGCCATGATACTATCCGATCACCGCCGATAAGTCACTTTTCCCGGTGTGTCTGATGACAACTCTTCCTCATAGGAACACTTGCCAAAGACAATAGAGGAAGAACACTTGTTATGAGGAGGATGGACAGCCACACTTGGGGTAAAAAACTTCACTAAAACTTTTCCTCAGCCTCCCGCGCGGAAGATAAAAACAACTTATTCCCTTCGTCGCGGAAGGGGAGTGATCGTGAGTAACACTTTTTTGACTTCCTTCAAAATTGCGAGTAGGAAACGATGCACTGATCACAATTCCGTCCGGTCCCGAGGAACGGATCGCCCGCCGCCTTCGCCACCAGTTACCCCGAGTCACGCTGCGGCTCGCCGCCCAAACTCGGGACCGTCCCACGAGAGTCAGGAGCCGTCGATCTGGGCGACTGCGGTCCGAGACGCAGGAATAACTCCCTAGTCCGCCGTCGGCCGAACACTAACTGGTGATCCCCTCCAAGGCGGCGGTCACCCAACTTCCCCTTCCGCGCCGTACATCCATCCCCTCCCTTCCGCTCGCCTTCCCCTCCGCGCGCGCGTTGCCTCCCTCCCCGACGCCGCCTGATATCTTTATTACCCCCACTCCTCACCCCCCTCTATCTCTCCCCCCGCCGTCCACATGTAACCCTCCCTCCGCGCAACTCACTACTCTTCGACAACACCCCCCTAACAGCGAACACCCCCTTATCCCCCCACACCCTCGCTCGGCACACGAAGAGAGCCCTCGCATGCTCCTCTTCGACGCGCGGTCGAATGTGATTCTCTCTCTATCTCTGCGATTGCGTTCGATCCCGGCAGATCGGTGGAAATACACGTGTTACCGTCGACTTTTCTCCCTTCCGCTACCTATGCACGCACGCAAGGCCGGCGGTTAGACGGGCGTTTGTTTACTGTGCCCAGTGCCGCGCGGGCGAAACGCACTGAGACGGTTGTCGCACGGTTCTCGAAATCCCAGATTCTGACTTCGGAATTCGGTCCGTCCCCACATCGAGATGGACTGAACTTGAAGGTTGCTCTCGTTCCAATGCAGCAGATTCATTATCGCAGACATGTGTCACACCGAGTGTATGCTTAGCAGGACAAAGAATGTCTGACAAGCACACACAAGGAAGGCAAAAATAGCAGTAAACATGTAAAGTTTTCTACATTCAATATGGTCCGGGAAATTACGAGAAAGAAAAAAGAAAACTGGACATGTGACACTGCCATATCGCATTATTTAAAGAAATGGAGTTTCTAGAGTTTATCTACAGTTGTATTCCCCTCTTACAATATTTTTGAGTAGTATACGTTTCAAAACCGTGCACGAAAAGAAATGTTCCTTGCGTCCCAAATGATATTTTGTACTTCATTAGGAATACAATGAAAATAGGTTTCGATCTTAGTATGATACACAGCGCGTTTTATTTCCTTTTGTTAAATAGTTAACCGTGGCCCAATTGCAAATAAACCCAATATTACAAAAAATATGCAAAAGTGTAGGGGAATACCACTGGCTGTAGCCGCTCCAAAAGTTGGCAATTTGAAATTAATGATGAAGAAAAATGGAACCGCAAGTAGGTAAGTAAATCTCTCTAATGGCCGCTTTAAACGATACAATTTTTTGCACAATTTCTTGAACAAACGTTTTAATAAATTGAACGAAATTTTGTGAAAACGATTGTCTGAATGGAATTAGAACAGGTTCAATTTTCCATACAGTCATTCAGGCCTCCGCACAAGCGTTTGCACAATTTGCCGCTTTGCACGGCACAGTTTCCTCATACAAGCGTTTGTACAAAAAAATCTATGTTGTTAAGCGGCCTTAAGACACAGTATTCTGGTGCAATCTAGAATTCTCTGACCCGGGAAAATACTTTTTTGACTCGATCGTTTTAAGTAAAGTGCAAAAAGGAAATTCAGAATGAAATTATCGATCACTGAGCTGCTATTAACCAACAGTTACCTGCGATTAATATAATGAAATATTTGCCGTAATATTATTAATGAAACGTAAATTTCTTATTTTGTATAAAAGCTACAATGCTGTATTTAGCTACAGCCAAGTTATGCGTTTCTCTTGCTCTGAACAACGCAAGGAGGGATATACATATCATATGTACGCACACTTATGTTATAATGCATATTTAATAAGCGTATTAATCACCGTTGACCAATTCTATAACACCCAATGATAGTCCAAGGAGAGCGCCAAATGTATTCACTTATAGGTATTTCAGTACCCAAGTGAGTACCCGACGAATACATGAGTACTTAGATGGGTACATGAATACCGCGATGACTTGGTGGCTACCCTAATGAGTGCAAGGACGATTACCTGAACGCCTGAGCGAATACTTGAAAACCTAGTTAAATACTCCTGAATACGAGCACCCGAATGAATACCCCGGCGAGTACCTGAGTACTCACCTCGGTGACCTCCGCTGTTTACATTCAACCGCTAAGGTACGCTCGATTCTCACATGGTTATCTTCTAGACTCATAGCCTCGAGAACTAGAAATTCTCAAGGAAGCAAATGAATGGGAGGTTTTCGGGATAACTATTGGACCACCTCGAGGGAAGGGGGAAGGACGTTCCCAAATGGCATGAAGAGCCGAATTCTCCTTTCCTCCGTGCCCTTCTGGAGGATTGCTAGACATAACACATGGGTAGATTCTCGTATTACCGTCAATTTTCATGAGCCAGGAGTAGCAAGTCTAAGGAAAGCCGGAATGATAATACCAATGCATAATATACGTATATACTATTTTGGTAATGGAGATTCCAAATAAGGAAACACTTTTCTTTGCTGTTGCGCCTGGAGTTGCCTTCGATAAAAAAGATATTATGTTTACTCCTAACTTTGCAGTCGATGGAAGATATTCAATATCCTAAGTGGTTTACATTGTTTTATAATCCAAAAAGGAATATTAAGTCCCTGGGGTAGTAGAAAATCATGATATAGATGAATGAACTAGGTTGTCATTGACCCCTTTCAAAGGTTTCATTTAAATCACCGACAGAATTTACATTCCACAATATGCAACTCACATTAGTGACAATTAACTGAAGGTCATTTTTATTCCGATGGCTAGAAAGCTTCGGTTGGACCGCAGAAAAGGTATTTCGTTCTTACGTTACCTGAACTACCTAACTCACACGTAACTGTGGGAAAAATTGCAGTAGATTTTTGTGAAATTTTTACTTACGTATCTAGCTGCTTCTACCATTTTTTGTGATCGGGTGTTAGGAAGATAATGTTCTCCATTATGTATCTTGAAGTTGTAACGTAAAGTGCTTCTAAGTAACCAGATGTCATGTATCTTATTTCAATTACTACACGTCTCTCCTAGTATTTACCTATATATGTTTAAGTTAATTTTGATCTCACAATTAGTATAGTTATCAAGAGCGTTCCATTTTCTTGAATCGTGTATCTTATTTCTTTTATTAAATTGAAATTATTCACTTGCTGATGAAATATCCCTGAAGAAATTGTGGCTTTATATATTTACTATAATATTAATACATGTACCAGGGATCATATAATCATAAGAAATTTAGGAAGTTTATGAATTTAAAAGTTAAAATAGAACTGAAGTGTTTTGAGAGTTTAAGAACAGTGAAACGGATTTTAGGAAGAATCCATTGCAGATGTACACTTGCGCACACTTAATAATAATAATAATATAATACACTTGCATATTTAAATTTGTCTGCCTTGGAACTATCTTACATGGCTGAGAAAACTGTTCTGAAGAATTGTTTGAACTGAACATACCCTCCTACGAGCAACCATCCAGGAGATGGTTATAAAAACTATTGGAAGGCACAAAAAATTGTGTAAGGCTAGGTGATATTGCGTGAATACTTCTTTAATTACAGACATATGGATGTAATTGAAAGAATTGGTCCTTATGAACTGCTCTAAAATTAGTGAAAATTTCGAGATTAAGAATTATTTGGGATGCAACCACTGACACAAAAAATTCATCTCTTCAAATATAGGATTCGCTGCTGTGGAAGCTTTGATGGAAGTAGATTATCATAGCAAAAAAACGCAGTCTCTCCATGGCGTAAACATCCATCCAACGTGAAAAATATGGATAAGATACATTCGTGAGTGCACGTTGTGGATTTTGTTACAAGGCATTGTTAAACTTGACAATTTTAAGAATTGCCTTTAACACGCTTGGATGGATTCGTACTTAGAGGCTATGCATTATTTTAAAAGCGATTGAAATTCAGTATAAAATATCCTAAAAATGCAGTGAATTTAAATTTTTTTTCTTTTCAATTACGTATTTGGTTTATTTTTCCATACGGTTCTCAGACTTTAAGCAAATAAAAATATTCTTAAAACATGTACCTCACATCCAAATCGCCCAGAGAGAGAGAGAGAGGAACAGAGGACAATTGAATTTATGTCTATGGGGATTATAATTCCTTGAAGCAGTCTATAATAGATCTTGACAAATCTTCGTGAAATTATGGAAGTAATGTGCCATTAAAAATAGTTCCGCCGTCAGGTACAATAGAGAGGTTTTTAGGATAACAAAAGACCAGCTACAAAATCTCATAAGCTTAATATACCCTACTAGTTTGACGAAGGAACAGTAAAAAATTGAAACGGAACAACTGAAACATCAAATGAAAAGAGTCTTATACTTCCTCATTTTTTGTTAGAAAAATTCTAAATATTTTATTCAGTTAGCACATTCTACACGACTTTTATGTACTCATTTATTTAAAGATGATCTTATTATATTTCCAGTAACAAATGGTCCTCCTTCTGGCACCATTCTTAGAATGACTTCCCCAGCGTTTGGCAAAATAAGAATTTGATGTTCCTGCATTATGATTAAGATAAAAATTACCAATCATAATTACACAACACCTCTTCTTGTTTTGTAGCATTAGAAGAAAACTCTTTTTTGAAAAATCTGGCCTTTGCTCCTAGACTTCCTTAGACTTACCTTTTCATTTACATCTACATATACATAATACCCTGCAAGCCACCATAAAGGTGTGTGGCAGGGGGTTAACTCTCACCTAACATGCACTACATATCATGCATAAAAAAGGATTAGACCTTTTCTCCTATTTAGGGCGCTGAAGGAACGATAGCAAAAAACGAAGCATCTACTTAGGCGTTACATCTTGCAAACCTCTAGAAGAGCACGGGAGAAAGGAGAATTCGGCTCTTTATGCTATTTGGGTAACGTCCTTCCCCCTTCCTTCGAGGTGGTCCAATAGTTATCCCGAAAACTTCCCATTCATCTGTTTCCCTGATAATTCCGAGTTCTCGAGGCTATGAGTCTAATAGTTAACCATGTGAGAATCGTCAGTAACTTAGTGGTTGAATGTAAACAGTGGTAGTCACCGAGGTGAGTACTCGGATACTCGCCGGGGTATTCATTTGGGTGCTCGTATTCAGGAGTATTTAACTAGGTATTCAAGTATTCGCTTAGACGCTGAGGTAGTCGTCCTTGCATTCATTCGGGTACTCATCCAGTCATCTAAGTATTCATGAACTCATTCAGGTACCCATATTCATTTGGGTACTCAAATACCTATGAGTGAATACATTTGGCGCACTCCTAGGCAAACCCAAACTCGAAGCAGTGACGCCATGACTGGACTCGGGCACTCTGGGGCAGCGAAGGAATCATTGTTAGTCAACGGCATTTGGCAGTAGCTCTGGGCTGGCGGACTCGTAATCTGCAGCTCCACGATTGTCTGACCCGATCGGATGGGAATTCATTTTCTTCCCGCCGACTCTGCCCACAGGCGACTTGCGAGATTCGATCGAATGAACATCCTGAGGCTTGTAATGCTCCACCCACTGTGTTTACGAGCTCAGTGTGAGCGCGGGTATCAAAGTTGTGGCAGCTGATACGTTAACCCTCTTTCTCAATCCACTGAGGGAGCAGTTTTCAGTGGAATTTTCATGTTATCGATTACGGAAACATGCCTCAAGGTTCTCAATCGGCGCCGTGAAAAACTTCCCCATCCAATTATTTTAAATACTCCTCACAGTAAAGCGGATAGCTGAGCGTACACTTTAAGTCCAATTTATGCCAGTCAATCGGCGATCTATTCTATTTGAGCATGGTAGAAGTCTAGGGTGATAATTTTGATGCTCTCCTTGGAAAAGTTGAGGAACACGCTGCATTAAAGGAATGTTCAATTCCAAGCTAGAAAGATTCACTCTTTAGGTTGATTGAGGGTTATAAATTGATTTCGCAAGTTTAAGCGCAAATATTTGTGAATACCTTGTTAATTAATGAATGCGCTAGCTAATTGGCACGTTCTACATGATACAAATTTGTTAATTATAGCCGTTAGTGATGGCACAAATTGAAATAATAATCATTTCGCACATTTGCATATGTGCTCATTATTAGGGTACTATCTAGATTACTAATAATGAGGATTTCCAAGTACGTCCCACAGTCTAAAAATTAAATCGAAAAATTATTTATCTCAATAAACAATGGCGATATGATAGCGTTACGAATGCACAGCATTAGTACATACCTTGAGGCACCCATTCATAGGGGATACTTCTCATTTATATAAAAATGTTCTGGTATTCTTTAACTTACGACAAAAGTGTGTGAATTTTATCAGACCTCAGAGAATACCAAGATTCGTCCATGCGATTGGAGCATGTTTTTCTGCGTTATGTTGATAGCAATAATTAATAGATATGCAAGTAAATCATGTCATAACCCTTTTGGACTCAAAGCGCTTTCTATTTGTGGCATCCATTTTTGAAAACGTGGGCACAAGTTTCATTGTCATATATCATATTTTTCAAAATGTTCTCTTATTCATTTTGTTTGACACTATTTTGGCAAAAGAATTAAACCTTTTTTGCATCAAAGTAACGATGCTTCATCATTTGCGATTTTTCCTTCCCGAGGACAAATTTTAAAACCAGAAATTGATATTAGCGGAAGGCCCTTGGAAGCTGAGGTCGTTTGCGACATTTTAGGCTCTTAGGGATAACCTTGGGAACCAAGAGCGGTGAAAAAACCGTAACATTTTATTTTTAACTGCTGTTAACACTCCAACTATCCAACATTGGTTTTATTTTTGTGATTCACTGTTTTTTTTAAATTTTTTATCACTTCTGACATATATTGCACATCCACCAATACGACTATTATTTGATGTTACATTAATCACCTTGTAAACTTTTATGTTTAACTCTTTTCCTTCAATGTTTGCGGTAACATGTATTTCAAAACTGTCGATACCTATTTAAACCAAGGCATGCGTAAAACACTCGCCCAGATACACTCACGAAATGGCTTTTAACGTGGCTACTGAACTAAATTAAGGTACAAGAATAGTTCACGCAATATTCCAGGCCAATACATCTACATATACGCGATACTCTGCAAGCCACCGCGAGGGTGTGTGGCAGGGGGTGAATATCACCAATATACTCAAGGAATACAGCTAGGCAGCATTGTCCATATCCCTTGTATCCGGTATTCCGTGAAATATGGAAGCATTACTACTATTTACTTCACCCTGGACGAGGAATAAAATGGAATACCGTAGGAATATGGAAGGAATAAGGATAAATACCTTTAAATAAAAGATAAATACCAATAATTATGTTGCCATTTACCTCGGGATTACAGTTAAAACAAGGAAAAAATTACATAACATGTTAACGTGACAACGATTGTCACGTTACTGAAATAGAGTAAAGAAACTCTTCCTGGCTAAGGCTCTAGGAATGAAGGAGAAGTAAATGTACTTTTTATTTTACTGTGCTGCAATCATTTATAATAATGCCAATATATTGCTAAAAAGGGCTAAACAATTAAATAAAAGAAAATTTTGATGAATAACGAAAATATGCCATGCATTAGCACTTTATGTCTAACGGATAAAGGAATTTTCTCTATTTTCGTACAAAATAACTCATTACAGCTTTTAAATTCCAGGAAAAAATCAATCACAGGCAATAATGCAGTATTCCAAATAATATAAAATGGATGCAACGTCATTACAAGAAAGCAAGATCATGTCACAATTGTAAAAACTGACGTTTACGATGCTATAAATGAGCCTAGCTATTTTTCCCAAAGGTTATTTTATAGTTTTTATTCTCGCTGTTAAATGGTTAATCAGAAATAGATCAACGTTTTAAAAATTTCGTCCCTCTTTCACTGACAAATGTCTAGAATTTGACTTTGAGGATCATATTCCTCTTACGCTGACAGTGATGCATAGCGACATCAGAGAACGCAAGGCCGGAAGCATTCGAAATTCAGTGTTACCGGAGACTAATGAAGATTAAATGAATGGAACGAATTGCAAAGTAATAAGTCCTAAGATGACTGAGTGGATTAAGGTGTTTTGAAAAGTATTAAAAGAAGAAGGGTGAAAATTTTGGCGAAATTGGGTAGGATTAATAATAGTAGAATAGTGACAAAACAATTAAGCAATAGGAAATATTTTCGCGGAAATGTGTTGATGAGCGTTGAAAAAGATCAAAATAATCGCTGACCACCACGGAGTATAATGTTTTTCGGACACAGGAAAATATTATACGACATATCTCTGGAATTTCAGAGGTTTTTAGGATTCGGCATGCATCATGGGAAATATGGGTTGGCGTATATCGGTTATGAGGAGAGGAATGGTACGATACGATGTCATTCGAATCACAATCTGTGGGCAGCGTTTTGTTTTTCTCCCGTTGTTGTAGTAAAATCCCACTACTGAGATGCCAGGCTAGTTATTGAGCGAAGGAAGACAATTAACCGTCTTCAATATTACAATTCCTCGTTTACTAAGGGGGAAAGTATCTGGCGAACAACTTGTTCCTCCAGTCGAGGAGGTCGACGCACTTGGAGCGATGATAATGTCTTAGACAAGCTCAGCTGTTCTCAGCCGTTGGAAGGCGCATACTCATCATAAAAATTACTACAAGCCGTGTTGAATTCCTTATTTCGGTCCCACACTGCTTCCCCCTCACCACCATCTATGTCCACTTCTAATTGGATCAACGATGTGAGAGGCCTGCTAGCTCGGCATCGCCACTTTGTTACCCCTCCCGCCTTTCCTCACCACGGGAACATTCCATCCAAGCCGAGCGATATCCGCTGCAATAACGAGAGCACAATCAATATTTTCTCCTGCACATTGTTGGCCTCAAGTAATTTTAATTTTCGCGTGGAACAAGGTGACGGCATGTAGAAAGCAGCCAGCGGGAGCCGTTCGATGCCGTTGATGTTTTTTCCTTGCAACCGACCTCTTTCTAACAAGACATCAGGGTTTGGAAGGGACGTTGTTTACAGTTGTTTCCCCTAATGAACGTGATGCGTCAATCAGGGTTGAACATCCGAGGAACTCACTGAGAACATGAAAAAGAAACTTGCTAAAAAAATGAATTGATCGCGGAAGAAATCGCCTCTACCAATAAACCTCACGCATGACTTACGTGGTTACCACTTCCGGTGGCTTGGAGCTATTTCCATGACTATTATTCATTATTCGATTTTATTATTCACAAAGCGATGTTTTGAAGTAGAAATTAGAGATTGGATTAGTTTCCGGAAAATATTGATGATTCACAACTGCGTCTCGTGGGATATCCTTGACTAATGGAAAGATTTCGTGAACAAAAAAGGGGAAAGAGGTTCTTTGTAAAGCAGGTCATGAACTTATACATTGTTCATGAACTTAATTTTTGCACTGCTCTGGTAATTTTCCTGTCGCGAGATCGCAGCACCACTAAAATAATGCCAAGATTTGACATTTCCTGCTATGTATTTGCATCCAGAAAGATAACAAAAACTAATGCCTTAGGAAACCAGATTACAGAATCAGAATAAATAGCTTTGGGGCCACGATGGTGACACCAGCTTTGTTGCAAAATTTTTATTGCAAAATTGAAAATTATATTCGCTAATAAATCCGAATAATAGGATTGAAAGGATTTATTTAACCGAACGAACATGGCAATAGCCATGAAATCTCTAGAAAAGTTATCATATTATTGCCCCGACCTTTATCGCAACAGCTTCATTTTACTACATGCCTTAATCTACCTTACGTTGCTGGCTCTGCATTCCAGGTGACTTCAATCCTCCTGCAATTAACTTTAGTCTTTATGAAATGAAGGATTCGAGAAAGGTGAGTGTGGTGTCGTCTGGATATTCTAAGATTTAAAAAGGGAATGAAAAGACTGTCAAGTATTAACAATGAAACAAGATAGCACTTTTTCAATAACTTTTTGAAAAAGTGGTGGAAAATAAACCAAAAGTGGTCGCTTATCATCCTTTTTGATAGTTTATAGGATCTATCCTCATGGACAATTGATACTTTGAACTTCATGTCGTCCACGAGGTCATGATTGTGAATGGCATCTAGCTCGTAAAAATTGTCTTTAGGATGAAGAGCCTTGGGCTTCGGAGGAGTCTGTGCTTAGACCGGCCAGAAAACTGTTCGTACTTCAATTCACAGTCCCGAAAAACTTTTTATTCTGGAAATTTTCAACGTAAAGTAATTCAATTACCACAAGTAAAAAATAACAGTATTCTGAGCAGATGTCCTCCTTCCATTTCAAGAACCCCAAAATTATTCTACCCTTATTTAAACCATCTTAATAGATAATGGTTGGCGACGAATTAAAAATGTTGTGTGACTTATATGTGGGAGACTGTAAACGCTAAAAAATTCATAAGAAAATAAGTTTTCAGCTTGGGGGCTTGGAAAAATGATTTTTGTAGACATTGATAGAGATTTCTGGAGTTTACCAAGCTATTTTGCTATTAAATCGTGTTTTCATATAATCTACGTTCCAATAGAAGTTCCCGGGGTAATATAAGGAGTTCAAGCAAAAAAGAGCACTACTTCAGAATTATGGTGTGATTAGTACGATTTATTCCTTCAAGTTTAATCTCCAGGGTGTAGCCTGTCCTACTTTACATGGCACAATTTACTCGATCAGGGTATCGTAAGTATGAAGCTATGGCGCTGGAATAGATACAAGGAATGCGAAACTTCAGTTAATACTAGGGTTCTCAAATCATTTTAATAAGCCTCAAGGGAAACTTTGCTTTTCGAAACAGCACGTTAAGCTATGAATGAAAAACTGGGAAAGGGCTAAAATCTATGGAAACTACAAATGGGTTCGTTAAAAATATAAATTTGAAGAGCCATTTTGGGTCAATTACTGAGCGATATCATATACTATTCACCGAAGTCCAAAGGATGAAAAACTAACTAATAAAAACTACTCACTTTGTAATGATGGTGGAGGCTATTCGGGTTCTCCACCGGGTCAAACTCTGCATTTCTGCCGACGATCTCTTTTCACTCACTTTGTAATCATGGAAACCTCCGTAGCGGTAATCAATTGATTATTTAGAGAAACCTGTAATATCAACGTAAAATATCACCAAGCCATAGGTTGAGAAATTTTTCATAATTAGTATCATAATACACAGGAATAAAAAAATGATTTTTAATATTCTTGAGACTGAATGCATGATTTGGAACGTGTACAAGATGGTCCACAAAGTAAAAATATGAAAGACTTAAAACACAATGAAGAAGCTAGGAGTTTTTGGGTGAGGAAAATAAAATAGCACAATGAAATGATAAAAAAATCCAAAAAAGAACATAGATGAGTGATGTACGAGTAGGGAATATATAGGTTTCGAATTACAACATTTGTAATCATGACATATATCACAAGACATGATGTCTAATTAGAGAAATATTTTATTTCGCAAAATGCTTTTGGCATAGAATGAAAGAGAATGTATAAGATCATTGGGATTCAGGTAATGCAATGAAATGAGATTTAAAAGGAAAGAGAGAAAAATTTCGATGAAAGACGGGATGCACTGCAACGTTTGAATATACGGCGCGGTTGCACCCATACCCTTCCTTTTCTCTGGTTTTCTAGTTGACCGTGCAAGTCGCCCCTAACGAAGTAGGGGTCAAGAATGCTGTATAAAGGACGGTGATTTCCTTTCTCAACCTCGTTGCCACTGGCATCCAAGTAAAGAAGTTTCATCTTTGGCCACAGGCGACGCTGCATTCCAGGTTGAGGTAAAGCTCTGTATTTAGAAAGTACAAGAATCAGTGAGTATCAATAAAGCATCCACCATGTTTCATCATCTTCATGATAGTATTACTTACCCATTATTAAGCAAAGAACACGTCAAAAATAATCATATTCGGATCTGATATAAACATGAAACTGACTACGTTTAATTCCAAGTAAGAATACTCAACGATAGAAACACTTACTTATAATCAAGCAATGGGTTTACCTCAAAGCGAATCGTATTCGTATCTGATAAGAACATGAAACTGTTTACATTTAATTCCAGATAAGTATTCAGTCACAAACTTCTCATCATTGAAATCCACAAATGTAAACAAACTCTAATAGTGTCATATGGTTATTATATCCATTTCTATAACAGTACCTGTAAATATTTTTAAAAGAACAGTGAGTATCAATCAAGCATACCCCAATACACCATGATTCAACATCAACGATTGAAACACCTACCCATTATTAAGCAATGAGTTCACCTCCAAGGGAATTGTGTTCGGTTCAGATAAGATCATGAAACTGACTACATGTAATTCCAGATAAGTATACAGTCACAAAATTCTCATCATTGAACACCACAAATGTAAAAAAACTTCATCAGTGTTATATAGTTATTATATCCGTTTCTCCGAAACCACATCCAACACTGCCACATACTATTGTATACTTTTAGGTAGAAGTGTCTGCAAATATTTGTAAAAGTACAGGGAGATTGAATAAAGCATTCACCATGTTTTACCACCTTAAATGTAGAAACACCACCATATAGTACCTACTCGCATGCACTTATCAGAGGCAAACACACTAAAATCAGTGGCGGATTTAGGGGGGGGGGGGGTTACAGGGGTCATGACCCCCCTCCCCAAATTTTATCAAATATTTTTAATTTTATTAGTTTAATAGTTTTTGTATCCTTGTAAAGGATTAAAGGGAGAGTATATGCAAATGCATGGCTACAAGTCCCAAACGTGAGAGAAGTTTGAGTTGCATTTATCGTAGAGCGTTGTACTCCCTACTGTAAAAACAAGCTCAAAAATAAAATAAGCTGTGTCCTAACCTGTTAGGCATTAGGGAGCATGGATTTGGGTGCCTAAAATTTAGCTGGCTAACCCAAAAGGAAGCAAGAATTGGGACATCCTTACACAGGCATTGCCATCTGCTGGGATGGAAACCGATGAAAAACAAGAAAATGTGTAAGGGATGACAAAAGATGTACAAAATCTTACACAATCCATATTAACTTTCTCATGCCATTGTGTATAGACAGAATTTAATTTGAGTTTAGGGTACCGTAGATTAGCATCTTGTCATATTTTCCGCAATTTAGATAATATATTTATTTTAATGAAGAACTAGTCGGCCTTCTCTTACTTCTGAATGAATCTCTTCGTCATGTCACTACTCCCTATAACGATTTTTTATTGTGATAAACGAATCAACACGACTAATTATAAAAATATCAACAAACTTTCAGCCAAAATACTTTCTCTCGTTGGTAGCCATCTTCATCGAGTCCATTGCTCTCGCTTTGAACGCTTTGAACCATGGGAAAAGGATGCACTCGTCGATGCCCAAATCTGGCGGCTGAGAAAGGTACCTAAATCCGCTCCCTTATGAAGCCTAACGAGTTGGGACACTCTTCCAAGATGGCGTCCTCCCTAAATTCTGGAATGATACCTATCTGGTGAACTGGGACACAGCTATAAAGCCCGCATAGTCGGAAGTGCCTCAGTACTTTCGGCAATGTTCGGCAATTTCCTATGTCTCGTGATAAGCGCGTGGAGCTCGACTGACAGACAAGTGAGACCAGGAGCGTATCCAGGGGGGTTAACCCCCCCCCTGAAATTTTTCATCGGCGAGGAAAAAGAGAAAATAAGGGAGGATGAGAGGAAGGCTAGCCCCAAGCAGCGTCGTATGGCAGTTATACGTCGGCCTAATGTCATTTTGACGTCACCAATGTCGTTTTAACATCGGCTGATAATTACGATATAAAAATGACACATAGGTAAATGATACCTTTCTCCGATGTAAAATTGATATCGTCTATCGTATCTTAAATTGATATTTAATATATATCGTTTTCTGATGCAAAGATGATGTCAGCTGAGCTGAGTAATAAAGGGCATGAAAATTATCATATTTTTTTGGTCGCTGGATTTTATAATTTTGAGAAATCACATTTTTCCCCCTACGCCAGAGAGAAGAAAGTCAAAAATTTGTGATTGGTCAGAACATCAGAAACAATTTGGAGACCTACATATAAAATAAGAAATATGACTATTTAAGGTTCGATAACACAGAAAGAAAAAACACAAGCCTGCATTATCATGTTTCGCTTCCACTCCATATCGCTTGAATCTTCAGAATTAGTAAGGATTCGATGTTTGCTTACAAATTGCCATTCACGCGGCAGGCTTGGAATATCCTACATTTACCGCCAAGCACGGCTTTAGCGCTGGATGGGGTTCACCTTTGGTCGTAGCTTCTTTGAAGCCCTTTCTCCCTTGCATTGCCATTCTTGATGGACCGCGAGGGCTCAATATCTAGTACCTTGAACCTCGGTAAAATTGCCATGCAAATTAGGTATCCTGGGTAGCGTAATGGTCTGAGCAGCCAAAGGTCTGTGGTTCCATTCTCGGTCCAGGTGAATTTTTTCGCATAGCAATAAAACCCCCCACACTCCAATAACTTCAACAGAAAACTAGTTTAAAATATTTTTTTACAATGATAACGATTAAAGTTACGTATCTTCCAGTAAGGGAAGTTAGGTCAGGAGTAAAGTAGGTGTCTTATTACCCTTTCGCCTTTCGTTAAGAGTAAGCTAATGCCGACACCGAGTTTCTCTCCACCCTTCCTCCGTTTACTGTAAACTCCTACCATTACCCAATTACCTATCTATCGTAACCAGTCTATTAAATGAATTGAAATGGGAATCATTGTCAGATCGCAGGTTGAAATTTAGACTTAACCCGGCGTTACTCGCGCGGGGTGCCCTGAACACCCCACCGTGTTTTTTATTGTATAATTTTTTTATTCCTTATGTAATTGACCTCTCCTCTTCTGTAGCTGGAATGTGATATGTTATCTTTCTTTTAACACCAACAATTACAGGTATACATTGTAAACAACCTGCGTAGTAGCCTCAAAAAGGGATAATGTTCTAGCCATTCAATTTCCTACGACCAATGCTTACTCCATACCTCATTGTTTTTGGTTGCAACTTTGTAACTGTGCAGTTTATGTTACAATATAACATGCGTTCTTGTATTTTATCTTTATCTGCTGGAGGACGCCTCTCAAATCATTCTGTATATTCTCGCTCACGGCGTTACTCGCGCGGGGTGTCCTGAACACCCCAATTGACTCCGCGCCGTAGACTCCTCGGCATGTGCTTTATGTGAGGTAGGTTTTTCTTGGTTTTATCCTATCATTGAATAATATTGATGAAATAGTTATTATATTCATGTTTTAGCTCGATCCGATTGCGTACAATTCCGAAAATATTATTTTTCCAATCTCCATGTTACTATACATAACTTCATTACGAGTGTAGTATATCGCCTAGTAGGTAAGCACGTACTTTTATGGTTTACAACTTTGCAAGGTATAACTTTAGGTTAGGCATATCGTTATGTACAAATATTCAAATTCAAAAAGTAGGTGTGAATTATTCGCGTGCGAGTGATGCCAGACCCACTGATGAGGGAGAAATTGAATGTTTCATAGGGCGTCTGCTCTTCACGGGAACAAATAGATCTGGGCGAAAAAATATAAAGGAGATATAGGATCAAGATGGCTTGGGTGTTGACATATTTTACGTGTCCATGAATTATCAAAGATTCCGTTTTCTTTTGCAGTGGCTCAGATTTGATGATATAAACAGAAGGGCAGAAAGAAAAATGATAGGCAAATTAGGCCCAATTCGACAAATTTTTCAAATGCTGGTGAGAAAGTTTCAGGATAACTATGCCATATCTTAGTACATAACGGTAGACGAGCAATTAGTCGGCTTTAGGGGAAGATATTCATTCAGGCAATATCTCCCAAATAAGCCTGCAAGATATAGTATAGATATATTTTCATTGGTTGACGCTACTGTAATCTATATTTACAATTTGGAGGTATATGCAGGGAGTCAACCTGAAGGACCCTACAAAGTAGATAATACTCCTTAAGATGTGGTAAAGCCAAGGAGACCTCCTTGGGTAAAGCGCTTAGTGCAACCAATTTTAGGGACGTGGAGAAACGTCACAGCTGACAACTGGTTTGCAAGTGTTCCCCTGGCAGAGGATTTGATACAAAGTAAATTGACACTGGTGGGAACTCTGAAAAAAAGGGAATTACTACCTAAGATGGTGTGCACGAAAAAGGGGCAGGAGAATACTAGTCTCTTTGGATTTAGAAAGAAAATGACTAGCTTATCTTACGTCCACAAAAAAGGTAAAAATGAAATTTTGTTTTCAACAATGCATAGTAGTATGAGCATAGACAGATCGACAGGTGACAAGAAGAAACCAGAGATAATATCTTTTTATAGGTAACGTTACTAAGGGTGGTGTTGACACAGTGGATGAGATGTGCGTAGCACGTAATATTTCAAGAAACACTACTAGATGGCCAATGGTAATTTTTTCCACTTGATAAACGTGGAATGCATTAACTCTTTTGTTATATACAATAACGTCAACCCAAGAAGCTAGATATATATTTCAAAATTCCTACGAGAGAGTGCGAGGGAATTGACGAAGCCATTTATAAGGAGAAGATTGGAAATGAAAATGATCTGGATGATGCTCTTTTGATAAGTTACGGCAAATTTTGTGAGTACGCAGAAAAAACGGACTACGGTGTCTAAGCCATGGTATTCACAGTAGTTCATATTCAATACTCTGAGAAAGTAATTTATCGTACGTAAGAGAAAGAATCGGATCCGGGCATAAATTTTGGGGGGCAGATTAGAACCCCTCTCCCCAAATAAGCACTCAGAAAATTATGTATAATCTAAGTTTCTCAATGGATGGGTGAACAAGAAGCTTCTAGGGTGGTACACCCGGTCGCAGTGTTAATTGCAGCAGACACGTCAACACTCTAAGCGAGCATCGTCCTCGGGGAAAAGGTGAGTCATCTCTGCCCTGAGAATGACGCTCGGTTAGTGTTG
This sequence comes from Platycnemis pennipes, assembly GCA_933228895.1. Taxonomy (NCBI): domain Eukaryota; kingdom Metazoa; phylum Arthropoda; class Insecta; order Odonata; family Platycnemididae; genus Platycnemis; species Platycnemis pennipes. Next base: position 98,643,303 of record OW121846.1, on the reverse strand, counting down.
TAACGTCGGCTACAATGAACACTGCGACCCAGTGTACCACCCGAGATACTCCTCATTACTCTAAGAAACTTCTGTTCTGTTGAGTCCCATTAACCCTCAGAACTTAGCCTCCGCAAAAAAACTATTTCTCTTGGATTTGTGGTGGGGGATTTTCCCACTCTCCCCCACCCTAGATCCGCCAACGGTTAGAGATTACAAGTTAAACGATCAAATCCTCCTCCTCAGCATAAAAACGTCATGTAAAAACATATATTTAAATAATATTTATGGTATTTGCAAATAAAATGTTGTGTAACCCATTTTAAAACAAAAATTTACATTGGGGTGTCAGGAGCACCCCACGCGAGTAACCTTGATCGGAAATCACGCGCGAGTAACGCCGGGTTAATCTCTTCCAGAAATTCCAAGGCAATATTTTCAGTGATGATGTTAAAAATATTTTACGAACCCCAACTTACTATGGCAGACTGGACCATAATCATAAAGTTAGAGAAATTGATTGCCGAACTGACCGATTCAAAATGTCCTTTTTCCCTCGCACAATAAGAGATACGAATAACGGTAAATATGTCCTATCGGAGAGTAGCAATGAATAGCATTGGTAGCTGCATGTTGGTATGAGTACTTAAAGCTAACCCTACTAACAGAATGTTTTTGCATGTTTTCTTTGCAATTTCTATCTTTTTAAATAGTGTAGTTCTGACTACTATATTAATACTATTCCTTTTTTATGCATGATATGTAGTGCATGTTTGGTGAGCAATCACCCCCTGCCACACACCCTTGTGGTGGCTTGCAGGGTATTATGTAGATGTAGATGTAAATGGCGCAAATGGCCTCAGCCGTCGGTTTTTTTAACATTTATGGATGCAATTATTTTCTAGATTTTTCCAATTTTTATCACAATTTGAAAAGACTGATCATGAGTTGGCTTTCTATAAATTCTTTTGTTACATGATACTGATGATACCGCAAAGCAATATTAGCACCCAACTCAAACTTTTTAGTAAGCCCCTAATTAAACAGAGTGTTTTTAACTTTTATCTATGTGCTTATCATCACTGTAATCCTTTTCCAATGAAATTTTTTCACCTTTTATGTTGTATGAAACATTAATATCTTATAATTATTTTAAACTTCAAGTTAGCTATTTATTTCTTCGCCATTGCTAAACTTTTTAAATGTCTGAAATTGTTCAATTTTATCTCTTGTTAAGAATGCAAAATACAATACAAATGACATTTTAGGCTCCAAAATGCGTAAAAAATGGGTATTTAAAAAAAATTCACTGAGGAGAACGCCCCTCTCTCCCGGGGGGGGGGGGGGGCGCCGGGGGGAGGGGGGGGGGGGGAGGATATTCCATACTCCCCGGACCCAGGTCATGATCCCCCCTCAAAATTTGATGCTGAATCCGCCCCTGACCAAAATGTACTAATGCATGAATACGTGAACAGAACATATAACTTGTTCTAATTTGGTTCATGATTTCCTACATTTTCGTGATTCAGAGACATATAAACAGACATCCCTTCACACATGAACTTGTACGAGTTAATGCATCATGTAACCAGGTCTTTAAGGAATAGACTGCACTTAATGATCGTCACTAAGTCCTTTAATTAATCTATACCCTAGTTCTTATAAGGCATCGTACATCTTAAATGGCAGGCTTGATCAGATTATTAAATTTTAATTGAAATAGTTCCATACATTAATCTTATCCTTTAATATCATCACAAACACATGGATAAAATCCCCTGTCTTTTCCGGGAGTCCCATCATGCCGGCCGATTTTGGCGAGCCACATTTTTCTTCTTTCTTCATTTCTTCCACCAGTTGGTAGCAAAAAAAAGTTTTTCTCCTCCTTTTGGTCGAGTTAAGCAACCATATGCGCAACACTGAGGCATGGTAGTGACTAAAAACGACTGATTTTCCGATAAATTACGTCCTCGTCAACGTTATATGATGCACCTCAACACAAGTGTCAGAGCCAAAAACGGCGGAGCCGTCACGTGACCCTGTTTCGCCCAATCGCGTGCCTCGCACGGCGGCAAAGCTTGTGGAAAAGAATGGCCATACTTTCTAAATACATAGCTTTAGGTTGAGGCATGTAGCAGACTACATGTATTACTACTACGTGTATTATCTCCAATATTATTATTTTATCCACCTGTATGGAATCATTACGAGTTATTTTACAAATAATTATATATGCATTAGATAATAGTGTTATATAGTTTATGAATATACAGGGCGTCGCGAAAGAGAAATAATTAACGTCATTTATCAGCGGCATTCGGCGATGTGATTTACGGATTCAAGTTACTAATTCCACGCGAATAATTCTGATTTATGAATCTATAAGACACATAAAAGTAGTAAAAAAATAATCAATCGAAATTATTCGAAATGTATTTCATTCCCGGTCATCTGACGCCAAATTACCACTGTCATCACGTTCATAAAATCTTTCGGTGTTCTCACAAAGTTGACAAAAGACCAACAATCCATTTTGTAAGTTCTCCTCAGTCGTTCAGCACGTTAATGGGAGCCCAGATAGCCTGCATTGTTTTCCCATTCTATTGAAGGACTGCCAAAGTCCGTTAATTGATGTAGTAACTAATGCTTTCAACTACGCCAGCTGAAAATACATCTGTTTTGTAACCAAGTAATTAGATGTAAGTTTTATAGTACATTATTATTTTTGACCACCAAGTAGTCTGAACGATACCAAGCGGTTGTATAAACGGCTAAATAAAGCGGTTTAATAAACTACTCCAGGGTAGGAGTCTCGAGCTTTTCTACGCTACGGACTACGTGAGACATGCTGCTACCTTTGGGATTTCAGAACAACTATTGGAGAGGGCATTAGAAGGGGGCACCGAGATCATACTCGAGTTGTGCTTATATTCACCCTACTAACAACAGCATTGCCCCTTGAAGCACTAGCTATGTAATACGTCTAACTTAGTAGTTCACAACAGGACAAGGATCAGAGGGCTGGGTCGTGATTCAGATGGCAACAGACAGTGAATCGGCACTCATAAAAAGATTCTCCAAGCACAGAAATCGCGTTTTCATCACACAATATCGTGTAAATTTCAATTGTTTGGGATTATATGGTGGTTCAGGTGCTAGCGTGATCCTGAAGCCCCTGTGAATTACATACAGTTTCTGATCACGCCGATAGAAAAGACAGTTGATGATGTCTTGGAATTCACTATTACCCATATAATGATATGTTTATGCACAGAAAAATGTAATGACGAACATTTATTCTCGGCCAACATTTGTGATTCATACACGTACAACGGAATCAGATATTACAAAAGGCATGGAATTAACGATTCATATCAAATATTTCTCACTTGCGGACTACAGCTGATGAAAAAGGATTTTAAAAAATCATGAAGTTCATGAGGAGCAAAACCAGTTTTTCAGTCAATATACAAACTCACCCTGGCAGATAATGAATTTCATACACTTAAAATGACAAAACCTGGGACACACAAGCCAATATTGCACTGAATGCAATCTGTTGCAAATAATGAAAGTCATAATCTTGAGATGGAAAAACTTGGAAGGCAAAGATAATATAACGCTGAATGCAGTCGTATTTCTATCTGAAGATAAACAATTAATGCCATGCATTGAAAATGACTAAACTTGGGAGGCAATTCCATATTACACCGAATGCAGTCTCTCACTGTAGACAGACAATGAATGTCATACACTGGGAACTGAAGCTGAGATTCAGGCTGATAAAAGATTTCGAATACAAAAAATATCACCTTTTCGGTTTTAATATGTAATAAACAAGCGTTAACGCTTGTGCGGGGAACGAGCTTCACCCAAGTTAACTAACCTTTGCCTTAAACAAGCTTTTTTATTTACACCAAGAATCCGTTTTTTGTTTACTACATCAGAATGCTATGTAGAGCACCCCAGGCATAAAACAAATCCGTTCACCCATTTTCGATCGAAGTCTCCCCGAAATTAATTATGAATGCAATACTATCTCAACGCAAAGCAATGCGAAAATTCCCATGCGCATTGCTTAATAAACTACCCGATGATAACTTATAACGATGATCAAACATGCCTCACCGTATATCAACGGAAACACTAGCGTTGCCTTTCGGCAAGTTCAGAAACCCTATTAAACTGCGACTGTATTATAAGCAAAAGACGATGGAATGCGCATCAAGATCAACGTCCTTAATAGAGTGTTCTTGGTGGAGGTCCTCTTTTACCAGCTCTCAGCTTAACTTTCAATGCATGTTATATTAGAACTATAAAGTCAGAGCTTAAGCAAACTAAGCTATGCATACTAAAATAAGCTAAAATACAAGGATAACTAGCAATATAAAAACCCAAAATCCCAAGATAGGATCGCAACAGGTCGTGTTACCTGCACGTCATTTCATGTAGTTTTAAAACCAGAGGAAACAAATCAAACACATATCAATGACTTTCACATACTCTTCACTCTATTTAACTCATTATTTTAGTACAAATATTAGCGAACCAACCTCCACAGAGTCACTGAATAACAAAAAAGTTCAATGGTCCAACTCATTGCAATGTAATTGAAGAGGCAAGACGACCCTTCTCGTGGTATCCAGTGCCTACCGGTCAGAGGAATTCACCGACAAAAAAGCGTCAGCTAATAGAGAACGAGCGGAAAACTTGGCCAACCTCTGGTAGTAGAGGGCCTCTAAGAAGGGAGGGGAGGTAGGCACTGACTGGTAAGGGGGCAGGCAGTCTAGCCGGAGCGATTATTTGAGCTAGGTCGGGCTCTTGTCTCCGACGCTTGTGCGATTTCCCGTGAGTACTTCTCAGCGTTACGGCCTTCGGTCAGGCATCTCCCGTTTTGTCCCCTTTCCGCCCCAACTTCCTCTTTCCCGATCCTTCATCACCCTGCTCACCTTCTCATTCGGTTCTCCGTGATGAGAAGTGGGGACTTCGGGCGTTTATTCGCCCGTGTTCCGTTCTGAGAGAACCACCTTCCAAAGGGGGGAAAGTATTTAACCTATTTCCTAAACCGATCCCCTACCAAGTGCGGGCGGAAGTGCATCCCGAATCCCATTTTTCCTAAACCTGCACTGGTGCCTAACAATATTCCTCCTCGTTGCGTTAGTTAGACACACGAATCACGGCAGCTTCCCTGGTCAAGACGTCACGGTACGTGGAGCTGTAAAATCTCTAAAAGGGATCTATGAAGTATTTAGACATTTGACCAAGTAGACTCCGAGAGGGAATACAATATGAAACTCATTCTATTTTCTCTCATAAATAAGTACTTAATGGAAGGTGATAATCAGAATTCGAGAGGTATCTAAAAATAATTAATATGTATTTCTTCTCTGAAAAAACTAAAGTTTTTCAGAGAAGAAATACATATTAATCATCTTACGCATAAAATCTTTTGAATTCTTTTTTCTCAATAAGTACTATGCAGTGATAACACCAACCTAAACTTTACCGTATGACAAGGAATAATTCAGAATTAAAATTGTAAGAGACAGAGAAAATTTAAATCGATACAGATGCATTTTCCATGCCATTAGTACAAAGATTAAAATAATTATTCATTGAATGTACACAATGACGTAAATTAATTAAAAAAATGAAATAAAATGCTCATAAAAATAGACCAGACAACTGCTAATTTATTGAGATAACTTTTTGACTGGAACGTCAAATTTTTATACTTATCACAGTACAGTGCTTTTAGGTCATTATTACCTGTTACCCATAATCACTCACAGAGTTAGGCACATTGAGCTTCATGGTGAAAACATTCGGGTGGGAATTAAATATAAATTCAAGGCGGATTGAGCTTCATAAAATCCCATCCGGAGTTTACTGATATGTTCTGCTGCAACTCAAATGTTATTTTCCAAATACTGTTCGGTGTTTATTATAAATATGCTGCACATATGCCAAACCACTCTTCCTTTAGCAGTGAGATTTTTAAATTGAATTGAAATATTTATGATTTTTTGAAGAAAGAAATACACCATGGTTCTTTCCACAGGTAGCTAGAGTTGCGCCGGTCAGTTATCAGGAATATTTAAATTGAGTAAATGAAGCTCTATAGGTAATTTTGAATCTCACCTTCGAAAATCTATCGTTGCATTCAAGTGAAAAATGGAATTCATCGTTCACACAAGTAATGAAATTCTCTTAACTGAATGCTAGAGTAATTTAATCACTTCTTAGAATTGTATGCGCACGAGATAGAGAAGAGCTGGGAGGAGACAATACTCATGTTCAGGCAGGGATGAACAAAAAAAATGTCCCACGCCATCAGGAGACAAAATTTTGGAAGTTTGAGAGGATCTATTGCATTAATTCACGTTCTAATGCATTCCAGAGAAATGTAGCCCATACATATCACATCTCTTCAAAGCTCACAGTGACAAGGTTGTGCTACATAGAGTGGCGACGTTAGATATTAGGCTGAATTACATTTTCATTTGGAAAAAAAGACGTGGAAATGTAATAAAATCGCACCCTTAAATCGCAGTTCATGGCTATTGAACAATTAATAATAAAAGCGCAATGTTAACAACGGTGGATATTGGGCATGCATACACGCCCGCGATTCATGGACGCTCAAGGCAAGGTTCATTCTTCGATAGGCTTGCAGTAACAAATACCGAACAGAGGTTTAGACCGTGTTTAGCACGTATGGTGGAAAAAGCCTTTTTGGCATAAAAAAATAAGGTGCATAATTAACCGCGTCAAAGCCGTGGACGAAATTCCAACAACCTCCAACTCTCTCTGTAACTCCAAGCTCGTTATCGTTAATCATTAAATTATATTCGGGGTCCTACTTGCACTTTATAATGTCTTTCATCGGCAAAATGATAGCAGCGAGCTAATCGCTACAATACGAAGCTTGGACGTCGTTTAAGTTTTAGGGGATCGGGTTGGTGTGGTGGCTTGAGTACTGGCCTCCCATCCCGAGGACCCGAGTTCGATTCCCGGCAGTGGCGGTTTTTCAGTGGAAAACCGGTCCCCACTTGAGTACCTAGTGGAGGGCGTTTCAAGTACAGTACTCCGTCCGTCGGATGGGACGTTAATCCGTGGTCCCCTTGGCGCCTTTCGTTAAGAGTAGGCTAAGGCCGACGCCGGGTTTCTCTCCACCCTTCCTCCGTTCCCTAAAAACTCCTACCAATACCTACTTATCCACCTATCCTATATGGCGCAAATTACCTCAGCTGCCGGTCGTCTCCCCTAAATAACCTAACCAGCAAGCTTTATCAAATCTTGTTCCTCCGACTTAATGAGTGAGCGCATCACAGACTAATATATTTCCAGATCAAGGCGCAGTAGCGTGGCGGTGTAAACTTTGTTCTTGCAAATCACCCAAAGAATCCCGCTCCTATTAAATAGCACGCATCGCCATGGCCGAGGAGTAGGGGCACTGTATTGGGATACAATGCAGTGCCTCTAGCCGAAGAGGAGTCATCCGCGCCATGGCGATAGAAATCTGAACTGCGGACGGAAACAAATGGGCGAAGCAAGAAAGATGGCGCACTCAAACGAAGCCGCGCGGAGGGAGGGCGGATCCCACCTGGCAGCGGTTGCGATTATCTTCCACTTTATATTTGTCGATTCCTCGATCTAAACGACCTCCGTTTGGCGTCTCCATGTGTATTTACCGAAGAGCCAATCGCCTAGTTCCTTTAGTTGAGAAAAGCTCCCCTAAAATGAGGCACATTTTGCGTTGGTGGGCAAACAGACGACCATTTCTCTTGTTCTCGGTGTTCTCAATATTAACTTGGTTCGCTATGCTAATGAGTGGATGTTTAGCAACCAAAATATGGCAATTCTATTGGGCTAAGGAAATGTAACTAATCCTGATTCTAAAAGCTCACAATCAAGGTATACTTAAGCTACTAATGGAAAAGCAAGCGACGAGTAAATAAAAATGATCTTACCAATTATTTTATTTGAATATATATTAATTGAGGTTTCATAAATCTAAGTGAATTTTTGGTAATACTAAGTCATATAAGCTGAAACTAAAAAACTAACATGGTATGGACATTTATTTCTTTCCCTCGTCGTTTAAGAATCGGATTTTGCACTATTATTGAATTTGGTGATAATAAACTACGTGACTATAGGTTACATTTACCAGCCTCTTTCAGTAATTCTGTGATCTCCCATCGCTGCAAAACGTAGCACGGGATATTCTCTTGTCATATGTCTCAGACTTACAATAAATGTTTTAGACAGTATAGCGAATAACGGAGAGCTACGAATCAACTCGTTCACGAAATAGCATGGATTGCCAACACCGCTGGACATCCTCTTTGTATCCCAAAGCGCCCCAGAAATGCCCCTTTCTCAGAGACTCACATGCCTCGGGCATACATTCCTCGCTGTAAATGGACTGCGATCCTCCTTTTCTCCAGAGTCCCATCAATTCTCATCAAACGTTCCTAGATGCCATGAATGAACCCCTTCAGTGCGTAATGGTGCTTTATCAAACTCAATTTTTCCAATGGTCTCACGTATGAGTATGATATAATAGAGGAAATTGAATAGACAGTGATGTCCAGTGAAGCCAGTAAACACGAGGCGTCATTCAAGAGATATGATGTCATATTTAGCCACAAAACTACACGACGCAAAATATTCTTATCAAGGCATCAGGAAATGCTATTGCTAGGTATTTTGATGCATGATTTGATTTTAACCATTTGATCACATGCAACAGATACTGACGTAAATGGGGCGTTCACATGGAACCAAAATTGCTATTTTTTGCCCGAAATCGTTAGATGGAAACGAAAAATGAATTTTAGTGAAAAACATTAATCTGTAAAACAGAGCCATTCACTCATAATTCAAAAATTGAAGTAAGCAAGAGGTGACGCCTGCCGAACAATCAACGAAAATGATTTCTGTCATCCACCTCCCGTACTTCGCTGTTTTTAGGTGAACGGATGGAAATGGCGGGGGGGGGGGGTGAAGGAAGGTCTACTCGCACAGATCCTGTCACAACCTCTTCCATTGGCAGAGTAAGCTGTGTGTCCCCCAATGTGATATGGCGAAGGAGCTTCACGGTCTCAGTTGTGATTGGACGAAGTGGATGACATGCTATTTCTTTGCACGCGCGAAATGGTTAAAAACATCAGTTTTTCGCCGCTTACAACTCGAGAACTATCTGACAGATCGTAGAACGGATAATTACCAGTCTTTTTATTTCACAAATTCTATCAGATTCGGCTAGAGACATAGAGTAAATGACCCCATCGTTTAAGAAAACAGCTTCAACTACCTTTTTGACAAGAATGAAATCTAGGGATTTGTAATGGTAGTATTGTGTTTAAATATGGTTCCATGATTACCTCATTTTTTGCCGATATTATTCATTGACGAACAATATTTAAGACAATTTATTTGTAAGAATATAAGCTAGATGAGACACTTAACAAAGGTAAACGATGTTATGCCTAATATTAAGCCTGAAATCTATTTTTAAAAGAGATAAAAACCAATTGATCCGAGCTAGTATGAGTATTATTATACCAATATTAGTATTCATTATGCCCGTGTTTCCATAAGTCTTCATGAATCAAGTTGTAAAAACGTTGAATATGGATTATTTCTTATAAATTATGAAGGAATGTTTTTCCCATATCCACGTACTTTCTTGTGTTTCAACATAATTTTGATTTCACATAGGATAGGCCGTGGCTTTGCAAAAGGTAATGATAAGGAAAACAATTACACATAACTTCATGGGCTAAAATCGGTACGTTTCAGAGAATTACTACAGCCTCAGCTTATTCGATACTCTCTGCAATACGCAGGCTTTTCTCAACTTCCCACATATTTTAGTGACAGATGAAAGGCTGTTTATATCTACGTAAAACCAAATTTATAGGTGGGAAAATCACGTGAATTAAAATATAATAAAATCTCTCTCAGCGATGCCCGACCACAGAATTCGAGGTAGACGCAGAAACTGAATATTACAGTCGAATTATATTAAAGACTTGACTCTCGAAGCAAAGACATAAAATATTCTAACAAGAAGATACGATTGACGTTGATGATCCATCCTTGACTTCCTTGCAAAAAGTGATCTCCGGTGTCAAGGGAAATTATGTCTCTGACGTCTCATTTGCTATTTCCGCCAGTTGTATTAAGACGGGTATGTATCGCTGGCTATGTGCATTATTACGTCGCACAATGTCGCGTTAAAACTGATATATTTTCTGACATATGCACATGAAATCTCATTCATTTACCAGAAAGCGAATTTTTCGGCATTCAACTGATTGGATAACGATGATATGAATGAATCCAGATGCGTTTTTTGAAGAAAATATGAAAAGCATTTTCAAAAGCCTCCCAAGAATAATTTGTTACCCTTCGCTTCTTTAGTGTAATGTAAGCGTTTCTTCCCTCATTATCATCTGCCGTATTCTAGACATTCATATATTAATTAAGTTGAAGCTTTGACCCAAGCTTTAACTATATTTTTCTTCTCGTGCCTTGCTCTACGCATGATAAGTTATCAGTTTCTTCGGAGTAAAAAAAAGATGCCAGCAAAGGTATTCATTATGCGTAGGAAAAATATCAGGGGAAAGCAAGTGCAGATGATGCTCTCCGAGACCCAGCAAATTGACTAGCCATAAAATAAAATTCGCCCTTGACCCCTGAAACGAGATAATAGTTAAAACCTCGTATCTAGGACAAATGGGGTCGTTTACCATACTTTTTTATTGCCGAATCTGATAGAGTTGGTGAAATAAAAGGACCCGTATTTTTCCGTTTTCTGATCCGACAATTATTTCCCGAGTTATAAGCGGCGAAAAACTGATGTTTTTAACCCTTTCGGAAAAGTGGGTGTGGTGCAACCTCTGACGTATATCTACTTCATCCAATCACAACTGAGCCCGCGAAGCTGCTTCGCCTTATCGCAAATAATAATAATAATAATAATAATAATAAAAGGTCTTTATTGGGGCGAGATTGAGACAAAACTGTCCCTTCTGCCATCTAACCCCTCGTCAAAATAAATATATAAAAGAAATAGTGGTCAATACCTAAAACAATTACAATCTGAGGTTAAAAAAAATCAGTAAAGAATACACTTATAGGAATTAAAGAATGATAAATTAACACAAAAGAAATATACATACACAATATATCAACATATCTAATAGTGTGTGAAAGAATTTACAATGTGGGAAAAACGTGAGGATTATTATGCTTACATCCTTTACGCAAAAACCCACTGCAGGAAAACACCCACACAAGAAGGGGGGTGTGAAAAACCTGCGAAATCCTACTGACAGTAAAGCTAGTGTTTAAAAATAACTCAAATATAATAGCATGTACATAGGAAAATAAGTATATTATAATGAAATTCAAGAAAAGATAAATACAAAAGGTAGGGAGAAAAAAATAGAAAAAAAAGGTAAAAGGGAATTAAGGAAAAATTAATAAACAAAAACAAACATCAACATGGTGTTAAATGTGTGCCGTTTATCTTGCCATCCGTGTTCTAATCTATCATGTGTATTGAGAGAGTGCCCGTGACTTGAGATACTCATGTGCCCGTCTGCTGAACTTTAAGAAGTGTTTTATGTAGCGCCCTTTTAAAAGATGGAAGTGATGGAGAGTTTCTTAAGGATAAGGGAAGTTTATTCCATTCACGACATGCAGTGACAATGAATGATTTATTGAAGATAGTAGTCCGGTGGAGAGGTATTACCAGCTTATGATTTCCTCGCGTATTGGATTCATGGGCATTTTTCAGCTTCTTGAATTCTTCAAAGAGGTAAGAAGGCGTTTTAGTATTCAGAATTTGGTAAGGAAGAAAGAGGGTGTGAAGTTGTCGTCTGTGTCTAAGTTTTAACCAAAATAGTTCATTTATGTATTGGGTGATGTGATCTGATACCTGTAGATTGAAAATGAACCTGATGCATGCATTCAGAGAGCGTTGAAGTTTTAGTGACAATTCTTGTGATAGATCTTGATAAACTGTATCGGCGTAGTCAAAGTGCGGTAATATTAACGCCGAAACCAGCTGTGCCTTAAGAGATATGGGGATCACATGTTTCAATCTGAGAAGGGGAAATAATGATTTATTGACGGTTTTACAGATATTATTTACATGGTACGACCATGATAGGTTTTCATCTACTAATATTCCCAAATTTCTAACTGCCTCGCAATAAGGAATTGGATCACCATTTATTCGTAAGGGCGGAAGCTCAGATTTTTTAATTGATGCAAGAATTCTCGGATATCCAATTATGATGGCTTGTGATTTGTCAGGATTAATTGTTAAGAAGTTGGCTTTGCTCCAGTTATTAATTTCTACAAGATCATTATTGATGTTTTCCAAATTATTACGTAAGTTGTCAACAGTTGAGTTTAGATATATTTGAAAATCGTCGGCGTAAAGATGGTGTTTGCAGTTTCAGAGTGATAATGGACAGTCGTTAATATAAAGAGAGAATAAAAGAGGTCCGAGGATAGAGCCTTGAGGTACTCCTCGAGATACATCGGCCCACAAGGAGCAAGAGTCATTTGAGATAACTTTCTGTTTCCGGTGGGATAGGTATGATCTAATCCAATTTACTACAGAGGAAGAAAAGCCCATACCCCTCATTTTTGCTCTAAGGATATCTCTATCTATTGAATCAAAGGCTTTGCTGAAATCAAGAAGTACAAGAACTGATAACTCTTTCTTGTCCATTGATCTTCTAAAGTCGTCAGTAATTTTCACAAGAGCTGAGGTAGTGCTGTGTCCATGTCGGAAACCGGATTGAAATTGATCAAGAATATTATTGACTCTTATAAAATCTGTAATTTGTTCGTAAATTAGTTTTTCAAATGCTTTTGATAGAACCGGTAGAAATGAAATTGGACGAAATTCTTTCTCTTGAGAAGAACTTGTCTTTTTAGGGATTGGTTTGATCAAAGCACCCTTCCACTGACTGGGAAATTGTTCTTGAGAAATTGATGAGTTGAAAATATTGGTGATATATGGCAAGAGGAAAGGGAGTAATTTTTTAATGAATTCTATTGGGATTCCATCAGCGCCCCTGGCCTTGGACTTGATTCTATTAAACGAGGCAAAGACTTGCATCTGGCTCACTAGGGAAAATTTGAATTGTTTTCTGCTGTTTGTCAATGAGTTGGTTTTGGAAAAGGGGGGGGGGACACAGCTGACTCGGCCAATGGGAGCGATTCCGACAGCATCTGTGCGAGCAGACCTTCGGAGAACCCCCCTCCCCTGAAAGCAGTCAAGGACGGGAGGAAAATGACGTCAATGTTATCACAGCAGCATTTTCGGTGGGCGTCACCTTTTGCTTATTTTAATTTTTGATTTATGAGTGAATGGTTGTGGTTAGAAGATTAATTTTTTCACTAAAATTCGTTTTTCTTTTCCATCCAACGATTTCATGTACAAAATTGCGATTTCGGTTCCGAGTATACGCCCCTATTCCTCACCACGGACCAGAACTCTCCAGTTGGTCTATAGTCTGATTATTTTATTCCTAAGATGAGAAAGACAAGGATGCAGAGAATGGAAAAATTACATAAGTTGGGATATAAATTGCAATGTAAATATTTTCACCAGGAGAAGGCCTGGTTGATAAAGAGCATGGCCAAGTCATTGTGTAATACATTATACATTTCTTTCTCCGAATAAATCACCAGAGATTCGCGTTACTGGATACGCAAAAGCAATATGAATCATCTTAAAGGAATATATGACGCACCGATATTTGATAGAAGCATTTCGTGGACCAATTTGATAAGTAAAAAACTCGACAGCTTAGGATTGACCCTCACAATTGTAACCATTTGTTACCCAACCATAGTGGTCTAGTAACGTCACAAGTCAAACTTAACGGAGATTGCTACTGATAATAATATAACATTAAAAACGCATCAGTAGGAATTTCAAGTGTTATTATGGAAAATATGGAGACCTCAAGAATTTTCCCGAAAGCTAGCACCAAAACTAATCATAATGGGCGTTTACTCGGAACCGAAATCGCAATTTTGTACACTAAATCGTTGGATGGAAACGGGAAATGAATTATATTGAAAGAATTAATCTTCTAACAAGAGCCATTCACTCATAAATCAAATATTAAAATATGCTGAATGTGACGCCCACGAGGGGGGTAATCGGAGGGTCTGCTCGCACAGATCCTGTCGCAATGGTTCCATTGGCAGAGTCAGCTGTGTGTCCTCTATTGCGATAAGGCGAAGTTGCTTTTCGGACTCAATTGTGATTGGACGAAGTGGATGACGTAAGAGGTCGATGCATACCCACTTTCACGAAAGGATTTGAAACATCAGTTTTTCGCCGCTTATAACTGAAGAAGTCATTGACGGATTGAACAACGGAAAAATGTAGGTCCTTTTATTTTACAAACTCTATCAGTTTCGGCAATAAAATACTATGATAATTGACCCCATTCATTCCATTCCAGTTTAAAATTGGCTATGATTTCAATTACAAGGTTGAATAAATGCATACCTCCAATCTGTAATCATAATAGTACTTGCTTATGATTGGAGCAAACTTGTACCTAACGGCATCTATGACCATTTTGGATGGGTGGGAAATTGATTGGGGGGAGGGATTTTTAGGAAACGGAGGATGGGTGTAGTAAAACCTACGTCGGATTGAGTTTACTTCTATCAATGGGTTAATTAATTATAATAAGAATGAATAAACTTGATATGTATCGCCTAACAGATGGTATATCTAAAGGATTTCCCTCCCGTCGTGATTGTTATCAGCTAATTTCAGATTAACAGGAATCTGAATTATTAGTTTTGGCGAAGGAAACCGAATTATAAGATAAAATTAACTATTTAGGATAGGTTGCAAATGGGAGGATTTTTTTCAGGGATTGAAGGAAGGTTGGAGAGAAACTTTGTGCCTCAGAAACCCACCCTACAGATCACTTAATTGGGAACCGGTATACTGATGAAAAATCTCTGATACTCTGGATTGGAACCCGGGCCCTCGGTAGGGTTTGTCAGTAATGCAGCCACCACAAAAAAATGATACCCTTTATACCATCTCATTGCTCTCTTAAAATTAATCTTAGTGCTTTTTCTATCTTAAATATGTGCAACTGGAACTACCTAATTCTTATTCTTCTCCGTCGAATCCAAATCCACATACCTAGGTAAGTAATGCAATGCAATGGTAAGTAGGTATGAACATCCTGTTTGACTCTTGTGTACATGCGGGAGAAAAACGTCTTTAAGGCTGACACTACTTTCTGATCAACTTTTCCGATTGTCCATGTCTATGATCCATGACGCCCCTTGCTCCAAGAGAAGGTTTTCATGTACTAATTCTTTGAATCTATCTACAACATGTTGGAACGCGGTGGTGTTCCCGTCATCGACAGTGTTTTTTTTTACCTTGAGTTACTCTGCACTTAATGCCCATCGTGCTTATTCCGCCCAATTTTATATTACTTTCTGGGTGGTTGCACGATAAAAAGTTTTCTAAACTCAAAATGGTATCGTAATATTTACCTTCAAATTCTTTTTCCACATTATTTGTAATTGGCCTTCTTTGTGTTGTTCTTCTTGCTTTATTTTTATGGCTATTGACAACTATTATTGAATGAAGTCTACAGGTTTAGTTGATTGCCATCAAAGATGGCGATGTCATTTTCAACGTGGAGCATGTTAATTTCTTCACCTTTCACTTTTATTCCCCAGGTTTTTCTTCTCTCCACTCCCTTATGCGCCTTTAAATTATAGATTAAGAACCGGCGAAACATTGTGATCCTTTGGCCAATTTCTTTATTTCAGCTTAAACCCAGCCTAAACTCTTGGCTGCCCTGCGGAATCGAATCACATGCTTGATAAAGCGAAATAAACAATAACGGCATAGAAATGAATCTTGAAGTATTTGATTCATAATGGATTGCCAACTTGGTATCTTTATTGTGACATAGATGAGGCTGAACATTTTCTGATATTGCTTAATTGTAAGCCACAGATTTTCTTAATTATGTTATGCCACACACCCTCGAGGTGGCTTGCAGTGTATGTCGTAGATATATCGTAGACATGCTATGAAAATATTTGTATTAGATTTATATATTACATTATATTTGTATTTAATACAAAAGAATAAGGAATTAAATAAATCGCGAAGCCAGGAAAGCTAGAGGAATGTGGATGAAAGAATCTGTGCGAAGATGCGCAAAACTACCTTGCATTTGGAAAAGTGGAAGCTGCCTATAGGATAGTGAGGAACCACTTCAAAGAACGGAGCTCAAAATGCAATGTCATAAGGGACGAGAATGGACAACTTTTGAGTGAAAATGAAGAGAAAGTGAACAGATGGAAAGTATATCTTGAAGAGTTATATAACGGAAACAATCTCAGTACGAAAGTGATCGAGGAGGAAAGCGAAGTCGAAGAGGATAATAACGGAGCTTCAATATTAACACCGGAATTTGACGGAGCATTAACACTAGAATGCCGAAGGGTGTCATTTTGACACCCTACACCTATATTTGTTTGCATAGCTGCCCATGAAACTGTATTGAAGAAAAAATCTTTCGTGACTTTTACTCATTTTAAGGGCTAAACAAGACTACTGTGTGAGATATAGCCTTCTACCTTTTTTTCATCTGAAAAATTAAAATTTACCGTAAATGCCGGAGGGTGTCATTTTGACACCCAGTAAATGTTAGCATTTATTCTTTCGTTTTAGGCGTATCTTCGGAAGCGATTTGATTACTACTAGTCAAACGGGTAATTTCGAACAGTACATCAAGTTTGCATTTGTTTAATTGTACATATTTTCGATAAAAATACTCTGTTTACTTATTTTTCGAAAATTTATTAGCGCGTGAGGTAAGTCTATTTTCCACTACTTTTTTGCAAATGATTCATCTTCAATCCAGCCTATTAGTCCGTGGTGACACAGGGATGTATTTATCTACCGCAAAGAAGCACTGTTGCCGTGAACAATGTACTGACGCGACAATACAGATGGCAACTGCCAAGCGTCTGTAGCTGACTGACTGTCTGGCTCACTGGCGTATCGCGACCGGTCGTGACTTCTCCTTGCATCGAGGTGGTTGCATTGGCATAGTTTGTGTCTTGGATATGGCGCTACATAGAGGTATTAGGCCGTAGCAAATAACGGCAGTACTAAATAACATTACTGAAGACGTGTCCGATAAACGATCTGATCAAAATGTTGAGCTTTTGTGAAATTTTACGCTATCTTCGCTTTGACGAAAAGTCAAGTCTTTCTGCACGGTTGCAGACAGACAAATTTGTGATGTTTTCAGATATTTGGAAGAAAATTATTGATAACTGTGTTGCATGCTCTAACCCTGGACCGTTCATAAGTATTGAATAACATCTGTTTCCTAGTAAAGCTAGGTGCTCCTTTACGCAATACATGGCATCGAAGCCTAATAAATATGAGCAAAAATACTGGCTTGCAATAGAGAAGGACCGTAAATATTTGATAACTGGATTTCCCGACCTTGGCAATGATGACTCTCGTCAAGCTGGCGATCGCGTTCAGATCATGTTGTAATGATACTTACGCAGCCTTGCATAGCAAGTCCGAAATGTCACAACTGATAACTATTTCTCATCACTTGTGCTCACCTGAGACGTAAAAAAAGGTATAAGTCTAATGGGAGCCGTAAATAAGGTAAGGAGAGAAATATTTCCTGAAATAACAGCTTTTCGGGAAGAGTTGTACTCAACTAAATTGTACAAAAACGGTGACGCAACACTTACCGTTTATCAGGGCAACCGTGTGTTTTTGTTCTAAACTCTCCTCACCCTGACGTTGACATTGGGGAAAACTCTAAGAAAACTCCAGAAACTGTAAAGTGTGACAATGAGACCTAGTGTGGATTGGATATCATTGATCAGATGGGACGATGATATTCGGTTAGAACAGGAACCAGACGTTGGCCAGTCCATCCTTTCCAGAATACTCTTGACTTTCCCGGTATAAATGCCTGGATATTTTATAAGGAAATAACGCTACAAAAGATACCCCGGAAGGGTTTTTGCAGAGTTAGCAGAGGAGCTTGGAAGTCCTAACATTGCATCAAGAAATATTTGTCAAACTTCGGAAGAGTGTGATGAAGTGCGAGAGCCAGAACTGACTAGGAACAGTCAAATAAAGATAAAATGCAATAAAACAGAACTATTGGATTTTGTAAGCTGTGTAATAAATAAATATGAGGCATGCGTACGGCTAAAACAGAGCGAAAGTGCCATGAACGTGAAGCAATTGAGACGAAGTTCGTTGTAACCCTGTATGAAAGAGACTTTAGATTTCATTGTGTTTTCATTCACACAAATTTGTGGTTTACGTGCATAAAAATTATACATGATTTTACGTAACAATTAATGATTGTAAAAAATGATTATTTACTAGCTGCACTTATGTGCGCCATCCAGTGTTTCAGCACAATATTCGAAAAATTGTGTGGTCGAAAGAAAATTTTGCAGGTAATAATTTTCTAAAATCGAGCTGTATTTAAAAAAAATATTTTAATTTGTAAAAAGAACGCCAAAAAATACCGAAGTTGCCACATTAACACTAGCAATCACAGAACATAAAATAGTCCGCACTAAAACACCGATATGAACACATAAACAGATGGGTGTCAAAATGACACCCTCCCGGCATTCTAGAGGGGTCCAATAAGTCCGGCATTCTAGTGTTAAGAAACCTTCGGATAAACAAGACCTCTGGAGTTGATGATATTCCCGCATACCTAATGAAAATGCAGGAAAGAAGCAGGCACGTAGCTAGAAATTTGCTTCGGTGGGTGTAACTGTAGTGTAGCGTAACTTGAAATAAATCAGCTTTGCCCGTTCGGTGCCGACATTTTACAAATCTCTTCCCTTAATATTTAGTGCTTGATATTTACTTTCACAGTGCCCATTCCTATCTCTTCTCAATAGTAAAGTTCACTGCTTACCTTGTTATGAAGCAGTTAATTTGACCTGCCCCAAAACAGAAGTTCAACGCATACATCAACGCCTGTTCGGACAGAAACAGTTCAATTTTTGTGGAGCTGAAAAACAATGACTATTTTTCCTTTAATAAATAAAATGTCTGGTTTAGAAGATTCGTTGACTCAGTGATTGAGAGGTTATTCATTTTAACACTGTAATGGAAATTGTAAGAATTTTTACTCAAATTCCAGATCCTGTAGAATGTTATGGGTTCCTACTCCTAGTGGTTGGACCAACTAAACTATCGGCAAAGATGTGAGAATATTTATGACTCTCCCACCTTCCTAAGACTGAAATAAAACTTTATGATGTCCATTCTTTTGTCGCAATTCCGGAATAAATAATGAAATTGCTTCAATAATTTGTACAGCATTAAAAAACTGTCGCGCTAAAGGACGTAATCGCAAAAATAACCCCAAAACCCTTCCATGAAACCTAATACCGGCTCTAAAATCGTCAGCCTCGGTCTAAACGACGTAGATAATACCTCTTCCATTTCGCTATTGTGTATCGTTCTTAGTTCCAAGTGACGCGTTTTTCAATCAGGATCCCACGCTGAAAGGTCGTGCTTACTGTGATGCAGAACAAGTAAGGGAGGAATATATCCCATCCGCTCTTATCTCTGAAGATCGAAAGATTTCAAATCGACTTATCGGTCGCTAATTTTCTATTTCTCGGAGACGATTGACGATCGGAAAAACTTCTTGCTGGTGTTGGCAATTTCGTTTCATTAGATCGCTTTGAGGGGTCTCTTCTGGAAATCGGAGACGGTAACGAGATGGAGAAAGGGGGCCCGCGAAATTTCGTTAGAGCCGTCTCAAGGGAAGGTCTGGCGGGAAAGTGGTTGGGGGGAGAGAGAGGGGAGGGTTAGGTGGGAGAATAAATGGAGTCTCAGAAGGCGCTGCCGAAGAACTTCCCCGAGAGTTAAGCATCCAAAATTACACCCAAATTTCGGGTATTGTTTCGATCGCGTCGTGGGCTTGAGGAGCCCAGACATTTTCGGGCAGCGAGCAGCCTGGCATGCTGGGCTGAGTTTAATCATATCAAGTACATTATGCGATATTCATGCAGCACCGCAGTATGCTACTGAGTCACTATGAAAATCTGTTAAACATATCGGAATTGTATGTGAACGCAATACACTACATCGTTCACCATGCGATGTCGGTTGATGCGATGCAATACGAGGACGTTTCAGTGACATAATTGCAATATTAATTCGATATATTGTTACTTGAGCTCAATAGGTACGCTTGATTATTTCATAATAATTTCATTCAATACCATGGGATGAATATTAGAGTGTTCTATGATGTATTCTTTAAAACCGTACTCCTCTGGGTCGTAAAGACTGCAAGCTTTCAGTTCAAATCTCTTTTCTTTAACTAATTTCGTGGAGTTTTCTCTCCTATGCTGTTACTTTTAAATGCTTATTTAAGTCATTGATAGAAAATTATTTAAAAATCATGTGTTGAAAAGGGAAACAAAAATAATCGGTGTTACGTTATTTCCTTTTTAACGAAAATTATATATATATGCATTCATTAGTACATTAGTTTTGCGTAACTCTGAAAAATATCAATAAATTGATTTTAATAAACGAAACACTACTCTTATTTTACTCGTCGTATGTAAATTTGGGAAAAAAATTTAAACATATATTCCAGATGAACAGTGTGATTAGTATCCTACATAAATATAAGCATCATTATTTTCAAGCTTAAGCATCAGCAAAGTTTTATTTTTGAGGATAATTTTGCAAACTTTTGCAACTTTATTTGTTATGCAAACAAAACCTTTATATTTATATGTCAGTAATACAGTGCATATATACCACCCTTTAAACAAATTATTTCTTTCCTTGAGGTCCACGATAGAATTATTTTGAGCCAATAACTTAGGAAGGGTGAATGCCACACATTAGATACACAAAAAACAGAGCATTGTCCAATATCACTTTTTTGCCATTCCATGAAGGAAAATAATCATTTGTTTTGCTTAAGAATCCTTCAAATATTATAATTCATTAAAATTGTTCATTGAATATTTTTATTGATCAATGAGAACAATTAATTCACCGTGTATGGGATACTATCTTATATTCTGTAAATAAATTGTTATAATCATCTTTATATAAATAATATGAAAGTGATAACTATTAGTGATTACATGATTTTCCTCAGGTTAAGATGAATTCTAATCACGACTCAACGCGTAAAAAACAGGTGACTTTTGAGAAAAAAATATCATGCCACCGCAAGTGTCATGGAGAAAACCAATTAGCATAATTTCTGCGGCAGTAATGACGTGGCTACAACATGTAACTTCTCTTGTCATAGATGAACAAGAAAGTGCAAATATTTTTTAATGTTATTCAAACTTTATTCCTCTCTTTGGAATTTGGAGGTTCAGTTCTCTTGAACTACACCGGTTGCAATAATTCCAAATTCCTTTTGTATTAGCGGGCAACTAGCAAATATTGGTCAAAATACATTATGTGATTATTTGGAGTATCAACAACTTTTCTGAGTTCTAATAGAACGTGCTCTCTGAGAGTATGAACCCTTGGCTTGATTCCCTGATGGTCCTGCATAGGGAAGAAATTAAACTATACATCAGATGAAAGTACGTAGGTTTTCGCAGTGACGATTATCTGCATCAGTCATTTTCGGGAGTAGCTGTATGTGGCACCTTGTGGACCAAGCTTTGCATCTTCATGGTGAATTCACCCGGAAGATGCACCCAGGTAAAATTCAGTACCCAGAAAACCTTTAAGGT
Organism: Platycnemis pennipes; assembly: GCA_933228895.1. Lineage (NCBI taxonomy): Eukaryota > Metazoa > Arthropoda > Insecta > Odonata > Platycnemididae > Platycnemis > Platycnemis pennipes. The sequence goes on along the minus strand of OW121846.1, from coordinate 98,621,484 downwards.
ATTATTTTTGCATCTTTGGAAACTGCGACTATTTAGAAAATGCATGTATTGCACACTCATCTCTCAATAAAAAAGGAAGTGAAAATTTCGAGAGATGTCACATCTTCACGCGTATTTTTGAGTACTTCCTGTGAAATATACACATGACTAACTAGTAAGTCATCATTTATCGGTCACCTATTGAGGAACCAATTCACTTTTCTTTATTTCACGTTGCGCATGGGTAAATAATTATAAGATAGAATATGACCTGAGTCCAACTAAATTTTAGACCCCTGCGAGTAGCGACCCTTGTCGTGCACACATACAGCCAAGATTTAAAAGTATTACCGAATGTGTTCAAAATAGTATAACTAAGGGAGTATCATTTCATGTCGTGAAGGAGAAAATATAATGTAGCGATCAAGGTTCCGCACGTTACAGAATGGGAAGAAACTCAAAATAGCAGATTTTGGCCCGAGGAATCAAAATTTGTTAATAAAAAACATAAAGGCTACATGTAATAAATTACTCTATTAATCTTTTTGCTTTTTATAGCTAACATTTCCATTAAATTAATCATATACATAGAAAACGCTGAAGTTTTTATTTTTGCCCTTAATGACTAGGGCTAGGTGCTTGCCTGGAGCCTTACGCCAAACGTAATGAAAACACAACATTGTTTGATTTGAACTACAACAATATATTCGTCGAATATTATCACACCGTATTTGTATATTACCAAGATTATACCTTTTAGTTTCAAATGCTTTGTTTCATCTTGCCATATCATTTAATGCAAATCATAGAAAACCGAGAAAATAAACGCTTGTGCAACTAGGAAACGAAAACATAAAAAACAATAATTAATGCAGCCCCAGGCAGGACAACATTATGTGTTTAAAAAGACTAAATCAATCATATTTCTCATTGTTTTTCAATAATAGTAAAATATAGTGGTGAAAGAAATATCTAAACACATTTTTAAGTTTTCATAACGTTGAGAGGAATAGAGTCATGGAAATTTAGAAATATTCCAGCAGCTAAAATCATAACGATGATATAATCGATTATATACTCAAGCCTTTAATAAGTAGAACACTTTAATAAATAAAAAACACATCAAACTTTAATAAAACATCAATTCTTTGGGTGGGATTACAACCTTTGTACTGCCAGGCCGCTACTGACCTGACTGACATGAATGGACTGTGGTCGGCCTATTTACGCTAGGATCCGAAAACAGATCTTGGACCAGGGAAGTCTCAACTATCAGGCCTTCACGCCTGCATGATCCTCATTTTCATCGCAATACCGCTTCGTCAAAATTACTGCAATATAAACGCAATATGGAAATGAAACTTAAATTCCAACTCGACAAAGCCTGATGCGACTGAGGGGAAGGCTGATAGGCGATAATCGCTCTGTATAGAATAATTGGGAGGAATCCTTGCAATGTTGTAGGAATAAAAATCCAATGAAAAAAAATTTAACGGTACGAACTTTTGGAATGCATTTGAATTCTTACTTGAGAAGGTTAATTGGGCCTCTTCTCAGTCAATTGGTGAACTTTAAATTCTTCAAATTTGGGAAAATAAAGCCCCTCATTATGAACTCACAGCCTCAGTTCCCTCCACCTCCAATTTATTTTATAGTTCTGAAGGGTAAGAACACTCTATTCTTAGCTTCTACTCCCCAGTACTCCACCTTACAAATTAATCTCTGTGAAAGTATGCTCGTCAATATTTACCCTGCTTGTCTGGTGGTAATGGCGACGCTTTTAAATCTCGCGAAATTATACGGGCGTAATGAATCTCAACATTGTTTACATCCATTAAGCTCTGAAGCGTGCAAGTTTCCCATGTACTTTTATTTTTTTACGTCCCAATTCCCTGATCGATTGAGAGGTCAATTTTCTCTCAAGAAAGAAGAGATTTTACGATGCCGCTCTAAATTTAGAGTTTTTGCAAACAAGATTCATCCACTGTTTTGGGCTGCACGTCTTTATTATCATCAATAAGGTATTGCTGCGGAGAATAGCCTCAGCCTCTTCGTTACAGCCGTAACGAAGTGCAGTAAATATTTACTAGGAGAGAAGCAGGAGCTATCATCGAGTTCCGCGATGGAAACAGAACAGTGACTTATATGTAATGTAGCAGAAAAAATGTGAATAGACTAAAAGATCATCGGAAAGGCTATGTTTAGTATAAAATCTGAGGATTCTTGCAAAACGGAGTGGAATTTGTCCATATTGGAATAATGCTTTGCAATTTTCCACAGAAAACAATTTTTGATGTGTCCCTGGTTTCAATGTTGATACCTACATCATCGTCAAGGTCCTATTCTTGAGTGTGAACGTCTGTGACACAACGCTGAAGAGACTGGTATTTATGAAACGAATAGTGGGAAAGTGTTTCAATGGATGTCAAGACACTAAGTTATTTTACAATTGTAAGGCCTCAACCAGCATCAAGCAATATGGAACCCATTGAATAAAAATTATTTGGGAACCCTTTAATATATAAAGATATCAGGGCATTTCCTAACAATTTACTATGAACGTACATAGTGTGACACTCAGCTAGTGAAAGGGCTTGCGTAGAAAACACGTGATTCTAGAAGGTTGTTGGCATGATCAAATGTAGCTGAAAATTTTAAATAGCAAGTATTGTAATCTCACACTTCAAATATATTTCTACCCCCTCACTAAACCATCAGCACTGACAGAAGCAAATAACTACTAGAATCTCTTGTCAAACCGAGCGATTCAAGAGTTGGTATTTTACACGCAAAGCACACCAGTAGAATGCAAAAAATCTATTATTATTATTTCAAAATCGTTATCAAAAATACTTTGTCACTACTGAACAAAGGTTTTGTAACTAAAAGCCAACTTTACGGATAGAGATATGCTACCCTCTACTACACGTCTTTGTAGGGCAAAATGTAAATGTCAATGTTATGCAGAGATCATTTTCACTTATTGAATTAGTTTCAGCCTCGTTTGGCCCATCCGTATTTATCGAATTCCCCTCCTCACTCACATGCTGATATTATATGAATCACAAAGGCATTACCAACATAAAAGAAACTATAAAATCCTTTTACAACCAATTTTTTGATGAAAGTCTAAAATGTAAATCGTAGGGATGGGCGGGGGCCTTCTGGAGCTCTCTGCACTTAGCCGTCTTCAGATCGATCGTGCCAACTCACATTTTAGTTTCCCGCCACTCGCAGACAGGGGAACAAGAACATCACGGTAAGGGTATTAAGGAGGGCCACACATCCAACCGCTGACAGGAGCGGGTGATTCAACGTTGCTATGCATCTGGTGAAAGTCTAACTCCCACTTATGCTTCAAAGTAAGAAATTTAGCTGTGGGAAATATGTACGGAAGAAGTTCAAATGGTGTTACATCGTATATGAATTTTTCTCTTGCTCTTCACTAGATACTCTATTTGTTTGCCAAGATTAAATTTCAAAGCGTATAATCCTCTGAATCAATATGCTTAAGAAGTTAATGCTTTCGTGGATAGTGGATAGTCAATTCATTTCATTTACAGCTTAGAATATTAGTGTCGATGCATGTTTGTGCATACTTCTGAAACAAGATATTTCCCGAGCAATTTTATGGGTATCCGATATCTACAAGATACTTCACCATTATTATTTTATTAAATATATGATTTATTGGTTAACCTTTATGCATAACATCACCACTAAAAATAATATCACCATTTTTTGGGTACGTGATGTAGTCCTGAATGATATTTTCCTAGGCCTCAATGAAGTGCTGTGCACAAAACCATAAACTAATACTACTTCAGCCGTAAGATATGGCGTTAAGCCTCGGACTCATTTTTACGGGAAGGTAAATAAATGAAACACTCTGTACATGATGTGGAAAGTGTGCAAATTGACCGTAATGATTACGCTGAGAATGTGAATCGTTTAATATAGCCACGATATGCTGATATTTTATGGGAACGATTTTGTGGGCTACTTTTTTCAAACACTCAATAATGATTTCTCATCTTAACCCACTATGAAGCGCTATGAGGTCCTCCCATTCATGACAGTACATTCTCGTAAAAAGGCAAGTGATGAAGACAAAATTTGATCACTTGATTCTGCAAGGGAATACACCTCTATAGAGATTCTTATAGCCTGCGAAAATATTTGGAAACTGCATTAAAAATCCTTCCTGACATTTATCCAGACAAGGTGCGGACGTTATAAGCAAAAGAAATTTTGGGCATTTAAGGTATCGTTATCTAAGAGTATCAGCTTTTTTCGAGCAAGAATTTTCCTTCGAGAGAATGAAAAAAAGGCACAGACTCTAGCAATTTATATCATGGAGGAATTTTTGTGAAGCTTCCAGCGGGAGGAGACTTGGGGTAAAGTAAACTTTTTACAGTGAACGTTATTTGGGTAAGGTGGGAGCAAGCCAATTCTATATAAATGTTCGAATGCCTGACATGCCCACTGATTAATATTTAAAAAAATTTGATATACATGGTTTTTTACCCGAACGATGACAATAGTGAAAGCATTAACGATTCAGTTGCGACAGATTAACACCTGCCCTAGCGCCTGTAATGTAGAGCCCTAACGCCTCCGTTAAATAAATAAGAGAAAACCCCTCAGCTTGCACGGCTGGTGAGCTACCGCGTTCCTTCTTGGCGAGAGTGCCTACGACTGTTGGGGAGGGTCGGGAGGAGGGAGTTTCGTCTCACCGGAATTTCCCGGGGGATGTGGTGGAGCACAATGGCCGAAAATTTCCCGAGGAGTGGACGCGTCGCCTCCAATGTTCTTTTCCCGCAGTCCCGATTTCCTTGCCGTGACGGCTTTCCAAAAAAAATCACCGTTCCTCGAAGTTTCCGTCGGAATCTCTCGTGATCTTGGCCAGACGCATTGAACAGGAAAAGCAGCTAGAGCCCCGAGGCAAAACATGAATTCTGCACATCTGGTGACGCTCACTGTGATTGACCAATATGACTTCCGACTCAAGATCGATGGTTATTCCCCCTGTTTTTCCCTCCACCGAGGCACAAAAGGTTGCTAATGAAATTTCTAAGCCTCGGTTTCACTTAAATTAAGAAAATAGCGGTGTCCGCTTACAGTTTCCGAAACACCATCTGTCAGCAAACTGATACCATAGAGAGTGTTTATACACCATTCAAATTTTTGCATTTCGTCGAGAGAAAATTAATGCAAACTGAAAAGTACGAACGTTTTCTGCTCTAATTGATTATGTGAGCAGGAATCTTTCAATGATGGATGGACCCAGCACAATCATACCGATGAGAGTTTCGTAGAAGTCTATGCAACGTGTCGTTCAATGTAAGTAGGCATGTGCTGTTTGAAGCTAACTTATATAAAACCTGCTAATGTTCTTCGAGTTATTGAATGCATTTTTCCATACCGGAAATATATCAGCCACAGTAAGTTGAATACTATCCAGTGAAGCTATAGTTATCCCACTAATAGAATCTTATTGTAATATAGGGTGCACTATAACATTGGACTATTGATTCTCAACACCTGCTCTTTTCTAGATACTGAGAAAATAAAGTTTAAACATCATTTAATCGGAAGAATTATATCAAATATATGCCTAAAAGGTGCAAAACCATGAATTTGAAAAAATAGAAAATGAAGAGCTGTCCTAATTATAAGATGAGAATGCAGTCTATAAACACAGGCGTAGACCTGTTACACCTACTCTATGGTAGACCTAAACCTACTCTACACGGTGATATGCCGGAAGATTAAACTTATTGTATGTAGCCGAAAGCAGCAGAGAATATATATTGTTACCTGTTCCTGAATTGTTATTGCAGTTTTGACTACTTGCGTGGAATTAGATGCATAACGAAAAAAGAGAACTTTCAAGAAGATCAGGAAAGTTTGGATGTGGGATGGTGGTGGATGCATGATCCACGATGCTGGATACGGAAGAAACCTGGAAAATCAATGTAACTTAGATTGCAGCAGTGTGGTATCTGCCATGTGATTAAATATTTTTGGGGTTATTTGGTTCAATTTTTTAACAACATGCAATTGGTTTCTAATTTCTTGAGGGGATAATTATTCACAACCAAGGATGATCCACTATCCTGCAATCTCCATTTCAATTACTAGCGCATACCCCAAACGGAATTTTACAGCGTAAGCAGAACATTAAGAAACTTCCGCAGAATAATTTTTAAATGCAAGTAAAGGCTCCAGAGCTAGCTGACCATATTTTGTCTCAACTGATGGTGAGCATAAATAATATCACACTGCAGTTCAGTAGATTTAGGACCTATTCTTTAATCTTAACTTTGCTTCGCTAACCCATCCCTCAACTATCAATTACTCAGGAAAACAGAGAAGAACATAACTTCCTACCTGCATAACACAATGCCACAAAAATTCGGTGACAATGTTAACTTGATTTTACTTCAGACACGCAGTTTTTCTAAATTCATTTATTTCAGTGACCGTTATGTGAGGACGTTGTTCAAATATATGAAAGCGGCGTAACGTATTTTTTCTCCTTGCTATGGAGCCACAATCAGCTAAGCAGCCAGTAATGCAAAGGGACCACATGCAATCCTCAAATGGCTGAAATATTGCAAATGGTGTTGAAATTATGAGTGAAGAAAATATTGATAATAAATATAGCTTGATTGAAAGGTTATGGATTTCATTGTTCCATTCAGTCCATATTAACCCGGCGTCATGAAGGCATTTGTCATATAAACAGTAAACAAAGGCTGTTTCTCCTGAGTTTATTAATCATGAAAGAAAAAGGAAGAACAATATTGTTTCATGAAGGTAAAAATCAAAAAACCATTTACTTGATACGAATGAGCAACCAAATATATTTTACTTTGATTATTCATGTCGCAAATATCATCTCCATTTTGTTGATATTCAAACTGCGTCATTCATGACTTTCGATTCTCGGGAAATTCTGTTCTAGCTGCTCTTCAGCGGAATCCTGAGAGGGTCATTTACATTTATATAGCAAAGCTAACCGTTGAAAATTGTAATGCAAAAAATTAATGTTTTAAACATACATGTAACGATATCGGACAATAACTGAAAGTACAAATGAACATTTCAAAGATTTTTCCCGGTTGTGGTAAAAGGATTCGGGTAAAATTGCAGTCTCAATGCCAAATTATGTTTTTTTCTGGTGTTCAGGTCGGTAACGCTCTTGCCTGAAAGCCCTTCGGTTGCGGTTTCTATATTCGTACAATGATTTTTCTCCTTATTTAACTTGTTTTAAGGCTTTAGTCCTGATATAAAACAGGGTTTTCATCTTGTGCTATCTTGTCACTTTTTCATTGGACAAACTTCATTTTGTGCTCGGAATCTTCGCGTTGCCATCTAAATTTTGCCTTTTTCCACCGCTCAGGATAACAACACGTCCCATAGTTTTATACATTCCTTGATCCAATCATACACGTTCCTTAAGTTTGACGTGCCTCGTATACATGTGCTTGGTAATAACTCTTATATCGTGTTCCCAAGAATTATTTGTAAAATTTTCATTGATATCGATCGCATTTCATTCCATCCCTTGTTTTGTCTGGCTAGGTTTTATGTTACGTAACATATCGTTGACAACCTCGTATAATCTAGACATTTCTTCTTGAGATTCTTTCTTATTCTTAAGCTCTATACATATCCCCTATCATGATATTCTTCTGTAAATTCATTTTTGTTGGTAGTCAATTTTATCAACTGTTCAATCATTTAGTCGCTTATCATTGAAATACATATTTCCGATTTCGGGAGGTTGAAATAATTTTCCCATGTCCATTTCATAATTGTGTTTTGGTTCGGCTATATCGATGTGGAACAAAACTATACAGATCATTCTCATGAGATCTATGCAGATCATCTATCATTATAAACCTTCATAAGTTATAATAATGAATACACATCTGCCCTCATTCTAAATCCTTCAATCCTTTTTATACCTCCGATATTTGGGGTAAAATTATTTAATAACAGTCAGATTTCATGCACTTCTTTAAATACTTCTTATGACATGCATGATGCTGTGGAGATATTGCCCATAAACAACGTACTGAGGTTGTTTAACATTTTTTATTTTCGGATCTGATAGAGTTTGTAAAATGAAATGACCCATATTTTTCCCTTCTTCCACTTGTAAATTACTTCTCAAGTGATAGGCGGCGAAAAAGTTTTGTTGTTAACCATTTCAGAAAAGTGAGGGTGTAAAGGACTTGTACGTAGATACTAACAATCTAGTTGCCTCAGACCCTATAGTAGCATGTTTGCATGTTTATTGTGCACGATTGGTGACTTTCACCACCTGCCACACACCCTCGCGGTGCCTTTCAGGATATCGCGTGGATGTAGGTGTACGTCATCCACTTCGTCCAAGCGCATAAATATGTAGATGTAAAACTATACATATGCAGGATACATGTGTATATGTTTAAACTATTGTAGGCATGAAGATATTTTGATGCATTGTTATATATATCAAGTAAGCAGCCGGTATTATTGCTACATTCCTCATCACCGTGCTAAAATAAAAGAAATATTTTCATTACCTTTATCCTGCTGAATTATCTCTAAGAAGGCAATCATGCTTTCTTAGTGCTCCTTGACTTGACAGCTACTCTCGCGTTCGTGAGAAAGATTCCAGTGATTTTGAGGCTGTGGCATAATAAACTTCTTCCTCACGCAAAATATCAATACTCGAAGCTCCCTCGTATTAAACGAAAGCGGAATGGAATAAGTAGTTGGTTTTTAGGTGTCCCGAATGCTATTATTGCACTGAATTTCTTAATGACAAGCACCAATTTGTGGATCCAAGTAGGATTTGAACCCGTGATCTTTGGGGTGCGTAGCTGCCATTTAAACTAACTAGCTGTGAAATTTGGATCTATATATTTTTGGAGTGAGAAGAGTTGTTAATTTTCCTTTTAACGTTAGACTAAGGTATCCTGTGCTAATTGTCTTCAGGGCAATTAATTACTTATATGAAAATTGCATCTTTTGAACGGAAAATTGGAAAATAGGAAAGGGTATTTAGCGGAGTCACAAGTGCTCAACTCATTACCTTCGCTTTCTGGCATCAGCTCGTGGAAGTGGAATGGGGCAGGAGAAAAAAAACACCTGGGCGTGGTAAGGCGTCGACTAGGGCGCCTCACTGCCACCGTCGGGCGCTAATGAAGTTAATGCGGTGGAGCTCCGGGGTCCGCGCGGCCCCAGGATCAGCACGCTCTCCCGCAGCGGATACACTCCCGAGTTAAAATCGCACCGGGACCGGAAGAGAGAGGAAGAGGGCGTCCTTCCACGACTTCCGGGTGCTCGCCCGTTGGGGATCCTGTGGATTTATGGCGGGAGGCGAAAGAGGCCAAAGCTTTTCGAGGTTCTCGGGAAGGGGCAAAATCGACCCACTCCCAATCTTAAAGGCGCCTTTATGTAAAACTAAATTTAAATTGCGGCCCCCAGGGACACAGTGTGAATTGCAACATCTTTTTGGCAATGGAAGCTCTAATAGCATCAGGCATGGCATAATAGCAGTCAGGCTTAGGCATGAGTACCATCTTTCCATCACGTTCTAAATTTTTCCTAATTTTTAGTTATTTAGAGAGTTCTTTTGATGTTTTAGATCAATCTAGACAAAGAGTAACCGAGAAGAGACATGAAGCCATATGAAATGCACACGAAAGTAACAAAGTTTTTTCTACCGCAGGATCACATATTCTGCTATACTTTCCGTTTATTTCAAATAGAATTAGAAATTGCTCGCATAAGGGTGAGACAAAAGATAGCACACGAAATCTGTGATAAAAATATAGCAACAAGCCAAATAGTAGCATAACATATTATTTTTACGGAAGAGTTCCTCTTAGACTTTCTATTAAACGTTTTCGATCTTATTGATTTTGGCTGTTCAGAAAATGATTAATGCCAACTCGATGTGGCTCAGAGTAATGTTGTGCCAAAAGGAGTGTTCAACCAAACTAGCTGTACTGCAATAGTCAGGGTGAACAAGAGTTGGGATGAGTTTCCTCTAGCTGGGAAGAGGTTAAATTTAGCGAGGAAAAAGAGGCTGGCAAGTACATACATTAAACGTAAGTGCGCAATAAGTTGCCAAATTGCTTTATCAAGAAGTACTTAAGCAGGGCATATAAATCACCATTCTAAAAAATCTATTGGTTAACATGCGAAATGCGTCTTGTACTGGTGATAAAATTTCGCATCACGGCGGTTGACGGCTTTTTTTAGAGTGATTTAATTCAGGTGCTTCGTTACGGAAGCAAGTTCATTTCCCTGTACCCTCTGTGATATGCAAGATTCGTCCGTGAAAAGAGAAGCATGTGTTTATGTATTTAGGTTCCCAATGAAGTTTCAAATTTAGAATTCTAGACTTTAGATCGTTACTACCGCTAGCCTACCATACTATCTTTCCTTAAAGTTAAAGGGCTATTTTAGTTACTCGCAACGAAACAATTGCTCGAAATTTAATACGCATTCTATCACTTATTAATTATATATAAACTTTTCTGTAATTCTGAGATTTTTACAATGCCACTGGAATTAGTAGTCCAACTAGTGGTAGCACGGTTTTAGAGGCTCCATATGATTCACAAATAATATCGTAGTTTTTAAGCTATCATAAATTTGAGACAACACGACATTCATGCCTGAGGGTAAATACGACCCTGTGACCCTCAAGTTGCTTAGTCAGCACATTAACGATCTGATTACCGTAGTTGGCTATGCTACCTAATAATAGGTCAATGAAGCTCTGGATAAAGTAGTTACTTTCCGCTGTAACTTTCTCGATGTGCTACGTCATAATGGAGTGAAATTTACTATCTCCAGGCAGGAAATCATTGCTATCACCGGCTTTGAAGTTGCAGCGCCATTGCACTATAAAACACTGGCTGTTTATGTACAATAAATATTGCAAATGGATTGACCGTTCTCATCAGGTCGTTTGATCGTCAGGTCCTTAATCAACAACTACGAGTCTATTTCTTATTATCAATGAAAGATTTACACTCAGTTGATGGCTGTGTTTTTTCCTAGGATATATGCGTACCTAAAGCCCATACCTTTTGAATAAGTAGTTGTTTTTTAAAATGTATCATTATCACTCAATTCTCTATCAAGAATGAAGAAACCTAAGATGAAAAATATAGTTTTATTTCAAATTCCTTTTTTGATATTGTATCGCTTTCACCAACTGAAAACATCGAGTAAATTTTATTTATTACTGCATTATTTTCAAGCTCCTCAAGAATTAACCCACTAATTAAATGATAAACACACAAAACGGAAAAGTATCATGTTAAAACTATTAGTTATAAAGATATTTCCAATAGAAAGCAAGTGAGAGCAGCGACGGGAAAATTCAGAATGTTCATCGTAAACTATTTTAATACTGTACATAGGGTTTCTCATAGGGGGAATTATAATAGTGAAAGTTCCTTCGTTTGGAAATTTTGAGTATGTGATGCTGACATAATTACAATTTCAATACTCTATTAAAAGTCTATACACAAAAATAATTCGATGGGGAGCGTAGACAGCAATGGCTCTTCATAAATAAAATTCAGAGAATAGTAGCGTATATTCTACTGCTCATCTTAAGTAACATTAAGAGCCGTTTGCTGCATCACGTAGTCCATTTGTAGTGCCGGAGTTCCCTATCGACTTTTCTTTGAAAACTCCCAAACGAGTCTGGCCCTTTAACGAGGATACGGAGTTACTCCTCGGCACTTAAAAAAGGGATATTACTGAAAAAGTAAAGAGGCCACTTAACTCTAATCCCCAGATCCTCTCCATCATCTCTCTGGCACCAACTTTTCCCTTTGTTCAAAAATCTCATGCTGTGAATACTTTTTCTGAAATGAAGAAAAGGCGCCAGGTGGGCAGGCTTTTGAGAAAAATGAATTGCCTTTTACTTGACTGGTATCTGGTATTCGTAAAACAGTTGCACCGTTATGATCCAATGAGTCCCTGCTACGATACTCATCCCTTGCATTAGTTACGCATCTAGAGTCACCAAAGAGGAATTAGGATTCCCTCATCCTAACGAGATTTTCTGAGAAATCACATTGTTCTCTAGTGTGTCAGTACTAAGCAGGAACCTGCTCTTCAAAATATTGTATTCATATGATGCAAATAGTATGTGGCAATGCGTCAATTTATGCTTGATAAAGCCTCTTGCATTTTAAAATATGTATTCAAACAATCCATAGGGTAAAATATCATTGAGCAATATGTTAAACATAAGTTTTATTTACCTAGTGAAAACTAAATATTGTATTGACTTCAGCCTCCATTGCTATATCGCTCTACATAAATATCATTGTTTATTGATGAAATGAGGAAAATAAATAATTAATTTTAGGCTTAAAACATGTAAAAATGCATCTTGAATGTCTAGTTTGTTAATAAATTTCATAGTATACATATAATATAACCACATGGCAACACAGAGATGGCAGAAACAGTTGAGTGCTAGAGTGACCTATGGTATCTTGTTGACAATAATCGGCATGGCTAGTGTTTCCCAGTATTTAGGAAATAATCCCCAGATCCTCTCCATCATCTGTCTTATCATTGCAATCAATATCTGTTGAGCTAACACTCAACAGATAATGCATTTATAATTTACGATTTCATCAACAACTCTTTTTCATTTCAATCATTTGTTCGTGGCATCATCCATTTTCTCACCTTTATTCAAAAATCAAATTCATCGCCACCTCTTCGCCATCATCTTATTTGGTTTAATCACAATGTTTCCATTTCTAAATCGATTCTAATTCTTTAAACCAAGAATTGAATTTATAAAACCATTATGGTGATTAAAATAAAAGCAGTCTATTCAATTTCTATACTGTATTTCATATTTTACCTCTCACTACATCGCAACGTGGCCATATTCACTGCAATATGTCGGCTCCTTGCTCAGAAGGAAGCCGGAAGTATGATCTTTACACTAAAATATTATATTTTACCAAAATGTCTATCGCCTACGCAAAATATTGCATCATGTTAAATGAAGTTTTGAACTAGGAATAGGTGATCTGTTGTAGCATGAAATACAAGCATAACAAGCGAAATGTAATTATTTCTTTTAAATGAATTGACCAATAAGTCGAGAATTTAGGTGCTTTAGACAGGGATTAAAGGTAAATGTTATAATTAAATAAAAATTAATGACATTCGAAATTCAACCCCAGCTCTCTTTTCCAGCCCGAACCTAAATTAAATAATTTACAGAAAATCTGGCAAATACCATTGAGAATTGTTGTTCTGTCATCAGTATTCCTAATCCAAGGATAAAATCTTCTCGTCCCTTAGGTAAGTGCCAAATGCATCAATTCCAAATTTCGTAACCTTCAATGCAGTATGTGTTTGTAAGAATATTTACTTCAAGCACTGGAGCTAACGATATTACATCTTTTTTATTTTCATATCCTTATATGATGAGATTGAATTTGTTTGATGACGTGAATACTCTCTATTATTAGATTACTTAAAAAACCTGCCTCCATTGATGTCCATTAAATATAATCATTAATGCTACAATATAATGTTCCTCTAATTCAATAACTAATAATTTATTTAGAGGAGATAATTGTACACCACGACCAATAAAATTCAATATTTGAAAAGGAGTTTTTTTTTGTAAATAACAATAATATGAAAAAACCTTTATTTTTTAAAGTTTTTGAATATTTTAGAGCAAGGGCAGTAGGACATTATATTAGCGTTGGGATTAATGCGTAAGGGACATTTCTTACCCTGCCAGAGACAAAACTGGTTTTAATTACACGCATTTAGCGACGCAAGCGTTAAGTTCCCTTACTCTCCAAGAACACCATCATATACATTAGGACGCGGGCAAATCTACAAAAAAAAACAATCCGTCAAAATTAAAAACAACTTTGGGAGCTATCAACTGATTTATGCGTACAAAAAAAGCGGGAGCGGATCCGACGTCAGCACGTCATCTGCAGGTGCGCAGTTGACGAGTTGACGTGTAATTTGTTGATGCATGGAGGTTGTTGCATCGTGGGGGGAACGTGGTGTGGGATAGGAATGGTGATATGTTTTATTTTCTCCTCGGCATCTTAGCAGAAGGGAGGAGGGAACGAGGCTTGAAGTGAATGATTGGGGGCTGGGCAAGTACGCCGTTTCGCCGGATTGGTATCGGGGATAATGTAGCGGATCTGGAGCGTGGGAGGGAAGACTCTGGTGGCAGGTTGCGTTCGATCGATTGCGGTGCTCGCGGAGTATCGGTTCCTGTGACGTTGCTGGTGAGGAATGCGTTGGCAGTCGTGGGTAAATTTTGGAAGAGCTTTCATACGTGCCTGATCTCTTGTCGATGGAAATCGCCCGTGCCCGCGTCTCTACAAATATCGATTGCTAAGATTCGTACTCCGCATTTTACCAATCCATGGTCATCTGATGGCCTGAAACATTTTCAGATTACCTCATTTTCAAATTTTAACTCATAGTGGCATTTAATACTCAATAAAATTTTTAACTTGAAGAGAGGAATTCCAATCCTATGCGATAATATCAATGACATGAAACTCCTCGAAATCAGTCGATCAGAATGAGCACCGCTTGAAAATGTGCTCAAAGTTTCATAAAACTTTGAAGTTCATACGATTAAATTAGGATGATAAAATTACGTTACCCTGCCACTCGTTAGCGTTCCATTTAGCTTGTTGGACGAGCTAGAAAAAATGATGGAAATACGGGACAACAAGCCTGGAAGAAATGAAGGTGATGAAAAACTGTTCCTTGCATATCAAGCTGCTCGGGTCAAGTTTTTAAAGCCTTACTGTCTGATGAACTGGATTTATTACGCGGTAATAATAGTACATTCTCGTTATAAATTTGAAACTTTCTCCATGACGACTGGGAAAAAGAGATGCAGGATAAGTCCTTTTCTAAATTTGAATAAATTTTCAAAATCTATCATGAATAGTATTCCACTCAAATGCAGTCCACTAAGTCAATGGATGAAGAGAATTTTGAAATGTCTGCTTTCATAGAAACTGATGAGGACGACCTGTTAGATGTATATTCTCTGTATAAGCAGGCACGACCCAGTATTAAGAGGTATGTTCTTTCGACTAAGCTTTACCCTTTATTTACCCCTTGTCGATTATGTTCACATACGTTTACTGATTTGACCATACTGATCAGATAGATTAAATTAATATCTGAACTTTTTTAAATTGTTTTAATTTTAAATACAGTTTTCACACCTTTCTTTGTTGTCAGGGAAGAGTTGTACTAAATTCATACTCTCAATCTTCAACAGCCAATATCCGCTAGTATGGAAAACGTATTGACGTGGTGGAAGGCAAATGAGTCAAATTTCCCAGTGCTGGCAAAAATGGCGAGAGACTTTCTTAAAATTTCCGCTACATCTGTTCTAGCGGAAAGATTACTCTCACGGGTAGAATTGACAATGAGAAAGCATAGAAACCGCATGGGCAACGAATCTGCAAGGAGTTTACTCTGCAAGATCTGTGTGTACTCTTGGGTGACGTGAAATTTGGCCAATCAAATGAAACTCTTTCCTTGATTTAACTGTTTTGAACCTGAAACCTATTTAAACTACTTTTTGAAGAAATTATTTATCTTACATTGAATTATTAACATTATTTTTAGCTATTTTTTAACCTAATGTGGATTTTTCTGTACAAATATTGGTACTATATACTCATTTTTCACCAATTTCATGTTTCGTATTCATAATTTATGCAATGAGTATCAATAAAATCATTGATTTTGCATGCAGTTTAATGTGTTTGGGTCCAATTTAATATTTATTTTAAATTTTTATAGTGTCATTAATATTTCTAACGTACCGATTTAGCGATTACACACGTAAAGGTAACGGCTTTTTATTGAATTTAATTTAATTTCGCGGAAACGAGACGAGACTGGGGTCCACGAGATGAGACTCGAGACGTCAGCCAAGTTCAGAAAACGAGACTGAGACGAGACTGGCTCATGTCTCGTCACACGGAAACACTAATTCAGTGTTGCATGATAGTGTGAGAAAAACTGTCCATTTTTTTGTTCCCTCTTCTAAGCGTTATCCAGTTTCCTAGTTGATTTCTACATGAAAATCGAAGTGTTGAAACCGATGGTTCTGAGGTCCTCACTGTTTCAATGCCTCAATAGTCAACACAACCGACCGATTGCTTCCTTCATGGTGATGTGGCGGCCTAGGCCGCTATTACAGACAGAAGTTAGCGGAAGCCCATTTCGTATTTCCATTTCCGTTGAGCAAGTGAACTGATGGTCGCTGAATATTTTGTGTTGAAAATCGTTTTTCAGTCCAGCATCGGAGTTTGCAAAAAAATTGAGATTTGGATTCGGGGGAGACCGGGATTCGCATCACGCATTCAAAGTGGAAGTCCATATTCACATATCTCGCTGAGTTTGGAAGGGGGTGGGCAAGATTTGAGTTTTGGAATGTTTGACTTCAAGCATTAAATCACACGAAATGCATGAAATGGAGTGCACGAAATGTCGAGAGGTGATGATTTAAGCTCTCGTAAAACATTAGATTTTGCTTCATTTCACTTCACCACAAACCTAGTAAGTAAGATATTTTTTTAGGTTGAGCACTAAAGTTCCCGGAAAATATTCCAAATTTGTACCATATTAGTACGATTAATTTATCATCCAATTAGCTAAGTAACCAACCCTTTGATAACGCGTAACATGAGCTAAATACCAATTAATCCCATTGAATGCAATCAATCTAATGAAATAACTGTTATGGGGTTTGCTTAAAATTTGATCCATAGATGATGTAGATATAAATATAATTATTTATTTAAACATAAAGACTTAAGATTACTTTATTGAATTCATACTGAAAAAGTGGTTTACATTGGGAGCAAGATTTAGAAATGTATTTTGGCATGGTTATAACTGAATTGCCCACGCAGCTTGATATTCACCATCCCTGCTCAATTTAACAAATTAAAAATAATTCAGCTCTTTGAGAAATATTAAATGCTAAATAACTCAAATAACTTCACCCTTAGAGCATCAGCTGCAATAAAAATTTTATAAACATTTCCGCGAAGCGACAACCATTTGCTATTTGAGTTTGCTCAGTGGAACGAATGTTTATCTTATTTTTAGATAATCTGGGGTCACAAGGAGTAAGCATAAATAAACTACTCGTACACTATAGACGCGATGCTTCCCAATCTCTGTTAAACAAAGTATTTTCATTCTTTATGATTTAATCTAAATTAAAACGCCGTTTAATATGGTATGCAAATATTCTAACTAGCATAAATTTTTCCAGTGACCGAAATCTTTGGAATTTAACTTCCTCTACAGAATCGTAAACATGCTAGGATCCATTCCCAAACTAACCTTCATGCCTAAAAATAATTCCATACCGAGGTAGCACAGAACTAGCAGCAGTAATAATTACCCCGTGGGAGAATGTTTTTAGCCAACCTCTGTAAACTTGTAGCTATTAAAGACATAAAAAGGGCAAAGTAACGGAATTCTGTGGAGTGAAAAACAGAATTTTTCTAATAATACACAGAACAGATCTTTTCATCGCAAAGATTAAATTTAACAATTTTTTTAAAGCTCCAGTACTCTGTTGCATTTTGACATTAAGTGCGATTCTGGCGAGAACTCCAATTTTACTAACACTAGCCGAAGAGAACAAAAACACGTAATATTGCAAAATAAATTGCCGAAACTTTCAAAACGGCATCTCAGGTATTTTTAGATAAATTGAATTAATTAAATTCCGGTAAATTATTTCTAGTATAATTGTTCAAGTAGAAATGCTTTATTACATTTACAGCAAAGGAATATTTAACACTACCTGAAGACGTAAGAGTGTGTGTCAGATCAAATTTTTGATATATTTAGGTGTGTTAAAGACATGCGGAATGAAAAATTACAATATGAGGTGCTTACATATAGCCTTATAAGAGATTTAAAAAAAGTGGCATTATTATCAAATTATTCTCATCAAAAATCACAAATAATACTCCAAAATATCGTGTGCGAAAAATATGGCACAAAAAATTACGAAACTTACATATTTTATATAATATGGAAAGAAAGAAATAGGTTATTCTACCGCGAGCATTGTAACTATCTAGACCGTTTATTGTAAACTGCTTTGCGCAATTCATCATCATCATCGGTCAACAATCCTAGGATTATTTTGACGTAGCCATCCACATGATTCTTCTAACGGCCAACCTCTTCATATTGACGTAATTTCTCTTCTTTACATCCTTCACAACTTGCACCATATATCTCATACGAGGCCTGCCTTTTCCATTCTTCCCGTTTACTTTTCCCTCGACGATTGTCTTCATCAGGCCATTGTGTCTTAAGATATGGCCTGTTAAGTTGTCCCGTCTTCTTTTTAGGGTTGTCAGTAGACATCTCTTTTCTCCCATTCTTCTTAGGACTTATTCGTTTGTCACTTGGTCGATCCATTTTATCTTTCTCATTCTTCGGCAGCACCACATTCCATACGCTTCAAGTCTTGACTTTTCTGCTGCTGTTATCGTTCATGCTTTGCTACCTTTTAGTAGAATATTCCTGACGTATATTGTAATGAAATGTTTCCTCAATTTCACGCTTGTATTAGCAACTGTAAGCAGAATCCTCTTTTGGTAAAAAGCCCTTTTCGACAGGGCAATTCTACTGGAATTTCTCTTTTACTTCGTCCATCGCTGGTTATTCGGCATCCCAGGTAACAAAACTTTTCTAACTCCTCGATTTTTTATTTTTCTATTTTAGCGTTTGCGCTGGCCTCTTTTTTCTTAATGCATATTATTACCTTAATCTTCTTTTTACTGATCTTTTGGTGATATCTGGCCAATATCCTTTCCACAATTCGTAGTGTCTTCTTCAAATCTCCTTTTTCTGCCATAACTGCTTGTCTTCAGCGAATCGCATTGTGCTGATTTTCTCCCCATGGATAATCACTCCCGGAGACGTTTCTTTGACATATTGAATGGCTTTCTCGATATAGGCACTCTTCGGTCATTGAATGAATCTCTAATTTCCGTAACATTCCTTAGCATTGCGCAATTCATCTCCAATAATTTGGTCAAAAGAAGAACCTTCCGATAGCTTTTTACATTTCAACTTTCATAGAGATTTTTGTGATAGGTTTTTACAAGCACATCGTGAGTTTGTATCAAAGGTTTTGCGGAATCTACTTCGTTAAACTTTATTCACATAATTTATTTGTACCATCGACCACACATCATTCTTAAAAATGATGTTGTTTCGTTATAACTTTGAACGATTGTGCGAAAAAATTGTGTGGATAATTACTATTTTTAAGTGTTCTATCCTTTTTTCAAGTACTTTGATAGGGACCAGGAAACTACTCTTTATCAAAATGAATAGCAAGGGCTCAATACGTTTTTGTTTTTTTTGTAAACCCGATAAGCAAGTGGCTAATCTGATAATAATAAATATATTAATGGAAATGATGAAGGAATGAAAAATGAAAAAGAATCAACTATTCGCAAAACAAGCCAATTTAGACGAAAGTGGGTATTAATCCACGAAGATAGGTGGTTTGAATTTGGTAAGGTTTTTCTTCGCAAATGCCACTCGTCCGTAAAGCACAACATATCATTTTCTTTGAAAAGTCATATGAATGAAGAAAATAATATGGCGCCAAGGAGTAACTTTTAAACGACCACTGTATTCAGTAATATACCCCTAAGCGACAATGACACTCGTCCAAT
Source organism: Platycnemis pennipes (assembly GCA_933228895.1). Lineage (NCBI taxonomy): Eukaryota > Metazoa > Arthropoda > Insecta > Odonata > Platycnemididae > Platycnemis > Platycnemis pennipes. The sequence continues at coordinate 98,601,712 of OW121846.1, read as the reverse complement.
GATTCCAAGAACACTCCGCAAGCCACCCGGGGCTGTGGGCGATAATCCAGAACGCTCGCCACAAACCGCTTCGTCGAAGGAATCGGGGTTCGTGGGCACCGCGGAGGAACATTCGGTCGCCGCAGCCGCTCGCAACCCCCTGCACTCTTACCCCGCGATTATCTTCACTGTCTTCCCGAATTCAAAGCTAATCCCGCCCCACCAGTTACCAAATTTTCTCACTCTTATCGGCTTCCCTGACGCTGCTAGTTGGATTCCCAGTACGGATTTGAGGAGCAGAAAACCCCCCTAGACGTCCCAACGACCTACCAATATCACGCCCAGATCTGAAACATATAGAATACGGCTACGCACGAAATGAAATTCATTTCGCAAAAAAGATACCACCATGTTTTTGAGCAAGTAATATTCAAGAATACAAGAGGTTTATTCTGATTCAGTCGTATAAATGTTATATAAAATGGACGTAGAAGAAAAGAAACAATTCAGAAAAAATGTACTTAAAACTCTCTCCGTATCATTTTGAGAGGATAAGAATATGATATTGGGTTCCTGTAGTCGCTAGGGGATCGGGTTGGTGTGGTGGCTGAAGTACTGGCCTCCCATCCCGAGGGTCCTAGTCCGGAGAGGAAAACCGGTCACCACTTGAGTGCCTTGTGGAGGGCATTTCAAGTTCAGTACTCCGTCAGTCGGACGGGACGCTAAGCTGTGGTCCCCTTGGCGCCTTTAGTTAAGAGTAGGCTAATGCCGACGCCGGGTTTCTGTCCACCCTTCCTCCTTTCCCTGAAAACTCCTACCATTACCCAATTACCCACCTATCCTAAAATGGCGCAAATGACCTCAGCTGTCGTTCGTCTACCCTGAATTACCAACTGTAGTCGCTAATGTGAATTCTTTTACCGGCAAATTATATACAAATGGCTTTCCCAGGAAGAGTGATATGTGGAGAAGCAGATTAAAACTATTACCCTTCCGTGATACTTCGTCCCACGGGATGGACTCCATTAAATTGTGCGCCCCTAGTCGCCTTCATCTACGTTGAGGAACTAATCTAATTACTAATCCATTACCAAAGATGCGTGAATGGGGTAAAAAAACATCAGGCATGCACAATTCAATGCCAATAGCTATCTATCTATCTATCTATTTTTATATTTAGGAGCTTAAGTAAATTATAATGTGCCTGAAGATGTCGCGACTTGACGAAACCCGGGTCGCTGAAAATAAAATCAACGTTGGAAAAAAGTTACCTTTTTCATTACTATTCTGTAAATTGTCCCTCAGGAGCCTTGTCCTCCATTTCAGGAGGAATTCCATTTTCAGCCCAGCCCACGGTCTGCACCCGTCCGTGGATGGTGGAGCACGGATTTTCCGTTGGAGAACGCGAAAGCAGAGGCATTAGCGTTTCCTCTCCACGGGAGCGCGGGCGATTCTCGAGGCGTCGCCGTCGCTCTCTTTAGATGCAACATGGCGGCAATGGACGCACGCAGGCGTACCAGTCGGAGTGCCTGCCGCCTTTTCGTCCCCGCCGCCTTTCCACAAGTCTTTTGATCTGTGCCAGCGGTTAACGACACCTCCCCCGCCAGCCTCACTCCCGCACCAGACCGCACTTGCTGCTCCCATCGCGGTTTAGCGAAACAACTTGGAGAGATGAGAGTTTGCCCTTCGAAGTACGTGAATGTAACCCGACGCTGCCTCCCTCGCTGGCTCACGAGATTCGTTCGTTCGCAAATCTAAAACCAAATTCTGCTGGGGGAATATTTCTATAGCGGGGTAATACCCGGCGGAATACACGTTTTCAAACACCTTTTTTTGCTTCTCAGAAAAGGAGAAAAATTAATTCAAGCAACCTCGAATAAGATCACCAAATTCCAAATTTTGGATGAAGTAACCGCACAAATCGCGTTTAAGTGCCCAGAAATTAAACGCATCGTCTCAGGGGGAGTGTCCAAAAGAAGAAAATAGAGCATCGTGTGCAGTCATAAAAAATTACCATTCAGTCCTCTCTAAAATCGCGTGAGTTAAACGTGTCATTGTTTGTGGCAAAATGGAAACATCTAAATTATATTATGATGATCAGTAGTACGGTATATAAACCATTGTACGAAGAAAAGAGAGAAGTAATTGAGGGTAAAATTTTCGCTATAAAGAGAGAAAAGTTGGAGATGGGATTAGTGAACTTAGTTTGGAGGTGCAATACGAAAGACGGAAGGAGCATGACGAATACAAAAAGCAGAAAAGCAAAAGGAAGAATGGTTACATGATGGAAAGAGTACTACTATGCTCAAAGAGAATTCAATTAGAAACAATAAAGCAGCAAAATCAACCATAGTATGGAGTGCAAATCTCTTTGATGTGGAAATAAGGAGCATCGGAAAAGCTTATTAGAAAATAATAGAGGCAATAAAAACCTGGTGTTGGCATAGGTTAACAAGGATTAAATTGACAGAGCAAAAACTACACGTAAAGGCTGAGGAAAAAAGGTGCAGGTCGATAAAGAGGTCCAGAGAATCCAATCAGATGGGCGGGGAATACGCTGAGGCAGTGAATTTGCAAAAGACAAAATGGAGAGAAAATTAGAAGGAAAGACAACGAGGAAGACGAAGGGTATATGGGCTAAATAGAGATGGATAAAGAAAAGTGGAAGCATTTAGATTCGATTGACAGAGCAACTGATAAGGAAGAACGGAGGCCTGCAATAAACTAATCTTAGGTTAAAGGTCAATTAATTTGTTCCGAAGCTCTTTAACTAAATGATTAATGCTCAATAGTTTCGTTGGAGATAAGTATCGACTGTCGAGGAGAGAGATGAGAGTAAAATCGATTTATGGTTTCATCAACGGAAGAGATTTCACAGTGGTTAAAAGAATTTGTGCTTCTTGTTGATACAATGCGGTACTTTTGAAAGTTCCAATGACTTTTGATAACCTTTAATAGAGCTACGAATGGGCATCTTAGCTTTCATCGATACGGTAGTTAGCTAATTTTTGTAAAGTTCTCTATTTTTTTATTATATCAGACAAAAATGAGGAGCTAAAAGAATGGAAGTAATTCCAATATTGAATGAATCCATCAGTAAATGATTTTGGTAGATGTATGATTAGTGAGAAAGATGAAATGCTAAAAACCTGTATCGATGACGAGAGTATGTCTCTCACACGCCCTGTTTTTTAGAGGTTTTATTCCTGTGCAATTCACGTAAAAAAATTCTGTAGATTCATGCCGCAACCGTCGCATAATGTGATACGCAAAATAAAACCTTAAATGTAAAATTATTCGTTATGCACCACATACATTTCCCATCGACTGTGATATGTTTGGAGTAAATTCCAGATAAAAAGCAAACATTTACACTATCGCTTTTAGCTGCTGCTCACAAACAAAGCACTCAATCTTCCAATTATTGTGATACACTTCGAAAATAGGCAAATGACTAAACTACCATGATCAAAATGCGTACAAGGCATGCAAAGTTACGCATGACCAAGCAATCTCCATGCTGGCCACTTAAGGAAATTCTCCCATTATATTCTTCCGTTATTTATCCGAAAACCCTATATTCGTAATTTATGAGAGGCATATTATGGGAATGTTACTGTTGACACTAGTATACAGAAAATAAAGTACACTTATTGACTATGCATATGTATCCTGAGTTACACAGAATCTATTTCGATGAGTCGGACACATTTTCAGCTTTTTAATATATTTATACATCTATTTGTTGAAATAAGAGAAATACAACTAGCTATATGATTATACGGTTATGCAGAGGAGGAAATAGATAAAAGTATAAAAGATACTGACTTGATGTTATTAAAAACATAAAGTAGACTGTACGTATCACAGTCCAGTACCTATGAGGCAAATTAACAAACAATTTAAATTATATACAGCCCTGAGCATTGATTCAAGATTAATGAATGCAGGAAATAGCATTTAGCTTTTTAAGTAACTTAGCAAGGGAAAGGTAATGCTAACAAAGTTCACTAAAGTTAATTTACTAAATTATTTTGGTCGGTATAGAAGGAAGAGAGAGGAAATACCTATGAAAGTTAACTGTTCTGAGAAAAAAGCGCTATTCAAGTACATCTACGGAAATGGGGATGTGATAGGATTGTGTCATAACTTCCTCATCTCACGCAACGTTTTGTAACTGCTCTGGAGTTGGCGAGCGGGAAAAAATCTTTTATCTGGAAAAGACGTGTTGCCATTAAAGCAAGGACTACGTACGAATAGATTCACTTTAGTGAACTCGGACACATGGCTGTTGCCAAAGAATTTTCCTTATTTCGCGTTTTCAATTTTTACTTAAAAATAAAAGTCGATTCGAGCCTTTGGCGCGAAAAATATTTTAGAAGAGACTTTTGGGCGCGTTTAAAAAGTGAAAACGATTACTTTGTCCTTCTACTCAGTTTTCATTCACAACGTCATAGTAATTGGCAGTGTGTCATTGGAGACAATTTAGTGGGCACGAAAGTGATGCCCAACACACGTTTGAAATTACAGTGTATTTTATGCAAATCCTAAATATGGTCGCAACAAATGAATAAATTACCAAATTTTTTAAAGTTTCCCAGAGAAAATTAGTGTAGGTGTATCTTCCCATACTATATCAAATTCTTTTGAAATAACTTAGCGTAAAACGTTGAATGCAAAACCATTAAGTTTACTGAGACATAATGTATAATTATTGCCACAGACAGATATAAGGAATAACTTTCCTTTCGATTCCCGGTGCCCTGGGCATACGTGTATCCTTCATCTACATCTACATCTATACGATACCCTGCAAGCCACCGCGAGGGTGTGTGGCAGGGGGTGAAGAACACCAGGCATGCACTACTAACATGCAAACTATCAAGTATATTGTCTCATGCAACTTGATTGTTAGTGTCTAACTAGGGTTTTCATAATTAATTCTAGGCGAGCAAATGTGGAAGGAGAAACCTTTGGCCACACGTGGGTAATAGAATGTATGCATATTAAGTTACGATATATTGAAGCCGTAGTATCAGATTCCAAAACATTGCGATCAAACTCTCAGATGGGAGAAATGACAGAAAGCCTTCATCTCCAGGGAGCACTGCAAGCCACACATGGCAGGGGGAATACGAGTTAGGAAAGGGCGCCTGAAGCGTTCATACCTTTGCACGTTTTGCGGCAGCTAGTCTTCATTCTTCATCAGCGCGTGGGCTGAGTGATGCTCGAAATTGGATTAATCCATATTCATTCCATTGACACCAAATATAACTTTCTGAGATACTCCAAGATGAAAGCCCGTCCCTGATGCTCTCATTCTAGAAAGCACTCTCAGGGTTTGACGCGATTGTTTGCATTTTTACAGCGGCCCCACGGGCTCAATTAATTCGGGGCAAATCCCTCAAACATATGGGTTAAAACGGACGGATCATTTTTCACGGCCCCTACGCGTGGTGAAGGGTCCTGCGGAAAGGGGGCGGAGCCCACGGGGGACGTTGGCGTGGGAGAGGGTGGAGGAGGGTTGAGAGAAGTGGGGGTGGAGGGAGAAATGGGGTCGACAGACCAAGTTGCCGACGGATTTGCATTTTAATGCGAGCTTCGCTGGATTTCCGGCCGATGAGGAATAAATTCCATTCCGGGTCCCGATATTGTTATTGTAAACGCTTGGCGGCACACGAAACGCATTACTACAGTCTGCTGGGGTTGGTCGAGGTTCGGGGAGAGGTTGGGTGAAGGGTTGGGTCGGGTTATACGCGACTTCATTTAAAGGAAGCCAGGGTGAAGGGGAAGGGAGTGTGGAAGGCTCTGGCCCTGCGCCCTTTTCTCCCGGATATTGTCACATCATTCCTGGGTCCAAGGAACGGGGTCTGAGTGACCCATTTCCTGGCTTCCAACTTTATCATATTCAGCCCGCACATAAATCCACACTTGTGCTCCCTCCATTGGAAAACTCGGAACAAATCACGTATAATGGATTTCGATCCAGTCCCACCGGACTTCGTGATAACGTGTTACCCGCAACACATCGAATGTTAAACCCTAGAACGTGATCAGGAGGTTATATGAGGATAATGATAGCACTCAATGCTTGAGTAGAAAATAACACATTTAATCCTCAAATTCACCAATTAAAATATTGAGGACTGCTAGTAGCGGGGACGTTGAGAGTGAGACCAAACTAGCAAATAAGAGAACTGGCTAAACTAGATTCCGGTCCAAACTAGAGACATCAATTCATATTTAAAGCCTGCATATTGACGTAAATTATTGGTATTTATGAGAAGGAATGAGGTGATACTGCTACTATTAGCGAGAGAAATGCCCACACCATCAGTTTTTTACTGCCGGAATAAAATATATACATTTATATTTTTGGCAAAAAAATCGTTAATTGAGAAATGTATGTTTATTCGGCCATATGAAATTTGTGAAATATAAGTTTATTCGACCATATGAAATTTTCTTATCTTAAGAAATTGAATATGTGATCTAGAAGAAATATCTTGATCGCAAAGTTAAATAAGAATATCAACAACTAACTTTGTTGCCAGCTTATTTAGGATGCAGTTTTGAAGCTTCGCATAATCTCCTTGTTAGTACGTATAAAGGATGATTCTGGACAGATTCTTTTCGGCAGGATTTAGCGTTGAAACAGGCATCACTAAACTGCAATGTTTGCACAAGTATGAAAATGCAGTAAAAATGCACCCATATATCCTGTATTTTATCCGCCTTTTCTGCAATGTAACAGAGCTCTAACTTCCAAACCTCTGAACCAATTCAAGAGGACTTCGCCAGATGAAATTTTAGCATGCTTCTCCCACTTGACATTACATTGAGACAAAATGTCTATGGGATGGGACAGAAGTCAAATTACTCAGTTGAGAGTTAAAGGCTAAATAAAGTACGCTCACCACTATATTCAAAACAGGAATTTTGATTTTGCCGACTACGACATAACTTCCTATAATAATAATCTAAAATAGAAAACTTAGGATCACTTCCCACGAAATAGGTAAATAGGTAAAAAGTGAGTCAATTCAGATAATACATAAATGGCTTAAGGCGCTTGAAATATTCCGCGTACCTAGAGTTAGTCTTTTGAGAAGATATCACATAATATTTTATATGGTTTACCACACGCAGGTAGTTGCTTCATGTCATGAGCGTCTTTATGAGGATTTTTTTAGCATTTAATTTCGAAAGTACTGCCTCGAAAAGCGGTGTTTATGCATTTGGAAGTCACTATGTTGATTGTGAATCGGGCAACGATATCTGTCGTAGCACATTTTGAAGTAGTTGATAGAGAAAGTGAAAGAGTACTGCATACGTAGGTAAGCTACTGGATAAAATTTCCAAATCATAGCAATCAATGGTTCCATACTGAACCTTAAATATGGTACTAGGGTGCACAATGTGTTTACAAATATTATAACATTTTATTATACATTTTTCAGTTTAGCCAATGACGGCGTGGAATTTAATGAATTGAAATACCTAGGCAAAGCAGTTATTTTTCTGAGCAACAAAAAAAGCGTAAATCGACCGGTGGCTTCAAACGAACTTGCGAATGGAAAATATCGGGCAAATCAAAGTAGAAAAAATTAGATAGCTGCACACGAGATTGGAATCCTACAAAACTATTGCCATTATAATATGTATTCGAGAGTACCTGCGACAATTGTTCTTTGTAAATATGAAGACATTGATTTATGAGTTTGCCAAGTTAGTGCTTTACCTCGAAACCACCATGACCTGCAATGAAATGTCTAGTGTAAACAGGGTTGAGCATAAAAATTTGACAAAGGTGGGAATTTTGCGGTGAGCTATGGATTCTTTCTTGAAAACACATTTGAAGGTCTCAACAAGTGCAGAACCACGTCTGCCTGTCTCCGACTCTCAACCCTTGAATTTTGGGCTCATTCATGCACTCCATATTGGGTAGCCAAGATGTGTCCCACACATACTTATTTCTCAAACTAATAGCATAATAGTCTTCTACCATTGTTTGCCGTTTTTACCCAATACCAAATTATGCATGAAAAAGGGAATTCATCTGCCCGAAAAAAAGGTTATTATTGTTCCCACTCGCAACACGCTGCCGCAAGAAAGCAAAATCATATTCTTCATTAACTTTTCGTCTTCCATTTCTTCTCACATGATTTACTTACCCATATTAATGGAACGCTCGTTTTTAGGAGAGACCGTCTATCCCCCAGGTACATGTTCTTGGAAGGACTCACAAGATAACTAATGGATATAGGCACGGTACGAATTCAGCACCGCCACAGCAGCAGAATACGCAGCACTCTCTCTTCGATGGGACCCCGAGCACCTTTCCATTCCCTTTGTAAAGTATATTTCACCATAACTGGGGGACAAAACCGACGACTAATCTAATATTCCGCGGGCAAAAGCTGAAGCATAAACCCTTTTACACATAGGAACCCACACATCCAGTTCCAATGTTCCTCGGGCCCTTTGGGAGGATGCTGTAATTTTTGTGGGAGTGGGTGGGTGGGTGAGTGATCCGATTTCTTTCCAAATCCCATAATTCAGTGGGGACTTTATGGCCATCCTTTCATTCATTCTGAATCAATGGTGGAGGCGCTTACTTCCTGCGCACTGGGATCCGGGGAGGATGAACATTCATTCTTCTGCTTTGTTGCAAATGCTTTAATTTTTCCGGCTATTGTAGATTAGCCAATTAAATGGAAGTTCAATGGGGGAGGAGGCCTTTTGTTATCAGTCTTTACACGCATATTTGGGAATTTTGCCTGAGAAAAATTTATAAATTTTCCTTAATTAGCTATAATTAATTAAAGCTAAACATTGATTTATGATTTTCATTAAAGGGATAATTAAAGGTCTTTACTTCTTCATTGTTTTAATATACATATATACATATAAAACTGATTATTTTTTTGCCACTGAATTTATCGTAGTCACATCATCAGAAGACCAGGATTGGATTATGTTTTTTAGTACCCATATACCTGCCTTTGTTTTGGAAAAAATGTAGATTTTTAACAATTATTAGGAATGATGACTACAAAATAGTCTGCCTTTTAGACGTGAGAATAATTTTACCATATATTGAACATTCATTTAACCTGTAATCATCTTTGAAGAATGAGAGCGGGATGTAAAACATCAGCATTCGCATTCGCATTGCATCCGTAATTTCCTGTGACGCCAATTGGAAATTACATTTTTTTCACCATATTTGAAGTAGCATATTTTTACTATGTTATTATATTCAATTCATAGAATTAACGTATATTTTTAAACACTTCACGAGTTGTGTGCACACACTTATCGTGGAAGATTTTACCTTCGGGAACACATAGCTTAAGAGGACCCCAAGAATAATTCAAGTAAAGATTTAAACACAAGTGAGTAAATGGACAGTCCAACAGAGTGACTTATATGATTTTTGGTGAAGAAGTCTACAAACTATATCGATGACTCAGAACCTTATATTTGAACCTTATTTAATGGAATAAAATATAACACCGCTTGGGACATACCTGTAAAATTACGCGTAACGGGCATAACAACCTGATATTCAACGTTGCATTAAACTATATGCCTGCATGATTCGGATTTCTAAGCCTGAGACATTGCAAGCTTTCATATTGAATAGAAAAAACAATTGAAATCCTAAATTTTCTAAAAGGTATACAATTTATAGGTACCTGTATGGTGTCTGTATGCGGCAGCTATTCTGAAAAGTGATCTTTTTTTCCACAAAATTCAGGACTATATTCCAGGATTCATAGCAATAATTGGAAAATAACGTATTTTTATACTGGTATTGATATAGTCTTTATAGCTTTTTACCGCCAAATGTATATATGACATAATTTTTCATTCTAATTTGATCGCAGGTATGTGGTACCATCATTAGTTGCACTTGTAATTATATCAGTTTTCCCCTTATCAAAATTTGAATGTACTCCTTTATAAATTCTTGAAAAGTCTATAAACCGTAATGAATATTAAAATTATTCTCTGCAGGGATTTGCGATTACCACAATGCACGATTTTCATTCCTGAATATTTGGCATTGAAACTCATGGCGTCGGCACGTCAGCAATTCTCAGTCAATCTCATTCAAGGTTTTCAGAAAAAAAATATATATATAGCTACCCACGCTGAAATAGGTGTTTTTAACGGTAATGTATAAATTAATGGATATTACTATAATGTTACTATGTTGAATGTTACTATATACAATTTTTCCCCCTTTTCGTAATTACACTTCGAAAAACACTCATGATGCTTCATGTTTATCTCTTTACTTTACCCAGGAAGTCTCTGTCAAGTTTCGAGGAAAGATAGCACTCCTGTAAACTAGATTGACTGCTAAGCAACGCAAATGCGGACTGCGTCTACGTGTAACATTCCATTACCGATGTCACGTTGAAAAATGTGACTGAAGGGATGTCGAGAAGCACTAGGGTTTGACAAAAATGTATACAGTTTGTATGTGTTGAAATATAATGGTCGCGGATGTAAATAATAAAACAGTGTACTATTGGAGGCAACGTATCTTTAACGGATCTGAACGTTTTAATGAAACTGAAGATTTCCAAAATTAGTGCAATTCGTTGTGAATACGAATACTACCGATTTTGAGCTGCTTCGCAATATATGGATTGATTTATACCTATTGTATCTATTATCTAGTATTGTATCTATTTATGCCTACTACATCTATTTCACTGCTGAAGTAGAGGAGGAATACAATCGGAATAGGGAAAATATTTGGTCCCTTTACCTTGTTGTGTGAATGTCAGACTTTGTTGGGCTTAGTAATTGGTGACCTGACTCTGCCAATGGAAGTGGTTGCGACAGGATCTCTGCAAGTAGACCTTCCGCTCCCCTCATCCACTCCCTTCCCTATCCCTACTAAAAGTCAGGGACGGGAAGTGGATGACGTAGTAATCCTTATCGCAGCTCGTTCGGTGGGCGTCACCTTTTGCTTATTTTTATTTTTAATTCATGAGTGAATGGCTCTGGTTAGAAGATTAATTTTTCACTAATATTGAATTTTCATATTTCGTTTCCATCTAAGAATTTCAAGTACAAAAGAGTCATTTCGGGTCCGAGGAAACGCCCCTATTTTAATTTCTCGCCAAGAGTTAAGGAAAAATCTAATTCCGTGTAAGGAGTAATATGTACTGCAGATGGAAATTTTTGTATAGATTTAGGCATGATCGTAATCAATATAGATGGCCCTCTTCGGAGCAGACCTAAGTGGGAGAAGCATTACCTAGATTTAAATTCAGCAAAACACCATCAATGGTTTACTCTGAAGTGATTCTCTTCTCTCTTTGTTCTCTTAATAGCAAACTATTTACGGTTATGTTGGTTCTGTGATCCATTCTATGCAATGCTCTGAAAATTATTCTGTGAAAGAGTCAACCCAAAGGTACTGAGTACTATAATAAACACGTCAGCGGCATGTAAGGTCGTCATCTTCATGTACGACCTATATGCTTACTTCCATGTGGGAGGAGAGCAAAAAAACCTAACTAGAGTGATCTGATGAAGAAAACTGTAATATATATCTGATACTACTCAATCCAACTCCTCTCCTACAACTCTCAGATTCTAGCAAGTCCTTAAACAAAATCGTGCCCTTCAGGCCTCCAATTCTCTAAATTGATTTCCTTTCGATAACAGCCATCATGAAACTAGGGTTATGCCCCTCCATTACACTCATTCACATTCCTAACTGCATGTGATACGTGATGTTATTCTCTACCATTCCGTCTGCCTAAATACCTAAAGAAAATGACTCATCTCATATTTTATTTATTGAAGCATCTAAGCTTCCACCTACCTATTAATGTCTAACTCGGATGCTGCTACCAAAATGTATCGGGTAGCTTATTGCCATATAAAGGAATGTAATTGATTTCATGAATTAATGTGAAGAGGTAGCACGAGAGCAAAGTTTGGGACTGAAATCCGTCCATAAACCTGACTTAATCACTGAAATAACTTGTCTCCATTCCAGCGTTGTTTCACATGAATAGAAATCCGTGGGGATAGTGCAAACCCCACAGCGTATTTTTTAGAAACTACCCTCATTCCATATTTGCGCACACGGAATTTACGCCAACTCGATTTAATATTAAAGTTCACGTACATATTTAATACGCGCCATCCAGTCATAATCTAAGAGGCACGAGGCCATGGCCCCTCGGCTACAAAGCCTCGACCCCTACGCCCGAAGGCCCAGGTTCCTCCGTTCTCGCAGTTGCAGAGGAAGGCTCCCTTCCGCAGGAGAGAGCCGGCAATATTTCACGGCGAGCAGCATCCGGATGGCAAGCGGGACCGGGTGCCGACCGACATCACCGCCCGCCCCGCGGCGGCCGCCACGACGCCGGCGTCTCGGCGGTGCGGGCGTCGCCGCCGCCCCCCCGAGACATCGTGACCTCCACGACACCAAACGCCACCAAGTCCCTTGGAGCCTCCTCGCGAGCTTATATTCCATTTGCGTGATAGGCTTCCTCCTCCTTACCCCCCTTCCACCCACCAAACTACTCCCACCCCTCGTACCTGATGAATTGCGAGGAGGGACGGCCGAGATATGAGCGGTGGCGGAGTCGGAGTGAGCGGCGCGCGGCTTCCCGACATCCGGCCGCGCAGCCGACCGTTTATCTTTCATCTCCGGCCGCGAGCCATTGTGCGCCATTACAGGACGCGACTCCCTTTTAATTTTTACGGATGAGAAACGCTGGGATGGGATTGGGAAACGCCCGCCACCGTCGAAATATGGATTTATATATTTTCCGCCGTTACCAAATTTGAAGAACATATGGCAACTAGAAAAACTGAACAAGGTTCAACATCAGATGGCATTTCAATCAAAGAGAAAGTCAAAGAGAAGCCTTCCGGTGTGAATATCCACGGAGAAAAAATTAGCATGCTATGATTCGCTAATGACATAGCACTCGTAGCAGAGACAGAGAAGGATCTGAATAAGACTCTACAAACCATGGAAAGGACAATGGCCAGATATCATCTGAAGATCTATAAGAAGAAGACTAAGATATTGGTATACAGATGGAGAGAAGAGGCCAAAACCTACGTTAAACTAGGGAAGCGAAAACTGGAAGAGGTGAAACAGTTCTGTTGCCCGGGTAACCGAGTAACCAACGATGGACGAGGCAAGAAAGAAGAAGAAAAGAAGTCAGAAAAGCTCAGGCATAGAGGGCATTCTATCAATAGATGAAGCTACTTACATCTGGAAATACAAGCCTAGAAGTAAGGAAATTATTCACCAGGACATACACCTGGAGCATGTTCCTTTACGGCTGTGAGACATGGACGGTGACAGCAGCGGCGGGGAAAAGGGTGGAAGCATTCGAAATATGGCAACAGAAGAATGATGAAGATAAAGTGGATCGACCGAGTGACAAACGAAGAAGTATTGAGAACATGGGTAGTAAATAGAGGTCTGCTGAATTCTCTACGAAGAAGACGATGTCAAAGGGGTGGCCGACCCCGCGACGACGGTGTTAAGGGTGGGGAGCACGCGTGAAATGAGTCTAAGGTTCGGGAGTGAATATTCTTTTATTGCTGCTCGATTATGATTATCGATAAGGCTTAATTATTAGTTTGGCATCTAGTGACAATGGAGGCCTTAGAGGGGATATGCATGGCTAGTACTTATTCGGTGCCGAGGGTGGGTGGTGACCCGACTTGTGGTCTCCCGGGGCAAGGCGGCAGTGACCCGGCAAAGGGGTCTCCCGCGGAGGCTCGGTGACCCAGCGGAGAGGTCTCCCAAGGGAGCAGGGTGTCGGCGACCGGTAAGGGTACACTGGCGGAGGGGCCGAGGGAATAATAGGCTAAGGCGGTAGGGTGTAGGGACACGTGCATCTAGACCTTAGGCGTGGGTCCCAGCCAGCGAGAAAGGCCCAAAAGGACATTGAGCGCCGGCGGCAGGGTGTAGGACCATCGGCCACTCGGAAAAGGGGGAAGGAAGGTGGTGAGTATGTGAGATTCCATCCCACAACGGGACAATCTAATCGGCCATATCTTAAGACACGATGGCCTGACAAAGTCAATCGTAAAGGGAAAAGTGAACGGGAAGAACGGCAAATGAAGGCGTCGTATGATATGAAACAAGTCGTGAAGGATATGAAAGTGAGGAATAATGCTAATATAAAGAGGTTGGCTGACAGAAGAAACGAGTGAAGGGCTGCGTCAAACCAATCCTAGGATTTTTGACCGATGATGATATCTTATTTGCAGTTTGGATTCCGGTTTACTGGCCCTAGGGGTGAGTGGAATTTGTATACTCTGCCGGGCAAGTTGGCAAGCTTGGGTCAACAATTTCCATTGTGGGCATGCAATGACCGCTTATTCGTCTTCCTGTACATTCATGAAGCGATTGGGATTATGGTATTATGCCTGTACACAGACTTTAACGCTGCTAAGATTAAATGGATCGACCGAGTAAGTAACGAGGAAGTCCTAAGAAGAGTAGGAGAAAAGAGAAGTCTGCTGAAAACTCTAAAATGAAGAAGGGACAAATTAATCGGCCATATCTTGAGACATGATGGCCTGATGAAGACTATCGTCGAGGGAAATGTGAACGGGAAGATTGGAAAAGGCAGGCCTCGTATGAGATATATGTAACAGGTTGTGAAGAATGTAAAAGAGAAGAATTACGTCACAATGAAAAGGTTGGCCGATAGAAGAATCGAGTGGAAAGCTGCGTCAAACCAGTCCTAGGATTGTTGGCCATTGATGATGAGTATTTGGGGAGGAAAACAACAGCAAGGGTAATTTGCGCATCTGATGATAGCAAGTTGCTCTGGAAGCGGAAGGATAACTCTAGGAATAGAGTACAAGTGGAGGAGCTCCCGGCGTCAGCATTTGCTTGCTCGTAACACTAGAACGCCCAGACTTTTGCGCCTTCCCTTGATCGCGCGAGGTGCCAAGAATGGCACGCGACCAGGATGCCTTGCGTTCATTAGGTGATGTTTGTTTTGGTTGTGTTAGTGGGTGACCGCAATTAAAACTATAACAGAAAAACCTACGCATTGTTCTAACATTTTTCGCTAATAAATGATTTACTAAAAGTTATTTACAACAGCGTACATAGCCCTATAGAGGCTTCGTTGACACCTTTAATGCAGAAAGAAATCTGAGCAATGAAGAAGCCTTTTTAAAAAGCAGAATCGTGTTTGGCCTTATCTGATGTTAACATTGAGCATATGTTTTTACTTTCAGTTTTATATTCGATGGAATAAGCTGCTCAGTATTTTCCGTAAATACTATACAAAATGATGTAAATTTTAGACATTGCTTGAAAATTGGTTCATTGAATGTTGCAGGTGAATGGTGACATTTCCCATCCGATTTAGACTTTTTCGGAATATAGAAACGGTGCATTTTATTTCCAGTTGCGGGATTTAGTTTTTGTGTTGGCTATAAACCTTTTTTACAAAGTATTGTTCTGCATCTGATGAGCCCGTAACTCTATGCGGTATCCCACCTTTTTTCCTTAGATGAGAACTCATTGTACAGTATTCAGACATTTGATTCGTATCGACTTACCGTATGATAGAAATGTGTGAAGCTTCTATAACTAGAGTTAACAGAGTACTTCCGGGTAATATGGCCGAGAACGTCAACTCTATACTTACTGTTAGTTTAATTTTGTGGATACAGTTTCACAGTTTTATTTTTATCACTTCCTATTTCAATATTAGTATGCAAATTGTTTAAAATTAGTGCATTCTCATGCTGCTACCCTTGATCAACACTAAAAATTATATCATTACATTTTAGAACAGCGGTTCTATACAAAGCTTCAAAGGTGCATTCGACATGATTTGGCACCTCTCGCCTCATGTTGTTCAGAAAACCAAAAGTGCGTCATTTTATTTGATCTTTTTAGCAAAGAACTTAAATATAAAGAAACTGGCACCTGTTACATTCCCCAGCTTGTTTATTTACGAACTTTTACCACAAGTTCAGCCAACTGCTCATAATATGGTATCAGATAATCTTTACTTAAGTAAGGAAATACTTAAAACATACACTTGGAATCATTATCAAAAAGCAGAAAAAATTGCTGTTAATATTTTTATCGTTAACAACAAATAAAATGTGTGAATCTTAAGCTGAATTTTCAAGGAAAAAGGCTTGTTTATCACCTTGAAGGCTCCCGGAAAATTTGAGCATTAGAAATTAATTCATTCCCAACTTCTGACACATGAGCAAACTTGTCTTCTCGTTGTCTTGGACCCTGTGGCTCAAATACCAAATTTCACGTATCAGCATACCTTCTTGAATATATGGTGACCCAATGAATCCTTAACCCTTAAGCGGGCGCGCCTCAAAACGTAACTCTAGCGGGCGCGTGGCGCACGGAGTGCGCCATTCGCTTCATATTCCAATTCTTGGCTTTTACTTGTGCTGATGGTCTACATAAGCATTTTTTATTATTTGTTTTCGAATTACTTAATTCATTACCTACTAAATGAATATAATTTTTATTGAGAAAAATCATTTCTGCAAGCATTTGTTAACGATTTCCATTTCTCAAAGAGAAAAATAAAATATCATTCATCACATCACATTAATTCCATTGCTGCACGTATTACAACGTATTGATGTCTTAGAATGTAATTTACGCTCATAAACTTTACTGATATCCCACCTTATGGTACTATTTAGATTTTTATTTCGGCCACAATTTACAAATCTTCCTTGTTTTTTGATTGTCCGCTCAATTACCTCATCATTTTTGGCGGTTGGTATATTATTATTGGCACTATTGGCGGTTGCTACATCCCTCGGTAGACTGTTTATTTTAGAACGCTCAACTATGTGATCTTTCAAAGACAAACGCTTTAAAGAACGCGGCTTTCAGTTATTGGATTTCCATCATTTGTAAAGAAGAGCACTTGCACATTTATTCCGGCAACATTCAAGAGAGCATTACATACAGCCAACGGCCGTCTCCTTTTTCTGCGGGAAATAAAATATGTTCTGCACATTAGGTCTACATTATATACTCCACCTTTAGTACTGTTATAATCCATGATAGCATATTGTTTCCCTGTGCTATGATCTATTTTTCCTGTATCGTTCATTGTTGACAAGAGAATGACTGATTTTTTTCTGGCGTGTAGGACACCAAAGATACAATTTTCTGAAATCCATATACATATAGAGGTCCCAACCGGGACGGTTTTTTCTCGGAAAAAATTCAACAATCATGGATAAGTTATTCACGCAATGAAAAGCATAAAATATCATCTCCTATACCTCATTCAGACCCAGGAAGGATTTTTACAATGTTTTTTGCCTTGCTTTTTGACTTTTTTTGCTGTGGTGCTCTATGCTATGTACAACATTGTCTGTTGCGATAAAGATGTCGCTTCTGCTATTGAAACTTCATTCATTTTCATCCTCGTGGTCAAGTCCCTGCTCAGAAACCGAATCATATTCCGAATGAATAATATCTTCATCCTCCGATGGAGATTCACTAATCTGATCGATGGAACTATCCTCACTCTCAACCTCGTGCAAGACTTTTAGAATGTCAACGTCTCTGGTGAATTTTGGCCTGGGAAAAGTAAAATGCCTTCTTACTTCAATCTGCAGGAGGTTAAAATCAAAATAAAGTTCTAGATGTGCCCCTAGTATTTACTAAATATTTTCAATGAGCATTTTTAATCATATATCACTTACATCTCGCTGGTTTAGAAAGCTGTAGGTCGGGCTTAGGATCTTTGACATTATTTCTTATTCCCAGCTAAGACAAAACATTCCTCTGACAATTTCAGTCTCAAAGAATGGAGCTACTTCATCTTCAAATATTGGAACAAAGTAATTACATCTGATTTAGAGAGAAATTTACTTGTATGTCCTATTCGAGATGGAAAGATATATTTTTTGATAATTGATTTCTAACTTACTTGAGACAGGATTCGAAGAGATAGTATATCGGTGCCTGGAACGAGGAGGTTCTTTCTTTTCGGTGCATTTTCGCCAATATAACAAACCGTAAGCTTCAATATGTATTTGCCATTTAGATGTATTTGTATCAAAGATTGACAGAAAACCTCAAACGTGTTAGCAGAAACCCAATACGCTTGAGTCTCCCGCGCAAAAAATTGAAATAAACACAAATTTTATAGTATTTTTTGGAAAGTTAAAGTGATAGAAAGCAGTTGAAATATATTTTAAAAAGAAAAAAGAGAATATGAAACATAAGGAGGCAAAATAGTGCTTCAAAAATGTAATTCTCAGCCCTTATACGCCAAATAAAATCGTCACACTAGCGGGCGCGCGGCGCACTTTGTGCGCCAAGGATGGACTTACCCCAGTATAATTCTTGCCACAAGAAAATAAACGGCTGTAAAGTTATAAAATCAGAACTAAACGATGAAATATGAATGAATGCAGAAATACGTAGCCATTTATTTATTTTAATACCAAAACTCTTTAATTGTCGCAAGAATTATGTTCACTGGCGCACTCAGTGCGCCAGCGCGCCCACTTAAGGGTTAAAAATGCTGTCTATAGCATCCTAAAAAAACTGTATACCGCTATTTTTCTACTACTTCAAAAGAGCAATCACCCCTTTAGTTCCAGCTGTACAACGCAAATGTAGTTATTATCATTAAAAATTCATCTAATGGGGGCGTTTTCTTGGAACCTAAATGGCTATTTTACGCATGTTTTCGTTCGATATAAACGAAAAATGAATCATGGTGAAAATAAAAATTTCCTAACCAGAGCCATTCATTCATAATTAAAAATTAAAATACGCACAAAAAATAAAAAGACGCCCACCGAACGAGCTACGCTAAGACTTCTACGTCATTCACCAACCCATCTTGACTGCTTCGAGGTGGAGGGGAAATGGAAAAGCTTCCTGCATACATCCTGTCGCATCCTGTTAAAAATCCAAAACAACTGAGCAACAAAATATTATTGCATACATTTTTGCGTGACTTCAAGTGTGCTGAAGTTTATTTACTCATTCACAAATTGCGATGTAGTCCAATCTGCAATGCCTTTCGAAATGCCCCGCATGGAGTCTAACAACCACTTCTATTGGCAGAATCAACTGTGCCTCCACCATTGTGATTGGGTGAAAGAGCTGTGCACCCGGAAACTTGTGAGGAATATTCTGGCTACCGCACTATCCTGATCTAAGGAAAATAAAATGCCTGAAGGATAATGAGGAATCGTTTCGTGGAACATGGTCGTATATAATGGGGTGAACACAATAAGGTATTCAAGAGATGAAAGGCATGCATCGAACTAATCTGCGTAAAGAGTTAACTCATTACAATTGTGAAGAAAATAAATATGAGACTTACTGCATGGAAGATACAATACTAAGATCAATCGGAACCCACTCAGTAGTCGGGGGTATATATATAAAGAAGTCTAGAATGTTGTAGGCATAGAATGTATGATGTAGAAAAAAACTTGTTGAAAAATCTGGGTACTATTGGTATGTAAGTTTTTAAAATAATTTGTGGAAAGTGAGAAACTGGAAAGTATCTTAAAGAACATAATGATCTCTGTAACAGAAAGCAGGAGGGAAACGTTTGGACATATTTGAAATAAAAACCTTGCGTCTTACAATAATAAACAATTAAAATTTACTATCAAAGTGGCAACGAAACTAACGTCAAGAGGCCCTGGATGAAGGCCATAATTTCTTAATTATAGCAGTGACCAAAGAAAAGCTACTTTGGCATAAAGATGGGCGTCGAACAAGGTGACAATCAGTATAACTAGATAATTAGTTATGAAATAATCTCTTACACTCGCCATCTTGTGGTATTCAAATTTTGAAGTAACAAGCACGCCACCCTCAAAGACTCGTCCTCCTTGACTGAATTTCCGGAGAACTATAAGCCTGCTCCCTAAGCGCTTTGCCTTATCCGACGGGACATCTACCTCTAGCCCAATTTCCTAGTGCCGTGTTCTCATCTCCGCCTGCTAAAGCTCTCTATCTAGTCATGAGTACGGCAGCGTCGTTTGCGCGCCGCCTGCTTCAGTTTTATCTATCCCTGTTTCGAGGGAGTTCGTTTCATGCACTACTTAGTACATGTAAAGATTCTATGTGAAATGAGAGAGCTAATAGAGAAGATGGTGCATTCAAAGGCTTGGAGGCTACCTCCTTCGGTTCCATTACCAAGAAGGGCAATAACTTCCTTTGGTGATCTTAGTCACTGACAAGAGAATTTTGTACGAGTGGCACCTGATACTGGAGATTACCTGGCGAAATTTAAGGCAATTGACTCCGATCGCTCCGAAGCCGAATACTTACATCGACGTGCACATTAATTTGCTGCAAAAATGAATTCACTGAAATATTTTAGTGGCATCGTCCAGCAGAATTATTGAGATAATACGTATCTCTTGCTGAATGCAGTGAACTAAGCAAAGAAATAGAAAAAAAATACCAGTGAGGGTTTACGCATATGCAGGACATCAAGATAGGCCACCATAGACGTTTCCTTCATTTAGGAGATAAAGATAATATAGGTCAAATTAATAAAAAACCTGAGATAAAATCGAGCTTAGACTCAACGGATACAGGGTCGTATTTCAGTAGTTATTAGGTGGTAATTATCAAAAACATATTCCGATGACGGTATGTTTTAAGAACCAGATTAACAAGGACAAAATACTACATGAAAAGAGCTTAGAACTTGGTTTGAAAATGTACAATTTGGTATTTGATTTTCTAACGTTTGATGACAATTGTTATCTGCTACTTACAAAATACATCGATAAGCTTTTATTAAATAATATAATGCTATGAATTATCATCGAAAAATTATATTGATAAAATTGCTCTCCGGACTGAATTTATGCCTTCCTAAATTACTGTTTTTACCCACCTTCACATCTTCTTTAATGAAAGGTACATGTAACCGAAGGATTACCATAAAAATACATTTAAAAACTTACGATGATGTGCAAAGTAGGAAAATTGTTCTCCATGTGTGAGCCAATTAATTATAATTTATTTTATCTTTATGCCTTTATGCAGTGCCGTTTGTATACTACGCAACATTTTTTTCCAATTTTTTCTCCTAAACAGGCAGTTAAAATTGATGCTTGGGATTAGTTTACTTTCATATAATTTCCACATAAACTTTGTTTGTAAGTTCCTATTATGTATAAAATTAATTTAAAAACGATAAAGTTTATTTGAATTCACTGAAGTGGAGTGTTTCACTTGAAGTTCTACCCATAAGATGATGTCTGAGAAAATTTGAACCTCCAAAATTATTCCAAAACTACATTTTGTTTTATTTTAGGGTTACCAGGGGCAAAGGTTTCTTTGCGCCTCAAGTATTTTTGGGTATTTGAGAAAAAATTTAAATTCAGACAGTGGAACCTAGGGGAGCAAACACCCGGCAATGGCATTTGCTTTCTCGTAAACTTAGGATCCTCGGGGTCCAATGTTTAACACCTCATTCCACTAGTGTTGCGGATTCAATGCATAGCACTGTACTCTCTCTCGAGTACGAACCAGTGTACACATGAAAACTTGAGTTTACTGGAATTAAACACCGGACTGTTGAAATAGGAGGTAAGTGTAGGAGTTAACTCTGGCCACCACAACAACCAGATTTCCTAAAACAAAAACGGCAATCACGGTCAATGTGGGACTTAACTCCATTATAATACATAAATAATACGTTACGTACCCTGGTACCTTGTCCAGCTGAGGCATAGCAAAGGGAGTTCTCTGGTTAGCTAGTGTTATACGAGAATACGCTGTGGTCTCAAATTTTTTTATTAGTTATATTATAAATTAGTTTTTTGTTTCAAATCATATGGAATTTTATTAATATTTTTAAGGATGAATTCTTAAGAGCTGTAATAGAAACTAGGAAAATAACAAAGTAGGTCCACAACGGAATACTTGCCAAATAGCGTGTTTTATTCTTGATGAAAAAATTTAACTCCAACCTGCGTAATGTGATAGAACAGTATTTCAGGGATTAAACTACACTGCAATCGTTGTGCTGCCCACTCATATGCTATGGACCAGCTGCGACAAATGCGTGATTCAATGCCTAAGGCATGAAAACCTATTAAAATTAATTCACATTCATTAATCATTATTTTCATGATTATTCCATTAAAATTAATCATTGAAAATTAAATATAAGTTTAATTTCACTCATGAAAGAAGAGAAGCATCGATAATGTAGTTACCAAGTCCTTAGGGAATGACCGTAGTTACGACTGATGACGTTATTACACTGTTGGCCATAAACGTGAATACAGTATAGCCCCTTTGGACGGATTAAGACAATTCTTCCCTGAGTATCAAATTAATTTACCGTTATTTCTTGCGAGGATGATTAAATAAATACAATGATTAGGCATGAGTGACAGCTTTTTCCACATACTGTAGAATGCAAAGCAAAGAAATGGATGAAAATAACTAATTTTTATGTTCGAGTGACGTGAATAGCCCAAGGAGCTAGAAACAAAGGACTTATGCAAGGAAATGTAATCTTTGTCAAGCATAAAATATAATCGTTACGGTGCATCAACGTTTTGGCTAAAGGTTTCATGAACACCTCTAAACCCATTAGAGTTATATTCAATTTCCTCAATGCGTGGCAGAAATAGTATGTATGTACATCCAAATTTATGGAGAACATCTTGGAAAGAGGCTCGTCATTTTACGCCACCAGGAAATAAAAAATGATCAAATACTGTTATTTACAGTTCACTGTCTCATTGCTTAATGCTCAAGACTTATAACAACCATAATATAAAAGGAGGATCTTGGGTGAACAGTATTTATTTGAGATCGGATTGGAGGCAATAATTAAAGGACATGTAACTCGGAGCACACAGATAATGCAGGAGAAATATCAGCAATGAGAAAAGAAGAGTGGTTATGTAACTTTTATCCCCTTATTTTCCAACGTCCTCTTTGGTACATTGAACTAAATATTTACGTGAATCGTTCGCAGTATAGATTTCATGAAAAATCCTAATGAATAGTCGTAATTCACTAGATATTTATAAGAGATTGCAGTAAGTACACATTCTGGTAACTAACAGACTAACATTCGGTAGAATTGCGGCCAAGATATGGGTTATAAAATATAACACCAAACTCCTAGACAAAAATTTTCTCCTCTTTGGATTCAGTAATGAAGGAAATTAAACTCCATTAAATTCCCTGAATATTTCAGTCATATTGAGTTGGTTTTACGTTTGAATGCATTGCTTGATACAATAATATTAGTTAAATAATTATCCTAATATGACGAAGATCAGTTCGATCTCGCTTACTGTGTTGTATGGGCACGAGCTAAATATTTACAAAATCGTATTTGCCAGCTAAAGGTCCCAATTAAAATTATATCGGCCGATTGTTAGCTTGGGAAATTTTTGAAAAATGAATGGTATTTAAATTATGAGGTCAACGATGTAAGGTTACTCATGGCAACCGACTACGAACATATTTTTATCTTCCCCCTCACCCTTGACGACCCTTCCCCATATATATCCGAATTTTAACCACCTTTGTACGAACATACCTACTTTCAATGGCTAGTCAGCCACTTTGCATTTCAACTGGGTTTTTAAGGCCCCAAGGATGCCAAAATTCTGGAGGAAGAATAAAATTTCCTCTCTTGGCTCGCCGCTTCAAATGCCATTTTAAAATTAATTTTTCAATTTCTCCAATGTATATGGGAAAGGGGATGAGAAAGGGGAGGGTTGAATTCGTCATCGGGAAATGCCCTCTCTTGTCGATTAAACGCATACCTATAGCGAAGCTTTAGACGAATCTCAGGTAGATGATGATCCGAACGTTCCACATCCATTTTGCGCTCCATTATACATCCCCACAGGAGGCCCACTTATGACCTCTGGTTCAGCAAAGTACACGACGGACGCCTACTGCATACGGAAACCCGGGGAGCGGGCACCGCGCTGATCTCGCGGGAGTCTATCCCCGCGGTCAAAGTGCCCACCGCCACTCCGGCCACGGGCGTGACCCCTCGCCTTCTTCTGCTATCGGGGAACGCTGTGCTTTCGACACGCGAACACTTCCCATGTGTCTGTGAATGCGAGTCGGGGTCACAACACACAGTCACACGTGGCCGTGAGGGCATTGATCACCCGCAAGTTACTGAGTCCCTTCGGATGGCCGGCTTTGGACGCCCTCACATCTTCTTTGCAAGCTCAACTCCCAAGAAACAAGCGTAATTCATGCATTTTTAAATGAAACAATGCAGTTTTGTTAGCAAAGTTAGACACAAATGCATTGGACTTCAATTTTCTAAAACTTCTACTTATTTTTTAAGGCTGGATTAGTTACCAGAGGAAATATACTGTTTCAATTTGTCCGTGTACCCCTCAAGTTCCTTTACTTTTACCAAAATGATCTACGCTGCCAACGTGCTAAGGAACTCTGACATTCCATACACGTCCATTTGACAGTATATTCCATACGCGTGGTCTTATGCCTGGAAATAGATTGTTGACACGCGGAGGCCCGGATTTTTTTACTTCCTAGAAAGCCCGCACGGGTCATTTTGACCCGGAGTTACTTTTTTGCCCGTTTGGGAGTTTTTCTTTCTATTCTAAGGTTAACCGTTATCAATAGAAGTTATAACACTGCTAATACCGACAATTATAATGTAATCAATATTTTTAAACATCATAGAATAATTGATATCACAATCAATGCATATGATTGACAACGATGCAGTACATTAACCATACACCGGCCTCTTGTAGCTGTAGCACGAATCCATTGTCTTCTTTTCATTTCTCTTGCTGATAGATATGTTATATAGTTTCTTTTTTAATGAGGGGAATTTAAATCTAGAATATTGATTGAAATATTGCACTATACTCTTGACTGTTTGAAATCCTCGCATAGTTCAGAGACCATTGTAGCAGAAATTTGTGCCGAGATAATTCTATCCCTGTAATTTCACTGTAAAGTACCCTTGGGTTTATGGCTGAGAGGGCCAACAAATTGTAAAACATTTATACTGGCCAAAGGCGTGTACAGGCTCACCCGGTGTAATCAGGCGCCATTTGATGTAAACAGTCAAAGCCACTTTAGCGTAGCATTATAAAATGCACTGTCTCCGGAAGTTTATTTTGCCCTGTGGAAATGGAAACATAGGGGTGCATTGTACTCAATACCATTGCATTCCTTTTTCTTCCTACACTGATATGCACTAAGCGTCATGTCATCAGACTTTAGAGCGGTGGTGGAATACATAAATATATTGCAATAGACATGTATTTACCATTAGCATCAGCTAGAACCCAGAATTTTTTACCAATTTGGTCAGGATTCTTAGGCATATATTGAATAAAGAGACATGTGCAGAGCGAATACCCGTATACCAGAGCGAATACCCGTATACCAGAGCGAATACCCGTATACCAGAGCAAATTTGTCAATTTTTACCCTCTCCAGCCCATTACACTTACAGTCAAATCTGAAGTAAGTCATAATTTCCTTAGGCATAGTATTGCTAAAAAATGAAAAACTCCACGTAGTATTTCAGAGTGAATCTAAATTGAACGCCCGACTACCATATGCCCCTCGGACATAAGGCAATGCAATGAACGATTCTAGTTCTGAAAGTGAAACTGACGAGTTTTCATCGCTGGTGATTCAACGGGCCTCGTCTTGCGTGCATGTCAGTACGTGCTGTAGCATTACATCAGAAAAAAGCAAACGCTACGTGCTAAGGGCACAACCATTCTCCACGCCTCATTTTCCATGAGGCGTTTGACCTGAAATTTCACTCACTATATTTTAAACCGCCCTCCGACCGGGAGCTTATACTCCAATTTCAGGCACCGCACACTTGACCATTCTATTTTTTGAAATAATAGTCTCACCCACCTTAGGGAGAGCCAAATTACGCGATCCTGAATTTTTTCCGTCATCTTCTTGATGTCCACCCGCACACACAGCACCTTCAACCACAGTTGATGCAGTCTCATCTTCATCAGTATCCAGAGACTCGAAATTCACTGGTCCTTTTATACCCTGTCCACATGTCCGACTTCGTCGACTGCTACATGGCCTGTTTTGGTTTGCTGTATGCCCAAGGAATAAGACTCCTTCCATGTTTCGTGGTAGATAATCCTGATTACCATCGCTCAATCCAGAGTCTCACTGACGTCTGATTCATTTTCTGAAGTTTATTGCATTATGTTCAAAATCCTTCTTGGAGATATGGTTCATGGTGGCAATGTTTCCCTCTCCAATATCAGGTGTTGGTCACGGATGACAGTCTCATCTCTCCTTTCCCCTCCCCCTTCATCTGACACCATGTCTTACCCCTTCCCGCCTCCCTATATTGATAACTTGTGTATACGTGACATACATCGGCAATTATAATACTTAAGAATGTAATAAGTGTAAAACAATGTAGAAATACCATCAATTGTAAAAATGGTAGGTGAAACTAAGGCTTTTAAGTCTTCGGGTCAATATGACCCGGGCGGGCCTTCACTGTAATATTTTAAAATCGGACTGAAAATGTAATGCTATATTGATAAAATTTTACTCAGAGCTGAATAACGTCTTTCCATGAAAAGTCACGGTTAATTTTCCCATTATCTCAAAATTTATGAATGTAGTGGCACTTTAAAAGTCCAGTAGGGTCAAATTGACCCGTACGGGCCTCCGTGTGTTGAGGAAGGAGCGTGTGAAAGAACTTAGGGCACTAATTAAAGCAACAATAGCTTTCTATCTATAAATCAATACAATTTTCTCGGTCTACATCGTTTCTATAAAATAATGTCAACCGCGACATAATCACTGCAGTTGGACCTGCAAAGGAATCTGGACGGTATTATTTAAATTCAATAGAGGTCACGTGCAGTTCATTCTTCTCTGCTACGCACCACGAGAAGAATCTTTCAGCACAGTTCGCTTCTTAGAACATTCCACCATACTCACAACTATAAAATTTTCATTTCAACTCATTCTTACGGCATTATCACTGCAATTATTTTCTAAACTATTAATCTGTTGACAGATTCCTTAACATTTCTCACCGCTGTCTATTTCAAGTTGCATTACATTAACTGTGAGCAGTAAAATTTATAGTCTTCAAGCGAGTAATTGAAGACCTGAGTGCAAGAACAAGATAATAACCAAAAGTGAAGTTTCGAGAAAACTCCGGCTATTATCTGGTTCTTGCACTCAGAGAGCAGAACGCAAAATTCCAACAATGTCTGCTGAACTTATTTAGAACTTACCATCGAAAATGACTATGTCTACTGGTAAAGGGCAGGAAGGGTTTCATGTGTATGTGGAAATCTCATTTTCGCAAAAAGTGGTCATTATCTGGTTCTTGCACTAAGGTCTTCAATTTTAATAATTCATCTGTCATTTCTTTGATTTGGAATACCAATGAGCTTGTTGAACAAAAACATAGTAAATTTTAGTAAATTTTGACCTGATTGTTTTTACTTCTCCATTTATTCACGCCACTTCAATGGTAGAAACTCTGCCAGATCCCTCCTCTCAAATAATGCCGAAGAACCTCCATTTCTTTAGCTTAATTTTGGCCTTTTTTAAATTGAGCCGAAATGAAATTTTCCTTCTCACTTGTCTGCTCAAGAAACCAAAACTCTAATTTCGTTGTGTATTGATCAGTAATTACTGCTGACCACTTTCTCCTTGCCTTCCCAAAGTAACTCGAGTTAAAATTATTACCACTGTTGATATCTCCAGTCGCACCACACCAAAATGTAAGGCAAAGTATTTGATTTAAATTATATTATTCTTGCTCAGTCGAGTGCCATTGCAGCGATTTGGAGGCTCGAAGTGTTCCCATATGGCGGCCGACGAACTGGTCAAGCGGGGTGGACCTCGACCGAAGCATTTGCCGTGGAGCACGTGAGCTAGGCACCGAGGATTAATGAATCAACTCGGGAATCCGAGCCGCCCAAATGAGATGGCGGATGAAAAATGGCCAGCTTGGAGGTGGAATGAGCCGATGTTGGGCTTTATTTTCGCACGCCGTAACCATAAATCTACTCTCAGCACTTGTTCGAGAATTGAATGAGAAAGCCGGAGATCGATGAGGAAGGCGCAACGGGCTTAAACGCTCTGAATGATATTAATAATTTAGTTTTTGAGCCATTAACGTCCTTACGATTCGTGATAACCCAAGAAATATATCTCTTCATCGCTTTTCGCTTGCTTTAGGTCATTGATTTTATTAGCGTCTTGCAGAGAATATACCTACAACTTTCAGAAACTTGAAAGGAAATTAAGTTACTCATAAACGAGTCACAATAGTCAGCGGTGCTATCACTGAATGCAAAAATTTATTTACATCGAAGTATAATAGCTGTTCACAGAGAACTGCGACAAGAAAAGTTCACAAGAATTATAGAAAGAATAGTATTAAAAGCGCAGTAGTGACGCAATTAGTCTCAATGTTTTGAAGGTGCCCTAATAAGAGAGTTTAATATCCTATACAACACCTAACTACTTTGAAATATATTTGTTTATGCTTCATGATGCCGCCAAATTTAGCCTTCATCATTTAAAACTTTTAAAATGCTGAAACGGTGGAGAGAAAAATCTAGAAATTTAAAATCATTAATGTATATCAAAGGGCCCGTTTGATATTAGGAGAATGTTTGAAGCGCACATTGACGTTATATTTTATTTCGATTTTAAAACCCTAACACAACCTCATGCCATAAATATATTCATTTCTTTTAAATTGGATGAATAATTAATTTACTACTTTAATCGGAAAGGGATTAATGTCATTTTGCTGAAGTTTACGGGTAAATTTGCGGAAAAGCATTCGTAGGAGTGACTGGTGTGAAAGCTTAACCTCTGGCCTCATTTGGATAAGTGGTCACGCTATGCAATCATCACCAGGACATTCCTTAATTGCGTAATGCAGGATATATGAGAACCGTGTCATAATTAAATGTTGGTTTTGGAGGCAATTTAGTTTAAATGACGTCTTTCGCCTTGCTCAACGCAGTTAAAGCGGATTTAGAAAATATTTATGAAGCTAGTTATCTTTTAATTGAACCTTTTTTATGGCCAAGTGCTGCTGATTCATTAAAATGAAGCTCTTGTCATATAAAATAAATATATTTTTATTGCTTCTTGAGAAGGCGGTAGAAAAAAATGATCATTTGTGAAAATAAGAATAGGTAGGAAATTAAGCCAAGGATGGAATTTTGGCATAGTAATAATGAGCAAAGGATATATTTGCTTATTCCACACAAAGTTATTCCTAAAAAGCACACTCAAATTCATTTAAAAATAAAGTTGTGTGGAATGACCAAGTATATTTTCTGTTCATTATGAGTTCAAAATTCCACGCCTGAAACCATCAATTTTGGTGGTATAATGTCGGAGAAAACCCAGCGTAAGCATTGTTGTACTCTTAGAAAATGGATGCAAGGGTAACGATTTTAATGATGGACTTATTAACCTGAAGTAAGCTCCACAAAGCGCTGAAGCATATCATTAATGAGATTTTAACTTGGTACCTCAAGATGAAAGGCCAGTAATTTAGCCAACGCACTAATAGAATCCTTAGCGAAACCATACCTTTCCAAGGGGACTTTGTGTTTAGAGTTTCAATAGTGAGAATTTCAGGAACTGCTCAACGCATTCACGTTTTTTCAGCTGGAATTAAATGCGCCGGATTCTATATAAAATAGAACTGTCCTACGGTAGCAGAGAAATTATCTACAGGCTATGTAAAAACCAAGTGGCTGTTATCAAACCAGGGCCCAGCAGAAGAGAAGCAAGGATATAGGATGGCAATAGACAAGGTTTTGCTCTGTCTTCAGTCCTAATCAAAGAAAAAATACGGAAGGTAATAACGAGGCTTCGGAAGTGAAGGTATTTGGGATAAATATCAGCATGCTTCAATTCATCGAAGACGTAGTCATTACAGAGAAAGAAAGAGAATTAAAGAAGATTCTAGAGCATAGAGAAAATATACTGGGTATATATTAATCGGAGGATAATTAAAAGAAGGTATAGGTAATGGTATGCAGCAGAAAAGAAGTATCTCAAACATATTTAAAACTCAATAAACAAAAACTAGAAGTGTTAGAATAGTATTGCTATCCAAAAAGCCGAATAACAAGCGATAGATGGAGCAGGATAGAAATATTCAGAAGTCGAAGGTGTCCAGTCAAGGAGAGTAAAATACCCATAATCTACTAACAGCAGTAAAAAAATCATGGGCAAGAGAATATAATTCATCACATCACACATCTGGAGCAATCTTCTTTAAGGCAGTGAGGCATGAACTTCAGCAGAAATGCCAAGGCTGGATGCATTCGAAATGTTGAGCTAGAAGGGAAGAAAGATGAAAACCGAATGAAGAGAACGAGAGAGAAACGAAACAGTTTTAAGATGAGCGGGAAGAGAAGCTGAATACATTGAAAAGAAGACGGGAAAACATAATCGGTCATATCATGAGAGGTGATGGCCTGATTAAGACAAGAAAGAAGGACCAATGAATATTAGATAAATAGAGAAAGTAGTGTATATGTATAGTATAAGTTAAAAGAGAAGAGGATGCTAAAATGAAGAAGTTTGCCGATATTACAATCAAGTGAAGAGTTGCGCCAAAGCATTTCAGGATTGGTGACTTGTGGGGATGCAGTATTATGAATTTCTAGAATAAAACTTGCCTCTTTTTCCAGATGCTACCTGCTGGAAATGATTGAAAATGGTTCTTCTTCCTCACGTGCACACGTTCTACGCCTTTTCAGTTTAGATATCAATCCTCGAGCAAAACGTGTGTATGAAAACACGAGGTGGTGTTAGAGATCACAACCTTGAGAAGCTTGGCAGGCTCGATTTTTGACCCTTGGATTTCTGAGGCCACTAATCCACAATGAGAGATCGCCCTTTCCGCAAGATGTGTCAAATTTCTCTCCTACCCTCCCATTGCCAGCAAAGCCATATCGTCAGTGCCTTGCAATATCACGCCAAAAATCAGGCTCCTCTCATGCTATTTCTATATTCTCCCGCTCAAAGACTTTGTCATCTCTTATGTGTAATCACCTCGTCCACCAAAGTGACACCCATTCGGACACTGGATATGCTACACCCGTTTTCCACCAATTAAACAGCTGGATTGTGGTACCGACTGAAGCTTGTGTTCTATTCCATTCATGAGTACCCTTTTTTTTCTTTACTCTGAAAAACAGTTCAAATTAGTTACTATAAGATAAATCTTTATTTGATGCAGTGTTCACGCGTATTCGCCGTTTTCATGCCATTTTCGCTCACCTTACAAGATGGGATTTGGGTGACTTACTGAAGATAAATTTCGTTAGCTGACAAAGACCGTTAGCTGATTCCTGTTATCAGCCACGACAGTCAAGCTTCACAGTTTTCACAAAGTCATCTGTACAAATTATTTCTTCAAGGTTTCTGACTTCAAGTCTTCATAGTCTCTTTTTTGAATTTTCCCTTGTTCTGCATTAAGTTTTGGTCGGATGTTTCTTTATTATCTCTCTCTTTCCTCTCATTGAAACCTACCTACTACATTCTTCAATATAGCATGCCCAAAAATATATTCTAGCCAATATAATGCCCGATACGTTTGTTGCCTTTTGTTTCCATAGTATTTGAGTATCGCCCCAAGGCACTTATCTCCGAAATTCCCTTGCCCATGTCGCCTTCCTTGTTCGTGCGCAAATTTCAGCCTTACCATCGGTGCGCAAATTTCAGCTTGAGTTTAGTACTCAATGAATGAGGAGTAAGAGACACTCTTTTTAGGAGATTCCGATTGAAACACGCGACCATAGGCCCCTGGTCGGCGCGTGACCTCCGTAGCCTCAAAAAGCGGCTAAAGAAAAACTCATTCCATTATATTATTTCCTTTGATGTTCTTCTCAGACAACTCGTATTAACGTATTTCTATGCCGCGATTCCTCAATATAGGGGCTTTCTCCTCATAGCATACATCTACACTTACGTAATACCCTGTGATTCACCACGAGGGTGTGTTAGGGGGTGAAGATCACCAAGCATGCACTATTGAATGTAACTAGGATATTCAATTGAGACATGCTAGATAATAGGGCCACATTCTGCTAGATGGGTTAGCATCTACATAATAAGAAAGGGCTTATTGGTTATTATTAAATGCATCATGCACTACAGACTACTCTACTTTGCTACACTAGTTATTTCCCTGATGTGTTTCCCCCATGATATGTATTCAGTGATGGTGACGCCTAAGTATTTAATAGATTCTACGCTACATATTTTCTTTTCTTTGATGCAATTCCAGGGAATGCTATTCTTTTTCCAAGAGTTCACTACGGTGCGTAAGAAATGGATTCTTTGGTATGACAGGAAGAAATAAGGTAAAAAATTAAGGTAGTAATCGTGTTCTAGGAATCAAACAGCATCTGATAATGGTTCCCAACTTTGATTTCACGCCCGAGTTAAACGATGCTTGCGCCAATATTCACCAGTAGTTAAGTATGTGCTTTCATCCTTGTGTTCACAATCTGAGTGGTCTGAGAGACGAGCCTGCTCGAAATATTACCCCAGGCGTTCATACCTTTTCCGATCAAACCAGCGATCATTTCGCTGCACTTGATGAAATGCCTCGCCAAACAAACATCCCTTCCCTCGATCCGTCACATCCAATTCTCATTGACGCGTCACTTCACTGGGATATGGCCATTTGTCGAAGCACCTCGCACTTGAGATCTTGTTCAAGGGAGCTGCGACAAACTGTGCGAGGATGCCGTACTCCACTCTTTGAATTTGGATGATTTGAGCTCATTGAAACGAAGCGGAGTGTCGGTAGGAATTCATGCCTCACGTGACTGAGGGCAAGCGGGTAGAGGTGAGGGTCGAGGATAAGGTGGAAAAAATCCGTACGGCAGCCGAGCAGTGAGTTTTTGGAACTGCCGACCGAGGGTAGCTTTACTCTATGGGCTGTCAAGTGAAGGTCAGCATTCAGAAATAAGATGGGATTTGTTGCCACCTTAGTCATTGTGAGACCTTCCTCCGGCATTGAATGGACTTGATGGCCTTGGAACATCATTGAAATTATATTTAATTCGTAAACAGCATATTGCAAAGTATCTGAAATCGAAATTGACTGCATTCGATGGGACTTCAACGGCCAAGCAAGATTTTATGAAAGAGTATACTTTCGGAGTTTTACGGATCTCAGCGCCACTTACGTTCAAGAGAAGTTGAGAAATTCATGTTTTTATGGTGATATCGAAGTATAGCACATTAAAACACGAAATTAAACGATAAGAACGAACGACAAGAGACGGTTTCAACATGTGACAAGTTCCTTAAAAGACTTGAATGTATGACTAAGATAGCGATCAATGTCGATGTGCTTACGATATTGGATCAAAGAGCTATCTTACTAACTCACGCAGTGTTAATTGGCGTAAGAATCAGATGCCAACGAAAGTAGTGAAAAAATCGTTATCTCGCCTATGCTATGATATTAACGACTGTTTCCTCTCATAGAAAATTGGATAATCCGTCCGATTGGACATAACTAAAGTCAATTTACCTTCAGAAATACGCAGCCAAATGGTGATTTCATCACAAAAAGTTATATATTTGCCCTTTTTCAACAAACATGCAAAAACACTACCTCAAAAGAACAATTTAGTAGCTATTTAAATAAGACTTCTATGAAAACACCGTTACACGCCGTTGAAAGACGTCATTTCGTGGGTATATCAGCATATAGATGCATATAAGATTTTAGGGATAAGATTGATGCTCTAAAAAATAAAATATTTATGATATATCCCGTGAAAATAGAGAGGAAATAGTTACTGGAATAGGTTAAGGTGCCTTGTATTCTAGTATTTTTCCAGCGATATTCAAATTTTAGAATCTTTATAAAATTTATTTTTATTCTGGAAGCAAGGAATCGGTACATAATAGTGCATGCAGGGGATTATAAAAGGCACAACAACTGCTAATGATTCTTGGTTGGTTGATGGGAGATTACGTACCAAGTTTCGCGAACTCATCATGAAAGAAGAAGAATAGTGTAAGAATATTTTGTGGTGAAAGAACTATAACCTAATCTGCAAACTGTCAACCTTTATTTTGGGACAGACGATAATATTCCATCAAAGAGCAAATGTATTGAGCTGTTTTGAGCAGTAAAAGATTCATCATTTTGGTCTGAAAAATGGGTCTCTAGGGTGACTGTGAGCCTGACGGGGCGTGTCCAATATCTAGGAGACCGTTCACTAAATCCGCGCGCCCATGCAAGCGGAATGGTAGGAGCCAATTGTATCAGCCAGGCGCCATTTCAACTCAATTACAAGTTATGCGGAAAAAATAGTAAGAAATTCTTTCAAGTTCTCTCAGCATTACGCCAGAATTTGCACTGAAAGGATCTCGGTGATGCATGCCTGAAAAACAACCTGTTTCCTTTAATCCAGTTCACTCGATTCGCACGCCCATTAAACGTAATGTGATCGAAACCAAATCACGTCATTATTTCCTTCCAGGTACTTGGGTCAGAAAATATGAGAGAATAGGCTATGTGAGATCGTACAGAGGTGCTCTCTCCCTTTCATCTACCAACGGATCTGGGAAGATGGGTTTTTGATTGATACGAAACTCCACACCGAAGATGACAGAAAAAGTTCTTCAAATTTTTACAAGTCTTCTCTTTGTCCTCTACCTTGGTTTAATCTTACAATAAATACATCTACCTTCCCCTTACAGATTTAAAAGAATCTGAATAGCCGCAACAAAGACAATTGGTACTCAACTATTATCTAACTACCTATAAGCTACATAGTTCTTCTGCATCAATTTCTGCGGCTATGCCTAAACGGAACATGAACAGTTATCCAAAAAGAAGGGGGGTTTAAATGATCAATATTATTTCTTAAAGTAAATACAGGGGAATAAATATTACGAGCAACAATTTGTTAATAACAAAGCAACCGTTACCTGACAGATGTTGGATTTAAAACAACTGAATAAATTACATAGTTTTTGAACATGATATGAATGGATAGTACTAGGTTTATGAAAATATACTTAATACTATAAAACAAAACACTTTATGCTAAATATATTTGTTTGAAAGTATTTTTGTCGCTTGAAACATGCTTATTCAAAGACACATTCATATTTGACATAATCCATAAGATCTCGTGCATGAACGTTTATTTAGCGTACAAACTACAAAGGCATTTTATACTGTTTTATTTCTTATTTATTTTTCACCATTCTACTCAGTTGATTGAGTGGACTACATTGCATAATTTAAAGTGAATACATACAGTGCAATAGCATGTTACTTATTGCCAGGTAAATTAAGGCAAAACTGCTGCGGATAGATTTAGTGTGCATTAATTACAGTTATAATACGGAATATATGTGAAACCATTTACGAGGTCTACTGCCCTTCTCCTGAAATTCATTCGGTAAAGGAAATTTTACTTGTCCTAGGAGATTTATAATTGATTTGCAGCTTTAATCCTCGGGTTTGGACCCCATATATGGAGAAGTTATTAAAAGGGCTGAAATCGAGTCGTTACTTCACCCCGATTTTCTCTCTTACTATTCCAAACGCACGTGAAAGCAGGAGAGGGACGGCACCCCCTGGGAAAGAAATCGAAATTTAATAGAGGATGGAATAAAGTCGTGGGTGACGCAAACTACGCCCCTATTTTTGTGGGCAAAAGGACGGAGTTAAATCCTTCGTAGCCGTAATTTAAAAACAATGACGCAGGGCGCACATCGATGAGCCAATACATTTCGCTTTTGTCTTGCGCCGTTGGTTATCCCTCTTTCCGCTACTCTCCTACCCTTTTTCATTTCCGGCGTCCCTAACCCAGAAAGCCCTTTAAAGCGAGGAAGGAAAGAGCTACAGGAAGTTGAAACGAGGCCTATATTAACGAGCATTGTAGGTGATTTATATTTCCCGAAGATTTTGCATCCGAGTCTTCTCGTGCGTATTTCTTCCACTTGTATTAGGGCTCCACGAAGGATAGCGGCTCCCACTGCCCACGTGTGACAGCGTCCGCGAATATATTACTGCAGATCAGTAGAGTCCTAAGAAAACCTTACAACCAGACATCTCTTCCATTGAACTGCCGGAAAAATCGGCATTGGCATACTTATTCTCTTTGCAGCAGGTAATAATGGCTTTGACGTTAACATCCAAAAGTACAACAGGGTAGAAACTTGAAAAATGAGCAACTTATACAGAGAAAAAGTTTCTATTATGTTACGTTTCCACTTAATAACGTCTGAAAGCCCAGAATTTGTACAACAGAGTAGTGGTCCAGAAGCATTATAATTGTGGCTCTCAAAAATGGAATGGTTATACCAACGAAAGGCCCTTAACACTGCCATTAATTGAACCATAGTCAACCACGCGAAAACCCAGAAGTTTCTCACCTATTGACCAGATCATAATAGACCACCCAGAGAATTACAGATTTAGATTAAAAAAATACCATTTATTATGACAACGTATAAACTTCTATTAACATTTCATTTCCACAGGAATTATTCCCTAAACTCATTTAATTCCAAATCCACAATTCCAAAATCCACTTAACTCTACAAAAAGAATTTATGTAGCCCTGTTTAAGGGGGTCAGTAGATTCCGTTGAGTGTGAATCAATACTTTTAGTTGGATCACTTGCCCGCGACATTTTGAGTGGTTGGTATCAGTAGGCAAAAAAGGGATAGAGATTTTGTGCGAGTAAGCTCTGGATCGCGGACTCAAATGAAAATAAAATTGTTAACTGCGTCGGGAAATCTTTGCTTATGCGTTAAATCTGCACTCAATTATATGGTTGATGATTTTTATTAAGTCAACAAATTTTGCGGTTAACGTGCATGGAGCTCGTCTAGTTCAGGGATTAGCGATGATTAGCTTTGTTCTATAGGTGCGGTTTATCAAATATACGGTGGATCGCGAATGTGCCAGTAGCAAATCACCGATTAAGAGCGGTTCACCAGATATTAATAAGGCACTCATTAGCAATTGTTTGATCAAAACGGCTGCCCATTAACAAAGTGTACCTTTATTAAAATGTCAACATAACATTTTGCCCGTGAAATGAAGGTTAATTGACATTTTAGGTGCCTACTTTGGAAAATAATTGTGCGAAAATATCAAAAACCCACCCTTGCTTTGAACACGGTATCATTCACAACAAGCGATGAAAAAACAAGGCCTTCTTTTTATTCATTAAAAAAATCGGGAAATGCGTCGGCATACTTTGGTGAGCCGAAGAGATGAGAAACAAATATCTCAATTTAATGATGATTTAAGAAGTGAATAAATACCTTCAGGCGTGCTTGGTGTGAAATTTTCAGAAGAATAGAAGAAGGCCAAAAAAAGGCAGAACAACGGTCTCCGAAGTGACATGGAGGGAAAAAAGTAACATCAATAAAATCCTAAAAAAGCGTTATATTAGCTAGAAGCAAAGATTACACAAAATATTCGCTCATAGCAGATGTTATCGGAAATAATAAAATTTACACCTAAGCAAAACTAATTAAATTATTGGTTCGTGGTAGTTTTC
The DNA here is from genome assembly GCA_933228895.1 of Platycnemis pennipes. NCBI lineage: Eukaryota > Metazoa > Arthropoda > Insecta > Odonata > Platycnemididae > Platycnemis > Platycnemis pennipes. The sequence goes on along the minus strand of OW121846.1, from coordinate 98,564,128 downwards.
TGGTGGGCAGAGCAGGTAAATGGTCTTTAGCAAGGGTCTCAACTTGTGATCGGCCTAATCATCACTCTCGCTCGGCTTCGACCGGACCCTCACGGCAAGGGGACACGAGGACAAAACTGACAACGTGCGATACGATATTAAAAGTGAATAACTATTTAAATGGGTAATAATTTACTATTACCAATGTATCACACATTCCTTAGAAATATACCGTTTACACTTGGCAACGTTGCCTACGCCTTTTCTAAACTACCTATTGTGTTCACTTATAGTACGGGGGAAAAATTACATTTTTCATCTATCAGTAAGGCAATCTATCTCTATAATCTCATTTATCTCGTCAAATTTAGCATAATACGCTCGTGTTAAATGTGGCTAACATCTTCACATCCACATCTGTATCTACACGATACTCCACAAGCCACTGCGAGGGGGTGAGGATCACCGAGTATTCTATGCTGACATGCAAAAAAGCTACTAAGTGGAAAAATGCTACATAATAGGGTATCGTACAATTACATGGTTAGTATCTACATGTCTACATAGTAATAAAGTGATTGCATGATGCACAACAGACTACTCTAAAATATTTCACATACCTATATCATTGCTATGCTGCCTATTTTGTCCTTTCATAGCATGGGGGAAAAATGATATTTTGAATCAATTAGTACGACAATCTATCACTCTAACACTATTAATCTGGTCGTGTCTAGCATAATACGCTGGTGTTTTTAATAAATGCCTAATATCTTCAGTAAAGTTATGCGATATAATTTCTGTAAAATATTTAACCTGTACTTTAACCTACGCTCTGATAATGGTTCCCACCCTCTTTGTACCACCCAAAAAATTAGAGCAATGTAAATAATTGGATCAAGGAACGCTAAAACAATTCAATAGATCAGAGAAACTATAACACTTAAAGCATAAAATGAGGAAAGAAAAGGTCGATTTTTTGGAACTATGCGAAGTAAAATGAAGAACGAGAGAATGGGGTCGTTTACCATACTTGTTATTGCCGAATCTGATAGAGTTTGTAAACTAAAAAGAGCCATATTTTTCCGTTTTTGAATTCGTTAACTATTTATCGAGTTACAAGCGGCAAAAAATGTTTTTTTACCCTTTCGGAAAAGTGGGCGTAGTGCAAGCTCTAATGCATAACGACATCGTCCAATCACAACTAAGCCCGCAAAGCTACTTTGCCTTATCGCAATGGGGGAACACAGCTGACTCTGCCAATAGGAGCAGTTGCGACAGCATCTGCGCGAGCAGACCTTCCGAGAACCCCCCTCCATTCCCTTCCCTTCCCCTAAAAGCAGTAAAGAACGGGAGGAAAATGACGTCAATAATATCAAAGCAGCTTTTTCGGTGGGCGTCACTTTTTGATTATTTTAATTTTTGATTTATGATTGAATGGACGTGGTTAGAAGACTAATATATTCACTAAAATTCATTTATCGTTTCCATCTAACGATTTTGTGTACAAAATTGCGATTTTGGTTCCGAGTAAACGCCCCCATTCGGAAGTAAATGCTTCAGGTGATTTAAAGTGGAGGGAAAGAGAGTCAGCGAAGAGTAGCATTAGTATTGAATTAAAAGACAAGGGAAAAGGGTAGTGTACGTGAGAGGGTGAGTACTGCATAGTACTGGTAGTAGAAGGAAAATACTGACGACGAACCGAATTTTCATTCAGGTTTCCATGCTTACTATGGGGTATAGCAAGAGGGAAATCGATAAAGTACATAGTCCGCAGGAAGAAATAATCGGGACGATTAAGAGAAAAGAATAATGTAATTGTTACGGAGATTGGAACGTTGTAGTTGGGGAAGAGAGAGAGACTGAAGGGAAGCTGGGTTGCGGGGATATATGTAGGAAATGAAAGCAGCTAGACATCCGGAGCTTCTCAAGGGAAAATGTTTCTTTTTCACTAACACAGGATTTCCACGGCTTCACAGGCGTAGGCATACTTGCAAAGTGTCATGAGGCGCAGGGATATACCAATTAGAAATTCATCATGGCAAAGCTTACCTAAGATTTAGAACAGCTTCAATATCTCAAATATTTTCCCAGTTGTAGATGAAAACTCCAGTCACAGTTTGGCCCCAATGAAAGTTTTGCTTTTTCAATTACGTATATCAATCGATCATTGAATTCTTAGGTGAAAAAGGTTATTTTTATAACCTTTTTCGTCTAAAGTCTCCAAAGAATTTATTCCTTAGCTATACTTAATTTTTTCCCTTGTTACATGGTGGTCCTAACGCATCGTGTATAACAATTAAACAAAACTTTGTAATTCCACATAAAAATAGCATTTAATGCGACCTAGGTTTCGCAGCAGTGGAGCATCATCAAGCATCTGTGCATGCAAAAATTTTGTTTCATTGTTTTACATCATAGCCGTTTACACATTTGCCGTATTGCCGACTGCAAATATTAAATTGACAATACATTGTATGTTTTTAGATCTCATGTCCGAAAGTGGGAACGAACTTGTGAAATTCTAAGCGTAAGTTCATAGTACTGAGTATATTCTGAAGAGCATAATCTCATGTGCATTTTAAACTTAACGTCCAATTGAGACTCAATGACATCTTTAGGAGTGTGTGCCTATGAGCAATAGGTACGCTTAGAGACAATTTTAAATTATGGCACTAGGATTCAAATGTCAACTCCAAACCATCCCCCGCCAATTACTAAGCGATGGAAATGAAGTGCCCTCCCACGGAAACTACCTCCAGGCTCATCCTCCCTCCCACCCCTTCCCTACCCCCCAAAAATCCCACTCCCTCCATCTGTCATCGGGCCATCCCGCTGGACCACCCATCCACCGGCCCCACTCGGCAACAAACAAATTCATCGCGGAGCAGACGGGGGTGGCGGCCGCTCTTCGACCTCAGCACCAGTCGTTCGGGGGAGGCCGTGCTGGTCCGGGGGCGTGGAGGCCGCGTATTTTTATTAAGTTTCCGGACGTGCGGCACTCAGTGGGTCAGGGGATAGGGTTGGTGTGGTGGCTAGAGTACTGGCCTCCCATCCCGAGGAGCCGGGTTCGATCCCCGGCAGTGTCGGATTTTTCAGTGGATAACCGTTCTCCACTTGAGTGCTTAGTGGAGGGCATTTCAAGTTCAGTACTATGTCCGTCGGATGGGACGTTAAGCCGTGGTCCCCTTGGAACCTTTCGTTAGGAGTAGGCTGATGCTGACGCCGGGTCTCACTCCACCCTTCCTCAATTAGATACAATTTAGAAAAAAATGTACTTAAAACTCTCTCTGTATCATTTTGAGAGGATATATGATATTGGGTTCCTGTAGTCGCTAGGGGATCGGGTTGGTGTGGTGGCTAGAGTACTGGCCTCCCATCCGGAAGGTCCGGGTCCGGAGAGGAAAACCGGTCCTCACTTGAGGGTCTAGTGGAGGGCATTTCAAGTGCAATACTCCGTCCGTCGGACGGGACGTTAAGCCGTGGTTTCCTTGGCACCTTTCGTTAAGATTAGGCTAATGCTGACGCCGGGTTTCACTCCACCTCTCCTCCGTTCCTGAATACTCCTACCATTACCCAATTACCCACCTATCCTAAATGACGCATATGACCTCAGCTGTCGGTCGCCTCCCCTGAATAACCAATAACCAACCGGGAGTGGGTCAGGCTATTTGGAGAGACCACGTGGATCCTTCCGTGAATTTGTTCTCAAGGACACGTGGTTGCACTATTGGCGGCGGCGAAATGGGAACGGATCATGGCTGGCTAAGTGGACTGTGAGTCACTTTCGCGAGAATCGTCAGAATGGACGCGGGCGCATCGAGGGTGTTGGGTTTTAGAGCAGCAGGGAATATCAGTGGCATGACCCTCACTGAATAGGTCGGGGAAAATAAGTCAAATTGCGATAGAGACACAATAGGCGTTTGATTACCTAATTGTACATCCGGGGATTTCGTGGATGAATACGCCATAAAAATGAGCGAAGGCTGCGGGTGAACAAATAAATTATGCGTGCAGAACATGATGCTATTCCATACCATTGTCTTCCTTCTACATTTCACATCATCACGATTGGTCGAAATGATACCAAACTCAAATATAGATAGTAGATTTTACAGGAAAAAATACGTCACTGTAAGCTAATAGCGTTGGCCTGAGCGTCTTCAGCTCATATCAATGTCAATATTGAGTGGCATTGGGAGGAACAGTTGATTTAGGATTATGAGAGATTATAAGTGATAGATATTGTGGACATATCTACATCTACATATTAGGAATGGAAAATATTATTTTTGGATACAGAAAACGTATATTACGTATGTGATCATTTGCTACACGATTCTGGAATCAAAATATAATATTAAAGCGCTCCTATCACAGTGAGCCCGCGAAAATAATACTAGCAACAGTGAAATGAAGGCAGAAAATGGAGTTGAATATCGAAATAAGTACCAATAAGTATTTCAATGAGCGAAAAAAGTGATTATAGGAGGTAATAAAAGAGAACGTAAAGGTGGCTTGAGAAATAATTTTGGGGATTTGAAGGAAGGGAAGTAACATTTTAGTACACTAGATACCTATAGAGGAAGAGAAAATATGATGACCACAGGTTGGAAATAGAGTTGGGAGAAGTCCTGCTTGGGCAGAGTATACATGCTACGGTTGCACCAATATATCGAATAGGTTTAGGTTAAAGCTTCCCATACACCCGGACTGTTACCTACGGGTGAGTTAATACCAACCACATCACCTGATTACCCCAGGAATAATGCTGGTTTAAGTTAGACAAGTACACCGTTTTGTTCACAGCGCAATAAATAGGGGACACAGTAGATGCTCTCAGTGAAGAATTCCGAAGAGTAAGGATTTTTGGGCCATTTCAAGTTTCAGTCGATGGAGTAGGTAATGATATTGATCCTCGCAAAGTAATCCAAAAAGCTTTAGCAATGCAGTAAAAATCTCATTGGGTGTTTCCAGTGAATTAGCCACGCCGTGCTTGGCGGCGATGCCTCGCCCGGGTAGTAGCATCTACCCTCCGCGGAGGCGTGCCTCCTGTCCTCTGAAAACATTGCAATGCCCGCTCTGTTCCCCAGAGTATCAATCTTTTTTGCCTACTTCAGCCACGGCATTGGACCATTATTTCAGCGAGCCCTAGGGGAAATTACGGAATTTTATCCGCCCAAACTTGTCGTGGCCCGTGCCTCTCGGCCGCGGAGAATATCGGTAGGTTCTCCATGGTGAGACGCAGGCAAACGATTTTGGCTCAGTATCGGAAGAGAAAGATCATCGAGGACTGAAGAAGGAATTACCTTAGAGTGGATCTGTCGACACCTGAGATAATGAAACAAGTGGTTTTAAACCATGAGTTAGTAAATATTATGAGGATTGTACTATTCATCTTAGACTACTGTTTTTACGTCATTGGCTGGTACAAGTACTAAGGTTCCAAAGAAATGTACAATGACTAAATACATCTTGTCTTGCAGTCCAAATTTATTGAGAGGAATCCCTCATTCTTCAAAAAATATGGATAAATATATCAACCCTAATTGTGACTGATCATAGAATAAAAGCCATCGAAATAACGCAATTGTTATTGAAAATTTCGCAACGGAACCAGGGAAAATAACTTGCACACGTATCGATACGCTCTCTCCTATTCGCTCATTAATCCTCATTTCTGGGACGTGGCTGAAGACGGGCGGACCCTTGTGACGACAAGCCGGCCACGAAGAGCGTGCTGTGCAGACACGCCCCCGACAGACTCGTCCCGCCCGCACGGCCCACGCCGTGATTAATTACGAGGAATGGAGTCGCATGCATATAAATGCCTGGCTTCCGACCGGGGCCGCGACCCCCCTCGTTTTTTCACGTGGCTCCACTTACGATTCGACGAGGGCGGGCCGGTCTGCAGCGACCTCGGCCTTTACGGGCCCGCGGCGGCACTTCAGCAGGCCCTAGCGGTAACGCGTAGCGATGGGTCCAGGCCCAACTGTCAGAGAACGGCCATTTCGCCACCGTTTCCCCTCCTAACTGACTCAGGAGAGCAAAGACTCGCGTAGTGCATGGGTTGTCCTAAGCTACAATTTACGTTTCGTTTGTTATGTGTAAAGTTCATTGCACCTGTGTTTGCATCGAAAATCATCTCTTGTTGGTGGTAGAGGAGGTGGTCCAAATACGGGATACATTTTTTATTTTGAGGCCTACTATGCAAACTTAATTTATTTTTCGAGGTGTCAATGTTGCAATTACATCCTCTACAAATCATGCATAAGATGGTGGTGGTAATATGCACTTCAAGCCTTCAATTTTTTTTTCAGATGAGTTGATTTCTAAAAGTTGTCAAATTGGAAAGATTTCAAAAAGTGGTCTAAATATGGGATAGTTGGCCACTCAGAATGTGAAAGTAAAAAAAGACAAAAATGAACTCAAAATTCTGAAAAATGATAAAATTATCCCAAAACATAATAAAGGTAGTAAAAAGAATGTACCCTTCATCAACGTTTGATTCATATTTGTGCGGGTAAAATTCCAAATAGTGGCACTCATTCATGCAATGACAATCACCGTTGCGCCTCTTTCGGTGGAAGTTAGAGCAGCAATATGCCTTTACCCATTTCTTCCGACAACGCACGGAACTTTACTTTGTACAATGGACCAACCTCTCGTCCGTGCAGTGCGTCCTTGAGGCTGGGAGCTTATGCTTATCATAGACTTCCTCTAAAATGGTGAAGACGGGGTCGACATTCTCTTCAGTGAATCCCAAAGCCCTGGCGTCGGAGGTTCCACATAGTTTCCGGAGTGAGGGACGACCCTTATGACGGTTCAGATCCACCCACACCCTTCCTACAGCTTCAATTTTAAGTGGAAGGGGCAGATTGCTCCTCATCACAAGTCGGTACGCCATTTGATTCACACCGTTGATGGTGCACCCAAAAGCACCCTGCTCCATTATGAGTAGCCAGGTAAGAAGTGCTTCCCCAAGATCGTGTCCCAAGTACGGCTTTCGTCCAAATTTGGTGCAGTAGGTGTTTTATCACTTTTATAGCTGAGAGCTTGAAGAATGGTGCGGGGTATTTCCTTGGAAACCATCAGAGTTCCTATTTTCTCTACATCTTAAGAAAATGAAAGGGACATTGTGTTGGCTACTCTCCTGAAGGTCGTTCACGCATAAGAAATAAAACTGCAAAGGGCACGTGCTAGTTAAGTTATTTAGCTAATATTTTGCTTTTAGAGTTTTCTATTCATTTGGTATCGAATTAGAAGGCAACATAAAAAAATGGAAAACTTTTGATATTTTTAACACTCCTCTTTAGCACTTATTAAGAATTCCGAATACCGAAATAATTGAAAAGGTTTCACGCAGAAATGAAAATATAAATAAATAAGTTAGAACAACCAAAATAAATTTTTAAAATTACGGCACGAATGACAAAAATTTGATGTGAGGTTGAAAAACGCATATGAGCAAGCCCATTTTTAGACCATTTTAGCTAGCCCATATTTAGATCAACTGCATGTTTGAGTTGCACTGAACGGTACATATTACGGATAAGCTATAGCCATTGTCCAATCTCTTGAAATGATACTTTAAAATGCCAACCTTGATGCAATAATAACAAGAGTACCTCAAGTTACCTGAAAAAGTTTTCGAGTCTTCAGTAATTAGAATTATTGACAAAAAACACCACTTCTTCCCACATGGAGAACAGAGCTAGCTCAACTACTCCATTTCTTCCTTCTTATCAATAAGCAGTGACTTTATACACAAAACGATTGTTTGCAGCATCTGCTAGTACCTCATTCATCAACCAGCCGATATGAGACCATAGCCCATATTTGGATCAACTCCTCTACTATATACATTATATGGTGTTATGTATAGCATTATATCTGAAAGTGGTTTATGCATGTAGATAATATGATTCAATCATGATAAGACGTGTGGCCATAAAACAAAAACGACACAAATGTCAAACGAGGGATTTCCACGGTTGTTGCATTGAATTATCAGGCCGGCGCATTACTGACCTGGCCACCAAGGCTGGCAAGAGTACTCCCCATTCATATGGGGTGACGCATAATAACGCTTAATGCGCATGTCACTCCATATCACTTGTCAAAACAACTCTTGTCTGCAGTTAACTGTTGAATTGTAGGCTGCTAATCCACACGCACTAAGCGCATTCGTGTAAGCACGCGCTGTGATTAGAACTTGTGCGCAGGAGATCCGCAAGATTTGCTAAAGGCCGTTATTGTATGTGTATAAGTGTTACGGATTTAATAGAAGAACACGGATGGGAATTACTATCAGAACGCAGGTAAAAATTTAGGCTAAACGTTTGAAGTAAATTCGGAACCGATTTGTTCATAGATGATGTTAAATAAGTATAAAGAACCACTGAAGATAAAATTGAACATGGAGTGAGTTTTTTCTGGAGTAGAAGACCAATTAATGTTTAGCATAATATTGCCAATGAATGATGCAGCTCTTTATTTTGTCCCAGCGAGATTCTATTCACAAGGTTATCTTATGCTGCCAAGAAACCTGGAAGCAATTTCAAGCAGTATTACTGCTAAAACGGCACTCTGGTATCTTAGGCAGTTATCAATAGCTATTGCAGCTTCAAATCCAACGGATTTAATCGTCAACTGTTTCATCCCACCTTATGTAAAGCCTTGTAGATATTCTCTCCAGTATCCACGTGATAACTAATTTCACAACTACATGACGCTCCCATAGCCTAGTTGCGTGTACCGTAGTTTTAATATGCAATATCACAATCATGTCATATCACGCATAATTTTTGGATATAAATGATTTATAATTTCCGAAAAACAAATATTTTGCCAAGTTTATTATGAATATTGCAATAAGCGATAAGCGATGACGTGTAGAAGGTACTTGCCTAACAAATTTTCCCTCTTTCTCATTGGGAACGAACCAATAAGCTGGATATTATTGGCCAAGGTTTGAGTCTGGTGTCCCCAAGATCAAGAACATGAGAGAGTAGCCAGCGAGAGTAGAGAATAGATTCAAATCATTCCTTCAGAAATCACTTAGTTGAGCCTTAATACCCTCTTATTATTAATACACGAAGTCCTTGTCTCTATTTCCTTCTTATGGCATGGAAAAAATAAATAAATCTCAGTAAATCGCTAACATGTTGCTGGCAAAGGTATGGAAGCTGCAGGAAGTGATTGATAAAAGTGTAATAGGTACTATATGACTTTGAAGACATCGGTGGAATTCTCAAGGGACAACTGAGGATTCTGGATGGAAGTGAGTTGAATTAGGTTTTACAGTGCTCCAAATGTTCCAGTTTTACGGCACCATCAGACAAAATCTAATTAACGAGGCTTCATAGATAGCATTCATTACAGGAGCAGCACAACTTCAAAATCCAAGACAGGATTCAATCCCGCAATCCTCGGTTTGCAGGCCGGCATTTCAACGACCCTACTACCTCTGTCACTTAAGGAGTCATGAGATATTTATTGAACTTATTGTAAGATATATAAGAAAAAGGTGTTACTTATGAACTGAGTAATTGGATAAATACCCATTCCTGAAAAGTGCGGCTAAGTGTGTTGATTTCTAATTTTATGACTTATTTTATGGTATAGAAAAATCACTAAGGAAACCACTAATCACTAAGGAAAGGAAATCACTAACTACTTATTTGACGATATATTCAAATCTAAAAATTATGCAATATTAAATATGCATCAGTTGGTATATGGAGAGTTTGATCCTAACTGCTGGTAGTACCATGCAAATGCAAATATGTGTATGTAATATGTAAATGTATAAGTAATAGCAATTCGCGAATTGGTATATCCTGCGGAATAATGCATAACCGCCCGTTTATCATCATCCAGTATAGTTTATAACCGTCCATTATCCGTGAATTATGACATTTTCACGGATTTTGCTTGGGGCTCTCTTTTAGGGAATTAAATTCAATGTAAAATATTTTTTTTTAATTTTCCAAATTCATATTTTCAGATGTAAATTTGTTTTTATTTCATAAGCTATTCTTTTCCAAAATATTACCAAAGTATTCAATATAGAAAGGGAATCAAGGCGTGTAAAATATACTGAATGTATTAAAAATTAGAATGATTTGTGGATTTGCATTTTATATAGAATATGTACAGCCATAGTGTATACGCAATTGCATATGTTTTTTCGGATAATATCACCAGATTTTCCTGCTCTACATGGGACGCTTTTCTATACCTATTTTATTACAATCTCGTGATATGATGATATTTCATCTGCCACTGTGAACAGCGACTGGTGCATTAAACATTTCCAAAAATGAAAAATTGTTTTGTGTACCAGGAATCTAACAACTAGGCTTGCTGGGCACATCATATCGTGAGTTTACTTGCTAAATTTGATTGGTTTTTAAAACAAAGGGAATAATTCCAGAGGATAGGAAGTGATCTTTAATTGAGGGACAAGGAGAAGAAGTTGAGTCTAAAACATATCAGGCTTCTTCCGCTAAGTGAGGAATGTCACACATGAGGCTGTTTCTAAGGCCATGATTCCACGTAAAAAGTAGTTGTGTGAACTGAATGAAACAAAGTAATTGGCCGCTTGGTCAGCTACCGACTCAGTGGAGAACGACTCAAGTGTTTAACATATTGGAGAGGAGGTCAATAACTCTGAAGTGGGGAATGGGGGTGGTTCGACAAACGGTGACTTCATACAGGCGGCTGAAGGAAGATATGACGGCAATATTTGAGGGTTAAATATCACTTAAAACCATTTCGGGGGCGGATGACGCACACCGTGCGTCACAAAATTAATGTGATTTAGATTATACAAAAAACAAAAATAAATTAAATTTATAGTGTTTAACCAGTTTTTAGGGTTTGAGAGCTCATGAAGACAAAAAATATTCCCTGGTCACGGGAAACATTTTATTTGGAAAAACCCGCACTGATAGGGTTAACTCACAATGACCTCTTGGGCATTCACGACTGTTTATATATTTTTGTCTTAAACATATTTTCTATTTGTTTGGTTGCACGAAGCAAGTTAACAGTCTTTTGTTATGAATGAGCTAAACATATGTCATGTTAATTGTCAATCGTTTCTCTGAAATCTTCATGAATTCCGATATAACTTTACTGAAAATATTGTCGATAAAATATGCCAATCTGAAACCTTGTTAAACCCGACTATACCTGACGACATGGTAACTCTTGATAATTTTACATTATTTTGCTGTGATAGAGATGGCAAGAAAGGAGGAGGTGTGGGATTATACGTTCATCGAAAATCAAGTGCAAAAATTCTATCAACTTCACCTACATCAACGCATTCCTCTGGTCCAGAATTTATAAGTGCTGAAGTATTTGATGTCAAAGCCCAAAAAATTCTCATGTTTCCCCTTACCGCTTAAGAGAAGACAATATAGCTGAAGATGAGCACATCGGTACTTATCTGTGAAGGCACGGATGGAACCTTTCTTGAATAACGGGAAAAAAGCAAGTTATGACAATTTCTTCACCTCCTTGTCTTTATGTGAATCCCTAAAAGCGAATTCTACAATTATCGTCATATCCATGAAAATAGCATGCAGGGAGTATCTATAAGGAAGGCAAAAACTACGAAAAGGTACGGTGTTATTAAAGATATGTAATTCCTCTTTGACAGTATGTATAGGAAAGTAGAAAAAAAAGTCCTCGAAGTGAGCGAAATGCATCCTAATTCGTAAATTGTGGTTGGTGAAAAAAAAATCCTGACGCTGCAACATTTTATAACAGCCTCATAAATGGAGTGGATTTTTTGTCAAATTGCCCGTAAATATTCCATGAAAACAAAATCCAGGTTCTAGCGATTTTACACGTTTTACATCTTTCTTGATGTGGCTTCTTGGAATTGTCCAATTTCCAAAAGTTAAAAACACTGTAATGGAGGGATATTCTACATGTGGTTAAAGAGCTCACTAATGAGTTCACAACAACCAGGATTACAAATATGCTCGCAAGTGCCAATGCAAAGAAGGACGGTCTGTTCTTCTCCATTCTCTTCTCTATAAGCAGCCTAAGGGGCAATATTGCTTTTCTTGTACCCTTACTTTTATTGAATCCTAATTGATATCCATCCAGGAACTCCTCTGCTATTCGTTCTATTCTTCTGCAGATGATCCTTGCCAATATCTTTGATGCATGTGTCGACTGGCTTATAGTCCTAAAATTTTCGCATTTCTCTGCACTCTTCTTTTTGAGAATAGGAATGATGATCTTTATCTTGAAGTCCCTGGGTCTCCTATTGAGTACATGTCGCAGATGGCCTTGTAAAAATGGTCCAATGTCCTCTCTGCCGCATTCATTATCAGTTCTGCGGGTATATCATCAATTCCAGAGGCCTTATTCATCCCAAGGTCCCTTACTGCTGCGTCGAATTCCGATCTCAATATTGATGCTCCCATATCATCCTTCTAGACTTCACTTTCCTCTTCAACAATTTTCGTGCTGAAATTGTTCCCGTTGTATAACTATGCCTGATATTCTTTTCATCTCTTCACTTTGACTGTCACTCAAATCAAAATTTCTATCTATATATATTAATGAAAAATGAATGGTTTGGATTTTTCACATTCCTTGCTGAATTTGAAATACTTTAGGGAGCTATGTCGAAAGCCGTTAGAAATGTAGAAGTTGACAGGAGGGAAAGGCAACTTACTAGAAACCTGGACGGAATGCAGATGGAGGATATGGTTTAGGAAACAGAGGGTGGAGCGTTAAGAAGGGTTGAATGTTGTTCCAAATACATTTTATTCTACACGGGGAGGAAATCAGCTATGAGGCGTAGGATGAGTTTCCCCTCCGTACAGTAGTGGGAGGTTTAGTAATTAAATCGGTAATCTTTTCTGGCGTGATTAAGATTAGGATGAACAGCCAACCAAAAAATGGCAATCACATGACGCGTTTAGCATTGTAATGATATATTTAGGGTAACGATGAGTTACAAGAAGATTAAAATTGTGAGTTTTTTTGAGGAAAAAGAAGATTGAGCTTTGCACAAACGAAAATGTAACGGCTAGTAGCGGTTTAGTTCCAAGAGTATAATGCATTCACAAACCAGTTAGACATGCCCTAGTATTGTTAGGAGAAAGAGTACCTGTGAAAGACAGGAATTTACGGATAGGTAAGGATACCTAGCCATTAACAAGATAGAGAAGAGGTTATAAAATAGATCGCTATGAGACGGAAACATGTTTGCATTTATTTGGCGATAACAATGAGGCAGCATAGGTAGATGGAACTGGTAATGATGGAAAATGGGATACTCAAGGTCGATATTTTATTTAAAATTCTTGGAAAGCAAGGAGTTGGGAAAAGAAAAGACTTGTGGATAGCAGGCAGTAGTAAGGCAGAAAAGAAGTTGTTCCGGAGCGAAAACTACGTAGGGAAGAAACAGTTTTTAAATCGAAATACTAGTGGCAGCCCACCATAACGTGCTTCAAGCGGAGGAAAGTTATAATTATCATGTGGAAATAAGGGATGTTTACCCGAGTGTGAATGGAGTCTGTCCAGGGCTTAAAAACGTGAAATTATTAAAAAAAACATTAAATGTTCAATAATTTTTAACTTGCATACAAAAGTGAATTAAAAATAATTTTACTTACCAAATGAATCTTTGTGAGGTAGATTATATATTTTTTATGCAAGCAATGGGTTCCTTTTTCCAAAAAGATTTATTCAATGAATTCTACAAAAAATGGATATTAGGTGAAAATTCATCATTTTCATTCAGTTGGTAATGGAATAAGTAATATTTCTCCGTATAATGATTATATAATTTCCTCTATGACTCTATAAATAAATAATTTTAGGGTGTGTAATGTGAAAATTTGCATTGAAATCACATTACGGAAAGACATGATGTAATAAATTGCTTGCCAAATTTACAGTATTCAACTTAGTATGCGGTGAAAGCATAGGTTAAAAACTAAAGGCAACATTCCCAAAATGTAGGATAAATGTTATCAAAAATTTATGTTCCAAATTAAGGGGAATGAAAGAACATTCTATTCATCGTTTACAGCGACCTCAGAAGAGTGCCATTACTCAGACGTAAAGGCATGCCAGTGGAAATTTGGACGTGGAATTTATTTTTGCCTCAAAGGATTCCTTTCTGATCGAGGCAGGGCTTTTAACTCAAGCACGTGGAGGACAGCAGAACATATGCATTAATTTAGGAACGCGCCCAAATAGAGGAATATTTTCAACCCTTGCAAAATCAAAGTTCCGTCCATGACGCCCTAATCGCGCTACTACAATTCCTTCATGGATCGTTATCATCAAATTTCTCAAAATTTGAAACCTCCCATGAAAATAAATTATGTTTTAGTAAATGATGCACATGTAAAATAAGTGAAAAATACGTATAATTGGATGAAAAAATTCAACTCACGGAGTGAATAAAGGAATTAGTGTTAACCAGCATCACAAGCTGATTATAGAGGTAATACACGATTTATTCCACTTCCACCATACCACTCGAAAATGACGTGTTACTATGCGTAGCAACATATTTAGCCAAATTACCACGCAAAGTTGGCTAAGAATCTTAAGTTAAAAATAATAAAATACTAGTTTTGGTCTCCCTACGATGACTGAATAAAACCGATACAATTGAAATAAAATTAATCAATAATTCTGAGAGAGTTGTATGGTCTTAAGCCTCAGGCTTATTCAAAGCAAATACTTGAAAGGTTTTCACTCAAAATATTTTATAGAGAGAAGCAATTTTGGTGTTTCCGATTTCCTCGTGGACTATTTTTAATCTCTTAATGAGGCATAAGGAAGAACAAAGCTTTCATGAAGCGATTTTTTAAAACCGGATTTTACTGTTCCATCAAAACTTCCTTAACAGAATTAGCAATTAATAAGTGAGCATCTAATCTTAATTTTAAAAGGTCTGAGGAACAATTAAGATGCATTCATAATTTTTTGGTGTTGATCGAAAAAAATTTCTACAAGGTTAAAGGAATGGAACCAAGATATTGAAAAATAAATAAATTACAAATGTGACGCAATAGCGGAGTTAGTAGAGGCCTTCACTGTTGCATCGTTTGAAATATTTACCAAGTTTATATAAATGAATATCCAACTAACTTCTAGAATGGACCAAGGTTGCAATAATTTTCGTAATGATTAATAAATAAATATTTTCTTCATATCTGGATATTTAGGCTAAATAGAGAATTATTCGTTCAAAAGAAACAGTTATAGTTATTTTTAATATTAGTTAAAGTTATTTTTAACCACCATGCTAGTAGATTTGTCGGCAATGATCCCCATCTTAATTGAAGCATAAATAAATGCAGTTCATCGAGAATTTCTAGAACTTTGGTTTCTTGTATTAACTCAATGGCTCTTCAAAGTTGAAAAGATAACACTATATCACTGAAAATAGTTGTGGCTAAGGTTTTTTTCACAAATAATATGTCCCAGCCCCAGTCATATCAAAGTGTGAAACCGGCAGTTTATATGGAAACAAATCCTGTGTACCGGAGGAGATATTCAAAACCAAGATTCTGGGGAAGCCCGATTGCCGCCTTGCCGACTTAGACCCTGTACCTAGATCATGTTGATTGTTGTTACATATTATCACAAAATTGTGCTACGAGAATTGGAAAACCTAATTTGCTTAATAATTTTGGAACTGCCCTCCCTCAGTTAAAGAAAGAACGCTTTGGACTTCAATAATAAGCTTTAGAGGATCTGCAGCATCAGAAGAGGTAGCAAACACCTTTATAATTCCTGAAATATTTAAATAGATTTCATTCATTGGGAAAGTGGATTTTCAGCCTTCTTGAAAAAATATAAGGAATAAATCTATTATGAAAGTAAAATTCGAAAGGTAGAGTTTGAACCTTCATGGTGATATAAAAGAAACAATACATTAGTTTTGGGTTCAGGAAAGTATTTAAAATCCTCGCAAATTTCATGCAAGATTCAATCACAGATGATCCATTTTTTATACAGCTAGTCGGAAAAAAATGTCATGAGACATATTAAAAATTTGTAATCATCTGAAAATTCACGTGATATTCAATTGAAATAGATTCATAACCTAAAATTCCAGTAAGATTTAAAAATATAATAAAAATTTAGGTGATTGTCAAATGATAAATCAAACTTAGGCGACCTGATGGATAAATTTTCCCGTATTAACCAGGAAACTGATGGCTGGACGAAATTATTGGATCACTGATTTTATAGAAAAAATTAAATCCGAAAAAATGTTTCTCTGTCATGTTACACTTATCAGCTCACAGCGGTTTCATACCGTCACCAATACCTATTGATTGGCTTAAATTTGAATGACTTACCTTCAATTAGGTTTGAAATATCTACTTTATCGTGGATTATCTAATGTTGCATTCAGATTGTCTCTATTTTTGAGTTGTGAAACAGGTGTTAAAATCATGTTTTAAATGACGTATTTTACCCATCACGCGTGTTTAGAAATATTTGAAAAGCGAACGAAAATCAGATAAAGCGATAACTTACAGCTGGAATAAAAAAAAGAGTTACATTAATTTCCTACACGTCCATCAAATTACTCCGTCCAGAGATAGTATCGGATGCGCCGAGGGATTCCTTATGCCATTTTGAACTTCAAAGAGTAGCGCTTCTTCAATGGCGTTTCCTGTGTGATATTTAATGCATTATATTTTTTTGAAATGGTGCATCGTAATTGAATTCTTGAATTCAATCATCTTTACTCTCAATTTATCCGCTGTTTCTTTTGTGCGGTTGGAAATATTCCTAAAAAAGTGAGCAAGGGTAAAATATTAAATGTTTGAAGCATTACCAGAGAGAAAATTTCGTGGCGTACTCATGTCCAAGTACAAGGGTAGAGATATAAATCGAGCAATTTTATTCTTCTTGAAAAACAGAATAGAATGATGTGTTTGGTAAGGACAAGCAAGCATTTTGCAACACAAAATATACGTCTTCCTGCCTGACGAAGGGAAAAACAGGTTAAATTTGGTAAAAGTATTGGTTACACTGCCCATCGCTTCTGTTTGAGTGATACATTGTCATTATCTATCCATGAAATTTCTCCAGGACGGAGGAAAAGAAAATTTTCATCGACATGATCTAGGCACAGGATCTTAGTTGGTAAGGCGGCAATCAGGCTTCCCAAGGCTCTTGGTTCTGAATCTCTCCTCCGGTATACCGCTTTTGTTTCCAAATAAACTGCCGGTTTCACAGTTTGATATGAGTGGGGCCGGGACTGAGCTTTTAAAACACTAGTCAACAATCAGAGCTACATTCTGAGTTTTCTTTACCAAATTATCCTTTTCAACATCCGATTTCTTCTCAATTTCACTTTCTATTGCCTTGATTGCTTCAGTCAAATTTTCCGAACCAATTTATTTCATTTTTCGTAATATCAATGTTTATCTTTCATTTCCTCCCCTATCCATTTTCTTTTCCCATTCCGTTTATACTTAACAGTAAAAATCATTCAGTTCACCTTTGTTTGTACCATTAAATCTATTATTTTTTGCAAATTAATAGCATTAATAAATGTGAAAATATTCGACGTGAAGTGATACCTATTTTATGCATAATACACTCATCTTTAGTCAGCCATTTTTGATTTTCTTCAAATTATTTAACAGTAAACAGAACTATTGAACCAAATTCATCTTATATGCATACTTTGGATGATACAAATAATCATTCTTTATCGTCCACAAAATTTTCACACCATTCCTCTAAAGCGTTCATAATTGAATGATGACCGTATAATGACTCTCTCATTCCACATCTTCCCGCAAATCTAACGAAAAACATTTGTTCCTTCTCTTACATGTATTCTCACTTTCGTCCATTTCTACAACTCCCCATATGTACCTACAGTAACGCATTTTCCCTCCTCATGCTAACTGCAAGTTTCTCTTCACTTTGGAATTCACTTTTCTCCCTTCATCTGGTTATTAAATAATTTTTACGTTTGGAGTACGAAGCATATTAATTAGAGACTTATATCTTGGCAAAATATTCTTGGCTGCTTTTCTTTACTTTGCATAAATCAAGGCTCACTTTATCAAGTCCCCATCATCTTTTCCTCATCAAGCCAAATAATAAGTTCAATAAATCTTTTCCCTCCGATCTGTATTAAATTTTAAAGTGATTCCGAGGGAATGCCAGGAAATCTGACAGACCAGTTCAATATTCGAAGAGCATTTCCTAACTCAATTTCTCCGAATACTTAAAATCCAAATATGCATAATGCTCCCTATATTTTTTTTACTGTAACTAGCTTTATCTCATTTCTGAAATGGAATAGTTTCTATTCCTACCATCGTTCTTAAAAAAATATCTGATATTTTTTCATTGGGCTTTCTTATCACTTTTTCAATATCTATAAGCATAAAATTCTTATGAAATATCCATAAGTCCTCCTTTTTTCTTAAATTTCGATCTGATACGATCGATATCAGAGATTCGTGTGCGTGTGTTGAAACCAGAAGAGATGTGAGATGGTCAGAAAATCTGTTTCTGTGGGAAGGTATATTTTTAATATTTCAGCAGGGGAAGTTGTGTAAGTGAACACGGGTAAAAGAAGGACAATGCGTAAATATGTCATTATGGTGTAGTTTAAAAATCAATAACATGGCATTTTTATTCGTTTTCATAGTTGCAATATCACCTCCTTGCTTATGTTTGCATTTGTTTTCCTTTCACGAAACAGAAATACCTTCATCTATTTCCTTCAATGGGATTACCATAATAACTATTATCGAAATACAACATTACCTAGACATTTATCATCAGCTGATTTATGCACTTTCTTCTGCAAATAACATTAACCACTGGTAAAAGCAGCCTCATTTTCACTGTTCTCACACCAAAATCTAATCCATAATCGAATTAAAACTTCTGATTTTCATTCATTCTCTCTTAGGGAAGCTAACGCTACATCAATTCCGCTCCATCATATCTGTTAACAATTAAACATTGCCCTTCCATTTCCATTAAACATTTACTTTAACATTATAATATTATACAATAGTGATACTAATTTTGATCTCCGAATGCATTATGCCATTAATGTAATACATCCTCTGTATTTTACAAGAACAAAATGCAACCTAAGCTAAGTGATTAGCAGTAATTTCAGGATATTCAATACAAAATATCCTGAAATGCCGTTCAAAATAAGTCAAAAACAGGATATATACTTCTGGGCTTGCTTCCATTCCTAAGAAGCGTCCCCATCATAGAACGAAATCTAGAACTGTAGTGTGAAATAACGCCACGTTGCAATTAATCATAGGATTTGGTACCCTGGTTTAAAACGCAACCGTCTCTTCCACAAATACCTCGAGTTTGAAGGCCACTTGAATCATGAATGCTGCTTGTACTTCGATTACTTTCGGTTAATTTGCGATAAATTTACGCTATTTTATGGTCACTGAAAGGCTTCCTCATAATAATTTACATAATATTTAAACTAATTCCATTACCTGCAGTACAGCCAAATAATAATAAGGGTGAAGAATGAGACCAAGCCAAAAGATACCATTGTGGTGCAAGTTGGTATGTCTACGTCGGACTACGAAAATGGAGAATTGAAAGACGTCTATGAGGATTTCACGGAAGTAATAAAGCAGGTAAGAAAAGATGAAAACTACATTATTTTAGGAGATGGGAACGCTACCTTCGGCGAAGAGTAGAAAGGAAGGCAGAAAGGAAGAGGAAATGGAAAACATGGCTTGGGAAATCGAAATGAGGGAGAAGGGCTTATTGAATTCTGCACATAACGAAAGTTGGTGGTGGCAAGCACATTGTTCAAAAACCACCAACGGAGAAGATATACTTGTAAAATTCCCGGAGACAAGAAGATTTCAAAATGACTACATTTTAGTGAAACAGTGATTCGTGAACTACAAAAGCTACACGGGTGCCGATTTTGACAGTGATCACTACTCAAAATAGCGAATAAAGAGAAGAAAATACGGAAAAAGTGAACACTGAAGAAGAGCAACTTGGCTAAAAATAAATTATGAATAAGATAAACCGTAAAAGGAGAAAAGCAAGTGAAATATGTGGATGCTGGATATATGCTAAGATGAGCAAAGAAACATCGCTTATGGAAATATGGAATTTGCCTACAGGAAGGTGAGAAATGGCTTCAAGGAACGGGCCATTATACCATTAGGGAATGGAGAATTCTTAAATGAACTAGAGGATAAAGTGAAGCTATGGAAGGGATACTTTTTAAGGATAAGATGGAAGGAATACTAGGAAAAGTTGTAGAAGGGAAGCAATCCTAGGGGGAAAGTATTTTAAGAGGAAAATGAAGTCGATAAGGATGATTTTGGGGCCTCCATCTTAAGATCGGAATTCTACGGAGCTGTAAGGGCTGCGGATAAATACAGCTTCTGGAACAGATGATTTCTTTCTGCGGAAATAATTACAAATGGGAATAGAAGGTATATACCCTGCCTTACAAAATCATCAGCGATATGTAATCTGCATGAAAGATACACACAGACATTACGAACTTCATCATCCATATTGACTAAAAGAAGGCTGAGAAATGTAAAAATTCTATTACCATGAGTCTGACTACACATGCCTCGATGATACTAACAAGAATCTTCTATAGTAAAAAAAACGAAAAGCTGAGAAGCTCCCGGATAGTTTGAGCAAATTTGGGTTCAGAAAAAGCAAAGGAACAAAAGAAGCGATTTTGGCTCTCAGGCTACTCATGGAGAACATAGCATAGAAGATTCTACCGACGCATTTTTCGTTTGTAGACTTAGAAAAGGGATTTGACTACGTTGATTGGAACTTGACGCAGAGGATGCTGAGAGACATTCGATTATCGAACAGTGGCCGAGGAGTTATCCAGAGCTTGTATAAAAAAAAAGGTGGCTGCAATCAAATAAGGACCCAGCGAAGCAATCTAGTCGCAAACAACGCCTCAGGGGCACGAGCTACAGGCGACGGCTGTCATAAATAACGTTGGTGAATCGAAACTTGACAGATGTTCGCCTCGTTGGAACCTCCTCGGCGCTGCGCGTGACTTAACCTCCCGCCCCCTACCTCTACGGCGATTGGCGTCGCGGCGCTGCCGCATTTGACGCTCTCGAAGTCACCCCTCGCGTGCGTCGGCCGTTATTAGAGGACGATGCCGGCGATATGGGGTCGATTGCATCAGAGAGTACAATTCCGCAGGGGAAGGGGCCGTTTCTGACACACCCCAAACCATCGAACTCTCTTTGGTCTCACCTCACTTGAGTTTTATCTGCGTCATGTTATTCACCGGTTCTAAACGCCGCCGCGAACCGTGGGGGTTGTGGTTGGGAACACCTGGCGCAAAGGGCTTTCCCCACTTCCATAAGCCGACTATTGTTCGACGTCCTGCGACGATGAGCGAGATAAGGCGGATGAAATGACATGCTGGGGAGTGAGCGAGTGCATATTTTGAAAAAATTCCCAATTTTCGAGGGCGGTAATAGAGTCGGGCTGCCCGGGAGTGTGGTTATTCCTCAAATTACATCTATGCGTGTGACACAATCAGTTAAGGATCGTCATCAGGTCAGAACGGATAGAATCATGTGTGGCCATCTAATACCGGCCTCAAGCTTAAAAACTTGCGTAGGAGAAACGGATAAGCCCATGTTAAGTTGGCATCCTGTCTATAGCCTTAAATTTCCCTTAGTTACACTGAATTTCCACTAGTATGAAGTCGTACGTTCGAACTGTATCGCTTTTTAACCAAATCAAAACTTGAGTACACTGTCATGTTCTCTTTTATCCACCATGGAAACCCTTAAATATAACTTAGCCATTATTCCTGATAAAGTAATCAGTCTACATTTGGCGATCTTCACCCTCTGCTACACACCCTCACGGGGGCATGCGTAGGGAGGCAGGGTATCGCGTACATATAGATGCAGAGTTAGTAGCTGAAAGTACGTAGGTTTTCACAGCGAGGATGACCTGAATAAGTCATTTTCGGGAGCTGCTGTGTCCTTATTGAGCTAGCTGACTCGTCCTTTCCGGGTCGCATCTTCAGGGTGAATAAAAAATTTGCATCTTCTTCCCGGTATTTATTGCGGAGGAAAATACTCCTCTTCCGTCTCATGGCGTGTCAGTCCGGTGACGTCAATCACTAAAGATAGCCACAGTTGTCCACTACACATCACACCCCTCCTTCGGCCGCTTAAGGCTGTCTGCTGAGAGGGTAGTAATTTTTTTTAAGAGTACCAATATACCACTATCATAAACAAATATCAATCTAGATTAGGGAAAACGTATTGTACCCAGTCTGCCCTCTGAAATGTTGCAGACAATATTAGCCTATCGATTGAACAAAAGAAGATAACTTCGTTGGTTCAACAACACCTTATTAAAGTCTTCGAATCTGTTAACCACAAGATAATAATAAAATATTTGAATGAATTCGGACTGTCAAACTCAGCTAACTCAGTAATACCTCTCAAAGAGAACATAAGCAGAATGTAGGACGGAAAGTCTAAATATCAAATTACGCTTTTGTAGCCAACGGAGGGCCATTGGGATCAGTTCTTGGCACTTGACTGATTTTTTACGTCAATGACCTTTCTAAAGATATCATCAACTACAAATGCCACATACAAGCAAATGATATAGCTGAAGAACTATTGTTAACGTGAATCACGATACCTGAAATGCACATTAATGATCAGAGTAATATCTTTTATGCAACTGAATCCAAAAAAGATGATATGTTTAACTAAAGGTCGCAACATTTATTTTATTAGGGATATATTTGATGTCCTGTCAAATATAATTAAATAATCCGTAAAAATTGATTTTCAGATAGTTTTAATTACTTGGAAGTTACTTTGAATAGAGCATCAACAGAACGAACAGATAAAATAGGTGTCTCTTGAGGAGTTTAAGACGTTATAGTGAAGAGAATTCTCACACCTTATCCCGGTCTCCCTTTGCCAGGCATTAGTGTATACTAATAAGCATTGACTCTGTGGTACACTACGATATTACAAAAATACTGAATTTATAACTTCAGAAGATTTCAGAAATTCTGTATGAGGTTTATCTTTGACATCACATATTATATAGAGGTTTCACAATTTTTTGAATGCTCAGATGGCTAAATATACAAAATAGGTGCTCACTCAATAATGCAGTATTCTTAAATAAGTTAATCCCGATAGAACCTCCCACACATTTATAACTTAAAGTACAATAAAAAGCTAAACACAATAAACGATCTAAATTCCATATGAAATTACTCTATGTACAACATGATCAACTGCTTACACACGATAGATCTTACCATATTATCTCTTTTATTGCATGGAATCACATGTCGAGGATGCAAAAAATAAGGAAATGCAAACAATTTATGGAAAGAAATACCACGCAATACTACTTCATGTGCATGAATATTTAGTATTTTCTTGCCGCGTATGATGTATTTCTCATAGTGTTCATGCTTTTTTCTGTGCCTGATTATTAGTGTAATATTGTTGTTATACTGCATGTTTGACTCTAATAATGTGTAATTTTTTACATTCCTAATTGACATAATTGTTCCGCAAAAATTAGTCTAACTTTCTATGTTCATTTCTTCACCGACAGTATTCCATTTCCATTGACCTCGCTTCTCTTGACTTCTTTAATTACACATTCTAAGTGCATTTCAAAGCACTGGTAAGAGCTACACTCTTGTACTACTTCTTCATTTCTTTCACCTTTCACATTTCTTCCAATTTTAGTGCCAAATGTGAAAACTGTGTTTTGAAAGAGGCGGTAGATCGTCCTAGTGCCGTCGTATTCCATGGATTCACCGTAGTTTTAGCCTCTACGCTCGAACCTAATGTAGAAGCGGAGAAAAACGAAAGAGTTAGACAAGGATGCATCTATTGTCAATACCTTGAAAAGCTCAGAGAAAGTGTATTTGAACAATTAGAGGAAATAAGAATCAATACAGCTTGAATAGAGACAGGAAAGAACTTATCATATTCCGCTTTTGTTACGCTCGACAATGTCTGAAGTCTTTTTTACGTCCCGGAATCCCACGTTACAATTTTTTTCCACCAGAACATTGCTTTCAACAATATACTTAGGCTGAATGTGGCCCCTTTTATCACCTCTGATTCTGCATCTTAATTGGAGGCCATAAATATTCTCTTCAAATTCCGTTCCTCTTAATCTGCTTATTCAATCTGATAGTTGCTTGTGGCAACAACCTTAAAGTTTGCTGTTCAGTGCAGTTTCCATTCTCTTTAACTACAGCGAATTTATTTCTCCAAGATGTCGGCATAATTTCTTAAGTATTGTTGCGTCTAATGGTTATTCAACACTTCTTGATTACGTCGATGATAAGGATTTCAATTTTTGTGGTATTTATATTAATTTTTCTCAGATAAATTTTTATTACAGTACCCTAAATTTTCGAGGAACCCAACCATGATAAAATTATAAGCTAATGCATTAAATAACTGTATTGAACCTAATTTTTTGAAAAAGATAATTAAATCGTGAAAAAATATGTAAAATATTGTTACAATTTTATTTCAATGTCTTGAAAGTAAACTAGGCAATTAAAAAATTATTCCCAATAAGCTACGTTCGAAAGCAGAGGAGCAATATTCAATCAGGAGGATACATAATTGAAAACAATACACGGATTTTATGTGAAAAAGACGACAGTTTTCAAAACATTCAAAAATATTTCCTTAGGACGCGGATTTTCCTGGTATTTTAAGCAGATTTATTGCACGACGATAAAGGTTACCTCAGGTTTTCTCTTTTCGGCGCTTGTAAAATCCACTGGGTCTCACCACTAACAAAAAAATATATCTAAGGAGAACTAAGAAAACGTGAACTGAACCCTACTGGTTTTGTATCCACTATTGTTTGCATGTACATACATGACCTATGTCTCATAAGATTTTGAATCACTTCTAGAATCAGCAAAAAGATTATTCCACAGTGAACTTCCCTGAACTTCCATTCATAAATTCCATTTCCCAGCGGTGAGTTGTCCCCGGGCGAAGGATGCTATCGCTCGTCCTACAAGAGAGAAGAGCTTTGAATCCGTTTCGGGCTCCTTCCCAGCTCTGAAATGAACGGATCAGTTTTTTGCTTAGTAAGTAACAGATTGAAGGGAGATCAAAAGGTTCTCTTCTTGTCCACCGGCTTGCGAACGGTCCGACGCTGGTGCTTAACACAACTTCCTCCGAACACTTTTTCTGGGCCTAACAAATTCTTGTTAGCCACCGGAGAGCACTGCGGATCACCGAGGTGTAATGCACCGTTGTTCGCCCGCGGTAACTGCTCCCGACACATCTCATAGTACTGCATACTTCTGCCCATTGCCTGCCTCAGAAATTCCATTCTCTTCGAGGAACAAACCCGGGGAGTAATATTATGCGCTGCATAAACTCGCTTACCTACCCGGAATGGGTGTCCAATCCTTTAGATTCGGGCCATTTT
Source organism: Platycnemis pennipes (assembly GCA_933228895.1). Taxonomy (NCBI): domain Eukaryota; kingdom Metazoa; phylum Arthropoda; class Insecta; order Odonata; family Platycnemididae; genus Platycnemis; species Platycnemis pennipes. The sequence goes on along the minus strand of OW121846.1, from coordinate 98,538,643 downwards.
TCCTACTGGGGCGAAGAGCATGCAACAATTTGATGCATCCCAGGTCGGTCAAACGAAAAGCGGGAGCATCGTGCATTTCCGCTCGCGCGCTTTCTGCTCCCTGCGACTGTTGAAGTCATACTTATCACTTCCGGGAATTTTCTTACTTTTTTATAATTCCCTCCTCCCACACCCTCTTCCTTCACCTATTTCCCTCACCCTATTCCACTCCCACACACTTTCCTTCACCTATTTTCCATCCTTCACCTTCCGTCACCGATTTTGTCACTACATTTGGGGGGGGGGGGGTGGAATGATAAAACATTATTTTAACACGAATGGATAGGTCACTATCCTCCCTGGGTCATCGATCAGGGATGTTGGGAAATGGAATTGGCTGAGAAGGTGGAAGAGGAAATTGGTTGAGTGAGAGAGATGGAAAGAGTGAGTCAGAGAAAGAGAGAATGGGAACATTTCGCGGAAAGGATAGTGGGTTTAATATAAATTTTTCCGCGGCGTCTGCGTCAATCCTTCCCCTCGGATTCAGTCAAAAGGCCGGGGGAGGGAAACGCTCCGAAGCTGGCTCTCTGTGCCCATAACGCACCGTCGAACGGCGCTGAACGGAGGCGGATTTGGTGCGAGGAGCGCGCGTTATTGTGCAAAGACGGAGGGAGGATGGGGAGAGGGACTGGAGCGGGGCTCGCGAAGAGAGCAATCAGTAACGATTTTTGCCTTTGTAAAGACTCGGATTGATTTTTTTGTGAAAAATGGAAATGAATCTTTTGCGGACAAAGGAGTCACTCGGAAATTTTCTCTTTCTCGTCGCTTTTCTATGTTTTTCGTCGAGTATAGATATATTTTTGCTGTTACTCACTACATATAAATATCAAATCTTAGTTTAAATTAGTGTTAAGATTATATAAAGGACCGGAGCAGTGCTGCAACTCTCAAAACACGTTCCAGCCATTTAACTTGCAACTTAATTGCCTACTGACCCATTTTATAGACAATATTTATATATGAGTTCCAATATGTTACATTCCATTCTATGTTCAACACTTACATGGATTTTCTGATGTGAGCATGGGTTTTCTTTTGTCAAAGGGTTAAAGGCACTCCAGTGGGGAATAAAGAAAGTTAATCCTCCTAATCAGGGACCGTGCTCGACTCTGAGCTTAAGCTCGTTTCACACGATTATTCATCCAGCACAAGTGTGCTAGCCGCGACTTGACTAAGGACGGAATGTTGCATGATTGGAACCATCCTGGAAGGTTTCACACGATCGACCTTGTGCTGGCTAAGAAGTTGATACTCCATATGATTCCTTACTAATTAAAAAAAGAGAAGATCATCGCACAGCGTATGTAGCGTGACGTGATTGGTCGATGGCCAATGGGTCCTACTGGGAGCTAGTAACGAACTAGTTCCGCATCAAGTAGGAAATCAAGTAGCTCAGCGAGTGTGGTAGCGACCATGCTTAACATCCAGTATACTGGTTCTATTCACGAGATACTGGAAAGCTATCATACTAGCTATTATCCACGACCTAGTGCTGGTTCAAGTGTCGCGTGAAACAGGCTTTAATCCGAACCTTCATGAGCAACCCAAGGCACTCACCGAGACCCTCGTCACCGCGGGTGGTCACCCGGCTGAGCTTGACCGATTGCAGTTTAAATTGAACTGTGTATGGTATTGTTGTCATTGAAAATGTGTCCTTTTTGTGCTCATAATTGCAACACGAATATAGGCTTTTTTTAAACGATGCATTACGATAATACCTAAGAATTATGGTAAAATAAAACGGAAGTCATAGTTCAGACTTGACAAAGCTGTAGCCGAACACACGGTTTAGTAAGGAAATTGGGCGAGAATGGATAGGAAGAGAATGAAGGTGTAGCCAAGTTTTCTACCAACTAGGCTACCACGCTCCTATATTACACCCGTAATAACCGTAATACACACGTAGATGTTAACCGTAAGGTATCCTACGGTTGTAATTCAATAGATTGGAGAAAATGGGTGATGTATATCTATTAAATACTCGACTCGGAGGATGTCAGGAAAGCTACATTTACATAATACCCTACAATCTAAAACAAAGGTGTCTGGCAGGAGATGAATTCACCCCAATAGTGCATTACATATCATGATATCATACACAAAGAGCATTTGTAGTTTTATTGCAGTCTAAAGTTTGAGCTTGAAAAAGGATAAAAACAGCAAAACAAGCATTCAAAAACTTGCTGTTAGTAAAGCCAGCATATAGTCCTTATTTCAGCATGCAACTACGTTTGCTATCCGTATTTTGACCATTGGATACATGCTAAATGGTGATTTGGAGATCGAAAAATATTTTTAACGAAACCAGTCAAATTATTGTTGTGGAGTTTAGCTAAGAGATCAAGTCTGAATTTCATCCTGCAGTCTGATAATGATGTACGTTTAAGTTTATCTTATAGTGTGGTTACGCTAATATAGTTATCATACCATCACATCTTGCAAATCTTGCCAATTTTCGCTGCACACGCTACAGTTCATGGTTTAGCCATATTTCGCAAGGATCCCATACACTGGCAGGGTATTCTTAATGATTTCTAACAAGAGAAAATTAGGTAATATCTATGGAGTAAATATAGGTTTATCCGCGTATGTAACCGCATAGAACGGGTGGTACTAGACGGCGTTATCCGCAATGAAGTAAAAGTAATATCGGGTATCGCACAGGGTAGTGTTATTGACCTACTTCTGTTCCTTTTGTTTATGAACGATATGGGCGAAGAAGTAAGCAGCAAGCTTCAAGAACTTACGGACGGGATCCCATGTGTTGACAGCGTATTGAAAAAGAAATCTAAAAAGGGAAAAGTAGCTGATTTCTCGTACAGGATAGTCAAAGTTGCCCACTACTCTTTTGATGAATCCCACGTTACGATTAGTTTCATCCATTGTTTTCCGTATCCTTTTGCCTCATCACAGATCATGCGGTAGTATGATTCCAATTTTTGTATTGGATTCCACGTTAGCTCATTAATCATTCATTTTGGAGTAAGTGTTGGGAGAACTATTCTTTTGCAAATTTTAATGACGATAAATGTTTTTAATTTTAATTCCTGCTGCCTAGTATTGCACCAGTTTTCAATTGCTTCTAGGTCATCATTCAAATATTTTTTTTCGTTAGGGGCTTAGAATTTCTCTGTACACTTTTTCGTCATCTGCCACTATAGGAAGTTTATTTTTAATCACCTCTTTGGTATCCTTTAAATTAAGAAGGAAAAAAATGGACCTGTCACACTACCCTGTGGCACACCCGAAGTGAATTTATTTGCTGGGGAGGTAACGCCGTCTGAAACAACCCTTTGCATGCGATTATGTTAAAAACATAAATTCATGATATAATATTACTACCTAACTCAACAGATTTTTGCAAGTAATTTGCCATGAGTCACCTTGCCAAAAACTTTCAAGAAATCGTGAAGTATACCATACAATGGATATGATTTTCGCCAGAAGTTAAAATATTCTGAAAAAAGTGTGAAAGTTGAGTTTCACAAGACAATCGCATCTGGAAGCCATGCTGAATCATGTACAATAAACCCAGGCTATTTAGGTAACCCATGACAAGACCGAGAATTGTGTGTTCCAGGACCTTGCATGAAATGGATATTAGGGCTTTTGGTCGGTAGTACCATTACTGTTTCTTATCACCACTTTTAAATGTAGTGGTAATATACTACTATAGCTATGCATCACTTGCAATATCTGAGGAATTTTTGGGGAGAACTAAGTACTGCGTACACTGTGTGAGGCATCTTACAGATGCATTATGTACTACAGAGGAATAATTAGTGTTGATTTTGCTATTGTACATTTTATAACATTACTGTTTTTTCTTTCCGCCCCCTTAACCACACCCACTATTCTGTCCTTCACCGTCTGGGGCAAATGGCATGAAGATATTTGGGGGTTGGATCGAGGCCGAAACGCGTTTTCTGCCCCGACGAAGCGCACCAAACGCTTCGTCCATCTTCCTCCCATCATTTTGCACCCAACATTTTCTCCTACGGTCCGTTGGCCAATATTCTGGGGGAGAGAGAATTGGGAGGCGGCTCGCCGTCAACTTTTGTTTCAGCGTCCACCCCTTTACGGAAAACGGATATTCGTCCGTATCTGTTAGATACATATTCATATCAACTAATACATACTGGATATATGTACACCGTGTATATATACAAAAGCACATACATATGATAATTATAATAATAATAAGATGATCTTATTATTTAGCATCCAAACACCACCGACTCTCGAAGCAGGATTTGGCCAAATAAGCCAACCACCTACGTAAAAAGGAGTGACTTCACCAAACGCGGAATCAGAGTCTAACATCACCAACAGAGCTTACCTCCATGACAGAAGCAGCAAATACACAGGCTGACTGGAGTGCCGCGCCTCTTTCGGTATCTAATGTTCGTGATGGGGAGGACGGTCAGTCTGACTCTGAACTAAGATCGGGGTTAAGAAGCAAAATCTCCTATGATTAGGACCAAGCACGGCAGAGTAATATCCATCTTAAAATTTCTCTACGGAACATTATTCTGTACCGAATAAATGGACTAAAAGACGAGATCCTGACAGAGACGTCTGACCTCTGGACGGTCAATAGCGTGGTCTATGCTGCGGTCTAAGTAATGGCTTACTCCCAGAAAAACACCCTTTGGGAGGAGAAGGCAGCTAAAGGGTAAAACGTTTTATGCAAAAATTACGCTTGCAGTACAACAGGCGTCAAGGATCCAATGTGTGTTATAATATATTATAGGTGGAAGAACTATTACGCATAAAGTGTAGCGAATGGCGCGCGTCCTCAATCTACATTATCACACCCTGAATAACAGTGTGCTGCGTACCATCAAGAAGTACGAGATTGACTGAGTGCGGGCTCTCATCACGGCCAAGGAAAAACTCCTCAAGAGGAGTAGGTCCGTGAGGGAGAATTCAATCTTTCTCCTTCAGAAGTCCCGACTTTTTCGGCCACCTACGCCTGTTATACGACTCTCCGCCAACCTCCAGGAGTTGGGTGTTTCTGAAAGGATATCTATAAAACGTGAACGCCATTCAAGGAAGACACTCTAGATTTAGGCCGCTTTGAATAATTTTGTGACCACCACCAAAAACATGGATGGACCACTCTCAGACTCGGAAAAGGAAGTGAAGAAGGCCTTCTCTTGCAAGAAGAATTTCACTGCGCCGGGTGTGGACGTTCTGGTTGTAGACGTTCACTTCCACTCATAAACATTTCGCCAGAATCTCTACGTCCCTTACGTCAGGGAGTGAACCTATTCCTCCTTGGTTGACTGAGGGTCGATAGGTTCTAACACTAAAAAACGAGACTTGTATGATACTAAGAACTACCACCCTACAAACTGCCTCAATACTTTATGCAAGGCGTTTACCTCCATCATGCGAGACCTAATCATCCATCATATTCAGCCTGTGTGGGAGAAAGTGTATGAGCAGAAATGCTGCAAGAGCGGAATCGCGGGAAGCAAAGACAACCTGCTCATTGATAGATTTACCTGGATGTGATATCAGGATGCCATCCAACAAAGCCAAACCTATCAATGGCGTGGGTGGACTATCGTAAGACACTTGACACCATTTCTCATGAGCTACTCATCGCCATGCTGAAGCTGATGAATGTCCACCCAGAGTTTGTAACCTGCACTCGCTTCTGGAATTGCTTAGTAGAATGATGGTTTAGCACATATAATTTGTTCAAAGAAATTAAACCTATTCACTTACTTATAAACTCCGCTTTAGCCATGATTTGCAATCAGTTGCCCTTTCCAGCTTTCGTAATCGTGAGTTACTCCACCTCTAGCTTTCTCTTTAAGCTTTTGAGCGACGATTCCATAGCTGATATGACTGGAGTGCTGGACGACCTCTTAGTGACATCCATTCTAATTGCGTTGCCCACAAGTTGTTTTGAGCCTTTCGGTTCACTATCAAAGGCAACTTCACAATCTGCTGCGAGATTCTTGTAATGAGTGGAAGATATCGGACGCATCGGCATATATTTCAACCCTTTGCTGAGTATGGCCATATTGGCGGATGTGATATCACTTTTTGATAAATTAACACTAGAAGCCCCGGGGTGGGTCAATTGACCCATTTTGAAATTTGCCCTTACGTTACGCCGTTAAATTTCAACGGAGCATAAATTACTTTTATGACTCTTAACAAAATAACGATATGCTCTTTGCACAAATTTTCATAGTGCTGCCTTAATAGCCTCTTTAATACATAAAAATATACCTAGAAGCCCCGGGGTGGGTCCATTGACCCACTCCATGTAACGGCCATAGGAAATCACATTGAAAGATATCCTGTGGCTGATAATATTGTTAGAAATAAAGTTTAGTCCTCGGTACTAAAACTGGATCCAAAACTTCATTTAGAAAAATATGTGATTCAATTAATTACAATTTTGTTACAGAAATGGATGTTTCACATTCTATCAAAAAGCTGATATAGTTTTGACGACCAACATTTAGCTCAGTCATGCTAAGGTACTGGGAGAACCATGAAGAGTTATATAATTGTATCATTCATGGCACTTTCAATACTTAGTAATAAAAACGCATAACCTCTACTACGGTCATCGCAACACATTGTAATATAGTGAAGTCGGTCGACAGTCGGTAGGCATGTGGCCAAAAATATTGAGCTGTCGCAGTGTCGCGGTTTTGGCGAATGCTTCATTCCTTCGCAGAGAGTATCCTTCACCATATCAAGAAGTGTTATGGGTTGAATAATACATGGCTCGTCAAAATGGCCTTGATGAGGCGGAAGTATTGCTATTACTTGAAGATATTTCGCCTACACACTCAGAAAGTTAAGACACTGATTCCATGATTCTATCCCCTGTGATGGAGATGATGGGGATAAGGATTTCATTCCATCACCAGTGATAGATTCATCATCAGATTCATCAATCGACAGTGGTGAAAGTATTCTCCAAGCACCTTAGGACTCAGCATACTGGTAATTAAGCGTATGTATTTCTTTCGTGATTTGTTTTTTTATGCATTGGAAGTATCTTATCAACACATTCCACTCATTATCAAAGGTCTCAGCCCAACATCACTCGGTCGAGGGAGAGCAGTGACTAGAAAAAAAAGACGTGGACGTAGAGGATCAGGAGCTACGTCCACAGCTTAAGGAATTCGACTGCACACGTAGAGGTGACATTTGTGACCAAACCCGTGAGAGAAAGTAGCTTCCGGATGTTGGAGGAGAGGAAAAAAGCGCCGATGGCACATCTTGGTTTCGAGTTGCTTCGAGTAATAGTCACGGTGGGTGGGATGTGCGGAATATCTTGAAGGTTACCTTTGGGCCTATGGAACACGCAAAACGTTATGTGAAGAAGGACTCTCCCTTGAGTGCTTGGAAGCTCTTTATCAGTAAGCATCTTGTTTATCAGTTAGCATCTTGAGCATTATCAAAACTTTTACTGAGATAGAGGCACGCCGAAAGCTGAAAAACGATACGTGGACGTTGACTTCAATAGTACAGGATGCTTTTATTTCAATACTTTATGCTATAGGTGCGTGTGGCATCATGGGTCTGAGTTATAAAGAACTATGGGAAAGTGAATGGAGTTCGCCAATTTTTCGCCAGACTATGTCGAAGAACCAGCTTGAGGAGATCATAAAGTTTCTTCGTTTTGACATACAAAAAAATAAACCTAAAAAAAGAGACAAATTTTGGTTAGTTACAGAAGTATGATGAATGTTCATATCTAATTGTATTTCTTGCTATAGGCCCTCAGAAAATATGACTGTTGATGAAAAACTCGTCCCTTCAAAATGCCGTTGCCCATTCACCCAGAACATGCCTAATAAGCCAGATAAATATAGAATGAAATACTGGCTTTTTTGTGATGCAAAAACGTTACGTTTTGAACTGCTTTCCTTACCTAGGTAAAGACAAAGACCGGCCAACTAATCAAATGCTAGGAGAGCATGTTGTTCTAAAATTGGCAAAGCCATACCTTGAGCAGGGACGAAACATTGCAACGGATAATTATTTCACCTCCCTAAAATTGGCCGATGAACTGAGGAAAAGAAAAGCCAGCTTGGTCGGTACCGTGAGACGGCAGAAAAAGGAAGTTCCCTTATCCGCAAAAAATTATAAAAATGCACTCTACTCTACAGTATTTTACAAAAATATAGACAATCTGTTAACTGTTTAACAAGATAAAGTAAAAAAATGTTTTAATTCTTAGCTCTCTCCACTCAGATTGCATGATTGATGAGAAAAAGGTGAAAAAATGCCAGAAACAGTATGTTTTTATTATAATGATAGGGAATTTGGTGTAGACGTAATTGACCAGATGTCCCGATTTTAAAGTGTGTGAGCGGTGCCTCGGAGATGGCCAATTCATGTTTTTTTATAATATTTTAGATTTGGCTATGATACATGCGCACTCTTTTTTCAAATTAGTGAATGGTACGAGTATAACGAGAAGATCACTTAATTTAAAAGTAGCTAAACATCTTGCTGAACCATTTAAAAAACAAATTCATCCCCCACAAATAGAGCAAAGCTCTTCATCGAGTAACTGTCAGGGAACTAGAAAGCGTTGCCAGATAAGAAATTGCCAAGGAAATAAGACTAAAAATAGTGTGTTGTTGCCTTTATAAATTTGTATGCGGATCATGCAAAACCAGAAAAATTATGTGCTCTGGCTGTAACAGCAACAACTAAGATGGGTGAGCTAGAAAGTTTATCAAGTCACTGTTTAATTTTTATTTGGCCAAAGTCATGGGAAATTACATAAAACAAATATTCTATGAATGCTACTCAGAATAGCTATTTTACCCGAAGGGTTATAATTAGGTGATGCATCTGATACCAAGAAATTTTCCAATTTTTATATCCCCTGTACTTTTGATTGTTCAAGAAAAAATGTTAATATTAAAAACACGTGTACAGTTCTGTCTTTGAACACATAAAAATTGTAATTTTTGTCTTTGTTGTTATATTTAACTGTCACAAATTGCTGGTGTAATTTTAACAATTTGTGTTTTATGCATAATTTATTTGCTTTTCTATTAACAGTAAACTCAGTGTTGTTATTTATAACATTACCTGCAACCCAATAAAATACTAATACTATCATATTACTCAAAAATCATTGAAGAGTTTTAAATAGGAGGAACCAAACGCTAAAAAGAAAAATGTTTGTCAATTGACCAACCGCGGGCTTCTAGGTATCACAAGAATTCCGGGGCTTCTAGTGTTAACGACTCTAGAGAATAAATCTATGTCCTCTGGGTCTTGAGCGTGATGTCATGGCTACGGCTCGTTGTTGAGTTGACTCCTCTCCAGGCAAGCCAGTTTATGGCTGATTGCATCCAACATGAGCTTGCTATTATCTCTTGTCTGATTTCTTACATATTGGTCCAGGGTGGAAAACTTTTCATTAGGGAGTTTGAAGGACAACTATTGATGCAGGATGTATAAGTTGTGCCGCAAGGCATCACGTTTGCCGTACCATGATTTTAATTCGCACTGTACACACACTTTCTTGGCCGCTGTAGTAGCTTTTAGGGCTGACTAAGAAGAGGAGTTACACTCACTTGAAGGAAGCATATTTGGAGGACAAGCCTAACTTTAGACACTTACTGTTGAGAAAGACGTTGAGGGACACTATGCGGCACATAACACACACTTTGATAAACAATATCGCCTGTTCTGTTTGGCTGGCATTACGAACTAATTCTGAATATTCAGGCGATATGGAGTGGAAGCAAAACGTGATAAACCGAAATAAAAACCACGAGCCAAATCCACCAAAATAAATTTTACTATGGCCCGGGTTTCACTGTATTACAGCATCGTCAGGTAAAGTATATCTATGATGCACCAGCATATACATGAAAAAAACAAAATAGGAGGGGGGAGTGGAAGGGGAGGGAGGAAAGGGGAGGAAATTTATCCCTGTGGATTTGGCTCGTGGTTTTTCCTTCTGTGTTATCATGTGTCACTTCCAATCCATGCCGATTGAATCTTCAGCATTGGTTCTGATATATCTAGTGACGCAGCAATAGGCATGATTGGCTCTGGTCAAATTGGATTTCGACTGGAACTGGCGCTTGCCAGCTCATCAACCATCTCTTTTCGGATATGTCTGTATGACCAGACACCCAGTAAAGTTCCACCTTGACGTATCTAACTATATAATTGAGTACCTCATGACACTGACCTCTCCACGACCACCTCTCCTGTTCCATGGACATGGTTGAGTTTTAGGCGCCTGCTGAAACGAGCATGGAAGCTAAGTTGGTGGAGAAACGGACGACATATCAAGACCTACTGCTTGAACTTCAACAGATGTACCCCGGACACACTGTTAAGTTAGTAGTCGTCATTATATGTGTGCTCATTGTAGTAAAGGAATCTCTGGTGAATTACATCAAGGTTATTCCGGCCTGCGTGGACATTAGGAATTGATTTTAGCATGAAAGCAGAAGGCCGTAATCTTGGGTTCTCTCCATCTGTTGCGTAAGCAGGATCCTAAGGTAGGGTAGCTACTCATCCGATGGGCATCGGAAGTGGCTAGGAAACCTCGAAACCCCTCTCCTATCTTCATTCATTATGACGGCAATGAAACCCTATGCTATTCGAAGACTCTGAGGTGGACGTTACTTTCTAATAACCACCATAATAATAAGAATAGAAGGCCTTTATTGGGGCGAGATTATAGCTGTCCCTGCTTCCATCTACCCCTATATATGTACAGGGGTTGCACACTTGTCCACCAATTCGCATTAAACGCACGTACGCACAAGTGAAGCCGTACATGAAATCTTTAGAAGGCAGTGACCATTCATTTTCGATAGACCCTCGTTCATACGCGGTCAACGTGGTTTTCGATTTCATATATCCCGATCGGATGTTTTTGCGCGGATCGGTCAGAGTAAGGGAAGTACACCGCTTCCCATCGTATGGCCCATCATTCACTTTATCAGATTTCTTATTCCTGGCATTATATTTCATGGATTTTCTTCCTCCCGGAGAGCCCGATCACCAGAGCCTTCTTAAATGTCTTGTGAAATCGTTGGTGTGAATATGATCGGGTAAGACGTTCCTAATATTACAATTGGATCTATAAATGTAATCGGTAATAGGCGCGCGTATCTCTTCAGATGTATTTGAATGCGCTTTCGAAGATACACTCAACGGAAAAATGCAACACTCTCTTTCCTTATCGCAATCAGTAGGTCGAAATGATATGAAATGGCCGGTGTGACAGTATCAAAGGAAGCTGGCGTGGAAATCAGTAGTTTAGGCAGTCAAATGCAATTCATTATTTAATATTATATATACGAAACAGATATTGGTGATAGTGCTATATTGCACAATTATCACCATGCTCAGAAACCTAAGAGTCGTATACGCTACAAAAAGGAACGCGCACAGAGCACCTTAAATATATATTTGCTGGATAAGTTAGTCCCTTCATATCTACCAACTTATTTAGCTATCTAGAGATCTTCAAGACCAATGTTTAGCCAAATGAAAATAAATGTGTAGTTAACGGTTAAATTATAGCCTATAATTGTTCGAATGGATTTATTTTTTCCGCGTTATCCGCGTTAGCACGGGAAAAAGAGGCGGTCTTCGTATTTTACTAGCTATGCCCAGCATTTTAAAAGGAATGATGTATTGCAAGGAATGGTATATATTTCCAATCTGCTCGGCACATCTAAATGTACAATCTTAAAAATATATAACTCTAAATTTTAATAAATAGTAGAAAGAATGAACCTAAAATTCATTTCCTATGCAAGTATTTTATCAGTATAAAATATTTTTTAATTATTTGTCTGAAAAACATCATACGTAACTTTGCTTTTCAGTTTCATTGCATGGAATATGCTAGCTAAAGTAATCTGTTGCCTCACAGAAAAATTAAATTGAACTACGTACTTTGGGCAAAAGGTGACCACCAACAAAAAATATTCCACTTGAAACCATCCAAGATTTCTAAATATAACCCTGTAAAACCGCTGTGTTTTTTACCGAGAATTTGTCCTCCGATTTATTTACATGTCATGTTTCCATGAGAACATTTTTATTAGCCATTATAGATACTGAAAATGTATGTGAAATGATGTGAATTTTTCTTTCCGAGCTCGTTTGTAAATGCAGTGTGTCTTGTAATACCTTCAACTAATCGATAGCTGATATATGTTTACGAACCGCAAGAAATCCGGTGAGAAAATGTGTTCACAACGTCCTTTACAAAGAAGATATAATTGGCAGTAAAATTGGAAGAAACTATTAATTAGTAAAATACTAAAGCATTATTTACGACCTTAGGTTTTCTTGGTAGTAATAGTCAAAGCTATTAACACTTAATTTAATTTCTGCACGTACTGTTGCAGATGAGATTTGTAATAGAATTTTGAAATAAGTTAATAGTATAATATTGGCCTCTGTGCGAGTAAATCATTAAAATAGGCATTTTTGTAAGTTAACGATGCTGCCAAAAATGCCAAATTAAAAGTGTAGGAATAGGCTATGGAAGTTTGAAGTCAAAATCCATTTCCACTTCTTTTAAAAACTTCGAATACCTTAATGAATTTGAATTAGGTTTGGTAGAGCGATAATGGCAGTCATTCTATATTGCAAGCCTATAAAACAGACCCAATTATGTCATTTTCAAATGATATCAAAGATAAATTTGAATAAGCAAACAATGTCAGCGAGTGTTTTGCTCAGTTTATAAATTGAAGTTAAGACTAGTATATTATTACTAATATTTTATGCATGATATATAGTGCATGATTGGTGAGAATTCACTCCCTGCCACACACCTTAATGCTGGCATGCAGGATTTTAAAAGGATATAAAAATAAATTGTAAATACAGCGTATCTTGTAATACCTTCAACTAATCGATGGCTGATATAAGTTTTGGAACCGTAAGAAATCCGGTGAGAAAATGTGTTCACAACGTCCTGTACAAAGAAGATATCATTAGCAATGAAATAATATATAATAATATTAAATATATTATATATAATATATAAATAATATATAATCTCAGGATATTTGTGTTTAAAGTACTATCCCTCTGCTTACTCTGTATTTAAAAGATAACGATTATTGGCCGATATATGATTTGCCGCAGCTACATCTTACTTCACATAGTAAGCACATATTTAGTAAATGTCATGCGGATAACTATCTTTTTCGGTCCGAATGCCAGGGGTCATCTTTTAGCTTTTTTTTCTAATCGAAGTTGCCGTATATCTTACAAAAAGTTAAAATTTATTTTCGTAAGAATCCATGGCTTACTGTTAAAGTTCTTCCATATATAGGTCAGCGGGGACTGTTGATAGGGGGGGGGGCATAAGTCCCCCTTCGAATTGCTCGTAAAATATTTCATTGCACGCAAAATAAGAATATCTCAGGAGAAATTCTATCATTTTTGGAATATACTTGGGAAGCCCTCTTTCGTGGGTATCTTGGTGATCTCGATGGCATCTTCAATTGGTATCCTGGTGAACAAGAACACCACGTGAAAACTGACATCTACACATCTACATCTACATAATACCCTGCAAGCCACCACTAGGGTGTGTGGCAGGGATTGATTTCTTACCAAACATGCACTACATATCATGATAAAAAAGGAATAGTATAAATATTGTAGTCAGAACTACACTATTTAAAAAAGATAGAAATTTCAAAGCAAACATGCAAAAACATTTTGTTAGTAGGGTTAGCTTTAAGTACTCATACCAACATGCAGCTACCAATGCTATTCTTTGCTACTCTCGGATAGGACATATTTACCGCTATTCGTATCTCCGATTGTTCGAGGGAAAAAGGACATTTTGAATCGGTCAGTCCGGCAACCAATTTCTCTAATTTTATGATTATGGTCCAGTCTGCCATAGTAAGTTGGGGTTCGTAAAATATTTTTAACATCATCACTGAAAATATTGCCTTAGAATTTGTTTAAGAGATTAAGTCTAAATTTCAACCTGCGATCTGACAATGATTCCCATTTCAATTCATTTAATAGACTGGTTACGCTATTATAATTATCGTATCGTCCCTATACAAATCTTGCCGATCTTCGCTGCACACGTTCAAGTTCATTATTTATACCGATTTCGTAGGGATCCCATACACTGGCAGCATATTCCAAATGAGGTCTAACAAGGGAAAAGTGGCTGATTTCTCGTACATGATCATCACATTTACCCAATACTCTTTTGATGAAAAAGTAAGTAAATCCACTTCTGAAATCGGAGATTTTGTATGATATCAACGCAATGTGATGAGTTCTTCATGTATGTTGCAGTTAGTTTTGAAAATGACTGGAAGCTTGGGCTAGATACTTCGTTAATTTGTGTGCTGGTAAAACAATTACGCGAGACTTGTCCTTCCTTGGAAACTGCGCACAATCCTTGAAAAGAGTGAATCTCATGCTTATGAATTTTTGGCAGCCCGTTCAGCCGTGAAGGCTAAGGTTTGATTGGTGTAGAGGTTGTCTTTCCTCTTGAGGTATCGATGAATGTCTCAGGAGTTCCTTGACGTTCCCCTGGGTTTCGGCAGTGGTACCGGACTTCAGTTCTATGCATGTTGGGTCATCCTACTATCTAAAACTCTTTCTTTCGTAGTCTTCATTCGAGATGGTTAAGGCTGTAATTCCTTTTCCAACAGGCACTATAAGTAAATCATCATTATCCGCGAGCTTTCTGATTGTTAGTATCTCTCTATATTATATTGGGTTTTGAAGGTCTCGCTTTCCAGCTGACTTCCTCCCTGATTTCGTCGACCTCCGTTTACGGGAGCTAGCTAGTAAAATGTTCTGCTCCTGCGGTAATTTCCTTCCTAAGTATGCACCTTGAAACTATCGCGAAGTTGAGGCCGTTGAACAGGACCGAGGTTGCAGCTTCAATAAGGTTTGCCAGGGTTAGATCAACAACCAAACGGTGTTTTACAAGGCAGATGCGTTCTGGTGAAGGCTTTTACTTTTTTCCAACTTGATAAATATTTTTATCCACCTCTATATTTTTGCAGCAAAAGCTGCGAGCATGTCTTTAAAAAATATTTGATGTATATTCCACGTAATGGACATACGGTGGTTTTCCATCACATTTTTGAAGCACGTTACGTGGCAGTAAATAGCTATAGGAGAAAATAGAAAACAGTGCCTATCTAGACATTATTCAAGGGCGCAGTTCAGGGTTTCACATGAATTTTTGTTGCCTACCAGATTAATACGTAAAAAGAAAATAATCGGCAACTGCCTTCTACATCTACATCCACGCGATACCCTACAAGGAATCGCGAAAGTGCATGGCAGGGGATGAAGATCACCAAACATACACTATTGACATGCAACTAGGCTACTACATGGAAACATTCTACATAATAAGATTGCATGCAGGTATATGGTTAGTATCTAAATAGAAATAAAGGAAATGGATTTTAATACATGCATAATGCAATACAGACTACTATAATGCGATATCACACCTACCAATCCCTTTGCTATGCTGCATATTGAGTTCTCTCATAGTGTGGGGAAAAGACAATTTGAATCCATCGGTGCGACAATCTATCTTTCTAATTTTATTTATGTTAAATTATAAATTTAACATATAATAATTTTATTTATATAAAATCTAGTCAAATCTACCATAATACGCAGGGGTTTTTAAAAACTATAAAAAATTCTTTTGCAAAACAATTAGTTTTACATTTATGCAATAAATTAAATTTCCTAACCTATGATCTGAAAAAGATTCCCAACCTAATTCATTTATTAATTTTGGTATGTTACTAAACCAATCGCAAAACCTTGTAACAAACCTATCTGTTTTACGCTGCACACTCCCTAGCTCTCTGATCAGACCAAATTCATTCGAGTTCAATGAGCTGGCTGCATATTCAACATGGGGCTTAACAAGTGAAAAGTGACATAGTTCTATTGTCTTCTGGTATCATTTCGTGAAAACCCTTTCAGTAAATCCTAGCTTACTTTTGGCTCGGCAGCATGTTTTCTTCCCCTCGATAAATTTTTAGTGATCGTTACACCTAAGTACCTTAGGCTTTCAAAACTTTTGATCGTGTTTTACTAATGGAATCATTATAGAATTATTCCTCTGCTAAAAATTAATAGTCGTAACAGCTACACACTTTTCAAGGTGAAGTTTTAACTTCCATTTGTCGCATTACTCTTGAATTGCATCCATTGTCGTAGTAGGCAATTCCCTATCTTCTTCTTTTGATATACCCGTGTACAATACCGCATCATCTGCAAAAAGTCTAAACTTACTATTAATCTCTGGACCCAATTTGTTAATGTAGAAAAGAAAGAGAAGTGAAATTATTACGCTACCCTAAGGAACTTCCGATGTGAATTGGATTTTGTCAGACATGACACCATCTATTATAACTCTATGATCTTACCCACTTAGCAATCCTTTTATCCAACACACTACGTCTTTATTTATACCATAACTCTCTATCTTCAAGAATGATTTAATAGGAGGAACTTTATCGAATGCATTTTTACTCTAAAATATTGCATCGTCCTCAGTACTCTTTTCGCCGTACACTAAATTATCGTGTACGAATAAAGCTAATTGTCTCTCGCAAGATCTTTCTTTCCTGAACCAATGTTGGCCGGTTAAGAGTAATCCCTGACTATCCGAATCCCCCAAAATTGAACTGACTACTATGTGCTTATTTTTTCTTGCAAGAGATTGACGTGAGTTAAATGGGTCTGTATCTACTTTTCTACCCTATAACCGATTTTAAAAATAGATCTTATGTTTGATACGTTCCAATTCTTTGGTAATGTGTCGTTCTTAGGGATTCTAGTTGAATAGTATTTCTAGATACGGGGCTATTTAAGACTCTCATGTTTTCTACACGCTAGAAGGAATTTTATCGGGACCTTGTATTAAGTTTTTACTAATGATTCTTAACTGGTGCTATATTCCGCAATATGATTTTGTTATTTTGAGCATTAGTTCACTGAAAAGTATTTGGTGGTGGTTTGGTTGTGTTATATGACGATGAGTTGAATACGCTTTTGAAGAAGGTGTTTAAATAATTGGCTTTTTCTTGACTGTGGTTGACTTATTTTTTTATTGCTTTTTCATTTGTGTACTGAGGACATATTTCCCTAAAGTTCTCTCACATATGATCAAAACGCTTACGGATTGCTTTCCAAATATTCTCCTAGCATCCTGCTCCTGAAATATTATAACGCTTTCCGACGTGATTTCCTCGCTACTGCTTTCGATTTTATACAATTTTGAACTAATTCATTTCTTTACTCTTCCAACAGATTCTTTCATACATTTTTCATGGCGTAGACTAATATACACTTTGTCAATTTAGTAACTTCCTTACCTCCGCATTACACCCCCATGGCTCTGTTTTATCACTTATCAATATACATGGTATGTATTTGTTAACTTCTTTATGGGTGACCTCAAAAAATGATCTCGAGTTATCCTCTGTATTAAACTATTCAAACTCTCCAAATACCACGACTTTCTTACTTCAAGATTATTATTCCATTTAACTTCAATCCACATTTAACTTACCAAGGCTTAGGATTCAACTTCCATCTAAACCATGGATTTGATGCACATTCAGGGAAGTCGTCTCAGTTTTCACTGTGTTCCTAAAAAACCACAAGATGCCCATTAAAATTAGAATACAATTTTGGTGAATAAGAGTATTTGCTGGGCAAAAGAAAATTCATAAATATGTAACACTTAATATATAACGTCACTTTACCCAAAAACCTTGCTCTATCAGAGGCCTTACTTAATTTCACTTGGTAGCATACGAAACGTCTGTTGTTTATAACTGTGAGAGAGCTAATTTAGCTTTCCTAATCTTTTAACTACATATGCCATTGTTATATAGGGTAGAATTCTTTCGTTTATCCTCTTTTATCATCGAAAATTCTTCAAATTTTAATTTAAAAAAATAAGGCTTCATTAGATCAATTTTCCCCATAAATGAGGAAAGGGAACTGTGGTCTCCCAATAATTTGGCAAATATTTCTGAAAAAAATGCTACCGAATATTTATAATCAATGGAGTGTAGGCAGGGAGCGATTCTCATTTCTATAGAGGGGAAAAACGGATCACTTGCACATTTCCAACCGAGATCAAACAATATTGGAATATGACAGCATACCTACCCAAAATAAAGGCGGTCAAATAATTGAGGTAAACATTTATCTCGGCGAAGAGTGAGCGGAATATACAATTAACTACCATAATTTTAATAGTCAATATTAAATACTTGGTGTGAAAATAATCGTTGAACGCCCTGCTCAACGGGTCTGACGAGGCCCTCTTGAGACCCTTGTGCCCTATTATGAAATATGGCTTCCTCTCCAAAATATGTAAAAGGCCACAAGGATAACGTACTAGTTTACAATGGGGGTGTATACCTACGCTACGTATAAATGGATTCTAAGCTTAGGTATCGGTGAGCGATTGGCTAGTCTATAATATACGTCCACAATCATCAGTCCTCGCCGTAAATGATTTGTAGACTATAAAATAGTATGTAGCAGAGCGCCTACTAATATCTATAGCCTACCACGCATTAATTCAAACTCTGACAGCAGGAAAGTTGAGTCATAAACCTAACATTCAGAAAAGCCGACAAACTTGAGATGATAGCTTGAGATAGAAAACATTATTTCCATCGCAGCAGAATGTTTTCAAATTATTTTGACTCAAAGTCAACCCGGTGTTATGCTAGAACCTCATAGAGCGTAAAAGCTGTGCAGCGCCAAAAGGTTGGCCAGGTAGGTGAGTGTAGACTTTGCTATATACTAAGGCCGACATCGTCTGAACCTTACACAATATGGTAGGGGGCCAGTTCCTTTCCCGCTGCCACCTACAGTTGCCACGAAAGGTTTTGTTGTAGGAATAACTTAGCTTGGATGTGGGTAGACATATCCAAAATAATCTCAGGTTTTACACTGAATACCTTCAGTCAGCATCCCAACACTTTACCCACTGGGCTACCTCACTGTCACCGATAGTGGTGCCGATGAGGGAACCTTGATCAAAAACGCATCCAGCGTCACCTCAAGAGAAGCACAGCTCATCGATTTCATCACAGACTCCCGCCTAGCGGGTTAAAAAGCGAAATAAAATTAACCTCTGCGTTTGTGATCCTACCATTATCCTAGATAAATAAATGGTGTGGACCCTGTCGCTCATCCGTTTTCATCACAGCGTGCATCATGAATGGAAACGGGTTATGTGGGCAGTATACAGTCGTGGAAAGTCGATGTTTGAACTTGAATGAGCAGGAGCATGGAAATAGGGCGGTGAAGAATACGAGTTCGGAAACGATTACCGACGTGTTGAGTGTCTCAGGCCCTGGGAAATCCATAAGGGTAAGGTAGGAAAGTGTAAATAAATTCATTGTCTGTGTCAATCCCAGTAATGTAAAGAAAGCATATTAATAAAGAAAATTGATTTGAATTGCCATTCTTACTCCCTGCTCTGTAGTAATATTTGTCCAATGAGTTGAGAATCACGCACAATAGTTCCTTTCGTTTACAAGTATTCTTTTTTTTGCATTCAGACTATTCGGGCTGGCAGTGTTGGCTGGGAGAAACTAATTTTTTCAATAAACCTTCTTTAAGCAAGTGCAAATGATATCAAAGGCACTACTTATTTGAATTCCAACCATTTTCCGTCGTTCTGAAGGCCCACGTATACACTTACTTATGAATAATTAAATTACCTCCAACTGAATTACGGGATAACAAGGCTATTAAAGATTTTCACTACCACTGTTATTATTATCACAAAATATTTTTGTCAAAGACAACAAAATTGGGTCAAGTGTCTTCGGAAACCTTTTTGGACTCCACCAATGCTAACATCGTTTTTCTCTTGTGCCATCATTCGCGGATTCCAATAGCTGCTCAAAATTATATCGCCCTTATTGGGTATAACGGTTCACCTCCAGTAAATTTTCAAATAATTTGGCATCTCAGGCAGCTACATTTTGAACGTATCCCGAATCTCTGGAACCTTCCCCTCTGGAAAGCAATATAGGAGGAACTTCTATGCGTGAACAGTCAACAAGGATTGGTCGAGTTGGCTGTTAATATTCACAGCTGTCAACACTTCCCGATCGTTAACGTCTTCGTGGGCACCAATGCGCTGAAATTGAAGCTAAAGAACGCGTTTACGCCACTGGTAAACAGGCATAAAAGAGGCAGCCGGAGCAACTTGGCCGCAAGAGAAGGTGGAGGAGAGGTGAGGGATCCATTTTCCCCGAGGGAAGAAGGCTGAAAATACAGCAAATGAACGGAGTCTCAGCACCCTTTTAACTGCTTTGAAAACACATGAGGAAAATGCATGTTCATTGAAGTCCCAGGGCGAGAGGAGAACTTCAATTATGCGGGAATGTAATTCCAGGCCTAAACCCTAGGCTCGCCCCGATCTTTAATTCTCGCCAGCGGCCCCAAAGAATTCGCTGAAAGGAGTGTGGAAAGTTTTCTTAAGACCGGAGGGAAGAAATACCTTCACGTGCAATCGAGTTCTCGCCTTAATTTTTTCACAGCCTCTTTGCATTTCTTTCGCCAGTGATTACCCACAAAATGGGAATTGGGATAGAAGTGCTCATTATTACGCACTAAGTGGTGAATATGTTAATGCTACAGTGTTTTTGAATGTTGGGGTCCTAATAGCCGTTTTGAGCAATGTTTTAAGGGTGGATATTACCATAATCCTTCAATTATTTGGGATCACCAACGCTACTTTCATCTCGTTTCGCATTGTTACTCTCCCATCATGGATTATGTTCAAGGATAATATATAAGGCATTATTTAGATATGATTGTTATTACAAATTATTATTCATCACTAATTTTTGGAACAATTACAAATATGTATGTAGTTCTGTCAAGGAAATATGGAAAACAATCATTATTATTGAATATATAAAAAGCGCTGTTATATTAATGACAATTAAAACAGGCACTGTTAATTTTCGTTCCTTCTCCAATGAATGATCGGTAATTTAATTAACGCAATCCAATTCCAAAAACATTCATTAGATGAAGTGATAACTGAAATATGTCATGAAATGAAAAAACGCTCGTTTTAAATGAAAAAAAAATTCATATGATGACTGAATGACCCACGTCAAATTATTCCGGAAATAAGTTGGGGAAAAATGAAACGTGGGTGCATTGATCTTCATTGATTGCCCAAACCTAATGACGCTCGTGAATTATATGCACGGCTCACCATTACGGCAAAATTATTGATGTGAAAGCAGAGGCCAAAGGGACTTTCGCAGACAGGAAGGGGACGGAATTCTAGATTTGAAAGTTTGGCCGCGATACGGCACGCGATACGACTCGTAAAAGGAATTTAACGTTGAGCGAATCAGTCACCTCATATCTGATGCGTCACCCTGAGAACGGGAGGAATCGCTTCCCTCGCGGGCAAACTTACGTGTACGGTTTACTTCAATTTCGGGCAAGAGTAGGAAATCGTCGGAATGGATGATAAACTCACCTTTCATTTGGTGTGAGCGCTGTAATTAGTCGCTCCTGGGACTGATTGTGACTGTCAAGTCGCTTGGCGGAATCGGGAATACCTTTTCTCCCCACCGCTCAAACATGACCCAATTTCCAAAAAACTCCCGAACTCATTTTTCTCCGATTGTCTTCCAAGTTAAGTTGAAGGTGACGCTGTGGGAGGAATTTGATCGAATAAAACATAGCACGATCTAATAACACAATCCTTTTCCTTTAAAATACCTTTGAAAAGTGTGTAGTCTTCCTAGGACCATATAACCTTCCAGAACGACATCATTTGGAACATTTTGGCATTTTTTACATGCATACTTGCTAATTAAGGTTAAATTTTTTTAATCAACTAGGGATCGAACGGTGGACACTTGCTAGTATTCTTGGCGCGCTGTGATTCTGTAGATTCACTTCGAACATATTATCGGTGATTATTTTTCCATTCAGGTATACGGCGGTTTTACCTAGTAGTATTCGGCTATAACTAGGATAACACCATAATAATCTAGTGTTATCAGAGTTTTATGTTTACTCTTGTTCATCTCCGTGGAAATTATAAGAGATAAAGTCTTCTCACATGACATCTCAGCTTTGTTAGCATCACTTTCCTCCATTTTGATATAACGTTTGTTACCCTAGGCATAGTGGTTGTCTTCATAAGTCATTTAGCTGCCGCACTCCTTTTTTTCTCCTTTTCACGCATGGAAGTTGCGAATGCCATTTAAGCTGCGGGGGTAAATGCTTGAAACTTTGCAATTTTTCTTCTTCGGTCTATCTTAAGAAGAGTGAGAAATTAAATTTAAATAAATGATTATGCATGATTTTAACCTATCTGAAAATACTTATCCACAAGTAAGCATCTACATCTATGTAAAATAGTGCAAGCCGCTCGAGGGTGTGTGGCAGAGGGTGGAGATCGTTAAATATGAACTACTTACAAGAAATTAAGAGCTATAATGCCACTACTTCACGGAGGCACGATAGAAATAAGGGCCACATATAACTAGATGGTAGGGATCCAGGAAGCCATGAAGCAGATATAGGTTAGAAAGTGTGTAAATCGGAATATCCTCAAATAAAAAATCCACCAAGAACGGTAATCGAACCCGGGACTCACTGTTTCCTGGCCAGATCCTCTACCAATTATCTTATTTAGGCTTCCTTCTCTCCTGTGGATTTATAGAGGCCTAAAGGAAAATATGTTGCGTGTCTGCCGTATTAACAATATCACAGACAAGCCGTGCACACAGCGCCACTGCTCACGAAGTTAAGGCCACATTTAAAACTAAGGTGCTAACTTGAACAAACTTAGGAATTGCGATCTAACTGCGAAAAACATAGCGAAATTGCCTGCTGAAATGCACAATAACAGAATTTCCACAGAGGTGATTCTATAGGGAGATTTATAGGTGCCTCTGTGGCAGAGGGTGGAGATCGCAATGATTATGCGCAAATTAAGGAAAATAAATGCACCCCTAAACCATTTACATACAGTTACTTATCTTTAATCTCTCATTATTCCGGATACGCTCTTCTCAACGTTTTAGATAGGGCACTAAAAACCAATCCGCTCGTAATCATTAAGATCTTGTATTGCATCTATATTATGTCTAAATGTGATATTTTCGTTGACAATTCCATCAAAGACTTTCTTCGCAGTCACTGACACTTTCTGCGCCTTTTCCAGTGTTTCACCAAGCTCAAGCCGAGATAATTCATAGTAAGCAATTACATAGCACGAATACCTGAAGTGGTCCGTGATAAGGGCCGAGAGAGCCTGAGGATTTATTTAAATATAATTTTTATGTTGACCAATAATAGTTAAATTTATACAGAGATGTATGCGGCAAATTATATGCTGAAAAGACTATTCCAATGATGATATTTCAAAAAACATTACGACATTTCAATGAAAAACAATACAACACTGAGGTGTCGTAAATACAAATATTTTTGAAAACTAAAAATACATAAATATTCTTCCCACCTTGTAAAGGAATACACAAAAAAATCTCACTGACTGACGAACAGAAAGCGTTACCATAAGTATTGAGGCTTAAAAAACTAAAAACACAAGACCAAAAATATTAAAATATCTTGTAAAGTCTCTGGGAACTATTTTTTCTTTAGTACTGCTAGCTAGAACTGAATTTCAAAAACACTTTACTCAAAAGACAAGAAGAAATATCACTAAAATGCCTGTCCAGAATGTCAAAGGCTCTGCGGGTCCATAAAAGTCCCTTTTTGCACGAGCCTATCGGGCGGGCGAAGGCTCGTGCTCGCCAAGGCTCTGACCTCGTCGGTGCATCTCTTACCACGTGCATAAAAAGTGTGAGGCAATAGGAATTTAAAAGAGAAACTGGTGCATTTTTGGAAGGTGACATGGTCCCTAGGAAGACTCCACACTTTTCAAGGGCTGAAGGGAGTGAATAGGAAGTATGTTACCGGAGCGTACGCAAAGAAAAATAACTACGCGATTCCACGTATACTTATCCGTTCACACGATTCAATATTCCCGCGATTTCATCAATATAGAGTCAGTGGAGGTTAATATCAATGAGTACAGTTGAAAAGCAACGAATTGGAAGCTTTAGGGTCCATGTCACTTGAGCAACGTAAGCGAGTCACGGCACTTCCAGCCCCCACCAGACCCAGACCAGCCAGACTCGCGGTCGGAAAATCATATGTATATTTCGGCGTCGCAAACTTATTTTTAATTCCTCCCATTTTCGTGTTTATGAGTGATCAGCGAGTGCTCTAATATAAGTCACTAGACAGCTCTTTTCCAAAAACGCTTGATATTCCCTACTTTATGTAAAAATATTTTCTGAAAATAGCGTTTGCCATTTTGTAATGGATAGTGCTAAAATGATTCAAAAATATTTGAAGATTTGGTATTGTAAAGGCAAAGGATTTTTAATAGATCGTGCGATTTTTGATTCGATCAAAATCCTCCATCAACGTCAACTTCAACTTAACTTGGAAGATATTCGGAGAGAAATGAGTTCAGGAGTTTTTTTTTTGGAAATTTGGTCGTGTTTGAGCCCCTGTATCTGACTATCGGATGAGAACCATGACAAATGATTCACTACTCCTTATTAACAACTTTTCTAACTATTTGTGTGATGCTTCAAGTCTTTTTCTCAAAAAAAGCTATTTTGTAATTTTGTCCAAGTATTTTCGATCTCCTACCACTGTGTGCCGGCAAGATAACAAGTTCCCGCGAAACCCGCTCTCAAAGAAAGATAGATTCAAGCCCATTTTGGTGGTTAAATCAACGGAAATGCTGAGAAGTCCCCGAGGTCCGAGGATTAAGTGGCATTATTGTAATCAGTCGGTGTGTGAATCGGGAGGAGGGTGGTGTCAATAAACTTGCTCCCGACTCCTTCCAAGAATTTAACTTCCTTCATGCTGTCATTATAACATATTTTTGCTTGTCTGACAAATTCACCTCCGATGATGAATCACTGAAGACAAAGTTCTTTTCCAAAACTAACATACTGGACTAACCGGAAGAGGGAAGCTTTCCCAGCTGCACGCTCCGCCTCCGTTAATGGTTCATTATTCCTCTAATCCTGTAAGGATGTGGCATTGGTTTTTCATCTAATACAGTAATAAATAATACTGATTATCCTGTAAATGGAAGAAAACTACTTAAGATATGCATAAATAGGTTCATCATTCCCCATAACTGAGGTGAATAATTTGGAACATTCCTCTTCATTGATGCTAATCTCATCGTGTGATAAGTTTGTCATTGTGTCGTTTTCAACTAACCAACAAGATCCCTTCCACCAAATGTTTGTGTCATTTGGTGGAAGATCCCTTCTGGTGGAAGAAGAACAAAACAATTTATCTATATATCTATCATTCTGTTGTGTCACGGTGTAATCTCGGGTTATTCAGTCCGAAGGGTTATCAGACGAGTGAACACGGTGCCAATTCGGATTGGGCACGGTACTGATAGTCTAACTGACGCGGTTTGCTACAAACGGCTTCCACCGAGATGGGTGTCGACGCAACCAGGTAAAGGTTATTTTGGAGTCGGTCCAGGAGTGAATTGCTGATGGGTTCCAGGGTAGATGACCCGTTAATAGAAGGCCGAACAATCGTGTCAAAAGAAGAGCTCCGCCAAGCTCTAATTTAGGAAGGGTCTAGATTTTGATTGGCGCTATCTTAGTCTTGTCCATGATCAGAAATTATTTATTGAACTTGTTATCTGGAAAGTCCACAACATAGACCGTGGAAGCGTTAGCTCGCTCAGAGGCATCTGAAGAACCATGTTATTCCCATGTTCAACTTTGTACAGTGTTAAACCAACGTGGAAAACTTATCTGCGATAGCAATGACATGTGGGAGAAGGCACTAAGAATTATACAAGCGGTCCGTGAAAACTTCCTTTTATTCTCTCGCGATACATTCCACTCAAAGATTCGTTCTGGTCTCTCTTCTGGTGTAGCGGGAGAAAGCTTATATACCCTTCGTCGAGGGTTCCACACCTCTCCCGAATTCTCTCGAAGTTTCGTCTCGAAGTTTCGAAGCCGTCGAAGCCAGACCGGGCGCTAGTTGAATGGTGCCACACCTCTCCCGAATTCTCTCGAAGTTTCGGCGAGGACGAGGTCGTCGAAGCCGGACCGGGCGCTAGTTGAATGGTGCCACAGACAGATGAGTTTGGAGATCATTTCAGTGAGCTAACATGGAGCCGCAAAGAGGCAAATCACACCTAAATCCATGGATCCAAATGTCCTTAATTAATATCTTGAATACGAAATGGCGAAAGCCACCCCCGGGGGTAAAACAGCCGAGAAATTTCTGACAGGATGAAACGCTTCGTTTTCACTCTGGGAGATTTTGGAAGAACCACTTTGAAAAAGAAGTAATCTTGAGCTGGAATCCACTTGAAACCTAGAGTAGACACAGCATCCTCAAGATTAATCGGCAGTTCTTCTCCTTTCATTGTGATTAATCCTTCAAGCAGTTCTATCTGGTTGGCCACCCATTTATCTAAACTGACACACGAGGTTTTTTAACATAGTTATAAGTTCATTTCTTGTTGACATGGCATCAGAGGCATCATCACCTGCAGAGAATATTTCATCTACATAACTTTTCAGCTTGAGTAAAATCGCTGCCTTTGGATATTGGTGTCCTTCCCCGTCCACTTGTTGTTTCAACGTACGGATGGATAATTAAGAAGCAGAAGCTGTTCCATACGTGACTGTCCTCAGACGTAAGTCCTGGATTGGTTGATCAGGTCAGGAACGCCTTACAATACTTTGACAGGCCTTGTCTTGGGGATGTATACACATCTGTCGGTACATTTTCACAATATCCAAGACAAAGACCACCCGTAAAAAGCGCCATCTAGTAATAATTGCAGTTAAATATGATTGGAGCTTTGGACTGTGGAGATGGCAATCATTCAGCGACAGTCATTTGCTGCACCGTTGAGAGACGTTGAGGACAACACGGATCTTTCTCGGGTCGCTTGACTTGAAAACACCATGGTGAGGAATATGATAGTTTGGCTGGCTATATAACTCATCCGATGGCACACGTTCCATGTGCATCAGTTTTGTGTAGTACTCCATGACCATTTTATATTCCCTCCCTGGCTAAAGAGGGATTTTACCAGGAACCTCCTCTCGTTCCGCAACAAGCAGGATACAGCCTTGCTGCGTTCGTCAGGCAAGGACGAAGAACGCGAAAGGGGCAGCCTTACTTCGTAATGACCATCGGTAGAACGAGCAAGAGTTTTCCTGTAGTAATCTATATGTCCGAAATGTGACCGATTCTTTTGGGTTAACTCCACGCGTTGCTCATGAGACATATTACGGAATTTTGGACAGTGCCCCAAAAATGACCATCTTTGCAAAGGTTGCAAGGTCTGTTAGTGGCAGGTGCGCGGGATATGTTGGCACTAATGAGTCCCTGGCTCTAAGACTAACGCAGACTCGGAGTGGATTTTTCTGAAATAATATCTAATCTGCTTGCATCAAATGATCGGGCCCGATTTTCAAGAAAGTCAATCGACTGCTTGAAGGAAGGGAAATCGGATATTTCATGCAATATTTCCCAGTACTCTGGCTTATGGATCCAATTTCCTTCCTGTGAGATGAACAAACCAAAGATCCCAGCTATCGACTGGGCAATTTAGGTCGCGCATGCCCTGGATTACCTCCTTGGCTACATCAAGCAAATTTCTGAGACAGACTTTCGTTCGGCTATCTGAACAGAAATTAAATCCTCTAGGTTAGTAGAAAGATGAACTCGAAGGTTTTCGTATCACGGATTAATTTCCCTCATAATCTTAATCCCCTTTAATCGCTTAGTAGCAGTACCTTCTTAACTATTTATCAAGTGTTGAAGTTTTAGAGCACGAGATAAGGAAGATTTGTGTTTGGTTACTAAAAAAATAACTTTTTATAGGGCTCGCATTCATGCTGTTTTCCGTAAAACTTAGGTATAGTTAGCTTAGGAGCAGAAAACTAAGCTATTGGAACATGAGCACTAGCTCTCTCGTGCAATTCAGTAGAAAGTAAAGTTCCTTTGGAAAGAACTCCATTTATAATATCACCTTTAGCGAAAATGTAAGCTTGTTCTACATCTAGATAATAGCTATCAGAAAAGAAAACATTAGAAGGACATTATTTCTCATGGGATGACAGCTCGATATGACGCTTAGAATAGTTTAACCAATACGTACATAACAACTGAAGCCTTGCTCGCTAGTCAAGCTCAATTTTTTCTCCTAGTTTCTTGGAATTTTCCATGAAACTAAAAATCAGTTTGCCCTCTCCAAGCAGCTTTTCTATGGACTAGCCATGAAAAACGCTGACAATTGACCAAATATTTACAGTAAATACTTATCAAAATAGCAAATGGTTTAACGCTGAATTGGTCAGCTGGAATAAACAGCTCGCAGGGACGGCGTGGAACGAACAGCTCACGTGTAGATGACCCAGAGAACCTGGGGGCCGATTTTGTAATTAGGCTTATGTTCGATCGTTTGTGACCCGTTCACTCTCGATCGAGCTCGCCGTCTTCGAACCAGGATGAAAAGTTCGATTGTATGTGGGGGATCATCAGTAGCCAATCGAACGTTACAGTATTGTCAGATTTACAGCATATTTCGTAGTTGTTTCTCTTGTACGCATGCGCAAAGAACTTTAATTTGAAGTGGTTGCATTTGTTTTGAATATTAAGAATTAATAAAAAACATTACCTACATTGCCTGTAAATTGAAGACAACTTCCTCACGAGCATTATACACTGGCCCCAATTGGTTCTCATTTGATAAATTAATTCAAAACTACTTGTTATACCAAGACTTTCACGGATAATCAAAGAAAACGCCTGCTTAAATTGCCACCCACAACATTTTATTATCACTCAAATAGGGTTCTCTATAGTTGAGAGTGCATATAAAAGGCTACATCATGTTGAAATTCCACAATATCACTCCGGATATTCTCGTCATCTATGTTAACTAATGTTCTACTGTTCAATGTATATATCATTTACCAAAACTACGCTCAGACGTATTGGCATATGTATACGACTTCAGACATAAATTGATTAGGTTATATATTGATACGGAATCAAATACTATCTCAAGCTAGTCCCCAGCATTAAAGCAATAATCACCCTTTTTTTACTATTGAAACACTTACACAGCCGTCGCCATCACATCGAAGATAAATGTTTATGAAACTCACTTTTACCAGTCCGTTATAATATATGGTAACCTACCGTGACATATATAGTATATAAGGCAGCATTAAATCATTTCCACTATTTCTCCAGGCACAAACAGAGGCACACAAAATAAAGGAACAATCCTATAGCTAATGTCATCAATGTGAGTGAATGAAAAGATAATCTATTGAGGTGGCAACATTTACTGAATAAAGCATAATGAGACAATATGCTTAAGTAGAGAAAAATCATTACCCTTTCACATGGACGTAAACAACCACACTCACAATTTAAACGACTTTCAAACAACACAATAATCCCTTACGAGGGCCAACCCTAATGACTATTGCTAATTAGATATTACCTGCTTTAAACGTAGACGGATTAATTATTTCAACACAATCACATTGGACACCACAATGCAATGTAATAAAAAGATGACGCTTGGGGCGGGAAAATTCACTGAATGAATAATAATAAAACACTA
This sequence comes from Platycnemis pennipes, assembly GCA_933228895.1. NCBI lineage: Eukaryota > Metazoa > Arthropoda > Insecta > Odonata > Platycnemididae > Platycnemis > Platycnemis pennipes. Next base: position 98,508,852 of record OW121846.1, on the reverse strand, counting down.
CACTGTATATCCTTTCACTGGGATGTAAACAACCACACTTAGGAGACAAGCGCAATCCACCTAGTCACCAACTTCCGTTACCATAGATTCCAAATCTTAATTTAAGGCAATAAATGAAACAACGAAATAATTGCTGACAACAATTTTCTCTGACATCTGCAAAGATACCATAGACACACATGGAATTCATCACAGTTCATTAAAAATTTTGTTAATCGCTGAATTGGCACAATGTGGAGTCACAACAAACGCTATCTTCACATTGTGTAATATTCTCACAGTAAGTGGCATTGCTTAAGTGAAATTGTTGATGCCATTTCAGTAAATGAAAGGTTACATTATATGTTACCGTCGGATAGTTTGTTTTAAATTTCTATTCATTGGATAACAAGGCACATTGATATCATCCCTTTTCATTTCTATAACATGTAAAACATTGACTGACTCAAGGTTGCTATAATTATTTTAATCAAATCACTCTATCACATCATGCACAGCTTTTTATGCAATTTGATACTTTAAATTACATTCTGTATCCCTAAGATCTTAACAACGATTTTTTTTAAATTATACATTTAAATGTAAACAAAAACAAATCTTCTAACGATTGAAAATGGCCGTAACGTCAAGTACTTAGCAGCCGACGTCTTTCCTTAGATCGTGAGCCAGAAAAACCTTCGAACGTAAAGTTACACAATCGCGCCTTCAATTGTTTTCGACGAATTACCCACAACACTACAGAAACCGGCTCTTTACGTTCGAACGTAAAGTTACACAATAGGCCCCCTGTGTAACTAGGCTTACGTTTGGTCGTTAATGACCCGTTCACTCTCGATCGAGCTCACCGTCTTCGAATGACTATGAAAAGTGCGATTGTGTGAGGGCGATCGTCAGCAGCCAATCGAACGTTACTGTGTTGTCAGATTTACAGCATATGTCGCACTTGTTTCTTTTGTACGCATGCGCAATGAGCTTAATTTTGAATGATTGCATTTCATCTTATTCATTTGGATATTGATAATAAACATTACAATGCCTGTGAATTGAAGATAACTTCCTTACGACTATATTGCACTAGCCTAAATACGTTCTCATTTGAAAAATAAATTCATAATTACTTGCCATACTCAGATTTTTACCGATAAGCAACGAAAATGTCTGCTGAAATTGCCCCACATAATATTTCATTAACACTCAAATCGTGTTCTCTATAACTTAGATTTGGCAGAAAAAATGCTGCATTATGTTAATCCTGGGTATCACTTTTGACATTCTCGTCATCTAATTTAACTAATGTTCTACGGGTTAATTAAAAACTCATTTACCAAAACTACGTTCAGACATATTGGCATATATTTACAACTTCAGGCAGAAATTAATTAGGTTATTAATTTATACACACTTAAATACTATCCTCAAGCTTTGGAGTCCCCAGAATTAAAGCAAAATCACCTTTCATTACTCCCAGATCGGCTCGCCACGCCGTCCTCTTGCGGACAAAGATACCAAACAAAATACTAACTCAAGCGTGGGGGCCAATTTAAACACAGTTTTTCTCAACAGGTTTAATATTTCAGAAAGAAAAACTCAAGAGCATAAAATTCCTTGGATTATTACCATTATTGTGAATCTTTGACTTTTTGTTTTAAAGAAAGCCAATTAGAAATTTAATTTTAATGGTTATTTCAAAACCTTTAAACAATGCGTGTTACTTTTACATGTGAGTTCTCAAGGACGCACTAATTAAACACAGAGTCAAAAAAAGTCTGGGAAAACTCAATTTCGATTTTGAAGATAGAATCAACGTTTTTTCAAGCACCCTGTTTTAAGGCAATATATGCCGTATTTCTGTTGCATTTATGATTCCAATTACTTCCGTTTCCGTCACGAAATCTCTGTTTGTCTTGGCCTCTTCCAATTTTCTGCATTGGAAATTTATACCTACCATAGAATGCAGAGAGGCTGTGACACCACATCCAGTAAGGACAAGCTTCCTATTTATTTGTTGAAAGGAGAATTACGAATGACAATTTGGGTTATGCAGTACAAAAAGCATTCCTCTAGTGCAAACATGAGAGCTTATCAGCAATTTAGGGAGTTGGCATTCCGTAAATTTGTGAGGAAAACATTTTCTTTGGGTATACACGCTTTCAAAGTTTGCGAAGTAAATTAATTCTGCAGTTAATTACGAATAATATTTACCCACTTCGCCGGAATTTCTTCATTTTTTTCCAGATTTTAAAATTTTTTGCCAGCTATTTCCTACTCTGTAACAGGCATTAAATTGTGAACAACAAGGTATAAATGAGGTCGTTTACCATGTTATTTGTTGCAGAATCTGATAGAGTTTGTAAAATGAAAAGACTCATATTTTTCCGTTTATTGATCTGTAAATTATTTCTCGAGTTATAAGCGGCGAAAAACTGATGCTTTTAGCTCTTCCGGAAAAGTGGGCGTGGTGTAACCTCCGACTACCCAGTGGGGAAAGGGCATTCAGAAGATATTTATGAACTAATTCAAAAGTAGTCCACGACTGAACTATCCTGGGCGTAAGTCCCCAGAGCGTTCATTGAATGTTCAAGAGTGAACTGTTCACTTTGAGACTGTTCATATTTCGTTCATTTCCAGTTCACAAAGTGTTATTCAAAATTGATCCCTGGTTGAAGATTTAAACACCATCTTTAAACCAAGTATATTTGAATTTTCCAACGAATATGTTCATTCTACATTCTAGGAACATACATACGAGATTATTCCAAAAAGTAATGCCTGCATGCGATATCGCATTCTGTAATGATTTATCCTATAGATTGTTAGCGATGAACAATGAACTGTACACATGTATGAAAAATTTGCACCCTTTAATGAAAGAGGTATTCCTCGAATTTATAGTAGGTGCTAGAAATATCCTCACTTTATCACATAACATCTCTTTTAGTTAGTCGCGAGAAGTCTCGTAAAAATGTAGACGTGAAATATGTGATGCATAATGAATTTAAAGGGTTACCACATTAAAATCAATGACAATTTTCAGATTAAATGAAATTTGTTCAAACGTAGTTCAGATGAAAATAATTTCACAAGAACTATTTTTAAATATTCTTTCATGGTTCAAATGTTATTCATTGAATGGCAAAGGAAGGCCTCGAGTGAGATATATAGAACAAGTGATGGAGGATGTGAAATAGAAGAAATACGTAAATATGAAGAGATTAGCTGATAAAAGAACTCACTGGAGAGCTGCGTCAAACCAATCTGAGGATTGATGAATAATGATGATCACGAACCATATACCCAGTGGGATTTAAAGTAAAGATTACGTACCTTGACCGCGCGATTTCAATACCGTAAATTTTGTTTGGTGCAGTAGTGAAACAGCAACGGTAATTTTATAGCAGCCCAGGCCAACTTGCTTTTAGTGTATTGCAAATAATTATTCTTTAGTGGTGAAATCGATATTCCTAAGGACATCGCTTACAGACCCATCTGACCTAGAGTAGTCGTTTGATGACGTGAGTTGAGCGAGGGATTCCACAACTAAAATTCACAGGTTTGAGACCCTTCGGGGCATATTTTTGAAATTAATCCTCCAGAATTAACGGATTTTCTCAAGTTTTTTTTTTACCATTATGTTTCTTTACGAGCGTTGTACACAGTTCACATTTTTTTCTCATACCACCGAACTCAAAAACCATACTCTTACTGTGAAACCCTCGACGTTGAATATTCTTTGAAGAATCTATGAAGTATGCCAATGAATATTCTTTTCACTATCTGCGAGTTTAGTTCCATTTAAACGTTCATTAAATGTCCTTCTTGAATGATTTTTGAACGTTTCAATAGTCTTTGCTGAACGTTCGTTGACCATCTTTTGGTCAATATATTCCCCACTGGGTATATCGACTTCGTCCAATCACTACTGAGCCCGCAAAGCTACTTCTCCTAATCGTAATGGGTGGGACACAGCTGACTGTGCCAATAGGAGCAGTTGCGACATCATCTGTGAGAGTGGACCTTCGAAGAACCTCCCCGACTCCCTTCCCTTCCCCTAAAAGTCAAGTCAAGGACGGGAGGAAAGATACGTCAGTGATATCAAAGCAGCTTTTTTGGTGGGCGTCACATTTTGCTTATTCAAATTTTTGATTTATGAGGTTGTGGTTAGAAGATTAATTTTTTCATTAAAACTCTATTTTCGTTTCCATCTAAAGATTACGTGTACAAAATTGCGATTTCGGTTTCGAGAAAACGCCCCCATTAGAAAATATTGTATATTCATTTTGAGCTCCACACACAAAACTTATACAGAATGATGGGAAGGTGGCGTTTCTGGAGCATCGGAACTTTTCCGAGACACGTGACACGTCACAATGGAAGGCCATCCGCTTAACAAATCCCCAGACGCGTCCGCGGTTGCGAAGTATCAAGCATGCGGCGGAACCTGCCAGTCCGAGCCGGGGAAGAGGAGCCGGTGAAAGCTGCCGAGCCCACTCTCCCCCCTTTCGACCGTTTGTTACCCCGGCCCCGAGGCCGTCCGCCATAGACGGGGGGCGGGGCGCGGATGCGAAGTCTCCCATTCTGCGAAGGCGAATGCGAAGGCCCCTGGACCCCTTGGCCGAAACCGACGCTCTCAAAGGAGCCGTCGACCCGGGCAAATTCCTTTTTGACCGTGGGGAGAGGATATCCCACGCGATAATCCGAGCGAGGGCAGCTGAAAGGGGCGAAAAGTCGGGACAGTCTGAAAATGGAGCGGCCGAGATGAAATCACTGCGCCTCGCGAGTGCAAACTCGCAGTCTCCCCTCCCTCCGTCTCTCCTCAAAGCAAGCGAGTGGATGTGGGATGGTGAAACCTTACCTTTCCCAGGTTCCCGACTCTTTTTAAGGGATCCGTAAGGGTTTCATCCTTTTTTGGTTTCCTTTAACGAGCTCCCTAAGGCCGCCACCGTAGCCATCCGTCCAGTGAGGGGTCGCGACCGGTCGCAAAGGAAGACATTTCGAACCCTCTAGAGTGCCCCTTGCTTTTCTGCTTGGTCTCCACATGACTTAAGGTGATGTCCTTTGATCGAATCGCGTGGTGCATTCACCTTAAGTGCAGACGAGAGGCGTGATTTAATACTCTTCCATTAAATAAACGCGTGGATTATGGTTCTCTCGCTTTCACGAGGTACATGTTTATCCCGTACGGTTTCCGTAATTTGACCCCTCGATTACATAGTTGCAATATTTGTGTACAGACCATACAAACTTTCGGTACAGACGTTAACAGACTATTACAGAAAATATTATAAAATAAACTATTTTCGTCATCTATACCTAACGCTATGAAAAAAACCATATTGTTAGGAGACATGAATTTTTCTTACGTAAATGGCTATTGCATTAGTAAACAACAGGTTAAGTCGAAATACCTATGTATATATGACTCATGTAATAAACAAATGTTTGTTTTAGGATTTTATTTTTGGGTAAAGCTTTAACATTATCTAGTAGTATTTATCTTAACTTGAGTTTCCTTATATGAGAGAAGTAGTTTAATTCCTATCAAGTGTTGTTACTGCTGGCATAATGTTCCTTCGACTAACAAAGAACAAATGACTACACCACTCAAAAAAGATTCTGTTAATTAATGGTAGTTCTCCTAAAATGTCTGCTGTACATTGGCATATGTTGCGTTTTAATAGTTCCACAATGGATGAAGGTTGAGGATAAACACTTTGAGAAAAGTAAAATATTTAGCGGCAACAGCATAGCAATCCATAAATATTTTCACTCGGTTCAAGAGGTGAATATCCTAATTATACAAACAGTTGAAATTTGATGGAGCAAGGGTGAAGCTCAGATGTTTCATTCAATTGATTCCAATGGTCTGCACGTCGGATAGCAAATCTTATGAATGAGCTTTAAGTGTACATTCCACGGCTCTTTGTACCCGTAAAATGGATTACGGAGGTAAGTGCTTTCTCCGAAATGCTCGCCTCTTTTCCAGTCAGGGGAGGAATATAATCTTGCCTAAAAAATTGTGAATATGCATAAAATCAGTTCAAATCACTCGGCACTCTCATTGACAACTTTCCACATTCTGCAGTCAAATATAGGGGATTTCAATGAAACACTGAAAGTGATTGTTGGGAAGTTTTGTTGCATTATTTTGTAACACTGGAATTTCGTCGACGACACAAGTGGCTTGGGAATCAAAATTGGCCCATAGCAATTCAGTTGGGCCTGCAGCCAAGGCCGACGCGAAGAGAGTAGTACTTGACAATGGTTGACGCTCAATTTAATGAATGATCGTGATTTATTCGGTCGCCCGCGAACGAGCAAACTGTACGACATCGCGGCGAGCCGGAGTAAGGCATCCATTCAAGTGCATTGAAGGCATTCATTTCCGCGGTTCATTTTCTTCCGTCGAATCGACCGTGTGCGACGCGGCGACTCGAATTACGCCGCGTGTAACAGGGTCCCCAACGACTCCATTCGTGGACGTATTCGAGTAATAAAGACCGCACCCGGAGAGCGAACGCCATTTGGTGAACTTTCCATTCGCTGGGAAGAGAGGCGCGCCGCTCCCAGAGGGCCTGGGGCGCGGGAGGAAAGTCGCTGCGTCGAAATGTTTATGTTTGCCCATCTCTTTCCGCTTGTTGGTTGCACCGGCGGCGGAGGTTCCACGTGGTCGCGGTCGCCCCGAGAGCAATCTCTTCAGCTCTTTTCCTTTCACGCCCCACTCTTTCTCGCACCCACACTTCCACCGAAGGCTATTTATATGGGACTCTATTCCAGGCATCAATCAATTCGCCGCCTGTATCTCTCCATCGTGTATCCTAACTTCATCGTGCAATAGTCAAGGGCAGCCATATTTCGTCCCGAGATAGGACAATACGTCTACTGCACTGCCAATCTGCCAATATGCACTGATCAGAGGATTACTAGCAGAGAATGCAAGAAAAGAAGGAGTTATGCAAGTGAAGGGTTAGGAACTGAAGGAGTTGAGAACGGGGTCGTTTACTATATTTTTCTTCTTGCCGAATCTCATAGAATTTGTAAAATAAAAAGACCCGTATTTTTCCGTTTTATGATCCGACAAATATTTTTCGAGTTATAAGCGGCGAAAAACTGATGTTTTTAACCCTTTCGGAAAAGTGGGCGTAGTGCAACCTCTGGCGTATATCGACTTCGTCGAATCAGAATTGGGGCGTTTACTCGGAACCGAAATCGCAATTTTGTACACAAAATCGTTAGATGGAAACGCAAAACGAATTTTAGTGAAAAAATTAATCTTCTAACCACAACCATTCATTCATAAATCAAAAAAAAAAATAATCAAAAGGTGACACCCACCGAAAATGCTGCTGTGATAACATTGACGTCATTTTCCTCCCGTCCTTGACTGCTTTCAGGGGATGGGGAAGGGAGTGGAGGGGTGTTCTCGGAAGGTCTGCTCGCAAAGATGCTGTCGAAATCGCTCCCATTGGCCGAGTCAGCTGTGTCCCCCCCTTTGCGATAAGGCGAAGCAGCTTCGCGGGCTCAGTTGTGATTGGACGACGTCGATATACGTCAGAGGTTGCACCACACTGGGTGAGTAGAAGAGCTGTTAGTGTATTCAGTTGGATAAAAGTCTATGAATTCCCTTAGTTTCAATATATGGCAGACGACAACAATAAAATGCAGAAAAGTTAAGCTTCAGGCTCTTCTAATTAGGGTTAACGTTCAAAATGCTCCAGGCACAGCAGAAAAAACACTTTAGGGTGTAAGTGCGAAGAAGGCAGACGTTGCACCAACGAGCCTCGCACACTAGCACGCAGCAAGTTTTGAACCTGATGATATTCTGCCGGCCGAGCAATATGATACGACAGTAAATTATGCCATGGAACGGAAAATTTTCTTAACTCTTGGTATAATAGCCATAAAAACAACACTGGATACTGTTGTAGTCCTGCTGGGTAAAATGATATTTAATGAAAGAGTCGAATGGAGTAAACTAGAAGGAAATCCTAAAAGGGAATCGGAATTCTTTAGAAATAGTGGAAAAATACTAACAAATATGTGGAGAAGTTCCTATTTAATGGATTCTTTCTAGCACTCTTAAAAAGAGAAATGGGCGGAAATGCACAAAAAATACCAGAGAAGAATAAGATTGAAAACTAAAAGAAGATGAGAGAATGATCAAGGATAATGCCTAGTGGGAATAAGCAATGAAAGAACAAAGGAACTGCTACAAAAGAACAATGCGCTTGAAATAAAAATTTCAGCAATGTCCCTTCCTGTGGATAGAGAGATCTCAATAACAAGAGATTGGTACTCTCCCATCTCGCATATGAAATGATTCGTGATTCCGTAGTACGATTGTCCAGCCATTGATGGTGAAAGACAGGTTGAATTTCTACATCTACATATACATCTACACGATACCCTGCAAGCCACCGCGAAGATGTGTGGCAAGGGATTTATTTGGTTTCGGCAACTGCAGCACCACCTTCTGCATCCTATTATAGTGGTCAAGTACCATCTGCCGCAACTTGGTCCTTTTACACATTTCTTTCGATTTTTACGCGATTATTTCTATTGCATCAAAAATGTTCTTCTTAGAAACATGTGACTCTTAACAAATAATTATTCCATGTCATTGACATTTTTGGATCCAAAAGTCAATCTCATTGCAGGATTATACACCGGCGAATACGGTTGATATAAATTTACAAAACGTGTTCATCGCTTCAATAAGGTAGTAGTCACACACAAAAGAGATAGCTTGCGGTTTAGCTGCATTTTTACAGCGAATTTTTAAAACGTTCGTCTTTTATCTCTCACCAATCCCTCGTAGCATTATAAAAGTCGACAGTCTGCAAACAGAAATGTTTGCGCCCCTTTCAGGCTGAACCTAATGCAGCTGAAAAGGAGTAGGTACCTGCGAGATGTTTGTGGGGAAAGTAGGATGGATGTAGTTAGAATGAGTGGGTGTTGAACAAATGCCGGTTAGACGCTCCAGTGGTGAACTTTTTGTTTGCTTGAATGGAATTTTGGTTAGCAAAATAAAAGTAAAACAATTGAAGACAAAGGAAGACCCATTGTAGTTATTATTTTATTCTCGCATCATCGACACAACTGAACGGCATTTTGCTAAACATCCTCACTAATCATAGAAGCTATATCATGCAGGAAGAGGTACAAAGTGATTTAAATTGCCATCCGTCCTTTCGCCGGGGTGTTGTACGATGCATAATTTGAAATTGCGGCATCATTTTTCTTAGCAGGCACGCTATAGTATCTATAGTATGCAATAAGGAAAGTTAGCAAGCCAATGTGGTTGTAAGAAGCCAAGGTGGTGTTAGCTTACTTGGCTCCAAGAGTACGCTCATGCCACAAGAAAGAGTAGCATCGGCAAAAAATAATTTTTAATTGTTAGATAATTTATCGCAAAATTATCATAGAATTGAGCATTTAATAATTTAGAAAAACGTGATATTTATTTCGTATTACCAGAAGGACGGAATATTAGGGTCAATTTTACAACAAATACGAATTAAGCATATATATCTGTATTTTGAGACTTTCTAGAGTCTCGTAGAAGTGGTATCGTCTCGAATTCTCCACTATGGGCTCTTCTCGAGTCTCGCGGCAACACTATTCAGGGCTTCATAATTACCTACAGGGTAGAGTGTTTGGCGAAGGACCGGAGGGTCCTGGATTCAAATCAGGGTGAAGCCTCTCTACTGCCCCAACCTTATTTCCTCGTGGTGTAATTTTCTGTCTTATTTTCGTGAGAAATTGCAGTTGGCTCTGAAAAAGGAACTTCCCCCTTATCCCCCTGAATGTGTGAATTTCTGGCACCAAAACTTGTACGGATTGAGCTGTCAACGCAAAACTTTTTAAACTCAAAGCAACCTTATAAAAAGGAAAAATATTGACTCACTCATTAATAGTGGCATAACAGAAACATGAAAGACAAAAACTAATAGAATTACTTTGACAGTATTCTTTTTAATACCCCCTATGCTTCCAAATATTTGCGTAGGCGTCATTCCATAAGGCGATATGTGTCCACAAATAGAATGCGAGATACATGTCTCTAATTTCCGAGAACTGTGCTCAACCTCAATCAGCACGACATACCTAGCTATAACGAAGTTTTGCCCAACTCACTGAGAGGTGCATTCTCTTAGCAGTAAACATTCGCGTGTGTCTCGGGTAGGAGATAATAAGACACGTCAATTTAACTCTTCTTGGTGGTTTATTCTTAACCCAGCGTTCCTCGCGCGGGGTGCCCTGAACACCCCACCTTCTTTACATTGTAAACATTTTTTTGACTTTATTTCATTGATTTCTCCTCTTCAGTAGCCAGAATGTGATATGTTTTCTTTCTTTTGTCACCAAAATTAACAGGCATACATTGTTAACAACCTGCGTAGTAGCCTCAAAAGGGGATAATATACAAGCCACTCAAACTCCTACGACCAATACTTACTCCAAACCTCATTGCTTTTGGCTGCAACTTTGTAACTCTCAAATTAATGCTACAGTTTAAAATGTGTTCTCGTATTTTACCTTTATCTGCTGGAGACCGCCTCTCAAATCATTCGGTATATTCTCGTTCACGGCGTTACTCGCGCGGGGTGTCCTGAACACCCGAATTGTCTCCGCGCCGTGGACTTCTCGGCTTGTGCTTTATGTGAGGTAGGTTTTTCTTGGTTTCGTCCTACCATTGAATAATATTGATAGACCAGTAATTTTTAAGTACGGGTTTTATGGCCACAAAGGGCCTAAAAAAGCATATTTTACTACTGCCAGCGAATGGTAAACTCGTCGCGTAGCAATTGAAAAAAAAAGTTTATCTCCATAGAGAGTCCCTAAGCCTTGATAATATTTCTCCAGTATAATACTAAAAATAGCTTTCATTGAGAGCCATAGTCTTTAAAAAATATCAGAAAATATGCGGGCTCATAATACTTTGAGTAGAGATGAGTCAGAATACACTCGCGTGAGATAAGTTAGGAAAATAAGATATCGTCTCATCTATGCGGTAGGTTATTATTGCACAAGATACACACATCACAAATGCTTTCCTTTTACCGGAGATGGTATATTTTTTCTAGAGGAACATGTAAATGCTTATCTTTTTGCAATTTCTCACAGGGAGCCGAGTAGAAAACAATTCATTAAAAAATCAACAAACTAGTGCTTAACTAGAATTCAACTGTTATGCATTCAAGACATCATGTGATTTATGTCCCATATTTTGAACAAATTCTTTCCAACTCTCGAATTCAAAATAAAAACATAGCACTGAGACCCGCAAGAACGAGATGACTTGATTTGAATCTCATTCGCAAACTTGGGTTCATAGAACAAGAAACGCTACGGAAAAATTCACCTGCATAATCTCCTTTGGAATGCGCATACATCACATGATCCTTGCATTGATTATCGCCACCATTGACTTGAATAAATGCGCTGTCGAAAGAATACGCAAGTTTCTTTCGTCTGAACTAAAAAAACGGCTCTTCTCTTGCGACCGTGAATACCAAATATATTCGTCGAAGAGTGGAGGCCCAAATGTTTTCGTAGACATCCCGATGTTTGTCGGTAAGAAATTCCTCGGCTAAAGAAAGGAATGAAATGAAGGAAAGAAAAATGATGCCGGAGATGAGCGTAGGCTGTAGCAGGACAAGCAAAGCGGGGAGGAGAAAGGAGGGATTAGTTAGGAAGGAGGAATGAGAGTGAAATGGGCGAGAGAATAAATAGGAGGTCGAAAGAGATGGAGAGCAGAAAGACGGGAATGGACACGGGAGGTTTGAGGGCGGGAATAAATGCGCAGTCGGCCTTGTTGAGAAATTGGAACCACTATCTCACATCAGTTACATCCCGGCCATATCCATAACATGGAACCATTGGCATCCACGAGGGATTACAAAAACATATGCAACGGCTTTGGAAGCAAATGAGCAGTAATCTCCGAATGATCATCTTTCCCTTGATACCACCAATATATTTGAGCCTTGATGAACAAATATCTAATGGCAAAAATCAATAAGCAGACGGAAAATATATGAAATCATCAAGAATTCAAAAGAGTGGAAACTTTAGATTCACCCATACGTAAGAGATATGAAGGCACCAAAGACTAATCAAAATGATTATGACCACATTACCGCCATATATTTGGTCAAAGGGAACAAATAACTAGTCACTACTTTTTCCCCATTCCCACCTGCTAGAATATGCAACGGAGTGCGTGATTGGCCAGTTATAAGCGTTGATATACAGAAAAATAACTAGCTGCTTTCTCCTCAACGAAATTTAAAGGAGGTTCCAGTGCGTAAAAGTTGGGAATATGTTTTTATGCAGTAATCATTAGAGGAAAATATGCCTCAGAAAACCTAAAGCCTAAGGTAAAACACTTGTAAAAAAAGGAAAAGTTATGTGGATTGGTAAATAATAGGCCTTTTAAAATTTCAAAGCATTTGTTAGCTAAGACCCCGCACATTTCCGAACCACTAAAAATATCGGAACATAACTTGTATTTGGGCCTGTAATGACACTAGATTCTACGCACTGCGTTGTGGGGAGTGTTGCCATGGAGTTCATCCATCATCAAGGCCTATTTAATTTCGACAGAGACTAATAGTTGAACCATTAATAACAAAACACCAAAAGAAGAATATAATGCTGTTACTATATAATACATACATTACTGTCCCATCTCAGCGAAGGAAAGTCAGGTGAATGTCTTCTCTGGCATGAAGAACTTCACTGATCCAGGAATGGACGCAGTGAATAACTTGTGGAGGAATAAGTTCACTTCCACGCACAAACACCTTTCCAGAATATTCACTTCCTTCCTACCAAGAAAGAGGAATCAATTACATCCTGGATGACTCGGGGGTGAACGGTTTTAATACCGAAAAACGGAAACATTTCAGATCCAAAAAACTACCGCTCTATAACCTACCTCAACTCTGTATATAAGGCCTTCACTTCCATTCTGAACGACCTTATCCTCCGGCACGTCCAATCGGTGTGGGAGGAAGTGTACAAACATAAGAGTTTTAAGAAAGGTATCGTAGGATACAAGGATAACCTGCTCATTGATAGGTGTGTGAGCCAGGAGGTTTGTCAATACAAGCATAAGCTATTAATGGACTCCGTGGACAATGGAAAGGTTTTTGAAGCCTCCTCCCATGAGCCGATTACAGTCATGCAGTGGTACATGAAAGTCCTCACTGAGGTTATGTCTGGCATCGAACGTCTGTTACCACTGTGAAAAGTGGGCTTCGCAATACTATCTGGCAAGAAGTACCATTACACAGATTTTGTAACGTACCACCGCAGATTGGGCTGAAATCGAAAAAAGCTGGCCAAAAGCCCAAAAGTTTTTTTTTCAGCACGGACTTGGTCACTTCACATGTTAGTTTTACATATATGGTGAATTTAGTTTTGCATGCCATTTTTTCTAGGTGCCGCACATTGACAATTTACACGGCGCGAAATTTGATAAATTTTTGCGAAAAAGGGCCTCCTTCAATTTTCCCTAAGAAACTATAAAATTAAACTGATGACCTTGGAAGATAAAAGTTGGGGTAAAACATTATCGTCACGTAAAACTGTTTTTTAACCTTAAATATAAGTAACTAAAATACATTTCTTTTAATAATTTCCAAAGATATAAAACAACATGTCCTAGCCTAATTTCAGTCAATTTTTTCACTCCACGCAGGAAAATATTTGAAAGCTAAATTGAACTGCACAAATTTATATCAAGAGATTTTACTAAATGACCTGAGCTTGAATCCGTTGAGAACTTTTGCGACGCCGAAAGTAAAATAATCGATTCTCCCATAAGATATGGTCATGATATCGATGCCGATGCAGGTAGCCTACAAACCGCGTTTTCCTGGAGCGTATTGAGATCAAACGCCGATATTTCTTGCTCATTTATAATACACCTTTGAGAAAAATTGGAGCCTTCGCAGATAGTATGATGGCTTTTAGAATTTAGAACGCTTTCCTTATTGAGGCTTCCGCGGGGTGTCTGGTTTGAGGATCCATTCTTTTCGATATTTATTCCCCATGTGTCCATTCTGGGGAACCATACCACCTCGATTTTGGTGGAATCAAGGAAAAAATATCCAGGGACCTCGCTAAACTAACGTCCTGACCAGATACACGTGCGTAACGAAGCCTAGAGACATTTTATGCGGAGTAAAAGACCATACGCCGATGGAAGATCAGAGTGGCATATACGAGTACCAATGTGATTGCGGGAACACCTACATCAAGAAAACGTCGAGGGTACTAAGGAACACAGGAGAGCGACGAAAAACAGGCAGCCGCACCTTTCAACCATCGCGGAACACTTCTTGGAAGAACCGAAACACAACATGAATTATGACGGAGCCAAGCTGATCAAGACCGAAAAACGCTTATTCCCCAGGCTCCTACCCGAGGCAATCGAAACGACCAAGAACCACAACAATTTTAACAGAGAGGATAGCTTTAAGCTCTCCCATGCTTGAAAGTGCCTAATTGGAAAAACTAGTCAAACGACCAATGAAAATTCACCCACTTGAACATCAGAGCGCATATGGCAGAACTGAATAGTATATAATAGGGTAAAAATCTGCTCAGAAACACTTCGGACTTGAAGGCGCGATCTAAAAAATTGGAAAACTATTGTCCCCCCAGAATGGACACTCAAGGAAGAAATCTCGAAACAAATGGATCATCAAATTAAGAACGCTCTCAAAGAAACCAATATCGTAGAATCGATACCCCTATAGTATCACCATTAAAATATTAATGGAGGGTCAGTTTGATTCGCAGACAGTGAAAAATAACCATAGCAAAGTTTGTGACACCATAGCATATCAACAGACTATCCTCGACGTTGAATCCCTAGTTGTGTCTGGCAGGAGGGGGTTACGGCGTGCGATCAAAAAATCGATTTTGCTTTCGGCGTCGTAAACGGTGGAAAAAGTTCTCATTGGATTCTTACTCAGGACATTTTTTTAGAATAACTTGATATAAGTAACGTTTTGTAACTCAATGTAGCTTATAACTATTTTCCTGCAGGAAGAGCAAAAATTGATTGAAAAAAGGGCCAGCCAATTTGTTTTATATCGTTGGTAAATATTAGAAGAAATTCATCCTGTTCACACGCATTTGAACTTGAAAAACGATGTCACAATAATATAATGTTTTTTACCCCAAAATATTATCTTCCAAAGTGAAGCAACCGTTTGATTTTCTACATTCTCAGGAAAAATTGAAGGAGGCAATATGTTTCAAAAATTGATCAATTTTGACTCATGTAAATTTTTAATGCGTAGTACCCGGAACGAATTGCATTTAAAACCAAATGCACCATTCAATGGATGGTCAACATACAAAGTTTGAAAGTCCGGGCTGAAACAAATCACTTTTGATCTTTTGGCAAGTTTCTTCGATTTCAGCCCACTGTGCAACGGGCTTTTTCAAGGTGATAGTCTTGGTCCCCTCCTGTTCTGTTTATCTCTCCTCCCACTGTTCGTTCAAATGAAAAGAGTAAGAGGATATGTGGGCGGTGTCCCGTCAAATAGGAGGCATAAGGTCACCATTCTATTCTGCATGGATGGCCCGAAGCTTTATGCTACAAGCGCAAAAGACCTACGGTTGGCGTTGACACCGTACGGAGATACAGTGAGGAAGTAGGGATGGAATTCAGATTGGACGAATGCGCGACCATCCATCTGGCAAAAGGAAAGATTTCGGATGGCAAGGAAGACGTGCAGCTCATTGACGGAAACGCCATTTGTCATATTGGTGATGACGAAGGGTACGAATATCTCGGCATACCCCACAGCCGAATGCAGGAGGAGAGATCATAGGCGTATCCAGGGGGGTTATGGGGGATGTAACTTCCCCCCATTGGCAAAAAATGTAAAGTTTTAAAAATTGCCGGACCCCACGTTTACATGAGGGGTATTTCATACCCCCCATGCTTGTGTGATACATGGCAGTTAGAATTTAATTTAAAAAAAACTGTCTAGTAATTAATTTTTGGAAAAAGAATAGCTCTCCTTCTAGCACTTACAAAATAAGTAATAATGATTAACAAACGTGGAATCCATCAACATCTTGGAATAAGACTGATACATGTTCTTTCCTGGGGTAAACACATGTGTGACATCATGGGTCAAGCGAATCGTAAACTGGGATTCATCAAAAGAGTACTGAGTAAGTGTGACGATCATGTAAGAGAAATCAGCTACTTTTCCCTTGTTATACCTCATTTGGAATATGCCAGTGTATGGGATCCCTACGAAATTTGTCTACATAATGAACTTGAACGTGTGCAGCAAAGATCGGCAAGATTTATAAAGGGAAAGTACGATAACCTTATTAGCGTAACCAGTCTATTAAATGAATTAGGTTGGGAATCATTGTCAGATCGCAGGTTGAAATTTAGACTTAATCTATTAAACAAATTCCAAGACCATATTTTCATTGATGATGTTACAACATTTTGCGAAACCCAACTTACTATGGTAGACTGGACCATAATCACAACATTGGAGAAATTGATTGCCGAACTGACAGATTCAAAATGTCCTCTTTTCGTCGTACAATTAGGGATATGAATAACGGTAAATATATCCAATGCAGGTGTAGCAATGGATAGCATTTGTAGCTGCATGTTGGTATAAGGACTTAAAGCTAACCCAACTAACAGCATGGTTTTGCATGTTTGCTTTGCTATTTTTTTTAATAGTGTAGTTTAGAACAGTATATAAATACTAATCCTTTTTTATGCATGATATATAGTGCATGTTTGGTGAACATTCACCCCCTGCCACACAACTTTATGGTGGCTTGCAGGGTATTATGTAGATGTAGATGCACTCTGCCCTTCACACGCTTCTAGATACACCTATGAGAGATCATTGAGGAAGAGGCTCATGGCCAAATACAGGCAGACTCTCAGGCGAATCTGGAGTTCTGACCTGTCTGGCAAGAACAAAGTGCTCGCGAGTAACGCCTTTACGGTTCCATCGCTGCTCTACACCTGCGGTTGCATCAAATGGAATGTTAACGAGCTACAAAACCTCGACAGTGGAACGAGGAAAATGATGACCATCTATCGTAGTCTTCATCCGAAAACTTCCGTCACCAGATTGTATCTCCCGAGAAAGATAGATGGTAGAGGACTAATATGCCTAGAGTTCCTTCACGACATATTATTCCTCAATACGTCGTGCCGAGTGTTCCACAGAGCATTGTTACCTTGATACTGCTCGTGAAGAAAACGAAAGTGCTGGCTAATGGCGTTCCTAATCCAGGAGGCGAAAAGTCATTTGGCGTCGGTTTCCACTTCGACCTTACCTACAGCGGAGAAGCATGCAACACATCATTTTGTGGCTGAAGGTGGACGTGCTAAACCTTTAAATAAAGAAAGCGGAGCAAAGGACCCAGCTCCGCTATCACACTGAGATGCCCATGCATGGAAGTTTCTGTTGAAACCCTGAAACGCATGGGCTATCGAAGAAGCACACATTTTCCTTCCTGCATTCCGCTGATCTGAACTCCAAAACCGAAATATTCCTGCTCGCGTGCCAAGATGACGGTATACCCTCGTGTACCGTCGTCTCAACTTTGGGGTAAACGTGACGGACAAGAGATGCAGAGCGGGTGAGACCAACCGGAGATTTTATGTCACCTACTCTCCGGTTTCAGGTTTTATGCGAAGAACACATATGTAAACCAGCATAACTCCTTTATGCGGGTGTAGTATTACCACCTCAGAGCAAATTAACGGCATAGACGCGAATCCGGGGCTGCCTTACACCCCTAGAGACATCGAGTCCAACGTGGAAAGCAGTAAGTGTAAGATCTGGTGGAATTATTCTTTCCCCACAACCAGACAGTGTGAGGTGACGAATTCTGATATCGTTCTCCCTGACAATTTCTCGCATGCCATGTTCGTGATCGACTTTTCGACACCGGTCAAAACTACCAAGGTAGTGAAGGAGATAGAAAAAAGGATAAAATATGAAGATCTGCTGTGCGAACTCCGGTAAATGTGCTCGAGCTAACCTGTGAAACTGGCAGTCCTCATCGTAGATAATCGTAAGTGCATTCCAGCGTGCAGAGCGGATACACTTACAGGAACAATGCAGATGGCTGTCTTTCTTTTCCTTTCCATCCTTCTCGGGTCCCTCAGCCTGCTTCGTGCGCCCGACCCTAAAGCAGGGTAGTCACCTTTCCGATGGTTGCGGACGTGGCTGTCCGTTGCAACAATCCCTCTCGTGGTTCCGGCCATTGTGAGGACAATGAAACCTGATGGTAGTCAGAGACTTGGAGGTGGAAGTTACTTTAGAGTAACGAACAACAATAATAATTAAAGGTCTTTATTAGGGAAGGATTGATAAAAACCTGCCTCTGCCATCTAACTCTTCGTCAAAATAAATACATAATACGTATGATTATCATGACTTAAATCATAAATAATCTGAGCCTTAAAAAAATAATTAAAACATTAGATGGGAAGTAAATGAGCAGTGTTCTTTGAATGATCGTCTCTCCCTTGATCACTCAAATATAAATTAGCCTTATTTAACAATTATCTCATGGCAAAATCATTAAGGAGAGGGAAAATAAATTATAGCATCGGGTAAAATAAATATTAATCTAAAACTTTCAATGCTCCCATATAATTGACGTCTGCTTAATGATTTTTTACCGTTATTAAAAATTATCAGGATATCTACAACTGGATTGCTGAAGAAATATTATGGTTTGAAACTTTGTCTTCGCGATTTTTCTCAAATATATGTACCAACTATGCTCCAATGATACGAATTTGATGCAGCTTTGCTACCTAAGTTTTGGGTAAGTTAAAATATTTCGTTTCAGGTGAACAGATAGTACTTAATTTTTAACAAATCGATTGTTATGCACGGAAATTGCGATTAGTGATCAACCAAATGACCACACACTAGATGTGAAATTTATAATTGTTAAATTAAAACAAATAGAATAGGTTTATGATGCGTGTTTTGCTTGAAAGAAACTATATTATATAATGTCATTGCTTGTGATACATCGGACAAGTAATTCACTACTTACAATATACAATACATTTGCATTAATAGCGCATGCTAAGCATACGGTATTAATGCAAATTCATTTTAAAACCCGTTTTGGTGTACAGTGCTCATATGTGCCAAATTGGTGTAATTTCACAGATTGATGAACACATTTAGCAGGCAGTGCGGTGCGATCCTCACCGAGATGACTCAGAAAAACGAAAAAAAGACATTCATGAAGCTCTCTCAGTAAGGAATCATCGTCTACAAATTCGTGGGACAGACATTTTTTCCTTTGAAATGGATTTCATCAGCCGCGTGAAAATGCACTTAGAGAACACGATGGAAACCGTGGAAAGCCGCAGCCGTGAAAAATTTAAGAAATGGTTTCACCGGAAACTGAATTTACGTCGATGGGTTGGGATGGAAGGGTGGTAGGAGTAGGGCGGGACGCGGAAATTGAAAATTTTGTGAGAGCCTTGATCGAGACGGAAGAGGCTCTCGGAGCAGTGGGTTGAGAGGATAGGGGGCGGACGGGATGATCGGCGAAAAGCGTGTTTTTTTCCCTTTTATTAGACATACCATTTTTCCCGAAAATGATTTATCGTCAAAAAACATTCCTTTTTTAATGCATTATGAGGAATGTGGGCCATTTTCTGAAGTCACATAAAAATATATCACAATTAATACTAGGTGCTCTAGTGTCAGAAAAAATCGTTGAACTCGCTATGAAATCATGCAAAAATGCTTTCATTTGCCTGTCGTAAAGCTCAATGGAACAGAAGTTGCATTGCATGATTGGTTGTCCACATAACGCTTAAAAATAAAATAATGCTACGCTCTTATAGATACTAGGTTGCACTCCATGTGCGAATACCCCCTTAAAAATTGTACGAGACAAGGGACGAACCATAGATTTTTATCAATGTGCATATTCTCTCTGACGACTATTGCGGTGATTTCGATACTTTGACTTGTAAATCATTTCATAGTATTCCAGGGAAAGTGGACGTCTTTTATGGTACACACCACACAACGTGATGTGTCCTACACCAGCTCCACCTTTATTATTCCTAACTTCAATCAAAGCGTAGTCCAAATTATAACATTGCCTTCGTACATATCGAAATAACTGGCGTCGCATGATCTTTTCTCATCAAACACCCTGTTTAGTTTCTTAACCATGCTTCAATATTCCAACCAATCCTCTCTCATCCAATATCATACCCATCGCTTCTCTTTCTTCTTCTTCTCCAACCACCTTGTTTTTTATAGTCATATCAAATGACATGCTCAACGAGAATATCGCCTCAAATATGCACATTTTTCCAGCTGCCCATCGGCAGATTCGATCAAGTGGTGGGCGTTTAGCAGGACGGCAGTAGTGGACTGATCGCCCTGCGGGTAAACCGGAAATATTTCTGGGCGAATAATATGAGGGCCTTCCTTCCTCGCAGTATCCAATGGAACTCAAATGGATTGCCATTTCCCTTCGCTCGCCTCGTTCGTCCCATCACACTCTCCCCATGCAAGACTGTTACCAAATGCCGAGATATAATCAGAGGGAATATGGCACTATGAGGCTCCATACCACGGAATAAAAGAGTCAAACCGTCAAGAATGCGCCTTGACCTCACTGAGTTTATCAGCAAAACCGCTCCGGTATTCCTACCAGTGGAATTTTCATTTTAGTTATTATTTTTAGATAAGTTACTTCTTAACAAATATTCTACGAAACGTAAAATAATAGAATAGTCAAATTCTGTTCTACCGTTTATTTACTCTCACCCATGCTCTCACCTTTGTTTTCCTTTTGAATGTAGATATCTTAACTATAATATGAACACATTATTCAAATTGCTTGACGATTATACAGTGAACTAATTCGCCAAAACATTTTTTTTAAGGGTACGCAAATTTATCCTTGTGAATCCACGGAAACCAGAGTTGTTCGTTAGATATGAAAGTTCAGTTCGATATGAAAATAATGATAAAAGGGAAGAATATGACAAGTATATTTTCTAGCGGAATTCCTCGGAAAGTCATATTATTAGCCATTAGGTGTCAAAGTGATTATGGACGAAGCGGATTGAGAGGGAATTTGGATTCAATCAAAGGCAATGATATTTTAATTTGATATTTCATACAAAACTTTTATTTTTTCGCCTGTCAATCCCAGGGTCGCGAGTTTGAATCCCGCCCAGGAAGGACTTCCACTGCTTGGGAGTGGATGTTAGTATCTGTCATTTCTTATAAAATCCGAGGTAAAAGGCCACATGTGCTGTTTCGTTCCTTGAAAAAAATTAAAAAATAAATATTTAAAAAGACCATAACAGAAAAATCACTACCGACACATTTCTCGTTTTAGCTACAGAAAGAATGATTGGTATCAGGCATTTTTTTGTGCAATTCTTACATAAAAGAGATTGCAAAAGGCATTTTGCATCTCAATGGAAAATTGCATTTTTTCCGCATTTCGACAGAAATAAATTCTGCATTGAAGCTGTAATGCTATTCTATACTAAAAGTGGTCTTGAAAATATAAATATTATCTAAGGAAGTAAGAAGCGTACCAAACGCCATGAAAATGAACTATTTTAGATAGAGTTGCCGTAAAAACCTCTGCCCATATTGTTGGATTGATCTTGCTCGGCCAGAAACGCAAGCACGCCACGGAGCCTTTTATCTACAACCCTCTTGATTCCACCCCTTTCCCTTGCAATCTTTTGTGTTCCCACCCCCAACCACCACTCCTCGGGCCTGCTTCTCCCAACTATTCCCTCTCCCTGCTAGCAGCCTGTCTTCAGAAAATGGCCGAGGCTGTCGTCGGCGACCGAGCCGATAGTGCGGACAGGAAGCTGCGGACGCCGAGGAATGGACGATGCAACTGGTCTCCTTTTGTCTCCGCCCGAGAAATTGCCCCAGAACTCGTTTGGCAGATTGCGTGTGGCTCCCCTTTTAAAGATGCACCGGTCTTCTAAGGCAGGGGACACGTCCCCGGCCGTCGATTCTGGATCGCAAGAGTTACAGAGCAAAGGTATGGGAGAGAAGATTCTATCTCCAATTTTGGAGTTTTGGTGAACGCCCCTGAGCCATAAATGTGCCACCACTCTTATCTTCGTAGGAGCTGGAATTCTGCTGCGTTTTTACTGAAATCCTTTCGGAATTCCTACCTCACGATACGTTTCTAAGGAATTCGCTCCAACTCCCTCGGGGGATGCACGCCCTAATCAGGTTAGGTTGATTTAATGTCGATTACGAACTCAGGTTCTCTGCCAAAGAGATGTCACCAGTCAGCCGCAAAATTGATGGTGAAATGCATGCCGACACAATAAGGTATGCGTATGTTGTATTTTGCCTTTAAATTATTTCTGAAACACACCACACAACACATTTTGCAACGGCCAATCAAATGAAGGCTTGACGGTTTTTAGAAGAAATTTATGGTGTACTTTTCATCAGGGGAAGAGTGGTTTACAGGAGTGAGATATCAAATAGATACGTCAATATATGAAATATAAAGAAAACAGGTAATTGGAAACGGGATTATCTTCCAACTCCGTCGCCTCTGGAAGAGTATTTTACCATAAGACCCATTTTTCAGATTCCATAATAAAGAAATATCTTGTGTTATCTGCTGCTAAAATACCAAACCGAGTTTTGGGTTGCAAGATCTCGGTCATTAATGCAATTGATTTATTCCAGTTATGTTTCACCGGAAAATCAAATCCAGTCTCGTCGCTTTTGAAAGAAATTTACGGCGTAGTTTTTGCAATGGGAAGAGTGGTTTACAGATGCAAAATATAAATGAGATATGTGAATATATGTGGCATAAAAAACAAGTCGCTGCAAAATAGTGCATCCTCCGAATTCGTAGATTATAATCGAGTATTTTACAATAAGACCCAATTTTTGATCCCAAGAGAAGTACTAATTTGCATAATCTGCCGATAAATGGCCAAACCAATTTTCGGGTACAAATTCCGGTTAACCTCTGCAATCGTAGATTTATTGCTATAATAAAATGGGAGTTTTGGTACATAGAGTACGTAGAAATAATGGAATTATGAATTTACCTAGGTCATCTAACATTCCAAGTTGTTATAATAATAAAGGTATAGAACAAATGAATCAAGGGTGACTTCGTCAGACAAGATGTGACAACCACATTAAAGTTCACATTAAATCTATTAGAGAAATTTCAATCTGATAGCTTTACTGAAGATGTTAGGCATATATTAAAAACACCAGCGTATTATGCTAGATTCGACCAGATAAATAAGATTAGAGAGATAGATTGTCGTACAGATAGATTCAAAATGGCATTTTTCCCCCGTACTATAAGAGAACAGAATAGGCAGCATAGGAAAGGGATAGGTAGGAGGAGTAATCTGTAGTGCGTGATGCATATCTTACCATTAAATACTGTAGACACTAACAATCAAGTTGCATGAGACAATATAGTTGCTAGTTTGCATGTTAGTAGTGCATGCCTGGTGATCTTCACCCCCTGCCACACACCCTCGCGGTGGCTTGCAGGGTATTGTGTAGATGTAGATGTAGATGCACATCAAAGGAGAAGTGCAGTTTCACTCTGTAGGTGAGAGGAGCGATCGATCCACAACTCGTCACATTCGCTGCCAAGAGAGAGCCGGTCACGGAAACTGAGACTCAATTCCCGGGGAACTCGGCAGAGGGCACCGTGAGTTGTATTAATAATTTTAAGAAATTAAACGACGGGGGATGTAAAGTGCGCCTTTCACCTTATGGAAAAGTTTATGGCCCTACCGCGGCGTCGAGGGAGCTGACTGAAGACGAAGACCCCCCCCCCCCCTTTTCCCTTTTCTTCAACAACTGCACTTCTTAACAATCAGAAAAAGGGAAGAGGTGGGCCTGGGTTGGAAGCATAGCGAGGCGGCGGAGAAAAAGATGAGGAAAAATGAATGCGGAGCGAAGGCCGAATTTCGATTTCCGCCTTGACGTGCATCTTCTTCCGAGGGGCACAAGGATGCTCGCAGACAGCCGCGCTGACGTTCACTTCACGGGAAGGAGGGAGATATAAATGGAATCCGTTCTGGAATGGAACGCATCGCGGGTCTTTCCCCGCGGAAGGGGAGAAGAGGAAATCCAGTCCCGCCCACCGTTGCGATGCCAGCGCCGCCCCACGCGAGCACGAGGGAGTTGGAAGGATCAAGGCAGCTCAGCGGGGGAGAAAGATTGCTTCCCTCTTCACCCGATCACTTACAACACCCGTATGCATACACATCTGCGAAGGAAGTAAAAAAATTGGGAGGGAAAAATAGGGAGTCGTACCAGGGATAGGGGCCTTGAGAGAAAAACTGAATAAAATGCATGTGATATTCCACATATTTATGTGGCTGGGGATCGGATTGGCTCGTTATCACTACGGATGAGTAAGCATATCTGTGCCGTCTCACGGATATTTTTGACGCTGTTTCCCCGAATAATTAAAAACTTTGATCTCCGACACCGTTCGACCAAAACCCTCACGGATGGGTCCAAGCTTCTCTTATTTGTTCTCACCACCCTTCCTGAAAGGCATGAATTCTCCCAAAATCTTCAAGTCGATTCACGATTCACTCTGAGATCTATCCAATGTGACTGAGGGAGTTCATCGGGGGAAGGGATTGGGGATTGTGGGTGGGTTGGGTGGTGCGCAGTTCCCCAGCTAGGCGACGAAAGGCATTCGTGAGCTCCTGAGGGAAGTTGGGGAGCGAAAAGGGAGGGAATTTGATTTGGGATGGGAGCTGTTGGGGGAGTGAGGA
This sequence comes from Platycnemis pennipes, assembly GCA_933228895.1. Lineage (NCBI taxonomy): Eukaryota > Metazoa > Arthropoda > Insecta > Odonata > Platycnemididae > Platycnemis > Platycnemis pennipes. The sequence continues at coordinate 98,484,014 of OW121846.1, read as the reverse complement.
AAAGAGAACGACGGCTCTCATGCCTCGCCTCCAACGGACACCTAAGTTTTCGAAAATTGAGGACATGCCAACCGGTCACCCACTGGGAAACAAACGGTCAAAGGTTAGGCTTTGCAGATCGGCACGTCTGGGTCTTAGCTACGGGGCAAGTGAGGAAGGGGGCGTCAAACACAGTCCAATCGTCGGGTTTTATGGTTTTCCACGTCGGGGACGATTCCTCATTTATGGCGGTGGCCAATGCCCCGTTTCCACTACTAGCGTATGTACACGCGTACCAACCAGCGATAGATTTCCGCAACTTTCGTAAAACTCAATGCTGCCCTCACTTGGCTGCTGACTGATCAAGTTGCTGGTACAAATAGTTTACAAAAACATTCAGAACTCCAGCACATTCTTCATGTCTTCGCCAATAAAAAAAATATAAGTCACTCATTCTCACTCCTTCATCAATATACAGCCGACAAAAATCCATATTGTTTAATTGTGTAGAATATCGTGATTCGTCTTTCCAAGTTTACACCCCGCCGCCAGCACCTAACCAGTGAAAAATGGCATAGTTTCACTATGAATTACGATGGTAATTACGTACATTCGCACGGCATTTTTCGGTAACGCGCGTATGGACGCGCGCAGATACACTAGTAGTTAAAACGGGGCAGAAGTTGGGTTTTATCACGGAAAAAAATTGTACAAATGCTACAGATGTCCCGATAGCTGTGCAATCGACGTAGCCAAATGGATACTAGCCATTTAAAGGTAACACTGCATGTTCAAGTCTAAACAACATACATTTCAATCCTTTATTTACTAAACTACTATAGCGTTACCTTATAGCTTAAAACATTAAGGTTTAAGGTGCGAGAGATATGAGTAAATAATTAGACATTTTTTGTAGATGCAGATTTATGCATTTAACTGTCACAAATATACAACTTTTTTCGATCGTTCTTGCATAAGTTCCGACATTCATATTCATTAGGCGGGATTCAGATTCACAAGTTAAGAGAGACTAGGTTATCGTTACCAGGCAACGGTGGGATGAGCCATCAACAAAGAGCACATAAACGAGCGATTGCAAATTAGGTTAGGGAGACTTATTTTAGAAATACCTAAGCCTTAACAAAAATAATCAATTGAGTTGGGAATACATTTTTTTCCGTAGAAATATTGCTTACACCCACCAATGCCGAGCCGATGGCTATTACCTACCACCTTACCATTGTGTGTTGTTACAGTTCAGCCTGTCCTTTCCTAATAGACAAGTCCTTTTCTAAATGACCTCGGCGGCACCGTAGAAATTCATCCTTCCGAAACAAAATTTCTCCCTGTTCCTTGGGTTACAACGGGCTGCATTTTGCCGTATGACGAACTTTGACGAAAAATTGTTCCACGACTGAACAGAGACTACCGAAGGAAACGGAACCCCTAATAACAGTCGTGGGGTAGTAAATCCTGCGGATATATTCCTTCAGACTTACATGCTTCAAAGAAAACATCCCATAATTATTTACGGAAATGCCCAAGTAGCAACAGAAGCCTGAACAGATGAGTTGTTCTTTTTTGGAATTCGGCCATTTGATACATTTCAAACCATATTTTTATTTTTTATTTACCTTTACTTCTTATTTTTAGGGCTTATGGCGTATTTTCACTGATTTATAAATTTGAGCTGCCAGATAAAGTAGCAGCGGTGCAGAAGAAGCCGATTCAAACCAAGTCAAGATTTACTGATGAATAAATAGTTAAAATGAGACCCATTATGCTTTTTTCAACGAGTGAAGAAATGGATGGTAATGTATATCATATCCATATAGCAATGCTGTAGCTATATACTATATTCTGTGCGGCATTTACTCAACGGTTTTGCTTTTACCACAATGTATCAGATAATAGCACGATCTACGTGATATGATGATAGTTCCTTTTTGTATGAACACAGACTGATTGCATATTTTAAATGGTAAATCTCCTAAAAAAATGAAAAATAACTTCACGATTAGCGTCTACTTAACTTAAAATTGGTGGCAATTTTTCAAGGTGAGTCCATGCCAATAAATCGAATGTCAACGATGTCTTTAAATCCTAACTTACCACAACTCGTAATAAGAATTTCATTGCGTAGAACATTATTAAAGCATAAAGGTAATTCTGTACTTCAAGAACTCATGCAGTTGCATAATATAAACAATAAATTTATTTTATTGCATTAAAAAATTAAGTAACTTCTTTCATACAGTTAGTTGCATCAATAATGCAAATTATATAATTGATCGAGTGGAAATCGATATGTGAATACGACTCTTTAACAGAAGTGACTGAACCATGGGGAGGCTCCATGCAACAAGGACTCATACCGGAATGTAACAGCCATAATCACGGTTATATAATATTGCATGCTTGGTTATTGGTTAGAAAGGCTTACCCTACTGTTTTGCCAAAGGCTCATCAATACCGTTCAGTATTTATAATTCATGAGATCCGTATAAGTACACATCTGGTTTGCTCCTTGTAAACTTCCCCGTACATACCTACGACTTATTTTTACGTAGTCCGCGTGATGCATTCATGAGTATATGCTTCTGCATCCGTAAATGAAAGAATAGGTACATGGAAAGATTTTGAAAAAGTAACTGCTTCTGCAAAGAAACTGGGTCTAGCTCACCTTGATGATATGTTCTTGATAGCATGAGCTAAATTGTTATCAGATTAATTGGCATTATCAGAAAGGCTCCGCTGATGAATCTCCATTATGCTTCAAAAACATTTCTGCTGGCGGCAGAAGAACCATGATTGTTTCCGCTGCGTCATGGGTTCAATTAATGTTTTATGCGTCCCAAGAACTCGCTCAGTAATTGGTTCAATATGCACTCATTAGTCACGCGGCTCATCAATTCCACCTACTGAATATCACATATGAACGTCGGCATTTTCTTCGTGCTATATATATGGTATATAAATTTTGCACCATTGAAGTGGATTATAATTTTGGATTTATTCACTCTGGCTGCAAACCCGTGGAGTCATTCTGATAGTGAAACGGCCTAAATAATGAGGCTTGCACATGATTCAAGGACTCTCACTCTCGGAATGTGGATTTTCATACTGAATATTTTCTTTACTCAAGTGCCAACGCCTCAGTAATTTTTAATGTTTTTGTTTTAATTTCTATTTTGTTACCATAAGATGATTGCAACCAAATACATTAACTAGTGTACATGCTAATAAATTCCTTGGACGTAATTTTATATAACGGAAGTAGGATATATTTAATTCATGTGATGTGTATAAGTACACATCTGGTTTGCTCTCAAGACTAAGTAATTCAAAATATTTATTGGAATAGTACTCACTGGTTCGACGGTCATTCTTACACAGAGTATATACCACTTTCTTTTACGTCGTCCGCGTGATGCATACTAGAGTATCTGCTTCTACATCCGTAAAGGAAAAAATAGGTACATGGGATGATTTTGAAAACGTTTCAGTGTCTTTTGTCATCTGAAACATGGCACTATATTATTAAAAGCAGTAAAATAATACCAAAAATACAAGCTATTGACCACTTGGCAATAAAATATCTTAATAATATACCGATAATAAAATATCAATATTGGAAAAAATTAAAGTGTCAATGAACAAATGCCAAATTTCCAGAAGAGTCATGAGTTGAAGGTCCTAAGTTATTCTGTATGCACAACCGTGAAATTCGTTCTCGGCATAAACGGTAAATGGAGCGAAAAAAGAGGCTTAATTTTAGTGTTTTATGTTTATCGTTAAATTAATAAAAAATGATACTGAATATTCCACTTTCTCATTAGCAACAACAAGGAACTACTCAGTATACATGGCGCTGTTAAGTAATACCGAGTATTTCAAAGAGAACACTACTGAAATACTTAGCCATAATTTAAAATAGGGTAAAGTAAGCATAAACTAATTAGTTTTATATTTCATAGCCTTTTGATAACATGGATTGGAATTCGGAAAGGAATTGGAACAATCTGCAATGAACGAAGAATTGTCTAGAATTTATATAAAAACCAAGTAACTTCAATTTACTCAGGACCCAGCTGCAGGGAAGGAAAATAAAAGAGTGGGACAAGGTTGTGCACTGTCTCCCTTTATATTCAAGTTTTTCACCGAAAAAGCCATTAATGAAATCAAAGAGAAGGCAACTGCAGTTAATATCAACGGGGAAAAAAAGGTCTTTCTGCTATTCACCGATGACATAAGAGTTATAGAAGGGACAGGGAAGGATACGAAGAAGATTTTAGTAACCATGGACAGGACAATAGCCAGATATCAGCTGAAGATCACTAAGAAGAAAACAAAGATAGTAGTTTGCAGAAGAGGAGAATTGGCTTAAACCTACGTTAAAGGAAAGCAAAAACTTGAGGGGATGAAAGATTACTGCTATCTGGGAAGTCGAGTAACCAGTGATGGACGAAGCAAGATAGAATTACTGAGTTGAACAGCCTAGGCGTAAAGGGCATTCTACCAAAAGAAGAATCCACTTACAGCTGGAAACAATAGCGTAGAGGTAAGGAAACAATCGATAAGAACTTAGATATGGAGCATATTTCTTTATTGCAGTCAGGCATGGACGATAATAGCAGCAGAGTAGACATTGGTGGAAGAAATCAAAATATAGCACTACAGAAGAATGATCGAGATTAAATTGACCGAATGAGTAACAAGGAAGTTCTTAGAAGAGTGGGATGAAAGAGAAGTCTCTGAAAACCCCAAGAAAAAGACGAGACAACTTAATCGGCCACACCATTGGACATGGTGGCCTGATGAGGACAACCGTTGAAGGACAGGTCGATTGGAAAAATAGCAGAGGTAGAACTTTTGAGACATATAGAACATGTCATAAGAGATGCGAAAGAGAAGAAACACATAAATATGAAAAGATTAGCCAGTGGGAAAACTGAATGGAGAGCTTCGTAGAACCTATATCAGAATTGCTCACTTATGATGACTTCATAGTCGTTTACCTATTCCACACTACCATTCACCCTAACGTCGTCTTGAAAGACTCGGAAGAAAGAAGGAAGAAAAGAAAGAAAGGGTGTAGAGATTTTGCGGCATTCAGGCCTCTCAAATTGAAAAAAAATAATATTGTGGCTGATTGTGCAATAGTTAGATAAATGCACGATGATACTCTCACGGTTTTGAATTCTTAAAAGATTATAATACCGAAAAGTTACTCTGAATAAGGTTTATATTCATTAGAGAGTAATTTTAGATTAATATATTTGACTAAGAAAACAAATGTGATATTACTCCTGCACAGATATCACTATGACATAGTAGTTACAGTGCACGAGCTAATCATTTTATCGCCAACTGTGCGACTTGAAGTCAACAATAATACACGAAAACTTTGTACCTGATTTTCACATGTTAAAATTTCTTATATTTACAGGGAGTACAACGCAGTTTTATTGACGTTTGGTCTAACACAGTGAAATTAATAAACATAATACCAAAGCTATACTCTCCTAATAATATAATTATTTCAGATTCTGTGCAGAGATAGAAGATACTTTTCGTGGTAGGGCAAATTATCAGGCACAAGAAAAAACGGATTTATCAGTACTGAAAAATAACACGTAATACTAGAGAGGGTAATGTATGTTGTAAGTGGTATGTTGACGATCATTATAGGTCGTGGCCAAAGTACTAAAACTGAATAATTGTGCATGCATCATCAGCGCTCAGAACTTACCACTAGATCATGACATGCACTTTTAATTTATGGTTGCGCGAGAAGAATTAAAACCAAGAAGGAAATGTATTGCCCCAATACATTCGGTGGCACACTCACAGAGTGGGGAGTGAGGATGGATAAATAAGGTGGTGGATCGTTCCAATGGCGTACGAACCCTATTTTCCGAACAACAGGAAGAGCTCTCACATCGGCAAACGATCGAAGCGACAATGGAGACGATAAGCATGCTTCCGGTGACGAAGGACATACTTCGCATTGAATCTCGATCCGTTAACAACAATGCTCACTTTCCTTAGGACCAGAGTGCCACAGGATCTCCAAGGTAAATGGGAAGAAAAGTCCGGAAAATCGAATCTCATATAGTTAAAGAAAAGGCATACCTGAGATAGGGAACAGGTTTTTATTTCGTGTGTCGAAAAATCACCGACTGGATTAACTTAAACACAATTTTCATGCTCGGACCATTCCAAGAAAGTGTGAATTGCAATTTTTTCAACAAGGAATTTTCAATTTACATTATAAAGGTGCGTGTCAATGTTCTTTCTTATTGTGAAATATTTCCTGCACGGGAGAAGTGCATCATCATCCCATTGTTCTGAGGCTATGTGTTAGGAAGAATGAGGGCGATACAGCCTCCACGGTTAGCCGACCAAAGAAAGAATCAGAATGAATGGCCTCATCAGAATAGTACGTCGTTTCTCGGAATGCAACCAATTCATTCGTACAAAGGGTCTTCTCCATTTTTTATCTCAATATGCCGCCCGGTGCACATTAGGTGACCGTAAGGAAACCGAGGAAATTAAGGGAACCGTAAGGAACGTAAGGAAAATAAGTTTATTCCGATTCAACTCAGTGTAGTAAGTATTAAATTGGTACCTGATATTCCTATCTGGCATTAAAGCTGAAATGGAACTCACTCATGGACACAGTATTATCTAAGCGATGAATTCCATGTACATCTACGTCTACGCAATACCCTGTGAGCCACCACGAGGGTGTGTGGCAGGGGGTGAAGATAACCAAACATGCACTATTGACATGCAACTAGGATATTTAACTGAGAAATTCTAGATGATATGGTCACATGCAGCTAGATGGTTCGTATCTATATAATAAGAGAGGGACTATTGGTTGTTATTTCACGAATCATGTACTACACACTACTCTAACAATATTTCAACTAGCTCTCCTTTGCTACGCTGCCTATTGTTCACTCTTATGGTACACGGGAAAAATGACATTTAAATCTATCGGTACGAAAATCTATCTCTTTAATTTTATTTATCTGATCGAACCCAGCACAACTACAGGAATTTCTAATATATATCTAACGACATCTATGAACAAATCGGTTTCCATTTTACTTAAAAGTGTTAACGTTAATTTTAACCTGCGTTCTGATAGTAATTCTCATTCTAGTTCTTCCATTAAACTCTTATCACTTTTACAATTATCATAACGGCCATTAAAAATCTTGCTGATGTCCTTTGCACATTCTCTAATTCTTTTATCATATATTCCTCGTACGGGTCCCATGTAAATGATTAGTACAATTTATATACATTTTTCTTACTAATATTTTCTACATGTTTTGTGACCTAATCACAGAATGTGTATATTGAAGAAATTGAATGGGCCATTAATCTAATATTAACCACGTGAACACAGTTTTCCTTCATGTCACATGAATGTATGCCAAAGAGACACATGAATATAATTGCAAATTACCCATAGTAATTGGATTTTTCGGGAGAAGAGATATTTAGTACCGTAGAGGTATTTTTAGGATCCAACTGCATTAGATTATTTTAAAGACTCAAGCTGTTTTTAATTTAGAATTTAAATAATTAAATCACGAATAAATTTTACCGTGCTGTTGAAAATAATTATTTTCACAGTGCTGATTTAACGAAACATGAATTACGTCCAAAATCCGTCCGATCGAGCCACAATTTTGAGGGATTCTCTCGGCCAATCGTTTCAGTGAATTGTATCAATTGATCCGTAAAACACATTGTGTGACTTAGGCCGTTGTTATTTACACTATTTAAGGATATAACTTCGTTACAATCTCTTGCCTGAAAGACTGGTTCACTTCATGAGACATTGGATTCACAGCTGTATCCACCAAATCCAGATGGAATCGATAGGCAGCGGAAAGGGAGAATCGATTTTTGCCTTTGGAGAGTTTAATAATGAAAAATTATTCCGAGTATCTCATGGCCTAAAGGTTGTGATATTCTATAGTCACCTCACTGGCAAATCGATGCAATTTAATTCCATGGAACATTTAATGGTCAACCAGAAGTCTACATGTAGTACTCCTGAGGAGAAGAGGCTATTTAGAGTTATACCCGGACCCTAATTAATATCATTAATTCTTTATTTACGTGGAGAATGAAAATGAACTCAATATTCGGAATTTTATATCACCATTAGTTGCCCACAGAATTTGGTGTATATTATGACTTTCTGGGTGTGTAAAACTCACTTCCACAGCTAAGTCATTAGGTTAAAAGAATTTGTAACACTTTATTTACCTTTTCATATGCTGAGATATGACCTGCTGTTTGCTATCCTCCCTCTACCATAGGCAGTGCTCAAAACCATTCAAAATAATTTCCCTGTCTTTTTCCTTTCTCGCAGAATTACTCCTTTTTACAGCATTGTCTGGAAATCAAAGCGCATTTAAGCTCCCTTTTCAATATGTAGTTATGACTCAACAGAGGGGATTGGGTTGGTGTGGTGGCTAGAGTACTGGCCTCCCATCCCGAGGGCCCGGATTCCCGGCAGTGGAAAAACGGCCCCCACTTGGAGTGCCTAGTGGAAGGCATTTCAAGTTCAGTACTCCGTCCGCCGGATGGGACGTTAAGCCGTGGTCCCCTTGGCGCCTTTCGTTAAGAGTAAGCTTATGCCGAATCTAGGTTTCTCTCCACCATTTCTCCGTTTCCTGAAAACTCCTACCATTACCCGATTACCCACCTATCCAAAATGGCGCAAATGACCTCAGCTGTCGGTCGCCTCCCCTGAATAACCAACCAATCAACGACTATTTAGAAATCCCTCCAACAATCCACTCTCTTTCGTGGCTTCTGTACTCTATTTTCCTTAGCATAACAGCTGAACAGAGGGCAAAGACAGAATTCATTTTGGGAAGAACTTGTTTTGAAGTCCTACGACCAGGCTACTTTGTACCGGGATCTGCCAAAATAATACGTGCGGCCTGGGTTGTTCCCACGCCACAAGAAATGAGATTGCGTGACTCATACATTTATCAAATTTTACCCACCCGACGAATTCTCATGTTTTTTCCGCGATTCCCTTTTCAAATACGTATATAGTAAATAGGCATTTTCTTTCGTTTTCCTTTTCTCCTAAAAATAGGCCACCTTTCTGGGAATTCGAAGTTTCCATTATTTTGGCCAAAAACAATCAAAGAAAGAATTAGTTCCGATCGGGTGAGAAATGTATATCCAAGTCATATTTTTTATGAGCTTCCATTTAGGAACACATGCACGTGGAGTATTCGCGACGTGCTCTTTAATAATTTTTAATTCCAGCTGCTGAATATTGTCCTATACACAGATCCCATACATCAACTCTTCAAGAACATAATGGGGCTTGAAGAAAGTACCATTTCTGTTAATGCTGAATATGCAATTGATTGTTTTATTTATTCATCATGAATTTCAATTAAATAACCAATGATGTGTTACTCGTTGTGAATTGTTTTTTTTTTGGGATGTGATATCGGACGGGATAATCTCGTACGAGTTGCAGTCCTTGTGCCTACGGGAGGCCGAGTGAGGCGTACAAAGTTTCAATTCGGAATACAGAAGACCGGGGGGCGCGTAATGCTTTTCTTAAATATATATGCCGTCCTTATCAAGAACCATCATGCATCAGAATCGAATAATTCATGAAAAACTGGCCTATTCAGCAAGACACGTGTCCTCTTTCGGCAGACATTAGGGTTGCAATACTCCAGGATATTTTTCTAGGATTTAAAGCATATCACCACAGGCTTTAAACGGTGGGTCCACGTGAAATAGATTTGGTTGTTGACTCTAGGTCCGCCTCATCCGGCCACCCTCAGGGCATCGGGAATTAAATGTTGGGTGCATCATGGCATGAGCATCAAGATCACCATCCTACCGGGCCCTGTAACTTGGGATTCGGGCGCACACCCCCTCCGAAAGGAAAACTGAATATGTTGAGCTGAGGACGCAAGGTGGATGGCAGTGGTACCAACAATTTAAGTCCCCCATTTGCCCCGACCCAACTCGCCGGCCATTGATCGGCAGAAATCACTCCAGCATCGTCATAATGTCGTCGCCATTCATGGCGGACACTTGCCTGCTCTTTCTGACGGCCCCTTTTTCGTGTGAACCCAAAGTGCGGTACGGATGAGATGTGGAAACGGGACGATTTCTATCCTCGGAGCCGGGAATTACTTCCCCGTTTCCCATAAAAAAGGTAGGACTGTGTGGATAGTCTTTGAGGGCAGCTGTTGTTGGTTTTCACGTCTTGGAATGCTTTTTTCCTGCCTTATTGCAAGAGGGGTTTAGTGGGGATCGTTGCCTCTCTACCACCTGGGGCTTGCTTGCTTTTCACCGCCTGAAAACCTCACCCTGTCACACTGAACCTCTCCACTCGACATCCCTAGCGGTGAGAGAGGCTCCCTTACAGCTGCCCGTGCCTCCAACCCTCTGCACAATGCTCCGAAAGAGACGGGTAAGCTTACAAAGTTAATCCATGACGAAGCGAGGAGGTGTGGATGAGCCAGGGTTGCACATCCGGCGAGCGAGGTACCCTCGTAGCCACGGTCCGAGACCATGATGAAGATGTCCGACCTCTGGTGACCGGGAGAGGAAATGTCTTTTTTTTGGTGGAGGGGCACCTAGCGTGTCCAACGGATTCCTAGAATTTCCTCGGGAGCGCTCAATAATTGCGGGCAGCCCTTCACTATTCTTACCGGGGATACTTAAGGTCTGGGAGGAAGACTACCACGTGTGGTACCTACGGATGCTGGTCCCTTCATGGGACCTTACCATAAATTCCCGCTGTGATCTCAATTGCAAACAAACTGAAATTCACCCGGTGGCGGTGACTGACGCGGCTAATTGAGCACCATAAAAATGAAGCATTTCCCTTAAAAAAGGAGAATTTTACGCTCGGGTAATTCAAATGTGTCACTACTTCCGGTGCTCTTGGGCTCAGTAGTTCTGTCAAAGCTCAGTCTACGAAGAAAAACCAGAGTTTTGTTCACTGACGTTTTATTTCCAGTGGATTAGAGTTGACGCAGTCGATTGCAGCATTTAAACCGCAAGCTACACGTGAAGATAGTATCTGGCCACGAACACAAATGCAATCTCCATATACCTAAGGTGAAATCAAACTGAATATATAGTGAGATGAAATCTTATGTGTCGAAGTGGCTATGTTAATAAATTATGTGGAAGAAAATAATGTTTATTTTTCATTTAGATCCTGTTGCTATTGATGGGAATGACAATCTGAATGATACGTCATACTTCGACCAAATGGTAATATGCATCGGAAAAAAGAACGTGGTACCTTTTGTGTATTTGGAAAAAAACTATGCGCAATCTGTTATTACTTCTCTCCTTTTATAATATTGCGCAATTATTTACTCACATAGATTGATCCTTTCGGTGATTCCCTCAATATCACCAAAATGAATCTGATTTTTTTTCTGTGGCTCATTTAATAAAAATTGGATAATTTCGAAACTTTAGCAATGTTTAATTATAAATAAAGATTAATTGAGTTCTCCTTATGTTTTGGTCATTCCGGGCCTGTGTTTCGTGGGAAAACTGTTAATTTGTCTGCAAGGCGTTTCTTGAAGACGGTGACGATTGACAAATTGCCTCTCAAAACATCGGCCATGAATGACCTAACGAGGTGTGGAAACACGGATGCATCTTTTTCGTTATCGCAATCTTTACCGTTAACGCTTACCTCTTTAGTAGTGTAGGGTTAACAATAATTGTCTATAAAATTCGCTCCACTGATTGTGATAAGCGATTTGAAGTGCTGTGCGAAAAATGAAGAATGGATCTCACGTTCTCTCTGACATAAGTTAAATCAAAAAATAGCGATAACGCTAGCGCACGTTTTAAGAGGATCTATGATCGAGGCCTTGGTGGAGACTTAAAAAACCTTCGCACAGATAATACGTCGGAAATACACCAAATCTAAGTTTTAATGCTCTCTCTCACCAAAATCCAAAGCATCAGAAACTTATTACTATTATAGTCGGATAATATAGGACGGTGCCAGGCACGTAGCCAGGAGGGGGGGGGGGGGGGGGTTCTGGTGCTTCAGCCCCCCCCCCCCCAGAAATTTACCCAGTAAATTTGTTGTTCTTATTTTAGCCGAATAATAAGCAGTGAAAAGAGATAAATATGGGTACTGTTAAAGTAAATACCAAACACTGAAAATTATGGGAAGAGATTTGTAACATAGTTGGCACCGAATGGGCAAGGCTGATTTGTTTCAAGTTACGCAAGACTTAGCCCCCCCAAAGCAAATTTCTGGCTACGTGCCTGGACGGTGCACTAGAGGAGAAACACGAACTAACTCTAATGAAATATGCTGGTATTCCAAAATGCTCAATCACAGCTTGGAGAGGCACAAATCAATCTGCCTGTGGCTCATATTATAATTTTTTGCCAGCAAGATTTGGTAGAACTGTAGGTATGTTTCTGCATGGGGCACGCAACCATATCTATGAAAAACTGTGCATCACCATAATAGTGACTGGTAACTTTGTGGCACGCGTAATGAGTGTAGGTACATAATAATTGATTCGCATTTCAATTGCAAGATTCATCTCGATTTCATCACCGATCTGGTGAAAATATTAGCTAATATATCCGTTAAGGGCAGGCTTTGCGTACGGTTGAGATTGGAAAGAGATAGATATATTAATGTTAATTACCAAAATATATATTTTTACGTGGGTTGGATATCCATGCTGTGGAACAAGAGTATTGATTCATTTAATTTAGTTTATAAATTGATAGATGTATCGATAACGGTTGAATAACGCATGAATGCACAGGAAACCCTTTTTAAAGCGGTAAAGTGTGGCCTAACGTAAAGGAAATTATACCATTAGAACATTTTCATGAGCTTTAATAATATTTGACTATCTACGGATATAAATTGTTACCTACAATTTTTCATGTATTTATGAAAAAAGTCATTGATAAAATTTAAGAGTAGGCTTCAGGAATAGATGACCATTGGGGAGACATTATCATGTTGCGAATTTATCGCAGGGAGAAAATCCGTTTTCTACTCTCTCCTCTTTGCAAAACCTATCTGTCATGCTTTCTAATTTCATGACTCTGACTGAAAGAATGCTATGATATGTGGATGGATGTTGCATTTGTAGTCTATACAGATATGCGAGCTGTTTAGCAAATTTTATATCAAAAGATCACCTTGACTTTTATCGTTCACTAATTTGAAGATGGTATGAGCATTGATCATGGTTAAACCTAAGATGCTACTGTTAATCAGAATTGGCCGTCTGCGATACGCTGCTCACACATTGTCCAATCGAGGTATTGATTGATAACGTCTTAACCACACATCTCGTTTCATAGTAGAGGTGCACTGTTGCTAGATGTTCTTTTAACCTTGCAAAATCAATGAAATAAGCTGAATGGTCAGAGATGAGAACTAAAATGTAATTATTAGGCTTCCCTTGGTATGTAAGCACTCAATTTATAGTCACTTTACCTTACCGTAACGAAGTAGTACATTACAAGAGTGTAATACTGTGGAGTGGGTATTTGGAATTATTTAGTGATGTAGGCACTTTCTTTTCTGGTGTTATTAGGGTACCAACAAAACTTATATTTTATTTTTTTTTATTCGTCAGCTATTTTAAGAAAAGTGATGGAATTATCGGTAGTAATGATTTGCCTCTTAACTCAGCATGCAATTGCCAATTTTAGCACGGTATATCTTCTAGCCTTAATTGGAAAATAGCATGACCAAACACTATTATTTTCAATTTTCACTTTAATTTTTATAATGATTTGAAAATAATGTTGGTGATAAGTAACCATAAAATATTAAGATGAGACTATACATGGATATTACCTCACGCGTACGATTGATATTTCCGTTATCGTTCTGTAAATAGATAACGGAAAACCACGCATCGTAATGGCAACTCCATTGTTGGAAAAGTATGAGTTCTTTCAGTTGTTGAAACATGTTACTAAAAGCAGCGACGTTGGAAGTGGGGGGCAGGAGGGGCATTCGGCCCCCCAGAATTTGCCCCGGGCCTTCAAGAAATGAGTCTTCATTAATAAAAATTAAATTTCATTTGTTTCCAGCTTGCCTTTTCCCTTTTGACGCGTATTATACCACTTTCAAATGCACTTTTAGCGGAATTATAGTCTCACCCCCCTCCTATCCTCAAAAAAATGCAGGCCCTTTTCATGGGAGCCGGGCCCTTTTCTTAAGAGGCTTTTGCTTGAGGCTTTTGCATCGTTGTTGTGTTGGTATCCTCATGGTTATCGGGCAATGCTTCGTCGGTGTAGCTTCACAATTACGTTTCGCGGCCAATGCAGGCTATATCTTCAGATCAGCTCTGAATGATATGTAGATGTGGTCTTCATTGGCAACGTAACGTCATCGTGAAGCTACACAGACGCAGCATTACCCGAAAACCATGGATATACCACAATCACTCAGATCTTCAATTTTAAACAATTTAGGCATGCACCATATACAAGGAGCTATACTTTAATATATAAGATTTTTTAGAGGTCAGTTTTTTCTTTGGAAAAGCCTATGCCCCATAAAAAGTCCCAAGGTGGTTTAAAAGTTAAAAAATGTACCATCCAACGATATTAGTAAGAACCAAAAAAAAGGTGATGGTTTCTTAATTTACCAAGTAAGAAGCGGTGTAATATCATCCCCATAAACCGTGAAAGAACATTTTATGAAGTAAACTCACCTAATATTAAAAATGAAAAAATACGTTTATTATTGATAAAATTGATAAAATGGATTGTTTGAATTTGAAGTGGATACAATACCAACTTTTCTTAAGGGCCCACAATATTGAAAGTTCATCATTATTTTTATTTTTCACGAAAATAATGGACCAAGCCTGGGTATGTTAACCTTTCAGAAGTACAATTCCAGAAATAATAACGTTTTTAAAAAGCATGAAAGTATTCTAGTGCATACAGTCGTAAAACGTTTTAAAATATGAGAATTTTGGTCAAAAACTTGCCCCCTTTACGACACATCCTTTTTCTAACATTCAAATCAATAACTCGGGGTTTTTGGTAATGACAATTGGGATGCATTTAATTCACGATTTAAGATGTACCCGATTCATTACGATCAAAAGCAAAGTGAGATTTATCGTCTCCAAGTAGAGGTCAAACTTATCCTTTAACGCATGCTCTCTCTGGAAGTGCAACCTCGACTTCCATGCCGTGTGCACGACAAACAGTAGAGAGGGACGGTCGTGACCGCTAAATATACATTCTGTGTCTTTGCAGCCGTCATTAAGTGAGCGGCGAAATCAAAGGATGAAAAGGGACAGTCCTTAACCGCAGCATGTTGCAAACTACGACAGAGATGACTCTGGGGCAGCCATGCATCCCGTAGTCTGGCGTCCCAAAGCAGTGCACAGCAGTGGGTGCATCACGCAAACCAGGTGGCTAAAGAAAAGCTAATTCTGTGCTCGCGTAAATGAATTATGGGTACGTGTTCACGTGCAAACTTTGTTGGAAGAAAAACATTTTTGCATGCACGTATATATTCGTAGAAAGAAAAACATGCATATCAAAGTGTTAAAAATTAGGTGAGTTCAAATCCACATGCATTGTCCCCTGCGAGACTTCACAAGAGTGGGTGGAAGGCGATTTGAAGTAGGTGACAAGTTAAAATAATCAATCCAAGAATAAATTAGAATGAAATAAGAGATGTGATCTCCTCGTTTGTTTTAAAATATTTTTTTATTTTTGTCAGTTGCGTGGATATTTCTGCTCAATACTCTCTTATTTTGTCGCTTCTTCAATTTTGTTTGTACTTTTCGGGAATAGAAATGTACCTTGGATGTAATCTCGTAAAAATATGAATTTATTGTTTGATCTAAACTGCCATGAAATCAGTTTTCAGTTTCCCAAAGAAGTCCATATAATATCGAGTATCCCTGTACCATAACACTTTTCCAGGGTTATCCCACTTTCTTCTCTAACTCATTTCCCACGTAGGACCTTAATAAATTGACAAAATTATATAGTTGGACATTAAAAATATTAGTCTGTTAATACTCTTTCGATGAAGAGTGTTGGAGCTTCTATATTGTACAAAATTCCCTACCATACCTGTAAAAAATGAAATGAAAATGAAGCAAATAAATTAAAAGTTAGACACACTAAACTAATTTAAATTGAAAATAGGATTCTTAAGACACTCATTATTTATCAAGGCTCAAAAATCTAAAGATTTTTTGTAGGAGGTAATGGTAAGTGACATGGAAGGAGAACATACGAAAAACATTGCATGGTCAAGAAGTATAACGCTGAATACTATCTGTAACAACTTTTTGCCACCCGAGTTTGAAGGCCAATATCTCAAATATAGTTCATGCAATTTTTAAATAAAGCAAAATACAATAAGTTTTTTATGCTATCATGGTATCTTAACAATATTACAGTTTTTACTCATTTCAGTGTTTAAGAAAGGGCTATTAGTGCTTTGGGTACCGGATATATGCATTGAATTTCGCACTCCGTAATAACAACACGGATCGAGATATTAAAATTTTCTGTTCACTCGCTGTAGCTAAAGGCTTCTTTAAACGTCATACGAAGTTTAATACTGTGCAACTTATTAGATTTTTTTAACTGATGAAATTGTCAGAAAGTTGTTATTTTCTGTTCCGCTCGTCTCCAACTATCGCCGTTTGGACATTTTTCATTATGTCAAGTTCTTCAGTAGGAATCCAGTTCTAAGAATTTGATATAATAAGTTGTTCATGATATATCAATATATGCACGTTTAATTCCGGGCACAAGTGCACTTGCCTGCCCAGAGCATGCCTAAAAGACAAAGGGCGCCCTGTACGCTGCTGTTCGGTTAGATGATGGTCCTTAAGACACGCGAGGATTTGTGCACTGTAAAAATTTACTAGCAGGGAAAAGCCAGCTCACTTATCGCTGGGATTGAATTACTAGGACTCAACGTACATGAGAGAAAGGGTCGTTTTTGAGAGGGCAAGTCAGCAACCATTCAAGTAGGTAATTGTACGTTCCTTTAACAGCGTTTTCAAAGAAAAAGAAATAATTATTTTGAATTGTACAACGACTTACGACAGCATTTTTACCAAGTAAAAATTAAGCTGATCTGAGTAAAAGTTTTGGTATCTCAAAAATAGTATCTTTGAATGGCTCCCATAGTGCTGTTATACGGAAATTGGTGGACTCAATAGCGGAAAAATCCCTCCACTCTTAAGGATAAGAGTGATGTTTCTACAGTCCTAGACTTTAAGCTCGTTTTTCATTCATTTCCATATAGATCTTGCATATTTTGTGAAGGAGCCAACTTCATTGGATAGTCACAAAACGATTGAGTATAATTGAAGAAAACAGAAAACGTCTTCCTTGTTTTTCTTTAATGAGAATAAAGTTGAACTTACTTCCCGGAACATAAAAATACCGGACTCTACATCCGTCTCCAGGGAGAAAATCGGTTAAAATAACCAACTTAAAATGTTTATCATAGAAAGTTGGGAAATAAAAACATTCTTTAATTTAGTAAACTGGGAAGTTTTTAAATCACATGAGTTATTGTATAAATAAAGGCCTTCAAACTCGAGTGACAGAACTATCCAACGGGTAGTATTGCTACATGCATGAGTACCGTAACTTTATATGCCCTTTGCATTCTTTATCGCCTCTTATTTTGAAGTAAGTAAGAAGGAACAATTTCTTCCAAATACTGGCCAAAATAATGTAATTGTATCATTAATTATCACCTTGTAGCCTTTTAAAAATTCCCATAAAAATATTCTTTTACTCTGTCTAATTTGTTACAGAGTGGACTTGTTTATATCAATGGCATTTGTTTTGTAGACACCGTTCTAATGAATTTTCAACAATATTTATAAGTACCATAAAAACCATCATTCTGCCAAAAGATATTTATCCATCAAATTTATAATTCATTCAATTTACCATATTATTAAAAGCAGAGTTTTTACAATCATAAAATTCTTCACCATGACAGGTGGAAAACGCTTAAAAAACAACATTTCTGAAATTGGTATGCTAATACAGGTCTACTATTCCCAATTAGACTCAATCATGTAACCAAGGAAGACTCTATCGATATGAAAATAACTATATATTCATATTGATATTAATAACTAATTGTCCTGTTTCAAACCAGTAGTGGGAAACATTAAACGTGTTTAGGTAAACAAAATAGTATTCAATATTTGATAGCCATTGAAAGTAGCAAAAAGGTACTTGCTTTTATATGAACGATATGGAAGCAAGTAGAAACGTGAAATACTTGGTCAGTTAAAAGAAGCCAATTTGATAAAAAATACCCAATGAAATCTTACAAAGCCATGGAAGAGTATAAATTTACCCTAGCCTGGTAAGGTGTCATGCTCCAAGAAACAAAAGTGTGTAATTTCTTTAGAGCATTATTAGGCGAGTACAACATTGCGAAACGGTAAATTTCTCCACATTAGCAGGGGATCTGATATTGAGTAACATACTAGCCGTTGAGATAAAATATTTTGATTTCACATTATTGTGACCAGCGCTGGTTTTATAGTATATTTAATTTCTACCGAAATGGAATTTATTTTGAAGGCAAATAGGATTTCCACAGGGTGAATCAGAAAGAGGAATAACATATCTTCATAAATATATGTTTTTCCTCTTCCGTACAATATAAAAATGACACATCGTACTAATGCGCACAACTAATGTTAGTACTTCACTCGTCTTATGTTTACCATGAAAACGTATTTAGAAAACAATAAGTGCAATAATTGCTCCATAACCATTTCAAGTACCCCCACGAACAGAGCAGCGATTTTTGCAAAAAGTATTATACACCCGCCTCCTTGTTATAAATTCTATAAAATTTAAGCATTGAAAGAGTTAACCTAAACTATTTGTGGTTTTCTACTGGGCTGAAATTATGGTTAATCAAAATGCAGAACATTTCAAGCTCCTGAACCCTGACGTTAGTGCATAATAAACTCGTAATTGCCCATTATCATGATGATTAAAAGCTTTGCAAGGGTGAGCTGAATAAATGAGAGCACGATGGTTAACCAATGACTGGATAAGGCAAATTTTGGCAACCCATCCATATGAAATGGATGCAAACATTTCGATCGCCTTTCTACCACCACGGCGGAACATATTATCCCCTTTCACATTCATTATTCTCGGTCAGAATCTTGGTGCAGTAAATTCTGCAGATAAATTTGTAAAGAGGTTTTGGAGCATTAGGTGAGGAGCACAGCATGCATGCTCTCCTCTGCGCTGGTACAAATGACCACGCAGTCAAGTGATTAAGATTCATCGCGTTGTAAGCCCCATCAAAACTAATACTATCGATCTCAACTTTCATTTCGGAGCAGTAAAGGTCACAAATGGGATGTTTAACCGATGCTGGCGGCGTCGAGTCGTGAATGCAACCCGTGGGGAAAGCAGTAATGCACATCCATACGCCTCGGCAGTGATATGTGAAATTTTAAACAAGTCATAATTATTTCGTGCCCTCGCCCAAAATTCATTCCCCGATTGAAAAATGAGGGTAGAAGTGAAATTATTTCCGGATGCCTCTTTGGAAATGACTGGATAACAAGGTTGACGCACCAGAGAGGGGTAAAGGGGAGGGGAAATGTGGAGCCGAGCAAATCTGATGCATAAATGATGACTTAATTTTCCAAGTGAAATGGACTGGTGACCTTCCGTGACGCCTCGATGCGGGGCGATCCCTATCGTGAATGGTTGAGGGTCCGTTCGTGAGCGCGCATCGTCCGTCGCATGTTACGTACGTGCCTGCCGCTTGCACCCAGCGGCAAGAGGTGCCGTGCCGCTCATCACTGGTCGCCTCTTTCTACGCTCTCGTAAATCTTGCACAATTAGCCAGCGGGGCGCTGTCGGATGCGACCCATCACTTCACTTGGCGGTTACGCCCCAACAGGCCTGCCGAAAATATGCAATCCCTAAAATTTTCATGCACCCTACTGAAGGAGATCATAAATCATTTAGAGTACGCAGGGTTTTGCCATGAATGTTTTCACGGATATTTGAAAAAAAATATGATGGGCATATCTTAATGAAGAGTCGCAAATTTAGCATTTTACCAGCTTTGTGATCAGCTTTTCTCTAGTTATGACATGGAAGGAAAAAACGAAGATGGCCTTTGGCTGTATTCTATCATCTTCTAAATGTTACTGCCGTTAATTCGTTTATAATTTTCAAAAGTAACTCTGACGGCAAATTTAGGAGGATGATTTTTTTAACACTTAGGCCATATTCTAGTCATGCATATTATAATAGGTCGTGCTAACAACCTCAATTTGCCGCGTTTGTCAAGACAAAAAATTCAATTATTTTTGCAGGAACACGGTGTTGAAACAACTAAAACATATAGATAAAAATGTATCAAAAAAAAAAGGAAAAGATGTCATTTGTGCCCGAGTACGGATGACAGCAAATATTCGCAAATGTGCAATTACTGCGGTGAGATAATTTGTAAGGCGCACACTGCAATGATCTAATGATCAGCGTAATTGAATTGTGCAGAGGATGTGCTGACATATTGTATGAAAAGTAGATCTCTGTAATTTATTACTAAATTGTTATCAATTTGTAAAATAAACATTGGTACTTTTTCTTTTGCACTTTTAATTTAGTACCATTAAATTATGAGGCATATTTTCCCTTGCACAATTCACATCTCTCATTTTATTCAATTATTTCATAAAACTCTTCTCTGCATTTAACGAGGAATTAAATGTATACAATAATGTTACCTGGAATCGTCACTTTAAGATTCTATAATTGTACATTTTTGGTTTAATTAATTAGCCTTTATGAGTTTTATAAATATTTTCAGTGACATTGCAATAGCTATTGTACAAGGTATCAAATAAATAAGATGAGATCCAATATTTGCTACCTGCCGAATAGGCGATTGTAAAAGAATGGAAAGTTTGCGAAAAGAGAATTCAAGAAGGAAAAGTATGAGATAATCTCTGTCTTATAACTACTATTAAATATAAAAACCAGCTTTCCCTGGCAAAATTATTATTCTGAAGTTTAGAATTACCCATAAAATACATAAAAAAATGAATGTGCTGTTCTGGGTCAGAATTATCCGACGCGAGTATTTACGGAATTTCATCCACGCGAGTAAAACAGGGTAATTGAAGTGCCACATAGTTTGCATTTTTCCAAAAAATATAGGCCTATCTTAGAGCCAGGAAGACTAGGTAGTCAGTAAATGAAAGTTATATATTTCTGTGTAATTATGCGTACAAAAAGTTTCATCTAACTGAGCACAATCCTATGGTCCGAATAAATATATTTGAATGGTTGCACTAGAATTCGACGGTAATTGAAAGGAGCGACACGTAAGAAAATAAATTTCCTCATAACACAGTACTAATTATGTATTAATTTTGTTCATTCCGAGGTGTTTTTTTACCTTTTACGTGGACATGGGGAAAATAATGTAAGAGTTCTCAATGAAAGACACAAGGGATAGCAATTGTTCCACAATTTTAATGGTAGTACTACGCGTTTCAGCCACTAAGCCATCATCAGGTACAAGTAAATCAGGTACCTCAGGTACCCCATGATGGTTTAGTGTAGGAAATAGTGCGCCCTTTGCTCTGCGTATTTAATTTGAAATTAATCTGGAAATTTATAAATAAACGTATTATTTTCAGCGTAAATAGAAATTATTTAAATGTGAAGGACGCATTTCCGAGGAAGTCTTTTGAAATGTATTATTTGCAATATTTTTAGTAGACGTACCCCTCTTTTCTCAATGACATCAATTTAAGTAGCGTATGGAGTAATGAAAACGTTTAAAATAATGAGTTAATTGAGTAGACACTTAGGTTGGATCTGAGGTCGTCGCTAACGACGCGTCGCTGCGTCGTTTATCCACAATGGTAATGGCTTTCGGGCGCTCCTCCGCGTCAGAACGTCTCATCGTGACGACAGTTTCTCCAGCCATCCTGCAGGTGTCTTCAGGTGAGAAGTCAGAAGCAGGATGGCTGGAGAAACTGTCGTCATCATGATACGCCCTAACGTGGAGGAGCGCCCGAAAGCCGTTACCATTCTAGACACTTAATTACTTATTTTCTTCAATTTTCTTGCCTTGGCATATTTTGCGCGGTGCAACAATCTATATAGAAAGTTTGGTTTGCGCACTCTACATATTCAAGTTATTACTTTCCGATTGTTTGTGGCTCTATTACTCCATACAAATCTGGTATATTTTCCATTCATATATTCTGCCTCAAATAGTTGTTAGCTTCCGAAATCAAATGGTTTACCCGTTTATAAAAACAAATAATTAGTTAATAATTAATATAAGAATTCAAAAAACAAATACTAGATATCATTTTGGTGAGACCAGCTTGTTTCGTAACGATTCATGACCTGATCTGGCAATGGAGTCTTCATCGTGTGAAACATGAAGATCTATAATTTCAAGGATTCACTATGATCGTTTAATGGCAATTAAGGACATGTAAATAATTTATGCATGGCGTTTTTGCCTTAAAATGTGATTTTACATAGGATATGAGGCAGAAATGTATAGGTACCTCTCGTTTAATTCCCTCAACCAATGACTTTGCGTGATTCGCGTTCACTAATCTATTACAGTATTTGCATACTTCACAAATCAAAGTTAAATTTGAACTGGAGAAATATAAGGGGAAGAATTGGAGACACAAGTTTATATAACATTTCTTGTAAGTATAGGGTATGTCTGAATGTATTCCCACTCCAAAATGAGCTATTCCTATTCTTTTCCATGCTCACGAGCACATGGGTTATACTAGACCCCAATGAAGAGGCACCTACATTTTCATTCCTGACTTTAATCATTAATCATTCCTTAATGCCCTTTTTATATGCGAGTTTTCGGGAAGTTCTGCCATTATATGCCATCTCTGCTGTGATGTGATTTTAGGGTAGCAATTTACAAGAGGACATAAAAACACCTGACAGAAATCTGTTTTGCTATTAAAATTTTAATCTTGGCGATACGCCATATGTTGGTATTTCCTTACATTTGCCCCCATGAAAAAATATGTCTTGATGTGGAATATATATGTTCCATGCATTCAAATAGATTTGCAGCTGCACATTGATGGCTACCCTTTGTATAGCGTAACCTACTGTCCTTGCTAAAGTATCTCTCTACAAGAGTGAAATTGTATTATGTTTATCCTCGGTGGTGCATACAGTGTAGCTCATTACTCGTCACTGTACACATTGTTAGACATTTAATTGCCCCATCAATTCCTACACCAAGCTCTAGCCAAAGGAGGAAAGAGCAGATTGCATAATACGTCCTGGAAAACTATTGATGGGGAAAATGATTGAAGTTCTTGAGAGTCACTGGTGATTAGAGTACGGTGATGGTAAGAGAGAGACAACAAGTAAGAGAAACATTAGTGAGTGTCACTATCGATGAATTACCAATTTTTAAAAAACAGCCTTGCAACTACAGACAAATTGTTAAAGCACCACGTGATGTAAGGGTAGAGGTGATTTATGCTAGAAGAACCAAGAAAAATGTAATTATAATACACCAGATATTGCTTGCTTAGCAGTGAATAAATTAATGGGATGTTCAGAAGCTCATGAGACCGCTATTACTCAGATTAGGAGAAAGAATAAAAAGAAAAAAGAAGGGCTAAGTGATGAGTTCCAGAGTGCTGATAATGGTTTTAGATGAGTGGGTGACAGTGGGAAAAGTTTTTTTTTGGATAAAATATACAATATAACAAACAATAACAATATAAAAAATGTTTTTAATGGGGCGAGATTGAGATAAAAATGTACCTTCTGCTATCTAACCCCTTGTCATAATAAATTCATTAAATATAAAATTGTCATTACTTAAAACAAGTGCAATATTAGGTAAAATCATTAAAGAATATACTTAAAGGAATTAAAGAATGATAAATGAACAAAATAAAATATATATATACAATGCGCCAGTATTAAGCAACAAATATATTATGGTGTGTGAAAGTATTTACAACTGGGGGGAAAACGTGTGGGTTATAATGATTATACACTTTACGAGAAAACAAACTGCAGGAAAACACCCACACAAGAAGGGGGTGTGAAACACCAGCGAAATCCCAATGATAGTATAGCTAGTGCTTAAATAAAATTAAATACGATAGTGCGTAGAAAAGTTAGTAGATAAAATACAAAATTAAATAAAGGAGAAAAAGATACACAACAAGAAAAACGAAGATGATATGGTGCGAAAATATGGTATTAACTTCGCGCCAATTATCATGCCATCCGTGTGCAAACCTAGTAAGTACATTGAATGATTGCTCGTGAGGTGTGATGCTCATGTTTCCATCTGTCGAACTTTGATGAAGGTTTTATGTAGCGCCTTTTTTAATTACGGGAGTGATGGAGATTCTCTTAAGAATAAGTGGAGCTTGCTCCATTCGTGATATGCAGTGACAATAAATGATTTATTGAAGAGGGTCGTCCGGTGGTGAGGTATTACCAACTTATTATTCCCTCACGTATTAGTATCATGGACAATAATTAGCTTCCTGAATTATTCGAAGAGGTATTGAGGTGTTTTAGAGTTGAGAATGTGGTAAAGAAGAGCGAGGGTTTGAAGTTGGCTTCTGTGACTAAGTCTAAATCGAAATAGTTTATATAAATATTGGGTGTTGTGATATATTACCAGTAGACTGAAAATAATCCTAAGAGAGCGTTGAGGTTTTAGTGACAGCTCTTGTGATAGAACTTGATAAACTATAACGGCGTAGTCAAAATGTGGTAAAATTGACGCCGAATCCAGTTGTGCCTTAAGAGATAAGGTGATCACATGTTTCAATCTGAGAAGAGGAAACGGTGATTTATTTACGGTTTTACTGATATTATTTACACGGTAAGAGTGTGAAAGGTTTTCATCTACCAATATTCCCAAACGAATAACTACATCGCAATAAGGGCTTTGATCACCATTTATTAATAAGGGTGGAAGTTCATCTCTTTTTTGATTGATGCAAGAGTTCTTGGATACCAATATGGCGGCTTGTGATTTTCAAGGATTAACTGTTAAGAAGTTGCTTTGCTGCATTATTAATTTCTACAAGACCATTATTGTTGTTTTCCAAGTTATTACGTAAGTTATGAACAGTTGAACTTAGATATATTTGAAAATCGTCAACGCAAAGATGGGTTTGCAGGTTCTGAGCGATAATGGACAGTCGTTAATATATAGAGAGAATAACACAAGACCGAGGAAAGATCCTTAGGTACTCCTCGAGATATATCTGCCCACAAGGAGCATGAGTCCTTTGGAATTACTTTCTGTTTCCGGTGGGATAGGTACTATGTAATTCAATTAACTACAGAGAAAGATGCATGCACCTCATTTTTACTCTGAGTATTCCTCTTTTCTATTGAATAAAATGTTTTGCTGAAATAAGGAAGTACAAGCACTCATAGCTCTGTCTTGTCCATCGATTTTCTAAAATTATCAGTAATTTTTTACAAGAGCTGTGGCAGTGCATTGTCCATTTCGGATATGGGATTTAAATTGATCGAGATTATTACTGAGTTTTATAAAATCTGTTACATGTAGATACGTAAATACGTTTTTTGAAGGCTTTTGAGTGAAACAGTAGAAATATAATTGGATGATTTTTTTCTTCAGAAGAGACTGCATTTTTAGGAATTGGTTTAATCAGAGCACCTTTCCACTTACACAACATAAGTTAGTGGTTGCCAAAACATTGTTTAAAAATCACAACCGAAGAAAATACACATGGAAAATGCCAGGAGAAAGAAGATGATTTCGAATAGGCTACATTTAAGTAAAGCAGAGATTTAGAAAGCAAGCGAAGAATTTCAAAAGCTAACCTGGGGCAGACATTGGCAGTACCATAACTTATTGATGATGAAAAGCCATCTAAAATACAATAAATTGAAGAAAACAAAGAAGAAAATGTGTATCATCATCATCATCATCATCATTGGTCTACAATCCTAGGATTGGTTTGACGCAGTTTTCCACTCGATTCTTCTATCGGCCAACCTTTTCATTGTGACGTTATTCTTCTCTTTTACATCCTGAACAACCTGTTACATGTACCTCATACGAGGCCTGCCTTTTCCAATCTTCCAGTTCACTATTCCCTCAACGATAGTCTCCATCAGGCCCTCATGTCTCAAGATATGGCCGATTAAGTTTTCCCTTCTTCTTTTAGAGTTGTCAGCAGACTTCTCTTTTCTCCTACTCCTCTTAGGACTTCCTCGTTACTTACTCGGTCGATCCATTTAATCTTCAGCATTCTTCTGTAGCACCACATTTCAAATGCTTCTAACCTTTTCTTCTCCGCTGCTGTCATCGTCCATGATTCACTGCTGTAAAGAAACATGCTCCAGATGTATGTTCTGATGAACTGTTTCCTTACTTCTATGCTTGTATTTCCTGATGTAAGTAGATTCTTCTTTTGAAAGAATGCCCTGTTTGCCTGGGCTATTCTACTCACTATTTCTTTCTTGCTTCGTCCATCGTTGGTTACTCGGCTTCCTAGATAACAGAACTCTTTAACCTCTTCAAGTTTTGGTTTTCCTTGTTTGACATTGTTTTTTGCCTCTTCTTTCTTGCTGCACACCAATATCTTAGTCTTCTTCTTATTTATCTTCAGCTGATATCTGGACATAGTCCTTTCCATGGTTGTTAGCATCTTATTCAGCTCCTTCTCTGTCTCTGCTATGAGAGCAATGTCATCAGTGAATCGTAGCATACTGATTTTTTCTCCGTAGATGTTCACTCCAGAACACATCTTCTTGACTTCATTTATGGCTCTCCTGATGCAAACGTTAAAAATTATGGGAGACAGTGCGCAGTCTTGTCTCACTCATTTCCTTATTCTTGCCTCTTCACAGCTTGGTCCAGATTTAATCACAGCAACTTGGTTTTTGTACAGACTGTGTATAATTCTTCGTTCATTGTAGGACACTCCAATTCCCTTCAGAATTCCAAGCATTGAATCCCAATCCACGTTGTCAAAGGCCTTCTCTAAATCCACAAATGCAACGAACGTTGGTTTGTTCTTCTCCATTCACTTCTCTATGAGTAGCCTAAGGGCCAATATTGCTTCCCTTTGTACCCTTACTTTTCCTGAATCCAAATTGATCTTCATCCAGGAACTCTTCTGCTTTTCGTTCTATTCTTCTGTAGATGATCCGGGTCAGTATCTTCGATGCATGTGTCGTCAGGCTTATTGTCCTAAAATTTTCGCATTTATACTCTCTCTTCTTTTTGGGAATAGGAATGATGATGTTTTTCTCGAAGTCCCTTGGAATTTCTCCTGTTGAATACATGTCGCAGATGGTTTTGTAGAGATGAATTAATGTCTTCTCTCCTGCATTTTTAATTAGTTCTGCAGGAACATCATCAAAACCTCAAGCCTTATTTATCCAAAGGTCCCATACTGCAGCGTAAAATTCAGATTTTAGTATTGATGCCCCCATATCATCTTTTTCCAATTCGCTTTCTTCTTCAATAGCTTTTGTGCTGAGATTTTTTCCAATGTATAGCTCTTCCAGACATTCTTTCCATCTCTTCACTTTGTCCTCGTTTTCAATCAAAATTTCTCCATTCTTGTCCCTTATGGCATTGCATCTTGCGCTCCTTTCCTTGAAGTGATTCATCACTATGCTTTAGACCGCTTCCACATTTCCAAGCTCAAGGTTGCTTTGTACATCTTCGCATAGATTTTTCAACCACATCTCTCTAGCTTTCCTTGCTTTGCGATTTATTTCATTCCTTATTATTTTGTATCAAAGCTGCCCATCTTCTGTTTTCGCATTCTTGTACTTTCTTCTTTCTTCAATCAATTCTAAGATTTCCTCCGTGATCCATGGCTTCTTCTTGGCAACTTTTCTTCTTCCAAGAACTTCTTTTGCGGCTTCCTGTAGTCCACATTTAATGTTTTCCCAACGCTCTTCCACTTATTTCTCATTCAGGTTCTCTCCTATGTTGTTTCCCACTGCTTTTTGAAATGCCAGCTGATGTGGAGTTTCCTTTGGTTTTTCTACTTGCCATATATTCTTCTTTGTTTTCTTCAATTTCTTGAATTTTAAATGGAATTTCATCATCACTAAATTATGGTCACGGTCGATGTCTGTCCCAAGGTAGCTTTTTCAGTCCTTCACTTGGTTTCTAAATCTCTGCTTTACTAAAATGTAGTCTATTTGGCATCTTCTTCTGTCTCCTGGCAGTTTCCATGTGTATCTTCTTCGGTTGTGATTTTTAAACAATGTGTTGACAACCACTAACTTATGTTGAGTGCAGATCTTCATCAGCCTTTCTCCTCTTTCGCTTCGGTTTCCCAATCCGTATTTTCCAGTTATTCTTCCATCTTGACCTTCGCCGACGATAGCGTTCCAGTCTCCTAAAATAATTGCGTTTTCTTCTCCTCTAATCTGTTTTATAACTTCCGTAATATCTTCGTAGACGCCTTCCACTTCTTTATCTTCATAGTATATGGCGAGTAGAAAAAGTAGAGGAGGCTCAACATTAGCTGGCATTTCAAACAGCAGTAAGAAACAACATAGGAGAGAACCTGAATGAGAAATTAGTGGAAGAGCGTTGGGAAAAAAATAAATGTGGACTGTAGGAAGCCGCAAAAGAAGTTCTTGGAAGAAAAAAGTTGCAAAGAAGAAGCAATGGATCACAGAGGTAGTCTTAGACCTGATTGTAGAAAGAGATAAGTACAAGAATGCGAAAACTCTAGAAGGGCAGCTTTGCTACAACAGAATAAGAAACGAAATTCATGGCCTCCCGGAATTTTTGAAGAGTGCATATATAAAGCCATTAAGAAAATCAAAGATAACAGTTTACGACAAAATAGACATGGAATAAAATCAGGATGTTTGGATTAGAAGATGGCATTTAAATAACGGCAGAAGCAAAAAAACATTATTAAGACTGATTAACATGTAGCAGACTTCAGCATGCTTTCAACTAAAGTGAAAAAAATCTTAAATAAGGTATGCAGTAGAAAATAAAATGAGACGCAAACGCGAATACTTAACTCGGGAAGCAAAAGCTTATATAGGTTGGAGAGTAGTACTGTCTTGGAAGCCGAGGAACCAGCGATGGAAAAGCAAAAAAAAATGTCGGTAGAGAAACCCAGGTAAAAAGGGCATTTACGCCCAAAAAAGATTCAACTTACAACTGTAAGTACTCCTGAAAGGAAGTAAGGAAGCTTTTCATTAGAAATTTTATCTGGAGCACCGTTATTTATGGCAGTGAGTCAGGGATGATAACAGCAGCTGGGAAATAGAGACGAAGAATAAAAACTGGGTGATGTAGGAAAATGATGAAAATCAAATGGATCTATTGGTTGACAAATAAAGAATTCTTAAGTAGAGCTGGATGAAAGAAGAATTTATTGAAAATAAGATGGTAGAACTTATTCGGCAGTATGTGGACATATTATGAAGACAATTATTGATGGGAAAGTAAATGCGAAGAATGGAAGAGAGCGGCCTTATATGAAAGGTATGGAGAGGTTGTTAAGAATTTGAAGAGAAAAAATATTAATACATGAAGAATTTGGGAAAGGTATTTGAAGGATGAATATATGAAGAAGAGCATAGAATTTGGTAAGTTCCAAAAATTAGTCATAGGATTACCGACACAAGATGATGAAGAATGTGCATTAAATAACTCCTAAAGGCTTGTAGAAATTTCTGCAATTCGCAAGGTGGATGCTATGAAAATTAATATTGAAGAATAATCGGGAAGTGCAGAATAAACGAAACAATACAATAAAAAATAGGTCAGGAAAATAGCAAATATATACGTAAAATTGGGATAGAGTACTGAAAATTAAGCTGAAGAGCTTCGTGCCTCTTAACGCTACGCCTATTAGATTGCTCGCTATTGAGATCACATCCGATCATGAATAAGAGAAACATGGTATCAAAAGGGACATCGTGTGACCGGAAAGAATAAATAACAAGAAAGGGAGCGACACGAAATGAAGAGGAGTGAGGTGAGGATTAGATAACATTCAAGCGGAAGTGCAGCCTTAAGTACGCAAAGGGGTGAGTGTCTTTAAGGTTTAGAGATACGTTTTAACTCCCTTCATAAAGACACCAATAGCGAAAGAATGAATGAATGAAAAAACAGAATTTAAGTTTGACACATTAGTTGCAAATACTAAGGGCAAAGCGATAGTGATGAAAATTTATGTAAAAAGGGTAAACGCATTTTCTGCGTAAACCTAAACTTGAATGAGATGGCGAGGGTGTGAGTGGAAAAGGAGTCAGATTTTTCAGATGCCAGTATCAATGTTACATCTGAGGGGAATTTACAGTGGAGATTTGAAGAATGTGTCAATTCAATTTGCTAAATGATCGACCTTTCGCTAGCATATTTGCTAAATGCTCACATAAAATAATTAATGCTTTAAAGGAGCTATGTAGAAGAAATGGGTTGAAGGTCGCTAACAGAAAAAAAAGTAATTTGCTTCTAAATATAACAAATGATATAATACATGTTCGAGTTCGTGGGCTCTTATGGTGAAGTAATTCACTTATGTTGAGAGTATCTTAAATGAAAATTTGTTAGAAGTAGCTTCTTTTAGCAGACAAAAAAGAATTACGATTCATAACTGCAATAAATAAACATGGTTCAGGAATGACGAGCTTGAGCATTAAAGTTGATGATTTTTAGTAAGGCAATGTTGGAGAAAAATGGATAGCAAAACGAATGCAGACGTCAAGTTGAAGCGACAGGGCAGATCATTGGTCACAGAAATTGAAATACGGCACCTAAAAGGGATGGAGGAAAACGTTTTGAGAATGAAGAGAGGTCTAAGGGAAGAATGCTGAGGAAAAGCTAAAAAAGAAGAAAAGGAATGCGAATGGGGGCGTTTACTCGGAACCGAAATCGCAATTTTGTGCACGAAATCGTTAGATGGAAACGAAAAAATAATTTTAGTGAAAAAATTAATCTCCTAACCATAAACATTCACTCATTAATCAAAAATATAAATAAGCAAAAGGTGACGTCCACCTAAAAAGCTGCTGTGATAACAGTGACGTCATTTTTCTCCCTTTCTTGATTCCATTTAGGGGAAGGGAAGTAAGTGGAGGGGGGTTCTCAAAAGGACTGCTCGGAGAGATGCTGTTGCAACTGCTCCTATTGGCTGAGTCAGATATGTACCCCCAGTACGATAAGGCAACTTAGCTTTGCGGGCTCAGTTGTGATTGAACAAAATCGATATACGTCAGAGGTTGCACCACGCCCACTTTTCCGAAAGGGTTAAAAACATTAGTTTTTCGCCGCTTATAACTCGAGAAATAATTGACGTATCAAAAACGGAAAAATACGGGTTTTTTTAGTATTCAAACTCTATCAGATTCGGCAATGAATCAAATATGGTAAACGACCCCATTGTTGAGGGCGTGGAGGTATGTTAGCGACATGAAGGCGTAAAAAGGGATAAATTACATGAAGCATGGAACTGCTAAGAGGTAAATTAAAGAAATACAGGGTTGTGCGCAGCAGGAAGATTCTTTATTCACAATGAAGAAATTGTTGCTAGAAAACTGCTGGAATGCGTGCGATATTTAAGGTGCTCTCCTTTTACCTGAGAAATTTTAAAGAAAAATTAAAATTTCTCATCATCATCACAAATTTGGTAGTAAAATTTAATAATATAAGCCAAATAATCTCCGATTTTCAATTAGTAAACATATCAGCCAGTTCTGATCGTAACATTCTATTCATTGTTATTCAGTTTCTAATTCCTTGCTAATGGATCCATGTATATTTTATTTGAGCATTTATCACGTCATCATTTAATTTAATTTTTGCCTTCATGACTCTCATATGGTGATCGTCAGATTTTATGCGATATGTTATATGTTCCAAGTCATCTACAAAATCTTGACTCCTTTCTCGTTACTAATTTCTTCTGATGCCATTTTTCTGCATGAAAACCTTTTCGATAATCGATTTTTATTAGACCTATATTTTAAAGCTCCCAATCATGTATTTCGTGTGGAATACGCAATAAAATCTGCATGAAAAAAGATACTCCAAACAAGGAGAACCCATTTGTGTTATTTAAAACTTTAGGGAAGAAAAGTCAGCGTTTTGCCTATCCATAAATTAGCCCGTGGATATTCTTCAGTACAAGTTAATATAAACAATGTAACTATATTTTTTAGACAAGGATATTATATGCTGATTGAGAAATAATGGTAGCTCCTATGAAGTCTAAGTGCGTCGGGTGTCACTCAAGGATGTGTGATTGTGTACAATAATTCCTTCTGCAACTTGACAGCGTAAGTATCTTTGTGCTCTATAAATCTTCTCTGCACTCTAATGCCAATCGTGAATGAAGAAAATTGTAGTAACAAGTACGTGGTAGAGTTTACAAACTACCCAGAATCAGACTTTTATTAGAGCGTGGTAAAACCTGGAAACTTGAAATTCATTTGAATGTTTAAATTTTGGTAAAAATTAGTTCCTTTCTAAAGGCAAAAATGCCATATTGAACAGTGAATCAACGAAAGACATTCGAGAAGAATTTACTTTGAAGTTATACTACTCTGTCACCAAATCCAATTTCCAAGTAACTTAATAAGCGGAAGCCGTCGGGATTTTAAAGTGTAAATATAGCAGAAGTAAAGGATAAAATACTACTTCTCTTTCATTGGATATTACTGTGGATACACTGTTCATGAATAAAATCAGATCGAGCTAAGGTTAAAATATTGGTCGAGAGGTATTTTTACATTATCGGTGACGTATTACATTATCGTCGTGATGATTATACTAAAGTCACGAGTCTACTATATGTATTCGAATAGTAGTTTCTCACCGACGATAGGTTAAAATTTAGACAGGTAATTTACAAGTTTTCATTCTAACACAGTTATATTTCATTACTTACATACTTAATGAGTTGTAAATTTATAGTCAATAATTAATTTTTATTATCTATACTACTATCTGGTTCGTGATACTAAATTTGTGGAATAGTGTTACAGCGTCCAAATGGTACATCGATTAAATCCAAAACGTTCGACGTGGTTTTAAGGATAATGGTACACGCAGATATAAATGATGGTGTAAAAAACTCAAAAAATTGAAAAATTCGTTAAGTTAATGTCATCGGACAGGATGGTGGTAGAAATACCGCTAAGCTACCTCTTCCATCTGCATTCCATTGCTAGAATCCGTCGGATTCTAACGGACCATTTCACCCGACAACGGATTATTTCGATCTTCTCCAGACCCATTCGTATATCCATCCTTATCCTCCATTTTCCCGGCTTACCCGATATTCTTCAATTTCCCACAAGCTTTAGTATCACATAGTCCCGGATTACTTCCTCTTTTTGCAGTCCCTCCCAAGGATTTCCATTCGCAAATTTCCTCTCACCACCACCACCTAGTGTAAATTAGCATATTCCTGTTGTACGATTTTCTTTGCGATACTCATGTTTCTTATACATTTTTTTATGCTCCAATACGCACAATCTTATGCCACTCGGTTAATTAATTTCGGCACTGCTCACCCTCAAGCGCCTTCATTTACTGCGACAGAAATATTATTCAACCGAGGAAGAAGCTCAAAGCGTCAGAAAACTGCGGGAGTGCAACTCGCGATGCGTATCCCTTGGTGCAACGAATTTCATCTAATGGCGACCCATGGTGAAGTGGCGTATGGGAGAATGAAAGCCTAGCGACAGTGCTACGTGACGATGCTTTCTTTGGAATAAAAGACGGGCGGAATGCACGAGAAGAGCCAGACGAGTAAGGCGACGGAGATGATGAAACTCGCGAAGAAAACACGGCCGTGTCGGCAACAGAGCCAAATCTCTTCCACCCGCTGCGAGACCTCAGGCTGGGACAGCGGGCACGTTACGACTCGCAATCGGTGTCTCGGACCGGCTTGCTTTCATTCCCTCCCGCTGAGCAGTTGGGAGGGAAACAAAGCTCCTTGCGCGCCCGCGGGCCGCTGGGGACAAGTAGGCCGCAGCGATGTCGAGGACCGCGGCGTCACTTTTCACGAGCGGACAGCCTACACGGCGTAGCTGACATTTTCCCTGACATCCGAAAGCACGGGCGGTGATCACGAACATTCCAGCCGGGAGTAATTTATTAGGAGAACAAAGAAGCCGGTGACTCCCGAGCGCTGCTCACATTAGCACCTCGTTGCTGTCCTCTTCCACGCTACACACGCTCACGCTTGCCACCCCCGTAACGATGCCTAAGGTAAACAACAGATTCACTATTGAAAGCGAGGAGATAGGAATGGCAAGGTGTGGCCGGAGGAAGGTTTTACCTTGTGCTTGTGGTAATCCGCTTGCACGAATGTGGAATGGGGGCCCGTGTGTTTGCGGAGCGTGTTTGCGGAGGGGCGCGTGTTTACAAAGGCTTGTACGTGTGAGTGCGGGCGTACGGTGATGCTCTGGAATCCTCCCGCGTTTGTTGTCTCCGGAAAATTAAGATGTGGTGTGAGACGCGAGACGTCGGAAGATCGCATTGACTGCGGCCGTGGCGTGGGGAGTGATTACGGGGAGAATATGAGGGAGGGGGTGGGATGGCGCCTGGGAGAGAGGAAACGTCTGAAGGCGCTTGGCAGGTGCAGAGGAGGGGTGATGGGTCGAGGGAAGACACTATTCGGGCTTCACAGCCAGGAATAATGGCGCACGCAGCGAACGCTCAGGTAGTGCCCATTGACTTCACGGAATCCCATATCCCCAAGCTGTTTACTCCAGTTCACCACCCTATTGCCACCGCTTCGAAACTTGGAAAGCGCATTGGAAATACCTATTCATCTTGCGGGGAATTGTTAACAATTCATGATTCCCCAGAATACCAGGTGGCTCCTAGTATTATGAGCACCAAAACCTGGTCACTGCGAGCGGGGGGACATATGTTTATCATTTAAGACTGTGCTACGACAGGCGACTAAATGTGGGGAATAAATTGGACGCTAATGAGGCAAGTATACAGGCGGGAGGGAAGGCATATTTGGCATGGTTTAGCATATCAAAGGATTTATTTAACTTTAGTCGGAAATATATATATGTAGTTCAACCTACCAGAAGTGCACCAACCATTCGAGATGCAAAGCACAGAGTTATTTTATTCACAGAAATATAAAACTTGAGATATTAAAGTTGATTTATCATATTTTAAATCTTTTATTTAGAATAAAATTCAGAACAAAATATTCGATAGCTTTGCAAAACATTCGAATAGTAGCGTTTTGTTATAAAATAAAGTACTTATTTTTAGACTATTACTAATTTCAATAAATAACGGGGTAGTTAGTTTTTAAGATAAAGCCAAATTATGAAATAACGAATGGAGTTTTGTTGCTGATGAGCACAGCTCAGCTCAGAGAGCTCAAAATTAGCAATAACTTTTTCAGATCCCCATTCCTCATCACATTGCTACTGAAAAATATATATTAGTTCAATTCCCTTTTGCTCTCCTGAATTACTATCTATATTTTTGTTTCTACTCCTCGGAGACAGTTTTTTGACTGGACTGTTTCACTCGGTCAGTTTTCTATTCCCAAAATATACCTAATGCTTCTACTAAAGGCAATATTTACTCACTCAGTATCATACACATTTTGCTCTTCCCTTCTTTAATCAATGAGCAATTTGAGTAATTTTCGTTGTAATAGCTGTCTTCTTAAATCATAACTGACGTTGCCAAAAATTAAAAGCATCCATAAGGAGGCCAACAAGGGTACCTTACTTATCGCTCGTGAATAGCAAGTATAGCAGGTAACAGAGAGAGATGATTTGGAATTATTAAGTTATTAGCGGTGCCTTTATTGAAATTAATGAAATCGTTAATTTTGGACTGAAGGAATTTCACCCAGTGTCCCCAATGCCATTGACCTCCGTACCCACACATTAGGAGTACAAACTATTTTTTGTTGGCCTTTCTTTTGGAGTACTATCAATATTTTCAT
The DNA here is from genome assembly GCA_933228895.1 of Platycnemis pennipes. NCBI lineage: Eukaryota > Metazoa > Arthropoda > Insecta > Odonata > Platycnemididae > Platycnemis > Platycnemis pennipes. The sequence goes on along the minus strand of OW121846.1, from coordinate 98,447,976 downwards.
CTCGATAAACTCGTGGTAAGAGGGAATGTGCAGAATGTCGAAGTTGGGGTAAAAATAAAGGCCTACTGACTTTTAATTTAAAATAAATCAAAGTACGTATGAGCCTAGCATGGGAATTATTTACCGATTTGTATGCTTATCAACCAAGGTTTCTGCAGCTATCTCCGCCACTAGTCACCTTCATATAATTAAATTAGAGCAGGTTGGTCTAGTGATTCCTTTCATATTAGCCATGGAAAATACATTGATTCCAACACTCAAACACAAACTATGCGAAGTTGAGAGTCACATTGTTATGAGCAGAAAAATAAAAATTGAAAGGGCATAAGGTGTTAGCGAGGAGAAAAATGTTTATCTGCTGATCGGGAAAACTCAAAATGAAGGACGGAAGCCGCTTTCACACCCCATTCCCCACTGCGTCAGAATATCTGCGTCAGAAGAAGGTCCCGATTACAGTGTAAATGTTGTACATTTCTTTCTGAATGCAAAAAGTAAAAAATGTAACTTTTCTAAAATCTTAAAACTATTTTAAAACACGAAGTTTTTGCAACACATTAGGAGAAGTAATAATATAATAGTCTAAACTGCAATTTACAAAAAAATATAAATAGCAATGAATGCATGCATTACATAATGCTGTTAGTTGTGTAAACTTAAGGTCCTTATACCAACATGCAACTATCTATGCTATTCATGTATACACTAGTATTGGATATCTTTAGCGCTATTCGTATCCATAATTCTACGAGGAAAAAAAAGAAAATTTGAATCTGTCAGTTCGGCAATCATTTTCTCTAACTTTGCGATTATGGTCCAGTGTACCATAGTAAGTTGGGATTCGCGAAATATTTTAACGCCATCAGTAAAAAAATTACCTTCTAATTTATTTAAAAGATTAAGTCCAAATTTCAACCCACGATCTGACTATGTTTCCCATTTTAATTCATTTAATACACTGGTTACGCTAATGTAGTTATCGTACCGTCCCTACATAAATCTTGCTGATCTTCGCTGCACACGTTCAAGTTCATTATTAGGCTTATTTCCCTTGGATCCCATATACTGGCAGCGTATTACTAACGAGGTCTATCAAGGGAAAAGTAGCGAATTTCACATATATGATCCTAACATTTACCCAGTATTCTTTTGATGAATCTTAGTTTACGATTAGCTTGACCCATTATTTCATTATGTGTTTACCCCAGGAAAGATCATGTGTTAGTCTTATTCCAAGATATTTAATAGATTCCACATGTGTTGATTCCTTATTTAATATCTTTTAAATGCTAGGAAGAGAAAAATTCTTTTTCCAATAAATTATCACTACACATATTTTAAAATTCAATTCTAACTGCCATGTACTTAACCATTTTTCAATTGCTTGTAAGTCATCCACTAATTATTCTTTATGGTTGAGCATAGAATTTCCCTGTACCCTACTGCTCATCAGCAAGTAGAGGAAGCTTACTTTTTACCACTTTAGTGATATCATTTATCACCAGAAGGAACAAGAGTGAACCTCAAACACTACGTTTTGGCATCAAAGCAGAGGGGCAACGGGCAATGAATTCTCAACGGCTTTGAGAATCAGCATTTGTGTAAAAGTTGATTTAGACCACGTTTCGGTGCCGTTAAGTCAAGAACGCGAGAAAGTAAACGCAATAACCTTCCGACTCCTCTCCCCCCCGATGGGGATTCTTTCGATAAAGGCCGCACTCTGACCTGTTAGCGAAAGTTATTGAAAGAGCTCCCAATCTTGAGTCAGAAATCAACGTCAGGATCATTGTGAAAAAGTTTTGCCAGACGGCAATATCCTTAGTCAGGCCATTGTTCCTTTGTTCCTCGAAGGGTTAGGTTTTGAAGGGATAGGGATTTTGGGGCAGAGAAGGTGGACGGTTTTCCCTTGGGAGAAGGAAGTTTAGGGGACCTGGATTGGAGTAGTAATTTTGGGGCGGAGGGAGGAGGAGGCGGAGTTGCCGAATTGAGCGATGATGTGTCTCCATGAACTGGCGCGGAGACCAAATGCCACCCCTCGCGACGAACATCTACATCGATATAATCCCTGCAGGCCACCATAAAGGTGTGGCAGGGGGTTAAATCTCTCCAAACATGCATTACTTATCATGTATAAAGGATAAGTAATAATATACTAGTCTAAACTTCAATTTTTTAATATGATAAAAATAGCAAACAAGCATCCAAATAACTGCTCCTACTTGGTTAGCTTAAAGTCCTTATACTAACATGTAACTACCTACGCTATGCTATACTACCAATCTATCCATTAATACACTCGTATTTGATTTTATTTACAGCTAATTATATCCCTAATTGTAAGAGAAAAAAATGACATTTTCAATCTGTCAGTTTGGCAATCAATTTCGCTAATTTTGTGATTATGGTCCTGTCAACCATAGTAAGTTGGGTTCGCAAAATAGTTGTAACGCCATCACTGACAATATTCTCTTGGAATTTATTATTGAGATTAAGCCTAAATTTCAACCGACTCTCTGACAATGATTTTCATTTTAATTCATTAATAGACTGGTTACGCTAATATAGATATAGTACCGCCACCATACAAATCTTGCCGATATTCGCTGCACACGTTCAAGTTCATTATTTAGGCCTATTTCGTATGGATCCAATAAACTGGCAGCGTTTCCCAAATGAGGTCTAACAAGGGAATAGTAGCGCATTTCTCATAAATGAACGTCACATTTACAAAGTACTCTTTCTAGGGATCCCAGTTAACGATTAGCTTGACCTATTATTTCACGCATGTTTACACCCAGGAAAGATAGTGTTTTAAGATATATAATGGATTCTACGTTTTTTTATTTATCATTACTTATTTTGTAAGTGTTGGGAGGAAAACAATTCTTTTTCCAAAAATTCATCAATGCACATTAAAAAAATTTAATTCTAACTGCCTAGTACACACCATTTTCCAATTGTTTGTAGGTCATCACATAAATAATCTTTATCACTTGGGCATAGAATTTCCCTGTATAATACTGCGTCATCGGCATATAGGCGACGCTTACTTTTTACCACCTTATTGATATAATTTATCTACAGAAGAAACAAGGATGGAACTATCAAACTGTGGCACACCTGAAGTGTCTTCAATTACCGTGGAGCTAACATCGTCCAAAACAACCATTAGCACCTGAACACGTATAAAATCATTTATCGATGATATAATACTACTCTCTGGCATATAAGATTTTAATTTCAAATTTGTATGCAATGAGTCAACTTGTCAAAAGCTTTCTTGAAATCGGGAAAAATAGCATCCACTGGAATATTTTTTTCGCCAAAAGCTAAAATATCGTGAAAAATGAGTGCAAGTTGAGTTTCACATGATATGCTCTTCCGAAAGCCATGCTGAAAATTGGACAATAAATTATCTTCTAGGTGTCCCACGACTGCACAGGCAATTATTCTTCCAGGACGTTGCATGAAAATCATGTGAGGGTCACCACTTTTAAAAATGGGTGTTACATCGGCTCTTTCCCAAACTATTGGTATGACGTGTTCGGTCAGGGATTTATTAAATACTATTTCCAGGCAAAGGGACATTTCGGAAGCTAAAACTCTGTACACGTGGGAGGGAATTTGATCAGGGCTAGGAGATTTGTTGGGGCTTATATCTTTAATTAACCTTAGAATACCATTAGAGGAAAATCAGTGTCTGATGCAGCCATTTCAATTGGTTGCATCAGACGAGGATAGAGGTAACACGACAGTTGAATCTCCAAAAGGTGGGTTAAAAACGGTTAGGAAGAAGGAATTCAGTAAGTTAACTTTGCCAAGAATGTTTGTGGCCATTTCCCCCTTCTCATTTTAATGTGAATGGACGGCAGACTTATGGCCTTTCAACTCCCTTGAGTACAGTCAGAAGACTTTTGGATTTTCCTTCAATTGTTGCCAGTAATTTTCCAATATGATATCTTTTGACCCTCCTGGGCTACTTTTGTAGTATTCAAGATCGATATGCTTCAGCGAAATAAATGCATATTACAAGTGGCAATACTGAGTAATTCTGGATCGGATAAGAATGTAATCATCAGATTTACCGTTGAAAACTCTAAATGGGGAATAATAATTTATGCACTTTAATGGTGAAATACGCCATCCCACGAATGAGGAATATTTTAATTATGAATCTTGTCCACAAAAATCAACTGCTTTTCCATTATGATACGCAAACATTCTATCATCATGGATTATATTCAATACTAACCTTTCGATTACAACCTGGTAGCATATGTACCGTCTGTACTAGACTGTGCTTTTTAAGATTAATTTATATCAAATCACTAATTTGGAGAAAAATTATTTTCTCTCGTATATTTTTGGAATTAATTATGAGAATTGAGTTGCATGCCTAATCTTTATTTGAATCCTAATTTAATTCTCGAAGGCTGCTTATATAGCCAAACAACACCAATATTACTAACGGTTAATCTCTTTATTATAGTTGGGAAGCCAATATGTAAGAACGTATATACTCCAGCCGACTCATAACATATTATTGCGTCTTATGGCTCCAATGGCTTGGATTGCACCTGTGTGGTGGCTACATATGGTGACTAGTGACAAGGTAACCAATGCATCACTATTTTGGTGAAGAGGTATGAGTTTAGACCTGAACAAAGAGAAAACGGCTGAACAAATGAAGAAGTAAATATATATGAGATGTTTCGATAATATTTATTTCCAATCTCCGTAAAGCTTGTCATCAAAATATTGGGGAAGAACCCTGTGAAATCCTAGTTTTAAAAAAATCTTCACACTTTCCTTTGAAAATTTTACTCGCTCATATGATGAGTTTACGAATAGACATTCTCACTCTTATAGCTCCCGTTGTGCCTGACAAGTATCTGGCAACGCTGCGATGGGGCGGGTCGAAAGATTAAGGACTTCGAGGGCGGGGTGGGTAGTGGTGGTTGGTGTCCACGGGCCGCGGTCACGTGGGAATCGCGGCGGTGGCGGGGGTGGTGTGGGCCCACGCCGGCCAGGGAGAGGGCCCGCAGCGGCCCAAATGGGACCTCGCTCCCCACGCAGCACCCTTTCGGACATCAAATGTGGTAATTGAATTTTCTCTCCGTTCTGGTCGACGGAAGGGGGCGAGAGCGGCCCGCCGGCCCTGGAGTGAGGACCGGACAGCCGTTTGGTATTCCATTACCGCGATGTATTCATTTGATGTCTCCGGGTCCCCCCTCAAGGGGAGGAGGGGCAGGCCAAGCCGTCACGGAGAGCGGTTTCGGGCGGCGGGGCATGCTGGGGTGCGGCGGTTGACTTAAGTAGGGAGCGGTTTAGAAGGGGTGAGTAGGAGGTTTTGGGAAAAACTTGGATTAAATTTTTGAATGGAATCGCGCTGTCATTTGTTTTTCATGCTCGCTGTGATATGTGAGGGCTGCACTTGCAACGATCTAGTGATCAACTGACCTTCCCCTCCATTCACAAAGCTTTTCCGGTTCACCCGCGCTACGCTGATTTCCTCTCTTTTGCTGTGTTGCTTCTACGTCTATCTATGTATCTACATCCACGCAATACCCTTAAAGTCAAAGCAAGAGTGTGTGGCAGGGAGTGAAAATCACCAAACATGCACTTTTGACATGTAAACAAGCTACTATATGTAAACATGTTAAATAATGACACATGCAGCTAAATCGTTAGAACGTACATAGCAATAAAGGTGTTGGCTAATACATGTATCATGAACTTCAGACTATTATAGCAATATTTCACTTACTTATCCTTTTGCTATGCTGCCTATTATGTGCTTGTGTGCTTAGCCTTTCTTTCGCAGATAATTTTTTCCGAAATGAACAGTTAAAAAGGGTGATTATTCAAGAACACCTCTTCGTTCCTATTAGCTAGCTTAATCTATTTTTCATCTTGAACCCATCCATCCGTAAGCAAATTGATTTCACGTTGCCGATCGGAATAAAGTTACAACGCTATTCGATTTTGGGGTATGAGTTTACGTCCACTCACGCACTAATCCAGAGTAGGTGCGATAGGTATACGAGATTCAACCTATGTAGACCTTCCTCTATACTGATATATAACAGGCACAAATATGAAGAGAGGATTGAGATGATGTGGTTTTTATTCTGCTGGCTCCCGATTGGTCGGATTCGTCTATCGGATGTAGTAGATATTTTTCTTACATCTAAAGGTACTCAATTACAATGCTGTGTTTAGTGCTATTTAGGTTTAGAACTGCGTTCACTGGATTCACTCTTAAACCACAAACCACATGAAGAAGAAAAGCTAAATAAAAGTGGATTAATAATGAATGAATAGGTACACAAATGGACGTGGAATTATAAAAAATGCTGTTGTGGTGAACTACTCCAAGGAAAAGGGCAAAAAATGTAACTGTATTAAATTACCATGATGATTAAGTGAACACATGGAGGAATGTTTGGAATATCTGTTAGACGCAGATATTGGCAATGGAAAGGTAGTTGAAGGAAAACTATGAGTGAATGAAAAGCGTAAGGTTATTAATTGAGAGAATATTGGAAATCAGAATTTTACTCAACATGCTAAGAAGTACGAATAAATTATACTCTTGGAATTGATACTGTTTTTACCAATATAGTACAATATATTGGGAGCAAAGAAATTAACCTGAATGTACCACACTCTCTACGATATCTACTTAGCATTGAGAAACCGCCAAACTTCTAGTAGGTGATCAATATATTATTTATTTTGTAGCAATTTCCAAAAACAAGGAGCTTGCAACTAAATATTTTAGTAATATAATGGTGCATATCTTAATGATATGGCAATGTCATTTTTAGGACATTAAAAAAACAGAAAATATTTTATAAATACCGAATTTGAAGAAGGGAAAGCATGCGTGTCAAAAAGTAATCCTGGCTCTTTGATACTCATAGAGAAAAAAAATTATGGTCATTCGTAGCCTTTATTTAAGCATCAGGTGTTTGTTAAATTTGTGGGTCTATAATGTCTTTTTGGCTACGAATATTAGAATGTAGTACTTGGAATTCAAACGAAAATTTACGCATAATACAATGGCCAAATCATAATTTACAGTTAAAATCAAGTGGTGCGACGACATTTGGGTTCAGCAGTAATTACAGGAAAAACAGGAGATATACAAAGCTGTGACACGACATCCATTATATGGTTCATATCGATAAAGTCATCAAAGAAATCAAAATACTCCAAGGTTAATTCAGAGTTAAATATTAGTTAAATCTGAGGCGAATATTAGTGAATTATTTTGTTTTGTTGCTATATTTTTATAATTACATTGCGTACCGTTGATGTCACAGCGGGCATGGCAAAGGAAAGACCAGTGAAGTATTTTGCTAAAATGGTATGGCCATTGACCAAATATTACTTTCAAGTCAATAAAAAGGAAACTAAGTGAATGGTAACCAAGATGGAAGGAAAAGAGCAATGTTGAACGAGGGTGAAAAAAACTTGAATAGTAGAAAGAGATTTAGTGAATAAGAAGCCAAATAACCAACGATGAAACAACCGAAAATGAAATTGCGAAAGGGCGCAGAAGAATAAAATACTGTCCAATAAATCTATTTACGCTGAAAAAAAAGCATCGAAGCAGGGACTTCAACACTTCATTAGAATTAACATCTCGATCACGCCTCGTAATGACAATGGCATTGGGAGAAGGCCTACTTTGGCTAAGCAGGCATATGCCAAAACAAGAAACATGTTGAACAGTTCAGTTGTTTTCGGCGATATTGAGAGGTAAACGAGCATATGAAAATGAAAAGAAGATTTGTAATTGACCACATATTATAAAACAAACATTAATTCTGCTATGGCTTCGTTGACACTGCGACATCATCAGGTGAAAAACAACATCAAGGGTGCGCTTGTATATGTATAAAATAGAATAGAATAACTTTGATTTATGCTCTGGGTACAACACCCTTTAGGGCAATACTAAAGTTACAAAAGTGGTATGCATATATCTTTATATTTAAGATAACAGAGAAAAATAGAAAGCATATTGATTAGTAAATACATCCAGGGGCCCCAGGCCCCAGTCTCTTTGTGTGCCTTCGTGAGCCAATTGTGATTGATTTAGTTTCTTCTGCATTAAGTGTTAGAAAGTTCTCTTTCACCCAGTTCGCCGCAGCATCAGCATCACTGTTTATGTTTGCGAGATCTTCGCTGAGGTCATGCAGATTGCAATAGTAATAGATTTGCAGGTCGTCTGCATATAACATATATTTATAGTTTTTTTATTACTCTAGGGAGACCTAAGATGTAAATAGCGAACAGCAGGAGGCCAAAGACTGATCTTTGACGGACGCATATTGTAGTGTATAGTCATGAGGACAAATTACCATGAGGGCCCTTGGCTGCCCATTTCCGCCCCGATAAAAAGGAAAGAAACCAATTTAGAGCAGAGGCTGAGAAATTTAGTAGCTTTATTTTGAGGAGTAAACGCGCGTGGTGCACTCTATCGAAGGCCTTACAAAAATCAAAAAGGACCCTAACAGTTACCATTTTCTGGTCGATGGATAAACGTATGTCACCCGTGACTTTGGTAAGAGCAGATTGCGTACTGAAGTTATTTCTAACACCGGATTGATAGGGGTCAAGTTTATTTTGACTAGTTAGATAATGGGAGACATGCTGGAGCACAATTTTCTCAGAGACCTTAGATAGGGCACATAAAAGATATTGGGCAAAATTCATCAATAGTGTATACGGTTTTTGACTTTTTAATTGGTATGACTACTGATGATTCCCTTACGGTTGGAAAAACTGCATTTTCAGAATGGAAAGATTAAAAATTTCAAGGATGGCCGGCAATAATACGTCTCCCGCTTTCATAATAAAATCGACAGAGATCATGTCAACACTCAGGGAATTGAATTTAGATCTACGAAGAACTCTGAATAGTAAGTCAGGTGTAATATATTCAAAGTAGAAATTGTCGCCTTTCAAAGGCATGACAGGGTCTATAAGAGATATATTGCTTGAGGAACACATTATCTCCTGAGGATATTCCTGTAAAATATTCACTAAGCTGGGCTAACGTAAATTTGTGAGTATTAATTTTACCCCTTTGTCGTGTTAGTCAAGGTCGTCTCAGCTGATTCCAGACGCAATTAGAATCGGAGTGGAAGGAGAGGACATTCGCGCAATGAGACCGCTTTGCTTCGAAGATAAGCGACTTAACTTTTTTCCGAAGGGATTTTTATTTTAAAAGTGCATTGTTTTATCTAGTGCGGATAAATGAGCATCGAAGTTTATTTCTCTCTTTAATTAGTAATTTTATTTCGTCGTTTAGCCAGGGTGATGGAGATCGCTTTAATACACAAATCTGCAAGGGCGCGTGAGTGATGATGCAATCCATAACATTTAGGTTAAACGCCTCAATGCTCTCGTCAATGAATTTGGAGGTACAGATTTGACTCCAGTCTCTGGAGCGCAAATCGTTTTGGTAGACTAAGGTGTTAATTCCTTTGAGGTCACGAGTGAGAAAGGAAGTGTGAGGACGATGATATGCGATGAAGAAGCGATTCAATGTGCACGAGGTCATGGGAATATAAAAATGGGACAGGATACTGCGAAGTGTTCACAACTTTATGAGGCTCATCAACAATGCATAAGTCAATTAGGGTATGACTTGTGGCAGTATAATGCGTTGGTAAAAATGGAACCAAACGGATATTGTAGCTGAAAAAAAGGTTCTTTACCTACAAGCTTTCATTACTATTTTGATTTATGTCAACATTGAAATCACCTATTATTACAATGTTATCAAATGTGGCATAGAGTGCTGAAAGGATGCACTCAAAGTCAGCTAGTACTGCACATTTTGATGGGCGATAAATGGAGCACAGCAAAAGTTTAGACGCGCCAAGCCCATAGAATTCCATGATAATATACTCAGGTTCGATGAGTATGATGGGGGCGATGTTTGCACGATATTTGCCGGTATGCGTTGATGGATGTAAGCGCCTACGCTGCTTCCATTTTTTCCAAGTCTGTCCAATCACAGTAGATTGTTTCGGGAAGTTTTACCATTGCGTCCAGTATCTCGGGTTTAAGCCACGTTTTCGTAAGGCATATTATGTCGTATGAGTTGGCGGAGATATAACGATTAAATTCATCGAAATGGCCAAGAAGCGATTGGCAGTTTACATGGCAGATGTTCAGTTTATTGGTTGACACTGAAATTGTCTGAGGGGTTGTACCCGGCTCATCCTATTCGAGTTTTTCTAACACATCATCACTTTGAATGACGATACGGAGATGTAAGAAGTGTGAAAGGGTACTAGGGAGAAAGGAGGGAGGGGCGAGTGGTGGGAGGCCTATTAGCCGGCAGAAGAAATACGCGTGAATGGAGGGACCCAGAATTTTTTTAAAATCCGTGGTGGAATGGGTTTTCTCGCATGTGAGCCTGGGAAGAATTGTCACAGCTTCAAATAAGGTGCCACGTGGTGCAGGTAGCTTTTGGGGATAAACGGGTCGAGGCCCCAAGGTGGAAGGCATCATCACTGACAATGGTCATTACTGCTGCCGCCGTTGGTTCACGTGTGGGCGGATTCCGGAGTAGGCGCCGGTCCTTAAGTCCTCGAAGACCGTAGAGGGTGGCCAGATAGGGGACGGGTTTGGGGATGGAATTTCCCAATTGGTCTCGGAAAAATGTAACCAAAACAGGGTTGTAGGGCTGTGGGGCAGAATAAGCAGGGTAGAAATAAAGATTGTTTTTTAATCTGTCGTAAATTGAAAATCTTCTTTTCATTTTGATTTGCTCGAATACCTCTCGATATCGCCGGAAATAACTGAACTGTTCAACATGTTTCTTGTTTTGGTATATGGCTGGTTAGCCAGTAGAGCAGTGTATTATGTTTTCAATTCGGTATGTTGAGTAGTATTTACAGCAAAATTATACGAAAAGTCTAGTGAAGAATATAAGATGGAGCGTGATGTCGTGTAATCCAGGACCTGGAGATCTAGTGGGCGGTGACGAGGAAATATTGGGGAAGTAGGAAATCAATAGGAAACTGAGAGCCGTTGTTAAAAGGATGATGCTCAGGATATGAGGAAGAAGTACGAAGCGAAAAGCTTTAATGGAGATTATAAAGGTCTTCCATCTAGATATAAAAAAAGAGGGAAGGCACCTTTCGGAAAATGCAAATTGACGAAATTTACGGACACTCCATCAAGCCTGCCCTAAATTGCAAGATGTTCATTAAAATCATCAGTGGAAATGGATTGATAATGTTGGCCAATTTAATCCAGAAAACATATTTATACGAATGGAATAGATGCTGCCTACAAAATATAAAATTGAGGGGAGGGAAAAAAAGTAACTGTAATAATAGAACTTAGTTTCAAGATTTTATGGCTGCAGAGGCTCTATCACATCATCTAATTAACCCATCAGAGTCCAAAGTTTTTTTAAATCAAACATCGTTTATTTTTTTAAAATATGATACATATGAGCAATGAAGAATGCTTTTAAAATTTTTCCCAAAATATTACATAGAACCAGAGTTACATGCCGGTGTCATATGGCACCGCTGGGCGTTGGCGGGGTCTTTTCGCTCCTAAAGGTATTTTGGGAAGAATCAAGCGTCGTCAACTATGACAAAACCTCTATTTAATTTAATTATTACACATTAGCTTTTGAATGGTAAGGAGTGAAACATTGTACACAAAGACCCAACATCACATTTCTTATACTCGGTTCTTGTTTGAGATATACAATAATCCCCAGCACATTTTCTCCTACTCCCCTTTTGGGCGGAAATAACGAGGTGGTTTATGCCATCGTATCGTAGTACATTTTCTTCAAGGCGTCCGGCAATTTTCCCTATCCCTTGTCCCTGATGTGTGCAAGTTCCGTACTTAACTAGGTGTACTTGAAAAATAAGCCTCCTTACCTCTACCTGCGATACATCCACTCCTTATTTACGCATTATAATCCAAGTGTTGTGTACACACACATCTAACAGCCACGTAAAATTAGGCCACCACCGTTTCTTACGGCTCACACCCTCGCTGTAGCGATTTACTCTTTGGTTCATGGGGTCAGTACCACCCATTTTCTCATTGTACACCTCAAATAGTTTTGGTCGCGTCACAGAAATTTTCTTTTTGGCTCCACTCGAGTACCTTGTTACGCTTGACACAAGATGCACACCATAGCGTGTTGATGCACCCATTACAACCCCATTGTCTAGCCATTGAACAAGGGTTATAGATGTTTCCTTATCAGAGCTGTACTCGTAACTTCCCCGTGGATCCTTTTGAAAAATAAACTTCGAGATAAGGTTACTTTCTTTCGGCAATCGATTGCTCCGGAGTGTACCAGTGCCACTATAAGCCCCTACTCTTCAGCTCCATCAGGAGGTGCACTCCTTGATAAAAAGAAAAAAACAGAAGCTTATTTCCTTTCCCTCGTGGTAACCAGATAGTGACATAATTTTAAAAGAGTTACGAATTCACTGCCTACCTGTGAAAAGCTTGTCGAAAAAATATTATACGGCAGGTGCCGTGTATCCTCTCTGATATTGTCCAACATTGATAACATCAGAGCTGCTGATTTTTCTCACCACTTTCGTATACTTCATTTCCATTATGCCTTTTTCCCTGGTATGTCTCGAAGTCGATTAGGTATCCAGCTGCACTGTTCAAGCACCACACCTTGTAGCCGAACCTAATAGGTTTGCCTCTTATGAATTGCTTACATCCGTGGGATCCGTAATATGCCACCATACTCTCGTCATAGGCCATATTTTACTCAGGTCTAAATTTTTTTCCTAGTTCGTTCCTGCAATAAGTTCATCAGAGGTCTCAACTTTCAATATTTGTCGGTGTGATCAGGAGCATTGTTGTCCGCACAATGTAGAAAGCGTTCAATTTCCAGGAAACGGTTCCTTCGCATCGCATTGCACAAAAAATCGTTCCGGACATCTCCAGCTTCCTCCCAGTAATTGCGCTTGTCTAGGGTCTCATTAAATCCCGAGAGAATTAAAATTCCCAAGAACACAATCATCTCTTCGAAAGAAATATTAGGTGAAGGGCAATTACAGAACAGCGCATAATTATTGCTCTCAGAAACTAAGATGTTAACCACTTGTTCATCAAAAAATTGTTCAAAAGTATTCAGAGCATTTAAATTCCGAAGGTCTGCATAATCAGCGCTAGGGAAGAAAGACGCTGCACCATTGATATCTTGGTTTCTTTGCCGTATAAATTTAGAAATTTCATTATTTTTCTTCAAACGACAGTTAGATACATCTGCATTCATTTTCTCTTTCTGTTTTTTGAGATCCTGAGCTTGTTTCCTTTTCAAATTGCGCGGCGTTCCGGCGACAGATTCACTAGAATCAACCTGGATTTTTGAGAAATTATGTTCACTTTTCTGATCAAATTCTTCGTCTTCATTTTCTCATGCTTTTAAAAACAGTAGCTCTGCTTTTGCTCGGAGCTGACGATCAGATAAGTTGTCAACCAAGCCACCGTCATCATCACCTGAATTCTCGTCAGTCAAAACGGTGCTCTCTGGTGGCTCGACAAATATTTGGTGGACGTTTTCAACTTATTCTTCCTCTAGGAGGCCTAAAACCTCTTTAAGAGTTAAATTCTTAAGTGAACAAAAAATAAATGAGATTTTGGAGGATTAACGTGGCATCAGTAATTGAAGCATTTTAGAATAATACTTTTAACACTTCATTCGCATATTTTCTCATGTAAACGTAATGTATCGTTCCACACATAAATGAAACAGATTATCAGTACAGTTAGACAAAAGAAAAGGGCCTAAGTGTAAGAAAGAAATGAGACTTAGTTGGTTTTCGATTAATTTCGAAAGGTAATAATTCACGAATCATAAACTTGAAATTAACCCACAGCATTATCAATCCACCAACAAATCCCACAAGGTGAAACCCAGAAGCCTTGGAAACATCTGCAAATCAACGCTGCGGGAAACTATGAGTCAATATTTTTACTGATTAAATATTATTTATTAACATAAATATAAAAATAAGCTTCCAAATTAATAAATATACATTTTTAAAACGTTCAAAACCTATTTCTGTTAAGAAAATTGCTATATGATGAAATTTAGAGCTGAAAATCACGACCGTAAGCAAAATACGACTACAAGGTGAATTGCTACGGGTAACGCCCTGCGGTGCCAAACGGCACCGCTGATGCTTGACTTCACATGCCTCAACATTGAATCACCGGATACTGCTAATTCGTTTATAAATATTAGTTTATACTTTACAATGTACGAAAACATCCCTGTATAATTTTTAAACTAATAATTATAGACAGAAAAAGCAGTTACTTCGACCGAGTACCCATAACTCATGGATCCGGAAAAAAGCCTTTTCTGTTAAACAGACAGGACGATCCGATATGGTGAGAAACACAATTTTCAATGACTGAATAAGAGAAGTAACCTTCTACTAAGTATGCGCAGCAAAACGTACGCTATGAATTGCATATTAGTTACGGTATAGGAGTTTAGGCTCGGCGCTGCACTGCGGTGCCGTATGGCACCCGTGGGCGTTGACGGGAACATACCTCTAAAGTTCATGCAAACGGGAGACAGAACTTAAATGAAAAAGGTAAAAATCCAAGATTTTGGCTTCAGGTTGCCACGCCGGTGTTTTACCAACCTTTACCTAAGGGTAGAAAATTCGTGGATAATAGGTAATCGATGGTACTAAATTTAGCGAGGAAATGAATCTGCCGTGTTATTTTCTTTGCTGTACCATCAAGAAGATGCTTCTTATTTTTATACCAAATTATAGGATTGTAATGGTATTGCAAAATATGTTACAAGGTAGTGGAATCACGATAAACAATGAGAAAATTAAAGGAATGAAATGTATAAGAACAAGAAAGGTAAAATGAAACATAAAATGAAATAAAATTTACCCAAACCTCTGAAGCAAGGAACAGGTAAGATGTTTGAGGTTCTTGGAGGCAAAATGTTACTGTTTGTGTAGTGCTCGAAATCACATTTATAAAAGAGGCATTCACTTGAAGGGGAAAAGTTATAACTGGGAAGTGGAGAAAAGGAGAATATGAAAGTGGTTAAGACGTTGCATTTAGAGGATTTAAAGGTGTCAAAATGAGAAAACAAAGGAGATAATGAAATCATGCAGGAATAATACAAAAAGCCACTATGCGGAAGGTAGTAATATTAGATTGACCAAAAGGAACACAAGACGTTTTCTGGATGACAGGGTATCAGCAAAAGTAGCAAGAAAGAAATTGGCGGAGAAAGAGTGTAATAGGGACAAAGGATGGAATGAGTGCTGAGGGCATTTAATATTTTCAGTAAATTGATTGAGGGTAATATGTTCGGTGATTGAGCAAGTGGGATGAGGTAAACATATTTGTCGGCCACGCTACAAAGACAATTTAATCGAAACAAAAACAAAGAATTTTTTTAATTGTTTCGTGTTCGTTGTTTTATGAAAAAATTGATAGTTTTTCTAGGCGGTATAAGCTAATATCAACCAGTGTAACGTAATCCATTATAATTTCCATAATCTTACTAACGATTTAATAATTTTTCAAGATAATTTATCTAGTGAGAGAGTAAAAACGCAGTCTGTAAAAAGGTAACAAAAATATAAATGACGCGTATTAAATTTTGCATTCTTAACTTAAAAACAATTATTTTTAACCACAATTGTGACAACCTGAGTGCAACTGAAGCAACGTAATATCTCGCAGATGTTCATTCACAAATTTTACACAACACGTGGTTAAGTACCATAGATTTTCTAACAAATCTATGATCGTGAACCAATAATATAGGATAAAATATTCATATTCTATCCCTCATTCATTAGTGCTCCGCACGACTCGTATTGATAAACAAGCCTAGCATAGTAATATGCTGGAAAAATACGAGCCATCGTACATTCATCCTACAATTGGAGAACACGAACTGGTATAATCATCCATTGGTTTGGTTGATCACACGTTTACATTCTAAGTTGGATTAAATAATTTTTGATGCTACGCCTGATTTCCTCTCTCTACAAGGAAAGCACTATTGACCTTCTTTTTCATTCGGCTATAAGGAGCAACCGTACGCAGTTTTCGCTCGTTCCCATCTGGCAAAAGGGCTTAAATTATTTGCTGCTTTCGAAAACAATGGAAGTGTTTAGTGGGCTTGCGTAGACGCGAAGCGGGACACATAATGGCCCCGAACGCGAAAGGCCATTGTGCGAGGCCTACAAAATCGCTGTGTGCCCGCCCTCGTTCAGAGGCGCCGCCGTACGCTCTTGCCTGCACCTGGTGGAATGGGGCGACACAACGTGTTTACTTTCACTGGGATTCTGGGATGCGCGAAAACGGTGGGTGGTTTGTTGTCTCTGTACGGTCCCCTGGGGCGGAGGGAGGCCACATCTCATATAGGTACCTAGCGGGATCACTCCTCACTATCCCGTCCACTGAGAGGCGAGAAAATGAGGAAGATGAGCCACCACCGAATACATTCAGTGAGCAAATGCCTGAAAAAAAAATTTAATGTCACGGAATAGAGCAGCAGTTTAAAAAATTTAGTTAAAACAAATCTCCAGGTCCCGATCAAATTCCTTCCAGGGTATATAAAACATGAGCTTCTGAAATGGTCCCCTATCTAGAAATAATAACCAATGAAACACTAAAAAACCACACAGTACCCAAGGATTGGAAAGTAGCTAACATTACACCTATTTTCAAAAGCGGTGATAGGGAAGAACCTAGTAACTACAGACCCATTTCACTCACGTCAATCTCTTGTAAGGTATTTGAGCATATTTTCGTCAGTTCAATCAAGGGGCATTTGGTTAGTCAGGGATTGCTCATAAAGAAGCCAACATGGGTTCCGGAAAGCTAGATCTTGCAAGACACAATTAGATTTATTCGTAGACGATATTTTAGTACATGGCGAAAACAGTACTGAAGTTATTGCGATATTTTTAGATTTTAAAAAGCCATTCGATAATGTTCCTCATGATAAAATAATCTTGAAGTTAGAGAGTTTTGGTATAAAAAAAGTATTGTATGTTGAGTTAAATAATTCTTAAGTGGGCAAGAGCAGAGGGCTGTCATAGATGGTATTATGTCGGACACAATCAAAGTCACATCGGGAGTTCCCCAGGGTAGCGTAGTAGATCCGCTTCTATTTATTTTATCCATAAACGATTTGGGTACCGTAGTTAGTAGTTAGGTTAGGCTTCTGCAGGCGATGCAGTAGTGTATAGGGGTATATCAAAAGAAAAAGACAGGAAACCGTTTAGCAAGAATTTACATGCAATTCAAGAGTGGTGCGAAAAATGGTAGTTAGAACTTAAAAAGTGTGTAGATATTACTTTTGGAGGAGAAATAATTCAACAGAGCGATCCTATAAAATCAGTTACACGAAGATCGAAAGCGTTGAAATGATAAGGTATTTAGGTGTAGCAATCCCTACAGATTTACTGTGGGGAATACAGGTCCATGAAATATGTGGTCGAGTGAAGAGAAAGCTAGGATTTATAAAAATAGTACTTGGGAAATTTAATGAGAAGACAAAAGGTGATGTTACTTTACACTAGTTAGGCCCCACCTTGAGTATGCAGCCAGTGTATGGGATCCTAATGAATTAGGTTTGATCAGAGAACTAGATAGTGTGCAGCGTAGACCAAATAGTTTCGTAAAAGGTGTTACAATAGGTTGAGTAGCGTTTCAGAATTAATAAAAGAATAAGGGTTGGAATTATTATCTGGGCATAAGTTAAAGTACATATTAAATCTATTAGAGAAATTTCAATCAGATAGCTTTATAGAAGATGTTAGGCACATATAAAAAAAATACAGAGTATTTTGCTAAATTCGACCAGATAGATAAAAAAGATTAGAGAGATAGATTGTCGTACCGAAAGATTCAAAATGGCATTTTCTCCCGTACTATAAGAGTGCAGAATAGGCAGCATAGAAAAGGGATAGGCAGGGAAAATATTTAGAATAGTTTGTAGTGCATGATGCAAGTATTAATTCTTTAAATACAAAATACTATTAATGTAGTTGCAGGAGACGCTATAGTTGCTTTTTTACTTGTCAGTAGTGCATGCTTGGTTATCTTCACCCCCATGCCACACACCCTTGCGGTGCCTTGCAAGGTATCTTATGGATGTGGTTGTAGATGTAGATCCTTTCCTTACACGGTAAAAAACTTCGTGAAAACGTTATATTCTTATATGTCCCTCGAAAGCCAGCTTCCTGAGCCTACGATTATATCTTTAACAGTACTTTTTATGGTGTGGAGAATGTCTGCTACTTTAATTCTTTAATTACGACATTTCACTACTATCGCTGCAATTCCTTCTCCCAATTTGTTTCTCTCTCGGTGCTTTTTTCCAATTGAAATTTTGCTCGGTATTACTTTAACGGACCCACTATTTGACCTACCTATTACCTTTGATGGTTTATCATGCTCGTCCTTTTTGTGTGTATTTCTCTCAACTTCTAAAACTACTCTGAATATTCTGTCAATTTCTTCCAACTTTGCTCCCCCGGGGATTGACCTGCAATCTAGGCTAACATATGAGCTAAACCCTACGTGTATGCCTCAGTACCCTACGCGATACCCTATACGATGCTTTGTCTGTGTAGTAGATACCCGAGAAATTCAGGAGCACCCAACACGAATCCAGCTCCGGCCCAAGGTACAAAAACGCATCTCCCTCGCTCCCACAGACATCACGTAGTATCCGGTTTATGCCTTCCACTTGGTTCCAAACCATCGACCCGCGATACGTCTTAAGTATCAAGCTGCATATAGTCAGCCTCATATTGACACCCAGACCTCCACAAACGAGATGGAACTCGGAGCATAGATCCCTTACGGAATCCGTAACATCCTCGGACCCCCGTTTTGCCGCGCCGTTAATGTTGACATGGGCGACTACGTGCAGCTTGGAGCAGTTATTGGCTCTGACCATTGCCTTCAAAGACTTTGTCACCTGGCGCACCGTTCCTCCTGGAATACAACAGGTGCGCATCCGTTCTTCGTCACCTCTCCCTCGGGATTCACCACCTCCTTTCCGAAGGGCCCTGGCACGCATCAAGTCAACTACCCGGAGGACATTCGAGTTACCTATCACTAATACTCCCTCCCTTCCCTCCTGACTCCCAGTCGGTGAATCCTCCCGAGACGGAGCCTTGGAGCGTTCGATGCACCGACCTCCGCCAGCCCATCGAACCTACTACTAACGGGGAAAGGCTCGACCTCCACCTCTGTAATGCCCTGTTTTTGTAGGATGACCCCACGGCTCCTTCCACGGACCACTCCCCACTCTCCCCTGGATTTGGAGGTAGGATCCGCGAGAGGCTCGGGGACGCGGGGTACGTCCTCAACCCTCCAACCCGCGCCAGCCCAAGGGCTCGCCCCCGCACCATGTGGAAGGCTTGGACGCACGCCACCCCGCCTCAAGCGTCCCAACGTCACCAACAGCCACTCAACGAGGGAGCCGAGCTTATCCACCGTCCTCTCGAGCTCAGAAGTTTGAGCCCGCAAGGGCTCACGAAGGGTTGAGTCACGGAAGAGGTTGGAAGCTTGCCTAATGGGAGTCATCCTAATCTAACTCTATCTTTATCTCTCCCTTAGACTTACAGCGGAGCTATCGGGTAAAAGAAATAATCTATTTGCTAAACAATAATATATAAAAAACAAACTTCTTGAAAAAAAGAGAAAGAAAGCAAATAGAGACCACAGATTATCACCAGAGGACTATTAACCCAGGGGCGACAGGGACTAGGAGTGAAATACTCAGGTGAGAAATCTACACAGGTGAGTGGTTGCAAGGGTAGCGCTCGGCAGGGAGTCACGATTGGATGTGGGTCACGGTTGGCGTTATTTAGGCTGAGATTTGGGAAGAGAAACACAAGGGAAGGGGAGATCTGGAATGTATACGTGAGGAATGTAGGCTACAGGATACGCAAAACCAGCGACTTCGCAGAGATGAAGCAAAAAGTGTCTTCAGTAAAGCTAAAGTAAATATATTAAATATCTTCTACTAAAAAGTAACGAATAAGACGAGCTAAATTAAGCAATAGTCAAGGAAATATCACGCACTCAGTGATTCAACCCGAAGATTGATCGTTGATAGGTGAGGATTAAGCTCACCCCTTACTAAGCCAATGGCGTGTGAAATTCACACTTTCAGGGTAGAGGGGGCAGTTCCTTTTCATGGGCCACCTGCAATTTCCTACGAAGTTCCAGCACGCAGAAAATCGAATCGCAAGGATTTTAGATGGGGGTATTCAGAAAGGCTCTTACCCGGGATTTGAACCCGGGACAAGGATACATAAATATACCAAAAAACTATAACCAAATAAGTTCAATAACAATATGCGGTAAAAAAATCAGCTATATAAATCTACTAGGTTAAAAATAAAGTTTCACAAACTAAAGAGTTAGCATAACCTATAAATTTATACATAAACTCAAGGACAAAGTAAATTAAAAAGAAAACTCACTAAAGAGAACAAAAACCTGTAAAACTACTGACGCCGTAAGCAGTTACGTGGGAACTAAACGTTAGGATGGATTATACGGTGCTACACAAAACTATACATAAATAACACAATAAAACAATATTGAATTAGAAAACCACTAGTAGGAAAACAAATCTATGTAATATCACGGAGATAGCAGTGGTACGGAACCAAGAATATGATGAAACCATAAGTAATGCAGATGCGCTAGAACGAATAAAGTTGAATTAAAGCCAAGTCAAGTCTAAGAAGAATATTGTTAAAAAATGGGTTATAAAAACGGTTCTATAAACTGAGAGAAGCTAAACAACGAAAACAACGGTGACGATAAAATATAATTAGGAAACGGAAGTACGCTAATTATGGAATAGCTGCAGCGATGTGAAACAGTAAGTGGAAGATATGTATTTATCTTAAGATATAAAAGTAATAAATAAAACACGGGTTTAGTTCTACTTATAGCTTTCGGCACACACTTTCGGCAGACGCACACGGGAACACAGGAACTCCAGCCACAGCAAGCACAGAACACTCACACACTAAACAAACCCTTAAAACTACTGATTAGGACTACTGATAGTACAACTTAAGAAATAGAGGTTAATTAGGAACCACAAAACCTAGAAACTACCCTAAGGGTCCAGTTAGGCGATATTAGTATCGACAGCGGCCGAATATCAGTCGCTGTCGATAGCCACTGTCCGGCCTCGAGCTAGCCGAAAGGGCAAGCTCGAGGCCAGCGCTATCTCTCCACATGACCGTTCCTTTTGAGAGCAGGTAGGAGAATGATGGGGAGGATTTGTTAGGGGCAGAGCCAGCTTCCATCCCTTTCAGTGCCTTATCCATTCCATAAATATATTAAATATTTATCAAAAAATGTAGTGTACGTGTGGCGAAGATCGGCGGGCGTTTTGCCTTCTCCATTAATGTAATGCTTGATCGATCAAATATGGAATCATTTTTCGACGCTCAGAAAAGCACTCATTTGATTGCATTCATTTAAAGTACGGAGCCAACTCGCTTTGGGTTACAGAAAGCATTAAAAAGTGAGTGTATTTCACGTGACAAAATGAGATCAAGTGATAAAGTAAAGTGTTATTTTCATCATGCATCTCCAGGTAATTAAAATTCATGAGTAAAAGTTCATTTATAGGAAAGCAGAAATGGAAATAAAAAAAATATATTTTGTCCACAAACTTTACGAAAAATGAGTGCGAGTTAAAAAAAATAATACATATTATTCTATAGATGAGCTTAAAAACTACTTCTAAAGCGCATCAAAGGTGATTTTTTGTATAGTTGCGAGGTCAATCGCCTTTTAAAATTGAATTTAAATGAAGATAGTTTGCCAATGAGTTGCTACCTGAACGGTGCTTGTAACAACACTAAAACCTTGCATGTGCCCATGTATATTGGATCCTAAGAAAAGGTGAATTTGAGATTCAAGCAGAATATTTCATATATTTTAACGCCACCTTTCAGGGAAGAAATTTAAGTAAATTTTCCAGCGTTTTTGTATGTTTTACTTTTAATGCATGCCACGAAAATAACCATGCCGAAATTCATTGCTCACCATGATATTAGTTGTAATATACGCAAAATATTCTGTAAAAGTGAAAGTTTTCGCCTAATCAAACTCAAAATTAAATCAAAATATTTCATTTTAGTGAAAATTTTCACGCCTTTCCGATAAAGTCAGTAGGCTGTAGGAAATATTCCCCGTAAACCTCATAGATTGTAGACTCCCGAAAGGTTGCCGGTTAAAAACGGCCGTAAAATACAGGCCGTTTAATGATCACTTAAAACCATCTAGTTAAACTAACAACTGCATTGATACCTTCAGGTTAAGGAATTATGAAGAGGATTCAAATGAATCATTTCAAAAATCAAAAGTTTTTATGAACCAATATCACAACTTAAATCTCAAAACTTGACGAAAAACGTATCCCTTAAAAACCCAATGCCTGTACAAAGTATAAAACAATGCAAAGTACAATCATGACTTAGGAAATATTGATTGATTGTTTTGTTTGAGGCGCGTCAACATTGTTGTTATTAGCGCTTAGGAAATATCGGCAATTTGAATTTGGCTTATTATTTTTTTTTGCTTAATATCAGAAGCTGCGGACAATGATGCCTTTTATCATAATTTTATATATATTGGAATAATTTAAGCCTATGTTTGCTTCATAATTTGCTTAGGCCAGAATCCGCTTTAATATTAACCGATTCAGGTGGTGCTTGGAAGAAACTGGAGCTATCATTTCTCACACTTGCATCCACGACTTGGATTCTGGAGACTGCGATTAACTTGTACGTGAAATATTGTTGAAAATATGAGTGAAAAAGAAATATATATTCTTGTCACCCAACTTTAACGAACTGACAATATTGTTGGGAAATATATGTTGCGCATCAGACTACAACAGGAGGGAAATAATTCCTACATTTTTCTCTTAATTATATACCAAATTAAAGCGATTTCATTCAGAGGGCTCTTATCAAGTAGAAAAATTGAGGACCCTTGACATGCATACTTCATATTATCTGTAAGAGACTAGTATTACCCTTTCGTGGGGATTCTTTGACACGTATTGAAGAATTCCTGAAGCCTATGTAGACTTAAGTAATAGATACAGGATCTTCTATGTACTTAGTTTGGAAGTTCAGCGTGAGAGCAACTCCCACACAAACATAGTTTCCAAGTTTGCAAAGAGAAGGCAATGGTAAAGATATGCGGACCAAAGTTATTCACGATGAGCTCTGCTCAGGACCAACGAGAGTTTAAAATCTCAGTAATTGCCTTTTCATTTTTTCTTATTGGCTCCATGTCAGATCAACCTTAGGTATGTATAGAACTTTACTGTGCACATTAAATTATTAGTTCGAATTTTCTGTTTATTGCAAAGCTCTTATTGTGAAAATAGTATTCATCAAGAAATGTCATGAGAAACATAGCACATTTGAGGTACTATGACATTCAAAAGGTCTACACCTCGTGGCTTTTTAAGGCCTCTATAATTTACACAGAGAAAGAGGACGTCTGGAAGCTCAGCTGTCAGAGAATCTGGCCGGAAATCAGGGGGTCCTGGTTCAAGTCCCGCTCAAACTTAATGATTCTTCTGTGTGGAATGTCTGATGCACACTAATTACTTAGGTTCTGGATATTCCTTGCAGGCTATATTTCCCCGATAGAGGCCACGTTTTATCTTGTATTTTTAATCAAGACTTAAATGATTTAGAGATTCAAAACATCACTTGATATGCTATTCTTCAAGCCACCGGAACGCTTACCCTCGGTCCTCTCTCATCAAACTCTGCTTCATAATTCTCCCGTGACAACTCTTAATTAGTTATTTAGTTTTTTAACGGGAGGCGACCGATAGCTGAGATCATTTGCGTCATATGAGATAGGTGTGTATTTGGGTAATAGTAGGAATATTTCAGGTAATGAAGGAAGGGTGGAGAGAAACTCAGCGTCGGCATTAGCCTACTCTTAAAGACAGGCGCCAAGGGGACCACGTCTTAACGTCCCATCCGACAGAACGAGTACTGAACTTGGAATGCCCTCCACTAAACACTAACGTTGGGACCGGTTTACAATTGAAAAATCCGCCACTGCCGGGAATAGAACCCGGGCCCTTGGGATGAAGGCCAGTATTCTAACCACCACACCAACCCGATTCCCGCAACTCTTAATTTTCTCCATCCATTTTTCTAAGAACTTGCAATTCTACTAACCGAATTCATGTGTTGAAGAATTAGCTTTGAGAAAGAACTGTATGATGGCAAGCAAACTAAATTTCTTCCTCCCACTGTTAAAACGTTTAATGACACAAACTATTCATTTAATTTTCAAACCAACAACAAAATTCATTTTGTCTCCATAATATATAAAAAATTTTCACGTGTTTTGCTAGCTTAATGTCTCGCCTTCCTCGTCTACTTTACTCTTTCCATCTTCATGACTGTTTCTAAAATGTTTAACATCCACCTATCAAATTACCATTAAATTTCAGTTGAATAACCGTCCAGATTTAGCTTCAAACCAGATTAGAACGAATCAGAAATTGGTCAGCTATTTCAATTCATGGTTAGCTAAAAATTTGATCAAATAAGTGATGTCAATCGTGCTCATTATAACTGCTATGGCATGATATCTATTTCTTGAATTGAATATGATATTATTTACTTGCTTTTTCCTCACTATCAGAGAATATTTTCAAAATAATACCAACACCCAATTTTCATTGATCAACACCTGAATTCGCCATTTAGATTATCCATGGACGAATTACCATAGCCGCTAATTACCACTGGAGGTAAACGTAAAATATATTGCGTTGAATAAATTTCTATTTTCTATAATTATGGTACTATAAGGCAAATAAAGGTATAGGCATGAAAAACGAACTTCCAAATCCCGCTATACCCAACAAGATTAGTGACTAACCTACTGGGCAAATGCTGCTACAATATTATTGTGGAATGACGTTTTTTGAGAGAAAAATTTGGCAATTTTTGGATGCATAAATTTATCATCTACATTTCTCTTGTGAATAGCCGATTAACGTCAAGGTTAAAAATTGGTAAGCTGTATTTATTTTGGGGAAATGAATCTGAGCGATGTCACATAGACAAATTAAGGTACATAAAATTCGTTCAATTAGGGGTATGAATAGTGGTAAATAAATCCAATGCGGGTGTTCCAATGGATAGCATAGGTAGTTGCATGTTTGTATAAGGACTCTAAGCTAACCCAACTAGCAGCATTATATTGCATGCTTGCTTGCTATTTTTATCCTCTTTATAATTGAAATTTTGACAAGTAAATTATTACTAATCCTTTTTTATGCATGATATGTTGTGCATATTTGGTGAGAATTCACCCCTTGCCACACACCTTTGTAGTGGCTTGCAGGATATTACGTAGATCTAAGGTAGGTGGGTTAGAAGTGACCATTATTATTCATAGGACCCAGTGGTAGGGTATAGAATAGGACACCAGGATTGGGGTGTGAGGGGTTTATACAGACACGCGTTGTCCTCATCAGTCTGATCTGATGGAAGTGCACCCTAGGATACAAAATTAACTGCCATAGTGTGCGCATAGAAAATTGGTCCCGGGACTCGGTCCCAAAAATAGGAACACATAATCACAGGAAAATACCTCAGCCGGGAAAGGAATCAGGTCTCGGTGTCTCAGAAACTAGTAATTAAACCAGCATATTAACGAAATGAGAGTACGGAGCAAAGTTGGATAGGCATTCCCCACATGAAAACTATGAGGATATTTTACCTACAAAAATGCTAATAATCAGGTTAAATTACAAATACATAAAACAACATGGAATAAAGGTATCAACTAATACAGATTACAGAATAAAGCTAAACATAATCAGGCTTTAGATTTAAATATAAGTCTGGACTAAGATAGGCTACCTGCGTTTACCAAGCCTATTTTCAGGTATTCCTCGTGAAATTTACGGTAATTCATAGCAGTCACCTATCTACTTTTTGGCAATGCGGATAAAATTATCAGTTACTTATATCCTGGTGAAATATTGCCTTCATTAGTACATGAATACAACCGATGCAAGCTATTAAAAGCCTCGCAGATACACTTTCTATGCAACTAAGTTTCTATCTCCTCAGTATTTATCGATGAGAAGCTTATTCCATACATTTGTCCACGAAGCAGGCTTAATTTACAATCCAATTATGAAGCCACCCGTGCTTCCAATATTGGCTGCGAAAAATTCATCAGCTGAGCTTATAGCTAGGGGTGCCCTGTAACGTACCACTCAAGATATATCGGGCATTCGAGTGAATGAGCACAGACTTATACGGGGAGGGGTTAAGCATCATTTACCCAACTTGATGAGAGTCGTGAACACAGTCGAAGTGAATTTATTGATGGATGAACTTCAAATATCGCAACTTATTCTTTGTTTCATTTCGTTTTAAAACATACCGATGGCATAACGGAAATATGCTCACTTGTTGAGAATAACATTAATTTTACATTTTTTGAATGGTGGTGCATTAAAGAGGTGCAATGTATTTACAAATTGAAATGCATAAAATCTGTTTAATGGCCTTTTGAAAATTATAAAATAATAAAATCAAGCTTATAAAAGTAGGGTTTCTATCCACACATACATTGCGGAAACAAAGACGTGTATGGGGTAGGGATTGACATGTTGCTTGAGTATTGGCATACCCTCCAGAGAATTTGGGTTCCGGTCACGGCGGCAGTAATTTCTATTGGTAAATCGGGACCTACTTGAATGCACTTTGGATGCACTATCCAGTCCATCGGATGGTGAACCAAACCGTGATCCTTGCGGCGGAGGGAAGGCTAAACAATGCAGGGTTTCTCTCCACCATCCCTCCCGTCTCTAGCAATACCCACATGTTACATGTTACTCACCTACACTCTAATACGCCATATAGCTCAACTGTCAAACGCCATCCCTACACCTTTTACAAAAATTAGGTAGAGATTGAAATATTATTCATGTTTAAGAATAGCATGCACGTTATGAAAAATTGTGAATCATAAATAATATATGAAGCGGTGTCTTTGTATCCGTAAAAAAATATTTATGGGTGTAAAAGTGATTTGAAAACTTTTGTCAGCCAATTTGTTTCATATTTTCTGTACCCAACCACGGAAGGATCTAATTTAATATTTAACGATTGTGATCTACCGAGCCTAAAACAAAACAAAGATTGGCTTTAGATTCTAGGGCTCTTGGGGGTTGATAAGGTATTTACAAAAAAATGCAAGAGATAAATTTTATAATCCAAATATATAATAATCGGTAAATGAAGTATTTTGATTATCATTCAAAAGTGGCTACTTAAATACAAATATGTGATTATTTTTGCTTTGTCGTCCCTAATTTACAATAAGATACTATTTTGAGTTTTCTGTGCCGCAAATTCGTTCAGTAAAAACGATTCCTTTCAATGAAACACATCTCTTTCATAGCATGTTGAAATATAAAACTCTTGAGAAAATTAGGTAGGTATAAGTGCAAAGTTGAGTGACGAAGATTGAATTGTAAAATCACGTGAGCCTAAACTATCTTTGAATGACAAAAGAAAAAACAGTTTTCTACTTAAAAATATACTCGATTGCGCAAGTATACTTCGTGTAAGCTTAGTGTAACACTCATGTTTCAACTGTTGCCTTATCATTTGATTCATACATCTAGAACGCAAATTTTCATCAAACTCGTTATATTAACGTGTGCTCATATAATAATAAGTCACGTACTCTAAACAGGATAAATTTTAAGGTATTTGTCATTAGTTAGTTATACAATATCAATAATTCTGAACATATTGCAGTTTGTAACCATGAAATTATGTGAATGTTGTAAATTCGACGAAATTGTTTGAAAACGTTTCGGTTTGCAATTAAAAACATCTGTACTCTCGAAATCCTTATCTGCCGTCACTTTCAGCAATGAATACTTAGTACTCCAAAGAAAAATACGACAGGAGTTTGCACAACTGTATAATGGGTACGTAAGGATCGGGGGGCAAGGGATGTTAGAAGAGCCGGCATGGAATTGAGGGTTGAAGTGAAAGCAAGAGACTGGGATAATGAGGAACCAAGATGTCTTCTGCCGCTCCCGCCTTAGCTCCAGCACGTGCGCGACCCTGCCCATCGTTATAACCACCCAACCAATCTTCGTTGGTTCCTCTTAATTGGAATTTGGAGAGGTGGCTCCGGCTGCTCCAATCGCTTGAGGCAACCATCACCCCCTTTCCTCTCCGAACCCAAACGCTCCCAACCTCCCCCCTCAAACATTTAAGCCACCCTTACAGCCCCATTCCATGGCCTGAATCAATCCCAGGGTCCCTACCACCCCATAAAGCTCTTGTGCCTGCGAAAATCTCTCCATCCTCCTGTCGCGAGATCCGATTTGAGCGGCATTTGCGAGCGATTGCAACACACATATTGGAGCTCCAGCCACATTTAAGCGCCAACTTCAGGCTCACTACAGCATTACCGCCTCACCCCTTTCGTCGGCTCCACACTCAGGCGGCATTTGGTACTCAAGGGAGGGAAAAAGAGAATTCGTCCTCCCTCCCGCTTGCCGCATTCGAATTGGTCGCGCACCTTTTCGAATCGCATTCACCTCGCGCGGGGAAAGCCCCTCTGACATTTTCATTTCCTTTTTTATATCCCTTCCCTGTCCTGCACCCCTGGTACTCACCCTCCAACCCCTAGACAACAGCCCGACCGGGGAACATGCGTCAGTGATGAAAGGGCTGTCGCACCCTCTTAACCCGACGATGTAGCAGGATGCCCGCACCCCACTTGCTCCCCCGCCCCGTTTTTTGCCCGGTTTGCTCGGTAGGCTAGCGTGTGGGTGTGACCCGGGGCTCCGTCCGGCTTGCGGTGACCAGGGTCTGCCCGTTTTATTTGGGCCTGCAAGAGAGTCAGTCAGGGTTTCTCCCCTTTCCTCGTCGGTTCCTCTACGGATGAAGGTCGTACCACGTTCCCTCCCTTCTCCTTCTTCCCATAAGAGGTTTTCTCCCGGTCTCAGGTGCGGGCTGAGTTTCAGGAGGGAGACGCACAAAGGTAAGTTAGAGGAGTTGTCTCCTAAGGATAAATTGGATCGATTCACCACCAAAAGCATTACTGTAGACATCATTGACGTTGGAGAGCTGTAGACAATTTGCGTGTCAGCACAACAAAATGCTTCGGCGTTTTTGAAGATTTTTTTCCATTGCGGTTCCTAACATTCTTTCTTTCAAATATTCATAATTTTATTTCGCAAAAAAAGACAGAATCTTAGTCAAATAATAAATCACGGTGTTAATATTCTGTTTCATTTGATATTGACAAAATTTTTCTATCCAAAGTTAGGGAAATCAATTTTACTGCTGCCTATATTTGTACTGGTGGCCTGTCTCAGTATTCTGAGAAAAAAAATTCTTAGAGTTTGAAATTTAAAGAAATGGTTAGAGGAAAACATTTTTTCATGGATATATCGCCTACGTACTGGGCTCGGGTCTGAGTTTCGAGTAGATATTTTCATCACAAGTAGTAATCGCAACCATAAAAAGTATATAACCCTAAAAACCATCAGGTATCGTCTGTAGGTGACCAGCATAATATGTGTAGTGGCCTTCTTATCCGCTATTTAAATAAGTATGTACATTCCTACCTTCATATTCTTCTCCCAAAAAAATGGTACAAAGTATCGGTCAAAATTTTGATGGATTATGGTGGCTTCCCTTAACAAAATTGGTAGAGCATGTATATTTGTCCAATATACAATATTTTAGCATTATTTGACGAAGAACATTTTTTGCATACATGTAATTTATTTTAAAATAATTTAAACGAAATTAAAATTTTCCTCTTTTAACTAAAAAATTGCCTTTAAAGCATACATTTTAAAACTAAGCCATTTTATTCTCATGTTACAATATTTCAACGAGACAAAGTCTTAAATTTACCAAATTGATGTTCGAAAAATACTTGGGTAATTAATATGCACTACCTATTATTGTTTTAACATTTTGCTAGTTCAGGCTGTTTACCTCCATATGAATCATTATTTCATAGTAAGAGAAAACAAGGTCCTGGGTTGAATTTTCCACTGAATCCCACAGTATTTTGCTTAACTGTTCGTGTGGAGTCACTAAGTTTCAGTTAATTTATTTCTCTCATTCCACAAATTTAAGCCGTTTAAACATTTAATTTATTATAAATCTTAGATAAGCCAAAATAAAGGAGTATCAGAGGCACTAGTAATGTGTTTTCAATTAAAATTAAACGCTCAAGATTAAACTTCTTTCAATGATCTTTATTTTTTAAAAATAATTAATAAGTGAGATACTTTTCATGGTGACTTGAGTATAAATGATAGCTTGGTCATTTAACCTTTGAAGTATAACATAATAGACATTTTTTTGCCAGATATTTGTATAGATATAATTTTTTGTTTCATAAATTTATATTTTATATTTACATTTTTTAATACAATGAAGGCGTTTACTTGGAGCCAAATTCGCTATTCTACCATTTTAATGCCGGTTCCTTTATGATAGACTGTCCGAAAACTGTTCCGATAAATCGGCCCTTGGCTGCTTTCGCACAGCTATAGAGGGCCAATATAGATATATAGAGGCCCTCTGGCAGTAAAAGGGTTATACATGAAATCGTTAGATGGAATCGAAAAATGAGCTTTGGAGAAAAAATTAATCTTTTAACCAGAGGCGTTCAAATAAAAACCCATACATCCCGTTCAAATAATAACTGATTAATTGAAAATTAGATTTCACAAAAGGTGACTTCCACCAAGAAAGCTGAACTAAAGAATTCTACGTTTCCCACCTAGTCTCCTTTACTATCTGGTCACGAACAGTAGAGGGAAAGCTGAGGTGGCAAGAGAGGGGCTACGTGCAAAGCTCCTGCGAATCCAATAAACGACCCATAATAACTAAACAAAGAAATGCTCTTAGTACTTTTCGGGTACATATGGCGTAAATAAATGTGTTGAAGTTAGTATACTTCTTTAAAATTACGATGTAGCCAAATTTGGAATTATTTTCGAAATATTCCGCATGAAGTCTAACAACCACTTTCCAACTGGCAGAATCACCAGAATCACTGAGGTCGGGCAAAGGAGCTTCGCAGTCTCAGCTGTGATTTGACGAAAGGATGACGTACGAATCTTTTACAAACACATTCAAGCGAAGGGATGAAAAACAACCATTTTCACCGTTTGTAACTCAAGAACTACGTGATGGTTCGAAGAACGGAAAAATGCGTGTCTTTAATTTAACAAACTTAATCAGATTTGACAATATGGAAATTCGATGAAAATGCGTTAAAGGACCTCATTTCAGGTTTGCGTAACTACTTCATACTGAGACAAATCTGTCAGTAATTTTTACCTTATTTTCTTCTCATTAAAGTGCAATTCCCCATAAAATGTACATACTAATAAAAATAATTAAATTGATATGTTAAAAAGAGGCAGAGGATTATTGATATTTTATATGTATTGTAATTTTGCAGGCATAATGTATGTACATTAATGAACATATATATAATAATATACGAGCAGAGGGACTGGCATAAGTAAATATTCCCCCAAATGGGGTAATTGATGGAACTCCATATTAATAGTATATAAATCCTAATGTAAGCGGCGTCACATGTGAAACGAAAATGGAAATCATCCTCTTCCGAATGTCGTTAGAAAATAATATATATTGCTCCACGGAAAAAGTATACTCCTTTGAGGTAATGTCAATGACAATCATCAGAGAAAATGGCTCCTTTACTTTAGTTCCCATGAATAATCGACAATTGATGCGAGATCAATGAGTAAAAGTTCTTAAGAGAAATTTCAAGATCAAAAGTCATGTAAAAAGTTGCCGCAAGAGGTAGATCGGCGAATTTAAATAATACATTTTGCTATTCTGCCATCCCTATTCTCAACCAATATATCCATCGCTAATTTTATCCCATCAATTCACGAGTCAACTGAAATTTCAAGCATGGAATTGGTAAAAACCTGGTCATAAGAAAGTAAATCATTAACAGCGGTAGAAAAAATAAATAGAAAATTTTTCTGCTATTGCATCCCTATTCTCAACCAATATTATCCCACCAACGGCTGCAATCTTTTCTCCCGTCATTTCCTTGAAGAACACGATATTTACCTATTTAATTAAAGTGAGAATTTGTGTTTCGAAGGAATGGGGTCGTTTACCATATTTTTTATTGCCGAATATAATAGAGTTTATAAAATAAAAAGATCCGTAATTTTCCGTTTTTTGATCCGTCAATTATTTCTCGAGTTATAGGCGTCGAAAAACTAATGTTTTTAACCATTTCGGAAAAGTGGGCGTGGTGCAATCTCTGACGTATAACAACATCGTCTAATCACAACTGAGCCCGCGAAGCTACTTTGCCTTATCGCAAAAGGGGCGACACAACTGACTCTGCCAATCGGAGCAGTTACGACAGCATCTGTGCGAGCAGACATTCCGAGAATCCCCCTCCACTCCCTCCCCTTCCCATACAAGCAGTCAAGAACGGGAGGAAAGTGACGTCAATGTTATCACAGCAGCTTTTTCGGTGGGCGTCACCTTCTTCTTATTTTAATTTTGGATTTATGAGTGAATGGTTATGGTTAGAAGATTAATTTTTTCACTAAATTTATTTTTTCGTTTCCATCTAACAATTTCGTGTGTAAAATTGCGACTTCGGTTCCGAGTAAACGCCCCCATTAGATACTTTACATTTCTTTTTCTTAATTCATCAACATCTACATAGTACCCAGCAAGCCCCCATAAAGGTGTGTGGAAGGGGGTGAATTCTCACAAAACAAGCACTACATATAAGGCATGAACGATTAGTAATAATATACTAGACTAAAACATCAATTTTTAGAAGATAAAAATTGTGAAGTAAGCATGCAATATAAAGCTCTTAGTTGGGCTTGCTTAAGGTCCCTCATACCAGCAAGCTACACCCTATGCCCATCGATACAATCGTAGTGTATATATTTACCGCTATTCATATACCTAATTGTGCGAGGAAGGAATGGCATTCGGAATCAGTCAGTTCTGCAATCAATTTCTCTAATTTTGTTATTATGGTCTCGTCAAGCATAGAAAGTTGGAGTTCGCAAAATATTTTACCTTCATCACTGAAAATATTATCTTGGGATTTATTGAAGTGACTGCGTCTAAATTTCAAAGTACGATCTGACACGCCACGTGGTTGCCACTTTTTTATTCGTTATTTGCATATTTTGTAAGTGCTAGGAGGAGAATAATTATTTTTCCAAAAATTTATTACTACAATTTTTTTTATTCATTCTAACAGCCATGTACATCACCATTATTCAATTGCTTGTAGGCCATGAATTACATATTTTTTATAGTTTGGGCATAGAATTTTCCTGTACGCTACCCTCTCTCCTACTACTTACTACTGTCTCATCGCAATTAGAGGAAGCTTATTTTTTACCACTTTATGAATATCATTTGTGTACATAAGGAACAAGAGTGGACCAATCGCACTACCTTGTGGGTCAGCTGAAGTGACTCCAATTGACGGGTAGGTAACATCGTCCAAAACAACCCTTTGCAGACGACCATATGGAAAATCATTTATTCATGATGTAGTATTACTGTCTAACCCATAATATTTTGATTTCACAATTGATTCACAACTCAAAACCATGAGACCCCTAGTCAAAATCCTTCTTGAAATCGAGAAATAAATCATCTACTGGAATGCTATTTTTGCCAGGAGCTAAAATATCGTGGGAAAAGGGTGCAAGCTTAGTTTTACAATATATGCTCTTTCGGAAGCAATGCTGAACATTGGACAATACATCCTATCTATCTACGAGTTTTATGACATTATGTTCCAGGAAAATGCTCTTCTCTCGTGATACTAAATAAGTACGATCAAGGAAAAATCAGAAGTGGGAGGAGGAGATATGCAGTATATCCTTCCCTCAATAACTTCAATAAGTAAGTAGCGCAGGTTAACTTTTTCTCCACATTGAGAACGGCATACAATCTAACTTTATGCATTCAAATCATTCCCAACAGGCCGGTGAGTAAATGTAAGAAAAAGCCTCAGGCCTTCTTGCGAGTGGAGATTTTTATGAATTCCATCATTAGGATGCACACATTTTACTTTCAAAGTTAGTATATACTCTTAATGGGAAGTTAAGTACACAAAAAGTTGTGCAGTATCAAAAACAATTATTAAAAATGGAACAACTCCAACTGTTGCTCATAAACACCCCAGAATTTGGGGCAAAGGATGATGCATGGAGAAAAGAGTTAATGTTAAAAAAAAAAAATAATTTCTTCCTGAAAGAAGGCGCTAGACAATAGAGAAGTCAAGTTGAGAGCTGCGACAAACAATCATAAGGACTGAGACAAGCAAATATGACAATGAGCTCGATAGTTGCATCCAATCAAGTTAGATATTCTGCCTAATTTAGTACACCGATAGTGATAATTCCCTAACTACCTACGCTTCGACTTTCATTTGCAAAGCCTTAGAAATAAGGACGACAAGGCAGATTGTAAATGTTCTTTGCCGAGATGTTGGCACCAATCACTAGTTCGCACGTATTTTGCCTTCGACTCACACGCATATAGCCCTATACCCCGGATCAGTATCTACATGTATATGATTATCCTTAGATATACGCGCGCATATTTACGGGGCAGGACAGCTGGATCCCTGCGTCGGCGCCTTTCTCGGCGCAACCCAAGTCAGTGGCGGGCATAGCACGCTGAGAGGGAGGAGCGTGGATGACAGCGCGAAACGTCCGCCGGGCAAGCGCAATTGAATCGTCGACAATTCACCCCGCCGCCGAGTGTGAAGAGGCCGGGCGGGTGGGGGGCCGTCGTCGGGCCCGCTTGGGGCCGCGTCCGACCCACCGTCCGTGATTGATGGTGAGCCAATGACGACGGGAGGCCTCCCACCCCGTGCGGACACGCCCCAGGCAAAGCTCGGGAATTCTTCACGAGCGGTACTGACCCCAACACTGTCCTTCGGTCATCCGGGCCTCAAGCGTTGGGCCTCTTCATCGGCTTCCACTCAGCCGAGGACGTTGGCGCGGCATGACGCCTCAGTGGGTCGTCAATCATCTCGGCCTTCCGAGGTTTCGGATACGTTTGTGTTCCCTGCGAACGGTTCATTAAATTTGTCGACTCTACTGCTGTCGACGCATCCGGACCGATCGAGGTCGATCAGCTTCATGCGAAAGCTCAAATTTGTTCTCGCAATCCTTATGGATCATTGGCCCTAATACTGATTTTTACCAAAATCTTCCGCCACCATATGCTTCCTAGCTAAAGGAAAATTAATGCAATTCCATGTTACTGCTTTCTCTGAGTTAGGTACAGGTAGTCCATTGCCTATAGAGTAATTCCCTTAAGAAATTTTGAATTCTGATTGTATTTTGACCTATTTATAACCCAACATTACTCTATGTCAGGCAATATCATGTTTCTCTGCAGTCAAATTGTATTTTAATTGTACTGTACTTTTATTCATACCTATATTTCTCCTTAAAATGTTATAGATTTCCGCAGACATTTTTATTTTGACTGTTTTATAATCCTTTATGACATAATTCTAATTTAATTTCCAAGATAATATATTCAATGATGTCGTTTAAAATAGTTTGCGGACTCCAACATACTATGGTAGACCGGACCATCTGGCGTGATTATTGGTACGGATAGTTGGTAAACAAGCAATACAGCTGATATTAAGATTTTCCCCGTATATTTTCGGGTATACAGGAGAGATCGAGAGGGTCGACCGGGACGGGGAGTATTTATCGCAGTTAAGAACACAATAGTCAGCAATATAGAAGTGATTCCCGATAATATAATAGAAACTGTATGGTGTTCAATTCAATCTGCTGAATCGAAAGTAATATATGTTTTTGCCTAATGTGGACCACCCCATTCCGATAAACACTCAGTATTGGAACTCGAGAAACAGAACAGGTCCATGAATTCCCATAGCAACGAACGACAGATTATTGCAGGTGGAGATTTCAATACTCCATCGGTAAATTGGAAAACATGTAGTCATAGTCATAGTCTGAGGGTAGGGACAAATAAATTTGTGAGTCATTGCTTAACATGTTCGCATAGTACGCACTACATCAAATAGTAACCTTGTCAAATAGAGGGGAGAATGTTCGCGATTTACTTGCCACAAACATCCCTGAAAAAGTTAAGTTGAAAGCGTCGATGGAATAAGAGACCACAAGGTAGTATACGTACAATTTTCCCAGAATACTGTAAAAATGTAAATTAAAAAGAAAGATCTGCATCTTTAGTAAAGCAGATTTTAACGGATTTAGGCGTGTTTTACAGACATATTTTGAAATTTCGAAAACATCACAAAAACAGTGATGCAGTCAATACATGGAAAAAGTTCCTCCAAACTACTATGTCGGGAATTACTATCGGAATGCAGGTAAACGTTTAGGTTGTCTTCTAATTAAATTCGAAAAACATTTGTTCACAGATCTACATAATACCCTGCAAGCCACCATTAAGATGTGGGGCAGGGGGTAAATTCTCACCAAACATGCACTGCACATCATGCATAAAAAATTAGCATAAAGCCGACGTCATATATATGTTAAGAACCCAGGCGTATTATGCTAAATTTAAACTAATACTTTAAGGTACTCTCTATGCTTTAAATAGACTAAAATTAAGGTATCGTGAAAACCTTTTTTGTAAAGAAGAAAACATTTTAGATAATTTAATGAAAAGGAGTTTTCTGGAAGAGCATTAAAAGGTAATGAACACATCGGTCATGTTCGGCGCCATGGTTTCCGTATTTGTTCCCAGCATACACCTTTGGTTCGCTATGCAGAGGACGATCAATCATATTTGAATCATAGCTTCCAAAAATTAGAGTGTAAAATCAGGGGCACCATTTAAAAAGATTTTTCAGTAACGCAGTTTAAAATCACTTATTTCAATCTATCACGAGTCTAAATATCAGGAGAGAATTTAATCTATGTGACTCATTTAAAGTTCTTTGTGTCAATGCCTTTGATATCCAAGCCATTCCACAGAAACGATTTCTTTTGGCATAATCTTTAAAGTCTGATCCAAATGGGACTTAGAAACAGCGTTTATCACAACCTGAACAAATTGATGCTTTCAAACGCAGCCCGGGAAAAAATCTAAACTCTGGAGTATGTGCATATCTGATCACGTGATTCGATGAATCTCCAAACGGGTGGCGTGATCCATTCATTTCTGCCCGGGAAATGAAATTTCGGAGAGATCTTCGCGTCCCCGACTGATATATTGCCAACTCCGCCATAACTGATAATTTATTTTTGGCGATAGAGTCTTTCACAATAACGTTTTTGATTAATTTGTTTCAGCGATGACAAATGGGAATGGCCGAGGAGAGCGAAATGTTTTGTTTATGCCGGCGAATGGTTTGCTCATGGCCCAAGCGAAACGATCCCATTTCTGCATGGATGGACGTCGCGTCGCTTCACGTGTTCTTCCCCTTGATTCAAATTCTGCTGAATTCTCGGATACATTTTTTTTACGGCCGCGAGGTTAACGCAAGCGGGATGATATTTTTCTTCGGGCGGAACGGTCGAAAAATTGCATACATCTGATATGTGGAACGCTAGCAAATGTACCGAGGAGAAACAGACGAACTCTTGCCATTCAAACAAGTAAGTCCTCGATGCTTTTGTCAATTGTTACCCATTTATTAGATGAATATGATAGTCTCATATTTTTATCGTCATGATCGAAAGTTTAAAACCTCGTATTTTAAGCCGTTCTATCTTAAAATGACGTCAAGTAATTTTCCTCATTTATTAAAAAGTGATAAAATCAGTGGCGTGAAATCGTGACGGAATACTAAGGTATCCCGGTAAATCATATGTGTTACGTGACCCTCTTTCCTCTACCTTCCGATAGATGGTGCTGCGAACTCTTCCAATAGACAGTGCACTCCGTTAGAGATTATTAACTAGTTTCGGAGGTATATGTATTTAGATAATTTATTATGGTTAAGTTTTTTTTATTTTACTTACTAAAAATAATTTATGCCGTGAATTCATTCAGAAACAGTTAGCATTCATTTTCCTAAGAATACCGTTAAGTGTACACATTGCCGCGCGAACTTTACGCCATGCTTCGCAGTAGCAGAAGACTCCACAACCAGGATGCCCTGGAGTCTCTAAAACGACTATTAATACCATATTTGACGGAAGAGACATTTCGCTCTCTGATAGTTTTCACAGACTATTAAAAACACATATTAACTATAGGTGAGGGGCTCTGAAATACAATGGTAGGTTTAGGAGACGAATATTTCCTATGCCTCGCCGCATTATGTATGCACGTATAACGTCAGCAAGAAGGCAGCTTACCCCGCCATTTCTGAGCGTTTTCAAATGCTATTAATATTAACATTTAATTCTCTAGTAAACCGGAATTTCTCTATTTCGCGTGAAAGTAATATATTTGTGCTAGGACATGAATTGCAATTAATGAATACGGTTTCCTTCAAAGAACGAAACTGCCTCATTATACCTAGTAAGTCATATCTTAGGTGGAAACATGTTCAAGTGTCAGAGTGCATTTGCATGGTGGACAAGTAAAATGAATTCGCGCAATCGCCCCTGAAGGAGCTGTGTGTTCTGGTTTTAAGGAATTCATTCATGTATGGTTTATAAATATAAATATACACTATGCCATATTAGATTTTTTTCCTTCTCTTGATGTTACATGGTCTCAGCAATTTAATCAATCTAGAAGAAAATGTAGAGGCGGATCCAGGAATAAATTTTGGGGGGTTGGAACTTCCGGGCATGGCCGTAGCTAGCGGGGGAGGAGGGGGAGGTCAAGGGGTTCATCCCACTACCGAAATGTTTGGGGGTGCAGTCTCCCGAAAAGTCTCCCCACTCCCGAAAGTAATTATATTATAAATAATAATAACGGATTTCCTTTTCACTGTCACCAGGGATAGAGTTCGGCCACCCTCCAAGTGAAACCCCCCCACCCAAATACAACCCTTCCACAAATGAACGCCCAAAATATTTTCTGGCTACGGCCTTGCTGCACGGGAGCATAATAAGGGTAAGAAGCGTCAGTAAAGGGGAAAAGACTCGAGCGGGCAGGAGACGCGAGTGGCAGGACGCGCGAGTGGACCGCAGGATTAAAGACCGCAACTCGGCAAAATCCATGGGGAACCACTGTAAAATCATGAATTTTTCCATTTTCAGCCCCCCTTCCCATAAATGGCCAAGGTGCGAGGGTCTAGGGTTGACCTAGAGGTCCCAAATTTTTCTGGCCTCATTTTGAGCCACTTTGACAACTTTTTCCAAAGTTTCCCCGCGAAAAATCGATGCTTCCGATCCGCCCTAGTGCACAGTACTTGCAGAAAAGTGTGCATGGTTGAATAAATATCTTTTTCTATGCTTATTATACGTGCATAGCCTTATCTTGCAACTTAATTTGCCAATGTGACGTTTCTGCTTTCAGTTTTATTAAAATCAATTCTGGATAATTTCTATCGGTCCACTATATAGACCGATTTAAAGACCGTCTTTGAGGTATAGTGCACTTAAATCGACTATGCTCTCGGAAAGAAGCACTGGTATAAGTCTTAGCACATCAAGATCATCTGATGTAAATCTAGCACGGGGTCTTGAGTTACGTTGTCCAGCATGGGGATGTACACATATAATCAGTAGTACTTTTTTCCGATGATATTGAATAGTTTTCACGTTTCGTTTCGCGCAGCTGCAGCGTTTCTAAATGGTTGGTTGGCAGCGCTTCCACAGGGTCACTACCGAGTGTCAAACCGGTATTTTATGAAACGTGCACGCTCATCCTTGCGTGGTGTTCCAAAGAGTCGTAAGAAGCGTTTCTAACTAGCTCGGTTAGCTTTCAGCTGTCTTTCAGTGGAGATTTGCAAAGGATATGGATAGTAATTAGCTACTAACGTAATATAGGCAATATATTGCCATTAAACAGAAATATATCATCGTCCCCAAATGATGGTGGACTGTATTTTTATGGGAAAATTGAGAGAGAACGCCCCAGTATCGCTCCTACCTTATCGTAGGCAACAGCAGCAGTCCACTTCTCGTCTTCTCCTAGTTCCGGTCGTCCTCTCGTCACGAACTCACTGTAAGCCCACCCTATTCTCCATCCCGCCACCGAATAGAGGGCCTTTTTTGTAGGCCACGACACATGGCGGCCTCTCTCCCAAACATTATTAAAAACAATACTATTTATTCAAAAAAAGGAAACGACGGAAAAGAAGAAGAAGATTCAGCCGATCCGAATTAAAATACAAATTGTTTTATTTAATTTAATAATGATTACCCCCAAGCCTGTGCCTGCAATCTTTGCTTTACTAAAAATTCAAACGCTAGTTTGCAGCGCGTATGCAGGGCTACGAACAGGGCTTGAACGGTGGCGTTGCTGTCGTTCCGTGAGGACACTCCATTTAGCAATGGCTAAACTCACTAGAAGAGCCACTTTTCTTTGCCGGCATCTGCGG
Source organism: Platycnemis pennipes (assembly GCA_933228895.1). NCBI lineage: Eukaryota > Metazoa > Arthropoda > Insecta > Odonata > Platycnemididae > Platycnemis > Platycnemis pennipes. The sequence goes on along the minus strand of OW121846.1, from coordinate 98,407,338 downwards.
CGTAGGGAACCACTGCAACCGTCTGTGGCGCTTCCAACCAGTTTCTGTGGCACTGTGTGTAAACTACTGATCTATCCCATTTAGTCAACGGCAGCGCTGCTGAGAAGCGCGGCCGAGTGGCTCCGTGTGAACCAGCCATAACTCCGACAGCCGTCATGCGTCATCTAAGGATGACGCTCGGTTTCTAAGTGTTAAATTATTGGCCTCGGAAAAAAAATGTTTCTCATGGATTTGGAGGGGGGGGAGGATTTCACCCCCCCCCCTCCCCTAGGGTCCACCACTGAATATATGCATCTAAAATAATTTAAAAAATTAAATATTACTGTAGCAGGAGGGTCTAGAGATCGTTGAAGCGATGGCCATTCAAAGGCCGTCAAATGCAGTAAATCGAAGATGTGGAATGCAATAGCATAGGGGAGACTGGGGTAATGGTGATAAAGGGGTAATGGTGATCACTATGATTTCTCGTAAAGTTGGCAAAGTAGGTTGCAACTGATTAGTGCTGACAACGCGCACGTCTCTTTGGAACTACTACACCAGAGATCGCCGTCCTGGCAGTTATTGTTTGGATGTTGAGCAAGAAAAAGTGTTTTTCCGTTTTTTGTTGTAAGCAAAGCCATAGAAGAGATCGCAATTACTCGCGTTTCACTGCTTCTGCTGACAAATAATGATTAAACAGTATCAAGGTAAGCCCTACTTTTGTATCACATATTTATTTATTAAGGATTTAATGCACAGTACATTTTTTTAATCGTTGAGTAAAACCATGCGCCCTGCGTAATGGCGGTAATTGACCCTCATTATCCCAATAGTATCAATTTTTCATTTTTCAGATGGTTAGAAAATATATAAGGAAGGCAGACAAAGCGAAATGGAGTGCAGAAGATTTGAATAAAGCAAAAGAAGCCATTGTTGAAGGTAGATCGATGACAAAAGCAGCTGAAAATTTTTAAATACCTACCTTTAGCACACTGTAAATCAGACTAAAGAGTGGAACTGATTCTGATCTGCGCATAGGAAGGAAATGTGACTTTCCTCCTGCACACGAAATAGCTGTAACTGACCATTTTAAAGTATTATCAAAGATTTTCTATGGTATCACAGCTACAAACTTTAAGAAAAATAGCTTTTGAATATGCATAAAAAACATTTAGACCATAGATTTAATAAAGAAACTAAAGTAGCTGGTTTAGACTGGAACAAGATAAGTGTTAGGAAACCTGAAGCAACGAGTATAGAAAGAGCTTTTTATAATCTGCTTTATTTACCCAGATAATTTGCGTCTTGAATGTGCTCTTATGACTATGGGATACTTTCCTATTTTGTGTAATTTTCATAAGACTTAAACTATGTGCTATAACCAAAAATATACATAAGTTTTTCAGTTACACAACGTTTTATTTGTAAAGATCTCCATATTTCTCGTTGAATATTCAGGAAATAATCACTGACACTACTGACCGCAATTACCCCAGGGTCGGGGTAATAACGGTCAAAGCTAATATTTTTCTATATGTGTCATTAAAAAAAAGTTTTGCGTTTAAATTCAATATTGAGTGATTTATTCTATGGAAAGAGTATAAGTATTATATATGGGGTAGTAGTGTTTCAAACAAATAAAAATCATAATTTTTATAATTGTTTCCCCTTAAAGCCCTTACCCCAGTCTCCCCTACTTTCATTTATATACGGGTTAATATTTGTCTACTTAGTACATGATGTTAAAACCATTTCAAATACGGATGGAAAGGGCGGATTTCTTATTAATAAAGAGATACTCTCATAACAGCATCACAATACAGTAAAACTCGCTTAATACGAATTTTAGGGGACCGGCCTTTCGTTTTTTTTATAAACGTGATTTCATTACATCCAAACTGCAGCATTTTTTGCTGTACGCTTCTTAGAATCGGAGGACTTTTTTTTAGTTAATCGCCTGTACTAACGGAACAGATTCTAAACAGTACATCATCGCCCTAGAGCATAATCTTTTTTTAATTATCCTAATGTTGCTAACACATAAGTAACTATTTTACCGATACTAGTTCATCGTTCACAAAACATCACAATAATGTGTTCCTGAGAGAGGGCTCTTAATGAATAACAATTTTTAAAACCATTAACGTGCTGGACTTAACAAAAATGTATGTTGTGATGCTATGTTCTTGACTACTTCTCAAAAATGCAGATATTTTGCGGGTAAGGTTCCTACTAAGAACGCACATCTTCCTCTACAAATTTACGCAATACAAAATTACAGCACAAAACCCAGGAAATAAACCTCCACTGTGGTGATAATTTAAAACTCTGGTGATAGGTTCACTAAAATATCTTTGCTTCAGGTCGCAATTGAAGTTTAAAAATTAAAACTTAGAGAAAATATTTATCTATCCATGTGTTAATAAAATTCTTAATGACGTGGGTGATAATCCTAAAATAAAAAAAATAATTAGCAAAGAAATCCGATATCCCATCTTCTACGCTCTCCACTGGCTTATCTTAAAGAGTTGTGACTGAAAATCTGCAGTTAGGGCCAACGTGAATGGAAGGAAACAAAAAAAGCGAAGAATGAAGAATTAAAGGACGTGCTCGCGGAATGGTTTTTATTGAGCTAGAGCCTACGAGATGCATCTCAGCAGTCAGCACCTTAAAAAAGAAGCGGATGAAACAGCAGAAACATTGAATCTTCGAGGGTTAGCAGCAATCAACGGATGGCTGGATCGGTTTAGGAAGAGCATTTGTGTACCGGCAAATAAGTGGTGAATCCAAAGCTGCCAATCAAATATCCATTGATATGATTTATATCAAATATCCAGGATGTGGAACGCCCGCCAGTGACTATACCGGAGAGGATTGAAGCACAGGTAACATTTAGGCAATGCGTGTGCCAGATGAACATGGGTGAGGAAGTTTTCAGGATGATAAACCAGCTTGAAAACCTATGCAGCCTCAGACACTACGAAACGCCAATCAACAATCAACACTTTTAATGCTTTAGTTAGATTTAAATGAAAAATTTAATACAAAATTCTCTAGGAGTTCAATATACATTACACAACTTAATTTTGTAGCGTAGGCTGACCACATCTAGTTTTTTGAGGTGTTCTGGCATTAAGTTCCATCCCATTACGTAATAGGAGTCTAAAGTGACGGCTATTTATGAGAACGAGTTGTGGTACGGTAAGGGATGGTTTGGTTACGGATATGGAGAATAATTCGTCATGAAAGAGGCAATAAGTTACTAAGAGACCAAAGAATCGTTCTTTATAGCCGGGATTTCGTTTCATCCGTACTCGTTGCATGCGGGATATTTTACATTTGTGATCGTAGGAATGTCCAAGAGACGGAGAACTCACCTCGTTATAGGCGGGATTACGTTGCATGCGTGATCGTTAAAAACGAATTTCACTGTATTTCATACACAACTAAACCCACCAAATCAAAATGATAATTACATGTCATGCCTAAACATGGATAGGTTTGTTAAAAAAAGTGGAGATTCACTATAGTCTTAATTTGTCCTGAAGATAGTCATATTGATTCTGAAAGGTGACCGACAGCTTAGGCTATTTGCGCCATTTAGAGTGGGTGGGTGATGGGATAAAAGCAGGAATTTTTCAGGGAACGGAAAAAGGGTGAAAACAACCCTTTCGTGACGAAAAGGCTAGTGCCGACTCCAAAAAGCCCATGGTTTGACCCTCCATCTGACGGAAGGAGAGGAACTTGAACTGATCTCCACCAAACATGCAGGTAGGGGCCCTGTTTAGGGCCCCTACCTTCATGTTTGGGCTTTAACTGCTTGGATTCCAACCTAAGGCCTCGGAATGGCTGAACTGTACTCCTTTTGGTGATGTTACGAGCTAATTTTGGAAAACCAGATGGTTGGAAACAAATTGAGAAACTACTGAGAGGGATTAATTAGTTACACTATTTTAATTTAAACAAACGACCAATTAGCGAATACAAAATAGGTTTCTAGCGATGCAAGTTTCTTGATTAGAACGTCCTAGATTTCTCTATTGTGGCTTAAAATAGCTGCTATTTTAACTGAAATTTTATTCCCCTTTGCGGGTGTGAAATAAAAAAAAAGCCATAAATGCTAGAGTAAATCCTGTGCTCTCTGAAGCAGCCTGATTCGTGGCTTTCGTACGCTGGCTGCGTCGTATCGTCCACATCTGCCGCTGAACCAAACAAGTGTATTGGAACGTCTGTATTAGCCGTGGCGCAATGTAGCATAAGCCCATCCCTGATGCATTGGTGTCACAAACACATTTCCCTCCTCACATTGGCTGTTTCGCAAATTATTCCTACGGATTGGCCCTCTGAGCACTCTATTCCATGTTGTATTATCTCCTGCGAGTGAACCTTGCCGGCAGAAAATTCAGTCGAGGACCATGTTGAGCTCTTCTTCTCACGTATATATCTCACCACGTGTTACACACTCGCCCATAACTGAAAAAAATCGCGTCGGGAATAAGTGAAATAAAGAATCGGATGAGGGACATTTAATAACTATCTAGGTGGCACGGAAGACTCACGGTCATCATTTTCTGCCCATTTGACACAGGGCCGACCTTTTTCCGGGCAGTCGACGCACACAAAAGCGCTCTGAGGATTTTTACATTAAAAGCAATCGCTTGGTCGGCGTTGCTTTGGAAGGCCTCACCCTATTCACTGGATAGCCTCTCCGCATTCCCACCTCTCCCCCGTGAGCACAACCCCCCACACTCTACCACCCCTAATCCTCTACCGTGGCGATGGCAGAAAAATCCTTCGAAAAAGCACCCCATTCGATCGATAAAGCCGACTTGACATCGCATCGCCAGGAATGTGCTGGGTGCGGGACCGTTGCAATGCCGCGGGTGGTGAGGACACTCGGGTCACCAGCCTACCGTCTGAGTATTCGTTGTCGTTAAAGGTTGTTGAAAGTCAGCCGAGGACACGAGAGGAGAGCGTCCAAGTGCAGAGGGAAACTCAGTACCGGAAGAACTGAAATGAAAAAAAAACAGCGGCCGGCCGAAATTTGCAATATTTGTTTCCTTCTGCAGCTTGGTACTTTGGAATTTCCATTCTCTATTGACTGCTGCTCATGATAACGCATGCATTTTATCGTATTTTTTACATATTCACCGTGTGCTTGCAATTCCGTAAATAAATGCAGCCACATATAAGGAATAAATGCATACGGAAATACCAAATTGCATAAGATGCTGAACGTTTACTAAAACCTTTGCCTATCTAAGCTACCTTAGATTGCTATTAAAAGTCTTACACTGTTTTACACAAAGAATGGGGAATTATATTAAATAGGAAATAATTTGATATATTAAATAGGTTTTAGTTTTCCTTGAAGCTTGGGAATAAATAATTTTATTAACATAAATATTTTGGATAGACCATGGCATAAAGTTTTTTTACCAAATGCCATTTCATTCCATAGATTTCCCCAGTCGACTAAGCCACATTTAAAAATTCAAATTAAATCAGTTTCTCTCAGAGTATATGAACAAAAGACTACACGCGTACTGTTTGTGGAAACTAAATGCCATATCACATACATCAATCAAAATTTACTAGTTGCTCGAAGTTGTTACATCCTTCTAAGTTCTTCTCAATTTCATGCCTATTTGAATATAACTTTTTTTTAATTTCTATTAAAAAAGTAAAATATTAGTCCCAAATTGACACCTAAGCAGGGGCAGAAAATGCTGACGGAAGCACTCCGATAATTTAAATTTACATTATACAATTTTAAAAAAGGATTAGTAATAATATACCAGTCTAAACCTCAAATTTCAATAAAGGTAAAAATAGCAAATCAAGCATGCAATATCATGCTGTTAGTTGGGTTATATTAAAGTCCTTATGCCAGCATACCTATGCTATCCATTGATACACTCGTATTTATGCTATTGGATGCATTTAGCGCTTAACATATCTCTAAGTGTGCGAGGAAAAATGATATTATGAATCTGTGAGCTTGGCAATCAATTTCTCCAATTTAGTGGTTATGGTCCAGTCTATCATTTTGCGTTGGAGTTCGAAAACTATAGTAATGCCTTGACTCGAATCCTAGATGTGATGAAGCGTGACCAGTTCTTTAGGCACCATAACGGCCATTGACCTTTAATCCATTTACTTCACTCCGTTCTTTTTGAAGTGCTGGGAACGTTCCAAGTCTACAGCTGGACATTTTTTTTCGAGCATTTCCAGGTGACTGAATAAACAAAGGCATCCAAATGCAACTGTTGCAATCCGAGCCATCCTTACTAAGCTTGGTTTCGGGAAATTGGTGGGGTGCTTTTACCAATCACAATACCGTTGCTTAATCGCAGCATAGGGTCATTGTTTTAGCCTGTAGTAAATAAGAATTTACTGACAATTATAGTCAAATTGGGCCGGAGTGAAACGCAATACATGCATGATAAAATTCCCTTCTAAGTTAAAACTGCTCAAGTTCCCTTCAGATTTTCACAAAAATATTGTAAGTGCACCATGGTGATATATTTTTATATCTAGTTCTTTATGATGATTCACTTAAACTTAAAATCATAAATTTAAGAACACGAACTGATTTTTGGTTACATCACATGTAGTACCTGCTCATTAAGAGAGTTAGAAAAATTATATACCACTTCAGACAAAATCACAGAGGCAACGGATGCACTTAACCTACCCGAATTAAGTAATTTCCACTAACTGTGTAACGTTTGTATGCGCGGCGTGGTTGCGCCCGCAGCCTTCCGTTTGGGTGTCCTACTCGGCCGTGCAATTCACCCCTAACGAGAAATGGAGGGGGGTTAGGTAGACACCGGCTGACGAGGTGGAAGGGAGTCTAGCATGAGCGATCGTCGGATCTCGGTTGGTCTTTTGTCTCTGACGCTTGTGCGATTTCCCGTGAGTTTCACGGGATTTTCACTTGCGGCGAAAACGTTTAGGGCCTTATGTCAGGCACTTCTCGTTTTGTCTCCCAGTTTTCCCCAATTTCCTCTTTCCTGGTCCTTCATTTCCTATCACCCTCTCCTTCGGTTTTCTGTGATGAGAAGTGGGGACTTCGGACGCGTCCCGTTCTGAGAGTGCCACACTCCAAAGGGGGGCGAGTGTTTAGCCAATTTACTAACCCGCGCCACTTCTAACTACGGGCGGAGGTGTATCCCGAATCCGATTTTTCTTAAACCTACACTGCCGCCCTGCAACTGCCCTCCTCGTTACTTGAGTTACACCCATGACTCGCGGCAACTCCCCAGGCTAAACGTCACGACTGACGATATATGTAACCCAATATTACGTGCTCCGAGAAATTTAAGCCCCCTCGTAGAATGATATCTTCATTCCCGACAACAATGTCTCCTACTCGGAGGATATATTACGTACGTACGAGCTGTAAGTACGTACAAAAGGAAGGAAATGGTAGGTCACCAGACGCTGAAATGGTATTTTATTAAAATCTGTAGTATTTATAAAATGTATTATGAAATTCTTTGGAAGAAATCATATTTTGATTGCGTTGTAGCCCAGTATTTTGCTTAGGAAGAGCGATTTTTGTATCCCTTGGTCCATCAGCTACGCTCTCTTAGTCTGTCGATTCTGTTTGCCCTGCTGATTCCGTGTGGGTAAAAATATATGCAGTGGATTCCAGCTCGTATATTTCGAATATTTCAAGTGAATATAATCTCAAAAAGGACCACATCTTCTGCCTATAGTCTCTATGATTCACCAACCTAGCCTTCCCATTAGAGGAGTGACAATATTCCTATAAAATGGAATATTTTATATTCGTAAACTTAATTGAAATAAGTAATAAAACGTTTTACCTCTCTTTGGAGCTTACTCAGTCTTCTAGTTAAATATTTATTCGTTGTATGCGAAATACTGGATGCATTCTAAATTTGAGGTCCAACCTGCGCCAATTATTTTTTTTCTTTAAATTTTCCTATAAAAACTTTCTAAGGATAAATTAAATATATCCTTGTATTTTATACGCTGTGTCACAAATATTTATGATTCCCTCAAGATATAGAATAAGTTCAACTGGTGTGACGGCACTAGAGCCACATATTTTACTTATATAGTAATGCATGTATATTACACGCTGGTAGATCAACGTAAACGCAAGCCATAGAGAGAAGTCCTTTAGAGTTATAGCCATTAAGCATGTTGCATTTTTTTGAGATTTTGGAAATCCTTTTCAAAGGGGAACGAAGAAGCCGCACTGATGGCTTGTAACCACCACTCCAACATCGGCTGTCCGAGTGACTTCCCAAGTGGACGGTCATGAGGACGTATAGTGCCCGCGAGCCAAGGGCTGACGTCTCCAGCGGCATCGATAAAGTGCGAGAAACGAGCGAGGCAAAAAGTGGAACACGTACAGCGAGAAGAATGAGGGATTCCGTCAAGTGTATTCTATGGAAGGACTGCTATTGAAGAGAATTTCCAGAACTGATATTGCAAACACTTGCTTGTCGGAAAGTGTTTGATCAATCAACTTTTATTCACTAGATAACCTAAAAACCTGCATGCCATTGGTAACATATATCATGCAGGGAAGTATTTATGAAAGCGAGATTAACAGCAAGAATATCAAAACCATATATGATAAATGTGTAGTCTCACAACAGCCATGGACTGCTAAAACTAATGTACATGAATACTACGTCATTGAATTCCACATGGTAAATCATTTATTGGAAAAAAAAATAATTTTGACCTCACATTTTCCACGATGTTATTAAATATAAGTTATATTATTCATTAATCATTTTCGTAGCAAGTGCGTATTTGGTGAAATTAGTACGGTGAAGTAGCGATCGCATAAAAGCTGAATAATTTGGCAAGAAATATTGATGTGTATTCTTAAAAGTCAGTTCACGTAGCTGATAATGATACCATATCTTTGATTTCATTGATTATTTCCCAAAGCAAACATTAATCTTCAAACCAGAGCCATGCACGCATAAATCAAAACTTAAATACGCAAAAGGTTACACCCAACGAAGAAACTACTTTGAGATCATTTACGCCATTTAACTCCCATCCTTGACTGCTTTTAGGGGAAGGGAAGGGAGTGGAGGGGGGTTACCGGAAAGTCTTGTCGCGTAGATCCTGTCGCAGTTGCTCCATTGGAGGTCAGCTGTGTCATCCCCATCGCGATAAGGCAAATTATTATCATGGGCTCAGTTGTGATTGGACGAAGTGGATGTCGTATATCTACATTACATAATACCCTGCAGATAACCATAAAGGTGTGTGGCAGCGGGTAAATTTTCACCAAACATGCACTACATATCAGATATAAAAAAGCATTAGTATTAATGTACTAGTCTAAAAATCACTATTTAAAGAAGTTAGAAATAGAAAAGTTAGTATGCAAAAACATGCTGTTAGTTAGTTAGCTTCAAGTACTTATATCAACATGTAGCTACCTATTCTATACAATGATTCACTCGCATTGGACATATTTACCGGTATTCGTATGCCTGATTGTACGGGGAAAAAAGGATATTTTGGATCAGTTAGTTCGGCAATCAATCTATATATTAATTCGCGGAAGGCGGTCTGTACCTATGTTTGTTTGCAGAACTCGAGATTGGTCCATTACTTTGAGGTGTTCTACGAAGATAGCAGTCGGATCAAAATGAGAGTGGTGTCATTCGAAAGAGGAACGATGGTTGCATTGCTTAGGCGTATTTAAGTTTTCATTGTTTGAACGGAAAATGTGAAAATTTAAGCATGAAAAAATGGTGATTTCCCTATATTTTAACATGAGAAACCAGTTGCTACTCAAATTTGTTTACGTTGCCAAGTAAATATGTTTTTGGTTTTCGGTAATGGGACAAAATGAGCATTTAAAAAGTTGACGACATTGGAATTTGTTTCATAAATCAGTTACGTGAGTACGAAAATATTACTTGACGTTTTCGATGCGTAGATAGTGAAATTAAACAATTTTATACTACCGACGGTTCCATAGCTGTGTATGAAATCTGAATTTCGAGGCGTTTTGAAATCCTTTTCTAATACTTGAGGCAGGGTTATAAGAATTTTTTATCAAAAAAGCTCCCAGGTTATAATTTTTATCATAAAAAAGTATGTTTATATTGTTTACTATGCACAGTGCATTGTATTTTAATTTGCTCTTTTTCTACTGGCGGCAGAGGTCTTGGACATGAAATCTGAATGCCGATGCTAGGAAATTTGAAATAATTTTTTCACTCTGAGACAAGGTTGAAAGACGTTTATTATCAATAAAATTAATTTTCTAACGTGTTATAAGTGTATGTACTATGCATCGTAAGTTAATTAGTTTTCATTGCTGTAAATTATTTAGATGTTCATTCTTTTTCGGTAATTTATTAATGTTTGAGCTAATTTGAGCTAATGGGCGTTACTTCGAAAATAAACCAACCATTACAAAATTATCAATAGCTATTCTACATCGTGAATTATCTTAAGATGTTGTGACTAATAACGTCATTTTGCATCTGTATTATAGTAGATTAAAAGGAAATATTATAAAAACAATACTTGGTAAGCATGTCGAATACTTAGAAATTATGTAAATTATGAGTGGACACGTTAGGCTCAACTCAGTATTTGTCATATAGCCGAAGAGTTGCAATTAGAGCTATAAGGCAGATTTTAATGTCTTTATTTTAGGTAGTAAATGCACTTCATGAAGAAATTAAAGAAGGCAAGCGATATGATTGCGATTGTCACCCAAAATCTTTTTCAGATACCCAAATATTTTGTGGCACACGCGTTCCATCCGATATTTTACATAGTCGATAAGCAGGTGTTACGCCTAAAATATTTCCAAAAGCACAAAGAACTAATTCTGATTTAAATCTATTCAGGCGATTCCAGAAATATATTACATCAACCTTTACACTGCTTTGGGTAAAATATTTACCAAATATTACTTCAAAACCATTCGCTCGACTTAACTAAAACATCCCTGACCTTTTCATTTTTCATTAAATTGAATTAAGATATTCACTTACATCCCCACCTGAGGATCTCAGAAAAATCTAACAGCCCCCTTTACATCGATTTTGGCGTAATATTTACCTAATATTACACTAGAACCATTCGATCGAGTATAAAAAATCCTCTAAGACAATGGGGTTGTTTACCATATTTTTTTATTGCCGAATATGCCGAGTTTGTAAAATAATAAGACCCGTATTTTTCCGATTTTGATCCGTTAATTATTTCTCGAGTTATAGTTTGATTGACTGATGATAGAAAAGACTGATGTTTTTATCCCTTTCAGAAAAGTGGGTGTGGTGCACTCTCTGACGTATATCGACTTCGTCCAATCACAACTAAGCCCACGAAATTACTTCGCCTCATCGCAAAGGGGGGAAACAGCTGACTCTGCCAATAAGAGCAGTTGCGACAGCATTTGTGCGAGCAGACCTTCCGAGAATTCCCCCTTCACTCCCTTCCCTTCCCGTAAGAGCAGTCAAGGACGGGAGGAAAATGACGTCAATGTTATCACAGCAGCTTTTTCGGTAGGCTTCACCTTTTGCTTATTTAAATTTTTGATTTGTGAGTGAATGGTTGTGCTTAGAAGATTAATTTTTTTCACTAAATTTCTTTTTTCGTTTCCATCTAACGATTTCGTGTACAAAATTGCGATTACGGTTCCGAGTATACGCCCCCATTCCAAGGGTTTTTACCTTTTTGACAAATTGACAATATGGGCATTGAAGAAGTGGAAGAAATAGGAATTAGTTATATCATCAATCAATTTTGCAAGCATCACAATATTTATTGAAGGTTTTGTCGTGCCATTAGTGAAAGAAAACAATTATTGCGTAACGGTGACTCGGACAATGAGTGTGAAATTTGAATTTCGAAGCTAGGCGTTTTGAAATACTTTTCTAACATTTGTGACCGTATACGCAACGTGTATTATCAAGTAAAAGTTTAATTTTTAAATGTTTAATTAATGCAATTGTTATTTTGTTTACTTGGTTTGTATGTAAACTATTTGTATATTAATGTATTTTCGGTAATGTGTTAATTTTTGTTGCTCAGTCAGAACATTCATATGAAAACACACCCTTCATTATAATATTTCCTGCACCTAAGCCATTCCGTTTTTTATCAACTTCAATTAAGACACTCACTGATATCCCTTAAAAATAAATTTCCAATAGCTTTAAGTATTCTGTTTTTAAACCGCCCAGATGATTCCAGAAAAATATTACACAAACCTATCTACTCTCAAACCATTCGATTATCTTTAATAAAGCCTCCAAGACAGATGCAGGGGCACCGCGCAGCGGTAACCCTAGAGGTTTAACGCGCAGTGCGCGTTCCACCTCTAGTTTCTCTTATATTGTGATTATGGTCTAGTCTACCATGGCAAGTTAGGGTTCGCAAAATGTTTTTAGCGTCATCACTGAATATATTATCTTGGAATTAATTTAGGAAAATATATTTTATGAAGTCCACATTTCAACTTGCGATCTGACAATGATTCCTACTTTAATTCATGCAATAGACTAGTTACGCTAATATAGTTATCTTATTTTCCCATAACAAATCTTGCCGATCTTCTCCGCACACGTTCAAGGTCACTACTTAGACCGATTTCGTAGTGATCCCATACACTGGCAGCATATTCAAAATGAAATCTAACAAGGGAAAAGTTGTGGGTGACGTACAGCTATATCTAAATAATCTTCTTACATGGTCGTCACATTTACCCAATAATCTTTTGTTGAATCCCAGTTTACGATTAGCTTGACCAATTATTTTACGCATATGTTTACCCCATGAAAGACCATGTGTCAGTTTTATTCCAAGGTATTTAATGGATCCTACGTTTGTTAATTCATTATTACTTATAGTGCTAGGATGAAAAATATTCTTTTTAAAAAAATTCATTACTACATATTTTTTAATTGAATTCTATCTGCCATGTATCACACCATTTTTCAATTGCTTGTAGGGCATCATTTAAATATTCTTTATCTTTTGGGCAGAGAATTTTTCTGTACAGAACTGCGTCATCGGCAAATAGACGAATCTTACTTTTTACCCACCATATTGATACCCTTTAAGTACAGAAGGAACAGGAGTGGACCTATGACACTACCTTGTGGGACATCCGAAGTAACTTTAATTGTCGGGGAGGTAACGCCGTCGAAAACAACCCTTTGCACCCTATCATGTAGAAAATCATTTATTCATGATATAATATTACTGTCATAAACACATAAAATTTTAATATCAAGATTAGTTTGCTATGAGACACCTTGTCAAAAACTTTCTTGAAATCGAGAAATATTGCATCCACTGGAATATTATTTTTGCCAGAAACTAAAATATCGTGGGAAAACAGAGCAAGTTGAGTTTTACATGATGCACTCTTCCGGAAGCCATGCTGAAAATTGGACAATAAATTCCGCCTATACAGGTAACCTATGACTGAACTGACAATCATATGTTCCAGAACTTTGCATGAAATAGATGTGAGGCATATAGATCGGTAGTTAGATGGATTCTCCCTATCACCACTTAAAAAGATGGATGTTACACCGGCTGCATTCCAATCCATCGGTGCGACGTTTGGGGTCAGGGATTTTTTAAACACTACTTCAAGGTAGGGGGGATTTCGGAAGCTGTCTATATACGTGGGAAGGAATTTGTTCAGAGCCAGAAGATTTGTTGGGGCTTATATCTTTAAGTAACCTTTAAATACCATACAGAATATTTCAATTGGGTCCATCAGCCGCTGAAAGAAGTCAGATAACACGACAGGTGATTCTCCGGAAGGTGGGTTCAAAAAGGTCTGGCTGAAGGTATTCAGAAAGTAAACTTTGTCAAGAGTGATTGCGGCCATTTCACCCTTATAATTTTTAAGTGAATGTACGGCAGACTTTGGCCTTGCGCTTCCCTTGCGTACGACTAGAATACTTTTGGATTTTCCGTCAATTGTTTCCCAAGTGTTTTTCTTTTGAATTGTGGAAATGCATTGCGAAGAGCTGTAGTTGCAATAGATTTTCAAATTTTATAGTTTCCAATTATTACATTACGCTGATCAATGGGCATATGTTTACCTATACTTTTCATTTTTGCATGACATGTTCGCTATCATCCAAGAGATGTGGATGAGGTCAATGCACGCCCACTTTTCCGAAAGGGTTAAAAACACCAGTTTTTCACCGCTTGTAACCGGAGAACTAATTGACGGATCGAAAATCAGAAAAAATACGGGTATTATTATTTCACAAACTCTACCAGATTCGGCAATAAAAATATGGTAAACGACCCCACTCCTCCAGATTTTCAATGTCTCTCTTCACTTTGTCTTTATTTTCAATACAAGTTTTCAGTTTCTGCCGTAAAACATTGAATCTTGCGCTCCATTCCTTGAAGTAGTTCCTAACTATTCTACGGGTAACTTCCACTTCTCAACATACAAGTTTGCTTTGCATATCGACGCATAGATCCTTCACCCACTTTTCTCTAGATTTCCTCATAGATTTGCGGCTTATTTCGTTCTTTATTCTTTATTTTTTTATTTTTTCAGTCGGGTATAGGGCTTCCTCCATGGTTCCTTTTGAGAACTTTTGTTCATTCAAAAATCTTTCTCGGCCCCCTGTATCCCACTTTTTTGTATCCCATGTTTTCCAGCTTTCCTTCATACTACGTTTTGGAATGCCATCTAATGTAGAACCTCCTTTAGTTTTTGTATTGACCATGTGTTCAAGATTGATTTATTTAGAATCTTGAACTTTGGATGGCTTTTAATCATCACTAAATTGTGGTCACGGTCGATATCTGCCCTAAGGTAGCCCTTGTATTCAATCAATTGGTATATAATCTCTGCTTCGCAACAATTTAATCGGTTTGATATCATCTCTTATCTCCTGGCATTTTTTGCGTGTATCTTCTTCGATTCTATTATTTCAACAATTTGTTTGGCAAGCACTAACTTGTACAGCATGTAAATTTCTAAAAGCCTTTCTTCTCTTGTATTGCGGTTTTTCAATCCCTTTTTTCCTATTATTTTTTTATTAATTCACCTATGTAGTCCGACGTAGGAATATAAACCTGTACAATACGGTATCTCCAGGCTTGATCTCAATCCTCAGCATTAATGTCCTTTCACTATCCTGGAGTAAGCTACTTGCTCGCTTTCCGGCGCTCTTTTTTAGTATTATTCCTACTGCAGTAATGCTATTTAAAGATCCCATGTTGCTTCCACTCCAAAAGTTTCCTTATTTAAATCATTCAAATTACTCTTATTCTTAATACATCAAGGTCAATTATTTGTATATCCATACATTCATAGGCCCAGAGTGATCTCACGTTCCATATTGCTTCCCCAAAATGTTTATAATTCTTGATTGATATACTCCCCCGGGTAGTTCATATCAGGAGATGCCAATGGTGGATTTCTTTCTTTCCGGAATATTTTAGGCGAGAGGATTCCATCTCCTCAATAAAAAGAGTAGAGTGGCGACAACTCCTCGGTATAGTAATGTGGTGATTTCCCCTTGCCTTCCGTATCGCAGTACTACAGCCGTTAAAGTAAATGTTACCACGTCTGTAGTGAAATGATTGTCGTTCTACCGACCACTGTTGACTCCTCTTTCACTCACACCTGCCCTCTTCTGCAGGTCATTAGATTAATCATTGTTGGCGACTTCTAGTCGCCAAGTCAAGACTTCTTCACAGGTTCCTGTATTATTGAAAAGCCTACCTTACCCAAGGATAAATTAATGCCACATCAGAATATCGTCGCTTTTTATCTAGGACTGCTTATTTGACGAGTAAACTCTCTAATTTCGCAGCAAACCTCTGCAGCTAGAGTTTGACCAACTATCCGCAAGCCGGTGGACGCACTCTGAGGCTCTATGCTAGGCTGTGATACTATGTCTTATTAAGAGCAAATTATTATACCTAAATTTAAGGTAGTAACCTCAGAAATATTACTGATATAATTAAAGTATAGTTAAACTCACTAAGATCTTCAAATTATTTAGTTACTAAATTTGAACTTTTACGCTGATCACAGAGCAAAAATGTAGATAATGAGTCCACGCATCACCAGGTTGATATAAAATTAAAGTAATTTATTAATGAAACTGCCACTCTTTTATTACTTCTGTATTTTTCCTAGGTACAAAAAACACAATGTTTCATCATAGAGAAAACCAACATATATATTAAGTATAATACTATTCACTCTCTCGCTGCTACTCTTATGACAAGCTCTTTGCCTATATGGTTGCTGGTTCAAATATCCAGAGTATTTACCATTCAGTTAGAACGTAAATTGCCCCAAAAATGATGAATTAGATTTCACAAACCCATGGATAAAAATTACGGCTGGCGAGATACGATATTGTGTGTTATATGGTAGGCGTCCCCATCAAATTGTTTTTCATACGGTTTTATAGCTCTTTTGGCAGTTCTGAACGATTAAAATGACCGAATTATTGAGTCCTTCCCATGATGATATCCGAACTCGCAGCCCTCAGTAGCCACTTCCTGAAATAACAACGTGAAAGATTTTCGATGGATTTAAAGAAAGATGCATTGAATGGAAACCACTTGAGAAAGTCCATACATGAGCCCTAGAGCCATCTGGTCCCTATGAGTAATTCCTCGTTCTCCAACAAGACACATCTCGACGTATTCGGCTCAAAAAGAACTATTAATCTCTAAAATGCTCGGAAATTTAATTGCCCGGAAGGGAGTTATAAATTGGCCATAAATTCCCAATCCTTTGACGAGAAATATTACTCCTATCAAATGGAGCGGGGACTCACAACCCTCTGAGAAAAAAAGGCTCCCATCGAAGGACTTGGGTGACAAGCTTCCCTTTGAGCGAATGCAAAGCAGTGGAGTTTGGAAAAGGTACCTTTTATTTGGACAGTAAAAACGCCATTGAATTCGCGGCAAAGCAAAAAGGACGGGGGATGTTTTTTGTACGAGGACGACATATAGGTGCTCCGGGTGTTCCTTAGAAAATGAGATGGGTGCCAACCTCGGGGGAATAGGTTCGGGAGGGAGGTAATGGAAAGAAAGGAAGTGTCGACGCGGAGTTAGGGCGCTCGTGGGGTGACCGCGACATCCAGGATCGGCTGCTGCCTTTCCGACCCAACGCCACCTGCGCGGAAAAAAATGTTCATTGCCAGCCTAGATAAACAAGGTGGGTCGTCCCGAGGTCCGCTTCGCCGGTGACAATGGGTTGGATCCGTAATTGTCCGTCTGGTTTCCGTTTCACTATCATTTTATTCGACGCCAAACATTACAATAGGGACATTCAGTTCGGGTGTCCCCTCACACAGGGACGCAACATCAGACAGATGAACGGTCATTAATCCCAATGTATGTGCCCTGTGTGGTGTTCCATTATGCTTGCGAGTGTTTTAGCAAGGCACACGTCGATGATTTGTTCCGGGAAGATAACTTTCAGTGCATTTTCTCTAAACATGAATTTTATGCACATTTTACTTAAGACGCTTAAAGTATCGTTCTATTATTTTTAACAGTTCATTGATTAAAATGTTTATTCCATTAGGTCCGGAAAATTGGTTTTTTTAGTGTAATTCAATAACGCTAAAGGCCGTAAACAATGAAACAGTATTCAAATGCTAGCAGGGGGGAATAATAAGTTGGAACTATCCAGTTACCAGTTTGGACGATTTACTACAGGAATTGGATTTACTACTGGAAAAAATCCGTGGTGATTGTCGTAAAACTATCACCCTATTCAAAAATTTTTCCTGAAGCTAGATGGCAACCGTTACAACCATGGTTTGTGAGAAAATATTAAAAAGAGAATTTTTGAAAATACGAATTATTGACGAATATTCGTAAAAGGCTCTTTTAGCCGAGCTAAAGATTTTTCTAGGAGACCCTTATCAATCTGATCTGATTAAGTGAAATGAGTTCTTAGCAACATTTTTGGTCATATATCGGTAATATTTTCATATACTAATGAATTGAGATTTATGAAAGCTGTGGTGAACATTAAATGGAAAATTGGCCGGATGCATATGCCATTCACCGTGGCATGATGGATTGCTGATGATTATTATAGAAGGGGTGATAGAAGGCAAAAGATAGCAAGGAAGGCTAGTGGTCTTTCTAGACTAGTCGTAGCTTCTAGTATATTGGAGCACTAGAAGCATGTAATGGAAGACTTGGGATATGGACTGTGTTCGGTAATGAGGAACATGGTTGAGAGAGGAGGAGAGCAGTCGCCAGCCAATCAGGACTGATTCACAAGTGGAAAATAAGAGGAGGTTTTATGCAAGATCAACAATTCGATCAAATAGAGAATCTGCGCCTAGGGAATCTTTGGATTTAACATTAAATATTATCAAATGAGTTGGCTGAAGCTCCAATCAACTTATGTTAGTTCCGAAATCACTGAGCCCATAATCATGCGTGTCAATGCCGACCATTAAAAATTGTAATCTAGAGTCACCTTTGTGGAAACAAAAGTGATTCTAGAGGACACACCTTAGAGAATAAATCGCTATTCATTCTTTTTCAAAGTAGAATTCATAAATGTTGCAATTACTAAGTCTTAAGGCGGTAACTTGCTTATTGAAAGATGGGGCGCAAATTTTAATTCTCAAGTAAAAGTTAATTCGCTTAATCCAAAAAGTTTCATGCAGGAGAAAAACCACATAATTACCTAAATTTATATTTTCTTGGTGTTTTAAAATATACATTCATAAAAATTTGGCAAAATAATGTTGTAATTATGCTTGGTATTTATGTGAGAACGCAAATCCTCTCACTGAATTCCTCATTTATTTATCATATTTGGGAAGGACGTTTGCATCCTAAATATATTTTCCTTCATTTCTTACACCTCTTTGATGATCCAATTCATTATTATTTATGTATAAGGTTTTTTTCTGTGATTATCAACATTGTTTTATATGAAACGATATAGTGCCATTCCATCCACTTTTTTGGTTTGTGATGGTTTCCTACGTACTGCGGCACGAGGACATGTCTTATGTAACGTAGGATTGAAATTTCTCATGGAGACATTATATTTATGACTTTCGGGTTGCCTCTCATGTTGTTTTGTGACCCTGAACAATTTTTCCCGACATTCCAGTGGGCTTTCTCAGGGCAAAAATAATTTGGCGAATAATTTGGCCTTTTAGTTTGGGAAATGCTATGGAAATAATTAATAAAGCACATGGTTACACACTCCAATGCTTGGAAGATGGTCTCCAGGAAGGAGAGTAAATCAAACAATCACAATCCATCTGAAAACCAACCAATCAAAGTGAAAAAAATAGGCCACCCGGATAGGAAGGAAAATAGTGCTCCTTCTCTTCAAAATGAAGAACGCAGGGATGATAGAGAAACTAGCGTCAAGGGACTTCCACGCACGTTACAGGAAACCCGAAAACCCAACAATAAATTGGCCAGAAACTGGCTATGAATTAAGAATTGCCTTCAATGCAGAAGACATTTAGGCTTAAATTACCCAAATAAGAAGTAATTGACTCTAAAGTTAATGCAAGAATTCACCTTCAAACATGAATGTTGATGCAATTCAGAATGAAATTGCCATTCGCATGAATATATCCCCTTTTTAGGATGTTTTAATTTATCCTGCCAAATAAAGGTTCTTTAAATGGATTCGCATTCAGTCTACAATGCCCTATCAATTAAATTTGGACGATTTCTACATTTCTTACATTTAATTAAGTACATGACCTGGTCATGCCAATGAAGCGATACCTCCAATGTGTATATCCAACGAATGCTTTTAATAGCAAATATAAGCCCCATGAGTTGATTACAGATACTGAGACACCCAATGGGGTCGTTTACCATATTTTTTTTATTGCCGAATCTGATAGAGTTTGTAAAATAAAAAGACCCGTATTTTTCCGTTTTTTGATCCGTCAATTATTTCTCGAGTTATAAGTGGCGAAAAACTGATGTTTTTAACCCTTTCGGAAAAATGGGCGTGGTGCAACCTCTGACGTGTATCGACTTCGTCCAATCACAACTGAGCCCGCGAAGCTACTTTGCTTTATCGCAATGGGGGGGACAAAGCTGACTCGGCCAATAAGACAGTTGCGACAGCATCTGTGCGAGCAGACCTTCCGAGAACCCCCCTCCACTCCCATCGCTTCCAAGATAAGCAGTCAAGGACGGGAGGAAAATGACGTCAATGATATCACAGCAGCTTTTTCGGTGGGCGTCACCTTTTGCTTATTTTGATTTTTGATTTATGAGTGAATCGTTGTGGTTAGGAGATTAATTTTTTCACTAAAACTCTTTTTTTGTTTTCATCTATGGTTTTCGTGTACAAAATTGCGATTTCGGTTCCGAGTAAACGCCCCCATTACGCTCTTTGGTATTGCGTTGTTCCCTCCGACAATAAGTGTCATGTTAATTCTCTGGCTCAGGCTCAGGTGCATAGGCCGAGTGACAATGACCAGAGTGCATCGAGTTTAAAACACTGACGGTTTGACAAGCACCTGTATTCTAGACACCCAGATGGCAATTCGTTTGTGTGAACTTCATTGAAAATACCTAATTGGTTACGAATTAAACATATGCATCTGCTTGATTCGCATTTGATTCGCATCTTGTTTCAAGCACTGATGATGAATTTGTTTCAGTCTTATTTAAAAAGATTCTAAGTATGTTTCTAAAGGGTCTTTTAAACATAAAAAGACTTATGTTGGAAATAAATTATGTTGAAGGGTTCTCATACGCGCATATTATCTACACAATAGCTTGCATGCCACCATAAAGGTGTGGTAGGGGATACCAATACATATTGATTTTTTTCGGAGTTTCTGTATCCATTGGTCCTTTCTGGTGTGCATTCTTTTACTACTAACGCGAAAATATTTACTACGGTTCTTTTTGGAAGAGGATCATAACCCCTTCATTTTCCTCGAGAGGATGTGTCCATACTCGCTGAGAAGTGGTATCCGGGCAGTCCATATTTAATGTGACATTGTCTCCCATGTTTTTACCGGAAAATATATTTTTTCCAAAAGCTGAAAATATTTGGTGACACCGGGAAACGAATCGGCTGCCCACATATTATCAATACAAGCCACTGCCCATTGGCTACCGCTGACCGTTCGATGCCGTGTGGTATATTTCTGTTAAATGAATAAGTGAATAAATAGCCAGTTCAGTTCTAAACATTATTTCTGGCCCATGGGCGTGGAAAAGTATTAATAAAGTAAACATAAAATGATTGGTTAAAAATAACTCCTTTGCATTATTCAAAATATCTCATGATTTAAAATTCCCAATAATACTTTCTCCCCTGAATCCAGTTACAAAGAGAGAGTTTGCTAAATTAATTGCTTGGAAACACTCTTTTGGCCAACCAGGTCCAACAAGAGTTTAGTCTGAATTGCAAGTATTAATCTTAACCATGACATTGAAGGAAGTACTGAAATCACATATGCCCCCTTGTAAGTCAGTAAAGAAGGCATTACTATCAGAGGTATTATAAGTTGCTATCAAGGGCATTTTCTATTGAAAGTTGTCTTTTAAACCTAATACTATAAAAACAATGGGAGATTTTTTTCATCTTTTTCATCCATGGGAGAGATAATACAAGTTAACATTAATGTTTTCATGGTTCAATTAAATTATTGTATCTAAACTCTGTCAATAAATTTTAAAATAATCTGATGTCAGTTATTTCAGAAAAAAAGCCAGATGAATTAAAACTGGAACAAGAACAAGAAATTTTTAATCTATAATAAAAACATCGAATAGTGTTCAACAAAGCTCCACAACTACAAAAAAGAGGCAATTTTTAACAACTCATTTGAAGTACTCATTTGAACACGAGATATGTAGACGTCCAATTATTAGGGATATTATTTCCTAAACTGTCAGATTTACTTGCAATAATTAACACAGTGGAAGTATTGAGATCAGTATAATATTTATGCAACAAGAATGCATGAAAGATAATACACTGGTAGCCCTATGTGATTACACACAGAACGCGATTTACCATAGGATTTGTTTCGCTCAAGTCATTTATAAATTACCTGCTTTTCAAACACAAAAGGTAATTAGGTGGTAAATAAAACAAAAAAAATTAAATTGAGGAAATCAAACCACAATCCCGAACGGATATGGATCTAATCGCAAAATGATATTAAGTTGATTTCCAAATGAAGACAGTCATAAGGTTAGAGTTATATTTAAATTTATTCATCTCTTAAAATCCATTATGATTCTTCAGGAAAAAATCTAGAAATGTTGCTTCTCGTAAGGTAAAATATGTCTATGACCAGTATGTTTGAGCATCTATAGGATAAAAGGAAATGACCCGGCTAGTTTTATGATTCAATATTCGTAAAATATGAGAGACTTTGTGACATTATCTACGTCCCTTAAAAATTGAGTAGCCTTCAGTACTACACTAAAAATGCACAGCACAGAGCTGAATAAAAGGAGGCGAGGTTCCATTTGTATCCGAGAAAACGCGTGGCTGATATGCTACGTTTATTGCCTTTGGGTCCCAGAATGTAGTTCTTCTGGTAGGATGTAAGATAAGCTTCGGTGACTGGCTATCTCGCTTCCACTAAATATCCCACAGATATTTAAATAGACGCTTCAGCTCTATAAAAATGGTAACTATGATAATTATTCCAGTAACTGGCCGTAAAAGGGATATACCTCTAAAATGATATCTATATTATGAGTGCTCAAAAGAAAATTCGCCCATGGAGTATAGCAAACAAACCGGGATATCGTGGATTCGCCATTATATGGAAACGTTTGGCCTTCATCTTTAGGAAAATCAACCCAAAAACGTAGAATTCAAAGCTGAATTCATGACTCCCGTGACAAATGCGGGTTCAGAGCGTACAGAGAAAATATCATAGTTGTTCGTCTTTCCGGCCTGTTTTTTCATGCAAGGAGCGAGTCCAGGAAATGACGGTAGGGCAAATAGGTTGACCTAGTTTTTCAAATCACTCTTCGGCTTTAGAATGCTGCTATTTCCCATCGTACTTAATTCCCGGATGTAGTCGTCCACCAATGCAATGTGCACGATCTATAACGGCAACTGTCTATGCATTTCAAAGTTTAATGAAGTATATGGCAAAAGTTACGGCATACACTCATTATTTTTATGCATCCCGGTCAATGCCTGTGGTAAAATATTAATAAGGGCATGCAAAGTTAAAAGCCATTAAAATGATTAAATTTTTATCAAATTCAAAGGCAATAAATAAATCAAGATGTTGTAGGGTTCACGGATGTTAAGAGAATAGATTTTCACATGGTGAAAGCCAATGGCTTAGCTGCGCAAGCACCAGTGATTGTGTATCCATGAGGATTACGAGGCAATTCATGCAAAGAGCTACTCTCATTAATATATTTGTTCCAGTAATCCTTTGGTTGCGATAAAAACTTTCGTTTTATATAATGATTTGAACTATAGAAGTTCTAGTCTTTCATCCACAACTTTTACTGGCGGAATCGGCGTTAGCCCCAAATAACTGCCACTGCCGGGAAAAAAATTGCTTAACGACGTTTTTCAAAAAAGGAATGATATCATAAATTAAATTTTATGTCTATGGTCTATAAATGGCCTATACGGTCTATGGTTCCTTTAAAGCCTCTATAATTTCCACTGGTAGCTCACCTGGTAGAGCACCAGGCCGGAATTCATGGGGTCCGGTTTCGAGTCACGGTCAAGGGGAAAGATTTTTTCTCTGTGGAGTATCCGCTTGTGTAAAATTACAACAGGTAACGCTGCTGAAGTTTTCACGTCCAGTTCCTCAGGACCTTGAATATATAGTCTGTTAAAAATGTTTTAAATCAAATTTGCCAATAATAATTTACGCCCTTTTTTTACTACGGGTACGACTCCTATGAGGGACTCAGTATTTTTAGTAAAATTCATACCTAGTCTAATTAAATTATTGATTCCCATTATGTTAACTTAAGCTGTGATTCCATATACTGCAATTAAAATTATTCATAAGTTCTTGTAGCACATATCAATAATTCGTAATACATCATATACGGAATAAATGCAAAGTTTTAAATTGTGAAATTGAAATATGCAGAACTGAACATAGAGAATGCCTGCAATGACGGGTAATCGGAGCATTAATACTAGCAAAGAGCACAGTGTTGTTCATTTTATTTCAGCCAAATTAGGCTCTATACCGTTAACTAAATTTTGTCCACTCATGAAATGCAGGTGTAAAAATAAATATTCTTTGCCTATTCTGTCGAAAGTCCTAACCTTGATTGTATTATCTGTTAATTGTAAGAGAGGACTAGACAGTCCTAAATTCGCAGATCAATAAAGACAAGTTTAATTTAATTTAATTTAATTTAACCAGGGCATAAATGATGAGCAAAAGTTATATTGTTTGAGAAAACCCAATGTATTTATTGAAAATACCTACTTAATGATAGTTCGATCTTCAAATTTCACACTTTCCATGAATTTGGCACCAACCATCGTATACCACAGGAAGTTGTGGTTAAAGGATATTTTTTTATTCGCAGTTATGGTAGGAATAAAATGGCTTGTGCTTTATTCTCTGGCTATGTCTCAATCAATCAACAATTTTTGTCACCTTACAATGCTATGCCGTAGAGCATGATCTGTTGTGAACACTCGTAACATTCGGATGGGTTTCTTAACTTTTTCACGTAGCTTAAGATGGGTCCTTGTTGGATTTTAAGAAAACATTTGGCGAACTCTGAATTCCAGGTCAATACTATACACAATATAAGACTGAACTCATGTTGTTTCGTCAATAAGATCACCTGACTTTAGAAGAATAAACAATACATGGTAAGCAATGGAGACATTTTGTAAAGTTTCTCATTATTTTAGCCCGATACGGAGATATCATTCTAAAAGTGAACACGTTTCCTCCGGTAAGACGCATTTTCCACTCAATAACTCCCACAACCTCGGGTTTGGGGAAAGACGGGAGAGAGAGAATGTAACTCCCACCTTCGCATCTCTCTTCGTTGAATGCTGAACGGGTAATCCACGCGTGCCAGGTTACACGGCTGTTATTTGCCGCACCGCACTCGGCGATAATGTGTTCCTTCATGTGCTCTTGGCGCAGCGACGCTTCCACCACAGTAGGGATTCGCTTTCCGAATCAACGCCATATTTCCTGTTTGATGATTTCACGATCCGGAGCGACACTGATGAGTTGCACAGCACGTTCCTTTTAGTACGTTTCAAGATCGTCTTGAAGGAGCGTCCCATGAGGGAGAGACACTAGAACACAGGAATACACTTTTATAAATGCTCAGCCAAGGATTATTTACCAATTTGGTAACAAATTACAAACTTCACGGTGAAAACAACGGGGGAGTTTGGTCTTAAATCAGAGAAAGAGAAATGTAACACCGGGGGCGTTGAAACATTATCTATGGTCCGCCAAAAAAAAAGTATTTTTAGAAAACGTACCTTCGAGCACTAACCATTGGATCACAAAGGAGCATTTGAATGTGCTACAAACTTGTGGCACGCATTATTTCAGATCTTATTTCCCAAGAAGTGT
This sequence comes from Platycnemis pennipes, assembly GCA_933228895.1. Classification (NCBI taxonomy): domain Eukaryota; kingdom Metazoa; phylum Arthropoda; class Insecta; order Odonata; family Platycnemididae; genus Platycnemis; species Platycnemis pennipes. The sequence continues at coordinate 98,381,791 of OW121846.1, read as the reverse complement.
GTGAACGAAGCCGTGATGGACTGCGTCACAGCTAGTCACACGTGGGCAGGTCATCGGTACGGTTCACTCGCTGTTGGACGCCCTAGGGAGCCACCACCCCTCCCGAACACAGAGGTCGGGGTGAGTGATCCCTCGGGTTACGTAGAGGCGTAGAGACAAAGGAATGAAGCGATAGGCCAGCGTGGGTCTTCTTGGACCTCGGGACAATGTCTCAACGCCGTCCCTACTCTTTTGACACCCGGGGAGGTCGCCACCCCTTGGTCCATCTCCACCCCAGCCCCCTGCACCATCCCGTGCTCCCTCACCTCCTCCTGCTCACGCTTTCCCCCCTCTTGCACCCCCTTTTTTAAAACCGTGTCACTGAGTCCACCACTATAATGTAGAATAAGAGCTATTCCTTCCCTTTACCCTTTCGCTATTGGCGGTAGTACCCAAGCATGATCTCTGATTAGGATCTCCTAATTCACTAACTTAAGATTCCTCGCCCAGCATAGCATGATAGACGTAGCAGACTTCAATTTTCATAATTTACAGCAATTCCGAGCCACTATCTTCTTCACCTACTTAAGAGACTACGGCTTGCCCAGAGATCTCATCGGACTGCTCAATCGATATAGGGTGTCCTAGCTTTTTCTTCGATGCGCAATGATTGGGGGCATTTTCTTTTTCCCACTTTAATGAGGCAACGGTTCGTACAGAGGTATCATCAGAGTCACTTTCTCGTAAACCCTTAAGCAAATCCACAAAATCACTCATCTCAAATTAATTAAAGTTAACATCGCAACTTTCTCATTCCTTCTCGACATTTACGGTTCAATTTTCGACTCACATTTCATCTTTTCTCCCCTAGAATTCTCCAATGCCAGATTTAAGCATCTTTAATAAACTTGTGGTCGTACTTTGGTTTTCTCTCTTCCCTACGGTCGCAGCTCTTGCTATACAAAATGCATCCCACAATTTATCCTCCAATATTCCTTCGCCCGTTTCATGCAGCTCATCTGAATCTTGCGATATTCTGCTAGGGGTAAAATATGGGTGTTACAAAGGAAATTAAACCTGCCTCCTTCACTGCTTTTTCTTTGAAATGTTTGAGTTTCGCATGTTATTAAAACAATGGCGGGTGATTGACTTGAGTCGGGCTGTAAGTGAACATAATGGTGGTTAGAAAGTTTAAATAATGATTGATTTAAGTTCAAGGAACAGTCGTATTTTTTCATAGAGTCAATGTCAATTATTTCATTATAATTCGTGTACCCTAAATATATAATCAAGTAATCGTAAGGACAATCTCTTCCATTTATCACTAACGGAACAGAACACTGACCCATGGCTGGAATTGTATGGCCAGACGTTATATTTCCGGGAGTGATATACGGGGAAGGATTTAATTCCTTACAAAGAAATACTCTTTGGTGAAGAATGGAAATCGCAGAGCCGGTGTCGACAAGGAACCTACGGGTACGGCCAAGGATCGTTCTTTCCATTACCAGGCCGGGTTCAGACGATGCGGCTAAAATGAATTCGTTCCCGACCTTGCGGTCGGGGGTGACGAGTTTCCCTGTGCCGAAGGCGTTGTACTCGGACAGTCGATCGGACGGTGGCCGGGTTTGTAACACCGTCCACAGAGAAGGAATGGGCAGTCATTGGAAATATGCGTTTCCTCACCACAGTGAAAACAGGACCGCGGTGCGGAGCGACAAAAGCGAGCAGTATGTCCCGATTGACCGCACTGATAGCATCGGCGTGTGGAGTAGGGTTAGGTGGAAACGGTTATCCATGCGTGGTGCAATCCGAGGCTCGGCGGCAGAAGGGTGTGTTTGTGAGGCGAGAGCATTGACTTATCCTTTCTGTTGTTGTGAGGGGTAGGCAACAGGATACTTTTGATTGGGAATGGAAGAAAGCGGAAGTGTGCGCGAGAGAATCGGCTGGCGGATAGTGCTGGGGGTAAAGTATTGACAGGGCGCTAATATCAGAGGCCCTACTCGCTTAATTTCTCATATTTTCTTCTTCAAGTAATGCGAATTCCTTTCGCTTCAATAAGGCTCGTTGTGTTCCACACTGCAACGGAACGGACCACGTCTTTACTTAGAATCAGCGTAAATTGTTACACGAGCGTATGTTCTATAATAATGCTCGTTGCTTGTGCCTGTGGAACCAGGAATATTTCCGTTAGTTTACGGGCTATTTTGGGAAGCCAAGTGGAGAATTCCTAAACCCACTTAAGGGCTCATTGAATGCACGTAGTAAACATTCTCTCCAAGTAAATAGGTGGGACCTTCAAGGAAAACCTCAGAAAAGAAAGGATGAACTTCTCTCAGAGCTCGATAAAATGTAAGGATTAGCCTAAACATATTCAGCGGCCGAACCGCTAAGCCTTAAACGGACTATGCATGTGGTTTGCGTTTCCGTACAGGCACTGAGATGACTAACCTTTTTGAGGCATTCTAAAAAAATTAGAGACAGTGATTTCGTCATCTCTGCTGAAATAGGGAATAAATCGTGTGTTATTTCCTAACATGGTGGGAGGCTGAGGTGAGCTGTGCTTGGCGTTGCTGTGCTGGAGCCCATACAGGCCGTATCAGTGAAAAAGACACTGACGGAGGGGTTATTATTGACCAAAAGAGGGAATGGCGTAGACAACACGAAAAGCATAGGACAAATCACTGAAAGTAGGTAAGTAAATATTCTATTTTTGTGTATTTGCATGTAATGCAGAAGTATACTGACTTCCTCGTTCATTGAAAAATTTATTTGGTGATTTTCATTAATTTTAGATTAATTAACATGAGCAATTAAACGTGTAAATCACAAAAAGTTCTCATTTTCTCTTGACACCAGTAAATATCTTTATGACCTTATGGGTAGAAATGATAAACTGGTTGGCCTGAGAGGAGCTTTATTACCGTACTTAAATGCACTTGATGCTAACTTACGTGACGAGGCGGCGCGGCGTTGGATCGGGAGGGGCGGGGGAGCGGGAGGCAGTCTCGCTTGCGCCGATCTGGCCGGGTGTGGAGGGTGCAAAGCGGAGGGTAGTCTTGCCTGCGCCCCTTCTGAAAGAGAAAAGTCTTCGATAAATTTAGAGGAAAGGTAGGGAATACTAGATCATGGGGTAGGAAAATCCCTTTTTAAAGGAAAAAGAAAATGAAAAATGTGAATAGAATGCTTCAAGATTAATTATCAATAAAACATTGTCAATTTTAGAAGCACTAATAACCCCACGAATACTAAACTTTAGAGTACCCGTTGTATTGAAGGGACGGAAGTGAAAAGCGGCTCAATGACATGCGCATGTGGAAAAGGGAAATATTCCGACTTTTTACCGATTTAAAAATAAAGCGTGTGAATGGAGCATTGTTATCGCAACCATAGGCGTCTGACAATTCTTTCTTTAATTTCCTTCGATGCGTATGCAAATCTGAGGCAACTGGAGTTTTTCAAAGGCCATTTTACATGGTATATTTTTTATAGAATATCTTGTACAAACGCTAGTATGAGAGAATTGTAAAGTGTAAAGCGGCAAATTGTGTGAACGCTTGGCGAATATTTGAATGACTGAACGGAAAATAGAAACTTTTCTTATTCCATTCAGACAAACATACGATTTCGTTCAGGCTTACATATTCGTTTGTACAATAAAATTTACCGTGTAAAGCGGCCTTAAACCAACTTTCAACACTGCCGCTTGAACTCTCCGTAACAACAGTTTTTCGAACTCAGGCTGGCAAGATGGAAAACCTCCAGTCTCCGCATTAAACGGAACCGTGACAGATGTTTCCACGTCTTCAAGAGCTATTGTCAGTGGCGTGCGGTTTCGGCTAGGCCGAGTGACCCCTCGAAGTAAAGATCCACACCACGCGTCACAAGCTGAATCAATATGTCACAGGACGGTCTCAAGTACTTACCATCTCTATTGCAGCTTACTTTTCTCCCCCGCTTCCGCCAATTTCCCTCTGCGCTGACCCGTTGGCCACACTGCTGTTAAGAGATGAGGGCCGTGTTAAATTTATCATTGCATTCAAAGGGTAGCACGCCTCACAGGCTCCACCGCCCCTAGCAGGCCGACCCATTAAACCAGCTAAAGGAGGGAGCGGGTAAATAGAGTGGCGGCGGGTGTCACACTTCACCGTGTTTTCCTAGCATTAACGACCGCAGTTTTTCAATAACTTTGGGGAGCATTGCGGGCTGCATATTTTTTTAATGTATATGAATAAAGAGAACTTGTTTTGTCTTGTGCATATTTTTTTTGGCTGTGTGTCCACTGAATGGGCAGCCCGCATGATGCCCCATTTTGGGTAGAGCCGTGCATTCGAAGTGAAAGCTGCATAAGGGTGTTTCCATTTCCATCCATAGGGGTAGTGTTTGAAACCGTCGGGATTATCTCAAATAGGTAAGCAAGGAGTCACGAGGTACATACATGAATGATTTGCGAATTTAGTGTGCCTAAATCTTCCGTTGCAATGTTATTAATTGTTTTCACTTGAGTTTTTCTTAACTCTTTCGACTATAGAGCAATGAATGAGGTTGTCAACAGTGGTTTCAACCCAGCAAATTTGCGAAACATTCGTGTTTTACATCACGTGACTCCTTAGTTACCTATTCCAGATTGATTCTGACAGTTTCAAAAATAGCCCCCCATTCTTAAATGTGCACTTTATTTACTGGATTAGGCACAAAACACCGACGAAACTAAATTTAAAACTTGTGATCAGTTTCCATTGGTGACCTTCCCCCGTGGATATCCGTTCCTCAAAAAATTCACTACATTATGGGCATTTTTCACCAATAGCAGGGTGTGTTGACTGGAACTTCCGAGAAATGTAACTTTTTCCGTAAAAAAAATGAATAAACAATATCGATTCAGGCGAGATGTGGTGGAAACGTTCCATATTAAAGGAAAGATAATGCAATTTTCCACAAGTAAACAATTTTTATTCCGACTAGTTTCGGTGTACTACACCATTTTCAAGTTGAAAATGGTGTGGTACACCGAAACTAGTCGGAATAAAAATTGTTTACTTGTGGAAAATTGCATTATCTTTCCTTTAAAATAAAAATAAAAAAATGAAGTTAGCCGAACAAATAGAACCGTTTCATCGATGCTAAAAACTGCCAATTTTAGAAATGCTTATGAGGCATAGAAAACATTTGTAAGTGCTCGTCAGAAAAACGTGCGTGGAAACGAATTCTACCTTAGAGGCAAGGAAAGTCCTGTTCCTCAATATGAAATAAATATCATCCTCGTATGGAGATATTAATCTATAAGGAATTTGAAAAAGGCTTATTTATGAACTTCTATCATACTATAAGAACTAAATCGTTAACTGTCTTCCATGTAAGCATTTGATAAAATACTTCATGCAACAACTAGTGTCAGTGAAGGTTTTTATCTCCTAAACAAATGTGTTTCTTTTCTATGAATAACCTGGGATAGTTTACTCTTTTAGTTTTTGCACCACATACATAGACAGTCTATAGTAATTGTAGTAGCCGATCCAAGTTTTCCTAAGAAATTGACGGATTCAAACGCACGACTTTCAGTTAAGAAGTCCTAATACTTGCAAGAAAGACTTCTAGATTTAATGCGCAAAGTAAGGTAAAAATCCTTCTAGTCGTTCCAGAACTTGTTTTTATTTTCATGTGGCTAAGCACCAAATATCAGTTGCAGTACAGCGAGCTGAGACTAATGTAGGTACATATATATATGGATAAATTTGGGTAAAAAGGAACGACGAATCTGGCAGAAAAAATTAGAAAAGGATTTATTTGTACTATTTTTTATGGATTCATTTCATTTTTTTACAAATTACGATTAAAAGTTTAGAAAACCTAACCAGTTGCCAAGTTAAATGATTGAGAGTATTCATTTACCATTCATGTGCAGTGCACAAGTTTTAGGGTGGTTCAAAACATGCATTTTCTGAGGTGCTAATTATCTTTAGTTTGGACGGTTACTTCCAATGATTTGTCGTTTTTACTATCAGAAATGCCCAACGGGAAAGAGCATCACAATAATATTCTCTTTTATCTTTTCCTACGTCAGCTAAATATTTTTTGTACAAATTAATGGTTTTTAATCTTCATCAATTTTTTTATATAAATATTAAAAATATTGAAGGATTCCATGATTTGTTTCGCGCGTCCCTCTAAAAAGAATTATTTCAGGGGCATCTTTGAGATGATGACGAATCGGTCAATATTTACCACCTCACATTGATAAGAGTTTTGTTGGATATGGCAAAGTGTATTTTTTTCGAACATGCTCCCTCTCCTGGTAATTTTTCCTGAAAGCGCACCTTGAATTGAAAATATTTGTTCCCGAGGGTAAAGCAAAACACATTGAAACAAGCTCTTTTCGGGGGAGTTTCTCCATTTTTTTCGTCATTCGGGTCGTAAGAAGTAACAAGCAATTTGCCGGGTCACATATAGTGGCTGAAATCGCATTGCCATTCTATTTTAAGGACGCTATTTCTAAGTGATAAATGGTCGTCGGCGAAGGGTTGGATGATTAATTCCTCGCTCTATCATTGCCATTGATGGCATTTTCGGGAACATTATTTATCCCGCTGCCCTCGAGTTCCGCCAAATTTGGACGAAAAAAAGAGCAGGAAGACGTTAAAGATGTGACGCAGTAATTCATTTTTAGCGTTCTCATTTCGCATAAATAAATAACCATTTTACCAGCGTCTGAAAAGAGGAGGGGCTGAAAATAAACGGTCCCTTCCCATTTAAGGTTGGAAAATTTTGCAGCTGCATTTGTTATTGTTTTTCTGATTCGCATCTTCCAGGATCCTCCACTCCTCACACCAGAAGGACTTGCAGCAGCTTCGGACCTTACGCTGCAGTACTGATGGTTGGCTCTCACGATATTTGGATTTTCGCTCCTTTGTTGGCTTCGTGTTTTCTGAGGCTCTACACCGTGATTTACGTTCGCACCATGGCTACGTTCCTAAGCCATGCAACGGGAATTTGTCCTGCTACTGTGCCTAATAAGTTTTTAACAAAAGCCATCTACTCTTTGCTTTACGTTAAGGCATTAATATTCATAGCTTACAAATAAAATTTCATCGATTTATTCGTTCACAAATTGTTCTAACCGGGTCAAACATTCTAATACCAGCATGTAACCTCCGGTGATAAGTGATATATAATTTTACATCTATTCAAAGGGCACATTTCCCCAAATTTTCAGTATTTGAATATATTTTCAGTAATCATTACCTTAAATTTGGTGTAATTTTCTACAAATGCAGTAAAATGAATTGCGATATTTAAATCATTATATTTCATTGAATGAAATGGGATCATTAAAGATTGTGGCCAAAAGTACAAACAGTATGTTGAACATTGAAATATGTAGTCTCAATTACCGTGCAAAACAACTCGAATTTCACAGAGTTCATGTTAGAAATTGATCAGCTATTATGAAATAAAATTTGGCCAACGTTTTCACAGATTTTTCTTCAAAACTACATTAGTTTCAGCGAACGGTGCTCTCTTAGCTATGTGGTTTTTGAGGTTATGTGGTCCCGAATTAATGCAACTTGCGTGCTCTTTTGTCATCATAGGCTCCGTAATTGAATACCCGAGTTTTACCTCTCCGGCCGCGTGGATCCCTCGCGGGTAAAGGAAGTACCCTGTGTCGAGCGGCCAAAGTGGACGGGGCTTGAATGTTTTACTAAAATCGAGCCGGGAAGAGGGATCGATGAAGAATTTTCGAGCGGTCTCCTCAAACTGCTTTTATAATTTCCTCTCAGAGGATTCACTGGGCAAATTCGCTGAATCAAAGGCCATATTTATGTGTAAACGACGGGTATGGTTCTCGCTAAAGCCTCCGAACTCCCTTCGAGACGTCCACTGGAAGAATCACTGAAATGTGGATGTTTGAAAGTGACGTAGTCTCCTACAGCTATAGCTACTATGAATTGAGGGATAGGTATTACAGTTTTTTAAATTCCGTACTTTTCCATTCTACCCCAAATGAATGGATCGTATTGCCTAACTGCATGAGAATCACATGCATAGAAACGGAAATGAATGACGATTTATTTGTGGTTCATTTTTTATCTCTGCCTTCTTTTACTTTGAAACTATATATGTGTATGTATGCATGTATGTATAAACTTTGCCAGTCCGTGTAGGTTTTACGGGTTCCCCTTACTTAGGGCAAACGCCGGACCGTAAATGGCATTCCCGTAGCACTCTAAATGATCAATAATCGGTAAAAACAATAAGGAGAAAACTAATATTATTAATTAAGCCAATGCCCTGAAGAAGAAAATGTTCCTTGGACCGATCTCCCCAATATTGTCATGATTATTACTGTCATTTAATTGTTATTAAGCTGTAATATATTCTATGTACTGTTTATTGGGGAAAAAATTAATGTTTTTGTAATTGAATTGAATTGAATTGTACCCAACACTAAATAATTTCAAAACTTCAAGTTTTCTTCACAAATAAATCATAATGTTGAAAGACTCGTCTCGTTGGAACACTTATTTTGGTGCAGTCAGTATAAGAGGCATTTCATTAGTTACCCTAATCTTATTTATGTAACGCCCGAAGATGAACGTAGCACTGAAATTAGACCTAATATGAATATTTAAATTCAACTTAAAATTTCCTATGCATATATTAGCGTATCTATTCATGCATAGGCAGTCATAGATTAGCATAGTGATCATCGAATATATTCCTCAGTTTTCTTAAATTTGTCAAAATTTTACTGTGTGAAAATATATTTCGTTCTACTGCCCCATAGTGCTGTGATTGCTTGACTTCTATTTTTATTTGATATTCAGGAAAATATACTAATGTGCCCGAAGTTAATAAAAATAATGTATTTTTCTTATTATACTTGTTTTATATTTAAAAGTATGTTCGGGTTAATGACATTTTCCTTTCATTTGCAGAGTATGAAGGCTTTGATGTTCCTCGATATCTTTTCGAATAACAAGTTCTGGCCGTCACGCCTTCGAAATAATATTATTTGATGCATTTCAGTCTTGATTTGTGATGGGAAATCCATTAAGCTGCATGTCCCTTAAAGGACGCTGTATTCCGCCCCATGGCTAGAGATGTGTGTCATGCTCAGTAAAAAGTCTATTCTGATTTTTTTTGCTCTACATAGCCTCAATTTCTCTCTCGCCATAAATGAGTTTCATTCCCTTCACGACACTTGTTCTGAATAAGGGTCATACGCAGGCGTTGTTTCCAATTTCCTGGCGATAATTAAAACTGAACAAGACCGTTTCTGTGATTATGAAAAGAAAGAAAATAAGTGCCCTCGGCCGAATTCCCTCTGAATATGAATGAATGGTAGAGAATAATATCGTCCAACTTCGCAATAGATTACTAAAGTTTAAAAATATTTGTTTTGTTATTTCATATACTTTTATCCAGGGTAAGCGTAGCAAAAAAGGATGCTTTTGAGAAAAACTGAATAATTCAAATGTAAAAAAATTGATTCTCTCTCTAATTGTAATATTTTCCTGATCCATGGAATGGACTACATGTTTTTGATCACCACTCTATCTCTAAAACAGTTGTTTATATGAGGATAGTCAAGGTAATGTTTGGGATCTACAAGTATGAAATTCGAACTTGGATGCATCCACCATAAATATCGAATTCTTCATCTCTATCTCTGGCAAAAAATACTGATGCATTTGCTATTGCCTTAAGTGTGATTCACTTTCTTACTGAAATAGTACGCTTACTTTTCATTTTTCCTAAAGCTAAAGTCACAGTCATTTAGACTTTGTCATTTGAGCTATGTAAACCCTCAAATGCCTGAATTTTTTTCTGATTTGCTTTGTAACAAAAATTTTGTCTTATAACCTTATTTTAATTCAGAATTTAAATTATCATAGCAATATTCATTCTAATTTCTGAGATATAGGGTATATCACACATATTATACGCTAGGCGCTTGTATGGTGTCTGTTGTAATGCTGATTTATCTGTTCCTTTATACATCCCTGCAGTTTATATCAAAATAAAATTACTCTTCAACTTATTTTAAACGTATTATACAAATAAAAGGCAAAGATAATGTTTATGCACACATATTTTTCATCCTCGAAATGGATACACAGCAAGTAGATATGATACATATTCTCAGAAACATGTCTTTACAAATAGGATAATACTTATTCCGCTTAAATTATATGAATTACATTTTTCAAAGCGTTACTCTTTAAATAATTTAAATCTTTATGATGCATGGAACTTGATAAAACAGTCAATACAGCAACTCACATTGCACTTCATGCACTCATATCTTGATAACTAGTGAGTGTTAACACTGGTGTTAACTCCACACAGTCCACACCTTCTTCCCTTTTTTTCAGAAATACTTGCTACGAAATGATTGTAACCATCTTTGCAGATAGTGTAACTAACCTGGCTATTCATGCTATATTGCGTCAGTAGTGGTATTCCTGGACCTATTGGAATAGGACCGTAACGAGTAAGATAGGTCAATACACGCTGCCTTCTAAATTCTAATTGGGGTACTGATTTCCCTGCCATTCTCATATGAATCCACGCATTATGAATCGCTGTATCGATGAACCAGGTATACAATGGCCTCTATAATTTCTTACTCGGTAAACCGATGCAGTTGTTTCCTGTATTTTCATCCATAGGATCAGTGCCCCCCATGTACTTATCCCGTGCCACCCAGTCCCCTTTGTTTTAGATGCTGAAGAAGGTTGATCCCCGTAAATAGATTGTAAAAATACAACTGATACGATAAGTTATTTATCGATGGCGGAAAATTGTCAAGAATTTTGATCATAGGAGTGGCCGCTTTACCAAATTTAGCTTCATAGTCCGTGTTTGACTCACAAGAATTTCCCTGGTAATAGTCAAAATAGATCAAATAACCATCTGGTGTATTCAAGCTCCATATTTTGTAGCCAAATCTAATGGGCCTACCCTTGTTGAATCACTTACAGCTACGGTGGCCGTAACAGGGAACTATGCACTCATCATAGTCAATGTGTCTCTCTGGCCGAAATTTCATTAGGTATTTATTCTGAAGCATGTTAGAGAAAGGTCTCAGTTTCCACACCTTATCATTACTATCCATGCAGTTATTATCTGCACAGTGAACTAATAAACTTAATACCTGCACAATCGGCATATTTGAAGGAAACGATCCCTTCGCATAGCATTTAGGATGAGATCATTTCGAAGATCTTTTTCGTTCTCCCAGTAACTTCGCTTACTTGGCACTACACTATACCCTGAGAGTACCAGAATTGCTATAAAAACTTGCATTTCATCATGTGAAACATTAGGATCTGACCAATTTTTTAACAGTGTATCTTGAGAAGTTTCTTTGTAAAGGAAATCAATGATATCAACATCAAAAATGCTTTCAAAAATATCTACCGAGGACATATCTCGCTCTTTGGTGAAGCTGGGCGGGAAAAGCTCCAAATTTCCGCTGCTCAAAATGTCCATCAGTCCATGATACCTCGTTTGCCTTCGACTTGGCCCTTGGATTAAATTTCGGTACAGAGAGATGCTTGGTTTCTTGCCGAGCTAGATTAGTGTCTGAGTATGCAGACGAGCCAGATGATAATGAATAAGGCTGGGAACGGCATATGTCACGAAAATCATGGTCACTGCCAGTGCCCAGACGAAAATCGCCTGGAATACCACTTCAGCTGGGCTGATTAATTGCCACCCGGATGAATTGTCTATTATACCGCCACTATTTTCGTTAGCTGAATCCTCGTCTGAATTGATATTTGGCTCTGCAGGTTCAACAAATATCTCTCTCCCTTCTAACGTCTCTTCTTCCTCCAATACTGTAAGAACTTCTAGAAGTGATAGGGTCCTAAAATCATGACAATATTGGGTATAGCTATAAGAATATTTTCTTTGTCAAAAATAGTGTAAACAATATAAAACAAAATTCGGTTCAAAGATATGCGACCATGGCATTTATTATCCGAAAGTTATATCTGGAGTAAAGATATTTTTGTAGGAGTTTTGAAAAAAAAATCTCAAAAGGATAATTTACAACTAAGCAAAATATTGTACAAAACAACCTCCATCGTAGAAAAAATAGTATTTCAAAGGAAGATGATCAAGTTTGTACAGCTATAGCTGCCGTATTACACAAAAAAATCAGAAAAAATCTCGAGGATCCTAAATAACCACGTAGGCGCCTAGCGTACCATATGAGGTACACCAAATTGTTTTCACACAAAATTACCACAAAAATAGCATAAATTTATTAGTGATCGACATACGGGTAGAAATATATGTTAACTTTGAATGAGATGACTAATGTGCGCAAAATAGCTGTTATCAAAAAAAAAAGCACAGTGACAACTGATTCTAACAGAAAGAAACCTGGCAAACTACTATGTATTGAGCAAGGACTCATCGTCCAAGCAAATGTAACAATGTAAGCACATATTAGTGCCGCCGAAACTTCACCCTGCATAACGTACCATATATGGTACTCTAAGCGTCAACTGGTTAAAGGCAAGTATAAAGCAGCCTTAGTATATGATCTACGGAATAGGATGCACCTTAATTTATCACATATGTAATTGATATGGTTTCTTAAGCAAAAGTGTTCATCTTATATAATATCCAAATATTTAACGTGCGCCACAATATTTCTACATTGATATTACCTGAACACGTTTCCCTTTGGTCATCCTTATTAATATGTAGGCAGAGGTAGGAGTGGAGGATTAGATCTTTAGATCTTCTCATTTCCATTGAATATAAAAATTGCATTGAGTAAGTTTTCTTATTGATAAGTTATTTATAATCATGGCAGCAGAGTTTCAAGGAAATTAAATCAACATTAAGTGCTATTGAGCCACTTTGAAAGATCTGTTTGTCAATTATACAGCGATATAAGTCTACGGCGAGGAATATTGGATCTCTTTGGAAGTTAAATATTTATGTGGCAACAATGAAAAAGAAATTTCCATGAACATTTACGTCTCTATACCCATAATACGCTAAAAGTCACCACAAGCGTGTATGGCAGAAAACGATCCAATATTACGCTTAAAATTAAAGCCAATAATTAAAAATTTAAATTAGTTACTGAATTTCTGGTTATATTCTTCTCAAATACATTATAAAAAATGGAATTTGCCAAAATCATTAGTTATTTTCTCATAGAACACTACCATTAAAGAGTAGCATAGCTCTTGGGGGGCCACCGCACTCATTTCATCAGCCCAAATTCTCTGTAGCGTAAATTTTCAGCATTGCGCGAAAAACCCGTTTCAGTTCCATTAACGACTCTTAAGCGTTCCACGAATGCAAACAAAGCTGTCATCCTCTTTGGGTTATGAATAGGCTAAGTTATCATCCGCTTATAGCTATCATCCTCATCAGGGGTATGTGACCTTTGATTTGCTCAGATTCAGTTTGAATGTAGAAGCAATATTACGATCAAGGGAGACCCCGATACCGTCAAATCCCCAGGCGGCAATGGTCTCCAGCGCAAAGAGGGTCAGCTAGATCAGAACGAGACACTCATTGCCTTCTAAAATCCATGTGAGACGATAAAAATGCAAGAGCAGGTAGACGCCGATGTGAGCCATTAGGGAATCGGAACTGAAAGGATCATATGCCGAGGGCTTGCGAATATCAAACCGTTGAATTTGAATTAGCCATTTGAAACAGAATCAGTCACCTGAAACCTGGCGTAGGGAGTCGTCCGTGAAGGATACCAGCTCATCCGCCCAGTTACGATCCGCTTTGGTTCTGCAGAGTTCGACCTCTGGCCCTAGGCCTTCCATCCCCTGCCCGTAGCCCGGACCCCTTCCTCCCGACGCGATTTCAATTACGCAACTTTGTGCCCCGGGCGCCTGACCCACTCCCCACATCCATCCCTGGTTGATGGGGGCGGGTGCCAAATGAACCACTCAAATGGGGATAGTGGTGCTCACTCCCCGAGTGCTGGTGGGAGAGAAATAGAGGGAGGGGCGGTGAGAGCGACGGGGTTGCTCGGCAAGTAAAAAGGACCGCCACGACTTTTGGACGTGACCCGAGAGGAAATGGCCATTGGAGTTCCGGATCGGTTTTGACTTTCGGCTGTTTGGGAACCGTGCGTGCCGTGGGTGTTCGGGGAGCGGGAGGTTGGCAACGAAGACCCCTTTATCGCCGGCCCTTTTCCCGGTCTCGCAATGCCGGAGGCATGAGCGCGGCCAAGGCTCCAAGTGTGGCGGGATCCATTGGCGCCTTGGGGCGTGGAGGGCTTCGGCAAGGGCGATGATTCAGTCACAACCCACCTCTCTCCCTCCCTCTCCCTATCTCACTCTTGCTGTAGTCTTCAGCGAAGAGTAGTCTGTGAGTGAGGTCACGCTGTTGGCGAAAAGTGCGTTCTGCCCTTTTTGGAAAATGTTTGATCATACCCCTATTTTGTGTAACATGCGCACCCAAAATATCGTCCACTTCAAAGGACAGGAGTGTTTGAGTAAAGAATTGAAATTAGGAATAAATATAAATTTCAAGATTCCACCTAATTTTACCAAAATTTTTGAGCATACCTGCTAGAGTAAATACATGAAATTTCATACTTGATAAAGCTTGTATTCATAACTTACTCAGCTGGTTCTATTGCTTTGGAGTTTTCTTTCATAAACTGGTACTTATAGTTAAATCTGCGAAATTCTGAAGTTCAGGGCATAGATACAAGGTAAAAAGGCTCAAGTTAAAAGTAGTTAAGACTAGATAATAACTTGCCGTGAATTTAGGCAACGAGTTCGTGAAAACTTACCGCATTTGACAGCATGATATTGACTGGAGAAAATGCTTTTTTCTCCATGCAGGATATTTCTTACTACTTGCAGTATTAATAGAAATAACAATTACTTTATCTCCTTCTCAGTAGTGCTAATTTAATTTGAAAAGTTAACACATGAGATCCAAAATGAGAAAATAGTTTTAGGCTAAATCTGATGGATCATATTTACTACGGGTTAATAAAAGTTCACATGTTCAATTCCACTCATAATTTAAGATGACTAAGTGTGGGATCCGGGTCATGTCAACTAAATTTTCAATGAATTTAAGCGCTTCGGCTTTTATTTTTCAAATGTGAACTCCTATAGAACGCACTACAATTAAACTAACGGCTACCCTAGATCACACGAAATAAAAATGAACATACACACAAACACATACACATGAACCTTCGTAGAGCGCTAACGTTCTTTGAAGTGCTCCTCTCCTCGGCCGGTCTGTGTGCCTACCTGAAGGGTCTCTTCGCCGAAATTCCGGGTGAGATCGTTCTTTTTTCTCACTTCTACCCCTGGAACAGACTCCTCTCTCTACTGCATTATCTCATATTGTTTAGCATATATGTTCTTTCCATCTCTCCGTTACTTCCCTATTCGGTGCGCATGTTAAGCAAGGTACTCCCCCCTTTACTCGCCTAGCTATCCTCCGCCACCCCGGCCTTGGCGGCAGGCAGGGGAGGTTCTACCTCTCCCCATGGCCCCTCGTTTCCTCCATCTCCCCCTCGTGGTGGAACGGGGGTTGCACCCCCCGCTCTTAACCGTTCGTCATTCATCGATAGTTTAGATAAGTCCGTCAACAACAGTAACATGTTGCTCTCTCCGTCCTCTTCCCCGACGAAGAGTGGCGGGTGCTCTAACTTTAACGCCCACTATTCCTCGACCACTTGACACAAACTTCACTGTCACCACTGCCCCTCGCCAGGCAACCCAAGGCACATATGCTATAGCAATCAACGGCAAGGCCCCTGCCACAACGATCCCCTCCAACTCCCCGCTGACCATACGGTGAGGCTACCTAGGGCCCCACAATCAAAATATGTATGTCAAAGACAACCGGCATTATACTCCTCCACATCGAAAACAGCTCCCTACAGGAGTACGTCAATGTAGTTGGTGACGCAATGCGAGGAGGTGGGAACATTACTCACACTTCCATGATATTGAACGATCGAGTGGCTATATATTTAAAAAATGAAGACCTTGTTAACCGCTTTATGGACGAATTTGGAGGTAACAAACTCAAGGATCGTATCATAGGGGTTCGAACCATGACCTCCCAGTCCAACTCTAACCCCGGTGGGTTAGTCCCCAACTGGCACAACCTTGAAGCCCACCGGAACAGGAGCAACGTCTTTGAAGATAGATCCAAGAGGAATTACGACCGGTGGTTCGGCGCCAAAGACCTACCCCGATTGAACGCGAGAGACAGGATTTGGGCAAGAGACCGCCGGGAGTACAAAACGACTGTCGGAGAGTCGGGTCATCCTCGATATTATCTCATAGAAATGAGCACCAGAGTCGTCCGGAGAAATCAGGTAGCTTTGATTCTGGCTAGACGGTTGCCAAGGAAAATAGAAGAAGGATACGATCCGAGGTTCCCGAGGTCATTCCCAGACTCCCGCGAAAAAGAGACAACACCGGAGAAAGCCGACCAACCTTCAGGACTATACCGGACGAGACATGGACGAGTCCTTCGTGCTCAACAAATATTACATTTGCAGTAATTGTTGTCATTTTTTCTTCTTTTGTTTCGTTTGTTTTTTTCTGAAGGGAAGATGTGGCGGGTTCAGATAGCATTGCGCCAACCCTGGTGGTTGGACGGGTCGACAGCGAGGAGCGTCAAGGTCACCAGCCTGTATAAATAATACTATCGTATAATAATATCGTATTTATACTGGCCGGCGAACAGCGGACCAGGGCAGTCATCAGCCGAATGTCAGCCGGCACCACCAATTTATAACCGTGTAATCGTTTGTAGTCATACTTTAAATAAACGACATCACAGTGAGAACTGCGGAATTCATTACCAACCTACACAGAGCTGTAAAGAATTGTGGAAACGGTTCGTTTTTAGTAATAAATAAATTATTTTTTATTGCCTATTTTAATCCATAAACTAATCAAGCTAATAATCCATATTATTGACTGAGTACTTAAATTACTATTCACCCAACGCTCAATTAACGAACAGGATTACCCAGTTTAATATTTGCCACTACCAGGATTCGAACGTGGGATTTCGGGTGGGAGGCTAGTAATTCTACTAGAGGGAGGTAGTCTGTAGTATATGGTGCATGTCTAAGCATTACTAACCCATGCATGATAGGGAAATACCGATTAATATACTTAGGAAAATGTTTTTTGTAACTGTATATCAATTCATTAATGTGTAGTTGATAACCACGTAGTTGCACGTGACCCTTATATCTAAATGTGTGAATGAAGTAGAAGCACTGCATCTCATAGTTGCATGTAAGTAGTGCATGTTTGGTGATCTTCACCTACTGCCACACACCCTCGCGTTGGCACTTATGTACTTGGCACTTATGGTCACGAGTTCTATTGGTTGATTTGTGTGTGACATGGGTATGTGACATAGTGTGTGCAGATGGAGTCGAAGGCTAGTTTGTGTGTTATGCGGTGACTTGAGAGATATTCTATGAATTGGCCATTCTGGCATGGTTTCCTATGTATTGAGAAATCAACTTGTTAGTTAAAATCTTTAGTGACAAGTGAAGGAAATTAAGCGTCCCGTCCTTTTCTACTTTGAACGTGAACTTCATATTACTGTCTTGTAAATTCATCAATGTAGATCCCGATTCTCCAAGTTGATATTCACTCCCGAAGACTTTTCTTTGACTCCTTTGATGGCTTTTTCGACGTAGACGCAATATAGTTTGTGAGGAAGTGCACAGGCATGCTTCACTCCTCTCTTTATCTCTTGATCGCTTCTCTACAGCTGGGTCCTGATTTGTTCAGAGCTACTGGTTTTATAATTACTGTTTGTAATCAAAGTCATATGGCTACATTGGGAGTATTTTTTGTCCTCCTGTCTAGCCTGGCCTCTAAGCTTCCCAATACCCTAGCCAGCTAATAGTAGGATGACATCGATGTTATATCCTCGCTACCGCGCTTCATCAAAACTATTAGTTGACTAAGATTTGCCACAAATTAATGTTCTTTAAGAGTGAAACGTATGTACATAACTGTATCTTAAAATACAAAATCAACTAGATGAGATGTCCTAGAGATGTAAATATTCGTGCCAAATTCTGAAAAAAACTTTTTTATGGAGTAATTTTGGACTTCCTTCACAACTGCAAGACGATATTTATTGTTCAACGGTGGTATACGTATAACTCAGTAAAACTGATTTCATTCTCTACTATTTGCAGAAGTTTATCACGCATGGGGAAATAAAATTTTAAAATGTGTCATTTAGTCATTTTCTACGCTAAATATTTGTGCTAAAGAAGGCTGGATACAAACTAATGCAACTCTTTGAACGGTTTTCCATTAAAAAACTTATATGAATTTTGGTAACATGGTCTACTTCGGCATTACATTACTAGCCAAATACTCATATATTTCTACCTATAATGCATAAACATAAATATAAACCCAAGACATAATGAGGGAAATATTTCAATGCATGAATTAGTTTGGAAACTAGGAGGAACAACTTATACATACACAGAGCTTGTAATGAAACCGTAAGATATTTGGTGATAAGAACATTCTAAAAATTAAATTAGCAATGAAAAGGACCAAAATAAAATCGTAATCGTATGTTACTTAAAGTTCATTAAAACAAAACCAATTAATATTTATCTGAAAGCGCTTCTAATAACTTTAGTGCATGAATTATTAAAAGGCTATTTCTGTGACCATTTTCATAACTTAAATTTTCCAAGGATTAAAAAAAAATACTTGTTTGAATATGAGGAAGTTAACTTACCTTATACGAACAGTCAGTTTCTCTTTATTTGGGCTAAAGTCATTTAAATAGAAAGTACTCCACTCCATGTAAAAAAACTTTAACGTAGCTTTTAATGAGAAACCATAAATAACCATTCACTTTTTATTCATTCCAACATAAAGCTGGTTTGGCAGAGATGAAATTGAAAAAAACCCGTCGTATTTCAAATTCACAATGGTGCAGAAACACACCAGATTATCGTCATTTCGTTGCCGCCAGCGACTCCGGATTACGTTTGAAATAATGTGCCGAAATGTAAGCTCACTCGATGGCAAGACAATTAAAATTTCTTTGCACTGAGGTCAAGCATGAGCAATTTATCAGGAAAATACATGTTTTAATTAATTGGTTACCGAATTGAGAGGCAAAGTTAACATTCGGTCAATATAAGAGACCCTTACCTGCATAATTCAGTGCTTTTGAACCCCTTCATTGAACTCCAGAAAGGAATAGTACACTCATAAATTCAATGGAAATTGAAGCGCTCGCCTCGACCTCCTTATTTCTGGCCGGTTGGTAAAGAATGTGATTGAGTGTCAGTGCTTTTGTAAACGAAATGTTTGCTATATGAAGTCTAATGACCAATCCTGAGTAGATCGGCGTGTATTTTGGAATTGAAATGGAACCCGATTACGGTTTTATGTTAATGGGCAAAGAAACTTGAGCAGAAGAACATAATTAAATGTCAAATATCATGCATCACAAGCATTATATTTGTTCCATAGAATTTGTTCCTACTGATACAAAAATATACATTCACATTTTTGGCTTTCCTGACCATTGGTAGATATCATCATTCTGTAAATAAGTAATCACATCTCACAAGGGAAGGTTCCCAAGTGTAACCGGCGGATCGCGATCAAACTTCGTAGGGTGGTAGAAAACGAAAATTCATTAGATACATGTATTCGGAAAAGCGTCCAATAGGCCTTAGTTTTCGAGATATTTGCATTTGAAAATCTTTAAAAACGCCTAAAATGAAGCGTGACGCAACCCGCAATACACGCACGCGGCCCCTGCTCCTTTCTCGGGGTAATCTTCAAGCGATGGAGTGGATGGGACTCTTGTGTCACTCATAACACAAGCTAATGCTTTGTGTGCGGCAATACCTGTATTCACCACTCGTCAGAACATTTGCCACGACTTAAGTATCGCTACACGCGTTCGTATGCTGAATGGAACTTTGCCTTGATGCTTTCAGTTGCAGACGAAGCTCATTGAATAAAAGCTGTAACAAAAGTATTGCATGAAATGGGCATCCCTCGACGTTAATTGGACAGGGTTCTTCACTTTTTTCCTGAATTGGTAAATGACCTTCTTGAAAAAATTATAGTCCCCGATGGTGACAAGTTATCTGGGATTTTATATGACGAAGAGCACACACGAAAAATTTCTTTCAGAATTGCTTTTGCAGGGAGAGAGATATTTTTACTAGCTTGAGTTTTAGTCAAGCTATACTTTCGTAGAAGTTCACCACAATAATGCTACCCATTTGTTAACTCCTACTTCTCACTATTTTTCTTAAAAATCGGGTTGTTAAATGGGTTTCCGTCTTCGTCATATGAAATCCCGGATAATCTGTCACTAGTTTGTGGTGTGCTTGCGGTCTCCATGTCACTTGGCGTCTGCACTTAAAAAAGAGGTTGGATGAGGCATCCAATTTTAGTTGGATAAGGAATTGTTATTCCAAAAGCCAATCGTAATCGATACGATCGTTGAGTGAACCGTCCAATTTCATTTAATGCTCTCGCAAAGAGTCTAGCTCCAACTAGTTGGATTGGACAACCATTGCAATTGTTACTCCGTTCTGCTGAGCAATAGTTTCAAAGTGCATTGTTTTTTGTATAATCAATGCAACAATACACACATTCTTCTGCTGTGCAATATTTTTAAAGTGTATTGTTGTTTCTACAACCAATGCAACAATAGACACATTTCTGTAAATAGTGCGACAATGCAGTTGCTTATGTTGCTTACATCTGTCAACTGCGTGAAAATATAACATTGTACTTAAGAGAAAGGAGTTTTCCGCGTGCAATATTTTGCTTTCATCCATACACTGTAAATGATTATTGTTTACGATTTAAACGATTACTGTAATGTTTATTACGTAGCATTGCAAACAGTTTTAGAGAAGTTTAAGGATAGTATAACAGCGGAAATAGCACTAGTGATTAAAGTATTGAATGTTATTTAAATATCAATGACTGTTCTGATGGTTTCTTTTTAAATATTGTAACTGATTGCTTTATAATAAATTAAATATATTAATGAAAAATATAATAGGGTGGCAGTGTATTAGTGACTATACTAGCAACGAGGTGTCAAAAACAATGGTGACGTTGATAGAATAATTAGCAATGGAAGTAGTAATGAGTGTTTTGATAGTGACGAGTTCTAAATATTGTATTTAGAAATTAATCATTGTTATTGGGGATGACGATCTGTGTAAATAGTGGTAACTTACAAACTTTCCAGCCGGTCATCTTTGTGAGGATGCTGAACAATAATTCGTGTGTGGTCTTCAGGCTTGCATTTCGTTTGCATACTACCGGATAACATATGAATATGTGTGCCCTTTTGTAGAAACGAATACATCCGTGTTTCATTAATATTAATATGCGAACATAATGACTTGGTTAACTTGAAATTTCTGTATGATTCAATAATAGGTATCCAAAGCAGGAATGAAAACGTAGTCAAAACAACAGAACAATTAGTTGCGGAATCCCCTACAGCTGGTTGTGAGAGCCCACTACTCTCAAACTGTGGATCCAAGGAAGTTTGACCTTTCAGTGAAGATTTGAAAAAAGAAATGATGCTTTTAAATCCACTCGATAGTGCATCACCAGCTGCAGGCTCCAGTTTAACAAAATATGGTTCGGTATGCTTGGTACGCCTGAAAGTTGACTGAAGATAATGAAGTGTTTGTTAACGTAAATGATGTTTCATTTCCTGAAGAACTGGTAAAAAAAAAATTATGTGACTGTGGCAATGAAGCATTTATTAAGTGTTCTTGGTGCAAGAAGTATTTTCTGTTTTTCCTATTTTTATGATAACTATCACCCAAGTGACTGTTCTGGTGAATGAAATTACGAAAAGTTTAAGCATAATTTCTTACAGCGAACATTTATACATTCACAAAATAAAGTGAATATTTATAGTTTTTTAATTTGCTTAAATAAATAGTGTGCCAAGTTAAAATGTGTAGGATACATTTTTCCTGACCGCATTTTTTTAGGCATTGTGACAATGTTCTCTAATATACATTTCTACTACGACCATGTTTCTTAATGCTAATCTCAAATACTGGGGTAGAAGGAAGGTTCTGCATAATTCAGGAAAAAAAGTGAAGAACCCTGTCCAATTAACGTCGAGGGATGCCCATTTCATGCAATACTTTTGTTACAGCTTTTATTCAATGAGCTTCGTCTGCAACTGAAAGCATCAAGGCAAAGTTCCATTCAGCATACGAACGCGTGTAGCGATACTTAAGTCGTGGCAAATGTTCTGACGAGTGGTGAATACAGGTATTGCCGCACACAAAGCATTAGCTTGTGTTATGAGTGACACAAGAGTCCCATCCACTCCATCGCTTGAAGATTACCCCGAGAAAGGAGCAGGGGCCGCGTGCGTGTATTGCGGGTTGCGTCACGCTTCATTTTAGGCGTTTTTAAAGATTTTCAAATGCAAATATCTCGAAAACTAAGGCCTATTGGACGCTTTTCCGAATACATGTATCTAATGAATTTTCGTTTTCTACCACCCTACGAAGTTTGATCGCGATCCGCCGGGTACACTTGGGAACCTTCCCGTGTCAGATTAAAATATGAATACTGCATTACTTAATTTGTAAAAACCAATCTAAAAAAATATAAGATGAAAAGAAAAGGAATGAATGACCTTTCATTTACAACTACACTTACATAATACCCTGAAAGCCACCATTAAGGTGTAGTAACTCAAATCAAATATGCTATACATAATATGCATAAAAAAGGATTAGCATTAATACATTAGTCTTAAATATAAATTTTTAAAAAGATAAAAATAGCAAAGCAAGCAAGCAATATAATGCTGTTACTTGGGTTATCTTAAGGTTCTTATACCAACATGCAACTACCTATGGTATCCACTGATACACTCGTATTGGATATATTTACCACTATTTATATACGTAATTGTGCGAGGAAGGAATGACATTTTGAATCTATCATTTCGGCTATAAACTTATCTAATTTTGTGATTATGGTCAAGTCTACCATAGAAAATAGGGGCACGAAAATATTTTAAATGTCGACAGAGAAGAAATTATCTTGGAATTTATTTAAGAGATTAAATCTAAATTTCAACCAGCAATCTAACAATGATTCCCATTTTAATTTTTTTTAAGTGACTGGTTATGCTAATATATTTTTCGTACCGTTCCTTTACAAATCTTGCCTATTATCACTGCACAAGTTCTATTTCATTATTTAGGCCTATTTCATATGGATCCCATATACTGGCAGTGTATTCCAAATTAGGTGTAACTGGAGAAAAGTAAATGTTTACTTGTGCATTATCGTCACATTTTCGCAGTACCTACCCTTTTGATGAGTTCCAGTTTACAATTAGCTTTACCCATTATTTCACTTCCATGTTCACCCAGCAAAGGTCATGTGTCAGTCTTAATCCTAGATATTAAATCGATTCCATGGTAGTTTATTTATTGTTGCTTAATTTGTAAGTGCTAGAAGGAGAACAATTCTTTTTCCCAAAATTCATTACTACAAGTTTTGAAATTTTATTTAATTTCCATGCATCACACAATTTTTCAATTGCTTGTAGGTCATCATTGAAATATACTTTAACGGTTGGGCATAGAATTCCTCTCTACACTACTGCGTCATAAACAAATAGACAACACTTACTTTTTACCACCTTTTGATATCATTATGTACAGAAACAACAAGTGTTTACCTATGACACAAATTTGTGGCATAAACGAAATGACTTCAACTGCCAGGGAGGTAACACCGTCCAAAAAACCCTTTGCACCTGAATATGTAGAAAATCATTTATAAATGTTATAATGTCACTGTGTAATCCATTAGATTTTAATTTTATTATTAGTTTTCTATAAGACACCATGTCATAAGCTTTCTTGAAATCGATGAATTTAGCATCCACTGGAATATGATTTTCGCTAGAAGCCAAAAACCGTTGGATAAAGGAGCAAGTTGTGTTACATATTTTCTGCTCTTCCGGAAGCCATGCTGGACATTAGTCAAAATTTCTGTCTAGATGTCTCATGCCTGAACTGACAGTTTTGTGTTCCAGGACCTTGCATGCAATGGACGTGAGGGATATAGGTCGGTAGTTAGATGGCTGCTCCCTAACACCACTTTTAATAATGTGTGTTATATCGGAGTTAATCCAATCCATCTCTTCGACGGGTAGGGTCAGGGATTAATTAAATACTATTTCTAGCTAGGAATTTTTCGGAATCTAACTCTCTTTATAAACAGGGAAGTTGATGAACTCCGGGGGATTTGTTGGGGCTTATATCTTTAACTAGGTTTTCAATACCATAACAGGAAATTTCAATTGGTTGCATCAGCCGCAGAAAAAGGTCAGGTAAGACGACAATTTAAATTCCAGAATCTGGGTAAAACGGTTTTGAAGTGGGAATTAACTTAATCAATTTTAATCGTTAATCATGCACTACAGACTTCTCTAACAATATAACAATAATAAACCTACCTTTTCTTTTCGCTAGTCATTTTGCTCTGCTCTATCCAAAAGACTTTTCTTATTTTCCTCCTAGCTGCTCCTTTTGTGTATCCTCCAGCATTATTGACTGAAAAAACCGGAAATAGGGAAAGAGAAAATGAAAATGATTTTCATGTGGTTGGATGCGCTGATGATTTATATTTGTTTCTTCATGCCGGAGAATACCATCAGCTGACAGGCGATTGATTGACTAATCGAAGTATTCTATATGGTTGGTGTTTCCTTTCAATTTCTGCAGTTTTCCGCTAGTCATGCGTTTCTTTTCGTGTCTCCACTCACACGAGCAAACTCATTTTATTTCTGGCTTGAGATTTCTCTCAATTACTTAATGTCTTGTTCCATGTTTCTCGCATACACAACTCAGGAGAGGGGATGAGCCCGACTGTGACCAATATAATTTCCTTGTTTGATTTTTACGGCACATAATTTAAAGTTTTACCGCTTTCGTTTTATGTATAATTCTTACCGGAATATCTTTAATCTTACCATTTGTATTTCTAACCCACAGTTAAAATTACGCCTTTGCATCCTTCGCCCGTAGTGTTTTTCCTCCGAAAAAATTGTGAAGGTGTTCCGATTAATTATTCTGCTACCATTTCGCCATAATCTCGGGATCAAGCACGCGGACAACTTAACACCGCGTATTTTGCTGGAAAAACATCCTCTCTAATGAATGGCGCAATGGCACTCGGCCTAAATCGGTGAATCCTAGCCTATGCAAAATAGTTCTGTTAATCTAATCTATAAGAAAGAGAATGAAGACATTTTTCGAAGTAAATTATATATTTGTATCTATTTACTGTAGAAAACTTATTTTTTACCAGATCTATCCAACGAATTTTGGCACAATCGGAAAACGTCATTAAAAACAGTCAAACAAAAGTGTAGATGGGATTGTGAATCCGGTGTAAGACTTTTCCATCGTGGACATATATTGCTACGATTAAATATGAGAAGGTGATTAGAAGATTATCAGTAAATCATGTAAATGTTCATTTGTGTTAGTCAAATTTTCGGGTATAGACTGAAATTACAGTTAAGTAAAACAAATTCTAGTAAACTTGCTATAACGACTTAAGTTTGCTAAAGTAGGATTGCTATAACGACTTAAATATGCTAAAGAAAATACTTGAATGAATGGCATAATTCGAGGCGATCAAGTTTACCACTAACTCTTTTATTACATATTAGTTACTGCTTCATATATTATAAATATTACTGTTAACTCTTTTATTATAAATAGAGGCCTGGGGGGCTCCAGAAGGCCTCCGCCAGCCCCTCAAATTGATTTTATTCATATATCAATCGCAAATCGTTACATGTATTTATTTCGCGCAAGATTACGTCCCAGTTTGAAGTATCAGCACAGATGCATTGTTATATATATATATATATTTAAAATTCAGTTGCATAAAAAGCATGACATGATAAATGCATGTATTCATTTATAACTGGGAATTTATATTCCGCTTTATTACGACGTGATAACGTGGATGGATGGATTTGGGTCAGTATCCATGGAATAACATTATGAGTTTTGATTCGGAGAGAAAAATATCCGAGCAGCATTATTCCAACAAGAATAATATACATTGTAATACGTATGCAGTGATGGTGAAATAAAAATAGTATGGAAAGCGCAAAGTGTTCACAGAACAAAAACAGGAATTTTATTGGAATGTTTCACCTTTATTCTAATCCACAAAATATAATTGAATATCATTCGTAATGAGAGAATAGCTGTATAATTAAAGACAACTCTACGAGTGAAGCCTATTTTGGCGAAAACGCATTTCTATTTAAAGAAAAAATATTACTTTTAGATAATGGTTGGAGAAGTGTTATTAGGAATCATAAGAAGAAGAGATAAATTTGGAGTTGATAACGAATGTTTCCATTCATTTACTTCTAGTTCCCAGTTATCGTAACTGATTTGAGGGAAATGTCTTCACTTATTTCATAAGGAGACCTTAGCCCTTATTGTGACAAATGTGTATAATGACCGAATGTCCCCAATAGGGGAGGTGACTTCCCACAGCATCTGTTGATTTATGCATCTTCGGTTACTCTCG
Source organism: Platycnemis pennipes (assembly GCA_933228895.1). Lineage (NCBI taxonomy): Eukaryota > Metazoa > Arthropoda > Insecta > Odonata > Platycnemididae > Platycnemis > Platycnemis pennipes. The sequence continues at coordinate 98,355,170 of OW121846.1, read as the reverse complement.
GACAAACTTCTATTGTTGTTTGACTACATATTGGTTGGTAAAGGGACAAGATTTAGTATATCTCAACCTAAAAATTAGACAAATTTTCAATTATGGCTTCATGAGGACCAGAGTACCGAAGACGCAATTGGCCGAGAGCACTTACTCAGTTCGATTTCCCTCACAGCAATTCTTTTGTGGTTGGTCAGGGCCCGGATAAGCGTTCCCTTCCCCGAGAATCGCTCACCCGCGGTCTGATACGATGTGGCCGATACTTTGGGGAAGCTATTTCGTGCTTCAAGGGAAAATCTCGTTAAAAATTACCATAATGTGGTGAAAAATTTTGCCACGCTTTCGAGAGGCCTGGAAGCGGGTAAGCAGAAATTAGTTGCATGCAGTAATTGACTCCTTTTCCGGAAATTCGGGTCAGATAAATTCCTAAAAGGATTGGAAGCCTTTATTATCAGGAGCGGAAGGGCCATTAAGGTAAGATAAAGGAAACCACTTAGAGGGAGGATGAGAGATTTAAGAGGGATTTTTGCCCTGGGACAATATGCAACCAGGTGAACTGACACACTAGCATTCTAGCACATTCTACGCTCGGCCCATCCAGTGACCGACCACATAGGGAATACATTCTTAATAAGTCTTTTGCGGTGGAAAGGTAGAGCGTCATTTCCCATTGATCAATAAGAAATTACGAGTTCTATTTGGCGTGAATTATTTAAGAACGAACATGCAAGGTTTACTTCTTTAATGTATTTACACGTTCACCCCGGGGTGGTTCACCACGGGTTCACCCTTCCCTGGGTGATGCTGAACAGATCGGTGTTAGATACTTGAGAGTTGTCGTTGGATGTTATTAGAAATGGAGGCATTTACTCGGAACAAAAATTGCAATTCTGTACACGGAATTGTTAGATGGAAACAAAAAATTAATTTTAGTGAAAAATTAATCTTCTAGCCAAAACCATTCACTAATAAAGCAAAAAATTAAAATAAGCAAAAGGTGACGCCTACCAAAAAAAAGCTGCTTTGATAACATTGACGTCATTTTCCTCCCGTCCTTCTCCTCCTCATGTCGCAATCGCTCCTATTGGCAGAGTCTTGCGATAAGACGAAGTAGCTTCGCTGGCCAAGTTGTGATTGGACAAAGTCAATGACGTCAGAGGTTGCCTCATGCCCACTTTTCCGAAACGGTTCTAAACATCAGTTTTTCGCCGCTTATAACTCGAGAAATATTTAACGGATCAAAAAAAGGAAAAATACGTTTCTTTTTCTTTTATTATCTCTATCAGATCCGGAAATAAAAATATGGTTAATGACCCCATTGTATTGTTTCCCGCCAGATAAAGGGTCTAAACCTTCATGTTTATTTTTTAGTTTATGTATTTTCGCAATAATAAACTCGATGCTACAAAACGAAGAAAGTGAATTTCGTTCAGTGTTAGGTTAATGATTTGTATTTTATTGGGTAATTAGTAATAAAAGAGGAAAATATATATAAAGGTTGACTTACTATTTATATTCCATTAACAATAGATTATGAACATTAGTTATGCGTTTAAATTCAAATATTGTAAGCATATTGATAGTTGATTCTCCCAATCTGTGCAAAAAGTCACAAACGTTTTCGTTTTCTTCATTGCCGCTCCTTTTCCATCTATCTACAGACAGAGTTATAACACTCTTAACATCTTTCTCACGTGTCTCTGGTTGCACCTTCGTATTTTTTTTAGTGTTGATTTATCTTCATTGCCTGTGGCGTAGCTGCAATAGTTGGTTGAGCACGTAAAGCTGCATTTATTTTTTCACAATATTGCAAAACACTCAGCCTTTTCTGGCTAACTTTCTGTGAATGCGCCACGCATTTACCAGCAGGGTGCTACAAATAAGATCAATAATAATCTTCTTATACCACATTTTTGTCTTCCTCAATGATGTGTAGTACAAAGACATTTGGTCAGATAAGTCAACAACTTCTTAACAGCATTGTAGCTAATGACGGATTCTGGTTTTCTAAGAGTCATGCTGATTTCAACTCAAGTACCATTATGGTTTATGTACGTTGTCAACATGAGTACAAGGGCCTTGCCTGTCAATTTAACAAATGTTATTCCATCTAAATTGTTTAGGCCTGCTACCCCACCCTTTTTCTGCATGATCTTTGAGGCATCGGGTAAAAATTTCCTATTGAAGCTTACTGTACCATACAACTAAGTATTTTTCTCATAGAACCCTATAGCTAGAGGAACACACGTGTAGAAGCTGTCCATGTATAATATGCGACATCCACAACAGAGTGTATTCTTAATGTTCATTACAATGCCGTGTGCATGTCCATTTTCAGATAAAAACCCTGTTTTACGGGAGTATACAATGACATTATAATTGTAACCTTCGGGGAGGCAAATCTTATAACGTTTGTCACCATATTAATGTCATTTACCTGGTATGTATTGACGAAATGACTGATGCCCACGTCAAGGAACAATGTTTTAACCAATTACTACCTCTTACCCAAGTATCAGTAATTTTTGAACATTTTCATTTACTTTATCAAAAATAGAGCTAATCGTATGTAAAAGATCTTCACGTCAAGCTTGGTTAATGTCGCAAAAGTGACAATACCTTAGAATGGCTAGGAAGCGATCCTGAGGCATAATATTTTTCACTAGTATGTTAATGTACGTTGGGTCATTTGACCAATTCGCACAAATTTCTGGGGTATGAACAAAACCCATAATTAGCAAAATACCTATGAATTTATTCTTTTTTCCACGGTAGCCGGTACCTTAATTTCCTGATGCTTTCTAAAAGTGCCTACTTTATTTTTAGAATGATGGTTTATAAATTCTTCAGCATATTTGCTAGTTCCCCTCACGATATACGCCAATGTATAATCTGTAAGGAATAGTTTATATAGTACAAGAGGACTTGTGCAGTCATTTTCCGACATTGATAGCTCTAGATCATGGCAGTATTCTTCTAATAGGGAAGTATGCGCAGTTGCTGGACCCCATCCATTGGTAGGCAATTCTTCAGTTTCATCTCTCCATGAATCCAATGTCTCAAAAGCGAAATTACTTTATTATGATTCAGAAGATTATGATATTCTTTTACGGGCTCCTAGTCGACAAGACAAACATGGTTGGCTGGTAGGACCACTCTTAAGCTAAATAATCTTGATCTCTCCATAATATTGACAACCATCATCACAAATTTTTCATTTTCGGAAAACCCACGCACACCGTCCATGTCATTTCGGCGGATTCAAGGCATTGGTATCCACAAAACATAATGGCATTCCATTCATTAATTCACCGCCAACTTAACGTTGATGGTGAATTAGTGAATTATTGTCTATATACGATTTCAATAAGGAGGTCAAAGCCATAAAACAAATTTCTGGAAATAATGGGTACACGAATAGATTAATAGATGAATTACTTTCTAATGAGCAGAGGAAACTGGCACGAGAATAATATTCTCCACCAAGAGTTTAAAAAAATGTATTATTACTACATGGTGATACGATGACCTGCATGTGAGGAGTGTATCCGCTGATTTAATGCAAAGAGAACCAGTAGAGTGGGCTACGCGGAAAAAAATGATTAATACTACACTTTAGAACTTTGCAGTTACGTAGAAACCGTAATCTAATAAAAGTTCTCACATCAGTGTTGCGCCGTTTCATCTCCAAGTCACTAAGCACAGTACCTGAAGACGATCAGTTTGTATCCATTAAGATTGGAGGGATAGTCTTAAATAGCATTGGGCAATGTCGTTTTGAGGATATATAAGATTTATCCCTAACCCAAGAAATACAAAAACTAATATTTTTGGACAGTATCAGTTGTGAATTGAGTCCTGCAGCCACTTGAACCAACTCAAAATACAGACGGCTGGGATAATATGACAATACTCGACGTGCCCACGTCGAGGTTGCCATTTTTTCCCAGTCACGCCATCAGACAAGGAAATTTAAATAATCTAGCTTCATGACTTAACCTTAGGTGCATCATAAATAACGTTCAAAAATATGTGTTTACAATAAATTAACTAATAAAAATATACTGAAAATATAAACTTTTCCTTACTAGCCCGCCGTCCCATGCGCTCTATTATTCGCCAACGTGCCACAACAACATCTTCAAGGCAAAACGTGAGCCTGGTTGAACATGTTAATGTATATATAATTGCGAGATAGCAACTCAAGCCATGAATTTTACTCGGATGAAACAGATTCAATTGTTTTTTCATTTCTCTTCAGAGTCAGAACCGATTGTCCTAAAAATAAATTAAATAATTTACGTATGTGAACAATACGCAAAGCAGATGACTAAATTTATAATATCACACCTGGTAGTGACATCATTCAAATAATATGAAGGTATTTCCTACTGTGAGCCTCCATCTACTTGCTGAGGTAGCAATGTTTTCCACAATACGTGATACCTGACAGAGAGTTTGAGATTCGCAGCTAGCTTTGTGGATACATGCTATTTTCCTGTAAATCCTACTGCTGCTATTCCCACTTGTATCATTTGCACAACATATATCATCATCAAGGGTCAACAATCCTAGGATTGGTTTGACGCAGCCCTCCACTCGATTCTTCTATCGGCCAACCTCTTCATACCAACGTAGTTCCTCTCTTTCACGTCCTTTACGACCTGCTCCATGTAACTCATACGAGGCCTGCCTCTTCCATTTTTCCCGTTCACTTTTCCCTCGACGATTGTCTTCATCAGGCCATCGTGTCTTAAGATATGGCCGATCAGGTTGTCCCGTCTTCTTTTTATAGTTTTCAGTAGACTTCTAATTTCTCCCACTCTTCTTAGGACTTCTTCATTTGTCACTCGGTCGATCCATTTTATCTTCATCATTCGTCGATAGCACCATATTTCGAATGCTTCCACCCTTTTCTTCTCCGCTGCTGTCATCGTCCATGATTCACTGCTGTTAAGGAACATGCTCCAGATGTATGTTCTGATGAACTGTTTCCTAACTTCTAAGCTTGTATTTCCTGCTGTAAGTACATTCTTCATTTGAAAGAATGCCCTGTTTGCCTGGGCTATTCTACTCACTATTTCTTTCTTGCTTCGCCCATCGTTGGTTACTCTGCTTCCCAGGTAACAGAACTCTTTCACCTCTTCCAGTTTCTGTTTTCCTAGTTTAACGTTGGTTTTCGCCTCTTCTCTTTTGCTGCACACCAATATCTTAGTTTTTTTCTTATTGATCTTCAGCTGAAGTCTGGTCATTGTCCTTTCCATGGTTGTTAGCATCTTATTCAGCTCCTTCTCTGTCTCTGCTATGAGAGCTTTGTCATCAGAGAATCGTAGCATGCTGATTGTTTCTCCGTGGATGTTCACTCCAGAACACTTCTCCTTGACTTCATTGATGGCTCTCTCAATGTAAACATTAAAAATTACGGGAGATAGTGCACAGACTGGTTTCACTCATTTCCTTTTTCTTGCTTCTTCACAGCTGGGTCCAGATTTAATCACAGCTACTTGGTGTATAATTCTTCAGTCAGTGTATGACACTCCAATTCCTTTCAGAATATCAAGCATTGAATTCCAGTCCACGTTCTCGAAAGCCTTCTCTAAATCCACAAATGCAATGAAGGTCGGTTTGTTCTTCTCCATTCTCTTCTCTATAAGCAGCCTAAGGGCCAATATTGCTTCTCTTGTACCCTTACTTTTCCTGAATCCGAATTGATCTTCATCCAGGAACTCCTCTGCTTTTCGTTCTATTCTTCTTTAGATGATCCTTGTCAATATCTTCGATGCATGTGTCGTCAGGCTTATAGTCCTAAAATTTTCGCATTTCTCTGCTCTCTTCTTTTTGGGAATAAGAATGATGAGGTTTTTCTCGAAGTCCCTGGGTATTTCTCCTGTTGAGTACATGTCGCAGATGACATTATAAAGTTGGGCCAATGTCCTCTCTCCCACATTCCTTATCAGTTCTGCGGGTATATCATCAATTCCAGAAGCCTTATTCATCCGAAGGTCCCTTACTGCTGCGTCGAATTCCGATCTCAATATTGATGCTCCCATATCAACCTTCTCGACTTCGCTTTCCTCTTCAACCACTTTCGTGCTGAGGTCGTTCCCGTTGTATAACTCTTCGAGATATTCTTTCCATCTCTTCACTTTTTCTTCATTTTCAATCAAAAGTTCTCCATTCTTGTCCCTTATACCATTGCTTCTTGCGCTCCGTTCCTTGAAGTGGTTCCTCACTATCCTATAGGCAGCTTCCACCTTTCCAATGGTAAGGTTGTTTTGTACATATTCGCACAGATTGTTCATCCACATTTCTCTAGCTTTCCTGGCTTTGCGACTTACTTCGTTCCTTATTCTTTTGTAGCAAAGCTGCCCTTCTTTAGTTTTCGCATTCTTGTACTTTCTTCTTTCTTCAATCAGCACTAAGACTTCTTCCGTGATCCATGGTTTCTTCTAAACAACTTTTCTTCTTCCAAGAACTTCTTTTGCGGCTTTTTGTAGTCCACATTTTATGTTTTCCCAACGCTCTTCTACTGGTTTCTCAGTCAGGTCCTCTCCTATGTTGTTTTCTATTGCTTTTTGAAATTCCAGATGATTTTGGGTCTCCTTTAGTTTTTCTTTTTGCCAAATGTTCTTTGCTGTTTTCTTCAACCTCTTGAATTTTAGATGACATTTCATCATCACTAAATTATGGTCGCTGTCAATGTCTGCACCCGGGTAGCTTTTGCAGTCCTTCACCTGATTCCTGAACCTCTGCTTCACAAAAATGTAGTCTATTTGAAATCTTTATCTGTCTCCTGGCATCTTCCATGTGTATTTTCTTCGGTTGTGATTTTTAAACAATGTGTTAGTAACCACTAACTTATGTTGTGCGCAGAACTCCAGCAGTCTTTCTCCTCTTTCGTTTCAGCTTCCCAATCCATATTTTCCAGTTATTCTTCCATCTTGTCCTTCGCCGACGACAGCGTTCCAGTCTCCTAAAATAATTAGGTTTTCATCTCCTCTTACCTGTTTTATTACTTCAGTGATATCTTCGTAGACGTCTTCCAATTCTTCATCTTCGTAGTCCGACGTAGGCATGTAAACTTGCACCACAATGGTATCAGTAGGCTTAGTTTCAATTTTAACCATTACAATCCTTTCACTTTATTGCAGGAAGCTCTTCACACGCAGTCCCGCACTCTTCCTGAGCATTATGCCTACTCCAGCGTTACCATTCAGTGATCCGGTGTGAATAATTCTATAACTTCCACTCCAAAAGTCTCCTTCTTCGGGCCATCTCATTTCACTGATTCCCAATACATTGAGGTCCATTCTCCGCATTTCCACCTTCAGGTTCTCCAGTCTTCCACAGGTCCGAAGTGATCGCACGTTCTACGTTCCTACCCTAAAATGAGTATCACACTTGACTGATGTACTCTCTTGGGTAGTCCCCGCCCGGAGATCCGAATGGGGGACTATTTTACCTCCGGAATATTTTACTCGAGAGGGTGCCATCACGTCTTGATAATAAAGGAAAGAGTGGAGTAGCTGCGACTCCTCGGGATAATAATGTGGTGGTTTCCCCTTGCCTTCCACATCGCAGTACTACAGCCGTTTAAGTAAATGTTACCACGCCTGTAGTGAAATGCGTGTCGCTGTACTGACCACTGTGGTCTCCCCCTTCACTCATGTGAAGAAGAGCTGCTGCCCTCTCCTCCGGGTGATGGGAAGCGTAATTGTTTGCGGCCTCCATCGCCAAGCCACGGCATATTCAAAGGTTCTGTATTATTTAAGGCATGCCTTACCCAAGGATAGACCAATACGCCCTCGGAATACCGTCGCTTTTTGTCCACGACTGCTTATTCGACGAGTAAACTCGCTTATCTCGCAGCTAACCTCTATATCTAGAGGTCGACCCACCATCCGCAACCCAGTGGACGCACTCGGTGGCTTTAAGCTCAGCCGCGAGACAACATATATAGCGTGCATTAATAAATTTAATGTACACTAGCTATTTCTAAACAAAGAGACGAAGCCACCGTGGTGTAATGCATAATCTGCTGTTTGTTCTCAATTTCCGAGAATGGGATGAATGCCAGAGATATGTAAAGTTCACTAAATTTGGCCACATTTGAAAGGGGATTTGGATTTCTTTCTTACTTTCGGGGTAAACACAAGAGCAATTATTCACTCATTACCACGAGATTATTACTTTCTCAGAGTTGAAGTACATTATACGTCACTTGTGGAAATACCTTCTTTGGATTTTTTTATAATTTTCCTGTCCAAAAACAAAACACCGAAATATTTAATTGACCTCTTTAGGTATGCACCTAAAACCAGAAACACAATAACATGGGGTGAACCATCTAATCTCGATTTGCCATCACATAGAACTAAAATGTTCCATAAATCGTTCGTCGTCAGATATACCGTGGTATGGAATGCAATTCCTAACGAAATAAAATTTTATACGACTGTGGAATTTTTCAACTACAAATGTTATTATTACCTGCTAAAGCAGTATTCAAATGATTCATCTTCACTTAAATGTCACAGTTGTTTCATGGGTATGCAATTAATATCTCTTCTTTATAATAAATTTATATTACGTTTTCAGTTTGGGTTTTCCTTAATGTAAATTCAAAATGTCATGTAAATTATACTTTTGCTCCTTGGAACTGGATTCGATTGATGAATCTTCAAGCTGAAATGTTAGTTACCAGTTAAAGCAGCAATCAAACAATATATTTTTACTTAAATGTTAAACCTATTTTTTTGTTTTTGGAACATATATTTAATGTTTAATTCTATGTTATTTTTGCATTGCGTTATTATTTTGTTTTTTATTTAATATCTCTTCAAAATGTCATGTACATCTGTTGCTTTTAGGGGTATGCACACCAAGCATTGAATAAATCTCTTCTATCCATCTATCTATTACTCAATGGATAGCCACTTAATTGATTGAGATAATTTATGTGTATACTTTGGTTTTATTTGTTTCGTTAAAAAGAGAGACTCCGGAAAATAGATGAGCAAGTGGAATATTTTGCTTTCACATTATGCCCCTGTGTATTTTTTTCACTAAGTCAACACAATTATCAATAAGTTCTTCATTTAATTTTTGTTGTTTCGGGTGGTTGAAAACAAATATGATTTCAAAGTTCAAAAATACAAGAAAAAGAGCTCTCTCTTTCCACACGCAGGCTATTTTAAACGATACTGCTGGTGTCAGAAGAAAAATATTAATTACACTAACTTTAAAGGAAAGGCAGTTATCGCGACCAATATATAAATTCCCTGAAAGAAATGCCTACGTTTTTCATGCACTTTAGTGCTGCGACCGTGAAATAGAGGGGTGACCGCAAAAGGGTAATTCCGTGAACTGTCTCGTTGCAAGCCCCACCCTTTCAAAATTATTTAAAAAAATAAATCTTTCCTTGTTCAAGGTAAGTCAGAAGAGACGGAAGAATATCGTCGCTCTTGCTTGAAAATAGGCACCCAGGAAAACGAAGTCGATGATAAAAAGAGTGAAATGAGCTGTTGGGAGAGAGGAAATGCCTAGGGGCGTTCTCACTCTGCCGCGGACCAAGGGGTGGGTTTCCGTAATGAAACTCGTATTGTTCACCAGAGTCAGCACTCCGCATAAGCACATGGCTCTCACCCATTAGGCACTACTTCATGGGTCGTAATTTAGGGAAATTGCCAGCCGAGGGATCTTAGGCGTGGCTTTTGGTCGGCCCAGGAGATTGCAAGTGCGAGTAGGGCCACGGGGCTAGCGGGCGTGGGCGGTGTAGTGACCAAGGGGGGCCCTCGTGGTTGGTCAAGTGTGGAGTCGACAGCCGGGAGGACCAAGGCTTCCGCGTAAATCAACGTGTCACGTAAGGCTTCCTCGGCAACGGCTTAGGATTCGGGTTGATGACGTAAAAAGATGCAGTCGTGGACAATGCAATACGCAATACTAAATTCAGAGTATTGTGTTTGCCATTTCGCTCTGCATGTGGGAAAGCTATGTTTTTCTTTGCTGGGAACGCGCAGCCAAATTTTTTTCTGTTGGAACTCATATTAAGTATAGCGCTAAGCTTCATATCTCATATCGCATGTAATTTTAACGCACATTGCGTGGCCTTAAGTTTCGGAATGACGAGGAGCATGGAAGTTAGGACAAAATAATAAATGTTGCTCATTACGAGGTGTGAATAAAACTATTTGAACTATATAAAGGAATTTGAAGTGAGTTTGGTTGGTGGATGAAACATAGCTGTCATTTAACGCAATTAATACCCCATACTCTGTAACGAGAACAGTAAAAATAATGTTACGCTTAAATTTGGAAGGAAATGAGAGTACTATTAATTTGATGTAATAGCACAAATTTGTATCCTATTTTAAATGAATTTAAAATATCATAGTCATTTGTTTACTGTGACATTTTAAATCAGATTGTTATGTCACTGTAAATTTTAAATGATGAAAAACTTAATTTATATATTTAATGGTCACCAATTGCTAAATATTTTAGGCCACTCACATTATCCTCTCCGCTTTTATTACTCGGTTTTTCAGAAAAATCCCACAAGAAGTATATCCCTAAATGTTTGGGAGTAATTAAAAATCTCAAATATCTCATACAACCTCATCAAACTGCTTTGTTCACTTTAATTTCACATACTTGGCTATTTTCTTACTCTTTTCACATCTTAAGAAAAAAGCGTTGCAACGTCCTTCAAATAGCACGCTTCCGATAGTGAATTTATATTTCTTTGGAAAAATAATTTTAGCACTAACTATCTGCCAAATGCATTCTTTCTTGTATTAAGACTATCAAAAAGATGGCGCTTAGTGCTTGGATACACTAATGATATCCATCGCACCCATTACTTCTTCCTAAATTGGACCATAATCTGCCAGAGACCAAAGCGAGAAAAAGCGGCGTCCTGGCAAAACACGCTTTCTCGCGCGGAACTGCGATGCAGCCGCGGGATATGAGGACCCTGTCGTCCACGGAGGAGGAAATCGGCTCGTCAACTAAAATATAAAACGATCGGATGAAAGGAATGGATTTTAAACCTGCGTCCCTTTGTTATTTCCCCGCCGCGGAGGACCTCGGTTAGAATGAATCCTCAGGGGTCGTTGGAGACCTTCGCGGGCGTCCCTCAGGGATACGAAACTGGACCCCCGAGATCCCCTAGAGCTCCCCGGGGTGATTCGGCGATGGGAACCTCACCGTGTCACGGATACTGCGTCGTTCGCCGATGCTCAAACGACCGCTGACGGTAGTTAAAGGTCTCTATAAAATCCTCAGGGGCGCCGTCTGCAGGATCTCGGAGGCAGTGTGGGAGCGGAGGGGTACGTGGGAGCAGACCTCGGCTTGATTTAATTTCGGGAGAAGGAAAGACTGGACCACGCGCAATTCCCCCTTCTATTGCTCGCCGTGTGCCCCACGGGGATAATCTTCGGCCGGACCAAGGCGGGAGGAGCTTAAGATGGAAGTTCGTGCGGAGGAGTTAGTACCTCTATTTTTTGCTATGCATGATCGCCGGGCCCTTTGTCAAAGACGGTAGGGTTTGGCGAGACTTTACTCATGTGGCAAATGGTGCCGCAAGATAAATCGGTCCCTGGGATAAAAGAATATTATGCGGTGGGAATTTCTTTACCGCGCGAATATTTGCGAAGGACGTGGAATTCGACTGAAAATTACAGCCTGCGAGCAACACATGCACCTTTTTCTCTTTCTTTGAGAAAAAAAGAAGAGATTTGGAATGAGAATTTCCGGCCTTTAAATATGATTCCCAATTAAAACCCGCATCTATACCAAGATTTAAAATCTAAAAAATACGAAGTGCGTTCAAAAAGGTAAATACTTTTTTGAAGAAAATATTTCACTACACTTCTTTCTTAAACTTATTTTTTCGTGGTGGAATTTACATTAAACTCGGTTCAACATTATATCCACCAGCATTGAATCCTTTGCCATCCCTGAAGAGCACTGTTTACTCCTTATGCAGGGACTGGTACCGTAACCAATCGCAAGCAGCTGCCAGGTGTGAATTTGGCATTAAAATTGCCTTTGGTAAACGAACTGATTTATCAAAATATTACGTACAAGCTCTCATCAAACTTCTGACGGTACAGGGAAGAGTAAGGACATTGATAATCGGCGATGTAAATGAATTGCTTTATCGAGTGATTTTTATGACCAAATCTTTGTTGACAATAAATGACTGCTAACTCCATGGCTGTCACATATTATTATCGTCATTATTGAACAGAGTTTTCCATATCATAGCCATATATTATTTATTACACTTCCAATATAAATATAATCGATCTACCGAGGAATTTAAGCATGTTTGAAGTTTTCTGATTCAGAAATAAGATATCATACCTGTATTTCTTAGACGATGAGATGTTTTGTCGACAAAAGCAATAAATTTTATAAAAATGAGGGGTGAAAACTCATACTTTCATCAAAAGATAGAACAAGGAATGCTATTTTGTAAAAAAAATAGTTAGTACCCTTTCACAGGACAGCGAACATATGTAATTCATTTTTCATGAAACTGGACCTAAATTTGAACCAGTCTTATTGATATTGAAATGAAAGAGCATCTTAATATGTATTACTGGGGATTTTTAGTGTATGTATGAAAGAAAAAGACTGGCAATTTTCCACAAGAATAAGGTTTTTACTCGACCGGTTTCGGTGTACAACACCATCATCAGTCATGTTCTCCAAATAAACCAAAGATTTCCTGCGTCTCATCGCTCTGCACTTAATTCAGTCGAAATCTCACATGCCAGTGGGTCTGCAAAAATAAATCTAAAACTAATTCGAACTTTAGTCAATGCACAAAAACAATACCATTTTCCCGTCTTTTTTCTCAATGTTTACATTCGTGGTTGGCCGTCCCTACTCCATTAAGAGACTGACTGCACATATATTTAATTAGCTAAAAAGAAATGGTGATGGCACGGTATTCTCAAAAGTCCACCCAGGCACGGGTGTAGTGATCCTCGTAGGTTACAGAACTTAGGTTATACGACAAGGTAGCCCTTTAGAGCACCTAAACCCAGCACAACACAATTTATGTTCTATTTACAGATGTATTCTCTACGTCATCAACAGTACGTCTATGCACCTAGCTCCTTCAAATTCCCTTCCCAAATTCCCCAGGAAACTTCCAATAAGCGTAATAGGTGCCCATCAATTTCTTTCTATTATCATCGTATTTGGTACCATCGTGAGAAGTAAGCTTAATGCGCCAATTTCCGAAGTCGTAATCAGTGGACATAATTCAAGGGTCGTATGAACTATCGCACCATAATAGGTATACTGTATTCTCTTCCCAAAATTGTAAACGAAAAGCTTTGGGCTACTTGGTAAGCTTCAATGGAAAAGCTACTGCGGATGGCTACCTACTTTTGCCTAAAGTTTTAATTTTTCTATGCATACATGCATGCAATATTTTTTTAATTCTGGCTGTGTAAATAAGGACAATACCTTTTCCACTACAGTTTATAAAAGCATTCACCTTCTTTACAAAATAAAATGCTGGTGAACACTAAAGATATAAGCATCAATCAACCATCAACTAAAACTCGAGACGCCACTTAAGAAAAAATGCATTATTCCTCACAATTTCACATAGGCTATCTGTCTAAGATCTGTTAAAACAAAAAAGGTCTCCGTTAGCAATCAATCTGTCATTTTTGGCCTAGTCCATTCACGAAACTCCTATAAATATACATGTAATAAAACTACTCAATGCTAAATAAAACTATTTACAGACAATTCACGATGTCAAAATGCGCAAAATATAACTAAAGATCCCCTTCCCTGGAAACATAGAAAAAATTGGAAACCAGTTTGGAATATCAGAATTTCCATAGAGGTAATATAATGCATAATGACCGGGACACGAACTTCTGTTGCAGTCTGGAAACATCATGTTATATTTGAGCTCCTATAAACCAACAGAGAAATGAATACCTTTCTACATAAAACGGATAAAAAAGACACAACATCGAGTACATATCATTCTATTGATATCAGTTTTATAATTGAAGTTATCTCAGAGGCTTTGAATGAAAATATTAAAATTTGTATCCACAAAAATTTTCCTATAAGGACTCTCGAGTCAAAATTTCACAAATCGAGAGTGAATAGCAGAACAAGGCAACAAGAAAAAAATGACAAGTTTACACACATTTGCACGTTAGACGCTGATATTAGTGTGCACTCTGATGTTAGCTACAACTAATTGAACTAAGGGAATTATAGAGCTTACTGCAGTTCCATAATAACCAAGTCTCAAATAAGGCACCGGGGGCAAAACGTTTATTTTCAGCATCAAAATACGGTGTATCGAAATTGAAGTACCCTTACTTAGCAATCATATTGGAACTGATAATATGCAGAAATATAGTTTCCCTTTTGAGACTCAAACAATAGTTTCTAAGAAGAAAGGAAAGGCATAAGGAAGAAAATAGCCTAGTGGACGGATAAGAATGTAAGCAGCCTTTATAAAGAGGCATTGCATTGTACAGAATATATGTAAAATTTGTTAGACTCTGTGTTTGGAAATCTTTAAGAGTATTGCGGATATGAGCCATGTTATGTCATTATGGATAATGAAGGAGTTACATAAATTACTTTAGTAGCGACAGTCAACGTATATCAATGACGGAAAAGTTTTTTATGCATCTCTGCTCCTGTGAAATCACAAAATGCCTGTGAGGAATTAATTTTATTTTGGTTAGGCTTTCATCTTAAACGTTCACACGCTTATTTTGAGATTTTACCTGAAAATTAAGAAAGTGCATACCCATTACTGTAAATATTTAAGACAACACATGGGGAAATGGCCTTTAATATCAAATACTTAATATTTCCCGGATCAAGGAGCCTTAAGGTGAAATCTTCCTCAGTGTAATGTCATCATGATTGCTTATCAATTATGTCGTATCCATGAAAACTGTGTTCAGCGAAAACTCTGTCTGGTGGGTGAGGACAGAGTTCACTTATTACTAATAATAGGCCTAACGGTAAGTACAAAGGTATTTGATAATTAGATAATTCTCTACTACCCTTGGGTGAGTGATGTTCCTAGATTATTTTCGGGGGCAGTTCCGCTCGTAGGTAAGTCTTTACGAACTCCTTTGCCTCTCACTAGTTCCAACGAACATCTGGTATTCAGAAAATAACAAATCTTTTAAATACGTGATTTAGAAATAGAACGTTAAAAGACTTCTCACGTCATCTCCGGTCATAAAGAATCTCCCCACATGGCAACCAATACTTTCGGTAATGTTAAATTATAGAAACCTCAGATACGCTAAAAATTGAATGAAGTGAAATTATCCAATAAATTGAAATTACTAAAAACAATGATGACGCACATTAAAAAAAAATACATGAGGTGAATTGACGGTTCTAAATATGCATTAAGAATGAACGAAATAAAGTCAGAGTTCTCATATTTGCGTCTGTTACAGCTGCCACGAAGTACAAAATATTTTACGCCATGCCTAATACTTGAAGAAAAAGAGGTGATTGGTGATAACGGCTTCAATCTCGATGAGCAAGCTCATACTCAGAATGGTGAAAATGTCAATGAATCGATATCCGTAGTTAAACCTACGCTGACTCTGAGGTGACAAAGCCTCCATCAGTGCCTGAAAAGGGAACAAAATCGCTTCAGTGACCAGAGCCATCAATTGACACATCAAGCACAGCCAGCGGAATCTTTCTCAAGAAATTGCGGTAAACAGTTGAGTTACGGCTCCTGAGTTACCTTTTCCCCTCTGCTGACCCACAAAACGCCTCGGTCATGCGCTACGGATTTATGGATCTGAGCACCGGAGGTCGCTCGGCTGTAGTCCCTTGCGAGAGGGGAAAAGGCACTTCATAAGCAGACGAGGCGGGGTTCAACAGTTTGGTAGAGATGCAAAAGGACGAGCGGTCTCGCCGATGGATGGCGCCCCGAAGAAAAAGTGCGATCTCGTTAAGGGGGCTCACCCTCATTGAGACAAGGGCATAGGGATTGTCCGGCGGTCTTTTTGCTGCGACGTGAGCAGTAAAGAGGTATCAAGGTGTCGGGGAAAAAGCTACACACGGATCAGCCATTCTAATAAATTTAGCGCCACACCCAAAGCGCTGATTACGGCGCTGCTTGCGAAAAAAATTGAAGCTCGTACATAACCCAGCTGAGCGTACTTTTCAGGAGTGAAGGTGCTGGGGGCTAAAGGATGGGCGCTGTTTTCATCGTCACGAGAACTCGCACTGTGAGGGCCGTTCTTCTTTCAGGAATGCATACTTCTTATGCGGGTACCAAAATTAGTTTCTCGTTCCAATATGGTAGGCAGAGTGGGAAGCATGAATTGTGAAATGGTAAGAAGAACGCATATGTCCTTCTATTGCGTGCTCATTTCCTTTCCGATTTTATTGCCTCTCAAGGAGAGGGCGCAACAAGCTAGTTGAAATGTGGTAACATAAAGTATACCTGACTCATCAATGAGCAGCATGCACTTTGCTAAATACCTTGGAGCAGGTGAAGAAATAAGCATGATAGTGCCGTTCATCTTTTTCAGACCACTACGGATATTACCTGGTGAAAAAATTTCATTCATTTCGGATGCTGAGATATGTTATGGCCATTTTACACAGAGAATTGTCATGTGAATAATAACATGCACATGAAGTTTATGCGTCGTGTAAAACAGAAACCTCATCGCATGAAATTCATTCACCTGATCATGCGATCAAAATTAGATCATGTTCAAGTTATGATCACATGGTTCCTCGAATGAACTTATGATACGAGTGCACGACGCCCGCCTTTGTTTTATGAGGGGTAGAAGATGATTTAAATTAAACAAGTTTAGGAGCAAATCCAATCATAATTGGATTAAGGTACTCCGGTACTTAAATAATTTAATAGCGGGTCCATGGATTACATATATTCCATAATGTAACTCCATGGGAATGCTCGTAGTGAATTTCTTCAAATATACACGTTTTGGGCGAAGCCGGATTTTATAATAATATCTTATGTAGGCATTTGATTCTTTGGATAATTCGTGTGACAACAGTAAAGGAATAAAACACTACAACAAAACATGAACACTATAACTGAGAAAAATGAATTAAAATATTTCCAACGACACTTTTCCTTTGTCTCTTATGTCATTCATGAAGGTGTCACCTAACAGTTGTTTGTTATCACAATTACCCTGAACTGAGATAAATTAAAACAAATAGCACGTATCTAACCTTAAAATGCTTCATTTTCTTTAACCTGAAGATACGCCCACACATTTCCAGCGTAATTACACTTATTGTACCCTCATGAAATCTTGTTGAGTAATCAGGGAACAGTACGATCATTGCTACGATTTGCCCGTCGATAAAAGTCTTAGCGTATGTGCCAGCCGGAAACAAATAGTAAAATATCAATAAAATGATAACCACGTAAACCATAGGGTGAACAAGTTATGTATGTACCTCTTGTCACAGAAATTGCTTCTTTCCTCACCGTGTCCGATCTTTCGCAATCGTGTCTGGTGAGATTTAATATCGTATGAAATCGCTTAGGCGTCTTCCTTTATAAATTAGGATAGGCCACACGGTCCTTTAATACCAGTTCATATTGAATCAGGCCTAGCATACCTCGACCTCTATTTCTTCTGTCTTATCTGTCTACTAGCTTTCTCCGGCAAAATTGTGGATGTCACAGTTGTAATGGACACGTTATCAGTGTACGCAAGAATGAAACCATACCAATGCATTAACAAAAACTCTACTTCACTTCAGATTAACTCAAAACTCAGTCTCTAGATAAATTTAATGGATATTATAATTAATAATACACCTTACTTCATTTCATCAATTACGTATATCAGACGACGATCAGGATACTATATTTATTACACACTCCTGCAGACGACGTAAACTAACCCTTCAGGCCATCAAAATAGCTGCGTTGGTCGGAAGTCTTCCGTGGATTGATATGTACTATTGATAGACCTACCACTCCGCATCTTTTCAGCACAGAAAATTCAAGGAATTAATTCAAATGATCATTTGCCGTGTATAACACCCGATGCGAAAGCAGGTCATCACTTACATTAATTTGTGAATGAATTTATGCATATGATTGTGTACCGTGTAAAGTGGTCATTAGTCTGTATCATATATACGCGTCTGATACCCTCTCGCAAATGGATTTGGTCGGCCTTCGCAGTGGGGGTAGAGTTTGGGGATACATTTTTTGTGGTTTGAAGTTTTCTGAATCTCATCCCAGAGAATTCTGCTTCGAGTCCCGAGAGTAGCAAATTCTTCAGTAGTACACCAATCTCCATTTCAATATATTTCATATCCAGCATTTTATGTTCCGTGCTCCGTCCGCTGAATGAGATGTTACACCATCCGTGGCACCTTTCTATGGGAACCTGCTAATACGGATGCCAAGTTTATCCCCACCCAACCTCCTTTCCCATTAGAATGCTACCCATGCCCATGTCTACTAGCGTATTAAAGCAAGTAGTTGAATCCAAAATTAATCCTTATTTATTACCATTATTTTATAAACATATCACGTTAGGATGCTGCTACTCCATTGAGATCGTTTCTTTTGAAACACCTACTGTCTATGGGGCAAATGACCTTAGTTATATGCTTCCTAATGCCTGAGTTGATCACATTCTTCCACCAATTATTCCCTCAAGAAGACGACTTCTTTCTTAAGAAACTTCACGGCGCTTTTTTATTCAGAAGCCAAGACGTTAACCTCATTTTCTCCGTCCCGATTCAGTACTTGACCCGCAAGAACGAATTTTTATATTCTCTTTGAAGTGGATGAACTCAGCACTTTCGCAGAATCAACCAAGAAAGAGGCAAGTGCCCTGTCTTGCTTATCGTTTAGTTGACCCTGGTCCAATGAATGAGGAAGTTCAGCTCCGTGTGTTCTACCGTCCATCTCGCCTCCACAAAGCGAGTAAGTGCCCAAGCCAAATGATCTTGCGGAAAAACGCAGCCTTAGAGGGGATGTGTCGACCCCCGTGCGTGCGAAGACATAAATTTCGATGAACTCTTGACTGGTGCAGGACGCTGGCAATCTTCGTTTCTCGGGGTTATAATTTACGACGCCCGTGGTCCCGAGTGGGAAAAAAAGGCGACGGCGAACGAGTTGATAAATGGGGTGATTGGACAGACCCTCCACTGGGGACAAGGGGTTCAAACCTGGGACCCCAGGGTGATTGATGAATCGGTGTTTGGAGCGCCGGTGGCGGGCGGGAACTCCGTTGCCGCCGGCCACCGAACTCCGACGGCGAACGCAAAAATTGATGATTGCCCTCGCGGAGAGGTACGTAAATCCCTCTTTTACGGGACCTGACCTCTTCATCCCATCTTCTTACTTGCCTCGTCACGGAAATTCCAGTGATCCTCAACTCCTCTGTCGTCTTCGGTTTGAGCTCACCTCTTACTAATGCTTGAGCTTCAATTGAGTATTCTTGCCCACGCCTGTCAACAGATGTGTGACTCTTATTTTCCCGAATATTTCATCTACATCTACATCTAAGTAATACCCTACGAGCCACCAAGAGTGTGTGTGGCAGGAGGTTAAGATCACCAAACGTGAACTACTGGTATGCAACTTGGATGGTACATGGAAACACGGTATAAAATAATGTCACAAGCAGCTATTTGGTTAGTATATGCATATACATAAATGCATAGGTTTAAATACATGCATCATGCATTACAAAACCACACAAAACCATTCCATACAATATTTCTTCTACTTATCACTTTCCTATGCTTCCTATTGTGCTATCTTATGCTACGTATAAAAAATGACATTTTAAATCTATCGGTACGACAATCCATCTATCTAATCTTGTTAATCTGATCAAACCTTGCATCATGCGCAGGGATTTTTAGGGTATTTACTTAAATTTTATTTTCAAGAATTGACCTAAATTTTAACTCTCGATTGGGTTTTATTTCCTATCCTAGATCTACCATTAAACTTCTAACACTAATTGAATTATCATAAAAGCATTTTACAAACCTCAATGATCTCCTTTACACATGCTCTAATCCCTTTATAATACATTCCTTGTACGGATCCCATATCCTAGTGTCATTTTGTTAATGAAGCCTGGCAAGTGTAAAATAGCTTTTTTCTCGTACTCTCTCATCACATTTGCCTATAACCCTTTTCACGAATCCTAATTTACGGTTTGCTACACTACTTCGATTCGAGGCATTCGATAAAGTCCCTCATGATAAATTAATCTTGAAGTTAGAGAGTTTTGGTATAAATAAAAGCGTTGTGTGTTGGGTAAGAGAATTCTTAAGTGGACGAGAGCAGAGGGTTGTCATAGATGGCATCATGTCGGACACAATCAAAGTAACATCGGGAGTTCCCCAGGGTAGCGTAGTAGGTCCGCTCCTATTTCTTGTATACATTAACGATTTGGGTACCGTAGTTAGCAGTAAGCTTAGACTCTTTGCAGACGATGCCGTAGTGTATAAGGGTATACCAAAAGAAGAAGACAGGAAATCGCTTAGCAAAGATTTAGATGCAATTCAAGAGTGGTGCGACAAATGGCAGTTAGAGATTAACCTTAAAAATTGTGTAGCTATCAATTTTTGGAGGAGGAATAATTCGATAGAGCGTACCTATAAAATTAGTAACACGAAGGTCGAAAACGTAGAAACGATAAGATATTTAGGTGTAACAATCACTAAGGATTTATCGTTGGGAAGACAAATCCGGGAAATATGCGGCCGAGCGAAGAGAAAGCTAGGATGTAGAAAAAGAGAACTAGGGAAATGTGATGAGAAGACAAAAGAGCGATGTAACTTTTCACTAGTTAGGCCCCACCTTGAGTATGCAGCCAGTGTATGGGATCCTAATGAATTAGTGTTGATCAGAGAACTAGACAGTGTGCAGCGTAGAGCAGCTAGGTTCGTTAAAAGATGTTACGATAGGTTGAGTAGTGTATCAGAATTAATACAAGAATTAGGGTGGGAATCATTATTAGAGCGTAGGTTAAAGTACAGATTAAATCAATTAGAGAAATTTGAATCGCATAGGTTTACTGAAGATGTTAGGCACATATTAAAAACACCAGCGTATTATGATAGATTCGACCAGCCAAATATGATTAGAGAGATAGATTGTCGTACCGATAGATTCAAAATGGCATTTTTCCCCCATACTATAAGAGAACAGAATAGGCAGCATAGGAAAGGGATAGGTAGGGGAAATATTTTAGAGTATTCTGTAGTGCATGATGCATGTATTAACCCCTCAAATACTATAGATACTAACAATCTAGTTGCATGAGACGATTTAGTTGCTTGTTTGCATGTTAGTAGTGCATGCTTGGTGATCTTCACCCCCTGCCACCCACCCTCGAGGTGGCTTGCAGGGTATCGTGTAGATGTAGATGTGGTTAAATCCCTGATGTGCTTCCCCATGACACGTCTTCTGTGATGGTGATACCTAAGTATTTATTAGATCCTACTCTAGATATTTTCTTTTTTTATGTAATAATATTTCAGGGGAAAGCTATAATTTTCTCGAAGTTCATTACCACTCATTTATTCAAATTTAATTCTAACTGTCAACTAATACCCTGACCACCATTCGCATCTTAATCCTTTGCTAAAGGGTGGTTGTTCTCTTCATTTCTCATTTCGTCACAAATCATCGGCAAAAAGACGCAGCTTACAATTATTAACTATACGTTCAAGTTCTAGTATTGTTCTTTTGGCTAGTATTTTTTTAGTTCTCGCGCGGTGGTAGGTGGTCGTTGTGTACCGACAAAGTGTAAATAAAAGTCTATTTATTTCAACCATCAGTATCTCACTTCCATAGCCTATGGTTTGAGAAGGTGACTGTCCGTGTGTGTGAGAACAGTTGTGGAAAAGCAAAGTCTCTGCAGATATTGGAGGATCAAATAACCTTAAGGGTTAATGATCGCCAGGTACCAAAGCGCCAGACATGAAACCTTCATTTGGCGCGTTAGTGTTTTGATTAGCTACTCCTAGCTCTCTATGACTCTAAGTGCACCCAATATTTTCCCTTGAATTAAGAAATTGAACGTTACTTGAGAGAGCGGGGAATTTTTCTCCTCAATCATCAATTCATTTACATCTTCATCATGGATTCCTAATTACTACTGGATAAAAGCAGATGTACCAAAGAGAAAAAAATAAATCGCGAATGATTTTTTGTGGAACATCTGCTATTGTGCAATTTCAGCGGGTATTGCCACTAAATTTTTACGGCTAGTTCGTACACTCTGAAACACTGCATAAGGTAAAAAAACTATTTTCCCATATTATTTTGTTTCTACATCTATACTTAAAAGTGAGTCATCATTCCTCTTTTTCGTAAATAACAGTCTTCAGATCGCCATCAATTCAAGGATTCTGCGTTCGATTCTCCGCAGCTATTAACCCAAGTAATATCATATGAAGAGCGAAATTAATACATTTTATTCACCATAAGAGCGTTGTGCGTTGAATATTTTTGATAATTTGTTCAAATTACAATAGCTAGAAGAGTGAACATGGTGATTTTTAACTTAACTGAATTTCGGTGATATCAACAATTAGAAAAACAATGCTTATTAATACTTTCAGGATAATGTTTTCAAAATATTTCTTTTCCCATGATCGTTAGTACTTGTAACTATTAGCTATTTTTTAAGCATAGAGCATTTTCTCCTACCATTTTTATTCCTATTACTCTGCAAAATAATTTAAAAAATTAGGTGCATTCAATTTCAGGTTGGAGTTTTATCACTGAGTCGTACAGAAATAAACCAGACTTCACTTTCATTGCGTTCTGGAATTGAAATGCAAGGCTAGCTGAGATAATAACGTAATCAATGAAATGTGACAACCAAATTTCCAGTCTTCGTAATGACTGCGTAACGCCGTATGACAGCCGACATTTACCGATGACATTGATGGAGAAAACGATATTGGAGTTCATCAAAATGATGATGACTTCATGTATTTTGAGTTCCACTTTGACAGTCCTTTAAACACAGATCAATTAATTGGAATTATTATGTGAATCTATTAAAACCCTTTATTTTTTTAGATATGAAAGTTTCCTATTTAAATATTTTTAACGTTTATTAATTAATTACGAAAATATTTAACCTTAAAAATCAATGTTCAAAGATCAAAGTGATTTCATTTGACACGCAATTAATATGCCATTATATTACGTAAAAATTTGCTATCAGTGCCTAAATATAAAGAAATCTCCGGGTCTGCATCGATTCAAATCCGCTTTTGGTGTCAATCGTTCCAGGTGTATCAAGGCAGAAAAGGAGAACGCATCATCAGCAATCTATATCACAGCTATGTTGTGGCAACGATATCGCAGTCCAAGTACTTTTGAATTATGAATAACTGACAATTTTTTCAATCAGAAAAATAGGGTGATTTTCCCGATAAAAAGATATAGACAGTATGCAACAATAATAATATTTGAAAAACCTATCGAGCGCAATATACACTCGGCTTACACGATTGATCTTAACCCTTCCTTGCCCAAGGGGGTATTTTAAAAACCCCAAGCCTTGTTATTTTTTTATCACTCAGCATGATGAATTAGTAAACAAAAACGGTCCGAGGTACTTGTTTCTAATACTATAATGTGTTATTATTACTTATAAACAATGAAAAATCCATTCAAATCAGCTTAATATTTTGTATTAAACTCTTGGGGTAGTTAGACTACCCCTCTTGGGCTAATGCGGCTAAAATATATCTTCAATTTTCTTTTTATGTGAAAAGCTTTCCTTGATGTATTTTGAGCTCTAACGTTTGCGTAAAAATAATTTATTTCATGCTGATCTTTGTGATGCTTGTGGTTACCTCGAAAAGAAAAACTGATGTGCTATAGCTACGCTGACAACTGTTTTTACGTTCGTTGTTGCAAGATGATGAAATGAAATGTCTATTTCCCCTGGATAAATTAATTTAATCCGATATAGTTTTCAATGTTCCACATCGTAATGAATGCAGCCACTCAGATTTGAGTGAATATGACAAGAATGAACCGGGGTTTGAAAGTGTCTCAGAAAATGAAGAGGATGATGCTGTGGAAGAAGAGGAAGAATTCTGTAATGAATTTGATTATGAATCTGAATCAGAAGACGAGGAAAGAATTTTAGAAACTGGTGAAGATTTTTTCACAGCAATTTCAGGACTGAAATGAAACGGAAAACCGTATCACGTCGGTCGCACAATAGTAAGCAACATTGTCAAAGGAAAACCTGGATTGATTGATTGCAATTCAGGAATTGAGAGTTTCAAGCATGGATTTTTGTTTCTGGCATTAGATATATTAGAAATTGTATGTGTTGAGACAAACAGAGAAGCTGGTACAGTGTACGAAAAATTCAATAAAGATCATGCCAACAGTGAAATGGAGTGGCAAAACGTGACCAAGAGAGTTACTTGTTTTTTGGCATACCCATTGCTTCCAGAAAAGTTCATGGGTGTAAAAACACACTGAGTGATCTGTGACGAAGCGATCAGCATTTCAAATTTCATTCTTTAGTGCTGTAATGTCAAGAGAAAAGGTGAAGATCATTCTTAGAGTCATACAGTTTGACGATAAGTTAACTCAAACACAAAGAATGGAAAATTTATGCGAAAAGCTGAGGGCTATTAGGGCTGAGTTCGATATATTCACGTTCCCTTGCGTGAAAAACTTTCCTCCAAATACCTATGCACATAACAATAAACGAACCGCTACCAACATTTCGTGGTAAATGCCCCTTCCGTGTGTATATAAAATCCAAACCAGGATGTTATGGGATTAAAATTTGGGTGTGCGCCCATCCGAAAACTGCTTACATTTTGAATGCACAGGTCTACTTAGGGATATGTTGGAATATTCGGGAGGTGGATCAACAGCAGCGTGAAGTTCTGGACTTGGGACACCATATCTTGGAAGCGGAAGAGGGTTCACAGTGGACAACATTTTTACGTCATTACCCCTTTCTGAGTCTCTTCTCCAAAAGAATCTGACACTAATTGGTACAATGAGTTTGAATAAAGCAGATATACCCAAAGGGTTACTCACTAATAAAATCTAAGCTGATTTTTGCTCTATTTTTGTTTTTACCAAGAATGTGACTTTGGTCTCCTACGTACAAAAACTGCATAAAAGGCATTTTATTTGACATTCAGCATCATGAAGCATCGGTTAGTGGACAGCAGAATAAAATGAAACCCGATGGATAATAACAGCACAAAGGGTGCAGTAGTGGGGAAAATATGAAAAGAGAGTACAGTTGCGTAAAGTGACTAGAAGGTGGCCACTCAGGCTATTTTTTTGAAATATTCGACATTCCAGCATTGAATGTCTATATTATATGGACTCATAAACATCCAGAATGAAATTTCATCTGCAGGATTAGACGGAAACTTTTCTTACAAGAGCTGAGCTTGGCACTCGCAGAACCCCATATTGAGAAAAGAGCATCTAACAGAAACGGTCTGTATTTAGCAACTGCTGAAGCAATGAAATATTGCGGTATAACTTTTAGGGCGCCAACAATGAAAAAAATGAAGATGGCAGCAAGTTGTCCTCTCCTCTTAGGTGTGTTTTATGTCCTAGAAAATATGACAGGCACACAGATATTTGCACATGTGTGAGATGCAAGGCACGTGCTTGCAATATACATAACATTCATAAGAAAGATATAAAAATAGTTGAATGCAATTATTGTATGAAAGAGTATGTATCTATTTATCTCTCATTACCGATAAATTTTCTTGCTCATTATGCTCATTTTAAATTTTCAAGACTTTCCGCCATTAAAAACATTGTCAAATTTATTCAGAAGCGTTTATCAAAATTATGTTACTAAGTCACCAAATAAAAATAAAAATATTATCTTAGCACTATAACTATGTATCATATTTACTATGATAATACTAAAATATGAGTACACCTACTAAATACAAATTGTGTTAGTATTATTTTTCACCTCTAAAGCGTATTAGTTACGAAAAACACTTTGGGGTAGTTGAAATACCCCCTTAGGCGACGGATGGTGAGAAACACCTTGGGCATGGGAGGGTTAAAAGTAAAGCAATTATAGAATTGTTATACTATAATGTACCTTGATAGCATTTAATATTTAAAATGAATATGCTTTAACCCTCAAACGGTACGGTGGGGGTCGAATCCGACCCGAGCATTTAATTTTCCGCTCTCCTGTTCCACCCTTTCTTCGTAGGAGGATGAGTTGGCCAGGAACCCTATCAGTCAGTCGTGCTAAATGTGTAGGAGTGGTTTCAACGACCTAGTAAGTGATTTTGGCTAGCTACATTCCGTTTTCCCATGCGCTCTCTTGTTTTGGGCCGCATCCGACCCTACCGTACCATGTAATGTTAGAAATACCGTTGATGTTACAAATTTTACTCTTTATACGTTTTACTCTTTTTCGTAGTTCTGCCCACAAAATGGCTTCAAAAGAAATATTTCGAACCCGTGAGGACGTGATGGCCGAGTTACTACGTCATCAGACCATAGATTCTGATGATGAAGGAGAGGATATACCTGGTCAGGAGGAATCTGTCTCAGAGTCGGAGGATGAAATTCTGATGAACAGTGATATCGAAGAAGATATTTTCGACTGTGGTGAGGAGGATGAGAAGTTCGAGAGAAATGTAGGGCTAAATGATGACGAAGGTATGTCAGATAATAGAAATTTTGAGTTAGGGAAAGACGAAGAAACAGTGTGGACGGATAAGCCATTACGCTAAAAATTTTCGCGAATCTCATCTTCGAACGTGGTTACTCACTTCCCTGGGCCGTAAGGGGATGCACGAAGAGTAACAGATGAAGAAAAATTATTTTCATATTTCATAACTGATGAAATGATATGAAATATTGTTCGTCATACTAATGACGAAATAGAGCGCCTTCACATCAATTATTCTGACGCCCTCCTTTCCTTTTTACGCCCTACAGACGTGGCTGAGATGAAAGCACTCATAGGTCTTTTGTTTATGAGTGGTGTCTTGAAGGATTGTGGTTTGAACCAAGATGATATGTTTTCAGAGATTTATGTACCTCCTATCTTTCGTTGCACCATGCCTCAGAAGAGATTTGCATTCCTTCTGCAAAATTTGAGATTTGATGATTAGAAGACTAGGGAGTCAAGAAAGGCTAAAGATAAATTTGCTGCTTTTAGAGAGACATGGGATACGTTTGTTAACCACTGTCTGTTGTATTATAGCTCTTCAGAATATTTGACAGTGGATGCAACATTGCTAAGTTTCCGAGGTTGATGCCCCTTCAAGATGTTCATACCATGAAAACCTGACAAGTATGGTTTAAAAATAGTGTCATTGTGTGACGCCAGGACAATCTATGTCATCTCAGGCATACCATATGTTGGCAAAGTACAAACGAAAAAAGGGGCGATTTACCCTTACCGACTCAGTATGTCCTACGTCACACAGAATCAGTTACTGGGAGTAATCGAAATGTGACAACCGATAATTGGTTCACTTCATATGAGTTGATAGAGGAACTATGCAAGACAAAACTTACTTTAGTTGGTACACTACGTAAAAATAAGCGTCAGATACCCCCTACCATGTTATTACCCGGTCCAGCTGGATCATCAAAGTTTATGTTCCAGGAAAACAAAATGTTGCTTTCATTCAACCCTAAAAAGGATAAAAAGGTTCTTTTAATGTCGTCAATGCACCACGATGGAACAATTAGCAATGAGTCAAGCAAACCAGAGATAATTGAATTATACAACCTCACAAAAGGCGGTGTGGATGTATTGGACAAACTTTGTAAAGACAAGACTACCAAAAGGAAAACCAGGAGGTGGCCATTGAGATACTTCTTTGGATACTGCAGCTGTCAACAGTTTCGTAATATTCAAATGTAATACGAAACAAGATGCCTTTTCCAGAGTTGCGCGCTCCACTTTCCTGAAAAATCTCGCGTTGGCATTGGCCAAACCTTTGATGGAAAGAAGAATGCAGAATCCACGCATTCCGAGGGCTCTTCGTCTAGCAATTGCTAAGGCCGTGGGAAAAGAAGTGGAGCCTCGGGAACAATTCGCAGTCACAACAAATCAGAATTACAAAAGAAACGAAGGACATGTAACTTTTGTGACGCCTCAAAAGATAGGAAGGGTAACGAATTTTGTGCCAAATGTAATTCGTGTGTATGTGGTGAGCATAAAAGGGTACTATGTGCTAGATGTTTGGTTGAAAGTTCTAGAGATGAAACAGATTTGTGATTATTTTTGTATTTCTGTATCTATTAACACGTATTTATTTAGAAAATGTTTGTTTTTTTAGTTATTGTTCTGCATTTTTTCAAAGGCTAGAATCTGATTTCATTTCATGGGTAATTGTGATGTAATATGTGAATTGGCTTTGAAGGCTACAAAGTCTGGTTTTATGTTTTAAGTTCTAATAATTTTATTTTCCTAGTCTCTTTATTAGTATACCAACTGTAAACTATATTAGGAACAACTGTTTCATATTATTCAATTTAAATGAATAAGTGTCTGATTTTCTACTTTTCGCACAATTGTACATTGTTCAGTGCCTATTTTTAAAGATGTTCTTTATATTGATAAATATAACTTTATATTAAAAGGTACTCACTGTGTTGTTATCTTCAATACTTTTATTTTTAAAAGCGTAATAATACCTCCACATGAATTTTCACGAAGGCGATAGGCGACGTAATATTACATCCTGTGAATTGCGGAATAAGCAAACGACGCTTTTATGCAAATACGACTTCCACAATACTCGGGTATCTTATTTAGTATCTAATTTCCTCATTCTTCAGACAATTTTCACTTGTGTACCCTATTTAGCTAAAAACTAAAAAAAAATTTCTGTATCGGTCGCTAAATCGGGTCATACACGTGATAAATGGCAAAGCATTGTTATCAGTGTAATCTTTGCCACAATTTTTACTAAAGCGGGGTCGTTTTGAGTCGTACTTCTCGTCAGCAAATATCATGAATGGATCTTCATATCGGAGTAAAGGAATGCTAATGAGACAATATTCTGAGAAGGTGACGAGAGGGGATGGGGGTACGTTCGATGGTTGACTATGTTGCACTTTGAGCGACATGGCGTTTTCACTTGCACAATTGATGTTACAATGACCAAAAATGTAAAAAAAAGGTGTGAATAATTCACAGATGTGGCCGGTCGTTTCGGTGGAAATTGACTCGGTGTTTTAAGACACAACATTAGTTAGTGGAGGAGTTTGGACGTCTTCAAAGGTTTCAGGCTGTACATAGTGGAATTGCAACTTTCCACACCCATACACACGGTATTTATTTAGTCGTCCAATGACACAATGGCGTCATTTTCGAGACAACATTGTTCAAGAGTTAATTATCCAGATACACATAGCGTAAGAAAAGAGAAGGGTGATGATGGGGGTGACCACGGTCGACGAAAAAAAAGTA
Source organism: Platycnemis pennipes (assembly GCA_933228895.1). Taxonomy (NCBI): domain Eukaryota; kingdom Metazoa; phylum Arthropoda; class Insecta; order Odonata; family Platycnemididae; genus Platycnemis; species Platycnemis pennipes. The sequence goes on along the minus strand of OW121846.1, from coordinate 98,325,678 downwards.
TTTTCTTAGCTAGAAACAGGTGCGTCTTCATAATTTTTGGTCAGTAAATATTATTATGCAATAAAAATGCTTCCTGCGCACTTATTTCTTTAATAAACCTCATCAAAAAGTTTGGGTCGGATCCGACCCGTTTCATTGAGAAACATATTCACCATTCACACACTCTCCTGCGTTTGGGGATTTTACAAATCCAAAATCATAACAAATACCATGTGCAGATTGCATAAAATAGCCAATCAGTATGAAACGGTAACGAAACCGTAAATATTGTGGCCATGAGATTTATTGCGAAACTTTCTATATTCTTGCTGATTTTCAGTGCTAAGAACTATAATGCGGCGGTCAAATATTCGTATTAAAATACCTGTGCACGTATTCGAATGTCATACAGTTACCTAAGAGGCAGGGATTTATATTTTACATTTAATAATCATATGGTAATAAGAACGATATCACACCTTGAGAAAGGCTACGTATTTTTCACGTTTTCGAAAGGTCGGCACCCTGAAAGCCGAAACACAACAGTGAAAAGGAATGATGAAAATCAAAATTCAAATTTTCCTCTTTGAGATTGTCGAAATAGGAAATCAGAGAATAGTTTTAAAGTTCGAAATCTAATATTTGACAACATAGGATAGATAAGATAGCTAACTTGCTCGACGTTCATAGATTATATGTATGCTGTAGTTATTCAGCAAGAAATTCTATCAGACGCTTTGCGTTTTGAAAGACACTGACAATTTTTCATCAGAAAGCTAGTACTTGGAGAAAGAAAAGAATTATGACATGTTATGTAGACAAAGGGTAAACCTTGATTAAACTAGAAAAAACTTGGTGGAGATAACGCATTTTATCTATCTCAAAAGTGGAATAAAAGGGAGTGAGTAAGCAAACATTGGTGGCAATAAAAAACTTAGCAGAGCTAAATAAATGATTCTAAAATATATCAGCAGAATAAAAACTAAAAAAACCTTGAAAACAAGCAGACATCGAATAAAACTCATGTAGTCAGAATATAGTTTTACTTTGCAACATATCATGCAAATTTGCTGCCGTAAGAAACGCAATATATAAAACGTTAATTAAAACTGGTTGTGTTCAACTGTGCCATGCGAATGGTTGGTCCGATTGATGAGCGTAGAGGAAACGACTTACTTAAGCCTTTGCAATCAATATATCAGAATAGCAAGGTAGTATCTTTATCTGTGGCACCTGTGAATTCCTACCCAATGGCTCAATATTGCTTCTCAAGGTATAAAGTTTAACCAGGAGTCAAACCTGGGACCTCACTTGTGTAGAAAAGCATTCTACTACAGGAGGTACAATGTTCTCTTCACATTATGTGTAGGAAATGCTTGATAAACAATGTGAAGATCAAGTGGATAGACAGAGAAAAGGAACGAAGGATTTCTGGGTAGAGTAGGTGGAAAAAATTACAAAAAAAATCATGAAAAAGGAGATTCTATTGGTGAGGTCACTTTGAAACCAAATGCTTTCATGAGAAAACGAGCAATTTTCAAAAATAATGAAGCTTATACTTAGAAGGTAACAACTTCAGAATCAAAAGGTCAATTCCACCTTGGGAATTATAACGGATTTAACTCTATCAATTATGTAAAATACATAGCTTTATTGGAAACTTTTTTTCAAAATTGTGGGAACATAGTATCTTTTCAAGGTGATATGCCATTTAGTGAACGGTTTGCAATTGAAAAATCTGCAACTATATGAAAAAGTCTATTCATATTCTTGAATTCTTCCTTGAGTTTATTCCTACTTCCTCGGAAAGAAAGTCACTGAATATTATGTCCCGATTTAAATTAACTCTGGTGAGGTAAATACAGTCATAGCCTCTTCTTTGTTTTAAACGTAATAAAATATATTCTTCTGGCGTCAAGAAAGATTAATCCAGATGTGTTTGAAAATAAACGGTAAAGTTTCCTCGGAACTTTCACCGTAATGGAACAAAACGGTCCTCTTTCTTCAGGGAATTTGAAACTTATTTTTTTAGTTGTTTTTCCTTGCGTGCTGATGTGTTTTGAAGACCGAGGCCAAAGATGATGACTGCAAAGCAGGGGAGTGGGTTGAGTCCATCTACGAGTAAGCCTCCTGAGCCGCGGCTAACCTGTGAGCCAAATTGCCGTCATTGCAGGCTTCTCCATTGCGCCGAGGACGGAGTCAGCTCCGGGTGGTGAAAAAAGCGCTTGTTTCTCCTTTGGAGGCACCGCCTGAATCGGAGCGTGACCCCAAACCTCGGGATCATAATGTCCCTAAGTCACGGGATCATGCAATGCCCTCTCGCTGGCTGCACTAATCAACGAATATGGCCAAAGTGACGAGGGACGGAGTGAGGCGGAGAACTTTCCCAAACCCACGATCCGATTCGGAACCCATCTCGCCAACAACCATTCACCCCCTAAACTTTCGATCCCACCACGTCCCTATCTTGCCAAAGATTTGGGTGAACATATACATTTTTCTTTTTCTCCAGGGAGCTTTTTCAAACTCTGAAGCCGTTACCGTGTCAGCTCTCCCCCGACTCCGTCGACAGCCTTCCTCCTAGGGAGGAATAAAGGGAGAAATGGTGCGCTATAGGCTCTGTACAATGGGAAAACTAGCGCCGCGAGTGGCCACTTTCGAAAGCCAATATTAAGTAATTTTTCATGATCGGCTTAAAGTGATGGTTATCGCATGTAAACGAAAATAGAATTAGGTATAAGGTCCAGCTACACAATTTTTACTTTACTATTTGCCATCATTTTCCTTAATACTATCACAGACTTCAATCTGAGAATTTTAAACGAACATTATGCCTGTTCTCTGCTAAAACTACACTCTAAACTTCAGTTCTTTAGGATAGAACCGTACATACCTAACGTCATTTCCATGGAAAATAATTTCACCAATGGAGTAAATGATGGATTTTTTATCAAAAGAGTGAAAAAATATTTTTTTGACTCATATATTACATTGATACACACCGGTTTACAGCCATTTGAGGCGGAGTTGCATGTCAAGTGATTACATGTCCCAGCAATTGACTCACAGTTACGCAGATTTGGCCACCAGGCGTCTCTGACGTCAGACCCGTGCAGGGAGCCTATTGAAGTGCCCAGGACGCTTGTGTTCTTCGATCGCGAGCCCCGAAAGTGTGCCGCGGAGGTGGTTGCTGTTTCGGAGGCGTTAGAGTGACGGCGAGGGCGGGAGACCCATTCCATTGTGCGTCGGAATGCACGCCATTCTGTGGCACTATGCGCCGGGCGATTGGACTTCTTACCGATTCCCTAGCGCGAGCAGGTGAACGCCCATTTAAACGAGCCGGAGCAGCCGCCGCTCCCGCGAAGGCTTCCGAGTTCGATGGCGGGCCATTATCTCGGAAAATTACCACGCGTGTAACGCCAGAATGGCTGAAAAAATCAAAGCTGTGGCGTCAGGATAGGGTCCTTTGTTCCATTTTGGTGACGCCGGCAGTACTGCGACAAGGGAGAAATCATTTTTTAGCAGGAATCATTAGCGTGTTTTTAGTACAAGTGCGGCGAGTTTACACGCCTCTGGTGCAAACGCTAACTTTTTGGGAAGGAAGGTATCGGGGATACCGGGGATCGCCGAAAACGGGAGACTTGATCTTCTGGCGCAAGTTTTGTTAGTTAATGATCAAGGCATTGTTGGGAATTAAGGGAATCGTTGGGAAAAAATGAAAAATTGATAAATAAAATTGGAAAAACGCACCACGAACGACCTTTACATTGCAAATATATAACTCGAATTATTACCGTACTAGATTGTTGAGCCCTTTGAGATAGCTTGAGGTGAAATCTCGCTTAAATCAAGTAAAAATAATTATACTGATACACATTTGGAACTGACAAATTCGCCGAATAATGAAATACAATTATATATATATATATATATATATATAAAATATGTAGAAGAGAGAGAAGAGATGTCCTAATAAATGCTAGCAACAAGGTGTTGAGGGTGGGGGTGAAGGAAAGGATAATCAGTGGACACTTACCAGTAGATGACCCATGGAGAGCCTGGTGTCCACTGCGCTTTGGAGCTTTCGGGTCACGAACCCTTCTTCAGCTGGAGGAGATCACTACTGGGGTGTCACACTGGAGTCAAGGGTTTCGGTTGGTGTGTGAAAAGGGGATTGGCTAGGGTAAAAAGGAGGGAGGGGGAAGAGGGTGGACTAGGAAGGGGAAATGGAGAGGGAAATTGGACGGGTGGAGAAAGCTAGCGAATGTTGATGCCGGGAGAAGTGGTTGATTTTAATATGGAAATATAGGCGAGCTCCCAGTGACGGAGCTCTAACGTAGATGTTTCAGGTGGGAATGCTCTGATTACCTTCACTCTGAAGCAGTCATTGAAAGGAAGGTTATGAGAATTGGCGTGCTCGGCTACTGGCAACCTTAAATGTCGGGTGACACTGCTCCTATGGTTATTGATTCGCATATTAAAAGAGGTGGTCGTCAGTCCTATATAGAAGGCCTGGCAGTGATTACAGGAAATTTCATAAATTACATTACTCGAAGAGCAGGTTCCTCGAGAATGTATTTGGTATGTGACGTTTGTAACCGGGCTGATAAAGGAGTGGGAATGGGAGTTAATGGGGCATGTGAGGCATCTGGGTTTGTTACAGGGATGTGAGCCAATCGGTTGGAGATCGGAGGCACAAACTGATGATGGTAGTTGTATCTCGCGAATCCAAAGGCTGTTTTGGAGATTGGTAGGACGACGAAAGGAAAGCACGGGAGGTCTCGGGATAAGTGAGGAAGTTAAGGGGGAAGATAAAAGAATACATTGAGCTGACTTAAAGATAGTTTTTAATGCAAAATCTAGGCCCGGATGAAACGTGGTGGCGAAGATGGTAAGATTATTTGGTGATATTTCTTCTGGCTCTGCTGTTGAGCGTGGCTCGTTGCGGGGAGCGCACGCCTTGGCCAGCTGCTCTCGGACTATTGAGGGTGGGTAACCACGGTTGAGGAAGGCTGATTCCAGGTCTTTTAAATAATTGAGGAAGAAATAGGTTTCAGAACAGATACGGCGACCTCGACGTGCCAAAGAGTATGGTAGGGAGCGCTTGCAGTGTTCGGGATGGCAGCTATCCCAGTGTAAGTACTGCTGCAAGTTCGTAGGTTTCACGTGGACCGATGTGCTTATTGTCCTATCATGTAAGTGGATGTCTACATCTAAGAATGTAATGAGCGAGGTGGAAGAGTGGGTGGTGAATTTTAGGCTAGGGTGCGAATTTAATTGTTGAATGAAATTGTTTAGGGTGTCAGTGCCATGCGTCCAAATCATGAAGATGTCGTCTATGTAGCGGAGCCAGATTAAGGGTTTAAGGGGAGATGAGGATAGAAGTTTTTCCTCCCATTTACCTAGAAAACAAGACGCGTAGGAAGGTGCCATCCTCGTTCCCATGGCCGTACCCCTGACCTGAAGAAAATGGCGTCCTCCAAAGGTGAAGTTGTTTTTTGTGAGCACCATTTTCATCAGATCAAGGAGGAATTCGGTGGAGGGACGTGATTCCGTGGGTCTGCTGATTAAAAATTCTTTTGCGGCTGCCAGGCCTTCTTTATGGGGTATGTTGGTGTACAAGGAGCACACATCTATTGTGACCAGGATGGAGCCGGGAGGAAGAGGTGAGTGGAGGAGTTTTAGTTTTTCGAGAAAATGATTTGTGTCACGCACGAAGGACGGCAAGTTGCGGACGAATGGCTGGAGATGGAAGTCAATTAAGGCAGAGATTCTTTCGGTGGGGGAGTTGTAACTAGAGACTATCGGGCGACCAGGGGTGCCAGGCTTGTGTATTTTGGGGAGTAAGTAAAAGGTGGGGGTGCGGGGGTTCGGGGGAATAAGGAGGGAGATCTCACTTTTTGAGAGACCTTCCTTAGGGCCCTCAGAGCGTAGCTTCCGCGCAACTACAGTGAGATACTCGGGGGTTGGATCTGAGGGAAGAGATTTGTAGGAAGAGATGTCGCTCAGTTGGCGATTCGCTTCCTCCTCGTATTTCTGCCGGTCCATTACGACTGTTGTGGAGCCCTTGTCGGCAGGAAGGATGATTATTTTTTGGTTCTTTCTAAGGGAGATAAGGGCATGTAGTTCGTCCCGCGAAATATTCTTAGAGGTCGGGAGGGAATTGGAAAATTCTTGGGACGCTAACTGAGAGGAAATATAATTTAGGTATAATTCAATAGGGTGATTAGCGGGAAGAGTGGGCGGGCAGAAAGACGATGGTTCCTTAAATTTTGAAAGAGGATTTTGCGGTGGAAAATTTCCCTCCTCGTTGGCATTGAGTGCGGCGATGGAGCAGTTAGCGAAGTAATAATTTAGTCTTATGTTCCGCGCGAAGGCATGAAAGTCAGAAAGGAGGCGGAAGTGGTCGCACCTAGGGGTGGGGCAGAAGGAGAGACCCTTGGACAGAAGGGACGATTCTGAGAGGGTGAGTGAGTGGGAGGATAAATTGACGACGGCCTCCTTAGAGCGCTGGTCGCAGGGATTCTGCGTCTGGTCACCAGATGGAAAGGAGGTCCTGGGTTTTTTGGGTATTTTATGGTGCTTGAGCTGTCGCGGAGCGGGGGTGGGCAGACCTAATAGGTCCGCCAAGCAAGGCCTTTCGGCGAAGAGGGGTGCACTAGTGGAAATGGGTTGTCCGAGAGAAAAGGGGAGGGGGAGGCCTAGCCGCAAGTGCTGGAGACAAAGGTTTGAGAGTTTTTTTGTGAGGGCAAGTCGGTGCTTACGTTTTTGGGAAGACGCGCGAGAGAATATTCTCGTTGTGTCTATTCCGTTCATACGGGTCACTTGTTTTAGTTTATTAACGTTTTCCGAGTGGAACTTGGCCATCGTCCGGTACTGAGAGAGCACAGCACGTGTCACGGACAATGAAAAGCTGTATTGGAGGATAGCAAGCGGTTGACGACATTCAGAGTTCAGGCCAGATAGAGGGAGACGAACGGTGAGACCGTTGGGGGATATGCCGAGTTGTAGGCAGGAGGCAAGGAATTCAATATGACAAGAGAGAGATGAGAGTTTATCGAGATGGTATCTCAATTGTTGTATAGACTCCATTGTGACTAGAAAATATGGATAAAGAAAGGCAAAGGAAAGAGAATTCTAAGAAATAAAAGAAGAAAGTGAGTAGTGATAACGAGAAAAGAGAATAAATAATATAAAATATGTAGAAGAGAGAGAAGAGATGTCCTAATAAATGCTAGCAACAAGGTGTTGAGGGTGGGGGTGAAGGAAAGGATAATCAGTGGACACTTACCAGTAGATGACCCATGGAGAGCCTGGTGTCCACTGCGCTTTGGAGCTTTCGGGTCACGAACCCTTCTTCAGCTGGAGGAGATCACTACTGGGGTGTCACACTGGAGTCAAGGGTTTCGGTTGGTGTGTGAAAAGGGGATTGGCTAGGGTAAAAAGGAGGGAGGGGGAAGAGGGTGGACTAGGAAGGGGAAATGGAGAGGGAAATTGGACGGGTGGAGATATATATATATATATAAATCCTGGTATCATTTTGGCTACCGTTGATAGGCGATTTGCATTTAATCTGGCGTCCGTCTGCAATCTGGCGCCCGTATATCGGACGCCGGATTACAATTTCCATTAAAGCACTGAAATCGGTTGCTTACTTCATGTAGACCCTAATTACGCTAAGTTGTATGGATGCCATTTTGATGGCAAAATATCAGAAAAATGTATTATTTTAGTTCAGTTTTTTCCCGGCCGGAATGGCGCTGACCAGTCCGTATAATGTGTCCCTAAATATCACCTTTCACATCGTGGCGTATCTAGCGCCCACAGCCTGGCAACGTCGCTCTACCTCGCTCGAGGGATTTCTCGTTTGAAGTCTCTTAGGAACTCTCGTCGGAGTGAGTCTCGGTGGTGGGGCCTAGCGTAGTGCGCGCTAGCGTTCATCCACTACGCTACATATTTGTTCTTTCTACCATTACCTAGCGCCAGGATGTGCGGCGCTGAAGATTACTTTTTCTGTCACGGTACAGTGGTACATACAGTCTTGAGCAGAGATGTTGAGTTGAGCCTTCATTGTGTCGCAGGAGATTAGAAGGATGAAAAAGTTCTCCCCAAGAAATTATCGATGCGAAACGTAAAACTGTATTGTTCTTGCTTTCCCAGTCGCTGATATGGAAGAGGATATTTTTTTAGGACGATTGCCGTGCAAACCACAATGATAAATATGGATTAAAATGGTTAACAAAGTTTAAGTAAAGTTTACTAAGGCGACTAAAAGTAAGCTTTACGTTATCAAGAATTTCAGGAACAAGGCAGGGAATATTCTCATTGGTGGGTGAAGCACTATTTCAGTTTTTAAATCACAGCAGATAGTAAGATAGCTATAAACGTATTTAAGTTACTGCTGTGTTTTTGGAGAGTAATACTTAAATCTATTTAAATCTCTAGGACAAATGTATGCAGCAGACGACAAAAACGTAAAGGCGTTGATATCAGTTTCCCCTGGAAACTTAGCTTTTTTCTAGGCCCAATTTTAAGGGCATTAGGGCTGATAAATTATTTCTATCGTCGTTGTGACACGGAAAAATAACTGAGCCCTAGCGGCTCGCACGCCGCTTTGTTTACGAAACTCAGGAGAGGAAATCTGGCCCTCGATGGTGGGACTCTGAAGCAGCTGAATCATTGATAGCGAGGCAGTCACAGATAGAGTCGAGTTTCATCTTTCTGTCTATGCCACATTGGATCACGGTGGAAGGAAGCCGCGAACATCTGGGCGTCTTAGAGAACTGCGAATAAGAAGGGTGAATTCTATGACATTAATGTAGTGGGCGGTGGATATCAACTGCATGGTAAAACAAAACGAAATCCTCGAAAAGAATTGACGACAATAATTCCTGTGTTAAAAAAATACGAATATTCCTAAATTTCTGCTTGAGTATCACTCGCATATTTTGGATCAAATTTGCCTCTAGAATCATTATTTCCCGACACATTACGTTGAGCATTACAATGGTGCGTGCCTAAACAGTAAAACATAATTAATACTTTTCGAGACTTGAATAGTATGGGATAATAGGAAATGGCTAGTATGCTCATACTCACGTGATCTTATTCGCCGTATTTGGAAATAAAAATATTTCAGATAACAGCCAAGGATGTGGTACCATTCAATTAACTCTTTTGCTCTCATGGCATATATATTTAGCCCTCCCAGAAAGATCACGGCTTAAACTTGAAAAGATCTATTTCTTTTAAAAACATTTTTGAAAACCTAACATTGGCCCTGAAGTTGGAAATTTTAAGCATATATTTTTAGGCGTATTTTACCTTAATTATATATTTTTCCATGGGTCAATTAGACATTTTTTAATAACCCATGCTTTAAAAAAATAGTTTTATCAAGAGCCGATATATCGACACCCTGAGTACATAAACAAAATCACTCGGAACCTTGAGAGCCATAGGGTTCAGGAGAAGACGGAAGATAGTTGAAAGCGCTCTTTATTTTATTTGTCTATTACTGAGCGGAAAGGATTTCGTGCATGGAGTAGATCAACTATGAACGCAACCTGCCAGTGATGAGAAACATGAAGTTGACGGAGTGATAACGTTTTGTAGGAATATGTCTACTATATATAGCGTTTTTTATCTCTGTTGTTTTTAACCCCTGCCTAATCTCAGCCATCTCAGATATGGACATCGAGCCCACCCCACGTCGCTCTTGCATTTTTTTGAATTGTATATTTTGGAGTATCGATGAATATGCGTTAGCACAGCTTTTCCTGACCCGAGAAAAATGTACTTAATTAATAGGCCCGCTTTGCAATAGAACTTACTTCACAGATACTGTTTTAAAGGTTTTGCAATCCTATAAAATGAAATTGAAAATTCAATAAATATTAGTGGAAAATAATGATACGTCGATTGAAGATGGAGAAAAGTTGCCAATAATGCATACATTAGAGGTCGTTATGACTGTATAAGTTATACATAAGTTTTTAAGTAATACGTCGCATACAAGTAATTCAATGAAAGTAAGTGAAAATATTTCTACGTGATAGACGCCGAAATGTGCGATAAAAATATTAGTTTTGTCGGTTCAGAGGAGGAGGTGGGGGATTTTACTCGAAGTAATTCATTAATGCGGAAAAAAGTGTTTAATGCTCTGTGCATTATAATTGAGGTTGGTTGGTAAATTTTACTCTGGTATTCATCGAAGTGAGTTTAGTCCGTTTATCCATATGCAAAAATTTTTATCGCAGTAAAGTTTTGAAGTGGGCTGAAACCAAACGTGATTCCAGATAAAAGCTAAGAATATATACACCTGTATCAATCCGTTTGGGATTTAATATACCTACACCTCCCCCTAAAATATAGGTCAATTGTTTCCAGTTCGCATTATTAATTTTTTTTAATTCGTCCTGATTCTTCCAAGTTGATTTGCATACGCTGTATATACTTTGAACCACTAATCGAAGGGATTTTTGTCTCGTACTTGGAATGCACAATGTTTCATTCGGCAGGTTATACGTATGTGGATATCTTCATATAATATTGCATTTTCGGATACATCGGGAACAATACCGTCCTAAGTAAATAACTACGTACTCAAAGACGACCACCTCGATCAACATCCTTTACGAACAAAGCAGGGTCCGATTTCTGAGTGGTTGGGGGGATATTTCTTTTCAAGGCATTCAATAACAATGAATCTATATGTAGTCTCGGTAATATGATCCGCGTGGGACAGCGACCCCTCTGTCTGCCTCTGCACCTGTGACCACTAACGAAAGATATCGGAAGATTTCAACGTCTCAGAGCGTAGAGGCTTTGTGAGCAAAACTGCTATGTCATTCGGTAATTTGATATCTCAGTGTCTGACTCATATGCAGGAATATCACATTACATCCGGGGGCGGTCTGGCTCGGTCTTCAGGTCAGCGATCGCCGAGGGCCCCCCGCCCGAGGCGGCTTAGGGGGTGCGAGGGGCCCGTGCGAGGGGTCTGGAGGTGCAAACAATATTAGCAACCACAGAAGTTAGTCTAACATCGCACTCTCTGCAGAATCCAGAAGATTAGTGCTACAAGGTGGTGGATTAGGCATAGGGCACATTCATCGATTGAAGATGGAGAATATTTAAAATTGGTTACTCAGGGAAATTAACCAATCTAATCAGTTTGTTGTGGGATATATCCACTGCAAATTTTTATACTAATCAAAATTTTCGACCATATATAAATTAGGCCAATGTAGAGCATTTGAAAACATGTTTCTGTCTTTTGTTTTTTTAAATATATTTTTTTGCCTCTCGTGAGTCTAAATACCTTCAGAGTAAGAATAATGGGAGCGCTACAGCCTGGAATATGGTGGTTTGTTTGTTACAGCAACCCAATTCTAAAAGATGTGATGAGCACTTACATTGCATTACGAAAGAACGAGAAGTATGCTGGAAAATATTAGAAGTGATCTAGGCGACTTAATTGACGTGGAAGTGGAACTGGATTTTAAAACACACACGACGTCCACACACTGACAAATGATCTTTCCTGGGGTAAACACATTCGTGAAATAATGGGTCAAGCGAATCGCAAACTGGGTTTCATTAAAAGAGTATTGGGTAAATGTGACGATCATGTACGAGAGATCAGCTACTTTTCCCTAGTTAGACCTCATTTGGAATATGCTGCCAGTGTATGGGATCCCTACGAAATCGGTCTAAGTAATGAACTCGAACGTGTGCAGCGAAGATCGGCAAGATTTGTAAAGGGACGATACGATAATTATGTTAGCGTAACCAGTCTATTAAATGATTTGAAATGGGAATCGTTGTCAGATCGCAGGTTTAAATTTAGACTTAATCTCTTACACAAATTCCAAGGCAATATTTTCAGTGACGATGTTAAAAATATTTTACGAACTCCAACTTACTATGGCAGACTGGACCATATTCATAAAATTAGGGAAATTGATTGCCGAACTGATAGATTCAAAATGTCCTTTTTCCCTCGAACAATTAGAAATACGAATAACGGTAAAGATGTCCTATCAGAGAGTAGCAATGAATAGCATTGGTAGCTGCATGTTGGTATGAGTACTTAAAGCTAACCCTACTAACAGAATGATTTGCATGTTTGCTTAGCAATTTGTATCTTTTTTTAAATAGTGTTGTTCTGACTACTATATTAATACTATTCCTTTTTAATGCATGATATGCAGTGCATGTTTGGTGAGAAATCACCCCCTGCCACACACCCTCGTGGTGGCTTGCAGGGTATTATGTAGATGTAGATGACGTCAAGAAAGAAAACTATCTCAGGAGAAAAAGCAGCTGAAATTGTTTCCACTCAAAAGTACATTGATCTACTTTAACATTTATGATCGCACCAGAACAAGTATTAATGAGAAATTCGTACCCAAACGAGACATTTTAAAAGATTACTCTTGGATTGATCCGAAAAAAATTTCCCGAATTAGCATAGGTAGATACTTTCCTTCCGACATAATATTCGCTATTCTGAATTTGTGTGAAGTAGAAAGAAATTCTTTACTTATAGAACTGAAAGAGTTTGCAGATCAGTACGAAATATTTGCCAAGACAGAAAAAGTTGTATATGATGAAGGAGAAGACATGTCTAATCTAAAAAAAATTCGAAAAGACAGTGAAGATGATGAAGTTAACTTTGAAGAAGAGAAAGAAAAGGAGTTCATTCCTTGCACCCAAAATAGAAAATGCTACAATTTATAATTTAGGCTTGTGCTTTCCCCAAGTCTATGAACTGTTTCCATCTGAGCTTTTGTTAATTATGAATGAATTTATTAATTATAAGGTGGACAGAAGCTCTTGAGTCCGCGTTCATCTAAGTTTGTCCTCAACGTTTTTTAATTTAGAAAATACTCTTTCACAAGTTACCTCAGAGTAAGGAAAGGTAACAACACACTTATTGTGCTGTTTACAAGTTACAAACTTGTAAACACCACGATAAGTGTGTTGTTACCCTTCCTTGCACTCAGGTAACTTGTAAAAGAGTATATTCTAAATTATAAATCGTCGAGGTCCGACTTAGATTAACGCTGACTCAAGATCTTCTGTCCAATTTACTTCTAATTAATAAATTAGCTCATACTATCGAGGAGATAGGGAAAAGTTAGATTTCATTGTTAATTGTGCACAATATATTTATCCAGGATGATAATTCAAAAAATATTTTTTTAACGAAATACATTCTTGAATTTATTTTTGGCAATTATTTAGGTTTAACTGAATAAACATCAGGATGATGTCGTTAATCGTCGAAACCATGCTCTTAGTGTGACTTAAATATTTATACTAATATCTGTTCTTTTAATGAAATCTATGTCAAAATATACTGTATGCACAGTTCATATAATCAATATAATTATTATACCTTGTTGTAGAACTACTTATTTGTGCCCTTTCTAACGGCCCGATGTACGTGAAGAATTAGGTTTTCAATGTTGTCATTATAAACATAACGTCCAGTTTTCGACAAAAATTCCTACTTTAAGCCAGGCCCGCAATTACAAGTAGACTATTGGGGCTGCACCATAAAAATATTCTGATGTTCCAGTATGGAGGGGTGGGCGCATAATAAAATAATAGTTGTCGTGGATGCTTAATACGATCGTGAACGCAGTGGATTAGGGCTAATTAATTTGGAAAAACTAAACCAGCGGCAGTAAGATAGAGGGCGTGGCGCATGGGCCATAACTTGCGAGATCGTTTTGCTATTTGAACTGTCTCCACCCTCTCAACGCTGCACTAGTTACGCTCGATTGATTTTTAATACTTATCAGTTTAATAGTCTTTATATGGTGTAATTATAAATAGTTCAGCTCATTTATCGAGGGAACTGTAGACGCGCCAGAGTTTGGAAACTAGTTTGTCGCGATGCCTCTTACAGTCTCATGTTTAATCGGAATTCTTTCTTACTCTGTACATGTACACGGAATAAAGTAATGCCGATGCACCAGGAAAAGTCAGTTCTTCCTTAAGCATTGCAGCCTTTACTTCCATGTGGCTTTGAAATATTTTTCCACACCTGCCTTTGTCTGCTCACCACTTGTGCTATGCTGGGGCCCTTGTTGCCCCGAGTTATGGATAAGACTACGGGGACTCGTACGCGAGCGAAAAACGGATATCTTTACTCCGCGAGCACCATGACGCTTAGAAACTGTCAGAAGGTAAGTAGAAAGGGTTTATCAGTAGCTACATGAGTGAAAAACCGCGATAAACAATGAAATTTTTTTTAAATTCAGGATAGGAAAACAGCGCTTTCAGTGCTTCGTAGCTCTTCGCTTGCTACCGTTTCCAGTAACAGCCCAGATGTGATCACGATGAAGTGGCTACGCTTTGGGTTCCACCCGTGCCCAACCCAACCTTCCGATCTAATTGTGCACTCAGTATTTAGTTTGAATCATGTACTTTGTGCTGACTTTTTTGACGAAATTCAGGCATATGCTCTCTCTCTCTCAGCAAATATTGTTTTATAAATCTGTTCTCTCATCCATAGATTGTCGCAGAGGCATCCTTCACAAGACGAATATTTCTCTCAACATTTTGTGTGTGGGCAGAAACTTTTAGGAATTGTGGCAATTCCGATCCAAGAAGTCGGTTGCCGTTTTCAATATGTCCTTCTCAATTAAACTGTGGGAGCGTGGGGGTATATTCACTGCAATTTTTCCTATGATTTCAGATGAAGATAGGTCTTTGCTTTCCGTAATAATATATCACTTCAAATTTTCTCACTGTGATGTTTTCTGTGTTTGCCGATCGAGCTTCAAGTATTTTTTTTGGCTACTTGATCTCACAATCTCTTATTTTGTCGGTTACCATGCAGATGAGCACATTTTCAGCACCAGACAGCGCCACGTTGTGTAATTGGATCCACAACTTTCAGCAGGTCTCCTCTTAAATACCTAATACAAGTGCACCAACTCGAATATATCTCTAATTTTATTTATTTGGTCGAATCTAGAGTAATACGCTGGAGTTTTTAATATGTGCCTAACATCTTCAGTAAAGCTATCCGATTTAAACATATGTAATAGATTTAATCTGCATTTTAACGTTTTCTGTAGTTCTAGTGTTAATTCTGATACACTACTTAAGCTATCGTAACAACTTTAACGAACCTAACTGCTCTACGCTGCACACTCTCTAGTTCTCTGATCAATACTTATTCATTCCGATCCCATACAATGGCTACATATACAAGGAGGAAGTCACTTATATACAGAAAGTATGCATCAAAATGTGGTTCATGATTAAATCAAAACCTTACTGTGTTGATGGAGCTCGACATATATTCGAGTTGGTGCACTTCTCTTAGGTTCTCTTCTCTCAGATCGCAACACACTGTCTCTTTCATCTTCTTCTCTCCAAATTCAACCTTATACATACTCTTAAATCCCCTTCACCCGTGCCTTTCGCCATTTCCTTCCCGTAGATAGAATACACGGGGTTACCGATGATGCCTCACCTCCTCCCATTTCTCTCACACCCACTCTACAATAAGCAATACGTTTCAAACAATGAACTCAAGATAACTTCTCTTCCTAAAAACTTAGATTAGGTATGTAGATATTTTCTGCGGGATCGTTGCTGAGTATATTATTTAATTATCCCGAAGTCGACGGGTTTTTTTCAACCCCTTGGAGAATACATATCGCTTTCCTTAGCAGGAGGAGGAGCCCTTATGAATTTTATGCAGCCATGGTCGTTCGTTCTAGCAGATAACCAAAAATCTTGTAGGTATCTATGCCCCCGATCTGGTTGAATTTATTTGAGATTGCCACTAACTAACCGTGGTATTGCCCGTAAAGCGACAACGGCAAGGTAGAAGCACAACGATACCGCAGAGGAAATATCGTCCGCCTTTATCGGGAATCAAACCCGGATATCTCTAGATTTTCGCTTGCTCATCTATATTTTACGCCTATTATGAAATTCATCTTTGTCTAAACTCGGGAAACTCCGAGTTAGAATATGCACAACAGATGTAGGATAAAAGTGGAAACTTTCATGGCATAATTTAAAAGAAAAGTTTCAATAACGAATGACAAAAATCTTTCATTGGGCTATTGGTTTCAGTATAGGCCGTTCTATGAGTAGTAGTAGTAGGTTTAAAACTTGTAGGGTGCGTCGACGGCTAGGTCATTTTGCACCGCTACCCATTCTTAGTAGTAAAATTTATAAATGTAACAGTAATAATAATAAAAATTGAAAATTGTCTATCATAGTTATGGCACTTATTAAAAAATTGAATACAGTGATTTATTATAAAAAAAGGGTGAGAGTTATATTTTTCTGAATAATCCCGTCTCTTTCAGAAATGTGATAACTCGGCTTATGACATTAGGGTCGTCTCCTAGGACGGATTTTAGGTCTCCCCCTAAGTTAAGCCGCCTTCGCGCGTCACGGTATTTGTCACACTCCGTCAGGATATGCCGAGTGGTGAGAGGACAGTCGCAGTCATCACACTGAGGTGGTTGTTTCTCTTCCGTGAAGAGAAATGAGTGGGTCAGAGGGCAATGCCCTATCCTCAAACGTGTGATGACGACTTCCTCTCTTCGGCTATTCCTGACGGAAGAGGGCCACACTGACGTAACCGGCTTGATGTCGCGGAGTTTATTATTATGTGTAGTGCGCCAATATTCCTTCCACTGCCCTTGGACTACCTGTCTCAGGCAAGATTGTAGGTCCTCGTAAGGTACCAGCGTGGACTTACACTCCGTCTCGTTCAGAGCTTATTTGGCCAAAGCGTCTGCCTTTTCATTTCCGGCTATTCCCACATGCCCCGGGACCCAAAGGAACCAAACAAGTACTCCCTTTCTGCTGAGAGACAGCAGGGACGAATGTATATCCTGAATGATCGGGTGCATGGGCGAAAAACCGGAAATTGATTGTAAGGAACTCAGGGAGTCGGTGCATATAACAAAGGAGCCACCTCCGTCACATAGAGTTTCGAGTGCCATCTTCATGGCGAATAGTTCCATTGTGTACACACTACACAGCGGATTTAATTTTGCTTTGACGGCTCCTTGGGTACTCGAGAACGCTGCGCAGGCACAGGCTAACTCCGATTTTGAACCGTCAGTGTACACAGGAACAAATTCGGAGTGATTACTCAGAAACATTAAAAACTGACGTTGGTATTCCAAGGAAGTGGTAAAGGATTTTGGTAGTTTGCTTAGGACTGTATTAACCACAGGAGTGGGTGTTAACCAGGGAGGGTGGGTTGCGTAAGATACAGGGTACACTTTAGGTATTCTGAACTCACACTCACGAATAAAATCATTAAAACGTACACAAACGGGCCTAGTGGCCTTCGTCCGTCGGTTAAAAATGTCTAAAAAACGTGGTTTAAAGAGTATGTTAAAACATGGGTGTGTAGTCATGGATAAAACTTTGGAGGCGTAATTGCACATAAGCGCGTTTCTGCGGTGGCATAGAGGAGGCTCCCCTGCATCAGAATAGATGCTTATGACAGGGCTTGTCCGAAATGCCCCCGTACAGAGTCGCAACCCCGCGTTGTGCACGGGGGACAATGCTCGCAGGTATGACTCGCGGGCGGACGCATAAACAAAACAACCGTAGTCTAGTTTAGAACGAACCAATGTGCGATACAATAAGAGCAATGTTGTGCGGTCTGCTCCCCACGATGTGTGGCTTAAAAACATTAACACGTTTAACGATTTCAGACATTTCGTCTTTAAAAGTTGAATGTGCTCTCGCAAATTGAGCCTGTAGTCGAGTGTCATACCGAGAAAGCGGGCCGACTGGACGAAAGGAAGAATTCTTCCTCCAAGGGATAATGTGGGCTGCATTTGGATTCCTATTCCCCTGTGGAAATGGACGCACCTGGTCTTCTCGAAGGAGAACCGAAGTCCGTTCCTTTGGGTCCATTGGTCCAATTTGTTCAATGTTAGTTGAACCATTCGAGATGCAGTTACCACCTTGGATGACCTGCAGAAAATTGCCAGGTCATCCACGAACAGTGTGCCTATCACCGGCGCCTTAATACAATTTACGACGTCATTTATCGCAATGGCGAAAAGCGTCACGCTCAAGACGGAGCCCTGGGGAACTCCGTTGTCAAGACGGTAAAAGTTGGATAAAAACTGGCCTATTCTAATTTTAAAAACTCGGTGCATTAAAAATTTTTGAATAAAAATCGGCAAATTGCCTCTAAAGCCCCACTCGTGCAAAGTCATTAATACCTTCCGCCGCCACACCCGGTCGTAAGCCTTCTCCAAATCGAAGAAGACCCCGATCACATGCTGGCGGAGGAGAAAGCCTTCTTGGATGAAATTGTCGATCCTCACCAAATGGTCCATTGTGGAACGGCCCCGTCTAAATCCACATTGGATGCTGGAGAGAAGGTTCCGGCGCTCTAACCACCAAACGAGCCGCCGGTTCACCATTCTCTCCATTAACTTGCACAGGCAGCTGGTGAGAGATTGGCCGGTAAGAATTCGGGTCAGCTCTATTTTTCCCATTTGGGCTATTGGTTTCAGTATAGGCCGTTCTATGAGATTTCCCTAAAATAAGCCAAGTCAAAAATACAATATGCTCTTCAAACACGGATTATCTAAAGAATGTTTGCATATTTTAGAAATGTTTAGTGAAATTTAACAGCCGGTAAGAATTCGGGTCAGCTCTATTTTTCCCATTTGGGCTATTGGTTTCAGTATAGGCCGTTCTATGAGATTTCCCTAAAATAAGCCAAGTCAAAAATACAATATGCTCTTCAAACACGGATTATCTAAAGAATGTTTGCATATTTTAGAAATGTTTAGTGAAATTTAACAGCAACTGTAACAAACAGCTTTCAAAATATCACAATGCTATGAAAAACAAGGGAAGCACACGGATTTGCATAATATAATTTTTATATTAGTACTATATGAAAACATAATATGAGAAAACTATTCGCATGCTATTAAAATTTTGGGAGAACTTCAGCCTGCGTTAGTATTTATAAAAGGATAAGGAACATGAATAAACAAAGTCAAGGAAAAATGATGAAAGAACTTCAAATAAGGTTGAAATCCACAATCTCAGAAGATGAGTAGCTATCAAAAGGAAATTGAATGGTTTTTCAATGAGTGTCAGGGTAAGTATTTTTCTCCCACGTCACCATGAAACTCGTTCAACGGCTTTTAAATGTGATGTGGAATTTCTGGCAAAATGCTGTCCGTGTAAAATTTTTTAAATTTATCCTTCATATATTTTCACCAGAAGTCATAATCTCCGTCATCTCAAAACTTCCATACCTAACTGGCTCCATAAGATAAGATGGCAGTATTTCTACTCCGTGATGTGGAGTTGACCTTGGATCTAGTAAAAATAATCACCCTTTACTTTTAGAGCAACTTCGCCGTCTATAATCTCACAAGATGCTAATTTCTTTTGAGAGACAGCATCCGTAGGATGCGCATCCATGCTTACGTATGGACATTTCACCTCGACTATTCCATTGACATCTGACAGGACGCCATCTGGGCGTTGATGCTATGTAAGAGGTCCTCCTATCGACTAAACACCCAATGGGTTAACCTTATTGTCCCTGACTCTCTCGTACTACGTTATCGCCAATGCCTCACCCGCAATTCCATAGTCGGTGGCTTTATTTCCGCGAAAAGACGGGTAGAGTAAAGACTGAACACTCTTCTCCCGGGAGGTTCCTGCTCCTAATTCACAAACTCGAACAAAGGTAGTAAAGTGCCTTCTATAGGCCCCCAAACACTGATGTTGAGTCATTATTAGAACTGGGAAACCAGATAAATACTATAACGTCCCGTAACAGCGAACGTAATATAATAATAGGTGGAGATTTCAATGCACCATCAATAGACTGGAGAACATACTGCTTCAAAGCTGGAGGAAGGGACAAAGACATCTGTGAGACTCTATTAGATGTTTTCTCCAATAACTCCCTGACACAATTAGCTACAGCACCTAATAGAGGGGACAACACTCTTGATTTACTGGCAACCAATATCCCACAACATGTGACAATGATTGACACGGTTGATGGAATCAGTGACCACAGAGTTGTAACTGCAAAACTCTCGCTATCTTTAGATAAAAATTTTAAACAAAAAAGAAAGATTTACATTTTTAAAAGAGCAGACTTTGCTAACTTTAAAATTTATTTAAGAGATTCCTTATCGGATTTCAAAAAGTCTTCCATAAAGGTATGTACCAACGATTCATGGAAGTCGTTCATTAATATCATGCGCTCTGGGATCAACAGATTTATCCCTAGTAAATTCAAAAAAGAAAGCACTGAACCTAGGTGGTACAATGCCGAAGTGAGAAAATCCCTGAGACGGCAGCGAATATGTCATGCTAAAATGAAAAAAATTAGTAAACATATGCCCACTGATGAGCGTAATGCAATAATTGAAAATTATAAAATTTCAAAATCCACTGCAAAGTCAGCCCTTAGTAATGCATTTGCAGAATTCAAAAGAAAAACACTTGGGGAACAATTGAAAGAAAATCCAAAAGTCTTCTGGTCGTACGTAAGGGAAGTGCAAGGCCATAAGTCTGCCGTCCATTCACTTAAAAATGATAGAGGTGAAATGACCACAAACACACTCGACAAAGTTAACTTGCTAAATTCCTTCTTCCAAACCGTTTTTAACCCACCTTCCGGGGATTCAACTGTCGTGTTACCTGACCTCTTTCAGCGGTTGATGCAACCAATTGACATTTCCTGTAATGGTATTGAAAAATTACTTAAAGATATAAGCCCCAACAAATCTCCTGGCCCTGATCAAATTCCCTCCCGCGTATATAGAGAGTTAGCATCCGAAATTTCCCCCTACCTTGAAATAGTATTTAATAAATCCCTGACCGAACACGTCGTACCGATGGACTGGAAAGCAGCCGATGTAACGCCCATTTTTAAAAGTGGCGATAGGGAGCAGCCATCTAACTACAGACCTATATCCCTCACATCCATTTCATGCAAGGTCCTAGAACATATAATTGTCAGTTCAGTCATGGGACACCTAGATAGCCAGAATTTATTGTCCAATGTCCAGCATGGCTTCCGAAAGAGCAGATCGTGTGAAACCCAACTTGCTCTCTTTTCCCACGATATTTTAGTTTCTGGCGAAAATAATATTCCAGTGGATGCTATATTTCTCGACTTCAAGAAGGCTTTTGACAAGGTTTCTCACAGCAAACTAATTTTGAAGTTAAAATCTTATGGGTTAGACAGTAACATTATATCATGGATTAATGATTTTCTGCATGATCGGGTTCAAAGGGTTGTTTTGGACGGTGTTTCCTCACCGGCAATTAAAGTCACTTCGGGTGTCCCACAAGGTAGTGTGATAGGTCCACTCCTATTCCTTTTGTATATTAATGATATCCAAAAGGTGGTAAAAAGTAAGCTTCGTCTATTTGCCGATGACGCAGTAGTGTACAGGGAAATTCTATGCCCGAACGATAAAGAATATTTAAATATTGACCTGTAAGCAATTGAAACTTGGTGTGATACATGGCAGTTAGAATTAAACTTTAAGAAATGTCTTGTAATGAATTTTTGGAAAAAGAATAGCTCTCCTCCTACCACTTACAAAATAAGTAATAATGAATTAAAAAACGTGGAATCCATTAAATATCTTGGAATAAGACTGACAAATGATCTTTCCTGGGGTAAACACATTCGTGAAATAATGGGTCAAGCGAATCGCAAACTGGGTTTCATTAAAAGAGTATTGGGTAAATGTGACGATCATGTACGAGAGATCAGCTACTTTTCCCTTGTTAGACCTCATTTGGAATATGCTGCCAGTGTATGGGATCCCTACGAAATCGGTCTAAGTAATGAACTTGAACGTGTGCAGCGAAGATCGGCAAGATTTGTAAAGGGACGATACGATAATTATGTTAGCGTAACCAGTCTATTAAATGAATTGAAATGGGAATCATTGTCAGATCGCAGGTTTAAATTTAGACTTAATCTCTTCAACAAATTCCAAGGCAATATTTTCAGTGATGATGTTAAAAATATTTTACGAACCCCAACTTACTATGGCAGACTGGACCATAATCATAAAGTTAGAGAAATTGATTGCCGAACTGACCGATTCAAAATGTCCTTTTTCCCTCGCACAATAAGAGATACGAATAACGGTAAATATGTCCTATTGGAGAGTAGCAATGAATAGCATTGGTAGCTGCATGTTGGTATGAGTACTTAAAGCTAACCCTACTAACAGAATGTTTTTGCATGTTTTCTTTGCAATTTCTATCTTTTTAAATAGTGTAGTTCTGACTACTATATTAATACTATTCCTTTTTTATGCATGATATGTAGTGCATGTTTGGTGAGCAATCACCCCCTGCCACACACCCTTGTGGTGGCTTGCAGGGTATTATGTAGATGTAGATGTAGAGGCGGTGAGCCTTTTTCTCCACTAAACGTGCCATGTTTGACAGAGGCGTTGAGTTCTGGTAGATGATTCCAGTTGTCTTGTTTGCTTCTCGTCTAATTTCAGGGAATTTAGGAAATCATCTCTCACAGTTAAGTCGATTTCAACATCCTCCTCGATATTTTGCATCTATTATCTACACTTTACCCTGCAAGCCACCGCGAGGGTGTGTGGCAGGGGGTGAAGGTCACCAAGCTTGCACTACTGACATGCAAACTATCAACTATATTGTCTCATACAACTTGATTGTTAGTATCTTTAGTATTTAAGGGGTTAATACATGCATCATGCACTACAGAATACTCTAAAATACTTCCCCTACCTATCCCTTTGTTATGCTGCCTATTCTGTTTTCTTATAGTACGGGGGAAAATGCCATTTTGAATCTATCGGTATGACAATCTCTTATCTTATTTATCTGGTCGAATCTAGCATAATACGCTGGTTTTTTTAATATGTGCCTAACATTTTCAGTAAAGCTATCCGATTGAAAGTTCTCTAATAGATTCAATCAGTACTTTAACCTACGCTCTGATAATGATTCCCACCCTAATTCTTTTATTAATTCTGAAACGTTACTCAACCTATCGTAACACCTTTTAACGAACCTAGCAGCTCTACGCTGCACTCTCTATTTCTCTGATCAAACCTAATTCATTAGGATCCCATACACTGGCTGCATACTCAAGGTGGGGCCTAACTAGTGAAAAATAGCATCGCTCTTTTGTCTTCTCATCACATTTTCCAAGTACTCTTTTATAAATCCTATCTTTCTCTTCGCTCGGCCGCATATTTCCCTTATGTGTCTTCCCCACGATAAATCCATAGTGATTGTTACACCTAAATATCTTATGGTTTCAACGTTTTCGATCTTCGTGTTACTAATTTTATAGGTACGCTCTGTCGAATTATTCCTTCTTCAAAATTTGATAGCTACACACTTTTTAAGGTTAGGTTCTAACTGCCATTTGTCGCACCACTCTTGAATTGCATCTAAATCAGCTACTTTTCCCTTGTAAGACCTCATTTGGAATATGCTGCCAGTGTATGGGATCCCTATGAAATCGGTCTAAAAAACGAACTTCAACGTGCGCAGAGAAGATCGGCAAGATTTGTAAAGGGACGGTATGATAACCTTATTATCGTAACCAGACTATTAAATGAATTAAATTGGGAATCATTGTCAGATCGCAGGTTGAAATTTAGACTTAATCTCTTAAATATATTCCAAGACCATATTTTCAGTGATGATGTTAAAAATATTTTGCGGACCCCAACTTACTATGGTAGACTGGACCATAATCACAAAATTGGAGCAATTGATTGCTGAACTGGCAGATTAAAAACGCCCTTTTTTCTACGTACATTGAGGGATATGAATAACGGTAAATATATCCAGTACGAGTGTAGCAATGGATAACATTGGTAGCTGCATGTTGGTATAAGGACTTAAAGCTAACCCAACTAATGGCATGTTTAGGCATGTATGATTTGCTATTTTTCTCTTTTTTTAAATAGCGTAGTTTTGAACAGTACCTATACAAGTACTAATCTTTTTTATGCATGATATGTAGTGCTAGTTTGGTGAGAGTTCACCCCTTGCCACACACCTTTATGGTGGCTTGCAGGGTATTATGTAGATGTATATGTAAATCCTTGCTGAGCTATTTCCTGTCCTCTTCTTTTGATATACCACTGTACACTGCCACATCGTCTTCAAAAAGTCTAAGCTTACTACTAACTACGGTACTCAAATCGTTTATGTATAAAATAAATAGAAGCGGACCTACTACGCTACCCCGGGGAACTCCCGATGTGACTTTGATTGTGTCCGACATGATACCATCTATGACAACCCTCTGCTATCGCCCACTTAAAAATCTAGTAAAAATGTAAATTAAGAATCCCACTTAAGAATCCAGTAAAAATCCTTTTGTGGGCCATGCAGGCCATAATGCTGGGCAGGATGATCCAATGATTCTTTAAATTTAAGACGTCGCTTTGTCGCATCTCTGCCTTTTTTCGGAGGCCATTTTGAATTTTTTCGTAAAAAATCCTGGACTCTTGTTTGTGATGTTATTGTGTATCAATGCATGAACATCTGGTCCTGCATTGAAGGCTGAAGCGGCCACTTCACACCTAGTTTGAAATGAACCCCTCAAAGCGAAATTTACGCTTTTCCCTCCGACATATTTTGCCACATATGAGTTGAAGGATTCTGCTTGATTGCTGGTTACGTCCAGGATCGAGCTGGGAGTGTGGTGGGACAGGATTTTATCTGCTGACATGATATCGTCCCATAACCCAAAATTCATCAACAGAGGCGCACGGTCTCCTCATCCGACTTTGGTCCACGACAAAAGTACGCCGCACACTTACAATGATCCCCGAAAACAAGCCGTGAGCCATGTATAATGTCTTTCTGTAGCTCTGTGGAGTCAGCAGTTAGCTTACTTTTTCTAAATTTTATGGCAGAAGTTACTGCATTCCTTATCCGATGTAAGTTGTCTCCAATATTATTCCTAATAGTTACTGGTGCATGGCATTTCCAGTTATTCGTTTTCCTTGCAACATCTGCGGTGAGATGCGGTGGCAGTATTTCGAAGCAAATGGTTCGAGCATTCCACCTTTTGAACAGGAAGGTCTACACCGTATGGCAATACTCTCCCAAACCTTTGCATGATGCTGCTAACTCCATCGCATGAAAAAGTTATTGAATTTAGTGGAGCATACAGATAGTCGTCTGCTTGAAAACTTGACACATACTGGAGTTCTTCTTACCTATGAGTCTATCATACTTTAAAAAAAAAAACATTTTAACGCTGTTTTTGAAGCCTTCTACTATGGTATCTGCTTCCATTGCCGTATAAGAAGAACTCCAGTTCTTAAAACGTGTGTGAGGCCTTGCATTATTCATACGGTCTTTTGAACTTGCTTGCGTACATACTGCAGTACTTATTTCTTACTCCAATAAATGTTACTTTTTTTAGCTATAAATCCCACAATGTAAGCCTGAAAATGTGTTTGCATTAATAGCGACCGATTTGGCGTCCATGAACAATATGCGTACCACTCCTGACAAAGAGTTATAGTTTGTGCGGTATGATCTTTTTTCCCATGATCCGTCAGACACCACCGTTATCAAAGGTGTACCATCCTTATCCACTTCCCCTGCTTTGATCGCAGGTTCACTTTCATCCATAGCCGCTTTCTTCATCTCCTCCCAAGCAACATGATGTATGGCAGGAGCAATGTCGGCTTGCTTATTCAGGAATGTTTGGCTGGCCATGTGCGGTACGTTCAAAATTTTATTCATTTCCGCCATTTGAGCGTAACCTATCCATATACATATCATATTGGAGGCCTGCAATTCAGTTCGGTAATTATTTATAGCTGAAAACGTTAAAATAGTGACCAGATGAATTTTCTTCATGAATCACGTGCTCTTCACTGAAATAAATGATACGTGTGATAAACGTGATAAGTAACCATGCCGTTGCCAATCCATTTCTCGTGGAGAATCCTTATTTAATACGTGTAGTAATAACATTTCCACATATTCGCAAATTTGCCATAGTAAACTTACCAGCCGTCATCGAAGTATGCTTTCCTATTTCCACGATGGCCAGAAAGAATTATTCCGGAGGCTCGTCGTCGACCCAATTGGGGGGGTGTTATCTTCGAAGGTGTAACCTGACACCGCTCTAGAAAGCTCGCGCTCTCTCACAGAGCGAACACATCTGGAGTTTCGTAAACAAGAGGGGTGGAAATCCTTAGGGCAGGAGTGGGGGTAGACCGCTTAAGGAAGTAATCTTCGGTTTGAACATCAGCGCACAACTAGTTTAAAAACGCGAAACATAATCCACAGCGTCGACTATTATGACCTAGCTATAGAAATAGCATCAAAAGTTGTTGTTTGAATGTGTAGATGAAGGATCAAGCTTTGAGTATAAGGGAAGCAAAATCCTCTGTTCGTATTCTAGGCTTCGCAAATAGCGACTAAAAAGGGACAAAAATGGAAAGTTTGGCTATTTTTTATAAACTAACAAATAAACCAATAAAAAATCCATTCCACTCACGCAAAAAAAACAATTCTTTCGCTACAATGGGAAAATTTTCCAAAATACCAGCTGCTACGATGAAGTCGTAGTCACGTTCATCTTAAGCACCTTCAACGGGCTTTTAAAGGCAGCTAGGGAGCACCCTTAAACAAAACGGACTCCAAATCCATCAAGACCTTTCAAGAACAATGAAGTGTCCGTATTCGGAGTGGAAAGGGGGAGAGGGGCATATTTTTCTAGGTACTTGAGAACACAAGGAATGTATTTTCTTGGTAACGTGATCCGCCTGGGACTTGGACCCCTCTGCAGCTGACACTGTATTTCCGCAACCTTATGAATCACGAGGGAAGATATCAGTTTTCAACTTCTAGTCGCCCAGAAACTGCTCAAATAACACAGCTAAGTTACTCAGATATTTAATATCCGTGTGACTGATTTCAGTTGGACGAATGTGATTATCTCTTACTGCTCGTAGCTTACTATTTTCCGGTGGAACTTGCGGGAATTGCGAAATATTAATGATACCATAGTATGATATCATTCTTTATGAGTCCTCTCCCCTTTCTATCTGTTCATACTAGAGAGATTCCGTGAAAGTATTTGTGTTTAGATCTTTCGGGGATATTTGGAAAATATTTTTGTAGGTTTCCTTTATATTAGTGTTATTTAGATTCTTCAATTTATCGGCTAACGTAATAGCTCCAATTCTATTCATTTCATACAGCAGCTCATTGGGTACCGGAATGAGCAGTAAGATAAGACTACACGGTAGTGTATGGGGAAGAATCGAATTAAGAGTATAGGGAATCACTTTTAGGAAGCAGGGGTTTAGATGCAATTCAAGGTGGTGCGACAAAGCGGCAGTTAGAAGTAAACCTAAAAAGTGAGTGGCTATTATTTTTTGGAAGAGGAATAATTTGTTAGAGCAATCCTAAATCATAGGTAAATGACAACTGAATGCGTTGAATCCATTAGGTACATAGGTGTTCTGAATGAATAAGGTTTGATCAGAGAACTAGAATTTGTAGCGTAGACCAGCTAAGTTTGTTATAAGTTGTTACGATAAGTTTAGCGGTGTATCAAAATTAATGGATAAGTTAGATTGGGTTATTACTTCATACGTTAAGTACTTAATACCAATTGAATGTCCTGATGAAATTTTAATAGGATTGATTCAATAAATATGTGAGATAAATATTAAGAAGTCCAGCGTATTTTATAAGATTTGACCCGATAAATAAGATTAGAGAGATATGTAGTCGTAGTTATGGATTTTAATTTTAATTTTTTCAACCCCCTATTTTTTACCCCCTACCATATACCCTCGCGGAGGCTGGCAGGGTATCACGTACATGTATATGTTGATGAAAAGCTTACTGCTCGCATTGCTCACGGACCTAACGGATCAAGGATTTTTACATTCGGTAAAACTAAGGTTATTAATAATGAAATGCTCGAATAAGCGCAAATTCAGAGAAATACGAAAAACCCACCAAGAATAATGGTATGGTGAAAAATGAATTTTACTTCAAAGGTCCGTCAAATGAACAGTGAAATGTGTGCTAATAAGCAACCAAACGCATTGCATCTGGTTTAAAAAGTTTTAATTTGTACAAGCCTATTGAAAAGAAATAACTGCTAACGGAATAAAAAGCATTAATGCATTCGTAAAATATTCTATATGAAGAAAGTTATGACGCCACAGCCGATGAATTTCAGGCACGCATGTGAACACCACAAGATGCCAAAAAGAACGAATCGCTTTGTCAGGGAGGTGAGAACTAATTCTGGCTTCCTATTCACCTGTACACTGCATGCGTATGATGCCTACTGCACCTTCGCACCTACTTGGTTCCCCCTGTTCTGATAACTCTGTAAACTATTACCGTTTTCTGAAGGTCGGGATTAAATTACTACATTAGTTATGTGTTTACATTGTAATAAATGGAATATAGCGTTTCGAAATAGAAAGTGAGTCAATTATAGCTATAAAACCCAAGATTGCAATCTCCCATTTATGGAAATTTTTGAAAGTACTACATTTCGCGCGTATTTATGATATTCGTCCTTCCAATTGGATTTTAACGTATGCCTTTAGTTAGTAAAATTTAAAAAATACATAATTATTACTATATTGTTATGATATTTATCAGAAAATCTACCATTCCTTTCATCGGGAATGCTAATGCTGAAGCTAAATATGAACCATTTTTATTAGAAAAACTCAACGTATTCATCTTTAATATTTTTGTTTTTATGACTGCAGGAATAAGATTTACTAATTTTGAGAAAAATTCGTCTGCTAAGCCTTATTTTTACCTTCATTTTTCATGTAAAAGTAAAGTACAGAAATTTAAATTACTAAATATTAAAGGGATTAAAGGGATTAAAGGGCAATCCTATCAAACATTTCTAAACAACATTATTTACTATTGAGGAGCACGTTTATTCCATAGTTGTCCATTTTGGCTCTGGCAATTTCCTTAGAAAATTATCAAAAAACACTATTCCTAACTCGTTCGGTGCAAGAGACGTGATAAGGACCCATAGGAACACGCTAGTACAGCGCTTTCAATGAATTTAAATTTGGCAACATTGCCGGACGTTAAAATGATATACCCATAAACGTCAAAAAACGGAATGGAGTCCAAAAGGATGTTCATATATATAAAATATACGCGGGTTGCCAAAATGATTGGATATGAAAGGATGCCAGGATGCTAGCTGCACCTAACGAAAACGAGTGCATGTATATCTCATAGGAATACATTTAATTCAAAATACTATCATGTCCTCGGATATAGCATTCACTCGTACGTAAAGCATACACAGTAAAATATCAACATACATCAGCCGTTCTGGTAGACGCCAAAACGTTGCGCAGTGAAAGGAGGGCAAAATGGTACCGGGATTTATATATATATATATATATATATATATATATATATATATATATATACCCAACGAACATAATATTTACATTAAGAAATTCGTAAAATACATTCTGACAATTTACTCCCAAAACCACTGCTCTTGTAAAATACGTACGCTAACCCTTCCTTGCCAAAAGGGATATTTTAAATACTCCAAGCCTTGTTATTTTATTATTATTCAGCATGATGAATAAAAAACAAAAAACGGTCCTAAGAACATTTGTAATAATATAATGTATTTTAATTACTTATGAACAAAGAAACTTTTATAAAATTAGGGAAGTATTTTGTATTAAACTCCTGGGGTAGTCATATAACCCCTTTTGGGCTATTGCGGCCCAAATACCTTCTTAATTTTTTATGCGGAGATCTTGCCTGGATAGAATTTCAGCTTTATGTTTTCTCAAAAAATAATTTATTTCAAACGGATTCCTTGTAATGCTAGTGGCTGCCTCGAAAAGAAAAACAGCTTTGCTGTAAGTACGCTGACAACTGTTTTTATGTACGCTGTCGATGAGCGAAAATATCTATTTCCCCTGAATATCGGAATACAGGAATTTCAAATGCCAATTAAAGTAAGGAAATTATGTCTCCAAAACCGGTATTCGGGTGATTTGGCAATCATTTACTGGTAAGAGTATAGGTGTTTACCTGGTGAGTGTTAGGTTAGAAGTGAAGAACGCGATTTTTATGCTCATTACAAATGAGAATTGAGTTCTTCACACATAACCAAGCCTCGGTATATTAACGCCTATTCCCCTCCGAGTAGATGGTTGCCTTGTCAATCGAATAACCTGTTTCGGAGATATAGTTTCCCTACTTTAATTGACAGTTTGATATTCCTGTTTTCGGAATTTTTCACTTAAGCCAATTTAGTAGCTCACCTCTATTCACCTTTCCCTGGGTAAAATAATTTATTCCCACATAATTTTCAAAGTGCCACTCACAATTCAGCAATTCAGATTTGAGTGAAGATGACAATAATGAACCTGGTTTTGAAACGGCTTCAGAAAATGTAGAGGAAGATACTGTGGAAGAAGAGGAAGAATGTTGTGATAAATTTAATTGTGGTTCTGAATCAGAAGACCAAGAGAGCTATTTAGAAGTTAATGGAGAATTTTTCACAGCATGGTCAAAACTGAAATGAGACAGAAAACCGTACCACGTTGGTCGCAGAACGGTAAGGAATACTGTGAATGCAAAACCTAGGTTGACTCATATCAGTTAGGGAACTGAGAGTTTGAAGTATGCGTTTTTACTTTTTTTGACACCTAGGATAATAGAATTTGTAAGTGTTGATACAAACAGAACAGCAGCTTTAGTGTGAAATGGAGTGTAACAGTGAAATGGAGTGGAAACATGTGACCCAGACAGAGATACTTGCTATTTTAGGCATTTTCATTGCTGCCGGAAAAGTTCATGGGCGTAAAATTACGCTTCTGTGGAATCAGTCGTGAGCTTTCGATTTATTTATTCAGTGCTGTAATGTCAAGAAGGGTGAAGAGCATTCTTGGATTCATAAGTTTTAAAAATAAATCCACTCGAACACAAAAAAATTAAAATTCATATGACAAGTTGGAGGGCTGTGTTCGATATGTTCACGTCACCTGGCGTGAAAAACTTTATTCAAAATGTGCACATAAAAATAGACTAACGGCTAGCAACATTTCGTGGTAAATGCCCCTTTAATGTGCGTGTAAAATCCAAACCAGGACGTTATGATATTAAAATTTGGGTGTGCGCCGATTTAAAAACTGCTTACATTTTGAATGCACAAGTCTTTTCGGGGAAACGTGGGAATATTCGGGAGGTGAATTAACGGCAGCGTGAAGGTCTGGAATTCGTGAAACCATATGTTTAAATTGGACGAGGGGCCACTGTGACAATTTTGTTTGGTCATTGCCTCTTGCTGAATCTCTTCTCCAATAGAATATGACGCTAATTGGTACAATGATATGGAGGAAACTGACGCGGAGGAAGACCCGAGAAAAAATGCAGAGATTGTACAATGAGGTTGAATACAACAGATATACCCAAAGAGTGTCTTCCAAATAAAATTCGAACTGATTTTTCCTCTATCTTTGGGTTTTCCGACGATATGACTTTGGTCTCCAACGCACAAAAGCGACGTAAAAACGTAATATTACTTAGCACTCAGCATCATGAAGCATCGGTTAATGGGCAGCAGAATAAAATTGAACCCGATGGAATAATGAATTATACCAGCACAAGGGTTCCGCAGACACTGGGAATAACATGACAAAAGAGTAGAGTTGTGTACGAGCGACTGGAAGGTGGCCACTTAGGCTAGTGTTTTAAATAATCGATATGTATCATATGGACTCATATACATATAAAATGGAATGTCAGCTCCAGGCGTAGATGGAAACTTTTCTTACAAGAGCTGAGCTTAGAGCTCGCAGAACCTCATATTGAGAAAAGAGCTTCTAAAAGAAGTGGCCTGCATTTAGCAGCATTTTGAAGCAATGAAATATTGTGGTGCACATTTTAACGGCTCCATTGATGAAAATAATGAAGATGACAGCAAGTAATTCTCTCCTCTTAGGTGTGATTTATATACAAGAAAAGGTGACAGGAAAACAAGATTGATAAATGTGACGTCCAAGTCACCAGTTTGCAATGTAGGTTACATAGGAAAGATAAAAAAATCGTTGAATGTTATAATTATTTGAAAAAATAAATATGTATGTCTTATAACATATAAATTTCCATGCTCATATTGTTCGTTTTTAAATTAAGGACTTTCCGGCAATACAATCATAGTTAAATTTATTCAGAAATGTTTATCAAAATAATGGTACGATGCTAATGAATAAAAATACTATCAAAACATAAACCTTAGGATCATATTTACAGTTTTAATACTGAAATGTATGCACAACTACTGCATACAAATTCTGTCGTCATTATGTTTCCTCCCTAAAGCGTATTAGTTCAGAAAAACGCATCAGGATAGTTGATATACCCCCTTGGGTGAGGGATGTGTGAAATACATTGGGCATGGGAGGGTTTAATTGGAATTCAATAGATTGCAATATTTATAGCCAGGTAATAATATTTTTTCTCGTTTAATCTTGTTTAATTTAATTTAAAACCCAAAAAAGTATTGTTATTTTTTACACAAATCACCTTGTAGCCTTGCAGTAGAAAACATACATTCAAAGCAGAATGATAAAATTCAAATATGAGAAAAAATTATTATTTTTTCATAGTACTACAAATCTGCTTACAGTTCGTATAGGTTTGAGTTAATGGCAACTGCTACGTTAATACCGTTTTCCTTTTATTTATTACATAACAGCAACATGGGGTTTCATCAATAATTGTTACCAGCTGAATTCAAATCCTAAGGCCTTTTTTGAAGGCCTGAAAACTATACCTTTCTATTGTAATATCTATCTTCATTTTTCTCATTCCTTAGCTCAAAAACCCTTTTGGTCACTAAAAATTTGAGAATAATTGTATGTTATTACGAGGTGGGACAGGAAATCAAAATTATTTCTAGTAGACGATGAGAGGCGATTTCGCTGAAGTTAAGCAGGGAAGAACTAATTGAATCCTTCTCCTTTTGCCCCTTGCGTAATTTCGTACAATGCGTAATTTCAACCATAATACCTTAAATACGTATATGCAATCAAAATCTATTTAATTTTGATCACTGCATTCAACTTAAACCAGGCTTAAGATTCCATTTTGTGGATTAAACTCACGACAAAGAAAAAGATAAATCAGTTCAAATGTGATCCTTGATTCCAGAGTAAAGCAAAACTACTTATAGCAACGGAAATTTATACTTCATTTGTAACGGCATAAATTCCTTACAGATGTTAGGTAAATAAAATAGACCTATCCAGAATGTGATGAGGTAGCTATTATTTTCAGTCATAAAGACTGAAGAATAAAAACAATACTCTGTGCTGAACGCAACAGTATTGTCGTCTTTACCAAGTATAGATTCCTCATTTTATGAACAATGAAAGGTATTCAGGAGGGAGTTTTAAAGATTTAAAAAAATGGCTTAAATACTGCATTAAAAACAAGGTGATAGGCATCCAAAAACCTATTTCTGTATCGTTGTCAACTGGCACCTCATTGGCGAATGTATTCCTATGAAATACGACGAACTTATTATTTGTTTTTTTCATCAAAGGGGATGAGCACTACAGCATCGAATTTAAACACGTGATACTAGGTCATGAGGAAAAAGTCATAGCTTAGGATGAAGTCAAAATATTCTCTGTATCACATGAATACAATGCATAAAAACATATTAATTGGTGTCACATGGAACATCTTATTGTGTCTAGTAAAGAAATCATAAGTAAATTGTTTGAAAAAATCTTCAGTTTAATCTATCTTCATAAAAAGCGTACATATTCTACACTAAAATAGTAACCATTCAATTTATTTTGATTCTATTTGGAGAGTTTTTGCATGTTTTTAAGTCAAGCATCTACCCTTCTTTCATAGCTCAAAGCTGTGGTAAGGTGGCCATAGCTAGGCACTAAAAAAAGTTACTGACTTACTGAATTTGGTTATAAATTAGAACTTGCCGCCACAAATTCCCATTCCATATTAATGCCT
Organism: Platycnemis pennipes; assembly: GCA_933228895.1. Lineage (NCBI taxonomy): Eukaryota > Metazoa > Arthropoda > Insecta > Odonata > Platycnemididae > Platycnemis > Platycnemis pennipes. The sequence continues at coordinate 98,291,631 of OW121846.1, read as the reverse complement.
CCATATAACAGAGAAATAGACTTTACTGCAATTATGTAATTGATATTGTAAGACAAGCACATACACATGCCCTCTCCCTCTCATTTGATTAAATTTGCTTGAAACGCAATTCAGATGAGTGGAAGACCGCTAACCAGGATATAAGCATTCAGGTGCTAATTTGTTGGCGCACGGGAAAGAGTTTCTTTTGTTCCTTTGCCATGAGGCTGGTAATTTTCTTTTTCCAATATTCGTCATGGCCCTCAGTATTTTTTCAAAGAGATATTTTTCAAATTACTGAAGTCAATCCCTTGTTTCCAATTTCCAGCAAAGAAACTCATCATCGGAAGTGAACTGGGAATATAATTTTTTTTTGACTCATCACGTATTTGCAACAGTCTTCACAACGAAATTGTGGTATGACGCAGAGCTTCAAATTCTTTATTTTTCCCCAAATTTGACGCCACTCTGGATGAAATTGAAACTTGGATATCGGTGCTAGGAATGGTGACATTGAATTTTGTGACGTATGCATTGACCTGTTTGAAGTAATATATTTAGACGACTCAATATTCTTAAGTGAAAAATGTGTAATAACCCATCCGTTCATGTTCAAAAGAAACCAATGTGTTTAACCGTTGATTTTTAATAATTCAACTGTTTTCCCGCCTACTATATATTTGTAATGTTGTTTTATTGTTAACATAAGTTAAGTTAGTGATCACCTATTTATTCACAGATGCCACATTACCTAGATCCATCGGCTAACATCCTCTCTTTTGCAACCCATTCTTGTTATTGGATTCCATCCTTGTATTAGTTTTGAAAGCTTTCCTTTGTCAATATTTAGAGTAGTTTACATTGAGATTGCTTATGTTTGCGGACTCGTTCTACGCTCTGTTTAACTATGAATTTCTCTTCATTTATAATATTTATGGAAATTGTTATAGGATATTTGCAGCTAGACCTTGAGACTGGAAAATTAAATGTGATTTTTCCGAACCGAATTGCCACAGAGGATTGCTTTACTTCAACTTGAGCCTCAATTTTGTTTCTGTTCTAATTCTAGGTTGAACTGAATGTACGTAGCAACACTTAATCAATACTCTACAGAAACTATTCCTAATATAAGGGAGATTGCGCATTTACACTACCCAACTTATCGTAAAATATTATTACCTCTTTTTCCACAAAAGTGTATTCCAATAAAGAGATCTCCGCAGCTCTTACCTTTGGTAAACTCACCGCCTAATTCAGGGAGAAGACACATTTAAGAGAGCCCTACATTATATCAAGAATTCAAAAATTCAATCCTAAGTTACTCAGGCGATACATTTGGTTATTACATGCTAATATGTAGAATATCTCATGTGATGGAGAACGGTGAACACCTAAGCCCGATGAAACTGCTACCCTCTTCGCATATCCTTGTCGGATGTCTTTCACGTCGCAAATAACTCATGGTCGCCGGGATAAGGAAGCGAGACGGAGACGCAAAGTTCTCCCCGAACAGCATGTCGCTGTTCTGTGTGCACATCGGGGAACCCGGGGTTGGATGCGGACCCCTTGGCCCCAACCAGCCTCCTTTCCGCTCGGCAGTTTTCATTTGTGGCGATAGACGATGATGCCGCTCGCATGGGAGGCGGGTGGAGTGTACGCTTGGAGACCCGCGCGAGTGGGGTGGGAGGGAGGGATATTCGTCTCCCCCGACATTCCCCTCGCATAATCCCTCACCAAACCCTTCATCTGCCCACCCTCTCCACTGGAGCAATACAAGGAACGGCCTCTCCGGATTTTGGTGACAGGAATGAAAAGACCCTGAGTAGCGAGAGAGAGAGGGAGAGGGGGGGAGGCCAGGAATTCCGAATAACCCCAAGAATGGCAGTTCACGTTTTTCTCTTCGGATCTTCTAAGGGATACAAAGTGAAAAAAGAAAGGGAGAGAGAGAATGATATCGAAAAACACGCATCAGAGGATACGTACACATGATCCTTCATTCCTTTTCCCTGGGATGTGGCCATATCCTCGTGGATTCAACAGATATGAACCAATGCTTGACGCTTTCTTTCTCGGGAAACAATGGGGCCATCTCATCTGTCTTCTCCCTTTTTATAGCATCCACTTGTAACATTTTCATTGAGGATTTTCGTGTGCTTCCATGCTATTGTGTTCATTCTGCCAAAGGAACGGAGTCAATTTCGTCTTGCAATACCTTGGGGTCACCATGGCCAGTCGTTGGACTTATACAGTACAGTGCCACTCTAGATATCACCAGGGATTTTTTATTAAGGGGAAGGTGCAGGGTAACAAGAGGTAGAAAAAATGAACTGGATGTGTCGCATTTTTCTCGGTTCCCACAAAAATTTACTCCTGCGGAGAGTGAAGATGACTGGTAATGATGGTAAAAAAAACCTTTCACATACGCATAAACTATGTTTGAGAATTTATTTGGAATAATATGCATTTCCAGAGATAATATCAATGGTATATTGTTAATTTTTCCATATTTCAATTATTCATATGGGTCAGATGCTTGTGGCAAAGGGTTAGAGACTCCATCTCGGATAATATACAACAAATTAGTCTACGAGATCACGCAAACTCAGACATTTTAATAATATTCTATTAGTAACTGGCTGGTACTCGTGCTGCATAGACTCTTACTTCACCTACCCTTTACGCAAGTAAGACTTGGTATTGTTTTTGCAAACAAAGGAGATGCATCAGTGTAACATTCACAACTATCAGGGTACAAAGTGGAGGAAATGACGCACGCATTGCTTGAAAGCCACAGAGGTAAGCTATTAAACCTAATCGTATTTAATTTAAATCTAATCTTATAGAATAATCAAGATTTTTAGAAGATAATTTTAGATCCGTTCGGAATTTAGTAGACTACCTGCAGAATACATTAATGGTCCAAAAAATTGTTAGCACGTATTTCACGGGTAGTAGGACTCATAGCAAGTGATGTAATTTTGTAAATTAGACTTACTCCAGAATAATGAATTTCATATTATTTTCATACTCTTACGAATAATTCTGCATTCCAATGGAAATTAAATAAGGCAGGGTTGAAAAACAAGTTCCACAGAACTTTAGAGACTCCATCTCAGATAATATACATCAAATTAGTCTACGAGATCAGGGAGACTCAGTTATTTTAATAATATTCTATTACTAACTGGCAGGTACTCATGCTGCATAGACTCTTACTTCACATACCCTTTACGCAAGTAAGACTTGGTAATGTAAACCAAATATTCAGCCCTACCACACCCATTTCCCAGTAATTTTTTAAAGAATTATTCTATGCCCTAGGAAATATAACATGTCTCATCCTAATATCCGGAAGAAGGGATATAAAAGTTATATATTTTTCAATCCCTCGTTTGAAATATAGCAGTTACTTCAATCACAAGAACGATAACCTCCAAATCGGTGGTTGCTTTAATGAAGATATTTTGTAGTACATCATGATTGATAATATACTTCTTTAATTATAAAAGTGCTATCGCAAATAAAGACACATACGACACATTTAGACGAACCAAAATCCACTGTTGATCTACGCATTCAAAAACAAAAAAACAATTTAAACGTTTTCGTTCGCTAATACGTACCGGCTAGTTTGTACGGATTAGTCTATTTCGACGCAAAATGTGAAACTAGTGGAAACAGTAAACATATAATTTATTTTTTATACAAGTTTACATCTAGGTATGTTCAATAGGTTCACATTCATTGGTTGCCAGTTAAAAGGCCGACAAAACCTAAATAATTCCAGAGAAATTTATTTAAGCCCTCAGGATTTTTATAAATTGGAAATATAGTTTTTGATGAAGCTGCGCATGAATACAATATTTAAATATCAAAACAAGTACCTCTTGGCGATTTACAAAAAAAAACACGGATGAATTTTAATCAAACAATTCTTTAGATTCATTATGCAGGCATGCCTTTTTTCACGAAACGCCGATAAAGAAAAATTGTTTTGGAGATACATGCTGAAATTAAAAAAATAGCAGCCTTTGGAGGTGTGCACATTTGAAAAATGCGTTTATACAATATTTAGGTAAATATTAATTAGAAGGATCCCAAAAGTGATATGCTCTTATTTTCTGTACTTGGAACTCGTACTACAATGGAATGTAAAATTTTCATATGCCTCATCTGAGCAATAATTTGCCCATCAGCTTTAAAACGCAAACATGCTTACATTTCATAAAAAAACGGATTTGGCTACCATTACATCATCAAGAGAATATTAAAGAATAGAACATTTTTATGAAATAACTGATAAAAAGGTTACTTGTATCAGAAAGTACATAAAATCTAACATTACTTATTACGAGAAAATGACCTAAGCTATCAATAAGAAGAAATCAGTAGAACGCAATCAATTAGCTAATTTATCACTTTTCGGATTCCCTGGTGGCATAGGCTAGGGTAATGGGGAAGTGGGAAACATGGTCCTGTCCGCTTTGATTCTGAGAGAATGCTTTAGAATAGATGCCCTGGAAAGAGCCACACGGAGCTATAAGTAATTCTCACTTTTCCGGTCAAATATATTTTTAGTAATTTTCTGGGCATCAGATATTTCTGGAGAGTGCTAAGCAGCAAAGGAAGAGGGACAGCCCATATACGCGAATTTCCCTCGCCGATGATCTCTTTATTAGGAAAGATCCATTACCTTACACCCGAACCAACTCCGGGTTGGACACTGTGTTTGGACAGGAATAAAAATGAAACAAATATAAGCAAATATCAGTATTTCTAGAAAGTGCTAAGCAGTAAAGGAAGAGGGACAGCCCATACACGCGAATTTCCCTCGCCGATGATCTCTTTATTAGGAAAGATCCCTTACCTTACGCCCAAACCAACATCGGGTTGGACGCTGCGTTTGGGCAGGAATAAAAATGAAACAAATATCAGCGAGCGAACCCAATCCATTGTTTGTCATAGTTGAAACGAAAGTATCTTCTGTCAGGAAGCATTCTAATGCAATATGCGATACTTTCCTCAAATTTGACTACGCAAGACGCTGATGGTCTCCACCTGCTTGTTCCGGAGTGGCGAAATGAGTTCGGAAGGGGTGCCGGAAACGGATTCACGAATAAAATTGCTCACAAGGCGGCGGCGGAGACGACATTGTCCCCGGGAGTAAAAACGACCCAAGATTTCGTTGAAGGGAGCAAAACTGGGGCCATCCCTTGGGAACTTCGATGGGAGCGGTGGAAGGAAAAGAAAGCCACGCGGCTCATACTCGGAAGAGGCGGCGCTGAGAGGGAGTGGGAGGGTGGCGATCGTATCAGGTGTGGGGGTTCACAGCCATCCCTCCCACCGACAGCGATCCTCCCCGACTGCTCCCCGCCCACAAATTACGCTGAGGCTTGTATCGATCAGAGGGTGTAGGGCGGGGGGTGCCAGGGATGACGGCAACGGGTGGCACAGGAAGGAGACTCGCTTTTGAGGGCATTGGTCAGCACGGGGTTGTTGAATCCACGTGTGGGCGAGTGCTAAAGGTGGATTTATGGGTAAAATAAACGTCAAGTTGACGTCACCGAAGGTTTCGGGTGAGGTTCTTTTGCCGAACCAAGAGGGTGCGAGGTTCACCGTAAAACATCGTGAAATGATAGTTATTATTGTCCTGAAAATCGTTGAATATTTTGCAATAGTCTCAAGTAACTTAAGGATTCTGTGCACAAAACCCCGAAACACGATGCTGTTCACTGGAATGAATTAATCGCCGGATTAAGATATCATTGATTGAAAGCAAAGTAATCCAAAGCGTTGAAATCTTAGTTTCGCAAAAATATATGACAGAGTTTATTAATCCAAAATGTGAATATGTTTGCCTCACAATGACGATAGTTGGATTGCATTGTCTATTAGTAAAGATTATAATATCAGAATCTTACATAGTTAATACTAGCGAGAAAATCGTTGAATATTTTGCAATAATAACAGCAAAAAAAGCAGATAGCGAGCAGTCATCGCCAAATTTCAATTCATCGCATGTAAAGAGCTGATCTGTTGTCTCAATTAATTGGAGTTTTGTGTACAAAACGCCGAACCATGAACACCCCAAACACTTGAGAGGGTATTATACTCGTGAAGACGGTACAATTAAATCGGGCAGATGTTGAAACATGATGACCTGAAAAAGCCAATCGCTGGAGGACCGGTGAACGAGATGAACGGCAAAATCGGGCCTTGTAAAAGTTGTATGAAACAAGTGATAAAGGATATGAAAAGAAATATTACGTAAATATGAATAGGTGAGCTGATTATAAAATTTAGTGGATATCTGCGTCAGACTAATCTAGGGATGCTAAGTGATTATGAAATAGTGGTCTAGAGCAATTTATTTTACTCGTAACTGAGCTTGTAGATCTCATCTGTAACGAATGGACCTTACCTGCAAAACACGCACGAGCACACAATTTTTACTCAAATAAAGAATTGTTACATCCGTATGAAATATAGCTCATTATAAGGTGCTACTTAAATAGAAAACACGCCAGAGTACTGCGGTTTTATAAGGCATAGAGCAATATCAATCATTCAATTAAAGTAGCATTTTTCATTTATATTGTAGCTTAGAATGTCCTGTCACACTCACATTACTACTGCTTGTCCTACCGTATTTGTAGTCTTTTGACAAATGCAAGGCATAATGTACTATTCATGGGCCTTATTTTAGCATCAGTTCAAAACTAATGGAAACATAGTAAAATACGAATTTTATTAGCACAAGTTTCACCGAGAAAAAATCTACCTCCTTGACAGCGACTCAAACCCGCGGCTCCGAGTTAGTCTCAGTGGAACCTGTACCTCTGTGCAATTTCAGCGGGCAACGCCGTTATGGCTCTCTTGGCCAGTTTACGATCCTTGAATTTGAATACTTAAGAATATTACTTTGTATAAATCATTCTTCTATACCTTAATTCCGATCAAGGATTTATATTGCAGAAATAAAGCTCGAAGCCAAAACGTGAAACTATGGTGTTTAGGTCAACCTACATTCTGCTATTATCACCCATGCGTAGCCACATTAAACAAGATATTGCTACTAAAGTACGGATAAATAACATTGGAGCTCAAAGTTTTTCCCAATCATCATGGTGACTCATGCAGAAGACTACTACTAAAATAACATGTATCCGTCCCACGCAAAGATATCATACAGTCCCTATCTACCCCGTATCTAAAGGCCTGGTTACACGGTACATTAACACGTACGGATTCATGTACATTTGCGTGAATGGTTTCAGCGCAACTTGTGCGAATGCATGAACCAAATAGAACAGGTTCTATTTTCTATTCACGCATTCATTCATTTGTACATTTTGGGGTGGTTACACGGTGCATTTTCGCGTTTATTCTCGCGTTCATGTTCTTACACATTAACTCGTACGTGTTAATGTATCGTGTAACCAGGCCTTAAGCAATGGTACCATGCCAACTGTTCTAAGGCCTTCCGAGGACAATGAGAAGAAATTAGACGGTTCTAGTTAGGAATTATCTGATAAGGCAGGTCAGGTTCCAATAGCCCATGTACCATAGTTTGTTCATCTTGATCATGAATTGACTGCAAATAAGCATGTTAAGCAGAAAATGTTTGTACTAAAGAAGAAAGCTGCTACATGTTCTATTTTTTCTCGAGTTTTTTTCGCCCCTCTCTCTGCTCATGCTTTGGAAGGATTTGACACGGAGCGGATTATGCAATCTTTGCCAATTCTGCTTTCACACAACTTAGACCCCGATAGATAGAGCTGCGAAGTTCCAAGGTTGCATAAAAATATGATTTTTGCCTTTCCTAAAACCAACAAAATATATTGAAATTCATTTTTGCTAACTGATCTTGCTGATGGTGTTATAAATTGACAACATCTCTAAAATGACCAAATTTCTTCGAAAAATGGACTTCAAGATGGACTGAAGCTGCGTGAATTAACATTTGCATGTCTTTCCCCCATCAAACTCGGGCAGAGTCCTGTTAACCATGAGCAATAAGCGATACTCTCACCAGTCCAAATCACTTGGTTAAAGGAGCACGTTAGATATCTTGTTACCGCTACATGAAACCTAGGGATGACTCATCCATTACAAATAATTTGTACAAAAGTACGAATGTTATACTTTTGCGACAACTTCTTTTCAATAAAATTTGTTCCTAATTCCGTTGGACAAGGTCGCCAATTCTGACTGCAAAAGGTTCCAGAACTCACTTCCTTGTCAGCTAAAATAATGTCAAGTACCAGGAAAGGAGCCAAAGCAAGATATTTTTTTCTTTTGGCATTTTTTGGACCCACGTACCTCATTGTAGAACGGATTCAGCAATTCTCCCTGCCAAGTATTGATTTTCCCTTTATATAACGAAATCCAAATCTTTGTAATCTACAACTAACGAACGGTTGATCAGCTCCCAATGACCCTACAAAATAGTAATGACTGCGCTTTCCAATATAATACCACACCCTTTTTAATAATCCAAGATTTTGGCCCCAAGAATTTGAACCAAATTTGCCTCGTAATCTTTTTCACCGTTGATGATTTTTTCACCACATTTTTTCTCAGACTATTAACGCAGAAAACGATTAATTTATGGACACAAAGAGTGTAGGGAAGAATGTAATGTAATGTTTTTGCCTGGAAAAGATTCCAAGTTGTTATGGTCAAGATGAGGTAGATGATTAAAAAAATAATAAACAAGAATTAAAAATATCAATGTGTTAATAAATAATATGGTGTATTAATTTGATGAGAGAGTTACGTACATCCGTAGTGATTAACCCATTTAGTTTTCACTCGATGAAATATTTTTTGCATATAAATGAAAATTTTTCTGCATGGCTTAAGATCACATTTCCTTAAAATGATACCATCACGCTAAATATCTGCAAGGGTAAATCCATGAGTTCACTGAACGCTATGGATAATATTTTCAACAGAAATAGTTGTTGCATTATTATTAAATAGTACTATTATATGATCAAATTCATGTAGTAGAAATACCTGAGTACACGTTTATAGCAGGAATATTTGGAGGATATAAATCCGTAATCAGCAATATAACATATGCATCACCTGTATTTATAATAGTGCAATGCATTATCATCGTTAAAATCCACATAGTTATTAACACCATGTTCAAGCCTTTGTGATGGTGTTAAAATCACCCATCTCGCAAAATTTCCTTAATGACTGCTGTCGCATTAAAATGTGGCTGCCTATGCAATTGTACCCAAAACCTTTCACTAGCATACAAAGCCCATCAATGTTAAATAGGTGGCGTTTTGAAAAGTGTGTTACTTGTTTCGGGAATCACCGTTCATGCCCGTTTAAAACTCCTACTGTAGGTGCAAAAGACTTTTAAGGTTTAATTGAACATTTTTTCTTGATTGATTGCGTTAAAATGGTCTTGTAGTACCCAGAGCCCTCAAGATATCCCATTTAACAATGACTTAATCGGCCCACAGTTTTGACGGCTTGATGAGTTTGGTGGGTTTAAAAAGTCGGTGTGTGAAACTATTGAAAGGCTTACTGAGATCCTTGGTCCTCCGTATTTTCTGGAGCCTTTCTCTGGCTCAACGCTCCCTGCTTATTACATGGCGTTTTGGCAATAAAAAGGCGTACCATGACACCTACTTGACAAGAAAGACTGGTCAGTTCACTCGATCCTCTGAAAAATACTTTGATTCCCGATTTCCCACGTTCTTCATTGAAGAAAAATCGATAGGTCATCATAATGCGAAATGATAAGGTAAAGGAATTATTTCTCGTTCATCTTTGTATGTCTGAGCGTTTCAATGTTGAACCCGTTCCTCTGACACTAAGAACAGAGCGTCCGATTTGAACAGATCCTTCCTTATAGAGCAGTTTCTCCCTCAATATGTTATTAAAAGAGGAAGCAACGATATATGTATTAACATGGAAACGCCTATGAGTCTACGTAAGTCAGTGGAAAGTAACTGCTTATTTTTACAACTCTTATACCCTCCAGTCCAAAATAAATAAAATGGGGGTCCATTTAAATAATCACTTTTGGTGAAACTTTTGTATCATCATTCTATTTGAAAGAAAGGCGTATAGAAAAGTGACAGATTCCGCATTAATCCAAATTTCAAAGTATGATAAAGCATGTTGCTATGGAGTATAATTTATACTTTTGAAATTCATTTCAGTATTATTATATTTATTTTCATTAATTTGTGAAAATATTAACAATATATTGATTACAATTCTGAATAAGATAAACGATTCCCAGAAATTTACTTCCTTAAGATGACAATGAAAACATAAGCACCTATTTATACCTCATGAAAATACAAAAGATAAACATATATTTTTTGATGCATACAACTTCACAGCTAACTTAATATTAAAATCTCGTTTGGCATGCATGCGTTTTATCGATAGATAATCCTTTTGCAATATATGTGCTTTAATGTCCACACCAATTATATCCTGCGAAATTATATCACAGCGAAGGGAAATTTGAAAGTGCTATAAATCGACAAAACAGCGGAAAAAGAGAGTACGTTAAACGCCAAAAATTAGATAAAAATTTTCGAATAAAAAGTTTAATTTTAGTTTTATCCCAAATATGTTACAGAACTTTTCGCGACTCCGAGGAATGGCCGGTTTTTCCAACATATGAATCTCATCATTTCTTCATCGGCGAAAGCGAGAGCAACTCATTTTAGCTCTATTGGTATTTTTAAATGTGGTCCATGGATAAAATAAAACCGTGAAATAAATTTCCTACAGCATATTTTCACAATCATTGTTCCATTAAGATCATTCAAGAAATTTGTTAAAAAATTAAACAAATTATGTAAAGCTGCTTAGTGCTGTTTATATTTGAATACATTACAATAAGATTAAGCTGAATTACAACAGGGCTACTAGTCACTTTATACGTGAAGAATACGAAGATTTATTCATAACCCCCCTCGCCTCTCCGCTCCACCACGCTTAAACTGAGAAAATGAGTAACCCTTTACAAATGGAATTTATGACACTTCATGTGCCAGATGACAATTTTGAATAATTAAATTTTGTGCTTAAAAATAAACCAATACCTTGCTTGAAAACTTAAATTCAGTACGTTTTTAATGAGCGTATTTAGGAGATTTAGCGTGGCACCAAGACATTTTTAATCATTTCAGGTCAACTCTGCTACACACTGTTGAACTGAAGTGGATGTGGTACAGGGGAGAGGTGAGTTCACGGATTGAAGTGAACTCTACTTGAGGGTGGAAATTTTGAGAAATTTGCTCAAAATATGCGTCATGCGCAACAAGAGACTTCGTCACGAACGATACCGAATGCTTAAGTGGTTTCCATCGAGGGGACAGGCCCGCAAGAGTTCTCTAACCACACGGCAGCACCGGTGGGAATGGCCGAGCGAGAGTACACGAGTTCATAATGGTGGCCGACTATCCTGAATCCTCCCCAACTTTCCGACCCGTTTTCTCGTTGGTCGCTTACATTTCTTCCTCGGTAAGTTTGCTGCGTCCCAGATTGTTCATGGATGGAAAAATCAAATGTAAGGTGGAAACTGATGACCAATCCATCATGATTTGCATACTGTAAACCTTGAAAGCAGAGAGTCCGGATATTAATCATCAGGAAAGGTGTACTTCGTTGAAACCAGGTAACACTATAAAAACTTAGTTAGGCTATTACCACAGAACTATTACTGTGACTATTACCTATTAGACTAGTAAACTAAACTAGACTATTACCACAAAAATTAGGACTGAAAAGGCTTAAAGTAAAATATGAGATAAGTTACCAGGACCTGCTTGCGTACCTCAAAAAAAGATATCACCATAATTTACACGGTATTGGTTGTCGCCGAGATAACGTGGATTGCATATTATCCCGTAAGATATAATCAAATGTTTTAAAATTCATTGATGTATCAGCACGAGATTGATTTTGGTGTAAATTATGAACATAACCAATTCCTAATTTACATCAAAACTCGTCCGATTTCTTCATAGGCGGTATTAAACATGCCTGACACGGATAATATTCTTGTTTGGACGAAGATTTTAATTCACGTGATATTTTATCAGAATAAAGTTGTATTTTATGAAAGGAGTTAAACATGGGAATAACTTCTCGGTTCGTCACAGGAATTTCCACTTTCCGGCCCACGTTAGTAATGTTAAAGACATTAAGTCATCTCACCAGTTTCCAATTAATACATTATCCCGAGAGAATTAATCTGAATGCTACGGTATAGTCCTCATTTTGCATTGTTCTATCATTGGAGAGCTTTGTCACAAGAACCGATTTCAAACGACTACTATGTTTATACGAAGAGATTAATAAGGAAAACAGGATGTACACTACTTTCTTACTCGGGTTTTTCAATGTTCATGTCTGAAAAAAAATAATTTCAAACATAATTTCAACTTTTAAAGCAACATGTTAGGCTAAAAAGGTAATATCACTGGCTAAAAACCCCACCACTAAATCATGGGCATCTAGCAATTACAAGACAGTTTCGTCTGTTTACCTTGCTTTCCGAAAGAAAATTGTAGTTTATTATTATATGTTTCATCTATTATTGTTCATAGTAACACCCTGAAAACTTGATAATGTTAAGCTATAAATTGCTTATGGTGCCAAAATGAGTTTATCTCTGCAAACAGTACCCAGGTAAAACTATTATCTTCCTGTTCCAAAAGCCGGAGAAAATTATTTGAGCCTCTAGTTTCTTATTCGTCATCCTTTATAGTTGCTAATACTATTAAAACTATTTAAGCTATTTAATTAAAAATATTCATAAATATTACACTAAGTACAACGGCTATGACCGTAAGGTATTCATTGATCATTAAAATTTAAAGAAATATTTGATGGAAATGTTAGCTGAAAATTTGCAAACTGCAATTTCTATGCAAGGAAGAGTATACTAGATACCTTATTTTTATTATATGTAATATTCATTTCTTAAGGTTATGAATGATTGCCCCTTCCTGGTAATGAAATAATTATCGAAAAATCCCTTTATCAACCTGTTTTAAGTGACGCAAAAATGAAAATTCTTATTTTCTCCTAGGATCATATATACATTGTTGTGTTTCACCCGTGGATGAAGGCATCCGTGCTCAGAAGGAAAGAGAAGAAGGTTACCATTTGTGATTGCTGCTTCCTATTCTCTGAAACGAATGCAAAGTCACAAAGGCATAAATCTCTGCCATTAAACAATAGGTCCCTAAAGTAAAAAAGTTGCGCAATATCACAAGCAATTATTTTCATCAAATTTGAACTCAGGGTCTACGTCAGCGTAAAAGAAAGTGCGATGAAAAAATGGAGTTATCGACGCATTCAATACTACTAATTGAGGACTTCAAATCTCTTCCAATACCTTCTTCAAGATTAAATGACGGTATTGGGAAAATTTTTACCTCTTTAAGAGAGAAAAATTCTTGTTTTTCATGAGAGAGTACGATATCTACATCAAAAATATTTTTTGGCTCAATGTTTCGGGATTCAATATTTGATCTGTTTCTCGAGTTTTACACTGAGAGCAACTCGGTATTTGATGATATATAGTACACACAAATTTTATTTTAAACAAAGCTAACCCATTTAAAGGAGCAAGAATAAAATTATCTTGCTCTTGGGAAATATAACTATTTTCTGACTATCATTCACAGTCATAAATACTCCCCCTCCCGGGTGGCAATCTCGATAGCTTGTGATTGTGATTTAAGGGTATTTAATTCCTATATTCCGGTATCTTTGAGCCTCTAAATTTTTTAAAACTTCGTAATTATCAGCATATTGACTTAAAAAATGTTATTAAATATCGAATTAACCCAGTAATTTTTTCGTTTACCTCACTCAATCTCCAGGTCAACCACGTTCTTTCTCCCTCTTTAACTGCAGCACGAATGAAGAAGAATTACACCTGCCATCGGGAAGCCATATAGCCACGGTAATTAGGTAGATGACCTGGTCTGGCTACCCAATGCCCGAATCCAGCTTGGGGCATGAATGGCGTGTTGTAGTTTAACTAGAATTCCTAAAAGTAAACTACTATTGCTATTTATTATTTGCTATTTAACATATTCCCCACGCAATAATTCTTGAAAATTCTTGATTACCCTGCCCTTTCGTAATGGGCTTCTTCATCATTTAACTTTCACTATCCTAAAAATGTTGCTCCTAATAATTAACTTGTGCAAATTAGTAGTAATACGAGATACCTATCCTTGCTCTGCGAACTGATATATGCATCCCAGTGCCGGGTTGAAATCTCGGTCAAGAGCAATTTTTCAGTAGTAACTATACCGGCCAATACTTGAGTGCCTTGTGGAGAATACTTCGAGTCCAGTACTCCGTCCGTAGGATGGAAAATTAAGCCGTGGTTTTCTTGGCACTTTTCACGAAGAGCATGCTTATACCTACACCAAGGCTTCACGTCACCCTTCCAATGTTCCATAAAAACTCCTATCGTTACCCAGTTATCGACCTACCCTCTCTGACACAAATAGTCTCAGCTGTCGTTCGTCTCCCCGAAACGACTGCTCCTACAACTGCTAATAAGGGGAACACCATAGAGATTTACGTGCTACTCACATTTTTCCTGGCGGAACTCTGCATTGACATGTAGAATTGGTCCTGAAGAAGTATGCAGCCATCCTCTGCTCATCCAGGTGTAAAGATCACTGGGAGCTGGTGATGATCTCGGCCTCAATTTTCTTGCACCATCGGATCTTGCCACGTTTTCCCGCTGATGCACCACACAATCACCAAACAACTCCAGTCCTGCGGGCGCGATCCTAACGCGCGCCGGTTTAGCACTTGGCTAAGTTTCGCAAGGCGTGTTCCTCGCAGTGCGCGATTCCTGGCTGGGAGCTTTGGAGAAACAAGCGGAAGAGGATTAGGGATGAGAACGGTTTGAATAGGTTTTGAGGAGGAAAGAAACAAGGCAGCCTCAAGGGATTGGCCCTTAATAACACTCGAACTACTTCAAAACAGGCGAAGAACATGGCTTCATTTTACCCGGAGCGGAATCATTTTGGGTGCAAACAATGGATCGAATGGCACGGAGGTAGAACGCAGCTCCTTAATCCGTTTCCATTCCGGGGTTTTCTTGCTCTTTGGTTCTTTTCTAAGCGGCGAGCCGAAGATAGCGAAAGGAGATAAGAACATTAGCAGCTTCCTATGGTTGGGGTATAGGAGTTTGATAGATCGAAATATAGCAGTTTTGATAATAAACTCACTAAATGAAATACCTTCAGATTTAATAGATCAAAGTCTCAACTTATATATTTAAGAATTCATTCTTCATATAAGTGGTTGATCATTGGTACGTGAAATTTTAGAGAAAGAATTTTTTCTTTGAAATTGATGACCCTTTCATAAAAAAATAAATACTAGCAAATTCGTCTTTCTTGCTGTAAAACGAGGACAATATCCAATCAAGCAAATAAGTACTGCTATATTGAATATTGAAAAATATCTTTAAGAGTAATAATCCAAGGTTTTGTGAGTATTTAAAGATAGTGGTCTCATGGACTTCACCCTCTCGCAAGTCACCGGTTGCGTGGCGAAAATTGCATGCCACTGATTAAGGGTTAAAAGGCAAAAAGATAAAACTTAACGCGTGGATATGAGAAGGTCATCCTCTTGGCCAAGAAAATACCTTTGTCAATAGAGTGAGAAAATAGATTATTGGGTTGTCTAAATGTTTACTAACATGTGATAAATCGTCCCTTTCCTTTGTTCCATTACAAATAAATCAATAAGCATTGACACGATCCTAAGAAAACTTTTCATTTCACTTTTTTTTAATTTTTAGAGGGGGGTCATGGGGTTAGTGATGTTACCATAACGCTGACCTGTCATCCCAAAGGCCCGGGTTCGAATGTCGAGTGGAGGAGAATTTTCAGTGATATACCTGTTTCAACTTCAGTAATGATCGGATATTTCTTCAAGTTCATTACTTTTCTGTTAGTTGGGACATTGGACTGTGAACTTCTCGGCTACATTGGTAACCAACCATTCCTACCTTGCCTGGAAAATTTCTATTCTTACTTCATCACCCATCTTTCTTTAATAACAGAAATAACCATCGTTGTCGATCGCCTCTCTCTAATTACTGATACCACAATCAAGACTGCCAAACACTCTCCAGAAATTGCATTTGATCAGAATACCTAGGCACAATTCCTTGTTTTCCTTATCCATGACATTAAACTCTGCAATATAACGGGCAAGATACGCTACACCATTCGTCTGTAGAGATATTTAAAAAGAACGTATCAAGTTTACCTGGTCCACGAGCGATATTCATGCAGATCCTGGAAAATCGAGGTTTCACTCCCATGCGGTAAGGAGTGGGGAAAGACCGTATCAAATTTTCCGATGCATCGTTAGGCGCACGCAGGGGGTCGTTGTTGCGATGATTGGGAAGAACAGGGGTGGGGGTTTGCACGTTTCCTCGTCGTGGAATCACAAGAAGGTCCGCCCTCCGCCCAGAGCAGGGTCCAACGGGTGATTAACCCAGATTTCAGAGGAGGCAACACACGATGTTCGTGGGAGCAAGTGACGGTGAGTTGAGACGGATCGGGAAGGGGGTAAGTCCTGAGGTGGGGGCATGGAGTAGTTAGGGAAAGGGGTGAGAGGACTATGCTAAAGCAAGGCGATGGGGAAAGGGGGAAAAATATCCAATCCGTTTCCTCAACACACATCCGCTCCCGTGAGCGCGCATGAAAAGAGTACATACATCACGTTCGTTTCATTAGTGCATGCATAAAAATTTTGATTAAATATATTGATTTTCATCAAAAGCAGTAGCTCACAGGTCATCGTGAAACGACTGCATGTATGTACTATGACTTTATTTGAAGGCAGGTTGGCAGATATCAAAACTTCGTTTTTCCTCAACACGAGGTATGCTTTGGACTATTTTATCTCGTGAATAGTTTCTAATTTCATGTATGCTAGAATTTTCTCCTCCTTGCAAATAATAGTTACGGTTTACGACTTGGAAAACATTCATAAAGCCTGTACATTTAGGATATAAAGTGAAATTTCCGAAAGAAAAATCCAGATAAAAATGCTACTTCAGGCTTAGGGAACAATAAGTATAGATTCGTGTTGTAAATGACTTGTAGTACTTGGCTAAGTTTCGCAAGGCGTGTTCCTCGCGATGCGCGATTCCTGCGTGATTTTCAAATTTGTACTGTAATAATGCATAAACGTTTAAAGTAAATACAAGAATTAGGGCGGGAATCATTATCAGAGCTTAGGTTAAAAATCTATTAGAGAAATTAAATTCGTAAAGCTTTACTGAAGATGTTAGGCACATATTAAAAGCACCAGCGCATTATGCTAGATTCGACCAAATAAATAAGATTAGAGAGATAGATTATCGTACTGATAGATTCAAAATGGAATTTCTCCCCCGTACTATAAGAGAACAGAAAAGGGAAAATAGCAAAGGGATAGGTAGGGGAAATATTTTAGAGTAGTCTGTAGTGCATGATGAATGTATTAATCCTTTAAATACTAATGATAATGACAATCTAGTTGCATGAGACCCTATAGTTGCTTGTTTGCATGTCGGTAGTGCATGCCTGGTGATCTTAACCCCCTGCCACTCACCCTCGCTGTGGCTTGCAGGGTATCGTGTAGATGTAGATGTCAAAATTGCTTTTATATTCCTATTAGAAAAAACTATAAATCCTCTACTGCTGCTAAGTCGATAAGTTGTATTCATCTACCAGCATTACGAGAGGTTAAAATTGTGCTAGTTTACGCATGGAGATATTTGTTGAACTCTTCCTAGACAGTACGAATTCACGGAAAATTCTGATGGAGGTCCGTAACAATTCTGATGTGTAAATAGATAGTTAGAAATGCAGAATAAACTACGAAGTCATTCTTTCACAATAATACTAAAGATATTCATAAAAACAATTAAGGCCATCAAACGTCAAAGGCTAGTTAATATTCTAATGGTAACGGATAAGTGAAAACGTTAGTTTCAGCGAAGGATAAATTTACGGAAATGTCATAAATATGCCACAGTTAAATCATTATCATCATCATCATAGGTCAGCAATCCTTGAATTGGTTTGATGCAGCCCTCCACTCGGCCAACCTCTTCATATTGGCGTAGCTCCTCTGTTTTACATTCTTCACAACTTGCTCCATATACCTCCTATGAGGCCTGCATTATCTATTTTTTCGGTTCACTTTTCCCTCAACGATTGTCTTTCTCAGGTCATCGTGTCTTAAGATGTGGCCTATTAAGTTGTCCCGTCTTCTTTTTAAGGTGTTCAGTAGAAATCTCTTCCCTCCCACTCTTCTTAAGACTTCTTCGTTAAATCATATCAATATCACAATAATATACATGGAGCGCTTGCAAGGTTTTCTCTTTATGACTAATATATACATTGCAAGATGTTTATTTTATTTGAAACCGAAATTGAAGTATCATTCTAGAAGCCCCTCCACTGCTGGAGGCACTGAGTCTTGAAAAACTTGTTAAGAGTATATTTGTGACAAGAGAAATCGAACAAATTTAAACACGTAATTCTAAGGATTCGTATAAGAACATTTCGCTTCGCCATTTTTATAACCGTAAATACACCTCTGAAAAAAGAAAACCGTGTATCTAATTCACTGATCGCAAATGTCTGTCCTTCAGCGGTATATGTTGCTCATGCTGATATGGAGATTTATATTTATTGAGAAATTTAAAACACAATATAGTGAGTAAAACCTTGTCATAATATGTATTGTTTCAAATATCTATAGACGCTTATGTAGTACAAAAGGGCATTCAAAATCCATCAAATCCTTCTTCTAAAATAAAATGTCTGATCAAAACGTGAAAACCACCTTAAAATTTTTAATATAACAACACTGCTCTGCATGCGGTTCTTCTTTCGCCCAACTTTCCATATAACATAATTTTTCATCACTCATTTCAAAAATTCCTGACGAGGTGTTTCAGTTCTACTCCCACCAACCTTTCCCTACATAACATTAATTTATACACCACCCAGTTTCTCTGCGGTACCGATTCGGTTTCATTTTTGCATGCTCATGTTATGTCGTTTTCCTCGTATCTTCTCCTGATTTTTACGCCAGTTTAACCTATTTCAAGTACGTCATTCTTCGATTAAGCCAGATATTCAAGTCCTACTAGTATTTTCTTTTCTACAGATATTAAATATTGTCTATACCACGAAGTAGCGTGCTCCAGCTGAATAATCAAAAAATTGATTCCTTACTTCTATGATTGTACATTTATCAGCCATGGCCTTTTACTCATAAATTATTTTTCTGGTAATTTTCTTCTAGTTTTGTCCATCGATGATCAAACAACCTCCGCTGTGGAGATACACGACCACCTTTTCTAACTTTGCTTCAAAATCAGTACAATATCAAAATAAAAAATTAGTTTTCTCTAACTGCCTACCATGATCTTTTTTTTAAGTTAAGGTTCCTTATGTTAGATGATTAAAGGTTAGAGAGGGCTGTTTACAGCAGTGCCATCACGATTTTTGTAAAAAAACTGCTCCACGAAGAATAGGTTTTCCAATGTGAAAATGAAACTTTTAAGGAATATTGACTTTTGGAATGATTGATAGCACTAAGAGCAACGGACTACTTTATATTTATTTATTTAAACAAAGACATGGCAAGTATGAATAAGAGACTAAGGTGCTGTTCTCCATAGTTTCTAAAGCTTTAAGTGAGCTCCTAAAGACCTCCAAACTCTGTGCGTATGACTTGTTTTTTTCTGGGACCGTAATTGAAGTAGGAGTTGGATGGCCAGAGTATTAGCGGGGGACGGGGAATGAAATGGGATCATGATTGAGAGCAGAGGTGGATTTGGCAATTCACGCAATTCGATTCAATTTTATGCTCATTTCCTTTCAGAAATTACTTTGCATTTTTTCCTACAATTACCTATTAATTATCTATTAATGCTCCACGAAAAATAACCGGTGACAGATCTCATGCATGTTGTGTCGCAGTGTACTCTCTTGCTATGGTCCTGGGGATTTTTCGATCGTTCTTAGGTGGCGGTCTTGACTTTTCAGAGTTGCACAATGTTGAAACACGCGTTTCATACGTCCTCATTGGGGACTTCAATCATTTGGACTTCAACAAATTGATTACATTTTGTAAATATTTAGAACATAAATACTCATATTCATAAAGTTTTTCTGATAAAAACTTCAATTAAAAAATGAAATCACCCATGAATATACTGCACGAAATATTATGAAAGAAATTGATGTTATTCATATTTCTTATCGTGTGATGCAATATATCATTCCTTTACCAAATTTTACTTCGTTTAATTTTTCTCTCATAAAGTTACACAGAACTATTATAAGTTCCATAGATTGCACACAATGGAAATAAAAATGAAATTTTGTAATTTTTAGTCATCTATTTGGTTTCCTTTCACAAACTTTCTCCTCAGGAATCTCTCTCTCTCTCGAGCGTAGTACATTTTTTGTATTTTTTTGCAATCCCCAAAAAATAAGAATATTTTCACGCAAAAGAACAATATCGCATGAGACGATAGAAAACCGTGAGTTGTGCTGGTTCATTTGACGTAGACTTGTACAGGGAAACAGGAACAATGGACCAATTTTCCAAATCCATCATGTGTGTCGAGTACACCCGCTATTAAAATACGTACAGGGATAAATGTACGGAGTTTGACCTTGAAAAACAAAGAACGCACTTGATTGGAATGGGACTAACATATTCTATAGAGGTCTACACCAACATTCCAGCTTCCACACATCATTTATCTAATTTCCCTGTCGGTCACATTTTCACACCCTCACTTGTTTTACGAATGACCTCCAAGTTCGAGTAAAGTGATCTAAAGCAGACCATGACAGTGATGTTGTGTATTGAATAGATCTAAAAAATGAGATAAACCTTCGCATTTTGGCGATTACCAAGATTCACCAAAACTAGCGAGGTGGGCGAGGGCAATCAGTTTTCCGTCTATTTCTATTTGTTTTGCTCCCAACTTAAAAGGAAGGAACATGCTCCTGCCCATACGAAGGAAGTAGGTTGCAAGTACGTTGTTCTTCACGCACTATACCGCGTTGTAAACTCGTTGGAAGTTTGTTTCTTTTGCCTCGAAGAGCACGTTTTATCCTTGTAACATTTGGACTGAGTCAATTGTGAATCGTATTACAAACGCGTTACTCTCCCGTTGTACATCCGTTTTGTGGCTAGGAGGGATCATGTTGCAAACATGTGTTTATCCTGTTGTATGTACGGAAAGAATCGCGTAGTAAACGTGTTATAGCCGCGTTGCCATCATCGTGTATGTCCGTTAAGGGCACCGATGCACATGGAGCTGTGTCTATGTAGCCAATCGAATGGTGAATACAAAACACTCTACAATACCTTGCGTAAGTGCATCTAGCATCAAAATAGAAAAATAATTGCAAACAGAGAGTGATAAGTAAATACATTTCGTGTAATCGCACTTGCCATTTTTATCGTTCATTCAGATACAAATGCCGTGCCTACATTCCTATCCTAGCGTTCACCTATTTCATACGATATATTATCCGTCAACTGATTAACGCTTTCAGCTAAAAATGGCAAGTTGAGAGGCCATATATACACAGCGGCTGGTTGGCATTCATTCAATTGTGATAATTAACTTACTAAAAGATAACCACTGGGGTATTTTGGAATCTTAAAGCATTTCCCAAAATTGCATTTTTTGGGTATATTTTAGCATGAGCGTTACAAATATACATAACTGATATTATTTAAACACCAGGAGAGAAAAACAAGAATTCCCTCAATAATGTGGCAGTAGCTGAGAACAAACTTTACAACGCGCTTTCCAATGTTACGAATGCATAGCGGGCTGCGGGAAAACGTATTTGCAAGGACGTTTTTAGTGAGACCTACAACACGTATGACCGTGTTGGCTTCAAGCTGTGACAACATTGTTGATGGGTGGACAAAAGCCCATTGCAATGATGATCTTACAACATTTCACGCTCACTCACAACACGCTTTGTCAGGTTGGTAATGCGGTGCAACTACGTTGAAAATAAGTTATAAAGAAACTGCGTTGTGACAACGTTGT
Source organism: Platycnemis pennipes (assembly GCA_933228895.1). NCBI lineage: Eukaryota > Metazoa > Arthropoda > Insecta > Odonata > Platycnemididae > Platycnemis > Platycnemis pennipes. The sequence goes on along the minus strand of OW121846.1, from coordinate 98,269,517 downwards.
GGGCCTGTTGGAAGTCTGTTAAATCACGTTTACAACTTACTCACAACATAATTACAATGCAATATTATATGCGGCTGCTTCGTCTGGATGCTGTAGGTGAATTCAAGTAATGGCAAATAATGAGTTGCTATCTAGTATTTGTCTCAGCACAAATAGCTCATCTTTGATCAAAACTTCTTCAGCTTATCACTAATGCCTTCTAAATTAGAATAGCCAGGTGTGACTTTCCTCTGCTTTAGCAAAGTTTCTGATCCTTTAAACGAACCAGAAAATGCTGCAAAAATATTTGTACAATCGAAAATAAGCCTTCCCAATCTTTAATAAGTATAAATAGGCAAATATATTTTTACGAAATAAGATATCCTACTCAAGTTTAGTGGAGAAAGGAGTGTTTTAATGATAAATACACATAAGATACGAACTGATAACGCAAGTGGAAAATTTGTGAAGTGTGTACATGTTCATTTCCAAATTGGCATAAGGCGAAATAAATAAGTTACAAAATGCAGCTTACAAAAGAGTGGTAAGGGCACACCTAACATGAAAAAATTCTGCAATAACTGAGAGGTAAAAATAACCTGTTTTATTGAATTTATTTGCGTTACACTTTTATAAGTTACGGAAATGTCTACTGAGAACTATAAACAAAGAATGAAGCATAATATTGATCGGAAGGATAGAGAGAAACCTAAAGAAAATAAAAAATTTGATAGATGAATAAGAAGGCAAGGGGCAAGGAAAAAGAGGTTAGTCTAAGTATTAAGATGTGAATGCAGACATTGAAGGAGATACGGTGTATTTCCGTGGGCGCAAGAAAGGTACAAACATTGCCGCTTAAATTCCTAGGCACTGGCTGGGCGTCGGTATGGAAATGTTGACACATCATTTGGAATCCTAAAAAATCCCACTCATGAATGGCCACTGAATACCTAAATATTTGCATTAAAATGGAATTCATAAAACACACTTATCTATTTGGCTGATAGGCAAAGTATTGGGGGAAACGGGGTAAAATGGAAAATTAATGAAATACATGCTTAGCGGCCAGTAGTAGAAAACTCCAGTCCGCGCCACTTCTCTCGTATTATAAGAAAAATGTAGCGTTATGCAAAACAACAGTGTTAAAAACTAACGGCCATCAGCCTTAGGAACTTCTAACAGCAACATTCTGAAAGTAGCTCTGAAGGCGATTACATTCGGGAATAATTTTTGACGAATACAGATATTGATGTCGTTGTGGGAAATATGATGCAGTCCTTGCAAGGTAACTACTCAGTCACTGGAGCTTAAAATATTTATACAATTGAATTCTTTTTAATCTGTGATTGAAGTACCAATTTCTGAAGTTTTAATACTCGATACGGAATATTGGTAATTACAGTTGGCGAAAACCCTTCCCAACACATATTTACTGCTTTCAAGATGCAGAAAAGTTTCCAATAAAATTTAGCTAGTAAGAGTAAAACGGTTGAAGAAATAAAAATTTTGTTAACATAGCAATCGTTATTTCCGTCAAACATACAAAAATCAAAAAAATAAAAGGAGATATCTCGGTAATAATTTTTTAGGAAGATGAGAAATATAGATTCCGAAGTAATTTTGGAAAAATGAATTTTTGTATGGAAATTCAGACCGAAATAACTCAGGACAATATGGGACGCACGAAGGCTTTATCGTGCCCGTCCGGCAGTATTGGATATCGTTGCTCCAAGTGAAGGTTCAATTTCCCTCATCTCACAGTAGCAAACCGAAAGATTCTATCAGCCGAAGTGAAGGAGATGTGAAACATTTCGATTCAGTAATCTTGGTTAACACCAAGAGGATGGATTAAAATTCCTTACTGCATTGGTGAAATGTGATTTAAGTGAGCGCGCACTGGAATATATTTCATCAACAATTTTCCTCAAGGCCCTGGACTTGATAAGGAAAACATATTATGTAAGTGAGAAACGAGTCGAAGTAGTAGTAGTTCGGCATAATTTTCAATAATAAACTGGCATAAGACCGTTCTAAATTTTCATTTAAATCTCATTTGGCCAAAATTCCCTGCTGCCAGGGTAGGCAATTGAAACGAAAAGAATATTTTTCGTTTCGACCTGGAGTGAAATGAAAATAGGAGGTCCACGTATCGTTTCATCCCAGTACGGAATCATATAAACTAGGGATTTTAGTTTCGAACCGGGACGAAACGTTACTCTCGGGAGCGAAATGAAACTGTGCAAAACTCTTTTACACGTAGTTAACTTTCAACCTCAAAAGCAGAGTGGAGGGGGAAAAGGGGCAATAGTTTATATCCAAGTGTAACTGATTGTATTGCAGGTGATAAGGTTAAAATAATATGTTAATATTAATCTATCTCAGTCGAAATATTGCCAAATACTATGCATGAAACGCTTGGGAAAATCCTGCTTGTTCCATTGCTGTCACTCGCTAAACCGAAATTGTAAACAGCATTATTTAGCCAAGTTTACTGCCAACTTTTTCGACACACGGTATATACGAGCATCAATGTTTCTTGGCGTTTGTTTTGAATAGCCTTTAGGTGTAGGCACTTTGCATGACTGATATGCTACGGATGAAAAAGAGAACTAAGACTAGATACAAACCTATAGATCAATAATCGTGGGACCGGTTTATAATATAAACCTGATTATAAGGGTCACCTAAACTCTTTATTAGGTGATAAGTTACAATAATTTCTATTTTTAAGACTCATTTGAATTTAAACGGACATTTAATTTATGTATAATAGGCCTATTACTTTAATATAGATATAAATACTTTAAGAAAATCATAGGAATCGTTTCAGTGCCTAGTATAATCTAACAGCGTCACTTTTAAAAATTCAACTTAAATAATAAAAATTTGAACTGATTACAGTGAGGAAGATTCCAAAATGCGATAGATGATTCATTGTTGAAAAAGACTTGTAGAGGATTTAAGGACAATACACGTGAATACTTCAATTTATTTTGGAGAACACCGTGTTGAAACTAAAGTAAACATGAAATTGACGTATTTTATACATCCTAGATTATTTTTCTTCCGCTTTGTCTGCAAAAACGTTTGCGCCTTTCTCTTAAAGCAGGATACACCAAAAAGCTAACATCTCCAGTTAATAAGTATGCCCACTCAAAGTCATTTTGTTCATGTATACAAATGAAATGCAATTTTCAGAGATATATTTTTAAGATAGCAGAAATATGTTATTTCATTTTTCCACCTCGTCTTTTGAATTATTTGAATGTCGTTTCGTATGCTCGGTCTTTCCCTATTTTCCTACGGTACCGACTTTCTAAAGAAAAATAATTTAGTTGCAAATATGCACGGGACTACTAAACGTTCCTACCTTTATTTTATTCTAAATCTCTAATGCCCTGATTTGAAAAATAACAATGATAAAGTATTGCTTATGTTAGTTCCTCCAACATTTACGATGTTGGAGGATCCTAACCACCCTACTGCACAAATTTTACTAAAGAAAGATCAGTGCATAGACAAGTGAATACACGCCTCACTTATGTCTTCACTTCAGAACATTCCGGATGAAAAAAAAGTCAATAATCAACATCCCAAGTGTGGTGAAGAACTATAATGTGCGAAGACGAAGCACATGGTCCCACCGGTGTTAAACGTAATTCGTGTTTGATTTCGTTCCGGGGAATTCGTTTAGTTTTGACCCCGAGTAGTTTCGACTTCGCTTTCGTTTCGCCTGGAGTTTAGCTTCTCCGGTTTCATTCCATTTAGTTTCGCTTCTGCATTTTGCTCCCAACAATGGAACTATTGAAAATTTACTGATTTACTGCTGCACGTCCGCCATAGTCTGATGAATGAATGCTAAAAATGCACATGAATGCTTATTAAGTATATCGCATCAAGCTATGAACCACCCGGAAAACCTCAAAAGGCGTGCACACTTTGTGAAAAAAAAACAATTATTACTTACAAGATCTAGTCAATCCACGACTTGAAATCAATTTACATGGGTAGTTTAACATCGTAAAGCAACTCAGTTCAGAACGAAAATGATCCTTGCACGAGGTGAATGATTGCTAATCTACCTCCGAATTTCCCTACTGATCCTAAATTTTAAAAAAAGGACAAACGCATGGATTAAGATAGAAAATCTCCCAGCTAACTGCTAGGATTAAGAATATCAAATTATTAAAAACAATGTGCTAATTTGTTGAAATTAAATGGATCATATCGCCCAAGACCTTCCATTTGGTTTAGTTTACTTTTTCGAAGATTTCTACGCATAACGGTCGGTAACACGGGTTTATGGACACAGTTACAGAATTTATACTAGAATAATTTAGAATACGGGAAAGTGGAAACAGCAAGAGAAACCCGGTGAAAGCATCAGCCTACTCTCAACGAAATATTCCAGGGGATCAGGAGTTTAGCGTATCAACCGACGGGGGAAAATTTCACTTGACCAGAATCAATGTGTGGTTTTCAAGTCGGCACTGGCATTATAAGGGGCTTCAAACCCAAAGGAAAGGTAAAAGTATCGAAATGAAAGGGTAAGGATTGATGGTTGAGAGAAACCATTAGCTGATCTAAACAAACCGCTCTAAAGGGAGTATGGCTAAACGTCACACCTGACGGGTTGGGTACTGAACTCTAATGCTCTGCACAATTAGCTCAAATACAGGGTGGGTTACAAATAAATAATATTTTCCAATATTCCACTGCCCAAATTATAGCAATTCGGTTGAGAGGCCAGTACTATTATCTTTACGCCAACTTGACCCCCTTCACTTGAAAATAATCAGAATTTATGATATCTCCATTGTAAAATAATTGGTTTTAATGTGACTGAACATTACTCGGTCCAGTGCTACAACGGAAGCCATAATAAACACTACGGGTATGATGAAGAGTTTATATCAATTCAGTTAAAGTCAGAACAACGGAGTGGGAGAGATTCATAGTGTCAGGCTGGTGTGTAAGGATTCCTCAGCTTCTAATGGAGACTCTTCTAATGGAAAATCAGCGTCTATATATCAGAGGTGAATGGAACGGGAGTAAATAATTTACCATGGGTCGGGCTGTTGAAAAGCTTGGGAAACGTTGGGCAGACCTCCAACGTGAGATTGAGGTGAAAACAGATGCCATGAAATGAGGAATCATATGGAAGAAGATCAGAATGAATTTCACTCCTCCAATTACCTCCAAAAAACAAATTGTTCGTGTATGAGCTCAGTAGAGGCTTATTGGCCTCCACGTTGTCCACACGTTGTGCAAAGTAGGAAGTAATAATGTGTTTGGTAGTTCTATGAGAGATTGTAGTCATGATTACTCGCTGGAGTGTGAGTAGGAGTGTGCCTAAGGCCTAAGGTAGGACTTCTATTTATGATTGGTGGTCCACTGCAGTCCATGTGGTTATCTTACCCTGGCCTCAATTAAGGGAAAGGTTTCAATATCGAAATAATTGACTTGGGGCTCATCTTATTAAAGTTACACATCACAACCATCCATTTGCCTGTCCATAGCGAGTTATGAATTTAAGTAGAATGAACGACAACATCCTGACAAAATATAATCAGTTATAAATTAAATCAGTGATATTGTCATTTAAATTACAATTTTACAGTCACTTAAGGCATTTCAGGTTGATAATGCTGAGACAAAATGATGAAGATGATAATTAAGTTATTTATCACTATAAATGTATGCTTCCATTTTAGCTCACTGGCCAAATTCAAGATTTCAAATATATTGCAAAGGGAATAAGAAGCTATTGATATATTTTGGATAAAAATATCACTGCTGTGCCTCTTCATTTGAAATTTTATATGGGAATAAATTATGCAAATCCATTGGACATGATTCTGCTAAACAAAAGGCCAACAATAATATCATAATTTCATCATCATCATCATCATCCGTCTACAATTCTAACATTGGTCTAAAGTGGCAGCCCACTCAAATCTATGTTAGAAAACCTCTTCAAATGCTCAAAATAGGTCTCTTCCAACTTTTTAAATAGTTTCCCATGTATCATGTGAGGCCTTATGTTTTTCACCCTGTTCACCTCTACCATGTTGAATTTTCTCAGCTAGCTAACATGTCACATGCGTTGGACACTTAGTACTGAACCATGGGTAAAACAACCATGCACCTACGTAGATAGAAGCAGCCTATATGAAAGTGTGTAAGCAATTCAACGGATGAAAGCAAAATGCAATGCAATTAGGGAAATACATGAGAAATTTGGATTTATAATGAAAAGAAGTTAAAGGGTGGACGGAATATTTACAACAGAACGAAAGTATCCTGTTGGAATAATTGGAATAAAATATAGGTGCACTTTTCCACAACTAATTTATTACTGCGTACAACGCGTTTCGGCTCACAGAGCCATCATCTGGTACAAGACACCAACATACATGTTCACATCATATTTATACATATTAGAAGGGGTGGGGGGGGAGTAAGTGGGCATGGAGGGGGGGGGGGACAAAGGTACGGTTGGGGGAAACATTGAGAGACGGAAAAACCAAGGAAGTATGGAAAGGGGGGGGGAGGGGTTGGTGAATGAAGGGACGCGTGTCAAAAGACAGGGATACGAGGCGGCAGTTAGCGAAGCAAGGAGGAGGTGTGTGGGAAGTCCCCGAAAGGGAAACTGGGAAAGGAGTAAGGATAAACAGCAGGGGTTGGTGAAGGGATTACTGGCGGAAAAATGGTCAAGATAAGGTGGTGAGGGGAGTGGGTGGGTGGACCGGAAAAAGAAAGAGAAAAACCCCGAGGAGGTGGAGACGGTTGGCTATGGGGGGGGTGAGGTGGGAATTTGGCCGTTGGTTTTCGGGAAGGGGATGTTCAGGAGAGGAGAGTGGTTAACAAAGACATGCTCATTCATGAGTATATTCGAATCTAATTGTAGAATTTCAAGTTGCTCTAAAATGTCTAGCCTGGAGCCCTTCTTTTCAAAATGGAGAATTTCTGGATGGAATTGACAAGAGTGAGAAGTCTGTAATAAGTGTTTGGCTAGAAGTGACTTGTCATCACAATTTTTCCAACATCTTTTGTGTTCTTTCATTCTGGTTTCAAAGTTTCTACCGGTCTGGCCTACGTAGCACATGTTGCAAGTATTACAATTAACTTTGTATATGCCGGATTGATGGTGGGGTTCAATTTTGTCTTTATTACGGCAGAGAATTTTTTCGAGAGTACCGGGATTGTAAAGAGAAACATTGATTTTATCTTTGGGGAATTTACGAGCGAGTTTGTCTGAAAGATCTCCCACATATAATAGTCGGTACCATTTTTTTGAATTTTCTATATTGGGGGTAATGGAGCATAGCTGTGAGATAGCTTTCGTTTTTAATTTTCTCTGTAGTATTTTAGTTACCGTGTTTAAGTTGCAGCCATTCGAAACTGCAATACATTTAATGGTGGAAAGTTCACAATTGAAATTAGTCGAGTTTAATGGTAACTTGACAAGTCTATTTAGCATTGAATGAAATGCGGATAGTTTTTGGGAGGTCGGGTGACATGAGTCATTAGGAATAATGGTGTCGCTATAGCAGGGTTTTCTGTATACGCTAAATTCGTGTTTATCCCCAACTATGCGTATGGAAAGATCGAGAAAGTTTAACTGTTTATTAGATTCCATTTCAACTGTGAAGGTAATTTTGGGATGTTGAGTGTTTAAAAGATTGAGAAAATGGTCTAATTGTCTGACACTCCCAGTCCAGCAGCAAATGATGTCATCCACATAGCGATACCAGTAGAATATGTTGGATAAGATGGGATGCGCAGAATCAAATAATTGGCGTTCTAAATTGTCCATAAATATTTCAGCTAATAAAGGTGAGAGGGGGGACCCCATAGCAAGGCCGTCTGTTTGGTGATAGAAATTCTTGTTGAATAGAAAATAACTTTGGTTAGCACAAAGTTCCATGAGTAAATGAAGTTCATTAGCCATGACAGAGTCTAAGTTGGACACTCTCAGTAAGTCTTTGGTAAGTGACAAAGTTTTTTGCACAGGCACAGAAGTAAATAGGTTTTTTACATCAAAGGAGACTAGCTTGGAGTTGGGAGGTAACGAGAGGTGCTGAAGGTTATGTGACAAATTGATGGAGTTCTTAATACTGTATTTTGCTGAAAAACCAGATAGTTGTCTAAAGATGGTATTCAATTTGGAGGCTAATTTATAAGATGGTGATCCTATGCACGATACCACTGGGCGAACAGGCGATCCGTCTTTGTGAATCTGGTACAGCAAGAGAGATTCCTACTCCCACTACCTCTACCAACTTCATTTGCAACTTTCAGCGACCCTTCATATCATTCGCTGGCAACATCTATACAACCATGTAAAATCAGTGGTAATTGACGTCTCCTCCAAGAAAAGTTCCGTCAGTATCAGTGCTATCGTGCATAGGATCACCATCTTATAAATTAGCCTCCAAATTAAATACCATCTTTAGACAACTATCTGGTTTTTCAGCAAAATACAGTATTAAGAACTCCATCAATTTGTCACATAACCTTCAGCACCTCTCGTTACCTCCCAACTCCAAGCTAGTCTCCTTTGATGTAAAAAACCTATTTACTTCTGTGCCTGTGCAAAAAACTTTGTCACTTACCAAAGACTTACTGAGAGTGTCCAACTTAGACTCTGTCATGGCTAATGAACTTCATTTACTCATGGAACTTTGTGCTAACCAAAGTTATTTTCTTGGAATAAAATATAGGTGCACTTTTCCACAACTAATTTATTACTGCGTACGACGCGTTTCGGCTCACAGAGCCATCATCTGGTACAAGACACCAACATACATGTTCACATCATATTTATACATATTAGAAGGGGTGGGGGGGAGTAAGTGGGCATGGAGGGGGGGGGCAAAGGTACGGTCGGGGGAAACAATGAGAGACGGAAAAACCAAGGAAGTATGGAAAGGGGGGGGGGAGGGATTGGTGAATGAAGGGACGCGTGTCAAAAGAAAGGGATACGAGGCGGCAGTTAGCGAGGCAAGGAGGAGGTGTGTGGGAAGTCCCCGAAAGGGAAACTGGGAAAGGAGTAAGGATAAACAGCAGGGGTTGGTGAAGGGATTACTGGCGGAAAAATGGTCAAAATAAGGTGGTGGGGGGAGTGGGTGGGTGGACCGGAAAAAGAAAGAGAAAAACCCCGAGGAGGTGGAGACGGTTGGCTATGGGGGGGGTGAGGTGGGAATTTGGCCGTTGGTTTTCGGGAAGGGGATGTTCAGGAGAGGAGAGTGGTTAACAAACACTTGCTCATTCATGAGTATATTTGAATCTAATTGTAAAATTTCAAGTTGCTCTAAAATGTCTAGCCTGGAGCCCTTTTTTTCAAAATGGAGAATTTCTGGATGGAATTGACAAGAGTGAGAAGTCTGTAATAAGTGTTTGGCTAGAAGTGACTTGTCATCACAATTTTTCCAACATCTTTTGTGTTCTTTCATTCTGGTTTCAAAGTTTCTACCGGTCTGGCCTACGTAGCACATGTTGCAAGTATTACAATTAACTTTGTATATGCCGGATTGATGGTGGGGTTCAATTTTGTCTTTATTACGGCAGAGAATTTTTTCGAGAGTACCGGGATTGTAAAGAGAAACATTGATTTTATCTTTGGGGAATTTACGAGCGATTTTGTCTGAAAGATCTCCCACATACAATAGTCGGCACCATTTTTTTGAATTTTCTATATTGGGGGTAAGGGAGCATAGCTGTGAGATAGCTTTCGTTTTTAATTTTCTCTGTTATATTTTAGTTACCGTGTTTAAGTTGTAGCCATTCGAAACTGCAATACATTTAATGGTGGAAAGTTCACAATTGAAATTAGTCGAGTTTAATGGTAACTTGACAAGTCTATTTAGCATTGAATGAAATGCGGATAGTTTTTGGGAGGTCGGGTGACATGAGTCATTAGGAATAATGGTGTCGCTATAGCAGGGTTTTCTGTATACGCTAAATTCATGTTTATCCCCAACTATGCGTATGGAAAGATCGAGAAAGTTTAACTGTTTATTAGATTCCATTTCAACTGTGAAGGTAATTTTGGGATGTTGAGTGTTTAAAAGATTGAGAAAATGGTCTAATTGTCTGACACTCCCAGTCCAGCAGCAAATGATGTCATCCACATAGCGATACCAGTAGAATATGTTGGATAAGATGGGATGCGCAGAATCAAATAATTGGCGTTCTAAATTGTCCATGAATATTTCAGCTAATAAAGGTGAGAGGGGGGACCCCATAGCAAGGCCGCCTGTTTGGTGATAGAAATTCTTGTTGAATAGAAAATAACTTTGGTTAGCACAAAGTTCCATGAGTAAATGAAGTTCATTAGCCATGACAGAGTCTAAGTTGGACACTCTCAGTAAGTCTTTGGTAAGTGACAAAGTTTTTTGCACAGGCACAGAAGTAAATAGGTTTTTTACATCAAAGGAGACTAGCTTGGAATTGGGAGGTAACGAGAGGTGCTGAAGGTTATGTGACAAATTGATGGAGTTCTTAATACTGTATTTTGCTGAAAAACCAGATAGTTGTCTAAATATGGTATTCAATTTGGAGGCTAATTTATAAGATGGTGATCCTATGCACGATACCACTGGGCGAACAGGCGATCCGTCTTTGTGAATCTTAGGAAGTCCATAAAACCTGGGGGGCAGAGGATTCATTTGCAGTAACATCCTTTTCTCACTATCACTGAATAGATTAGAGCAGGAAGATAAAGCTGTTTTAACACTTTTTTGAAATCTAGTGGTTGGATCACAAGGGAGAATCACAAAGGAGGTATCCTCCAGCACATTGTCACATTTTTTAATGTATGAGAATTTGTTAAGGATTATTACACTGTTCCCTTTGTCTGCTTTGGAGATGATCAGATCTTCTTCAACTATCTTCTCTTGGATGGATCTCAGCACTTTGTTGTGGTTCACTTTCGGGCGGTGGGGCTTGTCTGGGTTATGAAGTTGGGAAGTAATGATATCTGCACAGTTTTGTTTAATACCTGCGTGTTCCCGTCGCAGGGCTACTTCACAGTCCACTATCAAGGATTTTAAGGGGCGTTGACTCAGTGGATGAGTGGGGGAAAACTTCAGACCTTTTTGGAGAAGTTCAAGTTCGGAGTTAGTAAAGGAGGAATCAGACAGGTTAACCACTCTGGGATGAAACTTTGAATCACTGTTCAGCACACACTTTGAAGAAGCTGCATTATTTGTTTCACACTGTAAATAATGTAGTTTTTTGTTTATGACGGAACTTTTCTTGGAGGAGACGTCAATTACCACTGATTTTACATGGTTGTATAGATGTTGCCAGCGAATGATATGAAGGGTCGCTGAAAGTTGCAAATGAAGTTGGTAGAGGTAGTGGGAGTAGGCATCTCTCTTGCTGTACCAGTCTCTCAGTTCCTGTTGGATCCAGGTCCTTTGGCCGGAAACCACTGCACGACGAGCTGCTTTTGATGAGGATTTAGTAGTTAAGTTCACGTACTTCGGAGTAAGGTTCAAGTTGAGACACTTCTGGTTGAAGACGATGTTTAATTCTGCTTTACGGAATTTCACTGACAAATCCAGATAGAGTTTGGCCTGGTATGCTATGCTAGCATTTCGAATAAAATCAACTGATTCAGGCGAGATGTAGTGGAAGTTTGACATATTGGAATAAAATATAGGTGCACTTTTCCACAACTAATTTATTACTGCGTACGACGCGTTTCGGCTCACAGAGCCATCATCTGGTACAAGACACCAACATACATGTTCACATCATATTTATACATATTAGAAGGGGTGGGGGGGGAGTAAGTGGGCATGGAGGGGGGGGGCAAAGGTACGGTCGGGGGAAACAATGAGAGACGGAAAAACCAAGGAAGTATGGAAAGGGGGGGGGGGGGAGGGGTTGTGAATGAAGGGACGCGTGTCAAAAGAAAGGGATACGAGGCGGCAGTTAGCGAGGCAAGGAGGAGGTGTGTGGGAAGTCCCCGAAAGGGAAACTGGGAAAGGAGTAAGGATAAACAGCAGGGGTTGGTGAAGGGATTACTGGCGGAAAAATGGTCAAAATAAGGTGGTGGGGGGAGTGGGTGGGTGGACCGGAAAAAGAAAGAGAAAAACCCCGAGGAGGTGGAGACGGTTGGCTATGGGGGGGGTGAGGTGGGAATTTGGCCGTTGGTTTTCGGGAAGGGATGTTCAGGAGAGGAGAGTGGTTAACAAACACTTGCTCATTCATGAGTATATTTGAATCTAATTGTAAAATTTCAAGTTGCTCTAAAATGTCTAGCCTGGATTTTATTCCAATATGTCAAACTTCCACTACATCTCGCCTGAATCAGTTGATTTTATTCGAAAGTTATTTTCTATTCAACAAGAATTTCTATCACCAAACAGACGGCCTTGCTATGGGGTCCCCCCTCTCACCTTTATTAGCTGAAATATTTATGGACAATTTAGAACGCCAATTATTTGATTCTGTCGCATCCATCTTATCCAACATATTCTACTGGTATCGCTATGTGGATG